>CM055654.1:26957898-29748942 GCA_029378335.1 Agrilus mali
GTGAAGCAGATCTGCACTTAAGTGCGAACAAGATAAAATTTTATTACATAATAACCAAGTTCAAGCACGAATAAATGCTTTTTTTTAAATTAGATGCTTGCTCTGTTTTCATAAAATGGATGCCAATATTGATAATGTAAAATTTATTGTACTTACTTGAACTTTTATAGTAATTTATATTTATGTATAAAATACCTGTAGGTACCTTGGAAATGTAAAAAATAAAAATAACTACTGATTAAACATTCAATACAAATTTACGCCTGTTAAACAATACGACATAAACGCGACAATTTATTGGTTAAAGTACTCGGTCTAAATCGCGTAATAAAATTGTTGTTATAAAATTCGCTTGTTTTCTAAATTGTTTAACAACTGGTGCAATTCTTCTACAAGGTCAAAATGACTGCCTTTGAAAGATATATCTATTGAGTTGACGTGGGTGGCATACTGATGAACAATTAGCAAAAATTAACAAAGCTCTGTATATCTATGCTGCTACCTACATAGTTTCAATTGATTTATATCAGCATGATGTATATGTAGGTACTAATAAATAAATTTACCCGTATATGCACGTAAAGACGAATGTTCAAAGAACCAGAGGTGTTTATTATGCAAGGTGGTTAATAAGAAAAAAGAATTAAAGTGAAGTTTCAAATAGTTTAATAACGATAAAAGAATGTTAAAAAGGGTTCCTTTTACAAATAAATCAACACGTTAAACGTATTCTTTCCCGTTTGTTGCGAGCAAAAACTTCGTCAATCAGTTACCGTTTAATAATGGTTCCATTAGTGACATGTTGTGGGAGGTCAACCTGCGCTTTTTGAGGTCCTATTGTATACTCGTATATCTAAATCCCTTTATTTCGTGTCCTTTAAATAACATGCATGTATTGCCACCCTGTTGGGTTGGGGTAGCATTATGTTAATGAGAGGGATGATGATGATCCGTGTCGAGGCGTGTCTAGCACGGGCTGTCTAACTTGACTCGGCAGTCACCCCTTTTCCAGCTAACTTTGACAAAATTTAAGGGAATAACTGCTTAATTTATGGCCTGATGACGATTTAAAATTGTTCGCCATTCAAACTCATCATTTATATTTCACCGGAATACTGCAAAATTTATCGCGAGACATGAAAATTTCAAACGATGTTTCCAAGGGTAACTCGTAAACGGAAACGTAAATGGATTGTGAAAAGTTGGAAATTTCGCGTAAGTGGTTATTTCCAAACAATATAAAATATTGCAACTTTAGTGTAACATACAAAAGAAAAATATACGTTATTTATGTACGGTTCAAAATTAAGACGAAACAAAATTTTTCAACAGATTGTGAGATAATACACCAAAATATTTTTGATGCGAAAAAACACCGTAGCCGACTATAAATCGAAACAAATGGGATTTATGGGAAGGTTATGGAAATATTCATGAACATTCCATAACTACATAGTTATGGGTTTTGAGGAAGTCAAAATACGGGTCACCTAAGAGATAATTGAAATAAATACCCAATTCATCTCCAGGATTAAAAAACGAAATTTTTTCAAAATATATACCATACAAAGTGAAGTCCTATTTATTATCGAAATATTTTTTGACTGTGGTAATTAACAAATGCGTCATCAAAATTGTGACTGTACCTTTTGTCCCTGGAGAGGTTTTTTGAAATTTCCACTTCGCAGGTTATGCGGAATGTTCATACTTATTTTTCCTTTTATTCTACAGACACTCCGAGATACACGTGTGTTTGTTGATATAAATTATGAACGAGAAGACAAAATGCCCACTGGAGATGTCACAAGTCCATTTCAAAAGAGGTTTCCCAAAGGAGAAATAAAAATACACAAAAACGTCACGACAAAGAAACTATGAAGACGACATTAGATACATTACATTTAACTTGAAAACTTAAGAAGTTTATGTCATGCTATAAAAAAAGATGTTACCTGTTGGAAAATAGTGAATAACAAACTATGTACTTACTACAGACCCAGCTATTGAAATTAATCACATACCTAAACATGGATCTGTTTACTAACCTTTCAAAATGTTTTATAAGTGAATTTTTTGTTTTACAGCAAATCTGATAACATTCATAGTCAAAAATCTCCCGCAGTGATCAATAAGGTTACAACAACTAAGTCTTTCTGAATACCTACCATACCTATTTTCTATTCAATTTAAAAACATTTTTGTAGTACTTCAACAATTTTCAATTCCACGAATAGATTTAATATTATTATACTTCAGTATTATTTCATGAATTTAGTTCTAGAAAATTAGTTTCTATTATTACAATTGTGCTACATTCTAGAGGTTAATTTCGTCCCTTAGTTTTAAATTATACCCAATGCACCCCGCAAAATGAACGATAATTAAAAATAACGAAAGTTAAATTTTTTGAACTAACTTTTACATAATAGAAAAAGGGACATCTAATAATGACATGAGTTCGAAATAGGGGGCAAGGGTCCGGCAGGATCTCATTAAATCTTATTTAAAGGAATGAGGAGTCATTGAAAATCTTTCCACCTTAATTAAATGTCTTCTCTAAATAAAATTGGTAAAAGATTGCGAGACCTAATTCCATGCCTGTTTGACACACCTTTAGTTTCTTAATTGGTCATAATTCGTGATTCTATAAATTTATTTAACATATACTTTAATTATTGACAATGCACATAAGGGTCATTGAGTTAAGCAACAAATAATTTATTATTTTCGAAGAAATTTATTGCATTTACGCCTATAACACTGATGGATGGACCAGCCCATACATTCATTTATTTATATATTTGTCTTCGAATTGTTTATACAGATAGTTAGTGACGTAATAATGGTTTAATATCGTTAAGTGTCGACTAACAAACGTTTAAAAATTATGCAGAAATCGATGCTGCGCCCACCCATAGCTGTTAAAAGTAACAGATGACATTCGCTCTTAAAAACGTGAAACATTTATTTAAATATCCATTAAGAATGCTTCGGAAGTTATCCTTGGATAATATTTGTTCTCTTGGGCCAAACTTCAAGATTTTTTTCGAAACTCACTCATTCCGGTTTCAAATCTTCCATTTCCTCTCTGTAGGTTTTGGATGTTAATAAACATTATCAGGAACAATTAATAAAATACAATTTCGAACAGTTGATTAGAAACAACCGAATTAGTTATTATTTAACTAACTTTTTGTTAAAATTAAGAAGTTAAGGCAATATTACCATAGCACTCAACGTTGGTTTAACATTGTATCAACCTCTACGATTGAAATTCTTAATCATCACTTCTTTAAAACGTATTTTTTCATTTCTGGGAAATTCTCTTATGCCAGGATGATATTACATAAAAACCGAAGAATTTCCTGACAGACCTCGGATACATACCTACAGATATCAAACATACGATAAATTTTTATTTTTCATTCTTTCTCTTATTTCTGTTGTGTCATTATTTCTGTTCGTGGGTCGCTTTTAATGTATTAGTTTTTATTATTGTCACCAGATACGAAACGTCGGTGTCAGTTTCGGAACGAAAATACAAACATATTGTTATTTAAATTTTAATAATGTATTCCTTATATTTTATGTATCTGGAGTGACGACAATATCTTATCCGAGCTGGGATGAATAATATTTTTGTTATTATGGTGAACGTTTGAGTTTACATCAAACACATTTTTGCGCGCATTGAATTTCATTTTTAACATTTTTTACAATAGACAAAAGTGAATCTGATATTTACACAGAAACTTTCATAATTCACAATTAAAAAATTGTCTGTCTTTTAGTGGAAATGGCTGGGCTATCGTTGAAATGGCCATAAGGAAAACAGCCACCGATAAAAATTGTTCAGTGCGATAAATAAAAAGATTAAATTATTAATTTCTTATATTCTTCATATTCATATTCGTCCTTGATCGAGATAGATAGGTATGAGTTGCATCATTGTGTAACAAAATTCTAATAAATGTCAGTATTAAATATTGGGAATGTATCTACCTGTTCCGTTCATTAAAAATTCTCGTATATAATTATAAACAACAACATAAACATATGCGACATTTATACATATATATAATATCCTACAATGATCGATCGAGCAACTTAATGGTACAACTCTCGAAGACTCTCGAAACCTCCCACTTCATAAAAGAACAAAAATGGTAACAAACAATGTCCACATTGTCTTATTAAATTTATGTATTCATTATTCGGTAGCTGTTGGTAGCATGCAATTATAAAAAAAGGAACAAAACCGTCACGTAGATTTTATGGACGATAAGGTGTATAATATTAACAACAATAACGTAATATGTGTGTGCACCATGTGGGCGAAAGTAAGGTCAACCAGTTGAACAAATTAAAATTGCAATTCCGTGATATCTCAAAGGAATCGGATCGTAAAGTTGAACTTCAAACCGAGAAAAATACTTTCTGAAATGTTCAACCCGGTCTCCAGTTAATGACTTCATTAATTACCGTTTCTTTTTTCTTACTCAAAGGATTCTCTATCTGTAAATACTTATATAAACATAATTGAAAGACTAAAAGTATTAAAACAGAAGTCCTTTGTATATCTGTGAAAATTTCAACTCTACATAGTTTTATTGGCATTTTTAGATGTTATGACTTAAACCCCAGAAAAAGCCACAAAGTGTGTGATAAAAGACGTATCAAATATTTACAATAAAATTCAGTTTAAATTTCGTTATCTAATAAATGTTTTCCTTGTTCTTCATTAATAATGAGCGATTGAGTTTTTGCAATTAAAGTTTTTTTACAACCCTTATTGTGGCTCTGATGCTAATACTGAAATATTAAAGAGAGGAAGAAGTGTAACTACCTAAATAATTTTCATGTTTATACTGAAATTTTCATGAGTAAAAATCTGCAAGGCTTAAAAATAAGAACCGTGATCGATGTGATGCAATTGCACGTTCAAAAACCTGGTACCACAATGTGACGAATAATTTAGTGTGTACTTCTCGAAAGTTCAGGGCTACGAGAGTGGATGCAAATGAGTGCAGAGAGTGCATATTTTATGCAATATCGCGATGCGGGAATCCGACATCATCTTGACCCGATTGCACTTTTTATGATAATAGTTTGCGGACCTGTTTTCCGCCATGATACTTACGTATAAGATACAAAAAGATACACGAATACCTGCTGTCATTCACCTTATCTCTACATCGGCAGCGGATAAAGCCCAATATCAGATTTCGAACGTATTTACAGATGATCCGTTGAAATATCACCGGAAAGAAATGTTCTTCTTGGAAGGACAAATTTAATTTTGGTAATTCCATGGTCTTACGATGGTCACAGTAAAAATGGCAAAACATAATGGAAGATGCTATAACTTCAGTCCTATGAAGGAAAAAGTATGTAACTCAATTTAGTTAGGGTCAGCTACTAACAGGATATTGTCGTCCTCTTTTGGAGCTTTAATTTCCTTCTATTTTTGATATGATCCGCGGTCGTAATTTTATAACAATAAAAACGTTACAAATGTTTTCTTGATAATCTTGTATTGTTGACCCAGAATCTCACAAATATTGAGAAACAAATGCTTTTCATTAAGACAGTTTCTCTAGTTTCTCAAAAATTGTTTTTCCTCTCGTCGACAAAAAGTCATTTATTGTTTTCCTCCTTCAAAACAAAAACATAATAATAACAGGAAAATTTTAGTCGGTAAAACAAAACAAAAAATTTGCCAATCTACTTTCCTAGTTTGGTTAGATAAATAGGTACCATACCATATATATTACCGAATACACATACATTTCACGGGTATATACATAAATGTATTAAAATAGCTGTCAATTTACTTAATGGTTTCATTTGATAAATTGGCTAATCAGAATTATTGTAACATAACATAATATGTAGCGATATTGCTAATACAGTTTGTTTACACCAAAATTTCGACGAGCAGTAGTGTATCTCGCAGTATTTGTGTTTTCTAATGTATTCATATCGTTCACTTTTAAAATAAGGATGGTTAAAATACAGTGGATAAGGAAGCTCAAGAATGAGATGGTTTTGGAAAACAGTATGCGAAGAGAAGGGCACTTTAGAAGTCAAGTCAAGGAAGTAAGAAACTACGACGACACCTTCTAAAGTATAAAAGGCTAATGGCAGGTATAATAAAAGTAGAACCAGGAGGAAAGGAAAAAAAACCTGGATTTAATAAGTAATCGCAAATACTTTGTGATCTTGGGTGTCCTAATTTTTGGAAACTTCAAAAGTAAGCTCAGGATACAAACAGGAGTAGATATGTGTGTCCAACATGATGATGATGATGAGGATGTTGTATATTCTGGAAATTTCGTGGTGATTATTTCATTCCTTACATCTGGCCTTTAATTAACATTATGATGGTCTACCAAACATTCTTTTGGCGGGCCCAACTAAAACCTCTTTAATTAATTTTAATTTTTACATCTCTCCATTATTTAACGTGTTTTAATATAGATAACTTCAATGCTAAGACTCTCCTTTGTATTATACCCAATCAACTTTATTTACTTGACAATCAGATAACGTATAATTTTTTTACTTAAGAATCGCCTTACTCTATTGGCAATTATTAAGTTGGCCCCTTTTGAGACATGAATCCTACGTGGGGAAAAATAGTCTAGATTTCAGAATACGACGATTGATTTTGGAAATTTCCTTTTTTCCGAAAGATTAAATGCACGAAAGATACTCAAGAAGGGAATTATTTTAAAATAAGTAGCATAAATTATTAGGTGTTGGCGAGAGTTTCGTAGTGGCAATAATACGTCACTGGAGCTTTTCTGACAACTTCCGGTTAGCAAGTCGTTTCCGTGCTTTCCGTGGTCGGTTAGTCGGGTGTTCGCGCGTTATTTCTCGCCGAAATACCACGTTGCATCGCATCGCTGCCTTGTCGACAACATTAAATGTAGTATTAGGACTTTTGCGGCATATAAGTTATTTCGCGTCTCGTTTTTACTACCGTTATAAACATCTCGACTCGTTAACGAAGAATCATAGTAGCGCTTCTCTCGTCTTTTATTTTTATTGTTTTTTCGTTCCGGCAACCGTTTAAGAGAAAATTGAAGCGCGAAGCAATTCATCTTAAATGTGACGCGGACGACTGGAAATTGTTCGAATGGAAAGTTATATTTTTAATCTCGAGAAACTACAAAATTAAAGGAATGGCGGCACTTAGGTATCTTCTGTTTTATATTATTGTGTGAAATTGAAACGACGTTACTGCAATTGTCATGAAAGACTCTTTGAAGCCGTAAAACATTAAAAAGCAGAACGACGTGGATATTTTTGATGAGTAGGTAATCTCTGTTTTTGTTGATATGTACGTATGAATCTCATAGGAATGGCTACAGCGACCCCGAAATACTATATCCATTTCCCTCAAAGAGGAAAAAAGTCTCATTTTCGAAAACGTTGATACCTTCGAGACGAGAACAAACACGATGTCTCGCTGGAAGTGGCCTACGAGCGAAAATCAAAGGACCTTTATTCCGATGTAAAGAAAATTGTAATACTGCGTTAGTACACAAGAGCAGGGACTTGATCAAAGGTCGAATGGCCACTCGGCGGCTTATGGTAATCGAGTTCCTCCCGCACATCACTTATCCCCTGAAGATACAAGTCCTTTAACTTTCTTCAATACATAGACCGATATACACCGTTCACTTCGCGTCTGTATTCAATCCCGTAACCTGGATGGACCGATGTGATGGGAAATTTTTCACGGTAACGTACAATTTATTTCAAGTTCCCTTTTCTCTAGTCCCCTAAACGTTATAGGCGAAAAATGACATGAGATGCACGGCGACAACATCGTTATCCTACACAAATGTAAATCTTCTATACGGACTTTCCAATAAACTCTTGAAAAATATAATGTAATAGGCCCTAGATAATATTCCAAAGAAATTTCAAATTAATGGAATAACCATTTTTGGGTACCTACAAGTTATAAAATCAAAATTATATGAATTGTGAAATGCGCGAGAACGGCAATAGGCGGAGTCTTTTTCTTGACATTTAGTTAAAAACGGGCGGAGTTACGCCTATATGTATTCCAAAACCAAACCTCATAAGAATTCTTAAATACAAACTATCGATACTGACCATTTGATGAAACGTTTTTAATTAATATAAATAATAAAACCAAAGTTTAAGATGTTCCAACAATTGTTATTTATTGACCTCGACAATATTGTTTCGAAACACATGTGGTCATGGCGAGTACTTGAAAATAGCCACAAGTGGGTCGAAACAATATTGTCAATATATAATTGTTGAAACATCTTAAAGAATTCTAAAATATCTCTGTCAGAATTCTTAAGATGATTTTTTAAAATTTATGAAATAGTAAATATTTACTTTTAATACTTTGAATATAAATTTTCAAAATAAAGGTTAGCACCAATACAACACAAACAAGAACTATTCGTTTAGACAAACAGATAGGTAATTAATTAAGTGCAACATTTCCCTTGTTTTCTTGCAGGTAGGCAGGTAGGTAGATAATTGTCCTGGCTAACACGAAATTTTTGTTGCAACAGTGTGCAGAGTGCAGAGTATGAGTAGTACAAGCCCGGTAACAGATCGATTACCGGCAGCTAATTTAGTTTACTTTGTCGGCATGCGATTTAAATAAATTTAATCAAGGGGCTTAAACAGGGCTTTATAGACACTGACCAAAAAGCTATTAATCTGTACCTATATGTGGCGCTTATGTGAGAACCGAAACAAACGCACTGACAGAGTTTAGATAATATGTAAAGCAAAATACTCGAACACGGTGCGGTTTATATCAACGTGTATACGTACAAGGTAAACGTGCAAGTATGCGTATGTACTTGGTTATATATTGCATAAATGTGAATACTAAATGAATATATATACCTACACTGATGTTGTGCACAATATGCAGTTATTTGTGTTCATTTGATCGGCCCTCTTCAAAGAGCAACAGATTGTTGACTCAATGCGTTGATAAATAATAGACAACACCAGCAAAACACATTTTAGTACTCTACATTACGGTATATGCGTAGAAGTTTATTGCAAACCACAAATTACTTCTTTTACTGCAGTGCAAATCAAAAATATGATAGATCGTTGTCATTAGAAGATCGGTGGGGTTCTCAAAGAAAAAAAAAGACAATGCCACTCTTTTTTTAACTGTTTCTGCTTCTATTGTCTAACTGTCGCTTCATATTTCAGAAAGTTTCCTTAAAATTTACCTTTTATTTACGGGTTCTTTTAGGGATTTAAGAAACATTTTATGTCATATTATTTAGAGAATAATTATAATTAACCAATAGCTTTGGCTATTTTTTTTTTTAGTGATAAAAATTCCAATAATTTTGTCAATTATTAAAACAATTACTTACGTAAAACGTTATTAATTCCATACAGTTTAAAATAGAAACTATATACCTAGATATAGATATAATAAATAACATGCATGTGTATAGGTACACGAAAAACCCAACTTGAATATAAAGTAGACGTTCATACAAATGGTTGGTATACTCTTGTAGCTTCTTCATTAAACTTTAACTGGATTTAAAAAGAACAATAGCCGCGTATTTCATTCTTTGAAGGTATTACTAGAAAGTGTGTGTTGAATTATAAAATTTTCAGTTAACAAATACTATTTGAAAAGTCGGTCGTACAGAATAAATATACTTTAATTTACCCATCTTTCTAAACCGTGGTTTTATTTTCGATGATTGTTGGGTACATAAATATTTTTAAAGAAATACATTTTTTACAAAAGACAGTGCGAAAGTACACAATTTTTTTGGATACATTGTAGATTAACGAACCGTGAAAATTTTTTAACATTAACACCCACTTAACTTGTCAGAACATAAACACGTATCTACCAACACATATTTCAATTTTATGAAAAATATTTTAGGAATTGCATTAATAGTTTGTCTCAAGTCATAAACTGTTTGCTAGAATGCAATTATACTATTTGAACATTTCCTGATCGTTTTAAATGTGTGGGCGAAGAAAAATATACTGTCTTTACATGGGTTGCGCACCTATGATTTTTAAAACCAGTTCAATACTCTATTTTCTGGTATGTTTTCTTGTATGAAATGTTTACAGAAAACCGTGGTAAAATTAAAAACAGTACGTCGTATGACAGACATTGAGACACAGCTACGAACCCTATAAGTGCTCGAAAACATTATGATTTTATTGCTTATAAAATAATTAACTTTACCAATTTTGCTGTGGGGCGCTTATTATTTCACCCCTTAGCTAAAGTAAACGTCTTTTATGTTTTCTAAAGATGACCCTATGCGCCTTGTATCAGGAAAGTAAAGTATCTTCCATATAACGTTTCATTTAAAGTATTTACTCGTCAATCCGTTTTATTATACATTCAAAGGATTACGTTCACACGGATGGTACGTAGCGAAATATCAAACAAGTCTGATGTACAGGGGAATATTCGAGCAGTTCCTCATTTCATTCGGATAAAGACCGTGGCTGTTTGTCATGTTCATTAAAGATTTAAAGCGTACATTTCTGGAACGAACCGTTCGGCTGTCAGCCGGTTTACCAACTGAAACGATTTCAAATCATGGAGAAATCGTTTCGTATAAGGGTCGAGTGACGCGACGGTGCGGAATTGCGATTCGATGCGATCCGATGCGACGCGGCATACGATCGCCTGCCAACTTCAGATTCCGTAGTATCATTACCTACAGTTCTTATCGCTAGTCTGACAAATTAATGTCAACCTGTACAAATGGTTCTTTAGGCAGGAAAGTAGCTATTATCACCACGATGGAAGAACTTGCTCTTCAAGTACATATTTACGCAAGAGATAGATATTGAATATGAAATTTTAATTTTTGAATACGTATCTGCAGTGTGTTTTCAGACACATGTAATGTCGTAAATTTAGTACTGATTGGCTCAGCTTATTTCACACATATTATTATTTATTATAATCAAGGTGCCATTTCTCGTTTTTCTCATCAAAAATCGTGGTCAAAATCCGCATCATAAACTATTGCTTGTTTTGATTTGTTTTTAAGTGCATATTTTAGATTATTGGACAACAAGACCGAGACTAACGAAGACTTTTGCATTTTACTATTAATAGATTTTATAATATTTAATGACCTATTTACAAGTATTTTAGAGTTTTTTAATAGTCAATAATTAATGATTTTATATCTATTTGCATCCTGCTACATATAAACGTCGGTTTGTTTCTTTTGAGACGAGAAAAATATATAAATATCTACTCTACTACACTATAAAATGAAAATTTAAGACAAATAATAAGTTTATATTCAAATTATATGAAAAATTATTTGTTTACTTAATTATTAAAGAGAAGAAACAAGTTTCTTTGGAAGGATATCAGAAATATCATTCTAAAGTTTACTTCTTCAAAGAAGACCTAAACGAAATTATAGTACAATCGCCTTCCTGACAGGATTTTTGATCTGGAAGAAAAATTATGTTCCCAGCACCCTAATAATTCCAACAAGTCCAAACCAAGTCTTAATGGTATTTACAAACTTTTCCCTTTAATTTTGACTTTCAGATTTAAAATAACTTTAGTAAATAAGGGGTTAAAATATTATAGAAAAAATAATTAATAGATATAAATGAAGATATTAAAGGAAAGGACTGTATAAAACTCTCCTTACTTCAAGTTTTCGGTCTGGAAAAAAGAAACATAACTTCAATTTCAACTCCTCAATGAATCCAAAAAGTTCACAGTTATCTTCATTTTGTTTCCAAATATGACTCTTTTTCAAATTTAAAATTATTTTATTAACTGAGAGCCTAAAATATTACAGAAGAGCTAATTAATATTGATATTGAAGATAATTAAAGAAAGGACTGTGCCAAACTCTCTTCTTCAAACTTTTTAGTCTAGAAGGAAATAAATAGTCTAACGTAATTTACAAACCTTTTATGTTGGTTCTGAATTTCAAATTTAATATTTATTTACTAAATGAACAGCTAAAAGATAACGAAAAGACTTATTAACGTTAATTAAGGTATTTAAAGTATGGACTGTGTAAAACTCTTTCTACTTCAAAATTTTTGATCTGGAGGAAAAGAAAGTCTCAACTTCTCAATTAGGTCAACAAGTCCTAATAATAAGTCTTAATTTCATTAACAAACCTTTTTCCATTAGTTTTGAATTTTAACTTTAAACTAAGTTTATTAAATGAGGGGTCAAAATAACAAAAAAAAATTTATAGTATTAATATCAGTGTTTAAATTATGTATTTACTTCAAACTTTTTAGTCCTCAATGAGGCTAACCCATCTAAAATATGTCTTAATGGTTTTTACAAACTTTACTCTGTAATTTTGAATTTTAATTTTAAAATCATTTTATCAAAATAAGGATTAAAAATTACAGACTTAAACAGATACTGATTTCACAGCATAAATAAATAAATAAAAGGACTAAGATACTAAACTCTGTTTTAATGTAAAGATAATTCTTATGGAATGAACACTTTCCTTGATACAAAGCCAAAGACCTCCCATTTGGTTATAGAATACTAATTAACGAATCGGAATCATTGCCAAAAATAAACACACCAAGATATCTACCAAAGCACGTTAGATTAGGTAGTTACATCGTTACATGTACTACGTACGAGAATCGCATATATTTCTGATTAATAACTGTGCTCATTCTCATTTTGATTTCTAACGACCAATTAACGCTTACGTCACCAATTCTAATCGTTTTCGATGTTATGCGTGCATGGCGTATTATTAGAGCATCTGTTTTAAATGGTTGACGGAATAAATACATATCTAGTTGCACAAATGCGTACCCAAATTAGTTAAAAGTAAGCGTCCGCATTCTTTGTCCGCACCAAACGTCCGAGGATCTGCTTTTGCAGCCTGAATATGTTTTTATTGCTAAAACGTTGAACTCTTATTTAGAACAACAAAACATAACAAAGGAATCGTGCATAGAACGCCCACAATCAACTTAAAATAACAGTTATTTTCCATAAAATATTATACAATACGTAACCATCGAGGAGATATTGTGAGGCGAACTGGGTAAAATGTTACATTTACAAAATTTATATTCGACAACCTAATAATTATTTTGATATGCTGAAAGATGAAAGCTGTTCGTTCATAATAATAGGAAGAAATAAACGAGATTTGTTATAGGATAATTCCAGAAAGTGATTCATTTTTATTAATTCCTGTTCACCTCAAGAAATATCTCGACTTCCTGAATAGACAACGAGATACGAATTTTCTAGCATTAATTTTGATTCGTTTTTGTATTTTATCGTCCAGGACTTTTTACCATTGACAAACAAAATTACAAATTGAAAATTCCTTTGTAAATATCCCCAGTTTTTTATGTAAAAGTGGAAATGAATGGTCTTGAGAGCCTATGAACGATTTATTACAAATAATGTAAACTAATCTGGCAAGTCGTAATAAGCAGTTTGTCAGAACAAATCGTGATAATGGTAGGTGCCTTTTGTGTGAGTTTTTTTGTGTGTACATATTCGTAAATAATTTCAATGTGACGTTACCTAGAACAAATAAAAGAAAAAAACGAACGAGTAATTAAGTTCTGGCTACTTCAAGGTAGTTTGGCAAAAAGAGGGTATATAAGGAAGTACGTGAGTGGAAAAAGTAGTAAAAAACTAAGTCTTTTAGGAATCCTGGAAACTTATAGTTAACAATTTTAGGTAATAGGTACTTTCGTTCCTACGATTAATTTAGTTTTGTACCTACCTACGTTTAATTTTGTTGATAGGAAACCATTACAAAATTTTGAAATAAATTTTCTTAGCTAAATTCATTAAATAAAATGAAAATAAAACTAATAAAGGATAAAAGGCAGCAATTGTAGCAAGATATTTTCTGCCAGAAAAATAATTCTGATTATAAAGTAATATAATAAGATTTATGCCGAGTATACTGAAAAGTATTTTAAAAGAATTCGCGAAATTAATAAAAGCTTCAAACATCAAGCAACGAAAAATCGTTGAATAGAATAAAAATTTAAATTTGTAAGCAAATACCTAAAACGAATCAAGTGCAAAAGTAAAACCTAAACTTTTGTACATAATTATTTGTAGCAGTTCCCACAAATCGTTCAAAATTTACTCCACCACCTTCCTTTAGAATTTCAATAATATTGTAAAAGATATTCAGAATTCTTCACTTGAAGAAGTCATCGTTTAGTTTTTATTTTTTTTATTAAACACAAACACAAATAACTTCAACATGTGTTTAATATTAAATATGCTTCATCACCCTTGCACCGTTAAAAGTTTAAATTTTATTTTTTTTAAGCTTGTGTTTTATTAGTATTGTTCATTAAAATATAGTTTGAACAGGTATTGGTAAATATACCAAAAACCAATAACTATTAATTTTCTGGAATACATTCATGAAAAATTCGCTTCAATTTTTTTAATAAATGCCTGAACCATTCAATTCTTTTTTTATTATCACAGATTATCAATTCATCTCAAAGAAATTCCAATGAAATGTCCTTTTTTATTTGTTGTACATTTGAACGTCTCTGTCTATATTTTCAATAGAAATCCACGTGCATGTTTTTTGGTAGATTACAAAATAAATTTTTTAATAGCACATATGGATTCCTGAATGCGACAGTTCAAAGAGGACAAAGGTAACGAGTATTGTATCTCTTTTAATTTTCGTTCTCGATGATAAAAACGACAATTTCAACACACAGAAAAAGAGGAACTTCAGTATTTAAAGTGCACACAATAGCACGCACATAGGTACATACACACAGATTACCTCTACCCTTCTCTACTCTAGTCCGTCGTTGCGCTTTTGTTACAACATTTGCAGGTCAACATTTGACCATTAAACATTTATGTAGGTACATACATAAATGCAAATTAGCGTGGATACGGAAAAAATTATGCAACCACCTAATACTACTAAATGAACATGCACCTAAGTTACAATTACCTGCGGACGTTACAAACGCCAGAAAAATTAAAACCAGACAGAGTCCTCTTAATAAAGCAGGCGAATTATTTGCATCCATTATCCTGGCGTCGTCGTCGTGGCTGCTTTTGTTGTTTGGTTAATTTTTAGTCTCAAAAACGGTAGACAGTTTCGGGCCAACCATAAACAAAAAGTCAGAGTGGGCAGCTAATATGTTAATTCGTACGCCACCGTCCGTCGCGTCGTCGGGTACATTTATCCGTCCATTCCTTAATACAATACACAACAACCTGAGTCCATTTACTGTGTTTGTTTTGTTAAGGCGAAGGTAATCGCCTTCCTTCTCTTTATCAGTGGGGAAATTTTTGGCTGACGGCTATGCCTTCTGGATGACAGCCGGGATTATCACTGGCCGTGTAAAGAAAATTGAACAACATTGTATCACTTAACACCCTTTTCGTTCTCGGTATGGAACAACATTTTGTACGATGGTATTTTTGTTGATGGTTTTATGCATACAGTACAAATTATTTATGGATACGGTTGTGAAAAAAAATCGTTCATTTATATACATAGGTAGGTACGTAAATTAATTAGGTACTCATCAATTCATAAGAGAAAATTATCGACCAAATAGTTATATAATAGCAAAATTATTGGCGTTTCATTCTCGATTACACTTTCAGGATTTTTTTGACAATGAAACAGATGTTTTGCTGTTAAGATTCTGTAGAAGATTCGCTGTATAAATTGAAAATCCTTAAGGACATTACTTGGAAGTCTATAACATCCCGCAGGATTACTGGAAGCTTAAACATTTATATAATTTTTTTATCCTCTCAGGAGTTACCTTTCTCCATAATCAAAATGTAGGTAGGTATATGTCATTACTGAATAATTATTTAAAACTCATTACTTGTGTATATGTAAGTACCTAAAGTACAATAAAATTCAATCGATTTGTGTGTGGTTCAAAATAATAATTAAATGTATTTTAATTTATAAATGTATTTAAATTATTAAGCGCTCTTGAATTTTCGTTAGATATACAATAAAAATTTTTGTTAGGTAACATAAAAAGTCAATTTGCAGCAATTTAAATGTCACTCCTGGTTCACCCTTTATTAAACGACGCATATTTTTAATTCATTAAAAATGTCAACCTTTCCATGAATGTCCTCCTTTTCAATATTCGGTGAAACAACACTAACCCATTTGCAATAAATATTAATTCAGTTATTAATATTTAAAATTTTATTCGGTTATTCTCGTACACGCACTTGCACCTGTGTATTAGTCCAATAAATTTAACAGATATACCTAAAGTAGATAATTCTGACAGATGTATAAAATTGTTCAATACGACTTTAATATTGGAATTATTTGGAATAATTTCCATTATCATTCAATTAATGTGCGTGCAAAAGTAATATTGAATTGAATATATTATTATTAACTAATAGATATAATTCAAAATAAGAATTGTAATCTGTAAAAAAACCTTGTTTTCTATGCCATCAGTAAAATTACAATTTCTGAACCAGAAACGTATTTAAAATCTTGTATGAAGTTTACCAATAAATAAACATCATATCAACAAATCCCAACTTTTTGATCTTTTTCAATTAAAAGAAATAACAATTTAATTTAATTGTAATAGAAAATTGAATCAATCAAATATACAGTATATGTGTACATATGATCCAGACAATGGGAGGAAAACTTAATTTATTAATAAATCAAATATAATCAATTGTTATTAAAGCAACTATAAAATTAATATCAATAAATTAATCAAATGTTTGAGTGCACACACGGAATTAATAATTGTTTTAATGTGCTCTGATTGCGTTTAAAATGTACATACTGCAACACGAACGTACCTACTACTTGTATGTTGATAGGTAATACACGAACAAAGTAAAGTGCCTGCGATAACTATTTTTAACTCGTCAACTCGTCGGCATAAAAAGAAACATTGAAATTGCATTTACTTAATTGCTTGCACGCTTTGTAAAAAACAATAGTTGCTATTTAATAAAAATATCGAAATTTCTGTGCTTGCTACTTAATGAGTCTAATATGATGAATTGAACATCACATATATTACGTATGTATGTATATAATTCGTCTTAAAGTTTGCAATAACCGTTCTCTGTGCTTGAAGAATTTTACTTCAACTGACTTTTATAATGATAAGAAAATTCATGAGTAAACAAAAATAAATAAATGGTAAATATCTAACTACACTTCAAAAAATCCGTATTTAAAAAAATATTTTCTTTAACCAAGCAACTACCTACATCTACATATCCTACCGCTTGAATAACGAAGAAAATAAAATTGAGATAAACAACAACATAATATTGGTTTTGTACGAAAGCATCACTTTACTTGAAGTGAAAAAGTCAAGGAATTTGTTTTTGTCTAAGAAAGGAATTAAATTTCCTAGGACTGCTTTTATTTTAAGTTTTGAATATTTTCTGGTTTTTAGATAAATTCCAAATCATCTCATTCATAAGTTTAAACTAAAAAATTTCTTTAGGTCTTTAGAATAATGGCAAGTGAAGTAGTGAATTGCTGGAATAAAGACAATGTTTTACCAGTGTAAACTACCAAGAAAATATTTTCGAAAATTCAGTAAGAAACGATATATCCACATAAAAATAAAGGAGAAAACTTAAGTATCCTTATCTTAAGATTTTAAAAATATCCGAATTAATTATAAAGAAGTAGTTCAAATACTTGAAATATAATATTGTAAAGACACTTATTGATTTTATTTAAATGATATTGATATTTTTATATTGATTTATTTACTAGATATTAGTCCGGTCAATTTAGACATTCGAAGCTACATAAATTCCCACCAAGCTGAAAATCAGTAAGATTGTTTAAAATATGATTAAAAATAAAATTTGAAAGTTCCCCATCTTTGCCCTGTATGGAAAAATTTTTATTAAAGGTCGAAGATCAAAAAAATGAGTTTTTCGCGATATTCAGCAAAACGGTAAGTTTTATCATAAAAATACTTAAAACAAATTATCTATAAATTATGTATGAATATTTTTTTCCTAAGAGCCACCGTTTCTAAGATATCAGGTAAAATGAAACCCAGTCCCTTATCTATTTTATACGCCAGTGTAACCTCGAGAGAACATTTGTCTCCTGTTCAATTGTATGCGTGGCTAGGGTCCTATACCTACTTAATGTCAGTGTGCCCATTAAATGAAATTATGTTAGTCTCAGGGTTGCCAGATTAGGGGATTTCCCCAAAAAATAGGGGATTTTTTCCTTTGGGGTATCCTTTTGGGGATATATTTTTCAGGGGAATTCTTCTGGGGAAAAATTTTCCTCTACAATCTTTTTTCTATTTGTACCAAAATTTTTTTTTAGTTCTTGGGGATTTATTTGTCACATAGCTCATTTTGGGGTATTTCAGAGATACATATTTTATAGATAATTTTATGATCTACAATTTTTGTTTGGGGTAATTTTATGATAAAACTTACCGTTTTGCTGAAAATACAGGGGAAAGATGGGGAACTTTCAAATTTTATTTTTAATCATATTTTTAACAATCTCACTGATTTTCAGCTTGGTGGGAATTTCTGTAGCTTTACTCTTATTTTTTGGTCTAATTTGACCGGACTACTTCTAAGTAAATAACATTTCTGCTGCGGTTGCACCGCAATCAATAGACATTATATTTTATATTTACGGTAAATATTAAATACGCTTCTAAAATTAATTTAACTGTATGTGCAATATAAAACCAAAACTTGAATATCTTCGAGTAGTTAAAAAGCTATTAAAATTATCTGAGCGCAAGAAAATAAATTCATCTCATTTCTGTCCTTGACATTTGAAGACCGCTTTCCAGATTTCGTTGGAATCGCCGCAGGTAAGATAATATCAATTCAAACAAATTTTCGCCAGAATTCTGGGGCAAAGTTCACAAAGCCAGAGTGTCAGATTTTCTACATTAGCATCATATCCCATTCAACGCACCGTATCGCTCTGATCCTTAGGGCACATCAGCTAGTACCCACCATTTATGACGACATTGTTTAGTATTTGATAAAACGGGGAACACATCTTAATGGCAAAGTCTAGTGGCTGTAACGGTAATTTGATCCCCATTGAAGTTATTCAAATTAGCCGCTCTTAGTAAATGCAATAACAGACTCCAGCGTCGGGCCTAACGCCTCTTCGCTATTCCGTATTTGCATATTTGTTAATCCGACAGTATTAAGTTTATGCTTTCTATATTAATTTACTGACTTCCGATTCTAGCATGCGGCGGGCTCTACCGCATCCACCGTCGTCGGCTTTAAGCTATGAGAGTTTGCTTGTGTGCTGCCACAAACATGTAACGCATGAGTGCAAGAGAGGCCGAGATATATGGAAACGCAATTATTTGAAGAAAGTTAAATGCCAACCCTACAACAATCGTATAATCGCTACGTGACATGTTTATTCTAGTTTCGAGCTTGCACTAATTCAATTCTAGTTTCCTTATCAATAATTGACAAAATTTCAAGATTACTAATTATTTTAATTAAACACGTCCCTACAAGCATAGAAAAGAGTATAAATTTTATTTCTTGCACATATCGTCCTTCCTTAACAGCACTTTTAGACAAGAACGACGAGATATAGGTATACTACTGAATATTTTTAAATAGATAGTAATTGTAAAAAGTAATTATAACGTTATTTATATCTGTGCAATTTGCAATCAATCACCTTTCAAATGAAAACGTTGTGAAAATTATTAGCGTTTTAATCATAAACAAATTTATAAATATCTACTATAATAATTACTTACTGCATATAACAACAATTCATGACATGAAGCACCTTCGGCTGTGGTTTAAAGTCAAATTGATGCTTATAATTTTTAGGTTCCATTACTGAATCAAACTGTTCACTAAAATTTCAAATTATGAATTTTTAGATTATCATGAACAGGTATCTACTTGCCTCATTAAAGCGAGCTATTTTTTATTATCTCCACCCAATTACATGTTTATTTTATAATTTACTAATACAATATTTTCAATACTTTCAACCGAATCAGCATGAAGTTCATGTTTACAAAGTGTTGGCTTGGTCGTAAATAATGTCAGCAGGCAGGTAAAGGAATGTTAATTACAGTCAGTTATCGTTAGATCGGTTTATTTAATTATAAATTAAGTCTATTTCGCTGTTTATAGCGGATAAAGAGTTCTCCCGACTAGTTAGTTACTAAAAATGATTTCAGTAACTAGCATGACATGCTGGCAATGGCCCCAATGTATTCTTGCAATTATGAGACGAAACCAAAAGAGAATAAAGTGAATAAAAGACCACAGTATAACGAAATGTAATAATAAAACGGAATCCTTCCTTTTTTCTGATTGTAAGGTTACGGTGGGAAAAGACAATAAAGAAAAACTGAATGTTTTCTTTTTTGTTTACTATATATGAACCACAACTTCAAGAAAATGAGAAGAGAACGATATAATTACAAAAAACTGTTGCTTAAATTGTTACTAACTATAAGTGTTTAATGTACGAATTTTGAGTAACTCTTTAACATACTACAGATCTAATTGTAACTTTTTATTATTAATTATTTATATAGGTATATAAATAATAAAATTGCGTTCACAAGATTTAAAAAAAATATTAATTGCAGTTACGTAGATACAATAAAAATAAATAATCAGAAATATATTATATTATAAAATTATAAAATATCTAGTTCCTACATAAACATGCATGCATGAACATAAATGCATACTGCTATTATTATGATTATGATTAATGTGCATATCAAATCTGTTGCAGCGACACTGAATAAAGATTATTTACCTCGTACTTTTTTGCAAAGAAGATAAACTTATGAATCGCGATTGTGTGATATCATCTTTAAGTAAATAAATAGGTATCAGAGATCAGAGTTATTAAAGTCTGCACTTTAATTACATACGAGTCTGTTGAGATAGTTGATAACTAGACATATATATACAGATACGTATAAAAATATAATCATATGAATGGAGATGATGGTAAATTAAACGCTCAAATGATCAAAATGGGAGCGATATTTATCGTCTGGTGTTACACAGATTATTGGCTCTTACACTGACATCGAAACGTGTAGTTAACGCGAAGTTTGAGAGCAATAAACCATGAAAGATACATAAAATTACGAGAGAATGAATGATCTGAACTGGAATTATATAAAGTAGTTATTTTCTTTTGAGATACACGAACTAAATAGGGAAAAACAGATGATAATTGTTTTAAAGACCAATAAACATACAAGGACAGCCATAGGAAAGAGACGTCTGTTAATTATGTGGGGTATTTTTCTATTACTTTAAAAAATGTGTAATAGTGTATAATATATGTAATACTTGATGAAAGGATTATTTATTTGAATAAGTAATGCTGGGTAAATTTTGAAAACAACTCTATCTCTCTCTCTTTCCAGCAACTCGCAAACTAAATTATACCATTATATATTTGGTAGGATTAAAGAGCGTTTCTTGTTTTTTGCTTTTTTCCACTTTCTCTGCCCATGTTATTCTTAATGTTTTAATCCCAAATCCCTCTAATTTATTCCAACGCGGCTAACCACCCCGACAATGCAGTATTTTACCGTCAGCGATCGCATTTGTTAGACAAAAATATCTTATTCAAACGCCTTCACAAAGCAAAATAGAGATCTCATTAGCCAAATTGGCAACATGAATTAGTACAATACTTAGAAGTTAAACCATAAGGTCAGGTGTAAATAAAGCTATCAATGAATTCGTAGAAGGATATAAACGACAAAGTAAAAATAAGAGTAAAGGTAATAAATAGGTGGGAATTTTTATTATTTTATCCAAACCAATGTAAGAGTAATTTTGGTTTTAAAATATTGTCAATTGAACGAAAAAATAAATAACATAAAAGAAGATTTATGGTTAATTGTCATTGAATATATGAGAAACCAACGTGTAAAATATATTTTGTGATTTTAATGCATTAAACAAGGATAATGTTAACGACGAATTTTCGTAGTAACTGGAGCGTAGCTTGTACGTGTCTGAATATTAACCTAAAAATTTACTCTATTGTTACTGTCTGTAACACAGTAGGTACTTCAATGGATTACAACATAACAATATTTCTCTTCAACAGATTTGTTTCAACATTTTCAGAAGATTTTTATTAAGGTAACAGTACCATTTCTTCGATAAAAACTTAGGATGAAGACCTTCGCACGTTTTTTATTCAGAATGCTAGATGGACTCAAACAAAATATATCTTAAAGGATCACTTTCAACATCCCCCGTATGTCAAGCAAATCTTGTTAACATCAGAATTGTGATTCTTTTTAAACGATTTTGTTTAATTCTTAGTTTTGTTTCTAAATTTTTTTTTTATAATTGTTTTATGAAGACAAAGACATTCAAGTTCATTATTAGGCCATATGTCTTAGGGTGAGAGCTAAAAGGAATACAAAATGAATCCAAATATTTCAGTTTCATTTTAAAAGCTAGTAGCAGAGAGGAGTACGAGCTCATGGGAATACAAACCTGAACTTGAATGATTTGTATCTTTACTTTACACTATGTCATAACACAAGATTTTACTTAATATATTTGGTATGTTTTGATAATCTTTTTCAATTGTCTGTCAGCAATTTTGAGACACCCTGTATTTATTAAAAGACAAAATAGAAGCTTACATTGATGAATTACATACAAACGTAATCGAACGCTATTATCTACACATGTAACGTTTTATATTATCGGTTACCATCTGTGTGATTTGACACGAAAAAGATTTCCACGACGAACAAACGAAAAAATGATGATCGTTTATCAGAGCTGCAACAATTTCTGTCAACGTTATTCGTACATTACATAGGCAGAATATACCTAAGCAACTCGAAGCCGATCTGCAATAAGTAAGTTTAATTTATAGAAATCACCTATACGGTTATCTACCAAAGGTGGTTTATTTACCTGATGTATATCTACGAAGAAATCTATAACTGATCATGCAAAAAGAGCAATAAATTTTCACAGGACAGGGCTTTTACGTATAACATTAATGATTAATGACAAATAGTTGGATGCGGAAGTATACAAACCCCTTTTTTAGAAAAACTACGACAAAAGTCATTGAAACTTGTCCAAAACATTACGATTTTAATTGAAATAATTAAAAAAAATGTTTTGGTACAAAAAACAACAAAGTGATTTGTTTGAGGAATTGCAAAGGGTATTAGCCAAAGAGAGTATCAATTACATTTCCAGCATTAAAATTAATGTTTTCTACAGTAATTGCGTGTGTGTTCTGTTTTAATTTGAAAATAGCTAGTAATTTTAAAACGCAAAATCAAAAAATCCGTTTTTTTATCGTTAACTATTGAATTTCCTGTGTCATTACCCTAGCAAAAGAAGCACAAAATATAATATTCGTTAACATGGAAAGCGTTAAATTGGTGCAAAGACCATATGAAAATTTGAAAATGATTGTTTGCGTTCTTATAAGAATCATAGAACAAAACCTTTTCATCGTTTACTATTAAATTTTCTTTACCAAGTGTCATTACCTCCAATTCGTTTAAACTTTGATTTTACATCTAGGTTTAAAATTAGTACCAGCTATTCGAGAACGCCCAATAGAAGGTTTACCTTCATAAAACCGTTTGTTTACAAAAATGCATTTCAAATTTACGAGAATCTTATGGTTTATTATTCGTCGAAGTCGAATAAGCAAATCAATTATTCTGTAACTGCCGGACCTAAGAACAGTGATCCTAAAATATCCGTCAATGTGCAAGTCGTTCTTGTAAGTTTACAGAGAATGGAATCATACGATTTACATATGTACGTTGAGATGAATAGTTTTAAACATCATTCTGGAAAGTCTTATTGAATTTGACTTTAAATAAATATAAACAAAGTTGGGAACTAAAACATTAACATCAAGGGGGAAGTAATGCTTCTAAGATTTTTTTTAATGAAATCTACAAACTGAGCAAATAATGAAAATACTTAACTACTATAACACGATGAACATTAATAATACTTGTCCTTATTCAAAAGTTTAAAAGTAAATATGTAATAGTCTTTTAAAAAAAAAAATTTAATTATGATTCTGGTCGAATACGACCCTTTCTTGGGGTAACCTGACGAATATATAATAAGTCAATAATGCAAGGGATTAATTACGTATAAATGTGAAAGTTTGATGGAATGTTTACCTAACGACGTTTATTGAAAAGTTTCAAGAATACATTTTGCAACACCACTCGAAAATTGCGTTCAAGAGTGCTTTTAAACTTAAGAGACAGATTAAGTGAAGTCTATATTTTCGCATCCCGACAACCAACAAGGAATCTGCAAAGTGTATTCCGTAAAAATAAGTAAACAAGCCGGACTGTTAGAATTCCACGCTAAACTTTTCATTAAAGAAGTTCTTACTTACATTTCTGGCGGAATTTCAAAAGCTGCTTCTAATTAAAGGCTATTAATAACTTATACTTAGAAAAAGATTGAAACTTATTTATTTTTTATTTATTTGTTGTTTAACGAGCTGTTTTATTTATTTGTTGTTTATTATGGCATTTTAGATTAATTTCTAAATTTTTGACTTACCTTTTTTAAGCAGGTAGTTAAAAAATAGTTTTTACTTTTTTTTATTCTTACTTTTTGTAGGTTGATACTTAACATAAACTAAAGGCAATTAGTAAAGCAAGCTACTGGAGGTGGCGTGTAATAATAAAACGGGCCGGGGTAGTAAATTTTCGGGGCATTTAAGGACTTGTCTTGAACACAGTCAGTATGTAAGTCTCCCATTAGTTGTCAGACAATGTTAATTTTCATACGCGGATGTTGTGCGTGCTTCTAATTCATTAACTAAACGAAACAAGCATAAGAACAAGAATAAGATGTACGGGTCAAAAGTTCTCGATTTAAAGCAACAAATTTAAACTGATAAACGCGACTGGTAACAACCCCAAACCGCCGAAACAATTTACATTCAACCCTCACGCCGTCAGTGGCTAATTAAGGACGGGAAAACTTACTAACAGCGTAATTTTGTCCCGTTTGGTTTTAGTCACGCACAATAGAGCCGAAATTGCACACACATTTTGTGGCCAAGTTTGCGTGGGTTTGCGCGGCGACAGGCAGAATAAACAAATTCGCGCAATACTTTTTCACGTTTGTCGTTAATGTGTTATACTTGTTATATGCTCGAAATAGAAAAACAAATATTAAACCGCTAAAAATGCTTCGTGGGCAATGAGAGATCGAATTTGGTAACGATTAATGAATATATTCTTCTTAAACACTTGAATTACCAATTTAACACTTCCTAATGTGCACGTAAGGAAAATGCAATTTCTACCTACGTTGCTGAAGATGTGGGCACTGACTAAAAGAAATACTGTTCAAACTTGATGGCCATGATTTAGATATCTTTTCTTTGTTGAGAACACATACAAAGTTTCGCTAATTACTATGGTTTGAGTGAGGAGCTAAAGTCTTTCACTATGCTGATACTATATTTCTTACAATCCTTGAAGATGCCAACCACAGTAGTTGGCGAAACTTCAGATATTCTCACTAAAGTGCAAGCAATCCTAGTCCACGGCTATCAAATTTTAGCCTTAGTCTTCATTAAAAGTATAGAATTCAATTAGAATTTGTTGAACGATTTTTTTTAACTTTGAATAAGTAATGATTTATCACATTACACACTTTAGAAGTTTTATTTCGACTCAAGAGTTTCTTTTGATTCATAAAGAAATGTTAAACACTTCGAGATTTTTTTATGAATCTCAGCAAAAAAAAAAGAAAACTCTAACAAGCTTGACCCAAATTGTGCTTACTTTTATGTATAAATAAATAAATTGAAGGATTTGCTAATTCCAATTTTAATACATGAAAACATTTGATTTTTGAAATTTATTTTGGTGATGGTGTTGACTAGAAAATCATTCTGAAACTCACTTACTTGTATAGATTAGCCTCAACCACTTTTTTCTAGTTTTTATTACTTTCATCTTTTTGAACGTTTAAACTCAGGAATTGTTCTGATTTTTTAAATAAACTATTAGAATTTATTCTGATCTTATAACAGAATCAATCATTATTATTATTAGTAAAGTACGAATAGTAGTTTCTTTCGTAATTTTCCAACAATAGTTATGAATTTATTCTGGAAGCATGCTGAATACCTAGAATGTAATTTTCATCTTAATCTAATTGTTCTTGTTAATAACGATAGTAAAAGTAACTGATAAAAATCTTTTCTCTCAAAATAACTTCTATCGTGTTAACTTGCTTATAAAATATTCGAGGTAAGTAGATAAAATTTTTATCTATTCACTACTCAAATCATTAATTCTAGAATATTTTTCGTTTTGGGTTATTTTGTTAACACTAACTGTTGTAGTACTGATTATACTGTATGCATAAAACCTTTAGAAATATTTTTTAAACATGGTATAAAATGTTTTTCCAACTAAGAAACTAAATTTTGTTTTCAGAAATTTGTGGATCTTTGTGCAATTTTAAATGAAAGTCATTGATAGTTAGGATTTTTCTTCGCTTTTAGTCACTAGCAAAAGCCAGAAATTTATTTACAACTTGTTGATACTATGATGAGGCTATTATGACGAATAATCTAGATTAAAGCAATAAACTTATCGTTGGGATCTTACTTAATAAAATTTACTGTAATCTCCGCGTGTAAAAAGATGACGCCATCCTTAAGATAAAGAAAAAGTTACTCGATTTAGAAATTAATTAATTATGTAACAGAATCAGATAGGTATTGCAAAGATCCACATAATTTCGTTCGCTTAATTAAACTCACAGTGAAAAGTTTTTGGGAATTGAGACCTGAACACCTGTTTGCGAGTTCACTAACAACAAGTCTTAAAATGCCGGTCACATGCTCACACTCTACGGGATGGAAAACGAGTAAAACTCGACAACAAAAGCAGCGCGAACGGACGTCGTGACGCTCGTCCTAATCGTCGTCGTCGCCGTCGTCGTCAGGATGCGTACAAAACCTAAGCCGGACGAACACACCACTGACTGTTGCTTTCTCGGTTTGCTTCGGTTCTAGTTCTAGTATCCCACACACACATACACACTTATACAATATTGTTCCACGTGTTCGTGTGACTGTAATCGACGTGGTTAAGTGTCACTGTGTGTTTGTGGTGGGCTCTCGCGCGACTGAATGGAAGGCAATCACGAGAATCCTCCGGTTTATACGTGACTGGAGGAAATCCGCGAACGATTCCGCGCTTCTCTTCCTTCAGCAATGAAAAGGAGGAGTCTCACGATGATCTACATTAATAGTCAAGGATTTATTGTGGAAATGCGTAAGTGTGCAGTCATTCAAACAAATATCCTTCCATTCAATAAAAAAATTAATAACCGCCCAATAATAAAAAATAATAGCTTCCTAACAGCTCACAATCATTCATCAAGGATTTCAAACAACACTTTGGAATTACTAGAATCTTAAAAGATTTCAATTACTTCTGCAGAACATCACAACACTATTTTTTTTTTTCAAAACAATACTTGTGAAAGATTGAAAAATTCAAATTTTGTATACCAGTGAATCTCTGAAGCAATTTATGTAACCAAAGATAGGCGATATTCAAATACAAAAGAGTATCACAACTGTCAGGCGCCTGCACCATATTATTTATAAAGGATTATTTCCCCATAAAATTTGTAAAACATGTTCAAACTGCAAGTCATTGTCATAACATAAATAATTTTTTTATAACAAATATTTATATCTGTTTTTTTTTTAGATGAAACTACCGCAATGTGCACTGTACCTAAAGTCTCATTCAACAACGTTCAAATTTTGAACCCGTTCATCTCTCTTTAATACGTGTAGTGGAATTCCCCTTCCCTTCAAGTAAAATTTTTACCTTATAATAAGCTCTTAATTAAATTAAAATAGGAAATTAGAACAATTCTTTAACAAAGAAAGTTGCTGTGAGATTTTCAAAGATCTGATAAAACATTCTGGACCTCTCTCTCCCATTCTGACGTTACTTAATTATTGGGTGACCCCATAACAAAAACTCTTTCAGGAGGTTTGAATGCTGAATTTATTTTAATGGATCTCTTTGGCCATAACCGAATCTTGTGAAGGGTGCGAATGTAAACTTCTATTTATAAATAAGAGGAAGAATTGGAAAGATTTATTTTTCAATTTCAACTCAACTCGTATTCAAATGTAAGTCTCTAATCTTATGCTTCCCTAATAAAGTGAACTTACTGATGCTTTTTAAACATCTCTAAGGATTTCTGAATCTATATGTATTCCTTATCTCAATGTTATTTGTTTGGTTGTAAGGTCCACGAACTTTTTGAACCTCTTTATGTCTGCCTGTCTCTTGCCATTTGCAATTCTATGTATTTTTATGAATGTATCCCTTAGTGGCATCGTTTCTTATTTGTTTTTGCGGAACGTGAGCTACCGAGAGAATGCAGTTCTCTATCGCGATTGCAGTTCGTTTACAGGAACAACGACGTCGGCAAGAGAAGAATTTATTCCCTTTAACATTTATACTGTATACCCACTATTCTCCGTAGGTACTTACTTATTAACGTAAAAACTTGAATGTCAGATTTCTTTAGAATGAAAAGATTCACGGTAAGTCTTACTGCTCTCATAATTGCAATAGTCATCATATTTATTAAGTTAGGTTAAAGTGAACTCAAAGTTTGTTATTCTACAACGATTGCTGATATATTTCATTACAAAAAAAGATAAGGAAATTCCATTTTATTTCGTTCTGAAAGCAAAACGTAGATATCTTGTTTCAACAAATGTTCCTTGAGTATTTTGGGGGTCATTTATAAAAATCGTATGAAATTTAATTCGACTTGGAGATTGTTGTTACATGTACAAGTAAGTACCCTATTGAATAATTAATTAAAGGTAAAAAATGAACCATGTAACTGTACCCGAATGTTTAATAAGACGTTATCAGCAAGGTAATTACGCGTTATCTGTCGCCCGTTATCTTTATCAGTAACGGCGCACACGGATCCATTTCAAGCAGATACTTATTTAGGGCACAATAAAGTAAACAAAAGGACACGCACATTCATAAATGACATGCAAAATGCAAAGTGGGTGCTTACATAACAAAAAAAAAATTTAATGGAATAAATTCACATTTTAAAAAATTATTTCGTTTATTTCATCTGAGATTGCGCTCACAACTGTTTAAAATAAGTAATGGTGTAAATCTAAAAATACATTTACTGATAAACAGTGGCACGTAAGGAATGTCAAGACCATGTAAAGGCCAAGAACAGTATCCCACCATCCTACAAGCATCTTGTTAAATGCAACACAAAATCAAGAATATTACTAGTCCTATAAAACTGTTAATAAGGCAGAAACAGACATTATTTACAAGTAAAACCTAAATTTGGGTGTATGAGACGCTTCTTCAAAGCTATTAAAGGCTATATGAACCTATAAGAACAAGATTGAGACCAAACTAGTCTCACCATTCCTCAATGGTATTAACGATAGGTACCTAAAAAAGGGACTAATGACCTGCATATTTGTTGTAAACTTTAGTTTAGACGAGGCGGAATTCGCTAGCTTCAGACTGTGCGATAAAGTTTACATGATTCAAAGCAAGTAGAGTAAGTTTTTATATAATGAAACATTCTATTTCAAAAGAAGAAAGCAGTTAAAGACGGAATGTCTTTTTTTATTAACAAATAAAAATAAAAGAAGAAGACATAGGCTGCAACCAATAATCACACTAAAAGGATTTGAGCCACAATTCATTAAGTATATTTGAGGGTATTTTTTTGACTTAAACTGATAGGTCCTAAACGTCAGACCGAGAATCCTCTCTAGGGACGAGATGCTATAGTTATAAATGGCTGCAACCGCGCGATTGTGTCGCGCGGATTCCGCCTCGCCTGAACAAACTCTAAGTGCATCCCTTCGCCTGCTAAAAGTTCCGTTATTTCAGTAATTACTTTTTAATATCATACGTCATCGATGTTAGCGTAATTTACATCAATTATGGAAAACTTTAGAAGCCTTCATCTCAATATTGTATGCTTGAATCATTACTAATTTGGCGTACAAAATGTAACGTTGCCGTCAGTTCCGAATGCATATATAAAACAAATATGCAGATACATATGCACCGTACGTATTCGAATGAGGAGAAACTTGTGTATGCGTGACACTTCTGCCGTTGACTGATCCTATTTAATTTGCTCTCGTCAATCAGTCGAAGCAGTGGCTAAATATACAATTTACTTGAAATTGACCATGACACAGCCAAAGCCGTAAATTAAACACTTGGCTTCATCTTTATCACTTCGTTGTATCACGGCTAAAATAGTACTGGCATTATTAATAAATGGCGCTCCAACGTGCAAACCTGTACACTACTGTTCACCGAAAGCAGACAACAGAAATCGCCTCAGAGTGCATCAGAAAATAATTTTTATTATTACGAATTGATAACTAGTTCAAAAAGGCTAATTTATAAAATGGTAGGTACTTTACAGGTTGTTCCTCAATCGACATCCTAATTTGTCATAATGGGTTTCTATTTCTAAAGATCATTATTTAATTACTACAGATTAATAGGTATAAGGCATTCAAAATATTTGTTACTTTTTTTTTTCATTAACTATTTTACTAACATACATTACTAATGAACCAATATTTACTATTACACTGCGTAAGAGTGTACACACGTTTATAGGAGATAAAAATCTCAAAAAAAGGGGGTTTAGAGTAACAAAAACTGGGTTACGTTTCACGAAAATATTTTATTAATCTCTACAAATTTGTTTCAACCCTTGCGGGTCATTGTCAAGAGCTACGAAGTTACTAAAGATGTAAATAGTGTACCAGACTTATATAAACGGATTACAGTAGGCAAGAAGAATTTTATGCAGGTAGGTAACGGTTATCTATTTGGAAAATCCAATAACAGCGGAGAATCCAATGTGAACATTTCAATTTGATTATTTACAATATTTTCATTATTATTAATGGCTTTCTTAATTTCCAGAGATTCAAGTAAACTCAATTTACGACCCTTTTGAGCAGAATGTACAAGTTCAATTGAATTATTATCTAAATTATGTTTGAAATCTAGAATTGGTTGAGCTATTAGCTATTAGCTTACTGTAATCCGTTTATATAAGTCTGGTACACTATTTACATCTTTAGTAACTTCGTAGCTCTTGACAATGACCCGCAAGGGTTGAAACAAATTTGTAGAGATTAATAAAATATTTTCGTGAAACGTAACCCAGTTTTTGTTACTCTAAACCCCCTTTTTTTGGTATTCAAAATGTTTCACAAAGAATGCGATACGCAATCTATTAACTAGATAAAAATCTCATTGAATGAGAAGCAACAATTATTTCATTCACAATATTTGCTAACTTTACTAATTTTGCCTTGCTTTAAACGATATTTTTAAGTGTACCTAATTATTTTAATTGCTTGTGTAATATGTAAGTTTAAAATATCAAACATGAACGAAAATATCTTACAACTTTGCAGTAATTATTTACTATTACGTACAAATATTTATGAATAGAATTTACGAGTACAAATATAAGTTATTATAATTGAGATAAAGAATTCATATGTCATGAAAACTCTTTTAATTTTATCAGCAATCTATGATAAAATAAATTTTATTGCTTCTATCGATGATTTATGCCATCAATAATTTATTCATCATTCTAGGTAATATTCTATTAAACTATTTCTTAATTATGTTCAAATTGTTCCTTAAAATGTTCATTGACGAACAAACGGAACTAAATAGTTTTCTAATTGTATAAAATTGAGGCAGATACTGACATTATCTTCTCTAGAAATATTGCGGTTTCTCAAGCTAATTAATCAGGAACATATTGGTCTCTCTAGGGGATGTGTTTTATTTAATAAAGAGGTCACAGCACCGAACATACTTCACGAAACGGTTTTTGTATGCTCGGAGGGAAAGTGAAATGAGCAGGTTTCCTCTCTTATCAGTTAATCTCCACCGACTGGCTGGAAAATACGCCCGAGTTTCGTCGAAAGTTTTCATGTAATTTTTTCCAGGATTAAGCACTGCTCACGCTGAAGCGTTGGGTACATAAGAAGCGGAAAATAATACAAATATCGCGACGATTTGTGAAGTGGCAGAATGATGTACCTACCTACGAATGAGAAACGGTGAAAAAGTTACAGATGTTTCCCAAGGGCAAAAACAAACTGGATTTAACTATCTTCTATCTACAGGAAATTACATTCCTTTCTAACTTTTGAAGAATCTACGGCACACACACAAAAATTTAATTTATAGGACAATCATCAAATAATTAATTAATTCTGCCGTTACTTTATGGAAATTGACATTCATAATCAAAGATAGAATTATTTTTGGTCATTAACGGACCAATTAATAAGAAATTTTTAAAATGGTGTACACTATTTTAAAACAAAAGAGGAGAAGGTATTCACCCTTTTTCTCCTCCACCCCTCCCTATCTCAATTTTAGTTGACTCCCAAGTTTTCCTTTTTAAACGTTCGTTCCACATATTTACCTCTACAAGCTAGACGATCCTTATCGCGTGTTTGTTTTTGACTCACTAAGCATGGAAATGTCAAGGTAAAAAGAGACAAACCTCAGCGGTCCCATAAGAGATACACACGTCTTGATAATATGCAAGTTCGTGAAATATTATACGCATCTATTATAGTATTCGTACTGTAGTTATTAAGATTTATGTGCAGGGTTCGTTCGATGTAGATCTCATCATCTGTACTTATAGCTTTTTACATAAAATAATTTATAGTATTCAATTATGAAATTTACACAACATAAGAACCAGATATATCCGTCGCAATTTTTTGGGATAGCAGATTAATTTTAAAATTTAAATGATGGGTTAAGGAAAGATGATCAAATATGCAGAAATTTCCACTTTATTTAAACTTAACATTTTCTTTTGCTATTATCAGTCTCAGCACAAAATTCTTATAGAGAAAATCTTTTGCTTATGGCTACCGGCCGCCATATTGAAACAACCCCTTTATTTATTTATTTAGCAATTTCGAAATTGCACAAACCATAGGTAAGGACTGTCCCGTTTGAATCCCCTTAAAGTCATAAATTATCCCGATAATAAATTTTAGTCATGGGATCGATAAGAACTGCATGTATTAGTTACAAACCCTTTAACTGCCATTAATCTTTTGAGTTTCATTTGCAAATTGCTCCGCATGTAGGTAGGTAGGTACCTAGTTACATTTGAATCATTGCATTGATGACATAAATTAAATATTACCTTCGAAAAGTTTAAGTAAGTATAAAGTAGCTTGGTCGCATCATAAACTTCCAAGACAAGAATGATAATTGTGAAAGATGGAGCTCGTTAAGGGAGCATTTTTTGTCATCGTATAAACTGACAACTCACGAACAGCAGTAATGCTAAATATACCGGAAAAGACGAGTTAGCCACAGGGTGGCACGGGGTTTCCCTTCTTGCAGTTGTTTGTCATGGATTTACTCACACATAATCACCAGTTGCGATTTTACCATCGTAATCAGTCGTAATAAAAATAATAGAGGTAACGAGGCTGACACAAGTAAGTTTCTTTAACAGTTGTGACGTTTATACTTTCCTACTCTAACAATAATCAAAAACTAAATAAACCCGGTAAATGTATGGTGGTATAACTAATTTATTATGAAACCAATCGTTCTAAGTTTAGTAGTAATAATGTTAGGCAGGTTATAGTTATTATACACAAATGATGAATTTGAACTGCACGAATTTAAATAAATAATTTTAAATAGATATATATTTGTCAAAATATATGAACAATCCTAATATTTGTAGAAATATAAATTTATTACTATAATAGTAAAAAATGTAGAATACTTAATCAATAAATGTATAAAATTTACATTTACAAAAATATACAAAAAAATGAATATATATATAATATCTAAAAAGTTGTAAATAAAATATAGTATCGTCACACTATTTATATCAAACGTGTTTAGTCATTCATAATTTTATATCCAATAGATTTAATCATAGTTTCCAGAGTGTGTTTACTTTAAATTTTTACTATTGGTGATGTTCGTAATTAAATAAAAACATTTACTCTGTCGTCTGAAGAAGCCAAAGTTTGGCGAAACATATGTTACGTTTTTAAATAAAGTTTGTGAAAATCTCGTTAATTTGTGTTATTATTAAATAAAAACATATGAAATAAAATCTATAAATCTCCTATGCCACATTTATAGGACTGAGTAAAATACACTTTTAACTTAAAATACATGATTCCATAATAAGTGATTAATCTGTGGTTGGATAATGAACTAACAGTTAGTGATGATCGAGGAAAATGATGAGCAATCCAATATATAGCGATTAAATAAATTTGAAAACTCATTACTTATAAAATTCCTAATTTGTCTAATAATTATTTTTAAAAGTTATTCTTATATAAGGAAACCGAATAAAATAATGAAAGAAGATGTTTCCAATTGAGAAATGAAACAAGTGTTTTGATTAAATAATCATTCTAAAATTATACGATCCATTATAAAACATTGTCCTTCTTGACTTGTATCAGGTGGTCATAGAATTTATATTAATTTATTGCACCTAGTTATTTTAAGGAACGACAGTTTCTTGGAAGTACAAGCAATTATTGAATATAATCGAGAATGTTGCAACGCGACGATCAAAACAGTTAACGAAAGCTTTAAATTTAATCGAAAATCACACGTTATAATATGAAAATGAAGCCTACACATACAGAGTTCCAATCAATAAGAAATAACGTCAACTTGCTATTCATCAACTGCGTGGGTTTCCGTATTGAAAGCAATAAGCTCGTACAACGATTATACGTGACTGCTTCAAGGGTACATCCATTAATGATAAGGGTTCAGAATGGGGGAGCGGGGGATCCAACAAATCATCATTGGAAGTCCCCCGTGAAGTTTTTAATTCAAAGAATTGTTATATTTCTTTTCCTCTTTTTATTATTCACTCTCACATGAGGGGAGGGGGGTAATCCAACCACATTTCACTCGAGGTGAGAGATTTTAGGAGCATCGGCTTAAGGAACTTTTTACTCTGCATACACGTGATTATCCTTGTATCTTCATCAAGGGAAGAAGACTTCAAAGGAGTTACAATCGCGTGTGTTAAAGAAGCGCCAAAGAAAACAACACAAAATTCTACAAATTTGGTTTTCAAATTAAGAACATTTACGTATTTATGTACTGATATTGTTTCAATTAGTAGAAAATGTTACTGAACTATTTCTGTTTTTTTTTGTTCTGGCCTTCATTAACAGCAAGCAATTATATCATAGCTATTTCACGTTCATTCATCGTTTTCCTTTCAAACATTACATCACTGCTAAATGGATGTTCTTGTTCGTAATGTAAATGACAAAGAAACGCCATTAATTTAAATCATTGTTATAAGATACCAAAACAATGTAATCATCGTCGATAAATCTTCTTACACAAACACATATACATATAAGTAACAAAAGTTTAAAATAATATACTTAGAAAAAGTATAATAGATACATCGTACATAGTTCAAAGACTGCTGGCACTAAATTAACATTCAATGTTGATGATCTTTACATAAGGTACCTAGCATACAAATGACAAATTATGTAAAAGGAAAAGGAAACTGTAACTGGAGAAGCGTAAGTTTCCTGTCTTTAGGCTCTATTTTTACTAAAAATTATTCAATCACTGAATTGAATATCGTCATATAAAATGTTTCTAATTTTGGATAGAATAAATATGTACCTACATGTATCCAATGAAAATTTAAATGGTCTCGTCTCCGATTACTTAATGTAAATTTACAAGAAGGAAACCAATCCGGAAACAATCCCTTAAATGCTTTTATGAATAGGTACTCGAAATGATACCTACGTATCCGGCTTTGCCGTTTCATTTTTCAATTTGTTTTTCTCGTTGGATAGAACAATTACCTTATGGTTAGTTACAAAAGTACATATATGAGTCTCGGTAAAATTAAATTAAAACAAACGTCACAATTCACTTGATTTTTAATCATGTTTGTTGGTTGTTTAGAAAAATATTGCATGGCCAGGTTTTTATCCAAACAAGTTTTTAAAATTTTTGTTCGAGCTGAAATTGACACATACAGAAACTATTTATAACAATACTGACCGAGTAACTGCTCCTGTTTTTTATATGAAAAATTGTATCGATTTAATAATAAATGAGAGGTACCTAAACGAGTAACATGCATTTTTAACAATCTGATTGGAATTTTATTAAATTATTTATAGGTAGAACTGGGACTAACCATTGTTGAACATATTATTTGAAAATCCCAATTGATGATCTTTTTTATAAATTCAAATTGGTCTTTGTGAAGGTATGTTAAAGTTGCAAAGACTTTTTAATTTCAGATATCGGATTTATTTAATTTTATAAATCTACTTTTCATAATATGTAAAACTTTGTGTTGTGTCCACCTAAAGGATATGTTACTTGCAAATATCCCTGTTTTCAATTTCGTTTCTTTTGTGTTCTACTTTTCACATTCCTGCCTGTTTGTCCTATATGTACCGATGTTACAATAAGCTTTTTATTATTATTTTTTCCTTTTACTAATGGGGTATCTACCCTATCACTGCTGATACAAGATCTATTTCAATACTTATTATACCTATAACGATTGTACTACTACCACCGCAGGAGTTGGATGCCCCAAAGATAACGTTAACATGTATAAACGCATCGTAAGTTCTTCCAATTTGTAACAACTTTATTAATGATTGATTTAGCCTTCTCATGCTTTGTCAGAAATATTCTAGTTTACGAATGTCAATTAAACGTCATCAAACTCACTCACACAAAACATAAATAAATATATTTGATTGCAAAAGTTTGTGAAAGACATTCTGAGTGAAAGATCGTTAAAATAGTTATGTAGTTATCTATCTTACGTTAATTTCATTTTCTTGGTTGGGCTTATAAAATTTGCCAAAAAAACAAACCGTTTCAAATAAAAAGCAATATGTCAACGAACTATGTATATGTATATCTAGTCAGTCGTTAAAGTTAAAACAAGAACGAATCTTTCGTCGTTAGTTAATTATATATAAATATAAACAGGAAAAGTGATTGTTTTAGTAACTCTAGTAACTGCAACGTATAGTAAAATCGTGTCTGTACGAACAGTTTTATTGTAAACAGGCTTCCTTTATTGCAATTTGATTATGCATGTAGGAATGTTTATTTAGTTGCATTACTATTTTTAAAACTTCTCGCAGTCTGCTGGGTAGAGTTGCAAAACACAGTAGGTACTAAGTCACATACCTTACTTACTGATTTAGTCCCCTACAAATCCTTAAGCATGCGTAAAAACGAACAACACAAACAGAATTGAGAATTAAAATGTAATCCATTTTTTTTTTAAGTTTCCTGTTAACTGAGAATTTCACAAAATGTCAGTGCAAGATAAAAAAATTAAATTATCATCAAACCTCATTCAAATTAAAGGGAGGCCATTGAAAACTTCACGACATTTTTCTATTTAATTTAAAGTACTATCATACATAATTTTATTTATTTTATTTGTGATGTGAATCTTACGTGAGAGGGAGGGAAAGATATCACCGTATCTCACCAAATCTTACTAAGGAGAAATTAAAAGAAAAACAAGACGGAATTATACAATGAATGTGCCCTAAACATCATCAGGATTGGCATGAAGGTTTATCATGTCATCTTATTTCACAAAAAATCACTAAGAACTTCAAAACCATGCAAGAACCCGGTAAGATAATTCTCGAGAGAGAGGATAGTTTATTATTCTTCAGCGGTACATGAATTTTTAAATGGTATCTAAACTACGTCAAACTTCATATTCTCCAACCCAAAATAAACGTACGTATGTAGATAACAGAGGTTGGTACATTTTCCACTGCTTTATTACTACCCCTAATAAGTTCCCGTACTAATTTGAGAAATTCAGGAACTTGAATAGTAAAGTTCAAGTGACATTCATACGTAATATGTTTTGTATAAGTAATATACACATGTACAGATATTTCGTGGTATACACGTGTATTGTTAACCCAATAACACGTGGCATTGTGCTTGTAAGAAGGATAGCATTCGAGACAGTAACAATGGCGAGTTGCGTTTTTCGCAAAACATTGCATACCAACCATCACGAACGAGGATAAGGATAAGGACGTGGTAGCGACAGGAAACAACAAGGACTAGTTCGCAATGTCGACGTTTCATCCTCTGTATACAATGACGAGAGCATCCATGTACAGCATACGTATCTATGTATGCGATGTGAGTACCTACAGCCCTTCAGATGTAAATGAGGAATTGAATATTCATACGGATCAGGCAACAGTACAAAACTCAAGTGGACTTTTTGCATCCAATTCTTATATAAACCACCGAGACGTTGCGCTGTGCCTAATGGTGATGCACAGCATTCTTGTTAATGTGCCTGCGACTTCTATTGTAGCTATATAATTTTCAGGTGTGGTGTTCAAGATCTTTTTTTATATCTCACAATAATCAAACATTTGTAACTACCTAATTTACCAAGTTAAATGCAGCAGTGGTATTATTTGAAAACCCTCTTGTTACCTATTCAACCTTTCAGTCATAACGCCCTTTCCTATTTTAAAATCTTTTAAATTTCTGTAAGTTTTGTATATTTAATTATTAAAAACAAACGGCTCTTGAACTTAAGTACCATCTGCGAATATAAAAGCCAAAGTCTTCTAAATCTGTCAACATTTTTTTTATGTTTTCTAAAGGACACAGCCACGATTTTATTTAAAAACTACCCCAAAATAAAGCGAAATTTGCGGCCGATTATTCAAAAGCCATTGTCCTAAACCGTTAAACAGATGCAACATTGAATAAGTAATGGCGAATGTTGCTAATTCCTTCTTTTACATTTTTAACTTAATATCCAAAAAGTCCTGGCGTTTCTTTGTATTATTATTTTTGAAAATTTTAAACGTCTCGTTTAACAGACTTATATTTTACTACATATTTAATAAAGGAATTAAACACAATCCCAATTTTAAAATAACAATAATTGTTGTGTCATACTTGAATAAGTTCCCTACAAGCCTGCTTTGCTGCTAACAGACATACGATGACAATCTACACTTACCGTTATTACATTCAATGCACGTTGTGAATAAAATATAAAAGAAGGGTATTAGGTACAACAAAAATAGAACGGAAACAGCTATGTTTTGACGCATTTTACTCGATAAACAAGATACTTGATTGACAGCATCGAGGGGTGCAATACAACACTTTGAAAATCCGGACAACCAGTTGTTAACAATATTGATTCTTTTAGAATGCCTTTCATCTTATTTTTAACATCGTAATATTAAGGCCCTTCCACATTTGCTAAAAAATACTAAATGGAGATTGTTCAAAATGTAAAAACATATCATTCACAATTAAAGAAACAGAAAGTACTGAGACGTAATCAAAATTAATTTTTATTTGTGTCCACACGTATGAGCATCACTGATAATTGGAGAGAATTTTCTGCAATTCCCAAAATTGTAATATTTAAATAATAATAGATAATCCATCACGAAACGTTTTCTAGCCTATTGGAAAATGCCAGATGTTTCAGATATGTCTACTCAATCTATAAAAATGATATATTGCCTAGTGATCTCAACAGATAAATTTTTTAAAGACGATATTTATCATAATTTTGACTACACCGAATATAGTTTTGACCTTCTCCTATTTTACTTTGCATTTCCCACGGTTTGTTTCCATATTCCGTAATTTGAATAATTTTAAGTGTGATCGAGTTACACTTACATCAGAGTTATATTTTTTACATGTGACGAAATCGTACACTTAATTAAAAATTACTTACGATTAGGATCATCTAATTAAAATCAACAGACACGAATTGTTTATTTTAGCAAGCAAATTAATTTTCTCGCTTTTTTATTATTATAATTATAACAATAAAGTCTGTAATTTGAAGAATTACAAATTAACCCCGTGGAAATCCCTAGGCAATAAAACTCTTTAGTTCACACAAAAAAGTAATAGAAAATATTTTTCTGATTCTTTTCCTATTTCCCTTTTTAGGTATCTATCACTTTTTGTCCCTCGCATTCCTTCTTCCATCGAGCTAATTTCTAATATACTGTTGTTAAATTTATATATATATATATATATAACTAATTTTTCTTGTTATTTTTTTTTAGTTCCATAGTTTTCTTCTAATGTATAACTGTATAGAAGTGGTGTATTCTTTTAATTTGGACCTCTCCCTCCCACTTCGTGAGGCTTGGAAAGATGTAAGTTTTCCCTTCTCCTTTTCATGACATTTACCCTATAGTGAGTTCTTAATTAAAAGGAAATTATAGCAATTTTTTAAATTCATAAAGTTGATGTGAGGTTTTTGACGACTCCCACTACTTAAATGAGATTCCATGAGATTTTGCTGAACCCTCTTCCATTATAAGCTCATGTAATTTATAAATACCTATCTAAAGCACACTAATGGAATGTGGTGAAGGTACCGGACATTGTATTTCGTAATATAAGAAACAGACGCACTCTAAGCAAAGTTATCATTTAGATACTGTGTGGCTGTATGAAGATTGTATTTAGTTTTAGGAGTGCCCTGTATATCCTTTCAAGTCTAAAATATGCTGTTGCGGATACTTCGGTTGTTTCTTGATACACGAAACGTCAAAATCATGTAAAAGAAATTCGAGGAAGGATATCGTCATGCCACCAAACTACGTACGTACGACACGGGGTCTGGTACCACGTTGCACATACATATTATACAACCCACACATAAAATACAAAAATGTCGCTCCTTTTATCGCGTTGACATCGGAAAAGGGTAGTCGAGGCAGCGCCACCACCGCTTCCTTTGGTTTTCCTATTGTCGCACGGCATTTCACCATCTTTCTTTCTATATTATTATAAAACGTGTGCATAGCAAGAACAGGAACAAAATACAAACAATATTGGTACTATCAGTACTCAATTCAATATTTTTTGTGTTTACTTGAAAACCACCTTTCGGAGATTCTGATTCTTTGTTTCATAATAACTTATGAGTGATATAAGTTGATGTTAAAAAATAGTTAAAATATACATTTAAGTAGCAAAGTGTTTTTTTTTGTATCGTTGAAAAACGTTTTATAAGTCTCCATCATAAAATATCAAATCTTGTGAGAGGGACGTCTTGGATTCAATCGAAAGGTAAAACTTTCATCTAATTGAAAAATGGAAGACGCGACTCTCCCGAAACGAGAATAAACGTCATTATCCCAGTTCACTTTACCCCAGTGGTTTGGCGGGAAGACCCGTTCGATAGAGTAACATCCCTCTCACGATAAATAAAACGACTTTACGAGCGTGTATATTTCTACTCGTATGCACTTATGTCGTGGGCTCAACAATTTTATGAAAATGAATCAGATATGAAACTTGTAACTACGCCACCAAGTGTCATTCTCACGTGTCACGTGGTTTCTTTCTCTTTCTCTCATTCTCTCGATGACTTGGCGTGTACGTACGTAATTTCAAACGAACCGACTGACGCCATTTATCCACCGATTTATCGTCCTTTGTAACCTGAATTAAATGCAATGTAGACAAAATTGAATCTGTTCGAATGAACGTTGGCGTTATTCATTCCTTCTTTGATTTTTTAAGATGTAAGTAACTGGATTTATATCGAATAAAGGCAACTGCAACATCATATAAATACGCCTCCAATTAAATTAAGAATGATACACACCTTTCAGGAAGTAATAATAATCCTTTGTAACTGTTACAAAGGATAAGCCTGTTAAGTTGATTTAATACTTGTTTTGGTCGGTGGTAGGCAGCTGAAAATGTCAGTTGAAATAAAAACACCGTAATCTGACTGTGGTCACCACACCTGAGGCCAATCAATTTAAAATTACAAATTCCCAAAGTAGAAAATTATTAAATAACCAATATATCGAATAATAAGAAAATTACAAAAAGAAAAAGTTGCAGGTGTGGACAGAAACGGTTGCAGGAATGAGAAGACACTGGAAAAATTAGAAACAGTAAGAGTGCAAAGGGCTCTATGGAAATAGATAAGAGAAAAGGGAAATCGAATTGAAAGAAACCTTCTGGGATATAAAGAAATAGTAAGAAGCAGGAGCAGGAGCAAAAAAAGGGGGAAGAAGGTAACTGTTTGCAATCTGATTTGCATTATGTCCATTTTTTTAAATATTTAAATGTGCTCTGCCGATTAGCTTATCATTAGGAATATAAATTTGAATCTTAGTGTATAACTGTATAAAAATAAAAATTTATAAGATGATACTAAAATTCTAAATTCATCAGCCTCTTATGTTCAAAAATTCCTATTCAAAATTTCATAGGTACACATAAAGTTGTAAGAATTGAATTGCCTGGGGTACTACCACCACATACTGAGTGAATTGCATAAATGACTAACAAGAATTAGTTCTATTGATGCGTGAGGCCGACTAATAAAGTAGCTTGCATATTAGACATGCTCGTTAATCATGATATTTAAAGCAAGCGATGACATAATACCTTTGCAGCGTTTTGTTTATTACAAACTTATTTTGGGTTGCACTTGTAGTTAAATCGAGCACAGTGTAATAATTATTTACTATTACTGTAATTATGCAGTACGTATATCAAATATTCCACTTGAAAATAGTTTCTACTTCTAGTAAATCGTTTAATAAATGTTATTTGTTGTTTGAACGAGAAACGGTGAGCTTTAGCATTTCGGAGAAAAAGAATATTGAAAATTATTTTCGAATGACCACACGCCCAACAATAGACTATACATAGTTATGCAACAATATTTAATAAGATGGACGGAATAAGTTGATTAATTGTGTCTGGCATTTTTCATTGCTAAAAGCAAAATTTATTATCTCTTTGTTACGTGGTTTGAATTTTATTTATGGATTCACTCTTGTAAAAATAATGGCTATCTAGTTACAAATCTTGGTTCAAGGTTCTGATACTTACATAAATAATTTAGGTAGTCTTCGTTATGGTAATTGTGAAGCTATTTGTTTCGAAACTTTTTTGTGAATTAATTAAAGATAAGGTCTAAAAACATACAATAAGATTAATATCAAAGCATAAGCGTCTCCTTTCGCCCCTTTGGTCCCTAGAAGTCCCAATCTCAAATGTCATTGTCTATGTATCGATAGTTTGGATAACTATTCCTATTGTGCTCATCAATAACAATATTTCTTAATTTATTCTTGATAAGGATTTATGTTAGGTCAAAACTATATACGTGAACATGTAAGCCCAAATTTATAATTTAATTACACAACTTCCAAGATTCGTGTTTAACATGGATCCTTCCTTGTGAATCTATTTAAAAACAACTGGCAATTTCAACATTTGCATCCTGATTGCTTTTTAAGGATGTATAATGTCTTTCATTAGTTTTCTTAGAATTTAGTTACTGTTCTTTTGTGGACACCCGGTATCTGAAAGTTGCTGTTATAAAAAGTGCGACAGGGTAGTAAATCCTCACATAAATGCATGTATTAGAGATAGCTCTAAACTTCTGAGCCTGATTGAAATTTTATTGTAGCGCTTCTGCTTGATTAAACGGGCGAATATTAATTCACGCGCGGACGAAAATCAGCGGGAGGTGGGCACAGGAGGGCGGAACTGGAGCAACAAATCAACTCCGCATTACGCCCTTGAATTATTTTGAGGAACCCGCGTAACCGAGAGTTATGCCATTATTACGACCTTTCGCCCCTTCGCTGTTTTGCTTCTTCTTTTTTTACAGTACCATACAATTCAGCTAAGCTCTTCCACAAGTTTATATAGAAATATATATGTATATGTATCAGACAATTTACTCACTATACATGGAAATGTGCCGCGTGGCTTCTGCAAAGAGGGCGGGTTTAGACATGACGTGTATATATGCGTTAATAACTACGTCCATCGATAAGAAAATGTTCGAGTATAAGCTCCGCCTCTAGCGAATCTCATTCGTTATGTGGCTCACGTGGTTTTGTCATCTGGACACTTGGCCCGCCTCTTTTGCGGACACTTGACGGCTCAAATTAAAACTGTCGAATGTTATCTAACAAAATTCACAAGGTAAACACTTTATTTGGAGATGAGTCGGAGATTACTCGATATAATAAAGTGAGCAACCCCTCATCTAATATCAATAAAATACTTATAGGAAAAATTAAAGTACCTACCGTTTGATTAAAAAATCAAGCAGCAGCAAGAACCACCGTCAAACTTTTGCGGAAACCGATATTTACAAGTAGTATAAAAAAAGGTAAATGATCAATAAATTTTAATTAAAAAAGTCCCTGAGGCTTTGGTTCATGATCCAATGAATTTCATGTTTAATCGAATTTCCTAAACATTGTTACGTATACGTACTAGGGCTTAACAACAAGAATAATAATATCAATATGAATTCCAAACATGGATAAAATTCACGTAAGAACTTCCACACAACATTTAATCAATTATAAATATTTCATTGCAAATTAGTAGAATCTATAGATATCAATTAAAATTATGTTGTTGTTGTTGCCAGACAATGAATTACTAAAAATAATTATAATTTCGCAGTAGAAGTTACCATAATTTTTAGTGTTTATTTTTTCTTAGCTAGACTAACTTCAATCCATGCCATCAAATATCCGATGGTGTGTACGAAACGTTGGAAGAAATGCCATTTGTTATTTGGGCAAAAATCACTTATAACAATGCCAAACCAATAGTAAGGCCCCACCTAATATTGATATGGGACTGCGCAAAATACAAAAGTTCAAATAAATAAAGGCATGCAAATGCTTACGGCAATAGATTTCGTCCGTCTTGTCCGTGCAATCTTCGACTCCATCGCATCTCTTGGTGACGGGAATGCAACGGCCTAAGTCACAGCTCAGCTCTCCCTCGGCGCAATCTATAGAAAAGAAACACAAACTGAATCAGACATGGGAACGTAACTTGAAAATTTTCAGGAATCGTAAAGAAATCCTGGATTTCCCTGGCAACATCATAACCGATACTCCAAGGATGAGCACAGGATTGAAGTTAAAAGAAGGAAACGGACATTGATACACTTACGAATATAGCTAAAGTATGTACGTATTTTTGATTGAACACTTTCCTGTAATGATAATTTTGATATTTGGAAAAAATAAAAATAGTCCGATTGTTTGGAAAATATTCCTAGCACTAATCCTTCTTTGATCCAATGATCATCACTAAAGTAATTGATAATAAATAATTCAAATATTTAATCATTCGGAACACGCTCTTTTTCTGAAAACTTCTGTAATCTATTTGTCCTTTGTCCTGAAGTCCTGATTATTGCTTATAATTAAAAATAATTTAAATTTCCTTAAATAAATAAATGAATACAAACGCAAGAAAAAACATTCAAACTTAATTCTTTACAAGAAGGACCTCTACGAAACATGTTAGTAAATAAAATTTGATAAACGCGAGACATCTTCAGATTTCAAATAATTTTCATTTTACTATTGACTCAAAATTTCATCAAGTTTTTTTTTGACATCTCGTATTTATTCATCAAATTTTACTCCTTACACTCTCTCTACACCTTAAAGCTTAACAGCCACATTGAAATGGGAATGGACTTCATCGTCAGTTAAAATAGAAATTCTACTTCAAATGTAGTTAACTAATGAAAAATCGATAATGCAAAATTGATTTAGTAACCACATAATCGATTGATATCGAACCCTCCACCTTTAGCAACGAATTAGTACAGCAAAATATAAACCAACACCAGATTGACATATATTATTAGTACCAGTTGGGGGGCAGTTCTTCTCGTCTTCTCCGTCTGGACAATCAGGATATCCATCGCACTCTTGGTCGGCACAAACGTAATGAGAAGTCTCACCACATCGGACAACATCATCAGCACGACATTTAGTAGGAGGTCTTGAAGGTGCTTCATGGGTTTCATTTCTAAATTCGTTGGTACCATTTGATTCTGTTACTTCTGTTTCTTTTGGAACAAATGTTGTTATTTCTAGAGATGAGTGAACATTTTCCAAGTTAGATAAATGTATATGTATGTAGATCATGAATGGTTTGTTATTTACTTGTAAGTGGTGGCCAGTGCTTCCAACAAAATTAAAGTACTGACATAACGTCTGGTGTTCCGTACAAAAAAATATTTTTTAATAATGAAAACGCCTCTTCAATTTTGGTTTGTACGGATAACCAAAAGACTTTCTTGGAAATACTTCACATTAATAATAAATATGTTTCTGATTTTAAACTTTCCAAGAAGAAGAAAAATTACCTATATGGAAACTATTTCCAAGAATTTCGTTTAATTTAAGTCAGTACGTTAATGTAGATTTCTTTTATGTCAAAATGAGTAAGTGGTACTTAGGTATTGTTAGTATATGCATACGTGCATGTGAATCAAACAAACATTTAAAATAGAAAACATACACAGTTATAATATTAAAAGTAAAGAAAGCACACAACTTGGTGTACTTACACTGTACAGAGTTTATTAGAAACATTTTTTATAAATAAGTACGCTTTTTGAACTGATGTGCTGGAAATTTGAAACTACACCAAATTTGTCTCATTTCTTTTTTCTTATTCTATTACAACACTACGCTTACATCACTTGACAAATTTTCAGTTGCTATCAAATTACTAAAAAAAGTGGGTCGAATTTTACATTTAATGAAGAGGAATATAATTTTTTGTTCTTCGCTTCTTACTGTAACATAATATTTTCAAGGTGCAAAGGAAACAGGTGGGCATTAATGTCCTTTAACTTTACTTACACAAATTTACGATGACATTCTAAAACAATTTTTGCAAACCAAATTCAGAATCATAAATAATATAAAATTTGATAAAATGAACTCGTATGTAAATCTATTTTCATTAATTGCCAAAAACATATACATATATGAATATGAATTATAATTGTAGGTACTTAAGTAAAACATTTTTTTTTTTCAGAATATTAAAAAAAGTGAATGAAATTAAAAATATTTGAAAACAATAGGTTCCATAGATAATGCCTGAAAGTAGTCTTTGTTGAAAATAATTATTAGATATCTAGATGTTCTTTTTTATTGGTAAAAGTTTTAATTTTTGTAAATATTTAAGTCGACACAAAAACCCAAATTTTCAATTGAAATTCAGCATGAACTTTTATTATTTTGTTTTATATATAAAACAATATAATTTTAGGTTCGCCAAAGACAAGTTCGACGTTATTGTGTCCCAGAATGGAAACACAGAAAGTTACAGATTTCATTTTTTAAATTTGGGGTTTCATGAGAAAGAATATTACTTACTGTACAAAAACAACGATTTGATGCATTTTTTTAAAGTACTTTCTTTCAATAATATCAGCTTAGCAAATTTCTGCAATTAGGTATGTAGAAAAAAAATAAGGTGTAGTTTCATTTGAAGATAGTTAGTGCGTTTAGTTTTTTATTTACAATAAGTTATGTTCACTGGAATTGGAACATAATTAAAAACAATTAAACAGTAGGTAAGTAAAAAAACAGCAAATTCAATGAATAACAATAACTGCAAAAGCCTGTGCTTTAAAATAGTTTCATTTGCTTTTCTGAAAATGTTAAAATCATAGATATTCCTTATACATTGTACTACCTACATCAGGGGCCAATCCAGAATTTGTTCACAAAAATTCTTTTATTTTCTTAAATCCCAAAAAATTATTATTAAATTTTAGTTATTTAACTATTCTGACCCCTAATGAAGGGTCTCTGTATTCAAAGAACTCTCCGATGGATCCGCCACCGCTTTGCATTATACTTATATTGCACTTTTAGCGTCAATAATGCCTTGTATTTACAGTATAATTAAATATTGTTTAACATTGTTAGCTTCGGTTTTATTTGCTCTAACAGATCATTCATTATGTCTTAATTAGGTAACTAAAGAGTAAACTGCAAAAGAAAATATAATACTGATATCTGTATTTTTCATCAATACTCACAGATTTTCAAAATGATCAAATAGAACAAATATTACAGGTCATTATTAAATGGAGTAGGTAATTTATATTAAGCAAAGCAGATCATTTATTATTGTACAAAATTAAGTAAGTGGTTGTTATACATTCCAAGAAATTCTCAAAAACTTTCCGAAATGATTTAATAAAATTCTTTCATGATATATTTAATCTGCAACATCATCACGATTGATTTTGAATCGTCTCAATGAACATAACTCTTTTTTTGAGATGTCGTTTTGACTTTGATTATAGGAAACGGGTAACCAAGGAAATATCTTTGAAGTAGAGTAGGCATTCAAGGATTTGCATTTGATTAAATCTCAGAAAATTGCATAATTACCAATCACCTCTGAGTAATACTCAGGCTATGTGGCTAAAGTAGACCAAATTTCTTATCAAACCCTCCCTACTTTCCAGATTTTCCTCAAAAAACATTCTCCTGTTCCTGAATATGAAACGGTAGTAGGTTGGATAAACAACACAAGAAGTTTTATAACTTGGATTGTACTTTAAAGGTAGTTTGATGTAATCAATAAATGCATCTTGATAGCTTTTTATTAAACTATTTGGGAAGTTTTTAGATTATGCCTTATAAGTACAGTATGCATTAAACTATTGTGGTGCATAAAAAGCAGCAGAAAATTAATAAAAAATTAATTAATTAGTATTTATATTAATTTAACGTTAATATATCTTTTTGGACAACTTTTAAAAAAATCATTAAAATAATGGCTGACCGAATTTCATAAAATGACATAACCTTGTATTGTATTTCAACCTGATTTATTATCATTTTTCTACATTAATTAATTAACTGATGCTGTAGTTTCAAGAATTACATTTATAAAGGTTATAAAAATAAAGCATTTTTGCTGTTCCTATTCTATTTGCATAACAAACGTATGCTGCAGTCAAAAGTTTAATATTTTTTTAACTAAAAAAAAATATAGTTTTGAAAAGGATAATTTTGAAATTCGAAAATAAACAATATGCGTATAATTATACTCTTATAAGTTATTCATTTAAGAGGATTATAAAAAATAAAATAATAAAAAAACGCATTTAACCTATAAATATTTTATGAATTAGAAACTGTTCATTACAAAATATATTTCAGAAATATGTATTACATTTCTGAATTTTTTGCATTTTACATTCCAAAAATCCTATTTGCAATAAAACTTCACACTCCATTGAATATTTACTTAAATACGAATCGTTAGAATTCTTGCATTTTTTTTTTTCTATTTTTAAATAGTCTCGATATCCCCTGGTTGCTGACCTTATTTGCCGCACCCAACAAAAATAACTTTATTATATCAATCATTCAATACATTGCACTGCAATGCAATAATAATTGACAAACTTTTTGTACACTGTAACTTTAACATTTGAATTGTAACTACTCTCAATGATTGAAATGCGCATTTAGATTGGCTAATTTACTGGACGGTTGACTTAAAATTTAAAACTCTAGCCTTAGATGCAACGAACTGTTTCTACAACAACATTTACATAGTCTTGTAGCCCCCAAACTAACAAATAAAAAGTTCATTGTCTTTCTTAACAAATTACTTTTTTGCTTCGAATTTCTTTCTAAATATCTCGGGGAATCAGGGGTTAAATATATCACACAAAATTTTTCAATTCCATTGACATCAGAATAAAAATTTTGAAATAAAACAATTGGGGTTTCATCAGCAATTTGCGGAATGATTTTAAGTAAAGGGGGAGTAAGTGGAAAGATAAGGGAGGGTTTTCTTTCTTCCACTTCTTCCCATACACATCAAGTAGCAACCCCAAAGGAAAAAGTTATTTTTGGGGTTATTTCATATAATTTTCAAATTTTAAACGGTATTTTAAATATACAAAGATACAAAAAGCTACTTTGAGAGGAGGTTCCCGAAAAAGTGAAATTTTAAGCTTGTTGCAATACACATACTAATAACGAAAGAAAAATTTTGATTTAAAACAAATTTATTTTTTATTTTTTTTTTATTTATTTTTTATATTAAGGGCGGATTTTTTATATCTTCTGCATTATACTGCAAAATTATGTTTTCAACACAGTCATATTTTATGGAACAATCTCAAAAATATCGTTTTCCCCTCTTTCCTCCCCATACCATTTCCTTATTCAATAAATATTTTATCTAAACACAGTATTCAATAACTTAAATTGTAGCCCAATAAACCTTTATTCTGATAAGACACCTAAAGAAAAGGCTAATCTATTATTTATCTATTATTGAAATTTTAATTTTAAAATTAAATTTAAAATGATTTCACATCATTTTATGTTTTATGTTAATTAGATTTAAAGAGGCATTGTATTAATTAGTTCTAGTGGCGTTTATAAATTTTTAGTAATTAATTAAATATTCAAAGAGCACTTCACAGCTTATTTATTATGTACAGAAGGTTTTGCTCCTTAATTGGTGTATTTATAAAGCAGATAATAAAAAAATAACTGTGATATTAAAAAAACGAGTAAATAAAAAATAAAAAGAAAACCTACCCGGACATCCTTCTTCGTCGGATCCGTCATTGCAATCCCTTATGCTGTTACAACGAGAGCTAGAGGGCACACATTGATTCCCATCGCGACAAGACAACTCGTTTACTTGGCATACTATCGGTAATGGTGGCCGAACTAATCAAAATTCACGAAAACAAGAAAATAAAAATAGAAACAGAAACAATCAAGACACAAAAAATTAAGACAAAATATAAAAAAAACCGCAAAACAGCTATTGATTTTCGTATGTTTCATCTTATTAAATCGTCCATCATAACAATCTTTTATTTTTTTGATCTTATCAGTCTTACCTTCGAATTGTCTAAAACTGAAGTCATCGGTGGACACCCTGTAATTTCCAAGCTTGTGGTAGTTCTGTATATAATCGTATAAATGATTCTTAACTCCATCGTGATCATTGTTTCCTACTGAGGCGATATCCACAAACAATTTGCTGGAGAACGAGTCAGCTGGTCGAGGCCTAAAAACAAAACAAGTACTATTAGGTCTAATTAAAACAAACCTACGCCCCCCCTCATATATTAAGTTAAGATGAAAATTATAACAATTAAAAAAATTTGTTTCATACTGATATTGTTTTCAAAGTTATTGCCCTGACTGAATAAATCTAAATAACTGATAAAGAAAAGAATTAAGTCAACAAAACGAAAAAAATGCGAATGAAATGGTTTAAGAAAATAAACTTACTCAATATTAACAACCCCCTGGGCCATTTGTTCGCCAGGTAAGTCCCGGTAAACATCGTTTATTGCCCGAGCTATTTCATCAGAAAGGGTTGTATACAAACTTCCTCTGTGGTCTCTGAATTCCTCCCTAAAGGGCTCGAAAACAGTTAAGGCCACTCTGTAGTACACTGAAATAACGATTAAACAAAAAAAAAGTTATAAAAGATCAAATTACGAGATATTGCTTTATATAAAGAAAAAGACAAGAAAACATATGTAAATTTTGATTTCAACACGAACAGTTTTCTTCCCTGCCCCTTTTCTTGCACATGTTATTAATTGATTAAATTAATATGTGATCTTAAGAAGAATTTTGACGTCACCAAACATATTTGTATTATATAATTTTACTTTTACGTTTCCTGTTAATTATATTCAAAATTGTTTCGTACCTGGTTTATCTCCTGACTCCGGTATCTTTTCGCCACTTGGTGGGATAAAGGGTGGTGGCACCGCCGAACCTTCTCCTGATGTTACATCCAAATCTTCATCGTCAGTTCTGTGAAAATTGTTAGAAATATATGTAAAAATAATCAGTTTAAATTGAATCCAATGGATAACTTACATGAGCTTTGCTTCCGTAGGTGGTCTAGTTTGATTTCTGACATTGTTTGCAAATTCGCCCTTCAGATCGTCGTCATCAGTAGTTTGTTCAACGATCTAACAAAAAAGAAAGAAATTATTATAACTAATATTTATTTACATGTAAGTACGTTTGAGTTTTTTTACCCAGCGCCTCCACAATTTTTTGTGTTATCGTTGAAACTTTTATTTCAATAGAAACAAAAATATAATTTTTTTAATTTTAATTGAATTTGAAAATCAGATGCACCTAAATGTATTCTAAAAAAACGCAGAAAAGTATTTTTTTTAAATATAGTTTAATTTCTGAACTACGGTAGACTAAACAGAAACAGAATTTTAATTTTTCCAGAAAACTTTACTGTTTCAGTAACTGTGCAACAGACAACTGAAAATTCCGCTTCCTGGTTTCAGGATTCTGTAAGTAAAACGCAGCCTGTATTGATCCCTAGGGAATATATGACTCGAAACGTATCTAGTCACGATGGAGGTAGATGGCAGTGCTCTTCTGAATAGAATTTTATTTTTAAGTTCGTGTGTTAATAAATTTTACATGAACGTATTGACATAGAATTTAATATCACAATATGGCAGATACTTTTTGTAATTTATTTAAATAATAGTAATTTTCTTTTTATTTATTGTTGCCCAAAACCAAAGGGTGATCTCTTCCATTTTTAAATTTGCAATTTCTTCTTCTTAATACCTGATACGTACTTAATTATCAACTATTAATTATTTACCTGATCCTCAGTGGTGTCTTCTGTTGGTTCAACTTCAGGCCTTTCTGTGGTTGAAAACCAATCACTGAAATCCCGTTTTACTCGTCTAAAGGCACTTAAAAACCATCCATCGTCTTCATTATTTTGACTAGAATCTACAAAACTGTTGGTATTTCTTCTAACTACACTATGACTACTGTCTCGACTATAACTCTTAGGATCGTCTAAATTATCAAAAACTAGATCTGAGTCCAGCTGTAACAGAAGAAATGAAAATGAATTAGTTCCTACAACCATAATCAATAATATTAAAAAAAAAAAAAAAAGAGTACTTCATAAGTTTTACAATAAATTTTTTTATATTATATGTATATATAAATTGCTGAAAGTATATAACAGTAGAAGAACGTACAGAACGACGATTTCTATTAATTAATATGTAATAGGAACAAATTTTCTTAAAACTGTTGAATTTTTTTAAATTCATGAGACGCTTCTCAATATTCCTTTAAAATATGTAAACGAGGTCGCTTTATAAGCCTGTAGCAATTTAGGACCCTTCAAAGGATAATATGTTACAATTTTTCAAACTTGTTTCTCCAAAATTTTATAAAAGTTCCTCCAATTTGCAGCATCTTCACATTTATGCGATGCAACACATGGCGCCACGATTTTCAATGAATGCAAAAAATTAATGTAAAAAAGAACTAATTACGTTATTTAATTAGTGGAGGTGCCGACTCTTAGCAGTAATTCCCTGAAACTGCACGCATACGAACACTTAATTTACTTACTGTAGAACATTGTAATTATCCTGTTTTACTGCCAAGTATATGTTCTTGATGGAGCAATTTTACTGTTATATGTAATTACATTGGATGTAATGTATGTATTGTTTGCAGTAAATAGTAAGATGTTAATGACAAGATATCAATTATACGTAAATTTTAGCTGATCTTTACCTTTCTAATAATCATAACAAAATGAAGCTTGTAAGAGCAATAAATGATAATTGCGAACCTATGTATATAGGGTGACCGTGAAAGGGAAGACGGATAAAAATAACTTTATAGAAAATTAAAATATTGAGGGCGCATGTGGTAAAATAAATATATTAAAATCAAAAAACCTTTTTTAAAAAAAGCTCTTATTTAAATGCTCTAAAAAGGAGAAAATAAAATTTTCCTTTAAAATTTTATCTATCAACTTACAACCTCATTATACACAATTTATGTGATCATAAAAGCTTGTCGCGAGGTTTGCTGAAATTTGAAAAAACTAAACTTAGAAGATTATGTAATTTACTCAATTAAATAGTCTAGACTAGACTAGTCTATTTACACAAGTAAATCGCGCGACAAGCTTTCATGATCATATAAATTGCGTATAATGAGGTTATAAGTTGATAGTTAAAATTTTAAAGGAAAATTTTATTTTCTTCTTTTTAGAGCATTTAAATAAAAGCTTTTTCTGAAAAAGGTTTTTTGCTTTTCATTTATTTTTTACTTTTTAGTTATCGCTGGCTAGGTTTCTGAGTCTGTTCATCTCATTAAACGCATCATTGTTTGATTTTGGAGTTGTCCTTCTCCTAGACAGGTTGCAGACCAATGCTAATGACGCCCATCTCGCCAAATCACACAAGTCAAAGTTAATCAACCGATGTTACAGGCTCAAAAAATTCTACCTCAAGAATAATCGAGGTCTCTACACCAAAAATTCAGGTGGATTAGAGCAACGGAGCTTATAATCACCATCTTTTTTTTAATCTGCCTTTTTATTCTCAGCGAACCCTTTCATTTAATACCCATACTAAAAGAAAGCATAAAAAGCTCTAAAAGTCCGCCATATTGAATTAAGAGTGATGTCAGAATATTTTTCTAATTATTCTCGGCAAGCCCTTTCATTTGATACCCATATAGGAGAAGTGCATAAAAAATAACTATTCCGCCATCTTGGATTTAGAATGACGTCACATTATTTTTCGAGTTACTCTCAACAAGCCCTTTCATTTGATACCCATATTGCAGAAGTGCATAAAAATAACTATTCCGCCATCTTGGATGGTCCGCCATATTAGATTTAGAATGACGTCACACAGCTTATCGTGTATTGTCATCCAAACTAAACGTGTATACAAAATTTCAGCTCTATCGGTTGAAGATATCTGTTTCAAAATTGAGTAGCAAGATTCCACCCGAACAAACATACATTGCAAGTTAAATAAAAGCTTTTAATAAAAAGGATATGACTATGACTCACTTCTACTGTAATTTTCTGATCCTAAGAAATACATTAAAAGAACTCTCTTCATCCTTAAGCTCCCTAATGTTTATATTATAGACATTTACCTTAATTTCCTACATATGCATTAGTAAACAGGAATTTCTGAAAATATTTCAATCCTGATTGAAACAAACTGAACAAGAGCGATGCTGGTAAATTGAATTATTAAATTTATTAGAATACAATAGGAAGTTTTGACGCTAAAAGTTTTGATGCCGTAAAATTTATTGTTACAGTATCGTGAAAGAGCGTCCTTTCTTCTGCTAGAACTATATTGGACAAGCGCATGGACAGTTAAAAAACCATAAAATTTTAACTGACGCTACACTGCTGACACACTTTTTCATCGACGCAATATGTGATTCACTGACTATAAATAAAACTTTACTGCAATGTACATATGTAAATAAAACGCGAAATAATACACTTATTTACAATTATCTGTTCGAGTTGATGACCTCATGGCCAGGCCGTTGCAAAATTTTCGCTCAGTGGTAGGTCGGATTTTTTTTACGGTTTTGTACCATTTCGTTTGTTTGTTTTTTCGCCAGCAGCACAATGAATCAGCGGGAGAACATACAAATAGCTCTCGTTTATTTCAAATAATGTACCATCAACCAGCATTTTCAAACTTACCTACGGTTAAAGCCAGAAATCTTTGTAATCTTATTTTTAGGTTCCTTTAACATCATACTAAGGTACCTGATACAAATAAGGCCTATGCTCAAATAAGGCCTGTAGTGCGGAAAAGTCATTTAAAATATATTTACATCAAATCAAATATTGAAACAGATACTGACTCACGTCATTCCTATCTCCCGCCACACCTGACCATCGAGTATTTTCATCTGCCTCCCCCATATAACACGTACACCACCTCGAATAAATATTAATAACCAAAATTGTCTCGAAAATTATGGTACTTATTAAGTTCCAAGGCCTTATTTAGTTACCTTGTTTAATTAAGGCCTGTGAAAAAAAAATTTATTCTTCAATATTTAATAATATTTTTGAGAAGATATGTTCATTTTCTAATTTTTGTTTGTTTGAATACCTCTTTTTATATATTATTCTCTATTTCTTGTTAATATGCGACTTCAAGTCTGACTAACAATTTAAGCATAATATTTAGTAAAATAACTTACAAAGTTGTTCAAGGATCTCATGGAAACACTTGATAAAAGGCTCAGAAATATATATTTTTATAGATTAATGCTGTAATAACAATATTCCTATAATTTAAGAATATAGGCTTTGTTCAATCACTATGTTTTAAAAAGGCCTAAGGCTAAGGTTCCAGAATTACCTATTTTTGAGTAATTTTTGATAAAAGATTACAATATGTTTTGTTAATTACTTAAAATATATGAACCAAAGAATAATGCCTCGCTTTTATTTATCACCTTTTCCATTAATTTATCAAGATTTTAGGTAGACCTTATTTGTATCACTTACCTTATCTAATTTTACTTTGTTTCTTTAAGAAAGCTTTGAAATTCCTTATGTGAAGATGGGCACTACAAACCAACATCCCTTTGATAAAAAAATCTCAAGTCTCATTCCTAAACTAGGCATCAATTATAAAAGTATATTCCAAAAATTAATGACATAATTGAACAGATTTATTTAACATAAAAAATCAACCTCTTATCTATCTCAAACATCAATGTATATTGTATATGTATTGTTTAAAAGTGAAAGTTCAAACACATGTGACAGTATCAATAGAATTTGATATGTATCATGCATACGTAGGTACTAAAATAAAAGAAATGTCACAATGTCCTTTATATTTAAGACATCCCAAGATAAGAATTCGACCAGTGCCAAAGATACGTAAGGACGAAGAAAAATAATGATCGAGTCGTGACCATACAATTATAAATACATGCATGTAAACGATGGACGATAGATGCATGAAGTTTGTATGAAGTTATGCAGCGTCGCGAGGTATGTTGCACCATGGTGCCGACGTCACCTCCGTTGAAGCGATGCCAATCGATAGTAGAAACTTTTAAATTTTTTATCGGGTCATCAATCACGACGAGTTTTCTTAACAGGAGAACGTGTCTTGCGAAGTTATGGGGAAAGAAGAGTAGCCGAAGGCAAAACGCTCCTATTGATATTTCATTTACGGTCTCACATCCAGGGGGAACCCCGTTTGCAGCAACGACGTCCGTTGGGTCGGATACATGCATATGAAAATGTAAATTCGCGCAACGTGGTGGTTATCTGGCCGGCAAATTGCAATAAAATTCCAATTTGCTCCCGGTTTAATAACTGTTACTTTCTTTTTAACTTTTCTTTTTTTTTTTTTGGGGGCCGATCTACCCCTGGCATTTTCGTATTCGACGAACGTATTTTATGGAATTTAAAATGAAAAATATTGCACGCATTTAACTGTAGTACAAATATCTACGTGCATATTATGGAATATTTCTCCATTGGACAAGAAAAGTAAGCAATTTTCAAAAAAAAATATATATATATAAACTAATTAGAGATATACAAATATTTTGTCATTTACAAATCATTGATTTAAATTGGACATTGGAGTTGATTAAAGCATTCGTGTCTACTTTTCATTTTAATGGAGGGATTATCAAACATGGGAAAACGAATCGAGAAAATAATTTATGGGATAGAAATTGGTGAACTGAGTGACATTTTCATTTCGCCCATAGATAAACTTATAGGTGATAGTAGTCGATTTCTGTCATCAGTCAATCGTAATTAACAACAATGACGATTAATGGATGTGGCGAATTGGTTACCGGAAAAAACAAAAACGAGAAAAACGTTTTCGAAATAAATTAATCTGGTGACGTGTGATAATCCTTTCGGAAAGTGGTGACAAGAGAACCAACTTAACTGGAAACGACCACCTGATTCGATACAATATATATGATTATACGCACACATATTGGTACCTGGCTATTTGCTCTGGGAATGACTATTTAATAAAGGTGTAATTTGGAAAAAAATGTCATCAGGAATTGAATCTGGAGCCACAAATGGACAAAAAGGAGAGTTTTAAAACTTCCGATTCCAACAGGAGAAAGAAATAATAAAACAGTCTAAACTGTCCAGTTCCTACCCTCAATACATCACGTAGTTTCCAGTAAAGGTTTCCAGATAGCAAAAAATACTTAGATCTAGGACGGAGGTATCGGAAAAAAATATTAAGAAAGCGTCAAATCAATAGCGTCTCTATTACTATTATCTACTATTTGTACAAATGTAACCTGAAATGGAGGATTCTAAAACGTCTTGCGTCATTACTTAAATATGTTTTTTTGCTTTATTATTATTTTTTTTTTGACAAAGCTCACGAAGAGATAAAGTGTCACCCTGTAGAAAGCGGGATCGTGATTGAGGTGACAATGATTGCATCCCGTCCGTCGGTGACGATCCCCTCTCGAATCTCCAGAATAAAGTCCGAACACATTTGCGGCCGTTATCCCCTTGTTTAACGGCTTTAATACGTCGACGCCACAGCGTCGCCCGGCAAAGATCGCGACACCACCGTCCGTGTCTTCTGCCAACTTAAATTGGAGTTTGCAGTATCCAAACAGCTACTCTTCGCGTGACCGCAATGGCAACAAGGGTTCCGCTATCACAAATTAGAAAAACTTCTAAAATTACGAACAATTTTTTTGAATACAAAAACAGATAGCAATAACTTGTGTAAGACACAAACTGATAACTGAAGTGTGTTGGAGCTCAGGGTGGTACAAGGGTGCACAATTTCAAAAAATTTACGTACAGTTCCCATTCATGTCCTTGTTTAGTGAATAACCAAAATAAAACGCAATTTCTCCCTATATCAATTACGGAATATTTGTTTCAAGGGGTTTTATTTCCTATTCACCCAAAAGAAAATCAATTGGAAAAGAACTTTCTTGGTACACGTTACAAACTTATTGTTATTTCGAGTGGATCCTCATTTGCAAATATCGTCAAAATTGTACCAATTCCTGGCTATGTCTTGGTCACTTCTAACCCGGAAGACTTACACCATCTACCTACTGATGAAACCACCTGAATTATAATGATCTTATTCATTATTTTCGATGATTTAGTTGTCACCTACTTCCTCAGGTATGTATAAACAGTACCTGCTGCACCTTATTGAAATTCATCGATGGACATGTTTATGCAATAAATTATTATTTGCTACGACAACGACAGTGATGCCAACCAGCTAGGTTGTTGACAGTAACGTGTTCGTTCACTACAGAGGATCCATTAATATTTTTCCGTTGCGAACAACAAAAAGCCCACGTAAAAACAATCGTGTCCCGTCCGCCCGTTAGTCGCGGCGAATACGAACGAATTTTCCCATTTCCACCTACCCACATACTATCGTATTTAAACGATGCAATCATATATTAAAAATACATACATTGGAAAATATTCTGCAGCGTCGGAGTGTAGGTACCTACAGTGTTTTTTTTTTTGTATTGTCGCAAAATATCGTCGCACTATTTATCTCAACATTTACGTGGCTGTATGAGTACGCTGCAATTAAAACAAAAAAACTTTTAGCATCGCGATGTGGGAGAAATACTTACAGTATGTAGATTTTTTAATGTAAAACTGACCCTTCTCTTGATAATTTTGAATGTTTTGCGGCATGATATAATAAATTTCTATCTTAAGGAAAAAATTAAAGGAACTAAGGGTTTAAAGACGAACTCTATAGTAGACCAGAAGGTTGGATGATCAAACGGTGACAAAGTTAAGCAACATTCTCCCTGACTTGGATAGGTGACCGGCCAACTCCCAACTCTACTTGGTATCATATAATACAACAGGGGGCACATTAAGCATTAGGTTCTCCTGGGGGCGTAACAACCCTTAAAACTTAGCATAAGAGACTGAATGAGGCAATGAAGGCAACAGGAGGCCTCTGAATAAATGGCAATTATAGAAGATGATCGAGTTTACAGAGGCTGAAACCCTTAAAAAGGATACCCTGCATGAAATATGACATTCAAAGAAGAAAAGAAAAAGACGAAGAAAATAAGAGGAAAAATAAAAAAAGGGTAAAAAGGGTTTAGATATCATACACATGGAGCAATAGAAGTGATTTTTAGTGGAAATCAATACAATTGCCAAAAGGCTAGTTATGTTCATTGAAATCTGTTAGGTGCTACACCTGCGTCTAACTGTTCCTGAAACTAACGGTTTAAGGAAGTTCTCTGAAATTACTCGTTGTACTAGTGACTAGTTCCTTATAGGTGATTCTCGTCAAAAAGGCTGCTGCTGAATATTAATTAGCCATTGTTATTGTGGCCAGAGATAGACTTTTGTTTTGCCACACACGAAACAACAACGCATACATAAATTTATACAACTATTTAAAAGAACATGGTCATTAGTTTTCTAGGTTTCTGTACAATTAATTTTAAAGAGGTGTATTAACCTTGTTTCCAATAGTCCTTTAAGTTTACTAATAAAAGAAGAAAGAATTACACAATAATATAGTTGAATTTATATTGAGAATCTTATATTAGAAACTTTTAATAAATTAATTCATCACTACATCTCACAAAAGTCTCTCAGAGTTCTTCAGAAGTTTTCATAGGAAGGGTCTAAGGTCTACTTAAAATGTGATGAACACTTAAAATTGGGCACCTACTTATTATTTCAAACTAGTAGCTGATTAGAGCAACTTCTTCCTGTCCCTCACATGAAAAATTCAATAAGTTAGTATTAAAAAGGAACATAACTTTATTATTATCAATACAATTTCATGTATCTTTTGAAAATGACGTAACTGTCGAAACAAATTTGTTAAGAAACTTAAAAATATATTAGTGAATCTTATCCAAAAGTATTTTTGTATTCATTTCTTATTTTATTGAACATAACTTTTATTTAAATGTTTGAGGAGTGAAACTAAAAAAGAAATTGATCAAAATAATCCGGTAATTTTGTGTGATGTTTACACACTGAGAGACTTAGCTTTTAGTTTATTTATGGAGGTAAATATGCTCATTTCATTTTATAATTATATTTTACAGAAAGATATTTCTCAGAAAATGCAAAATAATAAATGGAGAGAGTCTAATACAAACAGGAAATGAAACGTATTTGGTTCGAAAGTTGCAAGATTACATATAGGATATTTATAAATACCCCGTATATACGTAGGTTCGAAGAAAATCAGAAGAAAATCAGAGAATTGGGCATGCAATCCGCAAAAGCGAAGCACATCGGAGCAATAGGTACCATACATACATATAAAGAAAGACGACGAAGACGCTGATGATTTTTATTCACGTATTCCGTCCAATAAATATCGGGGGCGAAAAAGGCTTCGAAAAGGATAAACAGAAGGAATGGAAGAAGTACGCTGAATGCATATAGAGTGCGCGACTAGAGCCGTCACCTACGCCCGTATCGAGACGCTAGAGCCTCTGCCGTTCTTGTCCGTTAAGTCTTCGTGAATATTAAGGACGGTAACGACCCTTTGACTAAAACGACTCGATACCAAGAGACACAACTTCGACGCGGGACCTTATCCTAACAAAACTGGTGAAATTACCTTAATATACAGATATGGCTGTAAACCGTAAATGTGAAGGGATCAGAAAATGTTTAGATTGTCCTACAAATAAAATCGTATAAAAACCAAAGTAGGATTGTTATTACTAAATAAGTAGGTATATGAATACACGAATCGGTGATCAAAGTGATCAAAAAGGTCAAGAATTTCAAGAGATAACGCAGACTACTTTCCATAAATTCATCATTGAATTTATTGAAGCTAAAAGACAGACTTTAGTCAATACAAATAAATTAAGAATATGCTTTTAGAATTTATAATCAGATAATGCAGTAATACAATTATAAATATATAAATCAAGAGGCAAAGATTTACTTAATACTAAGTAGCACCACTTCTTTTAATATTAAATCTAAGAATAAAAACTTGTGTAGAACACCAATCCCAAATGTGGGGCAGCTCAGAGCAGTAGAAAGGGTGAATAATTTCAAAAATTTTAAGTACAGTTCCTAAACAATCCCTTGTTCAGTTAAAAACTGAAAAACAAAGCCATTTTTCCACTAAATCGATGGCAAAATTTAGTTTCAAAATTCAAGGGTTACAATTGCTCACTTGCTCTCTTTAGAGTCGCCATTGAATTTCATGCAATTGAAATTTTGCCAACAAAGCAAAAATATGTAATTTCTATCATTTTAATATGAAACTACTTTAATATATTCAAATAGGCTAATAACCTCCCTGAGTGCTATTAAATTAATTAATCATTTCTGTGTTTACGATAAAGAGCAAGTATTAGGTATGTATGAGTGAAGTTGGTAAAAAAATAAGGAAAAAGACAGGTAGTTGTTGAAGTTCAGTTGGTAATCGTTGACGTTCTGTTTTATATTTGCCAAGTTTTCAACTTCCAGTTCCACAAGACAAACAAAAGGATATTCTCTTCCCGGTTCTTTCACGGGACGTGACGGATTAGTCGCGTATTGTAATGGCCGCGTCAATGTGCTGTTGTTGTTGTAACTCCTCTTGTTATAAGAGCTTTATATTCACCCAAAGGGGCAGCGATAGCTCTCTCTCTTCCATGTATGCATTTGTTGTTTCCTGATTCCTTTCTTTTTTCGCGGATTTAAAACCGCAAAACGTTCAACATATGTAAGTACACACGAATGGACGATATCTCTTCAGTTAGATACATTTATCTAAATTCACATATTTCACAATACCGGATTTACATCAAACGTGACTGTCCTGGAAATCCGAATGAACGAACGTTGCCAGACATCTTCATAAGGCAATTGTACTTTTCTTTTTTTTTTTATTTATAACATCCTCCTTATTCCTAAATACATTCTTCAAAAGGATATTATTTTAAAATAAAATGTACCAACCATCGACAAACATAGTCTGTTCAGGATTAGGTACTACATGGAAACATACTTATAAAGGTCCCTAGATATCGGCATCAATTCAATAAGGAAATTAAATCAGTTTTATAGGAATTTTAAGCAAATTTTATTATAATAAGAAAATTTTTATTATATGAATAAACGGCAAAAGCTATAAGGCAATAAATAAAAACAACAAGACGGTCACTGGTACATAAATTTAGGAAGAAAAAGGGAAGTTTACCAGAGAATACTTTTAAATGCTTAGAGCCCCTAACTAGTCGTAGTAAAACAATTTAAATTCCATTAATTAGGGTCAAATGTTTTCTTTTTAAGTAACTATTACAGATTTTATAACAACAGTGACAGTGTTTATAAAAATATTGCTAGAAAATTCTGAGACAGGGCTCTTATTTAATTACCCAACTAAAAATTCTCAATATAAAGCTGCAAATACTTTACAATAGGTAGGTATAAGTATAAGTAACCGTTCAAAAAATATGTTGCCGAAAAGACAACGAGTCAGTTACAAATGTCTTTAATAAGCTAAGTGTTTTCAAACACAGCTACTAAAAAATCGACGTTATTATACGGCACTTATCATCATTATAATTACTCATTAATTTTTAAGGATGGCTAAGTGATGGTGATGATGATGAATGTGTAAATAAATATGTTAATAGGAAAATCATACTTAAATAATAAAATTGCAATTTATTAATTTACCGTACGAATAACAAAACGAATAAAACTAAAACAAATTGTATGTACGTGGTGCAAGTTATTAGTAGGTAAGTGTTTATAAACAAAAGTTATATTTTGAGGTTATATTAGTAAAGCCGTTAATAAAATGACCGTTAATGTTAAGTACGGTGTTTTTGAAACCTTGAATCCAGTTTGTAGTCATGAAATGTCAACTTAAAGCCAGTAGGTAATGTTTTTACTAAATCTTACTTAAAACATTTAAAAGCCGTAACGTAGAACTGTAAATGTCCAAAAGACGATAAGAAAAAATGCCTTAAAGATACTAAATGTGTCCTGCAATTTAACTTAGTCAACAGTTTGGCCTTTAAATGTTTTTACAATGTATCCGGAACATAAAATGACTTCGATACTGAAATAAATTCACAATGTTACTTTTCTACTGGGTATCAACAGGAAATAAGAATGCCAAAGTATACACCAAATAGGGTACCGAGTTATTTTGTTAGTAATAGGAAGCACTAGAAAATAACATGGTCTTAACTTTTTAATCAAGATTCGAGATAATTAAGGTAGGTATATTTGGCACCCCTATCATGTTTTCAATATTTTCATAGGGTAATGTTAATTAAAAACATATTACTAGAAATATTACTGTTAAATCCAGAAAGGCATTGATGATGATCTTTTCTAGGTGGACTATTTATCATTTAAATTCATCCAATTGTATTAGAAGTTAATTAAATTTTCAATAATTACGTGAGCTGCTTTTTCTTTTATTTTGAACCACTCTGTCCTCTTAGTAAGATTTTGTAAGGTGTGGTGGAATCTACCATCTTATTTTAATGAGTTTACGTGAGGTTTCCGATTATTTTCCTTGCTTTTAAATAAAATTTTATGAAATTGTTTCTAGACCTCTCCCACAATTTGAACTTAGGTAGGTACCTAAAGGTGTCCTCTTACATGAAAGGATGCTATTAATGAGGGTCGGTTGTTATGAATCCTGGAAATAGAATTTGAAGGATTCAAGGAAGGTAAGGCAATTCAGGAAAAGGAAAACACAGAAGTTAGACTTGGGCACGGTAGGACCAATTGCCACGCGAATGCTAAAACTCTAAAGTGCTCCATTACTATCTGCCTCTATTTTTCCAATTCGAGTGTTGCTTGGGGTTGATTCCAAGAAGGTGACATAGCAGAGAGAAGACTGTCCAATATTTGAAATTCTGGTTTGGTTTCCAGCGACCGCAGCGAATTTCTATTGTGCTAGTTGAAAATGAATAAATCTAATCTAAAATTCAACTATTTTTTATCACTAAAATTTTGCGTGTAGGTGCATAAATGTAAGCAGTAATTTATACCAACAGGCAAACGTGTTCATAATATTATATGCAAAAACCCAAAAAGAGAAACATTCTAGGGAAAATTATTGTATGCCGGTATGTTTGTATTTTCCCACTTCATTTTTTAACTAAATTACTGAAAGGTATAAACCCCGTGAAGTGGAATAACCCTCTAATTAGATTGACGAATGCGAATTTACAAAGTATAGGCAGGTGACGAATTACGTAATTATAAGTACAAAAAACACACATTTAAAACGCGATTGCTAACACGTGCTAGCTTGCAATTAAAAACAAAATATGTGATCTGAATATAATTAAGTATGTACTTTGAGAGTAATGATCCACATACGTACTCGGTCCCAAAATGTCTTCTATATATTCTACAAGGGCCTGACGCTGACAAATGACAAAAGTAAAAGTATTTTCAAATTAGACCAAAAATACATAAACGAAGAATAGAAAAGTCATAAAACTCAAGGAACTCTATAAGCTATCACGTATTTATTGTCTCCTTAAACGATAATATGAATGAAGTAGTTAAGTATAAATTTATTCCTGTCGCACAATAAAATGGAACAAACATTACTATTTTTTTTATAAATAACTACGTAAAGTAATTGCATTTTATAATAAAAATGTAAAACGCTTTATTTGAAGCAACATTAACGGTTGAATCAATAAGTCGGCATTTAATTTGTAAATAAAGCAATTAAATTAATTAGAGCTAAACACTGTTTACTTGCAATGTGATTTTTTAATTAACATGTTCAGTTGTACATATGTAGATAATAATTATTCAGATAAAGTCAATATGAATACTGAATTCAATTGCATTTTAATTCAGAACTAAATTTCCAATAAATATGCGCGCACTGCCACTGACTATTGAATAAATGTACAATCTGTCCCACACAACAAAAATAGTAAATAATACAATCAAAATTTGTAATGTCTGAGTAAACGATTGTCATACTATAGTTAAGTTTTTGAGTGGTTTTCAACAAATTCTGGCCAAGCGTCCTCAGTTTGTCGTGACTTGTGGGGTAAGGTTAGATTAGATTATATTATTTACATAATAATCAAACTTTCTTTTTTTTTTTTTTTTTTTAATTGAATAACCAAGTTTAAATATATGTGCAACGTATGCATTGGCATTTTGGCTCACGTATATAATATTATGTACGTTATGTGTATGTCCATATCAATGGGTACCTATATCCTACGGAAATGTCGTTATTGTGAAACATAAATGAAAAACCACGGGGAGGTTAACCTGACAGTAACAAATCTCTCTCCCGTACTTCGAAGCTATTATTGACAGTGAGCTCATAAATTTAAAACCAGAATTGGATTCCTGCCAATTAGTAATGATTAGTAAAAATAATGGGTAGTTGGTTAGTTATTATACCTCTGTGTTCAATAACCGAAAGTAAGTACGACAATCGGGACGTAAAATACTTCCCAATAATATTTATTTACGTACATCTTAAAAAACAATACTTTCTCTAATTAACAAACTTTTGCATATATTCTGTTATCACTATTCATAAGTACGTAATTAAAATTATGAGTCAAAACAAAAGAAAACATTCATTCATCATTATAAGTACGTTATCAACAGGTCAACCAAATAGTTATTAATTAATACCAACTAAATTGAAAAATACGAAACGTTATTAAAGATGTTACTTTGTTTATACAAATCAATAAGTGCATGGTAATGTAGAAAAAATAATGAAAATTAAACGAATGACCGGAATATGTTTGTGATCGTAAACAAGTTAATCGTAGGATATCATCAGGATGTCAGTCTGTCAGCAAAGTAATAATTGTTTTTAATGCAGACCAAAGCAAGATCGGCCTGGTGATTAAATTAAAACGATTAAACAGAATTTACAGACGTATGCGACAATTTATGAAGGAACTTGTATTAGGTACTCTAAAGTGAGAGGACTAATAAACTAATTCAAAGTAGGTTGATGAGTTGAGGAAACGAAAAACGAAAGTCTTACGAAATAAAGGCTACAAATAATGATGCCATATAACTGAAAATACAAGAACTCCATCAACAAAACGAATTTCAATAATAAAAAGACAAATTGGAAAGTTTTATCTTCATATAAAGAGTTAAAATTGTATAGGTATTTATTATTTCTCGAGAATATCAGCACTTTAGGTAAAATTCTTCCATTATTATGCAAAGTACAAGTTCAATAAGTTTCCTCCCTTCTACGTAGGTACTACAAGTATACCTACGTGGTATTGTTTCTGACAATGTTAACGTTGCAGTAAGTAGTAGAACATCTATTGATGTGGATATTTGTCTATAAAGTTGTAATGCGATGGAAGTTAAAATGGAATTCGATGAAGCCCGTGGCATGTAACATAATAGTAATAAGGGGTGAAGAGGGGGCGCAAATGTGCGGACGGGACGGACGGGTCGGAAGAAAACTTGAGTGAACGGAAGTACCAAATTAACTTCATTATAAAGTGTGCCGCAGTTTGGAAACCTACACCCCGATTCCAGACTCCATCGTCTGCCCCAATACCTTATTATAACTTGTATAGAAATTAAAGTGCAAATGATGCAACCCTCATTTACCTTTACTGTACTTAATTGCTTTATAAAATAATACGGACACACTATACTACTTCGAAATAAATACCCATTGTTACAAATTTTCAATTTTGCAATTAAGAAATCAATTATGTACCTACAAAAGTATGTTAAATATGAGGAGACTGAAAATGAGGAAGTTTGAAGTGAGAAATTATTGGATAAAAATAATAGAACATAGAAAACATAGAATAGAAGGACATCTTCTGAGACATAATGGGCTAGTCAGAGACATATTGGAAGCAAAAACAGAAGTAAACAGAAGTAGAGGAAGACCTATATTAGATTCCTAACCACGATTAGTTAGGATATGAGATGATCGAGCCATTAGTAAATTTATAAGAGATTAATTTTTAATTTTGAAAGGCTCAACTCTAAACATATCCAAAATGAAGCAATTACAACATCAGACTCTGATATTAAAGTTTAGAAGATGGCATATAGTTTAATAGATAATTATGTATGAAGACTTTTCGTAACTACCAATTTAGCTGCAGATATTGGCTTTCACATTTAACTATGAAATATAATAATCAAGTTTACGGTTTATCGTTATTTTGCGATAACATGATTATATGTGCCACTTGATACGAATGGTGTTCTACTCTGTCGTTATATTTATAACGGAAACGGTCGAGGGTGGCGAGCTATTACACATAATCCATCACGACTTTTCATTGGTAAGGTTCTTTCATGTGGTGCATTTAAACGCTTTCTGGTTTAACATTTGAGTTTATATTGTTCATTTATCTCGGTTAAGGGCTTTTTCTGGCCATTTTCGTCCTAATAAAAATGTAAACTGCTCTTTTACATAATGTGCCGGGATATTAAGCTCGTTATAAGCTTTTCAAGTGTCGCATCCTTGAAAGTCGTCGAGTCGATAGCATTACGTAGAAAACACACATTAAGAGCTTAAGAAGCTCTAAAATACTTGGTCGAAGGTTGTAACCGTTTCCCTCTTTTTCATTTTTCTTGAAATACATACATAAGTAATAATTGTAAGTGTACTAATCTGATTTATTGTAATAACACTCCAATTCCTACTATTTATTACTTTCAATAATATCTATATTTAGGTACTCCACTACAATACAAATACAAAAATAGATTATTGGACATTTGGAAATAGTTCGTATTCGGACTTTTATTTTCGTTATTATAAAGAAAAATCCATTAACTTTTCAATTACTTTAAATAATCTTCTTCAGGAGTAACAGACTAGAAAAGCAAAGAAAGGATTGAAAAGACTACGAGTTGTGTATCTACCTATTGTAGCTCCGGTAAATGATTTTTTCAGAATGGAACTAAAATAAATGAACTGTTACCCAAAATTAAAAAAAAGTCACAAACCACTGCAGTAATCTATTTATTCAAATACATAATAGAGAACTCGATTTAAGGACAATATGTGGATAAGAGGGTACGTAGGATGATGTGCGTTTGTTTCTGTTCTGCGTGAATTTCCATGCAAGAATTGCCATTGTAAAGGGCAAGGCTCTCTTAAAAGCGGACGTGAGTTTTGAAGTGACAGTGACAAGTGCCCTTTTCTCTCTATGTTTGAATGCAGACTTATTAGAACGAACAGAGCCCCATCCAGAACGTGTGCATCACTCTTCACGTAGCAGGGCTTTGGTGCAGTCTCCTTCTTTGCCTGCTGCTTCTACTTGTTTTACACTGCATTTAATGCCACTTGCTTAGGGACCTTTGCCTTCTTTTTAAGCCCGACCTCTTTGAATACGAGACAAGAATTACAATGAGATGGCTGGATCGAGAGCGACTACTTGAAACATCGTATCGTCCTGAAATCTGCTAAAACACAAGATAATGTTCTTTGATCGTCGCGATTGATTGATTATTGGTGGAAACGTTGAGATTCAACCACCTCAGCACTATAAGTTCGCATTAACCTCGTACAAATAAAGTAGTACATACATTTCGTAATATCTGATCTATTTACTACTTATATCTCTTGAATCACATAATTTTTGTTACTTTTATTTTGTTTATACAGAGTGTCCCTAATATACGTAACTTTCTAGTCCTTCTTCGTCTTAAGGGTGCAATTAATTGAAAATAATGAATGGAATTGAGAAGTTATTACCGCAGGGAGCTTCGAACAATAATACAATAAATTAATCAAACAAAAGATAATTTTGAAAGCTCCTAATGATTTTATAAAATCGTCTGGATGACAAACAACACCAATACAATTCACTAGCCAAGAAATATTACTGAAATGTACATTTTATCAGTATACATGTTATTTTGGGACATCCTGTAGGTATTGTCCTGTAATGGTGTGTAACTTGAAAGGATTTATTCAAAAGTCCACCTTTGTTGTCCAAATATGGAAGACAATTTCTTTGTGTTTCTCGACCTAAACGACTCAATAATTATGATTTATTATTTGCTATGGACTCTTGCAAAATCTTTTTTGTCGAATTAGACGTGCTCCACATACAAGAAATTAGGCCACAACGATTTTTAAAATGCTTACGAATTCAAGCGACTTAACCATTATTAGTAATTTAAGTAGATACATCTTATCATATAAAAGTCAATGCGAACGATCACAGATACGAGAAAACCTAGTTGAAAAAAACGTAAAAAACATCAAGAAGAACGTGAACTTAAATGATCGGAGTAGCTTCAGTTATCTCATGAGTAACTCGGTAATTACCTCCAGAAGCGTTCAATTTAATCGTTCAGTAAGTTTTTAATCCAGTTCTGTCTTCAGGGATTGATTTAAGGGTATCTAGGTACCTATACACGTAGTAAAGTTTTAGGAAAGAATTTAGTTTTTGTTTGGTAAAAGATCAATTGGAGAGGCAGTGATGGTATTAGGCTCTTTAAATCGTACGGTGACATTTTTCAGAGGTGCCGATTGTTTGAGTCCGTCCCTTTGCGGCGATAATACGGTTACGTGCCGGAACGAGCGGGGTGATTATTTGCAACCTTCGAAGTTTAGCCATTGCCGTCGGTCGAAACAGTTAAGAGTCGCAGTTGCTTTTAATACTGTTTCCACTTTTAGCTTCCAGATGCAATCGATAAAAGTTGGTCAAAGTTCCAATAACACCAACATCACCACCATCACATCTCAGCGCACCGTGCCGTGGAACAGCGTAATATTTCGTCAACGAATCGATGTGAACTTTTCTGCTCACACGACTCTGAAAAGAATTAAAGGGTGTGAAAGTTGCAGCGATAACACATAGCACACGGGTACCGGCTGATGCAGTGTCATCATCGTTCATAGGTAACACTGAAATTTATCGACGGCTTTCGGGGTTGTTAAAAATGCCTGCCTTGTAACACGCTAAATGGCTTTTTACGCCCTACCATCGATGACGCTTCGCGAATATTAAAATGGAAGACGATCGTAACTCTCAATTAAGACGAAAACTTCCATGAAGTCACATAATGACTTTTATAACCACTAAATACTAAAAGAACGAGAACGCCCCGCTTTTCTTGGGACAAGTCTTTTCCAATTCCTCTCTCGACAAATAGGTCACTAATCAAGGTCTACATTTTCGTTTACTTTACTGTGGACCTGTTAATTACCGAACTCACTCGTTGAGAATAACAAAAAGTTCTGTAGAATATGTTAAAACTTAAATTTTTTTTTAGTGCTTGTTAATTTCTATAATTAAGGTGATTTAAACATTATCACAAAACTATTTACATCAATTCAGCCTGAATGTTCTTTGACTTTTTTTTTGAATAACCGTTTTGCAAATATTAGTATGTGAATAAAGTTTTTATCAAATATATACTAAATAAATTAAACATCTTTAAAAGACAACACGGCAAGTATGGTATAATTCTTGCTATAAATAGCGATACAATGTGTATCAAATATATCTTATATCACGTACGAATACCTTCCAAAAGAAATTTACAATTGACTTGAGTAATTTCAACGTATAATTTATTGATGTAACTTTAGCCAAATGGTTCATTAAGCTTCTGGCTATTTAAAGAACTTGCTCTTAATTATTTAACGAAACTATTCATTTACTAATAATAACACAATTAAGTAAAATTTATTTATATTGGATTGAGTTGGCTGTTACTTCGTGATAAATTTATCATAATGAAATTATAAACAAAAACACTAACTTTGTTTTTTATCACTTTATTTTGTAAACTGCTACTATAGTTTCGGCAACATAGTTAAAACATAAACACAAAGTTAGTGTTTTTATTTATAATTTCATTATAATACTTACTTTTTAACTTAATCTAACAATAATACCTATACTTGTGTAAATAGTTCCTACGTAGATAAGTAGGTACTATGTTATTTTAGATTTTAACACGACAAAAACTGCCAATTTTCAAAAGAATCATCAATCAAGATATAAATTGTTTTTCACTATTGTAAAATTTATAAGTCAGCGCTAAATTCGCTACAGGTGAAAAACGCAAATGAACACCCACATATACAAATATTTCACACAATAACAGTACCTAAAAGGTTCATACCGTCGAGGATTAATGTTGTATTTACTTTCAATATTTGACCTAGTTCTCGTTATTTAATTATAATAAAATTCGTTAAACTAATAAAATACTTTTTCAAATAGCTGATGAAATTTATAAGAATCTCACAATCGGGTGAAAAATCATCAAATTCTTCAATGTTTAAACTATTTGGAGTTTCTGTTTAATTTTATCGATTAGTAATCGATTGATATCGACGTGTGCACAATTGTTCTCAAAAATCGTAATAACCCACTTAGTCATTCCTCAGAAATCTATTACAAAGTCATAAAGCTAAAATATTGACAGTGATGCATAAATGTATGCATAGTGCATTTATAATAATAGCAGCATTACTTCAGTTAACCACATTTGGGCGATTTTCGCTATAAAATATGGTTTACGCCATATGACCTGCAAACCAACAATAGACACTAAAATCATAGATGACATAATTGTTACTCATAAGCATAAAACTCATGTGAACAGCTCGCATTTTAATTAATGAAAAAACCTTCGTTCTTTCTGCTCTGGCGCCAAATAAATCGCGTAGGTCGAAACACCTACAGTGAAGCGCATTCTTTATGACATTCACTTCCTTTATCTGTGTACGTAAATCAATTTATATGACACATAACAATAAGAATAAGTAGATAATTAAATTGTTACAAACAGTCAATAACAAAGAAATGAGGTGTATGTCCTTATGTACATCTGGTAGAAGTATGACTTCGATTAGATATTTACATTATATCACTGCTCAGTATACACCCTGCCTAACTGGGTGAAAGCTCTCCCTAAACAGCAAACAAAGCTTTTTATAAAGAGCTGAGAGAAACAAGACTTTTTCCCAAAAGTAAATTTCGATAGCTGTCCACCCATAATTTAATTGTACAAAAATCTTCCTGTACAGACAAATATATTGGATGGATCATTGATCAAACGACCACAACGACAAATTGTCACTAATACCTAGTTTATTCTCAATTATTATCATTTAAATTACAATACTAATATCAATAAAATCGTAACGGTGCCATTCGGTTGTTAATTACTGAAAATAAATAGACAAGGCAATTGCCCATAAAATGACTACAAGTTAAAATAATTAAAGCAGTTGAGAAGGTCTAACAATTAAAAAGAAGCTTCAAATACTTATGTACTAATCAGGACAGTAAGTAATTAAACTGTCAGTTAGTTTGAAGTCATAAATCGTTTGGTTTATTCTCTGAACTCGTCTAACTCCTTGAAAGTGAAACTTACTTTTACCGGGAACAAAATAAAACGTTCAGCTGCTAGTCTTTTTTCCGCATTGAAAATAAACAAACTTAAAACGAAAATCAGAGTATGAAAACAAACAACAGCAATTCAGTTTTATAATACGTTAATTGGGAGATGAGTTCATCCTAAACACATTTGCACACCTACATTAAGGTATTACACAAATATGCAACTCTTAGTTCAAACGTACCTTTAGAATGTTGCAATTTTCTTACAATGTTATGTTAGTGGTAATTAGGTATTTTATTTATTAGTTTTTTGTGCTTGAAAGTTTTCTGCATATCTCTGCTAACTTATTACAAGCTTAATGTATCAAATACAGGAATTGCAACAACTGAAAATAATCACATAATCCACAAGGATTATTTTAAGGATCTTATGAAATAAAATGCCACGCGAATGTATTAAGAAATAAATAAATTTGCCTTATATTATTACAACTTTATTATAGAAACGATTTATGTGAATTTCATGTCTTAAGTTATTACATTGGTAAATCATAAATTGAGTTGCATGGATATCCAATTCGTTGAATTGCAAATATATTTAGAAGATTGAGTTGTCGTTGTATAAGCGTTCTGAGAAAATGTAAACTTGTATTTTTAGATAATACTAAATTAACTGGCAATCTTGAAAAAGCTGTTAGCAATGATCTTTACTCGATTTATTTATTGCATAAGTTACTTTTAAAAAACCCATTATAACAAACAATTACTAAACTTAAATATTCATATGGCAATTTGATGACTTCCTTATAAACAAATTATTTTCTTTGTTTGAAATTTTATACAGTGTAGGTATTTAACATAAAGATAAATGAAAGTGTATCTATTTCCATATGTTGGGGGGCATCCATTAATTGCAGCAAAATCCCATTTAGGTAATACCTTATCAAAAGGGTTTGTGAAACAAATTGTCAATATCGAATTTAAAGTAATTACTAAATTATTAAAGCCTTCAGAAATAACTTTATTTTAATCTAATTGAGTCGTAACTTATCGATTTAATTTTGGAGATATCATTAACAGTCTTTGACACTGACCTTTATTTTTATCGCACAGTGTTTCGGCAAAGTCAAAGGTCACGGTTTAGTTGAGTCATAGTTTGATATCTCTGTCTCAAAATTAGAAATTGGCCTCTTTAAATAATGATTACAGTTGACAATATCAAAATACCATTTGTTACATAATTTATCATATTAAATAAATAAATATGTGTATTACTCGTCGAAATGCACACACATTTTAAATTTATCTCAAAAAAAAAAAAAAGAGAAAAGGAAAAGTGATACCATCATGAACAAGAACAATGTAACACCAGACAATATAAAAAACATTGGATCATTAACTGTTCTCGCCAAACAGTTAATTTATAAAGTGAGTCAGCAGACCCATAAATCTATATTTAGATTAGCTACTGTTGATAAAATTGAATGAGCCATAATTACCTTTTGACCGAATGTAACTGCAACGAAATTGTGTAAAAGTGTCGTCATTTTCGTTAAAAAAATGAGGTCAATTAGAACAGGTGTGCTATTCATATCTATTATACAAAACAAACCGCATTCTCATCGCAGTCATCATCATCATCATAGGAAATACACACCCACAACCCATAACGACATAGGTGATAGTGTTACATCCTTTAGATTTATTACGGCGTAAGTTTTATGGTTTCTTACACGATTATTCCTACCTGTAGCTTAAACAAATGATAGTCGCAGTTAAAGCTGTTCGTTTATTTCTTTACGAAGTCCTCTGGGCAATAACAAAATTCTTTTTAATTTGCCTTAAATCTTAGTTTTGACGTAACATATTTGAATACTTATTAGTTCATAAATACGCAGCCAAAATTGCCTACCCAAAATAAATAATAAATATAAAAACAATTTTAAAATTATCTTTTTATGGAAATTAATTGAAATCATTACGTCTCCTTTATTTCCCTGCTGCTACCCTTAATAAATTAATTCCTGTTCTTTTTTATATCTGGAGTCCTATTCCAATAGTAATTATTATAATTCCCAGATATTTTTGAACATCTCAACGTTGAACTACTAAAAAATTCAATTTTTTTATGGCCTTAATAAAAATTGGCAAAATTAGAATCTATCAACTCATTAACAAATTTAATTAAAAGAGTCAAATAATTAACGCAAATTAAATACACAGACCTGAATTAGCATTTACAAAAATAATAATTACTTTTTAATTAAAACAAAATTTTAATAAAATTTGAGGAACATTTCCAAATGAAATGTTTTCTGTTCGATTAGTACATAATCCACACATTAAAATTTCCTATGAATGAACGCATCTTCCATCTTTATTTTTAGACTTTTACACTTAACCTCCTGTGAATTATTTGATTTATGAGACGCCAGTCGCAATAAGTACCTTACATATTACAAAGTCTTTACTCAAATAGTCTTGTATTTAAATAAAGGATCCCTTCAAGATTCCATCAATTTAATTCAGCCACACGAATAAATTTCAAATTCACCTAAAATTATTTATCCGACTCTGTTCCTCATGAAAATTATTCGGCACGCATTACTTAGTTAGATAGATACTACTTTTAATGTTCCTTAATACAAAGAACAATATTTTTTTCTTTTTTCTTTCAGAAAATGAAAAATCATTACGAGTGGCAATAAACAATAATGAACAGTAAATTTTCATAGGCACGATCCAAGCATTACACAAGTATCACTGTTCTATTAACAAGCTCCCCGTAGTTTTTCTGCTATGCGGACTGGCATAATAATTAATTTTGAAGAAAAAAAAGGAGATGACAGATCTCGGCCACGGCAACAGTTCGTAATTCTCATACATTCAGACCGTCTGCGAACTCGAATCGCCAACAGTTAAGTAGTTACATAACATAACAACTTAACATGCTAATATTATGTCTACGTATACATATTGTACATACTAGTAATTGTATAACATGAAGTAATCACACACACACACACAGAGGAACAGACTCGTTGATGTTTAATTAAGGGAAGTTTTAAAATTTTAACTTTTTCAATAGGTACCTATTCCATTTGTAAATTGAAACTTCCCTGTATACTTCCAATCTAAGCATACAAACATTCCCTGATATAATTTGTTAATTTGATCAATTTAATTTGAACTAATTTTTATATTTAGCCAAGCCGAATTATTACAAAAGATAATCTATAAAATTTGACAAAAGAAAAGCCATGTAATTTAAATAAACTACTAAAATTACCATAAAATATATGAAGCATAGGTAAGAGTGTAAAAGGTATATAAAATGGGTACTATGTCTAGAAAGAAGTACTCCAGATTACATTTTAAGAAGGGAAACAAAATGTGGGAAAATGGTAGAAGATTCAAGAATGAGGGCGGCAAAATATGAGGAAAAATTGGGAGAACTACCGAAAGGGACTTAAGAAAAGAGTTATGGAAGAAAAAAGTTTTGAGGATAGGGACAAAAAATAAATATGATGTGGAAAGGGAAAAAGCATTAACAGAAATGAAAATAAACAAAGAGCAAATGGAGGAATGGAGAGGAGAGGTATTGAAAGTAAGTAAGATGGTGGGGAAAAGATGCAATGAAATAGTAAGAGGTGAGGATTTGAGAAAAATATGGGAATCAAGATATGCGAGAGGAATGAAGGAGTATACATGGGAAGATTGGCAAGGGGATGAAGTCCGGAGTATCTAAGAGAAGGATTAAATATAGAAATAATATCTAGATTCAGAATGGGGAATGAATGTAATGAGAATAAGTTTTGAATGTGTAGAGTATGTGGAGAAAAGAATGAATCAATTGAGCATATACTAGAAGAAGTATTGGGGAAGAATGAGAGGGAAGAGACTGAAAGGATATTAAAGGCGGATGGAAGTGGTCTGACCTTATTGAAACAAACACTAGAAAGAAGACGGGCGGTAAGGGGAGGAGAATAAATTCAAGAAACAAAAAAAAAAAAAATAGCATGATGCAGAAAGACGAATGAATTTAATGAGAAGTTTTTCGATGGAAGGAAGTAAGAGAGTGGGTAGAGTATGTGGAAAAAAGAACGAATCAATGGAGTACTTTTTAGAAGAACTATTGGGGAAGAATGAGAGGGAGGAACTTGGAATGAGAATAAAAGAGGATTAAAGGTAGTGGTCCGGCCCTGGTAATGAGATTGTTGAAGTATTAAAAGTAAGCTGACAACATAATACAAATAGCCGTATATTAGTTCTATAGAATAATAAGTAGTTCACTTTTGTTTTGCTTTGTTTTTTTGTTTAGTCTAAGCTCTGGCGACAGGCCGATTGTACGACGTAGTAACCTAAAAGAAAAAGCTTATTGAGTGTGTAAGTTTTAGTAAGTTAGTCGGTCACAAGATTTCATACTGTTAACTTTAAAATATTTTCAATTAAATTGTTCTGTAGTCCCGAGCTTATTATTTTCAACCTTTTCTCACGACATCCACTTAAAAGAAAACAACCAAAAATCTTAATAGGTTATGGGCCCAGAACACCGGGTCAGTGAGAAAAATTGTTTTTCGGCGTAACGAACGGTCAAGTGCAACCGAATTAAAGACGGGGTGATTTGTGGCTCAGTATCGTTAGCCTTAATTTCAAGTTTACCAAAATGGAAATTGATAAACCGAAAATCGATAAACTTCGTGATGCAGACAATTGGTCGCAGTGGCGGTTTGTAGTACAAACGCTATTGGACAGTGACGACGCACTGGAAATTTGTGAAGGAACAGAACAACGACCTACTTCAGATGGTGCAGAAAATGAAGCGAAACTTAGAAAATGGATCAAAAGAGAGAAACTTGCCCGAAAGTTGATAGTAACAACTGTTGAATCCGGACCCCTACGGTTACTGGTAAATTGCACAACGGCTCAAGAAATGTGGTCTAAACTGCACAGTGTTTATGACCTAAAGTCAGAAGAAAGCTTGGCTCTGGTGCAAAAGCAATTCTTTGAATTCAAATGGAGTTCTGATGGAAACGTTACGCAACATATATCCAGTCTGGAACAGCTAGCCAACAAGATGGATAAGTTAGGCGGAAAAATCCCAGATTCCATGTTGATTACAAGAATATTATCTACGTTACCATCGCAGTTCAATTATTTCCATAGCGCCTGGGATTCAACGGATCAAACCAGACGTACGTTGGAAAATCTTACCACACGATTACTAACTGAAGAGATGCGTATTGGAAAACAAAAAGAAGACGAAGAGGAATCCAAAGTAGCCTTAGTGTCGAAGTTCGGTGGAAAGAAAAACGTCAAAAGACAATTCGGGAAGTTCTCGTCGGATAAGTCCGTCTTACGCTGTTCGTTGTGTCATAAAACAAATCATTCATTCAAAGACTGCAAAGGTTGTTTCTCGTGCGGTTCAAAACAACATTTGCTAAAAGACTGTCCAAATAAAAGTGGAAGTGCCTTAAACAAGAAGAAGGAAGCTTTTATCGGGGACGTCATCGCTAGTGAAAATGACTATTGGCTCATTGACTCCGGAGCTTCACAACACATGACAAATAGACGCGATTGGTTCATGAAATTTGAAGAATTTACGAAGCCACTTCTGGTCTATGTTGGAAACGGTGCAACTGTGGAAGCATTCGGTAGTGGTGACATTGACATTGAAACTCTAGTAAACGGGCGGTGGTGTCCAGGAACTTTACATAACGTACTGTATACTCCACAAATGTCGAAGAATTTGTTTTCGGTTCGCGTTGCCGCTAAAAAGGGTATCAATTTCACTGTGACTCACAACGGTTCGCGTTGTAAGTTTCTCAGAGGTGATAAGCTGGTAGCCGTCGGAATTGAAACGGGCAACTTGTATCGAATATTATTGCGAGTGATCTTGCCGCATAAAGTTTTTACATCATTAACAAACAGACAATTACAACTCTGGCATGAGCGTTTATGTCACCAGAATAAGCGACACGTGCAGATGTTTATGAAAAATCTCGGTATTGAACTGACCATAGACAATGAATTGTGCGATGCATGTATGTTTGGTAAACAGCATAGACTTAAGTTTAATACACGAGAACGTACGGCAATTAAACCTCGTCAAATTATTCATTCGGACGTGTGCGGTCCGATGCAAGTGGAAAGTCCAGGAAAGAAAAGATACTATGCGGTGTTCAAAGATGATTATAGCAGTTATCGTAAAATTTATTTTCTTCGTGAAAAATCGGAAGTCGCGGACAAAATTGAACATTTTTGTAATGAAGTTAAAACTCGTTTTGGCAGTGACATCACTGAATTACGTACGGATGGTGGAAAGGAGTATGTTAACAACAATGTTAAAGATTTTCTTGACAAGCGTGGTATAAAGCATACAACTACGACTCCTTATTGCCCTGAACAAAATGGAAGTGCAGAACGAGAAAATCGTACACTAATGGAAGCTGCACGTTCCATGTTGCACGCAAAACCACATTTGCCGCAGTTTCTTTGGGCTGAGGCAGTCAACACGGCTGCATTCATCCTAAATAGAACGGGGCCAACAAAAATAAAAGACAAAACCCCTTACGAGCTTTGGTTTGATGAAAAGGCCAGGATTGATAACCTAAGGGTGTTTGGTACGGATTGTTTTGTCCACATACCTCAACAAAAAAGGAGAAAACTTGACAAAAAAGCCCTAAAGGGTTTGTTTGTGGGTTACTTGGAAGATGTTGATGGTTACCGCGTGTGGGTTCCAGAAAAACATGATATTGTGTTGAGTCATGACGTGATTTTTAAGCAAGAGAAGCTAACCTTTGAATCAGCTGAACTTGAACACACTACAAGAAAAACTCAAGATGATGAAAAAGATGAGTTACAAGAGAAACCAGGATCGGAAGGCCCAATTGAAGAAGAGTCTCCAAATATTACATCACGTGAGCTACGACCAAGAAATCAGTTGAAACCTCCGGATTTCTATGGGGTTCCTGTTGCGTGGGTCGCTGAGAGTGAACCAGTGAATTTTGAAGAGGCAATGTCATCAAAACACTCTCATGAATGGATGGATGCCATGCAGGAAGAAATGAATTCACTTCAAAAGAATAATACGTGGTTATTGGTGGAAAAGCCACCAGACAAGAAGATAATACCCAACCGCTGGGTTTATAGAATCAAATATAAAGATGATGGCGAAGAAATTGAACGATTTAAGGCTCGCCTTGTAGTAAAAGGCTGTGCGCAAAAAAGCATGGTCGATTTTGGTGAAACGTTCAGTCCAGTGGCTCGTTTTGAAACGATTCGCATGGTGTTGAGTTTTGCAGCTACAGAAAAGTTGCATCTACGACAATTCGACATAAAGACGGCTTTTCTATACGGACATCTTGAGGAAGAAATTTACATGGACCAACCAAAAGGTTTCGAAAATGGTTCATCTCAAGTTTGTAAGCTCCAAAAGAGCCTTTATGGTCTTAAGCAGGCACCACGGTGCTGGAACAAAAAGTTCACCGACTTTTTGACAGCCTATGGATTCAGGGAGAGTTCTGTAGATCCCTCTTTATATATACATGGAAGTGGTAACAACTGTTTACTACTGCTACTATACGTTGACGACGGATTGGTAGTATCCAAGGATCCAGAACAGTCAGAGCAGTTCCTAAATAAAATCAAATGCACATTCGAAACGAGAATAACCACCAATGTGCGGAATTTTGTTGGTTTCGAAATTAAAAGATTTGCTGATGGTTCAATATTTATCACCCAGAAAAATTACATTAAAAGATTTTTAATGGAATACGGTATGACAGAATCAAAACCAGTGTCTACTCCTATGGAACCAGGATGGAATCCAATGGATTCTCCTAAAGCAAAAGAAACTTTTCCTTATCGTGAAATAGTGGGAAGTCTTATGTTCTTGCAAGTAGTCACCAGACCAGACATCGGTTATGCGATAAATATTGCATCTAGAGCGCTTGAAAATCCTACTGAAGCGCATTGCCATCTTGTGAAGAGGATACTTAGGTATGTCAATGGGACAAAAGATGCTGGACTACTTTACAACACCAAAGAGCAGCTACTTAAAGTGTTTTGTGACGCGGATTTCGCGGGTGACGTTAAAACGCGGAAATCAACATCGGGTGTAGTTTGCATGTTCGGGGGTGCGGCTATAATTTGGTCAAGTAAAAAACAACAATGTATCGCGCAGTCTACAACTGAATCCGAATATGTGAGTGCGGCGACTGCAGCAAAAGACTTAGTGTGGTCAAAACGTATTCTAAGTGAAATGGGTGTAGCTGTTAAGAAGCCTATTTTATGTATTGATAATCAGAGCGCACTCAAGTTAATCAAAAACCCAGAATATCACGCGCGTACTAAGCATATTGACGTAAAGTATCATTTTGTACGACAATTGTATGAAGAAGGGGAGTTTGATTTACTTTATGTGCCTAGTGATGATCAAATTGCAGATATCATGACCAAACCATTAGCGAAACCCAGGTTTCAATTGTTGTTATCTAAAATTGGTTTAATAAATATGAAAAATATGTAGTTATTAGTCAGATTTACTTTTAGGGAGAGTGTTGAAGTATTAAAAGTAAGCTGACAACATAATACAAATAGCCGTATATTAGTTCTATAGAATAATAAGTAGTTCACTTTTGTTTTGCTTTGTTTTTTTGTTTAGTCTAAGCTCTGGCGACAGGCCGATTGTACGACGTAGTAACCTAAAAGAAAAAGCTTATTGAGTGTGTAAGTTTTAGTAAGTTAGTCGGTCACAAGATTTCATACTGTTAACTTTAAAATATTTTCAATTAAATTGTTCTGTAGTCCCGAGCTTATTATTTTCAACCTTTTCTCACGACATCCACTTAAAAGAAAACAACCAAAAATCTTAATAGAGATGCTAAAGGTTGGTTCACATAAGACGTGCCGATTACGGTCCAGTCACGATCAACTCACGACAGTTGGAATCGATGCTTTCGTTAGCACTGGAGGGATGTTTTTAAGTCTGGATGCGGCCACGACCGTAGCAATCACTTCCGAAACATTCAATATTATCGACCTCTTGGTCACCACCCCTCTGTCTGTCCAGTGTAAAGCAGTAAACGTTAGGTGTAAGGTAACAATGAATGAGCAGTTTGGGAATATTGGAATAAGTCTCTTAAATATGTATGGATGCTTCTCAGAAGAAGAGAAAAAGTGTTGGATAAAATTTGAAAGACCTGTTAATACTCGCTATAAAATATCCTTAAAAAAAATCTTGCTACATCATTTAAAAGTTGCTTAAATAAGGTTGAAAATTCTATCCAATTTTTTCGCTTTAATTTATTTTCAATCTAGATCAATCTACTGCGAGAAAGTAAACTGTATGAACGATGTGATCGTACTGAGATGGTCAAAGAGATTATAGTTATTGAAAAAAGAGGCTTGTTTGTGACTGTTACGCCTTGTGCAAACCGACCTTAATATAGAGCTCGTATTTAAAAGATAAAAATATGAGTGAGATGTTATTACATTTCGATCTTTACAGTAATTTATTTTATTTTGGTGATTATATTTTCCCTTATTCTAATATCAAAATATCGTTTTGGAATGACTTATTTTAAATTAACATAAAAACTAATCAGGGTGAACCAACAAACAAGCAGAAAAAATAAACAATGAAGAGATAAGTCGTATGTCTCAGAAGAAGTGTATGCATATTTTTCAAAAAATGAAAGTGTGAACTAAAACCAGAAGTAATTGTTGATATTTGCTAGGAAGTATTGGAGTTCGTCAACAAAAATGAACTTGTTCAAAATCTCGATAGTCACATAAACATAATAGAAGCAGTGCAAGAAAAGAAAACAAAATGAGTACAAAAGTTAGTTGAAACTGAACAACCAAATTATTAAGACGTTTGAACTAGAAAAAAAAATTACTCCAACTCAATAAATGTGTTTCATTTATCACGTGAAATTTAGCGTACTGTACGTATAATAAGCACCCTAAAAACTTTTTTATTACAGAAAGGGCCGAATCTCTTCGTTTTATTTCTTTTTCATTACTTTAAGAAAATATGCTCACTGTGGACTCTGATATTCTATTAAAATCGCAAGAATGACTTGTCCGTGATCGGCAAGTGATCGTGTGAACTGGGCTTAATATAGACCCGGTATTGAAGAGAAAAATATACAAGAAGATTTGTTGGCTATGTTCTATATTCAATGTCATTGTGACAGGGCACAGGATTAGTAGAAAAGAAAATAGTAAATTTAAAGAATTTGTAAGTAGTTATTTATAACAATCTTATTTTCTATTTCTACTGTAGATGTATTTCATCTTAATTTAATATCGAAATATCGTTTTGTAAAAATTTATTTTAAATTAACGTAATAACCGTATAACTTTAAATTGATTAATTCGTTGACCTAGAAGTGCCATCAATGCAAATTAAATATATTTGTGAGACGCCCCTGATTATAAATTTCCTTATGGTAATTACACAGAAGTATGAATACAACAGCTGTATGAATATTATTACGATGATGCTATGCATGACCTTTTATTACGATTGGATGAAGACGGCACATGGTTTGAAATAATATGGCAGTAGGTACAAACCTGATAATTTATATCAAAATAATCAATTTATCATACGATAAAATTAACAAATCGGCTGAAAAAGGAAACCAGATTGGTATCTACTATTACTTATTGTACATTTTTATAGCATTTTGAGACCTAATTACTTCAAAATTAAATTAAATTGACCGGTAGCATGTGTTAGGTAATAAACTGGCTAGTTCATGGTAATATGTTACTAATTATTATAATAAGACAAATTTTTCGATTGCAAATGCATTACTGGCTCATATTGAAAGAGAAATGAAAACGTACTTTAGCTGAAATTAAAATATCTATCATAATTTAAAATTTGGAACGTATTAATAAATATGCACTGTTGCCTCTAAATTAACATACAAATGTCTTTTTTCACAGATGTGTGAAGAAAATCCTATAATTCCAAAAAATCTGAAAGAAACGTTAAACACGCAAGGACAACTAAAGTATCGTTTTCTTTTCTTATTAGCACAATATTATCATTTTGCAATGCACTATTTTTACATTTGTTTAGTTCATAAAGCATCTAGTGACCTTTCAGAACTGTAAATTGCGATAAGTACTTAACAATAAACATTAATCATAATATACATTACGCACCACGTACCTATTACATTGTAGAATTAATTTTTTGTCCATAGAGACCTTATATAGTCACCTGCGTATATGATAAACGTTTCTTCAAGGAATAAGACTGATAAAGATGTTGGTAGTTATGTTAAAACATCAGCTGTGCTGTATCCCCCAACATAAACTGTGTCTTATCAACACCAAAGTGATAAACAAACATGCACAAACAATGATGGATTTGCATTTTTAGTACATATAAATTATCATCCTGTTTCATTCTTCGTTCATTACAAGATTTATTTTTCATTACTTAATTTTCCATCAGTTTGTGTTGTCTTTATTATAACTGTAAAATGTTGCAGTGCATAATTAAAAGAAGATAGTGCTCTGTTCATGCTGAATTACTCTAGTTTAGTTTATTTAGTTAAATATTGACGTAGTTGTACAGTTAGTTGTCTTTTCGCACTTTAGCTGCATTCATTGCAGCTCAGTTACCAGTGTCCAGAGTAGTGCAGAGAACTCATACTCAATACATGCTCAGCAAAGAAAATCAGAAGTTCATTTAAAAAGGAGGAGTATAGCAATACAAAGCAACCTTTATTTGGGAGTTCTGTAGTTTCATTTTGTTTTTATTAGTAATGCTAGAGTAAAAAAAGGAAGCGGTTGCTGATTTCATTGCAGACATATTTGATATTTCACTGCATTTAACCTACATCCGGATTTATTTGAGAAGTGCGCCTCATAATACACGCGGGACAACAAAGCAATGCAATAAAACTTATCTTAGAAAGTGGGTCCTTAACGTTTTACGACACTTCCTTTGCATATTAACATGTGTTTGATCCATTGTAAGTGGCCGTGTTTAAGTACGTCGTTTTACGAATAGAGATTAACTACAGGTAGGTAGTAGGTACTTCCCCTTACGTTAGATACATTATCCTCGTAATAAGACCACTATTTTACATGCAATCTGCAGCCCACTGAGCTGAATGGGCAACTTATATATATACTGCAACAAACATGGGCTCTTTAAGGATCTAATTTGTAAAACATTACAACAAATTCTAAAGACAGAAAACAGTAAAGTTCAACTAAAATAAAAACCAAAAGGAAAATTTATAAGCGATTACCTATACCCTATAACATCAATTGGGACTGATAATGATAAAAAGTATATGTTTGTATTAATTTTGGAATAATAAAGCAATCTCTTTCTATATATTTAGTGAGACAGAGGATTATTTCATAGAAGCGTTTAAATCTTTTTCATTTGCCCCAACGTAACACCACAATAGATTGAAAGACAAAAAATGTATTGTCAATGCAGTAGGTATCTTTTCTCAACAAACCCTTAATAATTCACCCTCAAATGTAAACCGAATACATCAGTGGCGGATTTACTAGCAGGCTGAATAGGCTAGAGCCTAGGGCGGCAGATTTTAAGGGGCGGCAAACTTTGCTCAAAAATTTTTTGGTCTGACAGAAATAAAAAAAATTATTATCTTATACCCGGAATAAAACGAGGCTCAAAAAATCAACAAAAATTACAATATTTTAGTGCTATACAGTATACTGAATACACTAACGTCTGTATATGAAAAATTACTAAACGCTTATTTATAAAATATACTATTGTGATTTTGAATTTTTTAAATATTCCAATAGCGTTTAAGTATTACATTTTAAATTTAGTATTTTTACCTATTTTTTAAAATAATTATTGCCATAATTTTTTCTTTAGGTCCACCCACACCATTCAATTAATGCGTAATATATGTTTCACCACTTAAATATATTTATTCCAAGAAAAATGGGATCCGAAAAAGAATTGCTTAAAAATAACAATAACAAATATTATATAGATATATATGTGGAAAATTAATACTTTTCTATTGATATTTCTGATGATATTAACAACCTGTTTGAGTGTAGAATAAAAATTTAATAAATTTACACGTAAAAATTGCATATTGTTGCACAGAATTTCATAAATATTATAGGTACATTTCTTAAAATGATGAAAATTAAAAAAATACCGGCCAAGTGCGAGTCGAACTCGCGCACCGAGGGTTCCGTATAAACCTGTATATATGTGATGAAAATATGTGATGTAACTAAAAATTTAAGATTTTCGGAATTTTTTCTTTATATGTGCTATAAAACATTGCTTCATGCCAAATTTCAAGATTCTAAATCGACTGGAAGTACCCTTTAGATTTTGATTCCCTTGCGAGTAGTTGCGAGTTTGAAAATATGCGGCTTAAATTGCTGTTTCTTTTGATTGAGTTGATATAGAAGTTTAATTTTGTTACAGCTTAAAGGTATTATAGACCTGAGTATTTGATATGAATTTCAATTTAATACCTCTACGCGTTCATGAAGAAAGAGGTAGTAACTTTAAAATTATTAAAAATATTTTTATTATATGATGTAACTAAAAATTTACGGTTTTCGCAATTTTTCCTTTATCTGTACTATAAGACGTTGCTTCGTACCAAATTTCAAGATTCTGAGTTCACGGGAAATACCCTGTAGGTTTTGATTCGAAAATTTGCGGAAATTTGCGGCATAAACGGCTGTATCTTTTGATTGTATTGGCTTAGAAGTTTGATTTTTTCACAGCTCCAAGGGACAATAGACCTGAGTATTTGGTGTAAATTTTAGCTTGATACCTCCACGCGTTCCTGATAAAAAGGGTCTTGACAGACGGACGGACGGACGGACGGACAACGAAGTGATCCTATAAGGGTTCCGCTTTTTTCCTTTTGAGGTGCGGAACCCTAAAAAACAATAATGATAATATTGTAATGAATAAAAGCTGTAATTATCCATTCAACGAAAGTTCTTCTTAACATTCTTACATTTTTAATCCTAATGAATTCGTATCAATATTTGTTGATTAGTCTGCTAAAAATATAATACAATCATAAAGTTGCAATTTCATTGAAAAAAAATTGATTGTGAACTACGGTATAGAATTGCAGGTGTCAGTAGGGGCGGCAAATTTTGAATAGAGTACGGGCGGCAAATGTGTAAATCCGCCACTGGAATACATACATATTATATCTAGGTAAAAAAAATGGTTGTGCCTTAAGATTCTAATTTCAATTAAAATTTGTTTGCTTGCATTTTGCCAAAAAATTATTCAAGTGCTGCTGGAGGTCTGGCCTTGACTGTTTCGCTGTAAAAATAGTTTCTTTTTTTTTTAGTAATGGTGTTTAGTCTCTCTCATGTAATTTGATAGTGCATGTAGTTGCGCTTTTATAAATTACTTGTGTGCCACGTTTAAATTAGTATATAGCCGTCCAAAAGCAAGCAAGCTCATGCAGATTCCGAAATTTTCAAGGAAAATGAAATCATAATGACTCACCAACGCGTACAATTACTTACGAACTTTTTGGCAAGCTCATTTGAACTGGGTCAAATATTCTCAGCCTTGAATGTGATGTGATGATGCTACGTTAATTTTTAATTCGAAATGTATGTATGCAATTCAAGATTGTTTATTATTTCTGATTTTAAAAATTATCCAGACCCAAGACTTTTTCGAAACGGCGCGGCACCGATAAACCATCGAACCGTTTCGTTTACGTTTAAATGTAGGACCGATGACAGATGTTATGCAATATTTGTTTACTTGGTAATGAAACTTACGAATTTTGGCACACGAGCGTACATTTTTGGCATGCCGTTTTTAAACAGATGCATCGATTTATCTTCCGTTTTACTATATTTAACGGAACACTTTCACATTTAACGTTAATCGACTGCCGGAACCCTATATACGTGTTTCAGCTAAAACTTTCGGAATATGATGATGTACACTTAGTCAGAAATGCTCATTATTTACATACATTATTTTTATTTGAAAACATACAAAAAAAGCATCCGAATATTTATTTTATTATGAAGCGATGAACAAGTAGGTAAAATGTCCTATTTTGAGGATGGTCTAATTCTACGTTCTGTAAAAAGAAAATTATCGTGGATTGAAAACAAATGCTAGAAATTATAATGAATGATGAGTTCAAGTATTGTCTAATCTTTTTAATGTGGCGTCTCAGGCAATAAAACTGTCACTAAGGTACCGTCGTTGTCAACCCCTAGTTGAAATTATGTTATGGGTTCATTCGAACGAGACCCGTTTTGGACTCGTGCCTGCAAAGCTAAGTACAGTTTATAGGGCTGTTTTTTAACAAGTAACTAATAAATTGTAAATCATTTTATTATAAACTGCAACGAGAAAACTTTTTCTGTATTGGCGTCAATCGAGGGTACCTATATTATTAGCAACACCAAAAGTGAAGGTATAGGTATATTAGGACTTTATGGCCGTAGTTCGAGATTCTATAGATCGTTTTACTCGACAATAAGAATAGCGCAGTAAGAATTCTACATCCTCGCTACTTTCTCCAAGAAAGTCTACCACAAAAACCGCATCGAAAGAGGAGAGAATCATGGACCGCAGACGTTCTCTAAATAAAGATTTAGGCAACCTTTTCAGGAATATGTTTAATAAATAAAAATTAATAAAAAATCTTATTCGTTTAGTTTCGTCGCAATCGGCTCGCTGAATCAGTCGATAATGTTACTCTAACCTGTAATGGTTTGCACACGAATAAATCGTTAATATTGTTTAATAAAAATATCGATGATACGATATCTTTTATTCATGCGTACATATTACATGTTTTTCTAGTATTCGGTAGCTATACGTGTCTGTATTTATAGATAGCATCAAGTTTTCTTCATGCCAGACTTTTACGTTGTATGAATGAGTAAGTCTCATTGAAGACGATGACAACCAAATATACGTTATGACTTGACTCTCTACTAAATAGCACTTAACTGTTAGTTCTAGGACGCCGCCGGCCGGTATTATAATAAAACATCGATATTAATCTATAAATAGATTAATGAGGTTCTATTACATAATAAAAGCAATGATTTTTAATAACCATTCTATAATACCTCGTTTAGTACACAAGTGTTCGTAGAATTTATCGGCGTCAGACCACAACACAAATTCATTTGAAAATAATTTATCAACGTATACCTAATTATTGTAAAAAATATGTTAATAGATTAAAAGAAACATCGGCGATATTTACTTGAGATAAAGATTCTAATTTCTTGAGCCTTATCTTTATTAAATCTCTTCAAAGTCATCACGTACTTAAAGGTAGTTGGTAGTTGTAAGTAAATAAATACAATTATGTATCTACCTACACGATACTAAAGAAGAACGATAGCAGAAAAATAGAGGCATTTGAGCTCTAGTTATGTCGTAGAATATTACGAATTTCATGGGTACAGAGAATTACCAATGTCGAGGTGTTAAGACGTATGAAGAAATAAACGGAAATTATCCTAACTATTAAAAAGAGGAAACTGCTCTACCTGGGACACATTACAAGAGGGGACAAATACCAATTACTCCAACTAATAACACAGGGAAAAAAGTGGAAAAAGATCAGTAGGAAGGCGAAGATATTCTTGGTTGAAAACCGTACGCGAATGGTTTTACATCACCAAAAACCGCCTGTTTAGAACAGCAGTCTCGAAGCCTTGATCAATTTTTAAATCAATGATATAGGTATCCGGTACATTAGATACATAAAGGTGTTCAAAGGATTCCATAGTGAAGTGACGATGAGTAGAGAAAGATAAATCCTTCGAAATGGGACATCTGAAAGGAAGTAGGGTTTCAATGGGATGTTTTTTAATTCCATGGCAAATATTTCTACATGGAAGCATCAAAATTTAGATAAATTTACTTTTTTCGCAATAGCCAAAACCAAATCGATCAATGTGGACATTCCCTCTGGGGGGAGGGGGAGTTAGTAATCATGTAATCGAAAAGTTTCCCATTAAAATCCGTCTCAGGGACGTCCCGTCCTTTCTACTGCAATAATTTCAAATGTCTCATTTCAAAGGAAATGAAAATGAATTTGAGTGATGTTCCTTCTATTCATTAAAAAAATATTAATGAGCTCTTTACAAAGCACGAATGTAGTGAGGAATAATTAGATTATGCATTTAATGTGTGTATTTCTTTAACAATACTTGACAAGCGAATATGGCTTACTTACCAAGATTATATTACTTAGCGTTGCAAGTAAAGTTGTGCAAATCCGCAAAATGCCGACGATGCAGTCCAGAACAGTCTGCGGCTTTGGCAAGCAGTTAATGACCCCGAGACATATGTGTGCACTGTATACACACATTTTATGTACATATCTATAATACCATGTATGTATGTATTCATACATACATATATACGTATGTGTTTATGCATATATAATGTGTACATTTCGAGACCCTGTGGTTTTAAAACTGTTGGCGACAATGCGTTTTCACGTGAATTTTACAACTACTTTGAAATTGCCTCAAACACTTTGGACAAGAATACACACTTCATACGATACATGCTTCAATAGGGAATGTAACTGTAAATAAATTTACAGTTGTTTCTGCAATAAAAGTAATAAAAGACACGATACAGAAAATTTTACAAATTGCATCCTTTCAGTAATTGAACTTTGTGGGCCAAGAGTAACATTCCAATAATAAACTCAAAATACAATAATAATATTAAATTAATTATTATGATTTACCCTAGGGGCTGTTCATAAAATACGTAACCCTATAATTAGCTTTTTTGACCCCCCTCCACCCCCACCCCCTCCGGTTGTCACGCTGTGTCATACTTTCTGTGACCAGCCTGTACATATTTCGTCACAAAAACTAAAACGCTTCCTCCCGAACATGATAAATTTTGATTGATAATACACAAATTTTGATGGTCAAAAATATTTATTTTATTTTCATAATAAAATTTAAATAAAATAATATCTTTTGTAATGAAAAAATAAATAATATTTCTATTTATCAGAAGTCCGAGGATTCTGTAAAAATTCAGTACATTTTTTGATGAACGGCGAACGTCACGTTGCCGTAGACGCCCTGTGCCCCTTTGTCATATTTTGTCACACTCAGAAAGACCCCTATAAATTAAAAATTATTCAAATTCATTAAAAATTTTAATAATAAATTGTGTTTACACACAAGATGAAATTTTCAAAAAAGTTTCTTTAAGTCTCAAGAAGAATCAAATAGAAGCTGTTTATGGATAAACTATTAAATGTGAAAAATTGAATCGTGTTGGTGTATCAAGTCAACACTTCATTCCTATAAATTAATAAATGAATATTTAGTTTGTAAATACTTATAAACGTTATTGTATTGTTTTACTTATTCGGTCCTGTAAACTCCTTTATAGTTGGTTAATTAACTAAACTTACTATTTTAGTTACTTTTGATCTTGGATTCATAACTGTTACCGTGACGTGATAGTGCAGCAGCCCAAAGCAAAAATAAAATTAGGTACAATTAGTGGATTAATTTCTAACCTCATAATACAATTGTTATTGTAAATTATAATTGTTTGCACATCACAGTTCTATTTTATCTACAATAAATAATCAATGTACCTCATCTATTTAATCTAATCATCGATTCATAACAAGTGGATCATTAGCACAAACAACAATAGTGGTTTCAGAGATATTTTTAAATTTTGGATGACGTCCAGAATTTTTTTTTCTATCATCTAATAAGTAAAAGTACTTCCTGCGTTAATTAATAAATTACTAGAATTGTACAATTTCATTAGATGATATCATTTTTACTTTTAAACACTTACGAATATTCGGATACAACGTAGTTGTAATTTTAAGAACATAAATAAACGGTTAGTTATTTACCTAAATTTAAACAGCTAGAAGGAAATGACATAATAGCATTTTGCACAAGATTATTGGTAGAAAGATACTGACAATGGTTTTCACCTTAGGTGGGTAGTTTTTATCGCAAAGTAACTTTTATTATAAAATTAGTCATACATAAATTAATATCAAGATTTAATTAGGATAACATTAGATCTGTTGATGGAATTTAATCATTAGACGATATATCTAATATATAAAATTCTCGTGTCACGGTGTTTGTAATTAAACTCCTCCGAAATGGCTCGACCGATTTTCGTGAAATTTTGTGTGCATATCGGTTAGCTCTGCGAATCGGACAACATTTATTTTTTAACTTATCCCCCTAAATGTTAAGGGTGGTCCACCCCTAAATTTTTGTTTTAATTATTCAGACAAAATTTTTTGTTTTTATTTTTTTATGATACAGCATACAAAAATACATACAACCCTTAATTTTCACTCCTTTACGATTAACCCCCATTTTTTAATAGCGATATTAGTACTGTAATAATTTTCAACTCTCAGTGGTCGATAACTGATAAATTATTATTAATCGATTAGTCATCCCCGCCAGGCGTCTATTGATGTCACTACTCACCCAGCAAACAGCACGGAGTGGGGATGAGAATGGAGAAGATTTTTTTAGAATGTTACAGGGAGTTCAAATATGTTCTAAGAAGTAGAATAATGTTTTATTATAACATTTCAGAATGATTTGGCAATGTTCAAGAATGTTCCAGAATCTTGAAGATCATTGAAGAATGTTTCAGAATGTTAAAAAAAGTTAGAGAATGTTTTGAATCATTATGGGATGTTCTGGATAGTTCTAAATTCGCGAATATTCTAGAATATTCCATCAAACGTGTAATATATTCCTACCCGTGCAACGCCGGATATTGCTGCTAGTTTTTTTATAATATCTATTCATTTCTCCCCCTAAATCAAAATATTGAACAAATAAATTCAGCCAAAATAAGAGGTTGTAAATTTCACAACCCCTCTTTTTGGCCGAATTATTTTGTTCAATACGTATTATCAAAAATATGAAAACGTTCTGACCTTATTAGCAGTATTCATTTAAGAAAAAAAATTAAGGGCGGATACGGTAGGTCATTCACAATAATTATGATGTTAAAAAGCCTCTATTAATATATGCTTCACTTTATACTGAAAATGCATCTGTTTAATTTTCTCGAACCCAATAAACTCTCTGTACACATAATAAACATTCATAATCGACAGGATATATGTATTGGTAAGTGCTGAAAGAGTTGTATGCGGATACAGGGTGTTAGCACGTTCATTGGAAGAGTCCTTAGTGTGTACCAATCATCAGACCATCAGCGATCATATCCTTGGGTCGTTTGGCTTTTCTGGATTTTTTGGCGAGTGCAATATTTTTGTAACTGAGTCGGAACAAGTTCCGCTAAGTGTCGATCAATGTAGCACGTCTGCAATGTTTGTTTATCCTGACGAAGATGAATCTGAAATCGCGTTGTGTTATCCAACGGCCCGTGGCTTCAAAGCGAAATAGAACTTTGTTCAAACAACGGCGACCGCTGAAAATTGCGGATTTTAGGAACTGTCGACAATGAAAATCACACCACACTCCTACCACTATTATCATGGTCAAATATAATTTAAATACTTTCGCGAATTCACAACTCTGAGCTTTGAAAGTTAATTTATACATATTTTTATTGAACTGGGCCGTACAAATGGTTCTGTGCACGGCTGAAATTGCCTCCGCATCCCTAAGAATCACATTCGGGGACATACTTCAGAAAATTTTTGGGACGGGGGATTAATTAATTGAGCTGTACTGAATATAAACAAACATGCGCGAGACGGGGAATGGGGGAACAAAAATAAGGGATTATTTAATGCCAGTACTGTGCGAGAGAGAGTCTGTAGACATTTCTGGAACACACCGTTTCATTTTCACCTGTATTCCTACGGGACTTATTTCAAACAACGAATAGATTAACAAATATATTGAAAACATCGTCATCATCATTAAATTTACTTGAAAAGTTAATTATAATTATTATATTTTTCGTGTGTATCTATATCTTTGGTGTAAAAAATATCAGAATGTGCACTAATTAATAACGTTTAATAAATCGCCAATTTAGATGAGGCAATAACTCATTCGTGCATGCAAACTACAATTCGATAAAACACTCGAAATGTAGGCGGCTAGTCTGGCTCTGAAAAATTGACAGTGACATAATTTTTCCAAATCTGACTTTCGGGAAGTCCCCGAACGCAATAAAATACCGAGATGGAAGATTTCAATTTTAACGACGTCTCTGAACTGCTTAATGCTTTTTGACAGGCACATCGCCTATTTACATTTAAATTGGCTCTTCGTGACACAAATGCAGCTACAATTTCCTGTCAGACAGAAATGAGCAAATTTTTTAACGATGACAATCAGAAAACAATGGTCAACTTAAAAAAATAAACTGACGCATTCAATAAAACAGAATAAGTATGCGCAGAAATTAATAATTGCAAAATCTATATTAATTAATTAATAACTTAAACGTACAAAAAATTTAATAAAAATTTTAATTAATATGAGTTTTGACGAAGAAAAAGAAGTTTTAATTTTTGAAATTAAATTGTATTTTTCACTTGCATTATAAAATATAGCCAATTAAAATCAACCTAAATAAGTTTTCCAAAGTCAAATTTAAACGAAATTGGTTTGTATGTCACGCCAATGAACTTTCTATTTAAATCGTGACCAAAATGTTTTGGTGAATCTGTTTTATCAGCCAACAGGACGAGGATTTACAAATGAGAAACGATTTTTTGCAACACACTCCGGTACCGCTCGCAGTTTGGTGCGAACTGACAGTGCAGCTGTTAGAAAATAGTGTTTCCGGAATATATTGCGGAAGTCTCGAGATGTAAACGGGTCTATATTTGATCACGAGCTGCCTGAACCAGAAAATGTTTCAACAGTCATGAAAGTATCATATATGTATGTATCCCTACTTCAAAGTATTTCGATATTAAAACTTATTTTGAAAATCTTTTTTGTTTAGAACTGAAATAGATCGAACTACATATATCTGTAGTTACATATTTCAGAAAATTAAATTGCAAAATCAGAAATCAAATGATAGATACCTAATAAAGAAGCCATCGTATTACTGGAGTTATTACTCAAGGAAGTTTATGTTTGGATTGTAACTAAAGAGTAAGTAATATATTATGGCATCAAAGTCCTTCATATGTCACCATGAATAACAGAGGTCAAAGTTGAATATCGTGTTTAAAGAACCATTTCTTAGACAAGCTTACAAAACATCGACTGAACTATTATATTTTGTATGGGTCGTCCGTCATATTGTACGGCTGTTAACGTTATAAAACACAAGTTTCAACGGTTGGAATCAATATTGAAAAATTTTAAAACAGTTCTATTAAATTATAAGATTATAGGTATACAAAAAGTTGGCATTCTTCCTAAAAGTACAACTGTTAAAAATAAACACTAGATGCAGATGTAAAACGCACCCCACAAAAGTTTTCTTTCAGTTCTTTGTACGATGATTGTTAAAAAAAGAACATCAATAAATTACCCTTTAATAAAGCAGACAAGTCACGCTCTTAGCAAGTACATACGGATCATTTTGTATCTATGTTAAGAAAGAGTTAATACCTAAAATGATCTATTGTTAGAATTGTATAATTAGGCAAATGACACATTGGACTTCCCCTTTGGATTCATGAATCTCATTCAGATATATAAAAAGAAGACAAAAAGACCAGAGAGTGACTTTTTATAAATATAGAGTTACCTAGTACTAAGTGTAATAAACACAAGATTTATTAAAGAATATGAAAGCTTATGCATTCGGGTGGGTATTAATTCAGAAATTTAATTTTCAAAATGTGTTCTTCATTATAGACTTTGCGAAGGTGTGTCCTCACTTACGACTGTAGAAATTGTCACGTTGAAACTCGTGTTGGACTTAATTAAAATAAATAAACAACAACATTATCACTTTCATTTATGAAAACTCGCCCTCCTTTTATTGACAAAATGCCTTCATTCGTTTAAGATCAACAAATAAGCATCCATTACGTAGTACGTAAATGTTTCACAACAGTCCTGCAATAAACAGTTCACAGTATTTAATTAATCAATTATCTCCATTCTGCACATAACGTTTCAGTATTTAGTATCGTGTCTGAAAAAATTGTTAACTGGCCATTTAAATTTGGTCTCTTTGGACCCAATAGTAATAAACAATACATAACAAATCCTTGACCGAAATGATTGGTCGAGCAGGTTTCACCTACGAGCTGTGATCTCATCGCCGAAGAGAGGAGACATCGAAGTATTATTATTATTATTATATTACCTGTGGTGTTTACATAATTTATTTACACGAACCATACCGAACGTCCATAACGGCTTTTAGTGTGATCTCTTAAAATTCCACTCGTCGGAGAACAAGTAGGCCGAAAAGGTGTTTGGCCTGTTTCAAAGATTCTGATGATGGTACAACCAACACGTTAAGAAAAATTTACATTCCTAACAGAGAATTCTCAAAGGCGTTACTGAATTCTGCTGCATTCAAGAATATAATAAGGCAAAGCTTCTTATTAGTAGGGTTTTCACATTAGAAATGGTATGAAAATTTAAGGAAATGGTCATGACCTAAAAATAATTGTTCGTGTCAAAATTTAATAAAATAATAACTTACTAGGTTAATTTTCTTATTTAGGAAACATAAACCTAGTACTTGTTATATTAAAAAATTCGATAAACTGTAGCTATTGTCTATTTTTATTAAGTGGCAGCTCAAGCAATGAAAGTACCACCAAGTGACCGCCCTTGTCAACACTCAGATGAAATGACTTTTATGACACCAATCAAACGGAATAAGTCTTGGTTCTGTTAACCACATGAGGCTGATGAAATTTTCAAATAGCTTGAAATCATTTTCAGGGCTGTTTTCAAATAAGTAATAAACAGTTGCAAATTTTGGGGGTTATTATCGTAATGTGCGATGTTCCATAAAACTTGTCGAATCTTACTTAGTTGAAAACACAGACTCAACAAGGATTATTGTCCCTTAACATTTTCACTAATTGTAAGTAAGGTTAGAACTTTTCTCTTTTTGAGTGCGTATTTGCCTATCATTCCCCCAAATAAGATAATGAATCTCTTGAACATTTAACTGTACTAGTCGCAACTTTGAAGCTGTTCATAAAACACATTCGCACTATAGAGGGGAAGGGTTAAAGCTTAATGTGACAAGGGTGATGGGAGAGGGGTCTAATGAAACGTGACGTTTGCAGTTCATAAAACAATCCTGCTACACAATATTTATTTGCTTTTTATTTTAAATATTTATCGTTTTATTGAAATTTTATTATTAATCGGAATTTATAGGGGGCTTCCAGTATTCGTGTTGCAGTATTTACAGGGCGGGTTGCAAAGAGTGTGACAGTGTAATGAAAAAAAAGGGGGGGGGGTCAAAATTGGGGAAATTTTGCGTGACGTGTTTTATCAACAGTTCCTTTAAAAAAATTGGACAATAGGAATATTTTATAAAAGAAAACCTATGCAGTAGCTATGAATAATTGTTAGGAACTGTTTTTGTAATTAAAATAAAGGAAACACTTTATATTTTACTAGCAGTGAAACCCGGCGTTGCTCGGGTTAAAATACATCACATGTTTAATGGTATAAAAAATTTGTAAGTATCTATTTTTTAAGGTAGATATTATAGATTTATATCTTAGATAACGTAGATATTGAAAGACTTATTCGGCCATTAAACATACGCTGTATATAGAGTATATCTGATAGAGTGAACTAACTAACGAATTGAAATAATTTTAAGAAACAGCTCAATAAATGGAAAATTTATGTTTTATTTACATAATTATTTACATAGTCACTGAATTTTGGTTTATATACCATCAGACATCGAAATTTCCAATATTAGAACACTCTAGAACATTCAAATAGTCTGTTCTTTTCCATTTGTCAAAATCACTTAAATTTTTTTGGTCACTGTTCGCTCTTGTTTCCAATTGATCTTCACTCGACTACAAACACAATTTAACTGACAAAAAGTCACTGAATGTTGATTTATATATCATCGAACATCGAAATTCCTAGTACCAGAACACTCTAGAATATTTAGGTGTACATCACTTTGAAACATAGATGTACACTTTTTGAAACTTTCTAGATCATTTAAGAAATTTTTAGAACTTTCTCGAACATTCTAAGTCGATAATAAAAGTTTGCACTCATTTTAGAATTTTTTAGATCATTTCAGAAATTTTGAGATCTTTCCGGAAGTCCTTATGTCTTAAAAAAGGACAAAAATATTTCTTTTCACCTTTCTGCCACCTACAAACACCCACTTCCACCCACCGCGACAAAACTCCCTTACTCCCACCTGGAGATCAAGGGGTATTTACCACCCCAACAGGAAGTTGATTGGAGTAGGTAGAGATAGAGAAAACCCTGTCTTTACGTACGAACATTAGCATTTTATATATGTATGTAGATTTCAGCCTCAGTTATCTACACTTCAACGTACCTATAGGTATATCAGAATGTCCTTTTCTTTACTGTCCATCTTAACCCACGGGGCCTCTCGTTTATTCTTTCTTTTTTTTCTGTTATACTCGATACGATTGCTATATACCACTAGATGCATACAGTCTGTCTTTTCGCTTACATAATTTAGACAATTTTATTGGGGGCTGTATAATAATAATGATGAAATCCACATCGAGAATTTTAATTATAAAAGAATATTCATTTAATTTCAGAAACTCAACTCTTAAAAATGTACCTATTCCTAAATAAGGGACCCTAATTTTTAAAATCATCAAAATTTATTACTTTTATCAAAAGTCCGTATCATTAATGTGAGCAGCTTTTTTCTACCTTCTACGTAACGTAACCATTTTAGTGTTAATTGAAACGCATTACTAAACGGCAGGAAATTTTTATTACTCTAAAAGTTCATTTTCCTGTTTTCTTTAGGCTCTTGTTGCCCATAGCACTTAATTAACATGCGTTAAGTATACTTTTTACTTAATGACATCATGCAATAAATCATGATAATCACCATCATCATTCCGGTGTAGGTACATACGTATGAGAAAATGCGACTACGTACAAAGTAAGTTTGCTAATAGTTGACAGACCGGTGACGTTCATGACTTGTCGCGATTATAAATTCGTCAAACACAAACTACATTGTATGTATGTGTCTATATATACAGTGGACGAACGTTTCTGTCGCCGTTTTGTTATATAAGGAGTGTGAAATAGAGTTTATGTCACTTTATTGCCAAAAAAGTAGAACAAATTGACTGCTGACTCATCGTTTACCATTTTTGCAAGCGGCACGATTGACAAATTGCCCGACAACTTTGACGGCCGCTAAAAGGGATGTTTGTTAATGAACACCAATTACACCGCCATACTATATAACAATTATTATCTTATAACAAATTATAACTTACACAAACTTACTGAATGAGTGCCACTTTTTGTAAACCACCACAAAAAAAAATAAACAACATAAGCATATACTTATACATTTTGAGTATCACACATTAGTAGTCCACAAGGAAGAGCTTTAACGACAATTAGAATGAGTGTCCTTTTAATTTATTTATTGATTTGCCATAGTTACGTTTTCTTATTTCATTAATTTTATTTGTTACTTAGAAGTTTGAACGGGACGCCAATAACAAATTCATTTTTGGATCACCTTTGACATTTTTCAAACAGGATACTTTAAACCGGTATCAAGATGAGACATGGATGAAGTACTTCAACTTAAAATGCAGAAAACATACATTTCCACGGATCTCCTTCGCGATACAAACGGGCACGTCGGCAATAATGATGGAAACAATCCGTTTGATTTTGTTTTACGTCTTTTTTTTTTATTTTAAAAGGAACCGAAGTCTATACAATAAATCCGAATAACGTAGGTACTTCCAGAACACAAATGAAAGATTAACAGCGTTACCCGATAAGATACTATGAATCTAAATGAGGCCATTAGTGGTTAGTGAAGACAGTTCGTGAAATATGGATAACGATAATGGACGAAAATTTCGTCGGCAATAAAAACTACGACATTCTATATGTTATTTAATTAAAAATGATCATAAAATGTTCAAGGATCATTTTCATTAAACTATTTTTAAAGATTCTCTAAACTGATATATTAATTAAGCACTTAAATCAATAAAATACTATTGATACCTACTCATTTTATTTTAAATGATTCAGAGAATAGTAAAACAACCTTGAATTTCAAAAAACGTCGTTTCTCATTATGACTTTTTAAATTCGATGTGGAAAGGAGAAGATAAGAAATCTGAAAACTTCCAATGGGTACATTCTCGCATAATGTGATTTCTTCGAAGGTAAACGCATTTTAACAATATTCGTGCTTTTACCTCAACAACTTAGGAGACATTGTCAGCAGAAGTGTTTCGCAACTTTTATGATAAAAGAATTTCCACAAAATTACCTGCTTTTAAACTTTCATGAACTTTTATACTAAAGACGTGATGTGCTTTACACCCAAAGGTAATTTCCATGTTTTTAGAGTACTTACAACCAAATCTAACATTAATCTTTTCTTTCAGACTATCCGTCAAATCAAGATAAAGTAAACCAACATTTCAAATTCAAACGTGTTTGAATATACCTATTAAACGTTAATTATTCCATCAAGCACTCTGTAGATATTCTTTGCAAAATGTTGAAAGTATATTAAGTTAAGTTTAACTATATGGAATAACCGACAATTTAGACAATTTTAAAATAAAAAATAAATTATGTGTCTCCGTTAAACTTTAGAAGGAAACAACTAATGCATATTATGGTTATTAGGTTTAAAAAGCGTTTGTAATGGCATTATATGTGACTAAACTGCGCCTTTATAGTTTTGTCCTTCTTGTTATTTCGTTCGACACATGAATGGAATAACGAACAACACGACACGTCCTATATACAAATTATTTTCATTTTCCAACACGACCAACATCAAGAGAGTTTGCTCCCTTATTCGAATTTCATGAATGTTTTATAAAGTGTTAATGTCAAAGTTGTTCTTTCTTCTTACCTTCCAGCACCTCTAACTTTATATTACAAGTATACATAAGATGTAGGTACCTGGTACGTGATGCTTACCTGCAACAAAAAGTACAAATATTATAATATTGAAACAAGAAATATGCAGATGTGTGTATTATAAAATAAGTTATTTGTTCAATAAAATTGGCAATAACACTAGTATTGCCTAGTGGGTGGAAATAATCTTTTGTAGGCTTAATTAACCTGTAGATATATGTGAGACTAACGATACCAATTTAAGGAAAAATACAATCAAATTTACTTGACCTCAGCCCATATTATTTCTTATTACTTAAGGTTACATTCTCAAAAAGTTTAAATTTGAATTTAAAATTAACGGAAGTCTTACAATTATTGAAACTATGTATTTCATTTACGGTTAGTCTTGAACAACCAACCTATTGTCTAATTCTTTTAAATTGCCAGCTCAGACAATAAAACTGACGCCAAGTGACCGTTCTTGCCTTTGCAAAAAATTTTTATTATAGCACCACTCAAACGAAATACGTTTGGATTTGGTTAACCATTTGTGCCCCTAAAATTTAAAATAACTTTATAGGTTCTTTTTTAGGAGGTTCTTTAACATTTGTTGAATCTCAGCTGCAAAGATTACTACAAAGATTACTGTCCCTTATAATTGTTCTCTTTTTAAATACCGGTATCGGTCATTCCATAAAATAATAAGTTGATATATCCCTTGGAAGTTTTATTGTCTGAACTAGCATTTTTTAAAAGTTAGACTGTATTTCTAAATAGGTATTTTATAACACAAGAAACACATATCCTGTAAATAACATTAAAGTGTCGTATGTCTTATGTTTAGAAACTGTTGTGAGGTTTTCGAAATGACCGGAGAGAAGGAGGAATAACTCAAAGTGTAGGCCTTAGAAAGAAGAAAAAGAGTAATTCGAAAGATCATAAAAATTTCGGCGACGAATAAACCCACTTTGTTCGTAGCAGTTTATATGGACTGTGCACTTTCGCTATAAATCCTTTTTCTAGATGACAAGCCAAATCCCCGCAATAGTTGCCTTTAGTGTATGGAGCTTAAGTTAACAAGCTGCGATGCTGCCACGTTACACAAGCTGTAGTGGCCTACGAACGGCGGTAGAATATAAAACAGTCTTTTGTTCTTTTCCCACCGAAACACCTTATTAATTAATAGGTGGCGCTATTTGCAACGATTAACACCTCGCATTTATGCACCGAGGATAGCGACGAAGGTGTAAACGCAAAACCCATGACTAATTAATGCGTTAATATGCTTGTAAAATATGAGGCAGAGCTTTTCACTAACGTGTGCAACCTACGTACTTACTTGTTTTACAGAATACTTTAGCACCGACAACCGGATAATTTGAAAAGGTTACGTAGTTCTAATTTCGATAATTAAAAAAAATTAATTAATACCAACCGAAAATACGTAAATAACTATTGGTATCGTTATGTCGATGACATTTTTTTTTGTTTTCCGGGCTCAAACAGGCAGTTATCTAAGTTATTCAATTACATAAACAATATACACCCAAAAATTAATTTTACTATGGAAATAGAAGAAAACAAAAAAATCAACTTTTTAGATCTAACTATTAAAAATGTTCTTAATAAACACACTTTCTCAATATATCATAAAACAACTCACACCGATACCATTATACATTCAAATTCCTGCCACCCAATTTCCCACAAATTGGCATTTTTCTACTCTAGTCTTCATAGACTTTTGACTATTCCAATGTCACCAGAGGATTTTAACATAGAATTGACAAGAATTTACCAGATTGCTCACAACAATGGATACTGTTATTTATTTGTAAAAAATCTTTTAAACAATAAATTAAATAAACAAACATTAAATTCCATTTACCCAATTCTTAAAAATAACAAAAACACAAATTACAATAGTATAACGTATATAGGAAATTTTTCAACCAAATTAAGTAAGCATATTAAAAATTTCACTAACAGTTCTATTTCCTTTAAAACTAATAATTCACTTGGAAAATTCATAAAAAATAATAAAGATACAACTAAAAAAGAATTAAATTAAATAAATGTGGTGATTGTGATAAGGCATACATTGGTCAGACAGGTAGAACATTTCAGGAAAGAATAAAAGAACACAAGAAAAATTATGAAAACCGAAACACAAATTCAACATATGCGGAACATCTAATAACTAACAACCATAATTTTAACGACAATTATAAAATCTCACATGTTGAAAATAAAGGTCGGAAATTAAATCTTTTAGAAAGCATAGAAATAAATAAATTAAACAAAAAAGGCACTATATTAAATGACCAATTAGAATTAAATAAATCACCCCTATTAAACATTAATTTTTAGTATCCTCCCTTAAACTTACCCCTACTTTTAATCTATTTTTTAGTATATAAGTCTGTTTGTATCCTAGTTTTAAGTTATATTATTCTTGCACCTGAAGAAGCCGCTGTGTCGGCGAAATAATTATTGTGGTTTTTACAATAAAGTTTTGTAACTTAAACTTGTGTGTTTTTTCATTATTATGGAGTTACAAGAAATTAAACCTCGTCGATTCAATTCTTAAATAACTATCGTTTTTACCGATCAGTGCATTCTTCTTTGACGTCATTATAAACACAAACTTATTTGCACTTTGTTCTCCACGTAAATAAGTAATGTTTAATAATTTTTTAATTTTCAATAAAATATTTTTTTTTAATTATAAAATTGACTCATTAATTTACAGAAACTGTAATAAGTTTTTAAACCTAAATTGGCCTTCCGTCTGCCTTATTGCCCTATTAAAAACCGTTTCTTATTTTTTATCTCGATGTTCATTTTGGTTCTTTAAATTCATAGAAGCAGCAAAATTGGAAATCTCCGCTACTGTCCCACTGACCTGTGTAATTATCCAAAAAGTAAACTATAAAATAAAAAAGTTCCTATGCCTTTTTCTGGAACATTTTTTGGGACGTGACTATTTCAAATATTAATACTCGAATGTTATGTGATAATTTTGAGAATTTATAAACAAGCAACCTATTAGTTAACGTTCTTAGTTAAAGAGCTTACAATCTCGTGTTCGTTCAATTTCTGCCTACTTTTAATATTAATTAACGTTGATAAGCGAAGAATAGCCGCATCTCGTTGCCAATTAACTTTCACAGAGGCAAAAAAGCCGTTACTGTTCTGGGAAACATTTTTGATTGGTGAACGAGAGCAAAAGGCAAATAGAACCAGAAAGCTGCAACGGAGACCTGAATTTACAACATGCGTATGTGCATGTGTGTCGTTTGTGTGTGTATCTTCGCTTGGTGTACCTACCAGTAAAATCAATTAGCATTCGCAAATCCGATAACTAAAATGCCAACATTGATTTATGGACGTTCTAAAGACTACCATATATAGCCCTAAGTAAGAACATTCAGTCAGCATGTAGGATTAATAAGCATGGTATTAACGGAGAGAAATTACATCCGATAATTGAGCACTATTATGTAAATTGAGTCTCTGTTCACGTTTAACGAAATTTTATGTTACCAGAACAACTTTACTCATCAGACTGACCACAATTAACTTTTAGGTAAAAGAAGTTTCTGCCCAGTGAAATAGGGAGGGCACTGTCAAAATTAATATTACCATAATCTACAATCTGATCCTCTAGTGGATACTGTATCCTGAATTAATTTTCGCAATTCCTGAAAACTACAACATCCCGTCTAATTATTTCAGGCCCTGCAGATTCTACCTGTCTTTATCCCTGTTTTTGCTTCCAACAAACCCTTCATGTCCCAAAAAGTTGCCACCTATCTTATTTCTCCTTCTCATTATATATAGCTAGCTGATTATACAAGTAATATATTTCATAATAAATTCACGCCTTGCCTTTTCGATTCGATTCAATTCGAGTCGACATCGACACAATGAATAGAACAAGAAGAAAGACGATTATTATTCGTGGTCGCAGTTGTTGCAATGCTTCAAGTTCACACGGTCGCAGTCTCTCCACTTGGACGTTCAATGGCATTTTTTCACCTTTCCATAAGATAAAACTCGGACGTCCTACGCGACTGCCAGTCTGGTGGGCGAAAGTGATTATGTGTAACAGTCTGATGTGCCGTGTACCGGAATGACTGCTCTCTCATGCAGCTTAAAAGGCATCTGCTAATCGAAATGACATGCAAATCGGGATGTATTATCATACGTTATTGCTGTATTTGCTGCAACTCGGGGATTAAAACGAAAAAGAAGAGGGTTATGTTTCTATGGGGCTTTAGGAAACATGTCGTATTAACTTGTACATCTGAAGGAAAGTTTTGAAATAGAGCGATTTAACGCGAGGCATATCAGCGAATGCTGCCGATTGTCGGCAATATAATGACAACACAGGAATGCAATACATATTGTGACGTGTTCAGTCACGGAAAACACAATTAACAAAACAAAAATAACGAATTTATTTAATTACTAAAGTTAATTTGACTACACTACAGTTATAAACAAGTCTACGCAATTTATTTCACTAAAAGTCTCTTTTACCGCTCGCCTCTACTATAAACACTCGCTATACCATAGACACTATGACTTCTATCGCCTGTTGTTCGCCTATCGATCGCTTCGCTTCCAAACATCAGCTGTTCACTGTCAACTAACTCGGTGTGAGCGTCTCGCCTTTATATAGTCTTTTCGGCCTTTTTCTAGGGAATTCTATAGCCGTCTAGTAATCCAATTGTTTTCCCATTGATCGTTGCTGGTGTTTTCTAGATGTTTCAGGAAAGCCGGGAATATTCCTTATGTATTCAGGGAAGATGTTCGTTAATTACGCTCACACCAACTTAATTGACAAGTACTCGTAACAATATTATGATACAGTTGGAACATGACTACATAAAAGACCTAATAATTTATAACAGTCCAATAAGATTTATCAACAACATACAAAATACAGACCACTTATCTATGTACATAATAAGAAGAATAAGAACGATCGAGGGCACATTTTGGAAATACAAATTTAGTTATCTATAATCAGTCAAGAGATCGCAAGAATTAGTTTAACTCGGGAAAGCAATGTCCTGTGTGTCATCACAGTATGAGGACAATAAAATTGTTTTATCGGTCATCGGTCAATTCGTGTGTATTTGCATGCTCGTTGCGCCGTAATCTTTTTAGGATATCTTAGCGCTGCAACCCTTTTGCAAGCTATTTGCGCTACGACTTTTTGGCGTGATCTTAGCGCCGTAACTTTTTTTAAATGCTCCTTGCGCCGTGTCTTTTTTGGGTGTTCTCAGCGCCGCGATAAAAAGAAGTATAAATTAAAGAGTGCACACAAAAATTTCACAGTGCCAAAAGCACGATTTGACTCAAATTTAACGTGTAAAAATTCTTTACTAATAGCATTTAGTAATTCTAGCAATATTTTTTTCTTGTAGTTACGAAGCGTTATATTAGGAATTTTATATTTGTGAAGGTACGTACATATAAAGATGACGTATGCGTAGTTAACGATTTGTATTATGTATCTTATTAACTATTCTCCTGGTCAGCAATAAAACTTTTTATGACCATTAAATGAAACATAGCCAAGTGCTTCGTGGTAACTAAAACTAAATGCATGTTAGGCCTTCCGCATATCTAGGCTCATTTATCGTATGTTTTTCACGCAAATACAACGCATGGTTATCAATTGGTATATCTACCACTACATACTAAGCAATTTGAAATTTTATGTCCTTATTTATATTTATGGTAATTTTGACAAATTCCAATGAGTTTCCTATTTTGTAATTATTATAATATCCTTTACATACAATCTACAATTTATTATACCTTCTACTTGTTAGACAATCTATCAGTTTTTATTGATCTATATTATGTATATTGACATGTTTAACATAAATATGTAATGCCTTCCTTGGCTCGTATTAAGGATATCTGTAGGTAGGTTTTTCTACTTCATTTTTTTGTATTTTCTTGTAAATAAGTGTGGGAACTAAGCACCTTTTATACAATCAAATCTAATAGGTAGGTGCCTAAGTAGCGGCATCAAAGCTTTGTAAAGCATAAATTGAGTCAAAACATTTTATTTTAATATTATTTTTGTTTGTTATTACGACAGGGATGGTTACCGTAATCATCTCAAATAAAACTGTGTTTTCGAATCCTGTAATTTAACTTTTATCGAAATTATAGCTTCGATAAAATATTTCATAATTTAATGCGAGATTGAGGGTAACTACATGAATTATATACATACTACATATCCACATTTTGTTCGCCACCCTAGAGCGATTGAATTATGCACGTATGTATCCTAAATTAATGTGTAAACAAGAAGTATTTTAGTTGAAAAAAACAACCCACCATTAAAATTTGAAAAGAGACATACACAATCCTTTTTACTATTCATTAATAATTAATAATATCAAATGTTTTTATCCTAGGACAATAATTTAATAATATGTTTAGATAAATATGACCATATAAGTATATTCTTTTCATTCAAGTACCTGTTTAATATGATACCGTAATTGCCAGTATCGCCAACGACAGATCAAAGGGAATTTACACCCATAAAATTGTTTAACTTTGTTTCAAATGCAACCGTGTAATTTTAAAACTATTAAACTTACGTAAACATCTAATATTCACCGTTATTTTAACACCATTATTATAGGAAACATTAACACGTTTTACCTGTTTATTGCCCAAAGCTTCGCAAATGAGCACGAAACACTATAATTAGATGTTTTTATTATGCATTTAATAACCGATATTTATTGTTTTACTGTCTTTTTTGTTTAAAAAAATCTATCGACAAATCAAAATTTTACTAAGGGTACTGGAATAGAATGTTTAATAGTATTATATGTATTAATGTTGTGTTTATGGGCCATAAACATCATTTGCAAAATCTACAAGTGCCCAAATCCAAAAATTTATTCTGCACACCCACTTCTTTTTTATTTTTTTTTGGGAGTCAGTTACTATGTTGTTTATAAACAAAAAATGGCAAGAATCGTGCCAGCAGGTACTGAAATATTAAGCACAAACGCAAATAAAATAAAATTCTTCAAATGCTTTAGTAATGTAACAGTCTGAATCGACAGTAAAAAGTTTTAAATGGGGTGACGAATAAGATTTTTAGCTAAATTGAATCATTTTCGACTTGCTTGAGGTTTCTGAAGTTATCACAAGCATAATTGATGCCTGTTATATTTGATAAATAAGTTTCTTTTTGGTGTTGGCAATCGGTCGAACAAAAATTCAAAATATTTGTTAGTATATATACTAACAAATATTTTGTAGTTTGTTGTTTTGTAGTTTGTACGTACTGAAGACAAACGTACTCTTCCGTGTAAATATACAAATAAACGAAGTCTTGCAATCAACGTCAGAGGAAATTGCGAAGATCATTTACAATGGTTATGATGTTATTAACGACACGTTCCACTCAATTTCTCATCTTACACTTTCCTGCCAAAATGCATCCAAAACAAACATGCACTTACAAATTGCGAATATTCGATGACAATGCCTGGCTTGCTTCTTGATGGGTCAGGCCTTTAATATTGTCGAATTGGAACGGGAAAAGATGCGATGGTATGTGTAATATCTAAAAATGAAACTTGGCCAATTCGCATGCATCACGACCACGGCCACAAGAATAAAATTAACGACCTGTGAGAAAAATAACTTACTGATACCATTAATATAAATAGAGGTTAAAAAAACAACAAGTACAAAGTACTTGCACATGCTATTTTTTTTTTAGTTCGGACAAGCAAGTTTGCATGTATTATTTCAAAAGTATAAATGACAAACAGGGCAAGACGCGAAATTTCGAAGAATAGCAGTTATTTTTTGCGATAATATATTCGGAGACGGTGGGGACGCTAAATATTTATGAAAGATGCCAAAGCATCCCGATGAACCGGTTCTGCATGGAAGCATTTCTGCAGTTATTTTTAGAGATGGTTGCAAAGCGAATTGGTTTGGTGCAATATACCGAACGATCAAGAAACTTTCACCAAATTCAATGCACGAAGGGAATCCTTGCAAAATTGGGAGTGACCCTAGTTACTTTAGATAAGCTTAATAACTATTGCAATTTCTTGAAATGTGAAGCAGATAATAAATAGTCTATATAATCCAAGATATTTCAGTATATTGTCTATTAAACCTTTTTTTTTGTACTAAGAAAATTTTTTGCTAAATATTACTTCTATGTGTCTACGTATATTCATCAAACTGTTTTCTCCTCTCAAACTTATTTCAACATTAAAAATTATTGATCTATTTTGAAATAAATCCTAACACTAGATAACTCTACCAATTAATGTGGCTTGAAAACCATAGACCTGTGGAGGTTGATAAAAACTAATGTACCTACATTTCGTAATTAATATTTGCTTCCAATGTTCTATATCTAATTTAAAAAATCGTGAGCTGAACTTTACATGTAGAGTAACATACGCGTTGGTGAGTCACTTTAAGAATGAACGAGACAAAATCGCAATGTTGGCTGTTGTGCTCGATAATAGTGAAAATGAATTATTTCTTTCTTATTACACCCATGTTTGAAGGTACGTATAGTCTGTTAAATGGCTAACAACCTTCTCACCTTGAAGTGTCAATTAACGTGTATGTCACCATACACCGTGTAATGCTTACACATGTTTACAAAACTTTACAAACGCAATTATAATTGTTTCCACGCCATATACCTAACTTACTGAAAAGTGTCTTATGTGAATAAAAACTGACGGGATTCAGATGATAAGCAATATCACTGACGTAGAGGACTATCAAACTTAGTAATTTATTGACATTATTAAACTCTATTAATAATAAAATTAAATTCACTATGGAAAAAGAATCCAATTGTTATCTAAATTTTATAGACCAAAAATTATGAATATTAATAATTTTCTAGACTTTAATATTTTCAGGAAAAATACTTTTTCGGGTGCTATAATACCGTGTTATTCTAATCAAGACTCCAATATTAAGTTATCTACTTTTCATAGTCTTCTGCATAGATTAATTAATTACCCCTTAAATCCTCAAAACTTTAATAAATAATTTAATGTAATTAAAACAATAGCGATAAACAATGGCTATAGTTCAATCTTCATAGATAAATTATTGTATAAAAAACAGAAAAAGAGGATACTTAACCAATTTTACCAGTCTCACCACCACACAACAGAAAAGTGGTTTCTCATTCCATTCTATAAAGATATTAGTCCAAAAAGATGTAATAAGTTAAGAAATGTTAAAATTAATACAATAAGTAGCAATAGAAACACTTTAAAGAAATTGCTAATTAACAATAAAATTGATAACATAGATAAATTAAAGAAACTGGCCCTAACTTTGAAACAAGACTAAAAGAACATAAAAAATCAATTTTCGACAACAAATTATCCACAACATTGTATTACATTGAAACACTATTAATAATAATAAATTATCGGTTATTCACTTAGAAAAGAAAGGATATAAATGAAACTATTTGGAAAAATTTGAAATTCAAAAAGCGCTAAATTCAAACTTAAATATCACCAATGATTTAACAGAAGGGCTAAATAGTCCTATATTCAAATCTATCACAGACATAAGCTAATTAGGAGGGGTAGCATAAATGGACCTTACCGTTTAATCTTAAGTTAATTTATTTACAACTCTCAGATGATGACCTAATCAGTCGAAACAATTGTTAGAGAATTTCTAATAAAATAGTGTAAAACAATATCTTGCGTGTGTTTTTACTTTATTGACTATCAAAAATATGAATAATTCAGAGGATAAATGTGACCTCCAATGTGTATGACCCACGAACCATCACTGAAAGAATTTATAATACTGCTGCTAAAATCAACTTGAAATTTTACTATAATAGACCCAGGTGACAATCGTGTAAAAAACGAGGCTAAAAATTTATACATGCACCTTTCTTTAAATTCTGTTTAAGATAACGATTTGTTTAAAAAATAAAATTACAACTTGGCATGAACATGATACAGACTTTTTTTAAACATTATTCAAATTAGGTTAATGAAAGATAAGATTTGTAATAAAAAGCAAACTGGTATCAAGGAATCATGACCTTTTTCATAATTATATTTATATACGACAAAATGTAATCCTCCTCTGTAAGATAGGCTTCTTTGAAAAATTCGTCATCAATTCCGTGTCGATTTTAAATATAATTTAAATGTTATTAATACAATCTCGTTTTTATGATGCAAAGCTACCAAACAGCTGAGGATTGCCTCATTATTTGCTTGGCATCTTATCATTTTAATAGTATTAAAATGATTTAACAAATAAATTTTATCTTTTCGCCACAATAGTCATGAAACGATTCTGAAGTTGGTTATTAAAAACACAAACATCGGCAAAAAACTGTTTAATGCGGCGATAAGCATAGAGGTTAATCGAGATCAATGCAATTAATTTTATTATAAGCCGCATATTTGAATAAAACATTATCTGGTCCAATTAACCATATTTGTTATAAGTAAGATGTTTAATTTGGAAACAGTAGTTTAATAAATTGTCACCCTAAAAGTTACACATCAAAAACATTGAGTTGGCTGTAGTAAATATCTTTGAATTGCATTATCAGCGTTAGGAAGCTCACAATTCAATGCTAAACTTGTTTGAAACAATTCGTTGTCATATAAACAATGTCACAGAAAATTCGAGAAGAGAGATGCATGAATGAAGGAAGATAAAACAGTAGCACTGTCTAATTGTAAGTTTACTTCATGCATACACCTACAAGAGCTTTTATTGTGCGTAATTTGTTATCTTTATGCCGCGGTTATTCACACTTCCATATCATTGTTACTTACTATGAGGTACCTACACGTTTTCGAAACGATACACCTCAGAAATTGTTTACGTTAGGTTTATCAGTTATCAGTACAAAAGTAGGACAAAAGTACAAACGTCAAGCTAAACATTTTTTCGGCCTAGCGACATTCATATGGAAATTGGAATACGAATATGTGTCTTCAAGATAACATTAATAGATCGTAAATTAACGTTAAATAGCATCGGTTTGGAATTTAAGGTTAAAGGCTTCAGGTTCTAGTTTCGTAATAATAAATGCACACAAGGAAGTTAGAAAATATCACATTTTTTTTTATATTTGGTATGAATTAGATTGCGTTTCTTGGTAGTGTTACGTATCATGACAGTTTATCGTGAAATGTTACGAGAAATTATAGATGCAGCGACCTGCAGCGAAACTGATTACACATTTTAAATTTTGGAGGTCAAAATACCTAAATTAATACCCCTAGATTCAATTCTGTAAAGTGGTGCCATTAGAATCGACTTATTGATGAAAATTGAGCAGCAAGAGTAGGAGGAAAAACTTTTTGTCTGAGTGTAATGAATGTATGTATGTAGGTACATTGTCTTCAAGCATGAATGATAACAGTATTCAGCATTTTAATGTTTACATTAATAATAATGTATCGTGGGCGTTCAATTCCGATTACATTAATCTGAATCAAGTGCAACTACATGAACAAAGACTGATAAAACGAAGGCCATCGTGGCAGACGAAGTCATTGGAAGAGAAGTAACGGAAACCGACAAAACGCATTCACTGTAATTTGTAAATAAAAATAATATAATTGCGATGCATTGCAATAAATCTCACAAATACTTTATATTCATATTAAAGTAGTTTCAAAAAATCGACAATTCTTTAATCTTGGAGAATAAGGCTTCTGATGATTCGTGTATTTAATGTTAACCTGCTTCCTAAAAGCAATTTTCCACTTAATTTTCATGAGAAAAAAATTAAATGCAGTAAAATCATGATGTTATTCAATTAATTTTCAATTTGTAATATTTCTTTAAACAAGCTGCAGTTGAAGAATTAAAACAAATTTGGAAAAAATATAAATACCTACTTGGAGTAAGTATTTTTTGATGATTTACGTCCACCTTAACATCGTACCTATTCTCCAACAATAATCTAAAACGTAAGTAGTTGACCAAGTCTTTCATTCATTCGTTACCAATCTCCCCCCAGTGTGCTAGATTAATGTCATACAAGCCTTATGAGTATAAATTATACTTTTTCATTAAATTTGATTATTTTACGAGCCATCTACTGTGTTATAAACATGATTTAAATGCTACGCCAGCTGCCAGCATTATAAAGAAATTGAAATATACCAACTAAGAACATTATTGTCACGGTTCAAAGGAGATTTCAATTGTCGAAAGAAGAAACACGACAGGGGAATTTTATGACGTGTTATTTGTCTTGCCACACATGGACACATTAAGTACGGTTTTAATTTATATGTTTACTCTTACTCATCAATTAATAGATAGATGTGGCACAGGCGTCGAATATAAAATAAAAAATATTTTTGGAGATGAGTTCAATCTTTTTTGCAATCATCTCCTGGATTATTTCTGTTCCCCATCGTCAATAATAAAAATATGATATTTATTAGTTGATATTTGGGTCACTGATATCATTTACACCAAATTATGTTCGCAAATGTGTAATAGTGTATGCCTTTTATTTGGTTTATTGAGGCCAAATAAATTAGGTAGTTGGGCAAAACGAAATCGTTAAATATGTATACCCAGTCGCTGTTAGTAAATATTACATAAAAAATATCAATAAATAAATTTAAATTATACTATTGAAGTATACTAAAAGAGTTGAAAGTTCAATTCAATTTTTTGAATTATCTTTACTGAGGTAGTTGCAGGCAGAACATCTCTCCAATACGGAATGAATATATCTGCAGTTTTGTGATGGAAATAAAAATACAAATAATATCACAATTCTTGAAGGTACTGAAAGAAGTAGATAGTAATCCTGAGCTGTTTCAGAGAAATAATGAAAATGTAAGTTCTGAGCAATTTTCCGAGTTTCTTTGCACACTGATAACAGTTAAAATGAAAAGAAATAGTTTCCAAATATACAAAGGGTGGTTATGAACGATGGCTTTACATATATTTCTGCATCTTCTATTCATTTAGCATCTCACAAATCTTATATAGTGGCCAACGACAAAACCCAATATCTTGAATTCATGAATAAAATTTAAGGATACATTTTATTACTAAATATCTATTGAATCGATTCAGCAGTGAATGTAGGGTTAGCATTTGGCGAGAACCTACGAAATATAATCAGGAAATATTCTATCACTCGGACATGGCAGTAAATTTTGGCTGAAGCTGCAATCTGCAAGACCGCGTTCTATTACATGTCTCCACATTATATATTTCCACAAACCCACCGGCTGGGCTGGCCAAAGTTAAAACATTTGCGTATAAACCATCACTGTAAACAACATTTACTATATTTAAAAATAAAACTTACGCACATCTTATAAACAACTGGACTGAAATAAAATTTATTGTACAAGTAATTTTAATCAGTTAATTCTTTGGTGACATTTAAGGCCTCAAATATAAATTTGAGATAATCAGATATAAAATATAAATATTTTTGCAAAAGTAGATATTTATTATTAACAAAAAGAGTGTTTCCTCTGTACTCTCCCTTTAATAATAAATAGTGACAGGGAATGATTTAAAATGATAACAACAATGTCATAATTAATTGTGAAAGTATCCAATCCAACGACAATGTTTTTATTCCATTTTGAATAATCGTTAAAAAGTTGTACCCGAGTAAAAAATGAATCTGGCCAGACAGTGACTGTTTCACATGTAAATTCGACTAACCAAAGGAGCCATCAATCATCACCAAACGATGTCATTATAAAATAAGGCTTTTATACTTTTGGATGCTACAATATAATGCACGTATGTATCTAAGTAAGAGCAGCAGCTTCCATACGTATTGTACATGTAATGCTGTATCTCCTCAACGTGAAGCGGATGAAGAATGCCACTAATGTTCCATGGATGCATACTTGAATATTTTAATCTTCAGCACATTAAGAATATCTGACATAATAATGCGACACACAAAAAAATTAGATACACTAAGTGCTTCGGTTAAGTAAAATGAATCGATGAACGATGGTTACGGAAAAGTCTCTTTAATTTGTAAATGGACGGCTCACATTCTTTGATCAATGGCAATTCAAATAATATAATTAGATTCATATCATATTAAATTCGACAATAAATACAAAATAAATGAAACGGAAGTTGGGTACGCACGTCAGCTAACAAAAAATCCACACTATGGTGAGTTTAGAGAAGTCATAACCGATTTCTCTGGCCTTAACGGCCACCGCTGTTCACCGATTAAGCCAAGGATGCACACTTGTCTGTACATAATCTTCTATGGTAACTATACACGCTCTTTTTTATTTAGTAGCATTATTTATAGAATAATAAATTCTCGTTAGATTGTCTTTTTAGATTCTAAAACAAATAATTTTAATATTTAAAATTGTTGTTGATCTTTGCCCTCATACTTAACATAATAAAACAGACTGTTACCTAACACCTTCAAATGTGCGGTTTTCAGTAAATGTTGAAGTATTTGTCTATGTCACTTATCCTGACTAATTTCGTGAAGTAAATTACCATTTTGGTAGCAAAGATTAATTGAGTTTCCATTTTTGGAGGCCGTTTTTCTCGAAGGTATTTACTGGGAAAATAAGTGGGCAGATCCTCATTGGTATTTGTACCTACGAGATACTAATGCCTTTAGCACAACTGTACCAACGTTTCTGATAGCAAAGTTAACAGTTGTTCTTGTTCTTATTAGTGTTTAAAAAATTCTTCTTTTTGTGGCTAAGAAATGCAGCAGCGATCAATAAATAACAGCAAATAAATAGATAAACTAGACTAATCACATAAATCCCTAATAGTATTTTTGTATTTTGAACGTAAACTAGTGACAAAAATAGTAGTACCTAATAGAGAAGTTTTCTAAATGCAGATTAAATAGGTAGCTTATTACGTATCTGACTTTATCTCATAAGATTACTTTGTAGAACCGTCAGTGCAGTTTTCCAAAAATTTCTTAAACCTGTAGCATAAATAGAGGCAGGTATAGCTCCATATGCTCAACTTACCTGTATTTGCAGTCAGTTGAACGCCTTATTATCGTCTCATATTATGTTCAAGGCTTGCAACTTATAACATCGTAATGGTAGGTTCGGACCATAAATGGAGAATTTATGATTAGCTTATATTACTTATCCAGAAGTGATATTAATCATGATCGTTCTAATTTCTAATTTTTGTTATGATCCAATATACTAGATAATAAAATATACCTAAGATATTTGTTAGTTTGCAAAAATATAGTTTAGAACACTAAAACCGCAATATTTATTATGGTTGGTCATATTTACATTTTTGTAATAAGAAAAATGTGCAATAAAATTGAGCGAAATAGCGGAAGTGCACGATTTCCTGTACAAAACATAAGGAAGGAAGGGTTGTTTGAACGAGGGAGGTTGTTTCCGTATGGTACGACCGACAGACAGCCTGTTGCGTCAACTCTGCTGAAGCAAAAAAGCAAGCGTCGGGGTTACAGGAGTGAACGCGATTAGTAACCCCCGAGTGGCAAATTGTTGAGAGAGGGATTAGGGCGACAGCAACATAAAACAGGTGTGGATGTATAATTCAGTGCCTTGTTGTCATTTGTTGCCGTTTCAGACGGATGAAACAGGAAACCGTCAACAAAAGAAAATAGACGGATCCAGATTTCTAAGAAATATCTCTTTATAAAAGGTTTAAATCTGAGAATACAGAACATGAGATAGTGAAGATCGGATATATAAAGTTATGGGGGTTGTTTGATATTAAGCTTTTTACCAGCTGCTTTAAAATTAAGAACGAAACGTAAAAGTTTGGCCCTTTAAAAGTTGAGAAAATGATCTATCGTAGCAATACTTAAACAAGCTTTCAAAAAACGGAAATATTAAATTTCCCCTGTTGCATTAATACTAAAGACCAAATAATTTAGCCTAAGATGAGTGAGCTTTTGTACTTAACTAGGAACTAACTCAACTAACTACTTTTGAATTTTGAGGTTTGGATTGAGCTAGTTCTGCAGTACGTACCATACATTTAATGAATTTTCATCTGTTAGGTTGATGGAATAGAATTTTGAATGCAACCATAAACACTAAAGTGTTCCAATTTAAAATTTGAATTCTCAAGATCTGAATTCTTAAAATAAAATGTATCATTATTTTTGTGTTTTGCCTTCTTTGGTCGAAAACCGATGTTTAAAATAGAATCGCAAGTTACGGTATCTGAAGTACGACTCTTTACATTTTTACACTTTACAAAATACAAACTGCAAACACGGTCAGGAGTAGTTGGCCTTGCGGCGGTATTGACATTACATCATTCCGCGTTATTAGTTATAGCAAAAAATGCAAATCAATTTGCTTTAAATAGCCAGATATTTAAAAGTATAATTTTTCACTGCCACTGTTGCTTTTTTAAGGTAACAAACTGTTTTTACTATTATATATTATGTATTATTAAAAACTGCTTAAAAATTCAACGAAATCAATTATTATTATGTTTACTTATTATAACTCGAACTGATGGGAAAAAACTACAAATACTGTTTGATAAAAATAGTTTATTATTTACGTTTGGTTATAGGTTACTTCCCTTATTATTTAGAAAATTAAGAAAATCAATAGGTCCAACAGAGTAAATGAAAATCAAATTCCAGTTTAAGAAACTGTTAAGATCTCAGTCCAAACAACTTTAATAACCTGACATTTCGTAAAACTTCCCGGGTCAAAAGTTTTATAAAGATAACAATAATTCGACTAATGGTAGAAATACTCATCGTAAAAACCTGCCCCGACACAACTGAATCTATAATGTAATTGGTTTTTCCCTACATTAGGCAGCTATTGTGGGATTGTGTTGGGGTAGTGACGGGGAGAAGCAAAGAAAAGAACGTCTTACTATAAGTACTCAGAACATTTCGAAAAACAACATTCGAACTTTAATCAATCGACAATTTTCATTTGTTTTTGTACACCTAAGTAATTTTAGTTAGTTAGTGTTTTTGTGTATGTATTGGGGTTAATAAACGTATTATTAAGTACGCATCCTATTAATCAAACATACGCTGGTTCTTCGAGCATTTGTCAATGTGGTACAGCAGTACACCGACAAAAAAAGACATTTTTACTTTTTCAAGCGAGACAAGCTTCCGTAACAGAAACTTTATATTTATCTAATGAATTAATTAAACAGGTAAGTACCTACATTAGTTGAATTAAAAAGTCAGTTTCCCAAATTAAGTCTTATTAAACCCATTAACAGTTCCATGAGATTTAACAGGAGGAATTTCGTAAAATCCTACCGTGTTGAAACACACATCAACTCCAACTGGAAAATGGATCATTAAACTTTTTATAATCTTTACTTCTCTAGGCTACCAAAGTGTTTACAATAATAGAAAGCTAAATCAAACACGTACTTCTTCTTTTAAAATAAAATGGACAATTTTTTTTTTATCTTATTAGATTTAAAAGTGAAGATTACTTTAGTCAGCACTAAGTTTCAATTACAATTCTAATACTGCAACGTTTATCCTAAAAAATATAAAATAATTATTTATCTTGTACTACGATGAATTTATGAATTTGTTTCCAAAAGAGAATCAACACTGACACCTCGAAATAAACATTAATTACACGTATATCAAGCTAGCACGACAAAGTTATTTTTCCGATTTCTAACTTGCACTATAATTTGTCGCTAATTTGTTACCAAATCCAAAAATTTGTCGCTCGTGCCGTTTAGCCATAATCAGCTGTAGTGCTAGCTTGATAGCTATTTGCTATATATATCTAGCACTACACATAGCGTATCTCGAGAAGGAAATGTCGTAGAATATTACAGTGAAGGTCATAATTTGTCGCTGAAGGATGACACATTCAAAGAATTTGTCGCTAGTCTTATCGCCAACTGATAAGCAAAAAACTACTGGAAACCCATCAAACCCTCGAAAGATAACGTGTTGCCTATCTTGGGGGAAACAGGGAAAACCTAATTTAAAAAAATTTGGTAAACAAATCCGGTCTCTTAAAACAAATGTAACAAAGAACTCCTTGATTAATTGTTTGATGTTTTCCAGCAGTTTTTCGCTTATCAGTTGAAGATAAGACTAGCAACAAATTCTTTGAATGTGTCATCTTTCAGCAACAAATTATGGCCTTTATAGTAATATCCTACGACATTTCCTTTGCGAGATACGCTATGTGTAGTGCTAGATATATATAGCAAATAGCTATCAAGCTAGCACTACAGCTGATTATGGCTAAACGGCACGAGCGACAAATTTTTGGATTTGGTAACAAATTAGCGACAAATTATAGTGCAAGTTAGAAATCGGAAAAACAACTTTGTCGTGCTAGCTTGATATACGTATTAATTACGTAATTATATCCAGGAAAGTTTAAGCATTTGCATTTGTACACATAATATTGAGATAAGAAGGTATTACAGTAATGCAGGAACTAAATTACATAATTAATGAATTTATATTAATAAACGATCTTTTTTTATTAGCTATACCTGTATACTCGTATATCGGGAGAATTTTATGGGCAATCCTATTAAACCCTAGTAATATTTGTTTAACTTTAGCAATCCAAATCTATTTTCGCCACAAGTTTATTTATAATAATAGAAGTAGTATTTATTAAAAACTAAAAAAATTGGCTACATTAAGTAGTCTTAAAGAAAACATTGATGAGTAACAATGTATCACATTGCACCGTCTTTTTTTTTACTTTGTAAAACTGTTCTTTCTGTCAAAAATAGCTGACCCAAAAATGTAAAAATGTTTTATCGACTGGCGGATGCAATGAAAGCCAATAAACAAACTACTGCAAAAATATTTTAGGCGGAGCCGCTTCGTTTGTATGTATTCATAAACTCTAAGAATAAACACTTGTCGGTACCCACTGTAGATCTAAAACAAATCACTTTAATACAAGCGAAATGGCTTTCAACATGGTTCGTTAAAAATAAGAGTGGCTTCAGAAGTAACTTGCACAAAATTTCAGACACACTTCATTTGTCTCGATTATATTACTATGACCCACAATGGCATTTTCCGGGAAATTTAAAACGTGACTCATTGAAAAAAAAGTTGAATGATCTCTACAATTTTTCAACTAATAAAACTCTAAGTACTACACTTTCAGTCATGTTCAATTTCACTTGAAGGTTTGCGAGGACTTCATTAAATATCATTACTAAAGATTAATAGTTCACAAGTGGTAAAAATTATTTTTTACGAGACAAATATATTTTTAGGATAGCGGTAGCAATAAAGGGAAATTAAACTGTCATGTCAGTACATCACGTTAATCTAAAAACATTGATTTCAAAGTTGACTGAATAGTTTCACTCGGGAAATTTTAACGAGGAAACATGATCTACATTAATATTATATACAAAGAGTAACGGTTTAATTGTTTGCTTCGTTGTCCGTAACAATCTATCTTCCTGGCTACAACACAGATTTTTAAAAATTATTTTCAGTAGAGAACTTTTATTTGGCCGAAAATTTTAAACAACGTATGTAGGATTATTTAAGAAAATTTAATGGAATTGTGTTATTCCTCGATCATTGTTGTTGTTGCCAAGAAGCACCACTACGGTTATATTATTTTATTCAAAAGTAATAAAAACCCAGTAGGTGCCTACATATATTTTTATGTAATTATTTATCGTATAGTAAATAACCATCAAAGGTCAACAGTGTCTTTTTATCTACTTCATAAATAGCTAACTACAAATTTATAGCTGCAGGTATCTGTCGTTATATGTTATTATCAAATTATTATCATTAATGTTCCAGTTTTATGTACCTACTTACTTATGCAATTATCAAAAGTTGAAGGACTTGCAAATGATTCCTACAAAAGATACAAATAAAGAACGTTTCTAAATTAATTACTGCCTTATTTGTTGGTTAAAATTTGCAAAATGTATCCGCATGTAATATTACTAAGAAGAAGAGTACAATCCCCCCTTTCTTGAACGAAATATGTTATATGTCCACTGAATGAACCATAAACATATTAGTTTCTATTCTAATGATGGTTCAGTTTTGTTACCACCAATTTTGAGTCTAGTTTTAGTTTTAGTCCAATTTTGTAAGGCTATTCTAGAAAAACTATAGAAAAACACGAGTCAGTTTACTTCAAATAATTTTATAGTAATTTCATTTTGAATAAAGAAGATGCTATACACTAGAATGTGAATTTGAATAAAGAACAAAAGTATAAAGAAACAGTTGAATGTTATATGTATAAAACGCAATTGTCCTGCGAGATCGTGTTTCCACAATACGTAATAAAGGTGGATATTTGCTTATTGTTCGCCAGTATTCAGTCGCATACTAACAATCTATGGGAACTGAAGGCAAAGAAGTAAAGCCTGCACCAACGCAGAAATAAATCACACCTGAACATCAAAAAGAAACTTTTTCGGACTACGTCGGATTCCCAGTAACCAAGAACATTTTAGCTCACCAGAACAATGCGGCACTTTGATATATTGCAAACGCGGCAGGTAGAAAATATGAATGTAACGAACACTTCCCTACAGAAAACCTGAGAATATTCTATTCCAAAATAAAATCCATGTAAGTATGGTTTGTGATCTTCATCCTGTGAGTTGTTAATATGTGAACAAATCAATTAAAGTCAAAAGTTTCCTGCATTAACCAAAGATTTACTGTTAATTTGCTTTTCTGGACAAGGAAAGATTGTTAAAAAAAATGTTTAAAATAATGGCTCCATATTGAATTTTGTAACTTGGCGGCTTAGGTAATAAAACTGTCTATAAGTGATCTTTTTATGACTAAATGCATTTATCAAGTTATGGCACTATTCAAACGATTCTCCTGTAATTTTTATTGCTACAGATGCCTTTTTACATAATCCAGACTATGGGTAGTTTATTTTACTGTATAAAACATTAATAAAATGAGAAATACAATCAATTGGCTAATATTAGTTTTCTTGAAATAAGGCAAGAGGATGCAGTTTACAATGTATTTAATCACAACAAGGTGGTGGTGTTACAAATAGACCTAAGTAGCAGTAAATTTCATCAGGTAATTTATAGTTTAACACAGCAAGTTCGAAAAGTAGCATTTATGGGTAATTATTTTTGCAAACCTTGGCCACAGTATGTATCAAGTAAAAGTACATCAGTTAAAAAGAAAATTGATTATGCATATGGCACTTCTTACCTATCGATATAATTTTTTAAGTACCTAAATCGACTTCATATAATTACTACATAAGTATATATTAATAATAAACTATTTCTTGAAATGAATCAATGTACCTAATGAATTTAAGTTAAAAGACTAAACTGTAATGAAATGGAGTACTTAAGTGGTGAATTATGTTCTTAAAAAATGATAAGATAGAGTTATCATTTTTTATATAATATTAACGCATGATTATAAAATAAGATAAATTAGGAATGTTTACTGATTTACGTTAGAGTGGCGAATTTTATTACAGATCGATCTGAACAGATAAATGAAACTGATTCGAAAATGTACGAAATTATTTATTTCCAATACCAGGTCTTGTAATAAATAAAAATACCGGTCATTACGTTTATATTGAACGATAGATAGGTAGGTACAAACTTTTCTCAATAAAATCCGATGTTTTACTTTCAAATTAAGAACTTGCTTTAATATCATATATTGAAACAACTCTCTTCATCCAACTTGCGATCAAGAAAACAAATACATATTACCTTTTCCTGTATTATTTATTCTTTGTTTTATTTGTATTTCGTAATGAAAAGAATACTAAAAGTAGTGCATTTTGGACGTTCTTTACGTGGTTTATCTCAGAAAACAAATATTATATCCTTGTTGAACACTTAGTTAAAAATTTACCTACTGAGATGCGTTCTTTTATACATACTTATGTTGAAACATGACAAAAAAAGTCACTTGCATGAGTTGTTTCTTGGAATAATACAATATTTACCAATAGATGGTGACTTTAATAATATTCAAAAAATATATTTGCTGTTTGCTAAAAAAGGATTAAAGTTTTAAAAGGAAATTGTAATTTATCATAATTATTTCAAGTTTTCATGAGTTCGTTCAATAAAAAAATACTCAAAACAAAAAAAATTCAGAATAATCAAAAACGTTATTAGTATGAAAATAAGTAAATAATAAATGTAAATTTGAAAGAAATGCAAAATTTATTACCATTACTATTCAAAAATCGTCTGTACTTTGTTCCCAGAGAATAAATTGAAAATAGGTAACTGAAATTATAGAGACAAATTCTTGTTAAAATCTCTATCACCATTCTAAATAATTAACATGTTAAATGACACAAAACGTTCCTAAAATTGAAAGTGATTTCAAAATATCAATTATCCACTCTGGCATGATTCAACTGTACTGTACATAATTATTATACAACACGTTGTATTTATAATCGTAATGGAATATTTATCTATACGTTAAGTCTATTAACATAAAGCGAATGATGTCACATATTGCTTTATAATCGGAATCTCACCTAACCAATAAATGCGTATGCAAATTCGGATTGTTATGTAGGTGGACTTCCGAATGCACTCAATTATCGATGTATAGACACAATACATGTAGGTATACATAATATACTTGTAGGTATATACATTATTATAAAATTATTCATATAAAGTTACTATATTTACCGGTTTACTGCATAATATCGACTGTTATCGACCTTCCATTCTTAAGATTTTTAGTTGATGGGGCAAAAGAACAATTATGACTCAATACTAGATACGTATATCTGTGTATGATCACGACTAAAGTGAAAGTAAAAATAATAAAGGAATATACGAGAAGATGTCTCAAAATAATAGTGCCAAGTAGAAGTCCATAATGGCGTCCTGTTTCTTCACAACCGACATCTTGAAACTCTAAACCTAAAAGACTATTATGTATCTCTTTTTTTATCCTTTTGTTCTTGTATCTGCTTTAAGAAAATTCATTCAGCACCTACTGTCTGGAGTTTTATCCAACAAAGTGACTCAAAAATCGGTCGGAAATTTTGGCTCAACAGAAATTGGACAAACTGTATAAGGAACACTGGATTTAACCACGTCTAAATTCGAAATCATCCCTTTAAAAGGTGTCATTGGTTATTTACTGTGTCGTGCATTTTGATTTCCTTGTACTAGCACATCTTGTATGAAAAATTATTTGTTTAAAAATGAGAGATAAAAACTGTAAATAAAAAACCTAAAGATAGCGGCTAATTGTGAAACATCATAAAGTTGCGACATTGCACAATTGCAGTCTTGGTACAACGACCATATTTATACTTTGTAATGCATCTAAACGGTAATTTTATTAGTATTTAAATTAAATATAGGTTAGATACCCCCTTGCTTTTCACCAGGTTTCAGTTTGCAAGTTACATTTTTTATTAAAAAAAAATTAAGTCTGTATGTATGTATTTTATTAACTTAAACATAGATACAATTGCAAATTAAAACGAAAATAATCGTCAAAAAAGAAAAATAAAAATAAATTTACAATAATTCAGACTAAGTACAGTACAAAATACATAAAATAAAAGTTAAAAATAAAAAAATTGACAAATAAATTAAACGTAAATTACAGTAGATAAGACGTAAAAAGGGCATTTTTGTTGAGTTTTATGAACCATTTTATTTTGTCCAACTTTTCATATTTTTTTACACTTTCTAAATGATTATTGTAGTTATCGCACGTTATAAAAAATATCATACATCCCTCTAATAATTAATTGATAAATGTCTTAATAATGTTAAAAATTAATTTTCTGGTCATAAATATATAGAACTGAAGAAGAAGAAATTTTCGACACCGGTCATCAAGTCATAAAAATAATTTCTTAAGATAAGTTTGTTAATAGCTAAAGTTATAATAAAAGTGTATTAGTTAATTATCTCCTCCGTAGTATTTCGATTCTTTATCATAGTAATTTATATTTTTTATCGAAGGTAGAAGCAGAAGCAGTAGCATTATAATGGGTGCTACTGCTTGCAGGATATAAAGATTTTTAACATAATATATCAACAAACAAACTGAAATTTTAAAAATAATGTACCCCATAAGCAAATTTTATTATACAGTCTGCAAAGAAATTGATGCATGTTAATGCAGAATAAATGCCTCGAAACCAAGAAATTTCTATTAAATTTTGTTTGGTGCAACTGTTGTGAAACTACATAATGATCAAACCAATTCGAAGAAAAACAAAATGGATATTTGTGAAAATCTTCATTTCGGTTTTCTGAAATGGTTAAAAGAAAACAAAAACAGTAAATTTCTACAAGGACAATTTTTACTACAGGATTTTCAATTTGAGGTCAGTGACTTGACTGAATTAATACTGAAACCAAAAATTCCACAAAACGTTTGAAAATTTACAACGCATTTCAACACCTAAAGGTGTTATCCTCAGAATGCGTTTTAGATTTCTATGGTTTTGTAAAATTTTAGGTATTCATATTTATTAATAACGTTTACTACTCACCACTGAAAGAAAATTTGAAACATTAAAAACTATTCAAACGTGATGTTAATTTGTTATAGAGAAAATTAAATGTAAAAAACATAGGTTACAGAAGCTTTTTGATTGGTATTAAAGAAAATTGTTTTAGAGGTTTTGATCCATTATTATTAAACTGGTAAACTCTTTTTGACAACTTTTCCCCGATCAATGTTAGCAAATACAAATGATTTATTGCCACAATAGAAGAGACGAGCATTTGTTTGTTCAAAAACTGTTTGAGAATCCCTTACGTTCATTATTCAGGTCAAAAAAATGCGATAAGATAAATTTTATGCTGATGATTGAATAAAGCAGTCAAATAAAAGTTGTACTTGATATAAAAGATTAACTTTTATCTTGTATGTATTTGATAATTTTTAAATTTCCTTGTCAACTGCAACAGTTACCATTTTTATTCTACACTACAATACCTGTACGAATATATATTATATACCATACATAATATGTTGGCACCTTTAAATGAATAATTATTAATTTTGGTATATGTGGTAATGCTATTTTTAAATAGACTTATAAAGTACTGTTTCTCTTTTCTGAGCTTAATAGAACAGTAACGATTACTTTATCGTTGTGATAACTTTTACTCTCAGATAAAATATTTTGGTAAATTAATACATTTGGCCTTTCATAGAAAATAATCATTATGTTAGGAAATTATTGTATGAGAATCTACTACAATTTACTTTTTAAATGTTTTACCGTAGATGCCATTCAAATATAAATGCTAAGCACCAAGAATCACAGTGTGGTTTCTCACGCATATAGCATTTTTAGAACACCGTGTGTAAAAGTACTTTTTACATTTAATAGATAAGTAGGTACGTATTATTCAAAGAATACCTACTATGACTACATTATTTGAAGAAAATTGAAGGCAGATTTTCAGGAATATGCTACATAAGTGCCTATTTATTAGATGTCAAGTAGGTGTTGTATTTCACTATGTTATATTATAACATATATTGCTTACTGTTGTTAAATTATACGCCTAGGTAAGTACTAATAAGTAGAAGCTAAGACAAGATTCTAATATTCATTTTCCTTTTTTATTTTAAAATTAAGATTTTTAATTACGAAAGAAAGAATGGATCGTTTGGAAATCACTTCTTTTCAATATTGTTCAGCTGGATTTGAACAAGGAGAACTGAACTTTCTTTACAACTCGAATTAAAATTCGAGAGCGAAATCGGATATTAAAAGTATTTCGAACCAAAACAAAAAAACGTTAATACTTAATACCTCACGAATTTCATTAGCTAAATGTATCCATATAGAAAATTCTGCATAAAATGTTAATTTATTTATACATTTACTTATTACGTACAATTATGATTAACTTGACGGTCTTATGATCACTTCCAATACTAAAATTCAATGTTATTTACATTTACAATTACATAAAGTTGAAATTAACATTAAGTTTTATTATGTAAAGGGTTTCACAATTTGTTTTATTTAGTTAAAGGGACAGTGACAGCAAGTAAAAGATATGCACCTAAACCCCCAATGTTAAATTCCATGTACTTTATTGATAGAAGAGAATGAACGGCTTATAATCTTTAGGTAGGTATTTCAGATAACAAAAACCCTGAAAATGTAAAGTTTGATATGTGAAGGTAAAACGCTCAATCAAAAAAGGTAGGTTAAGAATGGATACATATTGCACATATATGTGGTGTCAATAGCATTATCGGCACGTCTCTATAAATAAATAGATAGGTGCATTGGTTTACATTTTTTAAAACTGAATAAGTTTGGAAAAGTTAAACAATTCTAATCTTGCGTTCCATATTATCTATTTCTGATAACATCCGGAGCTGTTGATTCATTTCTTGGAGGTAACAATGTTGTTTTAAATCTGTTGATAACGTATTCAATAGAGTTCAACGTTCTTTTTGAAGAAAATTCCAATTAGCTTAATTGAAAGCCAGAAATTCTCAGAAGTTCGACCACGATTCTTCCGAAAAAGGATTAACGACAAAACGCGTTGAATCCATTAAGATCTTTAATTTGAAACGTGAGGGTGACAAATATCAATTCAACTTGAAAAGTTTATATCGAATTCTTCTTCTTGGCAGTATCAAGTTGCGTTTTCCATTAAAACTCTCTCTCAAAGGTGTTGTCGATTTTTAAATTTACTCATTACTTTAATGACGACATAAACTTCAGTAATGGATCGTTTAGGTAAGAAAATAATAAATCTTGGTTAAACTGAAGAATCAATCGGGTTTTGTTAGTTTGTGAAACTTTATCGCCTGTATAAGACGACTTACCTCAGCAGAAGACACGAGCGGGCTATGAGCAGATAAGAGGAACGCATAAAATACAAAGAAGGTGGTACACAGCCAAAGGATGCTGGGGTTAGAGCGGGTGGTAATACCCATCGTGTCCGCTCCGGTGATCGCCTTTCGTGTATCTCCTCACTTCACCATTAACAACAGCACCGCATCGACACAAAGTTTCAAAAGACTTTTCAAAGTTTAAAACAGAAACGACGAGAGAGAAAGAGTTAAATTTTCTGTTAACTTTTGTTATATTGAGTTGAGTGTACAATGAGAGTCAAAATACGTATATATGAATGAGCAAAAACTAAACACGCGGCTCGAATCGTCTGAATCAGTGGAAAAGAAGAAAGATGATGATGATGCTGACCGATCTTACAAGCCGCGCAACACTAAATGCCAGTCTGAGAGTCGGCTGGCCAACTTTTCGAACTTCAGCAGAGCAGCACCACCACATGTGCCTGCTGCTGTCGCCACTGCCACGTCCGTCCGTCGGTCCTCCGTACGTCCTCTCGGCGACGTCGAGAGAGCTGTGCTGTTGCCGTTGGCTCCGCCGGCAAGCACGTGGTGCTACGAGTCGGATACGATGGCGGGAACTTTTGCCGACTCTCGACGCCGACGACACAAGCGATTCGTGGACGCATCGCAACTCTCGGCGACCCTCATTCCCGAAACTTTGCAACTTTAACCTCCACAATTTTTATTTCAGTTTTTTTCAGGCGTAAATTCCGAAAAAATCGGCCACAGCGTTCTGTGGCTTTTCAGATTCGACTCCCCAACACTACTCTATTTATGTCATGACCAATTGACCATAACGGGTTTTGGTAAATTCAAAAAGTTGTCGAGGACATATCGGACAGGTACGCGACAGGACCGCGATCTATTCAAATTGTTTTAAAACTTGATAATGAAGCGACAAAGCACAATTATGTTATGTTGAAAGCCAACTTACAGTAAAAAAATTGAATGCATGGCAAGGGTGGTTCATTACAGAATCTAAGGGATTAATAATTCCCCAACAAATCAAACATCAATACAACCACAGAATTTTAGGGTATGATTTTCCACATTCAAATAATCCTTGGAGCTGATGTACGGTGGTTAAAATGAACGGTTAAATCGTTTCGTCGGCAACTGCAGTTTGCACAGTTAGATATACCCCGAAGTTTTGGTTAAAGCACTATTAAAATGGGAGAATAATATACTACCTCTGTCCATTAACTTGTCTTAATTCAACACCTGTTGAAATGGACGGAAACAGTATCTCGAACTCATTATTGCGACTAGTGGAGGTTCAATCTCATATTGTCAGCCCAGTCAGCACGAAGCTATACCTTGATGTCTTAGACCCGTCACTGCCGAGATTGGTGGAAGTCATACCTCGAAGTCTCCATTCAGTCATTATTGAAGTCCAAGCCCAAATAGGTGGAGGTCATACCTCGACGTCTTCGGTCAGTCACCAAGTCTTAACTGAACTGGTGTTGAATGGACAGAGTCTATACTAGGGGTCGGCAACCTGTGACCCGTGGTAATTTCAAGTGACCCACTTTAGTTCCGAAAATAAACTATAAGATATACAAACATTTTTTTCTTTTTCCCAATAAATTTTTGTCGCAAAGTTAGGAACGTACCAAATTTGAATCTCGTATGTATAACGTATAAAAACATGGAGAAATGTTTACATTTACTATAATAAAGCCCAATGAAATAGAAGAAAATATTATAAATTTGCAGTATTTTGAATATCTAAGAATTGACAATTTTAGTTTAGAAATAAGTGATTTTAAAAGTTCAACATTATGGACGGATAAATTCAAGAAATTGCGGAACGATTGAGAAATTACAAAAGATAATCATTTTCTCATGATATCAACATGTTGGGCATCACTTCCTACAAGGTTTCCATCATTAAAAAAAAATTGGCTTTGCCATTTTGTCCACATTCGGGTCCACTTATAAATGTGAGCAAATATTTTCACAAATGAAATTTATTTTAAGCAAAAACAGGAGCAGGTTAACTATTGAAAATTCAGATGATTGTGTTCGACTTAAAACGACTAATTATAAACCAGACTTGACTAAATTGACGTCACAAGTTCAACATCAGGGGAGCCATTGATATCGTAGAGAAAGTTTATAAATAAAGTTTATTCAGCTATGTTTGTAATTATTTTCTTAATAAAATATGTATATCTTATTGTTTACTAAAATGCTGTTTTAGTACGAAAATATCTCTGACCCAAACGTCTCTTTAATAGGTACTCGCATTTTGGTTGATTTTGACCCGCGGCTAAAAAAGGTTGCCGACCCCTGGTCTATACCTTAAATCCTCAGCTCAGTCACTGCCGCGATAGATGGAGGTTTTATGTCGAAGTTTCAGCTAAGTCACTTCTAAAATGGCTAAACTTATACCTCAAAGTCTTGGCTGAACCACTGTCAAAGCGAGCTGGGTTTACACCTCCAAGTTTTTGCTCAATGGCTGTTAAAATGGGTGGAGATTATACCTCAAAGTACTGGCTGGCTCAGTCGCTATTCAAATGGGGGGAGGTGATATCTCGAAGTCCTAGATAACTGACTGCTGATATGGAGGTTATACCTCAATGTCTTGACTCAGCCACTGTTGAAATTGGCCGAGATTATATTTTGAAGTCTCAGCTCAGCCGCTGTCGAAAATGGAGGAGGTTATACCTCGTAGTCTTGGCTTAACTGCTATCGAAACGAGTAGAGTTTTTGATGACTGGAAATCTCAATTAAATCACTGCAGAAATTAAGGCATGTTATGCCTCAATGTCGCAGCACAGCCCCTACCGAAGTCGGCTGAGGTTATACTTCAAAGCCTTTGCTCATCGAAATGATCGCGGATTATATTTCGAAATTTCAATTCAGTCAGTGATAAAATGAGAAAAGATTATACCTCGCTAGGATAGCTCTGTCATCACTGAAATAGAATAGTTTATACCTCGAAATTTCGGTTCAGTTCCTGCCGAAATGGGCAGTGCCACAGAGTTTCAATCTTCTTCCAGGATACCAATAAACGCGGTTTTCTCTTTAGCCGCAGTTGCCAACAAATCCTATAGATTTAGTAATAAAAAGTAATATTTAAACTATCGTGGGTGCATTCGTGGAGAAACATTTTAATAAGAAAACACAAACAAACGTTTCTGCAAATAAACTTTTATTACTCGACAATTGTTTCGAACCTAGACGGTCATTTTCAAGAGTAACCGTTTGTAGTAGGTACTCTTGAAAATGACCGTCTAGGTTCGAAACAATTGTCGAGTAATAAAAGTTTATTTGCAGAAACGTTTGTTTGTGTTTTCTTAGAAAAAGTAATACCTATGTGTTTAGAGAATGTTTAAATGTTCCTCAAAATGAATTATTTTGCATTGAATGAATCAGAATGAAATAGTAGGTACAAAAACTTTTCACTCTTCAATAAAATTGCTTGTCAACCCGTAAATCTTTTACGATTTTTATGCTTTACAATAGTGCCTGATGGATTAACGTGTAGGAGTGCCTACGTACATACAGTAATTTAAAATGATGCGCAAGTGTGGGATGGTGAATGTCTCAATAAGGCGTTACAATAGAGACCGATCTGTGTAAGATATTATCTTTAAACGATCGTCCTTAATTGCTATTACAAAAACTTAAACTATTTTACGTCTAAATAAATACCTTTCCTACACACATAAAGGAGACCGTATCCTTTTCCCGAAAATAGCACGCACAAAGAATGGTCTGAAATTTACTCACAAAATTCCTGGAATACGTATAATGTTTACAATTCTGTATAAAGAACAGTTTTTTCTTTACCTTAAATTTTTGTTTCGTCAAAAAATGCCAAAGGCGTAAACGTTGCGATGAAGGGTACCGTACCTTTATTAAAATAGCATTATCTGTAACCTACACATGCAAATATCTAGCAAAATTTCTGATATTTTAATTCTAATAAACCTTATATCTCAAGGATATGATTTCAGAAGTTGCCCTTCGAGATTATTCCAAAATGTCACGTTTTCTAATTTTGACTATTAAGTTATTAGGTGGGATGCTAGCTCTAAATAACTAAACCACATAGCCTAGAAACCAGGTATGGTACCTACCTGTATTAACTGTTCAAGTCATTAGAAAATTGTACTATGCCTGCCTCATTAAGTCCTACCTTTTTTGTCTACCAATGCGATCCTCGCATAAGGAAAGCAACTTGAACCAGACCAGAATTGTTTAGTCTAAGACAAGGTTATTAAAGTCAAACAATGATATAGGGTTATTGTAAAAGAACAATAATCTACCAGGTACGATTCCTATTGTTTCTCTGAGATTAACCATCAATAAGCTTAACACATCATCTGAAATTAAAGCGTCTTAAAAGAAACGAGAATAAGAATTTAGAGAACAGCACCGTATTACTGATGACTAATAATCTCCATTTTCAGAAGACATTAACCGATTAAAACTGTCTCGATAATAGAATGACATATTAAGGACTGTTGTGTGGCAAATTTATTGTCTCGGACAAGCAATTGCTTTAATCAATTTTTCCTGCCATTTATTTAACTTTAAAATTGCAATGCAATTCTGACACCATAGGCCAACCAACGTCGTTTAAATAAAAGAATAAAAGAAACCGAACTACAATTTAGAATGCGCGATACTTTTTAGTTCAGGTCATGTTAGTACAAAATAATTGTCTAGACATGTGTAAGAATACTAAAAAATAGTAAAATTTATTTACCTCCCCTAATCCATAGTGGTCGTTTCGCTTTCCCAAGACATATCCTGCCTTTTGGGTGTCCTGGAGAGTTTTTAACTAGCTTCCTGGAGTTTTAAATTTCTTCAATGTTAAGGAAAATTGATGGAGTTGAAGAATATATATATATATAGCAAAAATAATACCAAAAGTAAAACTAAATGATTTGTTGAAAAAGACCAAAGTTACCTGGTAGGTAGTTATCTAGGTATTGTTGATTTTATAATTTAAGAATTTCTTCATTTTATTTCTTCATATAAGCAGCTTCACCGAAGATATTAAAAAGAAATAGAAATAAGTATTACTTGAGTTTAATTTTTTCTGCTTTTATTGTATGTTACTGTGAACTACTGATCTTATTTGCGTCCTGTTTCTAAACCGAAATATCGTCGTATTACCATCTTTAAATTCTGATCTTCAAAATTAGTATATATTAATATATTTTAGTATTTCATGATGAACTAATTATTTGATTCTTTTGCGTATACGAACTGTTTTTAATGTTTTAACCGCAAATACAGTTATGTTCCTGATAAATATCCAACTTCAATTTTATTGTCAGCTTTTTTTAGTGATTTTACAGATTTTTAATTTTTTTTTAAATAAACTGAAGCACCGACCGTGTAAAGTTTTCATTTCATACACGAGCAAATTACTGAACTTGCTCAATTGTTAGGTGCTACTCGTATATGGCACTGAAGACGCTCCAAATGCAGGTTTTTCTCCCTGCAAAGTGACGTTTATGGCTTAAGATCAATTGCTCACTTTGCTTCTATTCTGACTAACATTAATAAAAGGTATTAATAATTTATTACCTAATCGTACGATTTTATAATTGCGGTTAAATTATTACACCACCTGAAAAACTATTGATTAATATCCTGTTAAGGCATGATTCAGCAAACTTGTGATCCACATACTTATTAATTTATCAGACTTACATATTTAGTAATAACACAGTAGAATTAATAGAAATCATGAGTCCGAATAAAAAAATTAATAAAGATCCTTTGATCTTCATTATCACTATTAATGTCCTATTTCTAGTAAGTAGGTACCTAATGCATTTTCTAGCTGCACTTTATTGTGTTTCCATGACCATCGGATCCATTCCGATATATGTGTTTATAATTACATAATTACATCCAATAGTTTCTTGAAGTTCAATAGCTCCAGGATAATTTAAAAGTGAATCCGATAAATTATAGATTACTTTAGTTTTAAATAAGACAGCGGGCACGAACTGAACAGTCGGAGAGTTACGATATGATATTATGACTAATCCGCCGATCAGCCCACATGGTAAGCAACAACGACTCTAATTAAAACAGGCACCACCTTTGAATTTTAAAAATAGAAAAAGTAATCCGTTCGTTTTGATGAGATTTGTTATTTCTTTAACATCATTCTTTGAAACGTATTTTTAGTGCCAACCAGCCAACATCGTTCCCATAAATTTTAACGACTCTATCGAAGCTAATTTTGTTGTTCATATACATAAACATGCGATACATAAACATTGACTTCCAGAATCAGCAAATTTTTATTTTTGCCAACAACAACAAGAACAACGACAGCATATATACAACGACAGCATACATACAACTAGTCGAATCCAACTGTTTTAAAAGATAAAGAGGGCGAACGTTTTCAAACTAGAAAAAGTTTCCAAGAAAGATATCCTTTAAGGGGAGAGATATCTTTTGAGTTTAGTTTGTAGTTGCAAACAGTTGTTAATCCAAGTGTCTTACAATATCTTTCGGTTTTTACTTTTAAACAAAATTTTTTTTGTCAACAAACAAACCGTTAAATGTAAAAGCAATTAGGTAATGTTTTAATTATTAATTTAATTTAATAGTGATGATTCTGCAAATAAATTTTCTTCTGATTGCAATTTTTTTGGATAATATAAAGCTTACTTCCAATTAGTATAATCTGCCGTTTACCCGTTTGATCCGTTACCTAATTATCAAAAGGATCCTGGACAGAACTGCCTGCAACTTGTTGCTCGTCCTGTTTGTCAATAAAACACATCGCGCAAGGTCATTTCGATGTATTCGTTTATACAGTGCTTCGTGTGAGAACTGAAGCCATTAAAGTTACGGAAATTCGATTAGGTACATCCAATTTATCCAATAATTCGAAACTAATGCAACTGATATTAATAAGCAAACAACCACACGTTCTCATTCATGCATTATGTAAATAACATCCAAAAAAATTAAAATAATAGAAAAGTGTGCGAAATAAGGTAAACCAATCAGTTTCCCTAATAGTGGCAAATAAAGATGAATTATGGATTAATAGAAACATAGGTACATAATTATAGACGGAAAACCTGGCACGACACAAATCGCATTAAGAAGAATATGCAATAAGTTCTTTAACTTTAGCTCGTCCTCACATACTAAAAGTTGACCAGTTGAAATCGTGAAAAGGGAAAAGTAACGACCAATAGTAATACTTAATTTATCGATTTCCATCAGATCAAATTAGACCCTAAATCGTAAATTCACTTTTTGCTGGCTTATTGTTTCAACAAAAAAATAGTCTAGCCAATTTGGATAAAATTTTTATAAGATAGTCATGGAGACGTTACTACATTTCCGTTGACAATCGATATCTAAACCAGTCATCCCCAGGAATAAAACGAAACTAGGAGAAGCCTTCGCAGGTGATTTAAAAAACTACCACTTCATTTAGGGATAGTATATACAGAAATAACTTACCTTTAGGTGGATGGGTTCTTTTACCTTTGGTATCATTTTAAAAAGAATCAAGATGTTGCATTTAGATGACTTTGCTAAACAAAAATTCTAAATTTAAGTGTCCCACATAAACGACGTAGACTAAACATGGTAGCTAATAATAAATAAACACGGACATGTTGGATGAGAAAATGATCCGATCGACATTTATTGTAGCATGTCTTCCATCTTTTGCTTGTTGCAGGTTCCGGGGCTCTTGTAATAATAAAGTAACCTATCAAGTGGTGGCAAAAGCAAACATTGGCACGTTTAAACAAGCAAAACATGGACGCCAACTCGTTTAAAAAATCCTTTACCGCGGTCAATGTATCGCTACTTCGTTTGCACACATGTAAAACAACGTTTCTGTAAAGAGGTGCACGTTTGCTGCGGATCTCTATCCCCTTAGCAACAGCTTTTTTCACGCTCGCAAATGAACTGATTAGAGCCAATACTGAGAGGATTTACTGTAGGAGATTAATACGAGTCCTACTTTATACGTGAACCGGAAATCTCTTGTAAAATCAAAGCGGACACGAGCAAGGACGACAAAGGGATATTGCCACGAATTGGAAATAAAGGAGTGCAGCTGCAATTTACAAAGGAATATACTACCTACCTAATTAAAATAAGTAGTACATTAACATCAGAAAAGTGTAAGAAAAGTTGTTGAACTTTTCAGGCTCAAGGGAAAAAAGTTATCTATGGAAGTAGCTTCATGTTTCTCTAAATTTACTCACTGTTTAACGAAAAATTACTTAAATGCAAATTCGTTCTTACAGAGATGTGCTACCTGAAATTATTAAAAAAATAAACAGAAGGGGTGTTCCGGAGTAATGGAACATTTTTGGGTGCCTTGGTTAATTCCTCACTCAATTGCCAATTTCTTCTTCGACATCAAACATACAAGATTCGATTCTAATAAATTTAAGCAGGAAATTTCAATACCATATTTATTTTGAAATAATTGAAACATCCCTTAGCAGAAAAACCAACTAAGGAATTAAAAATGTTTCCTGAAATCCTCCTCAGGATCACCCAGTTTGTTTATTATTGTAATAGTCTCAGATGGCCCACTTCGAAGAACAATTTCTTTTAATGTGATGTATAAACGGTTTCCGAAGGTTAAACTATTATTTCTTATTTGTAACTGAAGAAAAAATGATTAAGAAGATCAAACCAAAACGATAGGCCAATAATTAAAATGATTATTGTACATAGTATGTAACATTGGTCCTTTTAAATGCTACAGGAAGGATTTCACGTGCTCTAAAAAGAGGAGCCTATAAGTAAGCTCAAGGCTGTTAAATATCGTAATACATTTGCTTCCTCCAAGATCCAGTCTGAAGATTTAATTTAATTAATTAAATTAAGTTTGCATATTTCTATCCCAGTTCATATGAAGAATATTATTTTTTTTAATCCTTTACCATATTTGATGTAACAGAGGCTGGCATCTCGTTGTCGCGAGTGAAACTACGTAGATTGTTAGAACAGGTTCGAAATGGATTCTGCTTTATTAACGGATATAATTTGCTTTGTAACATGCGTAATCGATTTCTGTTTTTCTCGTAGAGCGAACTTCAAGAAAATGACACTGTTTTCCACGGAAAATGGTGCAAAAGTTTCCACCATTCTCAGGGGTGTCTTATTGGGTAATGGAAATTACTGCATTTATAATTTTAAAGTAACCTTTCTGGGTATTTCTATTTTATATTTATTCATTCATTGACTTCAGTTCATTTAAATTTTACTCGAGATTTTTCTAGGAAATGATACAATAAATTGATTTATGTTGCGCGTAATTTAAATTTTATGGACGTCACCGAATAGGTTTTCAAACTTAAATATCTTTTGTACATATTAAGGGGCTGTTCATTTATTACGTAAGCCGGTTTTTACTAGTTTTTGACCCCCTTCCACCCCTAAATAAGAAAAAATAAAAATTGGCCGACCCCTCCCCCCTGTTTAATATTTATTACGTAACAATCTAAAGGAAAAATTGAATATACGCTTGGTTGGTTTTGATGTTTATTTTTAAAAGTAACAATTTTCAGGAACGTTTACAATCATGTTGGATGGAATCATTTTTATCGTTTGGATATAATCACTACATAACATTTTCAGTCCAGGGGCTCAAAACTCAGAAAGTGAATCTGCCACTGGAACATCTCTAATACCAGGTGTTGCTCGCGCTTTTTCAAATCTTAACTTTGCGTATATTTGTGAACTTACGTACGAAATATCAAGAATCCCTCCCACCCTCTTGTAAGAAAAATTAGGATATGGTCGACCCCTCTCCCCCTAAATCGTTTTACGTAATAAATATAAGCCAAAATCAGGTTACTGTGTAATTTAGCTGTAAAGTAAACGTTTATTGTTTGAGTTAGCTCAAATATTCTGGTACTTTATTATTTTATTTATTTAAAGAGAGTTAAAAGGTTAAAGTCTCATTTTCTCGAATCATGTGCAGAAAATCTGCAGTTTTATACAACAGTTGCCTAAAAAGATAATTAAATGACTAAATTGTTAACAAACACTATTTCTATCAATAAAATTTCAAAATTACAAAAGATTATTAACAATTTTGTTACCATGAGTCATTTTTAACGGGTGACAGAACGTGTGTTTATCGAAGACCGGTAATGAGATTCGAAGAGAGATTTCGAACGAATAAACTGTAGTTATGGAAACAGAAAAGCGGTCGCATCGGCGGATAGCCAGGGGCCTAACTGTTAAAACTTTAGACGACACATCCGAAGAACTTTGACACAAACGGAAGAAAACAATATTTAAATAACCCTTTAGCAAATCAACTTGGAGCACTCCTAGCATTTGACGAAAATTTCAAAAAATTCGTTTACTGTTTTTGGAGACGATAGGTACTGTTTGAATTTTGAGAATTTTAATTAAGCGAATTATGATAACTAGAAACTAGACATTTCATTATTATTTTACTTAACTAACATAATAGGAAGAAAAATGTAGGTACTGCATCGACTGGGAATCGAAATTAAATTTTATGTTTTATCCATAATATAATTTATCCCTCTAATTCCTTTAATAAATTAATACATAATGTAAATTTAAAGTGCCCTAAGGATACCAATTATAATAAGATAAACAGTTTAGGCAACAAATTCGAAGGCTGCATAAAAAACTTAATTATAATTTTTAGATGTTTGTACATATTTTGATAAAGTTGAAAGAAACTTTTGATGCCATGTTAAACTTTTATTACGACTGATTTATTGCATTATAAACAAATAAATATCTGCAATAAAAGGTTGTATCGTGGATATATTTTTTCCTAAAACTAAATCATACCTTGATCACCCTGTGTGTTGTCGTTTTTTTTTTGGCTTTCTATTTACTTTTATGCGACGGATTAAAAATACAACTCCTTGACCGCGAAACGTAAGTGAATATCTATTTTCTTTTGAATTTTATTGTATGTACGTACGTTGCCATGTTATTGTAACAGTTTTCTTCTGTAGGAGATCAGTCAAGCAGTGATGTTCAAAGAAAACAGACTTTAAAGTCGGATAGGGTTTTTAACGCCTCTTAAGTTTCGGTAAGGTGATCTATGTGCTTTTGTTCTTTATCTACACGTGTACAGTGTACATCTACCTACACGGGAATCTGCACACGTATGTATAATATAACTAGGTATTTTTGTGTTTACGTCATCGATATAGTACGCACGGACTAATTCAAAATAGAAAAAATAAATTTTAGTTAAGTACATCATCTTTTTTACGAAGAATTATTTAACCTAGATTTTAGATCTTCCTCTGCCTCTCTTTATTCCTGTTTCTGCTTCTTATATTTCACTATTTCGCACTTCTTGTCTCAGAAAGTATTCTACCGCACTGTGTATTATTCTTTTAGTTCTCTTATATATTCTCAACTACCTCCCCATTTCTAACTTTTTGAGATTATATTCGATCATTTTAAACACTTGTCCTTATTTAATTTCTAGGCGGTTAAAAAACTTTAAGTACCGAACTCAGGAGCCGCTACTGACTATGAATATAGAAGCACGTAATATTGTCTTTTATTTACAACAATGAAAATGTGGGTTTTACTTTTTATAGATTATGTAGGAATAGATTCTATGGTAGGTGGGTTAAAATGTCTATAAGCAATATTGAGATCTTTCTAAAATAAAAATTAGAGGAAAGTATAAAAAAAATTCAAAATAAAAATACAAATAAAAGTTTTATTTCCTGTTTTAATGTTATTTATCGTCATAAGGCAAACGATACAAAGTCCATATTTACTATGTAAAAATGAGAACTTCGTACTTACAAGGGGTAGTTAAACAGGACCAAGTTCTTTAAACCATTTTCTCAAATAACTAATTAAGTAACAGATGAAAATAACTATCATTATTGATTTAAGTTTTAAATTGCTACTGTGCTTTTTTTATATTTATTTCTATTCAAACTTTATTATATCTTTGTAGGTACTTTACATCTAATTTTGCTTCCAGTTTCACTCTCTATCTCACTGTTCATACACACTGTACAAAAAAAATGTTTTAATCTAGTTTTGAGACACTAATTTCTTGGGAATGCTACTGTGAAAGTCCTGTTTGCTTTGGTGTTTCTTTCAGAGAGAAATTTTTCTAAACCTTTTGTGCACTGGAACAGTCAGATAGGAAATAGAGGCTTTTAGATATTTATATAGGCAATGAGAACAATAGCCACAATAACAGTTATTCCCAAAGAAACCTTCGAATAAAGTAGAAAGGAAGTGAAGTTTTTGTTGAATAAGTATATATTATGAATCCCAGATTTGTTTACGCCCACGGATATAATTCAATTTAAAATATTGATTAGTAACTAAACTTAAAATACAGAAAACTTGATCCTGGTGCAACAACTGAAGGATTATGATAATAACTATGAATTAAATATACTTCGGAGTAGATATGAGTTCTTGCAGAATGAAGGAATACAAATGTACATCCTTTAAAATATAAAACATTCTTTAAAATCCATTCCGGAAAAGTAAATATGCAATTTAAGGACTTAAGTAGCAACAAAAACCAACTGAAATTGGTCTCGTAATTTTTTTATCGTCGAAATAAAAAGAAAGAATTTTATAGGTCTCGCTTAAAGAAATATAAATACACAAGTGGATGATGAAAAAAGCAATATATTTTTACCGCAAAAAAATAAAAGTGCCACAAAAAATAAGTTATTTTTCCACATTTCCTATGCGTATTGAATCTTTAAACCTCAATAAAATTTAACTGATTCCCTTTTATTGTACTTAGCTCAGAAACAAAGACCGAATACTAATACTGTCGTCATATATTTTACGATTGTCTAGATAAGCTATAATTTTCAAATGTCTATCTTCACAAATTTTTTTATGATATAAAGTAGCATTACGAGGTGATTCTGGGGGTATTTGATTATTTAAATAACGAGGAACGCAAATTGAAATAAAAAAAAAATTTGAGTCAATGTCGATATTTAACATTTTTTAGCCGTCCTGTAATGACCAATTAATTTTTTAATTATTAGGCGCTTTTCTTTTCTACGTACGTTTCTAATTATTCACATTATTTTGAAATATAAGCACCTGTCTTGTGTCATTATAAAAGATGCAGTACTTCTTTATCTATCTTTTCAATACTTTCAGCAATCCCATTTTAAGAATAGCCAGAACCAAAGTATTAAGTGTAAAACTTTCGACTACTCCGTCGCGCTCGTTTCATCTAATACACCGAAACCAACTTGGGAGTGTTCTTATCTTTTTAATAAAAGTTGGCCCTTATCTTTTTAATAAAAGTTTCTAGCAATGTAGATTTGCACATATATGGGATTGTGGAGATGCGCCGAAATTTCATGCAAGTCGAATTAGGTAAACCCATACATACATGAAGACATACACTAGTTAGACATATTTTTCCGGTACCACGAGAGATATGACGAATATTAAAGCGGAACACTGTGAAATGGGTGAATTCAATGAAAATCACGCCGGCGGATTTTTAATTTATTTTCTTGTCTCGCTGTTTGATACAAGTAAAAAAGAAGAAAATATTTGCTTAGAAGTATGAAAACAACAAAGGTAAGGAGAGAGTATACAATTTTCCAGTTTTGTCATTCAACACAATAGTCAAATAATGATTCTACTTCTGCAAATTTCCGGAATAAAAGTTAAACCATTTCAATGCAAGAAAACGTGCGAATTTTTTATGACAACAGAAGGAAAACTTTAAGGCAGGGTTGTCTTTTCTTTTCTTTTCTTTTCTTTCTTTTTTATCTTGTCATTTTTTTAAAAAGGTTTTGCTAATAAAAACCGGTTGCATAATTAATGATTAATAATTAATTTGCTTCAAAGCATGTTTCCAGACTAAAAAATCATTTGATTTTATCATATTTAAATATAAAAACTAATAAAGAGATCCATTAAATGCTTTAGTTGTCTTAGATAGAAGCTCATCCTGTAAGTGTAGTGGGTGTCCTTGATGACAAACTGAAATTTTGTGTCCTCTAGAGTTAGGTTCTAGACTTCGCGATTTCTACGCTCCCACCTTGGAAAAAATTTCTAAATGTGGATAATTTGCATATAATCTATTAAAATCATCAATAGTTGACATGCCTGAAAAGCTACGTATTCATTTTGCGAAATTGTGTTTATTTCAAATAGTAGCTAATGGAATAATGAAGTTTAATAGTGCATTACTTGTTACCCCCAATTAAAATCTATAAAGTATATCTATGCAATTGTAATCTTGTAAAATTTGCATTTGCTTTTAAAGAAGTCTATTGAGCAACATATAATATTTTTATTATTTAAAATACAGCAATTCAATGTCTATTATCTTTATTCTTGTAATTAATATGAGTGGGAATTAAATTTTATAAAAATCTCTCGGCGTGTTTCCGATTAATATATTTTTTAAAAGGTCAATTTGGAGAAACAGTTGTATCCATAATTTATTTTCCAATTTCAATTTACTTTAATGTTAGGGGATGAGGGTATGCTTGTAGTTAAACTCCCATTGTATAGACCTTTCGATGTTCCAAATATTTCCTTCTTCTGTTTTCCCCCAGCACGTGCCCGTTTACGTGTTTCAGCACGCGACTGAAAACGTGACTTCATGTTAATGTCATTGACAAGCCACTACAATATACTTTGAAACATAAATTGTCCTGCGTGAAGGGTAAACTGATAAAAAAACAGGGTAGCATTAGTTCTCCAAAAATAAAGGAAACCGATTAGTTGATTAATACGGAAGGAATGCATGTGACGGAGTCTCAGGTGTATTCTCCCCAAATGTGCGCTTCTTCTCCTTCCTCAATGAGGACCCACGTCACGATTGGCCTTACATATTTCATGAAAAAATGTACTCACGAAACCAGAATAATTCAACAAGATGGATCTTGTAGTGATTAGTGTCGCTAATTCCCTCCAGAAGGCTTCTGCTTTTTTTATTCTTATTCAGAAACGAGTTTTTCACGTTGTTTTTCTTTCCTTTGTATCTATTATCTATCCAGGTGCTATTATTTTTTTTTTGGGAACTTCATAATGTCGCTAATTTCCACCAGATGGTTCCTGTGCTTTTTTATTCTTATTCAGAAACGATTTTTTCAAATTGTTTTTCTCTCCCTTGTAATTATCCAGGTGTTTTTTTTTTGCTAACTTCATAAACGCTTTATTAAAAGTTTGTCATTCGTGAAATAGGACTACGCAAATCGAGAGAAAGAACTATAAGTACTTCGAAGCTACATCTGTAGGTTAGAAAGATAAGAAAAAAGAACTCAACTTAAAATCTTAATTTTATGTTGGAATAGAAATAACTTGCAATATCAATACTTCTTACCAATATTATGTCATTACATTGAAAGTTAATGCAGTTACTATAAGAAAAAATAATAAAATAATCTTGTTTGTATTATAAAAAACATAGAAACATGAACTGATTTGGATCATATAAAAAATATATTGGTGCTTAAATAGCACTAGCCTTATTTTGTTGAATTAGAGTCAAAAAGAAGTTCTCTTAAACCCTTCAGGTATATTCCTAACGTGGCATGCTTATTATTCTTTAAAAAGCGAAACAATTTTCAGGTTATTACCGTATTCTATCCTCTAAATAACCAGCTGAAAATATGTTTAGGTATGGGTAAAAAAATATTACCCATTGGAAAAGAGTCGTAACTCATAGAATCATTTCAAGAAATTACAGTAATACAACACTATAATGTAATACTACCCTTCATAAATCTTTATGCATTTACAAATATCTAAAACAGATAACAAATTGATTGGAAACTTTTTTATAAGCATGTTAACACGATTTAACTCAACCTAACCAAGAAAGTCGAATGGCAATTAAACAAACAGAAGTAGCAAAACAAAAAAATTTAAGGTAGGTACCTTCGTTCTTGATAACAAACACGAAAAAGACTTCACCAGACTAGTTTGCCTTTAACTTATTAATCAAGGCAAATATTAAGTGTTTAAATTAAAAATTTATACTGCAATTATTGTTTGATTAAGTACACAGTTTTCAATGTTGTCAACTTAAATTTTCTTTTTAAGAACTTTCCATTATATTTGTATAATTTCATCAGTTTCAGTTAAAACGTTTTTGAGTACTTTTCAACTTATTCATGTTTATGATTAGTTTTATGACTGCAATTTTCCGTGAAAATTTTCATAAACGTAGGTACTGAATTGTGACGAACAACGAAACTACACAACTGGAGAGTAAACAATAACCATTTATGTAAGAAAAGTCTGTTGAAACTTTGTGAACTGAATGAAAGCACAACTAAAATGGAACAATAATAAGCAAGTTACACAGTAACTGGCTTCTTTCTTGAAGAAAAGCCATTCGTTACAGAAGGGTGTAAAAGTAGAAGCCAACGAAATAAAGTCTGAAGGGTAACAGCACAAGACACCTACTCAAACTGTTATATTGTTTGTCACAAATTATGGGTACCAGTGGCGTAGCGAAAGTAAGTCCAAGGGGAAGGAGGGGGGCATATCAAAACTGTACTCGTTTAACCCACAAAACATGTATTAAAAAGGGTCATTTCTACATAGGGACCTGTCTCAGATCTTCTCACTTCGGGACCAGCGTCAGTATCTTAATTTTCATTAACTCACACGTTTTTAATTCTCAGTTCGAGACCTACCACTTATAGGTACCTGCGTATTACATATCTAATTTATGTACTTCTATATGCCTATTAGCTCTTGAATTCGGCCAAACAAGTTAATAAATTTATATTAAAACAACATGAAAATCTATAAAACAAGAAAGTTAAACACAGTAATGTATAAGAAAATGACAAGACCACGACAACACTCCTTTTGTTCTTGTTGTCTTTACATACCATTACCTTGCGTTCCTAAGGAAGTCAAGATGAGTAAATAAAGGAAATCTCATACAACCTAAAAATGAAAATAGACTAAAAACGTTTGTTAATTCCTAATTCAATCCGAAGATACGTTCAGGGGGTAGGCTGAATACTATTACCCTGTATATTGTTAAAATTGCTATACTTTTTCATTTTAAAAAAGGCAAACTTAGTACTTTAAAATCTACTATTACTAACGGCTAATATCATGAAATTAATTTTGATTTATTTTCATTAGGATGCCCTTCTGGCTATATACTATATAAATACATTACCGATCGGTCACGAAGTGGGAACTAAAAATGCATAACTTTATGAGGTTCCGAAGTGGGAAGATACCATTAAAAGTATGTTTTAAAAGTGTAAATTTTACAAAACGAAATCTACTTGTCGTTGTATTTTCGCAAGTTCATTAATACTTCTGCAGTGTCCAATAATATAATTCTGTGTATGTTTAATTAAGCTATAAAACTTAAACAAAATGACGCGTACCTATTCTTTTCGCCTTTTAAATGATTAATGTTGATAATATCCCCCCTTTGGATACGCCACTGATGGGTATCACAAAAATGCTTTTTTTGCTGCTCATACTTTAATATTTGTTTTAACTAAATAATATAATGGTGACAAAAACGTAAAAAATCCAAAAGTTTGATTTTCTAATATCTTTCACTAATTTAAAATATTTCTGAAGTTTCGAATTTCTACAACTATCACTGTGACCGTCTCTAATATTTCCTTAATGTCTGTATAGTGGATATAAGATTTTTACGTACCTACACTCATGGTAAAATTTTTAGAAGAAGATTCCATTACTCCTTACATTGCAACCCTTGCCACGCCCCTATGTTCTTATTTAATTTGATTTAATTAAGGGCTAAACATTTGTTGTAGTACAAGGTCATCAAGCACTTTTATTAGCAATTAGGAAGGTTGTCTCACTTTGATTGAAAAGTGTTACATCTTGGCCGAAAGTACTTCGCATGTGTTGAGAGTTTGCGGATTAAAAAGTGTGTTTACATCGTTGTTACTAATTTGTTTGTCTTTAATTACATAAACGTGTGTGCTGTTTCGTTGGCATGTATTTATCACAATTTACACGTGTTTATGTACCAAATCCCCGAAAGATTTACTTATTTCCAGAAAATAATTTTCAGCTAAATGTGGTGCAACATGAAACGCACCTTTATTGCTCATACCTGACGATCTACTCATAATTTTGCCATGAAAGTCCATGTTTCATTTTTATTAACGTTTATTATTTTATAAACTAACATACATTTATTTTAGGATTGGTGTGCCGACGCTAACTTTGGCAAACACAGTCATAAACATAAAATTTTAGCTGCGTCTAAAAACTTATCGTCGCCATCCTGTTAATGGGTTTATGTTTGCTGATAATGTAAACATGAGCATGGGCGAATATTTCGATTATCTTCGTCGGAAATATTCATAACTACAGATATTACAACGCAGTTAATTTAAAATATTCCTGTAACTTTTGCAATTTGTGTAAAAACTGCAACGTTCAGATAAAGTATTAGCCTATTTGGGATGTTAAACTACAGGAAAATCTGATCATTATTGTATAGAAGGAAGTTCGAAATCCGATTTACCAATGTAAAGATTATCTCACTGTACGAAACAGTCTTAATTTCATTATAGAGCTAATATCAATTGGGCTTTGTGTTCACACCAATTACGGATATGAGTAAAATTTCTGTGATTTTATACAAAAGCTGTATTTAAGACATTCACTTCCTGGAAATCATTATCTGCATGTGAAAATTATCAGGCATCAGAATGTTGAAATTTAATTTTATTTGAGACTACATTTTCAAAGTTCTAAAGTTTACCATTATTAGCATTCTTGGCAAGAACTCCAGGAAATTCTCAAGTCAAATAAGTAGGTGTAGGTGTTGAGTTAAAGATGCATAGGAGCAAAGATTCTAAAACTCATAGGACACAGAGCTTTTCATAAAATCTTTTAGCAAAAAATCCATATTATTTCGAAGTTTATTTGACGAGAGCTTATTAATATTACATAGGTACTAAATTAAATAAACTACTTTTAAGAACTCAAACAGAAAAGCTACCGACAAGAAATAATTTTAAATAACTATAAAATGCTAACATAATTACCAGTCCGTCTTCAATCAGACAAATTCTAACTTTTGTACAAAGTATTTGAAGTGGCAGCTCAAGTAATATAACTGTCAAGAGATTTATTAGCTGATTTGGTCAAATGACTGATGACTAACATCAACACACAGAAAGAGAGATCTAACCCTTATACGGGGTGTGGCAGTTGTAGAATTATGGCTTCCTGGCACAAAATACAACAAAAAGGTTCATTAATATTTTTTAATTTAATGACAAATGAGCCCGCAAATCGTCTTCATAAATTTGATCTTAAATCGTGTTTGAATACAGCTCTGTAAGGTACCTAACCCATCTCTTATCGTGGTCCGTTGGAATTCGATACAATGATTGATATTACTACTACTCTTTCTATCTCAATGCTTCAACTATTTGCAGATAGCCACGACCCGCGTAAAACTATCATAATTGAAAAAAATATATTTCAAATGTTACCAAGAATCTATAGTTTCAATATTATTCATTATAAGTTCTACGCCTTGTATATAGTAATAATGTAAAGGAACAATAATGGTAAAGGAGTGTCGTGACGTCGTGAGATCCTGGTTGAGCCGCTGACACGGTTGTTTAACCAGTCACTCTCAACTGAGGACTTTCCTACCAGTTTTAAGTTATCTTATGTGACACCTATTCATAAGGCCGGTGATAGGAGTGACGTGCGTAACTATCGCCTAATAGCTGTTATCGGTGCCATCTCAAAGGTTTTTGACAACATTATGGCTGTGAAATTTCAGGAACACTGTTCTCCATTCATCTCTTCAGCTCAGCATGGTTTTGTTGAGAAACGTTCAGTTGTTACTAATTTATAAACCTACTCTAGCTTTTTGTCCAACGCTTTAAACAGTTCTGAACGCACTCAAGTGGATACTGTGTACCTGGATTTTTCCAAAGCATTTGATTGTGTGAATCACAATAGACTTATTGAGAAATTGCGTACCTACGGCTTTAGCGAAGTAACCTTAAGATGGACTTTCTCCTAATTAACCTAACGTCTCTATCGCGTACGTTTGAAAGGTTCGTTGCCGGCTGCTGTCCAGGCCACATCAGGCGTTCCGCAAGGAAGTCATTTGGGACCCTTGCTCTTTATTATTTACATTAATGAATTTAATTCCAGAAAAATTGAGGCATTCTCTGATACTAATCTATGCGGATGATACGAAATTATCTCGAATAATACGGTGCAGTGCCTCAATGATTGCTACGAACTCCAACGCGATCTCAACACCCTGACTGACTGGTCAGCTGACAATTACCTGCATCTTAATATTTCTAAGTGCAATATCATGTCTTCTCATTTCGGATATACGTTCATTAACTTAAATTATAAGATAGGTCCTTCCATTATTAAAAGAGTCAGTGTTATGGGAGATCAGGGAGTACTACTTAACAGATTTTTCAACTTCAACGATCACTTTGATTATGTTGTTGCTTCTGGATTACGCAAACTTGGTTTTATCAGGACGGTCACTAGGTCTTTTACATCAACTGACTCTTTGCTCCACTTATTTGAATCGATTATACTCCCTATCCTAAATTACGCTTCCATTATCTAGATTCCCACATATCAACATCATATCAGCAAGCTAGAGGAAGTTCAGCACAGATTTCTCCGTTATCTCTGTTTTAAATCCGGTCACCCCATGTCTCCTATCTCCCATGATTACTCCGGTCCATCTATTCACTTCAATTTATACACCATTAAATCCCTCCACAATTTGTACGATTTCTCATTTGTTCATAAGTGCATTTTAGATTCGGCTTATGATATTGATTATAATAATATCTTCAGACTGAACACAAGAAGTTTTAACATAAGAGATAATAATCGATTAATTGAGGAACATTGCAGATTAAATATTATAAAACATTCATGTGTTCATCGTCTGAGATGCAAATGGAATTGTCTCGCTCCGAACTTGAGAACTGTTGTACAGTTTACTTACTTTAAAAATATTGTGTCTCGCAACGTTCTTGCGCACTATCGTCCTAATTAATCATATAGTCTTATTAGCACCTACGATATTGTTTTTAATTATATTTATAGATACTCTCTTATTGCGTCGTCTGCTTATTCAAATTCTATACCTATTATATTCTTATAATTTTCTATGTATGTATTCCATACTTGGAATTTATAGTGGGCATATTGCCCGTAAATTTAAATAAAATAAAATAAAAATTCAATAAAATAAAATAATCCTTTTTGGGTCCATCTTTGCAGTTGAGATTCAACAAATTATACAGAATCTCTCAGGTACCTGAAACGTCATTAAAGTAATTGCTCTTAATAGTTACAACTATTTTGTACTTATTTGAAGACAGCTCTGTAAAATAATTTAAATTATTTTGAGCTTTGCAGGCACAGTAAGTGGTTATCAGAATCTAAATGTATTTCGTTCGAATTGTTCCATAAAAGCCGATTCTATCAGAAGTTGGAAAGGTAGGAAGGTTACTTGGTGAAAGCTTTACTGTCTGAGCCGTCATTTTAAAGAAATTAGACAATAGAGTGTTCGTCCTAAACTTACTTACTTCCACCAAATATTATAAGAATTCTTTTTAGAGTTAGGGAGAAAATATTGATTATAAATATTGTTGTTTTCAAGCTTCGGGTAACAGGTAGGTACGTATTCAGCTACTCATCAAATTAATGTTTGAAGAGCTTAAGCATCTTCCGTTCATGCCAAAATTTGAACGAGCCTGTTACTAAAGGGAGCCAATTAAATTCCAAAAGGATAATGAATTAAATATTAACACATTTCCGACCACATCTTTCTATTCGAGTGCGACACAAGCTAGACGCTAGCTAGTAAAACGACCCGACGACGCGACGCGACCGACGCTTTCAGATGTACACATGTATATGTGCGGTAGCGCATGCTGCGCGTACCGTATTTCGCAAGGATGAGGATTTTTCATTTGTTAAGCAAGCCAACGTGCTTTTAAATGTGGTACAGCGCTACTATCATCGCAGTTGTCCGCTAAAATCTAAACGGAACTGTCGCTCTTATCGCCAGGTTTGCGCTTAACATCGAAAAGTTAAACTGAGCGCGCGAAAGTGCTTTTAAATTTAACTAGAGTACAAATAGTGAAAACAAGTTAAACTTTTTTTTATCTACTTGGACTTTTTTTAATTCGTTATTGATGAACCACCAAACAAAATAACGATTACAGACGACTCCAATATTAGTGGTAAGTAATCGCATATGAATAAAATATATCAAATCAGGAACAATGTAAAGTATATTTTTATTATAGTACATAATCTATTTTTACTGAAAAGAGAAAATTATTTTTTTAAATTAATCACTTGTAGATATAAAAACTATTTTGTTGGGCTATTTGGTAATGATTAGTTTAAAAACCACAATGTTCTTCATCAATTTTCTGCTTATACTTGCTCCATTCACGGAAAAACTCTATTAAAGTATTTAATCATAAAAAATACTAATCAATATTAAATATTTCATACTCATCTATTAATCAAATTATCCCCTACGCAACGCATGTTTACCGTAGATACTGATACATTTCTTCTAAATGAATGTTTCTGAATTAACTAATTTTCTCATACTGTTAGTGTATTAGTCCACATCTTTTAATTCAATTTGGGATTGATAACTTTAATAAAATATTACCTACGCTGTTTCCCAGGAAAAACATATTGGGATATTGTGTTCCCCTAGGGAAAATAGATAAATAAACAAAAAGAATACTAGAAACGTACAAAGTAGTGAAAACAGAATTTTACCCCACATTTTTATACTAACATCCTTATCTCGTTTACATATAAATATAACAGTAAAAAAAGCGAGTAACACGATAAAAATTTAACAATAGAAGGTATTTAATCACGCCAGGAAACTATTATATATAAATTTGTACGTTATCTATAATAAACACCCTAAATTATTTATTAAACTTTATTTGTTGTTAGTACTTACAATTTTTATTGTCTAGTATATGAAACTAATTTTTAATTATTTTTACTTCTTAATATTTATGAAAATAATCGATCGTTTTACATTTAGGTTTTAAGGGCATTATAAAAGTGAGTACTACACTTCAATTTCAAAAAAAATATATATAAATTTCAAATGTCCTTACGTAATTTTTCTTAAATTAAAAACGAAATTTTAAGTGAAGCACTTGTCCTTAAACATGTCTCTATTAAAGTGATGGACTAAAGAAATCAGAAAATAAATTAATCGATTGAGATTGAGAAGCACTGTTTCGTTTATTCTGCTTAAGAAAATAAACTTATACCGCTCACTGTTGGATGTTTTTGAACTGTGTATTTCTTTTTCTCTGGTAACAGAATTCGAAATTTAAACTCTCATGTGATAAATCCAATTAGTGTCAATAATATATTAACGTGTGTTACTCCTTTTGCGGCGATTTGCAACTTATGATTGCAATTATCACATCATTATAACGAAGTTAGTGAGTAACAAAAAGATGCAATGTAAATATTTAGTTACGGTATAATTTACTTTCATAATAAATATTTGTATGTAATAACTAATAAGTATAATTTTCGTTCCATCAATTATGTAATAAGCTTTTACGACTTAGGAAATAAAATAAATCGTACTTAAGGAATCATGTGAAATGAAATGAAAATTTACTAAACCACTAAATCATTTTCTTAGGGTATCAACAATAAATTGTCTGTCATATTGTTTCAACACCTATGCATTATCTTCTCAACGAAGCGCCACAAATTGCACGATTTCCAAAACATTCAATATTCTAGTTTATTTCTAAATAAATAGGATACAAATTAAACTAATATTTAAATAACGTATCGTACAATGTGAAATTTTAGTGATGGAAGATAAAAGCAAAGCTATTGCCTATTTTTTAATGCGGCGGCTAAGGCAATAAAACTGCCACCAAGTGAGAGAACTTGTTTGAAACTTTTACAGAGTTGTTTTAAAAAAGTTTAAGTTTAGTTTGCAAATATTGAGGGCAAGCAATGACGTTTTAGGTACCTGAGAGCGTTTAGAACACTTGACAAATGTGAGTATCTGGTACTTATTAAATTATTCCAAATAAAGTCCGTATATCGTAGCTATTGTTTATTTTTTTTTAAGCAATAAAAACTGTCATCAAGTGACCGTCCTTGCCAATACTCAGCAGGAATTTATGGCACCATTCAAACGAAACGCGTTTTGGATTCTGTTAATCACTTCTGTCTGCAAAGCTCAATAAATTTTGAAAGCCTTTTTCAGGACTAATTTAGAATAAACAACAAATGGTTGCAGATCAGATCATAATGACGGTTCAGGTACGTGAGAGGTTCCATAAAATTTGTTAAATCTCAACTGCAATTAAAGACTCAATGAGAATTATTGTTATTTGTATAAGGTTCCTATTGTGCTACTTTTGATCTAAAAAGCTAAAAATCTGTTGACAGTTTCATCACCTGAACCACCACATTGAAAAACTAGGCAATATCCAGTTTTATAGATAGAAGCATTGTACTTATTGAAATTCGGTTTCGAATAATCTAGACTATAAATAACTATTTAGAGTATAAGCTTTTAATCGTTGAAACATATCCATAGTTAAAAATATGAAAAACACAAGTTTCAAGAACAAATTTATTATATTGCACTACAATATTGTTTCACCACACAGTGGCTTCATCAGGTGAAATCAAAATTCCTAATAGACGAAATTATTAAACATACACATTTCTCTTCAACCTTTTGCGTTAAGAAACTCATTAGAATTAATTGATAAAATTACCCACATTCACATCCCTAATAATTGTAAACTAGTTTCTTTTGACATTACTAATTTATTTGCAAGTATACCACCACAGGATGTTATTCAAATTATTTCCAAGAAACTATCAGAAAGAAAAAACCAACCCTATCATTCAAAATGATTTATTAAATTTACTAGAAATTTGTTTATCCCAAAATCATTTACAATTCAATGAACAATTTTATTGTCAAGAACAAGGCCTAGCAATGGGTAACCCACTTAGCCCGTTATTAGCGGAAATCTTTTTAAATAACTTAGAACAAAAAATTAAAATACACCCTCTATTCAATAACTGCATCTATTATTTCAGATATGTCGATGACATATTAGTTTGTTTCAATGGTTCCAATAGACAACTTACATCTTTTCATAATTTCCTGAATAGTATACATAATAATATCAAATTTACTATAGAGTTAGAAGAAAACAATTCCATAAACTTTTTAGACTTAACTATAACACGGAATAATTCTCAACACTTATTTAACATCTTTCACAAGCCTACTCATACAGACACTATCATACACGCTAATTCATTCCACCCTATCGCCCACAAATTAGCGGCATTCAACTCTTTTATATTTAGACTTTTAAATGTTCCACTATCAAAAGAAAATTATAATAAAGAATTAGATAGAATTCACACTATTGCTATTAACAATGGTTTTTCTCATACTACAGTGTATAGTATTCTGAATAAACAGCTTCAATCTAAAACGTTGAAAATTATTTATCCGGTCATAAAAACTGTACCTACTAAATTCAACTGTATTTCTTATTTAGGTAATATCTCCTTAAAAATTGGTAAAAGAATTCAATATACTAACACTAGTTTTATCGCCTTTAAAACAAATAATTCATTAGGTAAATATATCTTAAACAATAAATGTAAAACCCCGAAGAACTGTAATTCTGGAGTTTATTTATTAAATTGCAAGGATTGTCCAAAAGTTTATATAGGTCAGACAGGAAGGTCTTTTCAGACACGTATAAATGAACATTTGCTATGCTTCACTAACAATAAAACAGAGTCAACTTATGCCGAACATTTAATTAATAATAAACATAACTTTGATCAAAACTTCAAAATTTTTCATATACAAAATAAAGGCTATAAATTAAATTTACTTGAAACCCTTGAAATTAATAAATACAATAAAAAAGGTATCATATTAAATGATCAAATAGAGGTAAACAATTCCCCACTTTTAAATATTAACTTCCATTGATTCTTCTGTTCAACCCCTACCCTTCGCTATAAGTATATATACTACCAAATAGATGTAATTTGTTAAGTCATCACCTGATGAAGCCACTGTGTGGTGAAACAATATTGTAGTGCAATATAATAAATTTGTTCTTGAAACTTGTGTTTTTCATATTTTTAACTATAAATAACTATATTGGAACAAGTCGTCAAAATATTACTATCTACACAGAAATCAATTTTAGGTGTTTAATAAATTATTAATAAACAGTGATCAGAATGTGCTGTATGTACATCATATTTTTGGCATAACTCTTTATCACGTAACGATATAATTAATTAAGTTAATTTTATTTGTTTGCATTAATTAAAATGTTTGCTCTTTGATGTGTGGGAGGTTCCTAATGGACAAGAAATTTCCGATTACACACTCACACACACCCGCAATTCATTAATACTCAAACACACTTTTACAAATTCTTGAGTACCTATTTATAACTGAATATTAAATTCGCTCCCTTAAACAGATATTTTTATTGTTTCTAATTCCATAACAATTTTTATTGCCTTGGGCGATGCTATAAAAGAAGGTTCCGGTCGTGATTTTTTTAACTTATCATTTTTTTCTTACAATATTACATTCAAGAGGATGCATGATATGGTATATAAAAGAACTTTTTACTTTATATTTAAACCATATATTTGGTTTAAGGTTGGGCTAATAAACATAGATTAAATATAATCAGTTCTTGAATTTGATCTTATTCGTAAAGCTAACTGATCTTACTAGTAAAGAATAATATTGCGGTGTTGTTTTTCTCAGTTCATCTCATCTATTAAGATATTAAGTTTCATTAAATAAAGTGTCTGAAACCGATTAACATAATTAATTAAGTTTGCCTTGCTAGGAGGATCTATTTATACAATAATTAATTAATCAACTTGAGCAGAACCGTTTTGAATTCATTCACAATTTAAATTGTAATTGCACCTAAATTAATTTAAAATGGGCCGGATTAGAAATATTTATTAAATAACACATAAACTAATTTGCTTAAAGACTTCAATTTGTAAAATTTATTATTAAAGTAAAATGAAATTCTATAGTGAATCTTATACGAAACACGAAATGCAATATATATATTTATAATGAAAATCATCTGTAGAAAATTTGCAACTAATCGTGGGATTAATTAACGTTTAACGAGAGCCTTTTCAATTAAGGATATATATATATATATATATCTACGTCGTCGCCTCTATCATTAAAGATTCTGAGGCTGAATCTTTGTGACATAATTTAAATTTATAAATTGCTTTTTAATATTCTACAGAAATTTTTAATGTTTTTTTTTCGCTACAAATTTATTAAAAATTAGCCAAAGAAGAAGAGCTAGTGATTACAGATTTTTTTCATTCTATAACTCCTTGGTTTTTTATGAGAAAAGTTTAAACGAGAAAAATACAAATAGCAACATAATACTCTAGTAAATTATCTACATATGTTGAATAAGTATAGTAGGTGTAGGTTTTATCATTTTCAGCAGACAGCTTTCTGCGAATTAAATTAATTGAGGATGGGTATTATCCTAAAAATAGTAAGAAGCAAAATAAAAGCTAACACATTAATATTTGAATATATGCCCAGAGGATTAACACCACAAAGAATTGCGTATATGGAATATTTAGGTATTATTGCGTACATATATTTGTAGGTTCATTCTTAAAGATGAGCGCCAGATTATTAGCTCTCATTTCAAAATTGTGTCTGAGAATAGAAAAGCGTTACTTGAGGAAAATTACAAATAGGGATTTATTCGGAAGTAAAAATTGCTTTAATAAATCGTTAAACGCAGGCGAAACTTCTTTCATATACTAACAAAAAAAAAAAACGATTTTGAGAAGCACATTTAATTTTAGGAAAATTTTAAAAAATTTTTCTAGGTATATACAAAATTAACATTAAAAAAAGAAAAACTAAACGCCTAAATAGTGAAGACATAGTTTACAAAACCATCCTTATATTTAAAAAAAGTCATTTTCAGGAAAGTGTCTCATTATTACAGTGTATATAATTTAATGTTTTTAATATCCAATTTCATTTACGAAACTCCAAAGAAGCACCGGACCTAATAGTAGCTAACGGTCTAATTGTAGAAAAGAAAATTCACTTGTGCGTGAATATTGTGTTAGAGTACCTACCTATTAAGCATCTTTTCATGCAAAACTGATATTCAACTAAAGAAATAAGAGATATAAGAAAGGAAAGTTTTTTTTTAATAAGCTGCAGCATATTCCTTATTTGTACTGTTACAATCTAGGTAATATATGGTTTCGGATTTACTGCTACTACTACTACTATTATTGGTTATTAAATTATAAATAATAATAAATAATAGATGCACTCACCAGTAAGCACAATCCATAATAATTACCTTTTCTTTATTAAACATACATTGAGGCATGATGAGCAGTCTCACACACGCTCTACAATACAATCGACTCAAAACTGCGCAGAAATGAGCCCAACATGAGCTCATTGCTCACCTGTGACTCGATTTTAATTTGACAACTTGTACGGCATTTTTAAGAAAAACGCGAAACTACAGATAAAACATCTTGAGAGTTTATTTGACGTGGGAAAGCTAAATCCCTGTTTAGGTGGTATATGAACAAAACTTAAAAACCCCCTTAAAAAACATAAAAATGAACCTAAAACGATTAGTCCAGTCATTAGATAGATAAAAATCTGATTTGTTTTTTGATTGATACCTATCACCTATTGGGGGTCAGGAATTTCCTTTTCAAGCTAAATTATCTCACTAACTGTTCATTTTCCGACTCGGCATCCATTAGAAATTTTAATCAGAAGGACGTTTTTCTAAACATTAGTTAAATATACTGGCGGCTTGTGTCCTCAAAAATAGGTAACGATTTTCTATTGCAGAAATGCAAGAAAATAAACATATATAATATTCCTTAAAATATACTTCAAAAAATTGGAAATATATACGAGCTATAACAATTAAATATTTCGACACTCGATTTTTGTAAACATTTTTGTCATTCCGGATTTCTTTGAACGAGAATAATATCCTTACTTAACATACCCACGTGCTGGGAACTAATTATATTGGGGGTTTCACACGTAAAAATATATTGCGGCTGGAAAGATGCAGTAATTACGTATTTATCAGTTTTCTACGGGCGAATTTTTACCTATATTTTATTGTACTAAAAAGTGTGTGTGACATCAATTTTCTGAGCTGAAACAGTATGGTGCATTAAATAAAGTGTAATAAGAAATTTTTTTCACAGTTTCAGATTGCCAAGTGTATGATTACAAAAAAAAAGGAAACATTAGCAAGTATCAAATGTGTGTCTCATTTTTACAATTAATGTAAGGGTGAATCTTCGCACGCGTTAGCTGTATGCAACTGCGAGGGCGGTTATGCATCAATAATTTGATGGTAATGAATGTGAGTGAGTGTCTCATGATTGCGCTTATGATGTATGCATGCATGTGTTCAGTTTGAGATTAAAGTTGATGAAATAGGAACGCAGAAATTGCATGTATGTTTGCATTCGCATTTTCAGCTTTTGCATTGCTGATTGTTCTGCTCAATTTGGTGGGCCTGTTTTTGCATACATAGACATACGTATGTATAAATACAGTGTCAGTTTTTTATAGCCATACTTCCTTCTAATTCAAAATTTGAAGCAGTAATGATCATAACAAAGTGCGACCACAGGGTTTAATTTCCGTTACAACTATGTATATAGAAACGGAATTACAAACACTGTTATAAACAAAGTTTTGGTCATTTAAAATGTAATTCGTTTTCGAACGATTTCCTTTAAATTACTTGAAAACAATTCCATGAGGGTGTCTAACAACCGCATCAACAGTACCACTGTACAGAAATGAAATAAATGAAAGTAATTACGAACCTGTTTATTTTAATTAAATTCGTTTAAGATAAGAATTTGCACGATGGCTTAAACGAACTTATTAAGATGGAAATCTCTAAATGAAATTAGAGGAATGGCCACGTGCGAACGAAGTGTAGTGGTGGATGACACGAAATAAATGCTTGATATAAAAGGGATGGACAGTCAAATATACTGAAATAGCGAAATTGAAACAATATCAGTTATGGAACTATTTTTTCTTAATTAAAGTTTTTTAATTTTCCTTATCAAATGACCTAAAGGTTCAAGCCCAATTAATTCTGAATGATACGTTTTAATGCTTGGTAATAATTGCACTTGTGTTAGAAAATATAGTCAAGCAATTTTCAATCGTTTATGTAACTGCAGTGGTAAAAGGTGTGAAATAAAACTCCTTTAAACTCCTGAAGCCAACATTAACATTATGCAGGTATTTGTTTCATTTTTATTTAATTTAAATATAATTAGTTTTTTAAAAATTGGTGACCGTTGGCAATTAAATTAAATATTAAATAAGTTTAATTATTATAATTGTTTTGTAAATACAGCAATGTATAATTTAATATTAATATACATTCAGAAATTATTATTTCAACATTCACGTCACCAACACTAATTAAATTTGTCTACCAACGGCTACTGTATCTAACAAAGCTGCTGTATTGCATTAACTAGGTAAGTCAAAGTTGCTTGTGTTTCAGAATGCCGCGGGTAAGAAGTTGTTTTGCAAAAGAAAGAAACCATTATTATATTATTTTACTTTTATCTTTATCTGGTTTCTGGTAGCAGTCATGGTTTTATTCTGTTTCAACTTCCTCTTAGTTTCTATAAAATAATACCTTGTTTAACGTGAATCCGACTTAATTTTAATTTATTCCAAGAAAATTGCTGGTTCTCCTACGGAAAATAACTGTAACTGTCATGGATAATTACCATGCACTTTTCTTGAGAAAACGAAGGGACAAATTGTTGAATTCTTTCATGAGTAATGGTCGCAATATCAATTCCTACAAGACCACTTTTGTTTATGCGTTAATAAACTTCATATATTATCAAAAAGTTTAACAATTTTGCTTCTTTGTAATAAATGAAAATCTTGTCGTATAAACCGGTGATATTCGTCGGGTTTAAAGGCCGTCGTCGATTGGAATTTCTTCCTAACGTTTCGCTAGCACGAGTGGCGAGCTTCTTCAGAGGTCCTTCCATCTTCGATGCTGGATGTAGACTGATGATTTCTCCTGCGCAAGTTGTATTTATGCTGGTGGGTAGGGGGCGGAGCCTGTTCCGCTTCAGTCGACCGTGTGGAGGCGGTCGGAATTGTTCGAGCGTTCCTGAGAATTGGGTTCCAGATCTGATTCAGCTTTAGCGTTTCCTCCTTTTTATTGAAGTTTTCTGGGTGTTTATGGATTTCAATGGCCTCTCTAACCATCCTGTTGTGGTAACCGTTGACTGAAGACAGTAGCTTGCAGTTCCCGAAGAGTATATTGTGGTCTCCGTTGCTTAGTGCGTGTTCGGCCACAGCAGACTTTTCTGAGTGTCCTAGCCGGCAGTTAGCTTTGTGCTCTCTGAGTCTTGTTCCCATAGATCTCTTGGTGGTTCCTATGTACACTTTTCCGCAGGAACAAGGTATGCGGTAAACTCCTGACGATGAAAGAGGATCCCTTTTGTCCTTTGCTGATCTGACGGTTTGCTGGATCTTCCTCGTTGGTTTGAAGATCGTACTGATGTCGTGTCTTTTTAGAATTCTGCCAATCCGGTCTGTGATCCTAGGTACATAAGGTAGAAACGCTCGAGAGCTAGTGCACTGTTGGTCGATCTTCGGTGCCTTTGGCCTGTTCAAGCCCATTGATCTCTCGATCTCCCTCTTGTTGTGGCCATTCGCCTCGAAGGCGGTTTTTAGGTGTTCGAGTTCCACTTGGAGGTTTTCTGGTTCGCAGATCCTATGTGCTCGTTCAGTCAGGGTTCTGATAATGCCATACTTCTGACTCGGGTGGTGGTTGGATGAAGCGTGTAGGTACCTATCTGTATGGGTTGGTTTCCTGTATACGGTATGGCCCAATTTGTTGCCATGTTTTTTCACTAGCACGTCCAAGAAGGCTAACTGTCGGTCATTCTCGGTCTCCATGGTGAACTGGATGCTCTGGTGCTGACTGTTCAGGTGTCGGAGGAAGTGGTTTAGTTTTTCCATACCGTGTCTCCAAATCACGAAGGTGTCGTCCACGTATCTGAACCAGGTTGTTGGCTTGTATTCCGCGGTCTCTATGGCTCTCTTCTCAAAGTGTTCCATAAAGAAGTTGGCTATTACCGGACTTAACGGACTTCCCATAGCCACACCGTCTATCTGCTCGTAAAAATTCCCTTTCCACACGAAGTAGCTTCCAGTGAGGCAAACTTCAAAGAGTTTGCAGATGTCAGCAGGGAAGATCTTAGTCACCAGGTCGAGGCACCCTGTTACAGGTACTTTGGTGAACAGTGAAACGATGTCAAAACTTACAAGGATATCCTCCGGTTTTAGGTTGATGTCCCGAATCTTGCGTACGAAGTCAGCGGAGTCCTTGATGTAACTGGTACTTTGTCCCACATGAGGTTGGAGTAGCGATGCCAGGTATTGAGCTAGATAGTATGTTGGAGAACCGGGAGCGCTTACTATTGGTCTTAGAGGTACATTAGCCTTGTGGATCTTGGGAAGTCCATACAGCCTCGGTGGAGCAGCTTCCGTCCTTATAATTCGCTTTTTGATGTCTTCCGGGATGGATGATGACTTGATGAGCCGGTTGACTAGGCGTAGTTTCGCTTGTGTTGGATCTTTCTTGAGGAGTTTGTAGCTTTTCGGGTCCAAAAGTTCTTTTATCTTTCCATTGTAGTCCTCGGTTTTTAGAAGAACGGTTGCGTTTCCTTTATCGGCTGGGAGTATTATGATGTCCTCATCCCTGTTTAGGTTACGTAAAGCCAGTGTCTCGCTCCTCGTCAGGTTGCTTTTTGGTGGTTTTGCCTTCCTGAGAATATTGGCCGTCTCGATCCGTATCCCTTCGGCGTCTTCGTCCGGAAGGTGCTTGATGGCTGCTTCCACGTTGGAGATGATGTCTTCTAACGGAATATGTCGAGGAGTGATAGCGAAGTTTCCTCCTTTGGCTAACATCCTGGTCTCGTTCTCCGTGAGTACCCTATCCGTCAGATTGACCACGAGTTTTCTGGGGTCAAGGCTTACAGTCTTCGAAACCTGTTTCTTTTGGAACTTCTCGTACTTCTTGATCTGCTGCTCTTTGGTACGATCCAATTCGTTCCTCATGTTGGAATAAGCGATGGCGTCCATCCTGTCCCAATCCTGTTGCTTGATCTTGTTGCTTAGTGCCAGGTGTAGGTCAAGAAGTTCTTCATCCGTTTTTGCAAGGCCACGACGCGTGCTGTGGATTCGTTCTCGGAGAAAGGCTTTTTCCGTCCTTGCGTAGATCCTGTTTGCTTGCGCTGATTGGATGACTCGTTTCTGTCTAAGAAATGTCGGTACGATGTTAGTGTCCCGGCAGCGGCACAGAAATGCCAAAGTGGCGAGTAAGTGTGCCTTCTGCTTCCTCAGTTTGTCCAGCCGTTGATACTGTTTGCAAATGTCCTCCCCGTAGAGGCGTCTAACAAATTGGTAAAGGCTTTCGCGGCCAGAAGATGAACCGGTGATATTCGTCGGGTTTAAAGGCCGTCGTCGATTGGAATTTCTTCCTAACGTTTCGCTAGCACGAGTGGCGAGCTTCTTCAGAGGTCCTTCCATCTTCGCTATCACTCCTCGACATATTCCGTTAGAAGACATCATCTCCAACGTGGAAGCAGCCATCAAGCACCTTCCGGACGAAGACGCCGAAGGGATACGGATCGAGACGGCCAATATTCTCAGGAAGGCAAAACCACCAAAAAGCAACCTGACGAGGAGCGAGACACTGGCTTTACGTAACCTAAACAGGGATGAGGACATCATAATACTCCCAGCCGATAAAGGAAACGCAACCGTTCTTCTAAAAACCGAGGACTACAATGGAAAGATAAAAGAACTTTTGGACCCGAAAAGCTACAAACTCCTCAAGAAAGATCCAACACAAGCGAAACTACGCCTAGTCAACCGGCTCATCAAGTCATCATCCATCCCGGAAGACATCAAAAAGCGAATTATAAGGACGGAAGCTGCTCCACCGAGGCTGTATGGACTTCCCAAGATCCACAAGGCTAATGTACCTCTAAGACCAATAGTAAGCGCTCCCGGTTCTCCAACATACTATCTAGCTCAATACCTGGCATCGCTACTCCAACCTCATGTGGGACAAAGTACCAGTTACATCAAGGACTCCGCTGACTTCGTACGCAAGATTCGGGACATCAACCTAAAACCGGAGGATATCCTTGTAAGTTTTGACATCGTTTCACTGTTCACCAAAGTACCTGTAACAGGGTGCCTCGACCTGGTGACTAAGATCTTCCCTGCTGACATCTGCAAACTCTTTGAAGTTTGCCTCACTGGAAGCTACTTCGTGTGGAAAGGGAATTTTTACGAGCAGATAGACGGTGTGGCTATGGGAAGTCCGTTAAGTCCGGTAATAGCCAACTTCTTTATGGAACACTTTGAGAAGAGAGCCATAGAGACCGCGGAATACAAGCCAACAACCTGGTTCAGATACGTGGACGACACCTTCGTGATTTGGAGACACGGTATGGAAAAACTAAACCACTTCCTCCGACACCTGAACAGTCAGCACCAGAGCATCCAGTTCACCATGGAGACCGAGAATGACCGACAGTTAGCCTTCTTGGACGTGCTAGTGAAAAAACATGGCAACAAATTGGGCCATACCGTATACAGGAAACCAACCCATACAGATAGGTACCTACACGCTTCATCCAACCACCACCCGAGTCAGAAGTATGGCATTATCAGAACCCTGACTGAACGAGCACATAGGATCTGCGAACCAGAAAACCTCCAAGTGGAACTCGAACACCTAAAAACCGCCTTCGAGGCGAATGGCCACAACAAGAGGGAGATCGAGAGATCAATGGGCTTGAACAGGCCAAAGGCACCGAAGATCGACCAACAGTGCACTAGCTCTCGAGCGTTTCTACCTTATGTACCTAGGATCACAGACCGGATTGGCAGAATTCTAAAAAGACACGACATCAGTACGATCTTCAAACCAACGAGGAAGATCCAGCAAACCGTCAGATCAGCAAAGGACAAAAGGGATCCTCTTTCATCGTCAGGAGTTTACCGCATACCTTGTTCCTGCGGAAAAGTGTACATAGGAACCACCAAGAGATCTATGGGAACAAGACTCAGAGAGCACAAAGCTAACTGCCGGCTAGGACACTCAGAAAAGTCTGCTGTGGCCGAACACGCACTAAGCAACGGAGACCACAATATACTCTTCGGGAACTGCAAGCTACTGTCTTCAGTCAACGGTTACCACAACAGGATGGTTAGAGAGGCCATTGAAATCCATAAACACCCAGAAAACTTCAATAAAAAGGAGGAAACGCTAAAGCTGAATCAGATCTGGAACCCAATTCTCAGGAACGCTCGAACAATTCCGACCGCCTCCACACGGTCGACTGAAGCGGAACAGGCTCCGCCCCCTACCCACCAGCATAAATACAACTTGCGCAGGAGAAATCATCAGTCTACATCCAGCATCGAAGATGGAAGGACCTCTGAAGAAGCTCGCCACTCGTGCTAGCGAAACGTTAGGAAGAAATTCCAATCGACGACGGCCTTTAAACCCGACGAATATCACCGGTTCATCTTCTGGCCGCGAAAGCCTTTACCAATTTGCTTGTCGTATAAAGTAAACAATTCTAAAGTGACTTATATTACTTTCCGAGGAGAACAGGTTGTGTTTTTTATACCTTTTGAATGTTTTGTTCAATTTAAGTTTTTTACTAATTGAGAAATACTGTCTTTGATGAATATACCACTTACTTAAATTATATTTATTTTATAAAACCTTTAAAGAGGGTTTGAGAGTTTTTTTATGTCGATATTATTGTGTTGTTATCAACGAAACAATTATTTACTCTACTTACCTCTACTATTCTCTCTTTATTGAAAAATAAAGCATGAAAGTGATATTGGAACTTCATAGCTACAAAATTTTATGTTGTCGAAACTCCTCCAATTAGTAAAAAGTCTTTCAAAACAGTCTAACCGTGTTGAGAAAGTGTCTTTTGTGCAAAATGAACTGAATATGACTCGCTTGCCAATAACTGCAGTTAAATTTCGAGGAAGCAATTGGGAAGAATCAATATCCGCTTCTGTCTATTTATCTGGGTCGTCTACTCTACAGTCGTGATTTTATTTTCAATCTCAAGAAAAGGTCTTACCAACATGCACTCTTAATCTTATAAAATCTTCTAAGTACTATAAATCACAAAATTGCACACGGCCAAGTGCGAGTTGGACTCGCCCATGAAGAGTTCCGTAGCAGCAAGTTACATAACATAAACGTTTTTGTAGTTCGTTGCAACTTTGATCGATGTTTTAATATTTTTTTTAAATTAAGTTATTGATAAGTAAACATTATAATTAGGTACCTAAATGATAATGGGATTTACATCTAACTATATGCGAGCCCAATGCCCATATAGGCTTGTGATAGCTAAACAAGCTAATATATATTCCAGTTTGATAAGAAATATTTCCAAAAATAATATCAATTTGAGTGCTGGGGTAAGCGCAGTCGGAACCTGCTCCCCCGCGCGCTCCGCTATCGCTACCGATCAAGCCACGCCCCGCGCGAATTATAATTATTATTTACTTAGGCAGCTATTACAGATTTATTATTAGAAAATAATGGTTCACGGTTTATGCATAAGGTTTATGTTTATGAAATTAAATGGTTTTTTTTATTATTTTTATATTTGAGTTGATTAAATAAAAAGGTAAATTGCGGTTTACGATTTATGACGTATTAAAAAAACACTACTTACTAGATCTCCTTCTAACCAATTTTCGGTGGAAGTTTGCATGGTAATGTACATCATATATTTTTTTTAGTTTTATAATTTTCTTATGTTAGAAGTTACAGGGGGGGGACACACATTTTACCACTTTGGAAGTGTCTCTCGCGCAAACTATTCAGTTTAGAAAAAAATTATATTAGAAACCTCAATGCCATTTTTGAAGACCTATCCATAGATGAAAAAAAATTTTGAGTTTCAGTTCTAAGTATGGGAACCCCCAAAATTTATTGTTTTTTTCTATTTTTGTGTAAAAATCTTAATGCGGTTCACAGAATACATCTACTTACCTACCAAGTTTCAACAGTATAGTTCTTATAGTTTCGTAAAAAAGTGGCTGTGACATACGGACGGACAGACAGACAGACAGACATGACGAATCTATAAGGGTTCCGTTTTTTGCCATTTGGCTACGGAACCCTAAAAGCATGGATAAATTATCTTTACGTGAAACCTAAAAATGTTTTCTTGTAATAAAATCACGCAGTTAAACTCTGTGGATACTCATGAAATAAATTATTTGTTTTCATAAACCAAACTCAAGGATTATTCGGAGAAGGAAGCGATGCCCTCAAGGCACTCTTGTAGCTACATCCAACATCTACCCTTTTCATTAAAAATTAGGAATTCTTATTCTATATATTATATCTAAAATCCCAATACCCTCCCAAGTTTCAATTTAATTTATACAATGTATTTTAAATCAGTTGAATTGTATACATTGAACCTTTAAAAACGTATATTCCAGAGAATAAGTAAACATTGAGCCAAAAGGAATTTTAGGGCATTATACGTGTGTTAATATATGAGTAGATGTATTTGAAACTTGAGGCAGATATCTATCTAACTTGAATGCTTTGTTTGCGGATACCTATATAACTGTAGGTAGCTACTTTAGAAGTCCTAAACTAGAATCGAGGCAATGCTTATGGGATAGACTTTCATGTTGTGCCTGCCGAACAATACACGTGAGATATATGAAGTAATTGAGACTAAGGAAAACAGAAATACCTTCAGTTTCAACCAAAAGTACCTGTAGATCTTCCTTCTGTTCCGTTCTTATGCTACCATTGACGTGAAGAAAACGATCGGTGCATCTGGTCTGGTTTCGTCCGATATAAAGTGTAGACTTTATGACCGTAGGTTTGATAAAACCATTCAAAACTTAATGCAAACATTTACACATTCGCCAGCTAATCTTAGACCGAAATTACTACAACCTTCCTCAGTTTCAAATCATATATGTATATAATGAAATTCTGTATCCGCTTCTAAAAATAAAAATTATCCAACGAAAGCAAATGGCGTTTTGATAGCGAAATAAATATTTGCAAAAACATGATTATGTTTTTTTAATACATCTATCTACAAGCTATGTTTGTTATTTAGTGTTCAGTCATTAAAAATGGTCGTGGTGGGCAATGATGATGATACAACAGTAGGAAAATAAAACGGAAACTAGCGACTCTGCTGCTGGTATTCAGAACATTCATATTTAAAGACATACATCAAAGCATCAAAGAATTTCTTATAGAAGAAAGAATGTTTGTTCTAGGGATTTGAAATATTTGTTCTTTTATTATGAATAGTGAAATTGATTTTTAGGAACCGATTTTGCTAATTTATCATACACTCAATGACCCAACAGGACGAATATTGCAATATGCAACTGATTTCTTTAAATAATAAGTGCAAGGGCTTTTTGAAAGGCACGTGTGGCGGTGGGACGTAGTTTAGGTTAACCCTGCACTTTTCATATGGCTAATGAGGAAACGCATTGAAAATTAAAAGAGGAAAGAAATATTTTCCTCATGCAGTACGAGTGCGCTAACAAAACAGCTGCGATAAATCGTTTTTTAATTTTAAAATTAATGTTCCATAGCTGTAATCGCGAAGGTGTTCATGAGTTAATTGTTTGTTTATCCAATAAAATACGTCAAATAAATACTTCTTTGCTATTTTAACTCAGACTAATACACCGAATAAGAGATGCAATGAATGAATGAATAATTTCTGCACGGGTTCTTGGCACTTCTGTAGAATATCAACGAGTTTCTGATGTGTCGACATAAATCTGCCTGAAGTGAATTTTGAAAGTTTTCTAGAAGGCTTTCTCATCTACAATGTTGTCATACAGAATAGTAGATGATATTAAGCGAATGAACAAGATTTTAATCAAAATGCAATTGTTTCTTTAAAATTATAAACGAGAACTGATTGTAATTGTTAAAAATAAGGCTGTTAATTTAAATATAAATTAAATTTTCTATCAAAAGTAGACTGAAATTTTCCGGGGGTGCTGTGCTACTGATAGCATGTAGTTCAAACCTTATTGCCATAAATAATTTGTGAAAACTTTTTTGTTAGGAATGGGTAATATGAGTCGTTAGGTTATATTTTTACTCCAATTTTAAGTTTAATTAAACGTCTGATGATGATAAATGATAATCTTTATTGTAGAGCAACATAAATTAATTTACGACAAAAATAAATGCTGATTATAAATTTATGAAAAAGTGGATCTGATAGAAACCAGAAAGAACGCATTTTGTTAAGGAAATGTGTTAAAGAAATGAAAGTATGTTTATACCTACTGATAGATCCATTCCAATAATAACGAGCCTTCGGGTTATGTAAGATAACATAGTTACATTTTCCGATGATCCAATTCCGTTGAAGTGATATTTGAAGATAAGAGGGAAATAAAATATCTTCCGATTGAAATTTCATTTATTCAATTGATTTCCTACAATCTACAACCACTATTGCATTCTGAAAAGAACTACGTAGGTACCTACTATCAAAGCAACAACGCTTCTTTACTGAAATAATTTTAAAAGATTAACCTACTGTAGTTATTTATTTCATTACTACATGGTTAAACAAGAGGATGCTATTAATTTTCGTTTTTAATTTTACAAAAAAATTTGCTTTGGTGAAAAGACTATTGAGCTGAGATATTGAAACAATCGCATTGGCTAATAATAATTTACTTAAGGGGTTGTTATTCATATTCAACAAGAAGGAAACAGCGTCAATCAGGAATTCTGACTCTTTTTGGTTTTTTGGTTCAAGAAGTCATTGGCAAAAAATTCGAAATCGATTATATTATTTATGGGAATATTCTTTACACGAGCATAACTAACTTAGTAACTAAATTAGTATTTAAACCTCATTTTGATTGAATTGAATTATCTTGACGAAGCATCTTGGCCAAAATAAAAGCTGATACGAATGGCTTTAATTATGGCTTATGGAAAGTAATTAAAAGTTACAAGAAGGAATTAAACTGGCAACGAGCATACTTATGCAATCAATATTAAATTGTGTGTTATACATAAGTTAAAGATGTTCTACTCTTATTACATTATTATATGATGCATTAAAAGAAAATCGAAGCTATTTCTTATTCTTCAAATTTTATACGTCAAAAAGAAACATTTAACTTGCAATGTAGGTGCCAAAGGAAGATTTTTCAAGTTTTCAGGTGTGTGTAGGTAAAACTATGTCAGATAAATCAGATATAATACAATTTAGTGTTCTACTGTGTATAATAGCGACATCAGATTCAAGATGTAATGAGTATTTTTAGAATTAACGTGTGTAATTTTACACTTTACATGTCAATTTGGTGGGAGGCCAAAGCAACTGCTTGTATCAAAAATACGCAAAACTCTTTTTTATAGATCCTTCTTAAGATTTATGATAAACTTTCTTGAACAACTTTATTTTAAATAAACCACCATAACTCGTGTAAATATTGATTTTAATAATAAGCTACATCTAGAAAAAGGTTTAATTTGAAATTGTTCGATTTGCAATTTTGGAATTCCTCTATTTCACATTTCACCTTTGAATTTAGCAAATGTATTGTAACGTTTGAAAGGAATGCATCAGGTTCCGTATCAGTTTTTCCGCTCCAAAGAACTTGACCTAGTAACGATATCAGTCAGGAAGTGTGCCTTCAGCGACGAAGGTTAAGGCCTTACTGAACGATGAAAGGAAGTCTCAGCCGATGTTCGATAATCTGGGGGTGGAAACTACGATGCAATTTTCCACAACATCAAACCACCGCCATCCTACACACGACACGTCTCAATCGCTTTACAAAAATTGTGTCAGAAATTGAAGTTCACTCGACGGAATGCAACAAGATTTTAGCAAATATTTTTTGGTAAACTTATATATATTATAAATCAACCGCAAGACCAGTAAAAGCCAAGCCTGGCAATTTTTCAATTCATGTTTTTTTACTAAATTTATAAAAATCTACGAAAGTTGCAAAGGGCAACGAATGCTTCGTTTTTAATACCTAAACGGAACAAAAGTTTTCTAGATGCTTATCAAAAAAGAGTTCAAATATTCTGGATATTAAGGCCTTTGGGGAATATTTTGACTGCTTTTGTTATCACAAAATTTTCTTACTGCATATATCATTAAGTTGTTTCAAACCTATTTCAACTTTACAGTAAAAAAACAATTACAGAATATTATTTTTTACCATCTAGTCGTATACAAACGAGATGTTTTAACTGACCGCACGTATTAATTTTCTTGCGTCTCTCAAACCCTTCAAGAAAATTCTACTTCTAAATTTATGGATTGTACGATGTACGTGTAACAAGAGCACTTCAAATTGTGAAAAGAATAGATTAGAATGGAAATTACACTACAAACTCTTTCGCGTTGATTCTGTCTCGTTAGAGATAACAAAATAAGCAAGCCTTGAGAGAATTAAAAATTTGAATACAAAAATTAAGAAAGAGATGTAGAACTTGAATTTGCCTCATTACAGTTAGTGCATTTACAATTGGCAAATTAAATTTAGTTTTGTGGTCAATTCCTACTTCGAGCAACGTTTTGGGGTAGCTTAGACAGAGTATAATTTAAGAAACGGTAAGTGTAATGCCTAAACAGTGGCGAAAATTATTGTCGCTGAAGGAAACTACTGTGTAGCATTGAAGACGCTAGAACTTCATATTTTCCCACCTCTAAGAATATATATGGCTAAGTAGAACAAAGAAACCACCTTTGCTTATCTTAGCAGCCCCAGTAATTTTATTTAAAGATTCAAGTACATCCCTTGAATCTTTAAATTCCTCTTATAAAAAAGCCATTACAGGTGCTACTTGTAGATATATTTACGTACAATGATTTGTTTATGTAGTAAATAAGCCAAAGATAAGTAGTTACAGATTTAGTCGTTTAGAATCCTAATTCTTCGGAAATTACTCACTGTACAGGAACCTTGAAATTATCTATAGGTAATAATAATGTAAATAACACATAAAGTGGATATTTTTAGCGGTAAGAAGCGTACGTTTGATTATTTTTTCAAAAATTTATTACGACAGTAACTGACTGGACTCAAATATCTCTCTATCACGCATCCGTTTCATACGATTATATTATGTATTAGGGACATATGAATGTAGGCGTTACAAATTACGGGCCATATTAAACTAAGTACAAAAATATGAATGTTGCAATGGTGCGAGGATATACATAAATAATTTGAATCAAAGATATTAATCGAGGCACTATTCCAAAATCAGGTTCAACCTCAAACGAAATTTTAATCAGACAAATTCATCATCGACACTACGAAAGTCAATTACAGGACAATTTAAATTTAATTGACACGATGAATTTGATTGAACTGCCATTTAACAGTAAGTAACAGAAAAATAATTGTAATTAGTGTTTTCAGTTTATACAAACAACGTATTTATCAAAAATGCATCTAGCTTTACAAATAAATGTCATCATAAACTTGTGTTACGTTATCCTATTTATTTTGTGGAAATTGCTTATTAAAATTCATATGAATTAAGAAAAAAAATTTCTACATTAAACCTACTTATGCTTTGGAATTATCCAAATTTAACCAGAACCTACTTTTAAGTTTATAGAAAATCCTAAATATCATTATATGTATAAAGCAAACAAAGTTAAAATGGTTTTAAAACGTACCTACATCTTCTAAAGGGTGTAAAAAATGTGTGGGCCGATGTATTTCTTCTCAAAAGTGGAATCTAGAAATGAAAGAAATAAAAACGTTAAAGTTAACAAACAAAAAGGAGGAACTGAATTTTTTCAAAGAAAAATAAATCCTTCTTTAAACAAACTGGTGGTTAAAGGTTCCCCTCAGCAATTGCGGTGCGAAACAAAAATAGAAGGAATAATTTTCTTTCCTTAAAGGGTATAATTTATATAAAACAAACTAGGGAAAAAGCAAATATTAATTCTGTTTCAACTTGCGGTGTATTCCGTCTGAATCTCATATTTTATAAAGTGTTTATCGATATTCAAGGGTCAGCATTTGCACATCTTCCATCTTACACCATTTTGGAATAACAAGCACTACGTTTCGTCCTTAAAAAATGCTCTTTGCCCAACCTAATCCACTTGGTGCATAATAAACTATTAAGTGTCTCAAACAGCAGGCGATGCAGGCGCGTGAAAATTTTATAAGGGTACTTAAAAGCCAGTTCCATTTAATGTTACCCATACCACCCCCAGACAAATACTTTTTCAAGTAATTGTGTTCGTAGTCACGTACAGTACACATGGACTACGTAAAGGAAAAGAAAATTCAAATGGATGTGGCGTTCTGTTAGCAGCAGCATGCGTTCATTTACTCCTGCATTTCAAACGATTTATTGAACCGTTGAAACAAATATAAGAGGGTGCACTAATCAATAGCAATTAAACAGTAATGAACAGAAAAGCTAGCCCGGAATATATCCAAAAGAAGACTTTGTACAGGTGCATGGTAACAAAGGACTTTTAAACAATTAAATACATACAGCTTGATTACTCTAAGATGAGCTCTGACGATTTTACAATGGGCGTAGAAGAAAGAAAGAGAACGCATTCGGAGGAAGAAAGATACAATCAACGCTCGACAAATTACGACAAATAAATATACTAGTTTTAAGACAGGGGTGTTTGATGTCTCCTCTCCGGTAGTCGTTAATTTAGTTTATACCTGAATCTCCCGATAGTGTTATGTACCCAAAATTATTATACATATCGTAGATAACCTTTTAGTAATGAAACGTGTTAATTTCGTAGCACTTTGCACACTATATTGGCAGCTTTTATATTCTTTAAAATATAATAATTATATAAAATATTTCGACCATTTTTAAATAAATAGTCGGGCGATTTAGTATGCACCCTGACAAGTAGGTACTCTGCTTCAAACCAAGCATGCAAATGCATCTCTGTGGCTATCGCCAGCAAGGCGTTACCTTTTGCTATTGCGCATCTTAAGAACTAGTAATCCTGGAGACCATCCTAGAGTAATTTTACTGTACATTCGTGAATAATACACGAATTATTCATATTACAATTTACACATGTCTTTTTCATAAGTAGAATAATTATTTACTAATTTTTTTTATTGTAACTTCAAAACTTGAGATATAATCTAATTCTACCGTATTATATAAATTATGATATGGTCGGTTTGCTATCTCAAGAACCTTTTCAACAATAGCTCTTGTTAGTAGGATATACTGATGGAAGACCATGTATGATGTGGACAGAAGGTAATTTTCTTGCTTAACAATGTAAAAGAGTAATAATGGACGATGACAAGTTTCCTAATGTAAGTAGACCTCGCCTTTCATTATGAAAGAAGCGGTCCCTAATATTTACCTTTTTCCAGGGAGTGTAATGAGAAATTCCAAGAACAGGTCTATTTTTTCTACAATATTGAAACCGGTAGACACACATGTGATGAATGCGATATTGGCTGTATTGTACTAAATCATTTTTATTTGAGTATAAAAACCGCTTGACAGAGATGAATCACTAATAAACGTTTATAAATGGATATGCAAATATACATATAACGAACGTTGTTTGTTATCGTTATTTATAGCTTTATTCATTAAAAATGTGCAATCCAATAGGATATCTATATTTTGAATACGCACATCATAAACATCTGAATCTGTAGCGTGATTTGTGGAATAAAGGAAAAAAAAGTTGGATCAAGCCATAATTCGATTTTATGTGCAACGACGAAAGTAATAATAATCTGAGGTTAATAAAGTCTCCAACGAAAGCGACTGAATTTCGATTTTTATTGAAGAAATTCAAGAGCTATAAAAATAATGTCTCCATATACTTGATGATACTTTTTATTGTATTTTATTAGATTAAGGTGAAGCTGAGGGATGTTCTTCACTTTACGAAGGGCCAAAAATCCTAAAGATAAAGTTAGTGTTATACATTTTCAAGTAAGATTCGAAGTTATCAAGATCAGTTTCCCTCATCTCCGCTATGAAAAAGTGAGAATGTTTTATGTTGGATTTCTGACAAAAAATGTAAATTACAAGCTTCACTTTCTTATTCTCGGATATCGTCCTTTTGACCAAAGGCAATCGAGAAACATAAATTCAAGTTTTTTTAATAAATTTTGTTATTTAATTTTTATGTTACCTACTTTGTTCCTGCTTCAAATATAAATATGTATGAGTTGTGTAAAGACAAAAAACAAATTATTGCTTAATTTTCGAGTCATTGGGCCTTAATTCGAAGTGACCATGACCCCCTTCTTTACCTACTTCCGCAGTGATAAAATTATTATATCCTAATTACATCGATAAGTAAACAACGATCAGTTCTTGTTTATTACAAAGCATTACCTTTATTCCCAATTGAGATCACCATCTTCCCTTAACTTTTATATGTTTACATAACAACTTAAGATGTTTTGTTCCCTTTTGTTGAACGCATTTGGCCGTCTTAGATCTCTTAATAAAAGGGATTAATGAAATTGTTTATATTTTGCCCAATATTTCAAAAAGTAAATAAACGTCTTTATTAAATTGTATTTTAGTTTGAACGCGTTTTGTATAAGGGATCCCTACTTTACATGTAAACAACCCCGTAGAATTGTAGGGTTTGTTGTTGACCTCTGTTCTCCTTTCTGTTCCAATGTCAGCGGTTAATAAACACTGTCGCTTTCGCTGGAGGATATTCAGTTCTCTTCGTTCTTTAGCAAGCTCGCCGATATTAAAGGACCAATATTGCACAGTACCTACACCGTCGGGATTTTCAAGTGACACTCGAAAATTATTCGGAGATTCAGCAACTTCTCTCGGCCTTTGCGAATCCGTGTCTTTACAGTTCTGGAGCAGTAAAGCTTCGAGAAAGTTGAAATGATGGAGAGGTTGTTCACAACATTGTGGTCCAAACATTCCTTACAAAATATTTAAATTCGAAACGGTAACTACTGCAATGACTAACTATATAAAACGACATTTCTGCTCAAGAATGTTATCCCCAAGCTAAGAAATGTACAGCTTCTCGAGGACCTTCCTCTGAAGTTTCACGAGGTTCTTGGTTCACTTACCACCTTAATGGAGTCGTTCACAATTTTAAATTCCATCAATGGGGTTACAATTAATTTTTTTACGTCTTGCAATATTATATATAAAACCCAAAAACCATTTATCCCTATATTGTCCTTCATTTTGGGAAACGGCAAGAGCTTTTGACTAAGTATGCCTGATATCTGAATAACAGAAAGGAATAGGATATCAAGGACCATCTAAGGGATTCTTGAGTATTTTATGCAAATTTAGATTGTTGTTTAATATTATTCGTTTGTGAAAAATATATCCACACAAAAGTCGTTTAACTTAGTTTTTGTCTTCTTATATTGTGTATTTACTTGGAGTACTTTTTACCCTTTTTGCAGTTGCTGTGTCGATTAATCAATTAATTTAAATATGTAACAAGTGACTTGAATAAAAATGTACCTAAAATAAGTTTTCTTTTTTGAAAATGCAAAATAAGTTGCAGCAGTCACCATATACGATCAAGAGAGTGAAAGCGGAAAATGTTTTTCCTTCGTTTAACAAGCAGACTTAGCCCGAGCTTTGCATGCAGGGAAATTAAAAAGGAAAGATGCTTTTGTTGAAGGTTAAACGACACACATGTATCGATCGAGGTACTTAAAGCACCAGCATTCTTTTTTACTTCTAAAACACAATGCACACTCTATCCAAAGAAATGAATGGAATATTTTCTTGAGAGCCTTTCCATACTCGTACCTAATATATAGGTGTTGTATTATACCATTTTTATTAATTCATGATATGTAGTACTTATATAAAGATTATTCAATACTCAATATGTTCTAATCTTATTGAAATTTTTTTTATGTGGTGTTTTGGAACGCTAATTGATTAAGTGAAATGCTTTCCTTTTAATTTAACATCCCCCCTCCTGAAAAGACTAATTAGAAGAAGGCTTGATGGCCGTGGTCTAGGATTGTTTCTCCTTCGCTGAGAACACCGAAGAAGTGTCCTCTCCGACGTTTCGCTAACAACATCCTCAGGGAACGTAGCATGGGCGTAATGTCAATCGCTGCGGTTCTGCTGAGACATTACGCTCACGGTACGTTCCCTGAGGATGCCAAACACAGTTGTTGGCGAAACGTCGGATAGGAAACTTCTTCGGTGTTCTCACGGCCATCAAGTCTGGATTTCACAGTTTCTTCTAATAACCCCCCCCCCCATTAGTAATATGCGAATCCTTCATATTTAATAATATATGACCTGTGTCTTTTAAAATTTTATTTGGTGAGATTTCCCAGAACAGAACGTCTCCCCTTAATTTGAGCTCAAACACTTCTTAGCTGTCTCCTAAGTCGTTATTTGGTGGTGTCTTGAATGTTCTACCTAATGAATCACTTTGTTTTCATCGAAAAGCCTCGGCAATAAAAGAAGCAACAATCTAGATAACAGGTGGAATAGAGCAACATAAAAAACAAGTGGGCAATTATTCCTCTTTCACGCGATTGGCTATCCGGAATGGCAAATAATTCTGAACGACAAACCACTTTATTAGACCTAGGAAAGTGCTATTGCATGTTTCTAAATTTCTGTATATTTAATTTTAAATTTAATTAAAACAAAATAAAAAAAAACTAAAAATAGGAAACGTACTCTTCATTTTTAGTTTACTTTAATTAAATAATAGTGATAAGGAGAAAAAGTAAAAACAGAATGTAGTTTAAAAAAAAAGTCACGACATCGACAGCATATTTTTACAATAACAGACTTATTAGTATTCATCCGAGAAAGTCATTGTTTTAGTTTCGTATTCTGAACATGTTTGGGGAATATTTTGAATGTTACGAAAGCAGAAAATGAGAGTGAATTTATATAAAAAGTGTATAAATAAGCTATTACTATAAGTACAGCTTAGATTAAGGCGAAACAATCGACTGGAATTTTATTATCGCATAAAGGCAGTTACACATAAGTGGAAACAACAAAAATTATTTAAACAACATATTAAAGGGACCGCAACGTAAATTTTACTTTGAGAACAATCTCAAACTATCTTTCAATTTTCGACTAAAATTGTTTTAATTTAATCAGACTTAACAAGGGGCCCAATTTAAGGACTTCAAACTGACAATTCCTTTGAAATAACAAATAACAACAACAACAGTTTTGGGCATACTATTTACCCTTAGAGGGAGTTTGGGGATACTGATCGTAATAATTGAACAATTCGTAGTTGACTTTTACTCTTTTACCCTGTCTATCTACAATTACTAAAAGAAAGCTGAAAAGTATCTTTCGCCAAACATTGCTGCATTGCTATGAAAGTATACCATTTTCTAATAAATTGTAGGATAATCAAACACGGAAAATATTTAAAAAGTGAAAAACTCTAAATACTGAATTTAAATGTCGATATATGTACTCTATTAACATAAAAGGAACTACTGATAATATTTGTTTTTAATATGTTAAAACCTAAAACTAAATAAAATATGCCTACACAACTACTTAATTAAATGGGCTGGTCCAATAATGTTATTATCTTCTTTTTACGATTCCTCAGTTATTAATGTGGTATAACTCAATAAATTTACGTCTCTTTATTACTAAACCTACTATTAATCCACTAAGTAGAGTCGTAAAATTGATGATTTAGGTAGCTGTCTATATTTAACAGTATTCCCATCAATGTATAGACCATAAATTAGAATTATTTTCATATAAACTGAAATGCAGCAAAATACCATACGATACAACATAATTTGTTTATTAGTAAATATGTGTGCGTACCTACGTATTAACAGAGGAGATTATATAAAACCAATTTGAAATTGCGGAGTTTAATTTACAATATAGTAATGATGAGTTGACGTTATCAAAAGCTTTCGGCTGACTTATTTTGTTGCAGGTTTTTCTCTAAAACTCTGTCATTGAAACTTCAAAGTTTTCTTTATTCGTATAAAAGAGCATTCAAAAAAGTTAATAAATCCTTTTGAGTTGTTTCCAGCTTCATTCGATAAGTTGCTAAAACAAAACTGATAACGAAAGCATGATAAAATGTCACGCTGCTGGTACGTTATGTGTCCAAATAAAGGGGATGAAAATGGAGTTCCACCTTTACCGTACATAAAAAACAAACAATACGTGTTCTTTTTCGCTATTATAAAACCCTTTGATGGTATTTTCGTTTATAATAAAAAAAAAACAATAGTCTTGTTTTGGTAGGAAGTTGGGTATTGCGGTGTTCTACGGCTAAATAAGGCAAAAAGTTTTGTTGCTGAGTCACAGTACAATTGTTAAAATTAATTTTAAAAATTTCTTGTATTCACAAATAATAAAAATAAAAGAGATTAGTTTTATATAATATTTTCATGGCAAGTTTTAAGAAACTCTAAAGATATTCATTGATACATTTTTTCCAGACTGAAACAGCGTTCTACCTGAAGATGATGAACGGAACCTTGTGTGACGAACTTTACAAAAATTTTAACTACACCATTGGTGAAGGTAAGTTTGATGTTTTCATTGCCACATTGTCAAGATACTTACTTTCTTTAACGAATAAGCTGATTTTTTATGGTAATTTTGAATGGATTTAATGAATTAAAATAATAAAATAATAACAAATAAAACTTATAAACTAATTATAAATATTTCTTAAAACTACTTGCCTTAATTAATTATCAACTACCCCCGGCGTTGATAATGGCAGGGACTCTTATCAGGGCATTAGGTGGGTGATAGCGGTAAACCGCTACACCCCCCTAACCCGTCGGACTCGCTGGCTCGATCTTACTGACTGACCCCCTTGAGTTCTTCAAAAATAATTCTTTTATACTGACCCACATAGTGCTCTTTTACCCCCAAACGGAAATTCGCAAGTTGTTCACGGCACACTTTTGCCGTGCAATCATGTCGCATTTCCGTGTGGCGGTTCCTTGTTGCGTAAAACCATTACGTTGCATTTTCAAATTAGAACAAATGTAATTAATGGAATAAAAAACAATTAAAAAGAAAAATAATTTTGGAAAAATATGAGCACTATGTGACATTAGGTTAATATAACTATTTATAATTTATTTTTGGCTACCCATTAAATATTACAAGTAAATAAATTTATACTTCATAACAACAATAACCTATAAATAAATCAGGGATAGAAACCGAATTTAAATAATAAATATATGTATATTAATCTGTATAATAATGTAATAAAATATATCTTCAAGTTATACTTAATGAAAACTTATAAATCAAATAAACGAATTTTTAAAATCCAGTTAAATAATATTTCTTGATACTACTAAATACCATTAGCAAACATATTTTAAAATAAGAAAGAACATCTATAAAGTCCAGTAAATAGATTTTACTGCATTTAATATTGAATAAATCGGTCTGGTTTTCAAACGCATTTATTTGCAATGCAATTTGTCCGTAAAGCACGTTAACTATTTGTCGGAAAGTTCCAATTTATTTACGTAAGTAAAAAACGAAAACAATTCAATTGAATTAGGCATTCGATAAAGCGTTTGCGTGTAGTTTTACCGTTAACCTGATAGAATGGAGGGTTAATTTTTTCGCATTTGGGCACGACTGGAGACTAAAATTGCCTTTTATTTCTCTATTATATACCTACTGTACTTAGTTAATTGAGTAATTCTCTCCGGCTAACCTCTAAAGAATTATGAAATTTTAGGGATTATTGAGACAATAAAATTTTGCCACTACACAAGATAAATAGGACATGTAAACAATAAAATTAATTTTTATATTGAACTACTTTTGTGTAGTTAACATTTTTACGCCCAGTATTGTTTCTAACGTTATTATTCTTCTAGGTATTAAATTCGTAAAACTTTCTTTGTTTCGTATTGAATAAATTACATTCAAAGTTGAATAGTATTTGTTCAATTTATCGTATATACTTAGGTAATTTTAGTGTTTTAATAGTTCTGTAAAATGAACCACAAAAGGCCGTTAATGAGCCATAAAATTAATAATTCCTAATATTATTACACCAGCAATTTGCTTTCGGTGATTTTTTGATTACGACCATTGGAAATTTTCTTTAGGAATCGATAAGAGAAAACGAATGAATCTTCTTATAAAAAGGGTTGGTTGTAAAATAAATACTTACCTTATTAAATGTGAACTCTTCTTTATAACAAAATCCCTTACAGATGGCGTTCTTTATACTACGTATCTGTAGTTGTTTATTATTTTTTTTAATTCTACAGGATTATATCAGATAACTTGTGAACCGTCTTTGACCTCACTACTGTTTTTAATAAATTACCGACTATTGAACAATATTATAATAATTTAAGGTACATATAGAAAAAATAATGAAAGAGTGAAATAGGAACAAACCTCAAGTTACCTATATATATGCTACGATAATGAATCTAGTGCTTTAGATTTCCTAGTACCTATTGAAAATCCTTCAGACAATTATCTTCTGTAAGGTCATTTGTATTTAGATTATTAGTCTTGTGAGATTTTGTATTTAAATATACACATTTTAAGTTTATACACTAAAAGCTTTTCCACAATAGACTGAGAACAAAACAAGTTTAAAGTGTTAATTTTTTAGTAAATTTCACGGCACTTATTTTGTTTATGCATTGACGGAAAGTAGCGCTAACCATTCAAACTTCTCTAAAGTGTTTAAAAGGTGTCGGACTCAGATGGTCCAAATTTTTTAGCTAAATTTTATATTATTTAAGAATGTGTTTTGAAACTGTCTTTATACCCAAGATGGATCAAGTTTGTCTTTTAAGCTTGAGCCGTTTCCAACTTTTGCAATTATGTACAAGATGTATCTCAAATTTTAATTATTACCATAGTGAGTACCTAAGATATCATTATAGATTCGGTGCTTAACCTGAAAAAAGTCCACTTGTCCATTTGGTTGTTATTTTTAGATCAGTTATTCTATTTAACAAAATTCAAGACCAATAAAAAATCGTAAAGATCACTTCAACGAATTAGTTATCCTTCACTTAACAAGATTTCCACGTAAAAATTCTTCTTATGCAGATAGACGGTTTTCTTTTTCACGTTGTGTAACGAACCGAAATTTCTGACCTTCTATATTTGAGCGAGTCCGGTGTGTTTATTATATGTATTGCTATTCGTAAGCGTAATAATAAAATAATAAAAACTAGAGGATTAACCTTTTTACTTATGTAAATAAGCAATTTAGATGAAAGATATTTATTCAATTAAGTTAATATTTTCGTTATGGTGGCCACCGCCAAACGTATGTCTACATATTAGGATAAAAGACGGTTTTCAAGTTGATCCAATTTCAAATAATAAATATACGAAGTGCACAAACAATTACTAGACAAAGTTGGACATAGCTATAAAAGAATCAATTCCATTTCTGCCACTTGTAGTTATTGTTATAGAAAATTGTCAAATTGTTAGGTTATATAAGTTTCACGCAGATTACGGCCGATATCAAAATCATGCATCACATACAGTTCTATAAATTCTTTGAGTTTAATAAATATTAATATTATAGTTCTTTTCGAGTCGTTATTTAATTAATAAACGAATAAAATATGTCCACTTCACAAAAGCAGTTTATTGAAAGCTGGTTTTCGAAATGTCATATCCCTGTGACAGTTTATTTGACAATTCAAGGGCATATAGGCCCTGGGCTAATAAGTAACAAAATTTCAGTAGTAAGTATATACCGCTTTCGCATAGTATGGAACGAAAACGTTGCAAGAAACCGTTTTACGACATCCAAGTAAAAAAAGCGGCAGCAATGGTTATAGCAGCTCTGTCAAATCTTTGTCAAAGAAACGGTTCGACACAAAAGAATATAGAAGAGTATATTACATGCAATTTTCCAGTTCATCGTCGAACATTGAAGAAGTATCTGCCTAAAGCTCTTAAAAGGGGTCTTGAGTTTGGTGCTTTAAAATATAGCCGTGGAAAATTTCTGATTGGAGATGGTATGGACGTCTTACTTAGAAGCAAAATATCTCAACTGTTGAGAAAACGAAGCACTAAAGAAGAGCTGGTTTTCAATCAACCAAAATGTACTACTCGGAGAAAATCCTTTTACCGATCAATGGCTAAATCTAAGACGCACACCTTACCCTCATATTAACAATACTGCACTATATATATATATATAAATGTTATGTCCTTCATGTGTTTTGTATTATAATTGTCCCTGTGTTGGTTACTTTATACTGTAAGTATCGTCCAAGTTGTTATGTAAATGTAATAGGGATTGGTGCTGTAATATTTATGAAGTTGAAAATATAATAAATTGAGTTTAATTAAAGTTTGATTTTCTATAGATAATACCTATATATCCCAAAAATTGTTAATAAATTTTTTGGTAAGTTAGTCCTTGCAATAATTACGAGTTCATAAACTCATTTCAAATTTAATTTAGCAAGGGCATAACTAGGATTTTGTCTAAAGGGAAGGGAGGAGGGTAGACCAAATTTGAGAACAAGATAAAAATATTTTTTTGCAGAAATAAGTACTTTAGGTTGATAAGAAATTAAATTGATACGTGTGGTTGAAATTTTGAGAAAATGGTCAGTTTATGGGTAGGCAGGGCCACTTCTTGCCACACTCTAGCTACGGCTATGGAATTTAATCTTAATTATGAAAGAAATGGTGAAGGTGCTGGGTGTAGAGAAAAATTGTGAAATAGAATTTGAATGTCATGAAACTAAGAAGGCTATAGTTATTTTAAATATAAAACATAATATTATAGTGTGAACTCTTTATAACGTCATTCGTTATAATGATAAACTCCTTATAACGTTGAAATGAGCACAATTTGGTTGGTTTACCTTAAAACCCATACATTAATTCACTCTTTATCGCGCAAATTATACGAATTCATGTTTACGTAGACATCAGTACGTATTTATTACTAATATTATTATTGTATGTTATAAGTTGTTATAAACTGCTCGGGCTAAATGATATGATGTGCCGAAATTTCTCCGTCTTACTTTTGCTATTGTTATGTATACGACAGAAAAAAATGCCTAGCAAAATTTATTTATATATTTGCTAACAAAACACATATTTTTTAAACATACATATATTAAAAATTACTGTGAATATGTATAGGTATGGTTGATTTATTTCATCACTCCATATAACGATAACTCTCTTGAATTTCGTTATAAAGAGCTTACATTGTATATTAATACATTATCATACTCATATTATTAGATACCTATTTTGACATGTTAAACTATGTTTATTACTTTTGTACCTCCCAGACAAAATATCACCATAATAGCATAAATATTTTGCTCTTTGATCAAGATAAATGATATTGCTGCGAATCAGCAAATAACCGAACAAATATTTTTAGTACCTGTCTGATGTTGTATTAATCGATCTCAGGGGTATAATTATTTTCATTATAATTGTACGTACGCAAACAAATTTTGTTAATAAAAGTAATTTATTTCCAGATTATTGCCGACATACATTCGACAATGAACTTTGTTGGCCTCCTACTAAAGCAGGAACAAACATTACCCAGTTTTGCCCCAGGAAGAAGGGAACCGACGTCACAAGTGTGTAATTTTACTTTATTAAAAATAACGTTAAGAGAAAAATGGGCCAAAATAAACAAATATTTACGCATATGTGTATTCTCTTAGTGTATAATGTTCTAAATATTTCGTTATTTTCTGCTAACGACTTCTTCAGTTACCATTGACGATATGTCGTCACCAAAAAGCACCGAAACATTTGGAAAAGTACACCTTTAGAGAAATAGCTTGGTCCCTGAGATTATAACGGCTTCTTCCTTCTGAACTTATTTTCCTTTGTGTGTTTTCTAGAAATCTCAGGGGCCAAGCGTTGTCTGTTAAAGTGTACCTACATGTGTACATTTCTTGGTCCAGCAATTATTTTCCTGTGCAGTATACAGGGTTTTTCAAGATGATGGGCTATTAGAAGTATATTCTAAGTAATAATTCAAAATTATTCCAAAATTTTCAAATAAAATAGGAAGTATCCATATAGATCGAAAGAGGATAAAAAAAAGGAATCGATTGAAAAAATTAAAAATAGTAGGTGCCATTTGAAAAAACGAAGTAATTCGTGTTTGAAGTTTTTCAATTTTAGAATTTTATTTTGAACGCCCTGTTTAAATTGTTTAATTCAATTTTGTCAAGGCGTTAGCACTAATATTCAGCTATTACTAGTAAAAATTTCAACACTCTAAGTCGTATTTTGTGGAAGTTATGATTTTTTATAATTTGGGTTGCGGTAGCGATTTTTTTTCTATAAATTAAATTAACTCAGAAACCGATCGTCATAGGTGTACAAGTTGGTTATCAAACTTACCTTAGAATAACACGTTTTATTCGAATTCAGCGTGAAAAATATACCATTCCATTTAAAATAACAAAGTTGGTATCGACTTCCGGTATAACCGGATGTAAATCGAACTTGAAAATATTTTTAAAAGAAGCGGCATAAACAATAACCAAATGAGCCCAAGTTTCAGAATTGAATTCCTTCTACATTAGTATCATATACTTCTAATAGCCCATCAACTTGAAAAACCCTGTATGTCCAATTCATATTTTGCCACTGTTTTTTTATTCTAAAATACTCCTCGTCTCAATTTAATTAAGTTTGCTTTAAATTAATTGTTTGTTGTGATTACGTTTAAAGTGCAATGATATTTCGATTCTGGCAGTTAATTACATATTGGCCTGTATTATTCGTGCTTAAACGGATTTAAATGAAGGTAGGTACTTACTGGTAATTAATGTGCTGAAGTTTTACAGAATTAGCGTATCGAATATGTACCCAGGATGGACAGTGGGATTACAATAATCAATCGGATATGAAAGAAAAGGGCTACACGTACTACGACGACTGCTTTTTGCCAAGATTACGTGACTTGATCAACATGTGTAGGGCGATGGAGTTTGAAACATGCCTTAAAGTGAGTCATAAATTAAAAAACTATTAATAGCGAACTACGCCCATTAGGTATATAGATGAAAATATTTGCGAAAAAAATATTGAAATTGTAGAAAATTCTTCCGGGTTTCACCGTGGCCGGTTTATTTTGCTTGACGTTTCGCTGCTCCTGCTATCAGCTTCTGCAGAACCATCAGATTCTTTCCGAAGAAGCTGACAGCATGGGTAGCGATAGGTTAAGCAAAATAAACCGGCCATGGCGAAATTTGGAAAAACTTTTCACTAAAATTGTCTCAATAATACGCAATCTATACGAATTTTTCAAAATATTCTTTCTATTCTTGGTTTTCCCGCACAATCTACGTCATTTCAGTACAGATAACCGTGTTAATTATTGAATTGATGAAGCTTTTAAGTTGTGGAACTCCATCTTTATAATAAAATGAAATAAAAACGAGAGAGTTACAAAAAATTTATTGTATGCACAACAATTGTTTCGACATACTTCTTCTCCAGGTCTTCGTGTCTTCTTCAGGTGGTGAAGTAAAACAATTGCTGTGGATATAATATATATTTGTAACTCTCTCTGCGTTTTTATTTCATTTTATTATACCTGTTTTAATCGCCTTTCTCAGGACAATCAAAAGTTATTTTAACGAATTAATTTCCAACATTTCATGGAATCAATTTCAGAAATAATACAAGTTTCTAGAACCTCAATTATTAGTGATTTCTATGGCAATACTCATCTAGGATAATCTTGTATACATTGTGTAATGTAATGTAACAGGTTATTAATATTTTGTAACTCATCTCATAACGGCTGTTTCCACCAGAAATTGATTCAACGCGAACAAGCATTAAAAATGGAACATAAACAGATATTTTGTAATTTAAGTAGTATTATTTCAAATAAATCATACTTCTGGTAAGTCAGGGTTTTGACACCCTCTGCTTGCTAAAAGGCTGTAAGCAATTTATAGAAAAAGTTGTTTTGCTATTTTGACACAAACAAGTAAGTACGTACTTTTCTTTTCGTATTGCAGATAAGCACGAGGACAAGACAAATAGAAATGGTCGGACTCAGCCTGTCCCTCATAAGTCTCGTGATATCTCTCTCTATTTTTTGCAGATACAGGTAAACAAACAAGTACTTTGCGTCCTATATGTCAAAGATAGAATTTTACCCAACTTTTTGTTTGTTGTTGCAGAATTTTAAAAAATAATAGAACTAGAATTCATAAAAACCTCTTCATTGCTACGTTACTTCAAGTGGTCGTTAGATTAGTCATTTACATAGATCAATCGTTGGAACAAAGGATTATTGAAAATGTGGTAAGTTCTATTATGTAATAAAAAACTGTGGTATTCTATAGGCTTATAATGATAATTAAAAAAAGTCAACCAATTTATTTAATTAGGTACGTATTTAATTAAGTATGTTCATAAACATTGTAAACGCAAATTTTGCTCTTTGATGTTAGAGTTTGCTTTCGGAGAATTGTAGATATCTAAGTAAATATAATTTCTTCTAAGATAGCTGCTATTTACAGCACAGTGGAGAGAACTAAACACACAAGTAATCCTTACAATGACAATGAAAATTACTTAATTAAAACACCTTGGCTAAATTAAATAGGATTAGTAATTGAAAAATATATCACATTTATTAATTAAAATTTCAGTTTCACTTGATGAAAAATTAATCCTCATCAAGTAGAATCAACGAATATTAATTATGAGATTAATAAAATGAATTTTGTTTCAAAATATTAAGAAAATGAACACATCTATATTTTTTTTTATTTGAATCTGTTTAGCCGTACCTGTGCGAGGCATGCTACGTGTTATTAGAATACTCGAAAACTACCATGTTCATGTGGATATTCATTGAAGGTTTGTACCTGCATAACATCATAACAGTAACAGTATTCCAGGAATATTCCTACATGAAGTTATACTTCTGGATGGGTTGGGCTATACCAATTGTTATGACAGCTGGGTGGGTTTTCACGATGGTTTTTGCAGTCGAAAATATTGGGTAAGTTTAAATTTAAAACATAACTTTTTATTACCAAATATCTAGAAAAATTTAATCATTTAACAGAGGCTTTCCGTTTAGGAAAGTATTGTAACGAAGGGGAGCGAATTTTACATGGTTTTTAAAAGTATTTAATAAATTTACCTGATACTGACTTACACACTAAATAATAACTTAAAAGCTAATTACAAAATTTTATACAAATCTGCTTGCCTATATTTATACATATATCAACTAGGAGCATTAATAATGGCAGGGACTTTTGGGGCGTTAGGATGAGTGGTAGGGGTCACCCGCTATACTACCCTAACCCTTCCGACTTGCTTGGTTGATCTTACTGACTGCCTCCTCAAAAGTAATTAACTCGTTCTTTTATAATGAGCCACATAGTGCTCTTTTAGTTACCTCCACACAGAACTTTGGAAGTTGGTCACGGTCTACATATGACATGCAACTACGTCGTGTGGCGGTTCCGTGTTTCGTAAATTCAACACGTTAAAATTAGAACAAATGTAAAATAACAAAAATAAAACAATTAATGAAAAATATGAGTACTATGTGACAGTATTAGAATAAGGGAAAAAATCGGTTGTACAATTCTCATGTTTTCATACCTATTTTCTAAAAATTGTCAATATCTCTTTCTTTGGCTCTTTCTTATTTATTGCCTTAACAACCTTACAGAGCCTTGTTATGTGTAGGTGTATATTTCACCTTACATGAAACTTTTAATTTAAATTCTATTTATCAAAGTCACATTTTTCATTTAGTAATAACGAATTCTTACTTTTTAATTAACGATTACTTTTGGTCACGTTCCTGAACACGTTGTTCTTTTAAAAGGATGAATGCTACAACATAAAACTTTTCCACGAAAACAGTTAGCAAGTTTTTTCCATTTCTGAAGTCAACATTAATTTTCTTTTTGAAACGGAGTATTAAAAAGTTACTAAGGGAAAACCTTTGAAGTGGTAACGCAAAATGGCAAAGTGGGAAACCTTTTAAGAACCAATTTGAAACAATTAAACCTTTTTATATATATGGGGTTCAATTAAAAAAAAAAAACACAAAACATATTTATAAAAATGTTGGCGAAAAGTATTTGGAACTTTTGTTTTTTAATTTTGTGTTCCAGCTGTTGGTATCTCTACTTCTTTTTACCTTACTACTGGATTTTGGAAGGTCCAAGAACAGCTGTTATTCTGGTATGTTTTAATTTATGATGTACTTCTAACATTTTCTAAAATTTATATAACAGTAATGTCCTGTAATTGTTATTCATCGTAGATATTTTAAATTAGTGACAGTTACATGATTTCGAATTTGTAAATTTAACCCAAAGAAGAAAAAGCACAAATATATATTTTTATCTTTTTACATTCGTTTTAAAAATGGATATTCCTTTGAACCTTTATATGTAGCAATTATAAGATTTTTTTCTATGGATTAAGTATCATCCTCAACCAATTTCATTTTAAATACTTTTCTGTACTTCAATGAGTCCAATTAAATCTGAAAACTTACAAACGGGAAGCAGGTGCAAAGCGGAAACCATTAACTAGCTAATTCTATAGTGAGCCCCGATTACATAACTGTTATATAATTATTATATAAGTTCCACATATAGATATTAAAAATAAATTGTCATTGTTGCTCCATACCGATCTGAAAGAGGATATTTTACAGACTTAGCTTTCGGTTCTTCCTGAAGTTTCAGTTTTTTTTTTTTTTTTATTAAAGAACATTGGAGATGATCATATGTAAATAAGGAATTATTTGAGGCAATGTTTTATTCAAAAGTCATTTTCAATAATTCTAAAAATTTTAGCAAGGCTTTCTATAAACAAGTTTGAAAACCTCTGCAAAACGAAACACAGAATATATTTAAGCAGGTAAAATAATAATTTCTAAATTGTGTTTTTCTTTATGTAAGGGTTCCTTAATGTTTTATTTTTTTAACGTTGAAAATATTTTGGTAAAGTAATTGTTTACGCTTATTATAAAAATCGAGACTAGCATACTTTAACGATAAATACGTGGTAATTATTTTTACACAAAGTCCCGTTTCAGGTTAATATGCTGTTCCTGTTGAACATTATAAGAGTTTTGGTTGTGAAGCTGCGCCAAAGTCACACTAGCGAAATTCAGCAGGTTAGGTAAGTTCGTTTCCCCTAAAATTAACTTGTGCAACACACGTTAAAGTTGAAATTGGATTTTGCCTTGATTACAAAGTTGTATGTGGAAGTATTTGTCGACAAAAATTTTACGGGTTTTATTGGATAGAAAACAATGCCATCCAACTATGTAAATAGTAGCGCAAATTTTGCACGAAAATTGTGATTGCAAAATGGATTTATTATACAAAAGGTAGAACATACTGTTGAGTAGTATATAGAAATTAGGAATACGTAAATGGGATTAGGAATAGAATTGATTGAGATTGAGTAGGCAAACTGTTATTAACCAATTATCTACAACTTAATTAGGCACAATACAAGAAAAAGTGTAACTACACCAGATATTAGTACATGTGTAAGCTATTCAAATAGGCACAAATAACAAACCACTACATTAACTATAATAATAGTCAGTTGTTATCAATTCCACAAAGGTTTGAAAAATTTTTAGATACTTCTCCCGCATGATAATTGAAACTTTGTATTGATAAGAACTTATTTCTAAAAGTGACTGAGGCATATCAAGATAACATTATTCCAAAAAACCAGTGTTTTGCAACATAGTTGAACTTCAAAGGCGGTTAATGGCAAAAGAAACTGATATCGTTTCAAAATATGTCACAGCTCTTATAAATATGAATCAAGACAAAGGATTATGTGTTTTAATTCACAAAGGAGGAATAATAAACGATCAATCTGCGGATCCTCTATCGATATTATTTCGCATTAATTCTATGGATTGGCTAAAATTAGCAACATCATTATTTGCTTCAAGAACTTTATACGAGGTACCTAATAAACGATCTGTTGAAAAGATTGGAAGAATTCAAGAAGCGGTTGTAGTTGAGGTAATAAAAAAAGGAAACGTGTTAAAAAATTCCCGACAGGAACGAAGCTTCTACGAATTTTCAGTAGAAATATTACGTACCTATATTGAAATACTGGATTGGTATGACGTTGCTTAAAGTGCGTCTCCGATTTAATGTATCTGCACAGAGCGAATAAAAAAAGAACGAGGCAGAAACACTAATGACGCGTGATGCTCACACTTCTTCTTGGTTTACTTCCCAGCTTTAAAAATACAGATTAATATATTTAAATTTTGTAATTTACAAATTCGAGTCTGCGTCTTATGGTATAAATCTACCATCACAAGAAAATGTACTATATACCTACACCGCTGTTATTAATTTATATTCGTTATAACATATGTATAACGAAATCCAGGTAAACTCTGGTGGTTTATAATACAAATATTTCTTGCAACGATCGACCGCCCTACATAAACCTTCGATTTAGTTATTCCATCAGCCTATATCAACATTTGTTTCCTGAAAATTTGTTCAATTATAGTTTTCTGGGAACGAATGAGAACTGAGTATCTATTGTTAACTAACACTAAAGCTTGCATTATGTTTCTTGTACTAAAAAATACATTATCTACACAGTATTCAAAGCGTATGGTATATAGTTAGATAAACATAAATTTTCCAAATTCCAGTGAACTTTAACATCACTAGGTCATTACACATATTGTGAAGAGCTTATACAAGTTGATGGGAAGGTACAATTGAAAATTGCAGGGACTCCATTTCCAAAAATGCGCTTTCATGTTTCTTTCTCTCATTTTAGGAAAGCAGTAAAAGCAGCTATTTTCCTGTTACCACTAATGGGCATCGCAAACATTTTATTTGTCGTGGATTTCCGGCTTTTTAAAAGTGCCTGGAAATTCGCTCTGTGGTCTTACACAACTTTCTTCGTGACATCTTTTCAGGGCTTCTTTATTGCCGTTTTGTATTGCTTCGTAAATGGAGAGGTAAGTCGCAGGTGCTTTTTAATATTAGTTTTTGATTTTAATGTTTCATATTAACAACAACAACATTTGATAAGTTGATTAGGTGATAAAAATGATTCAGCTTGTCATCATTCTTAATAGATGATGTCATGTCTTTTTTTTTTTTTAATAATCTATCAGACGTTCCATTTTTAAATTTAAATTTAAATTTTGTTGATACTATAAGAAAAACAATGATATATTAAGTACCATTTACGACAACAATTTTTGTATCCTTGGAAGGCAAAAGTGGGGTAGTTATTTTAGAATCTGCGAAAATATAGCGAATAAACAAAGGTTCAGTAAAGTGCAAGAGAATTTCTCAAAGTCAATTGAGAATAAATTCCTTGCTTTTCCCGATATTTTGTATCCTCTTGCTTCTGCTTTAAATGCATATTCAATTTAAAATTCAGATGCGCTTCGAGAGTGTAATTTATTGTTTTATCCATATTCTGAATCTTTGTTAAAACCAGGAGTAAGTATTCCGTAGGAAAAAAACTAAAAGGAACGTTGATAATTAACTTAAACATCCGTATTCGGTCTGTTTAAGGTCCGGATAGCTGTCAGGAATAGCATTACTGTTTACATGTCTTTAAGAAATCACAATGGAATTCCGAGGCGGAATTCTGCCTTTGTTTCTGGCGTAACCGCGATGGAACCCGAACAATGACCACGGTACGTACTAACTCATACCTAACCTTTTATGAGAAACGGAACCAAGATGGAATCTAGAGACCTCATTACTACAATTGATTCGATGCGAATAGAATCCATTCAAGTAAAGGCCTTTATGTGATATGCGAATCGATGAAGTGAATTTTCCAAATTTCTGGGAGACGCGATAGTACTTACGTGAACAAAAATTCCTTCCAATTCGTTATTAAAGTTTCAACTGAACCCTTAGGGGTGTTCAAACACATATACCTCAGCCTTCGTATATGTTCATTATGTCCTTCAACCCGCTTGCTCAACTGAATACGGTTTTTACTTCTCGGTAAACTTATTTCACTTTCATACATTTTAGACGAATACCAACTCCATGGGAATAGCGAATCTTTTATTAGACGAAAATCGAAAACTACTTACCTATAAGAAAAGCCTCTATAATAATTGTCTCTAGACAAACACTAATAACCTGGCGTATTATTTTATGAATACTTAATTATCCTCAACTGTAATCATAATGAGAGAAAGCCTTATACAAAGAGATCTACAATTGTAAAATGTTAATTAAATAATAAATACTTTTTAGTTTAAGGAATTTTCGTGTCCATTTTTACCGGACTGCTAAAGCTTTTGTTGTATTTTGACGGCAATTTTCTGTCACTAGCAAGTCCTAACTTTTCCTCGGTTATTTAGTACTTTACATTATTGAAATATCTTTTAGGAAACAATGTGGAGCATGGTTATGACTTTGCTTCAAAGGAGACAGCATTGCACCACCAGAAGAACAAGTGTCAGAGTAAGTATCTATAAATATACAAATAAAAACAAAAAATTTATAATTGACTGCCAGGCGCCTTTAAAACATTTATAATTACTCAATAATAATTTAGAATTCGAAAAAACGTCTACACGTTATGACGATTAAATCGATCCTATACAGGGTTTTTCAAGTTGATGGGCTATTAGAAGTATATGAATTAGTAGAAGGAATTCAATTCTGAAACTTGGGCTCATTTGGTTATTGTTAAGGTCGCTTCTTTTAAAAATATTTTCAAGTTCGATTTACATCCGGTTATACCGGAAGTCGATACCAACTTTGTTATTTTAAATGGAATGGTATATTTTTTACGCTGAATTCGAATAAAACGTGTAATTCTAAGGTAAGTTTAATAACCAACTTGTACACCTATGACGATCGGTTTCTGAGTTATTTTAATTTATAGAAAAAAAATCGCTACCGCAACCCAAATTATAAAAAATCGTAACTTCCACAAAATACGACTTAGAGTGTTGAAATTTTTACTAGTAATAGCTGAATATTAGTGCTAACGCCTTGACAAAATTGAATTAAATAATTTATACAGGGCGTTCAAAATAAAATTCTAAAATTGAAAAACTTCAAACACGAATTACTTCGTTTTTTCAAATAGCACCTGCTATTTTTTATTTTTTCAATCGATTCCTTTTTTTATCGAAATCAGCGTGAAAAATATACCATTCCATTTAAAATAACAAAGTTGGTATCGACTTTCGGTATAACCGGATGTAAATCGAACTTGAAAATATTTTTAAAAGATGCAGCATAAACAATAACCAAATGAGCCCAAGTTTCAGAATTGAATTCCTTCTACTAATTCATATACTTCTAATAGCCCATCAACTTGAAAAACCCTGTATATTAAGTGATGAATTTTAAAAATTATTATATCATAACTTCAACAAACATTATTGAGGTTCTTAAAAATCTCCCTATTAATTAATTAATTGTAATTTTATTCGAAATCACTGCTCACACGTGTTATTATAACTCAAACAAACGTACTTGTTCATTTTTCTCATCGTAAAGTGCCTTCATTTCTGTAGGTCTAAGAAAACATTCCCAGTGATTTTATAAATCCTTATCTTTAATAAATATGACGTCTTTGATATCAAGTAATTTCAAAAACAGTTCAAAACAAACAAATCGTTGATCTAAATTACAATTGCATTACTTTTTAATGAGACGTTTTCATAAATATCAAGTGGCAGTTATCTCGAGTACGTATGTATGGAATATTTATAAAAATCTTTCATATCACTAAAAACAAAGAAATAACAAGAAATTATTATAAGGTTTCACAAAGATATAAGGGGACGTCTATTACGTGACATATTTTTCTTCTTTCCTAGTGAGATTTTATAAGATGTGGTGATGTCCCCCTCCCTCTTGCATGATATTTATTTTTTAATGAGTTTTTAATGAAAAGATGAAAAGATACGAACTCCTTAAATTAATAAGTTGACGTGACATTTTCAATATCCACCTTCAGCTTAAATGAAATTTGGTGAGATTTTGCTGGACCCCTCTTCCTATTTTAAACTCACGTAATTAATGGGTGTCCCCTAACAAAACGAATGAATAAATAAAAAGTTTTACCCCCAGTTAATGCATTTTTTTTTAGAACCAGAGTTTGACAACAGTTACTATCGACTTCCAACTTGCACTATGTTCGCTTGAGAATTTATATCATCGCACAGCGTATATACCTGTAAACTACACTACGTCGTAAAAATCTTACCTACCTACTACTTTCAGAAATATGTTACAGTCTTTTGTGGCATGTTCTTGTGCAAATTGAAATTAAATCTATGTAATAATAAGAAACTATGTTGTAAATGCTATTTATTAATAAAATACCTCAGAAGTTGTAAAACGCTTCAATATCAACACTAATTAAACATTGAATTCATATATAATTACCTATAGTAATGGCAAAAATAAATTTAATTATCTTATACTTTCAATATGTGATTTTATAATTTTATGCAAAATAACCAAGCTCGGGATCATTAAAAAGGACACCGAGTTAACTTTAAGGGCTCCATTCTGTCTGAAAAATTTGAGGGTCATTTGAATTAAGTTGCCCTCACTGTTGTATTAACTGTGTTAACTTTCTCAATATTTTTTTCTTTGTACATCTATGAAATAGAATTATTGTTTGACATTCCTTTAAGAAATTTGGCTGGTTAATTTAATTTAAGCGAAAGAAGGGATAATAAGAATAAGACGTGTTGATATGAAAGTGAAAATTGATATTGTAATAGGAATGTGATTTTTCAATGTTTTTTTAATAAAAATTATTTGACAATTATGATTCTTATTTCAAACCCTTCAAAAAAGGATAATCTTTCAAGAATTTTAAACTAAGTACCTACCTAATATTGTTCCACTTCTAAATCAATTTCTTTCATTTTCTTTTCACATAAAAGGAAACGCTTGAAGCGGTGTTTTGAAACGTTATGCCTCATAAAAAATTCATTGGAATCAAAAAATCAGGACGTTAAGTATTATTTACACAGTTTCCTCGGACATAAATGTAAGGTGAAATTTATCTCGCATTACGGTTCATAAAAAATTTACTCGACATTCCAACAAGTTGTTTCTTCGTTTCTTCGTGTCAACTGCTCTACGTTTTTGTTTTAGTTTATTACTAAACCTAAATGCTTTATATAGCCTTAAACGTAATTGTTAATTGCACAATTAAAAACTTTTAATAACTAGGGTACTTTAACAGTTATTGTTACTGTGTAAAATTTGATCATAAAAAATAAGTAAACCTGAATTAGTTAAGGAAATGATGCAATAGAAATTATAAACAGCTTAGCGTACCAAATAACTGAGAAAAGACCCAATTAAAATTCTTGTTTCTTTAAATTGATAAAGAGTGGCAAAGGTACATATTATGATACTAAAAGAACTTATTGATCTTATTTTTATTCTAATATAAATATACCGTTGTTATCAATGTTTTAGTAAAATTTTATTAATGTCTAACTAATACGTGTTTAATTACATAATCTAATGCAATTTTAATTACACTGCTGTACTCGATTTGATTAGATGAAAAATAAAGGGAACAAGTACCTGTGCAAAGCTTTGAATACATCCGTTTTATCACACTATTTGAAGTGGAATTTTACTAACAAATAAATATTAAATATTCTTTTAATAAATATCGCAGATAATGAAAATTCTTAAATACTAAGGAAGAGTCTAATTACTTAGTTTTAGTTATTTTATTTGTACACGAAACGTTCTCGCCGAAATGAAGGCTTTCATAGTATTACTTTTTGCATGCCTCTCACAATTTTCGTATGCAGACTCCGACGTTACATTTTCAGGGGATCTTTTCTCCCCAGAATCCCTACAGAAACTTTACGAAGTACTTGAAAGGTAAGCCATACATTTCTTAACATAATTTCAATCTCTTCGACGAATAGTACACTATACAAAAATATAGAACGAAATCGTAAGGATTGAAAGAAATTCGTTAAAGTTTCGATCATTGATTTTAATTTAGATATCGACCAATTTTTATTATTGATGTTAAAAATTTTTTTAATTGTTTTGTTCTTTTTTTCAATTGAGGTATGAGCCCAAAAAAGACATTAAATATTCGGAATACTTTCATAGAAATATTTTTTATAGACAACCAACAATTTAGCAGTTCGTGTCAAACATTTAATCTAAAATCGCCTCAAAATTTATCCCAAATCATTCTTGAACAGTTCTACCCTACCATCAACCCCAATACAACTATCAAGTTCAGCGAGCTTATCTTCTGTATCTATCATAAACGACTATGCTGATGCAGTGGTAACTCAAATTCAAAGTGTATTGGTCCAGAAAGGATTGGACGAAGTTACATTACCAGATGTTAGCCTTTCATTCAAACATGTAAGTAAATTACGACCCGAATAACATATCGACAATTATTAGTAATATTATTATTATTGTCTTTTTTTATCATTTAATGCTATTATAGAAAATTGCATTAATTACCTACACTGGATTGTTAAATCTAACCGAAGGTAACGTAACAAGTATTTCCTCAATCAAACGTAATGGGGATGTGGTTATTAGTTACAACAACAAATACCTCAATCTTGAGGTTCCACTTGCTTTTGACGAACTTAATGTAAGTAATAACTATAGTAATTATTTTTCGAACTCAAATAATTTTACTTTGAAAATAAATTTTCATTTTTGATAGATTAATTACCATTATAAAGCAAAAATTATGAACATTGGCCCTAGTGGTGGAGTAAATGGGCAGGTGACATCAACAACGTTCAAAATTGGTATTGGCTTCAACTTTACCGGACTTGCAGTTGATTTGAATGAATTCACCCTTACAGATATTGGGTAAGTACACAGCACAGACACTTATCCAAAAAAGAACAAGCATGCCAACCAACACATTCAATCTAAACGATAACGTTATCTCAATTAAGTATTCTGATATTAAACCCAAAAAGTAATTCAAAGAATCTCAACATTAAAATTACAATTAATCAGCAAACTTTAAAAAAATGTACAAACGTTTATTATTAGAAACTAACAGGATTACCTTACTTACAGTTGCTTCTTGATTTACACGAGAAACCATGTAGTACCTGTAGATGTAAGAAGATATTTTTTTAATTCTTTTTGTTTTGTTCAGTGATGTAGAATTGAGCTTCCACGGCAACTCCTTACTCGATTGGCTTCTAGTGATTGTCACAGATCTCTTAATTCCGTTATTCAAAAAGACAATTCAACAAGTTTTAGAAGGAAACATTTACGAAGTCTTAGTGAGTGTCGTTGAAACATTGAACGAAACAATACAATCAATTAATTCATCATAATATAAACAGAACATGTAAGAATATTTACAGACAATATAAAATACAATATTTTGAGAGCATTTGTTCTTGTATAATTTGAACCTATATGTAAATTGACGAAAAACAATTTGTTACGTCTCGCGTGTATATGTATATACGTATATATCTTTCTTTGTGTATATGTATATATCTTTCTTCTTCTAATTTATAGTTGTATGTGTGTTTATTTATAAACTAACAAAGGAGGCCCTTTTTCTAAAATTACAAAAATAAAAAAAAAAACCAAATTGTCATGGATAAGAACAATATAAAATAACAACAAAAAAATTAATAAAAAAGCAACAAGAATTCAATTACATTCTGAAGACCAAGAGTTATTAATAATCAACATATATATTTGTAAATAGTTGATTTATAGTGTATTACAATAAAAAGGCAATAAAATTCAAGAAAATCCTTAATTCAATAAAAACAAGAAAAATCCGAACGCATAACAGAGGCTGGATACCAGATACGGCCTCGCATCAAACACAATTTGAATTAATAGTCGTCCCTTGGAAATAGAAAAAATGCTTTATTTAAAATTTAAAACCAAACTTTTGCAAAGATTTTTTGAAAACAGAACATAAGCCAAGGACTTTTATTTTTTTATACATTACAATCCCTATCGGCAATTTCAATAAAATATATTTTAGTAAGTAGTAAAAAACACACACTAATTTGTAGAATTATAATCTTATTGTTAGAAATTCTCTTACAATTGTTTCGGCTTAAACAGTCATTCTCAAAGAGTTCTTACAGAAGCTAACTTAAAATTAAAATAAATTAAAAAATTTAGGGTGTTTCATTCCCACCAATACTGGTGGGCGGGCTGTCCCCCCTACCTACACTCTTACGCAAAGTCGGAGGAGTAGTAAAACTGAAGGAGTTGTGAATTTTTGAAAATTGGCAAAAAAACCACGTTTTCTGGTACTTTTCCTTATTTTTTTCAGGAAATACTTATCCAATCAGGTCGAAAAAAAAATGCATTTTAAAGGTGATTAAATTTCCTACAATTTATCTTGGTGGAGCGTAACCGTAGCTGTCTTAGTTTCCGAGCTTTATTGAAAAAACCAAAAAACGAGCAAAAATCGTGTCGTTTTTTGTTAATAAAACAATTTTACATAATCCCACACTTGACCAATTTCACCCAAAAGTTCCTACAGACCTACTCTACAAGGTGGTAAGAATTTATGCCAAAAAGAATCTATCTGCACTGGACTATAGGATCCTCTTCAGCCTCCTTTAAGAATCGTGGGAATGGGTGGGCGGTGGTTTGCGGGAAGAAAGACGAGACGGACGAAATGATGACAAAAAAGAATTGAAAGACTACCTGTGGAATATTGTTGTGCGAACTCATTCGCGTTGAACAAACTTTCGGACGCGTGTGGTTCATTATTGATTTAAGTTTTTGGCCTACGTGAACCGCCTTCGGGGGTAGATCGATTACTCCACATGGTCGCGTTACTTACCGCTAGAAACTAGCAGTGTGTCTTTAAAAGTATTCGCGAGCGCGTCATGTTATCTGTATGCCGATGTGTTTCTTATACAGTTCAAACAGACTATTATCTCTTATATCATTATTACAAACTAAGTTATTGTTCGGTTAATAAATAAATACCTTATATAAATTCGACCACATAAATCTCATTCCACTAACACAACTTTAACAGGTTATGGGCCCAGGGACCCATGAGATATCCGTGTGCGTTAATTTGCGATTATAAGGGGTGCCGAATTAAAAGTTATACGCGTAAGTCGCGGAGAAAAGTGCGAGTAGTATCGCGGATCGCGTAGTGAGTCTGTGCGTTTACGTGTGTCGTATACAAAAGCTCCAACCTACACAAAAAAAAAAAAAACAAAAAATGAATTCTCAAAGTTACACTAGAATTGAACTGCTGTCCAGAGATAACTTTGACACATGGAAACTACAAGTCAAAGCTATACTCGTCAAATCTGATCTGTGGGAATATGTAAACGGTTCCAAAAAGAAACCCATAATCGATCCAGCGAAGCCTGCATCTGAAAAGCTGGCAGCTGATTGGGATACTGCAGACAGAAAAGCCCATTCAGAATTAATTCTAGCTATAAGCCCCTCAGAGCTAAAACAAATAAAGAATTGCGTTACATCAAACGAAATATGGTTAAAACTACAGGAGATCTACCAATCTCAAGGTCCTGCTAGAAAAGCTACCCTATTGAAACGGCTAACACTATACAAGATGGCCGAAGAAGATGATGTCCGCGAGCATTTTCGAAATTTTTTTGATACTGTAGACAAACTACAAGAGATGGAGGTAGAAATAAACAAAGACCTACTAGCAGTAATGTTGCTGTACAGTTTGTCATCCAGCTACGAAAATTTACGATGCGCCATTGAAACGAGAGACGATCTTCCTTCACCAGAAGCACTGAAGATCAAAATTATAGAAGAAAACGATGCACATAGATCAACATGGAAAGAAAAATCACATGAAGCAATGGTCATACACAAACATCGCAGACCGACAGATAATTCACCCAGACAGAGAGAGATGAAGAAAAGAAACGACAAATTCAAGTTTACTTGCTATAGATGTCGCAAACCAGGGCACAAGGCATCTGAATGTCGAAGCAAAATTTCATCGGCAGAACATGTTGCAAATAAGGCCAAAGAAGTCTCACTGTTGACAAAGGAGGACGCCACATTCGCCACCAATACAAATAGATGGGTATTAGACAGTGGAAATTCTGCAAAGTTTTTACAAATGAAAGAAACTCCACACCGACGATTAAATTTAGCTAGTAACGCGAGTGCATCCATAAACGGTTGTGGTTCAATGAAACTTTGTTTGCAAAATAATAACAAACCAAGAAGAGTAAATTTAAACGACGTTTTGTACGTTCCTGAATTAAGAACCGATTTATTTTCTGTAAGTAAAATAACGGAAAATGGATACAACGTAACTTTCAACTACGATGGTGCCAAAATTCGAGACGCGAAAGGACACATTATCCTGAGTGCCGAAAGAAAAGACGGTCTCTATTTCATAAAGGAAAGTTCTGTTACAGCTAATACGGTCTATGCGCGAAAACCAAGCGAATCATTAAAACTATGGCACGCTCGTCTTGGACATGTAAATGAAAAGCATTTAAAATCGTTAATTACGCGCGAAATTATAAAATACAACCTGAATAAGAACGAAAGTGTAAATCCTTGTGAAACTTGTTTAAAAGGTAAAATAACTAAGTTACCATTTCCAAAATCGTCAAATCGATCTTCAAAACTTTTGGAGATAGTGCATACCGACGTATGCGGACCGATGCGAGTCAATTCAGTTGGGGGTGCGCGTTATTTCGTAACATTCATAGACGACTACAGTAGATGGTGCGAGGTTAGATTTCTAAAATGGAAAAGTGAAATCACCGAAGTATTTAAAGCATACAAATCGCTTGTCGAAAAACAAACGGGTGAAAAGATAAAAACAATTCAATCGGACAACGGTACCGAATATTGTAATCGAGAATTCGAAACATTCTTGACCGAACGAAGAATAAAAAGACGTTTAACTACGACTTATACACCAGAGCAAAACGGCATGGCCGAACGTAAGAATCGTACTCTATGTGAAACAGCAAGATGTCTTATGATCAATTCCAATATTCCTCAAAGACTTTGGGCTGAAGCAATCTCAACTGCGAACTATGTGCGTAACCGATGTCCATCTAACGCTATCGACGGAAAAACCCCATTCGAACTGTGGACGTGTCATACACCAAAATTAAACCATTTGCGAATTTTCGGTTGCAAAGCAATGGCTCTCGATAAGAATCCTACAAAAGGAAAGTTCGAACCGCGTGGTCGCGAGTGTATTTTCGTCGGGTATTCCGATATTACAAAAGGTTACAGAGTCTACTTCCCCAAAGAACAAAAGGTAGAAATTACAAGAGATGTAATATTTATCGAAAACAGTTCATCCAACGAAAAATTCCATGACTTTATCGACGATGGTGTTTTATACGGTGAAAAGGCCGGTGATAAATCCGATCAGCGGACGTATATCGATATTGACACTGAATCACGTGAACCCGAAGAAGAGAATAAAGAATCAAGTGCGGATGGAGAGCGCGAAGCAGAACAATCCGATAATTCTGCGAATCAAGAACGAAGAGGTCCCGGACGACCACGAAGATTGCGAACCGGACGCCCAGGAAGACCATCTAAAATGCCGCCCAAAACTCAAATTCAAGATCACGACGAAGAAAGCAAAATTAATGAGAACGTCAGTAGTTACGCGAGTGTTTACGAAAACCTAAAATTTGCATGTGTTGCGGAAATCTCAATTTCAGAAGCTATAGAAGGACTAAACACCTCAGAATGGCGTGACGCAATAAAAGAAGAGTTTCGTAATCACTTAAAAAATAAAACCTGAAACATTGTTAATCGACCTACTAACAAGAATATCATCGATTGTAGAATGGTTCTGCGTAACAAATACAAAACAGATGGCAGCATTCAAAGAAGAAAAGCACGCCTAGTGGCGAGAGGTTTCAGTCAAAGACCTGGAATCGACTTTCGGGAGACATTCGCTCCAGTAGCGCGAATGGATTCAATTAGAGTGGTTACTGCCTTGTCAGTTCAACACAAGATGGAAATTCATCATCTCGATGTAACCACAGCCTATTTGAACGGCGAGATAACGGAAGAGATCTATATGGAGATACCTGACTTCTTAGAAGAAATGTTACCAGAGATGATTAGAGAGAGAAAATTCCATGAACAACATGAAGTTGCAGAAGAAATGCTAAAAGATTTACAGTTTGGAAATAAAGTCTGTAAGCTGAATAAAGCGATTTACGGCCTTAAGCAAGCCGGACGCCAGTGACATTTAAAACTTCGTAAAACTCTATTAGATCTAGGGTTAAATCAATTAAATGGTGACACTTGCGTTTACACAGCTAAAACTGAAAAGACATTAATAATAGTCGCCACTTACGTTGACGATCTTATCATTTCATCAAACGACATGAAATGGATTTCCAAAATTAAATGTGAATTGGGAAGAAAATTTGAAATTAAGGATCTTGGTAAAATAAACTATTGTCTAGGACTGGAATTTACTCAGAACAGTAAGGGAGTTTTTATTACTCAAGAAGGATATATAAAAAGCCTATTACGTAGATTTAAAATGGAGGAATGTAATTCCGTGGCCACTCCAGTCGATATATCCATGAAGCTTACCGATCCGAATATACCGCTATCAGAAAAAGATTATCCTTTTCGTGAATTGATAGGATGTCTGATGTATTTGTCCACATGTACTAGACCAGACATATCCTATGCCGTGAACTCACTGAGTCAATATAATAATAAATTTGGAAAAGAACATTGGATCGCAGCAAAATGAATCCTATGATACCTCAAGGGTACTGAAGAACTAGGCCTTATGTATACTCATGACAGTGAATCCATTGAAGGTTTCGTCGACGCTGATTGGGCCGGATGTATTAAGGACAGAAAGTCCTATACCGGTTATATCTTTAAACTGGCCAATGCTGCAGTAAATTGGTAATCAAGGAAACAACAAACAGTCGCCTTATCGTCGACGAGGCAGAATATGCTCTTACAAATGCTACGAAAGAAGCAATACACATTCAGCACTTTCTAGATGAAATTTTGAAATCACCTGTGGGAACAATCACTATTTATAACGACAACCAGGGATGTCAGGAACTTGCGAAAAATCCTATATTTCATTCACGTACAAAGCACATTGATGTGAGGCTTCCCTTCGTCAGGAATGCCGTCGAAGACGGATTAATAAATTTGAAGTACCTATCAACCAAGGAAATGCCTGCGGACATCTTAACCAAGGGTCTATCTGGAGCTATTCATCGAGAGTGTCGGGAGAAGCTCGGTCTATGTAAACCTGATAGTGAGTAGCGTTCGTAAGTTTGAGGGAGAGTGTTGTGCGAACTCATTCGCGTTGAACAAACTTTCGGACGCGTGTGGTTCATTATTGATTTAAGTTTTTGGCCTACGTGAACCGCCTTCGGGGGTAGATCGATTACTCCACATGGTCGCGTTACTTACCGCTAGAAACTAGCAGTGTGTCTTTAAAAGTATTCGCGAGCGCGTCATGTTATCTGTATGCCGATGTGTTTCTTATACAGTTCAAACAGACTATTATCTCTTATATCATTATTACAAACTAAGTTATTGTTCGGTTAATAAATAAATACCTTATATAAATTCGACCACATAAATCTCATTCCACTAACACAACTTTAACAAATATTAACTATCCCAGCATTTGCCTAAGATCCAAGGAAACCACAGAAAAACTTGGACCAGAGTAGCCGGCCCCGGAATCGAACCTGTGACCTCCCGAATGCTAAGCAATTGCTTAAAATTAAAATGCGCTTACTATTTATATGTTCTTGTTGGTTTGGGAAAACCGGCTAATTGTTTTGTTTATAATGGTCTTAAATATAGAACTATTTAGACCTTCTGTGAATTCATTTGTGATATTTTTGTTTTGATTAATAGCTTTTTGTATTTCAAGTTTCTCGAAATAGTTTAATCTGTTGCCATTATTTTCTAGATGGATAATAAATGAACAATCGTCGTTAATAGTACGTTTTGACGATATATAAAGCTGTGCTAAGTCTGTAGATACTTTATTGTCGGTGATAAATTGTTTGTGTTCTATTAGTCTTATTTTTGAACAACACAAGTAATTTTGTACACCTCTGATTTTTTGTGTTTGTCTACCTTATCCACTTTATTACTTATTAACATTTTTTTTAGATTATTTGTATTACTAATTGTATATGTATATAGGATTTTATTAAATTTGATTAGTTGAAGCAAATAAAGAAATTGCATTAAACATTGATTACATCCGCTTTATCATACTATTTGAAGTGCCTTTAATAAATATCGCAGATAATAAAAATTCTTAAATAGAACGGATGAGATTAATTATTTAGTTTTATTAATTTCACTTTTAAAGGAAACGTTTCTCGTCAACATGAATTCAGTCTTGTTATTATTTTTTGCGTGGCTTTCACATATCTCGTATGCAGACTCCGACGTTACATTTTCAGGAGACGTTTTCTCCGAAAAATCCTTACAAAAACTTCACGAATTTCTTGAAAGGTACGTACCTAACACAATTTTAATTGCTATATAAACCAAATAATTTAATTTTTCGTTCGTTAACAGTTCTGATGTTTCATCAAATCCGGTACAATTAAGAAGTGCAGTAAGCGTATCAACTGAAGCTGTCATAAACGACTATGTTGATAAGTTAGTAACTCAAATTCAAAGTGCAATAGTCGAGAAAGGATTAGATACAATTACAGTACCAGATGTTGCTCTTTCATTTAAACATGTAAGTAATTTACAATTAGGAGGACTTGCATATTGAGAATGAATTATGCTTATAAATAATTACAGAAATATGTATTAGTTACCTACTCTGGAGTGTTGAAACTTACTCAAGGTAATGTAACAAATATCTCTTCAGTCAAACGCAATGGAGACGTGGTGCTTAGTTATAGCGACAAATACCTCAACCTTGAAGTTCCTCTAGCTTTTAATTCACTTAATGTAAGTAAAGTACATTTATTACTTAAATAATTTCACTTTAGAAGTACCTGATCCTTATTTTTTTCTTTTTTTGGTAGATCAAGTATCATTACAAAGCAAAAGTTATGAATATTGGGCCTAGTGGTAGGGTAATCGGCAAAGTGTCATCAACAACATTCAGATTGGCACTTGGCTTCAATTTTACAGGCTACGCAGTAGATTTAAATGATTTCGCCGTTCAAAATATTGGGTAAGTATACGTACAGCACAGACACCTATCAGAAACTTTACCAATAGATGCGCCATCTAACACATTCAATCTAAACGACATGTTCCAATCTTATGAAGCCGAAGCACTTTAATGAATTGCTGCATATAAGTGAATTTGAAATTTAAACATTTTATACTCACATATCATTTGAATTAATGTGGATAAATCTTAATTTGCTTTATACAGCGACATAAACCTGAGCTTCAAGGGCAATTCGGTAATCGATTGGCTTCTGAAGATCATTACAAACCTGGTGATTCCATCCTTCAAGAAGACTATTAAAAATATTGTGGAAACAAATGTGTACAACGTTATTGTAGATTACGTCGATACTGTGAACAATGCATTGCAAGGTTTACGTCAATAACAGTACAAAAAAGTATATCTAGTGTATTTAGAGACAATACTCATTACAATATTTCTATTCCATTTGAACTTGTTTTATTTTAACAAAAATATAATATGGTAGCTGTTATTCAATTACTACTTAAATCGAGTTCGTTAATAAAATTAAGCAAAACAAAGGGAAAATACAAAAAAACGATAAACGATTGTAACGATTCAGCGGTTGGATAATTATGAAACATTATATTAATAAGTAAATCAATGAAGAAAAGTGTTTTTTTAATGTTTAAAATAAGTTTAACGTAAATCTACATATGTTTCGACAGGATAGTGCCTTTTGCAACAGTATTCAATTTTCTTTTCAATAAAAATTGTGGTAATTTTCTGAGTTTTATTTCAACCCTTTTAAAATTTAATTAAAACGTATATTTATGTAATTAATCTAAATTGAATATGACGATACATTTTTAGCACACGCAAATTAAAAATTTGAATAATACTTAAACAGTTACCTATTATCAAAAAATCTTGATTGTAAGAAAGAATGCAAACTTGTAATATTATTAGTTTTATGGTTTCTATAAAAAATACAAATCGTGAATATGAAGTAAACAACCAAACAGCAGAAAATAATTGTGATTGAATCAATAGTTCTTAATAAAATTAAATGTGAAATTAAAAAATTGAAGCCAAACCAAACCTTCTTAAAGATTATTTGGAAAAATAACACATAAATTTACCAAAGAACTTTACTTTACCATTGTTCGTTGTATTTACATATTTTTCTAATAATCTTTTTTGATAGTCGGACAATCACTTTGTAATTTTACGATTAGTATCAATACTCTTTCATGTAGGTGATATTTATAAAATTATATTAGTGTTGCATTTCATTATATGAATTATAAAAGAAACCAGAAAGCATTAGTTACAGGTGTGCCAGTTTTATCATACTATTTGAAGTGGCTATTTACTAACAAAAACACTCGTTAATACATTTTTTTTATAAATATCGCAGATAATTGTTAGAATGTATGAATACTAGGAAGAGTAGTGCATTTGAATGAACCCTAAATGTAGTAGATCAGCGCAAGCGCTAAATAAAAATTAGGTGGTTGATCGATCAGTATGAATCATGACAACAGAAGTAATAAGTTAAAAAGTTAAGACTAAAATATGTAATATGATGTAATCTAAGTTTAAGTTTGATCAATATAAGTGTGAAAATACTTCGTGTATTATTGCTGAATCTCCATTCTACAAATAATAACAGGGTTATGGGCCCAGAGATACGTACGATCACGATCGGTTAAAAGAAAAAGATTCAAAATGTCGACAATGGCAATGAAGGACAAATTTCTGATAACGCAGTTTGCTGGTGAAAATTTTAGTGCCTGGTCGTTTAGAGTAAAAAGCGTGCTGAGAGAAAGTAGAGCACTCAAAGCAATTGAAGATGAAAGTTATGCAAGTGTTACAGAAAATACAGATAGTGAAGGAAAAGCTCAAGCGATATTGATAGCAGCCGTTGCAGACAGTCACTTGGAATATCTGCGCGGGAAAGAGTCAGCCTATGATATGTATAAGAATCTAGTAGATAATTTTGAGAAGAAAAGTTCCAGAAGCAAGCTATTTCTGAGAAGAACATTAAATGAAATGAGATACAATGAACGGGATAAATTGATCGAACATTTTGTGAAAATGGAAGAAATTTTTGCTCAACTAAGAGATGGAGATAGTGTAATCTCGGAAGAAGAAAAAGTAAATTATGTACTGTTGTCAATGCCCAAGTCCTATGAAAACGTTGTAACTGCTTTAGAAACAATAGAAAATCTAAGATACGATTTCGTGAAGACCAGATTAATGGCTGAAGAAGAAAAGCAAAAAGGACACAATACAAGTGATCGTCGAAGTGTGAGTAACGCTTTTCTGTGCTATAAGTGTGGAAAGCCCGGACACAAAAAATTTGAATGCAGATCAAGAGCTCAATCTTCCAGAAATTTCAATCGCCAATCCAATACAAACGATGAGCAGCGTTATTCCGGTGAGAAACAGAGTTCGAGCTTTGGTCGACAACAACAATCAAGAGGGAGAGGTGGAAATCGAGAAAACAGATACAAGTCAACACATCTTACAGAAGCCGACAATTCAGCGTTTCTGTGTGGTGAGACAAACGAAGCCTTGGTATGTCAAAATAATGTAAACTGTATCGAATGGTATATTGATTCTGGTTGTTCAGATCACCTTACAAATGACAAAGAATATTTTTCAGAATATCTAGAATTAAAGAAACCTAAGCTGATTTCAGCAGCAAAAAACGGGAGCGTCATAAAAGCAATAGGCATAGGGAATATCGAGATTAAATGTAAAGCTTATAATAGAGTCGAATATTGTACTGTCAAAAATGTTTTACATGTACCAGATTTGCGGAAAAACTTACTGTCAGTTTCAAAAATGGAAGGTAATGGAATGAAATTAATATTTGCTAACAAAAAGGTAAAAGTATTTAATAAAATGAAAAATGATAAATTAATAATGGTAGGTAATAAAGATAGTCATGGCTCTTTGTACGTAGTTAAGACAGAAATTTCGAAATCAAAACATTGTAACTACTCCGAAAATAATAAACAAGATGAACTGTTGAGACTCTGGCACAGACGCCTAGGACATTTGAGTATGGGTAATATAAATATACTAATTAAAAGAAATTTAGTTGATGGATTAGAAAACATTAAAAGTACAAATATTGAAAATACCTTGTGTGAAGAATGCGTAATGGGCAAGATAACCAGACAACCATTTAAAGCAAAAGGCAATCGCGCCACCAGTCCATTAGAATTAGTACATAGCGATGTATGTGGTCCGTTAAACCCCACCACATGGGATGGGTACAATTATTTTGTAACTTTTGTAGATGACTTTACACATTTTGTTATTGTTTATCTTATTAAATATAAGTCCGAGGTATTTGAGAAATTTAAATCATACTATAACTATGTAACTAAACACTTTCAGAGAAACATCTTGAAATTAAGAGCAGATAATGGGGGAGAGTATGCGTCACGAGATCTTGAACGATTCTGCGATATCAATGGGATAGTTCTCCAACATACAGTAGCCTACAATCCTGAGATGAACGGGGTTGCAGAAAGGATGAATAGAACGCTGATGGACAAGGCTCGTACTTTACTAATTGAAACACGAGTTAACAAAAAATTATGGGGCGAGGCCGTATTGTATTCAGCGTATGTGACGAACAGAAGTCCAACTACAGATAGAGAAAAAACCCCTAGTGAATTATGGGAGAACAGGAAACCGAATCTCAAGAATTTAAGAGTTTTTGGTAGCATAGCTTATGCTCACGTTCCAAAAGAACAGAGACATAAACTTGATCCAAAAGGAAGAAAGTTAATCATGGTTGGTTATTGTCTCTCGGGTTATAAACTATGGGATGAAGAAGCTGGTAAAACTGTTGCAGCAAGAAACATTGTTTTTGATGAAAGACCAAAATCACAGGAGGAGTATGCAATAATTTCAGCAAATGAGGAAGAAATTGAAGATAATATCCCACAAGAGTTAGAAACAGTTCAAAAGGATACGAACCAAGAGTCAAGCAATGAAGATACCAGATCTAAGAGAAAAAGAGGTAATGAGACAGTAAAAGACACGCGGATAAGAAAGAAACCAATCTGGCATGATGATTATGAAATGGATTTTTCAAAGGAAGAAGAAGAAGAAGCCTACGTGGCGTACTGTTTATTAACTCAAACCGAAACTCCAATGACTTATGAAGAAGCAATGAGTGATCAAACATGGCGAGAAGCAGTAAATACTGAATTAACAGCTCTAGAGAAACTCCAAACTTGGAAAGAAACGAAGTTACCAAAATACGAGAAAGCTATTGATACAAGATGGATATTTAAAATCAAGGAAGACGGCACCAAAAAAGCAAGACTTGTAGTTAGAGGATTCCAAGCAAAGAAAAAACATTCACTAGATACCGTATACTCACCAGTAGCTCGTATGTCAACTATAAGAATGATGATATCAAAAGCGACACAAGAAAACCTAAACGTCTATCAGTTGGATATACCCACAGCCTTTCTAAATGGTGAATTACAAGACGATGTTTACATAAAGATTCCAAAAGGTATGAAGATAAGAAATCACAACACAGTGTTGAAACTAAATCGAGCTCTTTATGGACTAGTAGAATCACCAAAATGTTGGAACGATACAATAAGTGAATATGTAAAACAAAGAGGTTTTGAAAGATCAAACTACGATTATTGTCTGTATTACAAAACAGATTGCTGGATGATAGTCTACGTAGATGACATATTAATCATTGGACAAGACTTATCCATAATCGAAGATTTGAAGAAACAATACAATGCAAAATGTCTTGGAAAGATGAAGAACTTCCTAGGAATGGAAATAGAAAGAGAAGAAGGAAATGTAATCATCAAGCAAGAAAAATATATACTCAAAATACTAGAGAAGTTTGGTATGAAAGATAGCAAAGGAGCTAAAACACCCATGGAAGTGAATTTAAACCTAGAAGAAAAGGAATCAGATGTACGAACAAATGCACCGTATAGAGAACTAATTGGAAGTCTAATGTATTTAACAGTTACTTCAAGGCCAGACTTGGCCTACTCAGTGAGCTACCTAAGCAGAAGTGTAGAAAATCCAACAGAAAAACATTGGGTTTCAGCTAAACGAATCTTGAGATACCTAGTAGAAACAAAAGGTAAAGGATTAGCATTTATAAAAAGTACAGAATGCAATTTATACGCATATTCTGACTCAGACTGGGCTGGAGATAAAAAGGAAAGAAAAAGTGTGAGTGGTGCAATAATATTTCATGGAAAGAATCCTATCCAATGGCATTCAAGGAAGCAAAAGTGCGTAGCACTTTCTACAGCAGAGGCTGAATATATTGCAGCAGCACAAACAGCTCAAGAACTACTCAATCTAAAAGGAATACAACTACATTTAGGACTGCAAGGTCAAGCCGATTTACTAGTTGATAATAAAGGAGCAATATGTATGGCAAAAAGCTATGAAAATTCTAAGAGAACTAAACACATTGATATCAAAGTTCATTTTATTAAAGATCTCGTGATAAGCAAACAAATAAATATACAATATATCGAATCAGAAAATAATATAGCTGATTTAATGACCAAAAGTCTATGTAAATTAAAATTTACCAATTTAACAAACAAATTTTTGAAGTAAGATGTTATGAAAATGTTAGTGTAACTATTATTATAGAATTGATGGTAGAAATAAGAAACTTTTTAGTTCGATTGAAATTTTTATTTTAAGTTCTAATAAGTAAATAAAAGAAAAATTGTGAATCGAGGAGGAGTGTTAGAATGTATGAATACTAGGAAGAGTAGTGCATTTGAATGAACCCTAAATGTAGTAGATCAGCGCAAGCGCTAAATAAAAATTAGGTGGTTGATCGATCAGTATGAATCATGACAACAGAAGTAATAAGTTAAAAAGTTAAGACTAAAATATGTAATATGATGTAATCTAAGTTTAAGTTTGATCAATATAAGTGTGAAAATACTTCGTGTATTATTGCTGAATCTCCATTCTACAAATAATAACAATAATGAGCATTCGTAAATAGCACAGATGTTAATTAGTCTGTTTAATTAATTTTACTGGTAAGCAAAACGTTTGTCGTCAAAATGAAGCCTATGATGTTACTACTTTTTGCATGCCTTTCACATATTTCGTATGCAGATTCCGATATTACATTTTCAGAAGATATTTTCTCAGCAGAATCCCTACAGCAGCTTTACGAAGTACTTGAGTGGTAAGCCATCAAAAAATATTAAGGCTTCTATTAATTATAACATCATTTTTGTTCTTTAATAGTTCCAATTTGCCATCACATTCAGTACAATTAACTAGTACAACAAGTCTTTCAACTGTAGCTGTTATAAATGACTATGTTGATAAGTTGATAACCAAAATTCAAAGTGTAATTGTTAACAATGGAATGGATACAGTCAATTTACCAGATGTTAGTCTTTCGTTTAAACGTGTAAGTAATTTGCAAACAAATTTAACTATCGAAAATTATTAAAATTAAAAAATTACAGAAATATATATTGGTTACCTACACTGGAATATTAAATTTAACAGACGGTAATGTAACAAATGTCTCTTCGATTAGTCGCAATGGAGATGTGGTAGTCAGCTATAACAACAAATATCTCAATCTTGAGGTTCCACTTACTTTTGACGAGCTTAATGTAAGTACAATTCACTAACAAAACTGGTATAAAATAATTTCACTTTGGAAATACATAATTCTAAGCAATTTTTTCTCTTTCTTTGTAGATTAAGTACCATTACAGAGCAAAGTTTTTGAATATTGGACCAAGTGGTGAAGTTATCGGTAAAGTGTCATCTACAACATTCAAATTTGCTGTTGGCTTCAACTTTACCGGTCACGCGGTTAATTTAAATGAATTCACCCTTACAAATATTGGGTAAGTACATAGCACGGACACTTATCAAAAACTGAACAAACAACCACACCATCTAACGGTTTCGATCTAAAAGACATTACTGCAAACAATTATTGTGCTAATTTATACATTTAGCTTACGTACTTATTGATATTAATGTGGTTAATTAATTTGTTCTGTTTAGTAACATAAACCTGAGCTTCAAAGGCAACCCGCTAATCGATTGGTTTCTAAGAATAATCACAAATCTCGTGACTTCGCTATTCAAGGGTACCATACAACAAGTTGTGGAAGGAAACGTGTACAGTATAATTGTGAGTGTCATAGACGCTTTGAATGAGGCTTTGCAAAGTTTACGTCAATAACAGTACAAAAATCAAAAAGCAAAAATGTAATTATAAACAGTACCAAATAAAATCAATGTAATTGAATTGTTTTTGTTTATTTTCAAAATGATGATAGTTTTTGTAGATATATATTTAAGAAGCATGAGTTAACTATAATGCATAATAATTAAGTAGGTAATTGGCCGAAAACTCTTGGTGAAACATTATATAAATATTAACGAATAAAAACACTTGGAGACGTTTCACTTATTTATTGAAAACTCAATGTACATTTCGCCAGTTACGGCATCATCAGGAGTATTATTAGATTACTAAAGTTACAAATTACAGCGAGTTCCTTAAATATTAGAGGTCTTAGGTGGTATCAACTTAGGATCTAGGAGGGGGTTGTTGCCAAACATTAGTTGGTCGTTTGCCAAGGGTTTGTTTAGTAAAATAGCTTTTTTAATTTCTAATATTTCATAGCGGTCTAAGATCTTTCCCCCTGGTAAATGATGTAATAATTTTAAATTATTTTTGTTAGTTGTGTGGTTATTTTCAATTAAATGCGAAGATAGTCCTGAGCAATGATTATTGTATAAAGCACTGCGAATATGGTCATTGTAGCGTGTTGTAATTGACCTTTTGGATTTTCCAATATATATGGTTGGGCAGTCTGAGCAGGTAATTTCGTAGACACCGCTTTTCTGGGTATTGTCTACTTTCTTAATTAGTTTATTGTTGACTAATAGTTTGTTTAAGTTGGAATTATTAAAGTATGCTGCATTAATGTTAAATTGTTTTAATTTATATCCTATTTTTGTGCTTATTTTTCCATAATAAGGGATTTTTCTCTATTCGTTGTTGCTTTTGTTATATGTGATGGGGTAGATCAGATTGATAAACTTTTGTTTTAATTTTTTTGATAACATTTTTTCTACTGTATGCGGATCGTATCCATTGTTGATGGCTATAGTTTTGATGGTATTAATTTCTTTTTTATAGTTGTCTTTAGATAGAGGAATGTTTATGGCTCTGTTTAACATTGAGTGAAAACTGGCTAATTTTATGCTATTAGGATGATTTGAGCTGAAAGGGATAATGCAGTCTGTGAAGGTTTCTTTTCTATATATGTCGAAGTCAATTTTATTATTAATTATGTTGAGCTTAAGATCTAAGAAGTTTAAGCTTTTATGGCCTATTTCTAATGTGAACTGAATATTTTTGTTAATATCGTTGAGGTAATTTAAGAAGTTGTTGAGTTGTCGTTCAGTACCGACCCAAATGCAAATTATATCGTCTACATAACGTAGCCATAAATGAATATATTTTTTAAAAATATGGTTGGTTTCTAAAAACTTTTCGAATTTGTTCATGAAGTAGTCGGCGTAAAAAGGTGAGATTGACGAGCCCATTGGAAGACCACTCTTTTGCAAGAAGAGTTTTTCATTAAACATAAAATAATTTTGATTTAGGCTAAGTTCGATTAGCGTTTTTAGTTCTGATTGTAGAATTTGGTCGATATTGTACGAGGATAGGTCTTTAAATAATAAGTCTTTTAACTCAGTAGTTGGGATAGATGGAAATAAATTTTTTTTTTTTTTTGATGTAAAAAATTTATTTCCATCTATCCCAACTACTGAGTTAAAAGACTTATTATTTAAAGACCTATCCTCGTACAATATCGACCAAATTCTACAATCAGAACTAAAAACGCTAATCGAACTTAGCCTAAATCAAAATTATTTTATGTTTAATGAAAAACTCTTCTTGCAAAAGAGTGGTCTTCCAATGGGCTCGTCAATCTCACCTTTTTACGCCGACTACTTCATGAACAAATTCGAAAAGTTTTTAGAAACCAACCATATTTTTAAAAAATATATTCATTTATGGCTACGTTATGTAGACGATATAATTTGCATTTGGGTCGGTACTGAACGACAACTCAACAACTTCTTAAATTACCTCAACGATATTAACAAAAATATTCAGTTCACATTAGAAATAGGCCATAAAAGCTTAAACTTCTTAGATCTTAAGCTCAACATAATTAATAATAAAATTGACTTCGACATATATAGAAAAGAAACCTTCACAGACTGCATTATCCCTTTCAGCTCAAATCATCCTAATAGCATAAAATTAGCCAGTTTTCACTCAATGTTAAACAGAGCCATAAACATTCCTCTATCTAAAGACAACTATAAAAAAGAAATTAATACCATCAAAACTATAGCCATCAACAATGGATACGATCCGCATACAGTAGAAAAAATGTTATCAAAAAAATTAAAACAAAAGTTTATCAATCTGATCTACCCCATCACATATAACAAAAGCAACAACGAATGGAGAAAAATCCCTTATTATGGAAAAATAAGCACAAAAATAGGATATAAATTAAAACAATTTAACATTAATGCAGCATACTTTAATAATTCCAACTTAAACAAACTATTAGTCAACAATAAACTAATTAAGAAAGTAGACAATACCCAGAAAAGCGGTGTCTACGAAATTACCTGCTCAGACTGCCCAACCATATATATTGGAAAATCCAAAAGGTCAATTACAACACGCTACAATGACCATATTCGCAGTGCTTTATACAATAATCATTGCTCAGGACTATCTTCGCATTTAATTGAAAATAACCACACAACTAACAAAAATAATTTAAAATTATTACATCATTTACCAGGGGGAAAGATCTTAGACCGCTATGAAATATTAGAAATTAAAAAAGCTATTTTACTAAACAAACCCTTGGCAAACGACCAACTAATGTTTGGCAACAACCCCCTCCTAGATCCTAAGTTGATACCACCTAAGACCTCTAATATTTAAGGAACTCGCTGTAATTTGTAACTTTAGTAATCTAATAATACTCCTGATGATGCCGTAACTGGCGAAATGTACATTGAGTTTTCAATAAATAAGTGAAACGTCTCCAAGTGTTTTTATTCGTTAATATTTGCATAATAATTGTTTATTTCGATAGCTAAATAAACAATTTTCAGCAAAACTTTTTTACTAACTAACCAAATTACCCCCGCACTGCGGATTTCTATTACCTAAATTATTTATAATTCTAATAGTCACGCACAGTTCTCATTGAATTCAACCTTATTGCCAAAATCAGTACCAAGAAAATACTATTATTTTCACAACGTTCAAATTTTTTTAGATTCTAGAACCTTCTAGACAATTCTAGAACATTTTCGAACCTTTTGGAAAATCAAGAACATTCTAGAACCTTTTGGAAAATTTTAGAATATTCCCGTACCGTCTATAGGAAATTCTAGACCATCTAGAAATTTTTATTTTATTCTCCATATGAAGCACACTGTAATGATACCATATCTTTGAAACCAACCCCTGCAGCTGAAAATCGAAACCCATTTCATGGAATGGGCATAAAAGCTTACAATACATTGTAAGGAAAACTTTTGTATATTTGTAATTATTAACAAATTAAGTAGACTTATAATAAACAATTTATTGCACATTCGTGATTAGGAAGGCCAGATTACCTACTTTATTTATTCAATGCGCCATTTGGCTTTTTATCACTTGTATACCAAATTTATGATAGATCGTTATCAAGGGATTATACTTCTATTCCATTTTAAATAATAAATTAAGTTCCTATTATGACTAGGATTTATAATTACCTACCCCTAATTAACCCTAACAACACTCGCTATCGAATATATTCGATAATTGCAAATTACAGATAATTTACACTAAAAATAAAAACGTTTTTATGGATAGACAACGAAATGTACCATATATCAAGTGCTTAATGTAATCTCGATATCTCACTCTCATTTTTATCGAAAAGTTTCAAAAATTTGTTGTTTAATTAACGTACCTGCGTCTTGATAAAAGATAACCTCTTCTCTTATTCGTATCTTGAAGTGTTTATTATTAATGGCCAATATATAGCTGATTTATTCAACAGAATCACCAGTATCTAAATATTTATAACGTGTTTGTTCGCCATGAAGAGTTGTATATTGTTGTCAGTATTTTGCCTTTTGGGAAATGTTTATGCAGAAAGGGAAAGCAACCCTGTTAAATTAAGTTTGACAGAATATACAAAGAACGCTGAGATACTGTCACCGAAAAATCTGAGAGCACTTTACGAGAAACTGGAAAGGTAAAGTTTTCAGTAGGTAATGGTAATTTAACTACATAGAATTCGCTTCAAATTACTTACACAACGTTACCTAAATATAAGTAATATTTGATATTCCTACAGAGAGGTCCTTTATTAAAAACTTTGAAAGCACCTAAAGTGAGGGATTTATAATACGCAAGTCATTTATGTAAATGTCATGTCATTCAAATTATCGACACAATAATATGTTTAAAAATATCTTTAATTTGGCAGATCTAACAATAGCATCCAGACTTATAGCGAACCAATAGAAGCTGTTGTAAATGAGTATGTTGACAAACTATTAAAAAATTTAGATGAATACATCATTGATAATGAAAAAGATGCGTTACAAGTACCAGACATAAACGAAAAATTTGAATATGTAAGTAAAAAAGAAACACATCCTATATTAAAAAAAATTTAATTAAATTTTAATTTAATTTTTCGGTTAGATTAAAAAGATTCTCACTCTAATAAGGGGAAGATGTCAGATGTCACTACTTAAATTATTTTTTTAGCCTTCTTTATTCGATAATAAACGTATATCTTTTAATAGTGAATTAAAATTTGACCAATGGAGTTTTAAAGTGGATTGTCTACCATTGTACGTAAAAGGAGACGTTGATATTGACTATAGTGAAAAAAGTTCTTAAATTATTAGTTCCAAAGTAACTTATGTATGCATTTAAGTATGTACCTTAGTGTAATTAAATTTTTATTTCTCATTACTTGTTGTATTCTATCTTATATAGATCAAATTTGACTATTTAGCCGAAATACAGAGTTATGCACGACAAGGGGGAGTGACAGCCGACGTTTCCGAAACAGGTTTCACCTTTGGAATTGCTTTTTATTTTAACTCCTACAAAGCTTCTCTAACTACATTTAAAGTAGATGAAATAGGGTAGGTGAAATGTATAAAACACTATAATTACTTTAAGTCTGTCCCACCCCATCATAGGTAGTCAAAATTCAATATATTTTAATATAATTCAGTCTCAAGTTACTCGTATACTTGATGAGTATTTTTATCCAATTTACAAACAAAGTTATGATAACAATATTCAACAAGATTTATAAAAAAAGAAAGATAATGACTGTTTAAAAGTAAATTACAATATAAATAATGTATTTTGGTAAATAAGGTAATCCCCTAATAAACGTTACATGCTCTTAAAATTAAGTGTAGAGAAAATCTGGAAAACTGTTTGAAAGACATCATCAAACCTAAACCTGCATTTTTGTTTTAGATCAATCAAATTTAACTTTACAGGCCACATACTGATTGATTGGTTAGCTTCGTTTCTGATAAATGTAATCTTGCCACTTTTCAACCATCTTATTCGAACAGTACTAGAAAATGACGTCCAAGGGATTTTACAAAATGCTATTGAGGCTATCAATTCTGCATTACAAAAGGTACTATCTGGAAATGAAGCAAAATTCATTATTCTAACGACAAACTGTATCAACAAAAAATTATAAGACAAATACGTCAAATACAAAAAATAAATAAATAGGTTTATCTATTATAATTTGAGTTTTTGTAGCTACAGCCATACAAATAGATTAGTAATTTTTAATCACAATAATTACAACAAGAAATACTTAATTACATTTAATTTAATTATATTTAATAAAAATATCCCTTTTTGCTCTAATATTTAAAGTGGAAGGTTATTTGCTTAGAAATTTATTCTTAAGAAAATATTTCAGATATTTTCTATCTTAAGCACTTAGCAAAAATGGGGTTAATTAGCTTACCTAATGGTAAAAGAAACGTTTCTCGTTAAAAAAAAAAACGTTTTTATTTTATTATTTTCATATGCCTTTTCATATTCAGACTCCAACAAACATTACAATCCAAGAATATATAATTAGGTTTAAAGAGTTTGCTAGCAACGAAGACATTTTCTGAACAGAAACCCTACAAAAGCTTTACGAAAGGTAAGCACAATTAACACAATTTCCACGATATTATAATTAATTTTTATGTTAGGAGTTGTTTCAATTGTTAAGGCAATTTTGAAAATGAACATTATTCGTTCTAAACTATTTTCAAATGAATAACGTATAATACACACATGGGAAGCAATCGACATAGTTTAAAAAAAATCGTTGTTGTTGTCTTGAATGTTTGGCCCTAAAATTTTAAGAAGTAGTAGCTAATAATTTTTTATTTATCTCCAGCACAATAAAAAAATATCCAACGGTTTTTATTTATTTTACGTATATGTATAGAAATGCATTGTGTAATCATACAGGTCATTTAATTAAGAGTATGCTCGATGCACTTAGGACGTTGCCAACATCATAAAATTAATTGATAAGGATGAAAATTACCCTACTACTTTTATTCCCAAATAACAATTGCCTCTGATTTTTTTTTTATCAAAAATGAGACCTTAAATTTTATATCTTGAATTATATGAAAAACAACCATAGTCTCCAATTACATCTACACATATTGTATTTTTCCAAGAAAAATCAATTTATATATTCGATAAATACGTGTTGTATTCAGGGTGAAGATCAGTAATTACAGAAGAGGTGCCAAAAAAAGGTAGTTGAATGTGCACCATGAAAAGATTTATTTTGTTGCCATTGGTTTGCTTTATAGCAATTTCCTTGGCATACAATGAACTCTAAATAGAATTTCCTGAAAAATTAACGTTCAACGAATTTGCAAAAAACGATATTGTTTCACCGGAAGTCTTGCGAGCACTCACCGAAGAATTCGAGAAGTAAATTTAAATAGTTCACTTTTTTAACTAGTTTGGGTAATCGAAACTGGTACTAAATGTAAACAGCTAGAAAGCATTCTAATATTAAAAAAATAAATAATATTTTCTTGAAATAAAAAATATGTTTTTATGGAAAAGGGGTCACACATCGTTTAACGGGGTGTTCAAGCATATGGAGCATCAATTATGGCAGTTGTAAATGGTTGTGTTGATAAACTTATGAACAATTTGAATAATTTTACTTCTAATCGAGGTCTTAATGAATTGAAATTTCGGAAAAGCTCGAGCACGTAAGTAATTTCACGAAAAAAAGTTATACATTGATCTCTCTGATTTCTGATAAAAAACGCTCGCACTGTGAGTGGAAGAGAACTCGCCTGGATCAGCACTATATACAGTTTAAGTATTTAAGAGCAAGATGCTTGCGTTTGTCAAAACTGCTATACAAAGATTACATTACAGGCGTCGAAAATTCTCTGAGTCGTGATTCAAAATCCTTCTGGCGTTTTGTAAAAAATTTAAAAACTAGACATAGTTTTCCCAGTGAGATGCTCCTGGAGTCAAACGGTGTAAAGCGCAATGCCACTGATGGCCAAAGTATAGTCAACCTTTTTTCAGATTATTTCAAATCTGTTTACTCTGAACATAGTTTGTTTTCCGACTCTGTATTAGATTATTGCTCTCACTCGGAGGACTACTATACTATTACGATTGAATCATTGGACTCCGCCTTCAATAAACAAGACAATTCTGTGAACTCCGGTCCCGATAATATTCCGCAATTTTTCCTGAAAAATTGTTGGACTAACTTAAGATTACCAATTCAAGCACTGTTCAATGATTCACTCAAGACAGGCATCTTTCCTTACGTATGGAAACGTGCCTTCATACAACCTATTTTTAAGTCCGGAAACACTTGTGATATTAGTAATTACAGACCGATCTCAATATTATGTACTCTCTCCAAGTTCTTGGATTCCTTGGTGGCCGACCATGTTGTTGATACCTACTCTTCGATTATTGTAAAGGAGCAGCATGGATTCGTTGCTGGTCGCTCCACTGTCACAAACCTTGTTTTGTTTAATAACTTTATTGTCAACACTCTCAGCAAGTCTCATCAAGTAGACTGTATTTATATTGATCTTAAAAAGACTTTTGACAGTGTCGATCATGCTATATTTCTGCACAAACTAAAGGTCATTGGGTTCAGTGGGGGTTTACTGAAGTGGCTGCTTTCCTACCTTTCGGACCGAGAGCAGTCGGTCAGACTAAATGGTTTTGAATCCCCGTTTGTTTCTGTTATGTCAGGTGTTCCACAGGGCTCAAACCTTGGCCCTATTCTTTTTATCTTATTTATCAACGATTTGGTCGGCTCGCTGAGGTTTCTGAAAGTTTTACTTTACGCGGATGACGTGAAGTTGTTTAATAGGGTGAGTAGCTTGTCTGACGCATATGCGATGCAATCTGATTTAGATTTAGTGTCTGCTTGGGCTGGGTCGAACAAATTAAAAATCAATTTTGATAAGACTTGTGTCATGTCTTTTGCTAGCGGAGGGTCCGCCTGCCACTTCTGTTACTCAATGGACGGTAATAATGTGCAGAGAGTTGAGCAGGTTAAAGACAGGAGTCATTTTCACATCCAGCCTTTGATTTGATGATCATGTGCAATATACTACAAATAAAGCATTAAAAACATTGGGCTTTGCCGTTAGGTCATCCATTGACTTTCGCTCAGCCCAGTCACTGAGACACCTGTACGTCTCTTTAGTCCTGCCAATTCTGATGTTATCTGGTCTCCTTACACGCAGACCCAGATAGACGGGGTCGAAAAAGTGCAACACAAACTGCTGAGAATTCTTTGCTATCGTTCAAATATAAAATTCGATTATTTCCAACATAAATATGACCATGTTTAGGCTGTGTTTAGTTTACCATCTTTGTATTCACGTAGATTATACCAAGACTACATATTTGCTTATAAGATAAAAAATAATAATTTAATAAACTCTACTGAAATTTGTTCACTATTTCAAGAAAGAGAGATAATTTGAGAGACCATAGAGAGGTTGGTGAGTCTCAGTTTCAAAGAAATTATTTATTTTTTTCTTCTATTCCTCGTCTAAAAAGAGCTTGGAATGCTCTGGATGATGGTTTGAAGACTTTGAACTGTATGGGTAGATTTAAGGGAGGAATTAGAGCACTGCTGTTTACGGATAGCGATAATGCGGATTGAATTGTTTGATTTAATTTAACTCTAGTACAAATTTAATTTTTATACATATGTTATTTTTATTGCTTATTTTTTGTTTATCCCGACGTTAAAAGACTTTAAAAGACTTCATAAGTCTATTATCATTAATTAATATTTGTTATAAGTGTGACAAGTCTTTGTCGCATTTACAGTTCTGCTATGTATTGGATCTATACTCGACTTCCAACATTTATTTATACTCTTGTAAAGAGCCTTCGGCTCGTTGAAAATAAATAAATTAATAAAATAAATACAATAGCAAATAAACTTACTACTTGATGATTCTTTTGTTTGTTGTTAGGATTTTACTGGAAATTCTTCTTTAAAACTTTTTTTTATTAAAAAAATGGTTATATCATAAGTTTAAAACATAAACATTACAAATGGTAAATTAAGAGGCCTGTCTACTATTGTACGCAAAGGAGATGTCAAAATAACATATGGCGATAAACAACTGAGTATATTAGTGCCTGTTGGAATTAAGTCCTTCTTTAAGTATTTTCAAATATTACACCATGATAATTACTTATTTTTCCTCTAATTACCATCATGGATGTTGGTTGTGTAATAATAAAAGATTTTTTAACCCCTTAAAACTTCGAGTTTGGTTTTGTACTAGAGAATGATGAAAGTATTTAATAAAGATTTTGAAAAATATTTAATATCAAAACTAGTTTTCATATTAGTTTCTGTGTTAATTGGTAGATACGATTCTGATTACAAATTAATTATAATTATGTAGCCAAGATAATGAAACTTGGGCCAAGAGGATGTGTAACCGGAGATGTAGCAGAAACTACCTTTACTTTTGGTCTTAGTTACAACATTACAGGTCGTCGAATATCATTGGACTCGTTCAAAATCTATAACATTGGGTAATATCAAACATATGTACCTACATATTTCATTTTCTTTAACACACAAACATTCTTTAAATCTTTTCTGAATAAATCACGTCACAACGATAGGTACATATACACCAATAATTCTGAAAATCAATTTTTGTTACTACATATTACCACTATTCAGTAGATATCATTCCATGTTTAATTATAGATATGATATCTTTTCTTATAAAATGAAAACACTTACTTGCAGTAGGTACTTACACTTTTCTTGGTATTTTTTCAGACAATTTTTATTAAGCTATTTAGAAAGATCTTTACAGAAAATACGCAATATAACCATCTACATTTTGTTAAGTTCTGAAATATTAAATGAAATTATTTTAATTAAGTGTGATGTCGGGGAAAATGACAAAACGTTTCTAATGATCATTTGACAGCCGCGTTTCATAAGCGAAAGTGTCAGAATTTGTTGAGCTCAAATATTTACAGAATAATTTAACCCGAAAAAACGAATTACCTTTTTTCCTTTAGCACAAATATAAAGACGTTTCGTATGCTGTATGATACGTGACATTATGTTTCAGATCAATTACACTTCGCTTCTCCGGCAATATTTTGACCGATTGGTTGGTATCTCTTATAACCTATATCATACTCCCATTTTTCAAACGCATAATTCCGACAGTTCTGGAAAAAAACTTCCATTATATTTTAGCAAACATTGTTGATTTAATTAATTCAGTATTGGAAAAAGCATCCCCTTAAATATTATTGTAACATCGAGCGCATTGTATTATAGCTACATAATTATAAAAACAAAAAACAAAATTAGTTTTTCTTTACTTCTCCCCGACTGAATTATTATAAAGGGATGATCCGTGTGGTGGAAAATTAGGAGATGATTCCCATTTAAAATAATGGCATTCAGACCATTACAATAATTAATGTTTCTGAAAACTAGGTAGGTACTTTTGAAAAGTAGATGATGTAAATTGAGCCATTTACATCAATTTGTGAATAATACTTTTAAGCGAATATATATTTAATAAAATAAGAAATGAATACAAAAACACATTTGGATAAGATTCACTAATATATTTTTAAATTTCTTAACAAATTTGTTTCGACAGTTACGTCATTTTCAAAAGATACATGAAATTGTATAATTTGTTAAGAAATTTAAAAATATATTAGTGAATCTTATCCAAAAGTGTTTTTGTATTCTTTTCTTATTTTATTAAATTAATTATGTTTCACAACGAATACACCACCAACTCTCTAAGTTTTATTAAGAATATATATTTATTAATAAATTGATCAGTTGATAAGGATGAACATTATTCTGCTGCCCTAATGAGAATTTATCTTTATAATCAAAAACGAAACATCTAATTTTTAATCTCTAGTCAGATAAAAGTCACAGCCAAATCTTATATAAATTACAAGTTTCAAGTTTCATTTAGAGTGATCATTAGTAAGTTAAGAGGAAGTGCTAATAAATAATTATCGGTTCACCATGAAAGGTCTCGTTATTCTATTACCCCTAATTTGCTTCTTAGCAATTTCCTCGGCGCAAGAAGAACTAGAAATCGAATTTCCTGATGAGTTATCGTTTGACGAATTTGCCGAAAACAGTGTTTTTTCAACAAAAATCTTAAGTGAACTTGCTGAAGAATTAGAAAAGTAAGTGAATTTTACTAATTAACTTAAGCTTTCGAAATCAATCTAAATTTATTAATATCAAAATAATATGTATTTTACTGTATTGAAAAAGTTCTTTTTCTATTGCAAGGACCCACACATCAAATACTCGTGTCCAAGATTCAACTGTGGCAGTAGTAAACGATTATGTTGATAAACTCATAACTAACTTAAATAATTTTACTTCTAATAAGGGTCTTAACGAATTGGTTCTCCCTGATATTTCTGAATATATCGAATACGTAAGTTATTCCATTACAAAAGTCTACATTATATTTTTCATTCCTACAGGAAGTATATTGATGGTTTTTAAACTAAAAGTAGAACTTGATAAATCAGTCAAAATTCTTAAAAATTTTTTTTGATCTAGTTTACTGTCAGAACTTAAAATAAGTTTGTGGAGAACGATTTCACCAAAACTTATTAAATTAAAAGTTTAGGATTATGTAATTGTTCAACTGCGTTTGCAAAAAGCATGATCTTAAGGTTTTTCACAGAAACCTGCACTCTCACTTATTACCTTTACTGGATTATTAAATCTCACCGATGGTGAATTAAGTGGACTTTCCTCTATAGAGCGCAAAGGGGATGTTAAAATTACGTATGGCGATAAGGACTTGAGTATTCTGGTACCTGTTGGAATTAAGTCCCTCTCTGTAAGTACTTACATATATTAGAACATAATAAAGTACTTAAGGTTTTGAAAATATCTCAATTTTATAACAATTTTTACGATTCACATTAATTCTACATTTTCATTTTTAATCATGTAAAACGTATTAATTTTTTAGATAAAATATAATTATGTAGCCAAAATAATGCAACTTGGACCAAGCGGAACGATAACCGGAAAGGTCACAGAAACTAGTTTTACGTTTGGACTTAGCTACAATATTTCGGGTCACCGAGCCGCGTTGGACACCTTCGAAGTCAACAAAATTGGGTAAATGTCAACCATATTTCAATACCTTTAACAAAATAAACAAATACGCATATTCGTGTTAAAAAGGAATTATTATTACAAAGTTCAAACTTTATATTACAAATAGTATCCTTGAACCATTACTAAGTATCATATTTATTTCATGTTTGATTAAAGATATGATATCTTCTTTTACAAAAAAGCAACAATTGCCGCATTTATGTATTTCTGAGTGGTTTGTTTATAACTCTAGCAATATTTCTTTATTTCTTCCACTTTTATATAATTGTTATATTATCAACAGAGCACCTCCTTATTAGGAAACACTTACTTATCTAACTAAACTAAAAAAAATAGATGTTATCAAGTAAATGTTTTCTAGTTGATTTTCTTTTCCAACTAATAACACGTTCAATGACGACAAGATTTTAACCTAATTCACTCTAACCTAATAACCTATCCTGATAATTCTACCTATACTACCCAGACCCTTAAATAAATTCGTAACTGACCTCATTCGATAGCCCCGTTTCAAAGGCGAGGGCGTTACAATGTTTATTTGAAAAAATTCGGCAATTTGTCTGGTTTTAATATTTATTGATTATTGATTATGTTTCAGATCGATTACACTTAATTTCTCTGGACATATTTTGAGTGACTGGTTGGCAACCCTTGTTACCAACATCGCCCTTCCATTCTTTAAACGCATCATACAGAAGGTTCTTGAAAGCAACGTCAACAGCATTCTAGAAAGCGTTATTGACATAATAAACTCAGCATTGGAAAAAATATACCCTTAAGCACTGTTGCTGCATTGTGGATAATAATTAATATATAAATAATTAAACAAAATCTATTTTAGATAGAAACTGTATAAGTAGTTATTTCTGTTTACATCTTATCCATATTATTATTTAATAAAATTTGCTGCAACATACTTAATTTTAAAATTAATTAAATTTTATAGTTACAAAAAAAAACAATTTTAAAGAAAGTACTCATCTAAACCTCTTTAAAAAGTTCTTTTCGATAATTTTTAATACGGATTATTTACGTCACATTACTTCACAAAGTGAAACGACATTAATTTTTTATAAACTTTTTAATGATATTACATGTGTAACTTCACGTGGAGGACATCATCCACGTCCGCTTCACTTTTTTTAAAAGCTTTTATTTAACTTGCAATGTATTGTGACGGTTGTGTCATTCTGACGGTGACAAGCGCCAACTGCGAAAATTGAGTGGAGGTAACCTATGACGCGTTCCAGAAAGTCCGAGAATTGCTGGACGTTTCGAGAGTTGCCTAGAAACGTCCATAATACTATATAAGGAACAGCGTTGGACAGTTTGACAGTTTTTGATAGAAGAGGGTGACAGATATAAGCGAGAAGAGAAGAAAAGCGATTGACAAGCGAAATAGTGATAGAGTTGTTGTTGTTATCGAAATAGATATTGAATCGTTGTTGTTATAGAGTTAATTTAATAAGTGTTGAGAGAAAAAATACGTGATATTGTAAATTACGTAATAATTGGTGTCAGGAGTAAGGATTTATGCCAGTAACAAGAAGTCAAGCAGCAAAAATGGAGGAGCAGATAAAATGTTTGATGGAAATGCTTAAAGAATATGAAGCAGCCAAACAAGCATCCAAAGGACACATTAGAATCCGGCAGGCTCGGTTCAATTTTGAAGACGATGGTGAGGTATTTCGGCAAAAAATGGTGAAAATAGCAAAAAGAAGTCATGTCTTCAAAACCGAAGGAAGGGGTGAGTGAGCGCCCACGCTGTTGGACTTGCGACAAACATGGGCACCTTTCACGCGATTGCGTCAAGGGGAAGCGAGAAATTACATGCTGGAATTGTGGACGTACGGGGCACTTGAGCAGCGGCTGTCCTTCTGGAAGAAGACAGACGTCAGCCGCCGAAGCATCCTTGTTGTTATAGAGTTAATTTAATAAAAGTGTTGAGAGAAAAAATACGTGATATTGTAAATTACGTAATAGTATGTTTGTTCGGGTGGAATCTTGCTACTCAATTTTGAAGCAGATATCTTCAAACGATTGAGCTGAAATTTTGTATACACGTTTAGTTTGGATGACAATACACGATAAGCTGTGTGACATCGTTCTAAATCCAATATGGTGGACCATCCAAGATGGCGGAATAGTTATTTTTTATGCACTTCTGCAATATGGGTATCAAATGAAAGGGCTTGCCGAGAATAATTAGAAAAATATTCTGACATCGCTCTTAATCCAATATGGCGGACATTTACAGTTTTTATTGCTTTCTTATAGTATGGGTATTAAATGAAAGGGTCCGCTGAGAATAAAGACACGTTATAAAAAAAAGGTGATTATAAGCTCCATTGCTCTAATCCACCTGAAATTTGGTGTAGAGACCTCGATTATTCTTGAGGTAGAATTTTTTGAGCCTGTAACATCGGTTGATTAACTTTGACTTGTGTGATTTGGCGAGATGGGCGTCATCAGCATTAGTCTGCAACCTGTCTAGGAGAAGGACAACTTCAAAATCAAACCCGGAACTGTGTTTTGTCAGGCACAAGTAAGCTCCGCAAAATATAGTCACGGAACCGCAGAGCGAAGAATGCTGCCAATTGTATTATGCTGGGCTTGCACAGAACACAAAATGCAGGGTAGTACTGTCGACCATGCCGTTGTTTACTTAGGCTCAAAGCTCTTTGCTGCTGGTCAAGCATACGTGGCCTTAAGTAGGATAAAATAATTTTATTGAAGAGCTAGACTGTTCGAAATTAACCGGCAAATGATTTTGCAACAATAATGCGTTGAATGAGATGAACAGACTCAGAAACCTAAAAAGAAGAAAATAAAATTTTAACTATCAACTTATAACCTCATTATACACAATTTATATGATCATAAAAGCTTGTCGCGCGATTTACTTGTGTAAACAAACTAGTACCTATTTCATTGAGTAACTTAATCTGCTAAGTTTAATTTTTTTTTAAATTTCAGCAAACCTCGCGACAAGCTTTTATGATCATATAAATTGTGTATAATGAGGTTACAAGTTGATAGTTAAAACTTTAAAGGCAAATTTTATTTTCTTCTTTTTAGAGCATTTGAATAAAAGCTTTTTTAAAAAAGGATTTTTGCTTTTAATTTATGATAATTTTGAATACGGAGTATTTACGTCACAAAGTGAAACCACTTATTAATTTTTTATGAACTTTTTAATGATATAATCCGCTTCACTTTTTTTTATAAACAGAAATACAAAATCAGTACAAGCATTTACCTTTTCTCAGTATTACTTTAGCTATTTAATTTATTCAATTAAAAACTGAATTAACATTTAAAATACTCTACACCACATATTTATTGTTTGGAAAGAGGGCTTTTCAGTATTTATTCCTACTTATTAAATTAAAATAAAGTAGGTTCCTCTTAATTAGCTATATAAAACGAAAAGTTTTTAAATTTATTATAAATGTTAATTAGGGGAAATTATTTAATTTAGTTATTTCCACATTACGAGGAGTGTTATTCTTGTCTAATTCTATCCACACCGTAAAACTGTATAGGTACCTAATTTTAGTATAAAGTTCTTTGTTAAGTAGCTACTGCCTAGACGCAGTGTTTGTCAGGTTATTTTTATATTAAAATGTATTTGTATTATTTTCCTACAAGTTCAAACTAGTTACACATAAACAAAAGACCTTTAAACTGTTTATTATAACTAGGTAAAGTATTGGCTTTATTAAAAATACTCTATGATGAATCGTGTGAGGCATCACTTATAATACAATTACCTCTTATTTGTTGTACAAACAAAATTTGTTATAAATACGGTTGTTGAAAGAAAATAATTTAATTGTAACTGTTGTCCAAGTTTGAACCGAACACATACTACTTTTTTATATTTGATAGCAAAAATGCCGAAATGTTGTGTATTTTTGAGTCTTTTAGCAATCTGTTATTCGTTTTCAGAAAATGATCACGCAAAAGTTGATTTTTCATTTGATTTAGAAGACGACTTTAACTACGAAATTAACAAGAAAATTACGTAAGTATCTGCCTAGTAGACAAGTATACAAACGGTTATTGGAAATTTTGATAAACATTAATTTTTAAAAAATGGTTATCTACAGAAGAGGAATACAAGGAATTGAAAATGTTGGATATTTCAACGAATATGCTGACAAACTGCTCCAAAAACTGAAAGAATATATAAACGAAAATAGCATGGATCCATTTCAATTACCAGAAGTGATCGAAAAGTTTGAAAGTGTAAGAATTTCTAATAAATTATCTTAAAAAAGTGTTTTTAATGCTTAAACTCTCGCAAGTGTGATCTTAATAAAGAAAATTCAAACAAAGATGTTTCTGTAGTTAAAACTTTATTCAACAATTGTTTCGACCTAGTCGGTCATTATCAAGTTACATTTTCTGTATTCTTGGTAATGACCGACTAGGTCGAAACAATTGTTGAATGTTCAATAAAGTTTTAACTGCAGAAATAATTTTGTTTGAATCTTGTTTATTGAAGAAATGTTTTTATAAAATTTTCATTTTTTTATAGCGACGAACCAAAAGAAAATAATAATTCAATCACACCTACTTTCTAATCAATCAACTCGTAATTAATATTCATATTTTTAACTTGTAGCCTATTAGCATAATTCCAATTAGAGGCCAAATTACCCTAACTAATGGCTGGATGCAAGGACTTACCACTGTTTACAGAAGTGGCGATATAATGATAATTTTAAAAGATAAATCGATTACCATTTCTGTCCCTATTGCTCTAGAATACGTTGTGGTATGTAAAATAACAAAAAAAAAACGATTTAAACCCAGAATTACATTATTTTTAAACAATGTTTTATACTTTCTTTTTATTAGATGAATTACAATTATGGAATAAAATTTTTGGACCAAGGACCGGAAGGATCTATTAGTGGCAGGATTAACAAACTTGAATTTGCAGTAAACTTGGGATACAATTTAACTACAGAAAAGTTTTGTTTAACACAACTTGATATAAATGATTCAGGGTAAGGAAAAACAAAAGTACATCCTAATTAAGGTATAAAAGTATTAAAAAAATATAATTGTAAGGTAAGTTATAATTTTTTTGATTGGTCAGAAAGCCTTCAGAAAATTACATTAATATTGTATTAGCAGTGCCATCTGTTAAGCAATAATAAAATGAAAAGGATAACATAAGTGTGGAAAATTCCGATAGATGTAGACATAGGTGCCAAATAAATGGAAAATTAGTAACAAGGAAAATTTACAAAATAAGTTAATAAATTAATAGAAAAAGAAAAATGGTTTAGTGTGAAAAGATACCAAGTATTTTTCTTTTTCTATTAATTTGTAAAGTTTATCTTTTAACAATCCGTGTACCACTGATAGTTTAAAATATTTATACAACATAATTAATACCAATATAAGTAATGAAATTTATTTATTTGTTACTTTTACTATTTCAGACGCATCACCGTTTCATTTAATAGCAGCAATAAAGTAACAGACTGGGTTCTCAACACGATCTCCGTAATCACAACAAAAATTTTCAAACGTATCATCCTTGATATTTTAGAAGGACGTTTGGGGATTTTCTTTGAAAGCGCAGTTGATGCCTTAAATGAAAAAAATATCAACATTACTTTCCCTATAGCGAGGAATGACGCATCTAGGGAATTTATTCCTTATGTTGCCACAAATTCATTAAAATAATTTACTCGTTGCATTTCCAAATAAAATATTCATATGTATACCCACTCTTAAAATAACTAGTATATTTAGAACTAAATTTGGGTGAAGAAGGAGAAAATAAATAAAACTATTCTTTTGTTTGCTTTTATTTCTCAGTTGGAACTCATACTCGATTTTTTTAATGATATGTTCTTGCTAATTAATCAGCGGTTGTAAAATAAATTTAACAAAAAAAAGGTATTAAACTGGAATCATCCCGTAATTTTTTCCCCCTGAGCTGGAATGATTTTTTTTAATGAAATCATCCTTGAAATAAATATAAGCCACTCAACACAAAAGAACAATTCAAAGTAGTTCACAATTTGCGAAAAAAGTACCTAACATATATACACAAAGAATTATAGATTCGGATTGAGAACTTACTGAATTTTTACAGAATCCTTAGACTTCTGATAAATAGAAATATTATTTATTTGTTCGTTACAAAAGATATTTATTAATTTATTTCAATTTTATTATGAAAATAAAATATATATTTTTGACTATCAAAATTTTTGTATTATCAATCAAAATTTATCATGTTCAGAGGGTACTTAGTTTTTGTGACGTATATTTAGAGGGGGGTCACAGAAAGTGTGACACAGCGTGACAACGGGCGGGGGTCAAAAAAAGCTCATTTTAGTGTGACGTATATTATGAACAGCCCCTAACTAAAAACATAGGAGTCGTTCCAAAAATCTGTTTCTTTTATTTGTAGTAATATCATTGAAGATTGAAGAATCCTGAACAACCCTCAGCAGTTTGAGTATTTTAAAATTTGGCAATTTTAGAATTTTACCTACTGGATTAATTTTTAGAGGTTCTAATTAACTGGCTAACAAAACAATGACAATTTTCGTAAAGTAACATAAACATCAATCATTTATCATTATTCTTGGCATAAAGAAAAGCCTTAAGATGCATCTGATAAATGCATCATTCATATAAATGATGGATTGATGAACTTTAATTGTTTTATATCACATAAAAGGTCAAATTCCATTTCAATATATGTATATGCGTACCAAAGGTCCAAACTAAATATTTTAATGTACGAGTGTTTATAGCTATCAGGGCTCTTGTTCGTGCAAAATATCAGATAGAACTGTTTCGATAAATCAAAATGGATTGGCCACTTATGCTTTTTAAGTTCGCGTTTTATGTTCCAAAACACAAACAACCTTTGTCAGTCTCGATAGCAGGAGCTAAGAGCTGATATATTAAAGCTGAACAATTAACTTTAAGCCGCAGTTTGTTTTTGTCGAAAAGCAAGATGTCGACTCTGATAGGGTTAGTTTTGTGCATCTGTGTTCTGGTGCCTAATCTTGCTTTTGGAGAAACCATCCTCAAGACAAGAAAACTCAATTTACCAAAGTACAAGTCAACACCAAAGCACTAGTAGGGTAAGGATATCATCAACTTAACTGTAATTAACAGAAAACACAAAATTGTGTTGATATCAATTTTGAATTCAAAAATGTGGAATTCCTGCAAAAGTTTGAAATACACAAAATTGATTAGATTAAACAATCGAATTGCGCAATGAAATTTGCAACTTTTAATAAAATACTCAAATAATTCAGAAATTAAAAAAAATTGAAATTGAGAAATATTTTTCCATTTCCATCATCTTCAACACTTTTTAAAAATTTTCTATGAAAAAATGTTTAAAATTTTTTAGCTAAGTTATTAAAGTTTTCAGCCCTTTAATTAATAAGTTTATGATCAACAGTGTAAAAATTAAGTAAAGCATAAATTCAGTAATTTTGTTACCAATTTAAATTTTGATAAATGTTTTTAACATTTTTTTACTTTGTTATGACTATTATTCTTCGTGTTATAACGTCTTCGATATTTTTTTTTAATGAGAACTTATGTTATGACACTGATATTGGTAATGCTCTTTATTTTACTACTATCAATATACAGGGTTATTCACGCTATACGGCACGAAATATTATGGCCAAAGTATGAAAATTTAAAAAACTATAGCTTTTGGGTTATATAGGGATCTATCATGCTTACCTTTTAAACTTATTTTCATATTATACAGGGTGTTCAAATGCCCTAAAAGTATCAAAGTTATATCTTTTTAAATTGAACCCCCTGTATATTAAAATAAGTGTTTGTTTTGATAAGGCTTATAATACCTAAACCCTTTAAAGGGTTTTTTTTAAATAATTAGAATTTTATCAAAATCTGACCTAATTTTCATGTTTCAAATACTTAAGAAGTATTTAAGTTATGTGAGCGAAATTTACAATGAAGTGTAACAATTAATAATATTTTATATCCCAATTAAAATAAACTTTTCATCTTATACAGGGTTTCCAAAAATTAATACTACATAAGTAAGAACTCTAAGGGGTTGTAACTTGATTAATTTAAATGGAACGCCATATTTTTTAACACACCAGAAGATGTATTTTTTAATTACCTATCGATCGGTATTAGGGTGTTCATAAGCTTCATTAGTCTTCGCGTTTTTTCAGAAAATGTTAAATAATTGTTTTATGCAAAAACGCAATAATATACAGAGGGTTCCATTTAAAAAGACATAACTTTAATACTTTTGGGGCATTTTGAACATCCTGTATAATATGAAAATAATTTTAAAAGGTAACCATAATAGACCCCTATATAACCCAAAAGTTAAATTTTTGAAATTTTCATATTTTGGCCTTAATATCCGTGCCGTATAGCGTGAATAACCCCGTATGTTACATTTGAAAAAAACAAAAACATCAGTTTCAAATTTCAAAAGACTGAAGCTTTTAAGGATTGGGAACAGAATAAAAAAGTATGTATTAATAAAATCAACGATAAAAAGACTTAAAAAAGACGAATGACGTCATAACATTAAGAAGAGATATAAACTAAAAATAGACTGAAAACATTTGCCAAAATTTAAATCGCTATAATAGGTACCCCTTTGAAATTTTTCCAAAAAATGTTATCAACAGATTCACTAAATTTGTGCATTACTTAATTTCCACACCGTTTACTGATTTCACTTTATCGCAATTTTTTTTTTATTTAGCGCATTATCTACCAACGCTAGCGACGTACCATCATTTAACGAATATGCCGATTCAATCCTCGAGGATTTGAAGGAATATTCGATCACTTACGGACTTGATCCAGTGGAACTGGAAGACATTGTAGAAGAGTTCCAGTGGGTAATAACTAATTTCTTCTAAATTATTACTATGTTCTATAATATCCTAAAAATTTTGATAAATGCATTTTATCAAAGTGATACAAATCAGCATAAATTAAATTATAATTGAATATAAAAAATATCAAATATTATACATAATCTCAATGTCATAGTATTAGTATACTATTTAGTAACTAAGTAGCTGGAAAGGGTGGTAAAATGTTGATCTCACTTTAATTATCATTGATATATCTATTAGATAAGATATATTATACTCGAAAGTTTTTATAATTATAATTATGGTATATAAATTGTAAACACTTTAGAAAGAATTGTTGCACTACAAGAAAACACACAAATACTCATCAGTTTCTCCTACTTTTGTTATCTTAGATTGATTTAGAATTATTTTTTACAAGTATCAACCATAAGGACTTCCGCTTTTTAATGTTAGTAATCAATAATTAGTTTTGTTATTGTGTATTAAATATTTCATAATTATATTAATCACTTCGTGTAACCAATAATAGATAAAATATTTTTATAAAAAAAGTCCTTCAAAAATAAAAACAATTTCGAAAGCATCATTCAAAAAAGAACAAATTGGTCAAACTTAATTAATTTAAGTTTACAAAAAGAATTATACACCTTTTAAATTTCAAAAAACTTAATCAATAAAACATCAAGGGTAAAAATTCGATACTTTGCTACACTGATTGTACCGCTGACCCAATTTTCGAAAGTAGTTATTAATTATACATATATTATCATTTTTGTATTTGCTCCAAGCATATTAGATATGCATATGTTCAAAGAGAAAATAATAATTAATGATAGCTTATCAAACTGTTTTAACTACAGAAAGTGCTTTTAATTACCTACAAAGGACAATTGACCCTGACCAACGGTTGGATGCAAGGTTTGTCCACAACTTATAGAACAGATGACGTAACTGTTACCTTGTCCGACCGAAATTTCAACATTGCAGTACCAGTTAGTTTGGAATTTCTCCTGGTAAGTCCTTTTGCAAGGATAATCCGAAATAGTTTATTAAAGTTCAAACAAACACCGTAAAATGGTAATTGTATGACTTTTATGTTGTACAATTTCAGTCAATTATTAGTTTACTTAAAGAATATATAATATGATTATAAAAATAAGAGGTATTTTTTAAACTAGGACCAGAATGGGCACCTTTAACCCATATTCCATAATTTAGGTTATAAAACAAAATATAATCCATTGTTTTCACCATTTCAGATTGATTACAAATATTCGGCAAAATTCATGGGTCTGGGACCCCAAGGTACAATTAACGCTAGAATAACAGGAATCGAGTTTGTCTTAAACTTGGGAGTGAACTCTGAAACTAACGATTTCACACTCAGTAGTATAGAGATTAAGAACACAGGGTAAGTGCCATTCGTAAGCTATTTTCGAGTTGAAAAAGTTCTGCTTTGTTTGTAAGAAATGTCTAAGTAACCTAACCCAACCTGATCAAAATTAAAACACTTTTACGGCCAGTATTATAGGTTAATGCTTAATATTCGAGCTGGATGATAGAAGTACAAGAATCTAGGGTTATTTTTGCATGGATGAGATAACATCAATAGAGTCGTTTATCCGACGTTTCGCCACATTTTTGGCGTCCTCAGAGAACGTAACAACGTTGAAATACACCATTGTTACGTCCCTGAGGATGTAACTATTGTAGTTGGCAAAACGTAGGATAATTACCTTCATTAGTGTTCTCATCGAAGGGAAAACAATCCCACGCCATTATTTGAAAATACTTATTAATTATACTGAAACAAATATTTTGCTGCCATTACCAAATTTATATATGGCATAAAATAATAATTTTTAGTAGTAATGGTAACTTAAAAATCAAAATTTTACTTGAGCATATATAATTGAGTCTATCGTTACTTGGTTGAATTCATATTAAATTTGAAGAATAAAACAAACACAGGTTAAAATTTCAACAGGGTTTAATTATTAAAAATTAGCAATTGTTCGCCAAACTTTGGATTCATCAGAAGTTTATAACTAACTTCAAGTTAGTGTTTATTTTATCCTTCAAAGTTAATACTTCTATAATGCATAACTAACCTTTTTCGTTTCGTTAATTTTATTTCTAGTAAAAGTTTTCCGACCAACTATTTTAGGTTAAGAGGCTTCATCACCCAGTATTATCCTTTTTGTAAAAACAGCAAAATTTATTCAATAGAATACCCCGCTAATATAAGAGTAATAAAAACAAATATAAAGTACCATAGAAAAACACTTAACGAAATCTATGCCGGCACGTTGGCGGTTTTCGGAAAAACTTATTAGTTAATCAATTAAAGAAAATCTTATCCCCAATTAAAAGGGTTTTGGGTTGAAATTAAGGGACATCATAGTTTCTTATATACTGCAGGCATATACGTTGGCATTTTTTGTTTAAGTATCATGGGTTATTACAATTTTTCAAAAATCATATAATCAACCAAAAGTACTTCTAAATTAATGTGATTTATAGCAGCTTATAAAGTAGTGGCTACCGTACTAATAGATTACTTATTTATGATAGTATAAAATTGTTCACAGAAAACGGTGGATAGGTAGGTAAAGAAAGAAATATTTTTTTAACTCGATACGGTACTGATGCTGATCCTGCTTTTATATATAAATTAATAAATAGGTAATATTCAATGTTCTACACATTGAAAACCGAACAACATAACAATTTTAAGTACTGCTAAAATGTGTTTCATTTTTATATACTTTTTTAAATCATTTGCAGTTGCACGTTATTTTAGTATAAGAAAAATGTTATTCATTTATTTGGTAAACGGAAATGTAAAACATTAAAATAGAATTTATGTATTTTGTCGCCTGTATAGAACTAGACCTTTTTGGTATTTTTCAGCCATTCAAAAATGTACGGAAATTCATAAATTTGGGTATGTTTCAGATAGTTGGGATTGAAGTAGTAAATAATTTAATTTTTGACAGGTTTATAATACGAAAAGCTTTCTAGGTAAAAGGGTACCTACAGCCAGATAAGCATGTAGAAACTGTACGCAGCAATTTTTTTATATCCATAAAGCTGTTAGATTTCTAGTTGAAAAAATTTTGAAAAATATTTGTTTTAATATGGAAAGACGTATGTACTTCATTGTAACTGTTACGACTAATATTTTCTTTTGAATTGTCTTTTTGAGAAGATATTCACAGAACACATTAATATTTTCCTTAATTTGCTTTTACACAATAGTTTTTATCTTCACGGATAAATTAAAATTTAAGTTAAATAAAATAATTTATAGAATTATTAAAAATAATTTTATTTTAAATAATTAATAAAAATCATTGTTTTTGTTATTTAGCTCAACTACAAACACACTGTCCGTAGTTTTAAATATTTGTAAAAAGAAAAAATAATTCTAGATAGACGAGAATTTTTTTTTATTATATTTATTATTAAATATGTTGCAGGCAGTTTCGAAGTTATCTTGTATTGTACCATTTCTTTCTACCTGCTATTTTTGCTATTTTGGAAGGTTCTCTTACGGTTGTTGATCAATTTACATTAAATTTGATTGTAGTTATTTTCTCCATAACAATACCAGTGAACTTTAACAACCGTCCTCTCGCTTAATAGCTGAAGTAATATATTAAAAATTGAAAAGGGTGACTGGTGATGAAGCCTTAAATTTTCAGAGAAACAATTACAATTCAATATCACAAATTATTTTTTTTAATTAAAAATTCCTTATCCTAATTGTCCTTCAGTTCAGTTTCTTACCTTTACAATACTTATTGAATTGTTCCGTTAGATTAAGAAACTTATTAAAAATCTATTCTTTTTTCAGAAATGTAAAACTCAAATTTGGAGGAAATGTGCTTACAGACTGGCTTATTAACATCTTTTCCAACGTAGTTACAAATGTTTTCAGAAGATTAATTGTGACAGTTCTCGAAGGAAACTTCTCAGAAATTTTCCAATACGTCCTTGACTTAATCAATCGAAACAACTAATTTTAATTTGAAATGTTTAACTTGTAATTTATTTTACATACACACTTTAGGCTGTTTCATAACAAATCTAATACAGGCAATATCAGATGTTTAAATCCATACAAGTTTTCCTTTTTTATTGCTTTAAGTTAAATTCGCAAGAAATTAAAAAATAATAATGACAATCATACTTGCTCAATTTTCCCGGAAAATCGTATAATAGACAACACAACTAACACGCGTGTTTATAGTTTTCAATGTATTTCGACGCAAATTTGATTATAACAAAACTAATTTTTATTTATACTATATGAGATTGGAATAAAATTCAAAATAACAACAATTAACACATGCTTAGAATTAAAATGAATATTTTGCAGTTTATTTTAGCATAGTTTTCATAAGGGGAAATGACGGCAAACATTATAATTATCTACACACTTTTAAAATGAAATAAAATTATAACATTGATTGACTTTTTGCATGTTTCAAATTAATTTTTAATTTTAAACGTTAAAAACTTCATGTTATAAGAAAACTCAGTACTCAAAGAATTGTTTAAACGACTTACCGATTAAACTGTTTAAAGTATTGTCATCATAAACGCACTCACGCACCACGCACTTGAAAAGTCAATTTTTAATTACACGATTGTAACAAACTAATTATTGTACGACCGAGTATTTAACATGGAAACCGTCCGAGAATATAAAATTAAGACTCAAAGTTAAACTGTTATCTGAAGGAATGTTTGTAAGGACATTTTTTGTCAGGATCGAGCAAACATGTTATTCGCTTTTTTTGCCCGCATTCCTACCAACTAACAGATAACAACAACGTTGGTATCTAGTAGGTAAGCATCTGCGAGTTGGTCTCACAGGTAATAAATAAGTTTTGATTATTTAAAGGATAACGGAAGATTGTTTCTTTTTATGTTGTAAAATAAATAAACTTAATATCCAGAAAAAGTTTCAAATAAAATAGTTAATGACTTAAAAATGTAGCTAATATAGAAAAAAGGAATTTAAAAATAAAAAAATTGTAAATGAGAAATAAATTATTAATTTAGATACTTTTGTACATAAATAGATATAAGTATAAATATGTGTAAGTTTTTAATATATAGAAGTTAGTTTATATAAATATTTTTTGTAACTAGGTACCTATTTAGATAATATTTGTAACTTTGACACATTTTTGCCACTAGGTACCACTCAAAATAGAATTAAACAAAAAAAAAGATAATTCCACAAAAAAAACAAATAAAAACCAAATGGGCAGTTGTTTTGACTTTATTAAATATCTCAGATACATTTTTTTGTTAATTTTATTTTTCGTTTATTCGTTTATTGTTTATGAAACTGCCTTCAGCATTGCATTTATAATTCAAGGCTTTCTTGGATACTGTCTTTAATTGATTCCATAATCACATTTCTAATTTTGGATTTAAAAATAAAAATCATAATTCCCGATAAAAAATTAAGTACTCCATCGGTTACTGCATGATCGCCAAATTTCACCTCAATTGATCTAAAATATTTTTTTTTTAATTTCTATTCTAAGGCAATATATGTCCACATTATATAAACTTTTACCCTATATTGTTGTTTTCAAAACTAAGAAGAACTTTATTTGAAACGTTGGAATTAATTAACAAGTCCATACAAAACGATATATCCTTCAAGACAGTTGTTATGTGACCAAATGATTCCAAACCAACGAATTTTAAGCAGTAATCATATTCAATCTAACAGAAATTTCACTTAACAAAATCAGTATTGTTTAGAAAGAAATATTTACTTACATCCTATTTTCAATAACTGTAATTATTTATTTAATATACTTAATAAAAATTAATTATTACTCTAAATTAACTTTTAAAGAAGAGATAAGCATAGATACATATTTATTTATCTTCAGGGGATGACTTTTTTGTTGTAACCTATTAAAATTTTCATTCTTTAATAGTATAAGTGTATTGTTCTAAGATAATAAAATGCTGCAAAAAGGTCATTAGGTTGCCATCTACAATTTAAAGACAACTAATCGAAATTTTAGTTAGTTCAGAGTTTCAAAATTTCTGTAATTGCTATAAAAATATTTACTTCCTGTAAAGAACTTCGTCCGACTGAAGCATTGAGTAAAGTAAATTAGTTACGATTTTAATTACGAAAAAATATAATATAGTTACCTTTAATTCAGAAAATCCCATAGGTATTTGAAATCGAAAGGTATTTTTTTCAAATGATACTGTTACCTCCTTATGACGATATACAGTACTCAGTTTTTTTACCCTTCCATTTTGTAACTTTAAAGAGCCCTTATACACAAAAGAAAATTAATTGTAATTTTAAAATTAAGTAAATCTACAAACTTAATATTTTACATGTATCAAGTTAATATTTTACGTACGAAAGCAAAACTCTCAAAAACATCTGGCAGAAGTAAAGTATCACAGTTGTATTTTTCTATCCAATTTGAAAATGCATTTGTTAAAAAATCAACGGGATTGCTTAGATTTGTGCGAAATGTTTCGACATCAATTTCCACCACTTTGTGGTCATTTATGCTTAAAGTTTGTAATTAATATTAAGTGAAATTAAGTTATTACTTGATAAATTGTACCTTTTTAAACTTTGTAATAGTTTTAAATTGGATTCCAAACTCAATTTAAAACTTTCTGATATACTATTTCCAATAAAGATAAATAGCAACACAAATATTAAAATGAGGCCATTATCCAGCATTTTCAATTTTTTCATTTTTATTTGTAAGACCTCTGAGAATAAAATATAAATGTTTTTGTTACTGTTATGTTAATTGTATAAAAAAGATTTGCTATTATCATTATTCTAGCTTAAGTCATAAATGTTTAAGCCAAAATATCAACTTTGCGACCCCCAAAAATTATTATATTTTACTAATTCATTAAAGTGTAATTTTTAAAGTGTGGATAAGCGATTATAAAAGGTCTATTGTATTAATTTCTTTAAGAAAAAATATTTTCTATGGAAGGCAGACATTATTTCTTTTTAATGGCGGCCACTGCCGGCCATCATAATTTTTAATTGCTGGCATATTATTGGCGTTGTCGGCCATCATTATTTTTTTATTGTTGACATTGTCGGCCATTACTCTTTTTGATTATCTTTAATTAGAAGCTGGTAATGCTTTATTTGGAATAAAAGCGCAAAGTTTAGGCGTCCTCGTGATTGGAGACATCACAGAATGTCGTTGGGTTAATAACCACTTCCATTTTGAAGTTTGTATAACCTCACTTTATTTAATCAAAACAGAAGCAAAGTATGTAATTTTTATACATATATCTTTATGTTTTCAAGAAAAGAGCAGATTCTAAAGAAGACTGGACCCAACGGTATAGGAAGATATCAATTTCTTAATTTATTAGTTCAAGAATTTCAACTGACAAAATCATTAGGTACGATAAACTTACCAAATCATTTTTCAAGTTTGTAGATTCTAAACTGTTCTTTTAATTCCAGAATGCAAGCAACAAATATTGGCAAATTTAGCTAATTTTTGTTATGACCCCATAAACTACGAATTTATAAGAAATTTGTCCATCATTGACTTATTCATAAGCCAACTAACATTACATGAAGATGAAGGTCTTATAAACTATGCTGTTGCAGGATTATGTAATTTAAGTGCAGGTACATAATATAGACACTCTTCTTATAAATTTATATTTCATTTATGCATAACATTTTTATTTTAGATGATGAGAATCAAAATATTATTATTCAGAAGAATGGCATTCCATTGATCACAAAACTGTTACTGCATAATAACAAGGAAATAGCATTAAATAGTCTAACTGCTTTATTATTTTTAATTACTCCCAGCAACAAGCACTATCTTACAACAGAAGCAATATACAATGTTATACAATTAAATAAATCAGGTGATTTACGATTCAAAAATTTATCTACAATTTTTATTCAAGATTTATGTTCTGAGCAAGAAATAAATTTAGCAAAATCCTGGAAACCACATTCTCAGTCACTTGAAGACATACCATTGCCTTCTAATGTTGTTCCTTAAATATCATCCTTATCTTCTGTCTTGTTTAAGATATTGTTCAAAGAATATTTCAAATGCTGGCATAAACGAATTGAAATCAGTGCAAATTAAAAGAATAATAACTACTAAAGATTTGGAAACGTTTGCTTCCTTGAGTGGTGATACAAATCATATACATTTTGGAGAAAAGGCAATTGTTCATGGTGCATTTTTGAATTCTCTTGTGTCAGGTGTGATTGGAACTAAACTTCCAGGGCCTGGTACAATTCTAATTTCACAAACTTTAAATTTTCCTAATAAATGCTATGTAAATGAAGCAGTAACTGTTATTGTTAAAATTATGGAGCAACGCAAAATAGTTAAAGTTGAATATGAGTGTGTTGTTGAGGAGGAAGATAAAATTGTTTTGTATGGGGATGCAAAATTAATTTGTAGTAAAAATGATTAAGAAATTTGACATGAATAAAAATTGTATTTGCCAGTTTTGTGTTTTTTTGCAGTAAAATAGTTAAAATCGTAAAAATTAATTCACAAATGTAACTAAATGAATTCGGAAAAAAAATTTTAACTGTAAATTATATAAAACATGAAAAATTAACGTTCTTATCATTTTTTTTTTGTTATAAACTGTCACTTGTAATGGTCTAAACAATTTTCTAATATACGAAGAAAAGTGTCATAAAATACGATTTAAAAACTAAGTGTGTATTTTAATTTAATGCGAATATTAGAAATTGAAACAAACAATTCAAATTTTGCTTTGAAATATAAAAAACGAATTTGTAACCATTAAAAAAAAAAGGTGTTGCACTCAATAATAGTTAAAATGATGAAAAAATGTTTTTTAGGGGAAAGTTCGAAAATTTTGTGAGGATCATTACAGTATTCCTTAAATCAATTAGACTTTTTAAAAGAGTATTAATTAGTTCAGTACCTATCATATAATACAAAAACATTTTTTTTACTTTATATTGAAGATAAAAATTATTCAAAAAGATTATCTTTTTTTCAGCCACAATATTAGGTTCACTCACCTTTATAATAATTGTAATACTATTCTCATTGTTAATAAACATATTTCCAGACGTTAATGTTTATTTAGAAACAACGTTGCAAATATTTATATTTATTATTTTTGTTCTGTTTATTAACATTTCCGCATCCGTAAGCTAACGCAGCAAAAACTAGGAATTAAACAATAGCATTAGATTATTTAAAACTAGCGCGGAAAAAAATTATTCAGTCTCCCCTGATACATCACACAAATCACATAAATACTGCAATTAAGGTGAGTCTTTAAATAACATTTTATTTTATTCTATTTATTACCCTAAATGGGTTTTGTGTGTTGCATAAGCATTATACAAGAATTACGGAATTTAAAATATTTTTTTAATACCTACCAAATATTTGAATTTATTATCAGAAATAGTCAAACAAATATAAAAAAAATGAATTCAAATTCTTTTATTTATAAATTTAATAAAAGGCAAGCTTTAATTTAACAGTATTGTTCTGCTTATGTAGGCACTTTTTACTGCTTATTGTCTCAGCCGTCGTATAAAATAAATATTTAGTACTTATTAAATATACATGTATATATGTATTACATTTTTGTGGGGTTTAATTTGAATAATGGGAAATGGGCGGTAAAAATGTGAAATCGACTGTTTTTTTTTTCGACTGTTAAAAAATAAATTTTAAGAATAAAAAAATCATTAAATAAATTAATATTATTTGCTTAAAAGTACAGGGTGAATTTTCTAAAAACGTAAAAGTGTACAAAATTTTTTCATTATTGTTAATGTTAAAATAAATGTTGGTATTTTTTATTTGTAAAAACAAAATATTTAAAAATTGATTTTGCACTTCCGAGTAGTTATTTGCACAATAATTTGTTCTATTTATTAGGTCAACTATAATACTGCATATAAAATGATGAAGTTCCCATTAGTTTCTTTCGCAATTTTTCTCACGATCTTGATGGTGGTGAGCATTTCCCATGCTTCAGTATCGGATAATAAGATTAAGAACATAAACAAAGACAATAACAACAGCAGCAACAAGTTGAAAGGGCACCATCATACAAATAACCACACCCACCCTGCCGACCCTTGTCCATGCACTTGTGGGGTGTTTTTGTCCGGTCAGTTTAAAAAGGGCTCTAAAGACCAACCCAAAGGGAATCCGGTACTTGTACAGGAAATGGATGGAACCTCCACGGGAAATAAGCAGTGCATTAACAAATGCTTGGAACTGGTTAGTATCTAAGGGGGTAGTTCTTTATTCTCTTTCACTACATTTACATATAATCACCTGTGCATATCAGAAATCCACAGACGTACCCATCGAGGGGTTAAAAAAATACAAAAAGACAATAGTTAGGTAGGTACATAATTAATGCAGTACAATCGCTCCCTCTAACCGAATTAATTATGTTCTTGCAATCAGTTTTTCGTGACGCTTTCATAACTTTACCAGGGTTAATTACTTTTGATGCGGGTTCTTCCCCAGGAAATGATTTAAAATAAATTAAATCGCTCTACCATATCGTTCGCATAGGTATTATAAAAGCTCATTTCATCCATGAAAAACTCCCCCTCTTGTTCATACGTCGTTGCGTATAAATACAACAGGGGGTGAAGGTTTTAATGAGGTTTAATCGAAGATTGTTTAAATGGTCGCTTATCTATTTGTAGGCACCCCAATAAAAATTCATTTTAAATGGGCACTGTTGCGTTGACCGGGAAAATATAATTAATATAAATGACATTATATATCTAATGTATCTAGTATATTTAATTTTTTCATTTTTATTCATAAAAGACTGAGAATTAAAATTTTATATTGTTATTACTGGGCTCTTTAATTTATAAATTGACACGTTTCATTTGTTTGTTTAAATGTTATTGTTATTTTAGTATCCAAGCAAAAATTGTAAATTCCTAGGTCAAGATTTTAATTTTGCGCCCCCAAAAATTATTATATTTCGTTAATTAATTAAAGAGCATTTTTTAAAAGTGCATAATAATTATTAGTGATATTTAAAAGTTATAAATGATTTCACACATTGCTTTTTTTAAGAAAAAGTATTTATTTATATAGAAAATAGCCATTTTTTCAAATTTTATTTATTGCCACTGTCGGCCATTATGAATTTTTGCTCTACCATATCTTTCGCATATTATAAATGGGTACCGTTCGTTGCATTGACCGGGAAAAAATGAATTAATATCGGTTTGGTTAACCGTTCTCGTGGATTTGACCTTTTTTAGCGTTTATATGTTTATATTATTTGCAGATTGTAAGACATTTGTCTAAAAGCAATGATATTATATGCGCTATGGTGGACCGAGACTGTGTGAAAGAAAAGGCCTACTTGTTCGTAAAAAACCACAGCTGCACGTGGCACAATTCAAATCTTTCAGCTGGGAGAGAGTTTTGCTGCAAGGATAATCAACCTGTAAAATGTAATTCGACAAATAATAGCTAGAATTTTTTAATAAATTTAATAATAGGTAAGATGCAACTTTTTAAATAGTTATAATAATATTTATTAGATGTCGCCAGTATTCTTTTTTAAAATGTATGTTTGTAGTCGAATCGTATGTAATTTTCAATAAATAAAATGCATATAAAAGTTTTTTAAATTTTTTTTGTAATATTATTGTATTCTATACTATAACTAAATTATAGGAAAAGTCGTCTTTCTGTGATCAGAAATAAACTTCTATGTAGTACCTATGTATCACAAACTTACGATTTATGATTCAAAACTGTATCTACAATTTTTATTTAAAATTTAACAACAATTAAAAAACTATACTGGAAATCATCTGCTGAGTCACTTGAAGACTTACTTCCTTAAATATCATCCGTATCTTCTGTCCTGCTTGAGATATTGTTCTAAAAATATTTCAAATATTTTTACAATCGAATTGAAATCAGTCTAAATTAAAAGAATAATAACTGCTAATGATTTGAACACATTTACTTCCTTGAATGGTAGTAGGTACGAACCCCATACATTTTGGAGAAAATGCAATAGTTCATGGTGCATTTTTAAAATCTCTTTTATCAGGTGTAATTGGAACTAAACTTCCAGGACCTAGTACAATTCATACAATTAATAAACATTTGGTAAATTAAGCTGTAACTGTTATGTTTTATTTTATTGCACAGTTTTACATCCTAATAAAAGTGAATAAGAAATTTTTCATAAATAAAAGTTAGATATATGTACCGATTCTACTTATACATATGAATATTTGTTAATTTCATGTAGGAACAAATAAAAATAACAATCAGTAGAACTGTAAAAATCGTAAAAATTATTCAACAAGTTGAGTAATAATAAATTAAAGTAACAGAAATACTCTTAAAATGATAAAATTCCTTCATGACTTTTTAAGGGTAGTTTTTAGGGTGGGGGTCTGAACTTTTGTAGATACAATTTACTTGTTACATAAGGAACAGAATACAAGAATTCTTTTACTCTGTAATAAAAAACAAATTTTTGATTTTACACTAAAATCTAATATATAAAATTCTCGTGTCACGGTGTTTGTAATTATACTCCTCCGAAATGGCTCCATCGATTTTCCTGAAATTTTGTGTGCATGTCGGTTAGGTCTGCGAATCGGCCACTATCTATTTTTTATCCCCCTAAATGTTAAGGGTAGTCCACCCCTAATTTGTTTTTTAATTTTTTAGACAAATTTTTTTGTTTTTCTTTTCTTTTGATACAGCATACAAAAATACATACAACCCTTAATTTTCACCCCTCTACGATCAACCCTCATTTTTTAATAGCGATATTAGTACTGTAATAATCTTCAACTCTCAGTGGTCGATAACTGATCAATTATTATCAATCGATTAGTCATCCCCGCCAGGCGTCTACTGATGTCACTACTCACCCAGCAAACAGCACGGAGTGGTATGAGAATGAAGCAGATTTTTTTAGAATGTTACAGGTAGTTCAAATATGTTCTACGAAGTAAAAGAATGTTTTATTATAACGTTTCAGAATGATTTGGCAATATTCAAGAATGTTCCAGAATCTTGAAGATCATTCAAGAATGTTTTATAATGTTAAAAAAAGTTAGAAAATGTTTAGAGTCATGAATGGATGTTCTGGATAGTTCTAAATTCGCGAATATTCTAGAATGTTCCATCAAACGTGTGATATATTCTTACCCGGGTAACGCCGGGTATTGCAGCCAGTAAAATCTATAAAAAAATGGTTATTTTTTTCAACTTTTAACCACAAAATCAGGTTCACACGCCTTTTTGATAGTTTTATAAAGTTCTTAGTAAAGTTATTTCCAGGCATTAATGCTTATTTAATTTATTTTATACTACCTATGCCTAATTGATGGATTAATAAGGGATGTAGGTTATCAGAAATCATTAGATTTTAAATTCTTTCTTTTATATGAATTACAGAATTATTGGTTGCAATTCCCGTGTTGCCCGGCCACATTCCAGAACATCCTGTAATTATTCAAAACGTTCTCTAACATTTTTGAATATTCTACGATATTCTAGATCATTCTCGAAAGATCTTGAAAGTTTTGGAATTTTCTTGGTCATTCTAAACAATTCCCGTAAAATTGAGAACATTTTAGATCATTCTTGAAACATCGTAATCATTCCAGAACATCCTGCAATGATTTAAAGCATTCTCTAACATTTCTGAACATATATTAGATAAAATTAAAAAAAACTACTCTTAATTGATAAAACAAGTTGTCGTCATGTAAATGTCAGTTCTTGTCTCTCTGTCAGAAAAAAAAGAAATTAAGCCCCTCTCGTCTGCTTACGTAATATCTGTACCATTTCTCCACAGGGAGTTCACATATGTTTTGCAGCTTATTTTTACCTGCAGTAGAGAAAGCTTAATTACTTGCTTAGTAGAAAGGGGTGGAGGGGGGTAAATTAAGTCTTAATGAATAAAAAAATACAAACCAACAAAAAAACACACCATTCTTTAAGATTCAGGTTTTATTTTTTTATTACATTTAGTACCTACATTATTTTTACAAAAATCTTGTTTACCACAATAACCAATAACACCAAATACCAATTGTACAAAAACATTTTTCCAACCAATGCGGTAGCGTGTCGAACGGCACCTATATTTAACTGGAAATGTGTTAGTTAGCAAAAATGTGCGTGTAACAGAGAAGAGAAAAGTTTGATGGCGTTAATTACAAAGGGACACCTTTTATGCAACAGGCGCGCTGACAGTGCGGCCCCTTCTTCAACAAGGTCATCGTCATCACGTCCAACAGGTAGTCTATTCATGTGCAGTCAGGTGTTATATTACGTAGCTATAAGCCCTCCAGATCCTCCCAAGAGATACATTATACTTTGCCGACCACTCCTAGCGGCTTGCTTTGATTTTTGCACGCGTTGATAGTCGGAAATTATATACATACATTGATAACTTCTAAGGGTATAAGCATATAACTACGTACGTATGTTATAACCAAGATGAATAACTAGTGTCTTGGACCTGTTTGCGTTTACTTCCTCGTAAATGTTCCTACCTCCCAAAAGGTATAATTTGCACGTCGATCATTTCAAAGAAACAGCTGTTACTCGTAGCTTACAACTTTATACCCACTATACCCATGAGCTCGTTATGCAATTGGTATAAGGGTAAGCTCGAAAAGAATTAATTCACAATCAGGACAATAAAAACTACCTACTGTTGTTCTCTATTCTACGGACACATTGTTTTAATTTCTATTTGAACTCGAAATTTCGATTAGCAATTCGAATGGTGGTGTATCGATAAGATAAGAAAAAATGTCCCAATATGACAAAAGATGTAACTGTAATTGCTTAATTTTCTCTTAATTTTAGTAAAATATAGGTCATTAACTTAACGCAACAATAAATCAAAAGTAACTATAGCTAGGTATACGTTTTCATCACGAGAAAAATCGGCAATCTGGGGTGAAAATGACTTTTTTTGGAAAATTCTTAAAAAAATGCGTTCGTGTTTAAAAAACTCGATATTGTAAAAAAATACCAATTTTCTGAAAATAGACATTCTGACCTCAGTTCGTCGATTTTTCTCGTGAAGAAAACGTACTCACTTTTGATTTATTGTTGTGTTAAATTAGTGTCCTGTATTTTTCTAGAATAATGAGAAAATTAAAAAGAAAATATAGCAAAATTTTTTCATATTATATTCATATCGGGGCCACTTTTCTTATATTATCTTTTCTTCTTTCAACTTGAAATTCTAAATTAAAAAAATGCAATTTGAAATCTCGATGTTAAACAATAATTAAATTTCTTCGATAAACCAAATTATGAATTTCTCGAAATATCAAGAATAGATTATGTATGGGACATCTAGGCTTTCCAACAATTCAGAACTAGTCAATTCAAATAGCTGCATTTTTACCTCCCCTTTATAGGGTAAAATTACTCATAGCATTTTCTTGGGTAGAACGAGTACTTTTGTCTCCTTTTTAAGAAAGCAAATTACCGCTGATAACATCTATAAAAAGAAGAAAGTATTTACATTGCTACAAAAGCTTATGTATAACACCCCTTCAAAATATTATGATAATGATGATGCATGATCTAATATATACCCTCCAGGGTTCAGGACAAGTTAGAATAAGGATACTTTACAAATATGTACAGTGTTATCTCTTTTATACATTAGTACAGACAGTCAAGGTAAATGGACCAGGAAATTATTGCGTTATAAGAAAATTTTGGAGAGTAAACAATACAATTTTAATTTTTTAGTTGTTTTAATTTTGCCTAAATTAAGTAAAGTAACGTAGTTATAATCTGTTAACTATGTAACAATAAAAAACAAACAGACTAATTTAAATGTTTAACAAAATTTTTTTTAATCTGATTTTTTCTGTTGAAGAATTATTTAGGTAGTCTTTATGACGGCTTCAAAAATATTTCAATGAGGATGTTCAGAATCTTTTAATAGTGAGGGTTGTTCAATGCCTCGTGTTGTCTCAGGATCGTCCATTACGTCTTCTTCATCCCCTTTGATCCACCTCATTTTGCATCATTGAATCAAAAATTGTTTCGCGCTATTTAGATGGTTTTTACGCTTACAGGGTGTTTCAACATATGAGTAACAATGTAAAACAATTAAACATTAACAAATTCTACGTTTTAAAGAGTTTTTCGTTAAATAGAAGTTCGTTACATAGAGTTTACAATTTATTGTCTAGTAAATATAAGGAAAAGTGTACAAGAGTCGGTCAAGGAATATTAAAAAAGGGAAAAAGGTAATTATTGAAAGGGGTTGGCCTAAAAAAAGTTTTTTGTTGGGATTTTGCATTATTTTCTCATTTTATATGGTTTCAAAAGAGTTTTGATAAAAATTTCTGAAAATCTTGATGATGATGGAGGTCGTTCAATACCTCGTGGTGCTTCAACATTGCCCATATCGTTGTTTTAATTATCTTGCTCCTCCTCATTTTGCAATTTCTACGTTTTCAGGAGTTTTTAGTTAAATATAAACTTGTTCTATAGATTTTACACGGTAATTATAAGTGTATAACAAAATTGTAAGGACTGATCTGTCTGTTCTATCTAAAAGATAAAAATTCTTTCGACGTTGTCTGGATATCTGTCTTCATACCTGTCTGGTAAGTATACTACCTGACGAATGAAGACGACCCACGTTAAAAAAGGGTACATAGATTTGAATGCAGTTTTCATCAGTCTTCTCTATTATCAAGTAAAATTTTATCATTAGGGTTCAATGATCGCGTGCGCAACTTTGCCAAAAACTATGGGTAGGTACCTAGCAAAACATATAATTTATGATGTGGTTCCTTCAACTTCAATTTTTCTTATCGTTTTGTAATCTTTTCCATGTCGCTTATCAGCCAACGTAAATAAAAACGATCTCACTACTACAAAATCTACTTGTAGGTTTATTAAGAGATGATAAATTTCTCTATCTGCTTGCACACTTTGTTCAAACAGATGCAAATTCTTAGCACATAGGTACGTACACATTTGCAACACTGTCACCGTATATTTTACGTATTATTATTGTTATGTACCTACATATATAATTATGCAGTGAGTGAGTGAGTGCTATTTGCCTTTTGCCATGTCCCATACGTGTTAGGTACCTATATATCGGTAAGAGTTCGCGATTCGCTGCCCGGACCGTAATGTAAACAGTCCAAATGGTAGCTAACAATATTGTAATAAGTAAGTACATATGTACTTACATAGTGATGCAATTGTGAAGGGATGTGTTTATTTAGAACACATAAAGCAGAAATATGGTCGCGTTGAGCTGTGGCACGGGGTTGCCCGGTTGTCGACCCGCGGGTCCAACAGTGCGTAACACTCTCCCCCCGGCAGTCCCTCGCGACCATCATCATTGCCCTTTAAGTCACATCGTCATCCGAAAATTTACAGCGGTGCCAAGCACAATCAAAACTACTAGAAACGTATCTATCCATCTACTTACTAGTCTAGAGAAACACGAAAGACTCCTCAACTTCTTGTTACTAACACCAATATGAGTTCACTTTATGTAACGGATATTAGAGAAAGCACATCTTCAACATCCTTCAAGTTCATAAGTTAATTATTTATTGAACAGTTTTTGACCAGCTAAAGTCGAGTTTCGATGACTCGAATCGCCATGTGACGCAAAAAAACATCGAAGTATTGGAACTTATTATCGAATTTTTGAATAATAAATACATATACATATGTATGGGTTTATATAAGTATATATATAAGTAAGCATGAGTACGTATTTATTTCATATTACATATACATATAGATACATAGATGGACAGAAAGGTAGGTAATATCTTTTTTCAGTGCACCACTTTTTTATAAGATTTAAGTTTTGGACAAATTAACGAAAAAACTGAACTGCATAGTTCACTATTCAAAAGAGACATAATTAAGGGGTTCCCCCAGAAAATTCGACTAATCGAAGTTGGAGCCAAATATTAGCTTTGAGTTATAAAGATATTCGAGTAATAGATGTTCGAGCGTTCGAGTTAAAATTACACGTATTTCTCATAGTTAATGCTATTGTCATCCAATTTGGTTCGATTTATCAAAAATTCGACTTATCAACGTTCGAGTTTTTGAAATTCGACTGTACTTCACATATTCGTGTTCTCTGCTTTTCTGCAATTCCTTTTTTTTTAGTTTTTCCTTCAACTTTTAAACTACACATATTTAATCAGTTTCAGATGTAATTAATTAAGTGAAAGCATTTGAAAAATAATAGAAAAATAATGTGTTCATTGAAGAATCCCGTCGGGACTTCTGGGATGAAACACTCTGGAGACAACTTTTTCAAATTCCAAACAGACGTTTTTGTAATATAATTTCATCAATAAATGTGATTAGATATTGTAACATTTAAAGACTTTTCTAACGTTAGATGTGACAACAACGCTCCTTACGCAACTAGAATTGATACATTTCAAGAATTTTCATCCTCCTGGTTCTATTTTATTTCACTATTTTTTTAACACACTTTCCTATTTCAAAAACAAAAAAGGTAGTAAATATGAAAATGTCAACTAAATGGACCTGTTAAAAATTAAAAGCAAAATTAAATATAGATACAATAATTTTAATGTATTTAGTATATTATGTATAATAAATAGATATAAATAGTAAGTAGTAAGCTTTTGTCATACGAAATAGTAATTTGGTGACCCATTAATTAACTATGTTATGTCCAGTTAATCAGTGTTTAATTATTTATATACCTCAGAACAAATTGGTTATTGAACCACTAGTGCAATATTTAATGTTCCACTGCGAATCGAAACAGTAACTTTCGATTTAAGTAATTTAAATTAGACACTTACATAAACCCAATTTTAAACTTTTCGTACTCCACAATCGTTACAAATAGATACGCAAAATAATATTGTATTAAGTAAATCCAGTGTACCTATAAAAACATAAAATTGGTTTAAAGAAGGTAATGAATTATTTGTGGTTTCTCTCTAAATTACGGTTTATTTAAATCCGTAAATTTTTGACTTTAAAGAATAGATCGCTAGAATTTGAAATGGGTATTATTAGGATTAGATCATTTAAAAAGATGTTAAATTTTTAGTTGTTTTATAATCGAAAGAGTACCACAGAGACTTAATTATTTACAAAGACACGATTTCGTCTTTTACTAAAAATAATTTGGTAATTGTACACATTGACGATAATCTGTTTTTGTTAATGATATAAAATAGAAAAATTAAACATTTTGTATTCTTTTTTCTATACGTTTGTTTGGATGGCGAACTTACGAAAAAAATAAAAGAATTGAAAAAGATTAACACTTTTTATGGTTTTACAACTTTGAATGATAAAACCTTTTATAATCTTTTCTCCGTCGCAAAGCAGAGTTGTTATAATATCTCTTTATCGTAATCTACATAAAACAAAAATCTTTAAAAAATCAAAAAAGCTTAACTAAACTTGGTATCTAGAATTGAAGTTTTATTCGCCCCTACCTTTCTGCCAACCAAAGTTATTTTTGTGGAATATAAGTAAATACCTATGTTTTGCTGAGTTTAGCCCATAGTCTAGGAAACCTTTACATACCGTAACCTAACCCACATGTGAATGAAACGTAAATTTGATAAAAAAGATTTATATCTAATTTTCTTATTTAAAACAAAATTATTTAAGAAAATTGATTACTTTTTAAGTTAATATAAAGACTTAAAAAATTCAACGTTTTTGCTTCTGTTTCTTAAATTGTTTGCTTTTCCATGTACAATACAAAGAGAAAATTCTCTTCTTTTTGACCACTTAAGCTATAAATTGGTACTCTAAAATTAAGACCCTTTTTATTATATATCTTTAAATCAACCGCAAATGTTGGTATACGGAACATTTTGAGATCAGAGTCATTAAGAATCATCTGTTTTTTTCAATTTCTTATCAATAAAAAAACAGATGACCGTGAATGTGTATAATTACCAAGAATATTGCAAATTCACTACTATTTCTTTCTTTCGTTGAACTTCTGCTGAAATTTTTTATGTAAAGATTTCTGGGGAATTTATTTGAGGAAGTATAGTACGATGATAAGGGACCGTTCATAAAATACGTTCGCATACAGGGGGGGAGGGTTCTTGCTGAGTCTAACAAGATCTGACAAGGGGGACAGGGGGGTCTACGGCAACGTGACGTTCGCCGTTCATCAAAAAATTTAACTGAATTTTTACAGAAGCCTAAGGCCGCTTTCTGACTTGTCGGTGTAGCAGCGGTGCGGTATCGGTATGCTCGGTATACGCGGTACCGAATGCTTACTGAGCACCTATATTTCAATACGGTCTTCCTGACTTGTGCGGCACGTGCGGTAGAGGAGTGATATCGGTTCGGTATACTGCATCGCGGTAGAAACGTCCAGTGGCCGCTCGGGATTACTGCATGAGACATCATACAATATCTCCATCACTCAAGGAGGACGACATCTTCTTGTGACGGTACAAGCGGTTCTGCTCCGTTTTATGCCGAAAACATACCGATAGATGTGTAAATGCAAGCAACGCGGAATCGTTTCGGTACCAACCACTTCGGTACCGCACCGCTGCTACACCGACAAGTCAGAAAACGGCCTTAGATTTCTGATAAATAAAAATATTATTTATTTGTTCGTTACAAAAGATATTTATTAATTTATTTAAATTTTATTATTATTATATCAAAATTTGTGTATTATCAATCAATATTTATCATGTTCAAGGGGGGTTGTTTAGTTTTTGTGACGTAATGTTTTTTCTATTATTTTTAATAATAAAAGCTTTGAATAAATGACTTAACTGAACTTGGTTGGTTGTGACTAAAACGGTAGAAAATTTAAATTTTGTTTTGATTAAAAGGTGCTACTACTTGAAACCGAATGTTCTCGTTAAGGCTGTCATTTATCAAACGAGCTGCTTGTCCTCTGTAATAAGTGGTAATCATATTATATACATAGATGTAAATAAGTATGTATATGTGAGAGGAATGGGAGTGACTTGTACAGTAGTGGTAAACCACACGGTTATTTTATACATACATTTATATACAGATATGTACCTAATATATAAGTAGAACCACTTGTTCAGGACACGCACTATCCTGGGAAAGTGTGCTCTTATGTCCAGATTCTTCTTCATCTCGATACCTTAAAACTCTTCGCTAGATTTCGGATACGACCGTTCATTTTACGCACGTTTGGTCATTGACCGATATTACGGGTTTTGCAGTGACGTGCGTGTAGAATCCGCTGTACCAGCTAATTTCTCTTTTTTCTGTTTCGTCTTTTAAAAAGGCCATGCACACATACACATTTACTACATTAACGCACGTGAAAGTTCCAAACGAGTTGGCACAATACACAAATTAAATTTAATAATAAAACATCAAAAAATTTACCGTTCCTTTATTTTTCTTATCGGATCTTGCAACAATGAAGGTCAACACCTAATAATGTTTTTATTTTAATTTAATTTTTAGCTCCTCTTAACTGGCGCAATTATTATTATTATTTTATAAAAAATTTAAGGACTTTTCAAGTGTTACTTGTACTTATAGCAAGTCAATTTTCAAAGTGAATATCCCTTTTTTTTATCTCATATTTGAAGTTCTCATTATCAAACAGCTTGTTATCTACTGATAAATTTTTTATAAACCTATTAAATTAACTTTAAAAAAATGTTACAATGTGCAATTTACTCACTGCCCATAAGTACATACATATAGGTAATATAAACCCACTCATTAATACTTTATCTGGCCTGTAAAAGCAAATTTTAACATTTTATTCCAAGATTCATTACAGACTCTTCGTATTTTAGTCTCCCTAAGTAGAACAGTAAAATTTTAAACAATAAAGGTCAACACCTAATGTTACTTTTACTTTAATTGAATTTTTAGCTCTTCTTATCTGGCGCAATTATTAGTAATATTATTTTATAAAACAATTAAGGACCTTTCAAGTATTACTTGTACACTTATCTATAGCAAGTCAGTTCAAATGGTAAAAAAAAAGTTACAATGTGCAATTTATTCACCGCGCATAATCTATATTATAAACCTACTCATTAATACTTTACCATACATGGTCTATAAAAGCAACGTTGAACATTTTATTCCAACATTTCAATTCAGACACCTCGTATTTAATATTTTTAAGTAGTAAAATTTTGACGAATAATTTTTGAAACTGCAAATTGAATTTTATAAAAATTAATTATTATATTATCTAAGGGGAGATTAGGATTAACTAAAATATAATCTAAAGTTGAGTGTGGCGTTTCGTAGTCACAGCAATAAATTCTAATAAAACTTCTTGTCCTTAACCTTTCAAAACAATTCTATCATCTTTATATCTAGAGGGTTTCTGACACTATCCTTGACAACATCCTGTAAATAAAACTTGTGAAAAGTGCAACATCCAACAGTTTTATGTCCTTCTCATAATGGTGTATGTAGCAAATGAATACCAAGAAAATAAAGTTGCTTTTGCCATACTGAAAACACAATAAATGCTGAAACCATTATCGAAGAAGCAGTTAAAATAATTAAGAACCTATTGTTGCATTTCTTAACCTTGTGAACTTCCACTTTTATCCGCTTTGTGTGACATTATACACTTGCGCATTTTTTTTTTTGTAGAGAAGAGGAAACATTACTACAATACCAGGAAAAACTATGACATTTATGTAATGGTTGTAAAGATTCTTGAACATAAATCTTCTTATCATTATTTGAGGGATGAAATGTTCAATTATTTATCTTAATCCAAGTACGACATCTGTACTGCTAAGTTTCTGTGACTCTTCTTGAAACGTACTTATGTACTTATCTCTTATTTGGACCAGACGATTGATATTATTTATTAAATAGGGGAAACTTCAATGGAATCGTTGTTGTGTGGTAGGATTTCCTGTTTGATTTCGATAAGTTCACCCTTTATTATACATTTCATCACATGCATTTATTTCCCACGGAGTTGCAAGAGTGATATCATTTATAAACTTTTGTAATAAGTATACATACAAATATTTTAGTAGGTAAGTTACTTTTTTAAACAGTTTAAATCAATATTCTAATATAAATCGTTCTTTTTGAATTCAAAATAATGATCTGTTTTGTTAAATTCCAGAAAATTTGAAGAAAATCTTGTTTTGCTAGATATTCATAAATTTCAGTAAATGTTTGCCAGGTTCAAGTCAAAATCCGTAAGGATAAAAGGTAAATTTAAATTCATGTTTATTATGCATATAATTTTGAGATACCTATCTATTAATAAACATTAGCTTAATGAATTTGCTTTAAGTAATTTAAGTATCATTTGCAGTAAAACAACGTTATCCTACATTAGGCAGCAGTTTTGGGGTGAAAGTGGGTGCAAATATTTTCAAATAAATGACAGGCAAATAGATCCTTAATATGTCCTATTGTTTAAATAATGCATTACAATAATTATTAAACTGCTTATTAATGTATTCGTTTTGTTAAATGATTTTAAAATTTTGTATGGTAATAAACAGTAATTTTTAAATTGTTAATGTTAATATTAATTATATTATTCTATTAAAGTCATAAACAGAAGGATAACAAAGGTAAATAGTTTTTTAAAAGGTTATCGTCAACTGATTCAAATAAAATTATTGACATTGATAAACTTTGTATTAATATGTATGTACATATTACACTTTGTACTTTATCTGTTTTTAGTGCCACAAAAATACAAGCAATAAATTAACCGAATGGTTCAATTATAATTCTTTACTCTTCTTCGACGAAATGATGCATTCTGTAGCATATTATTAAGGGTGCGTTCAAGCACCCCCTTGTTTCGTTTAAATCAGTCTAATAATACCCGTATAGAATTAGAATTGGTTCGGAAGTCATGGGGTAGTTCACTGGTCTTTTTATGTTGTTTATAGTGTATTTTGGTGTACCACGCATGGAAATGCACATCATCTAGTTGAGATTTTCACTATATAGGAAATCTCAACTGCAGCATATTCAATATTAGCACAAGCAACTGAATTAAATTTTAACCAAACAAAAGTGTAAGGGGGAAAAAAACTTTATTTTCTCTAAGTCTCTACTGTGCGTATATATATATAGGTATCAATTTACTTTCTTATCAAGGAGCTGTTCATAACAAATACGTCACTCTAAAATTAGCTTTTTTGACCCCCTCGCCACGGCTGTCACGCTGTTTAAAACTTTCTGTGACCCCCCTGTAAATATTACGTCACAAAATTTGATTGATAATACACAAATTTTGATAGTCAAAAATATTTATTTTATTTTCATTATAAAATTTAAACAAATTAATAAATATCTTTTGTAACGATTTCTATTTATCATAAGTCCAAGGATTTTGTAAAAATTCATTAAAATTAAGACATGAAAGTCCGAAAGTCTGCGTTTACTGTAATTCTGTTTTCAAATCCCCCCCTTTTTTAATAAAATTCAAGCTACGCCCTTAATATATATCTACTACAAAGATCAAAATATTCCAAATTTTATTCAAATTGGCAGCACTTAAATTTCATTTAATGTAATTGAGGACTACAGCACCTTAACTAAGACGTCCTTCTGATAAGCCTTCAGTACAAAGATTTGAAAAACTATATCAGGGTCTAACATACAGTCAAACTTCGAAAACTCGAACGCCTATAAGTAGAATTTTTGATCATCAGCACCAAACCGATTGGCAATAGCATCAGTTATGAGAAAAACATATAACTTTTTCTTGATAACTCGAACACTCCAACTTCCATAACTCGAAGATAACATTTAGCGCTTACTTCAATAAGTCGAATTTTCTGAGGGAATTCATTAACAGCGTACGATTTTAATGTCTCTTTTTAATATTTTTTCATTTTTTTTATACCTACACGTGGAAAGTAGTGCACTGAAAAAAGATATTACTTATATCTATCCATCTATATATGTATCTGTATATAAAATAAAATAAGTAATAATATATTCAAAAATAATAAGTCAATATTTATACTGATTGTGAAATATATTTATTAAATAAGTAACTAATTGATTTATAACCTTACCTTTTTGATTTTGAATTATTTAAAGATAATCTGAATTGGATTCCTTTAGTTACTGTAAATTAAGGAAACATTTTTTTTTTTTATTTTTATGATAAAATAGTCGTACACGCGAGTGCATTGCGTACGAGATTGTACATATTTCAACGTTGCATACAGGAAGAGGTGAAATGGGCAAGTCCGTCCACTTATTTTAACTCCAACCCGAGTTCAACGGCCTTTGGTGGTGCTACGCCTTCGGTCGACCCCTTTATGGGTTTCCACTGTCGGAATTTAAAATGTTACGTAACCATAAAAAACTCAGTTTATTCTCAGGATCAACATAATTTCGTCAAGAACACATGACTTTTCATACTTGTATATCGTGCACTTCAAATTAATTTAGCTTCATCGTAAGAAAATCCGGAAAAACAATTTTATTTTAAAAGCAATATTTTTTATTTTAATTTAATTTTAATGAAGATGCAGTCAGTGCGTGCAAAACACAGGTGTAAGTTGAAATACAATTTTATAGAATTTTACCAAATCGTCGTTTTATTATAAAAAAACAGCTTTTTAAGAAAATAATAAATTGAAATTGTACGGAAATTATTAAACAATAGTACAATGCATTACAGTCGAAATTAAATTTTCCATTGGAATTACAATAAGTAGCACGACCAATTGTACATAAAAGGTAAACTTTAAAAACGGACTTTCATATTTATTTGTAATATACATACAGCCATATTTAATATGTAATATAATCAAAAGAATTAATTGAAAATACAATTAATAATGTATTATTGTTCTTATCAAAGCTTTGCTTCCTAAATAATTTTCCCAGGCTTCCAAACATGTAAACAAAAGTACCTTGTGTTAGTTTTATAGTGCATTCAGGAAATGTTTTTCCTAAAGTTTTTCTGGCTTTTTCACAGTTCACAGAAATTTACAATTAATAATTTTATTGTTTATATTTTCTTTTGTATATGGTATCAGTTTTTTAATTAAATAATAATAAATAAAAAAACAAATAGCGATAAAGATAAGTGTTTTCGATTAAAAACAAATAGGAAATAATACTTGACTGTAATACCATACAAATAAAAATAAATCTCGGGATGTTTTGTGGATGGATGATTTGACTTAAGCTACCGCTCAAGAAGTTACCTCCACCCCAAGTTCAACGAACTTCGGTGGTGGGACTCCTTTGGTCGACCCCTTAAGTCGCATTCCTACACTTGACTTCTTCAACAGATAGGTTTACTGTTTGAGGACAGACAAAAAAACTGTTTTTTTTTACATTTGCAGGATTTAACAACAAAAACTTTTTACTGTATTGTACTGACAGTTAGTTACTCGTGAATATGTATGTATGTATTTATTTCATTCATATGTTCATTGTTTGGCTAAAAGCCAGAAATAAAAACGTACTATTTATACTTTCGATATATTTTTACATGAATAGTAGAATAGTAAGTACTATAGTTTGACGATTTGTTGAATGAATTTTACAAGAAATACTAAAATTTCATTTTAGAGTTAATTAGTCTTTTTTATGGAATTTAAAAGAGATATTGAAGTATAGTTAGTATAAAATAAGAATTATTGTTTTGAAATATCTGAACTTTAAAAATGTTTATTTCAAGATAAGGCGTCCAAAAAGGAGTTTATGAAGCGAATAACAAATCAGCTCCTGTTGCTACATGCATATACGTATGTAGATAAGGATGTCATATAACTGATTAACTCCATGGATCAAAGATAAATAAACCAAGACTTGTGTGATTGTAAAGAAATTTGAATATAGAAAGAATCATATTTAAATTTTAAAATAGAGTCAAAAGTTTGGAATAGCATTACTTATATTTTGATTGGCAGAAGCTTTATATTTTATTTCCTGAATCGGGTGTTTAATGAGATATTTTGGGACATACAATTCATTAAAATTTTAGAGAACAAAGCAAATACAAATAGGAAACTTAAATTTTATGGAGAATGTCCTTTGGCAACACCCATTAATTACGTGAGGCAATTTTCTGACAATTTGAACACCTTCCTCCTTAAAGAAATTTGGTGAGATGTAGTAGTAAACACCCCTATCTCTCACGTGAGATTAAACCAATAAATTTTAAGCAAATTATTACTTATTACTAACTAGATATACAACTATTAATATACTGATAAACATTAGAAACCCCAAAAATGTAAAACAAATGATTCATCTTTTTTAGCATTTGGATTTCATAAATGGTAAGAGATATGGAATCGATTATCAAATATCCGGAAAAACCAAAAATTTCCAAAATCGTTTTATTTTTTCCTGGTTTTATTAGAAAATGAAAATTAAAATAAATCTATTAAACAATGACATCTTTGAAGTCTGACGTTTGTTTTTCTAGGGGCCCTCAATTGTTTAATTTTTGATAATACGGCCCTGTTATGTTTACTACAAATTCTAAGGCCATTTTTAATTCTTAATTAAATGATATCACACTTGCAATTCATTTTTAAAACACGTTTTTAGTTGGTTTTAGGTATCATTTGAACTCCACCAAAATTTTCTTTTGGGAGAAGTGATAACAGTATGAAAGTCAATAATGTACAAAATATACAACAAAACCTTTTTACCCATTAATTAAAAAAAAAAGTGTAATAACAAAAGTAAAACAAAGTATGGTTTTATTTCTTACACTTTAATAATTAAAAAAATTGTTGGATATTTTGTACTTTATTGACTTTCATACTGTTATGACTTGGTGGCATTTAGAGCCGTGTACTCAAAAAAAACAGACTAAAAACGTGTTTAAACAATTACTAGGTAATTCCATATAATTAAGAATTTAAAATGGCCTCAGATTTTGTAGTAAAAATAACAGGGTCGTATTACAAAAATTTAAACGTCGGACTTGAAAGGTGTTGTCATCAATGGGTAGCCTGGAAAAAGTAGCAATGCGAATGTGCAGTTTCTTTTGACATCTGCTGCGAAAAAATATAATCATTTTCGAATACACGGCATATTGCTTGACTTAAAAATGCGCATTTTTTTTGACTCCGTATCTCATACAGTTTATGAGATCGTAATGTTATCCCATCCTTATCTTGGACACATTAAATATAATATTCTTTTAAATAGAAATTTTCAATGACCTCCTTCTCCTTTCAAAAGAGATTTAGTGAGACTTTGATACCCCCCCCCCCCAAATTTTAATATCAGGTAATTAATAGACGTTCTCTTTCATCATTTGGACATTTAATGAGATGAGCAAGATAAAAACGAAAATGATTTTGTATACTTTATGTCGCCATTGCGTATACCCACATTTTTGTAATGGTGGCTGTGTGGTTTAGTGCGTGATTAGTCCTTATTAAGACCGCATTAAAAGTTTGTGTAACAATTGTTGTGAACGCATTCTTTAAGCCGCAAAGTAGAAGAAGTGGAACAAACAGAAGGATGACGAGTATTTTACGGGCGTGATGATTTGCGATCGGGAACGTTTTTGTGAACCGTATCGGCACAGATAATCAGAAATAATGCAATGACGGAAAAAAAAACTTAATAAAATAGACCATCACAGCGCTTCTTCTCATCAAGCACCTTACTTACTACCTGTTGTCATAGTTGGCTGCGTCAGTTGAACGTTGGTTGATATGGATGAGACGCATCTCTTCCACGATATTCCACTCTCTCTATCTAACGGTGATTGATACGGGGTGGGAAAAGGATCGGCATACCGCTGACGCTATTCAACTAGGTACAATATATAATAACCCTTTTCTAGCGGTCATCGGCCTAGACTGCTTTATGCATGGTGGGTCCGCTGTTAGCTGCGAAGAGATTTTTAGAAGTGTGTGTATGTCTATGTATAATATACCCACATTTATACATATACATACATAGTGACTTATACACTACGTAGCTTTCACAGTCAGTCACAGTCACACACGTGCTCACAGCTCGGTTGCAGGAAGTTGAAATCTACAAGGACCCATCATTAACAGGTCAACCCTTTACGAGCAACAAGTGGCCTACATTAATTAGGGGGCCCCCGGACAAATTGTTTGCTTGACCTGTCTGTTAATCGTTATTATATTTGTATCATTATTAATATATGTATGTACTCACCTCGATTTCCTTGCTGATTTGGAAAAGGAGGACCAACTACAGCTGTATAAAAAACATTTAAAAGTGCAGAATACAGATAACATACAAAAATTAATAAATTATGTGTTTCCTTATGTATCTACGAAGTAGTTTGTGCCACTGCATCGGCTAATAACATGTTATTAAATAGATTATTATGTGTGCTACTTAGGTCTCAGAACGTCAGAACTACACGCATATGTTATAAATAAGGACATATGGGGTTTAAAAATGATTTGTATGTATTTCGTTTCTGTTCTGGCAGCTAGTCTGCAAACCATTAGACATTAATTTAAATTTTATTCAACAATTAAAATTTTTGGGTAGGAAATTACAAATGGTGTTCTAAAAAAGTTCGATGAAAACAGCAGTGCAAAGAATTCATGGAGGGATACGCACCCCTTTTGTAACACAACAGAAAATACCCCCTTTTTCCACCCATCCATCCCCAATAAAGACACTTTTTAAATGTTCTAGCAGACCACGTCTTCCAATTATTGCCCTTCACTAAAACGACTGTCCCCCACTATTAAAAGTTAACATTTCCAGTTTCTAGCCCACCTGTGCCTCCTTGTTTCTTTTCCCCTAATAAATACACTTGTTTTGTGTCCCTCACCTCCCATTCCTCCGAAAATGTACCGAATATGATTTTATTTTTAAGAATGCACTAATGCACATTGTTTGATGCAAGCTACAAGCTATTGTTGCACTCTGTAACTGACTACTTACCTAATTATTTAATTGAATAAATTAAGTTGTTAACGATTTGATAACAAGATAAACGTTAAAAAATGTGATGAGATCGTTAGATCGTTCAGAAGTAAGTTAACTGAAACATCTCATCAGTGATGTTGCATCGAAATATTTTGTAGACTTAATAGATCTTCCCACTCTTATTTTTTGCTTGTTAATTAATTACTTCCATATAGGATGGCTTGCAGAATTATGACACCAGTTATTTTTAAAATCAAGACGTTGAAGGTTTCAATGACGAGGATGAGGATTATTTTTGTGTAGGAGACAAAGTTTTTAATAAAAATTATATATTACACATTTAGCTTTTTATTTCTTATTTGCATTGCTTTATTACTTAATAAACTACACAAAATATATTTCAAAAGAACTCTTGCAATTTTTTTGATAATGTATTTTAAAATTAAAATATATTTTGCTATTATTGCTTTATTGTACGGAAAAAAGAAAACAATAAGTAATGAAACCTTTTCGATTTTACGGAAAATAAAACAGTCTAAGTATTAGGAAGGTAATAATGTTTTCTGCGTTAATTTCAGTCGATCATAATTTATGTCATTTCAAAAACTAATTTGTTTCTTGGAAATTCCTTGCACAAAAACTTGAACTATTTCGGATACTGTTAGGTATGGTTGCTTCAGGCGAATCCGTCCACTTTATTTCAAAAACCAATTTACTTTTTATAAGTAATTTATTTATTAATCCCTTCGGTCGTTATTTATTTTATAAATGAGATCGACACACAATTATTTGAAATAGGCTTTAGTGCAAATTTATATCAACTAAAAAATATGCATTGTTAGATAATAAAATTTAAGAATTTAACCAAAGGAGGAAGTAGACAAATTAATAATAAAAATACAAATGACCGTGAAATTTTAATATTCATCAACAACTTTTAGATATCTTCTTGCAGCCTTGACTGCTGTTATGCACTTTAATTAATTTTATACAGATTGTTAGAAACATTTTTTAAAATTTAGCTTTCTATTAACGCCATGATTCTTTGTGTATATAATACACTTATATACAAACAGGCAGTGCAATTATAATCGTTTTGTGAATTCTACTTCTACACAAAAAATTTAATTAGTGTAATCATCGTACGATAGATAGTTAGATAGTTTATGAAAGTAGACGATAACGACACTTGTATTTAGACTTAATTTATTTCACACATGTTTATCTAGCTTTTGTTGTTAAGATAATTCTGTTATGAATGCAACGAAAGTGATAATTATTGTTGCGTAAAGTACCTACCTACCGCTGAAAATTCCACGTTACTCATTCACGATTAGTTTTGATTTTGCGAAAGAACATGATTCAGTTGAAAGAAAAATTCGCAAGAGGATATTTATCATCCACAAAGGTTGGAAATCCATTTAATAAAGGAAGTGGTGTGTGTTCCAGAAATTCACAAGCACACACAGTTTATTGCAAAATAAATATTTATATACTACAGTCTGATATGTTTGTACTCAAAATGTAATGGAAACTGTAAGAACTTGAAATTTCAAAGGTATTTTGATTTGTTTATTGTTACACAAATTTTTACCCTAATCTAAAATTTATTACAACCCCGAAAGACCCAAACTTTAGATGAGGACATCCTAGTTGTGGCGAAACAGTTTCTCTTACATCATTCAGTTCTACGAAACTACTTTTGATCAAAAATTTTTTTTTTTTACATTTAAATTGTAGGGGAAATAATTACGTACTGTTGGTCGTAAATAAAATAGTGTATCATTTTATTTTGATTAAAATTAAAAAATGTGGTTGAACCCACAGATTTTTGTCACTTATTTTTGGTATCCCATTTTTAAATATTCAACTTCAATAATTTAAAATAAATACAGTAGAACTTCGATAATTCTAAACTCGATAAGTCGAACGAAATTGGCTGGCAATACTTTTTTTTTTTTACTTGATAACTCGAACCCTCGGACTTCTGGAATATCTTAACAACTCGAAGATAATATATAAGGCTAACTTCAATAAGTCGATATTTTTGAGGGGATTACTTAATAATGTACGATTTTAATGTCTCTTTTTAATAGTGGTACCTACTGTGCAATTAAGCAGTTCAGTTTCTACGATTATGTATCATCAAAACGTACCTACTTTAAAAACTTATCTCTCTTTTGACCAAAACTTGAATGTTATCAATAAAAAAGTGGAAAATGGTGCACTGAAAAAATATATTACTGATATACAAAAAAATCAGCACATAAATATCTGTACCTATTATTATTAAATAACTTCTACACCTTAGATTTTTTTTTGTGTCACAGGGTGATTCGATTTATTGAAGTTTGACTGTAATAAAGTTTTCCGATTAAATTAAAAGTCAGATATTTTAAGAAAGATAATAAATTCTATATAATTTTGGTAAGTAACATGATCCAATCGGAGTATACCTATTAGGTATATGAATGTGCATAATGGAATTAAAAAACTTTTTGTCCTCTCACTTTGCAATAATATAGTAGGACAAGGTTTCTCTGCGGAAAAATAAATCAAGAATTTTAACAATAATAAGAAGCAAACAGTGCGTTTGAACCTGACCTCACAACCCACATTGCTTTAATATTTGAAACTCCAAAAAGTTAACAACGTACCTATCTAAGTATCTAATACAGACAAGACAGTCAGTCCTACGGTTAATTAATTTTAATTTCAAGACAAACCACTTTGTAATATTCAATTAGAAATCGATTTTTTCAAAACAGATATTAGAAATTCGAAATTCTAAATTTTAACAATTCCGGTGAATGTACTGATCGACTGACATCAAAAATTCATTAGGAAACTGAATCATAATAAATAATTAAAACACATAAGTACATACTTTCATTTATTAATTATTGTGATCGTCACAATGTTGAACGTTAATACATGTAAATATTTCTGTGCATACAATAAGAAGAAGAAAACGGATAAAGAACCTTTTCCCGTAATAATGTTGAACTTATAATATAATATAATTTTTGCTGGGAAGCCATAAAAACTATTAATAATGTACTGAATTAATTCGTAGGTAATACATGAGGTGTAGAAAGTTTAATACTACTCAAGTTTTAATAATAAAGTCATAGCACAATTACGCCGAGCAATTTCTAACTTTTTTGTACTTTACTCTGACTTCACACTAGTCAATAACTTCTATATGTTTTTCAACGAAGGTACTGTATTAAATTATAATCTATTCTGTAAATAGTATCTGTGAACAAGGTAGGCAAATAACCGACATAAGTAATTTTCGACAAAAAAAATATTTCTTTCCTTTAGATGAGCAAAAAATCAGGTAATTTAACAATTATAAATATGTTTGGACACTTGATGTATAGAGTAATAAAATTAAAAAAACTGTAAAAACTATAATAACTGGTAATTATACTAGAATAAATACAGATATGTTTGTCATTATTGCATTAAAAGTCATTCCAGACGTGATAGGTATTATACGTATCTTGGATCACGCTTTGATAAGCGAAGGTGCGTAACTATTGATAGTAACAAAAAGTAAAAGATGTCGAAACGTCGTACTGAATATAGTTTAATATTAATTTTTTGATCGAATACTTTCAATTGTGGATTTTTTTTTTTAATATGCATTTCCTTAATTTAATTTAAATTCACAACAACGTATGTATGGCTCTTATTTTCTATTCATACAAATCCATAATGGAAGAAATGTGTACGATACTCGCGTGTTCGAACATTTAACAGCAGGTATAATATAATTATAAAATCAATGCAATTATTTATTTAAATCGTATATTATTAAGAGATTTACCCTAGAATATTCGACTTATCGGAATTGGGGCCAAATATTATCTTCAAGTTGTTAAGATATTCGAATAATAGAAGATGATTTCTCATAGCTGATGCTTGCTAACCAATTTGGCTCGATTTTACAAAAATTCAACTTATCAACGTTTATTGACTATATCAATTTTATGTTTAAAAGTGTTTTTCTAAAAGAGAGAAATCGATTGAAAACCACCAGCAGCCAGCAGCAACCGCCTGTTTGTTCAATTGACAAAATGTGTCCGTTATCTGGCGTTTTGACATCACCATAGGGGTTGTTAGATACGCATTATACAATTGGCTGTATTGATCCACTTTCTATTTGCATATTTCTTAATAAACACAAACAAAAACCTCCTAATATCCAATCAACCAACCAACCAACCGTCGTGTTGTGCTGGAGAAGTTTCGAAACGGTGGCTCCAGCTAACTCAATTCGTAACCCAACGCTAAATGTAAATTATGTGGCTTACAAGAAAGCGAAAATTTTCTTTGGCAATATTTCTTTTAATGCGTTTACCAGCATGTATAATACATAGGTATCTACTTATGAGAAGACTCAGGCCAAATCAACAAAATGCGAATAACCTTTTAGCACTTTTAATCTTTGGCGAAGAAGGTGTACGTAGGTATTACATTTCTTCTTATTTTATGGCAGACGCGTAACATCAGAAGGTACTCGTGGTGGCATAATAAATACTTCTTTAAACATAAATATTTTTTACATAGGTACCCATTAAAATAAGAGAATGCAGTGCCTACAACAGTGGCATAAAAAATGAAAAAGTAAAAACTATATACAAATGTTATAAACCAGGAACCAGCGGTATCATTAAGGATTAAAAAGGGATAATTAAATCAATTGACGGTTTTGGCTTTGATTATTTGATAAATGATCCACAAAATAAACCCTATTTTTCATTAATAAATAAGTCTAGTAAATAATAGACAGACACTTTTCTTTAAATGAAAGCAAAGCTGGCTAAAGCCCTTGTCAAGGGAGTTCTAAGCAATATTCTCAAAGCCCTTACTTGATCCTTAAAGTCCCAATTACATTCTAAAATTCAGGAACTTTGAATTATTAATTAAATTAAAAGCCCTATAGGCACATGTGAAAAGGATTTTGAGTATATTATGAGGACCTAAATTAAACCAAAAGAGTTTTAAATTGAAGAGAGATGCCTTTAAGTACTTTTAAAGGGTTTTAAGTAATTTGAAAGGTATTTAAACACATTGAGAGAATTTTCAGCACATTGAAAGAGTTTTTAGCTTTTTGAAAGAACACTGAAGACTGAAAAAGTTTCAATCATATTGAAACAGTTTTAGGCATTTTGAGGACATTAAAATGGATTTCATATGGTCTGAAAGACCTTTGAGGACTTTGAAAGGGTTTTAAATACTTTGAAAGAATCTTAGGCACTTTGAATGAGTTTAATGCACTTTGAAGGAACTTTGAGGACTTTAAAAGGGGTTTTAAATACTTTAAAAGAGGTTTAGGCACTTTGAAGGTGCTTTGAGGATTTTGAAAGGGGTTGTAAATACCTTAAAAGAACATTAAGGACTTTGAAATGATTTTTTTTACTTTGAAATAGTTTTAAGCACTTTGAAAGAGCACTGAAGAGTTTGAAAGGTTTTAAATACTTTGAAAGAGTTTTATTCACTTTAAGAGAGTTTTAAGGACTTTGAAAGGGTTTTATTACGCTGGCAGAACTTTAAATACTTTGAAAAAGCATGAAACTCTGTTTTGAAAGACCAATTCCAAATTGCTTTTATAAACTAAACCTCAACTGCTTATTCGCAAAGGGACATCAACATAATAAGCCCTTAATCTTATAAATTAGACGGGAATTCGATAATAATGTTTGATTGCCAGACTGGAATGGGCTTATTGATAAATAAAATCCTTCATTAAAAAAAGACTGACTGCGTAGAAGAAGAGTGGTTTAGAGATGATAATACGTTGAATATTATTAGGTTTCTGTAGATAGCAGAAACTATAGCACGCACTAAATATGTACTCAGTCATTTGCATCTAAAATTTAACAACACCCACGAGTACTTGTACTATACATAATATAAAAAAAGCTGATGACCTTCAAATTATCTGCCCGCCCTTTTTAAAATTCAAATGACTATTGGCACTGTCAGTAAAATGTCAGTTATTGGCCTTTTTACAAGTCTGGTGAAATTTTTAATATTTACATAAAGACAACGAATTTCCTACTTGTATTTAGATGGCAACGAAATTAAAAATTCATTCACAATAATTGGAAGGTCTAAAAATTTTAATAAAATTATACAACCACTCGAATTTTGCATTACGTACATATATTGTAATATTGTGTTTAGAAAGTTTGTATTTAAGAGATAATTTATGACCATGGGTCACGTCAATAATTTATTTGATATTTTATGAGCGATTTTTACTTGTAATTTGTAGATATACACTGCAATAAACTTTGAATCTTGTTCTTTCCGAATTTCGAAATTTTACAAAGATGGGAATAACTGCCATAGGGAAACTACTAAAGAATTCAAGAAAGATGTTATCATATTAATTATGTATTAATTACTTAAACGAGTTTCGGTGTTGTTTTGTAAATAATTGAGTAGAACAAATGATATGATGAAATAAAATTAAAAATTACCCATCTAGGCAGGAAAAAGAAATTTATTCTATGGACAAAAAGATTTTCTAAGAAATCAAAAGTAAATACAAATTCTCGTGCTGAATATTTAAAAAGGTCAGTACTAACTAATCTGCAACCTGTTCTGTAAAATGAATTCATGACGGAAAGACGAACCGTTTTTGTAAAGTAAGTAAATGTAAAGTGGAGAAAACCAATAATAAAAAAATAGATACGATATTGATCTAAAATAAGGAACAATATCATGATTTTAATGAATGTAATGAAACTTTATAAACGGAAGAGATTATAGTATAAAACATTAATTTGTCTCTTCTTTGAGTAAGATTTAATACATAAGTAGGTATAATTAGTAGATAAAGAATAAAGGAAAAAGAAAACTGGAAAAGTTTGTTACGCTGTTGTCGTTGTGATGAACCGTTATGAAATTATTTTCTTGACTTTACTTCACATCTTTTTTTGATTTATGTGTTATGCGTTAGGATTATGGCTACGAACACAAGAATAAATAAAACACACACTGTACCGACACGTACATACATATCTGTATATTGCTACAGGTTGACCGTTACTTTTACATTAAATTAAACATTTCGAAGTAAAATAAAAATTCAGAAGGGGCCAATAAAAAAAAATATTTAAGTGAATTTGATTAGATAATAAGTTTTGAACTACCTACATATCACCAACATTATATTATTTATTTATTTTTTTGAAATTATTTTGCCATACACATTAGGTACAATGAAAAACTGTATATTATTTATAGTGTGGTATTGCATTTTTTCGAAGGTTACTTCAAACAATACTGCAATTAGTAATCAAATCAATACAGAACGTTATTAGCCAATTTTTTCCTTGAAGAAAACCACAATGGACATAAAATTGAAATGGGGGCTGTTGTGTATTTAAAAACATATTGTTACTCAATTTAATAGCAATCAACACCGACTCAAAACAGAGATTTCTGAAAGTTGATTGCAATTAGGTACATATGTACTTATTACATTCTTCACCCAGTAATTAATTTGTATATTTATGAGTAAATTTTGGAATCACTTATTTTAAATTGTAAACAGATGTCTTTAAGCACTTTGAAAGGGTTTTAAGTAATTTGAAAGAGTTTTAAGCATTTTGAAAGATTTTAACGTCTTTCAAAGGGTTTCAAAAAACTTTGAAACAATTTTAAGTACCTTAATAAAGTTTTAAAGCCTTAGGAGAGTTTTAAAAAGTTTGAAACACATAAACAGAGCTGTGTACACTCCGTTTTTAAGAACTTTAAAAGGTTTTAAAAACTCTGAAAGATATTTAAGCATTTTTTAATAGCTTTATGAACTTTGAACGGATTTCAAAAACTTTAAAGTAGTTTTATGTATCCTGAATGACATTTAAGGTATCTGAAGGAGTTTTAGGCACTATAACAGTGATTTATAATCTTTGAAAGGATTTTAAGAACATTGAAACGGTTTTAAATACTCTAAACGAGTTTTAAGCATTTTGAAACAGTCTTAACGACTTTAAATGGATTTCACAAATTTTGAAAGAGTTTTAAGTTCCTACATTAAAAGAGTTTTAAAGCCTTAGGAGAGTTTGAAGGACTTTTAAAAAGTTCGAAACACATTAACAGAGCTGTGTACACTCCGTTTTCAAGAACTTTAAAGGATTTTAAAAACTCTAATAGAGATTTAAGCATTTTTTAATAGCTGTATTGACTTTGAACAGATTTCAAAAACTTTAAAGTAGTTTTATGTATCCTGAATGACATTTAAGGTATCTGAAAGAGTTTTAGGCACTATAACAGTGATTTATAGACTTTGAAAGGATTTTAAGAACATTGAAACGGTTTTAAATACTCTAAACGAGTTTTAAGCATTTTGAAAGAGTCTTAACGACTAAATGGATTTCACAAATTTTGAAAGAGTTTTAAGTACCTACATTAAAAGAGTTTTAAAGCCTTAGGAGAGTTTGAAGGACTTTTAAAAAGTTCGAAACACATTAACAGAGCTGTGTACACTCCGTTTTTAAGAACTTTAAAGGGTTTTAAAAACTCTAAAAGAGATTTAAGCATTTTTTAATAGCTGTATTGACTTTGAACGGATTTCAAAAACTTTAAAGTAGTTTTAAGTATCCTGAATGAGTTTTAAGGACTCTAAAGAGTTTTATGCACTTTAACAGTGATTTATAGAATTTTATCAACATTGAAACGGTTTTACATACTCTAAGAGAGTTTTAAGCATTTTGATAGAGCTTTAAGCACTTTGGCGGAGCTTTATGGACTTTAACGGGTTTTAAGAACACTGAAAGGGTTTTAAGCACTTTGAAAAAGTTTTAAGGACTTTTTGAATGGGGTTTAAAAATCTTAAAAGGGTGTAAATACTTGAAATACTGCAATTAGTAGTCAATAAAGCACGTTTGTTTATATTATTAGTAAATTTTTTCCTTGAAGAAAACCACAACGAACATAAAACCAAAAATGGGGGCTGTTTGCATGAAAGTGTATTTAAAAACATATTATTACTCAATTTAATAGCAATAAACATCGCCATCAAAACAGGGTTTTCTGAAAGTTGATTATAATTACATGCATACGTCCCCTAGTAATTAATTATTGTCTTTGCATATTTATGAGTAAATTAAGCAATCGCTTATGAGGGTAATACTTATCATCAACTTAAGTACATTAATATTATTTAGGAAACAGATAATAATAATAATGCGATTTAAAGCACTGCCTGTATCACAGGGAAAATATGTACATAAATTTGTATATAATGTTTTTGGCAATTTAAATGTTTTATCTATGAATGTACAACGTACATAACTTCTTGAAGTTGAAACCCACAAATTATTTAAAGAAATTAATTTGAATGTATGTGATTTGATGTGTTTGTACGTATTTCAGTATTTGTTATCTGTGTGTGTAGTAGTTTTGTTTTCAAATTATATAATTAATTTTTAACGATATAAAATTCACTATCAATTAACTGAGTCAATGCTAATTGTTTTCAATTGTCTAATATTATATTTATTTATTTATGTAATGCGCCGAGGTACTACAATACATACATACCGTAATTATTGCAGATGTGTACAATGTAGGTACGTTCCTACGCGTATAAGAATGTGTTTTTATATAATTAAGTACATAGGAAGGTACGTATGTGTGTACGAGTATAATGTGGATAAGGTACAATCATAAACATACCATTGCGTAATCAAATACATATCCACTTTTACGTGAATAAATATCTGTTCGACATCGTTTCGAAAAAAAACCAGTGATTTCCAGGTTCAAGGTATTATATCTGTACATATACGTACCTAAATGAAGGAGTTTAATAATAAAAGAATTTCGAGTTCAATTACTGGAGTTAGGAAATTCGCTTTGGCTTCTTAATCTAATCTTGAAGTAATAAATAAAATCGACCTAAAAATACACATTTAATCTCGTACTTTATACCTAACGGGGCTTAAAAAGGAATCCTTTTGTGTTGAAAAATAATTTTAAAATTTTAGAAATTGTGTTTCCTGTTTTTCAGTGAAAGTAGCGGCTTGATTACATTTAACACGTCAGCTAAAAATACAATATTGAGTTGTTTTCTTGGAAACGGTTAATTGCTCCGAAATACAAAAACCTATATATGCAATCAACCAGTTAGCTCCTATTGTACTTTTTAGCGTCTTTCTTTTATAGAAATGTTGCATCGCTTTTAAATTGGTTAAAATAGGTACATTGTATCCCTTGTGTGCATGCTCTTTGCCGAATACACAAAAGTTTAATCGTATGTGGGTATCACAAATAAAACATATTTTAAATAAGAATATGTGGGGGAATGCGCGACTGTTAACTGTAATATTATTATCTGCATTGTAACAACTGAAAATACAAAACTGATAAGAAAAGTTGGAAATAAAGAATCTTTTTGTAGCTAGGTACATTTGTAAATACGTATAATTTACCAAAAGCATGAATAATTTTTACCTACTACGTATTCTGCATTTATTAACGAGCGAAAAAGAAACGCCTTCGTACAATTACAGTTTGAAAAAAATATTTTTAGGAGGTATGAATAAGGAAACCTGGATGATAAAAAATATCTGATAAGAGAGTAATAATGGAACACGATAAACTGATAACAAATATTATGGGCAAGCAGGGGTGCTGTATTATAATAACTTGATTAAAACCGAGTACCGTCCTAAGGAGTGGTTAATTTGGAAACTATGTCAAACGAACCCCTAACCGAATCAGATTTTTACCCAAGACCATAATAATTCGACCAAGCATTTTCACACCTGTTGATTCCGCTTTCTAAATATAAATGTTTTATATTTGCCTTGACGACGAAAAAATGTCCTCGATCCCAATTAGATAAACAATAAAAAAACCTGCTTGACCAATCCACCCCTATCGTTTTTTTATTCGGTATCATACGGGTCACATTCCCGGAAAGTGTTACGAGAAGTCAAAAAGTCGTTCTCTTTTTTAAGGGGGGTCAACCACCCCACGTTAACTTACACGTGTCGACTCCCCGTGCTGGGCAGCAGTCCTGCTACGAAGTAGACTCCTCCATCGGAAACACACCCAGTTTTACTCCACTGGGCTGCTGTTCAAGCCCTCTACGTAAGCGTACAAGTGCAGCCGCCCAAGTAAATCGTGAAAGCGGCTTTAACATAGGGTTGCGCGAGTGTTGAACGCTCCGCGCCTAGACCACTAGACATCCACAACACTCAAGGTCATCGTTGCCGTGGTGGTGGTGGTATTCTCAGCCCGACCTGCGCGGGGATCGAGTTGGATTTAGTTGGTCGAAGGGTGCGCACCACTGACTTTTCTCCCTGCTTAGCTAATTCGCCACGAAATGTCGGGTGTTTAGGTTTGAGTACACTGTCAGTTTGTTATTTGTGGTGGTGTTTTAGTGTACGTATGTATGTATATTGTTAGTGAACAAATGTGATATAACACGCCACGGTTAGGTGTTTTTGCTACAAGGACAAGCTATTGCGTAAGTATCTTGCTTTATTGGTGAATTGCTCACACCCTCTGCCCGCGCGTGACATAAGTTCTATGTTTGGACTTTAAACAATGTTACGGACGTAGCATAGTTGCGCAATTGAACACAAAAATTTGTTTAATGCTTAATTTTTTATCATGACACCCTTATTATTTACAAGAAGTTTTGCCCTCAAAATAAGCGGTTCGCAGAAAAAATCTGGTTAAAAATAAACCGCAGAGAATCGCGATAGCTGTACTAAATATCCGCTTAACGGTTGTTTGTATTACAATCGCCTGCAGTCAAATTAGAATCGAGGGAAAAACGCGAGTTGGGTTTAAAACTTTCGAAGACTTCGCGGTTCGAATTCGGCTCACCCCGAGCTACCCCGATTTTGTCCGAGTTGCAAGAGAGACAGCGTAATTGTAACATGGCGACTTAAGAGTGCTGTGGTGATTTTCATCCTAGCAGGGATTCAACCCTTTTGTTTTAGTGGCCCCGTGTTTTCAAGGTAATTTAAAATTTAAATTATTTTTACGGTCGGGTCGCTTGCGACAAGTGACATCGGTTAAAAGTGCAGGTTTGTTGCTGGTTTTGTGAGTTTAATGAATTAGGGTCGACGACTTCATTTACCCTAGCTTTGAAATCAATAAATTTCCGTAAATCGGTACAATATCGTAATTATTAATGCAAGGTTAGCTTTGTTTTTTTGTTAGGGATATGTTTTAAACATTTTCTTAAACATCTTTCGTAACTGTTAAATTTATTAATGAAAAAAGGGTTGCACAAATGTCGACTACGTAGCAAATGATTGAAGTAGGCGGGGTGTTGTGATAATGTTTTAAAAATGGCGGAGGGCAACACTCATTTTCAAACAAAAAGGTGGATATTTCGGGTTCGTAAGAATTAAAATTTACTCACGATTTGTAAAGATCTCGCCGTCGATGTCGTGTTATAAAGTAGTTTTCTGGTTTTCCGCATCGTTTAAACGCCGGTGATGTAATATTGAGTTCATTAACGGATGCTCGAAGACACCTGTGGAATTCATATCCTATCAACTTTTGTTCCCGCTCATATTTAAACTCATTAAATAACTCATTCATCTTTTTAGGCGTGCGTGTTTATTTCAAAAATACTATTAAATATTTACTTACTTTAGTTTGTTATGTTTAGAGGTCCAGTTTATTCTAGTTTTATCATAGTATGTTTTTGAGGTTATGTACGGGATAAACACTAATTTCTCATAAATGTAATAAAATGAAACGCTTAATTTATACAGTTTATCTTAATTTTCAGAAAAGGCCAAAGAAATTTCTTCCAATTGTGGTTGTGCCGCAAATGTCTAAAATTAATTATCGATATTTGCAACCGTCATTGTTTCGTCCAGGAGTAGACGCCCCAGCACCCTCTAATATGTCTTCCCAACGTTTCTGTTTGAGGTGGAATAATCACCAGTCCAATTTGTTGTCAGTATTTGATCAGCTTCTTCACGATGAAAGTTTTGTTGATGTCACTCTTGCTGTAGAAGGCCAACTTCTTAGGGCTCATAAAATGGTTTTATCTGCATGTAGCCCATATTTTCAAGCCCTCTTTGTTAATCACCCTGACAAACATCCCATTGTAATTCTGAAAGATGTCCCCTACAATGATATGCGTAGTCTACTTGACTTTATGTATCGAGGTGAAGTTTCAGTTGACCAAGACAGACTTACAGCTTTTTTGAGGGTAGCAGAAAGCCTTAGAATAAAAGGTTTAACAGAGGTTAATGAGGAAAAATGTGACACAATTACGTCTTCTTTGATGCAACAACAGGGAAACAATCTTCCACATTTACAAAGGTTACATCCCCAAAAAAGATTTGGAAATACATTAAATATGTTAGGAAATGCTCTCATGCAACCCAAAAGGAAACGAGGTAGGCCTAGGAAACTTTCTGGTAGTTCAAATGGTGTTGAAGATTATGACAGGAATGATTCATTAGTGACAGGAAGTCCAGAGATGTTAGAAGTTAAAATGAGCATGGATGGTTTTTCTGGTCACAATTCTGACTCAAGTAGTGGTAAACCAGACAAGGAAGAGACAGATGAAGTTAAAGTTAAGAAAGAATCGGAGCCAGTGGCTGGAACATCAAAAGACCAACAAGGATTGAACAATTCAGTGCCTAAGAACAATGATACAGAAGCACAAACTTCAGGTAAGTTTAAATTTAACACTTTTTAATAATTTAGGAAATATGAGAAGCTCTTGACAGAGTTATGTTAAGCTTCAAGCCTAGAGCTAAAATTATGTTCTAAGTCTAAGGAATTTGGATTAGCAAATACTTCAAAAAGTAAAGTGTAAGGGCATCAACTAATTTGCATTTTATTACATACAAATTTGTAAGATGTTTATGTATTAAAACGCAAATTGTCATGACGATTTAAATTTTAAAAAGTATGAAGTTATTATCCAACAAGGGGCTGATATTTTTCCTTTGATTAAATACAGTTTTTCGGAATAAATCAGATTTTGTGGTGATATATTACTAAATTAAAATTTTTACCGTGATTAAATTCTTAAATTTAAAATACTTTTATAAATTAACAATTGGCGCGTTAATTTTTTTGTTATAGCAGTTATTAACTTTCATTTCTCAAAATTTGATTATTTGTTGTTTGTCTTCTAAAAGATCTTCTAAGTGTCTAAAGTAATTTTGTACATTGGTATGAAATTATTAGATATACATTTTTATAATTAGCATTACTGATGTATTGATGACACATGTTGTTGATTTAAAAAACAGTAGTAAAGAAATACCCCACACCTGCAATTTTTGCAAATGGTGCTAATATATCAGCAGATGCTTTTTTTGACATATAGTGGTCTGTGTTTAGGGGGAAAATAGTTTAATGATACTTTTTATGAGGGAGAAAAGCAAAATGATTGGCACATATTGTACATAAATAGTATTTATTAAACACATAAAGTAAATACTAAATATGTCTATTAAATTTACGCCCTTACGAAAGAAAGTAACATGCAATTAATTTGAGGGCATGTTTATTTTACCAGTTAACGGCAGTTATTTTTTTAGGGTTACTTAAATCATATTGCAACGGTGTATTGTAATTCGCAAGATACTGATTTTTTTTTTAACTTTTTTAAAATATTTTCTCTAATGACCGCTTTTTTCCCGTCACAGTATTTTATCGTTTTCTTCTGCCTCTTTATTGAATACGAACAAATTCTTATTACCCTTAAAAGAAAAGTTTTTCTTTGTTGACTTTAGTGTAGTGTGAAGGGAAAAGCTATAGTGGCGGTGACGTTTTTGTGTTTTTTTGGTGTTCGAAAAATATCCTTCCATTCTTTTAAAGGTGAGTTATTAATTCAATAATAAAATTATTTTCATAAGGGAAGAGTTGTGAGGAATGAGCCACTATATGGATTCAAGTGTTTAAAAATGTTTCTGTTGTCTAACAGTAACTTGTGGAATTTTTATAACGCGGCTTATTCCCTATAGCTTTTCCCTGTAGTATATTTATTTAGATTTATTTTAAAATGATTATATATTAGCGAAATCTCTAGTAATACATCAAACTAAAATTTGCATGCTTTTTGAATTATTTTCGATTTATTTTTGCTCTTTGTAGTGACGTCAATGTTTTTGTTTCCAGATAATGACAATTGTGTTTCACCATCAGCAGTGAGATGTATAGACTTTAATTCTTCTTTACACGATGAATATAATCTACCATACCAAGAGTCTTTAGAATCTGAGGACGAAGAAGAAGCTGAAGAAAATTATATTCAAGAAATTGATTCGTCTTACGAACCTATAGATATTAAGATCGACCCTAAAATTTTTCTTAGTTCCATGATCGACAATAATAGTAATACGAAAAAAAGACGGAGGACGAAGCACGATTCTTATGATGTTCTAGAGGATTCCTCTGCAGGTTACGAAATTATTCTTGATGGCCAATCTTGCGAATTTCGGCCGACGCGATATGAAAATTACACGAAGAAAATTAACGACCCTGATAAATCTGCCCGAGATTTTTGCGTGCGAGAAAAGGATAATTTGTTTAGGTGTACGGTCTGTGATAGGGTTTATACGCACATTAGTAATTTCTGTCGACATTACATGACTTCACACCGGGTTGATGTGAAAATGTTCTCTTGTCCTGTTTGCGGAAAGGACTTTACAAGAAAAGATAATATGCTCGCGCATCTTAAAATTATACATAAACAGGCGCAAGGGACGAACGAGAGGGTGGGACAAACCGATCTTGCCACTTAGAGAAAACAAACGTGATATTTCATATTTTATTATATGGTTATCTCCGATGATGACTACCTCCTTTAAACAAACGTGACTAAACTTTTGTGTTGATTCTGTAAAATCGTTCGTTCGGGTGGGTTATTTAAAGTTTATCTGTTTAGGAACTTCTTCCTAAAGATAAACAATATTAGCTGTTAAATATATTACAATATCTGAAAGATATAAGCTTACTGTTTGTGGTTCTTTGGTCGTGATATATGAATAAATTGTCACGATATTGAAAAAAAATTCCTTTGAAAAATCGGGTCGTTTTTACCCGTATGCATTTTGTCGGTTTAAGTGCAAAAAGGTGTGATAGTGTTTAATCAATTTTTTACTTGCTCACATTCGGTGAATACTTTACACCATTTAGGGACGTTGACATAAAAGCTAGTGCCTTATCTTTGCCTTCTATAATAAATGAAATTGACGTATTTTTTGAAAATTTATCGTCTTGTTACAAACTTTTATATATACTAACTTGTATTCACGTATTTCGTGAAGTAATATCCCTATTTTGTTATAGCTGAATTCAAAGTACATACATAAATTGCTTTAATCTACAAATTTACTCAAATACTTTGATAAAATCCGTAAGGTAAACTATTTTTTCAGTAATTATGAAAGCAATGGCCAAAGTGTATTTATATGATGCCCTGTTTTGAATACAGCCTTATTTGTTCTTTATATTAGAAAGAAATTTCTTTCTGTATAACTTTTCTTGCCAAAATTTGCAATATAAATAATCGGGGTCGAGCTCTTATCAAAGACAAACTATTGTTTAGTTATAAATATAGTAGATTTTACAAATATATACATTTTTTTTTGCTTAATGTATATTGATAATTATTAAAATGTTAATGTAATTATGGGTAGTTAAAAGTGAAGTCTATTTATTATTTAGTGCGTAATTGGTAATTACAATAAATGACGGGTTAGCTACATACATAGAAATAAATATATGTTAATCTTCTTTTTTGTTGCAAAAAGGTATATCTGGTAGTCATAGTTGTAGTTTCCTAATAAATAATAATTAATTCAAATGTGATTGATGCTCTGCAAAGATGCAAATGCATTTTGTTAGTTGATATTTTAGAATTATAATTACTATCTCTATTTTTCATTGCTAGATCTGTACAAAGGGGTAGACATTTTTCTTCTTCTAGCGATTTAAAATTGAACAAGACAACAAGTATTTTGTTAATGACTGTTACCTTTTTCTTTTATTGCCAGTTGATATAAATTCTCAGGTGTTAGTAGTTTAAGTAGAACGAGAGCTGGGCAAAGTCCTCATCATAAGGGCTATAAGCCCAAAGTCCGTATTTAAAGTGCTTTAGTCACATTTTTAAAGACTTTCAAAGAAAAATGAAAAAGGTTTCAAGCACTTTGAAGTCTTCTTCTAAAGTAAGTACAAAATATAAACTAATGAGTGTTATTCATTAAAAGGACTTGAAGTGCAGTGCTATCAAGTCCTGAGAGGTCAAGAAGCACATTTTCAAGCTTTGCCCAGCTTTCTCATCATTTTGGGCAACTTCATTCCTAATTTCTTGTTCCAATTATAATTCATGGTTGAAAACAACGAAGTTCATGTTAATATTGCCAGTTTATTGTTTTTAAAAGCAACATATTGAAGGTTAAACAAACATGAGAAATTAATAAGACAATAAACTGTTATTATTTTAATATTTTATTGTAATTTGAACTAAAAAGCTGATGTTTTATAGAGTCCTGTAACTAGATGTTTTTAGTAGCTCCTCTGGAAAGTTAAATTAAATATCTACCTCTTTGAATATGCACCAGTTGTTGACTTGCAAAATATTTTCGTTGTAATGTCTTGCAAATATTGATATTTTAAAAAAATATAACTACATGTTAATTTACACAAATAGATTAACATTTGTGAAACAAAAAAATAAAGTGGCAATAAATTGTTATATTTTAAATGTGTATAATTAATATTGTTGTAAAAAAAGAATGTCTTGCCTCTTTTTTAAAAACATGCTTACCCTCGGAGATATAAAAAGGTAATTTTTGCAATCGTTTCAATGGGTATGTGTTATTATTTTTAGCCTCTTTATTGTTTTATGCCGTATACACGTTTTTTTATCTTGCACTGTTACTTTTAGTTACCTGTTGTTTTCATAAGTAGTACTTGTTTTAAAGTAGCATTTATGAAATAAATAGACTATATAGCGAATGTTATCTTTTTAGTTTGTTTTTTTTTGTTTTCCTTATACCCATTATTTATATGCGATTGACCAGTTGGATTCATTTTATTATTTTTTAATTTATTCTCTCACTACATAACGGATCGATATTTTGTAATAGGCAATTATTAGAAATTGTTAAGTGGATTCCGTATTATTAGTAAAAATATACAAATGAAAACTGGAAAAGTAAGCCAGACTTTTATTTTGCTTGTTTTTTTTTTTTTGAAGAATACGTTTTTTCTTCTGTTGAATAGATATTACCTACATATTCTTAAAGCATGCTGTAATAATTGTTTTTTATATTTTTGTAATGTTTTTTACACTTCAAAGTATTAGTGTCGCTGGTTTATTTTTTTGATTAGTAAACTATTATGATTTAATAGACTTTATGCGAAAATAATTGTAATTTGGTTTACAGATGGACAACCTTTACTTCTGCCTAAACAAGAGATTCTGGAACCTCCTAATTCTTCTCAATTAAATGCGTCTGATAATATCAACAATAATAACAACAACAATTCAACATCGGCATCGACGAGTACGTCGGCTGTAAACACTCAGCACCCCATGAGCGCCCCGTCTGGTCGTCAGCCTGTTAAAAGGCGACCTAGACGAAGAGCGACATCTCAAAGTCAAGATCCTGCCGAACAGTTGACCGAAATGTCAGTTCGGGGTCTTAATCTCTTTAGGTATGCGTCAATAAACGAGGGTGTGTACCAATGTACCGAGTGTGCAAAAGTTGACGTGCAAAAAACATTTAAGAACAAATACAGTTTCCAGAGGCATGCCTTCCTGTACCACGAAGGTCACCAGAGAAAGGTATTTCCTTGTCCGGTTTGTCAAAAAGAGTTTTCGAGGCCGGACAAGATGAAAAATCACATGAAAACAGTGCACGATTGTTTCATGCCGAAAGATTGCGTTTTTCCAATGGGTTTTTTTCTCCCACCGCAACCACAGCTTTAAAAAAAATGAAAACAAAATGTAAAATTTTAAAATAATTGCGCTGGTACGCAGTTAAAGAAAATATCGGACACGATAGCAAGTACGGGGGAAGATTCGTTGAAAGGATTGATTTCGGAATGGTGCTAGTAGCTCTTCAAAATTCGTTTGTTTTAAATTTAGGGCAGATGGTTGTTAATCATAAGCACACCAGGAACATTAGTCAGTCAGTCATACAAATGACTATTTTTTCTATTCTTTGATTAAAATAAAATAAAAACAATTGTGTTGTTCGTAATTATTTTAGTACCAATCATAAGTATTCTTGAATTTTTGTAATTTTTATTTCTAATTTGTGCGATGACCGATTGATGTTCTGAAATGTGTTTATTACAATAATAAAATTATATAATATTTTTAAGTTAAAAATTTGAACAGCTTTAATGTTTATGTTTTTGTTCATTAACTTACTAACTTTTAGTACAACTAGTTTTAAAAATGTGATTAACCAGAAATTCGGTTTAATTGCCCATAATGTTGAAGTAATTTGGCGCAGTTTAAGTATAACATCATCTAGTAAACGAAATTCAATGTGAAACTAAATCGTACTAGTTTATATTCATTTAATATTTTAACATTTTTATTGTTTATTCTAAATATTCTCTTTCTTTTTTTTATAATGATTTAATTTGTTAATATTCTTAGGATTGGTTTGGATAGTTGGTGGGTATTTCTTTAAAAGTAGTAGTATTTGGGCGCGTGTACATTCGGCCGGGTGATTCCCCGTTACATATACATACACTCTATATACAGAAACATATAAATACACAACGTATAACGTTGGAGCGGTTCGTGGCCGTAGCTAATCAATTATAACCCACACATTTATAATTAATTACATACCTATATAAATATGACTTTATATATATATATATATATCTATTTTTTAATTTTAGAGCAAAAGAAGAGTTTATTATTATTATGTATTGCATTATGGACTGCACAAAGTAGACATTAATAATAATTATAATTATATTATTAAATATTGTATTTTCGGACGTGTACAATAGGATTTGATCGCGCCGTTCAACACGCACAAATGTAACATAGTAGGCTAGGGGTATTAATTTTAGGTGTCGGGTGGTGTGAAATGAAAAAAAAAACGTCGAATGTAAAATGTATATTATTATTGTAGGTTTGTTTGATTTGAACCCCTTCGTTATTACAATAGTCGGAAATATGGGGCGAAAATTTAACTTTCAAGCGTGAGAACTAACTTACAACAAGCATTACACATCAAATTAATTAGCACAAACATTTTCACAAACAATGTTTAATAATAATTAGCAGTATGTGCAATATAAAAATTAACAATTACTAAAAGTACTGACAGATAGTGTTAATTTTCGTTGATAAAGTACTTATCTTCAGATAAAAATGTTCTTCAATATATCGTAAAGAGCTCAAATTTGCTTTTTATTTCCGTTCAAACCATTTTGAATATTGTGTCGTGTTAGTTTAATGTGTAATTGCTGGATTAAGTGCCTTTTTGCCTTCAAACTGAATACATATCCAAAATAATTAAAGTATCAAAAAGATGCCGGTAATTTTATAGTTTTTATTGATAGTGCAAGGGTTCTGAAACGGGGTGGCTGCGAAATTAAGTGTGATCACATGGATATAAGGAAGAATAAAAGTTCTTATTTTTTTTTGTAAAATCTATTATATTTCAGGAATGCTTTAAGAACTGTGGTTAGAAAATTAATTTACATTTTTTTTTGTAATTTTAAGTTGTTTGCTATTTTTGTTTTTTTAAAATGCTTTATTATTTTTGTTCGTTAAATGTAGTTACGTAAAAGTTAGGTTTGAAAGAAAAGATTGTTTGTGATCACTTGAAATGCAATAATTCCAAAAAAAATAAATATATATTTGTAACTATAAAATATATGGACATCAATAAGTAAACTGATTAATATTGGTGGTAATTCATACAGTGGAAACTTTCAGTCGACTACTTAATGTTTATTTGTTTAGCCTCTTTAAATATAAATAACAATATTACTGAGAATCAATTTTTTTTAAGTAAACTTCAGAATTTCGTTTTCTTGAAGCTTTGTTACGTTTTTTCTTTTTCACGTTAAATAATCAAATTTGATTAAGTATTTTGTGGTTTAAAGCATAAATAATTTTTGTGAAAGTTTCTGCAGTGATTTACCACTTTATTTTATATCTAATAATTATAAAGTAATATTAATTATTGTAAAATGCAATAGCATAGAAATTCTGTGTGATAGTCTCTTTAGTTTTCTGTCTCCTCGTTTTATTATTTTAATTTTTTTCTGTCGTTTGGAAAGGCTGGTTTTTGGCCATTTGTCGCAGTTCTTCCACGTTAGGTCTGTACTGCACATTAAAAAGGGAGCAGAACGGCCTTACTAAAATAAGGTTTAATCTAAGTGCAATTAATTTAGACGTTTGTTATTACTAGATTCTATTACTAACATGGCTAACCTTTTTAGGCACTTGATACACTGACATTAGTGTGTAAAAATCAGAAATTTCAAATTTACTGATAAATTTGAAGATTCCAGAACCTACACAAATTAATATATATATATATTTTTTTTTGAAACAGTAAAAGTAGCATATCCGAAAGGTTAGTTGTTAGTGTTTTTCACTGATTGCAATACATGTAGTATAAATATAGGTAAATGCTACGTATGTTAGTTTTCTTTGTTACTTTATTTTTTAGTTTTTTCAGATTTATTAATAAAAATCTAGAAGAGCGCTTTAAATTTCGATTAAACAATAGTAATAGTAATTTGGACAATTGAGTATAATATTTCATAGCTATGTAATTTGTCTTATCGTTTTTGTGCCTCTTTTTTTTAAGCAACTTGTTTTTTATTTTCCATAATTTTATTTATGTTGTCATTACTTGTTTTAGATTCAGTGGTGCAGATTTATAAACGGTTTATAATAAATATAATATTTAAATATTTACTTTAGTTTCTTCAGTTCACAAAGTTTATACAGATAGTAATAATCAGTAAAGTGGAAATTGTTTATGTTTATTGTATTTTTCATTTATTAATAAAAGCTACCTCTAACTCATATTCGTCTTTCCTTCAATTTTGTTCAAAAATAAAACATCTTGACATATTTTTAGGTAAACATTTTACCAGACAACTCATCTTTCAAAAGTTGCTAGATAATTTCTTGTTACTACTGATGCCATCTGTTCTAATCAAAATGTAGACCTTGTTTTGATTAATTTAACATTTCATAATAAGAGGAAACCACCAGCCAGTAGTTTTTGAAAAAGATACACTTAACTTTCTAAAAATTTCGGAATATACTGACCTCTCAACCTTTTTCCTTCTTTCTTCTTAATCTTTGATATTCTAAATTAAATAACTAACAGCACCGAAAGGATTTGAAGTCTTTTTGTTAAAAGCAATTACTTTTACTTTAAAGTAGTTACTACAATCAGAGCTTCAGGGCTTTAGTGTTTTTTGCTCTATGCCCTTTGTAGGCTTAAAAGCACTACATTTGAAGCCCTTTTTGAGAGTGCTTCAAGCTTTTTTATAATGTATTTGAAGTCCAATTGCTGTAATTACAATTGCTCGAAGTCCTTATCGCAAATTCTTGAGGCTTTGAAATTAATTACTATTCGATGTAATTGGTAATTCGCAGTTCTCCCAAAGCACTTTAGGTAGAGACTTTTCGGTTTAGGGCTTGAAAACCTTTTAGTGAGGACTTTTCCCATCACCTGCTTATAATAAAGATATATTTACAACATTTAAAAGAGTAACGTTTTGTATTTTGAGAAAGGAAACAATTTATAGATTTGTACACAAAAGTACATTTTTAACAATTTGTTTTAGATCCTGAGAATCAATTAATGGCGAACGAACATGAACACATTGACCAACTATCGTCTTCTGTAACCATCGAGATCATTCCGTCAAATCTTTTAAATCAAAATTCTTCGCAGTCCACACAACAGACAGCAATAATTCCTACAATTAAACAGGAACCAGGCCATGGAGAAAGTAGTAGTGAAGAAGAAGTGACTGTAGAAACGGTAACAGGTGTCCATTTCCTCACTGATAACGAAGAAAATGCAATTTCTACCCAGGATAACAATTTGTCTTACGAAAAAAAGAAAAGTGAACTATTAGAGTACATGGTCAGAGAAGACGGTAGTGTAACGTGTAAATTGTGCGGGGAAGTACTGGCCAGTAGAACTCACTGGTATCGGCATAAATACAAGTTACATGTGAATAATTTGTTAAATCCTGCACCTCTGTTTAAATGCATTCGTTGCAATGTATTTTTTAAAAGTCGAAAAGGTTTTATGGGACACGTGGGTGCAAGACATGCGGAAGATATAGAGTCCCATGACGATACGAACGTGGTTATTAAAGAAGAAGTAGTGGAAACAACATCAGATGGTTCTAAAGCTGTTAAATGTAACAAAAAGGATGCGAAACCGGTGAATTGGGAAGAACAGAGAGAAAAGGAAGAGAAATTAGTTGCGGATATAATAGACAGGGTAAGGAAAGAATGCGAAGCTCAAGGAGCAACCATTACTAGGAGAGGGTACAGTAGAAGATCTACTGTTATGATGAATTCTTGTACATAATTTGGAACCAGAATTTATTTACTAATCCATTCAAGTACCTCTCTTTTGTTTTCTTTATTATGCTCTTATAAAACTAAATGAATGATTTTGTTTTTTGGGATGTTTCTGTTTATATTGGTTAATAAGAACGCACGATACAAAGACGTAGCTTGTATTTTGCTGTGGGGGGAGGGCTGAATTTGAAAACAAGATTATTTTTTCAAAAAAGTATTTTAGTTTGATAAGAAACCGAATTGATACATACAGTTCAATTTTTTATTAACAAAATTAACGAAAAGGAAAATTATAATACCTATTAATCTTCGAGAATTTTGAGAAAATGGACAGCTTAGAAGAAGTGTAGTTTTTTTAGGGGTACTTGACAATAATACTTGTTCCTTCTTTCCTTTATAATATACATTAGTAAGAACTAGAAATTTGGATTTATTAAAATTTGGAAACGTAGCCTAGAATACAATGGGTGATACTTTTATTAATAATTTCAAATGATATAAGCTTTAGTGATAGTACAAATGCCATTGTTTTGGATTTGGCATTATAAAATTACCTTAAATAGGTAGGAAACTTGACAAGATTTATATTTGTCTTCGAAAATTGAAACTGCACATTACTGATATAAAAAAAAACTAACATTTTTTTTGTACTATTACTAATAGCCAATTTATAAGTAAGTTACATTTTTACTACGATTTCCTTGTGTATCCATTTTTCGGTACTTAAAGTAGTAGCTCAAAGTGAACAAAATGTGATTTAAGATGCCAAATTTTTCCCATAGTTTTGCACTTCATTAATTTGCACTTGGTAGTACTTTGAAACTGTTGCTCAGAGGTGAATTATATTCACAGAAATAAAAGATAAGAAATGTTTCGGTTGGATCAACATTTTACTTCTAATTGTAAGAAGTTAAATATCCTAAATATATCCGGTAAGTCTCTTATGATAGGTACATATAATATTTGTTAAAAAAACGAATACCAGAATATATTTGTTATTATACTTAATTGTTCCCCTTGAAATATTTTTGTTTCTTGAACTGTTAGGTTTGGTTTTTAATCAGTTGAGTAACATTTAATTTCAAATTGAATTGTTAGGTATACATATTTTTTATTTAAGTGTAAGTATGTACAATATCTTAAGGAATTTATTATACATATAGTATCTTCCTACAAAAAATGAACTACATATTTTTTGCAGTTGTAAATATGTATACAACACGACTTGAATATACATATATGTACATTGACCTAAATAATATTACTGTATTTTTACCTTATACTGTGATTATTGTACTGTACGTTGTGTCAAATTCAACAAATAAATTGTATTTTAAATTCAATAATTCGTACCTTTTATTAAGAAGACATTAAAGTACATTACCTAATTAACAACAGTTGATTACAAAAATAAAAGTTTAATAATTTCAATTAGGCTAGGAAAGAGCTGTGCCTGCGTAGTGGTGCTAAACATTGTGTTGTAGGCAGTGAAAACTGGAAATTGTATGAAAAGTTTAATTATGTTTTTGAAAAAACAGCAAATTTGTTTGTAGCTTTTATATAACTGAAAATATCCAAGTAACTTATTAAAGAGGGTCATAATATTAATTATTATTTTTTACTTGTTCGAGTAAGTTTTTGTCAGTACTGAAACCTGTACTTTCACGAATATTAATTATAAAACGTAGGCGTGAAAAAGACATTACCTCTCCCCTTGGCGCACTTGTCGGTCGCCACAGTTCGGGTAGGCTCGATAAGCTGCTCCGTTCTGACGTTAACAATGTATTTTGGGTGGGAGAAACTTGATTTCAATGCCATATACTAACATCTAATGCATCTAATACAACTGAGCAGGTGTTTTAGTGGGTATAGTGTCGTCTTAAAATTAATTGCGGCGTTGATTCAGTGGAGAACGCGTTTTTGTGATTAAAATGTGATACAAAACTTTGTCAGTTGCGGTTCTACAATAAAAACTTTGTGACTGCTGGAGACGTTTTGGTTAAGAAAATTCAAACTACAACATTTCATGTAGGAATGTTAAATGTTACGAAAAAATACGACTGGGTAAGTATCTTTACATTATTATTAGTATGTAGGTACATATAATGATAAATTAGTGCATTCGTTATAGGTAGGAATATCTTTCGAGTGTTTCAGGTTTACTAAAATAAGTGATTAGGACAAATAATACGATTTTTACAATTTAATTCGCTTTATTAACATTGTATTAAGTCTAGTGTATGTACAAACATTAATTAATTATTAATTACATTTGATTTCCGTAACAGCCGGTTTTAGAAAGAAGTCTAACGATTTCTTTTAAATAAGTACATGTTTTTTTGGAGGTTAATGGTGTTGTGAATATTTCCACCAGCTATACGTATGTACTTACAATCCTGTAATAGGAGCCCGTTAACTCATTTTGATCGTTATCACTTTTGTCTTTTACGTGGTTTAGTTATGAATGATAAACGTAATTCGCGATTATCTACATTTCGTTAAAAAAATCCTATGGTAATATTTTGCGTCATTAAAACGGATTTCGAATATAAAAACTCCTACTGGTCATTGATCTTGGAGAATCTTTTTCGCCACTGTTAGACTTTTATAAAATTTTGTTTCATGATATTAAAGAAATGATGATTTAGTACATGTATTAAGGTAATGGTGAAGTAAGTACTCAAAAATAGTACCGTTTGTTTTTGATCACGAGTAATTTTGTTGATTAATGTTTTTGCAATTGGTAATTGATATATGTAGTTTAAATATATATTTAAACCACAAATCTAATAAATGTGATGTTGATATATTTCCCTGTTAAAGATTTACTGTTATATTAATTATCACAAAAATTATATCAACGATAATTGAGGAATTAAGTCTTATACGGGGATGTTTTTGAGAATACCTGGGATTAAACGTTGATATAGAAAGGTACATTTATTCATTCCTCCATCATTCGACGTAAAAATAGATGTGACACAGTACATTGATACTTCCTACGGGGTAAATAAAATATCCACCGATGGATAAAAGTTACAAACAATATTTGAGCAATCCCACGTTTCTTTTTCTTTATTGCAGACTTCACCACTTAAAATATTATTATACAGAGCCGTCACACCCTGAGCTCATCCATAGTGTTGTGTTTACTACTCGAATGAATGTTTTTCTTTGTTAACGTCCCTGTATTTATCATTTGTATACTTTGTGATAAAAGGGGTTGATTTTCGTGTAACTGATTCCCTGTGAATGTATTTACATTAGGTTTGGAATTTTTCGGAGGAGGTGGTGGTCTGGGGAGTGTGGCGTTATTTTGCGGAAGATCGGCGAACTCTGGAGGGGGTAACTGGTGATGGGAGTGGTGGTGAGCTAGTATGGTTGCGGGATCCGTTTTCACCCCCAATATACTTGATTCTAAATCTCCACATATGTTATTAGGCATTTGTCCGTTTTCATTACGTTTTTTTGGCTGCCTCACACCTTCACTCATGCGTGACTTGTCCCTTTGGTAGTACACACCGGCGAAAATTAACACGTTCAAAATTAACAATGAACACCCTATCGCGATTGTAACACTAAGGGCCGTGGAATAGGCCGCGAAACCGTCTTCTACCGGGTGTGGGGTTGTACTACCACCACCGAGTTCTTCCACACGTTCCGTCGTGTCCAAAACGGGAGACGTCAGGGTGGAACTGTTGGTTGGTGAAGTTGCTCCTTTTCCTACATCTACAACCGAGGCTTCGGTAGTTAGCTTGCGGGGGTTGAGATTGGGGAGCTTTGGTCTGGGTGGGTCGTCATCTATCAACTGATGGTGGGTCATGGGCACGTCGTCTCCACCAGGCTTGTGCAGATCTGGGACGAGGTTTAACCAAAACGACAAACGGTGGGCCCTGTAGTGATTTTTAAGTTTTGGTTTCGTATCTGGGGATGATAAAGATCAATTAATTTTATTATAATATCATAATATTTGTGGCTATTGAAATCGTTCTGCCACAAGTGTATTGTGTAGCCGAATTATTATCGTACCTTTGTCCCTTTGTTGGCTCTGAAGCATTGTAAAAGGGTAAATGAATTCAATAAACTTTAGGATACCGGTGAAAATAATCTCTTATAAAGCCTTACTTACTAATAACTTGAGATAGAAATCATCGAAGCAATAACTTTTTCAATGGAGAATTTATTTGGGGATTAAAAGTACCTACCTAAAGAAAATAGAAAGATGTGATAGTAATATTGATCAGAAAAACAAGACTAACGAAGTCGTCCTAAAACTGGGCAAGTTTTTATATTTTCCAGAAATAAATTAGTGCCTAACTTAATAAATGTTTTATTTTTTGTTTAATCTGAATATTTAGTTCGTGTTGAAAATTCGATTATGAAAACGCTTCATTTCATCGAGTTCAAAATTAACTTGAATTAATCAGTTAAGTAAACTAAATGAATCAAATTGTAAGGATGATTAATGCGTTTGTTTAAATATTGTACATGTTATCATCACCTTTATAACATTTTCAAGTCTCTTTATCCGCGTCCCTTTCCGAGAAAACTTGTTGCCCTGTCAGGGTTTCGGCTTAAAAGCAGATTTATTAAAATAATGTTCCAACAGATCCGACAATAAAGTTTAGCACTAAGATTAATTATGTACCTAACATCGTTGTTGTACTAAGCCTAATCCTGATCCCTAAGTAGATATATTTTCGGCAAACACGTCAAATGAAAACGTTAATTTTAAACTTTCAATTAGCAGCATGAGTTTACCTATAAGTAGATTACTTGAAGCCATTCAGTTACCTATTTCGCTGCTAATGTATGGAATGGACAAAGTTAAAAGCTATTATTTTCATAATAGGTTCATTTCGAAAAGTTTTCAAATATTTTATAGTATTCAGTGTTTCTAAATTTTAAATGTTCACGATTCTTCAATTATTTTGTTGAATGTTATTAACAGAAGTAATCATAATGATTTTAATAAAATTAGCGTGTATTTTTATTTGTCTTGTCTATAATTGAAGACCAAGAAAAGACGAAAAAAAATTGGTACTTGGAACTTTAGGTACTTTAGTTCAGAAAAAGACAAAAAGAACTTAAAAACGTGAATCCTGAGCTTTCATATTCATTCATATTTTTCTCTAGTTCATTTTCTTTAATAAAATAGCAAATTGTGGAGTCTGGACAAACGATTCCAAGCTTCATTACCTAAATTAAGATATTTTTTATGAACAGCTTCGTACGCAGTCCATTCGATATTCTTCAGACGCCCCTTTTCTTGTCTATTACCAAACGATGAATCTGATTCAGGAGACTCGTTTGGATTCCTAGAAAATACGAGGTCATTTAATGAACTCTGGAAAATCAAATTTCTAGCTCAAATAGAACAAACATCATCTATTAAAAATTGTTTGTTCTATTAATGTTAATATATCAAATATGTGTGCAAACTGCAATTTAAAAATATGGCAGTGATCAACGGCACTGTCAGCAAAATGAATGGAAATGACGATGAAATGTAAAGTAAGGGCAGTGCATGCTGTAAATGTGGATTAATTAGCTTTGTCGTGGATACATTTTTTTAAATGTTTACTTAAATAACCCCCAGTGGAATGATGCAGTGTCAGTTTTCGTGTGAACATTTGGTGAATCCGAAAAATAAAAAATTTTCATCTAGTGACAACATTTGTTGCTAAAATATTTTTTGTAAGTACATATTCCGATTTCTTACACAACCCCTGAGAATTTTCAGGGGTGTAGGTGGTAGTACGAAGTAGCACAAAGCGTTTCATACAAAAATCTTCGATAACAACGGAGCTTATCTTAACAGTACAATGGCCAGTGGTCGTTTATAAGAATAATCTAAACTTTTAAGACATATGAAAAGAACCCTCTTTATTTATTTTACGATAGGGATGTTTTATCGTGTGAAATTGTTCCAGGAATGGGTTGAAATGGCCACTTATTCTTATATACAAATTACACTGCGCATTTTTAAAACACTATTCAAGTGGTATCTATTTGTTTGGATGCCAGGGATTGAAAATAATTTTCTTAATTTGTTTTGTACTTTTGTGTTTTTAATTTTTTAAACTCGGTTACAGAAGTTTTTATTAATTTCTTTATTAATGGTCAACTTGCATGTTGTAGCGAATATGTTGCTAATTAGATTGTGTCTAGTGATGAATTTAGTACAGAAGAGTGAGAATCCGCTCACCCCCTTATACTATACATACCATAAACCACTGTCTCTGAGTTCGGTGTTCGTCACCACCAGCATGTAACCGAGTAGTTTCAAGCACGAAAGCACTGTCGTCGATGTCGTGGTATTATTAAATTAAGTTTAACTGTTGGATGAATTTCGAACAAATTAGAAACTTACCCGGTTCGCGCGAAGTTGCTCCAATAGATCATAGTTGTTTCGGAAAGCAGTATTTCGGATTTTGTGTAATTTCTTCCGAAATGCATAAATCCACCGACTAACGGGGCTCCAAACAGATATGGCAACTCTTCGCCGTGGATACAACCCTGGCGCTGAAAGGAATATCGAGAAAGCGTTTTGAAATTAATGATGCGAATAATATAGATAGATATTCTCTGAAATACAATTAGAATAAGTAAATATATACAGGGTAAGTCACTATGGCGAAATTGGTCTGTAGAGAAGAAATATTTAAAAAAATGGATGATGACAACGAAAATGCAATTAAGTGAAAAGTTCTACCGCCAGAAAAATAAAATAGCCAGACTACAATCACGCGATAAGTTTTAAATTGTTTTATGTTATCATACGCTTAATTTTGAACGATTTTTATTTGAAGTATTTTTCTTTATTGTTAACTGAACGTTAACTACAGACCGATTTTGCCTTAATGACACACTGTATATTTTCGTAACCGTTGATTTATTCTAAACACAATTTCTAGGTAACCATCATTTAAAAGTATAAACTTTTTATTTTATTTTTTTGTGGAACGTAAATTGGTTTCAACGCAAATATAAAATTTTAATTATGCTCCGTAAATAACTCCAATGAACTTCAGTTCTCGCTTTGCTTTCATCGGATTAATTTTTCGGTTGGGTTCGTTTATCAATCATCGATAGCTGGTGTATCTAGTTAACAACAGCTAAAGTGAATCCGTAATGATAAAATAACAGGGTAGAAACGAGGGAAGGATATCGATGTATTTTTATTGAATTGCAGACTGGGTTTTGTCAATGAAATACGTATAAAACATAGACATGCAGTTGACAGACACTGGAACTCTTTAACTAAATATTTTTTCTCTCGGCTCTACTCTTCTAATTTTTTGTGCATAATTAACAAATAAATATTTAACGCTCATATTACCTACTGTCCATAGTGTTCATATTTTTCCAAAATTTTTTTTTCATTAATTGTTTTATATTTCGTTATATTACATTAATACTAATTTCATTATGGAACGTTCTGAATTTACGAAACACGGAACCGCCACATGGAACTTTAATATTACCTATATACTTGCATTGCATATTTAGGCTGCGACCAACTTCAACTTCCAATGTTCCGTTTGTTTGGGGGTAACTAAATGAGCTTTATGTGGGTCAGTATAAAATAATCAGTTTTAGTAGGCAGTGGATGAGAAGTGAAGTAGTAAATAAGCGAGTCGAAAGGGTTAGGGTGGTGTAGCGGGTGACCGTATTATCACTCACCCTAAGCACTGCAATTTTCAAAGCTTCAGATAGAGTTAATAAGGCAAGAAATGTTTGACAATTTGGTCGTTAGTTTAAGTGTTATTTGTTGTGTAAAATCTTATCAAATTAATTAAATATTTTTCAAAAAAACAGTTAAAATACGCTCTTCTTTATGACACTACCATAAAAGTAGTTTCTAATTAATTAAAATTCTTACATTGGAACTAGTTTTGTTTTCGATCCAGTTTCATTTACTCTTTAAGATTTAAAACATAATTTTACATCAAATTAAAAACAATTAAGTTTCAAAGTAAAGACCATTTGAATTTATAGTCATAAGCCATCTATCGGCAAGTTGCTCGATTGCGCTGCGGTACAATTCCTTGTTCTTAGAGGCGAAAAACTCGCGGGACCCGTTTCGACTTCACCCAGATCATTAAAACTTCAACCCCGAAGAAAATGCGCCATGGATCGGAAAAGGTGATAATCCGATGGCGCAAGGTCCAGACTATACGCTGGGTGCGGAGGAAGTTCAATGGCGTCGAGATTTTTGAACTTTTCCTTCGTTTGTCTGGCGGTATGCGGTTTTTTTTTCTTGTTGGAGGAGTACCCCCTTTCGATTGATCAATGCTGGATATTTTTCGCCAAGTGCCGCATACATTCGATCAAGTTGGGCGCAGTAGAGGTCTATGTCAAAGTTCCGACCATTTGGAACCAGCTCGAACAGAATTACGCCTTCGAAATTACACCAAACACACAAAAGTGCCATCCTTGAGAAACGATCACATTTTGCTACTGGTTCCGCCACTTGTCCGGGGTCCAACCATTGATTTTGTTTTTTCTGGATTATTGAAATAGATCCACTTTTCGTCGCAAGTTACAATCCGACGAATAATACGGCCATCACGCGGATTTTCGAGCAATTTTCGACACGTTTTTCGGCTTGAATTTCTGTCAATTCATAAGGTACTTCTCGACATCGCCTATTGACCTTGCCAAGAGCGTGAAGATGTACAACCGATGTTTGAGGAACATGGAGTTGAGCCGACAATTAGCGGGTACTTATTGATGGATTGGTGTCGACTGCTTCACGGATTGCTTCAGAATCTACCGTGGTAGGTCGGACAGAATGTGTCTTGTCCTGGAGGTCAGTGTCGCCGTCGTTAACCTTTTGAACCAATTTTGCGCAGTACGATGGGAGACCACATTATCACTTTCAACTTCGCATATCTTCTTCGCTGCTGCAGTTGCATTGAAGCCTTGTTTTCAATAATGGCGTAAAAGAACGCCAATTTAGGATTTTTCCATGATTTTTCTACCACGTATAAAAAATTAGATAAATTAGCAGTAACAAGTTTTAATAAATATTACGAAAGAACAATTCAAGAGCTTTAGATTGACATATAAAACATGTAAAAAAATATCTATTCGCTAGAAAAACATTTGGACAAAGAAACATAGAAAAATGCGAAAAAAAATTTGGTATGACAATAACAAAAGTAAGGCTGAGAAATTTCGGCACTTCAAAAAACTTACTCGGAGCCCTTTATAAACTGATAACAGATAGTAACATTGATAGTAAAAAAATTCACCGTAATACTGCGCTTTAAAGAGTGAATCAATTTATGGATTTTAAGGTAACCAACCAAATTGTGCTCATTTCAACGTTATAAAGAGTTTAGACTGTATTTCTACCTGTTATCTCACAATTTTTATTTATAGTAATTCCCACAGTCCGTATAGTAGTTGTGGAGTTTTGTTCCGGATTTTGTTAAAATATGTGGATAAATTGTCATGTCGTAGGCAATAGCTAATATAAACATGAACGTAGGCGGCTGCAACTGTGGAATTGGTAAGCTAAATTTTGTTTCGTTGGCGCAAATTGAAATTTAATTTCAGTCGGAGCGGATGTTTACAATACTAAATAGTTAAATTGAGAAGATAAGGCGCAAGGGCAACGAATAGCAGATATAGACCCCGAGAGCTTACCACATTAACGGAGAAGATTTGCGAAGGAATGGTATAGTTTTATCTACAACCCTCTTAAACATATTTATGGATACGGTTGCCTTAATTGCACATAAATTTTCTCAATTCGCTTCATTCCACAGCTTCAGCCACGCTTTATTTGCAATAATAAAAACTTTGAAATATTTGCGCAGCACGTTAAATAGCAGCAAGAATGATTTACAGAGAAAAGTATACGGCTGCAGAACTTTCCTCTTTTATTATTCTTTTGACACCGCGATTGCAAGCATAACTCCGTCGGAAAACTTGCACATTCTGATGAAAATACTGTTATGTACCTACATAAAGTATATATATTGCGAAACAATCTAATACATACAAGTTTATATTTCAGGGAAATCGTAAATTTTGGATGTAAAAAGGCTTTGTTAAGTTGAATCCGTCCCAAATGGTCATTGCAAATTAGGTCCCAAAAACTTTTCTATTTAGGATGAATGTTGTTCAGACGTGCAGAATATTTGCAAATGTACCTACATTTAATTAGAAATTTTGCCGTAAAAGAATATGTTAACATTTAGAATATATAAAGTGAATGGTTAATGGCTGTTGTACTGTGTACATTGAAGTAATCTGATAGAGAGGGTGGGATTTGGTTTTACGAACGTGGATTAAAGCAATCGTTTCGTAAAACGGACAGAGTCGAAGCGTTGAGCATTAAAGCACTTTTTACAGTTTACGTTTTGCATAATAAGCTACTGCAGGTTGCACTAAACAACATAAGCGGGTGACATGTTTATGCGTTACATTTGCATTTTAATCATGATTCCACATTCTGGCAAGCGTCTTTCGGTTTTGGCTTTACCATATTATGTCCTAATTCCGAGCTCTGCCGAAACCGGAAGAGGTCGTTAAATTGCAAATTTTAATACATACAAATATAGTGCAATATGGATATGATATATCGTATTCATTTGGGAAATTAAAAAAAAATATTTACAAAATTATAAATAAAAATACTGTTGTAGGTAATTCTCACAAATTTTATTAATTACTTGAGTCATTGGACAATGGGCTCAATTCAATATAATTAAATTGATGACTATTGGTAAGTTTTATCAATCGCGAGCATAATTTCAGAGGACGTGATAAGGATGTGTGGGAGCATGCCGAATCAAGCATTTTTTGCTAAGTAACGAGTTATTTGTTATACCTTTTCAAAATCAGTTGCTGAGAAAATGTAAAAGTGGTAAGACTACTTAAAAACCCTCGACAACTCCAATCACTATCATGACAAACAAATAAACGGTTTTGTATTTAATTAATAAAGTTAAAGTATATGAAAATCAATTTTGTGTTTGAGTTAAAAATAAACCTTTTTAAAAACTCTGATCTGGAAGAGTGTATTCTTGACGTACGTTTCGCTACATTGTAAGTTTTTTATTTTAATTTACGAAACGTACACCAGGGGACTAAGGACTAATAAAATTTGTGGAAATTACAACAGTGTTTTTTACAATTAATTATATCAACAATATTATTTTGGTAAACGAGAAAATGGAAAGGAAAAAGAAGTCAAATATTGTCAAAATGAAAAACTACGATACGAAATGCATCCTCTTTTGACTTGGCAAATGACTTAGTAAATGTCATTATATATACAGATATAAAAAAAAATGAGTAGGTTGGAAAATATTTTCTTTCCAATGTGTTTAAAAACAGCAATTTTGTACGACAACGTAGGAGCACTCAAAAGTCAAGAGGTTATCAATATTGGCTTTCCTTGAAAATCAAGATTTGTTTTGGTAAGCTTGAAATAAATCAAGGCAATGTAAAGATGACCCACAGCAAAATTATACGAGAACAAGATAATTTTTCATCATTTTTGGATAAATGAATATATTTTGAAAAAAACCTTATCGTCTTGTCGAAAACGCTAATAAAAAATGATTCCCGATCTTCTTCCATTTAGTTTGTAAGACCCTAACCAGAAGGATTTTCTCAGTAATTTATTTTAAATACAGTCAAAAGTAGCTGACGCTGCGTTTAATTCTTTTTAATTATTAATCGTTTCGATTGTTTATAATTATAAGACTAGGTGAACGTTTATGTGTCGTCTGCCATAACGTAGCAGGTTATTATAGCAACAAAGAAAATATATGGGAAATTTCTTAATTATTACCCCAATTTTGAACGCGGTATATGTACGTGCCTTAAAATCCCTGGTCCGTTCAAGGCTATGAAATTTCGGAATGAAATTGGTAGAGAAGTTAGTGTGACAAAAACTATTTAATATCTGCGTGGTAGTAATTTTATGAGGGATATTTCCGAAAGTTGGAATGTATTTTTCAAGTAACGAGCTAATTTACTGCCGGATGAATATATTCCGTGTAGACATGTATGTGTTGTACATGGATATGTAGTAGGTAACCATTGAACTTGCTCGTTTTCGGTAAACTCGTTTTACTATCTCGTCTATTCTCTCTCAAGTTTATGAAGTCGTAACTGAAATTGCCCTAATAAAATGAAGCATGAGCCTGAAATTTCAATCTATCAGTCGATTATTGCACTAGCAGTTATTCATCCTGAATCATGCAGAAGGAAGCATTTAACTTACATATTACGTATAAATATGAAAACGAATTATATTTCGAGAATGGCTTCAAAAGTTTATAACATACCATTTTAAAGTCGGTTCTCTTTTATTGTTCAGTTTTATGTTGTTTACGTAACGTTTTATATTTCTCGACCTTATGAATTAGTAAAGAACCACTACATCATTTAAACACTGATCGAAGATGCTTTAAAGAATAAAATTTACAGTTCTTTTTCTGAACGGTTGTATTTTTATTCAGAAGACAGATGAAATTTTAATAATTCATTATTTTAATGTATCATTTGACTCATCTAAAGTGGCGTTTTGAGCAATAAAATATGTTGACGGATAACTCAATCAGTCAATATGCTCTTTTTCGTCCTGAAGAAGACGACTCCTGTAACAATTGTTGTAAATTATTTCAGACAGCTGAGAATGACTTATAGATTTATCGACCTGAAATAAAAGTCGATTTTCGATACAATGTAATATTTATTGTATACCACAGCGTGAACTTATTTCGAGTAGAACAGTTTCAAATAATGTCAGGCAGAGATTCGAAGAGTTTCGAAGTTTGAGCTGGTGATTGAAAAGATAATAAAAAAGGATAAGAGAAAAGGATCTGTGGTGATACAAGAATGAATAGCTCAATAGTAAGCTCTCAACTTTTTAAGCAGAAAGTTTTCTTGAGCGAACAACAATAACGTTTAGAGTTAGTTAAACAATATTTATCAATTTGAACTTAGTTATTCAAAAATTAATACAATGTAAATACCTACTAGGACTGTTTTGTTAACGATAAATAGTAAAAATCGAATACTGTTTCTCGTTTTATTAATGTCTACATCATCTTGATTTTGTGTTAATTTGTTTCAGTTCTGCCTTTCATTAAATTTTCATCTGGACAAGTAAACAAGCAAAATAATTAAATACCTAATACGTAATTAAATAGAATGAAACGCAGCATCAGCTATTTTTGGTTGTTAAAACTAATAATTAGAAACTTACTGAGATAATTTTTTTTGTTAGGATCCTGAAAAATAAATAAAAGAGGATCTGGAAAATGGGGTGGAAATTCAAATATGGGGAAAATTGAGGGCTTGGACATTCAAAATCAATTTTTATTAAATGTGCTTTGAGAAGCAGCATTTTCTACAGGGCGATAGAATATTTTAAAATAAATATGTTTTATTGAAAAATAAAATAGAAAGGAGTATTATCTTGTTCTGCTATTATTGTGTGGGTCATATTTATATTATCTTGATTTTTATTTCAGGTTTGCTTCAGAAAATCTTGAAGTTGACTGAATATTTCAGTTATCTTAAGATTCAATATTTTAAAGGCACGTAATATTAGAATATAAAAATTTGCTTATAAGATTAATTACATTATTGTTTCACATGAATAAGCCTCTACGTGGCGAAACGTTTATTGTTTACAATACAATATTGCAATTGAAAATTCTATTTGCTGTAATATTTAATAATTAATTAGATTAATTTAATTTAATCAATATATGGGTGACAAGAAGTTAAAGCTCCACCAATTTGCTTTAATAAATTGGGCTTTCTGTTTAAGAAAGCATATCTTACTTCAATTTTTAAAAGTAAAAATTCATATTTAAAAAGTGAACATAAGAACATCTTGGTCTTGATAGTCTTCAATTTCAAGACAAGGCAAAACAAGATTTATACCCTCAAGATCTTCAGCAGTCTTGACTTCTTAGATCGATAAATTTCTGACTGTTTCTGCAGCCCAAGCAGGGATTCATCAAAGTTCATAATGTATTTCACGTTGTATACTTTTTGAAAGTAATTAACCTTTGTAAGGAGAAGATGACTTTAAATTTATAGAGATAAAAATTAAAGTATGCATGTAACAAATTAGCTGTTGCTGTGGGTGGAAACAGGCTGATTATGATAATCTGCCGACAAAACCAAACGGGATGCTCGTAAGAAATAATCTCGACGCCAAAGGTTTTGCATTTGTCTTCAGGGACTACAACAAACGTTTATTTTCATGATGTAAACAGAACAAAACAATTTAGACAGGCGGAACTTAACGGAGAACAAAGAACAGAGGTAATTCTATCGCAAACATCGTTTAATTTAACTGGATGCATTTTTCATTTCCATTAGAAACGTAAAGCAGTTCAAGACTTAACATTTGTTAGTAAAATTACACCGAATATTCATATTCTGTAGCAATTTATAGTTTCAAGTAACGGAATAAGCAATAGTTGCTCAAACAAAACAATTTTCCGAGTTCTATTGTTAATAATACTGAAGAAACGCTACTGCTATTTGCGTTTCAAATTTATGTGTAATTGTTAATAAGATTAAATTAATTTTTAAGAAAATCTTTAAATTTGGGCAATAATATAAATTTTTTTGCATTCTTTACTTTTATGGTTTATCTAGTGGTTGTCTAATAGAAGGTCTCTAAATTGTTAGTTATACAAAGTTCTTATTTCGGGAAAATTTCGTCGTAGTAGATCAGCATTTGTAGCCGGATTGTAGCGGTTGCAGTGGCGGAAGATATAAATTTAAAATAAAATTAACTACCGGAAACTGCAGTGTCAACTTAAGGAAAGAACAAAGCAATTCGAAGTTTAGGTAAAGACCTCCTTTCAGAGAAAATCGATTCTTTTCGTTGATGTTTACGTTTACTACCCAAACTCGAACTACTAAAGGATTAATCGTGAATTGAACCGTTCAAAGCACATTCGAGAGAATTTGCTCTTTGATCTCTAAACCAGCGAAAGAAGCTAAAGTATTATAGCAGTAACTGTCAGAGATCTTACAGGCCGCTTTCTGACGTTTTAAAACTATTTAACTTGCGGCTTCGGAATGCACACGACTTACATGATTTCCAAAGTTTCAGATTTGAACAACGGGCGAAATTGCTTTCCATTAAATACTAAGTCCGCCTGGAATTTCCTTACAACGAAAGTTTTGTTTGCTCGTTCAGGAACGAGAAGTTCAATAAAAAGCCACGTGTATTGATCACTGCACTTTGAGAAGCAATAAACTTTTTTTTAGTCGGGTAGGTACACTTTAGGTAGATTGCAAGTCCTAAATTAAAGTAATAATGGAAGATGGGGCACATACGAAGGTACAGGCTAAAGTTGATTTTTGTTCCATTTTCTGGATTTTATCAAAGCAATGTGTTTTTCTACTTCTTACTAAATATATATTATAAATAATATATATTTTAAAACGAATGCTCTTGCTACAAAAATAAATATTTATCCTGATTCTGTATTCTTTGTGGAGTTTGTTAGCAAACAGAGCTAAACAGTTTTTCTTCTCGTTTTCTTACAAAGGTTCTTCTAATGGCTTTCGATCTTTTGTAGAAATCGCGCGAGTGACCGTACGTAAAAGTTCCCACGTAATGTTCGTCTCATAGATATTTTCTTTATTTTTCTCAATCACATTGAAACCGAAGAGTAAAAAAGTGTAATATTAACATTTCACTTACCATCGTCTATTAGAATTGAGATAATAAAACTCAACAAGCTAATGCAAAATCTATTAAGTATACCCATGAGGTTCGGTGTTTGAATGTGATACGGATGAGACAGTAAATGGAATTTCAGTAGAAAAAAGCTGAAACGATGTATTGGATTTCATTTTCTTTGCTTGGAAAGTTGTAATTTAATATCCAACAAAAAATCATATCGTAGATACGGATGAACTCGTTTCGCTTTGTTAATGTTTAGTGTAAAATAACAGTTTGTCGTGAATCTTCATTATTTTTCATAAAAATATTATTATTTAACTTGTAACGATTGAGCGGTAGGGTGATTATGAAACATTATAGAAATAAATAAATGAATCAATAAAGAAACTGCTTTTTAATGTTTCAAGTAAGTTTAATAAAACTCTACATATGTTTCGGCAGGTTAGTGCCTTTATCAAGAGTATAACAGTAGATACTAAATTTTGAAAGTGTACAAAAGTTCTTAAATACCTAATAATTAGTGTAACAATGTCAACAAACACAACCACACAGACAGACAAATAAACAACATCTTATAAATTATTAATGGAAAGACCTAAATATGTATCTAAAAATAAATTATTCTTGAAATCCGATTGTAGATTTGTGACATTAACTTTCCGCTTAATAGCTTTCTTAATTTCTAGTTGTTCTAATGTATTAAAACGTTTACCTTTCTTTTCTTGGCGTAATAGTTGTATATTTTCTAAATCTATATTATGGTTATTATCTATACAGTGAGTACTGAAACCAAAAGCTTTTTTATTTTCAATTATATCTTTGGCGTGCTCTTTTACCCTTATTTCTAATTTTCTCCCCGTTTGCCCTAAATAAAATGCATTATAGTTTAAAAGATTAATTTTGTACACACCATTTTTGTTAGAAATCGGTCATATTTAGGTCTTTTCATTAATAATTTATAAGATGTTGTTTATTTGTCTGTCTGTGTGGTTGTGTTTGTTGACATTGTTACACTAATTATTAGGTATTTAAGAACTTTTGTACACTTTCAAAATTTAGTATCTACTGTTATACTCTTGATAAAGGCACTAACCTGCCGAAACATACGTAGAGTTTTATTAAACTTACTTGAAACATTAAAAAGCAGTTTCTTTATTGATTCATTCATTTATTATTATTTATATGTAAATTGTAATAGATTTTCTTGACATAATAATAAAATTGTCTATAACACGTAATTGTCATTAAACTAAAGACTGCACCTTCAGACCTTCCTATCTTCAGCGAATCTTGACATTCATGGAAACTAGAATCCCAGTAAGTACATCCTTAACCATTCACAAACTGTAGTCAAATCTAAATAACACATGCTTCTGTTTCTAGTAAGTTCCAACTTAACTTTATCCTTAGAAGACACCCCAGCATAGTATTACTCTTTCCCTTTTTGCTCCCATAGTACCTACTAGGGATTGAAATCCGGCGTCGTTTTCAGTCCGGCCGGGTACGACCGGATTCCCATCAATCCGGCCGGATACGACCGGATTGATAAAATGAGGATAATTTTCGCTTTTCCGTACAAAATAAATGAGTTAATCAAGTGTCACTGCACTTATATGTAGGTAGTTTATAAAAAATAAATCACAAATATATAAAATCGACTTTATTTCCTAACCAATGTTAAGACAAATAGACTACAAGAAAACAATTAAAATTTAGTAGTGTAGGTAACTAGTAATAATTTTACGACGTAACGAGTAGCTCAGTCTTTCTAGATTTCACTTTCACAGATAAATCAATTTATAATTAACAATATTAGCTATCAAGTAACTATAATATCTAATAGATACAATTAACCTTTCGTAATTAACTGAAATGAGATCAAAATCATCATTAAAGTATTTAAGAATGCTAACAAACAAGTCTTATAGGTATTTAAGACAGATACCATCATGATTTGATGAATCTGTCGAACGAATGAATGGCAAAAATTATCACAATAATGAGTTTAGAACTGTTTAGTTTAATCAGCTTACGATAAATAATTATTTTAAGTAATAATAATTGTAAGAAAATATAAGTATTTTTAGTATGTACGCTATAACACGTGATTTCTTGCTGGATTTGTAATTGTAATTCTTCCTGTAATTTCAAATCTTTCTTTAGTGATGGTGAATCAAAGGCCTCTTCTACTATTTCTTCTATGTTTTATTTAGATTTATCTTCTTGAATAACTCTTTCTAAGATTTTTGTCATTTCTGATCGTATGACTTTTTTCTTTGACATAGTAAATGTATCATCAGATCGGTTTACATTTTCAAGATATTTCTTTGGATTCTGTAAGTATGTTAACATTTCTGTTACTACAGTGCAGCGATCTTTAATCCTTGTATGCAGTGCTTCATATGATTCATTACTTAACACTGTGTCATGAGTGAGCAACTTCTCTGAAACAAATTTTAATGTTGTTTCTGCAGTTAACCGGGTCGAATTTCTTCTGCACAAGGCCTCTACAGCCAATTTAAATTCCTGCAAACTATCAATCAAGTCTTTTATTTTTGACCATTCAATATCACTAAATTTAATTTCAGATATTACATCTATCAAAGCTTTATCAATACACGACTCGTACGCATGAAATCCACGCGAAACGCATTTAAAGTACCTACCTACTCATGCAACAGCTATTTCATTTTGCCACAAACAGCTAGCACCGGATCCGGTATATTGGTACCGGATCCGGTAACCGCCGGATTGCCGGATCCGTATTTCCGGATTGTAATCCCTAGTACCTACCCTCTGTACTGCAAATTTCTACTTAAATATATATATCCGTTTCTAGCCTGTTTTATCCAAAATATTTTCATATAAAAAATAAGGAAATCCGTTGTATTGAAAAATTAATAAATTTAGTAAGGTAGTTGTAACTTTGTGTTCGTTGTCTATCATATACTTCTATCCACCCACGTTTCTGCTATTAGATCCCCTTATGATTAAAGGAGAACCATATTTTATTTTAGAAATAGCTTCTGTTTATGTTTCTTTGAAGGAGAAATGTGCACCATCAGTAAATCAGTTTAGATATTTTCAATTTGGAAAACTATCCCATAGGGCATGTTCCTTTACGTGTTTTTCTTTTAAATATAATGAAATAACGCGGTGAAGTTTCTTGGCAGAGGCCGCCGCGAATGCGACAAGATACTAATACAATTTAGCTCTACCGATGTTGCGCCCGCAGCAACAGTTTATTAAGAAGTGAAAAAGAACAAGTCCGCTGGGATTTCTTATTTTCGTTGTCTAAATTATCTTTTCCCTCTGTGGAATTTTGGCAAGGGACGGTTCTTCGTTTTAAGCTCTTGATGAAAAGGAATAAAATGGAATGAGTCACCTCAATGTTCACTTTTTAAATTCATATAAAAAATGAAATATCTTTCGCGTAATTGCAAGAAATTTGAAGCGAAACTTAAATGAAATCCGGAAAATTTTAATAGGGAGCGCAGAATAATCTTTTACTGTTATCTTTTTCGTAAAAAAGCAACTATTACGTAAATCATTTTGAATTTTTTAAGTAAATAACTCATTAAAATGAATTAAACCAAATTGGTTGTTTCATTTAAATTTTAATGAACAATAATACACTATTAAAAAAAAAATGAGAAAAATAAAATATAAGCCCCTGTTAATACCTTATTTATTTTTCGTCAACGGCGTCACAAAATCTCCTTAGGCTTTTTAATTTTCTTTTTTGAGTTTGAGTTCGTGCTAATGCCTACCGATTTATTTAGCATGTAAATGTAAAACAATTTAAAATGTATAATGAAAATTTACATTTTAATTAATGAATCCTTCTACCCGAAGATCAAATATTAGAAAAACGAATTTGCAAATTCAGCAAATCCTCCTACAACTCCTTTTAGTTTTAATTAATAAAATTTTTAACAAAATAATTTAAAAAAAGTACAATTCAAATTTCCATTGAGTTTGCAAAAAAATCGCTGTAAAAAAATACAAAAATACTTCGGACCATAATAATTTTCCTCTGCTCATAAGATCGAAGAGTTTAACAGTTACTTTAAATGGGAGAGCAAATAATTTGATCCCTGGATTGTGTAAAGTGTTGTCAGCTTTAGTTATTAATAGGGATGGAAAGGTATAAAATAAACAGATATTAAAAAGGGGATGTATTTGCTTAAACAATTCCAGTACGTACGAAATAAATCAGCACAGGTATATATTTAGCATTTGAATTTATATAGCGTTGGACATAAAAGGCGATTTAGTACAACATAAATTTTGAAAATTAGTGTGTGTACGCGTAATCGAACATGATAAAGCTCTGTTCAATGCGGATATGATGCGGAACTGTACAGTAAATCATGAGCGTTCGAATTTCATAATTCACTTCATTAAAAACAACGATAATAAACTTTAATTCATTAATATTCGGAATGCATTTCAAAAGGAATTGGCTCAATTTATTAAATGAGCAGAGAAAGAACATTATCGTTTTTTATTACTGATCGAAGGGAAGCCTGGCGCGGTGAAATCGGATCGTTTTTATGCCTTTAAAAATTCAATATCACTTAAAACAACCATCTTTGAGCTTAAACCCTTAAAAAAAGACAATATCTACCGTAAAAAAAATTTTTTTCGTCGTAAATAATAATTGAGGTATAAAATTATTTATGCTTACGATTAGAGCAAATTTTTTTACTATACTCTTACAATTAGTTATTTCCACAATAGAAACCGGCAAGAAACTTTCACATTCAAGTTCCACATTCACAATACACAGTAGTTTGGTTTTAAATAACGTGCTTTTTCAAATTTGATTGTAACTTGTGTGAACCCTTTAGCAGGAAAGTTGTTTCAATTTAACTTTGGCAAAAGTTTTAAACTGCTAATTGGCAACACAACGGGCACGGCAATTTGCCTTCAAGTCTGGTAGCCTAATTCCAGTTCCACGAAGTAGGATAATTCTAATGAATATATGAAGGTAAAAATGTATAAATCAAGGTGGTCAAAATATTTCTGTAGATAAATTAATGTAGATAAAATTTACTTCAATAACTTCCAATGTTAATGCTTTACAATATCTACATCTTTTCTCATTTATTGTCCTTGTTAATGCTAAAGAAGATAAGAGAGCTCAGCATATAAAAATAACATAACTGTGGGAATAAATAAAAGAAAAAAGGAAATTAAGATAATAAATAATTTTATTATTATGATTTTATTTAATAAAATATTTAACGTTTCTATTAAAATTGTAAATTTAATGGAGAATAATTTAAGATTTAATTGGAATTGTTGATGATTATTTACATTTATTTCTTTCTTTTTTAAAAAGAAATGTAATTTTTTTTTAGATTTTTAAGAAACATAGTTGAACAGAAGATTTTTGAATGGCCTAAATTCAAATCCATAAAAGAATATTCTTACAGTAGTTTTACATTCTAAAATAGATGTCACCGTTTCAAAAATACATTTTTGCCCTGATCCTGCATCCTCCGAGGATTCTGTTGACAAACAAAACTAAACAACGTCTCTCCTCGTTTTCTTTCAAAGGTTCTTCTAATGGTATTCGATCTTTGGTAGGTAACCGCGAGGGTGACTGTAAAAGCTCACACTTAAAGCTCTGTCTGATAGATATTTTCGTTATCGCATCGAAACCGAAACAGAAAAAAGCAAAATGTTAACATTTTCACTTACCTTCGTCTATTAAATTTGAGAAGGATAAAAACCCAACAAGCTAATGCAAAACCTATTGTATCAATGACGTTGTTGGATGTTGGAAGCGATATGGCTGGGACTGTATAGAAACGGATTTTTGGTGGAAAAAAGTTGATGCGATGTATGAGAATTCAGTTTTTTTTTTCATTTTGAAAGATTCAATTGAATTTCTAATAAAATAATGTCATACCGTTGGTGGAAAGAGGTTTTCGATTTGTTGTAAAATAAAAGTTGGTAAATGTATGAAACTATTGTTTATCTGTAATATATCATATTTACGTAGCTCTCTAATGATTGAGGTTTGTTTACAGAAGGCATAGTTTAATTTGAAATTTAATTAAATTGGCATATTATTGAGTTTTCTGTCAGCTATTAATTTCAGATTAAATTAACATTTGCCTTCGAATATCAAATAATCGAGTTATAAACAATATTTACCTGCAGAACAAAATTATTCATAGTTGGAGAGGACTAATTAGTTACTTTAAACAAACTTTATATACGAACATCTCAATTGCAATATAGGGAGAAAATATATAGTTTGATTGACTTACCTGGGGGTAGTCCCCAAATTTCGTTTGATAGTCAAAAACATATAGAAAGGAATTCCGATGTTCACTGGAATGCAGGTCTGCAGTATGAATGACAGGGGCAACGTACTGAGCATCAGACAGGGCTTCAAGGGTTTCATCCCTTATATTGATGGGGTGTTGCACTGGTCTTTCCCAATCTGTATATTCATTTACAATCGTTGCTAAGATTTCTGAGAGATGATAACTGTAAGTGTTCCTCACAAATGTCCTCAAAATTCTCGATCTGAAATATAAAAGAAAGAAGGTTCGTCTATGAGTAGACTTGATTAAATTATAAATTCGTGAACCTTCTATCTGCTTCGATTCCGTATTGGTCGTCTTCACTATTGAATGCAAAATAGGCTTCGGCTTTGACGATTCCCAGGAGGAGATCGTACCGGGATAGTTTTGCTAATGCGGGCTTTTTGAGGAGAACGTTGTCCAGAATGTTTATGGCATTTAGCGGTTCCTCTTTTCGAGGAACCACCGATTCGAAGTCGGTGTAGTGTGGGCTTTCTAAAAATAAAAGTTGATTTACTCACCACGACAAACTTGATGGTCGATATGGTAAACATGCCAATGTAATGGAATAGACAGTACAAAAAACTTTTAGAACTTGTGGATAAATATAAATTAAAGTTATTGATAGAAGAAATGCAATTAAGTCTGTTGCACCTTTTTGTAGTGGATTTGTGGATTTCTTTAATATACCCAGAAAGAAATATTTAGCATTAGTTAACATTACAAAAATGAATTGATATCGTGGAAAGTCCTTTCGTAGGTACAACACAAGGGCCAATGAGAGAAATAATAGTAGAGAGGGGTAGATGAAGGGTTAGATTACTTAAGTTGGGAAATAGATTGTTCTATTTGAGATGGGTTAATTAAGAATTTGTTTAAAATGAAGATTTACCGGGAGGTTCTCCTGTGTCGATGACAACACCATCAACGCTAGGTCCGAAGGCAAATGCAAAGTCTGGAGGGTGAACGGGAGTGGACATGAGAAGATCCAGCGGCCGTTCCCTAAGGCACTTGAGAAGATGCGGCTGCGGCAGTTCAGGAGAGCAATTTGCGTGGATGGCCACTTGTGCTGCATAACGGGACGGTTCCTGTACCAAGGCCCAAGGAGACAGTGCTGAACCTGACATCAGAATTGCCCGGTGAAACAACACACCTGCAAAAAACAGGGAAAGGGATTTTAAATCACATCCAAAAACACTCACCTAATGTTGACTAAAGTACCACAATGATCTATATGTAAGGGTGACGTTTCCAAATTGACTTTTGGGACTATTTTACCATATGTAATGGTGACCACTGAAGTTTGACGAAAACCATTTACTTCTTTTAAATTACGAAACGTAGGCATTTTATTAAAGTACAGAGGATAAGCAGGGCCAGATAATTTACTTTTACTGTTAATTATTTTTGTCGTCTTGTAAATAATTAAAACTTTAAAGGGTGTTAATTGATTTTATGCCATGTTTAACAAGTAGAAAGCTTTGAAGTCTTAGAAACGAAATAACAAAGTTTTCCTAAAAAAAATTACTTGGAAAACATGTAAATAATTTTTTTTTGGGAGAAATTGTTTTCGCAAAAAAGAACAGTTCCTAAGAAGAAAGTCTTAAGAAAATAAAATTGAAATTACATTAACAATCTAAAGAGTGTTTCTTTATCTGCAAATTCTAGTAGATAGAGGAATTTTTCATGTTTTATTCCACAATTATATATTTTTTAAAGCTTATGGTTAAGATTTATATCCAGCCAATAAGTCAATTAGCGCCCGTCGCTAACAACCCCAGTTGGCGACGATTCAAGACATTCTCCCTTATTGGGCGTCTACCATTGATAAACGGCATCGCAAGTGCCTTTTGTTAAAACTTTCATATCTCTCTTATTTCCAGCTAACGTATATAAATCAAACGATTCAAGTTAATATTTAGTCTGGAAATGATTTTCCAATATTTTAATTTTTATACTAACAGAACCAAAGATTTGATTCTAAAAAAAAAATATACTTATATTAAATTCCAGTACCTATCATGGACCGCAAATGCAACATGGATTTAAAAATTTATTTTTGTCCCTTATTATGAAATTTAAATAAAATAATTTCTCGTGTGCGCAACAGCATTTTCAAAAGTTTTGGTATTGAATTATATTTCCGTTTTTAACTGGGGAGTATAAAGTGAACCTACCTACAATGCGAACATAATGATGTTGGCTCACAATAAATTGTATGTTGAAACATGGGATTGCTCCAGTGACATGCGAACGGTGGGTTATGAAAAGGTTGCATTATGAAAGAACGTTGAATGCGAGAGCTTAACTAAAGACGACTATCAGTTTTTCATGGCGGATAAAAGAAATGAGAATATAAGAAGATATTGTTAAACGCAAGCTGTAAGAATGCATATAGGAAGGCAAACAAGGAAGGATTTTCCAAATGCTTATGTGCATGAGCAATTGATTCGTCTTAAAAAGGGTAAAAAGATGCGTTAGCGTAAAGTACAATATGAATTGTTGCACCAGCTGCCCTGACATTTTATATTGCAGTCACCAACAGGTTGCTTACGAAGTCTATTTAATTGTTGTTTTCTTCTTTATTTATTAAATCAATCAACTTTAAAGGACCTTTTGGAATTTTGGTTGCGTGTGTACATTATAAGGGGTTAGTTAAATTTAATAAAGCAAATGTATAACGAAATATTTACGAATGTAACACCGAAACTGAATTCATTTTTATCTTGAAATATAAAAATGGGACAAGAAAAATTTAATATAGGGGTCTAACGCAAAGTTAAGCGAGAGATCGTTATCTTCAAAATTGTAATAAAGTCAGTAACGAAGTTTAAAATGAAAAAGGACTGGATAATGCGAACTGTGAAGCTGTATACATTAACTATTAAAACAAAATTACAAAACTTCGTTACCTTATAACTAACGATTTTTTTGCATGTTTTACAAGGCTGTAAAATTCTTTTTAAGATATTTATAGGTAGGTGATTGTTTCAATTAGATTTTCTTCATTAAAATTATTTTATGTTCAGTTCAGAATTTCTGTTGCTGTTTAATTAATTTTATATTGTTTAATTAGTGGCTTACCTTCTGGTACAGCACTTGAAGTTAACAGAAAATTGACGCATGCAGCACCAGTACCGTGTCCAATTACAGTAACGTTTGTAGGATCACCCCCAAATACGGCAATATTCTCTTGTAGCCAATGGAGGGCAGCTATTTGGTCCATAAGACCATAATTTGATGGCGATTTAGAGTACGGATCTGTATTTACATTTAAAAAACCTAAAACAAAAAATATTATGAAGAATATCAAAGTACTAGAAGGTAACGAAGTTAATTAAGAGGAAACAACCCTTACTAAAAGTAGCGTTTTCACCATTTTTCAAATATTGTATAGACGAAAACGGAGAAAATTATTTCCTTGAGGTCGTAGGAATTTAAATTAATTTAGTTACTGCTGATAGGGCGAATTCTCTCAAATAAAGCATTAAACTTCTTTTACAATAATTTTACTTCTTGGTTAAATTATTTTGCATTCCATTATCATTCTCTCTTTTTTATTTGATGTCGGGGAATCAGTCTTTGGATGTAACGTGTCTTCTCATAAAATAGATGTACCGTGAAATAGAGTTTGAAATTTAGCATACACGAATTTGAGATTATTTTCGTCCCAACTCACTTGAGGGATGCGAAAAACAAAATTGACTCCTTCTCACAAGTTGTCTGAATTATATTCGATTTATGTGTTTTCCATTTTGATCACGAACATTCTTTCTGATTGAATCATGTCAGTTTTTTAAACTTTTCTATGAACTGAAACATGTTTTTAACAAAAAAAAAAGTTTGCAGGAATAACAATTGGGATTTATGTCTATTCAGAGGTTTAATGATAAAACGCAAGTAATAATAAGGAAAGCGGAATTTTTCTTTTATGCTCGTACGGTAGTTGTAATATGTAGTAGCAGTCGACCCTTTTGAGGATAGGTATATATACATATATATATATTTAAGGGGTTGGAGCTATTCATGTTTCATTTGGGTGACAAGTTCGTAATTTATTAATTCCTGCCAGGATGCAGTACGGAAAACGGTCACTTCCTTTTCTAAAAGTTCGAGCTCGGCAAAAAGGCTACTGGGCCGCAGTAACGTTGGCAAGCGCTCCTATGTCTGCAAGAGGCCAGCGATTCTCGTTAACTGCATAATTATACTACGTACGTATAATAAAGCTGCTCCTCCGGTTAGATCCGTTCAAAACAGGAACTCATATTATGAGTGAATGCGAAAGGAATTCATTTTAATCTATAGGTAATACGTGTAGAAAACTTAAAACCATAATCGAAAAAATTGTTTTCGACGCTGGTCATGCGGCTAAACATTGAAGGAAAGGGAGGAGTAAAATTAGGGAGAAATTTTGGGATCTTTAATCAAATAGGAGATAAAATTAAAAAGTACGGCGCTTAATTTATCTACGTAGAACAGCCTTCTTCAATTTATACCATGTTAATTACATCTTCTACCTTATTTAATTGCCATTTGCTGTCCCCTGTTTTGTTTGCAATAAAGAAAGCAGTACAATTTGCATTTTTCTGCATCAAATAAGAAACCATTTATTATGTATAAATATAATTCCATTCAAACATGAATGTGCATATGCATTTCTTTTTCCTTCTGTCTGTGACAAAGGTTCTCGATTGGTGCACAGGAAAGAATATGGACGAGCTTGCACAGAGTGGGTCGTTAACCCCATTTCGTAATAGATGGGGTGCAAATTGTCATCTGCAGTGTTCGCCTATACCCTAGATCGTATTCATAACTCGTTTGATTTCCTTATTTAAGCGTATAATGCACACATTCAGCTGGAATGCAAATATTGCAACGGAACGGAGTTTGAGAAATGCTTGAGAAAAATGTCGCACAAAGAACTATTTCCTCTTGCATCCCTTTGGAATGCATACATCAAACGAGCTGGCTTACGAATAATTCGAAAGGTGATTCAGCACGGCGAAAAATTAAACGGTTCTAGGCAAAAATATTCGGGTGGAACTTTTCTTTTGTATAAGTCGCGTCATGGTAATTTCGGACTGGAATCATCAGAGTACACAGGAAAAGATTCGTAGAGCGAACATGAAACCAATGACACTGTTGTTTTTTAATTTATATAAATTATTAGAATACTTTCAGAAATTTCTGACATATGGTGCCTGCAGCTAGTAACGAATAAAAGGTTGATCTTTTTATTTTTGGAGTTTAATTTAATTCTATTTACAATTTTCTTTTAAAACAAACATAACGAGTATTAAGTTCGTATAAAATTAGTTCCTAAATATATTTTTATATTCAAATCACACAATAACTATTACATAAATTCACCGACAAAACATTGAGGGTTAAATAATATAAATTTAAATTCAGCATAATCAGACTAGAATATAAAGGACAAAAAGGACAACCGGGTTACCGATGTGATTTTGCGGAACGTTTCTTGAACTGGTGAAACGTTCTGAAGGGAATGATTCTAATAACGAAAACGTTAATTTTAAACTTAAATGTTATAATCCAACCTTCAAGTTTTGAAGCTGCTTTTTAATTACTTACAGATATGAATGTCAGAAGCTATATTTTTTCTAATACGGAATTCCTAACATTCCCACAGGAATATTATTTAAAAAAAAGTCTACTTTCTGATTACATTTTTATTTAGGTAAAGGTACAATATAAATAACTTTTTGATCAAAATATTAATTATAGAAGGATTAACCAGTTAATTTATTCCACGAAGAGACCATAATAATGTTCGAGACAATTTCTCGCCCTCTTCCAGAATACTGGAACACTAGAATTCTTCCAATTATCTTTTGCAAGTCTTTATATTATATATGTTATTGACGTATGATTTATAACTCTTCGGTTGCAACTGCAATTCTTATGCCAATAGAGCTATCTGTATCGATTCCATTATAGGTATACACGCACTGCAGTACTTACTAAAGGTAGTAAAATCCTGTTGTCGAAGGTTTGCGCCTATGCTGTAATAATGAAAGGAGGTTAAGGCGTTCAGGAGATCGCGATAAATTATAATCGAAAGCTCGTTTGAATGCGTGTAAGGCGCTTAACCGGTAGAACAATAACCGCGATACCGTGAATAAATGGTCCGATAACGAACGTCGTTGTTTACAAAGTGCACGTTCCCAGGGAGCGTCGACATTTATCGTAACGATACTCGATTCTGATCCTTTTCCAACTAATAAATGGCAGAAACAAATCGCACCTGGGTACCAGCTCCGATCCCTAAACGCACCCTAAACGATCAACCTTTTTTTATCTTTCGCTCAGATAAAAGCGTTTTTTAGTTTACGATTTCGGCCGTCAGGACTGTCCTGAATCCCAATGTGTCAAAATAATTTAAAAATATAAATTGTATAAAAAACTATACATATGTCTACCTCTGTAAAGCTAACATTTTAAAATGAACACTGATTGATTTTTAGTACAAATATAGCGCTACTTGAGCGCTCATGTAGTGTCAAACATTAAATATGACGCTCTTTTGCAATATACAATGCTAGCTTTAAATAAAGCTGGCATTGTATCTATATATCAAAAACGACAATAAAAATTACCAACTAGATAAACCATTAACAGGCCTAATTAGTGCTCATTTAGCGCGATAATGTAATACAAAAACAATGATCACTGAAGCACACGCACTAGAATGTCGATCATTGAATCATAATCATGGTAATTTAACGATCAATATGTTCTGTGGACATAACTGAATTGTACATGGAAAATAAAAGATTACAGAGATTTTGAAATCTAACAATGTTAACAATAGGTACCTACATTTTAGTCCGTGTGCTTCAGTTTTCATACGCTAATCTATATTAAAAAGATAAATAGCCCTGGCGAATTGTTTTTGTATTACATTGTCAGCACTAAATGAGCACTAATTAGACCGGTTAAGGATTTATCTACTTACTAATCTTTTATATTAAAATAGTATAGACGAGGCTTTGAAATGTTGTCATCTTTTTATTGATATGTTCCACAATAATTATTTCATCACACTGTGGCTTCTTCAGGTAGAAGAATAGATAATTAAACTACATATATTTGTCTTATATACTAAAGTTACTATGCTAAATGCAAGGGGTACAAATTGATAATAGTAACAACTACAATATTAAAAAAATATTCAATAATGGTGAGTTATTAACATCTATTTTATAGCTGAGTATGAGACCTTTTTTATTTAATTTATTTATTTCCATATATTCTAAAAGGTTTAGGTTAGAGTACACATTTTTTATATGTTTTTGCTATATACAATTGTATGGCATTTTGAAACTCAAAAGAGCGTGAAATTTCTGTGTTTAGCACTAAATTAGCACTCAACTAGCACTAAATTTTTAGCAAAAGTTATTCAATTTTGCTTATTTTACAATACTAACTCTACAGACGTCACATTTCCAGGTTCTGAAAAGTGTTTTCAAAAAATGAATTGATTATGCAGTACCTGATATTTGAGAATTTTTTTCTTTTCTAAACTATAGTATATTTGTACAATGAACATAGTAAAAGTGAATATCTTATGTTTTTCTTTCAAAATACAAATACAAGCACATAAGTTAATTATGTGAGCTAAAGGAAGTAGGAAGCAAAAGATCAACAAAATATCAACAAATTTCATTTACTGGGAGGTGCTCATTAAAAATTTCACGTAAACTTTTTAACTCAAAGAACTATTCTCCCTTTTCTTTTCTAATTAAAAATTAATTGTGGGATAAGCCTCAGATAAAGGCAGGTACCACCAATTTAACCAAATCCCACTGAGGGGTCGGAATGATTCAAATGCATAGACCATCATGTTACATAATTAATTGATGTCGCCTTAATAATTCGTAATGTTTTTGTTTAAGACTTATATCCAGGTTTTATTGTAGTTGTATTCCGCTGTTCGATATTCTGGAGAAACGTTAACTTAATTAGGCAAAAGTTTTAATCAAATCGAATTCCATTCGGAAAGTTCAAGTTTCTTTTGCTTACGTACTGGAGTTTTTGGCATGATCCGTAAGTTCTGCTTTCGATCTAATGAAAACATGGTTCGGATTCCATTTTCGATTCCATGTTAGCCGAGGCTGCGGTGCATTTCATACAAAACGCGACGAGAACGACAGAAAAACCTTTTGGCGACGTAACAAAAACACAGCGGGCGTTGGAAACGTACGCTGCTGCGAAAGAGCAGTAGAATTAAAATGGATTTTCTTCCCCCCACGGTGTCTCGTGCTTAGAATACTAAAATCCTTTGTTTTTACGTCTTACTGGAAGCGATGCGCTAAGTACTTTTAAGCAGGAAGATAAAACCCATCCTGCACAACATTCCGGATTATGTTTATACATTTATTTTTAAGTCTGGGGAACTTTCAAAACTAAACACGACATGCGAAAAACCACTTTGTTAGCAACTGTTTAAACTCTCCCATATGCAAATTCAAGTAACGCAATTCTGGTGGTAGAAGCAATTGCATTTTTATGCTATTTACATGATCACTAGTAGTATAGCTGACGGGGTTCTATTACACTTCGATGGCCTGTCCATCCTCAGTATGAATCCAATGTCCTCTAATGGGTTCTTAGAGGTCATTCTTGTCCTAAAAAGGTCGAAACGCCGCGCTTGAAGAAGTGAAATTGCATTTCGTTTGACCTCTAATACTTCTTAGAGATTATTAATGTAAATGAAATAATGAAATAAAAAATACCAATATTAATAAATACGTTAAAAATTAATTTTGTTTTATTGAAACATACACTACAGTAAATAATTTCAGTAACTAATCACCCCATATTTTCTTATCCATATAAAAATTGCAAAGGTCAACAGTTCACAACAAGATGCAACATGCATACATGACGTCACAAAGGCCTTCACATCAAGCGCAGGTGTGTTACACCTAACGAAGAATACCTTGAAAGGCAAAATAGGCTACGCTCGTGAAAGAATGACCTCTAAGAAGTATAAGAGGTCAAACGAAATGCAATTTCACTTCTTCAAGCACGGCGTTTCGACCTTCTTAGGACAAGAATGACCTCTAAGAACCCATTAGAGGACATTGGATTCATACTGAGGATGGACAGGCCATCGAAGTGTAATAGAACCCCGTCAGCTATACTACTATCACTAATTCTAGAGTGTTCTTAAATTAGCACATTTCTAATTTGGAAATGTTTCATGAACTATTGATAATTCATAATATGGTGTAAACCGTACTTATAGATTTAGGGAAATTGAAGAGACAGAGCAATTCATTTCTTTAGAAAGAACTTTTGTTAAAGGAGAGTAAAAGAAAACAATAATTTACGAATGAATGGTTTTATGTTTACTAAATTAAGTGAAAAATAGTACATTACGCAACTAGTGCGCGGGTAACGCGATTTACGCACGAGTGGTTCGCGGCCCGAGCGAATAATCTGTTAACATTGTTTATCGTTCTTTTGCTATGTCAGTATTTATAGGATTTACAATAGTTTTTCGGTATGTAGAGCTTGCTTAATACTTGGTAGTGACTGAAGACCATGAAAGTCTTCTTGATCGCCCTTCCTTCCTTTTTCTTTCTCACTAAATCGAGAATCGTTTCGCTAGTCACGCTATACAGAATGTTGCAATATAAGAATGTTGCAATATAAACAGAACAAACCTCAGCAATTTCTACGTTTTAGAGAGTTTTTCGTTAAATGGAAGTTCGGTGCACAGAATTTTCACTATACTTTACTTATGTTTCTTTAGTAACTTTGGGGGTTGTTTGCAACAAATTGAAATTAATTTTAGAAACTATGTATTAGGTATTTATTTTTATTCCTGCAGAAAAAAAGGTAATAAATTGGGGTTTTCAAAACCTACAAAATCTTATAACTCCACTTTATAATAGGCCAGTGGTGATTTTTTCGTGACTCCCTTTCACTTTTTATTTTGGTTGATATTATGCAAGTGGGACGTGGTTGAAAGATATTTCATTGGCACACATTTGCTGTGATTAATTGAAAAGCACGTTTCCATGGCCTTCTTTTGTGCTCTGATGGTGGTTTTTTATATGGGGGTTTTTATTTTGAACCGCGGCTGTGCCGGCTGTGTGGAAGCGTAAAACTGATTAATGATTCATATGCAAAGTAGGTATAAGTTCAGGAATTTTCATCAACGTTTCGGAGATTTACGAGTGTGAGACAGTTTATTCGATTAGCAGTCGATAAGTCGTTAGCGAGTATTAATAATTTTTGGGGTGACACGTGGTAAACGGAGCTCTTTTTTGAGTGACGTGTGATTTTTAATGACAAGATGCGATAATCAGTTAGGTATAAAAAAATTTTTTTTTGAACTCGTTATGAGGCTTTAAGACAAAATTTACACTTTCGAGGGTGAGTTGGGGACTAAACAAACTAGGGTCAGCACCTAAATAAATTTATCAGCACTGTATATATGTTTTGTTTAATATACGATAGAATATTACACAAATCTATGATTGTCTGATGTTATGGGTTAGTTTAGAATATTAATGCTGATTATATAAATGTATATGCTTAAAATGGTTTCAATTAGGGATATTTTTCGAAAGGGATTAATGCAAATACCTTCCTACAGTAAAAATGGTCTTACTGCAAGGGGTGGTTTTCGTAAGTATAAGGGAATACCTGCTAATGCAACTTAATATACAAAAACAAACACGTTAAGAATAACGACGAATGCTAAAGAATTTGAATTCGATTTGACAAATCTAAAAAAATACATGTGTTTGAAAATTCGTGTTTGAGATTTAAATCAACTATTGAGAAGGAAGAAAAAACAGCATATGTAAATTTTTTTTCCTGCAATTTATAAAAAAGTACCTCAATTCGTTTCTTCTTTGTAAACAGTTCTTTTAAAATTTGAAATTAAATCAAATGAAAATTAATTGGAAGCGTTTTTTACTCAGTTACTGAAAACGTCAGTTAATGAAATGATTTATTTAATTAACTTTGTTTCTGAATTCGTTCCTCCCGTTCCGGTTAAATGGAAGAGATGTTCCGATCATAAAAACGCTTACATACATAATTTATCGTCCAGTTAAGCAGTGCAGTGAAAAATTCCCTTAATGGTCCAGTATTTCTTCACTCTGTCTGTGTGTATGTATGTGAAAACGTCTGGTTGTATAGCTGTGTGGATACAGGAGGAGGAAAGACAAACAATGAATTACACAAATATTTCTCTGCCATCTTCATGGCACTTTTATAACCCAGTGGACTTGTAGGAACAGCCGACTTCAACTCAATAATGCGTTACTTTTTCCGCAGCCAGCTTGGAATGCTCGTAAACACATGCCGCTTAGACGAGCAAAAAAATTCAGAAGAACGAGTACGAACATCTGGTCCCCAATATATCATCCCGTTCATGGAAAATGATACATTGTTTAATGTCGAACGAAGATATCATCTTCGACGTGCTAAACTTTTATAATGGCAATAGGAACGAACGGCACTTTTTAAAGTAAATTTCTGTTTCTTTTTTGCCAATAGTTTCCTGTAAGCCTGTAAGCTCTTGTATTTTATGAAAGTGGAGAAATACGTTCTAGGTATGTCGATTATTAAAAAAGTTTTCGCAACAAACTGTCTGATATTTTGCGTCATCTGTTAAAGTAACGAAAAACACGCTATATTGCAACATCAGCAGGGTATGTTGTCTGTCTTCGAAAACATGTGAATATTGTTTAAGATTCAGAATATTATCGTCCATTATATTCATCTGTACAAAAAACGTAATCAGCAGATTATTATTAAAAGAATTACGAACAAAACATGTAGAAGCTTCTTTCACTTTTCAATGTCCACGAAATTGACGACTTAAAGGTGTGTTAGATATTAAAAATAATAAATAAAATTATAAAAAATAAATAATTAGGATATGGTTAGTTTGATTTTGTATATTTGAGATTAAGCAGAAATTAATATAGGAGGTAATCCTGACACCATGTCCAGTTTTTCTGTCAGGGGATGCTAAAGTTAACAAATAATTTCTTCAATGTTAAATATATGATATAAGCAAGCTAAATTTAAATATTGCATATAATATTAACATTTCTCACTAAGAAGCATGATTTCACTCCATCTTCAAACACGACTTTGTTATGTCAAAAATCCATCTCTTCAAGCATGTTAGAGCCTGTATAGAAATGGACTTTTCAATAATAAAAAAATTGCTGAGAATTTGCTACTATTTTCGAAACTAAATTGGCCAATTCTGATGCCCTTATTGGGAAAAAAAAAACTTCTATGAGGTCGAAAAACATTCTATCAAAATCTTAATCATGCCTAACCCCCTTCTGTTTATTTCTGCAGTAGGTAAACCAGATAACTAATCAATCACGAAGGATTTAAGGACAATCCATTTTGGACTAGTCTGAACTTTTTCATCCCATCATCGCAATAAAAATTATAGTAAAGTGCAACTGTTTTGCATTGCGATGACTTCTTCCGGTGGAAGGATTACCTCGTATTGTTTTAATTTATTGTTATCAGAGTGAGTGTTAGGAAACCTAAAATCTCAGTTAATTGTGATGATGTGTAATATTAATTGTTTGTTTTGTATGGAATTTTCTCGCTGTCCCTTTGATTTGGGGAACACGAGGAATGTGAATGGGAACAGAAGGGATTCCAGTCTGATGCAGGGTGTCAAGCCGAATAGAGTAATTCGAATATCATCGTCGTCGTATTCGAGAACTTACCTAGGATTCCTAATCGGTAATTAATTGTGACTACGACGACGCTTCCATAGCTGGCTAGGACGCTTCCATCGTATGGATTGCCAGAATTCCATTCATAACTTTCCCCGTGGATGAACACGACCACCGGATATTTGAGAGCCGAGCTGCTGCCTGCTTCACGCGTTCCTGCTGAGAAAGAGAAAAACCGTTTCAATGGGATTTTTCAACTGCAAAAAGCAATTCATTTAAGAACAACCACAAATACAATCACACTATAGGTACATTATTTTCTCCCTATTTTAATACTTTTTGGGAAAATAATTTAGTATTAATTCCTTTTCTATCTAATATAATGGTGACCTAAGTTAAATTCGTAAGCTTTTTCTCGTTTCCAAATATTGAATTTATTTCGTACTCGTTCTGTTTAGTTCTCCGCATTTTTTTTTTGTTTTCTTTTTTTTTTAATAAAACTTAATGGACTTTTAAAAGTGGAACGAAATTATGGACCATCTTACACATTAAAGTTTCAAAAAAAATTCTGAGACGAATTATATAGGTACATTTATTAATTTCAAACAGTCAAATAAAAATTTTAAAGGAAATAAGCAATGTAAAAGCACACTTTGCCCTGGCGCCAAAAAATAATAGACAAAATAAGCGTATAGGCAGATTAAAGGCTTCCCTTTGAAATTCTGATGGAAAATAATGGCTAAGTCTTTCACGGTCGGAGTTTGTAGTCGGTGAAGATTCAGGGCTAGTAGGCCGTGATGATCCTGGCGATGTCTTCTTCGCTGACGTTTCGCTCACAACTGTGGTGAGCATCTTCAGAGCTTAGTTTGTAATGTAGGTCGTATCCTTCTCGATTCAAACCAGACAAGACAGCTACGATCTAGATTACAAACTAAGCTCTGAAGATGTTCACCACAGCTGTGAGTGAAACGTCAGCGAAGAAGACATCGCCAGGACCACGGCCTACTACCCCGGAATCTGATGGAATAATCTCTACCATAAAAATGAACTTCCTTAACTCAAAAACTGTTCAACCTTTGTACCTTCAAATAGAAATATGGTTTATAAGTCGTACTCTTCTTTAATTGAAAGTGAAATCAATCAAACAAAAAACGATGTTAAATGTTCAGTTTTATGGCTTTAGATGCCTTTGCAAAACCTTCGAAATGTTAGCTATCACTAAATATGGTAGATATTGATATTATTATAACCTGTTCTTTAGAAGTTACTTTGATTTGATCAATGATTTATCGATACTGTTTATGGCGTGCTGATGAGAACAAATAGTTTCGAAATCCTAATTCACATTTAGATAAATTGGTCATCATCTATTTATTGATCTGTTTTACCACTTCTACCTTTATAACATTGCAGTGGATTAGAAAGTATATGTAGAAGGAAGGGGTGAGTGAGAAATTTAAATTTTTTTTATTATATTGTGACGTGTTCGGTCACAGAAAACACAATTAACAAAACAAAACAACGAGTTTATTTAATTACTAAAATTAATTTGACTACACTACAGTTATGAACAAGTCCGCACAATTTATTTCACTAAACGTTTCTTTTTAATCGCCGTTCCGGTAGACACTATTTATCGCTCTCTATGAACACTATCCCCCTCTATGATTCGCCTGTATCGCCTATCGATCGCTTTGCATCAGCTGTTACTGTAAACTGTCAACTGCCTCGGTGTGAGTGTCTCGTCCGCTTTTATAGTCTTCTCAGCCTTTTTCTAGGGTATTCTACAGCCGTCTAGTATTCCAATTGTTTTCCCATTGATCTTTGCTGGTGTTTTCTAGATGTTTCAGGAAAGCCGAGAATATTCCTTATGTAATCAGGGAAGATGTTCATTAATTATGCTCACCCCCAACTTAATTGGCAAGTACTCGTAACACTCCCCCCCTTCTTAGAATTGATCGTCCCGATCAATGTCTTGACCTTTGTAGGGCGCCAGGCGGTCCAAGTGTACAACTTTCATCTTGGCCTTTGGTCCTCTCTGAATACGGTAGACCACGTCATTCAGCCTTCTGACCACAGTGTAAGGTCCTTCCCAGGCTCGCCCGTAGCTTCGGTGAGCGTCCTTTCCGACGGACAGGATTGTAAAGCCACACCTGGTCCCCTTCTCTGAATCCTGTGCTGTTGGCTCTCCGGTCGTACCTGGTCTTCATGCGGTCACTCCCTACTTGGATTTTGTTACGAACGGCTCTATGGATGGTATCGAGTCGTTCCTCTAGCTGCTGTGCGTAGTCGGTAGCCGAAGGTCGCCGATCTTCTGGGTGTCCAAACCCCGGGTGTCCATCGGTAACTTCAGCTCTCTTCCAAATAAAATGCTGGCTGGTGTCCTGCCGGTGGTTTCATGAACCGCACTTCGATAGGCCAACAGGAACAAAGGTATGTGCTGGTCCCAGTCTGTCTGGTGATCGTTGACAACCATTTTCAAATTGGTTTTTCCCGCGTCGCGTTAAACCGTTCGACCATTCCGTCAGATTGTGGATGTAATGGAGTGGTCCTAGTTTTCTGTACTCCTAGCAGCTCACAGACTTCCCGGAATACCTTGGATTCGAAGTTCCGTCCCTGGTCAGAGTGGATCTCCATCGGAACTCCATACCGACTGATCCATTGGTTCACCAGCATTCCAGCGACCGTAGTAGCTTCTTGGTTTGGGATTGCGTACACTTCGGGCCATTTGCTAAAATAGTCCATCACTACCAAGATGTACTTATTGCCAGCAGCTGTTGTTGGGAATGGTCCTGCTACGTCCAGAGCTATTCTCTCAAATGGGGCACCAACATTGTACTGCTTCATTCGCCCTCGGCTTCGAGTCTGAGGTCCCTTGGCTGACGCACACGTTGGACACTTCCTACACCAATTTTCGACGTCTCTTCTACACTTTAGCCAATAAAATCGCTCTCGCACCTTCTCCAACGTCTTTGTTACTCCGAAGTGTCCTCCACCAACACCTCCATGGACTTCTGTCAGCACCTCGTTGACTCTGTTCTTCGGGAGAACTACTTGATGTCGAATTTTAGTTCCGTCAGGGCTTTCCCACACTCTTTTTAGTACCCCATTCTCGACGATGAGTGAATCCCATAAGGCCCAATAGCTCTTCGTGATGGTACTCGTACTACTAACATCTGCCCAGGTAGGTCGTGCTGTTCCTGCCTTTTTCCACCGCAGTATCGGTTTAATGTCTTCGTCGTTTTTTTGGTCTTTCGCCAGGTCTTCGTTCTGCCAGTGTTCTTCCGGTTCCACCATCGTTTGACAGATCCTTGCCAAGTTGACTGGTTCCTTCTTTTCGGCGGCCATGCAATGTTTGCAATTCTTCGAGCATGGTCTTCGCGAGAGGGCATGAGCGTTACCATGTTGTTTTCCAGCACGATGCTCGATGCTGAAGTCGTATACTTGTAGCCGCTGTTGATCCGCACGGCATTCCTCGGCCGGATAGTTTCGCTCTAAATGTCCCTGCTTTCCACTTTCCCAGCACCTTGGTCTTCCTTTGTTTTGTCCACAGTCTCGGGAAAAATGACCGACCTTCCCACATTGCCAACATCTGGCCGATTCTCTTCTGTCATCGATTGTAGTTCTTTTCACAGTTTCGACGCATTCGTGGCGTTTAGGGCAGTCTAGCTGTAAATGTCCGCGCTTTCCACATTTCCAGCACCTTGGTCTTCCTTTATTTTGGCCACAGTCTCGGGAAAAGTGACCGACCTTCCCACATTCCCAACATTTGGCCGATTCTCTCTTGTCGTTAATGGTAGTCTTCTTGACAGTTTCGACGCATTCTTTAATCAGCCTTGTGACTTCATTCTTGTATTCGTCGTCTTCAACAGCTGTTTGGCGTACACGCACGTGGCCCTTGGAAGCTTGTTTTGCAGCTTCGAATTCTAAGGCGTGCGCTAGTGCGTCACTCGCAGTCTTATGGCGGGCCAAACGGAGAACTTGCTGTAAGTCGGTGTCCCTCACGCCATCGACGAATGTTTGGACTGCTAGCTGGTCTGCAAAGTCCTGCGGAGCGGTAGGATAGGCCAATCTAACTAGACGTTCCACATTGGCCTCGAACTCCTGTAGATTTTCTGATGTCCTCTGATTGCGACACTTTAGTTGGGTTTGGTACACTTGTTGTAAATGTTTGTCGCCATATCTCATTTCAAGTCGCTCTAGCAGCGCAGAGAAGTCCCGTTGTTGGCGCTCTGGAATACCTTGAAGGACTTCCAATGCTTCTCCTCGCAGGGCTATGACCAGCGCCGTTGCTTTCTCAAAATCGTTCCAGTTGTTTGCTTCTGCCGCTGCCTCGAACTGTCGTTTGTACACAGACCAGCAAACTTTTCCGTCGAAAGTCGGTGGTTTAATTCTAATCGTCTTCGCAGTGTCTTCGGACTTTACTTCACTAGCCGGTCTAGTGTTATCGAACTTTTGTCGTATCTTCTCTACTTCCTTTTGTACTTCTTCTTTCAACTGATCTCTTAGTTTCTCTTGTCTCGTCTCCAATTCTTGTCGTACTTCCTTTAATTCTTCTTGCACTTCTACTCTGACTTCCTTCAATTCATCTTTTAATCCTTCTTGCTCAATTTTTATTGTCCTTATATCTTCGATCAATTTCTCTTGAACCGCTTTAATTTCTTCTTTGCCTGCTTTAATTTCTTCCTTCATTTCTTCCTGGCCACATTCCATTCTTTCTTGTCCAGCTTCCATTTTATTCTTCATTTCTTCCTGGCCTGCCTTCATTTCTTCCTGGCTTGCTTTCATTTCTTCCTGGCCTGCCTTCATTTCTTCCTGGCCTGCCTTCATTGCCTTCATCATTTCCATTAAAGCCTTTATTTGTTCTTCCATTATCGCTGATTGTTTTCTTGTTACTGGCATAAGGCTTCAAAATTCTTCTTCACTTCGGATCTCTGCTACGATCTGTCGCACTAACTTTCTTCGGGAATCTTCAATTCCCTTACTATCCCACTCCTGACACCAAATGTGACGTGTTCGGTCACAGAAAACACAATTAACAAAACAAAACAACGAGTTTATTTAATTACTAAAATTAATTTGACTACACTACAGTTATGAACAAGTCCGCACAATTTATTTCACTAAACGTTTCTTTTTAATCGCCGTTCCGGTAGACACTATTTATCGCTCTCTATGAACACTATCGCCTCTATGATTCGCCTGTATCGCCTATCGATCGCTTTGCATCAGCTGTTACTGTAAACTGTCAACTGCCTCGGTGTGAGTGTCTCGTCCGCTTTTATAGTCTTCTCAGCCTTTTTCTAGGGTATTCTACAGCCGTCTAGTATTCCAATTGTTTTCCCATTGATCTTTGCTGGTGTTTTCTAGATGTTTCAGGAAAGCCGAGAATATTCCTTATGTAATCAGGGAAGATGTTCATTAATTATGCTCACACCAACTTAATTGGCAAGTACTCGTAACAATATCGATTGATGTTTCATTGTGAGCGGCTACTGTTGCCCTGTTTGGGCAATCATGTCGCGATTCGTTCCATTATCCTGCATGCCGTTTATATACGTATATGACGGCGAACTGTTGGCTGAAAATTTCAAAACGAATGACAACGATTTCGTTTGCCTTTGTTTACGAGCACCATTCGCCCCCGTTATTCAGACACGTTACAATTCCAGAGATTAAATCATCTGCCGCTGCCGCATAATCTGGAAACTAATAAAGATATCACCAAATCCAGTAAAGCTGCGGCTGCGGCGCACAGTCGATGGTTGTTGTTTGTAACAATGTTATTTACCGGCTTGGGACAGGGGCTGAATTTCAGCTGTTTAGACATTCCTTTGCTTGTATTTAATTAAAACGATTCGCCACGCAGCACGTAATGTGATTGTGGTCATGAACAGTGAAACATTATACCCGTAAATTGCCCTATTAACTAGGATGGATACCATCTACCTTCCTCTGTACTCTACCCTTCCATCTGAACTTTTAACCTTGCCAAATATAACTACCAGTTTATATTAATTCTCTTAGTATGTCCCAATAACAGCGAGTTTTGTTATTGGCGTATTTACTGCTTTATGGTTGAGGTGGTAAGGTGTGCCGAGAAACTGGGGATATAAGGAAGCTGTCTTCCCACTTCGGGATTTCATAAAATTTTGCATTTTTTAGTTCCCACTTCCTGACTTGCTCTGTAACAGCATTATTATTATTCACATTTCGAGACCGGTCGGTAATGTACTTATTATGTATCTACTGTACCTATACAGCCAAGTAGGTACCTACTAATGGAAATAAATCTAAACGTTTTTAAATGTATATAAGCCGTTAGTAATAAGTAATTATGAAGAGTTAAGTTTGACTTCTAAAACATATCGCAACTGGAACAATTTACAGTTTTATCATTTTCAGACGTACCTCCGGACTGAATTGGAAAATTGAATTAAAAAATTAAAATTCTAGCAAAATATATTCTCTGTCTATTTCCGTTTTCAGGTCGAGTGGCGTTTTCTTTCCTTATTAATCAAAGAAATATTTTGTTTGATTCGTTAGTATAACAAGGTTACGGAATGTAAAGGCAACACGAACGGAGATAGTAGGTATTGTCGTTCTCTTGTCATACCCTTTTACGTAACGTTTTATTAATTTCCAAATTCCTTTTAATATATCTAACATGTTTGGCCCAATTCAAGTGTGTTAGGGCTCTCGTAGGTATATAGAAGTACAATATCAATTAAGCTATGTAATATGCAGATATAAGTCGTTGGTAGAAATGTTTGCAGACTATAAGTTTTGAAGTATATAAGGGGTTTTACTTATTAATTATTTCTTACAAAAATAGACGTTATACTCTTGTACAGTATTTCCGAAATGTTTTTTCTTGGACGAATTGTTGAGAATGTTGGATAGGTATTGTTTGCAAGAGAGACTCTGAGGAGCCGTCGTGAATATAATGGTTGTTATTCGTGCATATTCTTTTATGTGCACTGCTGGTGAACGTTATTGTGTATCAAAACGAGTGGAAAGGGCAAAGAAAGTACACGACGTCTTTCTTTGTACGGAATAACGCAAACGGAAAATCAAATTCAACTTGTTCACCATTAAAGCGTATATCGGGTTGGTCTACTAGGAGTCCAGGATATTATAATGTTGATTTAACTACTAAACTACATTTTTAGCACATACAATACGCTTGTGTAAACAGTGTTCTATAGATAAGTCTATTCCTAAGATATAGTGTAAAAGTGTACGTTATTTTGATCTATCTTGTGGGGGTTCAGCCAGCGTTTGCAATGTAAGCGCAAAAAAATGTGTTTATTTACAACATCATATTAGAAACCTCTAAAATTATCAGTGTTTCTCTTCTAGTGATGGGCGGGTAATACAGTAACGAATACTTTATATCCGTTACTTCCAAATACCCGAAGTAACGATTACTCGTTTTCAAAAGTAATCGTTACTCGGTACCGACTCGCTTCTTACGTATCTGCGTATGTGCTAATTCGTATAACGTATATCGTATATGTATCGTAAATCGTATATCGTTTTCTTCCGTACTCTGTTTCTGTTATTGGTATCGTACGAACACCAACGACTTCGAATAGGAGCGAAAGTACTGAGGTAGAAATCTCAGCGCTCTCTGTTATTCAACTTACCTATTACTCTTCTCAAGTCTGCTTACGTATCTGTTATTATACAGTAAAGGTCGCTTTTCAAATTCGGTAGTATAAAAGTCTGTACTCGATACATATTTACATTTGTGAAAGTGTATATATATATAAACAGCATCATTACCGGTTCCAGCTGATGTTAATACCTACCTATTGCCGGCTATCGTTAATGATTACTAAGTACCGAATACAAAGTAACGAATACCAGATCCGAAAGTAACGATTACATACGAGTACTGAAAAGTAACGACAATTCCCATCACTATTCTCTTCTATATTATGCATGTGTTTTACATAGAAGCCTTCCTCTTGAATCACTCTATCTATTTAAAAAATCCGCATCAAAATCCGTTTCGTAGTTTTAAATATCTAAGAATACATAAGGACAGACAGCGGGAAGCGATTGTGTTTTATATATGTAGTGATAAACGAATTGAAAACTTGAAATTGTTGCAAATGGAACGATATCAATTGTACATTTTGCCTTAAAAGTTTTTAATCGATCCCTATATAAACTTTTACTTGTAACCAAGCGATCCCTTATCAAGAAAATGGTCAAGGTTTCTGCAGCTTACTTTTTCGCATGCTCAGCAATCAGGAGTTCATGACATAAACACTTCAGATAAACATTTCCAGAAATTTATTTAGAAAAGAAACTTCCAAACAAAAGTCATTTAATGATAGGAGATAATAATTAATAATTTTATTATGGCTGATGTTTGTCTTTAGGTAATCGTGAAAATTTGAAAACACTACAAACTTTTAAAGAAATCATTTTTTGGAGGAAGAAAAAGGTTAGTGAAGATGATCAAGAATTTATGTTAATAATAGATATTAATTTTAACATGTATTCTAACTGCTAGGTACAGTACAAATATCTGACTAATCGCGCCAGGCATTGATGTTTATAATAATGTTATTTACTATTTTGTAAGTTTACAAAATTTCCGAAGGTTATTAATTAAAATTTTATCATAAAATATTTTCAAATCATGACATGTACGAACAAGGTGGAAAAAAATTTTTGACTGAGGTAAATAATTTTTTATTATTTTTTTTCCGTTAATCTAGTTTCCTTTAGATGATTTCTTTCTACATTAGTTTATTTTAAAAGTAATCAATGCAATTTAACTTGTACGTTGTTAAAATATTTTTTTTCGAAGTACCTAATCGTAATTTTGATAAATTTTTATCCGAAAACGTAAACTTACAACCGGTAAACATCCGCATACGAATATATGTATTTAAGCAAGCGCTAGCGTGTAAAAGAGCAGCAAAGATACACACTGTACATGGGATATGGTTTTTAGGTCTTTTTACCGGGGGTGGTTGATGCTGCCAGTTTCGCCCGAATGAACATTAACGATTCTCCGCCCCCGGTTCCGTGTCATGGGCATCCAAAAGACTCCACGTTAAAAAGTTGAAGTTAGTTCCGACGGGCGGTTGTAAATCCAATCCGGCAGAGCTGCAAGTGAATATTTTTATGCGTGCGGTTGGTCTCCCTTATTTCCTGGGAAAGCTGAACGGCATAAAGATTAATAGAGTAGATAGAGGAGAATTTCCAGAGATTATTGGCAGCGTTCTTGCTCTTCGCGAACTTAAAATCCCATTCAGTATAATCCTGCATTATAAACTGTTTCGATACGTCTTCCAAACTATTTTAATTTTTGGCACGAGGCTTAAATAGGACTTAAAACTTATATGAACCCAATATATAAATGTGTAAGAGATTTGCATAATTTGAACAGATAAAACGTCGTCAAATTGTTCGAAAATCCTTTAATAACGTCGAAATATTTTCTGACTCGTCTATTGAATCCCTGCAAATATTTGATTATAATTTCCTGCATATTGCATCGTTATACGAAGCTGCATAGAAAGTCCTTCGATAAGTGGATTTTGCTTTACAGGTATCGATATTGATGTCACGTAGGTACGGATAAGGTTAGGGCTAATAATTAATACTCATAATGGAAATCTTGTTACATTAAAAGGATTATAACTACCTAACATATACAAGTTTGCTTATTATAAAATAATTAGTAGGTATTTATAGATGTTACAGAATGATAGGTATTCGCAGCTGGACAAAAGTATTAATACATTTTAAAGATGATAAAAATGTAATAATAAAACACTGTTCTGGATTTCACAAAATTTTATTTTTAAAAACACAACATATGTTACTGAGTAAGTACTCAACACCTGACGAAGCCAAATCTTTTGGCGAAACATATTTTGTGTTTTTAAATATAAAATTTAGTGAAATCCAGTACAGTTTTTTTATTATTACATTTTTATCATCGATAATATGGAATTTCATTAAGTAAAGGTTGAAACCATTCAATACATTTTGATACAAAGCTGGAGGGTTGAGAGAAAAGCCGATTTTAGCCTCCATTCAGGATAAGGCACAATGTGGGTGCTATATGTAAACTTTATAAATTTGTTGGAATAGATCTATGTTATAAATATATACATAATTTAGCTATTAAGTATGCGTATGTGGTGTTTCTAAAGTTGTGCTATATTTACTAAGCTAGACATTTCTGAAGCAATGAATTATCATTGCGGCATAAAACAATTAAGTTTCCATTAACATAAAGTAACATTTTCCGTTCCCATAGGGAAAGCTGTGTGGTTTGTTTGATAATTCTACTTAATAACTAAGAGGAGCATTTCGTTCCAGATTTATCTTGGTGCGGAATTTCTAGTGCACCCCTTTCAACCGCGAGGGCTTTACACAACTGCAGCCATAGTTTGGAATCGAATGAAAACGGAAATACAAGAAAGATGTGTGATTTAAAATTGTACCAAATAAATCGTTCTAATAGGCGAATAGTATGTGTCATTCTCAACGAAATGCATACAGGGTTTTTCAAGTTGACGGGCTATTAGAAGTATATGAATTAGTAGAAGAAATTCAATTCTGAAACTTGGGCTCATTTGGTTATTGTTTATGCCGCTTCTTTTTAAAATATTTTCAAGTTCGATTTACATCCGGTTATACCGGAAGTCGATACCAACTTTGTTATTTTTAATTGAATGGTATATTTTTCACGCTGAATTCGAATAAAACGTGTAATTCTAAGGTAAGTTTGATAACCAACTTGTACACCTATGACGATCGGTTTCTGAGTTAATTTAATTTATAGAAAAAAAATCGCTACCGCAACCCAAACTATAAAAAATCATAACTTCCACAAAATACGACTTAGAGTGTTGAAATTTTTACTAGTAATAGCTGAATATTAGTGCTAACGCCTTGACAAAGTTGCATTAAATAATTTATACAGGGCGTTCAAAATAAAATTCTAAAATTGAAAAAAAAACCTTTTTTAAATGGCAAACCCACTATTTTTTATTTTTTTAATCGATTCCTTTTTTTTTCCTTTTTTCGATCCATATGGATACTTTCTATTTTATTTGAAAATTTTGGCATAATTTTGAATTATTACTTAAAATAGGAAGTATCCATATAGATCGAAAGAGGATAAAAAAAGGAATCGATTGGGGAAAAAAAAAAAAATAGTAGGTGCCATTTGAAAAAACGAGGTAATTCGTGTTTGAAGTTTTTCAATTTTAGAATTTTGTTTTGAACGCCCTGTATAAATTATTTACTTCAATTTTGTCAAGGCGTTAGCACTAATATTTAGCTATTACTAGTAAAAATTTTAACACTCTAAGTCGTATTTTGTGGAAGTTATGATTTTTTATAATTTGGGTTGCGGTAGCGATTTTTTTTCCATAAATTAAATTAACTCAGAAACCGATCGTCATAGGTGTACAAGTTGGTTATCAAACTTACCTTAGAATTACACGTTTTATTCGAATCCAGCGTGAAAAATATACCATTCCATTTAAAATAACAAAGTTGGTATCGACTTCCGGTATAACCGGATGTAAATCGAACTTGAAAATATTTTTAAAAGAAGCGGCATAAACAATAACCAAATGAGCCCAAATTTCAGAATTGAATTCCTTCTACTAATTCATATACTTCTAATAGCCCATCAACTTGAAAAACCCTGTATATATGCCAATTGTAAGGGTGTGTTAGTTTAGACTATTTTAAATTAAAGAAAAAAGCATAGCAAAGTTTTGCAAATGAAATCTGAATATTTGACATTGAAACAAAATAGACTTGTTTCTATTGAAAAGTTTTTCGAAGTTAATTAGTAGGTACGAGGCCTTCAAGGCAATCGAACGAGCTGGGATGTAATGTAATGTTCATGTTAAAAGGCGTTCTTCGTTGTAAAGAGGTTTATTATAAATTTAAAAAACCTAAAGCAAGGAAACGTGGCCCTTTAGATTTTAGTGTCTACCCATGTGCATTAGTTGATGATGATCTGCCCTAATTGAAATCATTTAAGTTTAGCTCTTCTTTGAGTTAGGAACTCGGAGTACATTAACAGTGATCTGAAATTTTTAGCTTTTAAATCACAGTTTTAAAATCTGCGATTCAAACTTCAATAAAATTGTATATAATTATACTAGTTAAAAATATATCAAGTAGAAGTAAATGTTATCTTCCCATTGAGCATTTGGATGTTTCTTCCGAAAGTGAGTGGTATCCTCTTCTAGCTAAACGCGTTCCTTGTTTGTCTTCTGCACCGAAAGAGAAACATTCAGAGGCCATGTCTTATTAGTTCAGTTCATTTAAAAGAACAAAATGGTTTTCTTCAAAATATTGTTATTGTCAGTGTACTGAAATTATCTACTATACTATTAAAGAAAACTATTTCTTCAGAATTATGTCTGTTGGCATGTTAAGAGTAAAGCCGGCGACCGACTAGTAACATTTACCTGTAATGTAACATGTTACAATTCGAGCATTACACTAGTCAGTACAGCGAAACGAGCAGCTCGAAGCGAGCAACGAGCGCGAACGCGTGCTCCATACGACTGTCGGTTTTTTCGCGAATCCCTTTGACTGATACATTACAAATCAGTGCAGCTCCTGGCGTGTTCACTTCGAACACTTTTAATACATTCATTACTATATTTTAAACTGTGCATAGTGGACGTGCGTGAAATTGTGTTTTATATAGATTAATAAGAATGAAAGGTAAAAATATGTATTATAAGCAATATTATTATACAAAATAAATATTTTCTCATATTATATATTACATGAAGGTATAGAAATGGAATGGAGTCCAGAAAAAATTTTGTTTTTTATTGAACAATATCGCAAAAAGCCTGTCTTATGGGATCCACAGGATGCAAACTATTATAATAAATATAAAAAACTTGACGCCTGGCAACAATTAGCTAATGAATGCGATATAACACCTGATGAATGTAGACGGAAAATTACCAGTTTATTGGCATCCCTCAGACGAGAAAAGGCAAGAATGGTTAAAAGCAAAGGCACGGGAAAATGTAATTTTTTTTAATGACATGTAACTAGTTGATTTTAAATATTTATAATAAATGAATAATGTCAAATTATAAATTTAAAGGTGCTGAGGAAGTGTTTGTAAGTTCGTGGTTTGCATACAAACACTTACAATTTGTATTAGACCGGAACAAGCCGCGACCAACTGCAGATAGTGTAAGTATCTACAGTTATGCATATTGTTCCTGCCAAGTAACTGATCCTTCTTCCACACAAAATCGTGCAATTTCATCACGTATTTGTTTCACCGTAATCCTTGTTCTTCTCGGTTGATTTATGAGAGGTAAGAGCGACGTCATCGAACCTATTTCTTGCCTCCAAAGCCCTGGTTGAAAATGTCCATCAAATTCCTCATCTATACTCCCTGGAGGAGTGTACAAATTCGCGGCCTCTTGATTTCTTCTTAAGAAATTGTGTAGATGTGTTATTGCAATGATCACTTTGGTAGCATTATCAGGTTGCAATAGCATAGGCTTCCTTAACACTCGAAAAACAGAAGATAATATGCCAAAGGCATTTTCTACCACTCTTCTGGCCCTACACAATCTGTAGTTGTATATTCTCTCTCTTGTTCCTTTTTTGTGAAGACCTGAATACACTTTCATTATATATTCAGAAAGCGGAAATGCCTCGTCAGCCAGAATGTAATATGGTATTGGTGATTTTCCCTCCGATAGTGGAGCTGGATCTGGTATATTTAATGACTTATCTTCCAATCTTTTATACAATTCACAACCCTTAAACACTCCCCCATCTGATATTCTTCCTTGACATCCGGCGTTGACATATATAAAGTTGTACTGAGAATCGACTAAGGCCAATAAAACAATACTGAAGAAGCTCTTATAATTATAAAATTCGCTGCCACTGTTGATTGGAGCCTGTAATACAACATGCTTTCCGTCGAGCGCTCCAAGGGAGTGTGGAAAGTTCCAACGGTGGTTATAGTCATTTGAAACTCCGACCCATTCATCAGCTGAAGATGGTATCTGTAAGTCATTAATTTTTTTTTATTTTGTTAAGATTGAAGCTGCAGTTGAAATTGAAGAGAATGTGGAAAGCATAGAAAATGAAAAATTAAGTGAAACTGTCTCAGATACAGTCGAGTCCGTTGTAGACAAACTCCGACCATCTCGTGCTAAAAAAATGAAGAAAACTGCTGCAGATGAAATGATGGCATCTGCGTTCACTATTTTAAAAAATGCCGCTAAAAACCCGGAACCGCGAACAATGGTCGACGAATGTGAAAGTTATGGAGCATTTCTCTGCAACAAGCTGAGAAACTATTCACGGTCGACCCGAAACATCGTCCAACATCATATTTCCGATATATTGTTTTACGCAGACCAAGGATACTATGATAGATCACATACATCTCTACAAGCACCCTCTCATCAGCCTCAGCCTTCCACATCTAAATTCGTTTCATCATTTACAACAACTCCGCAAGAATCACCCCAGAGTGACATATTCGGCTACGGGAATGAACATTCTGCGGGTAATACTAGCCCAGCAACAACAAATTCATCACAATCAACCAGACATGTAGAAGAACATACTCAAGAAGAGAGCCAAGGGTTCATTGATGAGTTTTCAGATTTAATTCAATAAAGTTTTTTACCTTTATGTTATGTTTTAATTCCCACGCAATAGCTTCACTGACTTCCTTTACAATGTATCCAATTCTCTGTCTTGATATTTTAAAAACGAACTGTAAACTTGTGAAAGAATCGCCAGATGCATAAAAACGCAGCGTTAGTGCCAACCTTTCAGTTATTGATATAGCTTTTCGGAAATGTGTATCTTTTTTCATAATTCTTGGTCCGATTAAATTAAGCAGTAATTCGAAATCCGTGGAAGACATACGAATAAAGGTTCTGTACTGCCCACTAATTTCCTGATTTTTTAATATATTCAATAAAGTCTCTCCACCGTTGACACTTCTTTCTCTAAATAAATTTGTTTGCCACCACCGTCTGTTACTCCTTTTCAATTTTTTATAGCAAAATCCCATTAAAATAAATGCCGCACCCGCAACTTGCAAATCGCTCATCTTTAACTCGACTGAGAGAATGGAGCACCGTGAAATCATACATTTGTAACAAACATTTGTAACATCAAAAAAATGACTTATTGTAACGTAACTGTAATGTAATGCTCACTTCGAGCATTACATTACATCGCTCGGCTCAAGTCGGTCGCCGCCTTAAGATTTTAGTAGAAGCTAACGAAAATGAGGCAGTACCAAGTCTAAATGGGGCATAGGATTAGAGGCAGTGTATCTGGTCTTGGTGGTCACCGCCGTTTCCAGATTGAGGACAAGATGTACCTTAAATATTTGCTAATCAGTTCTTTTTTTTTTAAGTTTAACAACTTATAAGTGGGGCATGTCTCTAGATTTCTAAGATGCAATTTCGAATTAATTGCAGTTTACGATTGATATGTTGAATGGTAGGTTTAATGTTGGCTGGAATTGGTTCCTGCCGATCGACGTATCCACACCACGTCGAATCCGGGGGTAATAGCAACGGCGACCACGTAGAGAAGTTGTAAATTTCCGACTGTTACGTTTTATAGGCTATAATTCACTTATCGCACGACGGGAAGCAGTGTAACCATTATTCGAGACCTGCTGTACGTTCTATGGGAATTTCCTCGGGTGACGGGACACTTTATTTTTCCCTATTTTGTCATGTATGTGTGTATACGATTATGCGCGGCCAAATTCCGACCTACAACGTTATCTGATTGATTCATTAACGTCAGGATTCTGTATGGTGTGGTGGGTGATACCGATTACACATTAAATGAAGGCCGTCTTTATTGATGCGGTTTTTCGGATCGTTAATTTTCATTCCGCCGTAAAACGATCCTGACGATTACATTCTGCAAGGTAGCCACATGGTTACTGTTATGTATCATTTCGTTAATCCACCTGAATTACATTTTCAGCAGGGTTAATAAAATATTCTGTTCTATCAGGAAGATTTTCTCTTTTCTGAAATGAAACACTTAGAAGAACGAAATATAATAGAAACTGATCGTTTCCTTTCATTATCAGAAGATTCCTTCAAACGAGATTATATGAAAATAGATTCTCAGGATTTAAAAGGAATCTTTTAAACTGATAAGGTGTTACGTGAAGATTGAACTTTAAGACTGTCCATTTTCCACTGCTCAATTTATTTATCCATTAAATATTGGAATTTCCATGTCTGTGCCTGCAACTTTTTGTAAAGTTAAGGTACCCTTAACTTTTTAGAATTTTTTAATACTATCTAACACGGTTTGGTAGGAGCACCTCGCCTTCGATTCGATCTCTCCGTGTTTTTCTTTTTCTATCGAAATCTCGTACAATAACACGATACTCTGAATGTACTAATTAGCTTTAGGGGTATCTGGCCATCCCGGTAACTTCATTCGTTGCCCAGGGGTGGTGTTCTACGTACAATTCAGTTCTGCCTGTTACTTGTTGTGATAGGGAATGCAATGGGATGTTGGCATGTCTCTCTTGTCCGTGTTCATTAAATTACCTACATGCATTTATCGACCATGCAGTTACTCGCTAGCAGATAAAAGACAGGTCCCTCTGTAACAGCGAGGAGCCATCATTCCCTTGCTTGATACATATTAATTATTACAACACGGTCTTTCATAATATAGCCATGTTTGTTGCAAAGTTACTTACTTTGAAAGCTGTTTCCATCTCCTGTAAGGATTTTACGATAAATTACTTTCGACGTACGTACGTAATCTAAATGCAAATGGTGAGAATTGCCCTGGATTTCTCAGACTTATTTTCGAACAGCGAAAAAAGAAAATACGTTTACATTAAAGAGAGAGTGTGTAGAATAGGAGATGGTAAAAGTGTACTAGGAATAAAATTCGTTCCCAGTTTGGCGAAGTATTTATTTGGATTCGTCTGGAAATTGTTGGAGTGGATCAAGTCGACAACCTTTAACAAAGGGGTGGAACTACACTATAATTTTCTACTCTGGTGATGAAAAATATTATTTCCATAATACTTAATTATACAAAATCATTGCAACAACGAGCTGAAAACGACTTTCGTTCTCTTGAAATAGATGTTTCTCATGAAATTTATTTCTCACTTTTATGGGTTTTTTTCATTTTGATCCTCCGAGCCGGATCTTCAAATAATTTTAGACGATAGTCGGAATTGCGAATAATCATATGATTTTGGATAAGCAAAAGATTCCGAAAACACCATAAAGAAGTTATTATGTGAAAAAGCGACGTTGACTATATTGAAATGACGAATGAAACTCTAATATACTTTAAACCACAATGTTCCTCTCAAAAATCAAATAAGTAACTGCATTTTAATTCCATAAGTACTTAATTAATTGTTCCTTTGAGGATTTATATCATTCTGTGGATGAAATTTGTACAAGGGCCATGAATGGGTTCAATAGTACGTAATCATGAAACGTTGTGTAAATGGAAAGAGTAGTTGGAATGTGCAACATCTGTTTTACTGCAGGTTTTCCCGAAGATGAGAGAAATGCTTCGTTTTAACAGCGGAGCAATCGAGCCACGTTGTTCTGCTCCGCTCTGCCAACGGAATAGCGTGGAGGTGGTGGTATATGGAGCGGAAATTTTAGCGAGGCAAGCAAGAAGTTTGTGCAGGCGACACAAATCTTCCGTTAACCAGAGGGCGAATTAAAAGTTGGCGGCAGCAAGAATGAATGTACGTTTCCATTCTTGCTGCCTTTGCAACCAACGGCCAACAGGCGATACACTGATGAAAATGTAGTCCAGATGACGACCCACACTTTCCGTCCAACTTGCGAATTTTTTAACAAGTTTGCACAAGAAAGTTCTGAAAACAGAATCGATATAAATATAGACAACGGGGCTGAGACGATCCAACTCTGTCTAGCGGCCAAGAATTTTTAATAAATGCTATAGATATTTAAGAAACTTTTTAATTAAAGCAATACAAATTGTTGCGCTTCGACAAACTGCAGTCAGAAGGGTTTTCCAGGCCGGTCATTCCTTTTAAAGTTATTGTAAATATTTGTTTATGAAGAACATTTTAATTTAACGTATTATGATGAAGATTCCAAGTAGAAGTAGAAACGAATAATTGTCGTGTCATGCCTTTATTTGTATTAAGAATCCATCCTTCATTCCTTAAGATTCTACCAAAGGGAGGTTCCTTAGTGAAACTGTTACAGGACTATGGAGTGAGAGTTCTGTATTACTCAGAATTAGATATTATTAGAAAGATGTAATTATGTCAGAATACCAGGAATTAGGTCAACAGAGAAGGCCACACATACCTGCAGGTATATTATTATTCTTTTTTTTATTTTATTGGGATACACTAAATTTTGGTGGCGTGGATTGACGAGTGACGAAGAGTTTTAATTAACTCTGGTACGGAAGTGAAAGATTCCGTGAGAAAGGAGCACCAACAACCGAAGAGTTCCAAATAGAGAACAGAACGTCGACCACATTCTACGTCAAGACGAACAAATTACCCCTAAAGGGGGTCATTAATAAGGGTCCTTTCGTCCGTAATTGGACCTGCCTTGAACAACGTCTTATCTCAGTAATAAAGCCCGACCGTTTGGTCGCCAGTGGATCGGAGCAGGAGGCGAAATAGTTTCAGGTCTTTCAGGCACAGCCCCCAGTGCGATGTCTTCCTCTATTCCTGCACAATCGATATTCGAATGACGACGTCGTCGCTCTTATTACAACTACGAACTGAGGGATGAATTAATTCTCTTTGTCTACGAGGAGTATTAAAGGACCGACAATGGACAACGGCTTAATCCTTGTCCAGATGTTTAAAATTATGGCACTAGCAGGATTTGCAAATCAATTCTGCATAATTTATTAGTTTTAAGCCAGGTTTCGATCACCTGGCTTGTACAAATAGTAATCTCTCGACAAGTTGCTACATTTCCGTTTTTCACAAAGAAAATAAGCTTTTGTACCATAATTATCAACGAACAGGACAAGGAATTAGTTAATATATTGAATAATAATTTTATAAATAGGTTCACAAATTGTTTATAATGTTTAATGTTTGGATATTTCAATTTGAATGATTGTTGATAGCTCCAAATCCACTTAAATAGGAAAAAATGTGGTTGGGTTTAACTTTTTAACTTATAAGCACTAAATCTCCTTAATTAATCATACATTAAGGAAGTTATAACAATTTGATATTTGTGGAGTTCGCAGACAGAGAGACAGGGTAATAGAACTTAATAACTTTTAGTTTATTTCTAATGTAACGCCAATACTCACAATGAAAAAAAAAGATGTAATAAATAAATGAAAATGGTTTTGTGGATATTTGTAGGTGTTTACTTGGTTCTCTAAGTATTATTTTTGAAAGGTCAAACCGTTCATAAATTTCTCAACGTATTTGCAGATACAAGAGAAATCCTGTTTACTACCCAAACAGTTTCGGTTTTGATATTAACTAAACGTTTTCATGTTAATTTTGTGGAATGGAACATGAGGCGATTCACATCTAAAAATTTTCTTCTTTAACGACCTGCAACTTTAGAACATATTTTTTCATGACGCTTTAGGCAATGATTTTTCACATTTTTATTTCTCATCATAAGCGTTATCTCCTCCAAAAGTAATAAAAAGTGTACAAAATGAAACGCTCCTACACATAGTCGTGTCTAGAAAATAAATTTCCTTTTTCTGAGGTTTACGCAACGAAAAAGCGAATTAAACGTCTAATGGTACTCGTCAGTGGCAATATAGTAGACAACTAATTAGGCAATTTATCAAACGTTATCACGGAACTCGCTGTAACTTGTGTTACATTCGCATGTAAAATTTATATCTTCGTGCGAAAACACACATTATGTGTGTGTTATACTATCGAGTTTTTACTGTAACCCTACCACACACACACGTACATACATACATAGGGAACCATTTCCGCATACCACCGCTACATTAATGGTAATTGTAGATCTGCGAGACTGCAATATTAAAAGCAGTTATTAAGGGCGAAGGAACTTTTTTACACGAGCAACTTTATGCTTTAATCATTTTGGCGTTTTATTTGCGGTAACGAGAAATTCATGTGCTTAGTTACGAAATCAGTAAACCTTAATAGAAATTACACTAGTGTATAAACATCGCCGATAAAAATTTGAAAAGAAGGACACAAAGGGTATAAATTAAATTAAATTAATTAAATACTCAAACGTGGAATGTAAACATGCAGATCTTGAAATAATCGAGAAAGAGGGCCCGAAAGAGTTCCAACAGTAATAATTGGTTCACTTATTTTGAATTGGAAAGGAAAAAGTTGACTTTATTTTTGAAAAAAATGACGGAATTAATCCGTACCTACTATGAAAGTTAATTATATTGTTGTTTTTGTACAGAAAAAGCACTTTACGACAACTTTGACTAAATTTTAATAAAAAATCAATTTTTATAAAATTTGAATCATATACAGTAATTAAATATTATATTAGGATGGGGTGTAGCAAATGCTTTTCTTCTCAAAATTATTTTTATTCAATCAATCTATTTCGTTTGCAAATAATTTCAAGTTTAAATTTAAACTGACTAACTAACTATCCTGTCTGGGTCAATCTACACGAGGAAAATCCCATCATTAGTTCAGAAAATCCTTGAGAACAGCTGATAATAAACAATAAATTTTAGACTTATATTCAACTTGAATAATTTTGACAAGGATGTAACACTTATAAAGCAGAATGTTTACAATAAAATATATGAAACAAATATATTTCTATTAATTCTAATGTCGAAATTGAAAACGTTAAAATTTCTTTTAAACCCATAAATAACCATTGTAAATTGTAGGGAAGAAATATTGCAAAAGTGTGGTGTGTACAAATTATGCTATGGTTCCTGCAATGTAATCTATATAGGCCAAACAGGCAAACAGGCAGAAGTTTTAATGTAAGAATAGACGAACATAGCAAAAACTAAATTGTAAGTCTGCTTTCATGAATCATATTGTAGGAATGAGACACAGTTATAATAATTAAGGAAATGTTAGTTTTACCTTAAAAAGTTAAAGTAAAAAGCTGACACTGTTAGAATAAACAGAAATTAAACAACATTTACATTTTTAGTCTAGAAAATGTTGTAAATGAAATTGACAATGTCTAAGATACTCTAATTGTACAACTATGTGCAAATGATTTGCAACCCCCCACCCTGATATAATATTTAATTACTATATAAGAACCAAATGAAGATGGCCTTGTAGGTTGAAACAATTTGTCAAAGTTTTTCAATAAACTTCAGTGAATGTTTACAAGTGTTCTTTCTCCATGAAAATCTTCCTTACATATTTCATTATTCCTGTTATGTCAAATATGATACAATATTTTCCAAAATGCTTGCCACCTCGATCGAATTTTGCAGAGGCATATATGAATGAATGTCGTTTTATTTCGTACTTACTATCATTCCTGTATTACTAAGTTAGGTACAATAAGTGAGGTTTATTCCTTTATTGGTGTTTTTGTTATCTCGAATTCATGTAACGCCTACCAGTCCACTTGTTCTATTTAATAAATGAGAAAGATATGTTATTGGTCGTTCTCTTTTGGGATTTTCGTTTATTTACACTTTTTCCTAATATCATCCATTATTCATTCTGGTTCACGTCAATTTATGTGATGTAAGCAAAGATGTAGACGGCAGAGCTTCTCCTTCTTCATCCCCCTCCGTTTTGCTTAGTGCCACCCGATGAAGTAATATTCCCCACTTAACCGTCCTATCGCATATGCAGGATATCCAAAGATAATCCTAATGCGAAGCGCTGTCTAGCGGAGTGAATATTGAAGAGAATCAAACACTGCCTTCTCATCCTACCCCTTTCGCATCCCTTCCGCACTATCTTTTTACACCCTACCGTACCGTTGCTCGGTATTTATCATGTTTCACCTGAAACGGGTATCCAAGCGAACGGCAGCGTTTAAACATTTCTCTTGCAGTCAGTGATAAGGGGCGGAATATTCTCAGAATAAAGTGGAGCCTATCTGTTCACAAGTAAACATTTCGCACTAGAATCGTCCATATATGCATCTACATATACATTTCATACATACATAGGAGTATTTTGCAATCAGCAAACCCAACCCCCACAGACAACTACCAGGAAATCTAGGTACTGAAATACACTCAATTGGAGAAGCGAATACCTCACCTCTAATATTTTACCGCGTTGGAAATTCGGTCGATCAAAGCGAGTTTTCCATGACGTTTCGAGAGTTGTAAAAGCTCGCAGGTATTATTTAACATTATATGTACATTTCTATTGATCAATAGTGGAAAACACACAAAAAATTCCAGTGTCTATTTGTTCTACTGATTTTTCAATTAAATCTGCAGACTCAAAAAAATACCACCCAAATTTAGTTGCTGAAATTGCATCTATTTGTTTAACAAATCTTAATGATGAGTATTTTACTGCACATACAATTTAGGGGGATTGGGAAGAGTCAGAAAAATAACTTTTGAACAATTGGTGACATGATGTGAAATGATATGAAATTCTTGGTCTCACATTCTCTTATCGTTTCTGTAGCTATCCATTAATGCAATTTTTTTTTTTTTTTTATTTGTTAGTATATTTATTTATCAATTGCCAGGTTATAAATTACAATATTCTCACTTTAAGTATTTGCTCTTACAATTAGTGAAAAATATTTGTTTCTACCATGGTTTTATTGTTTATAAGTATGTATATACATACCTGCAGATATACGTGGTGCCATTGAAATTTATCACGGCCAATTGATAACAACTGTATCTACAATGGTTTGTGAGACTAATTCCTGTTTCACATTGTACGTGCTTGTTGTTTCAGATATTAATTCACAGGTGTAAATAGAATTAGTCTGTGCCAACGATCATATGGATACATGTGTTATGGACAATGTGCCCATGTAGTTAATGTGGCATCGTTAATAACACTTTTGCAGAAAGGGTAATACCAGGTATTTAAAGGAGAAACTTGGGCATAATCTCCCATATTTCAATGCACATAAACCAAATAAGTATCTAGGTGAACGACGGGATAACGTTTCCACCCAAGAACTAGAAATTAGGCTTTTACAGAAGAAGTCAGATGGGCAGAAAAGTATTGGAAGGGTAAAGATTGTTTCTTTTATTAAAAAATAGTTTTGTTGTTAAAATAAATAAAATAACTTTGGGCTTATTGGGACATCCATTAATTATGTTAACTCATCATTGTGTGAGGGGTTGTGAAAAAATACATCAAGTCTCACATAAGGGGGGCTGGAATCATTTCTTTATTCAAAGAATAGTAACAGTTTTTTTAAACTTCTTTGGATTTAAAATTTATTATAAATAGTGTATATGTTACGTAAAGGGGATGGAAAGGCCCCACTATATGTTTTAAATCTCATTAAGGGTGAGGAGGGTTAAAATTGTAATTAGATAAGCTATAAAAGTGTACAGATTTATGAAGGAGCGTGTCGAATTCGTTTATAATTCTAGATGGTGATAAGCCTCACTAATATTTAGTGATGGGCACTATCAAATAAAAACTATCGAACTATTCGATAGTTCACTACTATTCGAATTATTCGATAGTTGAAAAGTATTCGAATAAAAAAAGTAATGAATAGTTTTAGTAACTGAAAGTAGTTACTGAAAATAGTAGTTACCATTTTTATTCGAATAAAAAAGTAATGAATACTTTTAGTAACTGAAAGTAGTTACTGAAAATAGTAGTTACTTTTTTTATTCGAATACTTTTCAACTATCGAACTGAACGTTGGAGTCGTGGTTGGAATGGGTAAATGATACGTTTGCGCATTGTCTACTACTTCGCTACTTCCTCGTAGCAGAGCCGAATAATATAAACAATTCTATAATTATTAGACGTTATCAATACATACATACATACTTTAAAAACATAATTTTCTATAGCACCAATTTATACTAGTTAAATATGAGGCAAAATAAAATGCAAATAAATAATTAATAATTTTTAAATCAGTGTAGTGATGATTTGAGTCATAAATACTTAGGTACTATATGTTTGTACTGCGTACTTATAATTACCCAAAACAGAAACATATAAAAAAAAGTAGTTAAATGTAAAAATAAAAAACTCTTTATTCGTCGCCCTCTAACAAATACCTGGATAGGAACAACAGATGTTTCTAAAACACATATTTTAGTTCAATAACAATAAAGTACGTATAAATAATACAAAAAAGATCGCTTACCTAAGTAAATAATAATTTTATCAAAGTAATAAGAATTAGAAACCATGTTTCAAGTCGAGGTTATTTATTATTTTCAGCATAGCCTGTTTGCTTTTTATCCATACTAGCATATTAATCGTATATTTGTCTGTTGGTATACACGTTCGTATCAGTATATTTGTATGTTAGTATGGACCGAGCGATGGATAACCGTCTGCTGCCTGACTATCGTGTAATTGAAAAAAATAGTAATTACTAAATTCATTCGAATGAATTCATTCGATAGTTAAAAGTATTCATTTAGTAATTATTCGATAGTTCAATTTATTCGATAGTGCCCATCACTACTAATATTTATGTAAAGATTAACGAAATCATTTTTCTCTATAACGAGAGATTACAGAAATATTTTGTGTGAGGATGGAAAAGCTGGTCTCAAATATTACGTCTGATAGAAATAAGGTCTCAGGGGACTTTTTGAATTTAGCCCATCATCAGTTATGTTTTGGTGTCAAGTACAAAATATTTATTTGTAAATTATTCTAGTTTTTCATGTTCCATAATAGGAAAGCTTCTCCTGAAGAAAATCACTGTGCCTTCGGTTTCGTTATAAGGGTTTTATAACAAATTTTGTAAAATGTTAATTGAGACAAACGATTAGTTAAATACAATTTTATTCCAACTTATTAGTTTATAATTTTATTTAGAAAACGAGGATGATGGCTACAAGGTGAAAATAAATAGATAAGAAGTTTTCCTAAGTTTTCCTAAGAAGTTATTGCTTACCATCTACATTTATTTTTATTCAATATTTCTTTGTTGTGACGTCTATTTAATTATTTATAAATTCGTTATCATTACTTCGAAGTGTCTTTTTTTGATCCTGGGTTATGTTAATTTTAAGTTACTTAATTTCCACCAATTTTATTTGTAGGGTCTGTTTTAGGTATGGGTAACACAGTGTCGTATCACACAAAAGTGTTGAAACTTTTCAGTGTGTCAGGTGTGTTGAAACAGCTCATATGAAACCAATGACACTTAACACAGTTGCGACACACGAGCGAGCTGAGGTTCGCTTGTATGGGAATCAGTGGGTATCGTTGGGTGTCATCGTGTCGTCAGTGTTAGACGGTTTCAGATGCCATAGAGTGTATCATTGTGTCGTGTTGTATCGGTTGATGTCGTTTTTCGCGGTTTGTCGTTTCGTATCAGACAGTCGCAAGCTTGCTTACAAGTTACAAACAAATCAACTTTAAGCCAGTCCCATAGATAATAGAAGTGTGGGTTAAAAAGATGAAACCATAGATATGTGAAACTGACAAGAAACAATAATGCAAAACAATATTTTATTTATGTAGGTATAAGTAAATAAATAATCCGTCTTGTATTTATACTTTATTTTTTATTTCAAGTTAACAAGTTTCACACTTAATTTTTTTAACACAAATTTAATGTATTACTTATCGTTCTAATAAATAATTTTCTAATTCAAACAATATTTTTATATTTTATGTGAGAACTGTCTCTGTTTATGCAGAACTTAACATAAGCCTAACGCTATCGCCACTCTATGGTATACGTATCACATGCAAACGTGTCGCTTGCTGTTTCAGCACGTTTCAGCAATCGTTTCAAAACTGCGATTGCGTATGTGAATCTTTTACTGTGTCATATGAAACAATTGTGTTGAAACAGTGTGTTGATACAGCACACGGTATCAGTGTTACTGTATCGACACACTAAAATTTTGTGTGTTACCCATCCCTAGTCTGTTTAATAAAATGACGCCTACCTAGGTTTATTAATGTTTTATTGTTGAATGTACAGATATGTATTATATGTACAAATGAATCATCAGCCGTTGAAAGATAACAATGAAAGTCAGTATTATTTTGGATAAATGATAAATCTAAAACACATACATTCACATGTGAAATATCCCCGAACAATGGCTACAGTATAACATTACTACATATCAATATAAATTGATTTACATCGAAATTTTGTATATTAATCATTAACAAAAAGAACAAAAATTAAAACATTAACATTAACAAGATCGAACGGTGGGTGCCGAAACTACCCCTACAGTAACTTTTATCTTTTTGTATCTGCATCAATAAATAATTAATTGCAGAATGGGTAATAGTTTCAAATATGGCGTCATTGAGTGTGACAATAGGGTAGTTGACTGATATTGAATATTATATATTTATTTAAATAATATGTTAATATACGTAATACGATAACAGAATTCGGAATCAAAAAATAAAAAAGTTTATAACACATTTTTTTGTTTATCTCTTTCTTGCAACTCACAACTACCCAATTTCTAAAATGAATTAAAAATTATATAACAATAAGAATCAGAATTAACAGGGCGATAAAAATACTCACTTCTAAATTTATAGCGAGAGGAATATAGTTTTGGATTTTTTGGTTCCTCTAATATTTACTAAAAATATTATATAGGTGTAGGCATATTTTAAAGCACGTCTTCAGGTAGTTACCTTCAGCAGGGAAGGGAGAAGTGTCACGAGTGTCATAATGTGATAGATTTATGTTAACATCCAATTTACGGCTCAGTTTGCATAATTTGCTAGACTGATACGCTATAACTATCAAACTAACTAAATACTATTACCTAATGCCCTAGAAGGAGTCTAATACACACAGGTATCTGAAGTGATCTTAACGTTGTTTCTCTGCCTGAGATAATGTCGTCATTGGATAACTTGAACTTGATTACAGAATATTAATCTATTTATTTAAATAGTCTCATACGTTCAAGAAGTTATTTCACACAAAATAAACCTACACAGTTATTTATCTAACAATAATTTGTGTTGTGTCATTTAACAACCCTTTCTCGCATGTTTTTATATCGCCGTGGAATTTTCTTAAATGTTTGCTGTAGGTTTTCTCAGTCTTTTGTTCACTGCATTATTTAGATACATATAGATCACGAGTAATTGCTTTTGGGGGTGTCATTGGTGCCACCAGTGTCGATTGCCAGTGGCACTTTTTCTTAAAAATATATGCTTATGAATTATAATCATGTTTATTCTTTTAGTTCGAATTTACTGCTAGCTTGAGGCACCTAACATAACAGTTTACTTTTGAATTGTGATGTAAAGGTTTTTTTATTTGTCACATTAAATATTATTTGTTACATGACATTTTATTTACGTTTATCATTCAAATAAAATAAAGTATGCGCGAAATTTTGTTTTTATTGTAAAACACAAGCGCGTAAATATTTCGCGTAATGCAGCCTTTATTTGTTGACGAAAATTTTTAATGGCGAAACCATTTTGCTGATTTATCAATCGAATTGTAGCGTTGATAGTTTAACTTCTGTGTATAAGCAAAAATAATTAATTTTAAAATTGGAAATCGAAAAATTGTCTCTCGAATTTCCTTTTTTGCATGCTGATGATATTTTCGGTTTTTAATTAAAAAGTATAATAACAAATACGCAACGCCTCAGTAGTTGTTTGATTTCCATTAAAATACGCGGGCACTCACACGATGTTTTTAACCATCCACCGCACCGGTCCGCACACACTACATTTAATTCATACACGTATGCATTTAGGGATGTACGTATGTAGATATGCATGTATACTTATGGAAATTGAGTCGCGCTATTTGTAAATTATTAAGCGAAATCGTGCAACTATCGAAACGGCTGCGGCGTATTCAAATAGGAACAAAAAGCTAATTAAATTTCCGACTAACGATAACGGTCTCGACCGCGTTTATTTTTGTTGCAATTTAAAAGGACTACACAAAACTGCAGATGTGGTGGTGACATTGACAATCTACCACCCCAAATCACAAATACTTATTATATGAGTAATATCTTTATGCAATTACTAAATATTTTTGTAATGGAAAAACTGCATTATAATTATATACAGAAATGAGAAATATAAAATGCAAATTCACTTGGCTGTGAAAAAGTGTCTTCGTTAGCAATTAAAATCCTTGATAATTTATTTAGAATTTAATATTGTATTTGAGTAGCGATAATAAAACTAAGGAATCTACCACAAATGGAAATATATTTTATACCTACCAGGACGATTGGGGAAAGTTAAAAAAAACCAAAACAAAAGCAATCTTTCCTCTAGTACTAACATCTTTCATAAATAAATGAGTGGTATTTTTGTGGCATTATTGTCTGTAGTAAAAGTACTGCATTATCAATAGACAAGAAACACATACCTAGTTAATATTCTTTTATTTGTAAAATAGTGCCTTCGTTAGCAATTAATATTCTTCATTATTATTTAAAATTTAATTTGTTTTGAAAGGGTAATAAAAATTGGGAAATCCGTTATAAATGAAAACATCTTTTATGCTAGGACGATAAATATTGAAGTTGTACAAGGGAAGTTAATCAAACTCGAACCAAACGCCATATTTCCTCTGGTACTAGCATTCGTCATCAATTAAATAACAGGGGTATTGATAGCGCGGCAAAAGCTATTGTGTTTGGGCAAACTTGCCATAAAACTTCAGATCGAAGCTATTAAGTAGATGGACGGCATCTCTGGAGATTCGTAGTTCGTAGGCAAACGGGAATGAGAAACGGGAATATCTTGCAACATACACAAACTAGCCTCGTCACGTCCCTACTGCAGCCACCCTAAAGGGGATCCAATAATTAACGCAGTTTCCATCCTGCAATGATTAGTTCTACTTTTAGTTACTAAAAGATATGTGGAAATAAGTATCTAGTATTTTGTTTGGTTTTGTAGAATGGCTGCAATTGTACTAGGTCCACGTAGAGGTATCGATGTGAGCTGCCAATGTGCGATACAGTAACAAAGGAAATTTCAGGCTAATGCTTTGGATGTGAGGGATTCGGGAAGTGAAATAAATGGATTAGAAACCTTAAACGCAACGAGTAAACTGAAGCTGAAAGAAATGCGGGATAACGGCTCGTTCCTGTTTTCCTTGTTATGTTTCCCAGGGCAATATAAAACTCGCTGAACTGATCCTTAATCGCTCAAGTTTCACACCGATGCTGGCAAGAACCTCATATCATAAAAAGGCGAAGGAATTACAATCAATAAACAAACCGTTTTTATTGAACTTTCAAATCTCAATAATAAAAAAAAGTTGCCAATTTAGTTACACATAGGTACCTATTTAGGACCTACATATCCCTTAGAGCGATTGTGTAAGTGAGGATAAAGGAGATGTTGGGAAGTTTACCGAAAAATCAATTTCAAGGAGTAAGTTCTGAGCGTGATGGACACATTTCCACTCCAAAAACTGGAAGATGTCAAGAAAACAGAATATTTGGGCTCTACAAAAAAAATAAATTAAAAATAATGAAAATGTTTTACAATTTCCGATTCTTTAGGTACATACTACTGAAAATTATTGGGTACCTACTATAACAATATGCTTTTGAAAATGGAGTTTACAATAGCATTGTTTAAAATTTTGAGCACTAATTATTTATCAAACAAACTCTAAATTTTATTTATTTGTAAACCAAAGGATTCACTTATTGTAATTTCCCTGATTTTACAATTAAAAAATTACAAATTGAAATATGAGATTTTTGTTGACAATGTTCCTATTGGTATAATCCTTCGCGTTTTGTAAGGACAACGTTTCTTTGGCTAATGACACCTCTCTGAATCTATTATGCGCTGTAAGAGCCTCTTGGCCACTCGACTTTTAAAGGAATGCCCTGCAGGCACATTAAGGGGAGAAAAATAGCCTGCTGTAACAGAAAAAAGATGCCTTTTATATTTTACTTAGAGATTCATTACGGTCGCAGAGATAAAAAAAAGAAGATCCATTGTTAGTAAATATTTTAGTTGCCCAAAACACTTTAGTTTTATTAACAGGGAGTATATTAAAGAATTAATAGAAGATAGTGTATAACCAGAGCTTTTGAAGTAATTATCTATTAAAATTGATGGAGAAATCTTATTAAGTGTTTATAATTGAGAGGTCTTTAATTAAAATAAAGTTAGAGGTAGTCTTTACATTATAATTAAGGCTCATTTTATGGTTCAAGTTGCTTATAATGATTAATCTATAAAATAATTAAGGTAACGTATGATAAAACTCTCATTGTAAGATGGTGTTCTATTATCTAGTCTTCTTTTGCAACTTCTTTGATGAGTGAAAATCTTTGACAGAAGAAACTTATAATAGTATTAGTTGAATTTTCTAAATTTAAGGAGTGATATAAAGTACAAAAGAGGGTAGGTTTTATCAAGATAAACTTTAAATCATTAAAAAAGCATAGAAAATTTTTTTTTGCTCACTTAACGCTTTAAGGATGATTTCCTAATTAAACACCTTTTTAAAGAAATCTAATTAAAATACCTACACTAAAATTTAATTAAAATGCTGTAAAATTGTACTTTAACTAGTGAAGTGCTGCAAAAAAGGGGGTGATATTGAAGTTAATTTGCGATATATGAGGGGTGGACCGAAATGTTTTTGGAGGTTATTTTAAGCATGTGTGTAGGGACGCCAAAATAAAAATTATCTCATCTGCCATGAGGTATAATTTTTAAAATCTCTTTAGATTTAGATTCCCCCTTGCGAAATTGAAAGGAGACTGATTCAGTAGATAAAAAGTAAAATAAAATTGTAATGAGGCATTGTGGTTTGTCTCAATTTTAACGTCGTGTCAAAAATCGTTCCGATCACCGAAGAAGTATGTAATTTGAAAGACCTTTTTTACCACACGTACGGTGATTTTACGGTCCCAAATAACTCTCGGTTAGACATTAGTTGCTATCGTAAAGAGTTATGGGTCTATAGGGAACCGATAAATAAAAACGGCAGCTCTCCCTAATCATACTACAAGAATTTGACACACAAAACGGTGGAAATTTATGGACCCGGCGGCGGTGGCGATATCGGGTTCCCTGTAATCGGGCTCGATGTTCGTCCTGTTCCCTCACCAACACACACACATACACACTCGCATCCATACATACACCTATAGTCCTAAATTAAATGCCAGATACGAACAACGGAACAAAGGAGATGAAAGCACTTAAATTTAAGTGATAGAATATCCAGCCGTTTGTTGAACCAAAAACCGTTTCCAGAAGGACAACGGCCGTATATAGAAAAAACTGCATGATCTTTTATTTATTACGCTGTTACAAACTAAACCTCAAACAAATTTAAACCGATATAAACGTCCTATTTGTACCAAACTGGAGTTCTTTAACGTCGCCAATGTTAATGCTTTAATTAATACAGTAATTTAGATAAAAATATACACGTAGTCAAAACGTCCAGTAAAAATATAATTTATACCAACCCAATGAGCAAAACAGTACCTAATCAAAATTGAAATTCCTCAAAAATGTGGAATAAAGAACCAGTTTATAAATGGAGATGTGGATATTATACTTGAACGATGTCGTTATGCAATGCTATCTCAACATGCTCCACGCCAGGTGCTAATTTCATGAAAGATCTTTCTGTCATCAGCATATTTCTGTCTTTGTGGCTTAAATAAAAGCAGCGGGGTTAAATGGGGATTGCAGAAAGGTTGATAACAGGTAGAAATAGAATTAGTGACAAAGGCAAATTTAACGTGCTCTCCTGGTATAAATAAAATGGGACGAGGTATTTGACCGAGTAATTTTATGAATCGATATTTGAAGTATAATATAGACGAAAGCATTTGGCTTATTCTACTGCATTAATCTTAAATGAGGATTTGTAAAACTTAAAGTAAAATAAAAATGCTTAAGTTCAATGTTTCAACTTCCTAGAATTGAAGAATAATGGAAATACAGGATAAATAGATTGTTTTTAATTTTTTTTTAAATATCTAGTCTATCAAACAACAAATTACCTCATAAATATTAACACTTTTTATCAACAAAACTTTTTGATATGCTGCGTGATCTGTTAATTCAAACTGCAGTGTGGAAAACGAGTACAGCTCCAGAGGATTAACGTTGTCAAATAATGTTATCACCAGTGTCATCAAATGTACGCAATTACGGATTGTATTTGTATTTTCGGTTTCGAGAATTTGTTTTATCTCGTTATAACAGCTTCGTTACAACTTTTACCATCAATATTAATAAACGAAAACGTATTATTTTATTATTATCCTGTCCCAAATCCGAGAAATTTATCAAAGCGATCACTGCATCAATTGTGAAATAATCTTATGCAATAACGACGACGGCGAGACTGACTGGAAAGTATAATGAAGTTTGTTCCTTTTTACAAGGCAGTATTAGAATCCACAGGAAGCAGATGAACCCTCGTTTCCCTTACGACTGCAAAACGTTCACTTCCTTTATTGAGATTGGGTCTGCTAGAACTAACATAATACAGAATTAGATTCTTCGTTGAAATTTTTAAGCCCGACCACGCTCAGGCTCGGATGGAGATCCATTCGCCAGGACGAATTTCTCTCCGACTCATCCAAATGGATATTCTTTCCTCGTCACTTGGCATCCATTTTATGATAACAATGGCAACTATGACGACGACAGTTTTATGTCTTCATGAAATTAGGCAGCGTATTCGACAAAGGCAAAGACAAAACTTCAGGTGAAACTTCCCACGAGTCGGTACCTAGTTTTAATTGAAATTGATATTCTGCCTTAGATAAGTGGAAAAAGGCTTTTAAATTTAAATAAATTAAAGTAGGTATTGCCAAAAGGTCGGCAACTGTTATTGTGAGGTTAGTATCTAAAGATGTAAGAATTTAAAAGAAAAGAACTAGAAGGAATTGACGTCGTCACAGGCCAAATTAATTTTGTGTGACTAGTTAAAATGATTGCAAGATAAATGAAACTCAAGTTACTAACTAATCAACTTTATGTCCAATTATCTTAATCACCAATAAAATATAAATATAAACGAGAATGAAAACCAGGCTGTATGGTGTGATTGAGAAACTAATAGAAAAACTACCGTGCTTCAATATTTAAACTGATCAAATAGAGACGGTTTGAAATTGGTTGTCCTTCCTCGGGTGTAAAGGGCGTCGTCGGTTGGAATTGCTTATTGACGTTTCGCTAGCATGAGCCAGTCTACATCCAACAGCAAAGATGGAAGTACCTCTGTAGAAGCTCGCCACTCGTGCTAGCGAAACGTCAGGAAGCAATTCCAACCGACGACGGCCTTTACACCCGAGGAAGGACAACACCAGTTCATCAACTGGCCGCGAAAGCCTTATTCAATTTGTAGAGACGGATTAAAGGCAAGAAGATAAAAAATCATCTGAAAGGCAGGTGACATAAACGATAAGAATAATACCAATAAACAAGGGGTCTATCATATCCAGATAAAATTATGGTTAAACCTTCAAGAGTTTGGGTATGTAAACTAGGTTGAATGACATTACAAATAAACGATACTGAATGTGATGAGCTTGAAGAAATTACAATCTTGCTAAACATAAATATACTAACAAGCAATTTTCAGTTTATACAAAAATGACAACAATACTTTTGGCGACGAAACACACACTTTACTTGGCATGAGCCCTCGAACTTAACAAGAAGGTAAACGACTACCAATTATAAATGTGTTATTGACATAGATGGTTCAATAACATCTACATTTATTCCAGGTATTCTAACTATTTTGGACAATCCAAAGATGAAGTACAATTGTTTATCAAATTTATACAAATTTATCTATCTGTTGTTTCTGTGGTTATAAAACTAATACTTTAAAAAATATTCACTTGTTTTCTTGTTATGTATATATTTTACAACAATTTTAAACATTGTGATTGCGTGTATTTTCAATCGGTTAATGTTGAAAGATATTTATGTCAGTTAGAAGGGCATTAACCCATTACATAATTATGGAAAAGGTTGTAGCTATTAATCAACCCCTACACATGTTTCTAACAATAGGTACCGTGAAAGAAAATTTTATTTTCTTTCTATACAAAGTTGCAACCTAATATTATACACTGCAGAGCAGTACATGTAGTATAATAACTGAAATAAAGCACTTCCTCGCAATATTTTTTGTTGGACACAAGGAAAGCCCGTAATTTTTTTATGGTCTTGTTAATGATATCTGTACGTAACGACGATAAGAAAGTGGTAGTGCGTGACCGCAATGTGGCCTGTGCTGGAAAATATTGCAACGAATTATGTGGTAATCGATACGGATTTTCCGCTACTCGTTTGGTACGTACCTTTGCGGATCGTACCATATTTGTGGATCTTAATGACCGGATAACATGCGAAGCATAGATAGATAGATAGGCCAACTTGACCCAACAAATAACATGTCATTAGCGATGACGACGGCGGCGACCATCCCAGGATGAGGAAGAGAATTCCGATTACGATGACTTTAAACGGGATGCCTACTCTAACTGGGTCAGCAGTTTCTCAAATTATTTATAATAGTATAGAACTAAACACAATGTTCTGCTCTTTAATCTTTATTTAAGGAGCATAGGAAGGAATCAGGCTGTTAAAGATTTAACAACGAGGATTCTGGGACCCATATATCTTTTTTCATTAGGAAGATATGGAGAGGTTATAGTAGATATAGTTCTTGTAATAAAGCAGTAGGTAAAACGGTGAACTACTAGTTTTTTTTTTAAATAACTTAATAATAATAATAAACTGGTAATTATATTTTTGTGAATGGTGTAAGTTGACATGTGGACTGCTTGCCTGTTATAGTCTCAGCTCCCATTACAAAAAAGGTACCCCATAGAACACCTCAAAATTATAAAGTGAAAATGGCTGAAAAACATGTTAGAAACATGTTACGCCCGCCAGACTAGTAAAAATTTGTTAATTGTTAGTTTTTATGAATTTTTGAATTAAAAAAAATTTTTTTTTCCAAAACACCTGCTTGAAATTTATACAATTTGTAGTAAATAATGTGCCATTTTTGAAAAAATTTGTCTGGCTGATAATTTTTGTTAATAAATTTGTCAGACTTCCTTTGTTATAAATTATTTTTTTATGAAAGTGCACTTTATAACACCTCCTTGAATTTTTTTTTAAATAAAGTTTAAGATCTCTTCTATCTATTACAACTTGTCTGGCTGACAATTTTTGTTAATAAATTTGTCAGACTTCATTTCGAATGCACAGCATCAATGCATCAAGATCAATCACTGGCATTTAAGAACACCTCGTTAAAAAAAAAAAACAACTGAAGTTTAAGATGTCCTCTATACATAAAAAAATGCCTGCCATTAAAAAAATGTTTTTTACCATGTCAGACTCAATTTTTAAGCGCCGTGACAGCGTTTTTTCATAAACAAATCAGTTTTTACAAGGGCTGTGTCAAAACACCGCCTTAATTTTTTTCTGAAAGAAGGTTTGACATCTATTTTATGCATAAAAATTGGTCTGTCAGCGAAAAAATGTTTTTTACTATGACAGACTTCATTTTTCTAGTGCCGCGACCACATTTTTTAATGAAGAAATGTGGTATAATCGTTGCTAACTAAAAACAATATTTTTTTTTACTTCTTAATTAATACGGTAGATCCCTTTTATATACTTACTTTAATACGTTTATCATCAAAATATTGTTTTTTACTATGTCAGACCTAATTTTTAGGCGCCGCGACAATTTTTTTTTAAATAAGCTTTTAAAACGGGTTATTTTAAAAAATGAGATATGACCGCGGGTAATTGTTGTAATTGTATAAATTTCAAGCAGGTGTTTTGGAAAAAAAATTTTTTTTCTAAATTCAAAAATTCATAAAAAATAACAATTAACAAATTTTTGCTAGTTTGGCGGGCGTAACATGTTTCTAACATGTTTTTCAGTCATTTTCACTTTATAATTTTGAGGTGTTCTATGGGGTACCTTTTTTGTCATGGGAGCTGAGACTATTAAGGGATTTGGAGAGTAATGCATGGAAAAATTTACGAGCAATATTTCAGCATGTTCATGGCTCTCATTATAACTCAAAAATCCTTTCATTGATGAAATGCAACGTCGAATAGTACATTAAACACGGTATACGAGCAATTCGAATACATTTGAAAACCATCAACGTTTCCAATTGTTGGTTGTAACTTTTTATCGCCGGTTACAGTTTCATTAATGGCGACTGAAATACTGCGTCTCTGGGCTCATATCTGGAAACGCGAATATTTGTAAAAATAGCAGTACCGTTTTATAAAGGGTCATTAAAACTCATCTGGAGAGCAACGAGCGCCACCGATGTAAACGAACACTAGAAATCACGTTTCGAATTAAAAATGGAAAAAGAATAAGCATACATTACCGAAATAATAGTTTTTAGAAATCTTTAAAAAGTTTTAATCTCAATAAGTGTTAGAAGAATTTATTCCTAATTCATAAAAGGAATAATGAATTTTTAAATAGGTAGACAGACATCGTGCTGTTTAAACAAAATGGTAAATTGGGTGTAGACAGTTGAAATTGGAAGAGGTTGTCTGATACAAATGGGGAGTTTAGTGCTAATTAAAAGAATTTGTTGGTCCTATGGAAGTACGTAGCCGTCTATTGACCGCGTTCGGAAGCACAAAAACTGTAACAATGAAATGAATCGAAAGCAATTGGAGCGCAATTTATAGGATCTATATAATACCTTAGCGATGCGACAGTTATTTGTTTGTCGAGAAAGAAGTGGGCTTTGTTTTCGAAACTTTTGTGTGGGCGACTGGTTCGAAAGAGCTCTCGGTGTTTATCTGGAACTGTTACCGTTTTCCCCGTTTGTTTGCTGATCTTTGCACTCCATTCCATTCTCCCTTAAGTAATTCCAAAACGCGCGACCTTGTTTTGATTTATCCATTTGGAGTGCTGTTAATCCATGTTCTCCCGAATTTAAAGCGCAAAACGCAATAATTCATTTCTCAAATAACGCGAAACAAGAGTGAAAGCTAATATTTTAAATGTCACGCATTTAAGTGCGCTATATATTTTAACTAAGCCGCGTTGAATAAAGCAAGACATTCACTAATGCCACCCGTTTTCGAGATGTTAAAAGAAAATAAATTGAAAAATGTTGTAGGTACACATTAACGATTTTCTCATACATATTTACCTAACTTGAAATATACGTAAAAAATTACTTCCAGTATTTATTCAAATTACAAAACGCTTTGAAATTATTTGAAATTTACAAGCACATTTCTAAAAAATCCGTAAAGACGTTTATGATATTCCAAGAAAGTGCTTGATGGTTTATTTTGATTCCAATTAAAATTCTGAATTATTAATTAAAACCTATCAGCATTTTTAGTACCAACAATCTGTTGTTTATTTGTGACATTGTTACCCAGGCAAGTCGACAAAATTATAAATAGCAATATAACAGGGATAGAATGACAGAATGAAAAATAAAAATAACATAATATCCAAACCTTCAGAGATTTGAAAATAATTGAATATTCATCAGTGCCAATGTTTATCAAAAGCAGCAACCACCTTTTGTACTTTTTTAAATTTTAAATCTAAACATCAAAGCAAAATAATCCAAATTGGATTTTTGTGTTTCCGCAGTCCGTAAACGGTGGCGAGCCTGCCCAAAATAAATACTAAATGGTATTCATGTTGCTTCCAAAAACAATCTCTGCTAAGTCAAAATAATTAAAAATTCTTTTTTGCATACTTACACCCCAGCCTGTAAAAGGTTTTATTTATGTACCATATATACCTCTGGATAAAATAATAACTGCCAAAAGAAATTTATGTAACAGACTGAAATGAAATTTGAATTAACGGACATCAAAACAAAACGCAAAGATTATTGTGAAATTTATTTCAGAAGGTAAATATCAAAAAGGTTTAAAGGGACTTTGAAATTTTTTCAGTCATCACCAACTTGAAAATTTGAAGTACAGGCCAACAGAAATAGCTTGGCCCTTGCAATCTGAACGCCCACCGGTGCGCGATGTACACGGCTGATATTGCAGTGGGGACAGTCCATTTAGTCTTCGTACTTCGATGAAGCACATGGCGTTGTATGTAAACTCGCCCCGTATTATAAGAAAAGAAAATTAAATCAGAAACTTCAACGATACGGACAATTAATAATGATTTTCACCTAATTTTAAATTTTATTTAGTTTTAAAAGATCGTGCAACTTTAGCAAATACTTTTCATAATTGGTGAGACACTCTTAAAGCAAAGCGGACAAATAAAAGAAACACTTAGGAATAAATATTTATTCTATAAACTTAATTAGTGAATGTTTCGATTATTAGTTTATTATTATCTAATATTATTATAAATATTTTAATATCAATAATAGGTAGCTGAGCTGAATACCTCGAAATATTTATTTATTTATTTATTTATTATTTACAGATTGATGTGCGTTTACAACTGTAATTATTTAATTTAATTACTTACTAAAATCAGTATTCTGAGGAAGAATTGATTGTAAAAATTTAAATAATATTACAATTTTTAACCTAAAAAATAATATTACATATTTAAAATACAAAATGGGAATTCTGCTTCATTTAAGGTGCATTACCACTTTTCGTGTAAATATTACTAATACCATTAAGACACCCCGAGGTGAGTTTACTTGTACAATATGGGCCCGATTTGAAACACGGTTTTCCTTCCGAATGCGCTTTATTTCTATCTTTTGCGCGGTTCGCTCGAATTCTGAGGGGTCACCTTATTTCTGTTGACCTGTATACTACTGAACTTTAATAGAATACTGTATTCGTCATAAAAGTAATAGGTAAACGGAGAGAATTGCATAGTAAAGATTACCTAGCAATCGAGTGACAACCTCAGAATATAGAAAAAATTAATAGTCTTTATAGCAATTATAACAAAAATTGAAACAAAATAAAATATGAAATATAGCAAATTTGACTATGCAGTTTTAATTTTTACCATAATGGTAAGTTGTCATCCGATTGTCAAATGCATAGCAATTTTTACCTAAAATTTGTAGGTAAAAATTGATATCTAATTCTCTTCGTGTAGATATTTTAGCTGATTTTAACGAGTTCGTGTTAGTGTCGGCTTTAACGTAACCATGAAATTTTGTGACCTTAGTGACTTAAATTTGCCTTTTAATAAATGTCTAAATCCGGATACAATTTTTGTACATCTGTAAAATGAATAAGCTAGTATATAATCTGCTTATTGCATATCGTTCGTTATAAGACCAGAATTTTGTCTGTACCTACGTTAGATACCTTTCCATCAGAATTTTACTGGACATGTGTAGAGGTTTTGAGTTTCCTCTTCCAGTTTACGTTACCTCTTCTTGTTACTGTTTTTCAATGTTCTACAAACCAATTTTAGAGTCATATGACCGAGGAAATTTTGAAATCTGTGTTGTGCGTTCAGAGAGCGTTTTGGATGCCAAAATTTCAGTGGCGAACGGATACCCAAAGAGGATGAAGGCCATAAGTTACACGCAGTTATGTCAAAAGATCGACCTAGCCGGCGAGGCAGCCAGCAGTTAAAGCAGTAAAGTTTGCCTTTTAATATTGTTTGGTCTGTTTGCCACCAGGGCGCTCATGTCGGCGGATGCGGAAGTACACAACTCTCTTCACGCTCCGTCACACTTAACCCCAAGAATTATTGCTAAACAGTGGGCATACAAGTTTCCGCCGTAAAGCTTCATTCCTTCCCATTGTTGCAACGGCTATTGAAAGCGAACAATTTGTTACACGCTTTTCTTTAGTTTCCGCCCAAAATATATATGTCTATCGAGACCGTAAAGCTCCTGATAAGCAGTCGTTGTATCAGTGCGAATACACAGTTAGTCTATAATAATGAATTCGAAGGACAAAAAAATATTCTTTCCTTTGAGAACATCAAACTATTATCTATAATTATATTTGTTTTATTCATGGTTCCTCAATTTTATTTTTATGATCTTCCAATTTTATTTTATATGTTTAATATCTTTGTCTAAATTAATGGGCAAAAAAACTGAATGTAAATGACTACGTTTCCCTGAAAGCGAATGAAATCTGTGGGGGTGGCTGAACAAAAGAAAGTGGTTATTCAAAATTCAGTGTCCTTGTTTTCTATACGTGGCTAAATTCGAGTATACTGACCGCAACAACAACTCCAGAATAATTTAATCCATAAGTAAAATCCACAGGGTCGACCCTAATCTCTTTCATATCCCATAGCAGTTCCGTGAACGGACAATTTCTCGCCTATTTCTCTCGGTACCCGTGGTATCTCTTAAACCACGCTCTCGTTTATAAGAAATAGAGTAGCTGGGGGATTTTCCGGGCTCATCTCGTCTAAATTTCTACTGCTGCCTGGCAGCCTGTCTGGCAGCCTCTGGACGTCAAGCAACTGATTAAAAACATAGGAAAGAACCGTCTCGACGCGTCGTAAAGATCTCATACAATATACATAAATCTATCTGGTTGTCTTGTTCATGTTGCAGAATTGTTATTTTTCTATTATTGTCTAAATACTGAAATATGCACATAATAATAAAATTGCTTCGTTTTTGGCGATGACGAGTAACTTTTTCACTTTATCTTTTCACCTGTGTGTGTGCGAGGGTTATAAACTTTACACTTTTTTGCAAAATCGATATCAACGTTTCGTCCCTCCTCCATAGTGTGAAGATTCCTTATGGAAAAGTAAAACTTACATAGAAAAAGCCTCACACTAAAGACGCGAAACATTGATCTCGGATTTTCTGGCAAATAATAAATCTTATTAAGTACAACTCTCATCAGACTCAGAGGAGAAAACCATCCTCCTATAAAATCACTTCTCTTACGTTGCTCTCTTTGGATGTCACCTATGTAAAATAACTGCCTAGGCCGAATGACTTTTTGCAAAAGGCGATGGCTATCCAGCAAACGTCACGACAACGAGGCAGTGTGTACTTTGGTCGGTGAAAAGCTCGGAGCCGTAATTCTGACCCGTCAATCGACAAAGGGATTGCATTCCAGTAACGAAACGCTTTGTTCCCGACAGGAACGAGAATGTACGTATATATATTAACGTATCGGTTAGAGCTCTAAGTGGATAAAACCCTTCTGCTTGATGATCGAAGGGGAGAAAGCCATAAATACTCCTACAACGTCGCATTTAACTTTCACACATGGCAATATTTTTCTCGCCTAAAGCCACTTCGTTGGTTAGGGGAGCATCATTGAGCATACGTCATTGAGAATCTTTTGAATTGATCGAATTTTTAAACTTTTGTTTTATATTTATAATCTGCGCCTTCCTCACACATACTCTCGTGGTTTCCTTTGTACAAAAAAATTCTATCTTCCAAAATTTGTGAGTAAAGTTTTTAACGAATTACACAAATAATTGTTGCTTCGATAAAAACGAATCAGAAGATAACATGATTAAGGGGAAAATCCTGGTTGGTAACTAACTGATGCAGCATAAACTAAGTACTGAATTGAAATGAAAACGTTCTAGTGCGGAAAGTAATTTATCTCTTTAGCTTACACGACGTGTTTTATGGTGCAGCTTTTCCATTAACATGAAAAGAGGGTTTTCTGCTGACCACAAGGTTTAGAACAAATTAAGCATATAATCATCAGGGATTACTCGGATCGGGAATATTTATACCCCAATTGGTTATTAAAGTGTGGGAAGGAAGAGTGACCACTTGTTGCATGCCGTTTGATATCTAACGTTTCTGTGTATAAATTTTATCATCCGGGTACAAAAGTGTTTATACAATTTTAAGGGATGTAAAACATTCGAGTCTAAAATTTTAAGAAGAAAGAACAGTGTACGAAAGCCAAATGTGAGTAGAGAACATTGAAAGAAAACGAGGGACGGAACGAAATGGAAAGGAGGTAGATACTGGAAAATAAAATTCTCGGAAAGCGCGAACAAAAATATAATCAACTTGATTCGTATTAGAGTAGGAGCACAATGAATTAAAATAGAGAAAGTAGGACGAGGATGTACCCTCGTAACCTTATTTACATTCTGATAAAGGAACAGTAGAGTAAGTCATAATGACTGTAGAGTATTTAAGTTTTCAAAGGACGATCCTCAAATTTGAAACTGCATTGATAATGAGAACAAATATAATAAAAAGGGACAGGAGTTCATGTTTATGCAATAACTATCAAGTGCAGCAATAATAAACATTAGGACTTATTAAAATCACCTCGGTGTATGGCACAGTCGTCGACGGAGCCGATTGTAAGCGAGCAAGAATTCTCCGAAGTGGGAGCAGTATTAGGAAAATTAACCGAAATTTCATTCACAATTTCCTCGGAGACCGTAGGCAAACAACCCTTGCAACAACGGCACCGTTGGATTAATTGCAAAGTGTTGCTCAACATAATGTGCAATAATAATTAATCTTTGCCGCAATTCGAGAAGTTCCAACCAACCGAAACGTTACGCTCATGTTAGCCAGAATTTCTGTATTAAATTTACCTAATTTGCACTTTATGTATGTACATATTATAGGCTGACGTTTTTCTCAGATGCATTGCGGTCCTGTGTCATGTATAAATGCATTTTTTATGTTTCGTGCACTTTACTTTGCTAAAACAACCCTTATGAATTAATCTGCATTTTAATACAGAATGTATGAAAAAAAAATCACATCAACAAAATTAGGACAGAAAAATATTAAATATTTATAATATTTATTTTTTAATCGATCATATTCAGAAATTATAATAAGAGTTTGTTTCATGTTATGGAATATTGAAAGCTCTTTAGTTATAAAGCAGTTTACTTTTCATATAATAATTATTATTGCCTGAAGGTTTGTTAGTTATTGTTGTTATCTAAAGAAATTGATTGTTTGTACCTATAATGTCTGTATTGTTTACAAAATTACAAAAAATTTAGCGTGAGCAACCCCTGTAAGATTCCCAAGTGGGAAAAAGGCGAAATTGGAAAACTTAAATGGGCCAGGATAAAAGGCATTATGGAGGGTTTTACTACATTTTCCCTTCTTTCTCCCCAGATTAATTCTGACCCAAAAACTGGCTTCAATTTGTTCAAACTTGAAGAGGTATTTAGTCAATTTTAATTTACGATTTGTACCTAAGTTTAAATTAGTATGTGCTCCCAGAAGATTCTTTTTTTTTCCTGTTAAAATTGTACCTAATCTAAAAAATTGTATTGCATGCATGCGTATAGTTTTATTTGCGTGTAAATTCTGTTTTGATGCTTTGAAAATGCCATTAGAAAAAGTCATAAAACCCGGTGTATTTTAATGTTTGTTTCTCACGCATCATAAATATTGCACAAGATACCGTTTAAATGGGTAATATTTGGAAACATTAAATAATTTATAGAGCAACAAATGTACCTAGGTAGGTATGTTTTCTGCATAACTACATACGAACACACGTACCTACGTATAGTAGGGTTTCTTCCCTACTTGAGAATCTAACAACTGAGGAATAACGTTTTATGTCAAAATATCTGAAGGAAACTTTGGATTTTCATCAATAAAGTGCCGAAACGGGCAGCGAAAGAAGCGAAAGCCGTAATAAAATTCGCTTCACGATCTTTCAGTTCAGACATTCTAAAAGCGCCAGACTTTTACAAAGTGTCCTGACCTACAATCGTTCAGACGGCGATTTTATAGTTCCTCATTTTCTACTGTCAGGTGCATTTTTTTTCGTGCAGGCCATTGCCATTTTATCAAAAATATAGTATACGTATAGATACCAAATGTACATCCAAATGCAATTAATTTCCGACGATGGCCATTTATTTAAGCATATTACTGTAAAATATTGTTTATTACATTATTTTTTCTTTATTTATCTCAACTGTCGTTTAATCCTTGTAACGTCAGGAGTTAATAAAGGCAACCTCATGATATAGTAAAATATTATAAAGGAACAGGGAATTTCGTGATTTTTTGCAACAATAAAGGCGCTTTGTAATATTTCAGTGCTTTTCAATGGTCAAGGTCCGGTACTAGGAATTCTCTTGCATACACAACAAAGCTGGAATTCTTTTGAGAATTTTATATGATCGTCCGGAAAAGTTTATTTTGTAACAATGGAGTGATACAATAATGCCACTTTTCCGGAATAACTTGCAAGATCAACAGTTCTTCTTACTATCAGGCAAATTAACGAGTTGGCCTGTCGCCAAATCTAAAAATCGATACGGGCTAGATTTCTAAACATGACAAGTCTGCTTAAGGGAGGATGCCGATAGGAAATACACTTAAAAGCTTTCTGATTTTACCCGGATGAAAAGATCTCTGGATTTTTGCCGTTCGATTCAAAAGATTCAAACTTTTTCCATATAACATTTTGTCCAAAAAAAACTTTTGACAAAGAATAAAAGAACACAAAGTCTACATTTAAAAACAATAATATGTTGGGAATTAATTTCAATGGCAAATACAGTATACATTATATTTGAAAATATGAATGGATTTTACATGTGTAGTCTGAAAACTTAAAAGAACAATGGCACTTTCGTCAGTTTCTCGCTAATGATTTATGAAACACGCCCAAAAATGTCTTCAGGCCTATATCAAGTAATGGGAACAAACTTAACCAAGATATAAGGCACTAAGACGACGAATATTAAACTTTCAAAGGCAAAGGAGCTGCTTCTGTGGGGTCTAAAAGTTTTACCAGCAGATATTTCACCTATTCAGCTTTTTGTCTTTAGCTTTGGCGTCCCTGACTAATGAACATTAAAGTCTCCCTGTAGAGCGCTAATTTAGGAAGTATGACGGACATCGGAAAGGGTGAAGTTCATCATGAATGAGCAACCTTATTCTGCAGAGCAAGCTCGGAAGATAGAGTACTCATACAGTTATAATGACTTATATTAGACTCTAATTGAAAACTACTTCAAAAAACACAGATGTTTTACAAGATATTCTTTAAAGGGTTGCAGTTGCAGATTCAGAAAACTCGAACACTTTTGTTAAAGTTGAAAACGGGAACGATTCATTTGTGGCATTTGTCCTTATTTTTTTAAAAGTGAAATACATTTGGGGCCTGATGATAAAAGGTTTCCAGGCAGATTGTGTATCATATATTCCTATTGTATAGTTTTTATTGTAGATAGAATATTAAAATGATATAAATCTTTAGCAAATCACTCGAGTAATTGTTTTGTTGTTTATTTAAAAAAAATCGATTCTCTTAGGAATTTAATAAATGTAAATAAGATTTAAGATCTTCTAACCGACAGTAAAACTGCGACATTGTAAAGTGTAAATAATATGCAAGAAAGACTTGGAATAAATACTTGTCACGCTTTCTGTTGCTATTTATAATTCTTGAAATTCAAATATAGGTGACGTCTGTACCAGGCAAGAAGAAAACTGCTCTACTTGCAGACTGGTAACTCATTCGCGGATAGCAATTCTGCTGACTTATTGCTGTCTTATTATTTAAAGTGCACTTATTCCTGTTATGCCGAGTTGCCAGGGAAATATTCAAACTCAATCCAATCTGAGGTTGGTAGAGAAAATTTAAATAATTCTGTGGAAATAGAAAAGTTACAGAGGAAATAAAAAATTGATGGACAAGAGGATTCAAGACGTGTAATTCTTCTTGGGCATGAAATTTTTCAAGAAATCAAAATTTACATAAATATAGAAAATACAAACAGATATTATAATATAATCGCTTCCCTTAAGACAGCGTGTTTAAGTAACTGAAACGTAACGGAAAATGTATTACTTTGATTGTACTCATTAAACCGATAGAAATGAAAATAGTAATCGTTGGCATTATAATTTAAATAATTTATGCTTTCCGTGTAAACACAATTTTGGCGATTAAGGAATATTTATTGGTCCCCAGTTTAGGCTAATGTGTACTTATGGAACTATTCGCAGTTAGCCAGTTTCGCATGTGTTCATAATTTGATATTGCCTTTAATTTGCATGTTAATCAGGTAAACCGCTTTACCAAATAAATATTTTATTTTGGCGCTTACATAACATGTGCAATCCAATTATTTCGGAGCGTCCTCTTACAAAAATGTTTCAATTACATAATCTATTTAGATTAGGTAGTTTATTTGTTTCTAGTTCAGAAAATTTGGAAAGTGAAATTGCTGTCGAACAAGTACAACAAATTGAATAAGTTCAATTAGTTTTTTATTTGCATGAATGTAGTTAAGTACCAGATGTGACATTAATTATCCAATTTTACTTCATTTGAGTAATAACCAGTGGCGGTTGAGCCATCACGTCCGCCTTGCAACTTTTAAATTCATTTATATGTAACAAGAAGACAATTTTTCATATTTTAAATTAACCCTGTAGGCTTCTTAAGGCTTTCTAATATACAGGGTTTTTCAAGTTGATGGGCTATTAGAAGTATATGAATTAGTAGAAGGAATTAAATTCTAAAACTTGGGCTCATTTGGTTATTGTTTATGTCGCTTCTTTTAAAAATATTTTCAAGTTCGATTTACATCCGGTTATACCGGAAGTCGTTACCAACTTTGTTATTTTAAATGAAATGGTATATTTTTCACGCTGAATTCGAATAAAACGTGTAATTCTAAGGTAAGTTTGATAACCAACTTGTACACCTATGACGATCGGTTTCTGAGTTAATTTAATTTATAAAAAAAAAAATCGCTACCGCAACCCAAAATACGACTTAGAGTGTTGAAATTTTTACTAGTAATAGCTGAATATTAGTGCTAACGCCTTGACAAAATTTAAGTAAATAATTTATACAGGGCGTTCAAAACAAAATTCTAAAATTCAAAAACTTCAAACACGAATTACCTCGTTTTTTCAAATGGCACCTACTATTTTTTATTTTTTCAATCGATTCCTTATTTTATCCTCTTTCGATCTATATGGATACTTCTTATTTTATTTGAAAATTTTGGAATAATTTTGAATTATTACTTAAAATAGGAAGTATCCATATAGATCGAAAGAGGATAAAATAAGGAATCGATTGAAAAAATAAAAAATAGTAGGTGCCATTTGAAAAAACGAGGTAATTCGTGTTTGAAGTTTTTGAATTTTAGAATTTTGTTTTGAACGCCCTGTATAAATTATTTACTTAAATTTTGTCAAGGCGTTAGCACTAATATTCAGCTATTACTAGTAAAAATTTCAACACTCTACGTCGTATTTTGTGGAAGTTATGAGGTTTTATAGTTTGGGTTGCGGTAGCGATTTTTTTTCTATAAATTAAATTAACTCAGAAACCGATCGTCATAGGTTTACAAGTTGGTTATCAAACTTACCTTAGAATTACACGTTTTATTCGCATTCAGCGTAAAAATATACCATTCTATTTAAAATAACAAAGTTGGTATCGACTTCCGGTATAACCGGATGTAAATCGAACTTGAAAATATTTTTAAAAGAACATAAACAATCACCAAATGAGCCCAAGTTTCAGAATTGAATTCCTTCTACTAATTCATATACTTCTAATAGCCCATCAACTTGAAAAACCCTGTATGTGAAAACCAATAGCAACATGATAATAAGTAATATTAATTTCAATGACTCAGTAGCTGCTACTGATAATAACTAATTGTATTTTTATGGCCTCTGGTAATATTATACCTAGTCGTAGGTATGTTTCATATGGTAGTAAAGTTATTTGGGTTAATTTCCACTAAAGAAAAGTTTATTACCATAAATGTAATATTAAAATTATCCTTTGTGCTTCACGTTTGCAAGTTCAACGTAATTTTATATCTATTGTACACAGATTCGGTTCAGCGCATAATATTATCTTTTCATGGGAGTATTGAGGGGTGCAATATTAAATTTTAAATGATGCTTAGTTGCTGTTACCGGCTGGAGGTAGAAAAGTGGCGGATCGGCCTTTGTGGATTGTGTGAATTTATTAACTCTCTCATTGTGGATGCAGTACAATATTCACCTTAAATATACATGTAAATCATTAGTAGTTTTGTTACTCTAAATTAACTAAAATATAACTGTATTATGAAATATTCATCGTATATAATATATATATACATATATCATAAATTCGATAGTCTTTAGTGCAATTGTTGTGAAGCATTATTAATAACTAATTAAATAAAACAACACTTAGTGTAGGTTTCACTAATTTATTATCACTTGTGACATATATGTTTCGACCTAAACATACGTTATTATCAAAGAGTATCTACAAAATATACTAAAAGTAAATGGTTAACTACCTGTATTTAAAGGGAGAGGTATTAAGAGAAAACCCGAGTATTATAAACGACTAATAATAAGTGGAGATCTGGCTGTAGGTAGCTCCGTTTGATTATTGACAATGAATTTATTTTGACTATAACCCTTCGTTAACAGTACATAAAAAGGATATAGAGTTATTAGGGATCGACACAGAATTAGCTCTCAGTAACCTTGATGATATTGATAGTGTTCAAAATAAATTCATTGTCAATAATCAAATGGAGCTACCTACAGCCAGATCTCTACTTATTATTAGTCGTTTATAATACTCGGGTTTTCCCTTAATACCTTTAAAAATACAGGTAGTTAACCATTTACTTTTAGTATAGTTTGTAGATACTCTTTGATAATGACCTATGTTTAGGTCGAAACATATATGTCACAAGTGATAATAAATTTGTGAAACCTACACCAAGTGTTTTATTTAATTAGTTATACATATCATTACTATATAGCTATAAATAGTGGTACAAAACTTAATAGACGACTTCATTTGCATTTCGGAACACAGTCTGTTATGGATAAGGATTAAAAGCAAATCTTAAGACTTTTTGTTGACGATGATTGTTCATAGTTGATACCATATCAATATTGCAGTAATTTATAGGACGATGGCAAGGATATTAAACCATTAGGATGTCATACTTGACTGTGTTTGCTATATTTGGAAATGAGCCAATTGATTTCCGCAATGAAGGCGTTCCTTACGAATGACATGAACATATGGGTTACTGTAACTTCACCCCTTTTATCAATGTTAAAGGTACCAGGGGTCTTTCAAAATCTCATAATGAGCTTTGACTCTCGGATTCTCAGAGAAATTGCGAACTCCATGTTCGAACATAAGCTCCGCCCCTTTACGGATGGCTCGAACTGTGGCACTATATAATTTCTAGCTGGATTAATAAATTTCTAAAATATTCTGCTACTTAGTTAATGTTAGTTTACTAACATAAATAAAGTAGTAGTATTTTAATAAGACAACTATTTTGTGTTTTACGTACTTATGAGATGACTTTTGTTAGTTTGGGGTTAGATATAGTACATTGCTTCCCAAAAGTGCCATGTACAAAAATTGGTTCCATTTCATCACGCTTAATGCTTAATAGTTTTAATAACACAGCAGTGTGAAACGTTAATGAAATGCCGAAACTAGTGAATTAACGACCTAACAAGCCACTTGTACCGTAAGTCATTATTTTCGCAATTTCATTTATGTCCTTACAATTCAGCAGTGGTTTACGGCTAATTTTATCTCATCTAAAATTCAATTAAAATAAAGTGTGTTGCTTTGCGCTACAAACGTTTTCACACATTCCCAGTCAATTTTGCATAAACTCGACTTTCGCATTTGCTGTTATGCGTTGCTATTGTTGCGGAATTGTTGATTCAACAACAAATTGGAGTTAAACTTAGGTAGTAAAGTGTACCATTATCAACAACAATCTAACAAATTTTCAAGTATAATGTACTTATTTAAACAAATCTTAACAGTTAATTTAATTAACACTATAGTACCAAAGTAGTAGAACAATTACCTGCTTATTATTATTTATTATGTGACACTACATTTATATCACCCTGTACTATTTTGGTAACTTGTTCCATAAGGGATCAGTTGTCTATTTATGCCGTTTTTCTGTAATGCTCTCGAGTAAATTCTTTTATAATACCAAGATTTTGTATATACAAAAATAAATTTCCAGACAAAATTCGCTTTGGTTGTTACTGTTAACTAAAATGTAAGCTATATAATCTAATCAAAGCATTGATTAATTGATTTATGTTCAACGTTGCGTTTGTTCCATATTTTTGGTAATGCTGTTATCCACCCCAAATATTCCTTAGACGTTAAATCGCTTAAGTTTCATATTCTAATGACTGTTACAAGAGAGTTACGGAAAGTAATAAAATTTAACTCATTTCAGAAAGAACATTTTCATTTTGTAGTTCATTTATAATTATTATGTGGTAAGTTTTGCTGTTGACTATTGAATAAATTATTGAAAAGTTTAGGGAATTTCAGCGTGTTGTGTTTTAGCTTTGCAGTGCGTTGTCCTTTTCAAGTTAAGGAACGTTCTGGAGAGAGTGAACATTAACCCTTTTAGCCATAACAAACTCTAATGGTGAACAGTAAATCTTTATGTGTGTCAACCAAGAGTCGTAGAAGAGTACTTTACTTCTTTCCCTCAAGGAAAACCATTATTCCGTTTACGTCTTGGCTTCGGGAAAATTATTTTGTCGTTGACAAAATAAGAATGCTAAAGTTTGTAGACTCTTCTGAATTTTTTTTATAGTTTTTAATGTAAAAATTGTTTAAGTGGGAAACAATGGTCGAGGATACTTTCTGGGTAGTATTTTGGTAAAGGGTGCAAAAATCAGTCTTTGAACAATTAAAGTAGTTTATAGAAAGGTAATAAATAAAGTTTTGGTCCTATTCAATCGAAATTGACCGAGTTAATCGACAAATAATGTTTCCTATTATGTGCAAGTGTACATTATTGTTTGTGATAACGGTCGATTGGGTGGAAGATGTTTGAAAGTCAAATAAGATGTAGTAGACTAGCAGACTGGCAGAATAATCACTAGAAGCATTTGGGTCACTCCAGAGCACCACTAAATTCCCCCTTTCGGTCGGTATAACGGGCAACTGTATATAATGAACAACATAACGTCTACCGTGTCTTCCATCTGCCAAACCCGGATAATGGGATCCATTCGAATTAATAATTAACAAATACGTACACACTCTTCGCTATTTCACACACACCCACACGCACAATCATATAGTAATTTCAGTGTGGATGAAATTAATGGTAGGTTGTGTGCTAACAATAAGGTATGCAATTTTCAAGGGACAATGTATACATATTATATGTCTTAATATACCTACGTGAAAATATTGCTTGAAATACTAGGACATTGTCGACAAAATACCAATTGAAAAACATCGATATATGTGCGAAAACAGAATTAATAATCAGTAGTTAATTTTTAAATTGTAATAAGTAGGATGTAAAAGTTTTTGAAATATGGAGTTACTAAAGTCATTTATTAGTTAGTATTCTTATGATTACGTTACTTAAAAGTTATAAAAAATGTATCTAAAGCTCCCAATCCGAATATTGTCTTAATGACGAAATCGCGTAAAATTTAAATATTTTCAAAAGAAGGAAAGTCGAGTTTCCGCATCCATACAGTCAGTTGCAAATTACCTTCAAAATTAAAAAATAACAAAACCAGGCATCGGTGTATCGACAATAATATCAGATGGATTAACAAAGGAACAATGAATAAAGTTCTATTTTGTGATTCCTTCACTCATAATTTTTGTTTTTGTTTTGGAAATCGAACCCTGGTGTTTCAGGCACTAAAATTCTTACTCCTAGTTCAGTGAGTTACGGTATTGTGAAGTGACGGTTACTTAAATAATAATAAATTCGAAACAATAATTAAATTTTATAAGGTTTCCTCAGATTTTCAAAATTATTTTGTAACTTCTAAAATTGATTTTCTGGAAATTCAACCTAGAAGAGCCAAGTATTAAAATGAACTGTCTTCATATAGGTATATATTTAACTTCAATTAGAAAACGAAAGGTTTCTTAAATTTTACAGATAGGTCAATAGAATACATACTTTCAATATAGCTATCTATCGTATAGGCCTATAGGGGGACAACCAAAATATTTCCTGATGTTTAATAAGACTGTATTGAACTGATTCTTTATTGTACATAGAAAATAACATGTAAAATGTAATGCAATAATTTTATTTTATGTATCTATGACGTTTCTATTTTACATAAGGGTTTGCTTGTTGTAAAACAAACAGTATTTTAAATTTTATTGATTCAAGACTATCAGTAAGTAGGCATCTTACAATTAGTATATTTATCTTATTGTGAATGACAAAAGATATTTTTTAATATGTTTTTATTTTGCAATGGACAGGATCAAACGAAAAAAAATTTAAGCTACTATTCTATTCAATATTTTTTAATTAACAACCAAAAAACTAGTTAAACGACGACCATAACCGTTTCTGGCCATTCTCAAATTATGAAACATGTTAAAAGATAAATTGAATATTAAATTAAATCATAATTTAATGTTTAAAAATTACTGAAGTTTTTTATTTATTATTTAGTAGCAAAATAACATGATCAGTTCCATTACAGGATTTTGTTAATGAATATTTAAAAACATGATCAATTTTTTAAAAGTAATAAATACTTCATCCAATGCCATTTAACTATTAGGTATTTAAAGTAATACCTAGGTACATCATGATTTAGAGAAAGTACATTAAGTTAGAAAAGCTTTTTATGTTTATATTTTTAAATGACTATTTGGACCAATAGTCTAATTACTAGTAGTACCTAGCCTAAATAGAAAATAATAGTTCAATGGAGCTGGGTGGGGTTCTCATTGGTTTTAAAAAATTGGTCATGGTTTAAAGTGTATATTAAAAAATATTCCCTAATGGAACTTCCAAAATTTCGTTGATCTTTGAACTTGTGATTTTAGGTTTACTTTTCTAAATTTAGATAATAATTCAATTTCTATTTTTTTTTTAATTTTTTTTTGTGATTTTAATATGTTTTATAATTTGAGAAATGCCAGAAATGGTTATGGTCTGTTAAGAACTATCTTTATATTTAAAAATAATGGAATCCACTTTATATTTTAATTTAAGACTCAGTCTTCTACACTTGAACGTTAATATCAGAATATCCTTTTTATTTTCTTTCTGGTCACCTTAACCCGCGGGGCCTCTTGTTTATCTCTCTTTTTTTTTTTTTCGTATACTCGATACGGTTGATGCTATATACAGTCCGTCACACTACTACTAGATGTATACCATGTCTTTTCGCTTACAGGTCGAATAATCGTTTAACTAATTTTTAGGTTGTTAATGAAGTAATATTGAATTGAATAGTCAAATAAATTCTTCTTTTTAAAAAAAATACTTATTTGTTTTTGTTATTTAAATATATTTAACTTGATACATATTACCTAATAGGGAACAATGTTATTTCTGTTACATTTTCTAATACAAATCAAGGAAACAAAACGTGTTATTATTATCTATCTGTTATTTCTATTCTTCTTATCAATATCGTTGATCATCATGCAAAAAACGTGTGGCTGTTAACACGCCAACTCGCAGGTATATACATAGAAAGAACATCTGATGAAGGACATCAGTGTTACGTATACCATACCATTAGCTATGACTTGTAAAGAATTGCGATTGCTCGGTCGTGTCGTATCGGCTTTCCAGCATTACGTTATAAAAAAACGCAATAAAAATGTTAAAGTATACAAATTACAAAAAAAATGTACTGGGTATATTAATCTATAGATTAATTGTGCGTGTTTTACTCTACTTTACTGTAAGTGTTGTGGTTTTTGGACGACCTATGTGAAACAATTGTTTACTTACTATTGGGTTTATCATAAAAAAATTCGAGTGGATTCAGGTGGTCAATGCATGAGCCGAATTCGTAAACCTTAAGGAAATGGATACATAAATAACAAGGTAATAATATTATTATTATGCATATTTTTTTAAAGCGTATGAATCCTGATTTAAATCCAGTGTTATGTTAGTAAATATAATAGTTAGGCTAGAGGTTCGATTGCTTGGGGGCCTCCATATGGTTCATCTGACATTTTAATTAAGTTTTCTATTAATTTGACTCTTTTTCTCCTCCTTAGACAGATTTGGTAAGATATGGTGGAGCCATCCTCCCCCCCTCCCCCCGTTTACGTGTAATTATGTATAAAAATGCTGTCGTGAGATTTCTAATGACCTTTCCTCATTTTAAGTTAAATTTGCTGAATCCCTCATCTCCTCTTTTAAGCTCAAGTAATTAATAGATTAATTGTAAGCATGTTTGTAGTTTTCTGTTTTTCAATAACGTATACATTTAATTTTTTTTTGCTAAGAGATTTATTGCTACCAATTATCAATTTATTCAAACATCTAAGCTACCATATTAATTAGTGGGGTGTAGTTAATAAATCGTGAAATAATAAAAACCGCGCATGAATCCTAGTCTTTTCTTATTCTTTTACGTTGTTTCTACTTTATATGAAAGAATATTTCTAATATTTAGGGTTGAGTAATTAAGGGCACAAACATAAACAAGTGTATTTATCTATTCTTAATTAAGCAGGATGTTGTTGATATTCCAAACTTCTTCCGTCGTTTAATCATTGATAAATTCCCTGTAGGTATGAACACGATCATGTAATTTTCTCGATGCGGCTGTCTATGAATATTTACAAGGCGAAGTTGTGGGGAGTACGAAATATTTAGTGTGCTGCATAATGATGGCCATTATGTAAATGTAATTAATACACCGTAACACGTTCAAACAGTATAAGAAATTGCTACTGAAACAAGGAAAAAGTATGTACCTAACTATTAACTAATTTGCATAATATTCAATAGGAGTTTGTTCCTAATGGGGCAACAAATTGAATACTAGCCAGAACTACAATGACGATGTTATCGCAAAATTGAACTACATTCAGTCAGTTATTGGAGGAGAGACCTTATGTCAATCAATTCATAAAAATTTGATTCTAAATAAGGAATCAAAAAAAACTTAATTTTATATGTAGACCAATTTTTGGGGACAATTAGATCCTATGTTAGTTTCTGTAGTGGGAAAGAATTTATGAGTGTTGTTTTGTTCTGAAATCGAGAACAAAAATAAAAAAGATGCCTATCAACATGGATTAAGAAATATGTAGTTATCTGTGCTTTTAATTTTTGTTATGTTGGTTTGATAAACGATTTTCAATCAATTAATAAGCCCTGCATATTTATGTAAGGCGTATATGTAATTTCAACCTCGTTTTTTATATAGAGCATATCCCTTAGAGACCCGTAATTGCTTCGGATTATAGCTTTCCTGGAACAAATACCTGACTGACTAACTGGCGCTCTAAATTATTGATTAAAAGATCTCACACTCGTATCGTTGCCTGATCCTGGTTTACGTAAACTTTAAATAATTCCGCTAATTTCTGCGGTGTTTGGAAACGGTATTGTACATTTATTTGAATATTTCTCATTTCCTTTCAATTTCCTACCGTCGTATTTTGAGAAAATTCCTACACTTCCCTCGTGAATAGACGTATTTCGTTCCTAAACCTGTAAACCTTCGTATAACTTAATTCGTTTCGATGTTTTACGAAACAATAGGTTGGGGTTAAGCCCTTTCGCTGAATATTTCATTTTGGTTTATTGTAGATTCGTTTCCCTTAATTTTAAGGGACCATTGTTCTATCTATGGAGTGTTTTATGACAACAGATCACCGGATAAATTTAAATTATGACACTGTCTTACATTAGCTTTGGTATAAAATTAATAGGGCTCGTTAAATTTAAATTTTTAGTGCTTCTACGTTCTATTTGTTATCATTATTATTTACACTTTTTAAATTTTACTTGATATTTGTGAATTTGTGATAAACTTAGCTTAAAATACTTACAGAACGAAAGATTCTTATTGTAAAGACATAATATTAGCTTCATCAGATACATCTACAATTAAAATCTATTGAACTATTTTTAATTCAGTCCATCACGAGCAAGTTGCCCCAAAATTATTATTAAGTAAGTATATTAACTTCAACCATTCATTATTCCTGTATTTCTCAAAAGTAATAATAAATCTAGTTCAGCTTGTCTTCATATTTTCAATAAACAGTGTCGAGAAATAGGTGAAAATTGCTACGTTTCTACATTATTTCCACTTTATGTCTTTTTGTCCTGTATATTAAACAGATGAAAACGAAACTTATTTTCTGGACGGCTGAAAATTGCAGCCCCGGAAAACGTCTCGTATTCGCAAAAAAAAATAGTTAACTAGTTTTTTTTATGCAATAAGTAGCCTTATGTTTTTTGTACAAATAATAGCGCAAACATATGTCGTCTCCTGCAAACATTGTTGCTACAATTCGTTAGAGAAATATTTCAATAACTGACCGATTTGGTTATAATAATGGAATCTTTGCACTGTGTTGTTCTTTAAAGCTTCATAGTTTTATAAATTTATCCTTACTGTTAAAAATTTAAATATGAAATAATTACGAATCAATGTTTGTAAAAGAATGCTCTCTGAGCAGTGACGCTGCATTTATTTCTGTTTTTTTACAGTTATCACTTTTTATTTTATCGTAAAGCCCATGGGTGACATCCAAAACCTTTCAGAGGGATAGTAACGTAACCAATCATAAATTCCTAAATGAACGTTTATTTTACATGTTTGTGTTCTACTACATACGTACCTAGCTTCTACTTTTTGTGATTTAAATAACAAAGGGTACATTTTTTAGATATATGTTGTTTTGGCAGAAACTGACCAAAAAAGGTAGCAAAAATTGATGATTTATATTTACGTGATATTTCGTTTAAATAAATTCAATAACTGTTTTATTGTTTGTAGCAGAACACAATAGCAGTGGTTATTTTACATTGTTGTTCATCGAATTTACATCACGAATAATATCAAGTTGCAAATTCAATTGGCGTTCTGAAGTTCAGTTAATTGGACATTTGTAAAATATTTGATGGCAATACGAAATCTAAAATTTCTGTTTTGTACAATTAATTCATTGTTTTTTAATTTTCGAGAAGTTCTAAACGGTTGAATTAAGGCAGAGACAGCTCTATGGTACCTATTCGTACATACAGAGAAAATCGTCGAAGTATCGATCACTTACCATTCGACCCTTTGGCTCTCGGCCACATTTCCAGGGCAGTTTAATGTCCCCAAATCAGACCTTTCTCGACAGAATCAAATTAAAGTAGATAAAGATATCGGGAGTGTTGGAAGTACTCAATTATGTTATTCGGACTGGTGCCAAATTGACAGATTTGTTTGTTTTGGATAATTAATATATCCATTACCCATTAGGCCTTTGTAAATAATTTTAACGTTCTTATCTTCTAAAAGTAAAAAAACAAATTTATTTATTTATTTATAAACATACTACGGGCAATGCCCAATACAAGAAAAACAAAATAGATTTATACATAAACAAATAAATAAAATATTGAATAACTACTCAAATGGAAGTGCTAAGTGTCTTCTTATTCTTGATTCACTTTCACCACCTACGTGAAGACTTTAAAAACCAATTTCTTCTTCTTAAGAACTAATAACGGATAAATACCTCAAAAAGGGAAGGTATAATCTTACCACTTGCTCTGTCAAAACATTGATTTTGTACAATCAGTAATTAAGTATTAATTTGATTAGTAGATTAGGCAGGATTCATAAAGGATCCACTGGATCTCATACTCTTTGTTCACAATTGTTAGGTACGTAGTAAATATTAAATGGAAGATATGAAGATAATTAAAGGCAATCATTTGCATCGACCCGCGTTTTCGCCGTTCCGTCCTTTTCAAAAAGTTCGCGCACAGGGCTAACACGGCTGCTGCCTACCCTTCCCCCGTTCCTCCCTATACATACATGCAGGTACTTGTTCCTACCTGTCCTATCCGACAACCGCCCTCGAAAGTAAATTTAATAAAGCCATGTAGCAAGGCAACTATTCACTAGAGCGTAGCAATTTTAAGACAAAATAAACCCCCTTTCCATCCCGTAACGTGTAGAGTCACGTGCGGAATTTCTGCCCGGCTCCACTTGTGCGAAATTAACGCCGGAGACAAGAACTGAGTGGGATTTTGAAACGGGAAAGGACAGGAAAAGTAAATGAAGGCATCGGGAACAAAAAAGGGGAGATATTATACGTTTGATATTACCTTAAGGAGGGTTATATTTTATATCAGTTAGGGAGAGACGTGGAACAGAAATTGTAAATGTTGCTCGTTAAAGGTTTTGGAACGACAGAAAAACGATCCACTATTTCTAAAGCATTTTAAATCAAGAAAAAAATATTAAACAATTTAAGTAAGTATTCAACAAAAAAGTAAAAAATACTTACAGGGAATTAGTAGGTATTGGATTGGTATCAATGTTAAAAAAATCGCCACAAAATGCGGTTCACATTTTATCCAATTGAAATTACACAAATATTCTCAACATTTTCAATAATTACCATTTAGAGTAGTAGAATTTCCTTAAAGGGGAAACTTTTAAGACCTCACATAATCACATATGAATAATACTCTAATAAGCTTGATGGAAGAAATAGTTTCTTTTTTCTTTCAACCCAATAATTCGCTTCTGCCTCTTTAAGAACAAATGGATGGTACGTATAAAAAATGTCGTTAAAGGAAGATTAATTTCGCTGTCTTCGTGATTTATTTATTTCGTTGTCGACATAGGTAGGTATCTACCTGGCTGTACGTTTTTTTTTCCCATTATTCCAATTTTCCGTTTTTCTCCAATAATTAGTTTCTCTCATTGTACCGAAATGAAAACTGAAGCATCGCGTCGTTAATGCATCTCTGCTCATACAAGCATTTGTTAATGGATTACCGAGAAAACAGGCTGCGACCTAACTCGATCTAGAGCCGTGCTGAATGGGAATAATTAATGCTTCTGAAAGCCTTTTCCGTTTGAAAAAATAAAAAGAAAATAGAAAAGCGGCGTCCTGCATGAAACTAATTACTCACTGTGGCTCTGCAGGGGGTGGGTTTCTTTTACATTTCCGATTCGACCATTCCCCTTTGTCCTCCTAACCCTTCCTTCTCCTCCACGTCGTTTTCCCTTCATCCATTTGAAAGAACCACTTCCTCATCAGTGGCTGTGCACTATAATTTTTCACTTGAATTCACTGAGCGAGACGTTTCAAAAGGTCCAACAAGCAACAAATAATCAACCGCCTTACATCGTAAATCAAACACTCGCCCAGCGTAGCCAGTAAAAAGTCATGAGTTGTGGGAAAAAGGTGTAAGGTAAACACGTACAGTTGTAAAAGCTTTATTCAATCCACTGCATTAAACAAAATTCTCCCCTTTTTTCGCACGACCGAGAGATTTCCGGAGCTAATCCCTTCCCACACTGACCCACGTACGTACCGCTCTGTTTACCCGTTTTATAAACAAAGAATAATAATTATCTATTATTTTCAGTTTCCCAAATTTTCTAAATTGAAATATATCTGCGTACCTGGCAGATGTTCTATTAAGTGCTTATAACATCCTATAGCTACCGTTGTCAGTAATTTAAATGAATTCCATTAATACTCGTCAATTTATTTTTCATTCGGTTTAGACTCACTTTATTATCTACATAATATGGCACTTATTGAACTTTCCGTTTAAAACTGTGCACGCAGAAAAGATTTTTCCTAGCTTTCAAAATCGACGTGATGGATAAACTACGGTAAATATAAAAGCATTTAGGTGAAGAAATGGAGCGTGTCAACTTTTGACAATTGGTGATTAATTAGCTTTTCAGATTCTACTTTGAAGTTGCAAATGACTTTACGAAACCGGAAACCCCTCGAAGTAACATAAGACAAAATTCTCAAACTGGAACACTTAGCATTCAACAAGAAGGAAATGGGTATCAAGAAGGTCGCCAATTATATTATTTTCCTTATTTTTGATGTGGATAGTTATTCACTTTGAAAAAACACTTGATCCTTTAATCTCTTTGGGTTATTCATTAGTATTAAATCTTTCAGTCAGCTTAATCAATGCATTTGAGCTTTATTCACAATAAGTTGGTGATTGGCTTTATAAACGTGTACCTACTGTTAACAGTATCTATGATAAGCGTTAGTTTGAGTTGACAGGTAATGACAAACCTGCTCTCGAATGCAATTGAATCCGCAAAGCATCTTCTCGGGCTTAAGACTCAATTCCCAAGGGTTTAATTTCGTAACCTGTTTCTGTTGCCTGAAGTTAAGGTAGCTAGTAGTAAGTTGCTTTCCCTAACCACTCATTTTCAAGCCAAACGTAAACATTTTCGACAAGCTGCTCTGTTGAACCGGCGGGACAAAGTAATTGCTCGATCTTCAAGTGGCTTCTCCGTCTATCTGCAATAACACTTGGCAAACAGTGCTATAGCAAACATTTTCATTGATTTTGGAAATAATGGAACGGGTGGTATCTACGTACGAGAACTACTTTTACTCATATATTATGCTTCACTGTGTACCTTCATACTTTTTAGACTTTATGAGAGTTGGGTCTGATATGGAACGGCCCTTGAACAAACATAGGCATTTCAAAAATGATGATAAAGTTTCGAAACATCCGATTCAACTTCCTAATTCTGTTTCAAAGGCAGCTAACTCCAGTTGGTAAAATGCTTACATATAAGTTAGGATGCTGGTGGTAGCGGTAATGCATGTGAATTTTTGCAGTAGTCCTAATGGACCTAACGAGTGAAGTTTAAACTTTAGACTCGGTCTGTTGCGGCCTAGAATTCCTAATGGGGTTAGTTCTAGTGAATTTAACCCTACCGACGATGTTACGTCGTTTATACCACGTAGATATTTAAGTGCAAATGTTCTACTATGATACAGTTTAGCAACCCGGTCATGTTCGCGTGTAAATATGATACTTTGAATGAGGAGTGCCTTAATAAAACATAAAAATAATTCTCCATAATGTAATAGATAATACCTATGTATTTTTTACAAAGCCAAAGGACCCTACGAAAATTTTTGGAGGACGTTTTTAACGCCCTATATAACAATTGTACTTATTTGTTTTTTACATATCCACCTTACTTTGCAGTAGGATTGGGAGGGTTCGAAAATTTTTAATGTTTATGGAGAATCTAGTTAAATGACTTCAAATAGTGATTATAGCCTTCAGTTTTCACCAGTGATTGGGTGGTAATTACCTCTATTCGCATTAAACAATTTCGTTTGCCATTTTTATAATATCTATGTATAAAGTGGGAACATTTTAAACATTGAGCAAATCTTTGTAGGTAATTTGAATAGAATTTTACTCGTAGATTCTAAAATTCGTGGAGTTTCCCTCAATAATAATTTTAAAATGAAATGGTGTTATTATTATTGGAAATAATTAGATAAAGAAGAGTGTGTACCGTTGAATTATGAACGACGACGTATTTTTTGACGTCGCGACAGTAAAACGCGCCGTCAGAAACTACATTGCTAGATGTGTGAACGCTAATCAAGTTTCCCGCTTGTTTCTACACGTAGTTCTACAATAGAAACCATTAAAATTCCAAGGTAACATTTTCCGGCAGCTGAGTCAACTCCAATGAATTATGCAAATTCGGAAAAGACTAATTCGTTTGCGCTAAAATTCTACTCCGTGTGAGGCTGTGAAAGGAAAGAGGAGCCGACAATGCTATATCTAAGGTATATTTCTAGTAGTTAAGAGAGCAAACTTTCCCTGACGTTGCAAACTTTTGAACATGGTCTTGTGTAACTTTCAGCCAGTCACGACGTTTCTACTACCTATACCTACTAACGTTGCACGTACTCGAAAATGCATTTCGACAAAGCTGCTCTCTCACAAAGGAATAACAGAGACGAACTTACGAAACTGTGTTCCCGTTTTCAACTTCCTTCGAACGTTATACCAAGTTTCCTTTCGATCAATCATCTGTTCGTTCAAGTGGGAAAATGTAGATTTTCGAGCACATATTTCTGACTCCCGTGAGGTTTATGAACTCTGTCTTGAATTTTCGTTTACAGTATTTTTTGAATAATTTATCATAATGTTATAACATGCATTCGCTTCTTATTATCGATAAATTAACATTCTCTTGTTAAAATGACATATATTGAAAGGAAATAAAACATTTTACATGTTAGCGCAAGAATCACAGGTTTTAATATAATATAACATAAATCGCAGCAATTACTTTGCTAGATAATGGTCTCTTCAAGAAGAATTAAATAAATTTTACCTAAATACTATGGGAGAATTGTGAAGTAAAATTTGGATAATAATATAATATATAATAATTTTGTTATTAAGTTAAATATTTAATTTGCTACATTTCTTGATGAACATTTTTACTTTAAGTATATTAAATCTAACGTATGGCCTTTATTTAAAACTTAAAATTGAAGTTCTGGTATGACTTTCTAAAATTAAATGTTCGGCATATGTAGTCATTTTTTTTCTAATATAAAAGAGCTCCGTTGATTTTCGTGAATCATTTGACTGAACGATCTCCTAGTTTGCCCAATGTAAACACACAGATTTCCGATTTCGATTCTTTATAAGGATTGTATCTGAAAAAAGTTTTGGTTTTCTTGTATTTTAGGCTTCCGCACCTCAAAAGGAAAAAGCGGAACCCTTATAGGATCACTTCGTTGTCCGTCCGTCCGTCCGTCCGTCTGTCTCAGGAACGCGTGGAGGTATCAAGCTGAAATTTATACCAAATACTCAGGTCTATTGTCCCTTGGAGCTGTGAAAAAATTAAACTTCTAAGCCAACGCAATCAAAAGATACAGCCGTTTATGCCGCAAATTTCCGCAAATTTTCGAATCAAAACCTACAGGGTACTTCCCGTGAACTCAGAATCTTGAAATTTGGTACGAAGCAACGTCTTATAGCACAGATAAAGGAAAAATTGCGAAAACCGTAAATTTTTAGTTACATCATATAATAAAAATATTTTTAATAATTTTAAAGTTACTACCCCTTTCCTCATGAACGCGTAGAGGTATTAAATTGAAATTCATATAAAATACTCAGGTCTGTAATACCTTTAAGCTGTAACAAAATAAAACTTCTATGTCAACGCAATAAAAAAAACAGCAATTTTAAAAGCCGCATATTTTCAAACTCGCAACTATTCGCAAGGGAATCAAAACCTAAAGGGTACTTCCAGTCGATTTAGAATCTTGAAATTTGGCATGAAGCAATGTTTTATAGTACATATAAAGGAAAAATTCAGAAAACCTTAAATGTTTAGTTACATCACATATATAAAGGTTTGTACGGAACCCTCGATGCGCGAGTTCGACTCGCAATTGGCCGGTATTTTTTAAATTTTATGTATATTTGAGAACAATAATAACATTGAAACCTTCGATTTCTTTACCACTAACTCTTATTTACTTAGACTGAATATATTCGAGATGCTCGTTCAGAAAGTATATTTTGGGAAAGTAAAGGTCAAAGGTCCCTTTCGTATTCATGATATGGCTATATATTATGCGTATATATCGCTTATACGTATGTTATGTATATACTTTATACATATACAGAAATCGGTTGTCGACCGGAGCTTTTTGTTCGCGTTAAATCGACTTGATAGATGGCTAGGCATTTAAAGAATACGCTATCGCTTTTGGTCAGGCAGATCTTTGACAAAAACTTGGACGGAGCTCGTTTTTTGACAAAGGGGTGAATCTGGAGGCTAAATTGAGTTAATATCTTTCTTCCCCATTACTGTTATGATAAATTTGCAGAGATGTTTGTTACATCAACGTAATACCGTAAAGAAAAAAAGATTAACTTGTTCCTTTTTGTAGCATATTCCACGCAAACTAGAGATTTAGATTACAAATAGGTGTTTACATAAACTTGATGTCAAATGTCCTTACTGTTTGCTTCGGCTGTGTCCTGCACCTCGCAATTAAAGTTCAAACATTGTGTTTGGAGCGATAGTCGCTCATTTAAGCTGCAAATCCCGACTCGACTTGGAAAAAGCCGTTGACGCTAAATTCCGACGAATTACAACAAAAAGTTTACGAGCCCGTCGCCATAAATACGCAGCGGCTCGTAAATCGAAAATGTTATCACATAAATTTATTTTGCCCTGACGAATTTTTTGATTACTGAAATCCCCATTACGGAGGCCCTTCATTTCGATGAATATAAACATTTAATACGATATATTTTATCATTGGTCCACCGCAGTTTATATATAGGGTAAAATGGATTGGCGATCTCATCTCATATATATAGAATGAACGATTTATTTTTATAGTTAATATAGCAAATTATTTTGGAAAAGTTTGATGTTGTTTGGAGTGCTTTTTCACGCTATTTTGCATACTTACTTAACAACCCTAATGTGGTAGTGGTAGCATTTAAATGGTACGTATTGCAAATTTAATGAACGAAAGGGTATACTAAGTCTTCAATGAAGTTATCAAGCATTTGAAAATTCTTAAAGGAACACAACGTCGACAGTGCTATAATTTATATTTTGTCCTAGTTAATTTTTAATCCATGAAACAAGTAGAAATGCAATGTAGCGGTTTTAAAAATCTCACGAGCTGTAGAGTAGAATGCTTGAGAATAGAGAGAGGAGGAACTTTTGCTAGGTAAAATTTAGGGTAATAATAAGTGGCAAAGCTGTCGCTGCGCATACCAAGGTGACGGCTCATGAAATCTTGAAATATCTCCATTCAAGTTGAAAATTTGTGTGCTACTCCTGTTTAAAATCAAGCAAATAATTTTTCTTTATTTTCCAAGTTGATATGTGCTTTTTACGGCGCTAAAAATTAAGATACTAAACCGTATTTTTAGAACGTAAGGTTCTGAACGGTGCTCAACTTTTTTATTTCATTGAACGCTACTATTTGAGACCTTTTTGTTTCATGAATTGGAACAGTTAGTACCTTCTTATTAGAATCGTTTGAAATTTCTACTTGAAACAATTTTTGGTGACGATGTGACGACCAATCCACCGATTCGTCAATATTTTATTATAGAAATAGTTTCTGTGGGTTTATATTTTTACACCCTTTCCCACTTTTACTTAAGTTAGAAACGAAATACTACTTGTCGTACCATAAATCGTTAGATGGTGTTTTATAACCTTTTTGGTTTATATCACGTACGTGATCGTCCGGCTGGGACTAAATGTGGTAATAATGGTCCGATAATAAAAAGAAAGCAATCCCTTCGGTTGTAAACCGAAACGGCACGACGAGAATGGAACGGTTACCAAAATTTCCTTTTTATATAGTAAACAGAATAGCTCGTAAGATAATATTGAAACGTGATGGTAAAGGTTGGATCATTTTTGTCTGATGTTTAATGCCGGTTCACGCTTACATACAATGACAGTGTAATTGTTTTATGTTTTGTAAGGCATTCAGTGGAATAGTAATAAAGGCGAACGCGGCAGTCACATAAAATTTTGTCGGAAAGACAGCCATGTTCCGCTTTTCCAGGATAATTAAATTACAAAAACCGTACCTCTGTTAAAAGCATTTTAACAAGGGACTTCGCATCTAATCTGCGTAATAGTGTTTTATGACGCGGTAGCGGAATAAAATCGCTTCGAACAGCAGACCGACACCATCAGGACATTTTATAAATAAAGTAAAAAATATTCGGAAAGTGCCTTTCGAATTGAGGCAGGTACGCTAGGTAATATTTGCAGATAATAGCCAGGAAAGGTATTTACATTTAACAATAGGTACAGAACGAAATTTTCCGAATATTGAACTTAAACAGACACATTTTGGTGAAATCATTCCAGAGGAAATGTTCGTTTAACGAAATGAAAAAATTTGCATAAATAAAAAGAAAATTCTTAACTGCTTAATATAAAATGGTGGCCACATTTTGTCACGTTAGATTATATTATTAGTGTTATTGGACGTTTCTATCTGGATCAATCTGAGGCCAAAATCAGTTCGCAGTTGGTGTGAATTGTGCAAAAAAATGTCGGAAAATCAATACGAAAATTGTCCATTTTGCGGCTGGTTCGTGCGAAGGGACGTCAGTTCTCCCCCGTGCATTCGAACCGATTCGCCGCAAATTAAATTAGCCCGTAAAATACGTGTAGCCCGACCAGTATGAAGTTGGAAGTTACGACGAAATGGAAGGGTCATTGACTGAATTGTTACCTGTAAAAGCGTGGGGCTGTCAAACAGCTTAGGCCCAGATTGCCAATAACGTACGATTCCGGGGAAGCTAATTCATTCAACGTCAGTGACTGTCACTTCTTTTCAGGTAAATACCATTAAATCCCCCATAAACGGACCAAACCAAACTCGATTTTTTTTAATCGTAGTAAATATTTCGTCGGCTAGAAATTTTATGTCTGTCTGGAAGAGTTTTCTCCGAATTTAATTGACTTAAAGGTAGAGAATTAAAATTTTCCCGTTTTCACCCTCATCTGATTTCACGTCTACTCCTATACTGGTTCCGGTCCTAAAAGTATTAATCTTGAAAACAAATATCAAACAGGTTTTTTTAATAGATTCTACTTGAAATGTACTTTCGTTCATGAGTAGGTACAGTTTATTTATTGCCCAATTTGAGCAGCTCCGGCACCACTGTGGGTATGTTTTAGTATTGTTTTGTAATCAATTTTACAATTCCATATTTTACAACACATTCAATCCATGTAGAGCAGACATATCGACAATCGATCCCGTACGTAAATAATTCTGACATTGCACGAAAGCAGCGATGCAGCAAGTTGATCTTGGAGGAAAGATTTTTCGACTTGCACAATAAAACTTTTCGTATTATTCGTGGCGTAACGTGACAGACTACCACGTCAAATCAAGTTTGGTAGAGCGGTAAAACTGCGTTATGCTGTCAGGCCAAAAACCTTTGATTTCCGTTGGGATAGGACGAGTCAGACAGCAGCCACTGTGTTTATATCTACGTGTGCATTTTCCACGCGAGATGCATCTCGCAAATAAACTCACAACATACAAACTTCATACATCTATGATAGTAAAAAGAAAGGATGTAGGTATATGGAGCCGCCACGCCACAGGGTTAAAATTATGATATGAATTCAATGTCGTCAGCCTTTTCAATCTCCAACTAGGATAAACAATAGATAAAGTAATCAAAATATGTCGCTCTAAAATAACAGGTGCCCGAAGCGGTACAGGGTAGTTTACATGAGAGGCGTACAATTTTAAAATTAGCAGGTAGATACAAAACGGGAACGTGTAGCGGAGCACCATGAACCAGTAGGTTTAATTAGTTTCATTAAGATATGGTATTAGTTCCAGATTTGACAATAATTATAAATTATAAAACAAATAATTTTTATTTTTCAACGTAATTTTCATTCTCAAAATTTTTGAACGAATTCTCGATGACATCAGGCATCAATTTGAACAATGATCCCTTCATAAGGTGAATTTTTCTACCAATCCAGTTTTTTATGCTTGAAAATAAAAAGACGGTGGAAAAGGTAGAAAATCAGAGGAATAAGAAAATAAAATAGGATTTCATGAGTATAAAAAATTCGCTTTTTGATTTTTAAAGAGGATAAACGACTCATTCGTTTCGAACCGTTATAAAAGATTCACAACTTAACAAAACCAGTAATTTTTTATAGATTATCTGTATATCCCAGAAAGAACACAAATGTCAACAGAATTTTCACCTTTAATATAACCATGAATTTATCAAACAATCTTTGTATCTATGAAGACGTCATACAATAAATAATTTTTTATTGGATAGAAACATTTGTAAATTTAGAACTTTCTCTGTTTTATCAACCATTTCAAATTATTTTCGTTTACCTATAGGTACAAACAAAAGTAACCTATACTTTGTATTTTACTTCAAATCATGTTATTTGGATACATACCTACATATGTAAATGTGTTGCATGATCCAGATATGTTTCTGAGTTTTTGTCGTTTTCAAACGTTTCGCTAATTCAGTCCCTAAAACAATAATAAAGCAATCGAATAAATGCTCTGCAGTTAACGCTCGTTCCATTACTTAATAAAGCATTCCGCATATTGGAATGCCAGAGCACGCAATCCAAAGTACGAAAGCGCGATAAATTTTATTTGCTAACTCTAGAAATAATAAAAAAAGAATTACATAGAGAAAGGGAATGAGAAAAAAAAAATAAAAAGGAATACGTTGCTTCGGTATGTGCAGTAATCGAACGAACCTGCCAGTTGGTTTCAGTTAATAAACTGCACGACGCAAAACGAAATCGGTTTGTTGATGTTGATGTATTGCACTGGTTCACAATAAATAATTACCTATTCCACACCATTCATCGTTAGAGTGCGTTTCACCCGGATTAGATTGCGCCAGCATTTGAAACTGTTTCACTAGAATAGCACGGATGAGAAAGAAGAGAATGATAACACTGCTGAATAATATCATGCATCTATGTTTGTAAATCGTAGATACAAGTGAAAATTTCAGTATTTCTGTATTTATGCATTTACTCGAACTAGGTAGTGTACGTATATCTTACTAATTGATGATACTTTTAATGTAATGTTTTCACCCCTAATAGAAGGAAAACTTTTATCTTTCCCTGCCAATTTTCATAAAAACATCATTGCAAATATATTTCAAGACCTTTTCTTCTTCCCTTTGCAAATTACACAGGGAAAATTCAAGGTTGTAATATGTCTGCCTATCTACATATATATATATATATTAGTTCATCAACAATCATCACAATTATTCCAGCTAGAAAGCCGCTGCATGGTATAAAAAAATTCTTCACTTTTACTTTGTAAATAAAACAAACCAAAATCAAATTTTGTAATTTCCACTTTATTATTTTACTTGTCTTTACAATTGTTTCGCCCTACAAGGGCATCTTCAGAAGACGTATTACTGAATAAACCTTAAGATGTTCTTATATGTACAATAGGTAACTTACAATTAGTCTAAAAGTGCTGTGGTAGGGGTGATTGATTGGTATACGTTTTCTATTTCGTTCAAAATATTTCACTGTTTTGTTTATTGTATTTTTTAATTTCGTACGATTCTAAAATGTCTAGTTTTTTACTTTTTTCTAAACAATGTGAAATATTAAAATTATCTTCTATATTAAATTCATGGTTTTCATTTTTAATATGATTCATAAATGTTGATTTTCCTGCATAATTTTTGATATGTTCGTTAACTCTCTCTTTAAAAGTCCTTCCTGTCTGTCCTATATATATATTCTTGCAAGTATTGCATTCCAATTTGTAGACTCCACTTTTATTCATTTTTTCCGTTTTGTCCTTATTGTTGATTAAAAATGTTGATAATTTATTTTCCGTTTTAAAAGCTGTTTTAAAGTTTTTATTTTTTAGTTTTTCTGAGATTTTGTTTGAAATGTTTCCAATATATGATATTTTTTTGTAGTTAGTATTAGATTTTTTAGAATTATTTGTGTATACTAATCCGTAACATATTGTTTTTCTTTTGGAATTAATTAAATCGTCTATAAGTTTTGACGTGTAACCGTTATTAATTGCTATTTGTTTTATTGTATTTAATTCTATTTTGTAATTTGTGTCTGAAAGAGGAAAACTTAATAGTCTGTTAATCATACTACGAAATACTGCTAGTTGATGTTGGTTCGGGTGATAGGATTTTTTGTATGTATAACAGTATTTGTCCAAGATGATTTTGGTTCGTTTTATTTTTTAAAAATGAATTTCCATAAAGTAACGGCGGATACAATCAATTATTTTACTTTGTGATAGTTCCTCTTAATATTGTAGGGCTACAAAAACTTTAAGCTTTATCCAGTCAGCTTCTGTCTTTTGTCATTTTTGATATATTTAGTTTGTATTAATTTTTTCTAGCTTGTCACGTTTAATCCTACTCCAAAAAAATATTTAGTATATTAAGGAATATCATCATTATTAAAGTGTCACGGGGCAACATATTTCTCCTTCTGAATTCTCTGATTTATTTTTTTCTAATAATCTTTGTAGGGACTAGTTATTAAAAGGTAAAAAAAAGTAATAAATGTCGTAATATATATATATATATATATATATGTATGAAGTTGTTGTTAATTAACTTACGTTCTGTTTATTATTAATTTCTCAATTAGACTTTGGAATTTTATCTAGACCGTAGTATCAACAAATTATATAGATAAGGGAAACTTTTTTAATTACAAGGTTTGCATAAGACCTAAAACATCATTAGAGGAACGGAAGGCAAAAATTCCCGGTTACAAACAAGCTCATTAGATAGACCGATGAAGAACTCTTTTTACTGTTTACATAATAGGTAGTAACTGTTAGAGTTGAATTGGAATCTTGAAAGAGTTCTCTCCTATTTCGTTTCAATTTACCTATCTACCTACCCTTACTAATTTATTTTAATAATCTAGGGATGTATAAACGTTTATTGAAAAAATTACTGTGTTTTAAATTTATAATGGAAAAATAAAACCTGATTGTCATTGTAGGGGAAGGATGGGTAAAGTGGCCAAGGCGGGCAAAGTAGTCACTGCTGATTTGACGATCTTAATGATGTCGCCCCCTATTGAAATGAAGGTCAACTAAGGTAAACATTGTGGCTAGTCTGTAAAGTTACTGGTTACGGCGACTTGATTGCGAAGAAAAATTTTGATTTATTGTGTTTTTGCGGTTCCTGATATAAGGTAAATCTCGAATATAATTACTCATATCTGTTGTAAGTTTATATGGACCTATTTTTAGTGAATACTGAATGAAAGCTTAATGTTTATAATTTATTTTGCTGCAGGTGAGATATTTTCAGGTGATGTGTGGAAGTGAGTAAGTGTGTGTTTCCCGTTAAGAATCAAATCGGGTAAAGTGGCCAAGCTACTGGCCACTTTGCCCGCATGACTCTTACAAAAAATATAGAATTCTTCGAACTGGCAAGATCAAATTATACAACTGTTATCTGTTTACCTCCCCATTGCAGTCACAAGTTACAGCCTTTAGACGTTTCATTCATGGGTCCTTTAAACACTTTTTACGTTAAATCTATTGAAAATTTTCTCAGAAACTATCCTGGACGGGTGGTAACTCAGTTTCAAATGTCTCAGCTTATGGGAGAAGCATATCTTCGAGAAGCTCAAAAATCCACAGCCGTCAATGGTTTTAAGAAATGTGGAATTGTGCCTTTAGATCCTGACATATTTAACGATGCTGATTATGCTGCAGCAGAAACCACAGATATTCTGTCACCCATTATCGCAGACTTAAGCCCTGAACGATTGCATATTACAGTAGACTCTCAAAATATTGAAGAACCCACTACACCTCCTGGAAAGTGCACGGAGTCTCAACCAAGTTGTTCCTTTGTTACCACCCCTAAAGATTTATTTTCTATTCCTAAAGTTGCTACGACTGCAACTAGAAAAACCAACAGAAAAAAAGGAACAGCAGCAATTTTAACATCAAGTCCTTACAAAGCTGAGTTGGAAGCTTCTAAAAGAAATGAAAAACATAAGAACCGCTCTACTAAAAAACGCAAAGTTACAAGAAAAATATTTCATACTACGTTACATAGTTCTAATGGCGCCGAAGTTCAAAATATTAGAGAAACATTAGCAGATATCGAAGAAGAAAATCACGACAGGAACAAACAAGAAAATTAATTTTCTCTTAGGGTGGCCACTTTACCCACCTTTCCCCTACGTTTTAACAAAAAAGTGCATATTATACCTGTCGTAAAGGGTTGCCACTCTGTCCATTTTCATTTAATATTGTTGCACAATGTGTGATTGACAAATTCTGTTCTGTAGGAGGTTTTCTTGCCTTCTGGCGTTCTTAAAAATTGATTTTAGTCGATGTTGTTTCTCATGTCGCTGTCAACAGTGTATAGGAGAAAACAATTTGATACAAGGGCCAATCTCTCCAGAATTGAAATGGACAAGTAACAATTTTCAAAGCTATTTATTTTGTTTACTATCTGAACGCTAATTCCAAAGGGTCTAGTGTATATTCTGTTCCTGTAGAAATTTTCTTAAAATTGAAGTTGTATTTATTTATATAACTTTGGAGGTCTACCTGAAACTCAAAAAGTTAGCATTAAGGAATGTTAATCTTGGTCATTTTTGCATTTTTGAGTACCTATACACTTGTCTTTATCTATTTTAGTGAAAAATCAGAATCAGAAGAAATATTTTTGATTTGGTGACGATATTTTAGTTTGCCAGAAAATATTTCTTTGTCTTCATTAGATTTAGGGACGATCACTGAACAAAATATGTTTTCAGTACACTTCTGTAGTGTTTTTACATCTAGACGACTGAAGTATGTTTTAAGATTCATTAAATATTCTATTTAAAGGATTATGTTATGTGACATTATGTAATTCAGTCTTTTGCTAAGCAAGAGACAAAGGGTGGGTCTCCCATTGAACACAGATACTGTCACTGAAACGGTGCAAACCGCAAAACTCAATAGAATTATTCGTTTATATTTTACCATTCCAAGCACGTCCGAAACCTGCCGGCCATAAATAATGACGTATAGTATCACATGCAAAAACGGTAATCAATAGTTTCCAATGATCCGGGACTTCCCGTGACTAATTTAGACCAATGACTGCTTTATAGGTCGTGTAGGTAATTTAGGACTTCAACTTAACAAAAACTTAAACAATTTTGATAGAAAGGGTAACAGAGATAACTAAGTATAATTAATTATATTGGAAGTAACTGTTTCTATTTTTTGACCATAACTACAAAAAGTAAACTTGTAGGGCTGCTTTTTAATGATATACCGAAGGAAAAATACGAGTTTACCCTTAGAGGTGGGTCATCTAGAAATTAGTAGAGGATGTAGCTGAGGGGGGCTTTCAGTGAGATGATTTTCAATTCCACCTGGGGGCATTGAATTGTCAAACAATTTACCTGAAGAATGTTTTTTAGTTTGCTGGGAAATAACTACTGAGAAATAAAGTTTAATTTATGTTTATACAGGTATTGCGTAGGGTAAAATTGCTTATTGAAGTTGTTTATATTAGAAAAAAGATATTGGAATTTCTTGCTTGCTTTAGTTACTTACTTTCTCATTAGACCCATCCCCTGAAATTTGCTTTAGTTAGAATTAATTTAACTTAGCTGCTGTTAAAATTCTTCTTTCAACTTGTGGACTTCCTTTCAAACAATTTTCAAGAAGGAATTTTCTTAAAGAAACTTAAAATTTTATAATGTAGGCACTTATAAAACAATTTACTTGGAGAAAGATATTTAAACAATTTCAAATTTCTTTTACAAATATAAGTCTGTGTATAAATACATTGGTAAGTACTTGATTTTTCAAAAGAAATACAGCCATAGATAATTTATGGAAATTAAATATATTAACAGTCAGAAAGGGTTTTTGAAGAGAAATTTTGAAAAGTACCTATGGTGAAGGAAGAGGAGATCAGGTCAGGAAAGAAGTTACTTTACTATTTTATTTTTTATTTGTTATAAACATAATTAAATGTGAACAAATTGTTCTAAGTGAGTTTTACTGAAACATGAATTAGAGTACATCCATTAATTGCATAAAATGTTTTTTTTTTTTAATTTGGGCACCTCCCTCCTCTAAGTGAGGTTTAGTGGAATGCCTGTCCTCTTGTGCAATATATTTACTTGCATATTTAATTAAAATACATTATTAATCAACAAATGTTGGTTTACCCAGGATAATTTACGTACTTACTCATACAATTCTTGCAATAAGTTCCACAAAGGTATTTACAGTCAGCAGTAATTTAAAGAAATGAATTATATAAACAGTTAAGGAAGTTACATGACACTTTTATTTTTTATTTCTGGTAAACAAAGATGAAAAGAAATTATGTGGATTTGATATTTTTTTGATGAACTTCTTTCTTTAAATGAGAATTAATAAGATTTTTCTAGATCTCCCCATTTTGTACTTAGATCTTAAACAATTTACTATACTCATACAATTTTGAAATGAGTTTCATATCTAAGGGTATATTTAATACGATGCTCGACCCTTTGACTCGTGGCCAAATCCTGAAAGTAGACGTTCTAAAGTTGATCTCTGTCGTTGTCGTTGTGGAAAAGTCAGGCTCGGGTACCTAATCTGAATGTTATGGTCTACAATTACTACATACACATACGTACATAGATAGACACAGTTACGTATACAGTGATCAAATGTATGGAAATTGTTAAACATAGAAGCGCAGACTTGGTAAACTCACTTTAATTGAGTAGTTATTTTAGAAGATTATCCCTATCTTGCCTCAGAAGTTGTTTGCGGTACTGTCGGTGCATCTAATGGAATAATGCAGTAGCTCCAGGACGAGACTATTCGTAGCTCTTCGACTGAAATAAATACTGTGAATATTCATTAGTTTAGAAATACATATACTTACAGGCTGGAGTTAATTGCTTCTAATACATAAAGACGGAATATGTTTCGATTGCAAAACAAGATAGGTAGTAAGAAAAATATCACGTAGTTTCAATGATTTCTTAATCTTCTTAAACTTTTAAACTTTAAACTTTGTTGGGGACCTACAGTCTTTACAAAAAATTGAACCTTATATGTTACTTTCCTGATGTCAGTTTCCTAAAAGTTTATCAGAACATATTCTTGCATTGTAACAGGATCACAATGCACATGTGATTAAAAATCGAAAAAAAACAAAAATAGAATTCTGTATGTGACTTAGAACACTAATTCCATTTTTCATTGTTTCATTGTGGCTGAGTTTGTACGTAAATATCCATTTCATTTGTAAATTTGCTACATCGACTGCTCCTTATTCCCCTCAATGTCAAGAGCGACAAGAACAAATCGTTTAACGTTTGAAGGAGCAGAATAACGATTGTGCCCTAATATTGTGCCCTAAAACTTGAAACTATGTTTTATGTCAGTTGTGGCAGCGACTGACATAATTTATGGGGATGATGAAAGTTTCGCCGTAACCCAGTTAAATAACTGCCTAAAATTAGCGAAAGGTCGACGAATCTTGTCAAAAAACTTCGGCTCTCACAAAACAGCGTTAGGTGGTTTCCAAACCACTATTCCTAATTTAGGCAGATATACAATTTCACGCTAAGTAGTAAAAACCACACTAGATAGAAGGGTAACTAAACATCTTTTTCTTTTGGTTGGCCAAAATTCTGCAACGGTTTATTATACAATTGGTGTTAAAATTAAAGGATTTTCACAAGAATTTTAGCATGAAAGAATTTATTTACTTAGTTTATGTGAATGGCAGATTGGAATCTAGAACGTTGCGCTGAGGTTGAATGTTAATAAAATGTGGGCTATAAATGGACCGTTAGAAAATTAAAAATTTTCGTTTAAACACTCTGCACCTTATTTGTAATGAAAATAAAACTATTTTTAATAATTTCACTCGTTCAATTATAATTTATAATTTTTTGGGAGAGAATCGTAAATCCATACACTTAATGCTAATTCAGAAGTAGGTTAAAGGCCTTTACAGTCTTCGTTAATTAATAAAGAATACGAAACCACTGATCACACAACTCATACGAATCTTAGCACATCATATACGCAATAATACGTTTGTATCAAGTGTCAGGTTTGTTTAAGTGAAGTGTTAATCTTTTGTGAAATGTTTGACCGTAGAAATTAAAGAATATCATTAAACCATAATCGAATGATTAATGCCACTTGTAGTTCGATAAATCGTTCCGGTTGTTAATTGGTTTTATTTCGCTTTGTTGAAACAGAGCAAGAATTATGGGGATCAATTCAAAAGCGATTGTTTTTCACGACCGTTTGACAAAAATTCAGAATACGAGACTGTCGTTAACGGTAAAAATTCACGACCCGATGATGGAGTCTCTATTGAGTTAAGAAGTTCCACTTCCGTTTTCTCGAAGGAGTAATTATAAATGTCATTTAAGTTAAGGCGCCTTCATAATTCGGACCGATATTAAAGTAAGTCTGAGTGGTAGTTGCCGTCCAAGAGACAACCAAGAGGGAACATTTATTACATCAAAAAATAAGGTGAAATGAAAAAAAAATTGGACGAAATTAATCACTTGCACCATTTTTCTTTCGTACGACCTTCGGCCCCCTCACAAAGACTGAGCTTATTACATCATGGTATACGTACAATATTTCGTGAACTATCACATTATTTATGTCAATCATTATTCAGGATGTGCTCTAAAGGGAAAACAAAAGTCAAAAGAGATTTTTATAAAAAACTAGCAGCAATACCCGGCGTTGCCCGGGTAAGAATATATTACACGTTTGATGAAACATTCTAGAATATTCGCGAATTTAGAACTATCCAGAACATCCCATAATGATTCAAAACATTTTATAACTTTTTTTAACATTCTTGAATGATCTTCAAGATTCTGGAACATTCTCGAACATTGCCAAATCATTTTACTTCTTACTACATATTTGAACTGCCAGTAACATTCTAAAAAAATCTGCTTCATTCTCAACCCCACTCCGTGCTGTTTGCTAAGTGAGTAGTGACATCAGTAGACGCCTGGCGGGAATGACTAATCGATTGATAATAATTGATCAGTTATCGACCACTGAGAGTTGAAGATTATTACAGTACAAACATCGCTATTAAAAAATGGGGTTGGTGGTAGAAGGGTGAAAATTAAGGGTTATATGTATTTTTTAATGCCAAATCGTAAAAAAAATATAAAAAAATGTCCAAAAAATCAAAAAGTTAGGGGTGGACAACCCTTATCACTTAGGGGTATGAAAAATAGTTAGTTCCCGATTCTCAGACCTACTAAATATGCATATAAAATTTCATAAAAATCGGTCAAGCCGTTTCGGAGGAGTATGGTAACTAAATTTGTAACACGAGAATTTTATATTAAAAATGTATTTTATCCACAAGAGAGAACAAAAAGTGTGTGATGTACAAAGATGCAGAAATATTGCATAGTTATAATGGGTATAAATAAATTGAAATTGTAACATAAAGCAAACATGAAATAATAAACAAGGTTGACATTATTTCCGCAAATATTACATTCTTGAACGGCTAATAAACGTAAGGGCAATTTTTGTAGTTGTAGTTGTTTTTTTGTCCAGCTAACAAATATGAATTCGAAATTTTATGTATGGAAACTAGTATCTGGTCTTATTAAATACGAGACAAAAGAAATACTGATTTTTAAGTAGCCTTGGGCACTGAAAAGTCCCATTATTCGTCGAATCATCTTCTGTTTGAATATCAAGAACAAGACAATAACTTTACTATTTCGGAAACTTACATACATATATATTTTATATAAATAAGTCTATGTGTATACAAGGGGTTGGAGCGTCTACGTCACGCATAAAAATGAGACAACCTTACCGTTTACCATCAAAAATCGAACGATACAAGTGGGAAAACAAGTCGTGCGATCCTAAAATTTTATTGTAGTCCTCAGGGAAGACAAACGAAGGGAAGAACGATCCCTTCCACGTTTCACTAACGATCGACGAAATCTGGTTACAGGGGCTTCTACAGATCATGAAATATTCAGCCAAAATATTGCCCAAAAAGCTGTAGCAGTATTTCGCGGCACAAAGGATGGTAATATAGATATCTAGAAAGAAGCTTTTCTAATTGCTAAAACTGATACCTACAAATTCCAACCACTTTATTCATTTTTATTATTTTATGGTTTGTGGAGCCTTTAACCAGCAGGTGTATGTCAATATATAAACTGTTGATCGTGTTTAAAATTCATGTATGACATATAAAAACGTTTCAAAGGCTTAAAGAAAACTAAAACACAACAACAACTGGTATTTGTCAAAATATAACAATGAACGAGTAAATTGTACGTAGTATTAACGTATTTCTCGTTCGTTTTGTTTCGTTTAGGGCGCTTTGCAGAAGTACAACGTGTTATTAAAGCTGCAATCGTCACATGGAGTCTTTGATGTGGAATAGCATACATGCATACATCAGTGGCACAGTGTATGTACCTAGTGTGCACATTAATTTCTAATCGATTCATATGCATACACGCCTCTATGCCGCTCAAATCTTGCATGATGGTTAATAGGGCCCACATAATGCACAAAGAGAGAGATCTGGTGCGCCTTTGCATATCTACCGAAGCAAAACGTAATAGCCACGGGCAGAGTAGGCGAAACTAACCAAAATTGCAAGCTGCTAAACCTACGGACTGGCTCCACCTTCGTTTGTTGTTTTCATGAGGACAAATAATATTACTGACTAAAGCTTTTGGAACAAGGACTTTCATTAACACAACTATAGGCGAAAATGTTCTTTAGAACTCAAACATTCACAGCCTTAAATATTATTTTAGTGTATGTCTCATTTGAGACCAAAATACTAATTGTTAATGTGGATTCATGTTATAAATTTCATTTTGTATTTCCCTGTATGTTATTATAACATTTTCAGTTGTATTTGGGGGTAATAGAGGAGTTTACAACAACGTACCTACAACCCCCGTGAAGTTGTAATAATATAGGTATACCCATGTATAATTTCTAAATTAAGGCAACCTAAACCTAACCTTCAACAGGTTCATAACCTTGGTGAATATAAAACCTATAACAGCGACCATATGTAGAGACAGACCCCGTAGTCAGGTTATTCTAAAAAAGAAGTTTAGTAACACCTGAAAATTTGAAATGCTTTGGAGCCAATTTCAGAAAGGGGTATTCTACACTCCACATTTACCATTTTTTGTCTCAACATGTCTATAATGTTTTAATTCAAATCAAATGGCTGAAATATTTCACATTTGTACATTCTTCGTGCAAGGGTTTTTCTCGTCTTCCACTTTCTACAGTGCCAAAGAGCAACATCTCTAAAATTCCTTTATACCCTTTTCCATTTCTGTCTTGTTGTGTATCAATTTAAACCAATTCTATGAGTTTTGCTAGATTTATAGATAACATTTTATAAAACAAACGATTTATTATCATTGTAACGAATATCGTCTGATGGTTGTAGGAAGGTATGTATAATTTAAGCTAGTTCGTTCTCAAGTTTAATCTTTGAAACTGTTGGAGCTGTTATGCATAATACAGTAGATTTCAATGTTACATTATAGCTAGAAGGTTCCTCAGATGCTCACCACAAGAACATTCGATAAAAAGCAGCAAATTTTCCAGACATCTGTGGACCTTTATCATCGTCTTAATTAAAATATTCAAATTGATTCTTTTCAATGATTGTAATATTAACTTTTTCATTTTTCACTCCTCCGTTCGAAAATACACAAAAGGTTATTTCAACCCTGTGTAAAGACGTTTCAAAATGAAAAATCGGTTCGTAAGTAATTTTTTCAAGCTGATGTTTTTCAGTTAGCTTTAATAGCTTTGAAATAACGATACTTCTCATTATTCTTAGTAACTTAATCGCAATTTCGACGCTGACGGCGCGGCGGGACGGACGGCACGAGGTGCTGGCGTCGAACTTTCCCAGATGTAATTATGCAAATTTTCTTGAAAAGGCCTTTTTTATGCTTTAAAGAAAATTTACTCAACGTTAAGCAAAAAATTTCAATGAATGAATAATTAATAAATTCGCGTTCAATATCACCCTCTTAATTAAACTTGTAATTAGTATGTTAATACCGGAATTTAATTGAGAATCCGTCGTGGTTACTTAAAAATCGCTGCATATAGTCTGTAGATTCACAGCTGTCAAAAAATTGTAAGTATTTACATTACCATCATAAAAGAATGTGGAAGTAAGGGTTTGATTCAAATTATTAGACGTTATCGACAATTTCTTAAGAATATCCCATCAGCACGCCATAGCCAGTAGTTTCGATAAATTGAAAAAGCCCTTTGAAAGTTTATATAATATTTTGTTATTGAAGTACCTACCTTATATCTCCATCTACTAAATTTCTCTTTTATCGGAAATATTTCTTAGCTTGGGGGTATAGTTTTTAAATAAGTTCTTACAATTAAAGCCTCATGAGATGCTTTTCCTATAAACTACTGTCGTAAATTAAAGTAATCTATCTCTATGAGAAACGGTTACTTTTGGACGGTAAAAAAAATGTAAAGTCGCGTCGCGTTGCGAATGCAATGACTGTTCGCTTAGTTTCCTTTTTCCCCCCAAATTTGCATTTGATTGCTTTCGATGTCTTTCCTTGCCCGAATGACTGGGCTTATTCTTTGAAAGCTAACTAGGACATAGTATCTACTAATGCGAGGAATTGAAATTAGCTGATTTGCAACTTGACGTAAATTGGAAATCAACCGTGATCGCCATGCTAATTTCACCACAAGCATTCTTATCTATACGCCACCCTTGTAAAAGCAGCAAACAATGTTATTGAAAAGGAATCATTATAACCGCTCGATAGACAAACAACCTTAATTGAATAAATCATTTTATAATAATATTCGGAAACGTTGAAATCACAATAAACTTTTCAAAAGGAAAACGTTAAAGAAATATTTAATAGTAAATTAGTAATTACTACAAATTAAAAGCTAAAACCTACCACTTGGTTAGTAATTTAATTAAAGTAAGTAGAGGAAATAACAATTATTGTTCCGTTTTATTTCTGATTCAAATATTAGAAATCTAAAAGAAGTGAGTTAGGGTGGTGAAGTGGTCACCACTTTTCACTCGTCCTAATTCGAGAACATTCTTCAAAGTAAGTCGTTAGTACTAACTCATTTAATGATTAGTTCAATATCAATAAGTTATAATTACTATTTTTTCTGTTAAACAGTTAATAAGAAGGTTTTGTATTCAAACATTATGTGCACTAATAGTTTATTTAATCGCCCCTTCGCTTTGGGTTTTACCTTTATAATGATCTGTGGTTTCAATATAAGAAGTTGAAAAGGTAAGTGGGTTTGTTCACGCCTCAGTAAGTTCTTGTGCCTTAAATCTTTCTTTGAATTAATTGCATTATAACAAGTAGTTTATTCGTCTTTTGTTACGTTCGAGACGTATCACATTATTCTTAGTTAAGACCCCCGAGTTCAGAAACCCATAATCGACGAAGAATAAATTGTAACAAATGGTAGAAATTCAGAGAAGGAAAAAAATGCGCCGGTGTCATTTATACCAAGAACAGTCATTACTTTATATCCGGCCCCATTACTTCAGTTAATGTGATAAGTATTAATTGTGCGCCTCGCGAGTTCATTACGACGCTTTTAGAGGAGGCGTCCCGGCGCTTTGCAGCGATCGCACCAGCTCCTTATTCTCCTCTCTTTTTTCCGTCCATTCCTTCGTTTTTTTTTTTGTTCTTCGGCAGCGGCGCTGTCCTGACGGATAATTATTAAAACAAATGACCGACCAGGGCATTCATTTAACCAGCCAGAGGGGGCATTCTTTGCAAACTTCAATATTTTTAATTAGGCACGCAAATTAAAAACTGATTTTGTCCCAGTTTTCACACAATTTTTTATTGGAAGCGAAGCTCCGTCAATTTGTTTTACTCAGAAAATTACAGAGCCAATTAATGTTCTAGTCGTTTTTTTTAAATAAATGTCGTAAGTGCATTATGCAGCTAGAAGTAAGTACTAAACTAGTTGTCATTTTCATTATGACGAGTAATTATGACTCGGTAAATATTTGTTATGTATCTATTGCTGATTACCAGGTTCAATATCGAACAATCCCACAACGTGTGTATCAAGTAAACCGCATAAGTGATGTGTAGGCGAATGATATGTGTGTATATATATGCAGGGATGATTCGCTCTGGGGATGTATGCACCATTCCGGAGATACGATTGTTCCGGGTGTGACAATTAGTTGGACAAATTGTGTTCAACAAACTGAAACTAAGTACAATGGGCTGCACTGGTCCGCTTTGTTAGTTAACGGTGAAGTTACGGACAATGGTGAAAACTGTTAGACAATACTAGTGTTTTCGTTCTCGAGAATAATAACTGCTTAAGTTTTGATGATAAAATAACGGATTTAATACTTTTCCCGTCCCCTAAACATTCACTGTTTTACATTGTCTGGAAACATAATTTTCGTCACGGCTACATCCCACTATTATTTATAATATAAAGGGGTGCAAAATAAATGGTTGCATGAAACTCCTTTAAATGTAATACGAGGCGCTAAAATGATATTATGCTATTACAGTAGAACCTCGATAAGATAAAGACCAAGGGAAACGTTGAAAAATCTGAGTTATTGAGGTTTTTACTTACTAAGGGTTTAAGTTAACACGTTGCCGCTGGGGCGACCCACCGGTGGATCGCAGTCTACATACCCACTGGGCATCGCGAGTCACCGGTGGGTCGCTCCGGCCTTTAAGCATCTGACGTCGCGACCCACCCGTGTCTCGCTGACTCGCTACTATAATATTAGAGCCGGATTCTATCAGCCTGCCGCGAATGTACATAGTTTAGGTTACCCGCCCTCTAGACATGTTAATCTACTAAGTATCGACACAGGACCAACATTTTACTTTTTTAGCAGGTATAAGGAGGGTAAATAAACAATAACGCATATTTGCTTAGAACAATTCATCTTTTATTATCTTAAACATGCCTTAAACTGCAAATTAACTGTTAGAATTTATGAATTACAGACATGCGCAGCAGCGACCCACCCGTGTCACCTCGCCTATTAACTAAAATTGTTGTCATGTGGCGGCGCGACTCACCGGTGGATCGCTAGTAAATTTTAAAGAAAAACTACAGGATATTCATTATTTTTACATGTAATGTGCTTTTTGTCACCCAAAAAACGATATTTTCAATAAATATGGTAAAGTCATTTGAGAACGGAACAACATAATTACGCCCGCCCCTTACGCCTAATACTACGTAACGGCCCCTGCGTCAACGTGTTAAGGAGTTTTTATTGGTTTATATTTTTACTTACAGAGGTCCGTTTATGCGCGTTGTTTAGGAATTATAGAGATAGACGAGCTAGGTTCAATGTAAATGAAACTTCGAAATGTTATTATGTACATACATACTTTATTTTAGGGTTAAAGGTACGTTTATTCAAGTTTATTTTATTCTACTTAAAAAAGTCGGTTATAATTTATTTTTGTTTCAAACAATTCACACTTTCTACATCAATTTTATTACTTACTGAGATGCGATGCCCAAATTATTCGTTTAAGTTATAGAGGGTTCGTATTTTAAGTAAGAGGGGTTTTGGACTCCAAGGGGAAGGGAACACAAAATTTTATGAATTTATAGAGGTTTTTACGTTATCGAGGTTTAAGTTATCAAGGTTCTACCGTATTAGAAAAGTTGAAGATGATTAACTTACCAAAGTAAATACAGCAATTGAACTAAAAGAGCCAGGTGATAATATTTTCTCATGTTTTAAGTGGAAGGTAGGTGCAATTAGTTTTCAAAATTTAGGAATAATTGAACATGTAGGTAATTCGATTTTTAGATAATGTATGAACAACAATATCTCCACGAATTCATTTCAGGGGTAGTTTGACAAATTTTCATCGACGACTCTAAGAAGAATTCCCGAAGATGTTAGCCACATTAACACACAAAGCCTCAGATAATGTCTGAAAATCACGAATTATGTCAAAAACTTGAATTATTATGTGTTTAATCTATGCAATTGCGAAATTCCTGATAAAAGTAATTTGATGCTTGACAGAGATTTTGTTAGTAATTTTTCAATGATTTCTCAATTACTTAAAGGTCATTGTAGCTAAGTTGTTTATGGTTTCTCGTTGAAAATATAAAATATTATTAATGAGTGAGGAAGGCATCAAATTATCGGGCATCAATGTAATTGCACCGACTTTGCGGAGATGATGGTCTCGACTGCATCCTTTGCACTTAACTCTTAATTTATACGGCGCTAATGGTCCCGGTCGCCTCGCCTCCATTTACCATCTCCTCTCCCTCTCGGCTCCTCACTCCCTTCCTTTTGATCCCCGTCTGGCCCCTGCTGCCCTCCCACTTCTTCCTTATACCCAGTTCTACTTTGAAATAAAGCCGTGGGATAAACGTGACTCTGTTCCGCTAATTACGCCAAGAAGAACTAGGCCAGATTATAGAGACGAACGGCGATCTGCGGAACTCGAGAATACGATTTCGTAAAACAAAGATTTAAAATCGAAATTAAACCACTTTGATCAAAGATTCGTTTGTTCTCAAACGTCTCCTCTAACAGACCAGTGGCAAAAAAAATAGACGAAAGAAAAAGTGTAATGTAACCACCCCCATCCGAGCGATACAAGATTATAATTACATGTACTTTTATGGATACATTCATACTAATTATTTTGTCATGTAGAAAGATAATTAATTAATTCAAAAGAATTGCAGATATTGAGATGGACCAACTTTTATTAGTGATAAGAACCACTTTATGTTCGAAATCATAATCAAAATTACTAATTCTTGACATGCCTTGAAGCCGTGATCTTTCCTGTTATCCTGCAAAACAACACTAAATTGGTTTCCTATTTATTTAGCAATAGGTTCAACAATTTCGGCTCGACGAGACGATAACAAAGCAGCCAGAATATGCTTATGTACCTCTACAGTGTTGTATCTAGAGTACATAATATACGAATATTTTGATTTAAAACAAACTGTTAAATTATTCTGTCGAAAACTGTGTTCTAATCACATTTACAAACGTGTCAGAAACTTAAACTGTTTAGCATGCGTTATTTATCACTGCTGAAATAAAGTAATTTGCAAGCAAACAAACAAGCGTTCGAGGAAAATGTGGCCTAATTCCGCTGACACCCTTGACACGAAGAAACTTTTGCGAAATCATGCACAAACTGCATTTCTCCACATAAATGGCATTCGAGGGGAAAATAGTAAAGCCAGCATATAAATCTACGGCAATTTCGTTCTATTCTTCCGCTAGAGGATGAGCAGAAATGCAACAATGAAGTGCAACAAATTCTAAATGCTCGAAACGTGAACTTAATCCGCAAAATCACAAGGGAATCAATTTACACACCTACGTTGTCGTCTGCTATATACGAGTGTGTAGTAAATAGAATTATTGAATCATATCGAATACTTTATTGAAAAAAAGAAAAGACATCCAGATATCCAACTTTATTATACAAAATTCTGCTTTATATAACGAATTGCAAAGATATTAAGGTATGCTAATAGACGAAACAATTTTGTAACGTTGATGAGACTTTAATTTAATATGTAGCAATTACAAACTATCTCCTATTGAATTTCTAATAAGGACTAGTTGCAGCTGTTCATATATTCTTAGAAAGGAAGCTCATTATCTCCATCTCCTTTATTATGTTTTTTATTGAACTGATATTGAAATTTGCCACTGAATTCCCTGCAACTATCATCTGCGAATCGATTGAGCAGAATAGTCGTTTGAGCGCAACGTTGTAACCTATAAGGGATCTTTTATTTGCGAAAAGATGAGAGCAAAAGAAATATTCATTGCATTTATTCCAAGCTTCGACGATGGATGCCAAACAAAGCCGCGGGTCGTTCCCTATAATCGAAAAGCACAATCATTAAATCTTAACCTACGACGATGGGGTCAATAATAGATTCGCTTCAGCGGTTCTCTTATTGTTAGCTTTCATCGATTTATGACGTAGGGTGCATATTTATTCGAAACATTTGGTTTTTTTATATACGTACATAAAATATGATTTACGTACATAATTATAAAAAAGGCAATACAAAATTGATATTATTTAGGATTCTTCTCTGGAAATATATTTGATTAGAAAATGGTTTCTTCTTTACAGGTTCTCATCTTTAATATAAAAACTAATGTTTTCCAATTTGTACTGAAGTCCTGGAGAGTTGATGGCGGTAAGTTTTCATAAAAAATATCGGTTTTATTGAAAAATTGCATTTGAGTCTTCGACATTACTTTTATGAATTAAAAGAAATCTATTTCTCGTAATTTCTAATAAGACTGTAAAAATTCGAATAAAATAATACACATTTGATTAAAAATATTTTGACTACGATATTCTTATTTTTAACGAATTAGCACGAAGCTGATAGGTGATTACAGAATCGTCTCTATACGGGTGGTATTTTTTAATCAAATTGAACTAAATTCTGGAGTAAGTTAGACTAGTAATCATGCAGAATTTTTAAAGGTGCATTAAGGGAAGTTTTTCGGGTTAGTTGGCAAGGCACCTGATTTCGATAAAAGTTGGAAAACTCTTGACGCACTTAATTCTTGATTCGTCCATTGCACATTTTGCAGTTTTCTTTCGGATCCGTGAGCAAAAAGCGCTTTGAGCCGCAGAAGGTTTCTCGTCCGAACTGGTGGATAGTGGATTGCTTGAAAGTTTTTCTCGCCCTCAGCATTGGAAAAGGCGTGGCGCTACGTATCTTGAAACGCTTGATCGAACAACCTATTCCGAAGTCAGACGTACTGAAAATGGATAAAGTTTGTACAGCTTTTTGCACTACCGCGAAATTCTCCGTTCAGCTACTTAAAATCGGCGGAATTTCTTTATTTGTACACTAAGCAATCCAAAACATTTAAATTAAAAGATCCGAAGATGCTTTTTCCTTTTATTTTGTCATAAGAATCTTAAATGGACGTTGTTGGGGTAGTTACTTAAATCAATGAACATTAATAACTTAAAAAGAAATGTTAAAATAGTTAAATTATAAAAAAGAAAACACACAGTTATTGTTACTGTGTACTTTGGCAATATACAAACTGATTGCGATTTCAATCTTTGTACTATTGCTTGTGCCTAAAATTAATTAAACGCAACTATTGGTTTAATGCATTTATTATAAATAAGATACAACTGTTCTAAACCGAGTTTAGAGAGCTGCTACTACTACAAACGAAAAACTATTTACAAAACTAAATAACATTAAGGGTGAGAGAAAGTCCATGATGCCATTGTATAAAAACCCCCCGTGGGTAGCGTAGGTACCAGCAAGTGCTCCCAGAAGGTTGAGTCAAAATGACCATTATTGAAAATGAGACACACTTTCTTTGAAAACGAACATGTGCAAAGTATTCAATGACACCCGAATCTTTCAGAAATACCATAAAATAAATGAAACAATACAGAATGTTCAAATAATCGTTCAGTGCAAAACAGTTATCAGCCTTATTCATAGTCAGTTAGTAGTGACTACTAGCAAGCTACTAAGAGCGTACTAAGAAAATCGTATTCATAGTGACATTTGGTAGACTTCTAAGCTTAGTAGCTACTAAGAAATTTAGTAGCGTGATAGTCTATGTATAAGCGTTACAAATACGATAAACATAACCTCGAGTGGTAGATTTTAAATTAATCTACGGCTTTTGAGAAGCGAGATATTGGTACAAAATACAAAATTAAAAAGAATACCACAAAAATAAGATGGAAAATGGAAAGGATTTATAAAATTTAATTGAAAAATTAAAAATCAAACTGGTATATGTCTTGTTCATTTATTTCAATGGGCAGTTATCCTTTAAAAATTATTATAATCGGTTTTTCTGAAATAATTACAAACTTTATTGAATTAACATCTTGTTTGTATATTTTAAAGTAAATTGCGTGAACAAGTAAAATTTTATTTTTAAGATAATGGTAATAATGATTTGTAAATGAAAAATTAATGAATTTATTAGTCGTTTATTCAGGCTAAGAATATAAGTAAGTTAATTAATTTATTTATTTGTCAGTAAACACATCCGACTGAGAGAAATAAATCCTGTTTGTAAACCGGACAAAATAAAGGTTGTTAATATTAGAAGTTGATTTCTTCTTTCGAGAACTTCATTGCATTTTTTTCTGGGTTGTTTAAATTGTCCTTTATCGATTAGGAAAGATTGTTATGTATTCTTCTTTTAGTATTTAGTCCTGGGCAGTTGATGATATATCCCATTGTTTGGATGGGGTTGATGTTGCAGTTTGTACATTGTGGGGTAGTTATTCATTAGGTATATATGTGTGAAATATGTATAGCCAAGTCTGGGTATTTTTTGTAATGTAACTTCTTAAATTGATAATTTTTTCGATATTATAGTAATTGTTATCGGAATGTTGAATGTAAATAACAGCTACACTACTACAAAAATAAGTAACAGAAAACACTTAAACAATTCTTCCATGCACTGTATTGAATAATAAGCATAATACGTTAACTTAAAAGTAAGGTTAAGCTGTTAAACGTCAAAAATACCGATATTTACACATTCAGTAGGTCATTTGTTACAATTTCGCGCCGTTGTCAAATCGTTTTAACACAAACCATTCTACTAGCTGGTAGCGTACTAATTGACGTTTATGAACACGATGCAGATAGTAACGTCTTAGTAGCTACTACTTAGTAGACTACTTACATCCTACTAAACCGTTGACTATGAATAAGGCTGTATATTATTATCACTTTTTTCTGCTTTACTTAATTTTTACTGGTTAATTTCTAACTTTTAGTAAGTAGAAATAAAAATAAATAAAGATCTCACATATTTCTGAATAGGTAATAATTACCTACAGTACTAAATCTGTTGATAGTTTTACTGATTTTTGAAGATGTAACTGAGATTGTTTTCCTAATTTTGTTGTGATTTATTGAAATATAGAAACCAGAGCCAATAACTGGCTAGTAAAGTTTCCATTAAATCAGAACTAATATTTATTTACTTCTGTACTTATTACGTTGATTGTGGGTTTTTGAGTTAATAAAAACTACCCTTATATTGGTTCTGACTATTACATCTGAACAAGGGCAGGAAACGAGAAGATAACTTGTTAGTCTTGCACATCAAAAGAAAATTTCTAAATTTCTCCGCCTTTCTAGAACCTTTTTTGAATACATACTGTGTTCGTATTAACACATATATAGGACGAATGTTCGACTGTAATCCGTCGTGCAATCCTTCAAACGGCCAGCCAATATATTTACCGAAAGTATCGGGCTCTTGCCGTGTTCTGAATTAGTTTGACGGGAGGGCGCAAGACGAGCAACTATAAATTAAGAAGAAAAATGGACTGTGTCAGAATGCGATATTGCTTTCTTTTTATTCCGTCAAATCTGGAGAAAATGATTTGTGGAGAAAAAAATAAATTAAAGAAATACGTGATAAACGCTTATCTCAACATTATATTCGTCGGAATTCGTTCTTTCGCCATCAAAGAAAAATTGCTGGCAGAGTCGATATTGTATTAATTGCAGACGAATATTATATGTGTAACTACACCGTTTGCGCATTCAGAAATATATTTGATTTTATTGAAAATTAATCCAAATGGTACACGTGAACGTAAAACAAAGCAGAAATACTGTTACATGTTAAATTATCAACATAATAAATTTTTATTAAGGTCAATAATACAATATTGGTTTCGAGAATTTAATTACCAGCATTAAAAGAAATCAGTGATGTTAAATAAGGATCAGAGATTAGATTACAATAGGATTAAAAGCAAGTCAGAAAGAGGTTAGGCCGATGAAGCGGGTAACCGTTTTCAATCGCCTTATTGACGCTCTAAACGCCTAGCCAATACTATCGTATAAAGTTTTTTAAATTAATCGATTATCTACGTTAATCCATTACTTGAGAATACACCAACACAAATATTAGAAGAAGAAATATGCTCTTCATTATATTGCACCGCTATGTACATACATATTGCTTCGTTTTTATATTAATAACACAAATTAACGAGATTTTCACAAACTTTATTTAAAAACGTAACATATGTTTCGCCAAACTTTGGCTTCTTCAGACGACAGAGTATTTACTACTAAATGTACAATAGAGGGTTGGATGTTTAAATAGTTAACAATATCGATTTGTGAAAGATTTTAGAATAGATTTAGGAGTGGGGAATTATTCCCTTCTATTTGATCGTTGAGTACCATACCTAACTTTTTATATTTATTAATTTCTAATTTTTCTAAAAGTGTTAATCTATGCCCTTTTGTTTCTAAATGTAAAATATCCAAATCGCTGTTGAATTGGTGGCCTTCTTCTGTTATGTGGTTTGCGTACGTGGAATCTGTCTTGTTTTTTATGTAACTATTTTTATGTTCCTGTAGTCTAAATTCAGTATAAAAAACTCATTAGAATTAATTTCAAAAATAAAGAACGTTAAATTGGAAAATAATACCAAATTAATTTCATTTGATATACAAAATTTATTCCCCAGCATACCGCCAAAGGACGTTATTAATATCGTCAAAAAATTACTTCATAAAAATAATAACTGCCGAGAAGAAAACCTAGAAATTATAAATGCATTGTCGGTATGTTTATCACAAAATTACTTTCAGTTCAATGAGCAGATTTTTACTTGTACAGATGGCTTAATTATGGGTAATTCCCTTAGTCCTTTACTAGCGGAAATTTTCTTAGATGACTTAGAGGAATCTATTATAAACTCAGGTAATAACAACTTCATATTCTGGCATAGGTACGTAGATGATATTATTACAGGTTTCACAGGTGCAAGTAGACAACTAGATATTTTTTTAAAATATATTAATAGTCTACACCCTACTATTAAGTTCACGATAGAAGAAGAAGTAAATAATATGATAAATTTTTTAGATCTAACTCTAACTAAAAAAGATAACAAAATCACATTCTCTATTTTTCATAAACCTTCTCACACAGATTCTACAATACACAATAGTTCCTTTCATCCGGTACAGCATAAATTAGCGGCCTACAACAGTATGATACATAGACTTCTAAGTGTCCCTATGTCTAAAGATAATTACCTTAAAGAACTAAATATAATTAAACAAATAGCCTTTAATAATGGTTATAACCCTTCTTTAATAGTTACTTTAATTATTAAAAAACAACACAAATTAGCCTTAAAATTAATTTATCCAATAGTTAAAAATATAGATAATAAAAAATATAAATGTTTAACCTATTTAGATCCCATGAGTAATAAAATATATAAATATTTACAACGTTGTGATCTTAACGTAGCTTATAAAACTAATTTTTCTATAGGTAAATTAATTAAAAATAACAAAGACAAAACTAATAAAGAAATGTGTTCTGGAGTTTATAAGTTAACCTGTGGTTCATGCCAAAAAGTATATATCGGTCAAACTGGTAGGAATTTCAAAAAACGCCTACAGGAACATAAAAATAGTTACATAAAAAACAAGACAGATTCCACGTACGCAAACCACATAACAGAAGAAGGCCACCAATTCAACAGCGATTTGGATATTTTACATTTAGAAACAAAAGGGCATAGATTAACACTTTTAGAAAAATTAGAAATTAATAAATATAAAAAGTTAGGTATGGTACTCAACGATCAAATAGAAGGGAATAATTCCCCACTCCTAAATCTATTCTAAAATCTTTCACAAATCGATATTGTTAACTATTTAAACATCCAACCCTCTATTGTACATTTAGTAGTAAATACTCTGTCGTCTGAAGAAGCCAAAGTTTGGCGAAACATATGTTACGTTTTTAAATAAAGTTTGTGAAAATCTCGTTAATTTGTGTTATTATTATAATGAATTTTCATCAAGTAAAGGTCGAAACTATTCAAAATTCAAATATTCATCGTTTTTATATAATATAATTATCTACTTAATCGGATCTACACGTTGTCTTGTAACTTGAGAAGCTATCATTAGGAATTTCCATTTGTTTGGGTAATGGATGGTTGGTCAGATTTTCCGTCTCCAGTGCAAAGTTTCTAATCGATTCCCTGGGGTTCGATTTAAACTTGCTGCGCTCTCATGGTCTGCTGCATTTAGCGTTAACTTCTGAAAATTCCTTCCTCAAGCACTTGCGTTTAGTAAAGCAATCACGAATAATTGTTGCACGTTAACAGATACTTGTGTTTATTATAAGGACTAGCCGTTTCGAAATTTTGTTAAATAAATTTAAATGCTCATTAACTAATGTGTTCGCTTTCTCTTGTGTGATCGCTAAACCGGAAGAGGGGAATTCCATTATTTACTAAAACAACGTAATATATCGCTTTCGGTCTCATGTTTTGGAAAATTGAAAGCTACATAGGATTAATTTCCATGCTTTTAAAAGGCAGATAGCGTAAAATCACAGCTTTGTCTAACATTTTAAAAAGGCATGTGTATTTAATCCGGCAGTTAAGGTTTTGATGTCCTGCTTTTCCGCTTAATAAAATAACTCGGTGTATAGCTACGGATAAGTCGGTGTAAATATTGGACAAAAACAACAGAGGATTATTTCACTCTTTTAAATAAAATATATTTCTAGCTTAATAAAAGCAACTCAGAAGGATTCTAAGGACACGGACATCAATCCCAGAAAATTACGTCTAAGCTATTTCCAAGTTTAATGTCACTTACGAGAGCTTAACAATCTCTTAATAGAAGTAATGAGTTCTATAAACTATAACAATAATTTAACACAATAAGTAAACTTTTGGCTTAAGCTAAAATCTTGGAAAATTATTTTATTTAGTTCAAGCCTTTTGTTTTGATATACTAGAGGTAGGATTGGCAAACTTAATTGATTTTCAATATGAAATCGGTAAAAATTCAACAAAAAAGTAACTACACGCTTTCCGTCGGTAGATTAAATTGCGATAGAGAGCTCAAGTTTTTTTCGTTTCTAGTTTTAGTAAAGTTTAAGAGCAGTGAAATTGAAATATTCAAGCAATTAGTTAAAAATATTCTCTTCTGGTTTTTTGTTGTTTAAAATATAATTTATTTATTTATTTTTAGAAAATATTGCTAGGGAAAATCTTGTATTCGCCACCAATAACGAGATTGAAATCTCGAAAATCTATTCAGGTTGGGCGTTTGTTTGCATGAAAGATAAATGAATGAAGGGTCGGAAGTGCAAACAAAAAAGTGAATAGTATTTTCGTCAACTTACAACAAGTAAAAAATTGTTTCGTAATATCCATCATAAAAAAATGGAGGCAGGTAAGGAGATGAACAAAAAAAGAGATATGTACCAGGGAGTGGCTTTAAGAATATGGATATTTCAGATTAATATCCAGCAAATGTGTCGAGATTTTTTTCATCTACTTCTTCGTAAAGCAGTAACTGTTACTGTAAACTTATTTTAGATCATACAGTATATAATCAAGGAAGGAAACATGCACGTATCTTCCGAGCTCTCTCATTAAATTTTAGATCATGTTCCGCAATAGTGTCGAATATACACATTACGTTAGTAATACAAACGTTACCTTGGATGTGTTAATATTTAGGAGGAAAGCCATCTCAGCGACAACTTTGACGCTTGAAGTCAACTGTTGAGGAAAGTCATTAAACTGCACTTCATTATTGTACCGAAAGCTGCGCCTTCGCCTCTATTCGCGGTCAAAGCAGTAATTACGTGCCCTTTAGTTAACGATTATGCAGAAAATATCGAATTCCCTTGGGAAACTACCAAAATCGCAATTATAAACCAATTTCCGGTATCGATTTGCGGTAAAGGTTGTAATTTGCTTGCTCACGTAAAAATATTCAACAGAAAGGTTTGTTTAGTCGTACATAGCATACAATCTAACCAATTAATGGAACCTAAAGGTTCAGGAAAAGTGTTCTGTAAAAGGTCGAAAACTTTCGATAATAATACAAATAGAATACGGCTGTGATATGAATCAGTGACATAACAGTGTGATTTGGGTTAGATTTTTTATAGACCATTTCATAATTAAACAATGATATATGAACGCAGTTGTACGGTATATATGCCATCATGTAGGTTCCTGTACACAGATATATTTGGTGTATGAATGTTAGCTTGTGTGCAGTTGCTAATGAACTACCGAATGTAAACAAAATTAGTTGCAGAGTTCAGTCTTTGTAGCGCTGCTTGTGGCTAATGAACAACACGTTTCGAACTTTTAGAGTACACTGAACTAACATATGTCTAGCCACTGCTCAATTATGACCAAATAGTTGCTCCCCACACTTTCGATGGTAGGTAAATAGTTCGATTCGCCCATCGGTTAACTAGAATTTCGAAAATTTCGAGTGCTACTCCATTAAACTTGTTGTGCATAGTTAAATATTTACCGCAAATCCCCGCTATGAATATAACGATTAGTTGATTAATGAATCGGATTCAATTACTGATCGATCTTTGATAGCATGATTTTAATAACCTCACAAAATCAATTAGTTGAAGGATATGACTAGAATGCTCTTCTTATTAAAAATTGTTAGCTTTTATAAAAAAAATGTTTTTCAACGAACTAGAGAAAATATGGAACTGAGGGTGTTACGTTATCCTTTTGGGTAGGTTTGTTTATCCTATGAGTTATTACTTATAAGTAAATAAAAACGACATGGTTTCTGTATACATTGTATTGGCTGAACATTTATTAGTTTTTCTTTATAATTACTTTAACATCCTTTAATATTATTAATGAAATGAGTAGTAAGGAGTTTTCGGTGAAAGCAAATGTCGCTTTGAGTACGTCTGCTCCAGTTACGAGTATCAGAGAAGTTAACACAGTTTGCAGAACCTTGATCTTATATTCATACATTATTTATCTTGTTAAAGAAACGTTTAGAATTGAAAATGGGAACCAGTAAAAGTTACAATATTATAATATATATATATATATTTGTACTTGAAGATTTCCCCATTAGAATTATCTTATCTCCTTTATATTTCGAGAAGGTTATCCGCATAAAATTTTCTGTTCTTTATGTTTACTGCTTGATTGCTAAACGGAACTCTCGGGAGTGCAAACTTTTCTATTTAAATTGAGTTTTAACTCTCGGGGAGGCCAGGTAAGTCAAGCACGAACGAATTAATAATTAACTCCGTTGAGATGGAGAATATGGAGAAAAAGAGAGACAGAAGGAGGGGTAGTGGCAGTAGCACCAAAGCAAACGGCCAGAGCCTTTCGAGGACTACTCGTCACCCCAAAGTGTGTTAATATTAAAACGAATCGCTTGAGGACATGCGAAAATCGTATTAACTGCGGTCGAACAGAGCTGCAAGAGGCGGAACGTTAGCTGTACGGTCCTGGAACATGCATATAGACTGCCACTGTCGGCGGTCATTTCATACATATATTTATAGCTTAACTCGGTGAGCTTTATTTATGAACTGTAACAAATGGAATATGTCACTTGCAAATTGTACATTTGCATACATTCCGCAGACACGGAGGTGTGCACCAACTATACGTAATAATACTAGCCGCATTTGGTAACCATTGCAACCAATGCAAAGGCTCGGCTGATCCTGTAAAAAATTAGTCCCGGCTTTAACTTTGAATTTCACATATGACTATTCAAATTGGATATTTCTCATACACGCGCGGCAAATAACAGACACACTTTCCCGTTTGACGCAAAATTTTCATCGGAACAATACAATTTAGTGAGAAAGTGAAAAAAACGTTGTACAGTGTTCCAGGATTTCACGGAAAACAGAAAATTCGACAAATTTAAAACGAGTTTTAGGGATAAAACAAGCCTGCTATTTATACGATTTGTTTCAGTTATATACCATGATATTAAAAATTTTCTATTATTTCTTGGTCGAAGGTAAAAGGAATAAAGAAAATTTAAGGTAAATGTAGTCATAGTAAAACGGATTAGAAGACCATTTAATAAATCTTGAAAAACTTCATGTATTAAGCACAAATAAAACAAGCACAGTGATTATTTCATTACTAAACTAAGCCTAATACAAAATGACTTATATACCAATTTAAATCTAAAATGGAGGCATTAAACTGTTTTGCCACAATTAAAAGGTTTAAAGGGAGTGAATTATTCAGATCAAATTGGTCGTTTATTATTAATCCTAATTTATTTATTTCTATGTGTTCCTTGTAACAGGTGTTGGGCATATATAGAATTGGAAATTTTATTTTTATAGCTTTTCCGGTGTTTATTTATTTTTTCCTTGGAACTTCTCCTTGTCTATACCCTATAATAAGCTTTGCTACGGGAGCAACAATTTAGTTTATAAACCCTTGATTTAAAATTTTTGTTTGTCGGGTCTCTATTGTTTATTATAAATTCACCTAATGAGTGTATTTTTTGAATAATTTAATGAATGATTAAAATACTTAGCTTTTACGTTTCACAGATTTAAAAATGTTTTACCAAGCGATCAGCTTAAAAACAATTTCTAAAAAAACGATTTCGATTATGTAATTTTTGATGTATTTCCCAATGTTGTTTTATTTGTGATATTGAGTTAAAAGAAATAAAAGCTTCCTCCATTCAATATATTAAGCAGTTTACTTATTTGAATATCAAAGAGAATCTTTTTCTACAAGATCCTGTTTCTTCCAAAACTAAACCTTTTAGAGTGGATATTGAAAATATTCAAATACAATCTTACACAGTCACATTCTGGATTAAAAAATGTCATTTTGTTGCCACCAAATTGTGTAAATTCGGTATGCATTTTATTGTAAAGATACCTAGAAGTAGTTGATTGGATATGGAAGTAGCTATGAATTTTATTAAATCATTTATTATCATATCACCAACTACCCATTTATGTGCCAATTATATCAGTTTAGAATGAAATTAATCCTACATCACTAATTTTGTTACACAAATGTCAATCAGTGCAGATTTTACATATTATGCAAAATATTTTGCTGGATGCTAATCAAATTCTGGAAATAATGATCTAGCAATTAATTTATTTAACTGCGACGATCGCGGATAACTATGAAGTGAAAATTAAATTAGTTTCATTTTGATCCAGGGCTATACACACGTCTATAATATACGTATACATATATGTACATCCATCCACAGTCAGCAGTCCTTAATTGCAAACCTCGTGCCATGCTATAACAATAAAAACTTTTCTGTCTTGATTGGATCTGACTTTATTTCCGGCGTCCTGTTTATTACTTTTCCTGTTTCAGATAGCTTCTACCGAAATTTAATGTCATCTTCTTTGAAAAATTGATATAGGTACTATCCTACCTACTGCCAAAATTGCGTCTCGTCTCGTTGTAAATATCGACTAAAGTAGACGTGGGTATAAAAAATTAAATCAGAACTTTTTCAAATTGTTACTAGAGGGAAAGTCCACTGCAAAAAGGTTTGTTTACGTTTACATTATGATAGGAAAATGTAGCTGCGTAGGTACAGGTAAATTGAAACATTTGAAATGAGATTGTCAGTTTTCCTTCACAATTGGTTTTACAAAACTTTTGTTTTATTAATCTTTTTTGGAATTGAAGCTTTATTGTTTGTTTGTTCGGAGAAAATATAAAAACATTCGACACGCCTTTCGTTCCATTTTATTACAGTTACTTATACTCCTAATGGTAAGTAGCAGAGTTTAAGAAGTATTTAATTTTACCGATTATATTTTTTCGAGATAGGTATCTCATGTTTTTGGGAATAAAAATTTGCATATGAACACATAAGCATAAAGGACAAGATAAACGTACGCAATAATCCACCTTGTCTTCTCTGTTCTCTTTTAATACCTGACAGAGAAAGAGCAGCTGTTTCTTTGGTGAAATATTGTCGGCTTTTTACGACAGTGGCGGCGCTCCGTTTGACAAATAGGACGAGGGCCGTCGCGACGCACAAGGATTACTCAGCGACGTTACAGAATATGACGTCTGCAATTTGCAACTACACGTTGGCCGAAGGAGGTTACGCAATTTTTCAGTGCATCAAAGCCACCTGGGAGGTATTTGTACAAACGAAATAAAACGACAAACGGAGCGTAGTTCAGCTCATGCTCCGTCACCTTGTTCGTCCAACTTTTCTTCGCTTGTTCCGGTTACGTCACTTCCCTCCCAGGTCGATCGTCCTGAAATATGGCATCGCTTATAGGACCAAGGAGTGTTCGTTTATCTCAACAAAACAATTGGGCTGACGGGAAGGGAACAACTGGGTTTTTTATCGTCATGTTATCGACCGTGAAATATTTCCCTTTTCTAAGGAACCATCCAGATTGAATTCAATCGGGCAATAACAAATGACTGTTTGTTTCTTCGACGTGTGTTTCCTCTTGTCCTCATCTAGTTGTCTGATTTTTGTTAAATTTTTTATCTTGCACACGAATAATGTCAAAATGTTTTGCGATGAGTTAACGGAGAAAAGCTACAATGATCTGTTATTAGTTAATTACATTTATGGGAGTAGTTATTTTTAGCTATTCTTTTATGAGGTTCGTTTTGCACTTATTTGCCCTGCACAATGAACGTTCATGAGCAAATATAGGGTCTACTAATTGTGTACTAAAATAATTATTATACATGGTGAGTTTTATCAAAATTGTGAAACTATTGGGCCATTTTTTTTTTGTGTTGTTATGATAATGACTTTCCATTTTTATTGAACAACTGTATTAAACCGTTGGTATGACCTTTAAATGGAGCTAATTTAACCGGATTAATCGGAAATTGGAACACTAATGAAGATGCCCTATGTAAATTTTGGTGTTTAGTAGTAATTCGAAACTAATTATATTTCAAATTGGGACTGCATTATCGGTAGGTAATATGCTTCCAATTCATTAAATAATGTATACTTTTCAATACAGGTATGTGAATTTTTTTTTAACATTCGATATCAGTGGTTAATAATAACAACCTACAGCATTTTTATTATCAAGAAAATTATATTTCTTTCCTCCGTACATTGCAAAATCGGGTTTTTTATTTTTCTCAAGGGATAAGGTATTAAAGCAAAAAGTTCCACCTTTATTATACCACATTACATTATACAGACTTCTTTTTTGTGTAAATACGTACGTATACACAGACATAAATGTGTACCTAACCTAATCCTTTTCCGATGTTTTTTTATTTCAGTTCGTTTAGTATATAGCAAGGTTACATGTTTTATTAAAGTTCTCATTTAAATTCGTTACAGCACTTAAACCGGAGTACGAAACACGTTTCTTTCTTTCCATTGTTCGAAATTTCGAATTTGTCGAATTTGAATTTAAAAAAAGAACCTTTAATACGATTAGTATATTGCTAGTGGGATGTCTTATTCTTTTCCTCAATTTCTACGTAGCACTGCCCATAAAATGAGTTTTTATTTTAACATTTTTCGTGTATTCATGACGTAAATATAAATAAGTGAATTATTCAAGAAGAAAGTGAAGAATTTGTATTTTTTTAAAAAATAAATTTTTATTAATCAATAGATAATATGGGATCATGAATCTGTTCTATTTGTGACTTAAAATATTTCTCAAGATTAAACTGAAAGTTAAGTATATTTTATTTAAGGACCCTAAAATGCAGAAAATAAAGAATATTCGATACATGTGGATTGGACGCAAATTTCTCGATACCACTGTCAAATGCATTCATTCCATCAGATAACACGATAGGTTAAATTTCTTCAGAAAGCCGTAAGATTCTTTGACATTAGCCCATTTTCACTTACTGAATTTCGACCAGTGAAAACTGAGAAGGGCGGAAAATAACGACAACAATAAGCGTAACAACTAGGACAGAAAGATAAAAATCCAATTTCAATAAAAACCGTCCACAAAAAGGGTACTTTTATCAATATTTAAGAGTTGCTTGAAAATATCAAATGTATAATATTAAATTTTTTTGTAATTACGAATTTTTTGAGCTGATAATTTGAGATAATCCCTCTCATCGGCAATCAAGGTACAAAAGAATGATGTGCTCTGAAAATATAAATTAAAGAAAGATAATTTTTAAAATTCTTGTGCGATGTGTACAAATTCTTTAATCAAATCTAAATTTAGGCGACTTCTTAGTACCAACCTCATATAGTAAAAGAAAGGTCTTACCCCGTTTTACCACAACACTATTTTAATACGGACACGTGTTTCGCTCACTTACTTAGCGGGGTAAGATCTTTCTTTTACTTATTTGCAATACCACAGTCTCCTTCATTCTTTACCTCAATATAATTTTGTGTCTAGGGCTGAGAAAAAAAATTGCTGACATAAATCTACACCTGAAGAGAGCCTATATAAAACAAATATATTTTAATATATAAGATTACCTAAATTATAACTACATATTTCTTAAAAAGGAATAATTAATGAATTAGCATTATCACGCATTTCATTTGCAAAATTATCCTTTAAATGTATTATTATTACCCCCAAGATATTTGTAAGAATCTGTAGTGTTATAACATTTAGAACTTGTGACTTTTCTCCAGCTGTTCCTGTTATTATTTCCGATTTGCTGAAATATTATTCCAAGTGTATCATGTTCTCTGACCGTTTGCGGTATCTATTGCCGTTTGTGGTCGGATTGTGGTTGATTCGAAAATCACCTAGCAGATATCAACATAATTTGTTTCTGGCCACATGCCATACATACATATATGGTTAAGCCCATATTTCTAAAATTACGAGGGTACTTGAAGCTTTAGTTAGTTTAAAAATCTCAAACTTTTTATAGTCATTTATCGATGAAATTACTTTCATTAATTCCATGACAATAAAAACTTATAAGTAGTACCATAAATACAAGACTATTAAAATAACTAAGAGAAGTTTCCTGAATTATTCGTCTTAAGGTTTATATAAATCACTAGCAATATCCGGAGTTGCCCGGGTAAGAATATATATTACACGCAGTGGCGGCACGTGGTCGAATACGAAGGGGGTTCACAAAGTTAATAACAGGTAGGTAATATCAGAACATGAAGCGTATTTCACGATGTTGTAAATGCACCGCAGGCGAAGATTTTAAATATTTTTAGGAGAAACAAATACTTATGGCATTTAATAACACAATAAATAAAATCCTAACGTTTACTTATACAGGAAATCCATTCGTCTATGTTTTGCCGACAAATGTGACAAATCCGTAACCCCTGTCCTTGTCCACTCAACACTTTCATTAGGATTACCGGCAAAAATGAGGCACGGAAAGCAAAATAATGCGTTTAATTTATTACACCCACACAACCACGAAGTTTTTTTATACTGTTCTACTTTAAACACACGTTTGAACTTTTTATTTTTTAAGGTACACTCTTGTGTCAGCTGTAGTTTTGGGCGAGGTGGACCCCTTTTCTTTATTTCGAAACGATTTTGAAAATTATTTGAATTTTCTTTAATATATCTAACCGAACACGACTCCATCATTTACGTAATATTTTAATTAACACGTATTGTGCAATAAATTGTGCGTCATTTACAATTAGTGGACTTTAAACTCTGAAATCTGAACATGCTTCTGAACATAATTTTTTTACTATCGGTTCCTACCAACACTAGCTTCCAGAGCCTTTAAAAATGACTCGTACTGGACATTTTCACCAGGTGGCAGGCTGGCAGGCTAACCGAACTTGCAAAACCCTGGCAGACTGTCGGGTACCCGTGCCGACGTAGCACCACATTATTCCGGCTGATTCCAGCTTCTTGTGCAGTGCACCTAAACGGTGTATGTTGAGTGTATTTTATCTTCCATTTCACGCGTCCGACGCCTCTCTTTCTAACACATGGACATCACACGGAGTATCGCTCTCGTGATATGTTCAGAATCAAACTTGAACCAAAAAAGTTAGGTAAACTCGTCAGCGACACAACAAAAATTTAAATATTTTCTATGGGTTACGGGTTGGTGTTTTGTAACTAAGAACTATGAAATGGTAAAAGAGATGTATATTATACGATAATCATCAATAATATAATAAATATTAAAAGGATAAAATTATATGGTGTAACTAGTTTAATTTTTAAGTGGGTTCACTGAACAAATGCACCTACAGTAAAACCGCCACTTTGATGGAACATTCTAGAATATTCGCTAATTTAGAACTATCCAAAACATCCCATAATGATTCAAAACATTCTCTAACTTTTTTTAACATTCGCTTCAAAATTCTGGAACATTCTTGAACATTACCAAATCATTCTGAAATGTTATAATTAAACATTGTTTTACTTCCTAGAACATATTTGAACTCCCTGTAAAATTCTAAAAAAATCTGCTTCATTCTCATTCCCACTCCGTGCTGTTTGCTAGGTGAGTAGTGACATCAGTAGACGCCTGGCGGGGATGACTAATCAATTGATAATAATTGATCAGTTATCGACCATTGAGAGTTAAAGATTATTACAGTACTAATATCGTTATTAAAAAATGGGGATTGATCGTAGAGGGGTGAAAATTAAGGGTTGTATGTATTTTTGTATGCTGTATCATAAAAAAATAAAAACAAACAATTTTGTCTAAAAATTAAAAAGACAATTTAGGGGTGGACCACCCTTAACATTTAGGGGGATAAAAAATAAATTTTGGCCGATTCGCAGACCTAACCGATATGCACACAATATTTCAGAAAAATCGGTCGAGCCATTTCGGAGGAGTTTAATTACAAACACCGTGACACGAGAATTTTATATATTAGATTAAGCAATCACCAAAACATAAATCCCCATCTTAGTCAATCATAAATAAGCCATTGATCGATCGATTGATTGATTAATTAATTATCTATTTCTTTAACACTAGAAATAAATGGAAAATAACTTCTTGTCTTGTACCCTCAAAAAAACTTTGTAAGTAATTTGATCATCACCCATAGTCTATTGTTTTTAAGTGGTAGCTCAGCCAATAAAACATTAAAGGTTTGCTAACTTGTTTTAAAAGAGGGCAGCTTAAACTTTATATAATAACAATGTTAAGGGATAATAATGATTGTTGAGTCTATCTTTGCAGCTGATATTCACTAAGTTCTACAGAACCTATCAAATACCTAAAACGTCATTGCGGTACTTATCCTTAAGATTTGCAACTGTTGTTATTACTTTGAAAATAATCCTATCAAATTTTTTGAATATATTTTGAACTTTGCAGACACAAGTGATTAAGAGAATCCACAGGGTGCTTCGTTTAAATGATGCTGTAATGGACAATTTCGAGTAGGTCACTTGGTGACAGATTTATTGCCTGAGATGCCACTTTGAAAGAATTAGACAATAGAGACAATTGAGTAGAGAATGTTTGGCATCTTATTCCTTATAAGATATGGAACGCATTTCATTTTCTTTCAACAGGTTTTATTGTAGCAAATAGTCTACATGAATAACTCCTATCTGAGGAAATCTGTTGTAAGATGCATAAAGTGGGGACTATCTCATTCGGATTTTCTCATATCACTTTGTAGGTATTCGGGCACTTATTTACACTTTGATGAATCACCATGTACATTCTTTTTCTTCGTTTTCTTTTTTCGCTCGCTATTTGCTCCGTCGCGGTCCACCGTAACTGATCCCGGTGGACAAACAAAAAGGAAAAGCGCAGCTTGCTTGCTTTTCTTTGCCAAACGTGTGGATCATCAATCATCGTAAAAGATGGAACGGTCGCGCCGCATCGCGTCGCATACATACATACATTCATACACACTCACACACACATACACATATTTCTTTCGGCCAACAATCCGCTACCTACAGTTTACGCTCTAAATATCTAAAAAGGATCATCTCTGAAGACGAGCTCCGTTCTCCACCCTCCGACACACAACCACCTTTTGTGTCGACACGGAATACGTTGTTGTAGAAAAAGTGCCACGTCAGGGCCGCTTTTGTTTTTTAAAACGGATAGATAAGCACCGCGTCGCGTCGTATCACATCGCGTAGTGTCGTCGTCGTTACGGAAGCGATACGCGCGGTCCTTTTTTAACGCATGGCTTCGCTGCTAATGACTTTTAAACAAGAAAAAGAACCTGTCCCGGGTCCAATATATTTTAACTCCCCCGAAACGAAAAAACAGAAAACAAAAGCAAGCAAGTACACCAGCGAAATTTCCTTTTTAATGTCATCGTAAAAATTTCAGTAAAATATGCAAAAAAACTGTACCAATACATACTATACCCGACTACACCTGTTTCTGAAGGGTAGGTTCTTCATGATAAGAATAAGAAAATTGAAAAAAGACCATAAGTACAAGAGCCATTAAAATAAGGAACATTTATGTAAATAAAAAAGTAAACTAGTTCCACTATTATTATTTTATAATTTGTAATTTTCGGCGAAGACATTTTTAATTAAACAAACGACAATATATGAGTCGTAACAACAGGAAAAAATGTTAATAAACTCGAAAAATGCAAACAACAAATTTACCCTTTAATACAATATCCATTAATTACTTTTTCTTATAGGTATATACTTTAAGTTAAAACATTTTGTGATAGATATTTACTTTAGCCATCTTATAAATTTTGTTTCTAAATTTTTTTGTTACATAATTTAAACAATTCGGAGTTTATAGTTCGAAATACTATTAATTATGAAGAAGTATGGTTAACATGATTGGTAATATCATCTATCTGCTTTATTTTAGCTTTATATAATGATCATTATAGACAGATTAAATAGCCAGCATCCTCGTGCATGAACAATGCATTATTCTAGGTTTATAGGGATTATTAGAATCCGTAGTAATCTTCGTAAATGCTTAAGCATTAACACATGAGCCTCGGATTTTGACAATTAGCAATGCATAATTGGAACTAAAGGTAATATTTATACCTTATGTAAAATTGCACGAATAGCCATGGATAGTACGAGTTGACCACCATGAACTTTGAATTTGCTTAAACTTGTGCGTAAGCACAGAAATATAATTTATTTGAAATAAATACAATTAATGATTACCTACTTTCTTATATCTTAAATTCATAAATTGCAAAAATTGATTTGTATTTACCCAATAGGTTTTGAAATTCAGAACTTAAAAGGGCAACATTGGAATTTTATAATTCATGTAAAGGACTTCTTTAAAGGCATTTTAACTGCATGTGAAATTCTTAGGTCTCATATTCCGATTTCATTGACTTTTGATAACGATAAGTACAAATAGAAGACGGTAGTGAAAAATCTGGGGCAGGTGACATAAATAGTGACGAATACTAGGTAATTCAGGGTGATATTTAATCTTTTTGTATAAAATAAATTTTGTTACAAAATACACGTTTAAATAAAAAAATTGTAGCCAGAGAATTTTTTACAGAACATTAAACCTATCAACAACATTATCAGAGCCAATATTGTACCTCATGGCGTTCTGATCAGTAATTAAATTTTTAACTAGTTATTTAATGTTCAACGTTTTTAACTTTTAACTATTTATTGTATTTATATATTATACACCTTTTTAATAGTCATCAATTATTAACTGTTTTATTTATACAATGCATGTGATTCTTTTTTCTTATTTATTTTGTTTTGTACGGCACAGTTCATGAATTAGTTTTCACCGACTTATAAAAACTACCTTAATAAAGATTCAAAAAATTGAAGGCGAAACGTTGGGTCGTTTTTAAAGTACAAAAAAAAATGTTTGATATCCCTTTTTGGTTCTGTTTATGTTTCTGATTCCAATAAGGAGAACAATTATGCAGTATTATACCTATTGATATTTAATCGAATATGTGGAATTGTAGTGTTTTTATAATTAAAAAAAATCGATACAATTCAATTTTCACCCTGTATATCTGCCTGCTAACAAAATATAGAAATGAACAAATTAAGTTCATAAATAAGATAATTCGTTTAACGACTGCGAGGGTTGTAGCTGACACTACCTAATTAAATCCGTTTAAAAACTTCACTTTTTAAGCAAACAATGCCGGAACACTTGTCAAGGTAGACTTAATTAAATACCTATCTTATTTATTCTTGCGGTTAGCCAGTCTACGGAAACACGAAGGTATGACGGCGTTCGTTTTCTTTCCCGAAGACGTCTCGAGACTATTTACTTTCCCGGTCCCAATTTGCACAAACTTCACGGAACTTTTAAACCGGAAGCAATAAGTTCCCGTGAACGGATGTACAATTTTCTATTAAACCCCCGTTTTAAACTGCAGCTAGCAAACTACAAAGTTGTTTTCGCAGATGAATACCTGAATGGAAGGCCTGTCGTAAGGATCAAGTTCGCGAAAGCTGCTACACTTTTGTCGAAATCAACTGGGAAACTTACAATTAAGTAATGTAGAGCCGTTTCGAAATGAGCGGAAGTTGAAAAACTTTTAATGGTCACCTATACCAATTATCTTGTTCTTGTTACGGGAATAATTGGAATATTAAATAAAATCCTTTCGATATCATCGTGAGATTAAATGCATTCTTGAAAAGAATCATTAATGTTTTATTTACCGTACGAGTTTGCTGTTTACTTAGAGTTCCTCACTTTTGCTGTAAAACGTATTAATTTTATTCTGTAAATTTAACGTTTTAAGCAGAGGCAATTAAAAAGTAATATAATTGGAAAAGTTAGTCAAATTTGAGTCACGTATGACTTAACTCTGTTAATTTTCTATTTCAGGCATGAAACATTGCATTGACAAAAGTTGTTAATTGAAATTTCACCCTTTGCCAAACTTCCACATCACCTCTCGATCACACCCGCACTTTACCCCGTGTATTTAATGGGCTGTCATCTTGTTATGTCACTTTTAGTCAGGTCGCTCAGCAATTTGCCAGTCCTTAGTGTTGTAATGGTCGCAGTCGAAAGGTGACGGATCGCTATTATGCTCGATTATTGATTTACCGAACACATCACTTCACAAACTTAATGTAACTTAGGACCCTGTTCAAAACATGGAACCCTGGTTTTAGGCAGACGCTTTGTAACCTTTAATCTACCGGTTGTAGGCATCAGGAAGCTTTGTTGGGTATTTACTTGCAAATGAAGAGGATATTTTAACATATTAAAATGAATTGATGGAAAATTGCTTTTGTAGTGCAGTAATTAGCAACAAAGGAGTTATAAGTTTTATTTATTGTGTTTAGCCATTTCAGACTGATGTGACGGTAAATTCACTTAAATTTTCTTCAATGTCCTTACAGGGATAACGAATACCAGCTAAATTTAATTGCTTCACGTAGTATCTTCTAAAAAGCACTTTTATTTACCTAATTATATTTAAATTGTGTAAATGGTCTTGTAGGTAACCTATGTGACACTGCGGTTTACCACGTAACAAGGCGTTAGCGATAACAAGACGAAAGTGACAAGCCATAACAAGGCGCAATGACACTAATACGTACGTTAAACAGCGGATTTACTGTTAGTAAATTTACCGCGAGGAAACGAAGTTGCCGTTAATCCTAAATTGTGCATGGAAATCTATAAACCGCCTGACTCACTGACTGACTGGTGCATTCAAGCCAATCTAAAATTTCTACCCGATTGCGAGGGGATTTGTATTTACTTCTTTACACAAATGATGTTTGCATAAAGACAAATATAATTGAGAAATTGAGTTTGGCAACGGGGGCTTATCATAAACAGAAAAATTTTCGATGACAAGTTTGCAATATACGCGATGACGCTGAATAGTTTTCAGTAAGTTGTGATAGTCTTGTTTTTTAAGCTACTTCATCAGGACCTAGTTTTCTTTATATAAACTGAGTACAGTGTGCTCATTCTGAGAAATATAACGGGAAACATCCCCCACGCGTTTGACTAATTTTGAGCGCAAGGTTTTAATAATCTACCTTACATATGAAGACTGGAAAACTTTGGCAGTTGTTGTAGAACGAACAAAATAGCTCAAACCCCAACGCCAAAACACGACACTTTAGTTGTCCGAAGCACTTTTCGGTAACAAAGTTACCTTCTTCAGGGACTGAAGTGAACTAAACCTAAAAGAGAACTAATCCTAATATATACTAAAAGTTGTTAAGGTTCAGTGAACATGGTTCAGCAGCAATGGTGATGATGTTCAATGGACCTTGACAATAACAAAAAATAATAATTATACTAGACTAAATAGCGGAGATCCAGGGATAGGACCATTGTCATTGTTAAGTAAAATTTGGTTATTTTTACAAATGTATAAACTTTCAAAACTATCTAGTAGACAATTATTCCTAACTTCCTTAACTAATTTAAGATTATTAATATTAATATTATGTTCTTCAGTAGGAATATGTCTGGCAACACTAGATTTTTCGGTTCTACCAAACCGTGCATGAGCTAAATGCTCCTTGAACCTAGTTTGGATCGAGCATCTAGTTTGTCCAATATATTTTTTACTACAGTCATTACAGCTAATTTCATATATCCCCGAGTTTTCTAAGAAAGGAATTTTATCCTTGGGGTTACCGAGGAGAGTTTGAAGGGAGTTACCACTTGAACTGTAGGCAATGCGAAAACCAAGTTTACGAAATATGCCTTCGAATCCTCGAGTAAATCTTGGCTCGTATGGCATAGTATTAAACTTAGTCTTACTGGTGTCAGTTTGAAAAGTCGAAGATCTTGAAACAGAATTCTTAAATTTAATCTTATTAACTAATTTATCAATGATGTTACTATTGTAACCATTGTCAATCGCAATTTTCTTGATTGTACAGAGTTCCCTATGATAATCTACTTTTATTTAGAGGAAAACTAAGCAATCTATGTACAAGGAAATTAAAACTAGCCATATTATGTTGGTTATAAATCTAGAGGTATTAGTGGGTTTTCTATAGATATCAAATTCTAAAGAATTTCTATTTCTTATAACCAGCGCATCTAAAAATGGTAGCATGCCATCTTTTTCAAATTCAACAGTAAATTTGACCGAAGGGAAACGTGAATTTAAAACATTAAGAAAGTCTTGTAGACTTCTGGAGCTCAAATCGAAGATAGCGAAAATGTCGTCCACGTGTCTAAGCCATATTCGAGGAAAAAAAGGTCTATTTCAAAGCGACTCATGAATAGATCGGCTATAAAGGGTGATAAGGAATTCCCCATAGCTGTTCCTTCTTGCTGTTCGTAGAAGCAACCGTTTATTTGAAAATAATTTTGCCGCATACACATTGAAGTTACTCAGCTACAATGTCATCGGCGAAACCATTTTTCTACCTTACAGTCCAGACTTGGATTCCAGAAACCTTTTTCTAACCAATAATTCATCCGATGGCTTGCAGAAGAACAGGTTTGTTATAAATAAAAAAAAAAGTTTTCTCGTAAGCTGAAGGTATCACTCATTTGATTTTCGGGGTGTAAGTTCTTGATATCTTTTCCAAATATTTGTTAGAAATTTCACCATATCAATTACTGCAACTTTCAGAATACAATTCCAAGAATCAAACTTCCTGTACGGACAAAACCAATTTCATTGGCAGGTACCTGCATATGAAACTGTTCGTTCCAAGTTAGTTTGATGGTAATGTCTTAATAGCCAACATAACTTTAGTTTCAAATAAGACATTTGATATGGAAAGTTCCTGTTTGATTAGCAATGGGAAGTCTGTCGTGGAGATTTCGTAATTAGTTCTGTCACTGATCAAGAGTTTAATCTGCCAAATCAGTGCAGTTGGTAGACAAAAGTTCCTTAGTTTACAGAAACGTTATCTTTTTATACCAACTTCAACATGTTGACTTATTAAGTCCATGTTTCTTAAACTTGATTTTTTTAGGTCCAATAAACACATCAATTATTTAATTAATGATTTATTATTTTTTTTAATTAATTTCGTGTCAAGGATTTAAATCTTTTTGTGATATTATTTTTCAAATGTGCTATTATCTTCATAGGGGGATAAATGGTTACCATGGTACCTGTACCTTGTATTAGATTAGAGTATATTTAATAATGTATCTAACAAATAATGACGTGAATCAATCAATGCATGTTGCCACAGGGTGGTTTGCATGATCCACCTATGTAATATTATATTATTCGCCGTCAATTCCACCCCGCTCCTGACATAGCTAAAATAATGTTTCACAGTGAAATTAAGAAATTAACTATGTATAATACTAAACGATAGCTTCATCACCCTCAAAACTTTTTTACCCTTTTCAAATTTTTAAGGATACTTTTATTTTTTATTCATTATAGTTGTTGTTGACAATGCTGACGAACATAAATTTCTATATGATGCATTTTAATAGTAGATGCGTTTTCTTTTACAAATTCCTTCAGATGTATAATGCATTTTAAACCTAGCTACTGGGCGAGGCGCGTTCTTTGTACGACTTTCACGCCCTAGACAACGGGTATTGCATATCTAAACCAAAAATATGAATATAATGATGCATAAAGGATGGACGCTGTTTGGAATGCATTTTGTAGTCAGCAAGTTGCGATTTTTCCGATCGAACATTTTCACATTGGTACGGCAACGTTATCTACATTTTTTGTCACCATTCTTTTCGTAATGCCTTCTATACCATCGCATTTAATAATTTTTAAAATTATGAAAGACACAAGTATCTACTAAATAAAAGGATATCAACAAATACGTAATTAACCTTTTAATTTGTTTGTTTCTTCTGAAATTTCTTATTTAGCTCGCAAAATAATCGGTTAATTAAAAACTTATTTAAATTAGGTACACGATTTACGAAAAGCATTTTAGTAGATAAGATACATTTTGTGTAAACCATCAAACATTTGATTATGATGATTCGTTTTCTGATTAACAGTTTCAGAAAAGTTGGTGGTTTCACATGGCGGTAAGAGAATTGGGTCAACACCAACAAAAGACTATAGCAATTAGGGCGAAAGCTCCGCCGCAATTTGAGTTTTAATTCGTAAACGTCCTCGAAAAATCTAGATTTCCAGAGTGCGCCTTTAATGTGTAAAGTGAGAAGTCAACGCGGATCGTTTCGACCAACCACCTGTCGTTTACCACTTACCGCTGAACTACCGACCAATTTTCTCATTTGTAAGACTTCAGACGGTCTACTGCATTTTAGTTTGAGAAAATTGCTACACAGCTATAGGTACTACGACCGAGTGCCGCTAAATGCCGACAAAGCTTGAGAATTTAAATGACACCGTTATCTTCCTTGAAAAACTAAACGAATTTTATTCAAATACAAAATTTTAAAGCGCAATGATATGTGGGTTAGTTGGAAATAAAAATAGTAGCATGGTGAGGGTAAGGAAAGACCCACTTAAGTTAAATATGATTTAGATTGTCTTTTTATTCTTCTATTGTTCCCAAAGGGTTTGGTTAGTTTATGTAAAAAGTACCCATCAAATGAACGAGTGAACGAACCAGTTGAAGCGACTTATTCCTTTATTCGTCATCAATTTTTGTTAGGTAGGTTTAAATTTCAAAAATCCATTGAAATTTTCAAATAATCCTATTATAAAAGCAGACTGAGACCATTAATAATGAAAAAACCCTTACCCCTTTTCTCCTGAAAGAGCGCAAGTGGCCAAGTTCAAATATCTTAATGAGAAGTTGGTGCTCTTACCTGAAATAAAAGAGAAAATTATATCAGTTGGAAATAATTGATAACAACAGTCAAGTCTTTTAGTTGGAATTAATTCGTTTTTGAATAGAGTCTAAACAAAAGTTTTTTTTTGTCTGGATTATTCTTTACCTGACTTTTGGGCTATTGTACTGTTATTAACGAACTTGACTGCCTATACAATTTTTTTGTTATAAGTAGATTTGGTATTTTTATTTTGTTAAAAATTATTCGTTTATATTTTGCGCATAAAGCACAATCTTTTATATAAATAATACCTATAGCAAGTACTTAATATTACACAATAATGAATTATATTTTGTGGGAATAATAACTCATTAGTGATTACAGTGAATAATGAATTAGTAATTCAAAGTAAATAGGTGTAAAAATTTATTAGATTTTGTGCAATCGACGTATTTGTGTTTGGATTGCATCCCTTTCTTGTTCTTTGTTACGTCATCAACCGAGAAAGTTGTGATTATTCTCGTTATGTTCTCCACAACGTGACACGAGGCCCAACCGCCGCTTCCACAATTTGCGTCTTCGTCATCAGCCCCGAAACAATGGTAATTAATCACCAATTTGAGTGACGGCAGCAATTACACTTCTTATTACTACTCCCTGAATATCATCAAAAACCTATTTCGGTAAAGTTTCGGGGAAACGCAGCAGTTGCTGATGCAATCTCCTACCGTTCGCTTTCATTCTTGAAATATTCGGGATTTCGTTAATTAGATCGGTTGTTGTAGTTTAACCCAAATCTCCATTCATTTAAAACAATACCGCATTCGTCGTTTTGACAGACGATTGGAACGACAAATGGCAGAATTAACGATGTCGTCTTTTTCTACTGCAATTCCTTTGAAATCAGTGGTAGAAATGAAATAACCATTAACCAACAATACGGTTATTGAACTAAATTTTTATTTTTTAATACAAAATTTTTGAATACAGCTGAACATTCGATACATGTTATTTTTTACTGACGACATTACCATTCAAAGGTATTAAAAACATGATACTTAGGTAAAAAAAAGTGTCTCAAGTTTAAAGCATATAAGTAGAACTATTTCAGAACCTCATGAGCTTTCGGTATAAAACACTTTAACGAACTTTCACTAAATATTTATTGAATCTCTCTACACATGCGTTTCTTTCATAATGTAGAGGCCCTCTCATCATTTTTTTTATTTGGCTTGATTTTCGGGTGCACCACAGACACACTTTTTCAAAAATATGTTTCAGAGTCATTTAACGCTGTCTTTACCAATAAGGCAAAAATTTTTCACGAAAGAAATTTTCAAAAATGTTTCAAAAGCTTCAAATTTCCGGTATAGTTATACTCGACCTTTGTAGTCAATAACCGAAATGTTTAGGTAGTGAATTACTCAAATATACTGTTAATGTAAGTGGGTAAAAAGGTTTTTTCCTCTGAACTTTAGGAGAGTGAGAGTAAAATTCTCTAAATCTAAACTAAATCGACAGTGTGGTTTAAAAAGGCTTTTAAGTTAATTGTTATTTGTTAAATTAAGGTTTCATTTCTTTTGAGTTGTGTTGATTATGTTATGGTATTTAAAGGTTCTCTCTCTCTCTCTCTCTCTCTCTCTCTCTCTCTCTCTCTCTCTCTCTCTTTTCCCTCTCTCTCTCTCTCTCTCTCTCTCTCGTCTCTCTCTCTCTCTCTCTCCTATTCCCAATCAATGTTATTTTCAAAAATGTTTTTTTGTTTTGAAAATACGGACTAAAATTGAGAGAGAGAGAACCTTTAAATACCATAACCTAACCCACACAATTCAAAGGAAGACACTTTAATTTGACAAATCTTGAGAATTTATCACTTTAGGTCACATGCACTTATTAATAATTCAAATTTAAAGTTCGCGGGCTATTTTACCTTATCCTTATGTTTTTTTTGCCTGTCATTTTATAGGTTTTACACTTTACCGGTGGACCAGCAGGTACTCTGTACAATCCCTACGAATTGTATACATTGTCTAAGTAAAGTATATAAAAGACAATAATAATTTATACATTGCCTGGATGCTCTAGGTATTCTACACATTTCCTAGATATTGTATAGAATACCTGAATTATACAGATTGCCGGTAACATATATAAAAGAAGAATCCAGTCTTTCTTTTCCAAGGCGCTTTATACACTTGTTTCTAGATAAGTTGCACAATCAAATCAGCAATTTTTGTTTATTTTTTTGTAATTATAGTACTGACAAGCTAAGGATCTCTCTTTCTCTGTCTGGTATTGTCGTGTGGTTCTGTCTGTGATAAGCTGTTCCCTGGCGCGCAGTCGATTTTGTAATTAGAAGCAATATAAGGCGTGTTCTGGAAAGTTGGCTTTCTTGCAACCCTCATCCATTCGTCCCTATGGTTCGATATGGAAGTTTGATTAATCTCTCGAGTTTGTCGTAATCTTATAGGTACAAATCATAGTGTAGTTATTATAGTTATCAGAACGTTATCTACAAGATGCTTTGATTATTTGAAATTAAAATATTTGGATTCAGAAATCATTCAATATCAATCAGGGCATAAAGTACCCACGACAAAAAAATCAGCAAAAAATCTTTTGATCTGTTTCTATCCTTTTACAACCTACAATTTTAGTTATTTTTCTAGTGGAAATTAAAAGTGAACGTAAGGTTCACATTTTATCTTTGAAATGCCTTAAAGCATGTTTTTTTTGTTCGACCGGCTACTAGTAGAAAAACATTTTCACTCTTTAAAAGCTTCTGAATACAACGTACAAAACATTAATGTGAAGTGTAGCGCGTGGAGCTCACGCACAATAGAAAAAACATTCGTGCTTCCGCTTGATTTTATTATCTCAAAGAAATGAATTGAGGAAGGGCCTCGAGAGGCGTGTGTTTACCTTTATTTTTAACGGAAAAAAAGGAAAAGTTCTGAACCTTTCTGAATAAGATTAAAAAGTTTTCGTACAATAGAGAGCTTTTGAATGTGACTTAAAGCAGCTGATGCAAAATTCATTTTCAGGTGACTAGCTTTCCATTTCTTACGCTTTTATATAAATTGATGTTACCTTGAAAGGAAAATAAAACATGGATGAAAGAAAAAAACATTAGTTTTAAATTTTTAAGAGTTCAAATGGAATTGTTGAATTCAGGTTTACAATTTTTAAAACGCATTACGGGTATACAATTTTCGCGGTTATTTCATTAAGTGATTACCTCAACACAACCTACACTGTTGACGCCTTTTACGTAAGCGTAGCTCCTTGTGTAAGGGCCGCGGGTTATGAATGGATAAGACGATTTGTCGAGATTACACGGGCAGAAAAATGAAAATTTTGATTAGGAATTCGATAATAGTATAAATAAACAATTGGTTTATGGAACATGTGACACAAATGACGTAAAATTAAATACATAATTTTTTGTGAAAGATAAATTGCTCTTCTTTACCTTTTGTAGTATTGTGTTATGCAGATTATTTAATGGCGTTTAGGGAGTGGGCTGGAAAAAATGAAATCTGCCTTTTAATCGAGAAAGGTAAGGTTCCAAAGTTGAGAGTGTTTTCTCTGTAAAAATCTTTGAAGATGAAAAGAAATTTTCCTTTTTACCAACAACAACAACTTTTGAAGTAATACAATTAAAAGGAAGCATTTCCAGTTACTGGTTCGTCTCACTTTCGCCTTTTTGATGTTATTTAGCGTTTGAAAAACGTGAGAACCAAATAACACTTTAGGAAACGTATACAGAATCCTAATTGAAAAAGTTTCTAACTTTTTCCTGAATTTGTAAAGAAAGAGAACAAGCTTATTGCCACCAGAAGGAAGTTTCTGCTCATTTCCTTTGCTTTGTACACCGACATTTTTTAAAGAAACAAGAAATACAGTTTGAATGTCTCTTGTTATTTTTAAGAAAAATCAGGTTTTGAAGTAAATAATCCTGTTTAAGTGCTATGTGTTACGGATGCAAGATTGAATTTGTCGTGGAGATTATTTGATTCCTATTTGTGGTAATTTCAATCCGAGAGTGTTTGAACGATTTTTGAGGCATATTAATTTATTCATGGGAGCGGAAAATGCCGCGCAAACTTTACGAATTAGTCGAAATTGTTCCATTAGGGATGCGACGTAACAGATATCGAATTGATTTCGACAGTAATTACCGTAATCGGTAAACTGTTTCAACGGTGAAATATCCGCAAAGTTATTAATTTACAAACAATATTTGGCAGAAGATTTTGTACAATTTAGAAAAGTAAATTATACTTTTGAAAAGAAAATCACCAGTAGATATTAAATTTATGACTATTATCCTTAATCGTCCAGGCGAAAACATTAAGAAACTATGGGCATAAAAGTGCGATTAAGGTTAAATCCGGCGAAGTGTCGATAAGCTTTTCCCAGCGTTTACTTGTAAGTGAAAAGATGGATGGAATATTTCAGAATGTATTATGAGAAAAATGAAATCTTTCGACGCCAGGTGGAAATTCAATTTCTGAAGAAACCTGCATACGTCACATCAACAACAGAATGGTTGTATTCAATCACAATATTGGCATATACTTATTTAAATTGTAGAACACATCACATCAAAGGACTCACAAAACTTGATGGTGAATTTTTAATCGACCAGCTGTTCCAACAACAATTTTTACAATAATATTACGTTTGTTAATTCACAAACCCAATATAAAAATTTCGAAGGGAAATAAGTTGTTTCTAAAACATGAAACGTTTCTTCTTTTCTTTAAAATCGTACCTATTGAATATTATTAAACAAAAAATCCTACCCATTAGTTATTGCCGATCCTTAAAATTTATGTAAATTCTTTTACTTGAGGGAGTCGTTTCTGTAGGTATACTCTTTGATCGATATGATTCGATATCTACCAAATGTTTATTTCCACGTCATATGTAAATATTTCAGTTTCGTATTTCGAAGTCCAAAAACAAATGGGAGGATGCACGACTTGGGGTTGGCTATATGTCACGTTAACAAGCACGAGACCGCAAACTTTAGCCTGAGGCAGGAGATCTTGTTTCACATTTCTTATGCTGATCGATTCGGTAATTTATACTACTGAATTGCTAAAAAAATTCTTTTTTCTTAAGTCTACCACGCTAGATGCTTGAGAACACAAAAAATCGTTAGGGTTTCGTCAGCGCACTTCTTAAATTTTAAGCTTAGCAAAAAAAGTGTTAACTAACTTATTCATATGTAGCTTGTACTGAACTTTACCCCTCTACTGAAGAATAGGTGTGCATATTTCTTTTTACTTAACATAAAACTATCAAATTCTCAATTATTTTGACTATAAATATAATACGGAATACCTTTTCACTAAATAATATGTGTAATTATTATTTAGCCCTAGGTAACATTTACTGTTTTCTCAATGTTTTATGCTTTCACGAGAACTTTGGCCCTTATGTTCTGTTTATTTTGTAACTAATTGAAAACATTTCTGTTGCAGATGAGCCCCAAGGTGTTAAACGTTGACCCGTTTGGAACCCTCGGGAACAAAGGATCTCAGTGGGCGGTTATCCTACAAGCACTTATAACTAAATCTCATAAGGTAATTGACAAAGTTTTACAATTTAAAAGCATCCAAGCAGAAAGAAAATAAGAACACTTAACTAATTATCTTGGCAGATAATATCAAGTCTTAATCTTTTAGTTAGATAATAACTGGCTTATGCGTGAGCCTTGAAAATTTTGCCTTTCCTTAATAATCTTCAAATTGTTTGAAATACAGGGACCCGCATTTGTTTTAACATTAACGAGTATGTTCGAATGAGAAAATTGCATTTTCAGCACTGCGGGTTTGCTAAGTTAATAGCAGAAATTTGTGTCTAAAAATAAACACTAATTACAAGTTCCCGGTCTTGCTCGTCGCTTAAGTACTTGCACACCCTCGTGGCGTTTAGAGGTGAATCGCTCTACCAATTGCCTCTCATACGTTAACACCACTCGAGCCAAGGGTATAAGGCATGTGAATGCAACCTCGCGAGAAAACTTGTGTTACTTCAGCTACACAATGGTTTGCGGGAAGAAAAACATCGAACAATGAATTTAACCCTCTTTTCTACACGTTTTTGCCAGTTGATTACTTTTTTAAACAGGCAACGCTAAAATATAAAAATTTTAGCTCTTCTTCTTTCTCTAGATAAATGCCTACCTTGTGCACACGTCAAAACCAATTTCATTTTGATATTTTGGAGTATGGCTTCGGAACCATTTGTACCTATTTTTATTTATAGTGATTTAAGTTGTACTTTATGTAATGTTATATAAGTTCGTCAATTCATGAATCTGGTAAGATATAATGGCCTAAAGTGCACAGTTCAATGTGCACATCCTTCAATTCGATTACTTATTACAAATAGTGGCCAGGATTCTTCTAATAAAAAAAATAAAATAAAAGAAGAGCTCATGAAGTTATCCGGAGATACCTACCTATCCTGGGACGAAATGTTCTGTTTACTTAATCGGTGAGTGTCCCGCGAGATCACAAATCCATTTTGCGAGACCAATTTTGCCAGTTATGTTTGAACAACGAAATAAAATTTCCGGAATGCGTTTACTTTAGATATTTACCGGAAATCGACAATATTTCCGATCCTATTTCCTTCGAATGTATGGACGTACTATCGTCAAGTGCTTTCCAGCGGTTGTAATCGTCATCTCTTGGTTTACGTCGGTGCTTTTTGTGGATAAAGTTGTTTTCAAGTATATTTGTTGAATCAGACATGAGCTATGTGTATAGAAACCAATATTTTAAGAAACAGAACATAACTTTAATTTTATCATATTTAACTAACTTTATCATTTTAAAATCAAAATTCTGAAGAAATGGCCTTTGTCATAAAAAATAATATAAAACTTTTCAAGACAGTGATGCTCTGAAATTTCTAAGAGCATTTTACGATAATCATATTTTAAATTAGTAATAAAATTGTCATCATATGGTCGGAACGTCTTAGGGGGACTTTGATGACGCATACTAAAAGGTCTAAATCAAGGGGTTGGTTGATATTCTCGGTCTGCAAACTCTTGAATAATTTAAATCAACTTTACGGTAATTTTCCGGAAACGTTATTAAAATGATGACAATGTCGGTAGTAAATGAATATTGATTATTTATACAAATTTGGGAACTTATAAATTTCTTTCACATTTCCATCTTCGCATTTAAATTAATTTTAGGGGCACATCAAAGAATTTGAGAAGGGATTGAATTCACAAAAATTTAATAACATAAGAATGTATTACATTTTAAAGGTATATACTCATCAAATATATACCTTAAACAAAACGAGCAAGAGAAAGACATCTTAATTCCAAATCCTGCGTTCCTGGATTCTCCCTTGATTAATTTTTCATATAAGACTTTCATTATTCAGTCGGTCAGCAATTTTATGACAATGGATCAAGTCAAAGTAGATAACTATGTAATTTACAAATAATTGTAAGCTGACAAGATTGCAATTGCAGTGTAATCACAGCTGTATTGCAGTATTCATGGGCTGTAAGGAGATTCTCTCTTAGTACCTATTTAGCAAGTCTATTGGCAAAGAGGCTATGCTAGCTTTCATGAATATTGTAATGCAGTAACGTTTCGCACTATACATAAGATATCCTGCCATTTAAACCGAGATAGTTCCCTACTTTGTTTCCTTCTAAGGAACTAAAATTTGTTAGCAATATTTACGTAAAAATGGAGTTCAATACATTTTTCTTTTCATCTTGAATTCAATTAAAACTTGTAGGTACCTAGAAATGCCTAGTCCCATAACAAATTATTTCAAATTTTTGTATTTGTTGAAGTGTATGTGCAATATATCATTACACGTGGAAATAAATGTCCAGTCACGTGATTCCGTAATGCCGTTTTTCTCCATAGTCAACTTGAATTTCTGTGCGCGCTTGTCACACGAAAGTATGAATGTAAATGAAACAAATTTATGTGGTGTTTCATGTAGCGTGTCTGGATGCTGGACAGCTCATCGTCCGGAAAGCCATTGTCTCGCTACATGGATACCTTCATCCTGAATGAATTTCAGAATACCGATTTTAACACAACGTACATAAAATATTAGTTCTTCTGAACCACATAGTTACGCTGAATAACAAACCGAATATTCAAGCTAGAATTTTTCATTTCTAGTTTACATTCATCGATACACATAACATATTCGTATATACGGTATATGACCAAATTGAGCACAATAAATAACAAGTTATAAAGTGATGGTCCTGAGAATGAATTAAATATCTCATTATGAGGCTAAAACCACCATCAATAAAATTTGTTTCAGAATTTTAATTGTAAGAGTTAATCTTCATGTTTATCACTTGTAAGTAGGAATAAACAGTTTAATAAACGCCATCTGTGGAGAGTTTCTTCTTCTGTATGCATAGTTTATTATTAATGATATAGATGGCGTTTATTACGCTGTCTTGGAATGTTTATAAATCTCAGCTTTAGCTAGTAGCAGCTTTTAGCTATTATCCAAAACCGAGTTGTTTTCTATTCGAATGTTCTGGACATTGCTGTATTCCTCAAAAGTAGAAGAGCGCCTTCTCCTTCATTTTTATTTTAAGGGCCCTTTCACCTCATTCAATTGTTGCTAAAGCAAAAATTATTTCGAGCAAGTATGAGCCTGCCTTAACAAAAGATTATGTTAGCATCCATTTAAATAAGCCAACCTTCCCCTGTTAGGTTGGTACTTTCCGCATTTTCAGCGGCTCGATTAACATAATCCCCACTGGCTGTGGCATACAGAGAATTTCACTTTAATAATTATCCAGGTAAATAATAAACAGTGTTCCGTTAAGTGTTGTTTCTAGCACCTGAATTATTCATACTCAAGACGTTCCGTTCGTTCGCTGGCTTTGCTGAAAATAAATTGTAAGTTACCTACTACAACCATCCACTCCGTTCACTACCTACAATAACCTTCGTTCTGCCAGCTATGGTGTCAAAATATGCATAGATTGGTATGTGGACGGAATTTCAAAAAATAAAATTAAGCACGTACTAGCTACGTATCTATACGTATATACAGGGATATAATTTCATTTTCTTATTAATGTAACGTAATACAGAATCCGACACGTATACTTATGTACCTATTTTCCTGAAAGTTCTCTGGGAGTTTGTTATCAAAGACAATGTAGGTACATCGGGGAAGAATACTGATTAGTTTGCTTAATACTAGGAATAAGTATATTATATGACAAAGTGTAACAATAGTGCGAATAATGCTAAATAGCTTAATCTACATAATTTCATCAGCTCGTTTTAAGACCTTTTTGGCTTTTGTGTTACTAGAATACCTACCCTAACTTAAATATTCTCTATTATAGGCATTAAATAAGCATGGTATCTTCATACCTAAACAAATTCTTAAAGCTTTAGAAGAAAAGCTCCTCCAGACGCTTACCCTTTCTGTCCCAGTAACATATCTAAAACGAAAAGGTGATGGTAGTGAAAGGTGTTATTGTGGCCATAACCTTATTCTTTTTCTATTTCCAGCAATGTCTTATTTTTGATAGATTTGGGTTTTAGGTTAGGTATAGTTATGTTCACTGTTTCTTTCATCCCTAAAAATGTATATAAAGTCATCCCTTCATGTAGTTTTTGTGTTGAACTGCACAAACTTCAAAATAATCGTGGGGATGGGAATTCAATGACATAATTGCCACCCATACTTATGAAGTTAAACATATATTTAATTTATAAATCTAAGTAAAATAATATGAAAAATATTTTTTTAAATCATATTTAAGTGAGTGTACCAACCTGTACTACCGAAAAAAATAATTTTCATACCCTACAAGCTATTACTCATCTTGAAGGAATAGCTGAACGGTGTCTCTGAAGGAGGCGTTTAAACGAGAGATTTAGTGTTACGTGCCTATTGTTGGCTGACGTTATCCGATTTTCGTCGGAAATCGCATTTGCATGGGAAGACAACATTTTGTTTTGCAGGATCACGTTTCCGGTAACGAGTGTAAATGAGAAATGTGCAAAAAGCAGGGGATCAAATGGTCCGCTTTCGATGGATTAGCATTCGGCTTAACAAGAACGCCGAGGGGTGCCGTGGTTTGTTTAGCGAAATTTTCTTAAGCTCATCTTTAGAGCTGTTACAACTCTCTTAGCAACAGTAACACTTTATTAAATCACACTTTACACCGTACGTGTATTTAGTAAAATGAGAAAGTTTTTAATAATAAAGAAAAAACGGAATGTACCCTTACAGTTTTAATAATAATTAAACTCTTAATTTCTCAAATATCAGTAATAATTTCTGTCGTTCTTTCAAAATAATTTTAGTAAGTTACGTACCTTACCTATAGAAATTTTCGTAATTGAACAATTAATGTTAGAGGATCTAATGGAATTGGGTTGGTGACGGTGACTGGTGCCTGCTTGACAATTAAATAAGGACAAATACTTAGCCAAAAGGAGAAACAGTGGAGTCTATAATTCATCTTATTCCCTCACACCATCTTCATTATGTCCTTTAAAAGGTTCCTTGCGGTTTCTGTTTGTGACTCAAAAGGTAAAGCAGCTTCGAAGGGCAGCCAGTCTTGAGCTGCCAAGGCGTCGTCGAGCTCTTGTCAGTTAATGAATTGGTTATAATTTAATTTCATTTTAAAAGCCACCGAAGCAAAGATCGATGTTCATCTCATTAACTTTGAATAAGGGATATTAAGTTTTCCTCTCGGGTGTTTCACTTCAAATTAATCCATGATGTAAGTAACTTTGAGAATAAACTTCTTAGAAAGTACGATATATGGACACGTCTCTCAAGTTTTAATGCTGACGAAGGACAAAGTAACTGAACTTATATTTTTCTTCAGGCAACATTACGTTAAAGAGGCTATAACAAGATTTATAATTCTGGGTTATTTTGAATTGATCGATTACCCTTGATTATTAATTTTAGTTTTAAGAAGCTTCTGAATACCACCATAGTTTAAAATAACATACGTATTAATTTACAAGATCTTATTACAAATTCAATATAAACCTATTTCATTATTATTTTCTTTTGTTAAAACTTGCAACTTTTTATAAATGAATAAAAGACATCATTCGGATCCATAAATATTCTGTTTTTGGACAAAAGAGCGAAAACTGTCGTTAAAACCGTTTTAATGAGAATACCATTTCATAGAATATATTCAATACTTGAAATTGCCTTGTCGGTTTCAAGTGTTTTATGCAAAGAAAGTCGTTTCCTTCTCTTCTGTTACTAATTAAATTCAACAGTTTTCAAGTCAAGTGTTCAGAGATTGATATCTTACACTGCAATTTGCTTAAAGTCAATGTTCGAAGATTTTAATTATAGCATTCATTTACAAGAGACTATTATTTCTCTGTCTGAATTCTTAACTTTGTTTCGTTGTTTGTAGATGGACATTTCTAAAAATATACAACATTGTAGTTCATGAAAATTAATTGGGATTCTATAGTACTGATCTAAATAGATTGCATTTAACAAAGTCTTCTGTGGAAATAATTTTTCCCTAGTCAAAATAAGAATTTATCACATTGAGAGAGAATTTAGGTAAAGTACAGAAAGTAGTACAACTTTTAAGAACGTTTCGAAACATTCTACAGTTTTGGATAAAATTTTGGTACTTATATCTGGGAATTTTAGGAAATCCTTAAAAAACGAAAAGTTTTCGAAAGTTTTTAAAACACTAGTACATTCTTCCACATCTTTCATCATGAAACATTTTCGAAGTTCTCATGAGAATTCAATACATGTACAAATATTGCCACTAACTTCTCTTACAGTTGTTTGGTATTGGTACAAACAAAGACAATAATAAAATAGAAAAGAGTTTCAATGGATTGTTGTTGTTTGTTACGTGCATGGGGTAGGGTATGTTAAGTAAAACGCCAGGATTGTAGTAGTTTCATTATAAAAATAGTTTAAAATCGATATATCTGATAAAGGAAAAGTTGCTTACGTGGAAAGCCACTTGAAAGGGTTAAGAACCACCTGCTTTGTACTTGGGCGGAAAACTAAGGAGCTTATTCCGGATAACATTCACCCATAAATAAATTAAATTGGTTTTTGGAATCGCCCTCTGCATTTCAACAAAACCTTTGCCTCGTCTTAAGAGCGTTCTGTCCTCCGGATATCGATCTTTCCGCCGCTGTATTCGTCGAAACTCTATCTTGCTGCCTCTGTTCCGATGCCATACCGTCCGTAGACAAGCTCAACAGTTTTTCCAACTCCACTGTAAACATAAATCAGCTCGCGTTGCGGCTGAAAACTAAAACGATTTCATTTGGGCACCTCATAAATCCTAGGCCTCCTTTCTGAAAATGCATTAGGATTTCAGTCTGTGTTACGTTCAATATGAGTATGTGTGTGTGTGTGTGTATATACACATGTATTGTACGTATGTAGGTTATTCCTAAAGGAATGAAAAGCAAACGTATCACGAAAAAGGTTTTCATATCTTAGTGTGATGAAGAAAACTGGCGGCGCTCTGACATGATTTCTTTTATTTAATATTAATTTATAAAAATAACCCTATACAAGAAAATATACCTACATATTATACATATATACCTCCGTTTAATGTAGGTACTAATAGTTTTTTCTTTCAAACGTACCAACAAAAATATACTACATATATAAAATTGTATATATTTAAATGTTAGTTACATACGTATATGACTATCCTGTAGAAGTAAAAAATATTTAAAGGTCTAATTATACACCTGTAAGGTCACCATTCTCATTTCTCTTTTACGATTCAATATTTTCTACCCTGTTTATTTTCACAGATCGTCTTCACTGTTTGTTTCTCTCCCTTTATCTATCTTATTCGATTTTTTTCTCAACGTTCTCTTAATTCTTTATTACCTTTAATATTTAGATATTTAATATCTTTCATCTAAAAAAGTAAATGTATCCTAACTATGTGTATTACTTCCAATCTGATGTAGAAATGCTACTGAATGATTTCCAATTAAAATCTGAAAAAGCATCTCAGTGCTAAGATTTGTTTTTTGTTATAATTAGTATTCGTTAAAACAGAATTATAAATGGAAATGTTCCACAATTTTCTGAAAATCTGCTTTCGTAGATTTATGTTATCAGAACAATTTACCCAATAAAATTCGATTTGGTCGGAGAAAACACTTGTATCAACTAATTTTTGAAATTTTCATTTAATAAAACAACTGGATTTTATTGTACTTTTGTGCGTGTTATGTGGAAAATGTAAATATACATCATTCCTCCTTATCATCAATCGCATATATATACTTTTAAGGAGATTTCTTAGGATAGGGTTGTTTTAAGATTACAGATATATAAAAAAGTAAAATACACGCCGGGGAAATTAAAATATCTCAATTCAATATTTGCTTTGCCCCCAAAAAATATTTTAATGAAATTCAGCAATTTGAATACTTTAATTAATTCTGAGGTATTCTCCCTTATACAGGGTTTTTCAAATTGGATGATATGACTCCTCTTTCTGTGGAAAGTTTATTAATCAGAATCTCAGTATTCACTGAGTTTCGTTTCTGAAGTATGAATTATTAAGTTATAGAACAGTTTTTTATTATTTATTTTTAATAAAAATCCAAATTACTGAAAAATTTTCAAATCAAACGGTAGAGGAAAAAAAGTGCCATCGAATGAGAAAGTAAATATGATATGTGCCACTTTATGCTTGAAGTTTTTAAACTTTAGAATTATTTTTGGAATGCCCAGCATAAATTATGAATCTCAGTTTTGGTATGACATCAGCCGTATGATATTATCAGAACTGGTAAAAGTTTCAACAATCTCAATAATTTTTGTAGAAGTTATGATTTTTTATAGTTTGGATTGCGATTGTATTTTCTTTTCTCCACAAGTTAAATTATCTCAGAAACTACTCATGGTAGGCATACAAGTCGGTTATCAAACAAAATTGCAATAATTTGTTTTCGGTATTACCAGTAACCGATATTTGAAATTATTTTAGTTAGAAAGATCGTCCTTAATAACCTTTGCCTTCAAATTTTCAAACCTTTAACTCTTTTACTTTCCCTCAAAGTCTAATGTAAAGTATATTAAGTAGTATTACATCTACTAATGTTTTTTTACGTCTTTATATATTCCTCTACATTTAAATATATTTTCTTTTTTAGGCAAAATAGTTCCGACATCCACAGTGTATTTTCATCGCTACACATCATGATCGGATGAATTTTGTTTGCTTGATCAATATCGGTGGTGAATAACGTAATGTCTTTAGTGGAAACAAACCAATAATTTATCTCCAATTATTTCCGTTCATCTCTCTGTTGTTAATGAGTTTTTTATTAGTTTGAGAGGACGCCATTTGTTTGACTACGGTTCTGTAGAGCGGATCTGGAAATTAGGTTAGCTCAACAATAGTTTTGACTGTTAAATTACCGAGAATTTCCTATTCCGAACGGTGCAGAAAGGCAACAACAGCAGCTAAACATTTTCCGTTATTATCACAATAATTAATATTAGTAGCAGTAGTAGGGCTTCCATCGTAGCCATGTTTTACGCAACGACAGAATAAAAGCGTTATCAGACCAATCCAGGCATGACTCCTTATTGTAGTCGTCACCCTGTTACTGCTCATTATAAGCCTCTTCGATGTGCATCGTGCTATAAAGTCAACTCACAGGTATCGTTATATTCTCAGTAATAACGTAACTGTTAATGTCGGTTAATAAACACAACGTGAAGTTGCATTAATGAAATGCTTTGGGATTCGCCAGACTTTTATGTGCTCAGGATGATGAGTCGAGCAATAATAAGTTTGCCACAGTGCGCAGCCACGCGTTTCCTTTTTTGTTGGGTGGTAAAAACCTGCTTGAAGGGTGTTAAATCTACTGGATAGACTTAAGAGATATTTGCACCGGCTGTACCTGTACATGAACTCTCACCGATATATAGTACTTATTTTATATTAAACCGACAGGCGGGGAGCCCACAATCCTAAAAGTGCACTTACAAGGATTTCAAAATTATTTATATTAAGAGATAGTTAATAGAAATACGAATAAAATAAGCCTGTATGACGAGATTTATCCTGACACCAGTATGTTTTAATTTTTTTTTTTATTATTAATAAACATTTATAATTTGCACTTATCGCGAAAATTAATTTCAACCAGCGCGTTTTATTCTAAATTTTATGTTCTTTTAGAAAAAAATGGTATGACAGCTGCCATTGTGGCAAAAATGTCTGTCATACCAATTCAGACGAGGGAAGTAGGGACGTAGATACGTACAATAGCTAATATATATATATTACCTGGACCATTTCTAGACTATTATTTTCCATATTTTCTTATCAATAAATGAAGCCTTTCAAGGACGTTTTATGGAATACAAATATTTATTTATTCATTTATTAGAATATACAGACACTAAGGTCCTTTCATGAATCAATACATCATCTTTACAGATTTTTTGCTGTTTGAAATAACATTTACAGATATAATGTAGTTAATTAAACTTTCACAATAAATAAAAGAAAAAAAGTAATTCAATAAATTATACAACACAATATTCATTTCCAGATTATTCACTATAACTAATCAGTGCATTTCTCAGAGCACCCTTAAATGCTCCCAACAAATGAATATCTAATAAATCAGGAATATCCCTATTATTATTCACCAGATTGCTTGAGCTTATAAAAAAAGAGGTATTCTGCAAATTTATCACATTCCTAAGAGTGACAAATTGATAATTATCTCTAAGGATTCTATTTGGTACTTTAAAATTTATATGTGATAGCAGAGTTGGAGAATCAATGTAATTATGAATAATTTTTATACAAATAAAGTAAATCAAGATACCTATGAAAACAACTAATGGAACAAATTTTCAATTGTTGCGAAATTTTCAGAGTAATCATGATCTTTCATTGACATAGGCTTACCAATTAAAAAAAAATATAAATATACAGGGTTTTTCAAGTTGATGGGCTATTAGAAGTATATGAATTAGTAGAAGGAATTCAATTCTGAAACTTGGGCTCATTTGGTTATTGTTTATGCCGCTTCTTTTAAAAATATTTTCAAGTTCGATTTACATCCGGTTATACCGGAAATCGATACCAACTTTGTTATTTTAAATGGAATGGTATATTTTTCACGCTGAATTCGAATAAAACGTGTAATTCTAAGGTAAGTTTGATAACCAACTTGTACACCTACGACGATCGGTTTCTGAGTTAATTTAATTTATAGAAAAAAAAACGCTACCACAACCCAAATTATAAAAAATCATAACTTCCACAAAATACGACTTAGAGTGTTGAAATTTTTACTAGTAATAGCTGAATATTAGTGCTAACGCCTTGGCAAAATTGAATTAAATAATTTATACAGGGCGTTCAAAATAAAATTGTAAAATTGAAAAACTTCAAACACGAATTACTTCGTTTTTTTCAAATGGCACCTACTATTTTTTATTTTTTCAATCGATTCCTTTTTTTATCCTCTTTCGATCTATATGGATACTTCCTATTTTAAGTAATAATTCAAAATTATTCCAAAATTTTCAAGTAAAATAGGAAATATCCACATGGATCAAAAGAGAATAAAAAAAGGAATCGATTGAAAAAATAAAAAATAGTAGATGCCATTTGAGAAAACGAAGTAATTCGTGTTTGAAGTTTTTCAATTTTACAATTTTATTTTGATTATTTATTGATAAGAAAATATGGAAAATAATAATCTAGAAATGGTCCAGGTAATATATATATTAGCTATTGTACGTATCTACGTCCCTACTTCCCTTGTCTGAATTGGTATGACAGATGCTTTTGTCAAGTTTCGAGCTTAAAATAGGTATGACAGACATTTTTGCCACAATAGCAGCTGCCATACCATTTTTTTCTAAAAGTACATAAAATTTAGAATAAAACGGGCCGGTTGAAACTAATTTTCGCGATAAGTGCAAATTATAAATGTTTATTAATAATAAAAAAAAAATGTAAAACATACTGGTGCCAGGATAAATCTCGTCATACCGGGCTTATTTTATTCGTATTTCTATGAACTATCTCTTAATATAAATAATTTTAAAATCCGTGTAAGTGCACTTTCAGGATTGAGGGCTCCCGGACTACGAGGAAATGCTTTAAATGATCATCACGTTCGATTAAATCGGGGTTTCTTTTGTACCTGAATTAGTTCGATAACGTATAATCCATAAAACCTACACTCACTTTTCCTTTTATCATTCTATTATTTTATTTTCGCTCAAACTTACCACATAAAAGAACAAAAATATCGGAAAATTACACAGCAAAGTATTTTTTCGTCCCTGTGTCAATAAACCCAAGGCTCTTAAATAATCTGGTATAGAGACAGCAAAAAAATTGTTATCCAAACAATAAAAAAATTAAAAATTGGTATATTTTCTTTCATAAACTTTACAGATACTATAATTACTTCAGAAAATAATTAAAAACGAACGCAGGAATGAATCAAATTCTTGAAAATTAAATTTTCACTCCAGTAATGATGATTAAAACCGTTTTAAGACTTGGAGACTAGAAGATAAATTTCTTTTTAATTAAAGTACGATTCCAAACGGAAAAACAAACATAGTTTTTTTCAAATAAAAGTAAATTTCCAATGAACGTCACTATATTGCTGTACCTACCCACTAGTCGCGATTCAAAAAGAAAGACGCAAACTGTCAATACTCACTTAACAAAAAGAAGTAATAATCTCCCCTACGAGTATCATAAAACCTGCGTGATACTTGTACTAAAAGTACCTTGTCCCCATTTTCTGAACGACGACGGCTACACGCTCAGGAAATATTCAAACCCCAGCATGAAGATAAATGATGAGAAGGGAATAGTAGTAGATATCCTTCACTTGTCTCAGACCTTTTTGTGAAATTTTCTGATCAGAAGTAAAAATAAAACAGAAAAATACTGTCACGAAGTTTGTATCCTGATTTTTAAAGATTTGATAAATTTAACCATGCTTTACAAAATAAATAACACTTATCAAATAACGCCATAAAAATTAATTACAAAAATATATAAAGTTATTACTTGCCTAGTGCACACTTTGGGACGTAGCAAATGGCAGGAACTTTTAAAAGAATATTAGGGTGAGTGATAGGGGTCCCCCGATACACCACCCTAACCCTTCTTACTCGCTTCTGATCTTATAGCCGACCTTCTCTCACTACCAAAACTGATTATTTTATATTGACCCACATAGTGCTCTTTTAGTTACTCCCAAACGGAACTTTGGAAGTTGGTCACTGTCTACATATGCCATGCAACTATGTCGAAGTGCTGTGTGGCGATTCTGTGTTTCATAAAATTATTCACTATGTGGCAACACTCTATAACTAACAATAGTACAAATGCTAAAGTTTAAACGTAAATTTTAAAGCTTTGTAAGTATCAGCGTTCAGCTACTCACTCAAATAATTCTTAAAGTCAGTTTGTAAACAAGTTCGTAATTTATTTCGGCGCACATACGCCTGCAACAAAAAGAGCAAATTTTCGTTTTTTTTTATTAGTCGAATAATAAATTATAGGTACATTGAATGGAAACACTCAAAAGTTATCTTGAATATGTTTTGCAAGTAAAGCATATCAAAAACATTCACTTATCTTGCAAATGGCTCTAAAATGTACTGATGAGGGACTTTATATGTATGCAAAGGGTGCTAATATGACAGTTTCGCTACATATTTCATAAAGCCAGGAAAGTTGATGGCGAAAGAGTCTTTTTATCAGTTATATAAAACTGTCAACCGTTTGGTAATGCCTTAGGAGAATACATTTTGTTAAATTTTTCATTTTTGTGAGAGATGAAGGTACGAGGGTTGAAATTCCATCAAAAGGTTATGTGGTGACATTTCTAACTTAATTTTCTAGAAATTATAAATGTGCAAGTCTGATACTAGATTCTAATTCAGCCATAAAAAATTAATCAGAAGTAACGTATCACGACTCATTAAAAGTTTGTATTTTTCCTTTAATTAACCACATTCCATATCATTTCGAAATTTTAAACTCTTATCACATATTTCTATTCAATAGCTGGTGATGGCAAAAGAATCCAAAGATTTCTTTTTAATTTGGCCTTGTAAGGGTGTATTTATATTATAATGTTTGTATAAATAAATGAAAATTTTTTTGAATCAAATGATAAGAGATGTAGAAACTTATAATTTATTTATTTTACTTGATTCTGTAATGCTATTATTATAGTATATCTGAACTTTGTTTTCTCAACTTTCTTGGGGTTATCTTAATCGCAATACACATTGCGATTAAGTTTTCAATTTTTTTTTCTTAAATGTAAGCCTCTTTTAATCTTGTTGATTTATGATTATGTAGCTTTATTAGATGAGAAAAAGCGCCAAAAAAAATAAAAACATCTTTATGAGTTTAGTTTCCTTATAGTTATATTCTGCTACTAATTGAGTCATTGTTTACAAATTATCCGTAGATATTTTAATGGAATGTAGCCAACTCAATTTCTAGACAATAAAACAACAAACTGCTGGCATCCACAACTCGAATGTCTGTCCCTTTTTAACCGTCTTAAATATTTCTTTTTCATAAGAGCATTCGAGTAAAAAGGGATGCCTGGGATCGACCGGTGGGTCCGGAAGCGAATTTACTCAATCAGCATTAGGGACGTTTATATAACTGACCCCTGAACTTGTCGACAAATGAAAGACAATTAGATTGACAACGTTCTAGGCTCATAACTTCGTTACGGTGGAACAACTAATGAAGCCAAGGACGGAACAGCGAAATGAAATTTCGGAAATTAATCAGCGATGTCGGCGAAACATTCTATGTACAGGCTTTACTACAATTTATGAGATATAAGTCAACATTTAACTGCAAATATTAGGTCAAATAATTGCTTATGTCACGCAGGGTACAATTTTGACCAAGACAAGACTAATGTACCAACAACAGTAGACTGTGTTCAAGGTGGATTATAAGAAGGCAGATTAAATTTATAGACAAAGTAGGAGGATTTAAAATTAATTATTATATTTATGAATTGACTTTCTGTTAACGTTTTCTTTCCATCAATACGAAAAACCTATCTATATTGTACAAGAGCCCTAAGGAGATTTATGGTATTTTGACCAATTCACTGATGCAGCTCTATTTTGAGTAAAGAAAAGAAGTCCTCGAATTGTAAGTTGTTTAAGTACGTATCACCTTATGAGAGGGAAATGGCAGCTTTATATCCTGTTCGTAAAAGGCAAAGATAGTAAAACGAAATAGCTTCAGGTAATGCATCCTTTAAATGCAAGATACAGGGAAAGTGCTAGAGTACAGTTCTGTTCGGTAGGTTATAAAATACGTGCTAAAGCTTGTAATGGCGCACTTCTTTTCCGACATGGCTAACCTACTTCGGCTTGATTAGATTGGCGGAATTAAGTTCTGTTGCACTCTTAAAAAAATTTGCTATCGGCTGCGAAAAATTTGATGTTGATTGTTCGTCGCCATAAAGATTTAATTTTAACGATATCAAAAAACAATCCACGCACGTCAGCTGCTCATAAATACTTCGTAAATCCATTACACATTTTTGTATGCACAATTCGAAGATTAATTTTATTATTACATTGCAGTTAATCTTAAACAACAGTAAAAGCTAATCCCGAGCAGTAAAAATACTGTAACGAATTTTCTGGCTTTAAACAAATCCTTTCAGCAACTAATTTGTTCATTTTTTTACTGTAGTTCAAGTAATAGAGCTGAAAACAGAACAAGTTGCGAATAATGTAGTCCACTAACAAATTTTAGGTGTCGTAACGTTTGTGAAACGATTAGTAAGTAATGACCCCCGTTGTCATTTTTAAAGATACCTCATTTTTCAAACAGTACGGAAAATGCCCAAAGTAAATATACAGGGATTTTGTAGCATTTTACCTGCACTTTCGTCGCCGCAAACAGCATTATGCAAAAAAATTAGCGGCATGGTGTTTGTTCAGGGCGAAACATACCAAAAATAAAAGGAAAAAAAATAGAAAACAAACAAAGAGCAACGGTTTCCCTAACGAAGCAGATGTGGTTGGTTGCAAGTTGTAAGCGCATAAATTTTCCACTGGTCGTGCATGCGTTTTTTTTTTCCTCTGCAACAACTTTAATGTTTCAGGATGCGCCTGATTAGCTGTCCGTCCCTGCATACAAATTTCCCGGGCTTTGAACGAAGATTCGCCACATTTACATTAAATGCACGCCTCCTTAAAAGGAAAGAGTTGCAGGACATCATATCTGCTCATTTCTCAACTTGTTAAAAATGTAAAATCCCTTGTCGTCCTTTTGAACCCACTTTTAATCCAGTTCTGATACAAGCAAATGGAGATTTTTTACAAGAATATGAGAACTGATTATTGTAGCCATTGTCCGGTTTTTTTCTTATTTAGATTTTCATTTTTGATCGGAAATGAGAATAAAGATTAAATATTCTATTGGTTTTTTCGCAGGATTCAACTTCCTGTTTGATTTAACTCGTTCCCTACAGGAAATTTCTCTGCGTTTTTCATTTAGAAGCTCGTTCTTCGATTTCGTGTACAATAATAGGTACAAAGAGAGTCATTTTAAATTCTAAAAGCTTTTCCTGAAACGATCGTTGCTGATGCACCTTCGCATTCGGTAGCGAATTCCTTGCCAGAATATCACTTTAGTGAAAATAGCTCTTACAAGCACAACATATACGATACTTAGTAAGTAAGAGTTTACGAAGAAGTCTAAAATGACATCACCTGCACTGAAACGTACTTGTTTAACAATAACGAACTGAATTAGACGTATATCAAGCTAGCACGACAAAGTTATTTTTCCGATTTCTAACTTGCACTATAATTTGTCGCTAATTTGTTATCAAATCGAAAAATTTGTCGCTCGTGCCGTTTAGCCATAATCAGCTGTAGTGCTAGCTTGATATCAAGCTAGCACTACACATAGCGTATCTCGAAAACGAAATGTAGGATATTATTGTAAAGGCCATAATTTGTCGCTAATTTGTCGCTGAAAGATGACACATTCAACGAATTTGTTGCTAGTCTTATTTTCAACTGATAAGCGAAAAACTGCTGGAAAACCATCAAACTGGCACTACATATGGCATATCTCGAGAAGGAAATGTCGTAGGATTTTACTGTAAAGGCTATAATTTGTCGCTAATTTGTCGCTGAAAGATGACACATTCAACGAATTTGTGGCTAATAGTCTTATCTCCAGCTGATAAGCAAAAAACCGCAGAAAAACCATCAAACAATTAATCAAGCAGTTCTTGATTACATTTGTTTTAAGAGATAGGATTTATTTACCAAATTTTTTAAATTAGGTTTTCCCTGTTTCCCCCAAGTTGGGCAACACGTTACCTTTCGAGAGTTTGACGGCATCCAGCAGTTTTTTGCTTATCAGTTGGAGATAAGACTAGCGACAAATTCTTTAAATGTGTCATCTTTCAGTGACAAATTAGCGACAAATTTTGATCTTTACAGTCATATCCTACGACATTTCCTTCTCGAGATATGCCATATGTAGTGCCAGTTTAATGGTTTTCCAGCACTATTTCGCTTATCAGTTGAAGATAAGACTAGCGACAAATTCGTTGAATGTGTCATCTTTCAGCGACAAATTAGCGACAAATTATGGCCTTTACAGTAATAGCCTATGACATTTCGTTTTCGAGATATGCCATACGTAGTGCCAGTTTGATGGTTTTCCAGCACTAGTTTCGCTTATCAGTTGAAGATTAGACTAGCGACAAATTCGTTGAATGTGTCATCTTTCAGTGACAAATTAGCGACAAAATTTGATCTTTACAGTAATATCCTACGACATTTCCTTCTCGAGATATGCCATATGTAGTGCCAGTTTGATGGTTTTCCAGCACTATTTCGCTTATCAGTTGAAGATAAGACTAGCGACAAATTCGTTGAATGTGTCATCTTTCAGCGACAAATTAGCGACAAATTATGGCCTTTACAGTAATATCCTATGACATTTCGTTTTCGAGATATGCCATATGTAGTGCCAGTTTGATGGTTTTCCAGCACTATTTCGCTTATCAGTTGAAGATTAGACTAGCGACAAATTCGTTGAATGTGTCATCTTTCAGTGACAAATTAGCGACAAATTTTGATCTTTACAGTAATATCCTACGACATTTCCTTCTCGAGATATGCCATATGTAGTGCCAGTTTGATGGTTTTCCAGCAGTTTTTCGCTTACCAGTTGAAGATAAGACTAGCGACAAATTCGTTGAATGTGTTATCTTTCAGCGATAAATTAGCGACAAATTATGGCCTTTACAATAATATCCTACGACATTTCGTTTTCGAGATACGCTATGTGTAGTGCTAGCTTGATATCAAGCTAGCACTACAGCTGATTATGGCTAAACGGCACGAGTGACAAATTTTTCGATTTGGTAACAAATTAGCGACAAATTATAGTGCAAGTTAGAAATCGGAAAAATAACTTTGTCGTGCTAGCTTGATATACGTCTGAATTAGTCGCAATTTAGATTCTTACTCTTAGTCTAAATAGGTATATAAAAAATAGTCTGGCAGAGGAGAGCAGGTAATGTCCAACTGCAGAAGGCGAAGGACCCCTAGAGATCAAGAATTTATCTGAATAATTAATTAGATTATAATATAAAAAGGTCAGCTAATCTATAAATCAATTCCTTTTATAAGCTTTTGTTTGTTCAAAAACAAAAAATATGTGAATCACAATACAGTGTTTTAAAAATTAATTAATTTACGAATAAACCATAACAATGGTTTGATCTATATAAGTGATGACGGGCAGATATTAAAACATTTAGGCGTTATTGCCCTTTCAGTTCGTTGCTTTTTAAATTTAACCAGAAAGCAGTTTGAGCTACTAAGCTGGTGTAAATTTTTTGTAGATAGAAAAAGCAGCCAACGAAGTGTTACGTATAAGAAGGTGGCAAGATAGAAGCAATCGCTATCGTTATTGATTATCTACAAGCTGCGACAATACATCGCCCTTCAGCTGGCTGCCGACTGATAAATTGCTGTAAGGCAAACTTATTTATTTTCCCTTCTCAGTTGAAATCCAGGTGCAATAAGTAGACATGGATAAAATTAGGTTTAAGACGAATGGCGACCACGGATGGAAAAGATTTAGCTCGTGCACTTACTTGGCTCTATAAGCGTTTCATTTGTCTTCAAGTAACTAGGATTGTCGGGTCCTTTACGTTGTCGAGTTTTCCTTTAAATGTGCTCTCAAGATTTTTATAAAACGAGGGCTTAGTAGTGAACTATTACACCATAAAAGTGTTGTGAAAAATGCACTTTTAAGTGATTTCTTCTCACATACCTAGTCACAAGCAGCATAAACTTTCTGAAATGAAATACTGTTTTTAGACCCCGGGGTATAGTCAATGGGTATTAAGGTCGAAAATCCTTTTCCAATATCAAGCATTTGTGCGAATAGAGAGAGCGAGATAGACCGCTGAGGCCAGAGACACTAGTAAGGTTACGTTAGGCTTCAAATTCAAACGTGAACTTCAACCCCCCAAAAGAAGTATAAAAATCAATAAAATGAAATACCAAATACTTCACAGGAGTTTTATAGAATATATATATATAATTAAGAAATTGTATTGTATATGTATTACTTTACTCAACTGAATTTTATTTTAACTGGGTTTTTATCTTTAGGTTTATATCTTGGAATTGGCGGAAATGTGGAGGATCGACTTTGAAACTGCTGACAGCCACAACCGGAAGTTTGGTAAGTCCTAAGAAAAAGTAATTTTTAAGATTTCTTCACAAAAGGGACCTCTATATATAAAATAGGGTAGAGAAGTTTTATTGTTTATGTAAGCTTTACGAGTAGAACTTTCTTAAAAAAAATAGCATTTGGGGATCATAAAAGAGGGTGTTTTTATTACATAGGTTTTGTACCATTATCAAATACAAGCAGAAATAAAATATCTATATGTGCCTACATTTGCGACCAAAATAGGCAGTACAATAACAAAAATTGAACGAGTTAGTCATTTGACTTTAGCTCTAATATAATCGAAAATAACTCAACATTCGAACATAGCATGTTTTCGTTTTTATGTATGGTCATATGTTATTGGCAATAGCCGGTTTCGACTTTTCCTTTCAGTCATGCAGAATATGTTGGCTTCGGCGTGGTTTGTTCCTTTGAACAAGGCCTGATTGTTACATTTTTCGCAAATCATGCGAAAGGGATCGTGTCCACAAGCATCAAAAATGAAACTGCTTTCTAAGAAGGCAGAATTAGACGCAGCATCTTTACGTTAAAGTGCTCGCACTTAACCCAAAATCGAAAATCGACATAAACTTTCCGCTTGACCGTTAAAAGGGACGAAGGAGTTCCATCTTCCGCTTCGGCTAAACTAATGCTCCTTATAATTGAATTAATTCGGGTTGCAGAGGAAAAAATATTGGGTCCCATGTTAAGCCGATTGATGCCATTAAGACATTACCGAGTTTCTCTTTTAGTGACCAATCCGTTTTTCGTATTAGATAAATTAACTAAATAGTCGCTTGAAGGTTATTACATACATATCGTGCAGAGAAAAGATATTGGAAGGAAATCGACACAAAATTCTACGAGGAATAAAAGCCGCCCAAACCCAATAACAAAATCAGTCTACTTTGTGATCCACTTGGTCTAAACAATGTCTTTATAATTATATCGCGAAATAAATTAAATGTAGGGTATAGTAATTACCTAAAATTAAATCGTGATTTGTACTGTCGTGCTGGTAGGTACTTATTAATGAAATACAACGTTACAGTTGCTAAATATTTTACAAAGCATTTCAAATGAATTTTAACAAAATTAGTGGGTAAAATAATCAATTAAATTAGTAAACGTATTCTCTGTTATATTGAAACAATAGAAAATAAATAGCAAACGGATTACTTGGGTTAATTAGATTTTGTATAGAACTTGTAGTAGCAGTTGAAGACCAAAATCAAACCCATATACAAATTAAATTCATACAAAATAAGAACAAATTTTTAAACCCCCATTTTTTATGCTTCATCCAGCAGAATAATATGTCAAATAAATATTAATTAGTAAAGTTATTACGTGCAGTAAATGTGCAAAATACCTTGCATATATTTAAAATGCTTAAAAATGACAAAACCTAAGTGTCCCTATTACTCCTACAATTTTTTCTCCGACGTTTCATGGTGTGGAAGGGAATTCATCAGCTGTACGTCAAAGATAATAAATTAACTATTGACTATCAATAGAAGCATAAATTACGGTTACTTGTTTCATAGACAGGCTATGAATAATCGATTCCAGGATTTTTCATCCATTTATATTCAGTTTAACTGCCAGTTTGTCATGAAGATATGGTTAGTATTAAATTGGTAGCGGGACTTTAGATTAAATCTCAGAAGATTAACGTACAATTAAGTTTATTACCATCTAAATGAAAAGCTGAGGTAGGCGAATCAGAAGCGTGGCTATTTAATTTAATTAAAACTTAATCCCTCTAGGTACTAATAATTTACTTATATATATTCATACAAAAACATTTGAGTTATTAAAATAACTTGATTAATAATCGTTCTTAAAACTGATGACATAAAATAACTTGAATCATGATAAAATTCTAGTTAAAGTCACTATCGTTTATGTTTACAAATATGTTCCTCAAAATAGTCGTTTAATGGCATCCATTTTCTCCGCGGGTCATAAATTATATAACAAATACTGCAGCTTTATAACGCGAAGCTTATTGAATCCTATTTTCAAGCGTTTCATCTCCTTTATTGCTTAGTTCATAAAGTGGTGTTTCCATAGAGGGTTGTTTCAAGTACCTATATATAATAGATAAAATATTTATGTTCTAAAATGATTGAAACTAGCGATTATGAACTAGCTTTTCCACTTAATTGTTATTTTCTTTAAAATGCATACGTTAATAAAAATATCACTATTACAGGTACACTAATTATTTTATCATTAATAATCATCATTCATTTATTGATCTTATCTATTTATATCATCCTGCATTTCTTCCTATTCCGCACTGTTTATGTTACCTGCTCCATATATCGACTGGTGGACTTATTTAACCCCCGTTTTCTATGTATATTGTTATCGAAGGCTCTTAACTTTCTGGTTTCTGTATTTTTTTGTAAAGGGGATCTATACGTTTAAGTTTAGATATACACTGACCATAACTCGCGGCATTTATACAGCGAACCTCTTGGACTTGAACGCATATCTGGAATAATAATACTTTTTCTTCACTTAGTATCTAAATCAAGATTGTTGTAATACATTTTTTAACATATACAGGGAATATTTCTTTATGACGAATAGACCATATTTAAAATAGGAAACTTCTCACTTAAGCGTATTCGAAAATGTAATCAAATCGATGTTTCGTGAACAGAATATTTATGGATAATATATGTTCCTATATAAATATCCAAGCCTCTAGTGTTCCAAATCCAACGATTGTGGGCAGAATTTAAACTGTTGCTTTCTGTTTCTCGGGAATATCGAATCCAAAGCTGAAAGCATTTCAGGGCGTCAAGCTTATATCGGCTTGCTTTATTGAATCGTTATTGAACTCTCTCCCTGTATCTCTAGTCGCTTGAAATTTCTACGAAATCAAGTGAAAATTTTAGCCCATTCTCTGCTAAAGTTTTCCACCCTCTCAAGTAGAAATGTTTAGGTGCATATTACATCGAAATATTTGCTCAGTATTTAATTCAACTATATTTTAGTTTTCTAATTCTGCGTAGTCATATTAAGTGAAACAGTTACTATCAGAGTAACGTGTATAGAAATTATTTTCGGTTATAAAAAGCAGAAGACGACGGTAAACTTGGTAGATACTTCTCTTAAAAAAGCCAAGGGTGATAAGATGTCGGCGAAAATGAGACTTCTCAAATTATTGCTAGAAGCTGTAAGAGAGAACTCCACAGCTGGTGTTTATTAATAAAACGACGAAACACCAACATCGACGAGCATGTAATATTGTCTACATTTTTGCCGATAACAACTTCGCCTGTTGTCTTAAATTATATTTTCCACCTTATTACGGTGTAATACGAAAATATGTATTAAACAAAATCTGTTTACAGTTTACAATTTCCCAGGAGCCAAAAAGAAATCGGGAAAACCACTTTCTGGGCTTAAAATTTTCAATATCTTATCCGTTTATTATTTTTATTGCATATAAATGGGTTTAAAACCAATTTTCTTATCGTAGTCTGTCAAAAATTTTCAAATACAGACCTGAATCGTCTTTATTACTTACATACATACACAAGAAGGCGCCATCCGTAAACGTGTGTCTTTGGATCTCATAAAAATGCAGCAGCTGAATATTAATGACTTCGGAAGTTTTGACATCATCGTTTTATAAATCAATAAGTTGCCCTCGGAAACTTTGAGGGAGGTCCTTAGAACTTTTCGTTACTCCTGTTACTTTTAACCCACATTCGACGTGTTGTAAAACTTAAGTGGAAATTCAGCGGAATGTTGAAGCAATTACTATTTACGTTAGTGGACAAAACGATTGCATCACATAATCGATTTCAAATGGTTAGTGCATGCCTACAAATTAAACAAACATTTGTTATATTTACATACATATATGTATTATGTATAGAAATGCCATCGTGTTTTGATGCACGTCACTGAAATTATTTTATTTTCGTTCCTGATATTCTTCCTGTTCTGATTCGTAAAATTTTTTAAACAAAGATTGTAAGTGATCAAAATTTAATATTAGATTGCACTGTTCTAATGTTTTTCGTGGACATTTTAAAAGTAAATCTGTAGCAGGTAGGTAGAGTTTGCTTTGGTTTTGTGGAGTTCCATTTTTAGTTTTGAAGTAGTTTACAGGACTGGGCTTGCGTATGCTCGCCCGTGTAATAAATACGTAGATTAAACTGTTACAGGAAAGCGGTTTCAACAAGGAGGCAAATTAACATATATTTCACTTTTGCACTGGAAATTTCTGTTGTCTTCAATTCTCTATCATCGGTCGTTGGACTCTGTAATTTGCATGTTGTTTGCTCTCTCCAATTTCCGGTCATTTACGGTTGGTTAACACACAGTTTACAGCCATTGCTTTGCCGATTACCAAAACTGTGTCGGTAATGACCATACGAAAGTGTCAAAATTTTTACGACATAAATAACCTATTTAAAATATTACACTCTATTATCATTATAGTACTCGATCCTGAGTCTAATATTGTTTCATATCAGCCGTCCCTATGTCTCTAACACATTTCTGAATCTTTGGGAGATTCGGGCAGATAAGTTGTGGTCGAAATGAATAATTTCAGTCCAAGCGTTTCGCCGGCTGGTGCGAACATTTTCAGTAATTAGGTAGATACTACTTTAAAAACATACCCAAGTAAAGGTTACCCCTCGAAGTCTTAGCTTAGACTCGTCTTCATTTGCAATCGTTTTTCCAACATCTATCAACCCTAGCTCTTTATCTGCTAATGTTTCTGGATGTCAAATCTTCGTATCTACGAAAAACTATTTAAAATCAAAAATTAACTTAGCAAACGAAGAAAATAAAATCTCATTACCATTTAGTAATAATATTGAGTTCAATAATTATTTCTTTCATATCATATTTTGAAGAAACTTATTTTTAATGTACTCAGTTTCGATTTTGGCGTAGGTTGTACATTTTAAACCTTTGTGAAACTTTGAATATGAGGGTCGTAATAAAATTGTTATCTCCACATACAATCCTTTTGTTTCTTATTCGGGTGTCATATTTTACGATTTAAAAACGTTCAGCAGAGCATGAGGTGCTTGGTAAGAGACAGGATCGTAAAATTTTTATTTACCCTTTTCCTGAATAATTCACGTCTCAAAGAAGAGACCGCTGTTAGTGGATAGAGGATTATAAATATTATCCCTATTTGTTTGTAGGTTAGTCCTCCAAAAAATAATGTGCTTAAAGTTCGAACTTTGCTATTTCTACAATCCATAACACTAGTCTAGACTCCTTTTTAAATCAATTACGTAAATATATTCTGGCAATTAGTTGTCTACAGTAGTATTTTAGCTTGATATATTCTGAAATTAGTGGTGCTACATTACATGCCAGACCCCAGATTTGACGATAATTTGTATTAGAATGAAGTACAACGCTTCAAGAGAGTTTCAAACAAGTTGTACGACAATTTAAGTAGCAGTTCAAGTTATAATTAGTTTGGCGAGGGTATAAACTTTTGTTTAATTTGTTACAAATAATCGTTCTATAACTTTGTCCTACATGTTCGGTTTATTAGTCAAGCGGGCCTGTTCTAACAAATGGTCTAAAATATTGGAACTTCCTAATGCCTCTGTAATTTTAAATGAAGAAAAGTTGACAGACTGAAAGACAGATCTGATGTCGAAGATGGTACCCATAGGGTTGTGATAACCGAGACAATTAGTTATTTGGGCAATGAACGGAATGTAGGGCGGTGTAATTCAAATAAGTACAATCGCGATCCTAGGGGAAATGTCTTGCACAAATCGTTAAGTAGAAAAGAATGAAAACATTGCAGACACGAGCACCAAGGGAACATAATCAGTGGTGGAACAGCTGGAGGCGGTTCTCCTGTCTCTCCCTCTCTCTGTCTCTCCTCCCTTCTCTCTCTTTCTATGTCTTGCTGCTCCCGACTCGGTCTCAAAGCGTCTTGATAAAGTGCACTCAGCTTCTGTGTCGTCTTTTAAATTTTACAGAAATACAAACACAATCAAAGATACCGGGAGTTTTAGAGGAAATAATTTAATTGTATGTCTTCAAAAATAAGACAGTAGTGGGGTTTTATTGTAAATTTATTTGATAAACAGACCAGAAAAAGGCCAGTTGGTGTGCTTCACTATGGCACAAAGGTTTCAAGTGAATTGCAGAATTATGTTTTATGAAAAACAACAAAGGTACACAGAAAAGTATTTAGATTATTTTTAATAGGCAGGCAATCCTTTCGATATTTACTAAAGTAGAACACAGGACTGAAGGGCGGAAGATACTTTTCAGCCTCCTTTTAGAGAACATGTGGTGCTGCTTGGGAAAGGAATGAAGTATGAAAAATTATCTGAGGAATATCAGTGTTTGTAATGTGTGTAAATGATCCAATAAAGTCACAATAAAAACAGAACAATCTAATCCGAAATCGAACTACTGACCTTCTCCTATACAACACCGTTATGCCCATACCCTTATATTTTTATTATTTATTGACAATGCTTGTGGCTTAAAATGCTTATTTCGGAAAAAACGTTTAGATTGATAAATTGTTCGAATGAAATATACTTTTGTCAACTTCTGAGAAGCACTCGAAGTCACTACCATCAAATAACTTTGTTAATAGGCAACACGCTCAGATGTATTATTTATTTTCGTGTTATAATAATAAATTAAGATAAGTTTCCAAGAAAATTTAATATTAAGTTTTCCTGAAATGAAGATAATTTTAATTATTTTCGTTACCAAATAACTGTTTCCACTGTAATTCCTTTGCGATATTGTACTTAATGGAATTCCTGTAATGTAAGGAAGTATAATAGAATATATTAAGGGACCGTCTCCAAAAATATTGAATATTATATTCCTCCTCCCTTTTGTGTCCTCTTGATATTGTGAAATGAAAGTAAGTATTTATAACTGCACAATAAATCAAGGTAAGCCCTTGTGTACTTAAGCTTCGAATGGGAGTGTCCTTATATCATCGGGAGTTCATTTAGGAGATATAAAAGGGGCACTTAAAGGAAAAGCAGTCCTTTTAGAAAATGTTACCGCTTTAGTTATTAATTGTTCATAAATTTTGCTATCCTATAATTCCGCATCATATAGGTAACATAAAAAGGTAATACAATATATCTTGTGGACCATTTTGTATTTTACGATAACTCGTGAATTTCACATTTTATAATGTAACTAATAAATTTTAATTAAAATATAGGCAGCTAAGAAGTGCTTACGTACCAAGAGATGGCCAGAGTAAATAAATATTTCAAATATTTTCATAAAACATAATAAGGAGGTGAAGTGTTTATTAGAAGCATGAAATGCGTACTTTTAAAACATTATTTTTTCTGTAATTCTAGAAATCGAATTGAGCAATACCCCTGCCATTTAAAAACTCCTTTCCCCCCCAACCATGACTTTTAGTAATAAATGGTGGAACCAACCCCTACAATAAGTTCTTAATTAAATAGGAAATATTTGCGTGTTCTTTGTGCATAGGTATGATAAATAAAAAAGCGTAATACGATTAACAAAATATTTACCAAATTAACAAAACTGAAGTGAAGAATTAAAATTGAACGTAGAATATTTAGTCAACAATCGGATCAGAACTACTATATTATTGAACATTAAAAAATTAAGAAGATTATTGAGGAGGAGCTAAAAGTATTAAAATCAAAATAGGGAAACAATACCATAGTAAAGTAATCTGGAAATGCCCAAATTAAGAAATACCAAGAATTAGAATGTTACCACAATGCACCGAAGAAATCTATCGTAAAATACCAGTTAAAAAAAGGGCGTTAATTGTAGAAGTCATGCTGTTAGTACACAGGGTTGAAATGTTAAAACAGATTACTGGAAGGTACAGAGTAATAAAGCTATTTACAGAAGGAATAGTTGTTTGACATTGAAATTATACAGAATATTTACAACCATACAATTAACATTCCAATAAATAAAATTGGGATAAAAATGTTATGTTTCAAAAATACCGAAAATAAAATATGTACTCATAGAAAACAGTAAAAACGCCATAAAAGAAATTATAAGAAAAATTATTCGAAGTATAAAGTTGATGAAAGAAATTTTGATCTTCCCCTTCCCTTAAGATTTTGCTTCATTCCTTCAACCTCCCCCACTTAGAGTTCACGGAATTAATGGTTTAATATGTCTGCTGCAATTGTATCGATTTAAATTATTGTTCTTCTTAATTCAAAACGTGTATAAGTTAGATAAAACGAATCGATAGTTAGTGTGACGTAGATGCAGCAGCCATATATTAAAGTTGGTGTAAAACACCTCACGCCAGCAATTGTTTAACTGCTTGGGTGAAGTTTATGGCCGCCAAAGGTCGCATAGATCGTGGTCGAAGTTTGAACATTTTCGCCGTCCGGCAAGAACTCGACTGGCTCTCTACGTGTGATAACATATTGCTTTCGTCTGCAGGCTTCCGCTATGATGGATAGAGGAAGTTTAAAATTGCAGTTTAACTACTCAAACGGTGAATGAAAATTATTCATCGACCACAAAGGAAGTGCACCCAGCAGACTTTACGCTGCGACTCTCGCTGTGGCATGTTTACTCGTTTTACGATTTGCTCCATGCATGTTCTCGCTGGAATTGTTATGGGTCGCAGAGCTTTTGCCGCTACAATACAATATCGGCTACCCCTTATTAACATTGTGTACATTTCCCAGAACGGAAACACACGCTTTGGAATTCGTTTCCTGGATCATTATTACTAATTCATCATCCTTCCATACAGGAACACAATCACCAAGTTATGATTAAATAAGAATAGTTTAGTAGAAAATAAAAGTAAATCAATGTGTCGTGACAGTAGTAAAGAATTCTGCTTTATTATATCTAAAAGGAGATTAAAGAGAGCTTCCGTTCTAACCTTCGGCCTTGCACTAGAGTGAGGTTCGAAGGAACTCCCCTTTCATTAATATCAGCAGCTAGGGGAAATAAAACATTCAAAAGTTACCTACTTATTTTGAGGTTTGATTAAGTTACCAGATAATAGCATTTGCGAATATGCTTGGGACTTCTGAGAAGATATACCTACAATTTTTCTCTTTTATTATTTTCTGCTTGTTCGATCCATTCCTGACATTTTTTACACGGTTTTTATGTATGTAGCAGATATGTTTAAATTGCAACATTAAAAGAAAATACGGGGATAGAAGGAAAAGGAAAAAATATAGCAGGAAACACGAGTGGTTGTTGAAGAGACGTTAAAAATGATGCGCCGTCAACTTTAATATGGAAATTTTAGCGAGAATGACGATCGCGAAGTCGGATGAAATAAAATAAGTCGTTAAGATGGGTTCTCGAACGGCGAACGACTGAAGGAGGAGATAAAGCTGAATGAAATATTCACCGCAATTTGGAATTTATATTTTGGTAGAGTGCAAACAAACAAGCAGTAAGGTACAGAAAAAGCCTTTTAAACTACTATCTCGTAACGCGGGCCACTCATTCAAGGTTCATCTTCCATAAAATTTTGAATGCTGCGCTTAGGACAGCATTCCAGTCACATAGCCGTTATCGCAAAAGTTCAGCCTCGCCACTTTGAATACTCATCAGATGTCTACCTAGTGAAAATAAACGCCGTAGGTATGGTAACAACTACAATGTTAAATTATTGGTACACGTGTAGCCATCGAATTTTATCCCCTTAAAATAATTTAAAGTTTACGACCTTCATAAACTTATTTAACAGTTTTCGGTTCGCAAAGGGTAGGTTCCCATATCCCTTTTAAGCCTTGTTGAATACCAATATTTACTTTGTAGATAGATACGTGAAAATACTTGATAAAATTAATATATATTCCGGGCTGTTTTGCCGTGATCCGTGGAAACTTCTTCTTCCAGACGTTTCGCCGTTCTTAGCTGACGGCATCTTCAGTGGTGACTTTGACTGATCATGATCATGATGACAATATAAATCAATTATCAGTCACGACTCAGCAAAGTAACCACTTAAGATGCAATCAGCTAAGAACACCGAAACGTCTGGAAGTAGAAGTTTCCACGGATCACGGCAAAACAGCCCGGAAGAAATCACTGTATCGAAGAACGCCAGCCGTGAAAGCCTAAAAACTGCAGTAAATAGTTTTTTCTTTACTATGTGTATTATTGAGTTATTAATTAACTACGGTTGTTTGTAATGGCCATACAATTTTATTTAACTTAATGATTTCGGAAAATCAAAGAAAAAGCTAGTATTGCTTATTTTGAAAATTTTCTTCTTTATCATTATCGGATTATTAACCCTAGAAAGCTAACGTTTGTCAAATTTACGAACATTGAAATTTAACCCTCTGTCTCTTTCCAAAAGTTGCACTCACGCGGTCGCGCGTTCTCGCCAACTCAGTGACCGCTAAACCGCGTTGTGTGGCAGTCGTGTTTAGTTGGTAAGTACTTTCATTTTTGAGATACCTACTATGTGTTCGTCATTTTTACGAATGGTTAGCTTATAAGTAGCTTTTGTGACTGTTCTAATGCGTTGATATTGTCTTTATTTTTTGTAGTTATTACATTGAATGTCAAGAATGGCAGCAGGTAAGGCTCTCACAGATGAAGAAATTATTCAGATTATTCAGGCATTAGATAATGAAGAGAGGAGCGAGACAAATGCTATTTCTGATAGTGAAAATGAAGATGAATTATTGGTTGATGACGTGGAGAGTGACTATCATGATGAGCCTTCTGACAATGAACAACTACAAGAAAGACCACCATCAGAACCTATTTTACCTCGTGAGTTACCAGACGATAGTTCATTAGCTACAGATTATATTATCAAATTAACACAACCTAATATTCTCGGAAAAAATCGTCATGTGTGGTCCTGTCACAAAAGAAATGCTTCTTGTCGTACTTCAGCGATAAATATTGTTCGCACAGCCAGAGGGCCTGCTCGTTTAGTGAAAAAAATTACAAGCCCCTTAGACTTGTTTCGCTCCTTTATGACAGATGACATTAGTGAGGAAATAATAAAATGGACTAATGCGGAAATAGCCATAAAAAAACAAAGCTATGAATCTATCACATCAACCCAAAAAGACATATGTTTAGTGTTTTTATATTGGCAGCGGCACTGCATGACAATCATCTTACAGGTGATGAATTGTTCAACACAAATTTTTGTGGGACCCGTTACATCTCGTGTATGAGTCGAGAAAGGTTTGATTTTCTTGTACGGTGTCTCAGGTTTGATGATAAAACTGTAAGATTACAAACTATGCAGTCTGATCCACTCACACCAATTCGAACGATATGGGACTTATTGATAATTCAGTGTCGGGAAAATTATATTCCTGGAACCAACGTTACCATCGATGAGCAATTGCTGGCGTTTCGTGGTCGATGTAAATTTAAAATGTACATACCTAACAAACCTGCCAAATATGGTCTGAAAATAGAAATGATGTGTGACAGTGGAACCAGGTACATGATTGATGCCATGCCCTATCTTGGAAAAGGTACTACAGAAGGAGTTCCTCTTGGTGAATATGTTGTCAAAGAATTAACACGGAGTATTCACGGCTCAAACAGAAACGTAACCACTGATAATTGGTTTACATCTATCCCATTAGCTAAAAATCTGCTACAACAGCTGACAATTTTCGGCACTTTGCGAGCCAACAAACGAGAAATACCGGAGGAAATGACAAATAACAGAGGAAGACCAATTGGAACCTCTATGTTTTGTTACGACGGACCGCTAACTCTTTTGTCATTTAAACCTAAAGCAAGCAAAATGGTATATTTGTTGTCCTCGTGTGACGAAGAAGGAACTGTATGCACAACATCGAAAAAACCATCTATGATCGAATTTTACAATGCCACAAAAGGAGGTGTGGACACATTTGACCAGATGTTTTCACAAATGTCGTGCAACCGTAAGACTAACCGGTGTCCCATGTGTATGTTTTATGATATGCTCAATATAGCAAACATAAACTCCTACATTATTTACTGCCATAATATGTTGACTTCTGGAAATAAACCAGTGCCACGAAGAACCTACATGAAACAGCTACACGAACAACTTGTTGAACCGTGGCTAAAACGTCGACTTGAAACGTCAACAATGCCTCGCAATCTAAAAGAAAAGATAAGAGTTGTGTTAGGTTTAAGTCATGAAGACCATGTAGAAAGTCAGGTTTCGACGTCATCTAATCCTTTGGGATCAGAAAATACTTTAGTAAAGAAAAGAAAAAGCTGTAGTTTGTGTAATTACAAGAAAAGACGAATGACAAAAAATAACTGCAATAGTTGTAAGGCGCCCATTTGTGGAGAACATTCAGTTGACTTTTGTCCAACATGCGCCTTGAAAATATAAATATTTTTTATTTTTTATTTCATTTTAGAGTTTATTCTTTATGTTGCCAAAGAAAAAAAAATTTTTTTCTAATTAAAAGTTCCTAATTTAGTCATTTAAGTTTAAGTACCAAAATTATCTCAGAAATATAAGTGCCATGTGAAAATTGTGATTTATTAATTATAAGTAAAATAAAAGTTATTTTTTTCTATCATTATATTTCATTTACATCCCAAATAACCTAAAACACAATAAAACTAATTTAAATATTTTTATATTGCAATAAAATGTATACATATAGAATTCATCGTCAAAAAGTGAAATGGTTAGCTTTTCATGGAAGTCGAGGAACGTTAGCTATCTAGGGTTAAAAAAGGAACTATTTACATAAGACATAATTACTTTAACAAAGCAGTACATTTTTATTTGCTTTTACGTTCCAAAGAGTATAGCAGGATATGAACATGGGGAAAATGATTTCCAGGAAAATTGAACTGACATAATAATATTGGCATCACATGAACAAAATGAATCAAACATTCTTAAGTATTTGCAGTAGTTAATGGACAAAAATAATTGTAATTCAAATTTTTGATATCACAAGGTGTTATGTTTTATTAAGCCTATAACAGACAATATTTTCTAAAACAAACAAAAACAGCCTTATTCATAGTCAGTTAGTAGTGACTACTAGCAAGCTACTAAGAGCGTACTAAGAAAATCGTATTCATAGTGACATTTGGTAGACTACTAAGCTTAGTAGCTACTAAGAAATTTAGTAGCGTGGTAGTCTATGTTTAAGCGGTACAAATACGATAAACATAACCTCGAGTGGTAGATTTTAAATTAATCTATGGCTTTTAAGAAGCGAGTTATCGGTACAAAATACAAAATTAAAAAGAATACCATAAGAATAAGATGGAAAATGGAAAGGATTTGTAAAATTGAATTGAAAAATTAAAAATCAAACTGGTTTATGTCTTGTTAATTTATTTCAATGGGCAGTTATCCTTTAAAAATTATTACAATCGTTTTTTTCTGAAATAATTACAAACTTTATTGAATTAACATCTTGTTTGTATATTTTAAAGTAAGTTGCGTGAACAAGTAAAATTTTATTCTTAAGATAATGGTAATAATGATTCGTAAATGAAAAATTGATGAATTTATTAGTGATTTATTCGGGCTAAAAATATAAGTAAGTTAATTTATTTATTTATTTGTCAGTAAACACATCCCACTGAGAGAAATAAATCCTCTTTGTAGACCGGACAAAATAAAGGGTGTTAATATTAGAAGTTGATTTCTTCTTTCGAGAACTTCATTGCATTTTGATACAACTCTGGGTTGTTTAAATTGTCCTTTATCGATTAGGAAAGATTGTTCTTCTTTGGGTATTTAGTCCTGGGCAGTTGATGATATATTCCATTGTTTGGATGGGGTTGATGTTGCAGTGAGTACATTGTGGGGTAGTTATTCATTAGGTATATAAGTGTTAAATATGTATAGCCAATTCTGAGTATTTTTTGTAATGTAACTTCTTAAATTGATAATTTTTTCGATATTGTAGTAATTGTTATCGGAATGTTGAACGTAAATAACAGCTACACTACTACAAAAATAAGAAGGTAACAGAAAACACATAAACAATTCTTCCATGCACCGTATTGAATAATAAGCATAATACGTTAACTTAAAAGTAAAGTTAAGCTGTTAAACGTCAACAATACCGATATTTACACATTCAGTAGGTCATTTGTTATAATTTCGCGCCGTTGTCAAATCGTTTCGACGCAAACCATTCTACTAGCTAGTAGCGTACTAACTGACGTCTATGAATACGATGCAGATAGTAGCGTCTTAGTAGCTACTAGTTAGTAGACTACTTAGATCCTACTAAACCGTTGGCTATGAATAAGGCAGAAAAACTTTTAGATGTTTCATTCCCACCAATTTTGGTAGGCGGGCTGTTCCTCCGGCCTAAAGTCTGGTGCAAAGTCGAAGAAGGTTAGGGCGGAAGGCCCTCTTTAGACTCCTTTAGGAGTCTTGAGAATGGGTGGGTGGTAGTTCGGGGGAGAAAGATGAGACAGACGAAATGAAGACAGAAGAGAAGTGAAATACTATCTGTGGAATAGTACTACTCTAGCATTTGCCTAAATAATCCAAGGAAATCACAGAAAAACCACCCGAATGCTAAGCAATGATCTAGACGACTATACCATGCCGCTCGGTAAAAAACAAAACAATAACTTTCCTGGGTCGCATTCTACCCAAGCTATAATAGAAACTTAGTTCTAATGAACTATAAAATTATTTCATATGTTGTTAGTTTTACTACTAGCCCCAATTTCACATTAAAATCGCGTGTACCCCATAACGAATTCATAGTCGAGACCGGAAACCTATTTGATAAAAAGAACGTTATTTTCATAAAAAGAGCAGTAAGTATACGAATAGCCTGTTATAACAAAAGCCCCTGAAACAACGGGCAGACGGACCTAAGACCCCTTGACATGTGTGCGTAAATGGCCGGGCAGAAAATCGGATTATTAGAACACTTCCATGTAAGGGTCCTGAAAGTCCGATACTTAAATTTATGTGTTAAGTTTTATCGGCAGTAAAGGCTAAACTGCGGCACTTTTATTAGGCGGGTAATTTTAGTAATTCATAACCTTTTGTGCTCTTTACTAGCGCATCAAATGAACCACATCCGTTATTTTATTTTATACGTAAAATCGTCGTTTACTTAAAATATTGTGGCCGTTTTATGCAAATTCCTACGGCAACTTTTTCATATAAGCGAAGAAACAGCTCATCGAATCATCGAGATAAACGGATTTATACTTTTTGATGTACCAATCAAAGTTTCCAAAAAAACCGGCTTAACGGTAAATGTACGGAAAACGAACCATAACAAAAACAATTTATATTTATAGATATTCTTTATGATTTTTGAAAAGAAATATTTTTATGCCAGCATAAAATGTGTACCTACCATATTATTTGTTATGGAAGGATAATACGAAGCCTTTTATGCATTGGCGTTGACTTCGTGTATATTATTACCTAAAGGGAACAAGAATTTGTCGAAGCACGTAATGAAACAATGGGTAGGAAAGAAATTAAAATTTCTGGGATAAGACGGGGAGTATAATAGGAAATAGACAGAATCTATTCCCGTCAGGCGGAATTCAATATTGCGTCGTGTTTTGCATTCGCCGAAGCTCTCTGCAGTCTTTTATGGGCTCGTTGTGTACTATCTCGTTTGCACCGCCATTTTCGCCAAACGAAATGAAATGCAGATTGCAATATATTTACTGCGACAGCTTTCGTCAGGAATATAAAGTACTATCCGATGCGGAGCCGATGGCGATGAAAGAACGGGACGCTTCAAAAATTGTAACTTTGTGTTTTTCACCCGAAGCTGTCGAGTCGCATCGTCTAAGCTTGCCGAATTTTGGCTGCCTGCACGTACTTCAACACTGAAAAATAATTCAGTTTAAATATTTCATGTGAACTCAAACCCATTCTTCTACACATGCAACATCACAATCTGGACTCTACGGTATTTCTCTGGAAAGCAATTGGTTGTATGAAAGCAACAAACCGAATTCGCCGCAAGGACTAATTCGGGTTCACCGAACCAAGAATTTTGCTCACAATATCAAATACATTCTTTCATAACGTTCTGCTGCATTAAATAGGTATATTTATAATGTACCTATATACGTTTTTTTTTTTTTATAATTGGGACTGAGCTGGAGCTAAGCGATTAGTAATTAACAAACAAACTTACGGTTATTATCAATACTTAATAGTCATTTGTTAATCAGTGTTGAATTCTGCATATAATAAATCAACATAGTGGAAGAGCGTTGCAGATAGCGGAACGTGAGAGGGTGAAAAATTCACTAGCGATTCGTAAAATGTATTTTATTAATTAAAAGTTATGTTCATATACAAAACAGCACATGTTTATAATTAATAAAACACTTGGTATAAGTTCAGAAACATTTATTGTCAAACCTCTAATGTTATTCTACCAAATCATAGTAGTTTTATACCTAAATAGGTAGGAGTTAAACATGTATTTATAGTTAGTAACATGCAATATTAAATTTTCGTGGTGATAATATTTTGATACTATTTATTTACTAGCAGTGAAACCCGGCGTTGCTCGGGTTAAAATACATCACATGTTTAATGGTATAAAAAATATGTAAGGATCTATTTTTTAACGTAGATATAGATTTATACGGTGTATATAGAGTGTTTCTGATAGAGTGAACTAACTAACGAATTATTGAATCCACTTTAGATTTTGTAAAAACTTTTTTACGCTTTGACATTGTGTATATGTAATGTAATAAAGTTACACAAAATTAATCTCTTAATTGTTACGATGATAACACTGACGAAAAGTCACTGAATTTCGGTTTATATACCATCAGACATCGAAATTCCTAGTACCAGAACACTCTAGAATATTTAGATGTACATCACTTTGAAACGTAGATGTACACTTTTTAAAACTTTATAGATCATTCAAGAAATTTTTAGAACTTTCTCGAACATTCTAAGTCGATAATAACAGTTTGCGTTCATTTTAGAATTTTTTAGATCATTTCAGAAATTTTGAGATCTTTTCGGAAGTCCTTATGACTTAAAAAAGGACAGAAATATTTCTTTTCACCTTCCTGCCACCTACAACCACCCACTTTCACCCACCGCGACCAAACTCCCTTACTCCCATCAGGAGACCAAGGGGTATTTACCACCCCAACAGGAAGTTGATTGGAGTAGGTAGAGATAGAGAAAACCCTGCCTTTACGTACGAACATTAACATTTTATTAGATGTATATATTTAGATTAGATTAGATATTTAGATTTAGATTTAGACCACTTTAGATTTTGTAAAAACTTTTTTACGCTTTGGCATTGTTAGTTACAACAAAATTAATCTCTTGATTTTTACAATGATAACACTGACGAAAAGTCACTGAATTTCGGTTTATATACTGTAACGAATTTAGATGCTTTCTCACAACTACTGTCCTCCGACCCAAAGATGATCCCTTTAAATACACCCTTCGAACTTTCTAGATAACAGCTGGAAGAAATCCTGATTGTTCCCGAATGATGAGTAATAATTAGAAAGTCGTCGATAATTCACAGAATTGAACTTGTTACTTGTCGCTGGAGAAAGATTTACAGCTTGTAAGTCGTTTATGAAGCCGGGCGCTGTGGCTGTGTCGTAAACATGTTAGCGATAAGAAGTACATGCATACAAATTGTTATCACACACACGTTCGCTCTTGTTTCCAATTGACCTTCACTCGAACTGCAAACACAAGTCCTTATGAGTTAAAAAAGGACAGAAATATTTATTTTCACCTTTTTGCCACCTACAACCACCCACTTCCACCCACCGCGACCAAACTCCCTTACTCTCACCTGGAGACCAAGGGGTATTTACCACCCCAACAGGAAGTTGATTGGAGTAGGTAGAGATAGAGAAAACCGCGTATGTACGTACTAACATTAGCATTATATATATATATATATATATATTATAGATTTAGATTTGGATTTAGATTTAGATTAGATTACATGTTGTCTATTATTTCCCGTTCGTACTATAGATGTAATCCAGTCACTCATACTCATTCATAAATAATTAGAAATAAATAGATAACAGACAGATGGTTCCAATGATTTAAAAATTACACTTGTGGACAGTTATTTTTGCTAGCTATATTTTAATACTAACATGCGAAATAAGATTTACAAGTCTTTGTTTTACCCTCAGTCTCAAGGGAAGATCTGCGAGTTAACGGTTTTGAGCAGAAATTTATTGATCAATAAAATAAAATTTGTTAGACCGACTAGAAAACAACGAAAATTCGAAAGAAGCAAAATAAAAAGAACAATTCCTCAAGGAAACATCAATTTTCCACTGGAAAATCACTAGAAGAATAAGATCGATTTATCTCAGGAGGTGTTCCTATTTGGCGTCGTTCCTCTCATTGAAATCCAATTTTGCATCTACTTGCGCCTGTTGCCATACTCTATGAAAAATAGCCGTCTCTATGTAAATCCGTAAATGACATTAAGCAGAACGTGGCACTGCACTTGCTACTTTCCAAATATTTGTAATGTCATACGTATGAAATTTACGAGATGTTTCTCTTTCGTAGCGCTCTCCGTACAAAAAAGTTGTACACAAATGTACAATCTGAGCTGTAATAACGTATTCTATCTCATGCACGACATGTTACATATGAAACTCTAGTAAAGTATGACAAAAACTCGACAAAGAATAAAAAGGAATGGAATTACAAATAGGCAATATCAAAAACTGTAACAGAAAGTAATTTAAATCACAAAACATTAGCATAACATTCCCAATATTCATAAATAATATTCACAAGTTTTGGGACTATGTGTTCGATGATGAAATAAAAGAACGTAAATAATTAAAAAATATATAATTGGAGAAGAAAATAGCGAAGGTAAAAGCAGAACTACCATCAGAAATGTCGATAGTTTTTAGATTGAAAGAGCAGGTAGATTGATAAGGACTAGTTAGAAATATTTAAATAAAAATAGGGACCCAATTGGATAGTAGTAAAATTTGGAAATGCCGATAGTGAGAAATACAAAAAGTTTGAACCAAATGCACCGTACAAACCCATTATAAAAAAGCAATTAGGCAGAAGAATAAATTGAAGATGTCATGCAGTTAGTACAAACACCTGAATTGTTAAATGGCTGTTAGGAAATTACTTCAGCAATTAAATCATCGTTAGGACGGGGAATATATACCTACAGAACAGGTAAAGAGACAGTATAGAAATAGAACAGAAAATTAGATGAAAGAATGTTTACAAAAATATAAAACATTATTTAAATATACCATCGACACACAAATGAATGACAAAATACTGAGCAGATGGGGCTTTCAACTCATGCAACTCCATTATAAATATGTATATTAGAAGTGCTGCTAAAGAGAGAACAGAAGGTTCTAGAATTTCCCAGATAGTTCGAGAATGTCCTAGATTTTTTTAGAAGATTCTCAAACGTCCTAGAAGGTTCGAGAGTGTTTTAGAAATTTCTAGCAGTTTTCTAAAATTCTTCCGAAAGTTCGAGAATATTCTGGAACTTCACAAAAGTTTAGAGAGTATTCTAGAAACTTCCATAGGATTCGAGAAGGTTACAGAAATTTCAAGAAGGGTAGAGAATATTTCTAGAGCTATCCAAACGGTTCCAGAATTTTCCGGAAGGGAATACTATGGAAGCCTATAATCTAAAAAAATTTGAACATTCCAGAAAACTCTTCCTTTAATCAGAATTTCATTTTGAAGGATTCTATTTGTAACAACAACCAAAGGTGATGAACCGATGATTTGGTTAGTTATGAATAGATATGTAGCTACGTGATATAATAACATACCTACGTAGAGAGGTTTGTAGGCACGCCGCACCTTCAGAAACTTGCAACATTCATCGTCTTCGACACTAAAAGCTTACAGTTAACGTGCTTCAAGATAATGATAATTGTGTCTCATTAGAGTGGTGTATTATTACAAACGCCTCGAACTCGCGCGAGTAGATGTTCGAAATGCTATGTCTAACTGATGAATGGTCGTAAATGGAGTGAGAACAGCTCCTCATGTTGTGTCGTTAACAACATCTCGTATGACGCAGTCAAAAATGAATTTTCTTCTTTTGAACGGAATGATGTCTCTAACGAACCCAATTACAAAAATCATTACTGATAGGCTTTTGTTGAATGTGCTTCCACACTCTCTGCCAATTTACTCCGTGTCCTGTTACTACCAAAACAAGTTCAACTATCATAACTACCACCAGACACCTTCAGATACACAATTTTCTAAAGGAATTATCTTACTACTGCAGCTTATTTTTATTTACTTCGGTTTCAAAAAATGAATTAAGTACTCATACTCAATTAAATTGAACTCGAGCACTCTTTGAGAAATGATCTCGAAGCTTCAGCTTCTGTCAGAAAACTAGATTTGGTTTATATCTTCATATTACCAATTAACATCGTCTTATTTTTGTCCTTAAACGATGGCAAAGACATTCTCGCATCTCTTACCTGAGAATTTGGCTTTCTTCTTACCTTACCAATTTAATTTGGCCTAATCAAGCCTAACCTAACCTATTCAAACCTAACCAAAGCGAATCTCAATACGAGAGAAAAAGACATCTATTTTCAAATAGATTATTTCATCATTATCTATGAATTAATGATAGAGACTAAAATTCACAAAAGACTATTAAATCTTACTTAACCTTTAGAGTCTCGTTGGAGAGACTGTGCTCGTCAATTCGTTGTTTTCAAAGGTGGTTTTAATTACTGTCGAATGTTATGTGCCCGGGTAACTCATAAAGTTGAATATTGTAAAAGCAGCATTAATATTTATCCTAAAACGTGGATGTATTAAATTCAGCATTTGAATGGTTAAGAGACAGAATAAAAAAGAAATTCACATTACCAATGTATGAAATAGTCTTTATTAAAAGGAACTAAAGCAGGTAAATTTTTTTACATAATTAAATATAAGCATATAAAAAGGCAAAAAGGGAATAGTAAATTATTACGTGTGTATATGAAGTTCAAAGCCCACTGCTATTTTTTGAAAAAAATGAAATAAACATTCTTTTCGTACATAATATTCATTAAAACGTGGCTAAACGTTTTAAACTTCTTTTTTTCTTGCATTGAACTTAACACATAAGCTCGTTAAGTAGAGAATAGAGTTTTGGGAAAAGTCAAAAGTAATCGACAACAGTATAAATAGAAAATAGATGAGAGAGCTATCAGTCATTCAATTATTCGATGTATGGAGCAGAAGACATATAATAGTTTATTAGAATACAAAGTGACAAAATATCTACAGTCCATTTATAAGACGGGTCATTCTTTAAATCCTTTAATCCGAATCCTTGAGGCATCGCGTGAACTTATATAGATATAAGCAAGCAGCAAGATGATTCAAAGGGCGCAAAAATATCAACGGTCCTTATCTCGAGCTTTCTATGCGACTTGGTTAAAGGTGGTTTGTGATATTTTCGGTCCATTTACGATCAGAAAACCGCTGCAAAGTCCGGCCAACTCGAGAACACGTGAACTCTTCCGCATGACACAATACTTCACATTTAATAAGGAGTCGTGAAAGAAACTGATAAATTGATAAGCTTCTCTTTATTCAATTATTATTTAGGATGATGCAGTAAGTTTAACAATATTGGTAATGGCTGCAGCATCACAGGAAGTATAAGCCCTGAACACCTAAATTATTTGAAATTCGTCAAATACTATTAAGTCTTGTCTTTGAAACATTTAACTATATCTACTAGAATTTTCCTGTGGTGGGTTAAACTTACCTTTAGGAATTAAATTTACGATTATGTACGAGGCGTACTTTTTTGTATCGGCGATCTATCTGGCCGGTTACTTCGACTGTATTTTTCTTCAGGACGATGGCGGTAAGCAGTTTCCTGTCAGTGCGCTTTCGCCACAAATCACGGATTATTCCGCTCCTAACTAATATTTATTGCTCATCAAAGCATACGGTCCTTGGCGGTAATGGGAAACTGAGGACGTAAAGCGAGTAGTTAATAAAACGATATTTGCGCACCATTTGGCAAGAGAATGCGGTTGTGAAACCGACTGCGACACCTATACTGTTACGACTACTTCTTTCCCGCTTTAGTTTATGATGACAATAGAGCGAGAAAATCACGGCCACGTTTAAGAAACCAATTAAATCGTGTCAATGAACGTCTAATGTCATTCTTGCGCCATAAAACTGGATGGTAACTGATTTACGAGGAGGTGGGAGAGGTGTGGCTTTTGCAAATTCCTGATGGAACTAAACTATCTAAATGTAGCAATTTTGTTCGAATTGTATATAAAAAAGACTAAATTTTGTTACTCAGGTAGCTTTAACCTCGAATTGTATTATTTTGATCTGATTGGTCATTTGCGTATGAATTTATATACAGACGTACGTCTTCAAGACGAGTAATAACTAAACGCTGGAAGAGCGCATGACAGCAATCAGTTATCGTTCTAAAAACGTTAGTCTCTAAAAAATTCCTGCCGAAGCATATCTGCTCAATTGGATACGTTGATGTAGCTTGAATAGTTTAGTATGTATATTTTGTGTTTTCCCTTATTAATTTCTATCTTGACGAGAACTCGACACATTATCTAAATTAACGTAGTCTTTGAGAAGAGAAAAGGAGTCGAGTCAGATGCAGCGTATTTATCCCGACCAGTAACTTAGTCGGGTCGCTTGCATCTGAGCAATTAAACAGCTCTTCGTAAGGGTTAATGAAGACAAAACAGTTCCCTTAGTAAGCTTCTGTCCGCTAAGAAACTAAATTACGTCATAAATTTGAAAAAAGAGAGCATTCTCCGCATATAAGAATTACTTCCTAATTAGTACAAACTTAAAATGAATCCGTTAAGTTTACGTTTAGAGTTTTGGGAAAGTTTCACTTCTCATTATAGTAAAATTATAAGGCTTTACCTCGGAATTGCATTTAAACTTTATGCTAAAGCTCTTCTTAATACAAATCCTCCACTAAATAATAGTCTTTTTAGTGAAATATTTTTAAATATCTCCATTTTAGGAAACAAGTCGGAAATTTTAAAATAGTTTTCTACGAACAATAAATTAATTCTTTAGGATTTATGGATCGTTTAAACAAGTTTCGATAAACGTTTGTTGCATAGTTATACATTTATGAGGAAAAATAATTAGTTATTTTGTTTAAATAACGCAATTTTCAATATATAAATTCTCGCGGAGTTTACCAAATTTTAATGAAAGTATTAATTGGAATAACAACGCCGATCTGTCGTTAAAGGATAACAGTACAAACTGTTTTGCTGGCTGTCTTTGACAGATTGAAAAGCCGTTAATTTTTGCCTTTCATTAAAACCCGTTGCTTACAATTAGTCGGTACCCAATTAAAATTTTATGTCACGGCGAGTTTTCTTTAGGCTCTTGAGTTTCAATGAAAATCCATGATTCATCCTTCTCCTTTTCTAAATCCTCTTTAGTTGTAGCCTCAATGCTAATTTAAGATTTGTACCGTCTTTGAACTCTAGTCTTTTCGCTCCAAACGTTTCATCCTCGCCAAAGGTACTTTCTAATAATAACAGAATAACATTAACTTGTATTCAATGCGATTATGAACTTATGTTTTAAATATTTCTAAGTGAGGAAGCTGGGACTGAATTTCTTGATCATCGATCATTAATGACACAAACACAGAAGCATATTTATTGATGAAAGCGTTGATTATTTAGAAACCTTTTCACTTTTGGGATTAATTAGTGAATCTATCTGTGCATTTGTCATATGTCAAAATCGTGCCAACATCAAAATCGCTGGTCGTCCAAGGTTAATAAAGTTACCATTCCATCAGTGAATTATGGATAATTTGTAATTTAGTCGTAACACAGTTCACTGACATCTGCATTTGGTATGAAATGCTAATTTGACATAATGTAGACAAATTCAATGGTTGGATTGCGTCAGCTGCTGATTTAAATTTTCACGGAGCAATTTATCGACCTTTTCTAAATAACTTATTATGTTCAATTTGTTCGCTGAGACACAAACTGATTTGTGAAAATTGTCTTTATGCCAGAACTAAAATTTTCTGCGCCACGCAACATCAAAAATCCCATTCAAAAAGTGGGGGACCACCCGCAAGTAAAATAACTCGTTTTCAAAAGTAGGTCGTCAATTGAGAAATGTAAAAGAATTCTATGAAATATATTATTCTCTGGAATAAACAAAGTTGGAAAGATATTGAAGTCATCAAAACCCAGCAATAAAAGATTTTTCAAATAGTTTGAACCCTTCACAAAAATGATGTACTTAGTAGATATTTTCACACATTAATGGTAATGGCCATCTGCCACGTTCTTCTTTAAAAGTCATTTTCTTACATTCACAAAAAACTTTTAAAAAATTATCTACACTACTGAGAGTAGAAAATAGCAATGAAAAATAATTTATTGTACGGTTTTGATGTAGTTTCATTTGAGAGTAAATTTGCTTCGTTTTGTCTGCTTCTACTCTTTCGGTTAATTTATCATTCATTAGCCCTTAAGAGTGACTTAATGGCAATGAAAGAAATTCAGTAACCCTGTTAAATGAAAATCAGAGCAGAGAAACGACTTCAGAACTGTCACTCTGGTCCTTTCTATATGAATAATGCATTAAGTTAAATTACAGAAATTCAGGCTTACATGGTGTGACCCGCAGTCGTAGTGTTTGTCATCCCACAGAGCTATTCTGCCCTGTCCTCGTTTTACGGAGAACGGGGTTTTTCATTCAAATAACAAGTGTTGTTAAATAAAAGAGTTTGAGGCTCTTCTGAACAATAAAACTGACAATGGTCGCTTGTATTGTTTGTTGACGAGAAAATCCTTTGTTGGGGAGATCAAATGACTAAGTGTTTTCTTTCATTGCGTCCATTATTTGCTTTTGTTTGATGTATGTATTGTGTTGGCGCTTTAAAAATTTTCAATATCAAAATTTTCCATTACTTCATTCGTTTCTATAGAATTGTCCTGGTCCTTTGTTCCAAAGTTTTTTGTTTCACCTAATGCTCATCTTTACAGAATTTAATCTCTCTGGAATTGGACTTCAATCAAATATCAAATAAGAGTTTCACTCCTGTCTAAATACTTGATAAGGCATTATGTAATTAGTACTTGTAAAAGTTTATAATTTCTTTATTATCTGGACAATCATTTTAATGTTGGTCTTTAGAAATACCACCTACTGTGAGCAACAAATATCATTCATTAGATGGCGCTATCCTGACTGTTGCTTGCTATTATTTCATCTTCTTCTTATGAAGAAACTCGGTTGGTAACTTATCAAGGGTGAACATAGGCTAATGAAGAGCAATAAGTAAGAAATCGCGATCCAGTGTTGTTTTTTTTTCAAAGCAGTGAATGTTAGTAACATTGTTAGTCCAGTAGATACGAACAACCATTTGTTTTCATTGTCCCTAAATAGTCAACAATGTTTTAGTTAGTTAAGGGCATATCTGTTATATAGGTACTTATAAGTGGTTAAAAAATAATATTATTATGAAAAAATACCGGCCAAGTGCGAGTCGAACTCGCGCACCGAGGGTTCCGTACAAACCTGTATATATGTGATGTAACTAAAAATTTAAGGTTTTCGGAATTTTTCCTTTATATGTGCTATAAAACATTGCTTCATGCCAAATTTCAAGATTCTAAATCGACTTGAAGTACCAGTTAGGTTTTAATTCCCATGCGGGTAGTTGCGAGTTTGAAAATGTGCGGGCTTAAATTGCTGTTTCTTTTGATTGCGTTGACATAGAAGTTTGATTTTGTTACAGCTTAAAGGTATTATAGACCTGAGTATTTGATATGAATTTCAATTTAATACCTCTACGCGTTCATGAGGAAAGGGGTAGTAACTTTAAAACTATTTAAAATATTTTTATTATATGATGGAACTAAAATTTTACGGTTTTCGCAATTTTTCCTTTATCTGTGCTATAGGACGTTGCTTCGTACCTAATTTCAAGATTCTGAGTTCACGGGAAGTACCCTGTAGGTTTTGATTCGAAAATTTGCGGAAATTTGCGGCATAAACGACTGTATCTTTTGATTGTGTTGGCTTAGAAGTTTAATTTTTTTACAGCTCCAAGGGACAATAGACCTGGGTATTTGGTATAAATTTTAGCTTGATACCTCCACGCGTTCCTGATAAAAGGGGTCTTGACAGACGGACAGACGGACGGACGGACGGACGGACAGCGAAGTGATCCTATAAGGGTTCCGCTTTTTCCTTTTGAGGTGCGGAACCCTAAAAATAATAAAACCCTTAAGTGTTGCAATGAAATTCCTGGATTTATTTAATAGACGTTCAAAACGTTGAATGTCAGTAACATAATGTTATTTCACTGGATAAAAAAATCAATTATTACAGTACTTTAGTCATGAATTTTAAGGGATTCTGTTAATTGCACACAAATGTTACCTCCTTTATTATTTCCATTTTTAAATAAATAAGAAAGGGAAACTCAATTTTCAAAAGCCTCTCGATTTCCGCCGAAGAGACATTTGTTGTCGTTTGATGAAAATGGATCGCACAATGCTCGTAAAAGAATACGGCTCTTAATTAAAAGTCCAATTTCCGATATAGCGTGTTGTCGAGTCAGAGAAAAAGCATGTAGAAATCGATGTAATTAAAAATGCTGGAAACAGCGAACGGTGTGACGAGTTACTTACCTATGTATACGTTATTACGGTATTGATAAAGCCAAAAGCAAGTAACGAGTTGTTGTGGATGTTTAGATAAAATCCAAAAATCCAAAGCCATGTTCATTCGCGAAAGTAAACATGCGGCAAAATCTCCCTTAATAACCTCTTCACCCTGCCGTCGTCGTTTCGACTGCGAATATATATATTCCCGGGTTTAAAAAGCGTCCTTCCTCGCCTTATATTCAGGGTTGTACTTAGTAATTAACCACCTAGAGGCAATCCAAAGCGTGCGATGTTGGCATTATATTCATATCCTTCACTACCATTCCACACTGCGCTATGTACAGGCTAAACAGTTTTTTGTCAATTAGAACTAATATTTTAATACACTTACGCAACCGGTTAATACGGAAATAACGGTGAAGGTTTATTTAATTTTTCGTTCCCTAGATATTGTGGCAACAAATTTTTTGTTTACAGTACTTTTTGGTAAAAGAAAACCCGCTGCAGGTTTGTTCTTTAATTACGTGCAATGGTTTAGCTTTTGAAGTCTTTTTATCGTACTTTTTTTAAAAAATTGTAATCAAGAGAATATTCGCCATCATACTGGACCAGAAAAATGTTGCTGACATAAGACACCCTTGGGGGTCACACTTGTCGATTCTTTAAAGGAATTGCGGAAATTATTCCGTCACAAGTTGACATTTCGGTATATTTTGCGATGAATGCTATTTTAAGATATCGAAAATGTGACAATTTTTTTTATTATAAAGCAACCAGATGCAACGTTTTGGCTACTAGCTGTCGGTACGATAAATACCTATTTTTTTTTTTGAGGATGAAGTACGAGAGAGATCTTAAAAAAAACTCCTATATTTAAAGTTAATGGTCATTAAAAAGTTCTTTTACTTCACTTGGACCAAGTTTGTAATCTCTTCATTCTAGCCCATTAATCAAAACTTTTGATATCGTAAAAGGACTGAATATTCCTTGTCTTTTACAAGAAAACTTTTTAAATTAACTTCCGTGAATACGCATACCAGAACGGTTCTCGATTATATGCTACGTGTTTACTTATTCAATCAACATAACACGAGCTGAAAAAATCGGCACTGATTGCCAATCAAGTACCGAGCAGATCCTTTTATCTCGCTCTCTAGCAAGGACACAAGATCGATAAGTGCCATTTAACATTAAAAGGTGGTCCCAAATCAAAGCCATTTTGTATCCAATCGAATTATGTTGACAGCACATACCAGTAGCTGAATTTAACTTATCAGAGAGTTTCCGTAGTAAAGTGATGATAATCTCTGTGTTTTTAAAAATTGGAGCGCCTCCGCGATTTTCTATACAAACATTGTAAAGATCTAAAGGTTTAACAATGTACCGTATTTAACAAGATTTAAATCGGTGCCTGTTTGAAGTTTTGAAAATAAATTAAAAAAGTTAATAGAGTTTTGTTATTTCAATCAGGAAAAGGGGAATAATTTGGAAAATAAACAACAATTTGGAAAATTTCGATCATAGTGATTATTCATTCTAAAATCATTTCAACTTATTAATGAATAGCATGAGTAGATTTCATCATATCAAAATTAAATTTAGGTGCAATCTGAAAACACGTTCTCGTTGTCACTCTCTTCCCTTCCATTTTCCCTCTGCTTCTTTTTATTTATTCCTTCGACCCTCCACCCTCCCTCTCTAAACAGTATTCCAATTCGCTGTAAGTGCTCACTTATACCGACAAATTACGCCATAAAAATTTTATAGAGACTAACCTATTTATTCATTTGTTATTAGCATTCCCTTCAAATATTATATTTATTTGCTCTTAAAATTATTTTCTTAAACTTAAAAGAAAAGAGAAAGGTTTCTCCTTCGTTTGCCGAATTATTACTAACTGTGATCGATTTATCCAAGGTCGGCAATATTTATTAGCGAGGCGATGAATTATTCATACGTTGTAAAAATGAATATTTCTCTGCAAAAATATAGCACACGAAGTTTCTCGTTTATCTCCGTCAACATTCCTCAAACTCCAAGCAGTTTTATAAAGTTTAGCCGTCTTTTCGGCGGTTGTTATGAAGTTCGTGCAGGAAAAAAAGTTGAAGTCCACATACGATGTCGTGTCACAAAGAACTTTTCTAAAACTCCGAACAGAAGATTTGGACGAAAGATGAATAGGGAATTGATTTTCATTCACACATGGCACACTTATAAACAATAGGGAACATTTTTAGCATTTTCGATTTCTACAGGAAAGTTTTACATTTCATATAAAATAAAGTTCCTCCTGGACAGCATAATACCACCAGAAAAATTCTAAAGGAAACCCGTCAGGATGCTCTTCAGGAAAATAGTGTTTTCGTTTATTTTGCCTTTTGATAATATTTTTGGGGAAATATTGTAAAAGAGATTATTTTCTTAGTCTTGGTCTTGAGTTCATAATCATTTAAATATCTCAAACACAGCTTCAAATAATTGCAGGTAATATCCTCAAACATGATCGTATCTTCTAATAGGTTCTTTTCCTACTAATTCACCACTGAAGGGTGGTTTAATATTTTTATTCTCCCTGGCTAACATAATATCTATACATAATTCTTACGTATAATGGAAACATAAAGAAGATGTTAATATGTCACTAAAGGACAGATATAGAAAATGGAAAACGAATTATTTTCATATGGATTGACCTTTCTATCAGCGACTGTCAAGTTTTGAGGACAAACTTCCTTGCAATTTCGTGCCCTGTTTGATACGTTGGGACAAACTGATTTGCTTCACGAATTATTTTCAGTTTCCCTTTTAGTCACCTCATTTTATACGCATTCACACTCATTTGAATATGTGTCAACAGAGTTGCTCAACTGGCGACAGATAATTATTCTCGAAACAAAATTGTAATTATAAAAAATATTTACTGTAACCTTTTTAAACCTTGTATAATTGTGTATTGGGCGACTTCTTCTATAATTTATTTCGTACATTCAAAAAGACCCAGCACATGTTCCAAGATCAAAATTCAGCAGTAGTTATATTCCAAATCAATAGTTTTTAACATGGTTTTTAATTTGGCCCGTTTAAGGTAAGTTTTTTTAATAACTGTTGGATATATATTCAGTGTTTACCCTTACCCTCACTCGTTTTAGTTTTAGTTTTCTTTCTTGAGCTGCTTTGATTTCGTTGTTGTATGTTTAATCGTAAATTGCAACATATGCATGTACAGTAGTTGGTAGTTCATCTTTTAAAAGCAAACCTTGTGATGGAAAACATCCTCAGTCGGTATTTTACGGTTCTCTGGGTTTCTTCTCATTTTCTGTTTAGAGAACTGATTGAGTTGTTTTCCCCGCTGTGCATAGCAGAACGCGGAACCATTCCTCAACGTGTGATAGCAATCGCCTTGTCTTTCTGTCTGTCTGTATGTCTATGTCAATCGTTTTTTATAATTATAAACGATAAATAAGTTAAGTACTTTTACCTTTTATGCTAGGTACCTAAAATTTATTAGATACGGTTTTAAAGTTTTGTTTGATTTTCTTTTCGATTTTTGCTGTGTGCCATCTGCCATAACATCATTATTCAGAGTATATAGGAACTTTTGATTTATAGCTTACATATTATCAATTAATCAATGGCACAATTGAATAAAGTGAATAGTCCAGATTTGGAATAATTATTTCTTTTTGTGAATTCGAAGCATTAAAAGTATTAATAAATAAATAAACCATCAAGTCAGTACTACTGAGAATAATTTTTATTTGTCTGTTGCTACTTTCTAAAACTTTTAAACTTCCACTACTTAACTACCAAAATACTTAATACTTAAGAGGCTTGCCACTTTGGAAGGATGATGGAAAGCTTACAGATTTTTCATAATTTATCGTTAAAGGACTTGTTTGTATACGATATCCTCCTATAGTTCACGTGTTTGTATTAGGTAAATTAAAGGGATCACGTAATTTATTATTGATGATTAAAATCTATTTTATGGATAGTTACCTTGGTTTTGGTCTATTCCATGTATGTTTTGGAGCAATTTGACCAAACTTTTCCTCTTTTGTGGATGGATTAATTTTAGGTGGTAACAATTTTTGCAACTTTACTTTACTATGCTCAAAAATATTTCTTTGACCATTACCTTTGCCCTCAAACTGTTTCGACGCATTAAAAATGTAATATACTTTTTGGAATGTCCATTACCATTTTTATTGCCTTCGGGTGACATTCATAACGAATTCGAAAAGGTGCTTTTATAGATTAATAAAGTAAAAGTCTGAATGATATCGTACTAAACGTGAATATAATTTTCACTGAAAGTATAGTCAGCACTCAGCTTACCAATTTTTGAAATTTGTTTTAATGTCCACCTAAATTTAATTTTTAGTTTTTTTTATATGAATATTATATTAAAATACTAGGGGCACAAATTGGCACAAATGTTGTATTTTAATTGCGTGTTTACCTACTTTATTTCAACTCTGAAGAAGTGCTGCTATATTTTCTTGTTTTTGTTTAGGATATAAAATAAAATAATTACGATAGAGTATTAGTGAATTAGTTATAAGTTGGTTAACAAATTGTAGCTCTAGCTGTAACAGGCGTAACGTAAAAGCCGACAAAAACTCGCTATCCCTGCAAGTGCTATAAGCGGATTAAGCTCTTTCGGAAGCCGTTAGATTCGTTTTTGAAGCTATTAAATTGTATATCACATCGCAAAAGCGACACTGCGCACAGTGAATTTCATTCATTTGACCCCAAGATCTCTCAATTTTCTAAGGAAGCATCAATATCGGCGTTCCAACCACGGCCCATTCAAAAGCCTCAATCGAAGGTAGATAATATTTCGGAACGTCCAACTAGGTGACGAATATCCTCATTTCCCCGATTCAAAGCCCAGATTAACGATTTACTTACCCTCATTCATACAAAAAAGTTGAGATTTATTATCCTGCCCACCAGCATACAAAAAACTGATCTTCGTCTTTAAGGGAATATTATATGAACCCTTTTCCATTTTGAAGACGACCATATAAGTTTGCTGTGTGATGAAGTACCTCCATTGCTACTATTCGGTGCATTTATAAGTTTTATAAGAACAAATAAAGTTTCGTCATAGTTTAGGTTCGTTAATCAATATTTTTTGAACATTCAACATACATTTGAATTACAAATTATTTTTATTAAAGCAAAATGTTTTCTGAGGATGCACCAAAATCATCCTTATATTTCTAATCTGCTGAAAATGATTTTAGGTTTCTAAAAGTTTAGCTTAACTTTAAATTACAAGTCTGAATTTTGTAAAGTACCAAAAGTTTACATAACACAATACTGCCACGTCTAATTTATGTTAAAACTATTTTTTGTTGCTGCTGACGTTTACTACACTATACAGAACGAGTTTTTTAAACAGTTTAAAGTTCGCGAAGACGTACGTAATAGCGATGGAAAACTATTTTAGAGGATAGACTTTAAGTCCTTTCTAACTTTAAATAAATTAATTTTCTAGGACATCTAATGTTAGTTTGCAAGTTTAATTTTTAAAAAAGGGTTCTTAAAACTTCAAGAAAATCGGATAGTTTGCTAGAAAGTTGATTTTGAAAATTCGAAGCACTCAAGTTTATTTTGAACAAACCAATACTTCCACTTACTATAATATAAGCATGAAACTTTTTATGTACTTAATTATACTTAATATAAAATAATACAGCAGTAAAGACAAAATTTTCAATTGAATTAGCGAGAGTAGAAAGTGAAGAAAGATGAGAGTCGGTTGCTGTCATATTTCGTTAAAGTCATGTCAGTAGCAGGATCGTTCAGGGTATAAATCATTCACTTTCGTTTAACTTTAACAAGGCATTTGATCTTTGTTTGGAAATATTACATTGAAGAGCAGCGCGAGGGCTAAAAGCGGGCAAACACTTGGTCCTGATTTAATTGAAATTAAAACTTCCAAATATTTCGGGCATCACAAAATCTACCGATTGATTAATCGTTCATAAATTATTTTAGGGGTTGTTTAAAAATTTTTTTTTTTTATTTAAATTTCTGATGATGAATTATCAAAAATTCAATTTAGGAAATTCCTCTAGTTTCCAAAAACTTGGACCCTATAACTAATTTTAGGGTAACGAAGGACACATGGAAGGATAAATAATACAAAATCAAGGATAAATTAAAGTACCTACATAATTTTTTTTTTTTAAGGTAGATAATTTTAAACTAATATATTATATATATTTATGAATTATTATAATTCTTGTTTTGTAAATTTTTGTTCAATTTAATTTTATATAATATTCTTTTCATGATTGCTTTTTAATTCAAAATTGTTTATAAAGTTAGCTGAAGTAGATTTATTATTGTTTAATTTCTAAAGCACCCAATGCGTTTGAATTAAAAATATTATAAAAAAAGCTATAAGATAATGTGAAAAATCATATTGTGATGATATAATATTAGACGTTGCAGTCGATTAAGGAACGTTTGGGTACATTGATCAAATTGACTCTGACATTCTTTATCGGTGCATCAAACATACCGTAATTAATTAACGATGACATTTATAATTTTCTTGTTGTATCAGCTTTTCATGTAAAAACATAATAAGAACCTGTCGCTTTTGTTATTTTATGTTCATTGATGGACAAGGGCGTAGACGATAAATAACTTTTCGAAAATTCTTCAAGGAAAATAACTTGACAAAAATTCCTAGTACTGTCAGAGACAATTTAGCGGAAAAAATTTAATCCCACCATCAAAATGTTATTGATTTTATAATACCCTTGTTTGTTTTCGCCTCCTTCTGCTCGATTATGCCAGAAAAGTCTCGAGAGATTTTGATACGATAAAGGATTGTAACAGTAACAGTTCGAATCTACTTGATATAAAAAAAAAATGAGTAAAAAATATATCTCAAGTATTCCATTTTATTATCCAAAATAAATTTTATTCTGACCAACATTAAACTGTACTATTATCATAATAGTTTTATTAACTCGAAACTTCGAATAAAATAGTGGTGAGATCCAAAATTATGTAGGTGTCTATATTTCAAATTGTTGGACACAAAGGTAATCCTTGGAGGGAAATAACTTACCTTGAGCTGGAGCGTATATGTTGAGGTAGAGACAATCCTCACTTTGGTTCTGCAAATATGGTAACAATCTCTTTAAATATTCTAGTCTACCTCGGGGCATCTTTTTAAGCGCAGCAGTTTCGTTACGAATGTCGGGCAATCTCTGGGGACACACGGGACTAAACTTGTCCGCAATTTTCACACCCGACCATAGAGCACCCGTTACCGGCGGCATAAATCGCAAACTCCCCAAAGGGGGACTAGCGTAAGGTATGCCACGAAACACTTCCACGGGCTCCAAATGACGCGAATCCAAAGTTATGATCACACCACTCACGTCCCCATATTTAGTCCTAACGGTGCGTGAAGAAAGAGGTGCACGTTGGTTGGGTGACGGTTCCGGGTTCCCCAAACAACCCCCTAATATAAGGAACGTCAACAAATGCGCACTAAATAGAGAACCAGAACCACCCCGGTCGCTGGTGCCAAAACGCATCTCGAAGGATTTACGGAAAGCTTAGAAAGACTCGTTTCTCTTTCTCATATTTTCCCTTGAGTGTTTCCCTGCGTACGCGAGAGTGGATCTGATGAGTTGTGGAAGTTCACCTCTTGCATTAATCATCCCTTCCGTGTGCATGTTCGAAAGAAAAAACAAAAAATGAAGCGTTTCATTTATGCGGATCCTTCAAGGATAATTACTCATATCTTTTGATCATTGTACTTTGAGTATTATTTTCTAATGGATATAACGGGTCATGTAAAAGTATGAATTGTGCGATATTAAATAATAAGCGGTTGATATCGGAAGCACTTAACGGTAACCACTACGGGGTGAGTGACGTCACGTGCGAAACGCGGAGGCAGACTGGCGTCGGATTCTGTATAATGTTTTGCGCAACACTAGCGCCAAGGATCTGTGCGCCTCCGCGGCTGACCGACGAACCAAACTTCGATTTATGAATTTCCTTGCACCCCGTCAAACTTTTCAAGATTAATTAACGGAACTTAAACACTATTTTCGTTAAAGTCTTTCAAAAATTAAACGGTTGATTGTAATCATCGCTTTTATAAATTGAAACGTTAAATAATGACAGAGTTACAGTATACAAAAAATGGATATTGGCGACTCAAAAAAAAACCTAAGAGCCGAGGCGGATCTTCAAACTTTTTTAACGAGCATTTGGATTTTAAATGGTCGGGTAGGTCTATAAAGCGGCTTAACTAAAAAAGTGTTCCTTTAACCCCAGATATTGCCTTCTATATTTTTATTTCCTTTTCGGATTTTTGCAATTATCGACAATCATTAAACAAAAAGAAAATTAAATTGGAAACTGTCTTTGGTTATAAAAAATACGAAAGGTGATTATACTTAGTGATGAAAATAATTAGAACAAAAAGGACCACAATACTTTAAGCAACACTAACATTACAAACATATTCGATTTAAACTTTTACAGGATGATGAGTACTAATCCAATTATTATCTAAATTGTCGAATAAATTCCTGTCAATTTAATATCAAATTATATTCCGGAAATAAAAGTTGAAATAATGCAGTTATTTTTATCTCGCGTATCAGTTCAAATGATGCAGAATAAAATATTTTATTAGAAGTGTAACTCATCCTGGATGATGATTTTTTATGATAAGTTAGAGAATCGATATAGAATTACAATACATACATAATCAATAAATAAACAATGTAAATAACTGAGTATAATACATAACGCTTATGAATTGTTTAATTTTATTCTTCCTTAAACATTATAAACTATGACAAGCCTGTTATTATGTTTACTTATGGTAGTTATCTTAAAAGTCTTAGTGTAAAACACCATGCCTCTTTTATTACTTGCGGTATTGGGATAGGAAAGGGAAGGTACCATGTGATAGCCGCGTTTCGTAAACAGAAGCGTCCAAATCGAAAGTAGTGAAATAATTATTTAATTATTACCAGATAATTATAGATAATTAAAGAATATGAATGAGATTAAACAATATTATGCAACTCAACATAAATATTTCTTGTTTACTAATTTAAAGTTTCCCTCTTACAAAACAGTGATGGTAACATTTCTTTTACCTTCATTGTCAGCTCTTCTTCTACCTATTCTCATTCAATATGAAAATATGCTGAAAAAATAAAGACCTTTATGCAAATAACGCTTTTTTCGAATAACATCGTCAAACGAGCTTTTACGAATAAACTGCGAAGAGACATAAAAAGAAGATTAAGTAATAAATTTAGTTTTTGAGGGGCCGTATCAGTCGCATGCTTATTATTGATTTCGAATCGGGATCAGCGTCGGTTCGAACGGGGATTTCGTTCCCGAAATTTATAAAGTCAATTTTTGGTTTTCCAAGAGGGAAAAATTGAACAAAATTGAGTCCGGAATGTAAATCATTTTTATAAATTTGTCGTTTTGTGTTAGTATATTTCGGGTTTAAAATATATGAAGGGTGCGTTTGAAGTCAAATAAATCATACCTTCCTAAGTGATTAAATTCTCTGGGCATTCGAAAATTAAACACGTCAACTAGATTTATTCTTTTTAAATTATTTCAATTTTTAAGTACTTTTTACAACGATAAATTTTGACGGATTTTACAAACACAGATGTACACATGTTGATAACACTAGCACTCAATCTCATAGTCCTCTGAAGTACTCTTCTTCCTGATGCAATCCCTCGTCTTCGCTCTAAATAATAAAGTGTCCCAACGAACGAGTCGAGTGCGTTGATCATTTTGCCATCACTTGCTCTAATTAATCGGAATGTCTAACTGACGAAAGAGAGACGTTGCTTCTTATACATTATTTACAAGACGTGATGTTCTTTAACATCGTTGCACTAGTTGTCGTTTCATTTGCGGTTAGTTAATTAGATGCAGCAGATGTTGTCATGTAAGGATAATGCAGGGGGACAACGTGTTAACATTGCATTTGTGGCTAAACACCCACTGTAACGCTTTATGTCTGGCTTAGAACAGGCAATGAATTATTATATCATCAATTTATTTGAATCTTGAGTATACCCACTAAAGTAATGCCTCCATTTTTTCTTTATATTAAATCGTTTAAATATCGCAGGCATACAAACTCTAGGACTGAAAATCTATAACCAATAAGAAATAACAAATTGATATGTAATTCCTTCCCTTTCTCCCACTAAATTTGTCATTTTCGGCCTCTATAATCCATTGTTGAAAATTTAAGTAGGTAGGTACTTATTGTTATGTATATTTTTTTTATTTTTGATATATTTCTCGTTTTGTACTGATATAGCATTTACTCGTGTAAGTTTAATGGAAAATTTCTCCCGATACATCATAACTGGCAGACAAATTACTTACTTTGGAAGCTTTCTAGTCGCTTCCTAGTGACATTCCTGCGTTACAGGTAATTGATTGCTCATCAAGATTGCATGTGCAGTTTGCGGAAGTATGTGCTAATATCGATTCGTTACGTCTCTGACAGCTCGGGAAAGCAGAATTTCCCGCCTTGGTAAACATCGAGCCTTGAGTAATCTTATCGGGAAAATTAGCTTCGGGCTTCTCAACTACCTACGTATATAAAGGACAGACGGGAGAGAAAAGGGTTGAGTTTATGCTAGAGGATTCGGTGATAATTGTGTTATCAAATAACCCAAATGTCCTAACTAAATAAAACCTTTGTTATAATTCAATTTTCATATCTTATTTATTGCAATTAGATTTCATAAACAACGCAAACACATCAAATGGTTGAAGCATTTATTTTAGTTAACAAAACTTCTTTTTGAGGAATTGAAACATTGATGGTAATTGTTCAATTGAGATTTGATAGTAAAACAGTAAACATCACAAATATCTGCATTTAATATGGCGACAACAAAATACTGTGAGGGATTCGTTCAACTAGATAATCGAAAATTATATCTCGAGGTTATTGCTAAGAACGGAAACAAAACTACTGAAACGCTATTTACCTTCTTGTAATGTTTGTCCGTGTAAATATTGTTCGATGTGTTTGCCGAGTCGTAGTATTTCGAATAAAACACCTAGTGGAGCTGATTAAACAATGTCTGACGAGGTTCAATATACGTCGTATATCTTCCATCAGTTTCCAACTAACTCTCGGGAGTTATAACTTTCATTCCACACAAAATTCCCTCAGGTGGCAGCAGTTTTGCGTGATCATAATTCATTGCTCGCTTGGGACAAAATTTGCATCTCGGAGATTAAAGACAACCGTAGCTTAACACGATCAGCTCAACCACATTTTCTGCGACGGCTGAAACAAGTTATCAAAACAAATTCAGTTTCGCTAATACGTTAAAATATTACTGAATTTTGGACTCAAAGGAGTAACGGTTCAGAACATATGGTTACCTAATCAGAAATGGGTCACATTTAGAAAAAAGCAATAAAAGTTTATGAAGTATGCAAAAAAATGAACAACTCGTTAACTGTTTTCGAAAGGAGGTATCAAGAATTTTTCAATTTAATTTCGCAGCGATTCATTAAATTCAAGACAAGGTGGAATGGAATCAATCGGAAAAACGTAAGAGGTCGAAGCAATTCAAAGGAGGAAATTTCGGCTCTTAAACTGATTATGGGATGCGTACCTATCCCTTTATGTCTGGAGACAAACGAGCCGACATCAATAAGCCAAATCCGACAGCTGAGGTGCGAATCCCGAATTGATTTTTCTGTTTGCCGTCGAGTTCGTCGTCTTGAATGCCTTCTCGAAGTCCTGGATGGAATAAGGGAACGGAAACTCGAAGCGTGGTTCCAATATCATATTAGTCAAGATGTACTGTGCACTACAATGATTCTTATTCCACTTCCAACTACTTATCCCATCAACTCTGTCTTCAATCTCATAAAAATCACTTTTTGATCGCAACCTCTTTTCAAATGTGCGTGGCATTCAAATCGTTTGTATTCCACTGTGAAAATTATTCCCAAAATGTTTGTTATTTGAATTTATTGAATTTAAACATAAATACATTACAGCGATTAAGGACGCTCTTCCCGATTGTTATAGGTTATTTTCTGTACTGAAAAGCGAACTGATGGGTCTCTTTTTGGGGCGAAATTGGCTCCAACTCGCGTCGTCTTGTTCCCGTCAGAGCTTACTGTTAATGGTTTTTGTCGTGTTAACATCAGAGAGATTGGGAAAAAACGACAAAGATGTAACGTTCGGCACGCTTCGCAGATCTCCAGTTGCCAAGTGCAGGAATGCTTTTAATAATTCCACCAGTAGCGTAGAGTTTCCATAAATACTTCTATTAAAATTTGAGTTCTAGGATGATATTTTATTATGAATTTCACAATAAGAGCAAAGATCCTTCCATTTAGGATTCGGTTGAAAAATTATAAGAAATATATCAATTACAGTTGCGTACGCAATTTAATCTTTGTTAATGACTTGAAGAATTTGTGTTTAAAAATGTAATATAACGTTATCATTATTTCCGGAAAATATGAAACTTTTGGGAAGTGCTTAAAAGTATTTCGTTTTCTTTGTTACAAGCAAAATTATTAAAGAATAACTATTAATCAATAAATATTAGACCATTGTTATTAGTTGATAGTAAGACCCTTGTCATGGTGAATAATAGGTACACGTCAGGTGATTCCTTTTGCTTTACCAAATATTGGAACTCTTGAAAAAAGATAAAAACTAAATCTATAAAATCGTACAAGAGAAGAAAATTAATTTATTGATCTTGATTTTCCAACCAAGACAAGAGGTATAGGTAAATAGTTGTTTGTCTTTGTAAATTACAAGCACAAGACAAAAAAGTTAATTTTCTTCATCTTGATATTCAAGTCAAGATAAGAGTGGCTTGAGAAGATTATGATTCGGGTGTTTCTCAAGAAATTTTGAGACTTTAGAATCAAGACAGTAAATTTTCAAGATAAACGACGAGTTGTTTGTTTGAGATAAGATCCTTGTCATTCCAGCATACATTTAAGGTATTCCTATTTGCGTCGAGAAATATCGAGAATCACAACAAGAAATAACCATTAAAAAATCGTACATAATAAGAAAACTATTTTTTAATCTTGATTTTCCAGCCACGAAAAAAGTTGCTTCTCTATTCAAGACTCTTTGTCTCGGTTAAACCCTGACAGCTACGACACTGTTTCTCATATCTAAAAATAGCAGGGATATCTTATAGTACCGTTGCATGTTCGTAAATGTACATTTATCGTACACACAAATGCGAAACAGTTGCAACAACGACAGCTACAAATAACGCAATGCACCATCCATCGGCTAAATTAAAATGGAACATTGTGTACGCATTTGTGGGTGCAAGAGAGTTTCTGCAGAAATAAATGCTGATGCATCCGAAGAAAAGGCAAATCCTTTTCAACAGCACCTACTAGATGGCCGTCGTTTTAACCCCACCCTGGTATGTTGAATACGCTCTTTAACAACAGATAAAGGCACTGACACTGTCTTTACGGGAAACGCGTTTCAATTGAATAAAAAACATTCAGTCTAACAATATTTTAATGATAATGTATAATTTGGAAACTGTGGTGATCAAGTAAATGAAGTAAAGTAAAAAAAGACTCACTTCTTTTTATGTGGACACGAGTTTCGCCCACTTGTCTCGCGGTGGAAATACCAGCATAAGTGGGCCCATTTCAGCTTAAAATGACATTTGAAAATCTTACTTTATTAAAAAAAATTCAGTTCTAACTAAAATGTAATAGGTACCTTCTGATTACATTTCCTTCTATTCTAGGTATGTAGTTAAATATCCCCTTTCCCATTGTAAAGTCTTTATTTAATTTTGCTTTTTTTAAAAAAAAATAAATTGTTCTAGTTGTTAACAGGAATTACAATGAACTAAGTTAAAAGAAATATTGATAATATTTAATGCTGAGAGCTGATGAAAAAAATTAAATGAGTTAAACCTAATCATTTTTACTTTTTCTTTAAAAATAATGATTCTGTTCTTTGAATAATACCTACATAAAGTCTCACACCTTAAAAGTTGTTATAAAGTTGTCGTAAAGAAAAAAAAAATTGTTTATAAGATAAGAACGACTGGATAATATATTAATTTTAATACATATTCACCAAAGTTCGTTTTGTCAACAGTAGTCCTAGAGCTCGTATATTGTTGCCTATAACTGTACAAAAAGGCGCATACAGATAAGTAATTTCTTTTTGGGAGATGCCGTATAAATTAAATATAATTTACTCTTAGTAGTGTAGTAGTTTATTTGCACAAGGGCTTATTATTACATGATTGTAACATACCTATAGACCAGGGTCGATAATTTTTGAAACCAAAAAAAATGATAGTAGGATGAAACCCATTTGAAAAGGAAGAGAATATAACAGAAATGAAAGGAAAAATAATTTACGGGCGATCTCAGCTCGGGAAGAGAGGGGGGGTGAGTTTTAAGGGTAAAAAACGGTTTTCCTTGATTTCCGGAAAAACTACAACTCTTATGGAAAAAGTTAACAGGCAAAGTTGTAGGTAATAAGAAGATCTACAACTTTTTTATTTACACTTTTGTCACATAACCTCAAAATTCATGGGAAAAATTCAAATAACCAACTTTTTGGTTTTTTATTCTTTTACAAAAAAATTATTTTTTTCACGAAATTGGTGAAAACTTACCTATTTATGTCCCAAACACGCGTAATCTTTTTGATTTGAAATATTTATTTTTTCACCTTATTTTTAATTAATATCAAAAAACCACCCTAATCTTCAATTGAAAATTCTCAGGTCAAAATATCTGCTTTTTTAAAAACGTTGCTGGGATTTTTCTTCGCTGAAGTCTGTACTTTCTGATGGTGTGAAAAAAAAAATTACATTACTATGGTAAGTTTTCTCAGGAAATGCAAAAAACGAAGGGAATTTTATCTAAAAAATGTGACCGCTGCTATTCTTTTCAGTAAAAAAGTTGATTTATTAAATTCTAATTACATTTATGTCATAGAAAATCTCATAATATTTTAATTTACATGTAAATCGTACTATTGAATTCACATACTTTATACTGATTACGTTATTTATTATAATATTTTTAAAAACATTAATTTAGTTTATATATATATTTTTTTTCACACCGTCAGAAAGTAGAGATTTCAACGAAGAAAAAGCCCACCAACGTTTTTAAAAAAGCAGATATTTTGACGTGACAATTTTCGATTAAAAATTAGGGTGTTTGTTCGATATTAAGTAAAAATAAGGTGAAAAAATAAATATTTCAAATCAAAAAAATTACAGCGTGTTTGAGACATAAACAGGTGTTTTAACCAAATTTCGTGAAAAAAGTAATTTTTTTGTAAATGATAATAAAAAACCAAAAAGTTGGTTATTTGAATTTTTCTCATAAATTTTGAGGTTATGTGACAAAAGTGTAAATACAAAAATTGTAGATCGTTTTATTACCTACAACTTTGCCATTTAACTTTTTTCAATAAGACTTGTAGTTTTTCTGGAAATCAAGGAAAACCGTTTTTTACCCTTGAAAACCCACCCCCTTCCCCTTCCCGACTTCAGATCGCCCGTAAATTATTTTTCCTTTCATTTCTGTTATATTCTCTTCCTTTTCCAATGGGTTTCATCCTACTATATTTTTTTTTTCACTTTTTACTATTTTTGAAGGCTACAGCACTGGTCTACTAAGCAAGTATAAAAAAAAACTGGTGAAATATTTTGTAGATAAATATAAAACTTTTAAAAGTATAATTTAATTATTTTTTTGTTTGAAATTAACAACCCCATTACTAATTGAAATTTACGATTATATTTGTTACTTTAATTCTCAGTTTATTTTTATTAGATAGGTACTTTTATTAACTCATCATTTTTTTTGTAAATTAAAATATAAAAACTTTGTATTATAATAGCATGGGTATTTATTATGTTTTTATCTCTTTTATCATCCGTAAAACAGGCCAACTCGTTAAGGAAATCATGACCTCCAGGCATCGTCCTAAAAAAAAAATTCTCCGATATTCAGAGTTTTTGAGAACAATTTGCCAGTTGAATATAGCAATACGGTTATAAGACATCACCGTTTAATGCATTATGTAGTATTTGTTTAACAGGGTTATTATTTAAAGGTGTTCCCTAATTTATGTGATAATTATTACGTTGTGGTAGCAAATAAAATAATTATCATAAAAACTGAGTGAAACGGATTGAAGATATTATGGATTTCCAGTATAAAAGGTAGGCGTTGGCATCTTAATAATAATATTCAATATTCGGTAATTACATGATATAATGCATTATAAAGAGGGTTCTCTGAAATTCTAGGTAGATACCTAAATAAGTAAATGTCATAGGTAAATGTAATAGGAGTAATTCCTGGTTTATAAATAACTACTACTTGTAGTAATGTGTATTAAAAAATAATTTTATTACTACCTTTTTACAATTTTTAGATTATCTATTTGGATAGTATAAATTAATAGTTACATTTGTTTATTTTTGTTACAGAGAAAATCATGAAAATGGATGGAATATGGACGGTTCCATAAAGAAATAAGTCGTAAATAATTATTTGTTTTGGATGTCAGAAGTGGAAATATTAGCATGATGATTTTGAAGAAGGAATATTCATGTATTTAACTGTAAGTATTATCTTATCTAACATTTCTTAAATCGAGTTTTTTGAACACTCTAATAGGCATTTCTTTGTTTCAGATATTCGCGGAAACTCTTTGATAATAATACGTTTGATCATATGACATGATGAAGATAAAATCGTAAGTTGTTTTAGTTATCTCACCAAATAATTTAAATTTTAATAAAAATATGTTTTAATTACTTTTAGACTACATAGAGATGAACGCATTTTTGGATACTTGATTTTATTATATGATATTTGATTTATTAGCCAAGCCATAACTGTTTCATCATCTACGCCAGACAAAGTAGGTGAATGGACCATTTTTTCGTCTTGAGTAGGTACTTTAGACCCATTAACATTTTTTATGACATTGTTTTTTCAATATATTCTTTTATTTAAGTAGATATTCCATTATTTAATAACATAGAAAATGAATTAGAAAAAACGTACTGTAATGAATTTTTAAGAAATAATTTGTTAAAATTTGCATTTAGGTATAATTAGTTATTTAGTAAGGAAGATGATGCATTTATTTTTTATATTTAAATTTATCTTTGTACATATTGGTAATTCTTATGTTAAATTAGGCTGAAATTATTTATAATAGTCTTAGATAATATTTGAATTTTTGTATATTTATTACATTGTGTATAATAAACAAGGGATTAAAGGGGAATTATTGTGGGAAGAGATTGAAAGCGAAAGGTAAGAACTTTGATAAGAGTGGGTGTAGGAAATATAAAGAATGAGTGAAAGTTGGGGTAAGAATAAACGTTTAACAGAAGCAGAAGTGCATGTAAGATTAATACTTGAATGTAAAGGCAGGTGAGAATAAGAATATTTGGGGTCGTGCAAAAATATGAGTGAAACTACTAATGGTGAAAAGAAGAGGCGAATGATAATCGTAAGTATGCAGTTGTACGAAAGAAGTAAAGGGTAAGAAACGGAATGTATGAGAGTAAACAATTACATCCTGTATTCTCTCCCTTTAGAGGTGAAACTTTAAATGAGTCTGAACGATAATGGGGAAGAATGAGGGATGTAATAGGAGGGAACGAGAATGCATAAGGGTGAATAGTAACACCGAGTTTTACCCTTGTGCATTCTCATCCACTGCTATTACCTATGAGAGTTTAATTGAAAGCATGAAGGAGGATAAGGAAGAATGAGGAATATGAAGAGAGAGAATGGGAATGCACGAGGGTGAGCCCATTTTAATCCTTGTGATTCCCCATCCCCTCCCATTGTATGTGAAGGTTTGAATGAGAGTGTTAACGAGGGATGCTAGTATATGCGTGGGGGTGTGGTATGCTAGGGGCGTATTATAGTAGGGGTACGAATGATTGTGAGAGCGAGATCAGGTGTGAGTGGGGGTATATGTAGGATGTGACTGAGGGTATGAATAGGGCATGAGTGGGGGTTGGAACGTGTGAGTGGGGTATGGATGAGGTTTGAATGGGGTGTAAGTGGGGGTATGAGTGGGGTGTGGATGGGTCTTGAATGGGGTGTAAGTGGGGGCATGAGTGGGGTGTGGATGGGGCTTGAATGGGGTGTAAGGGGGGGCATGAGTGAGGGTGTGAATGGGAGGCCGGGGGCATCAGCAATAAAACAGTATAAACCACAATGTGCGTTTTATTTAAATATAAAAAAGGAACAAAACAAATTTTTCACGCCTACCAGGTTTCGCGCGAAAGGTTTTTTAATTCGAAGACCGTCCGGGACCAGGCCCAGACGTTGGAACTCCCAAATTCGAACTGGAAATCCTCAATACACTAAATTTCGGATGTTTCAACATATCAAGTGCCAGAAACTTCGAAGTACAAATCTTAAAATTCCCAAAACAGAAAATTCCCGAAGGATTTTTGTTTTGAAGACTCCAAGATCCGAACTTTGTAGTTTCCGAGACTTGCGATGTCGAAAATTCCGAAATTTCGAGCATTAGGGACTTCCAAGTCCGAATTTGAAAGATCCAGAACACTCCCGGAACACTCGTGGCCAACACTCCCGATTCCCGGTCGACGATCCAGAACGAAGTCCAATCCACTGGTGCAACAACATCTGGATGAAGACTATCTCGGTGTTGGTGGTGACGTGCTGAAATAAAAGTAATTACTTGTATTGTATATATTTAATTAGAAATTGCAAATTGTTAAGGAAAGCAAAATAAAAATTTCAAAAATTAATTATATTATTATTTCTAGACATTTTTCTTTTTTTATTTCAAGCAGATAATTTCATTTACATAATTAAATTATTATTTAATAATTGCTAAGGATTATAGTCAATTAGGTAGATAAAGAGAAAAGTAGGTTAAATCAAGAGCATAAGTACCATCACAAATTATCTGCAAGAAATAAAAAAAAAAATTGTTTAAACCACCAAAACAAAATATTTCCTTATATTGAAAAGAAGCCAAGAAGAAATAAAAATAAATAATTTAAAATATATAATAAAAACCGATGAAAGTCTAATTACAGTTTAACAATAAGTTAAAAATAGGTACTTACACATAAAAAAAAAACAAAAAAGAATTCTACAGTCGTAATGACGAAAGAAAAATAAAAACCAAATTTTGAATATCTACAAGCAAAGATTAATAAGATTAAAAAATAATAAGGAAGAAGAATGCAGCTATTAACACTAGAGTGTGTAAAAAAAATATTGGTTCTAAAGGATTGAGAGAGTCACAAGATGAAAAGGTAGTTTACACAAAAAATTGTAAATAACTGATTATACCAGACAAATTTTACAAAAAAAACTGACACATTTTTAAGAATAGAATTTGCCTTGTAATAAGCAGGGAATTATCAGTAACAATAAACTCATTTTTCTTACGACGATGTTTTTTTTAAATTACTAGCAGCAATACCCGGCGTTGCTCGGGTAAGAATATATTATACGTTTGATGGAACATTCTAGAATATTCGCGAATTTAGAACTATCCAGAATATCCCATAATGATTCAAAACATTTTCTATTGTTTTTTTACATCTTGAAACATTCTTGAATGATCTTCAAGATTCTGGAACATTCCTGAACATTGCCAAATCATTCTGAAATTTTATAATAAAATATTCTTTTACTTCTTACTTAGAACATATTTGAACTCCCTGTAACATTCTAAAAACATCTGCTTCATTCTCACCCCCACTCCGTGTTGTTTGCTGGGTGAGTAGTGACATCAGTAGACGCCTTGCGGGGATGACTAATCGATTCATAGTAATTGATCAGTTATCGACCACTGAGAGTTGAAGATTATTACAGTACTAATATCGCTATTAAAAGATGGGGGTTGATCGAAGAGGGGTGAAAATTAAGGGTTGCATGTATTTTTGTATGCTGTATCATATAAAAATAAAAATAAAAAATTTTGTCAAAAAAATAAAAAAAATAATTTAGGGATGGACCACCCTTAACATTTAGGGGGATAAAAAATAAATGTTGGCCGATTCGCAGACCTAACCGATATGCACACATTTCAGGAAATTCGGTCGAGCCATTTCGGAGGAGTTTAATTAGAAACACCGTGACACGAGAATTTTATATATTAGATGTAATTTTTGATTAATTAAACTACCTATAGGTAATAGTGAAAACCGAAAAAGTTTTGTTTATTTACTTACCCACTTTTAGTTTAATTTAAAAATGTTGTTTGGTGCTGTTTAATATGCTTTTTAGTTTTCAGTTAAAATTTTGAATAAAATTGGAAATAGTTTTACCTTCAATAACTTCAGCAAAGTTAGTCAACATATTCCCACCAATAGAGTAATGTTGTTTTAACTGATACTTATTGATATATAAACAAAATTTCTTCGGTTTTCACTATTACCTATAGGTAGTTTATTAAATCAAATAAAAAATAATTTAATAAAAACATCGTCGTAAGTAAAATGGGTTTATTGCTACTGATATTTTCCTGCTTATCACAAGGCAAACTTTATTCTGAAAAACATTTTAGATTTTATTTGTGTAAAATTTGTCTCGAATAATATATATACATATAAATAATATATATACAGGGTTTTTCAAGTTGATGGGCTATTAGAAGTATATGAATTAGTAGAAGGAATTAAATTCTGAAACTTGGGCTCATTTGGTAATTGTTGATGCCGCTTCTTTTAAAAATATTTTCAAGTTAGATTTACATCCGGTTATACCGGAAGTCGATGCCAACTTTGTTATTTTAAATGGAATGGTATATTTTTTACGCTGAATTCGAATAAAACGTGTAATTCTAAGGTAAGTTTGATAACCAACTTGTACACCTATGACGATCGGTTTCTGAGTTAATTTAATTTATAGAAAAAAAATCGCTACCGCAACCCAAATTATAAAAAATCATAACTTCCACAAAATACGACTTAGAGTATTGAAATTTTTACTAGTAATAGCTGAATATTAGAGCTAACGCCTTGACAAAATTGAAATAAATAATTTATACAGGGCGTTCAAAATAAAATTCTAAAATTGAAAAACTTCAAACACGAATTACCTCGTTTTTTCAAATGGCGCCTACTATTTTTTATTTTGTTAATCGATTCCTGAAAAAATAAAAAATAGTAGGTGCCATTTGAAAAAACGAAGTAATTCGGGTTTGAAGTTTTTCAATTTTAGAATTTTATTTTGAACGCCCTGTATAAATTATTTATTTCAATTTTGTCAAGGCGTTAGCTCTAATATTCAGCTATTACTAGTAAAAATTTCAACACTCTAAGTCGTATTTTGTGGAAGTTATGATTTTTTATAATTTGGGTTGCGGTAGCGATTTTTTTTCTATAAATTAAATTAACTCAGAAACCGATCGTCATAGGTGTACAAGTTGGTTATCAAACTTACCTTAGAATTACACGTTTTATTCGAATTCAGCGTAAAAAATATACCATTCCATTTAAAATAACAAAGTTGGCATCGACTTCCGTTATAACCGGATGTAAATCTAACTTGAAAATATTTTTAAAAGAAGCAGCATCAACAATAACCAAATGAGCCCAAGTTTCAGAATTTAATTCCTTCTACTAATTCATATACTTCTAATAGCCCATCAACTTGAAAAACCCTGTATACTACTTCTTCTAAAGTGAAACAATTGTGACAGACAAATGAATTTATTTTGGACATTGTGCTTTTATTTTGACTATTCAATTAATTAGTTCCATTCAATGTGCGAAAGTACCTTTATCTACGCTGACTCCAGAAACTCCTTAATATCTCAAGATGTTAAATAAATGAAAATGAAAGACTGTGAGAAACAGTAAAGAACTTACGGTGGTGAACGGAATCCGTTATTTCTCCCTCCATTGGACTTCCACAGGACCACTATGCCAACATCAGGAAAGAAAACGAACTGCAACAAAATCAGATATTCACCTTATTATATACAAAAATATAAATTTTTGACTTACATACTTAATGAGATTTAAAATTTCTAAACTGTAAACTAGCAAGGGTGTGGAAGAAACACATCAATTAAATATGTTAAAATTACAAAATCACAAAAAAGTCTTAATTTTGTATAAACTTAAACCACTTTGCGGCTCTACTGCTCCCCTATTTGAGATTCGACTTAAAGTGTCTATATATTTAGAAATAGACTCCAATAAATGATATCGCTTGTAATAACGGATTTTCTACCACAATCATAGAAATTATTTTAAAAAATAAACGTAAGAAAAATATTTTACGGTCAATTTACCCCATCCAAAAAAACATTCAAAATTATTCTAGTTTCACTTATGCTGGTAAACTTACAGAAGAAATCTCTAGAGAACTTAATAAACTTAACATACAAACCGCATTTAAATCAAGAAATACGTTAGGAAATTTACTTAAAAATAATAAGGATACTAGTAATAGGACATCGGGTTCAAGGGTTTATTTGCTAAACTGTGGAAGTTGCCAAAAAGTATATATTGGTCAGACAGGAAGGAAGTTCTGCGAAAGAGTAAAAGAACATCAAGACGCCTTCGCCAAAAATAAAGACACGTCTACCTATGCCAATCATCTTTTGGAAGAAAAACATCAACCAAATTTCGAATTTAAAATTTTACACAAAGAAAACAAGGGTCACAAACTGAATCTTCTTGAATCTTTTGAAATAAATAAATACAATAATCTTAAACTTATTCTTAATGACCAATTAGACATTAATAAATCACCGTTATTAAATATATTCCCCCCCACTTCATAATGTTGTATATATATATTGTAATTAATTTTTGTTCTGTACAATTCATCACCTGATGAAGCCTTAGTAAGGTGAAACGATTCGTCGTGAATATTAAAAATTTTGTTAAACTCTTAAAACTTTTGTGTTTTATTTCTTATACCAATAAATGAACTTCTATAAATAATTAAGATGAGCTAGGTTTTCTTCGATTATGCAAAACATTGAAAAAACTGTCTTCATAATAAGCTCATAAACTCCCTTTTTCAAAATATCAAAATACTTATTCAGAAATGCCAAATATCCGTAAAATACCGAATTTTCCCGATCTTGCAGAAACAGACGTCACTTTCGACAATATGGTTTGCTTTTTTGAGATCCTTTTAAAAACCTGTCTGAAATAACAGAAAGGGCAGGCTTCAATGCATACAGCACTACTTTCAGTTACAAAATAAATCTTTACACCAAAAAAAGTGATTTAAAAGAGTAAAAATGAGTGTATAGCTTCAACAGTAATTTTCAACAATCATCGGTAAACTTGAAGTTTATGTTCGTTATGAAATGTTCCGATTTTCAAAAAAAAAACGAAAATAGGAAAATATAAGTATTTTCTGAAAAAGCTTTATGAACAATTAGAAAAAGAAACTTATCGTTCTAAATCCTATTATTTCCCAGTATGCCTTTTAGTGTCCATCCCTCAATTGAAAAACATCCAAAAAACTTCTTTTTCAATCAACTATAACGAAATTGATTATTAAAAATCAGTAGATAAAACGATAGCCTGTATTTAACTAATTGCTTATGGTTTTGAATTTAAATCGGAATAGTAAAATTAAGCTAATAAACTCTGAAAAAACATATTCGACCAACAAAGCTTCAAAGATTTATATTATGATTAATTAAGCAACTGATAAAGAAACTCACTGTTCCAAATCCAATCCAATCAGTCCCAACTTCCTTCCTTTGAAAAGCATCCACGAAACTGCTTCAGGCAACTATAACAAAATCAGTTATTCAAAATCTTTAAATAAAACAACCTTTTTCTTACATATTGCGTAAAATTCTGAATTCAAATATAAACCAAAAAGGAAATAATAATAAATAATTGTACCTACTTACCTTTCGAAAGAAGAAAGTGTTTTGCTAAATCTCCTGTCGAGCTTAAGGACAAAAAAACTAAATACTGCAATCTGTGCTAGAAGAGAAGTGCTAATCAAATAAATTAAATTAAAATGTAAACTTCATTAAACGATAACTGACTGATTTGCAAATATTATGAAAACAAAAATTACCATAATTTAATAATTTTAATTTAATTAAGTCAATGAGTTGCCAATGTTAAATAAAACTTCGCTAACTCTAATTAAATATTTATATTCCTATAAGCAGAAATGTTTTGGAAATTCAAAACCAACAAAAACAATTCGACAAATTAATAAACAGTAATAATTGTCATCATTATTTTTTTTATTGTGAGTAAACTGCGTTTTGGAAATTAAAGGAAAATATTGTAAATCATTACAACGTTTAAAAGTCGACTCAAACAAATCAGCTTCTTAAACAAAGATATATTTTAAAATGTGGAGGAAACTATTGAAGATAGAAAAAAATACTAATTGAACTAGTACTATTACTCACCATTTGTAACTTCTTCAGGTTCAGGCTCCTCTACACAACGACACGAAACTCTTTGGATCCTTGTCCACAATTTTCCTTATTTTCCCTTATTCTCCAAATAGTTGCAACAAAATTAACTTTTAACTTTTTCCAAAACCACTAATCGAATAAGTTTATTTTTATTATCATATATTTGTATTAAGCATTATTCAACAGTAATCACCCATATTCTTGATCTATTATGAACTTGACAATATCAACTAAAAATTATTATTTTTTTAATTAAATTTTTATTAATTCCATCTTGTAATGTACTGTTTGGTTGTGGTTCTTCATAAAATATGTTGTTGGTAAATTTCAATGTTGAATTGTTTAAATAAAGGACTATAAAACATATTTTAACATATTTTTAATTTTAAAAATATTAAGAAGATAGTAGAAATACTAAATGAACAATTAAAAGAAACAAGAAGAAATTTACCGATGACATTTAATGAAACATAATGAATAAAAGTAACAGATAAACACTTGAAGAAGGAGGATTACAGATGTACATGAAGATGCCTTAACAAGGCGAAATGTAGTGTACATAGAGTTGAAATAAAAAAAATTGTGAAACTTCTTCAAGTGTTTATCTGTTACTTTTAATTGAAAGAACTAACCCTTAGATACAATTCCTTAGTCACTGTTTCTCTCGAATCACGTTGTTCCATAAATCTTTATCCACTAGTTTTCCTTCACAAACATCTGCAACAAAAGTTTATTAATTTTTAAATCAATAAGCTTTTAACTTGCAATCATTCAACTAATTTTCAAACTTAGTTCGTAATTTTCAAATTTTAAGATATTGTAACGAATTTTCTAGTTAAACTATTTATTTAAACAATTATTTATTTAACACTATTTATAACACTTAAACACTAACTTAGAACTACCATTTATATCACAACAATTCACTTATTTATATAACAATTTATTTATATCACTTTGTCTACTATCGGTTTAAATTCGCGCACTGATGCTTTCTTTAACTAACTGTTTTTCCGGTCCAAAGATGATCACTATATATACACCTTTAGAACTTTCTAAACAATTCGAAAAGGAAATCCTGACGATTCTCGAATGATGAGTAATAATTAGAAAGTCCTCGATTATTCCAGAATTGAACTTGTTACTTGTCGCCGGAGAATGATTTACATCTTGTAAATTGATAACACGAAAAGTACCGTGAGCGGTGTTTACGCCGTGAGTATGTTAGTTGATAACAAGTACATGCCACGAATTGTTATCGCGCACACGTACTGTGTCACTGGTCGCTACAATATCATTAATAATATAATAATTATAACAACGAGGACAGTTATTTGTTTCCAACATATTGTGTTCACGCAATTAAACAATAAATACATGCACTTCAAATACTACATTAAAAGACTTAAAGTCCCTATTAATAGCTTTGCTAAATCAGAATCATTCGATTGTTGTAATTTGAACTTAAAGAAAAAGGGGTTCATGTTTTTTGGATGACGAACTAATAAATCCTTTTATAAGGAAATTTGATTACCAAGCCCTACTACTACTTGTTGCTAGTTGGCGAAAGGACTTCAAAGTGTTTCTAAGCCTTCAAAGAACTAAATATCTACCCCAGCTTTGTACGATCCGCCATTATTCAGTTCAAAAACTTTGTCCTCCTAATTGTTTTTTTTACACATTCATTCGTCAATTATAATAATAATAACAAATTTCGGCTAATTTTTATTAGTAAAATAACTGTTTAATAAGCTTTACGATAACAAGACGCATCGAAACGCTCGAGGCGTGAACTCAACTCTAATTTTCTCGTAATTTTTAATAGACACTATATATGAGACGTACGAGTAGGAGTTAATTTTCGTATTATTTATTACGTTAGTGGGTGAAATTAACAGGAGAATGTTAAGTAATGTATGGCTCGTTATAGATTCATCTTAATGGAAACCATCCATTAAAACGACTGTAGGTCCCCTCAATTCCTGACGGTCCTCCCTCAAGACACCTTCATTTACTGGGAAAACGTAAGCTAATGCTGTAGGTAACAAGAATTTCATCAAAGTTCACGGAAGGGCCATTAACGTTAATAACCTCTAGTAAGTAGCTCTCGGGCAATTTATTTTGTACCTTATGCAGTGTCACAGCATAACTACTCGCTATACGATGATGCCCTGAGCCACGAAATGAGGTTAGAATGCAAGGAGCTTCCTGAGCACCTCATGTTGTGCATGCCGACCGGTTCTCTACAACATCTGTTTCGGATGTCTTTGTCGGGATACGAAAAAGCAAAATTAGACGGGAACATCACGAACCAGCCTTTGTTGCCAACTCCTGACAATGGGGAGCGCGGACTTCTAAATACCACGAACATCCTTCCACGTCATCTAGGAATAAATGAGCAAAAATTCTACATATAAAAATTAAAAGATCCTACTTAGAAAAACTTATGAACTTGATAATACCTAATTCATTGTCTCATCGTACTAATTATTGTTTATACAACAAATTTCTTGAGAAAAACACTGGCGGCAATAAATAGGAGAGAGAATAAATGATTGGCTCTGCATTAAAACGAACTAAACAGCGAATACAACCCTTTGATTTCTACGTTCCACAAAAAAGTCGTTGAGTCCAATTTAGCTTGGCAACACAGCTCTTTGGAAGAATTGAAGCATTACAAGTATTTATAGATACGTACGAGTGTTTTGATTCTATTTTTGAACCACCAATCCACGACATACGTCCCGAATATTTACACTTCCGAAAGTCACCAAAAATAGATAGAGGCATGTTCTATTTGCGCTCTTACGTACCTTAGATTATTGTTTCGGATTGAGCAGCCTCAGTTCGGCGAAACGCGTTTGCCTAACGCAAATAACAAGGGCACGGGTTAAAACTTAAAAACTATTTTCTTTATTGGAATCGCCGAAATACGTTTTAAACAATACACCAATTGTTCCAACTATTTATGCTGAGAGTAAAGAAGTAGACACGTTACATTTTTGATAGTGCACTTGGTGAAGTGTTTGCGAATTGAGATATCTACGTACTTATCGTAAAATTGTGTGAAAAATTTGTTCATAAGAATCAATAGCAAAAGTAAAAGCTTAATATTTAAGATCATTTATTCTATTATGCCTTAGTCTTGTTCCAAATTTTTTCACTGTCAACATTTTTGTTTGTTTAAGAGAAAACATCAATCAAACGTAGCAAACGTATTCAAATTAGTAGATAATTATTATGTACCTACGTAGTACAACACTAACTAGTTTCACGTGATATCTTCGTCACCCCCAAGGGGTTGAATCACTATTTGCTTACAAGTAATTACCGTTTAGATAACTAAGACAGGGTGTCCCGTCTGTCCTCTGCAAACATTAATTCTGTCGCTCAGAAAACCCCTCATTTTCCGATAAAACTATCTCCTGTAGGCACGAAGGTCCTCAAAATTAACTACACTCGTTCTCGAGACAACGTCGTAGAATGGATCGAAAAAGAAACGAACGTAATCGAATGTGACAACGATAGAGAAATGTTATTTTAAAAGAACGAACCCGACCAAATTGAAAGTATGGCCTTTTCGATGTGTAATTTATTTTTTACGATCATTGTCTTAGTAGCGTTTGTGATTGTCCTCCCTAAAATTGACGCGTCCGACGTTGTGCGTTATACACGGATCATTAAACTTAAACAGGGTAAGTGAATAAATTATTAACTGTCCAGTTAATATAAATTACATCATTAAACAATGATTCCTGATGTAGGTTTAGCTGTTTAATGGCGAGTAAAAGCAAAGCTGAGGCCAATATTATAAAGGTCTTAACCCAATTTGCTCGTTAAGTATCTACATCCTTGATCTTATTCTGGTTTAACTGTACTGGACAATTTTTTTAAATCTTTTCTACTTGCAAAGGCATTTAACTCAAATTATTTTCGTTAATCTAGACAAGTTTTTGTCAAAAATATCATAAGTTTACCTTATTTGTACTTAAAGTAGTTGTTAGTAAACTAAGCGATGGAAAAAAGGAAACTCGTCTATATAAAAGTTAATGGTGTGGTCTACAGTAGCTAGCTACATCGCAAATATTATTTTTTTGTGAAAATTTGAAAATGTCTTTCTGATCGATATCAATCAATATCGACAATAATGTATTTCTATTTAACAACAAATACATTTATGTATGTTATTTAATATTTGTCTGAATGCCAAATTTTATTTCCAAATTTTTTTATAGTAAGTACGTTGAAGACAAGGACTATAAAATCCAGATCAGTTTTAGTTACCAAAGTAATTATAATAACAACTGTACTGTCTTTAAATGAAAATGAGTAGATGGCATTCTTTCAAATTCAAGAAATAAATCATGATCGGTTCAACAGAAAATTGTACCCTACTATACTCTGTTCGCATACATGAGATCATCATCAGCTGTACTAAACTTGAAAAAAATAATAATAATGAAGCAATACCGCAAAGTATCTACAACAATTTTTTGTTGAAATATTCAAATTAGTATTTTGTTTTATTTTATTATGTTTTTCCTTCGATAATCACTTATATAACATATTCATTTCATGACATGATGATAAATTGCATTTATGTATTGGAAGTTATTTATGGTTTTGTGGCCCTTAATTTAGAAAAAAACTGTTTTTGCCAGACAATGAACCTTTGACTGACAGATCTGTGTCATATTCTGTAGACGTTGCAAACAAGAGAAAATATTTATTTCAAAACTCTCTGTTTGTGTACACATTAAGATCTGCTCATGTGCCAATTACCCTTTTTAGAAAATTATTCCTAATAAATAGAAATATTATTACCTGATAATAATCTGTATCATGTCAGTTTCAGTTAAGTACACAACCAGATTTTTTTTTTTGACTGGAAACTATTTCTTTATTGATAGCAAAATCACATTAATGTAAAGATTAATTTTATGTACAAGGCCTGGTGATATTTTAAGAGAGATTTGTAGAGAAGTTTTTAGTACTGCAATTGATAATATTAAATCGATATTTTAGTCAATTTGGACAAAAACAAATATTCGATTCGATTTAACACAAAATTAATTTAATAGATATAAATTTATGGTAATACTATAGAATCGCGGCTTCTACTAAAAATGGAAAATATTGATTTTCTTTATGCAAAATGGCTTTAGTTTAGTCTAAATATCAATAAATAGTGGGGAGAAAGTGATATTTTTAACGGTTTATTAATAAAAACGGCAAAAAACTACTAAAAAAGGTGACTCAAAACTTACGTGATTTACTTTATAAATCGAAATAGAATTTATACATTGTATATGAAAAGCAGATAATGTAATAGGTATCTATCCATTATTTACTGCATTTTCTTTTAATTTCTAAACTCTGTTAGGAAATAAATATAAAATAAGAATTATTTCAAAATAAAATAAGAATTAATTAAAAATAAAATAAATGCAACCATGGATTTTCTTAAAATTGGATTAATTATGAGGAAAAGAAAAAAATTGTTTTATAAAGTAGAATTATCCAGTAAACTAGTACAGACACACCTACAAACAGATTTATAGATAATTAAGTACTGACCTTATAAAACTCTTAATTCTCGAAAATTCCAATAATTAGCAGATCTGACATATCAAGAAAACACTGCCGGACTCATTTTATTTTGCTTTCCTCTAAACACTAATATAATATTATCCAGAAAACGGGAAACACAAAGTTTTAATCACACAAGTATACATAAGCTATTTATATTGGGGGATAATGTTAGGTATTTGTGTAATAAATTGTACTAATATGAAATGGGTATACATTTTGTAAACAAACTGCTGTCGAAAGAGGACTTTATCAAAATGTACGTGATGCTCGTTCCTTGCTCACCTTTATTTGACCCTTAGTTTACTCTCAACACAAACGATGCTATATGGGGTCTGCTAAAGAACGATTTAATACTATATAATGCTCTATTAACAAATTTTTAGACAAATAGCAAAAACTTCATAAAAAGTAGGTAAATATAAAATTAAAATTATTAAAACATAAAAACTTTTTGTTTTAGCAATTCCATAATAATATTGTTTTCAAAACTATAATAAGAGAGCTTTTTGTACATATTTGTATAGTTTTGAAGTACATGAACCCTTTCACTTACTTTAGAGAGTTTAAATAATCTTTATTAAAAAATGTGAAAAGCTTATAAAAAATGCGAGGGCAAAATCAATAACAACATATTTTTGGCTAGCTGTCTTGCCTATGCCGATTTATTAAAGAAACATAAACTAAATCATTAGTTGTTTAACAAACTCGCCATATGTGGACATTTTATAAAAAATATCTTTCTATGAAAGTGACGTGGCTTATTGTGGACTTAAAATCAATCTTTTTTGACGTTGGCGCCACTGAAACCTCCATACGAAATTCCTCGTTTTTAAAAATACCCACATTTAAAGGCTCAATAGTGTAATTTGGATGCCGGAAACTGTATAATTTGTTGAAATATATGGTTTAGGTACTAAATCAGCTGAAAATCACATTAACACATTCAATCTACATTTTTAGAACTACAAAGCCGACAATAAAACGAACAACACCATCAGTCGCCCAACCACAATCCATTTTTCGGAAATAACGTCAAAATAAAAAAAAAAAAAAACGTTGTAACCGGAGTGAAAAGAGTACTTAATGTACCTAATGTTGGTATTGATTATTCGATAGATAATTTTTAAATAAATGGATAGAAAGATAGACAGATACAGTCAAACACACAGACATAGCATAGCTTCATTCGTCACTTCTGAAACCCCTCCTTATTGCTTTGTATTTCTAAAAAAATCTGTTGAGGTAGAGGATGGTTAGACAAGCAGACAGGAAAAAAAACTGAAAATTACAATATAAAAACAGCTTAGATCACTTTTGACAACACCCTCTTCATGAGTGTGAAGTTTTATTGAAATCAGGTGGGTCATTTTGAAGATTATCCCGTATCCACCTCATAAATTTATAAATTACAGTTATATTAAAATAAATAGATAAATTCCAGTTAAATACAAGGCTAACTTAAATAGTCAAAAATAAATACATAGATGAAAATTATTTTGGGCATATACACCCTATGCCATTTGTTACCAAGTTCATTTTCCGGCTTTAATACCATACTATCTACTGAAAATTTCCCTTCTGGGCAATCCCCCCCTTCACTCTCAAAAACTATTGTTGGGTTGATCATACGCCAATAGGACTAATCTGATTAAGACCACACAATAGATCTTAAGGATATCTGCCACACTTGAAGACAACACGTTGGAAACCTATTTCATTCGAAAAGTCACCCGGAGGGGAAAATTTCAGGATTATGAGTATCAAGTCCAAAAAATAGCTTTCTAAAACAAGTCCAGGGAAGTGAAAGAATATCTATATTTAATTAGAGATATGTAACAATAAAAATGGTAACAAGTAAGTAAAATGCCCCATTTAGGTGTAAAAATTCATAATTAAATACACATAAGTACAATAAACAAAGACATGGAGTGGATAAAAAAATATATTGTGGAAAAATTTTAAACATTTGTCTTATTTACACAAAGAAACAGGAACCTGTAATGGTGTGTCGTCCATACAGACATTTTTAAGTTAAAAATATAAACCATAACAGAATATCCATTACCTTAAATGTGCCTCACAACACTGCTAATAATAAACGATTCAACTGTATTTTGGATAGAAAACTGACCCAAATATTTATCTGATGATTGGCGGATTTGCATTCTTATTTCCTTGTTAAAACAAAAACCTTCTAATTTTCGACACTGCACAAATCGATTCTAAATGTCTTTACGGCGACACCTGTTTATTACATGTTCTTAATTACTTTTATTTAATTAGGCTTAAAAACATATATACACGACATCTTTGTGATAACTATGAAAACTCAGGAATAAATTCACGTGAATCTTCGCACTTATTCGTGTAAATCCGACTCTCACTGCCTGTTTCTGCGTAGTAGGCGCGTCGTGGCGAGCTTGCCGATAAGAAGCTTTTATCGAAATTCGATATCGATCTATAATAATACACCTCTTGTTCGGACATAAATATTCTCTTATTATTAAATGCTTTATTTAAATTTCTTATTCTCTTAGTGGTCATTTCACAAGAACTACAAAATTAATAGCATAGTAGATGCAATACAGTGTCAGGCAAATTTTGTTACTATAGGTACATACTTAAAGTAAATGGAGAGTTAAAAGAAGTATTGACAGTTAATTCAGGCTAACAATTTAATGCAATCCCCATATACAATCCCAAACAAAATCTAACTTTCAAGAGGTGCAAATAAAACGTATGGTCGAGCTGTTTTGCAGTAGTTTACAGAATTTTGTGGAAGCAGACATTTCGCAGCTTTTGCTGACAACATCAAATCACCAAAGATGCCCTTAAAAAAGAACTGTGAAATGCCTGGAACAAAAAAATACCGAGTACATTAGCAAAGATTCCCAGAAAAGGCATAAATAATGTTTTGAAAAGTGATTTGAATTAGTTCTTCTTACGCTTAAAATTTACCAGCTTTTTTGTTTGATAAATGCCTTTTTCTTCTTTATTTAGGCAAGTTACAAGGGATCGTGGTGGAAGCTCGTATGAGCAGACAGCTCCCGGACGTGGAGCAGTACCTAGGGATTCCGTATGCGGCCGCGCCCGTGGGTAAGCTACGCTTTATGCCCCCGGGGTCGGCGCCGCAGTGGAAACAACTGAAGATAGCGGACTCGTTCGGTCCCGTGTGTCCCCAGAGGTTTCCTAACAAGAAGAATATGCCGCCCGAACGTCAGGAATACTTTCAGCGAATCGAACGACACTTGAGAAACCAATCGGAGGATTGTCTCTACTTAAACATTTACAGCCCCGTACAAGGTATGTTTGTTGTATTTTTCTATTGCGATTTTAGCTACCTACCTATACATACGTATATTATAGTTTTCTTTCGTTCTATAAAATAGATACACGAGGGAATTCGATAGAGATTGATTTTTGCACATACAATTCTTTTTACCTTACTTATTATGAAAATACATAAAATTCAGCAACTATATGCGACCTACAATTTCTGGAAGATTCCGTATTTATGTAGAAACATTCCACCCTAATTAATATTTAATATATCCCCAAATATTTCTTGCAACGTAATTCCCTATGTTCAATAAAACGGCAGTACTCTGTAGGTTAGTAAGAATTTATTAAAGAGAATAAAACGTGTAATTCGGAAGATGGATATAAACGGACTGAAATCAGGTCACAAAACAAAATACATAAGTAGTTACAATGCGTTGAACATTCTGCTTTCATTAGACTAAACAAATGTGTCTGAAAAATAATTTTAAGAATAACAAATAACAGCGAGAACAGTGCTGTTCAGGGTTAGTAAATAAAAAACGAACCATTGTTACATGTTGAATTTAAAATCTTAAATACCTACATACTGTGTGTTCACAATATCTCAACACTCCCACTTATTTAAGATTTCCCAAAATACCCAACCTGTAATTTTAATTACGTAATGAAAAATGAAAATCAACAAATTCTTAAAAACTATGATTTGTTAGATATAGTTGACTGAACACACCTATAGTAAATTTAGTTTTAAACACAAAGATTCTAAAATTGTTTTACTTAGAGGTTTAGTTAGTAAATCCGCCAATTGATCACTAGTTTTCACATATTGAACGGAAATACTGCCTTTTTCGCACTCGTCGCGCACAAAATGCACCTTTACATCGATGTGCTTTGTTCTATTGTGGAATTGATGTGCCTGGGACAATTTGATGGCTGATTGGTTGTCGACTTTTATTTTTAAAGTCGTGATGTTAACATTTAGTTCCTGAAGAAACGATTTTAACCATAACCCTTCCTTTACGCCAAGGGCCAACGCAATGTACTCGGCCTCGGTGGTGGATTGCGCTACCACTGGTTGCTTTTGGCTTTTCCACGTAATCGGTCCATTTGCCATTACAAAAATATAGCCGCTTGTTGATTTTCTGCTTTCTACACATCCAGCGTAGTCTGCATCGGTGTAACCGTCGGGGTTTATTTGGGTTGTTTTTGAATATGTAATTTTTATATTAAACGTGTGTTTTATATAACGTAATATACGTTTAACAGCTATCCAGTGTTCATCATTCCAATTGTTTAGAAAACGGCTAACTTGATTTACAGCGAACGCAATATCCGGACGAGTTGACATGGCCAAGAAAATGAGCGAGCCGACAGCCTCGCGATATGGTTGTTTTTGATTATTGTTTATTTCTTTCGGAGCGACCAAATGTAAACTCGGTTCGGCTGGTGTTGTTAACGGTTTCGCTTCTTTCATATTGAATTTATCAAGTAACCTTGTAATGTAAGCCTGTTGATGAATAATAATTGTTCCTTGGGATAAATTTTGCTCGATTTGTAAACCAACGAATTGAATGTTTTTATTATCGAAATTTACCGTGATATTAAACATTTCTTTTAAAATTGTTATCAACTCCTTAATTGCTTCGTTTGATTTTGACATCAAAAGTCCATCATCTACGTAAATAGCCAGATAAATTTCTGAATTCACGAACTTGCCAATGAATACGCACTCATCAGATTTCAATTGTTTGAAATTATATTTATTTAAAAAAGAAACAAACTTACGGTTCCAACAACGCGGCGATTGCTTTAATCCGTATAGACTCTTTTTGAGCTTACATACCAGATCAGATTTCTGTTTGTTTTCAAATCCCATTGGCTGTTTCATGTAGATATCTTCACTTAACTCACCGTAAAGGAAAGCAGTTTTCACGTCAAAATTGGCTATTTGTAAGTCCTTTTCGGCTGCTAAAGCTAGTAAAATCCGTATCGAATCAAATCGAACTACCGGCGCGAATGTTTCTTGGTAGTCAATACCTTCCTGTTGTGTGAACCCGCGCGCAACAAGCCGTGCTTTATAACGAACATTTTTATTGTCACTTTTAATGCGAAACACCCATTTGTTGTCAATCACACGCGAACCCTCAGGTAGTTTCACTAGAGTCCATGTATCATTGGATGCCAGTGCGTCCATTTCCTCTTGCATGGCATTTTTCCATAGTTCTGATTCTTCACTTTTGATTGCTTGGTTGTAACAATCGGGTACGAAAGTCGAACTACAAAAAGCCGTCGCATCGTAATAATCCGGACGATTTAATTTACTGCGATCCCTTAATTGTTTTGGTTCGAAGTCTTCATTTTCGGGGTTGTGATCTTCATAAACGAAATCGTCATCGGATGCATTTTCTTGCTCTTCTTCACTGCTTGTATAATTTTCGTTTGGTGGTGGTTTGTTGTTACCAGCTTGTTCTGGTGGTGCTTCCTGTATCGGATCTTCTTGTTCATTTGAACCGAATTTGAGCGAAAACGATTCTTTTTCTGTGTTTAGTCTCTCATTTTCATTGAACACTACATTGCAACTGACCTCGATTTTTCTCTTTTCTGGATCCCAAAGCCTATAGTTCGTGGAATAACCCTCATATCCGACGAATAATAGCTTTTTGGATTTTGGATCCCATTTCTTTCGAAATGTGTGCGGAATGGACATATATGCAACACATCCAAAGATTCTTAGGTGTTTCATTTCAGGCTTATACCCAAACCATTTTTCAAAAGGAGTCATGTCATCCACTTGTGTCGAAGCCGTTCTGTTCAGCAGATAAACTGCGGTGTTTACAGCTTCTGGCCATAATTCTTGCGGTACATTTTTGTTTATTAACATTGTCCGTGCGCTCTCAACAATCGTTCTCATTTCTCTTTCTGAGCGTCCGTTTTGTTGAGGTGTATATGCTGAAGAACATTCATGATATATACCCTCCTTCTTTATGAACTCTTCAAATTCTCTGTTTATGTATTCGCCCTTACCTTGGTCACTTCTTAAAGTTTTGATTCTGTTACCGGTTTGGTTTTCAACCAAGGCCTTGTATTCCTTGAATCTGTTGAGAACTTCCGATTTATGTTTCAGGAAATAAACCGTTCTGTAACCACTGCAATCATCCTTGAATAGGACGAAATATCGTGAACCGCTAGGCGATACAATGTTCATCGGTCCGCACACATCGGTGTGAATTTTTAGACCTGGTTTTTCGGACTTATCTCTGATGAGGCGTTTATGTGATTTTCTGGCTTGTTTTCCGAACTGACATGGTTCGCAGAAGAAATCATCTTTACTGTCAATCTTCATGTTTTTCACCATCTTCTTTTCAGCAGTTTTCTTGATCATGTTCTTGTTTACATGACCGAGACGGTCGTGCCATAGTTTTAACGAACTTTCCTTGCTGAAGTTGCACTGTGGAGGAACGATAACCTTGAATTTCATCACCCATAGATTGTCTTTTCGTGCACCGACACATGACACTTTTCTGTCACTGTCGCGAAACTCGCAAAAGTTTTTATAGGAATGAAATGTGAAGTTTCGATTTGTCATAGCTCCCACTGAAAACAGACTTAGGCTTAATTCTGGGATATACAGGACATCGTTGATTGTTCTATCGTACCATTGGCCCCCAACAAATGCCCGAATTTGTATCATGCCCTTTCCAGTTGCAGTCAACAACTTGTTGTTGGCTATCTTGACATACACCGGTTCGTCAATCGTTTCTAATTTGGTAAACCACTGTCTTTGACAGGTCATATGAATACTTGCCCCTGAGTCACAGATCCAATCTGATTTGTTTTCTTCAGAACTGGCCGAATATAACGACGAAATGTCGCATATATATGCCGAACTGCCGCTAACCGGGGTTTTCTTTAAATCAGCTAGACGCTTTCTGCACTCTCGTGCCCAATGCCCTTTCTTTTTGCAGTAATTGCATGTACTGTCTTTCTTCTTCTTATCAATGGTTTTCGTATTCTTTCTCTTTGAGAACTCTACAGCTGCCAATTTTTCTTGTAAAGCTTGAACCTGCAATGCCAGATTATGCGATTCTGTACTGTCGTTTAACATTCGAGTCTCTTCTTTTAAAAGTCTTGCTGTTAAATTCTCGAATGTTTGCTTTGAACTATCAACTGAGTCCCAAGCCGTTCGAAAAGCATTAAACTTGGATGGCAAACTGTTGATCACTTTTGAACAAACAGCACTATCACTGATGTTTTCACCAACGTCTTTTAATTGTTTCACCAACATTTCAACAGCTGAGATGTGGTCGGCTATTTTTCCTTTTTCTTGCATTCGGTATTCGTAGAAATTCTGCCATACCATCTCTTTCGATATTTCAGTTTTCTGCTCGTGTATAGACATTAATCTCTTCCACATTTTTGCAGCGTCGTCATAGTTTATCAAGTATTGCATCTGGTCTTGACTAATTGTGGATATCAGAATTACTTGAGCCCGTGTATTTTTCGCATCCCATGCTTTCCATTCTGGTGTCGATTGGTCTGCTGGTTCAGTTTCTGTTCCGTCAACGACCGTTTGAAGATTTTCAGCTTTCAGCAAAATTTTTATACTGAATTTCCACAATTGGAAATTAGTGCCGTCGAATTTAGGAATGCTTCCCGATTCAAACTTAAGAGACGCGGCCATCGCGAACACTACTTTTTCTTTCGTACGACTCGAACGTAACTAGAAAATTTTCACGATACTTTAGCCCTGCTTATCTAACCTACGAGCCAACGTAAACTGGGCCCATAACCTGTTCAATAAAACGGCAGTACTCTGTAGGTTAGTAAGAATTTATTAAAGAGAATAAAACGTGTAATTCGGAAGATGGATATAAACGGACTGAAATCAGGTCACAAAACAAAATACATAAGTAGTTACAATGCGTTGAACATTCTGCTTTCATTAGACTAAACAAATGTGTCTGAAAAATAATTTTAAGAATAACAAATAACAGCGAGAACAGTGCTGTTCAGGGTTAGTAAATAAAAAACGAACCATTGTTACATGTTGAATTTAAAATCTTAAATACCTACATACTGTGTGTTCACAATATCTCAACACCCTATCGAATATGTTTTTATTGTGCTCTATAAACAATTATAAATGTAGGTACGAATAACTATGGTAAAGATTGAAAAATATATAGGTACTTTTGGATCTTACAGGACTTTTTTCTAATATTTTTTTATTGTGAAAGATTCTACAGTCTGGCCCTCTTTTACATTTCATTGCCTTTCATGCAAAAAAGTTTGGAAGAGGTCTACATTAATTATTTGGGTTATCTATTCATTTTTTATAAAACCAGCTTATGTAAACTGATAAACTGTCTCATTGTCTGTAGTTTTGTTTGTTGTATATAAACAAAATTAGTTTATATTGTGCCGGTGGCTAAAGAAATTCCTCGAATACTTTTTTTTCTGGAGCTACAAAAGAAAAACCTTTTTTACTCTAATCATAATTTTTTCTTATGTGCGATACTGTCGTTGTTCTGGGCGGTTTCTCTTTTTTTGTACAAAAAAATGTTTGTTCTTGTTTGTATATGAAAGAATCAAAAGACGCGTGTACATATATTGGTACTATCCTTTTGGGTTTCCGAAACCAAAGCCAAGGTTGCTTCTCATATCCGTTCAACACGCCACTTGCCAAAGCATCCGTTCGCGGTTTTTTTAGTTTAATCTAAATTTAGAGACACGTGCGTGGGGCTTTCTCTTTTAAACCGAAATGAACTGTCACTACTGCTCATAAATCACTTTACACGGGGATAAGATGAAGAAAAATCGCTTATTGCCTCCCCACTCTACTTCCACATTTTAAAGGACCACACCTCTTTGTTCCGTTTTGATTTAAAAGCAAACACTTCTTAAATATTGGCATTTCTCATTCAACCATCGATTGTGACAAATTTATTAAACATGTAAATTGCGATTCATATTCGTTTTTAATATGTCAGATTGCCTAAAACGATAAATCAAACAATTCCCAGAATTTCTTTAGTTTTATACTTTGTAACAACGTTAAAATAAACTGTGGAATTTTTTCCACGAATTTTGTTAAATAAATAATTTTTTCTCATAAACATAAATTTTGTTAGTCCGAAATTTACAAAATCCTGTTTCTGCACAAATAATTTTTTGTGGCTTAAAATTTTCGGGAATAAACGACAGACTTTGCTGTGGCACAGTTTGATTATCAACTTTACCTTAAACTAGGGTATCCATCAAATTTTGAAGCTCCTACACATGTTGGGCAGTCATTTATTTAGATAATAAAAAGGATTAATTTTTATAAAATGTACAACGCCATATTTAATAATAATTAACATGATTTTATGAAAATAATTTCTATACACAAACGGTCTGACAGTTGATATATTTGTTCTGTATAGATGTTTCATTCATCATTGGAATTTAATACAAGAGTTATTGATTTCTAAAATATTCAACAAATGTATTAGCAGGTCGTTGTACTTTGAGAAAACAAAACGAATGGAAATCCTGGTATGAAACAAAACATCTGAGATTTGCCTGGAATGCCTTTGTGAGAAAAATAATGACTTGTTTAAAACTTAAGCACGTTACAATTAAATCCCTCGAAGAATTTCTTGCGATTTTGACTGTTTTGAATTTTTGTTGAAATGATCCCTGTTTTCGGTTTTTGGCACCAAAACGAAATTATTTTTAGATCCTAAGTTACATAGGTACTTACTTACCTGACTTTTACGATCCTTTAAGTTTTGCGTAAAAACGAAAAATGTGTAACGTGTTTCACGGCGAATATTCTTTAAATTAGTGGATTAGAAATTCTGTGACGTTTCTTAGCACCCGACAGGTGTAGCCTTAAACCATTAAACGCTTAAGACGCTAACGAACCCGTGGGACTTTACTAACGAGCTACTCTATTTTTATGTCGCGTTGTAAACGAGCAGTTTTTTGGAGGTAAACGAACCCCATACTTTGGCATTCACAGCAACTCCCTCAAGAAATTTTAGGTGGCAACAAGAACATCACTTTTAAGGCTTTCCTTACAACCACTCGTTCCTTGTTTGTCGTTTGCTGAAATTTAAATTAATTTTTACTTAAACGAAAAGGTTGCTTAAAACCTTCTAAACATTAAAAATTAAATTTGCTACCCAGAAATTTCGTTTCATGAATTTCATAGAACAGGAGTATAAAAGTATATAAGAAAGTTCACTAATGTATTAACTAATTTATGTCTTTCACAATTTATTTCGGCAACCCACGAAAAAGAATAAGTATTTTTCGTTTGTTAATCAAATTCGTTTCTTGTTTTTATTTGGTCATTGACAGTAAACGTGCAAAATCGATAAAATTACGTTGAAAGAAGGGGCCAAATCAAATCAAACGCTCTTATGTTGATTGAAATAAGGTTTACATCTAGGTTGTTTGATTATTGATTTTTTTGGTATTTTAATAGTGGAAATGTTTCGTGTTTGTTTGTTATTGTCATTTTACAGTCAATTATTAAACAGTGATACTGCTTACTAATAAGCATTAATAACATTATCTATAACAAATTGAATTAAAAATTTAAAAAAGTATTTATTTAACAGTTTGTTCATTTTATTCGCTTTGCCCGCCAGCTATTCTAGCAGGTATTCATTTGAATTAATAATTGGAATTTAGAAAATAGCTAAAGATTTAATTATTTCTCCCCTAATTTTTGATTAAATTTTAAGCTTTAGACTTTCGTATATTAATGTATTACTTCATAAATTTAGCATAACATAAATTAATAAAATAACAGGCTTCCACGGTCGATGTTATTTTGTCGGAGATTGATCGAGCTCCTCTTAGAACATCAATGAAGTCGTTTATGCAACGTTACCTACTGTTAGCTACAAACTGTTGTTGGTATCTTCAGTAGGAAACTGACTGACTTTAATATCATTGTTAGTACAACAAAAAGTTGTTAACTTTGTGTCTTTATTGCGTTCGTTGAGGATAAACGACACTATCGATTGGTCTCCTTATCGAAGAACAATCAAGCTATCCAGCAGAAACATTACATAAGCGTAAAATGTTGCTGGCTTATATTAAAAACTCCAAGATGCTTAGAAGTTCAAATAATAATTATTTAAACTCATAATACAGTAATTCCATTTTAGTCTTTACGTCCAGTTAAATTAATCAGATAGATCCTTTCCAAAGGATTCCTCTTAGTTGTTGATTTTCTATTGTCGGTGACAAATTTGCATACAAATTGAACCAATCAGGTTTGTTTCGTTAAAAACGGGACAGTTTGACATTAAGGTCCGTCAAGTGACCTCCCTGTCATCTTCTCTAAATCGATATAGAAGTTTAGCTTTATGCAAATTTTGGAACGAATCTGGTGATCTTTCGTTCAAGACCCGTCGATGTTGATATGAATCGGCGCTGTGCTCACAAAAGCACCTGTTTGTCAACATTCTCTCTAACTTTGCACATATTTTAAAAATGCGCTTCTCAAGTGCTTTTTGATGGGACGGATTCCATATACCCAGAAAGATGGAGAATCTCGCACATTGTATGAATTTTTAGTTAAATTGAAAATGCAGAACCTCGTAAATTCTGTCACAAGAATAAGTTAACCACCTTGGAATTAATACTTGCAATTAATTCATTACCTAGTTGTTTAAATTGTTGGTTTGTTGTAAGTACGTAAATAAGCAATTTCTTTTGTGAATAGTTTTAAAAAATTCTTATTTTAACTTGCTTGGCGTTATTACTAGATATATAATGATCCTATACAACAGACTTCACCTCAGTAAGAAAACCGCCATCGCTTAGAAGTATGGGGTAGTCGGTAGGTATGTAAATGTGTTTTTTTTTTAAATCGTTTCTTTTCTTGTAAGAAATATGTTAATACCGCTCTTGCTCTTTCGGCACGTTGCCGTAACGGAGAAAACAAATCCAGATTTATATGAATTTGCATAAACCGTAAATATTCAAAGGAACAGCGGGTTGAGAGCAAGAATAACAATGAGACAAAATTTCTGTTACAACTTGACCCGTTAACAACGTTAGTCGCAATCACGAAAACCAAAATAGCATTTCATCGTCGCATTCGTACGCCTCGCGCAGCTCTTTCTTCTTTCAAAACAATTTCTCAGGAAACGCGAAAGAACGTTCGCTTTGATTATTGTATTGAAATTTTTCGCGCTTTTCTTCTTTTGTAAGAAAGTCGTTTAAAAATGAACCACCTGTCGGCAAATCATTTTCCATCAGTTCATAATTAATAGGTATCTACTTCTGAAGATGCATTCACAAATACTGTTCCTCGATAAATTTATAAAGTAATATATCCAACATTTATTTTTATTTATTACGAGAAAATATTATTCATAGTAAAGTATTTGACGGATATTTTATCGATATTTTAAAATATCTTTAAGGACAAGCTTCTTTTCTAAATATCAAGATTTAAATAAAGGATTACATATAAACATATTATTAATTATATAATGCCTAAAATTGTCAATTTGTACAATTAAGTTTTTTGTTAACAAATACATGGTTTCAAATATTTTCCTCATATTCGTGTTAATGTGTAAAATGTGGTTGAAGAAAATTTAGTTCACATAAGTGTATTGTTTTTATAATTAAAATTACAATTTAATCATTTTCATTATACGTAATCTAATGTTCGCCAAATGAGTCTTTCTCATGACCTACACCCACATACTCTGCAGCCTGATTTATAATTTAATCACAAGTTTTGGGTTGGGTCGTTTAATTGTATTATATTATAATTATTTACCGCCATGTTATTATCGCCTTTGTATCCTTTATTCCTCGAAAACAAAATTTAGCTGGTAGCTACAATTTAATTTTCGTTAATATTAAATTAACTTTAAAACTTATTCCATTTAAACTACCCAGCTACTTAATAGATGTTGAGGGACTTTTTTTGATAGGGGATTAAATTTCCTAAGAGGCACCGTTACGTTTCTCAATTCAATTTTCTTTTTTATTCAACTCATAATGAAAAGTGACGGTGATGGGTTTAAAAAGATGAACCTTTTTCCTTTTGTGTCATTTGTCATCAAAATTCTTCACGCATACCAAATAAATTAGAAGGGAGCAAACGATCCGCTTGTTGCAAGATATCACTATAGGATTGGTGGGTACGTGTTCGAGTCACCGAGTTCTGGTCTGTCTCCGTTTAAATGGAATAATCTCTGCGGAGAGGTTCAGGTAGTCCTTTCACGTATGCAAGCGCACTCCAGATCCGGCAATGCCTCTTCCTCTTCCAGAATGAGCTGCGAGCGGATAGCGCATCCTCGCGTCACCGTAAATTCGTCCGAGCTCATAAAGCTGACCCTTCAGACACTATCGGCTGCGGCCTCGACCCTTTCTTGCATACACACGAACTACGTGAACTGCACATTGACGAAACGGCATCCCAAATGAGCCAGGAACCAAATAAATTGGATCACGATATAACAATAAATTATCCTAGGTGCATATTTTTCCTCAGGACTAATAAGTTTTTGGAACGATTCAAATAATTTGATATCTTGGGAAGTTAAGGGTTTATATGACGACAGTGGCTTTTTTATGACGGGAATTGAATATGATAGTTTAATAAGGTTCTACAGCACCATCTATTTTGTAGTAACAAATTGAAAAAAAATCATCCGGCTTTCCGCAGGAGGCGCTTTTTGTGTTTTCTGTAGTTATTTGATTATCTTGCTTTTGGCTAGTAGGTGGGAGCTTCCCTTAAGTAGCTTCAAGAAAATTCTAAGTATTTTTCATTATTTCTTGTTTATTTAGAGTTTGTTAACGTGAATTATAATCAAATATTTCTAAATTATTATTTGCATGTAAGTACTGTGCGAGCATGAAAACATTTTTACAGAAGAAACATTTTTACAGAAGAAACATTTTGATAGCCTCTTCTTTTTGTTCATAAGAAAAGAAACATAACTGAAAGCTTGTTAGAACTAGAGTGGTATAAAAAATGTAGGTTTATGATGGTAGTTTTATTATTTTTATAGTATTAGCAATACAATATGAGGTCAGCGGTGAATCCATTAAAATGAAGTCAACGTGCTACCTCAATAAGAGGTTAACAAAAAATAGTTTCTATTCTTACTTGATAATAAGAAAATGGTTAAAACATAACTAAAAATATAAAGTCATACTTATGTATATTTATGTACCAATTATTTAATAGTACCTACAATAAGAAAGTAATCCTTTAAAAACTGAAATAATACAGGCACCTACTTGAAAACCAAAAACCCATTTCCTGGTTCGTGTAAAAATAGGGGTTGTCATAAAAATAACAATGCGCTTCATAAACACACATTGCGATAACTTATTTATTCATGGCGTGTTTCGGTAAACTTTATTCAAGAGACTTACATATGTTCCGATTTTATCGCTTCTTTACCACGAAATTTGGCAAACATTCACAAATAGTGTGTGTTTTTACACAGCCAAAGAAACTAAGAAAGTTTTCCAGCTCCATGATACATCTTCCTCTGATAAATTGCTACCCGCACATCCGCAACTAAACTCGAAAATGTTTCCATAATTTGATTAAGGAAACTGAGAGAGATCTAGGGCGCGGAGATGCCTCCACATTGCTACATCGCATACACTCATTCTTTTTGCATAGAATAATGAATTCATGAAGAGAACTATTGCATCTTGTATGGTACCTTATGTGCAGATACGGAAGGGACATGAATTCTGGTAGGTACATTTACTGTACCTATATGAGATATGAAAAACGAAAAACCAATTTAAACCTCTTGCTCTAGCTTTTATTTGCAATGAAAAATATGTAAGTATAAAACGAGTTATTGCAAGGGGTTCAGAAGTAGCAGATACATAAGACATGGTAATAAGCTGCACAGAAAGATATAAAAAAATATGATAAGTATAATACATAATTTCGGAATTTATTTTTCGTTGTACCGTGTAGAACGAGGCATTAAACTTTTGTCTATGCTTTGAAGATATTTCTATTTTTTAAAGTTGGTACTGTAGAGATAACGAAAGATGAAATCGCATTAAGTTAAAGAATGAAATGGAAAAAGCTCGAACTTGGGGCTAGTTAATAAGAGAGCTTATTTAAAATTCTAATTGGTGTATAATTTTGTCACGGAAGTTCTATAGCGACCTACCGGTCGGTAGGTGGTGAGATCTATATCAAGAAAGTTGGCAAACCAATTTCGTTAGCAAAATAGCAATACAATTAGCGCAAGGTTTTCTGCACACAAAGTTCAATTAATCTGTTCGTTTACAAGACTGTGCACGAAATTTTCTCTTTACGTTTTTTTTTTTTACTATTTTATGTTTACAACCGTTTAGAACGATGTTTTTACAATCGCGTTATCTACTAAGTGGACTTGATTAACATAATTAGTAACAGGTTGCATGTTTTGCGAAGTACTTACGTGATTACTACCTACCATTGTAGATGGTACAGGCACACAAGGGAATTTTCGTTTCATGTAAGGAATATTTCTGGATTTCTGGAGAATGTTTTGGTAATTGACTTAGACCAATTGAATGAGATCCAGGGCTTCTTTAATATAAGTATCTAATACGTATTTCATCAAAAAATTCACAAAAATATTTCCTGGTAAACACTAATAATTTTCATTAAAGATGTATAAGAAAATATTTAAAATAAAGAAAACCGGGGCAGTGCTGAGACATTATCAAAATGGGTCTAAACCAATTGTGCATTCAAACGAAATAGTTAAAAAAATAGGTAAAATTGTTTTAATCGGGATGAAAAACCTTTATTAAATATAACCATTCTAAAAGTAGACTCAAGAGGGTACTTACTGTTTACTGATTATTTTTCCAGTGGAGGCAGAAGGTTCATTTAAGCAGAAACATATGTTGAGTAAGTAATCAGTAAATAACGTGGGATGTTTTCTATTTAAAACATATATTTTATTTTGAGTCGTCACCTATTACCACCATTTGAGTATTTATACAACAAAAAGAAAATCAATTTCCTTATACCTTTACAGATGGCTCTAATAATCCCTGTGATGAAAGACAAAATAAAGGAAACAACTTATTTTGTTTCATTTTCTTAAAAAAGGAAGGGAAAAATAATTGCTAAGTATTGGCTTAAAGAAGCGTAACACATTCGCTTTTCTTATTTATACTAAAAGAAAATAATTATCTCGCTTTGTAACGAGGCAATAATATGAATAGATACATTTCTGTTGTCAATGTTCGAGTAAGTAAATCAAATTATTAACTTTTTTATTAAATTCCCTTTGTAATTTACTCCTTTGTAGGTAGGTGGGTTCAAAACGAATCGAAGCAAAGCTTTTGCATTTCAGCGAGATTTCTTCCCGTTTTATTTTTTATATCTTTCCCTCAACAATCACACAATTCTTTAAAATAGAAATTGCACTCAGTGTTTAAAAGGAGGTTGCCATGGAGAAACAATAAGTTATTGTCTAAAAATTGAGTCAGTTATTACTTTAACAATTAATTTATTATCTCTTGTAGCCTATTACAGCGATTTCTATTTTTCTTTTACTTTCTACAGTTGTACGTACGGGTCAAATACTGGGGCATTAATTACGTTTTTGGTACAGATTCATCATACTGCTATGTTGTTAAAGGATAAAGTGGCCCAATAAAGATTTCTAATGAAACTGACGTAATAAAAAAGTCGTGACGGGTTCGTAAAAAAATTGGAAAAGCACGTACGTAGAAATATTCATGTGAAAAGCAGTATTGCCCCTGGATGAATTGTGATTGGTTTTCATGAAACTGCACCACCATATCACAGACCGCAAAAGCAATGATAATAATCAAGTACATGTGAAACACTACATTGAAACAGAAGGCAGTATTGTCGAATTATGTCCTAATGAATCCAGGGCTGGAGAGTCCACAAAAGTTACATTGTGTACCATGTGTTTCGTACAGACATACATCAACACATACCTATAACTCATTTACGCAAGTAGTACACTTTTATTTATGGTTAACCAAAATTTTCTGGTGATCTTTCTGTATAGAAAATTAATCAATTTATTGGGAGGTATTTTGATTTAATAAGAATAAATTATATAGATCACAAAAAATTTAGGTACATGTGCTATAAATGGAACTGTAGTAAAACACTTACCTATTCAATTGCCTTTGGTAATTTTGAAATTTTTTTTTTAATTTCCATGAACTATGTAAATGTAAAGGATTTGTAAAAATATTCAGCTGAGGAAAATAACACCTTAAAATTCAAACCAATATTGTGGATCAATACCCACATCGTTAAGTTGGCAGGAACTTGTATAACTCAAGAAATAAAGAAAGAATTCCATTTCCTCTCGTATTCACGTGAAAACTGCCACGACGCAATAACAAGGAGCACATGAACATCCTGTGTTATTACTTCTTTTGAAATAAAATTTCTTACAGTTTCGATTTAGGTCGAAGTCAGTAACACTGAAATAGATTATCTGTTATTTTTCTAAAGGGATGCCCCACCTACAGAAATTGGAAAATATCGATCTGTCACTTAACGAATTAGTTGATATGTGTTCTAAACAGCCACAATTTTTATGAGTTTGTGTAATGAAATGTATTTAAATATCCCTGAAAGTTAACAGATTATTATAAACCACTTTAGGTAGATATCTTAAATTCCATTTAGAATTTAAAAATAGATTTATTTATATAGTTCTGCTAGAATAATGCTCACAAACACACAATGTGGGCTTAAAAGATAATGCTCGAACTTCGTTAGATAAATCTGGTGGTTAAGTAAGATGTGCGATTTATTATACTAGCAACCACACCAAGATAACGTGTGCGGAAGAAAAATTAATAATATTCCGCGAAAGAGGATTTACTTCACTCTGATAAATTGCAACAGGGAACTTTTTTAAAGCGGTTTTATTTAATTTTTATTTTCTTTTTGAAGGGAATGTGCACAAGCATGATATGTAATCGTATCAAGAGTCTTTTAATGTTTATATAGACAACATCAAAAGAATTATTTTACATTTCGTGTGTTTTATCTTCATATGTTTACGCTGTAGCTACTTTAATGTAGGCAAAATTACTCACAGTAAACATCTACGTTAATAAATATTTTCTTTGGAGCTTTCGTGTTTCTGCCTTTAACCTGATAAGGAACCTTAAGAGAAGTAGCTGAAGGAGATAAAATGTACTTCCGCATATACACGATAATCATTACAAGTACAGACTGACCACGTCCTGTCACAGCTCTTGTATTAAATCTTTGAAAATCAATTTGATTTTCAGAGGACATTGCTGTATTCAAAATTAACCAATAGTGTAATAATTTCTAATTTGGTAAATATTATTAGGCTATTCTCCGTAGAACAATGCAATGTTGTAATACAATTTATTTAATTATTTTTCGTTAGTATAAAGCCTCCAGATTTAATTCAGTAGTCTAAATAAATCCCAGAGAGCGTAGGTAGTTCATTCAAACGTGTTTTCTTGTAAACTTTAAGATTGCGAAGTTTCCATAATTAATTCGGAAGAAAATTCGGTTTACCGGCCAACCGCTAATTATTGTTAATGTTTGAAGAAAATCAGTGATCTACATTAACTTGGTTATCTTCAATTAAACCATCTGCTGGAGAGAAATTCCACAAAGATAAGTTAAAACGGCTTACTTAATGACTGTATAATTAAATTCGTAACGCAGAAGTCGCAACCACAAAAAGGAAATTATTCACATTTCTCTGATATTGGATTACATTTATTTAAATGAAATTGTTATTGTAAATTTAGTGTAGTTGTTCTATATCTCCCTAGGCTTTCAAAATTGGTACGAAGAATATTGAAACGTAGGTAACAAGAATTTGCTAGCTGCTCATGAAACGAAGTTGGGATTGTATTTAAAATTATATTGTTGGTCAACCATAACTACAATGCAACTAGTAAAATTTATTTTTTGCGAGTATTTTATTCAATTGTGATGGTGATTCATTAAAAGAGTATTACAAAAATAAATGTCCCTATTTGAATTTTTTAAAGAAATATGTTGAAATCTTTACCATATCAAATTGTTAGTTATTTTACGAAATATTTCGGTATTTTAGTTGAAAAAGTTTGCAACTCCGGTGTGGTCTTATAAGTGCTAAAATGAAGAATTTACTTCTTTCATAACACTTTTCCAGGATATCAAAGGAAGGCGATTTAACATCTGTAACTTTACTTGTCAGGGCACTAACAACTGACACTAGGAAAGTTTAAACATACCTAGCATGTAGAAAAGTCTTGGTGCAACGTAATAAAAGTTTTTACTGCCGGTTCACAAAGATATGCACCAGTACATTATCATTACTACTCACCTAAAGTTTGGTTGGTAACTTTGTCTTATGGGCACTTCTGGAGATGGAAAGTCCAAAGTGCGTTTTAAAAAAAGTTATGATAAAACTTTTTCGTGTGTTTTATGTATTATGTGGTTTACACTATCCACGATTTATATAAAAATACGAAATTCTGAAGCTGAATTTTGTCGTATGTCAATTTTGTAGCATAAAATATATGCCTGAAATAAATATATATATTTATATTGTCGAGAAAGGTTCTCGAATTTTACCGGAACATTTTCGCAAATTTCTTTTATTGTGTGCCTTCAGAGTATTATTCATGACCCTGGTCTACATGCATAAAAGCTGCAGAAATATCGATCTCCTAAAATAATGCTTACTATTATTATAAGTACATTTTGTATCTAGGTATTTCTATAAATTCGAATCTTAAACTGAAATTAATGTTGTGAAGTTTAGATGGTTTAGCAATAAGCAAGGGAGGGCGCAATAAAACAACTTTTGATAAAAGAAAATCTTCAAACGAAATAAACCAACGCCTTTCTCCTGTCCTCAAGAGTCTGAAACACGCCCAAAAGTAAAAAAATGTGTTTGCAAAGCCAGCATTACATTGCCCGCTTGGGAACACCGATCCCTGTTTTGAAGAAGATTTTGCGTCCTTTTTTATCTCAAAGCCTTTTCACTTAAAAAGAATCTGTGTAAAAACTGAAAGGTTGTCTTAGTCTTCCGGAAATACACATAATAATGTGGCACTTGCATTATAAATTTAGTCCCTATAAGTATAGTAAAAGTTGAAAGGACTTCTACAACACAATTCTGGTTTAAACGCACCTCTTCGTCGTTTATGCAGTTTGTGTTTAGTTATTCAAAGAAGCGTTTAATAAATGCAACTTTGTCCCAAGAGATGCCGTAAAACATGCTTTTCCCATTTTATAGCAACTACAATATTAACAATAAACATGGTCTCGTTAAATTAAAAGTAAACATCGTTCGTACCTTGAGCAATTTCCTCCAGCATAAAAAGCGACATCGTAACGAATTTCTTTGTTTCCATTTTCTCTGGACGAAGTAAGTCCCTTTTATTTCGCGAATTTATTTTTCTAAGAGCCCGTCTAAGTGCCGTAAGCAAACAAAACTAAAGCCAATAGCAAGCACAAAGGGGCCGCATCTGTATTTGCTCGTTTGCTATCCGGAATCACGTCCCTAAGTCCGTATTCTCGCCATTCTCTCTCTTTCTCTCTCTCTCTCTCACACACACACATTTCGCGAGCCGATCACGGCAAACATTGTTAGTCCGGTCAAAGCCGTAGTTCAACAGCACACTTGAGTCATCGCAACCGCAAGACAAATTTACTTCTCCACTATTAATAGCAACTTAGTGTGTGGATTGCCATTTTACAAGGTGCAGCTGCTGCGTCGCACTACTGTTTGTGAGATTGAGTGCGCCGACTGTTTGCACTCACTTGCCACTTTCATAGCACTGCTTATTACAACATTTTGGAATATTCGATTAAAGTCTGGTGAAACAAAGCCCTTCGAAATATCAAGCTGAATCAACGCCTTCAATTGCTCATGAACCATTACCATTGACAACATATGGGACTTGGGTCAAATCTCTAAGGAAAATGGATAGTCTTCAAGATATCCTGCTAAGGCAAAGCTCTCTACTGCTGAAGAATCATTACCATAAACAAAATCTGGAACTTGGTCAGGTCCCTAAGGAAAATGGATACTTTTCACGGAATATACACACATATCACCCTTCAATATATGAAGCTAAAGCAAATCATTGCCATTAACAAAATCTGGGACTTGGCCAAGTCCTTATTGGAAACGGTATGTCTTCACTGCATATAGACACATACTTTTCAACCTAAAGCAAAGCTGTCTACTGCTGAAGAATCATTTCCATTATCAAAATTTGGAAAATGGTCAAGTCCCTAGGGGAAACAGAGAGTCTTATCATTATCATTAACAAAATCTGGGACTTGATCAAGTTTCTAAGGAGAATGGACAATCTTCACTGAATATACAAACTTACTTACTTACTTACTTACTTTAATATATTAAGATAAATCAACCTCTTTAATGCTAAAAAACCATTACAATTGACAAGATCTGGGACTCGTTCATGTATTTAAGGGAAATGGACAGACTTCACTGAATATAGAAACATGTAGCCCTTCAAGCTATCTTTATCTTAAAAGCTTTCTATTGCAGAAGAAGCATTGACAGAATTTGCGACTTGATATAATCCCCAAAAGAAATGAACAATTCACAGGATATGATAATATTGCCATTTCCCTAATGAAATGAAAAACAAAAAAGACATAACAACAACGACACTTGCTTCCTTCGTGATGCCTTTTCTCACTTTAACCTAATCAGCCAAAAGAAGAAGTTTAGTAAGATTAGGTTAATTAGATTACTTAGGAGTATTAAAGGTTAGAAGAAGATTAACTTTAATTTTCTTATGAATTCTTCAAAGGTGAGGTGGGTCCAATTCCTTAAGTTTCTCAACCAGGAAAGTTTCCTGTCGAAACTTCTTTATCCCTCATCAAATATAATAGGTGCGAAGTGTGTCGTCATGGGCATTTTCTTCTTTATTCTTAATTTCCTTCAAGACCAAATACCAAATTATTTTGTGAATTGAAAAAATCTCTCAAGAGTTTGATCAAATCTTCTTTTCCATAATTTTCTCCGAAATATAGAAACTTCGGGATATGTCATACAGTACAGCATTAAATAAAATATCAGCAAAACAATTAATTTCCCATACAAAATAGTAGAATACTGATTTTTAATCCTTTTATTACTTTATGCTACAAGTAGAGAGGTAGACCGAATATAAAATACATTTAGTTCAATTAGCGCTAATGAAAAGAAAGTTGGATTCATATTGCTCGTTATTCATTCCTTCTGTTGAATCATAACATGATAATCATGTTGGTTTAATTACATTTCCCTGTTATTTTCACACTAATGCAGTAAAACAAAAATGTATGACAGTTATTAAAAAAATAATAAACACTGGAAAAATAGCAAACAAGTTTTGGCCGGCGCCCAAATTTGTCTACACTGTTATACCTACGTGTGCTCTCGTTAATGAAAAAAACAGCAGAAGATTCCAGAGTATTTCTGGAGATAGGTACAGAGATACTTTTTGAACAATATAATTTTATGGATATTTTTTTTTATTTATTATTTATTTATTATTAACAGGTGTATGAAAAAAAATATACAAAATATTGCAACTCGTTTACATGTCTATACGCTAGCTTAATACTACGCCTTTTTCGTTGGCTGCATGAGAGTCAGGCTACTCAGTCCACCTCTTATATGCCTCCAAACGAAAAGACTCGCTAATAATATATGCCGCAGTTATTCTAATTACAATATTTTCGCAGAGGCCGAAGCCTGTAAGCGAACCTGTTTAGTGTTTTTATACATGTTTGTCGTAGATATTATATAATTTTTTCAACCAAAAAGAAACATAAGTATTTATTCATATTTATAATAGTGTAAGTTTTTTTTTAAATAGTATACTTTATATCTTATTGTACTGGGTGGAACATTTCTCTCATGGTTTGTGTACTCTCGCCAATTAACCATTTCCTTATCAATTTACCTTCTTTCAATGCTTTTATATTTTTCTGTTTATAATCCGGGGGAAGTTAAATTGAAACTCTTATATGCTATATATATGTTTGTTCTCCTATCTATTTCTTTATTTACTCTAGGTAAAGTTAAAGATAAGTTCCGTGCCTGTTTTTCTATTTTTTGTATATATAAAATTTGCAGATTTTGAAAATTTTTTAACAAGGATTTATCAACGTAATATTTTCTCACACTAATCATCTCTGTTTCTTTGTAAAGTTGTTCTGTAGGGTAGAATATAGGTTTATCAAAAATTATTTTCAATATTTTTTTTTGTATACATTCTAATTGTTTGATACTTTTTTCATAAGTTCCACCCCATGCAATAATGCCATATGTGACCATGAACCAGAATAGTGCGTAATAAACTGCGATTAGGTGTTTTTTGTGTAAGAGTTTTTTTATCTTATACATAAGATATATCAAATCTTGCTTTCTTACAAATTATTTGGACCTGGTCATTCCAGTTAAGATTTGAGTCTATGTATACCCCGAGGTATTTAGTTTTGTCAACCCTTGTAATTATCTCACAAGTACAATTTAAAAAATTGCATTTTTTATCATGAACCTTGAGAACGACATTTATAGGAATGCTATTTTTATAACTACCAAAAGTTAAAAATACAGTTTTTTTACTATTTAGCGTAAGGTGATTTTTGTAAAGCCAAGTTGCAACAGAATTTAGTTTTATTTCGGCATTTTTCACTTGTCATAAATACGAATTTAAATAATATCAGAGCTTATTAATATGATGTATGTATTTATTCTAATTTTGTGTAATTTTGGAATATAATGTGGTCAGTACACATTAATTTCAATATTCCAGGAATACGTTTTGTACATAAATTCAAATAAGCAACTGTCAAACAGATTAATTGTAAATCTGTTTAACAACAAATATATCATGTTTGTTTCCACACTGCTGTTTATGCGAAATTATTAAACCGTTCAACTATCACTAATGAATAAAAATTGCCCTAACGTTGTTTAGGAATTCATATCATTGATGCAACTAATCATGTTTTCTCAAGTTCGTGCATAACTTTGGTTCAATTAGTTTATAACAAAAGCTCATGTGGAATTCGCGTTCAGTTCACTGATTATTAATTCTATTTATATTATGCTTCGCGATTGCTGATGAAATCGATGCGGATTCGATTGCTTAAGAATTTGGACGCTCTTCGAGGATTCCCTTTGACGCATACTACATGTATCATAGCGGCAATCAGTAGAAGTTGTTGAAGCAGATGATCCTATTACCTGCAACTGTTGCGTCTACAGCGTCTCTGCATTTTCAAGAAAACATCTTAACGTGGGTACCTATATATGTATGTATGTACTTAACTGCTTCTGCTTCGTCCACCTTTGATCTAGTCTAAGACTTTGTTATTATTAGTTTACATGTAGACAAGGCTCCAGCAACTTCTGAAAGAAGCAATATTAAGATATTGATGAGCACTTATTATAAAGATAATGTGAATGCCTCCATTTTTTAGCAAGGACTTTGGACTTATCTAATGAATGTTCTTTATGTCCAAAATCTTCTAGTAATTACCTTTCTAATATTTTTTCGTAATAAGAAGAGTTCAAGTTTACGTATTCATTACCTACATAAACTGTTATGTACTTAAGTGGGCTTTGTAGACTCTTTAGCGCTGTTTTATTAAAGTTTTTCTGAGATTACCTGGCATCTATATAACTAAACGCTTCATTAAACTGTTATTAGTTTCCGAGAACAAAATTCGTTATTATGGTAAAGTTTATTAAATACGTTTCTGATCGTCTTTTACACTAGAGAAACTTGATGAAAACGATTATCTGTGAAAGACGTTCTCTAATCTGCTATTATGGTGTATTCGCGCCTTAGTTCATGTAGGTATAGATAATAACACTTGCTAAATTGTTTGCTGTGTGAAAATTACGACTATAGAACATTAAGTGACATTGTAAAATTAGTAAGACGATTAACTTGATGCCTATTTTCGAACAACCAGCAGTTAAATACCATTTACCAGGAAATAATAAGGACGGCTACCTATCACTGTCTCTTATACAAAAATTGGGGGCTTTTTGTTGTCGAAAACTGGGTAATTATTAGAGATGTGGTGGGTCATTGACCAAACCTGTAAAAGTCTGTTTGAAAGAACATCATTACTGAAGACTGTAATTAGGATAAAAAGCCTTTTGTAATAGAAACAACAACAGTTGTGGGAGGTCGTTTATTGTTACTAAAAGTTGTTTATAAGAGACGTCTCATGTCTGCCCCATACTTTTTTCTATCTGTATTTGTTACACGTGACACGGTTTATTATTTCTGTCATTGTTAATCGAACGTTGGATGTTAAGGTAGACGGCAAGACGGTGCTAATGGATAAATGTCCAAAATAGAATAGGTAGCCTTCGAAATAAAGGTAATCAACGCAGTCGAGGTCCCCATTATAGCCTTCCCTCGTACAATTCCGAAATTTTTGCTTCCAATTGTTTCGATTGAATTGCAAGACCGATAGCTTGGCATTGTTCCAATAAGCTGGGTGGGTGCTTCCGCGACATTAACAGTTTTAGTTATTTGAGGAGAGACAAATTAATTTTCATTAGTTATAATTTTTGTTCCTAATATTCGTAAAATCCCTGAACTGACAAAGCGCTTCAGGCTGAGACTGATGAATAATTACGTTTATTATGGCTCCAACATGAGGGTGCGTTTGTACGGCAACTATCGAGTAAATATTTGACTAAGTTTTGTATAATTAAGCCTTTACTGTTCGGAACTTGTTCATTACGTCTTTGAAATTTATTACGAGAAACTATGAAGGAATGTATTTTAGATAGACGTAAATATGATTTTAATGTTATAATGAGTTTCATATAAGGACTGCATTTACGTTCGGTGATTATTATAATAGTAATGCCGAAATTAAAATTATTGGTATTGTTTTTAGATATAATCGTAAGTTAGCCGGAAATAACAAGATATGATACTACTCTACTAATCAGTAAATCAAAAACAGTGTCATTCTTGCATATTCTACAGGTTCGGTTAGGATGAGTAAAATTAGGATAGGTTGAAGTATTATATATGCTGAAGTGGAAAATGTTTTGGAATTCCATTTTAGATGTGTAAAACATGTGAAGGTTGAATAAATAGGAGTGAATTGTAGTACACTACCTACCTGTCCTAATGTGAAAAAAGTTTTTATAGAATGAAAATAAGTTTTTGCGAAAGAGAGAGCAGAGCATAAATGTAAAAGGTAGTGAAATTTCCAACTTAATGCAAGCTATAGTTATTCTAAGGCATGTACATAAGTATTCGTTGAACCGTGCCGATTTTCGAAAGAATTTTTTGCTCCATATACCGAATACGTCATTTAACACGTTTTGCCGGTCCTTTTGATTACTCAAAGGGTAAAGAAGAAATTGATGTAAGTGGAAAAATTTGCAAAAAAACACGTCCCTGCGTAAAAAACTCGAAAAACATCAGTCTCTTTGCATTTATACCTTAGAAAAGGGTTCATTCCATTGATACTATTTTGCTTTTTTTTTATCGGATCTAGCGGTAAATGGGTGCGACATGAAATCGAGTTTTGTAGAGTCGATTTCATGTCACTTTACGCTACGACAATTTTTAAGAGACATTTTTAGTTCTAAACTACAAGTAAAAGAATAGTAAAAACGTGTATAACGTTTTTATTTTGGTTTTCAGTGCAGATAAAATTTTAATTCATTATCCCTTCTATATCTGCATGTTGGAAAACAAATTGATTAATATCTCATACAACATAATTTCTGTAAATTTGACGCATTTTGTTAGACCGATGACATAATTATTTTCAAAAGTTAATTCAACTTGAGACTCTGACACTTTCTTTCTGACATATATACTTAGGTAACGTAAGAATGCAAAACAGCAGTTGTAAATTTTCATTCCTGAGGATATAGAAAAACGTTTACCAACATCAAACATAGTCGTAAAGATGTTTTGTTGAGCTTGGTACGAATCTGAATGACGTGAACAACAAAAAGGAGATTTTAAAGGCGAGCTTATGCGGTTCAAGATAAAAATTTTAGTACCATATTCAAAGCAGCTTTAAAAGACAATGTTGCAACTCATCCGCAAGGAGGATATTTCGTTAAAATCAAACTATTGAATAAAAAATACACAAAATTAAATTAAAAAAGGTTTGTGAGTGTCTTTCAGGGTTGATTTTTGGCGTCATGAATTTGATAGTAGTTAGTGCATGTTTATTAAAATCAATCACGCGTTGCCAGTTTAAGTGTATAAACTGGGATAGATACCAATTGCGGCGTTATTAAACCTCATTTATCATCTAAGATCGACATCAGCATTGACAGAATGTACTTAGCTAGCTAGTTGGATGCCGGGGAAGTTTATTAAATGGCCGTAATTTCTTTCTGATGACCGTGGCTTGAAAGCGATGCAACGGGATGGCTTTTTGATATGTCTTCTTATAAACCACATTTCAGAAAAATTACATTGCTCCAGGTCTACTAAATGCCCTCCGAGCGGATATCTTGACTTTTAATGAACAAGAACACTGTCTATAAAATGATATATTAATCTGGAAGAAATAACTATCTGTTAATCTGTGTGTTAATAGAGGAAAGTTGGTAACGGTAAGAAGGATAATAAGGGTTTGATGTTGCTACAAACAACTAATACGTAGTAGATAATTACCTACTGAGCGAAAATATGGTCTTTTAATAATTACTGAGTTTGGTATTTTAATTTACAATTTGGCATGGTTCCATATTTCGTGTTTTTTGTTTTTTTAAATGAGCTAATGAACTATTAAAAGCGTTTTTCCGAGTGTTGTTGTGATTTTTAGAGTAAATATCCGGCTACAATTTAAAATAAATCAACAAGTTAGAGCCAAAGAAATACTCTTCTCCTTTTTTGAAGGACATTTTCAACATTATTCGTTGATACTTTTTAAACTTCTTTATGACGAGTAAGCCTTTAGCAAAAGGTATACCGTTTTTTGTCCAGAGCGGGTTGTAACATGTATTCATTTTATATTTTTAGCTGAACAGACGAGGGATGTAAAAGTTAACCCCGGTCCCTTTGGTCTGGAGACAATTTAAAAACCTTCCCGTCCTCTGCATTCTAAGTTTACCCTTATTACCAAAAGACAAAGTATTTTCTTTTTGTTGATTGTCGCGGTTGTCCTATTTGCGTCAACGTTCCAGAAATTGCTGAATATAATCTGCCTCATACCGGAGTGCGGATCCCGGAAATTCCGGGCTTTTCCGTCGAGGGCGTACATATCAAACTTGCTAAACGCTCGCCACTTTGTTACTCCCTTTGCATGCTCTGGTTTATGGGGGTGGAGCCACTTCTCGTCTTTTGCAAACTACTGCCGAGGTTGCGTTACGAGGCACGTTACAATAAAGGCTTTATGGCGGCCTTGCGCTTCCAGCCTAAGACGACATCATAAAAAGCATTTCTCAGGGACTTCAGAGCACTGATATCTTAATGGAAGATGAAGAATTTGGCAATAAGAGGTTCCAAGCCCTCAGTTTACTCGAATCTTCGTGATATGCTTATATTTATGTCGGTCATAAGTACATTCTGTGCTCTGGCATGCGATTTTATACCGCATATCGTTAAGTCGATGTTGTAACGCATCATATCATTTCACGGTTTATATATTTCGATATTTCGCTCTCCTCTTTTGCCTATTGACAATTCATGCCATGCTTTTGGAAATAACGATCCTATTTTTTTCTAAACCGAGAAGTGTTTTTCCCATTTACTGATTCATGGAAATTTATACAAAAATGATAAGATATTCTTCATTTAATGGAAAGAAAACATTACCTAAACATGAAACTATTTTTCACAAGTAAATTTTATATAAGTAGTTATAATTAAATTACCAGTCATTATGAAGAATATATTTTTAGATATGTTAGACTATTATAAATAAATTTACACCTTCCTATAACCAGTAATAGTCCCCATCTGTATCAATACAGTTGGTCCATCTGCCTTTATCTTAAACTCAATCAGTCCTTCTTTGACTGTTTCACATTTAAGGAATCTGGGAGGACAGTCTTGTGGATGAGGAGGTTGGTCTTGTATAGATAGTTACCAGTCAATGTGTAGATGCATTGTCATGATGGAGCACCTATTTATTACTATCACAATATTCTGATACAGAACCAAACTTAACTCATACGTAATCTGGACAGTTCCACATTTCAATAAACAAAGGAGATTGTAGAGGCCGTCCTGGTCTTGCATCATTTTTGAAGATTGCACAATATTGACTTGAAACGCTTAACACATTTGCAGATAGCTATATTCTTTAGTACGCTATCTTCGCAAAAATCAATCATCAATTTCCTGAATTTTTTATCAGAAATTTGATGTTGAGTCGTAGCTGCATATGTTGATCCTTCTCCATTTTCAGAATAAATGGTATCGTCCCCTTATTACACTTCTTCCCTTAAGGACAATTTTTTCATCAGAGTTTACCTCCTCCACAGCCATTGTGCATGACCTAACGTTACCTTTGAAACCAATTTTATGAAATATTAGTTATGGTATATATTGGACATACTGTATATATATAAGAATGATTCTGTGCCTATAAATGGTTTGAATTTATACCTAATTACCCATACATGTACCTAGTGATGTTTTTTTACCATTTTTCAAAAAATGAGACTTACTAAATTTTATTACTTTTGGAGATCATTAATTATCATTTGCTGTTTTTAAAAATTTCTTATTGACTGGATTCTTAATTTTTGGGCAATGTTTGAAAAACAAGCAAGATTTTCCACTTAATTACTTACTATTGGTTAATGAAGTTAGAAATCTTTGTAAACTATTTAAATAGTTCTGTCAGTTGTCAGATAAATTTATTAAAAAATGTTGCGAAAGTTCCATAACAAATGATGAATTTTCTCAGCGAGGAGTTCCGTAATATTTGCGCTTTTTATTAATGTCGCTTGCAAAAATTACATCGATGGATGCATTCCGACATAAAACATTATTGCTTCGAGTTCAGCGAATTGTTGCTGTTGCCACAACATGGAACAACAAATATTAATAGTGCACCGCGTCTTGGATCAGATCCAAGAAGTGCCGACATTTTTGGGTCAACAGCTGCCGCTTGGCTTCGATAATTATTCCTGCGGCTTCGTATATTAATAATAAGCGGTGACAATTTGAAAAGAATTGATGGATTGTGCTTCTGTCGGTCGCTTTTAGAAAGGAAAATTTTAATAATTTTCGTTACCCATCGTCTCTTAAACGAACTTAAACGTCTATCAGATACGCACATGTGTTGTGTGCATCCTTCTTCTGCTGAAGATGAGTCATGAAGGTACGGACTGGAAATAGCCGCCAAGCGACAATAATCTGAAAACGGTCTCCCTTATTATTTACTTTGTTTTCAGTGAACAAATATAAACCGAGACGCCAAAGAAAACAAGTCGAACATTGTAAACAAGTCACTCACGCATTGAACTTGAATCGTCTTATCAATGCGACAAGAAATACTTTTCAAATAACAATAATGTGCAGTCGTGAGATGAAATTATCTATAGACCACTCGGAGCTTTGATTAACCCCGTTCTACTAGAATGTTTTAAATAAAACTAGTATCGATTGATTTTGTAACGTTTAATAGACTGGTTACTTACATACTAACAACTTAAAATTTCTTACGGCTACTAGAAAAACAAGATAATAAAAAGGGGGTGCAAATGGGTGAAGCGGATGGAGTAGGTAGGTAGGAGTGGTCAATGACTCGAACTTTCTAAATCATAACAAAGGAATGGTATGAAGCAATAAACCTGACCTAGAATTCTTGAAGCACATCAGTCAATAACTCTTTTAAGAATTATTTGAAGAAATGTGAAACTGAAAATTATTACAACTAAACAAAATTGTCTTTGCCATGAATAACGAGACTGAACAAATAATAAATAAACGGTAATATTTTTGGGGTAGAAACGTCCCAATTAATTAATCGAATGAAGCGAATGGGTTAATGTAGCTCTACAGCCCAGCAACATCTTCTTTTTGATAGCAATAGTTACCTAAACAAGATCATCGCCTTCGATTCGTATCAAAGAACGTGTCTAAAGAAAAAGTTCACAAGAAATAATGTTTGTGAATGTACCTACTCTTGAGAAAGGTCGTCATATAATTTAAAACGTCGTCTTCAATTAGAGACAGATTTTCTGGTGTTACAACTTCAACATTTATTAGTAGATGGTAGATGTAAATATGCATTAGTACCTGGCTGTTTAAACACCAAAAACAACTTTAAACTTAAATTTTGTTACTACGTTTCGAATTAAAAAGATCAAACCGCATTTTTCCAGCTTAAAATACCAATGTGACAAGCAACCACAAAAGTAAAACAGGAATTATTTCAAGTCTCAACCTTTGATGTTGCTAAGAAAACAAAGCTACGTATACAGAAATAAGCGTTTCCTTGAAACTTAATTTGAAACACGTTAATCAGTCATTCAGTAATTGAAAAAACTTGATAAGAACGTAAAGAGGTTGCTTCTAGAACACATAAACTGCGTTTGCTAAAGACAAGAAAAAAATTAATTAAGTTTGCGATTTCTCTTCTTAGTGAAGATCAAAAGGATTCCACTCCTAAGTATGTTGTTATGTCCGAATGTCTTTCAGATACCTCACGACTTATACTTACCCAGATTGAGAGAATACAATGTTGTTTTAAAGGCCATATATTTTCATAAGGAACTACATATAAAATGCTAAATAAAATTAATTTGAAAATATTGATACTTAACAAATACCTACTTACTTTGAATTTGTAATCAACTGAGGGGAATATTCGTTAAATCTGGAAATTCTACGCCAATTTTTTAATTCAAATGTATAGGGTAATTCCTACGAGGAGGGAATGAATTTTACCATATTTTACCAAATCTCACTAAGGGGCAAGTTGGATTCCAAATTAAAATAAAAACCTTTCACGAAATTTATAGACGTTCCTTAACTTCTTATAATTTTATGAAAATCGAAAGTGGTGTCTTTCAGAAAATTTTATAACCTGCTTAATGTGAAAAAAATTAACTGAAACTGATAAAAATTTCTCTTTTTATATTGTTTGGCTCAGTATCAAATTTCCTAACTTAGATAACTTTTTGTCTGTTAACTGATAACATTTTAACATGTTGAATATTGTATTAGAAACGCCATCTTCAGAATTCGTTGTAAACCGGACAGTATTGATTTATCTAAAGCTGCAGGATACGAGGTCCTTGTTAGGATTTCCTGCAGCAATAGCTTTGTGCTTCGAGATGGCGCTTCACTGCAGGCTTTACCAACTTTTTATTCACGCAGATTATTAAAGCATTTTTTAAATTTAGTCACTCAATAAATACCTAAAGTATAATAACTAAACTTATTGTCGTTGATTAAAGCCTGGTCCTTACTTTGTATTTTAATTCAAATATTTACAGCCATACAACAAAATTATGACATTAGCGATATCCATTAATTTACAATAGCTTTTGCATTCAGAACAGAATCTATTACTATCTATTTTATTGTATTTTTATTTCTCTATATTGAGATTAATTTTTAACATGTTTATCTCTGTTTGAAAACAAGTAAATTGCATTAAAGGCAAATGATAAGATCCTTCACTTACTTACAACAATTTATTGTATAAAAAAAGTTTAAATTGATACCTAAACTTTTAAAGAAAGTACAATCTGTACTGAGTGAGGTAACATGTCCTTGTAGATGTATCTATAGATTTATTTTAATCCTGAAGGAACTTGACCTAATCCGATGTGCTCAATAAAGTAAGGTTCTAGGAGAATTATAGCCCATTTTAAGTCGAATTTAACGACAATTCACATAAAAATATTCTCTAGAGTCTAATGAATCTTTGAATTCATATTAAGAAGCTTAAGTCATAAAATCTATGGGCACAGGTAGCCGTGTACAATTTTACAACAATATTTGATTAATATTGTTAATGGAAGATGTTAAGGTAGATAATTTATGTCAAAAAACAGTAGAATAGAAATTTAAAATTTGATAAAATATTGCAGTGAATGGAATTTTTGTTGTAGGCACACTTCGATATTTCCTAGAATAATCATTACGTTATAAAAGAAGAAAACGGCTTGCTAACATTTTGAAGTGCTTCTTTAACTTAGTTACTTAAATTGGTTATGTTGACGATCGATATAGATTTGCAAGAGAAAGGCAACATCCAGATGAAAGGAAATGCGCGCCGTTTCCGAAAAAGTAGAGGAACGTAATGAAAGAGCAATTCAATTTCGGTAGTAGGAAAATAAACAAGCAGTTTCTGGGTTTCGGGTCGAGCCAGTTTGAACGTCTCAATCTAGTCAATCTCTCGACTACTACCACACTCGTAAAGGGCCCTGAACTGACTCACTGACAACCTCTTATCATTCACTGTATATCTGCTAAGAAAAATCCTGGACGAAAGTGAAATTACGTTCAGTCGTTACCTACCCTTGTAAACGAATTAAGCTGAGTCGATTCAATTCCCAATTATTAACTCGTTACAGAAAGTTGGAATTAAGTGAACCAATTTTATCCCTTAAGGAATTCAATAGCCAACGGCGATGTAGCAAGATAAATTTTAAAGAAAGGTCACAAGAAAGCAAAAAAGCATAATTGAAAATAAATTTCTTATAGAAGAAAAGGAAAGTAACAATAGTCATAGTTTAAAAACTGTGAATAATGTTAATAAAAAATATATAACAAATGAAACAATTCACTTTATCACTAAATTTAAATTGTGGAAAGTGAATTGTATTTCAATATTCATGTATTTTAATTATCCTTATTATGACCGAAATGATAATCTTTTACTTAAGCTGCTGATACCTAGTTTTTATTTTTAAAAAGTGCCTTATCACTAACAGGACTTTTTATACAGATGCCAACTTGCAGTTTTCTCCCTTCTGTTTCATAGAATTTTCTTTTGCCCATACTATTCAGATCGATGATATTGATTAATATCCTGTCATCATACTCATTACTTCATTTAGAATTACTAATTGCTCATTTAATTTAAAAACAGAAACAGTATGATTTCACAAGTCGCCAGAAATCTTGAACAATTTCTTTTTCATCAATTTTACGAATACAGTTATCTGTCAGGACTATGTTATACAAATCTACCAGATCGATGCTATTGATCCATATTACAACCTTCATTTTATTGCTTCCTTATGCTTATTAATAAATTAAAGTTAATAATCTTGTGAATAATTTCATAGTTTTAACGAAGTTTTAAATAAAATTTCTTCCAGACTGGGACGATTTTGTTGGTTGGTAGAAATATTTAATAATTTTCTTCAATACAATTTATTGTCTGATAGAATTGTGTTATAAAGATGCCAACTTGTAGCTTTTTTTCTTTTATTATTCTGGAAACAATTGTATCATCTTCTACATTACTATTTGAAGATTACAAAAACCTGTTTTCTGTGTATTCTGTACAGATCACTGGTACTGATCCATATCATTAAATTGATTTATCATTTAATTTATACTTCTTAATAAATAAATATGAGAATAATGCTATAACCGTCATAGTGTTTAGTTGATCCATGAAACGCCTTATACTTCATAATTAAGTATTAAATAAATATTATTGTAAGCTGAAGATCATCTCCTAGGTTGGTAGAGATCCTTAACAAGAACCCATTCTGCATTCTGACTGACAGGACTTGTTATGTAGATGGCGACCTGAAGCTTTTTCTTTTTATTATTGTTTGCATCCTATACAGATCGATGATATTGACCCATATTCCTTTTTAGTTTATTATTTTTAATAGCACATTTAATTTATTAATAAACATGAGTAAACGGTTTTTAATAAATAAGAGAAGGATTTAGTCGATTAATAAAACGACTTTAAAATCAGAAAGATTTACATAAACTTTTATCCAAACCTATATGAGTATTTCGTGGGTTGGTAGAGATCTTTAACAAAATGTTGTTTTCAACTTTAAGAACACAGTTGACTGACTGATTTCTTAAACAGATGGCGACTTATAACCTTTTTCCTTTTATTATCCTGTAAAAAATTGACTAATACTGCTACTACTAGAAGATTGTATTGAGTTTCACATACGCACATCAAGTATACCATTGATCGATGGATATTGATCCACATCATAACATTATCACAGTTTCTTTTTAGTTTAGTTTTTATTGATTAAGGACACTTTTAGTTTATAAAAAAGATATACTATGCTCCTTAATAAATAAACAAGAATTTCGTAGTATTCAGTCTGTTAATAACACTTTTAAATATATAATGCTTTAAATAAACTTTCTTCCAACCTACGATGATTTCGTAACTTGGTAGAGATCTTTAACAAAATCCTGTTATAAACTTTACAAATACAATTGACTGACAGGATCTGTTAAATAGATGGCAACTTAAAGCCTTCTTCGTTCATTTATATATCGTGAAAAAACAATGTCTTTCAGCACCGTCAGAAGGTTACACGAATCTCTAATCCTACTTGTTTATCGAGAGAGATAACATAGACTCATATAATAGCCTTGAATCTATCTATCATTCTTGATCTTTTTGTAGGAAGATAAATAAAACACTCGCATAGTTAACCATTACCATTCGAAAAACTATTCTTGTATTTGATTTTTATGATGAATTTGCTTCACTTTTATTTACCAATTTAATTTAATTTTTCTTTATTTATAAAAATAGATCTAATAAGATTACTTGCTTCTTCTCAATCGTTGGTATTATCTATATATTTAAACCCTGTCCTTAAATGCATGTCACCAATTACAAATGTTTTCGATAAACCTTTTTACATTAAAATAGTCCCAATATAAATAATACAACTGAAATTCATTCATACTTTTACGACTGAATATCTATTTTAAGTTCACATTATTAAATTACGAGCGCCTTCGGCATGAAAGTAAAACCGTTCAACATAAAATCACTTCCGTTCATATGGTTAATATTATCTCTGTAATGGAAATTAATTAAGCGGTAAACTTTTATATTTATAATAAACGAAATTAGCGTTATTTTTTAAACTCATTTATTTTTACGGAAACCATTTATGGATAGTTATTTAAACTGTTACTTAGTGCTTACTTAATTAATTGATTAATTGGAAGCGATTTATCCAGCCACATAATTGAGTTTACCTACCTTATTATAGGTACATTTATAGTCTTTCACAATGTGGTCATAAAATTACTGAAAGATTGCCAAAAGTCTTTCCAATTTGCAATTTGTAGAAAGTAACTCTAAACAAAACTGCAAAACATTCCCGGTTTTAAATGGCTCTTTGAATTTATATTCCAGATCCTGATAATCCCAGAATGTATCCTGTGATGGTGTACCTTCACGGTGGTGATTTTGAATGGGATGCAGGCAGCACGTACGATGGCAGTGTCTTGGCTGCTTACGGCCATGTGATTGTTATCACCCTCAATTTTAGACTCGGAATTTTAGGTGAGCATTTTGTGTGTTGTATTCTTCTGAATAATTTTCCCAAAACATCGCTACAGACTGCAAAGGAGGAAATTGTCTTGTAGATGAGAAGTGTTTCTTATTAAATCATACAAACAACAAAACAACAAGATGAAAGTCATTTTGGCAATAAAACATTTGGGATAGCGAAATCAATAAAAAATGATTCCAGTTTCGTAAAGAAGCAAACAATGAGGATTTGTTGAATAAAAATGCAATAATGCCAAAACAGATACTGAAAACATTAAGGAATTCTATTGTTCAATATCGTTGTTGATATGGTCCAGAAAATCACACAGTTGATTGAGTAACACGTAAATTCCTATCATTATAAATTCAGTTCATAATCATGGTCATGTAGATAGGTTGGTTTACGACAAATTGTTGCATAATTGACTGTTATACGTTTCAGAAAGCCTAAGCCTCGCCGCGTCAAATATCAGATAGTCCAGTGAATGTATTTGTCATCGACCTAACGTCCACATCAAAGCCGATTTTGCGGGATACTGCCCTTATACCGCAACAATGTTATTAACATAAGCAATTGCTGTAAAATTATTGAGAGATTGCGTTTATGTCATCAGCAAATAACTTGTATAAACCAGTCCAAAAAATATTATGGCAGCATCAAAATGAAACTTAGTAGTAGTGCATATAAACAATTAAAAATAATGAGAATAATATGGTAATTAACCAAATTACTCTATTTTAAAAAATTTTGATTCTTACAAACTCTTATATCAAGAAAGCCTCTTTGTCGCCTGATTTTCATCACTTACTCTTCTCCACAGTTATGCTATTGCATTTTAACAATTGGTGAGCCAAGTCAGATGAACAAGATGGATGTGAAAATATTTTGATGCTGCAATTTTTGTTGTTTAGATTTCTCCCTTATAAATCAACTCTACGGTGGTAATACAAGACAGATTATTGTTTGTTAATGTCACTCTCACTAGTATAGATACCTAATCAACCGAATTCCCTAAAACAGACGGGTAATATAGAAAATGTGTTTCACCTTCGGCATTTTCGCTATAGGCCCTTCGTTTCGATTTAATTATTACATTCATTACGCTCGAGGGTAAAACAGCTGCACGTGTAAGCTTTATTACCTACCTATTTGTTCGTATTGCCTACGTCAGAACCTGTCCAAAATGGACCATCATATCCTGTGCATTGCACGTTTACGTACTGACATATAGTTGTGAAATATTTACAAAATGTTACGTATGTTGCTTGAATATCGTTTATATTATGCAAAATATATTCCATAGCTTGTTCGTTTACATGTATTGTAACGTCATGTTTGTCTGCGTAACTACCCTCAATGTATTCTACAACACACAAAACGCGTTGAGATGGCATTCACACACACACAAACGCAAATAGTATCTACCTACAACATATTTCTGTAATAATATGAATTTGCATATAATCAGCAGCAATTTGGTTATAGATATATGCATAACTGCATGTAATTAATGTGAATGAACGTTTCTAAAAAAAAATATTTATTGAATGTTGGAATCCTTTGTATACGTTCCTTTAGCGACAGTTATGGGAGTTTCTCGTATTTATTTATTTACAATAAATTCACTTTGATCACCCAAAATATGCGCAAATTATATTTCTTGAAGAAGAAGGCGTTTGCAGAAATTATTTCTTCTTAAAGTCATCTCTGACGTATAAGTATATTTGTCATATTCGAGGGGCGTGGTCCATTGTTATTGGTTATATCATAACCTAGCATGTGGGACAACACTTTTACCCTTCTCAACAAGTCCTGTTATTTGTGATTATTTAGGAAAATTATGCTGTCTCCGAATTTCTATTTTAGTTTTTAAAAGTAACTATTTAGTAGCAAAAATGTTTGTCATGGTTTTATTTGTTAGCAGTTGGTAGAATTTATGCAATTAATATTCACGTATCACTAGTATAAAATTATATACACAATGCATGTGTATGAGCACAATTCTGCGTTCATTGAAGGATAATAGCATTATTATACTTGCGGTTACATCGGTGAACGCATAATTGTGTTTGTATTCCAAATGTATTCCTAGGGCGCAATTTAGAATAAATGCAACTGACACATACATACATGTAACTCGAAAATCAATGATCATGCTCTTCCGGCGGTCGATTCTAAGAATTGTTGCGAAATGTGCCAAATGTAGTAAATCATGTACCAATTCAAGAAAATTGCTTAATGACCCCATTTCAAATTAGAAAACAATATTTAGGTACATTTTACTATTTAATGTTCGGAAGTATAGTCTGAAGTTTCCATTTTTTTCAACAGGTTTTCTGAAACCTGGTTTAGAGGACGAAAGCAAAAGCAATTTTGGACTAATAGACCAGATAGCCGCACTTCTTTGGATCCAAGACAATATAGATAAGTTTGGAGGCAATCCAAACTCGGTGACATTGTTTGGACAAGGAAGTGGTGCAGTTTGTGCCAATTTTCTAATGATGTCTCCCATGATTATTAAGGAAGGAGACAAACGTAAGTAGAAGAACATCATACTGAAACCGAAAATGGATTAACGGGGATAACATATTTTAGTTTTATTTCATCGAGCTATTCTAATGAGTGGTACGGCCCTGTCTGACTGGGCTCTGGTAAAAAATCCCACCCTTGTCACTCTACAAGTTGCCAAAGCTGTTAAATGTCCTTCCAATGGAAGAGAACTCGAGGAGTGTTTACGAAAGAAAAGATTGGAAGACCTCATAAACATTCCCATATCAATTCCTGAGTATCAAACACCATTTGGTCCAATAATCGATCAAACCGTCATTCCCAATTATCCAAAACACATCATGAGTGCTTACAATGATATCTTTAAAAGGTAATAATATTTTTATTAATCAAATAATTAAGTATCTAATAATAAGTGGGTAATTGTTTTAGGTTTGAACTGATATATGGTGTGATGGAGATCGAAAGCGCTCACCTTTTAAACGCTGTTGCAATGGCAGCTGGAATGTTACAAGAAGAAACGAATTCCGAACTACGAAAGTATTTTGAAACGAAGTTTGAAGCGAATGTAGGTTTTATATCGGCCCACACATTGTCCGCATATTTTCGATTTGTCGGTACTGATAATAAACTTAATAGTTATGACGGTCAGAGTTATGACTCGGCCTTCTTGAACAGGGATTATCTTCTCAATATACTGTCAGATGTTCGAACAGTAGCACCTGTAACTCTAATGGCCCAACTTCATTCCGCGCTGAATCTGAATTCGTATTTTTATGTTTTTGGACATAAGACTGCTTCCAACTATTATTACGTAAGTAAAATATCTTATTAGAAGTTTTATTTGGATTCATATCGAGTCTGTGATAAATTGTCACAGAAACTTTAACGCTCACAATTTGTTTCAAATTAAAGTAAGGCTACTGCTGCAATAACTTAATTTAAAAAAATAGGGATTTAGTACTGGAGACTCACAGTCTTGTTTTATAAATATCTAAATTATAGAATTCACCGATGTATTATTGTCGTCTCCTGATGTTCCTTTAATTTCATGTAGTATTCCATAACTTCCTTCATTTCCATGAGAGAGTCCTGAAAGTATTCTTCTTCTTTAAACGAGAAATAACATTGTAGTTCGTGCTATTTATCAAACGAAGGAAATTTGTGACACAGTTCGTATGTAAACCAAATTACAATCGTTCTCTTTGAGGCCAAATGCTGAACAGTTCCGGTTCAAGTACACGACGGCGACGGAATCCTTCTCTGGGTCGTTATTTCCCCATATGCGGCTTAACTAATGCAACCATACGAAGATTCTTTGTCTAAACATTCAAATTTAAGCTTCATAAATTAATTGGCCGTGTACGTTTGAATATTTTCGAAGAAGAGATCTACGACCCAGACGAGTTCGTATTATCTATTGTAAATAAGTTTAAAGTAAAGTTCCATTAAAAGCGCGCACTTCCGCCATTTCAATCTGTGCTCTCTGCATTTTAGCAACGGAAATTATCACACTTCGAATCGCGTTAGGACTTTATTGCCTCAGGAAGCATACAGCAGATGCATTACTTTCTCCATTAAGGACGCGGCAAACGGTAATGCATTTAAAGGAGCCAGAATAAATCAAAACACAGAAATCGAACAGACAGATATGCAGATGGCAGTCGAAGACCATTTTCTTAAGTAATATGCAGATTCATCATTCTTCCACATAAAAGGGGATTTTTGAAATAGAAAAACGAGTCGAGATAAAAGAATTATTGCACTAGGGAGAATTGCTTTTAATATTAATTTTCATTATCTTCAAAGTGAACAATAATTTTTAATATGTAATTAATGCATTTTCCTATGCTCTCATAGTCTTAATCATGGCACTAAGTGTCTTAACCGGAAACATAATAAATATACGGGGTACAACCGAAGATCTCTTCTTTGCCCCTTGTCAAAAAAATTACACATCATGCACAGAATGTTTCTGGTAGTAGATAAAATTCATAGAATATTCGGTTATTTGCAGCGAACAAAATCTATTCCCGGTGATGAGCTCCCTTATGTGTTCGGCGTACCAATCGATGGTCCACGAAATCACTTCCAGGACAGATATTCTGAAGAGGAGCAAATTTTCTCTGAAGTGGTGATGACCTACTTTACTAATTTTGCACATACAGGGTAAGTCTGCACTTATAAGCATCGTCTACATACGTCGGTAGGTACGCTAAATTGAAAACTACTTCATAAATTCAAACATCTGACCGAAAATTAAAAAAAAGTATCAATCATACTTAGTACGATTAAAAAACTTTAGAGGGATTATAAGTACTAGAAGTATTTCAAAATTTGATGAGTCATAAAATAAAATGCGTAAGAAGTTGAGCTTGGGCATTTAGTTAACGAAATGCGGAGGTTTGTCTCAAGGTCAAGGTTCATGATATTTTCAAATTTCTCTACTTTATTTTTTTTAAGATACAACTTTGTATTGATATTTTCGGCACGTAATTAATGCCAATTGAATTGAATTAAATGTAATGTTACCAAAATATGTAACGAGTATGCCCGGTGGGTGTTTTGTTATCGGATATCTCCATTTCTTAGTCATTGTTTGTTTCCGTTTTCTGGCTTAATACAACTAGTGGTGGTAGCTACCTATACAGGTGGCGATCCGTTATTATGTACCTTGACGGCTTAATTAGATATTTACCACGGGCTTCGGGCACTGCTGGTCGCCGAAATAACTCAATTGCGTGCATTTACCATCAATTTTCGCATGTGACCTATTAATAACAATGGTCTTCTAATTGGCTCGCTCGTTTGAATAAGCGATCGCATTACCCGTGATGCTGATGAACAATGGATACATTGCAAAGACTATAATAACGTAAACACCGTCTACCGATGACCGGCTTATTACTGCAGACCGAGGGGCTTAGTGGCGCTCCTATGAGTTCTAATTATGTTCTGCTAAAACACACATCCCCATAATATAATGCACCCAGATTTTGCCAAAAGAGATTCGATAGGGGAGAGTTGAATGCAAATTTCAATGTTCTAACCGAAGCGCGGATTTGCTACGCGTCTACGTCATTGAACTGTAATCGAAACATCCAACCTATCTGTTCAATTGAAGCTTGCACACAAGACGGATATCGGTACAATACTGACGAGGCGAGAGCTTCATATGTGCTCCTGAATCAATCGGTGACGGTAAATAATCTTTTGTAGGGCTTTCTCGGATGGTCTAATTGCAACACCTGTGTTCTTGGTTTGAATTTATTCATCACCGTGGATACCTAGACACTTAACCGAGCTGCAGATATACGTGCATAGCAGTTTTTTTTATCTTAAACAGCTAATTTGTGTTTCGTAGAAGTAAATACGGTGATAAAATTAATTAAGCACACAATCCAATTGAATATTACAATGGTAACGATTAAAAACTTCACAATATTGGAATGGAAGTAATAAATTTTTTATAATAAAACCCAATAGATAACATTGTTCTTTCAACTCCTTCTCTATTACCTACATATAATTGACACAATATCTCTTAATGTGACACATCTTGTTTTTTGTTGTTGTTCTCAACGGGTGTACTGCTGTACCACATATATAATTCGAAGGACCACTGTATACACAGAAATGAATATATACATATATTTACACTTATTAAACGAAGATATTTATAATTATTGTTTATGAGAAAACCTTCTCAGCTGAGTCTACTGTGGACCAAAACTCAAGTTTGAATTTTAAATGTTGAATTCAGAATGTCGAAATTTAACTGTTGAAATTTTAATGTTTAAATTATTGGAATATTTAATATTTATGCTACCCTTCAAGTAGAAAAGAGCAGGAAACAGAATGGGGTGTAAGTAAGAATAATATCAATATAAATGTAATAAATGTACAATGCAGATAAGAGACCAGATTTTCAGAAATTCTTCATGATTAGAATGAAATACAATATTCACAATAAAACCCTAACCTTACCTATTCATTTGTTGATATCCAACAATTATATTTATTGAGCTAGATACATACGCATTTTCATGCCTTCATACATTCTTCCATGGAAAGATGAATTTCAATATGTTCTTCGTAGATTCCTCCGGAAATAAAGCTCGTGACAGTGAATGCCATCGGCTTCATGATCTAGAAAAATACAATATTCCAATTTTCAAAACTAATCCTTACCTATTCATTTGTTGATATTCAACAATTATATTTATTGAGCTAGATACATACGCATTTTCATGCCTTCATACATTCTTCCATGGAAAGATGAATTTCAATATGTTTTTCGTAGATTCCTCCGGAAATAAAGCTCGTGACAGTGAATGCCACGAAGCCTTAGAACTAATAAAATTTTAAAATCCAATTTTCAACAGAATCCCAGCATTTTTCGTTGGGAATTGTAAGGGATAAGCTACCGCCGTCAGCAACTTCATGTTCGTTCATCAATCAGTTTGCGATGTTGCGGCTGTAAATTACCTAATTCACCAATTTGAACATTGAAATAGGGCATTAAGTGACCACAACAGGTATTGATCAGCTCATAAGATAAACTACGCTGCCTTAGCAACCAATTCATCAATGATGCAATTCCCTTTACGAAACCTATTCAACAGCTTTATACGTAGACTAAATAATTTATATAAGTTTACAAATTTTTTATTCTTGAGTCCTGTACTGTATTTGTTATCTAAGGGAACAAACGTCTCTTCTTAGAATCCTTAAAGTGCCGAGCAGTTAAATATAAATGTACGAAGAGCATGCAGTATTCAATATTCCTTTTAGTGCTACTGCAGCAATATTTTATGACACGAAAATAAAATTTATATGCACAATTTTAGTGGAAGCAAGACCTCACAATTCTTATATTGTGCATGATATACAGGATACTTTTTATTTATATGGTGAACTATTTTTGTTCGTGCGCTAAAATACACATTCTTGCATCGATCCACATATTGTACTTATTCTTTTCAGAGATCCAAACATTCCACGGCGAAACGACTTCTACACGATGCACCCCTTAGATTGGAAACGATTCAGTGTCGATTGGATGAATTATGACTCTCAGGGAGAGCCCTTCATGTACTTAAGTATGTGTTTGATATTTAGAAATAAAAATCCCTTTTAAAAATTCAGGAATTCCTTTCAGAAATTCCACCTCAAGTTGGTTTCCACTATCGACATCGGGAGGTAGCGTACTGGAACGAGGAGATGCCGAAACTCCTTGAAGAACGACAAGAAATGAAAATTGCCGGACATGCACTTCCGGGGCTTAACCCACCACCATTCATAATTCCACGAACGTTTCATGACTCATTCAGTCCAAAAATGAACATGACTTATGGGGGAGAATTGATGGAAGAAACCGAAAGAACACAGAACGAAGATTTTTCCAGAAGTGTTGTGTCCACAGAACCCAGCAATAACGGTACTGCTAGAATTGTCATTGCCGTTGGTACACTTTTTCTTCTTACAAACGTAATTATTTTGGCTCTTCTGTATTACAAATGTGTAAGATTAAAAAAGCGAGATAGAAATAGAAGGACAGAAATGGACAGGGTTCGCAGTGACGAACTATTTGATCCTGACTTCGAAGCTGGACAACCAGCTGTTAAGAAAAAATACTCTGGTTGTCGTTTTATGAAAATGATAAGTAAATCAAACAGAAGTGAAGACACGTATGAGGCGGTAAAAATAACCGAAGGAGTTTGCTCTACAAGCAAATTAAAACTTATAAGGCAAATGTCCAGTAGTACCATTGATCCTCATTCAAAAGTGCGAGACTGGATTTCTCAAGAAGTTGTACATAAAGGAAGTCCGCGTTCTGTAAGGAAATCCAAAATCGGTAACCATTCTAAACAAAATTCCGAAAGTAAAAATGAACCTACATCCCCATCAGATGTTCTCCAAAATGCAGACAGTACCTCAACTATAAATCGTTCCCCTACACGTCCAGTGAGTCCAACTGAAAATACCTCAGATAACAAGGTACAAAGTAATTTCAAACCAGCTAGTTCTACTCCATCTCATAAACCTCCTTCCCATAAAAACTTTGCAAAACCTCATGCTAAAGTTACAAAAAAAGCAGAAAAGGTTTCAGTAGCTGTTGATGCGACTCCATCTGGAAGGGGAAGCAGCGTCCTAAGGCAACAACCCATTGAACTTACTAAATCTTTTGAATTCAATAGATCTTTTGAACATCAAGAGGACAACGAAACCAACCTAAGGCGATCTGCAACCCTTGACGACGTAAACAGCATAACCAAAAATAGTGAGTCATTACGAAGAAGTTCTACTAGTATTAATCTAAAAATTCCCGAAAACGGTTGGGATCTGGGCCAACCAACGGTTGTCAAAATTGAGCACCATCATTCGAGGTCCGATCCTGTTAGGGATACTGAAAGAATGTTTCCAAGGATAGGGGTTCCGCTGAAACGTCTCCGGAGTTTTGATCCACAACAAGACGTCAATGTTACTTCTAGGGATGATGTGAGTGAACAATCACCACCTCTTACTCATGAGCAACAGCTTATGACAATCAAAAGGAGAAACTTTCCAAAAGTGCTTCCTGATTATCCTGGTCGAAGAATGTCGATGCCCACATCCAACCAACTCTTCCACACAATCCCAGAAGCTGGTATAATCTCGTCATTGTCACAACCTACATCCCCCAATAGGCTTAACTGTCGATTTCCCCCAGCACCACCACCAAGGACCACCTCATCCCTAGGACGGAATTCGAACAGGCATCCTCTAACGCATTCTCATGCTGTTTTGGCAGAAGAACCACCAGAAGCAGCTGAACCAGAAATAACTTGTAATAATCTTTATGTAGGACCTCTGCTACCCGTCAAGGGCATCAAAAAACCAAATCCTTATATATCTACAAGTGACAATTACCTTAACACCCAACCCATCTACGATAATCTTAATCCCAAAAAGAACACATCATCATCTGATACGATGGATAAAAGAAGGCAACCGAAAGCTATCGTTACAGACGATCCTGATAACCCTGTTATACGGCTAGAACCTAGAGTTATAATTAAACCAAGTACTTCAAGGAAACCAAAAGATTTGCTGAGAAATAAAAATATTCCCAGAGTGACACTTGGTGATAGTAGTTTAAGGACTGCGATGCTTGCAAAGCAAAACAGTTTCGATTCTTTGTCAGAAGAACTAAGAACAGAAAACATTAAAGAAGCGGTTGAACCACCACAAACTGAAAAAGAAGTAGCTGGTAATCAAGTCCAGAATCAAGAGGTGTTGCCGAAAGAAAATAAAAAAGAAACTGATATTAGTAGTAGTGATTCATCGGAAGCATCGGACACAGGTACTGTAGTGAATAAATCTTAAATAACAGTTATAATAATTATTTATTGTGCAATAATTACACTTACCGTGCTGGTGGTGTTTTCTGTGACTCCATGGGATTTCTGACAATGATATTTAACTTATTATTCCACTTCTTAGTTTTTAAGTAGGTGTGACAATCGTAGAACGTAGGTAGATTATTATTTAATTATGTTTTTGAGAGAAAAAAAATAACACGTTGGGTATTTGTCGAATATTCCCGAAGTTGAGATTATTCTATATGTAGAATAAATTTGGGAGTCTTCGGAATTATTCGATAAGATATAATCTTCAGTCTTTTTCGAAAACATCATAGATAAGTGTATTCGTATTATATCTAGAAATAAGACTTATATTGCAGTATTAATTTAATTTTAATGTAGCTATTGTAACAAATATGAGAAACAATTTTGATATTTTTGCAAACAAAGATTATCTGTAAATAGGTACAACGTGTCTGTATAATGACCACATTAAAAAAAATGTAGCTCGTAGTCCTTAATTTATTTATGTTAAGATATTTTTTTTAATCAATTTTAATTTTCTATATACATACATATAATTAATTCTATTGATTCGGATTAGTTTGTGAAATAAAAGTCAACTATCTGAAGGTTATCGATAAACTTTTATTTAAGTTGTGACATTATTTAAAACATCGGATAACAAGTCTAGGAATACAAATACATATGTTTCAGTACATTTCATTATATTAAGGTATCAGTCCTAGATAAAGAATGAAGATATTTAAAAGTAACAATCATATTTCTTTATCGCATTCTCACTAGGTAATCGTCCAGTTGCAAACTTTTCGAAAACAGAAACGACAAAAACCACAAACTTATTATTTAAAAAGATAAACACAACAACGTCAATAAAGCTCTAAAAGTTTGATTTTGTTGATAAAGTATCTTAAGCACACAAAATTGAGAATGACCTATATTTGACATTTGGTCTATGTACAAATTGGTTTAAGAAGATTTTTAATTTTTCTTAACGGAATTCGTAGATGCCGTTGGGACGTTTTGAGCATAAATACAGTTTAACAATGTTCACATTCACATTATCACACCCTCATTTCATTCATGGCCGCCTGAGGAACCCGATTAATGTTCGATTTGTTATTGTGTGCCGAGAGAAGGGGTTGGTGTTCAGGTGGACTCTTTGTTTTGGGTGGAGGTGGGGGTTTTGGGACATTGAGTGGAATTGTGGCACTACCATTTGGGTGTTGCACATAACCTTGCTGCTGCATCTCTGCTATAATGTTGGCTGCCTTATTCAGCATGGATGCGTTTTTTGGTAAAGTGAGATACGGTTGTCCATAACTTTGGTTACACGTACTAGCATTTTTGGGGAGGGTCATACAATTTCCCTGATTGCCAATAGTCGGACTTGCAGAAGAGCCTTTAATGGAATTGGGTATTTGCATGTTTCCTGTGCAAAGATGCTGTTGACCTTTCGACAACGTGCTGACCTCGGTTTGTTGGGAAAGCATCATCGCAGATGTGTCTTGCTCAACGTCCACTATAACGTTAGCTGTTTGCGAATGCCCTATATGGTAATGACCATGTTTCGATATGGCTTCAAAGTTTGCTTGATTACGTTGCTGCTGTTGCTGAAGTGATTTGACCTCTAATCTCGTTTTATCCCGTTGATAATAGACGCCAGCGAATATGAGAACGTTTAATATGAGTAAAGAACACCCGATAGCAATTGTGACACTTAAGGCGGTGCTGTAAGCGGCATAACCGGCAGCTTCTAAACTGGCTAACGTGTCAGCTGAAGTGTTTTGATAGGTTTGATGATTGAACGTTCCTGAAGAGACAACACTCACACACGTCGTCATCATCATTGGATCGATTGTTGTAGGAATTTCGATGGTTTGTAAACTAACGTTGGCTTTCTTTCGAAACAATTCCGTTATGGGGTCAGTGTATCCCGTACGAGATAGAGGGTCGGGGCGCACCAAACCCTCATATATTTCAGGATTGTTGTGGTTTTTGAATAAATTATGTCTGGCTACGACGTCCTCCATTCCAGCCCTGTGCAATTCGGGGATAAGGCGAAGCCAGACACTTAACTGATGAGCTCGGAAGTGATTCTTCATCTTCGGTTTCATACCTGAAACAAAATTCCACGATGAAACATATCAGATGTAACAAGAGTCACATTAGCTCTGTGACAGTTGTGAAGTATTACTTTCTATAACTTCCAACCTCTAAATGATGCACACTGATGAATGCCATCTCTAATATTCTCCTACAGGTATGACAAATATGAAATTCGATATCGTAGTAATAAATTACCAGGCACATATTGCGATGCATTAAACAATTAAATTCTCTTGAATTTATTTTTTTGAAATTTTTACAGAACAGGCTTGTAAATCAAACTCTATAAATGTCTAGTTTTATAAAGGACCAATCTTACTTTATATATAAGCACATTTAGGGAAAGGAAATACATTTTTTACTACAAAATGCTTATGGAATTGGTATTTTCAGTATATTAATGAAAATGTTAGTACCAATAGTTACTAGAAAGAGAATTACATTTATTAATTAAGAGTTCTTCAAAATTCAAACACATTCGTGGCCTAGGTATATATACTATATGGCGACATCTTAATCTTCTCTATTTTATTTTACGATTAGTTTCATTAATGAAGTAGTTTAGCAAATTCGAGTGATAAATAATTTTATGTTAATTGTTTTTGTTTGTTTAATAGCAGTGGGTTTATGTAAGTTGGTGGAACGAGTGAGAAGTTAAAGACGCTCTCATCAGTTCCAATCATGAGCAAATAAAACGGAAAATGAAGCAGTTATTGTGCAGATGTATGGCATTGCAGACGCGTTAAACGCTCGAGAGAATCTAATAAGTCGAGAAATTGCAATGTCATTTCATGGCTGATTTGTCCTCCGTTGGCTTTGCTCAAACGCCTCTTATTGCGCTTATCACCTCATTTATTCGAGTGTTAACACATTCTCTTTGCCGCTTCTTCCTTCCACACTGTCCTAATGAATAACTCAATATACAACCCATATACATGACAATCCTTTCTACAAATATTCCTACAACTAATATACATGCACTGTATGGATTAGTTTGTAACAGTACTGAACACGATTTATTCAAACATTTCCCTTATTATTCCGAAATTCAAATAAATTTCATATAACCATACATTCAGAAAAGTAAAAGTAAGTAAAGAGAGGTCATGTCTGCATCTAGATAGATACTCTTGCTCTTATAGAGTGGAAAACGAGTGTGGGTATGGGATAGCCTTGTAGAACACCATCCAATATTTTTAACTGTGGGTGGATTCGTGGAAGTACAAATAGATGGAAATAGCAAAACCAACAGCTTTTCTATGTGTTCGATTGACTTTGTATTATATAAGGCCGGTTATTGAATTGAAAGGTTCGCCCCTTTTCCTCATTCCCCTAACCAACGTTATTTGTCTTTATCTACAATATGGTCATATTTTAGGTAAAAAAAGAAACATGTTTTCAAGTAACGTTGCTTCGGAACAGTGAGGGGCGGGGGAATCATTATATCAGCTAACCAAACCCAGTCATATCACAAGGATAAAATGTTATTTTGGTGAAATGGTTTCATTGGCTTATTTGTTTAATTTTTTATATTCACTTCCTATGCCTCCACGAGTGAGAAATTAACTAACCAACTAAAACTACACTTCAATGGTGTTCTACAAGCCCCAATTCACTTATTTAAAGAAGGGTAGAGCTAAATTAAAATGAGAACGACCTGTCACGTGATCTGCGTAGAAGACGAAAATGCGTCGGGTAATTCTATTTCAGGCGTCAAGGTGAGGTGGGAAGTTGTACTGTTAGTTAGGCATGTGATTAATTTTTTGACGTTATTGAACGGTTCTTGTTCGTTTTTGTTTACATCGTTATCTATAACTCACATTTGCCGGCATTAAAAAAATCAGTTCTTTTTAGAACGCTGTGTGTTCGAATAGTTTTTTTTATCGGTTGAATAAAATGACTGAATTGAAAAGTTACGGTAAAAAGGGCCAAATAATTCATTCGCATGCAAGAGAGGTATGTTACTTTTTCCGAAATCAAAATAGCAATTTGAACGTTTTTTAATTTGGACGTGCTAGTTAATGTAAACATTCAGTGTTTTTATTTAGTATATTGGCCCTTTTCTGGTTTTACGTACTTAGCTCTAAGTTTGACTTTGTCTTCGGTACATCTTCTGAACAAGCTTTTAATAAAAGAATATTTTAAGTTTTAAAAGGAATAATTCGATGCAGTTTTATTTAATTAAACTACCCATAATTCTAATAGATTAAATTGTATAACAATACATTATGTTCAATACAAATATCAAATTTCAGGTAGAAAATAATAAATAAATAATAGACGCCGCTACTGAGCTGACGTTAAAATAATATTCTCGGGCAGGTTTAGTCACGTGACAGGTCGTTCTCATTTTAATACTACTCTACCCTTATCATGACATGTACTGAAAAGTTTTCTAAACCAATAGAGATCGAAACCTACAAGAGGGCTGTAAATATTTAGGGTGTCAAAAAAACCGATCACAAATCCATTAAACACATAAAAAAAGTGGATTCCTTTTGAAGTACAAAGAGGGGTTGCGATCCAAATAGTTTAAGAAATGCTGCTCCAAAAGACCAAACATAAAATGTGCTTTCTTCAAATCATTTAGGTCCTCCCATTATCCATTTAATAACTTATGTATAACATTATCATAAATGTTACCAACCCCGATTACCATGTGTTATACATTCTCCCTTAAATATGCATGTATTTACTAATGTAAATTTTCCCAAAAGTTTTATTTTATAAGGGCAAATCAGTTGCAATCAATATTGTCATTAATTTTTCGGACAGTACATGAATAAATAAAGTTCATTTTGGGAAGTTTATATGCCTTTTCCCTTAAATACATAGAATTTAATTTAATTTCCCTGAACTCAGTTTTTTATAATAGGTACTAAATATTTTTTATTAATTTCCCTGGTAACATGTGAATAAATAACCTATGGTAACCTATACTCCCTCCATTCTTAAATATATATGTAATCATTTAATTTAATTCGTTTTTCCCTAAATATACTATCTTTTACAATATTAAAATTAAAATAAAAAATATTAACTTTTCCAGGAATGTATGAATTAATGACCTCCATATCTGCTAGTGTATACCCTCCATCTCCCTTAAATATATTATATATAGGTATTTATTCAATTTAATTAATAATTTTATTATTAAAATATTAAAAGATTTGTATGTAACAATTTACTTTTATTAATTTTCCTTATAATATATGAATAATAAAATACATCGGGAGATACTGCGATATTATGAGAAACATAACAATAACGTACTCATTAAAATGGTTTTTAAAAGCCTTTACAATATTTTAATCGCCCTGTATAACGTTTAAATTAATAAATTCATTGGGTTATCTGAAAGTCATACCGATAGAGATCGGGTTTGCGTAAACACGTTATAGTAAAGCTTCGTGCAAAGCCGTTGTGTGTAACAACAGTCGCCGGTCGTGGTCAACGAGTGTTGTACCTACTAGGTAATTATATTATTATAAAAATAAAAATATTCGGTAAAGGAGTGAATGTTTTGTGTTCGAATTGACTTCAACTAGTGTATTTATTAATGACCGACATCTAAATATTGTTGGTAAGTGTCTTTTTATGTGTAAAATTATATAGATAATATTTGTAATAAGATGAATACTGATTACTTTGTGGTGCGTCATCCTGGCCAGTTTGATAATAGATAGAGTCAGACTAGGTCTTGTATACAGTTTGTATACACAACAACGTTGCATTTTAGGTAAAATTACTGTTTTTTAAGATAGGTACATATTTTATAATAACCTTTACGTATTACAGAATACCAAATAACTAAAATAATAATATACCTACGTATATAATTATTACATATGAAAGCAGAACTGTTTTCAATTTATTAAATTGCATATTTGTGAATCCTTATAAATACACATTAATGATTAGTCCTATCGTTTTTTTTTAATATTATGCAACCTGGTTTGATTGGGGGGGGATTCGGTTCCAACGTTCAGAATAAGAAATATCCAGATTCGACGTATTTTATATTTACAGTCCATGCTTTTTGATAGGAACAAAAATTGAATTTGTTTTGAAATTTGGAGCCCTTTGTAAAAAGTTTTTCATAATTTTATTATTAGAGGAAACTGTTTATTAGTACGATGCAGATATATAAGGTGATTTTCCTTCGACTTTCATTTATCAATATTAATAAGATGTAGATATATAAGTACTTCTTTTTTAATTTGCTATAATTGTGTGGTCAACTGTAACTTCGTTTATAGATTGGTTTTTATTTATTTCGTATTTGAATATTTACCTACATAAATAAGAACTCTTTTCTCAAAACGCACAAATTTTATAAAGAAAAACTATTTTTCCTAAAGTTAATAATAAAAAATAACATTTATGATAATTTTGAGGAAAATAGATATACAAAAATAAAAACTGTTAATAATATAATATAGAATAAGGACGAAGCTATATATAGGTACAGGTATAAATGTTTTCAGAAATAATTTTGCACCATAAAATTAAACAAAAGGATCGTTTATACAAAGTTTTCCAAATATTTCAAATGAAATCTATCATTGTAAATAACAGGATGACCATCAAATTTTTGTTAGGGTATGTGACATAGACAAAAACTTCTCGGTATAAATAAATACTAAAAGATATATAGGAAATAGAAGATCCCCATTACATACGTTATGTGTTTACCTTTTAAACTGGACATTTTCTTCTCCCTTCTCATCCCTTCGTTAAATTTGAGTTTTTGTCTTTTTAATTAAATAAGGAAAGGAAATTATGACCATTTGTTGAATTAAAAATTTGACGTGAGCTTTTCAGAAATCTTCTCTTTAAATGAAATTTACCTACTGGTCTCCTCCCTATATAATTATTTAACATTCCATTGGGCTTTAGAATGAGGCTAAAGAAACCAAGCCATTTGTTGGTTTAAATAAATAATTGGACGATTGCGTTCAGGTTTCCCTTATTTTGATTTGGTAAACAGCTACGGTTTGATTTAGAATTCCGCTGAAATAAATTCTCGTGGCCAATTTTCCAAGTTGTTGTTAATCCGATAGCTAGACATATTACTTTGAATTCGTCGATTAAAGTAGACCCGCGTCGTTTTCGCCCTTTGGGGCGCTATTACCATTTGGAATTCTAAGTCCCTCCAGACCGTTGAAGGAATTAGCGTCGACCTCAAAATTAACTGACAATGACGACTGGGGAATTAGAGTAGGGGGACCAGCAAGAGTCCCCAGTCTATTATTAGTTTCCTTAGTACACTCCTGTCGCTGCTTGAGCTGCTCCCTTATAACACAATACTCGCTAATGTGCCTTATGAATTGGATATGTATGTATAGATATATGTATGTATATAAGTGCATGTATGTACCGAGGTAGGAAAACCAATTTGCACTGCAACTTCTAATGAATATGCGGCAGATCACGTTCTGCACATTACGTTCCACTTGGAATTATTAATAGAAAACGGGAATGGAATTCAGGAGTTTTTCGTGAGCTTTTACCATTGCACAAAATTAAATTAGCTTCCTTTGGTATCTACATTTAAAATGTCACTGGAAACGGGAAGAATTGTGGATATTGCGCAGCGTGCACAAAATGATGACACGAACGGAAATCGATTGTAGTTTAGGTTAAACACGCGTAAAAGATAAGCTTCACATAAAAACCCATAGATATTTCGTTACATATTAGATATCGAAATAGCAGTATTTTGGTATTTATTTAAGAAATGGGACGAACTTTTCTAATACTTACAATAAATATTATACTATTTAATCCAGTGGGAATTCAGGGGGAAAAGTCATTCCTCCCTTTTGGAATATAACAAACAACTAGAAATTTCAGTGAAAATTGTAGTATTTTTGAAATTGTTATTCAATCATTCAATTTTCAAGTTTTTGGGGTACTATATGGAAATATTTAGTGTGTAGGTACATGTCGAAAATTTCGTGTTAAATGGAATTATAATGGGAGTTGTGATTTATAAGCGTCATTATTTTTATTTTCTCTACATCCTGGAATTAATAGCTTTCTTTATTGTACCGTGAACGGCTGTGACACCTGATAAGCAATACACATAATATTGATTTATCTGCTGTAAAACATCACTTCCCATTGTTTACAGCTGTCGTATAAAATCGGGGCGCTGTGCACCCGCTCCTATCTCTCGCAATTCTTCTTTACTACAGGCCTGAAAATATCATTACGGACGCCCTTAAAAATAAACACCCAACACGAAAAAAAAAATACAATACTTCATCGAACATTCCACTTTTACTTGTCAATAAACTTGAATAAAACTGGCAACAAAACGATAAAGTTCATCAATTTCAAAATTAATTTTACCCCTACACTTAGGTACTAGTGAAAATATTTGTAATCTATTTTTACACCCTAAACGAATCATTAAAAAACTTTTTATTAATTTCTAGCCCATTCAGAAAATATTCTTGTCTATTTTCTTGCTACTTTTATACTTACTGATTTCTAAATATTTTTGGTGAACTGAATCGTATTCTCCCCAGGTTATCGATCTAAATCTGTTACGTTCCCTCGAAGCTGCAAGGACTGGCTCTTGCTTATGATGTTCATTTGGGTTTCTGAAACAAAAATATGAATTTAGATACTTAACAAATTATGTTGTCATTTATATTTTACGTTTGATCTTTTTTTTTGTATTCAATATCTGGGGTTTGATTAGTGATTTATCGAAATTACATATACTAAATTGAATCGTTCCCATAGAGGGGAAAATGGTTCGGGAGGGTGGAAATGTTTTTAGCTGTAGTACAAATCAAAGTGCAGGCGATGAAACTGAAAATAAGAAAACGGTGTAAATAGTAAATGTACGTCGAAGAAGAGCAGAAGGCTCAAGGTAGGTTAGACAGAACCTTTTAGAATAATAGAAAGCCACTTTTAGGTGGCGTCCGAGGATGCAGATTAAAAAGTCATGACCACGATAACACACGCATCTTTATATACCCTTTAAGTCTAACTTAAAATAACTTTTTCAGTGTTTTGCAGGGTTATCGTTAATCCCCCTCCACCATACTATTTACATCCCATTTACCCCATTTTCAATTTTTATTCATCTCCTATGACTTCACGTGTCCATCATCAATAAAAACCAGGTTAAAGTTGTTCTATACAGTCACTCCGAATTACATCAATTGTTTAAGTTTTGCCTCCCCCCCTCCCCCCGGCTATAAGCAGCAGCAGGTACATTTAACATTTATTACTACTTAAATTTTTATTTGATTTAATATATTTTAAATAACTAAAATAAACAAATATCGCATCAAATTATGGACCCATAAAGTATCCAGTACCTTAATATTTCATCTATTTATTATGTTGAAGAAGATGCAAAGTGCGTGAGTGACAACTCTGATCACATTACCTGAACGCTACTTTATTGATTTTACCACCCCATATGTGATGACTAATACTAATATGTGGCGCGTACACGTTTTCTTTAAGTAGTGCTTGTCGGGATGTTGTGCGCGTCGGTTGAGACTTTATTGATCTTTTATCTATGTTTTACTTACCATTTGTTAAATGTTATTTCTCTTATTTTTTGGCTTTCATTAAACTATTAAATCAACCACTGCGTTATCACTCATATAACAACAGGTTATGGGCCCAGGCGAAAAGCCTCGATAGCCACATTTTGAGAATAGCAATTCGGAGTGAAAAGCTCGTCCGTAAAAAAGTAACGCGTTTAGTGTTCGAAAGTAAAAATGTCTGCAGCAATAAAAATTGATCAACTGACCGGTGATAATTACGATACATGGAAAATTCACATGAGAGCGATCCTAAAGAAAAATGATTTGTGGGATTACGTGTCTGGTGCCTTGCCGAAACCTGCAAACACCCATGAAACTTATGAAGCATGATTAAAGGCGGATGGAAAAGCTGAATCCGACATTTTGTTAGCTGTGAGTCCTAGCGAACTGATAGCTCTCGATGGCCTGGAAACATCCAAGGAAATTTGGGACAAGTTGAGGTGTATGTATCAATCTAGTGGACCAGCGCGAAAAGCGTCCTTACTGAAAAAGTTGGTTCTAACACGTATGCAAGAAAATGATGACTTGCGGAAGCACATCTCGGATTTTTTTGATGCAGTGAAAAAGCTCAAAGAAATTGGACTAGTGGTGATAGATGAATTACTGGCAATCTTATTACTATACAGTTTACCAGACTCCTTCTCTATGTTTCGTACCGCGATCGAATCACGTGATGATTTGCCATCAACGGAAATACTAAAAGTAAAAATCATCGAAGACTACGAGGCAAGAAGTTCCAATTCAACCGATCAAGGGGCGATGTACATAAATCGCAATAATACACAGCCACAGACATCCTACAGAAACAACAAGTACGATTATTGGGCTCAGAAGAATAAAAATAATGTTGAATGTTATCGGTGCGGTCGATACGGACATATCGCGCGGGAATGTAATAAAAATAAAGTGGACAAGTAGCCGAAACAAAGTGCGCAAGTAGAACGTCGGGAAATTAACAAAGACTCCAAACACAGAAGCAATCTCTCAACGATGCTGTCTACCACTGAAGAAGTGATGTTCGGACAACGGTCAAGCTCAGTATGGTGCATTGATAGCGGATGCACGGGGCATATGTGTAATGAGAAGAAATCCTTTGAAACTTTTACGCCATTAAACAGTGAACTAAACTTAGCTAATAATAACAGTACGCGAATAAGCGGAACGGGTAAAGTAAGCATATCAGTGAACACCGGAAATGAAGAGCGACAAGTAGATATTGAAAAAGTATTCTACGTTTCGGACCTTCGCACGAATTTATTATCGGTATCAAAAATGACCGACCGGGGTTACGAAGTTCGTTTCAGAAAGAATGACGCGATCGTAATCGACAAATACAATAAAGTTCACATGCGTGCGGATCGTATAGGTAATTTATACCACGTGAGAATGTCTCAAAGTACAGCGAATAACGTCACGATGAAGAAAAGTTCCATCGACGAGTGGCATCAACGGTTAGGCCACTTAAACGAGCGAGATTTAAAGCAAATGTCCAAAAATGATCTTGTGTATGGCTTAAAACTGAAACCGGAAGAAAAATTATCCGAATGTGAGATTTGTGCTACAGAAAAACAGACTTCCAAGCCATTTCCTAAAGGTAGTGAAAACCGTACAAGCGACTTATTAGAAATTATCCACACTGACGTATGTGGTCCAATGCGACATCAATCTTTTTCGGGGAAACGATATTTTGTGACTTTTATCGACGATAAATCACGATGGTGTGAGGTTTACTTTGTGAAAAACAAAAATGACATCCTCAACATTTTCAAAAATTATAAAGCAGAAGTCGAAAATTTTACCAGCAAAACAATCAAAACACTTCAGTCTGACAATGGGCGCGAATACGTGAATAATGAATTTGATGCATTTCTGAAGAAGAATGGAATCAGACGAAGATTGACGGTGCCGCATACCCCCCAACAAAACGGCATTGCAGAAAGAACAAACAGAACCTTATTAGACATGGCACGATGTATGATGCGACAAGCTGGATGTCCACCAGCATTTTGGGCCGAAGCTATTAACACCGCTAATTATATTCGCAATAGGTGTCCTACAACAGCTTTAAAGGGACAGATTCCGTTTACATTATGGAAAGGGAAAACCCCTACAGTGGCTTATATGCAAATATTTGGATCGAAGGTTTTCTACAAAGATAAGAATCCCAATAAAAGTAAATTTGACTCACGTTCCGAAAATGGAATTTTTATGGGATATGATTTAGAATCCAAAGCCTATCGCATTCACAACGCGAAAACTAAGAAAATTATTGTAAGTCGAGACGTCAAATTTATGAATGAATCTGCATTTAGACATGAATATAAAGAGATCCTTGAAGAAAACGAAAACCCTAATGAAAGTGAATTACAAGTTGACTTAGAGAATACTAGTGAGGAACTACGAAGAGATAAATTATTCCCAAAAGAAGGAACACCAAGAGAGGAAATCTTATGGGAAAGACCTGTTAAAATTCCAAAACGAGGAAGAGGACGTCCGAAATTTGTACGTAGCGGAACAGCGGGAAGACCACGTAAGCAATACCAAACCGCAACACTTGACGAAACCAAAAGAGATAACGAAGAAAGTAATGAAGATGAAGAAAATTCAAGAAATACAACATCAGAAGACGATGACATTTTGTGTGCTTATATGGCAACAGATGAACCCATGGTATTAGATGAAACAAACGAAAGAAATGAAGATAACGCATGGCAAAGTGCAATAGAAGACGAATATCTAGCTCAAATTAAGAATGGCACTTGGGAAATTGTGTCAAGACCCCACAACCGAAAAGTTATTGGAAATCGTTTTGTATTCAGTACCAAAACCATTGGAAATCAAGAACGTAAGAAGGCTAGACTTGTTGCAAAGGGCTGCTCACAACGGCCAGGGGAGGATTTTCATGAAACTTATTCTCGTGTTGTAAGATCCTCATCAATAAAATTACTAGCAGCAGTTTCAGCGGAATTAGACTTGGAAATCCATCAGATGGATGTCGTCACAGCTTACCTCAATGGCAAATTAGAAGAGGAAGTTTATATGGAGATACCAAACCAACTATATGAAGTTTTAGACAAAATAATTACAAGCAAAAAGGTTGGCTCGAGCAATAGTGTGGTGCATGATGAAAAAATAATTAATACAAGTAAACGGTGGTGTCGAGATTTAAATAAAATTAATGATTGTGTTTGTTTACTTAAAAAATCATTATATGGTTTACGACAATCGGGGTTACAATGGTATAAAGAATTAGTGAAAGAGCTGAAGAAAATTGGTTTTGAATCATTGGCAGAAGATCCATGTGTATTCATAGCGTGGAAAAATAAGAAAATTATGATAATGGCAATTTATGTGGACGATATGATCATTGCTACGAAGGATAATGAATGGTTATATGATGTTAAATGTCAACTCTCAAAACGCTTCGAGATGAAATATCTGGGAAAAATAAATCGATGTTTAGGAATCGATTTTTCTCGCGACAAAGAAAGTACTGTCTACCTTAATCAGAAATTCTACATTAAGAAGTTGCTAAAACGTTTCAAAATGACTTAGTGCAAAGTAGCAGCAACACCGATCGAAGCAAATACAAAGCTTGATAAGCCTAAAAATGCAAACGATGATTTGATGAAGCAAATCCCTTATCAAAGTCTAATTGGTGCATTGATGTTTTTGGCGATATCAACGAGACCAGATATCGCGTACTCCGTCAATTACTTAAGTCAGTTCAACTCAAACTACAGTACTGAACATTGGAAAGCAGCGAAAAGAATACTGCGATACTTAAAGGGTACTTCCGACTACGGGTTAAGATATCGAAAAACTGATTTGCCACTATATGGCGTTGTTGACTCTGACTGGGCTTCAAATATAATCGATAGAAAAAGTTATTCTGGCATGGCTTTTATTTTGGCCGGAGGACCTGTATATTGGGAGGCAAGAAAGCAACGTACAGTTGCATTATCAAGTACAGAGGCTGAATTCATGGCACTCTCAGAATCTACTAAAGAAGCAATGTATCTGCAAAACATTTTGAATAATATAGGCATAAATAATGAATCTGTGACATTATTCAACGATAACCAGGGAGCGATAGAACTTGCTAAAAGCAAGAGTTACCATCCAAGAACAAAACATATTGCAGTGAAGTATTACTTCATTCGGGATGCATATGAAGAAAAGGTTATTGATGTAAAATATTTGGCTACAGAACGTATGCCAGCCGATGTTTTAACGAAAGGGTTAAATGGTACAAAACACCGAAAATGTTTACGTAGTCTAGGTATGACTAATGTACTCGAAGATCAAGACAAGGAACAGCCGCTCACTACTTTGAGGGGAGGTGTTGAAGAAGATGCAAAGTTCGTGAGTGACAACTCTGATCACATTACCTGAACGCTACTTTATTGATTTTACCACCCCATATGTGATGACTAATACTAATATGTGGCGCGTACACGTTTTCTTTAAGTAGTGCTTGTCGGGATGTTGTGCGCGTCGGTTGAGACTTTATTGATCTTTTATCTATGTTTTACTTACCATTTGTTAAATGTTATTTCTCTTATTTTTTGGCTTTCATTAAACTATTAAATCAACCACTGCGTTATCACTCATATAACAACATATTACAATGTCGATTTTAAATGTTACGTCGGTTCACCGCGCGTCGTTGGATTTATTTTCAGTTCATTGGGTCGTGCAATATGTCATAATCCCTATATACACAGTTGCTTACATCTTCGTACAGGGAGTAGGTTAATTGCATGTGTGTTTGGCGTTTCGCTACTCCACTTTATGCGAATTATTAAAACAGAAGTTGTTCGCGAAGCTCTTTATTACTTTCTGTTTCGAAGGCGAGTAATTTAAAAGTAATTTGCACTGTAAAGGGTTTTGTTGCTGAAGCTGACCGGATCTGATGCGATCCGACTCGACTTGGCCAGAGGAAATACATATTTTCCTACTTTATATACTCATGCACCGCATGCATTATTACAGTATTTTTGAGGAGGAATTAACGTCAGATGACATTAACAGGATCGTAAAAGTCCTCTCGGAAACGATGAAATGGGACTGTGAAATTTAATACATTACTCTTATATTACTGTTTCATGAATCATAAATATGAAAGCGAAAGGTGGTTTGGACAGGGTTAAAATACGTACAGAAATGTTACCGCATGCTAGAGTTGTATTGTATGTACATAAATACCAGCACATAAAATAAAAATCTAGTGAACAAGGTTTAAAAAAAAAAAAGAAAATATTGACGACTGTTTTTAGCTTTTTTAATTAGTTCTTTTTGCGAAATGTCCTAAATAGAATAAGCAAACGTGACGAGTAATATTAATTTGTATTTTTGCGGCCTTGTACACTGAGAGGACGTTAATTCGTTCCCAGTAGTTTCCTTAGATGGCAACGTCGCGCCTTTTCGGTGTGTATGTTGTCGATAATGTAGGAAACAATAATATTGCGAGCAGAATCGCATCTATTGCTCGCTAGTTTCGTGGCTGTTTCAATGTTTAGATACTAAATATACAGGGTCTCTCAAGTTGATAGGCTATTAGTATATGAATTAGTAGAATGAATTCAGTTCTAAACCTTGGGCTCATTTGGTTATTGTTTATGCCGCTTCTTTTAAAAACATTTTCAATTTCGATTTACATCCGGTTATACTGGAAGTAGATGTTAATTTTCTTATTTTAAATGGAATGAAATACTTAAAATTGTAGATTTTCTCAAAAAATATAAGCAAAATTTTACAATAGTTCCATATAAAAAGACGCCAAATTCAATGAGGAATTCGAATATATAGTCAAAAATGGGTCATTCTATTTAAAAAAACTGACTTATGCCTCTTTGAAGTTTACCAACTTTCACCACAAAATTTGAACGTACAGGGTGTTAGTTAAAAACCACAATTGTTTTCGATAATGTGAATAGTTATAAATAATTGTTACGAGTTATAAGGCAAAATCTCAAAAATTAATTGAATTACGGTTTTTTAAATGTTAACGTGCAGATGTCAAAAATTTTGAAAAAATTAAATAACTCAAAATCCATTAATATTTTCGGTGTAGTGCCTCCTATAAAATATGCATGAATTCAGATTTTCTAGCGGAAAATGTAAAAAAAAGTATGTTCCATTTAATATAAGAAAGTTAACATCTACTTTCGGTATAACCAGATGTAAATCGAAATTGAAAATATTTTTAAAAGAAGGGGCATAAACAATAACCAAATGAGCCCAAGGTTTAGAATTGACTTCATTCTACTAATTCATAAACTAATAGCCCATCAACTTGAAGGACCCTGTATATTAAGCATCTAAACATTGAAACAGCCACGAAACTAGCGAGCAATAGATGCAATTCTGCTCGCAATATTATTGTTTCCTACATTATCGACAACATACAGACCTAAAAGGCGCGACGTTGCCATTTAAGAAAACTATTGGGAACGAATTAACGTCCTCTGAGTGTACATCAAAATAAATGAGAAATGCAACTCAAATTGAAAGATTGAACCACGCATTTATACAGACGGTCCTAAGAGCATAGATACATAAGTCGATCCACTTATTTTGTTCCAGTGGACCCATTTGATCAAGGATAATCACAAAAGAGAAGAATTGGGTTTAACCTTCTTAAACACAAGAAATCCTCCAAGAAAAAGATACGAATTTAGGGTTAATGTTATTATTTGAGAATTGTAAATGTTGGTGCAGAGTTCGCAGTGAACTCAGTAAACTATTCACTGCTTGAGATGGCGTCAAAGGAGGGTTCCTTCAAGTCTAACCATTTCGGTTTCCTGTTTCGTACCGTATGAGACTCATTTGTCAGCAGGTTTCGTTAACAAGTGCCATTCATCAAGTAATTTGCTCAAAGAAAATGTTGCGTCACGTGTCTCAGCCCTCAACTACAATTACCTACCACCAACATCCACATACGTAAGAACAAAACAGATGTGCGATGTAGTATGTAGCTGCTCTTGTTTCCTTTCGTCACCGTGATATAATACATAGTGAGTTGGCCTCAGAGGCATAAAAGCACTTACCACCCTATTATAAGGACCATTCGCGTGAAATAGGGGCCGGCTCAAATCTCGTTACACTGCACAGCCCATCCTTTGTTGGTTCGCGAGTGCCAAAATGTGTCATCGTTTTAACCTATTTCCATCATTGTCAACCCTTCACGTCACAATACGATATTCCGATAGTTCCGCTTTACTGGAAACTAGCAATAGGAATTGTTTAGGTATTATTAATTAACTTCATAAATGAATAAAAGCAGCCTCAATATAATACAATATTCATGCAGGTGGAAGAATTTTAGATATTCGTCTCTACATAATAGTAAAATTAAATAAATACGTAAATATTTACCAAAGTACCTATGTTAATAAGTACCTACATAAGTATATTTGCAAATGCCTGTTTAAATTTATTATATAACAAGAAGTCGTATTATTCACATTGTTTATCTTACCCCATATTCTCTCTCATATTGCTGATAGTATCTGGAGAATTGTAAAGGTGCCTCATGTACCATAAAATTATAAATATGAAAGTTATCCGGTTATGAATCAAAGCTGGCGGAGTACTTTTAAATGGGAAAGAAGTGTTTTAGAGGGACCATTAATTTGCAGTAAATTGCTTAACTGTTATATTTGCAGAAAGCATATAGGCAATAAATAACTACGTTAGTGTTTGCTAAAGTGCTTAAATAATCCCGACTTCCGCGGAAACGCATTCTCCGGAAGTGAGTTGCGAGAATCGCGACCGGCACGTGCTCTGCATTATTTTCGCCAACAGTTGCTGAAAATACGTGTGAACCTACGTATGTGTTAAAGTCGTAACCGAACAAATTTAAAGGGCCTTACATAGGATTTAGGCACTTAACGAAGTCGTAAATACTGTCATTACGTTCGCGATTTGCGGTAAGGTGCCCGTTTGCTAAAATACTCGAGAGAGGGAAAACCAAACTTCCCTTACCCAATTAAAAGACTAGTAATAGACATAGAAGAAGCTTCCAAGTAATTAAAAGCTACATTTTCTAATATTTTTCTTAGAACTTTCTTTTCTAAAACCTAAAGAATGAGATTCCTCGAATATTTTATGATTTATTGTATTAGAATTATTAATAGAGAGTCAAATCAATAGCGTCCTCGTTACTATTAGAAATGCTTCAAAATTATTTTTTTTGTTCCTTTGCAATTATATTTTAAATTATTTCTTTATTATTGATTCTTAAACATGTGAAAACATGATTCAGTAAATATGTTACTTGGTATAAAAGGAGAAGTTCAAAAATATGATGAATAAAACACAGATTGATGTTAGTTTCAAGAAATTTAATATGTATCACTACATTAATGTTTCGCTATAACAATAGCTCCTTCAGCTAAAGATAATACAAACATAAGCAAAGATTACAGCTCTTTACACTAAAAATAATATTACTTAGTTTTGGGGGTCAGGCTGTTCAAATTTAAATTTGGAAGTGGAGGGTGATTAATTAATCACCCCACCACTTACATTAGTTTTATATAAATAGCTGTAATCTTTGCTCCAGTTTGTATTATCTTCACCATACGAAGCTTCTGTTATAGCGAAACAGTAATGTAGCAATTTTTTGAAACTTACATCAATTGGTGTTTTATTCATTAAAAATAAGTTTCAACATGTTAAAACTACAACAATCCCTAGTTTGAAAATATGACTTGAGTTAAAGATTATTCTTGACAAACAAACAAATTTAAAACGATTTGTGATTAAAAAGCTACAAATTTTTCTTTTCATTTCTTCATGAATATGAATTCGTTTCAGAAAACCCAACTGTTAGTTTTAATTTTCTATGACCACACATAGTACGCATTTTTTTCTGGTCCATTTTCGTTTTGTAGATTTCATGGTTTCATGCTAACCAATTTGTACTCTGCAGATATTCCCAGAGCGCTGAAGCTCGTTTAAAATGTAACCATTTTCCTTTCCGAATAAAGCTTTGCATAAATACATACGGATCAGATGATATGTTGAACAATTTAGTCTTTATCTCAATTTGTTCTAGTACCTACCTATAGCGTGACAAAATTGCTGTTTTCGAGATTTGTTTAACACGTATCTACATCAAAACTTGGATGGAAAATTGCTTTCTTTTGTAGGTAATTCGTTTACTAATATTTGATTTGCTCAATTTTCACTGTCTGATAAAATAATGCCAATATCCAGTAATATTTTTGCAAACAATTTACTGATGTGTTGTTTGTAAATATAAATGCTCAGATCTATTTATTGGTATGGTGTAGATCCGCATAAATTTCTGTTAGGAAAATAGCAACCGCAAGCTGGTTTTCAAACGTGAAAAAAGAACTTATTCAAATAAGACCAATTACATGTGAATCTGGAGGATCGAGAAACGTACAATGGGTAATGGAGGATGAAGCCGTCTGAAATTGAAAATGCTTTAGTCAAAATTGCCTTCTTCTTCAATATGACAAAGAATGAGTCCTACGACAGCACAAAACGGATATGCGAATTCTGACAAATACGGGATTGCGCGAATGCCAACAAGATGGGTCGCATTATTAATATCATAGTTAGATCCATGTGCCTCCATTCCATTTCGAAAATTAGTTTATATGGGAAATAAATTATATACAAACGTACACAGATCCTTAACGACTTTAAGTAGAGAGAGAAGACATAATAACAAATAACATAAAAATATTTCAAATAGTCAAATTACAGTTCAATAAAAATCTAAAAAAGTCCTTCTTTGTCTCTATTAAGAGGGTCCCTTAAAATGGATTTCGCCCTTTAATAAAAAATATTCTAGAATTGCAGAACAGTTATTAGGTAGGTGCGAGTTACAATGTTGGCCCTTTTTTAATTTGTATGGGACGAACGTGATCCTGAATATTAATTCGGTTTAATAACGCTAATGAAATTTAAATTACCAAAATTATCATTGTATACTAAATATTCATGCAAAAATCTATTTTGAGATCCATTTATGAATTTTTTTTGGTAGATCGTTATTTTCCTCAATGAAGGTAATTAAAAATTTATTCTGATTATAAGTACTTTTTTAATGACAATTGTACCAAAACAGAGCGAAAATAATTTGACACCACATTTTTTTTATTTTTATTTTTTTTACATATAAGGTTTAAATCTATCTTAATCCCTCAAGGAAGAAGGGTATACCCATATTCATTCTGATTTATAAACATTTTTCATATTTGTATCTAATAAAAGCTTATTGGGTTCCAATAAGTGTAGTTCCTTCCTTTCGTTTAAAAAGACCAACAGAATTGTAATTTATTCGGTATCCGGAATTATTTATCTGCTTACAGATATGTACAGAGTATAACATAGGTAGAGAAATAAAGAAAAGTTGACTTTAAAGTTTAAACAGTCCATCCTCTTCAGTGTAGGTGTAAATTTTCTTCCTTGAGGGATTAAGATAGATGTACGGGTATAAGTATGCGATTTCTGGGTTAAGTAACTTTTAATTTAATTCTCAAGTTTTCTTAGAAGGCAAACACCTACTTTTCGGTTAGAAGATGTAATCGACAAATACGTGGCTACCTATCAAAGTTGCAGTAACGGTATGTAGATGGAATGAATGCCAGACAGGAAATGGAACTTTCCTGCGGGAATTGCTGGCACATTCAGGCAATGTGCCGGTTTGACTTCGGCGCTACTTGAAGCGAAAAGTTGAACTTATAGGGTAAAATAGAGTTCTAGCTCGTTAAGCAATGCATAATTGGAAATGGCAAAGGCACTTCTACTGAATACCTACCGCCTACCCACCTACTATTGCACATCGAACGAACTTTCGTTAAAGTTTTGGTGTACAAGTTCCCCATAATTATTATTTCTCGAAATGTAGACGTCTGCTTTGGAAACAATAATCTCAACAAAGGCTAAACAATACAGGCAACTGAAAATTACGTAGCGTAGGTACCTTACCGAGGCCAAATTTTTAATCATTTCCGCATGGAAAACTTTATGTCCTACAAATACTTAAAATCAGGGCCAAAAGTAAATGACGCGAAGAGCTTTTATTTAGGAAAAACTACGCCCAACATTTCGCCCTGGCGTAACCACCCTTACCAAGGCTACAATGTAGCATGAAGTAAATTCTCAAATTATTTTTAAATAGATAAAAAGGTTTTGCATTTGTGTTCGTTATTCTTTGATTATTGCCTATGGCAAAACGTTGGTTGTGATTTTTACTAAAATAGAAAGAATGGGAACTGGAAAAGTTACACTATACAAACATTGTCACTAAAGAAGATTTGTGATATATTTGTTTTATTGTTCATATAAGTATCATTAAATATACGCGAGACATCGTTTTTCCAATTTTCGTATTAAATGCTTTTGTTAACATCTACAGCATGGTTCGAAAGTGAATCGAAGTAATTGGGATAATCGGCATCATCGGCACGCAACCCCGTAATTAATCGACATTGGAAAAGTAACAATTTATTGATAAAGTGTTGCGTTGAGGGATGAAAGCGATCCTGCGAACGAGCGTGTCCACTGTGTATAGGTGCTTTCACACTAGCCAGTAGTAAATCAATTCTGACTGATGATTCAATCCACGAAACACAAAAATTAGTTCCATATAATCCCGTGTTATAAACCTTCGTGACCATCGATTACCGGTGGAGGCGGGAGGTGCGGAGGCGGGCTATTAATTTTCTCGCAAACATTTTTTAAAAGCCGTTTGTTACGGACTGTTGGCTATTAATTCAGTTAATGATTACCCGCCGACCGGGTCGCTATATTTTATACCTTCCCAATTCTTTACTTGTTCCGTTGAGGCCCCGGAGCCGATTTAGTCCGGTGTAATAAATGTAGCAGCTGAGAAATTGCCCCCGATCAACGGACGGATGGAAATCCCCGGATTTCTTCGCTAGTGAACGTCAAAGGACTTTTGATGCGATTGTTTGTTACCAAAATCGATTTTAAAACTTTACTGCACTTTTAGAAACTTTGAGATGTACTACCATAGGCACTTCGTCTCTCAATTAACTTCTACTGCTTGCCAATTCAGTATATATAGGTACATACATAAGATTTTCAATTAGATACTAAGTCAAACATTTATCAAAAAGTATCTGTTTTAACCATATGAATAAAATAAAGCGTTATTGGAAGTATGGTCCTTCGAGCCGGATATTAGACCATTATTAAAAAAAAAACAAGCGTAAACGCATATATCCTATGAAATTAAACAGGTTAGACTTCGGTTCTGGTATACATGATTGTTTCCATTTTATGATGTAATTGAGAGATGTCGAGATCAATACGCGACACAGTAAGACAGTAGGAGTAGTATCCTGAATTGTTTCTGCAACTAGCTGTATTAAGACGTCACATGGCTGAACAACTCAAAGACTAAAGAGGAATTAGCATAGGGTAAATCTATTCAAATTCGATGCCTTAGAACCGTGCTACAAATAACAGAGTCTTACTAAGCGAGAACTTCTGCCAACTACCGACTGCTTCATAGATATAACGGAGTTTGGTGAAGACATGGCAAACTTCGTATTGCGAGACAAAGGACGGATCGTGGTATCCTGATTTCAGAGAAGGTGTATGTTGTTTTGGAATTTCTCCTTTACTCTTAGCAAAGGCATTCTTTGGCAAACGTATAACATTCGCCATCAAACGCTTAATTTTAAGAAAAGTATACTTATCTAGTAGAAATGTTTTTCCTTTTATTTGTTTTCCTGAAGAAAAAGGGCTGCAGAATGATTTGTTAGGCCTTTTTATTTAAACATTATTTTATAAAACGATTGGAGATAATATGCAAATGAATTGTTACCCATTTTGTCTTATCCCTTTTCTCGTGATGTCTGTTTTTTCAAGGGGCGCCTGCGGGTATGAAAGAGAGTGAAGAGCTTATGGTCAACTCTAAAAGATATTTTTCTGAACAAATTGCTTTGAGGAAATTGTTTAGCCAAAAAGGCATTCTGTATAATAGCATCATAAGAGGAGTCTTTTATAAAGTGTTTTGCAAAAGCGATAAGTTTTTTGATGTAACACCCGAAATATTTTATCGCCGATAACTGGGCTAAGGCAACAAAAAAGAGCCTTAATTCATCTTCAGTATTATAATTTCTGTTGGCGATGGCTTTAGACTTGAATCGTTGCCGTTGCCACCGCCGTTTCCATTGGCATATACCCTCGAAAACGGGAAGAGACGACGGCAGGCGTCGGCGTCGCCGAAACGATTTATCTTCGGCGCCCAGATCGTAATTTCGAGCGAATCACTTGCCTCAGACTTTAAAATAGAATCCAACAAGGAATATTTCACTTACCCTGTCCGGGCGAAATTAGCGACGTAAATTATAACTGCCTCGGCCAGGGCCAGTTCAGACCTGGTGTAGTTGCGCGGAAAGTGATTGAAGCCGTCCACCAACGGGGCCCCGAAGAAATATGGAAGCTCTTCTCCATGTACCGTTCCCATCCTCTGGAAATTATAAGAGAGAAATTACGTTAGATTTTACACAACATGCCCACCGGTTTATTGACCGTTTAAAAATTAATGACCCAGAAAAATTATATGTAAACTTTAAAATACAATCCTTTATCGCTATCGAAGCTTACTACTACTATGCTAGAATTAAACATCCGCAAATTTTTGTATGATGGTGGAATTCATAATCTAAATTAGAAAACATTTCAGTGGGGAGTAGACATAATACATTAAAATATGTTGAAAATATTGTAAGTAATGTAAATACAAGTTAATAGAACTTTTGTTATCGCTTGTGGACTACGAAATTGTAAGTGTAAAGGGGGGGTCGTGCGGGAAACATTTTAAAGATGTGGTTATTCAAAAAATAATTGGTTAGAATTCTTTTGCAAAAGGTAGGTATAATGTGTTTACTAGAGACGTTAGAGGTCTTGTATAAAGAAATCTATGTATTTTAGGGTACAAAGAGTAGTTGCTACATATATAATATCTTAATTTTATTGAGGTCGATAAAAAGGTAGTGGCGTAGAAATGTAAAATAAAATGGGTCACCAGAATATAAGCACATTCGTTTCACGTAAAATTCCACATCTTTTCTTTTGTGAAATTTAGAAAAATGAATGAGTGTCAAGACTTTAAAGTGCGGTTGAACGGACGAACGTGACCATATTATAAGGGTTCCTTCTGGATGTATTGGGAGCAGTAATAAAAAGAGGAAATCTGGAGAATGTGCTCTTTCGCCATTTCATATTGTATGTATTATATGTATATAATATACTTTATTAGTTTCTTCCGGTTGATATAAAAGCTTCAACTGGTCATGGTTTTTAAATAATGAAGCCATAAGAAACTAATTGAAACCACTTTTCGTTAAGCTCATGATAAATCGGCAACTGTCTTTACTTTTTTATACACATCTTTCAATCGTTCCATTTGACGAGAGGATATTTTTAGACGGCTAAATGTCGACAAGAAGTGGACTTAATTCTAACTTCCAGAGGCAACGTTAATTAAAAAGTTTTCTTGAAAATCTTCGTAATGCCGCTGACTGCGACCCGCAGTGAGATTTTAATTGTCTGAGAGTGAAGTTCGCAAGCTGAAATAAATGCAATTATATAAACGAAGAAGTAAAAATAGAGGCTTCCTTTTTTTTGTTTTATTAATTTTTCCACTGACTGGGAGCTTTGTTTGTCAAAAAAATGATCTCCTGTTTACGAGGTACAAAATTTTTAATTTGGCCAGGTCTCCTTACGCAATTAGAGATAGGTACAAGATAACTCAAGACAGGTAGGTACAAAATTATCGTTACTCGCAGTGTTCAAGTTTAATTTTGGAAGAAGTTTTGTACTTTGATTACTAGCACAATATTAGCAAATAAAGTGTATTGCAATGTTCCCATGTAAGAAATCATTTATTGACTATTCTGAAGCATTGGATCTAGCAACCTTTTTGTCAAAATCAACCATATTTCCGCTTTATTGGATCAGTAATAATAATAAAATAGTTATTCAAAAAATCTGAAAAAAATCATAGCGATTGCTTGTAGTATCTATATACAACACGTCTGTGGATTTTTCGAAATGTCACGATGAATAAGTGGTGCAAAATAAACACAAACGCAATTAGCCTAAGGGGCTGTTCATAAAATACGTCACGCTAAAATTTGCTTTCTTTGACCCCCTCCCCCCCGGTTGTCACGCTGTGTCACACTTTCTGTAACCCCCCTGTAAATATTACGTCACAAAAATTAACCCCCCCCCCCTGAACATGATAAATTTTTATTGATAATACACAAATTTTGATAGTCAAAAATATTTATTTTATTTTTATAATAAAATTTAAATAAACTAATAAATATCTTTTGTAACTAACAAATAGGTAATATTTCTATTTATCAAAAATCCAAAGATTCTGTAAAAATTCAGTAAAATTTTTTGATGAACGGCGAACGTCACGTTGCCGTACACCCCCCGTCACCCCTTGTCACACTCAGCAAGACCGCCCCCCCCTTGTATGCGAACGTATTTTATGAACGGCGCCTTGCACTAAAATGGAATTTTTTATAATTAAAATTTCTGAAATATGTAACTTTGAACGACATATAATATAATATATTTTTTATAGAACTTTTTCATTCCGAATTTTTCTTCAAAAAAATATCGGAAGTATATACTATACTAGTATAATTTTTTTCAGATTGTTGGTTCAAAGGTTTAGGAAAATTAAGAATATTTCATTTCGTTTGAAGCCAGTTTTTATATGGAAACCTATACCGTTTATGTTCGATTTCAAATTTCATGGTTCACATCAGCACGCCTTTACAAACCTACTAGATACTTGTTTAAGTTTATTGATAAGTTACCCCATTTTCTATTCAATGTTGAAATTTTTGATACTAATTTATTAAAGGTTAACTTCCACATCATAACCTTTTATAGGTAGGTATCGATTCAAATTTATTTAATGCGATTGTGGTGTAATCGTTGAAATAAAGAATGTCGTCCGTTATCCGACTAGAGATGACGTATAAGTGCAAAATCATATTATCCATAAATTTACCAAGAAATCGTTCCATTTAGTGGCGAGTAACTCGAACAAGCATTATCCGCATATGTTACGCGATACCGCGCGCGCCACGTCGCTTCGTTCCAAGAGTCAGGGCTGCACGTTTTGCAAATAATGTAAAGAGAATTTGCGGACAGCCCTCTAGATTTGCATCAGCTGCAAATTAAGCCCCGACTAACTTTCGGAAGCGGCCGGCAAATTTAAAAAAGTTGAACAAAAAAAAAGAAAAGAAAAGTGCAATACCAATTGTTTCGACCGTTGTTCGGATCAATAAACGAACAAAAAAAAGAGAGAAGTTTCTACGCGACCGGGCTGCATACTAATTGGACGCTCATTTGTGCTCATACATTACGTGTTATGTAGTAGCAAGGGGCTGCCGTTATTTTTTGGACCAACGAGCATCCATCTTTGTATAGGCACGGTCACGTACGTGTGTGTCGGCTTTCAGGATTATTAAAAACTTTTCTGATAGAAGAACCATTACTCATAATGATTAAATAGCCGATACACGTAGGCTAGGGTTGATGTCGGCGGCGCCGGACCCATGTTCAATTCCGCTTATCGCGGAGAATTTCAAATTCAACTGATCATTTCAAACAAAAATGCATCGCTGGATGCTCTTTGTGCAAATGAATAGCGAATTAACGAAATTGCCAGAAATTACGGATCAACAATGAGCTTTACGTAATTCTACGAAACGATTATCGCTCGTTATTGCATTGTTTCCATCAGCGAGACTATTTTATTAGATACCTAAAAAATTGTATGTGTGTGTACTATGTCTATACACACTCATCCATATCTTTTTATGGGCTCTTATAAAGATTTGTGATAATGTGGTCCATTCGCGATAATGAGTCATATCCTTACTACATTGTTCTCAGCAGTATTAAAATTGCTTTAATACTCTTAAATGGTGAAGGGACTTATTTATTTTAATTATACTTGTTTGGTAAAGGTTTCTCTCATCCACATAGCGAAGTGATTAAATGTTCCCAAAAAGTTTTCGAGCACGAGTGGTCTGAACGAACTACCTACTTTTAAAATTCCGTTAAATTTGTTTTTTAATATTTTTCATGCAAGGAGGAAAACTTAACGTTTCCACTAAGATTAATGGCGACGTAGTCGTCTCACGGGGGTCTGTTAATAAATTCGGGACCAAATTTTTAAATTCCTTCTGGCACGTCCGTTCGTCATCTTCTCTAAATGGATTTTAATCTTCCGTTTGCTGAGAAGTTTTTAATTGAGAGAGAGAGCGAAAAAGAGAGGAAGATGGATAGATGGCTGGCTATCATCGTGAGCAGTAGGTAGTATGGCAACATTCAACTTCACCAAGTTTGTCACGGAGCGTGCAGATGTTGCCACTTTTCGGTGGCTATATATACGACTCCACCATGACGCCACGTAATCCAGGCACGATTCCTGCAGGATATATTCCGAGTTCGACGGTTTTATCATGCTGTCAAATAAGATCATTTCTCTATTGTTTATAACGTGGTTGCGCGGAATTTAAAAAACCTTATCGGATGCTTACCAACAAATGGGTCGATTTGGACCAGGACGTTTCCAATATTTACCCAACGATGGAAAAGCCGGTGAGGAAAATAATAGTCTAAGGATATACGTACGTGCTCTTTTAGTCGAACCGCTGAACTTTGTCTTGCTTATACGATCGCGACCGCTTGAAGAGTTGAATTCCGATTTTAACTCTACTTAGGAATTCCTCAGCGAGATCGAATACCAATTCACTGAGGATACTTTCCAAGTGAGATTTATTGAATTGAAACGAAACTTCCGAAATTATTGGAAGCTTCTTCGTTATTCGGTGTTTAAATATTGCAACCTGTCTCCATTAATTAATTATTAATTATGTATTATGATACCTCCCTACAATTCGGCTAACCAAAATTTAATAAAAATCTATTTTGGTGGGCGAAACATTATTTCCATCACGGTCTAAAACTACGCAACTGGTGTTGATTGATGTCTTATACTTTCAATATTCTTTAAGCTGTAAAGTTTATCCTTAATTCTATTTCAGTTTCGGTAAAAAAGACCATTTAGAATTTGTTATTGTTCACGTTTGTGTATAAGTACACAAAGGGGGCGGAATTTTTGGATTGCTCAAAAGCCCGAAAGGAAGCATTAATCATTCATTCGTGTCGTAATTAGGGGAGCGAATCCAAGTAGATAATTTTAAAATCAAGTTAATGTAATTAGTGTTCTGTAATATGAGTTTCCAAGTTTTGTTTACAAACAATCCCTGTCAGAAAGCGAACAGCTTGTTGCTTCTCTATTCCCAAAACTTTGGTGAAGTAATTAGAAAACGGGAAATTGGTATACAGATCACCTAACTGCTTCTCCCAACTTTATCATGGACTGAATAAATCGAGAGCCTTTTGCCCAAACTTCATCTGTTACTTTTCGCTCGAAATTTATAAGATAAACGTAAGGCAAAAGATTGAATTATCTTTTATGTTACTAAAATCCTTTTCTCTCTACTTCTTAGAAAGTTGACAAAAAGGGTGATTTACTGTCTCAAAATAAACTATAATTTAATAAACCTGTAGATATCGCTACCTACCTGAGGATAATCTCCATCTTTCGTTTGATAATCAAAAACATAGAAAAATGTCTTAGGACCTTCCTGTTCTTGTCCCGGTTGTGGTGGCTTGGCACTCAGGAGATCGCCAGTTTGCACCAAAGGAGCAACGAATTGTGCATCGCTCAGGGCAGCAACCGCAGCATCCCTTGTGTTAATAGGGTGTTGGACCGTTCTTTCCCAGTCCGTATACTCGTTTACTACAGTAAAAAATATTTCACTAAGATGGTATGTGTACGCGTTTCTTATATAAGTCCTTATGATCCTGTCCCGTCTTTCGCCTTCGAAACCCGCTTGAATATCAGACGAAGAAAAACGCCAAAGGGCTTCACTTGTCACCACACCGAAAAGGAGGTCGTAAGGATTACTACCCTTTGGAGTAAAAGAAGTGTCACTTCGTTTCATGTTCAAATTTACTGCGCTACTTGTATAACTACTTTGAACGTCACTTGGTCGAAAGAATGTTAGAAGTTCTTTGGAGAAGTCGTGCTTGATTACTACACCATCCACACTTGGTCCAAAAGCACTTAAATATGCTGGCGGTTGGATGTCGGCACTTAGAAGACGTTCCAAGGGAACTTCTCTCAGACAATCTACAATTATCTCATGATCTACGTCGATCTTCTCGGGAATTGTGCAGTTAACTTCTTTGGCTAGTTTCACTGCAAACATTACCGGATTTTCCACGATTGCCCACGATGATAAAGCTGAACCTGATAGGAGAATCGCTCTGTGGAAAAGCCCTGGCATAACGGTAGGTGAAATCATGAGGAAATTGATGCACGCAGCACCTGAACCATGTCCAGCTAGCGTTACGTTCTTGGGGTCTCCTCCGAAAAGCGCGATATTTTGTTGAATCCAATGAAGAGCAGCTATTTGATCCATTAATCCGTAATTGGCTACGCGTGCTTTTGTGTTTGGAATAGGGTTTGCATTAAGGAAACCTGAAAAAACAACTTAATTAATATTTTCCTATAAAATGGATCAAGGTGTTTATGACTTTTCGGATTTACTGAATGTCAAAATTATAAGTATAACAAAAAAAACTTTAAACAGCTGTTAATTCCATTTTCTTAGTAATAAACGCTTTAGAAATGAATGAGAAATATCAGATCTATCAACCGGGCTCTTTTGGAGAGGATGATGAAAATTGCTTGTCTACTTTCGAAATAGACAAGCCGATTGAAGAAACTGTAGCTAATAAATTGACTAACTTAAGAAAGGCTTTGACAAAGAAGATTCAAGAGCACAAGGATTACATACAAATCCACCAGGGCACCCTTAGCCATCATGAGAAGCTACTCAGGGAAATTGTACAGGGTGAAACGGATTTTCAAAGGAATCGGACGGTGCACTTCAGGGATAAATGCTTCTTACCATTGAGTGGAATATCTTTGGACAATTTACCGTCACGAGAAAATAGGAAATGCATATAAATAGAAAAGTCGTCGAACGAGTAATGGCTTATTTTACTTTTAATTAAAATCGAACCTTCTTCAATTGACAGCTCGAGGTTGAATAGATTCTGTAGAATAATAAACAGCTACTAATTATTTTCTATTGTGTATTTAGTACGTTAATTTTATATTTACCCAAAATTCCTAATCTATAGTTCATTGTCACTACGACAAGTTCTGCATATGACGCCAAAACACTACCATCGTATGGGTTTCCGGAGTTCCATTCAAATGATTCCCCATGAATATAAACGATAACAGGGTATTGGTGTTCCATATCAACTGAAATGAAAAATAAAATTAACAAATCGTGTAAATCCAACGAAAGACGCTAGAAAAATTGTTTAGGTTTTCAAACAAATCTTTCAATGTAGATAATTATTTTTAGCTCCTATTTGTTGATTGTTGAGCAACTCTAGATTATAATTCTGTTAATCAGATCGATATTTACTAACATACAAAGTTAGACTAATTCCTGATCCTATACATAAATATGCAATTGTCTGGTTAATGATTCTTACCCTCAAATTCAAATGCATTGTATTTCCTTAACAATCCCCATCTGAATCAGCAAAGTCCCTTATTAAAGACATTAAAGTCGGATTTTATGCATAAGTTCCTTTGTTATTGCGCCCGAATGATCGACAATCATCAGAATATGTAAACAAATCCCTATTGAACTTTCCTATCGCACAGACGAATTTCGTCGGAAAACGTTTGATAATCTTCATCTACGTCGATATCGAAAGGTTTGCACAAAATTTAATGAACAGTTCTACGTAAAACTACTTCCGGGTAATAAACTTTAAAAATTCATTACGACCCAGCATGAAATAAATTAAATCATTAAAACGAACAAATAGAGTAATTTATCAATGCTAACAGGAAATGCAAACAATTTTCAATTTGTTTAGGTATGAAAAGTCGATTATAGAAGAATTAATATTTCATTTAATTTCATGATTTTATGTACCTACAAATTATTTAAAATTAGCTCAGATCACAACTTTTAATTAGTTATACAATATTTTTAGATTAACTGAACTTCTTGGTATACTTTGATACTATATTAGTAATACTAAAACAGATAACAGGGGTATATGCTTTGAATAATGGTTTTAGCAGGTAAGGTAATATATTGGAGAAAAAATGGTTGTAATAATCAGGAGAGACGTGAGTGATTCCGCTGTATCCTTTGAGGTAGAGAATTCTTAAGAAGTGAAGTATCATGACGACAATAGGATGAATAGGTTGTTGTAAGTTTACGTATTTGTTTCCGAAAGGAAACGCCTTACTCTGCCACTACGTATGTAAATTTAAAAGGCAGCAAAAGTTTTTCAACAAATCTCGACGGAAACGTATAAATCTGAAGCAGTCGCTAAGGCTTCTCTTAGTGTTGGCAGAACATCGCCACCACACCAGTACCATCACCTCGGGTATCTTATCTACGGAAAGTTTTTAACTGCAGTTTGCACAGGCTGAACTTTACTTTGTCCCTTGTTGGTTTCTGAAGCATTAACATTACCATTACTTTATCTTGAGGAAATGTCCTGTCGTGGAAACTTCGCCCCGAACTGGGAAAGACATTTTGTCAGTACTTCTTCTCTTCAAACGGTTTTCCCGCCCTTACTTAAAATGAAAGGACTTCCTTCCGTTTATGTTAACTGCTCGAAAATTTTTACGCCTTTTTGTTTTCAGTTCCGCTGCAAAATGTGAATGTGTCCTTAACTTACGAAATAATGAGCAGTTGTACTAGAAGAAAATCGGTGTGATATTCCTTCAGGCAGCATCTTTAATACAATAGCTTTATTCTATTAAACTCTAATCCTAATGATGAAATTAATATAAAAGTATGTTTATTTGACAGAACATATCGATTCCTTGTTTATGTTTTTTCGCTTCAGTTAACCTTCAGACACCAAAATTTTTATTTTCAATCTAATATATAAAATTCTCGTGTCACGGTGTTTGTAATTAAACTCCTCCGAAATGGCTTGACCGATTTTCCTGAAATTTTGTGTGCATATCGGCTAGGTCTGCGAATCGGCCAACATTTATTTTTTATGCCCCTAAATGTTAAGGGTGGCCCACCCCTAAATTTTTTTTAATTTTTTAGACAAAATTTTTTGTTTTTATTTTTTTATGATACAGCATACAAAAATACATACAACCCTTAATTTTCATACCTCTACGATCAACCCCCATTTTTTAATAGCGATATTAGTACTGTAATAATCTTCAACTCTCAGTGGTCGATAACTGATCAATTATTATCAATCGATTAGTCATCCCCGCAAGGCGTCTACTGATGTTACTACTCATCCAGAAAACAGCACGGAGTGGGGATGAGAATGAAGCAGATTTTTTTAGAATGTTACAGGCAGTTCAAATATGTTCTAAGAAGTAAAAGAATGTTTTATTATAACATTTCAGAATTACTCGGTAATGTTCAAGAATATTCCAGAATCGTGAAGATCATTCAAGAATGTTTCAGAATGTTAAAAAGAGTTAGAAAATGTTTTGAATCGTTATGGGATGTTCTGGATAGTTTGAAATTCGCGAATATTCTAGAATGTTCCATCAAACGTTTAATATATTCTTACCCGGACAACGCCGGGCATTGCTGCTAGTATATTAATAAAATTATCTACATAGTTTGATATTATTATTATCCCATATAGTGGCGTTATAAGATACTTGAAGCATTATTATGAGAAGAATGTTTTAACCCGAAAGGGATTCATTAAAATACTTGCGTGTGTGCGTGCTGAGGTTTTACGTGCGTCCTTTCCAATAAATAACATACCTATTAAAATTAGAAATTTGATTGGTTGAGAAACGTGCGTTTCAAATTATTGGATATTTGAAAGTTCCTCTCAAAGAACCGTTCATCCCAATAGTGGTTAAGGATAACAATAAATTTCCAAGTTATGTAGGAACGGGTTCCAAACATCGAATATGATTTCGACAGGCAGATGGTGCTTATGAGTTTCTGTGTAATCTGTAAATGGAGAAACTTACGACTTGTTGAAATACCTAGGTGACGTTTACTGTTCATGGGTTTTAATACCCTGTCAGCATTGAATTATACGACTATCGCGAAGATGTATGTGAAACCTGTACGAAGCCAAATAGGATATAGATCAAGATTTTTAGTAGTTTCTCGGCTCTTATCGCTGCGCTCCAGGCTCTTTCTTAAAGACGTTACTAAAATTGTAAGTTGCTCCTTACAACTTTCAAGGAAATTACGAGCACTGAGTACCTGCTAACAGCTCTGTTAATACATACTTATGTGTACCTACGTACATTCGACTGCAAATCGCGGTAGTGGATCGTAATACCTTTTACGTTCATGCACCCCACTAAGTTCTCGAACAAACAGTGGCAAACATAAACATCAAGAGAAATAGTTGTTCGAAAGGGTATTAATTATTAATATAATACTGGTTGTATCGCCCCTATAAAATCTGCAAAATTATATTCTAGTAGACCACCATTTCTCGAAAATCTATAATAATTGGAAATGTCCAACAAGAACGTATATTTTAAGAAAACGTCCAGAAGTAATTCTTAAATGGTGAAACTGAGTAACTTACTTACAAAAATCATTTGTTTTTAATTTTAATGACTGATGAGTTAGGCACATAAACTTATCGAACTGAGGAATGGTCAGCACACCTCAGTTAGGTCAACCACTTAATTACTTAATAATTGTGCAGTTACCGTTGAATTCAATAAAAGAAAGCTCTTTTGTCAAAATTCGTAAAAAGATTCATTTCTATCACTGTAGATTCTCTTACGTTCATGAGCATTATTAAATTTTAGAACTTTCTGGAAAATTTCAGAATATTGTAGAACCTCTAGAACATTCTGAAAAATTCTAAAACTTTATCATACCTTTTGGAAAATTCTATAATTTTCTTAAACCTTTTGAAAATATCTAGAACATTTTACAACCGTTGGAAAATTCTAAAAAATTGTACAACCTTCTGGAAAATTCTAGAATATTTTCGAACATTCTGAAATTTTTTATTTTTAACCACCTCCTACAGCTAAAACCTAAGACTTTTTTTATGGATTGGGGATGGAAGGCTATCGTAACTATCGTCCTCATGGAGTTATGTTAAGATTAGGTGCGTTAAATCGTTCTTGAGAAAACTGTAAAATCTAATTCCGCCAAATCAATACATTTCATCAACTAAAAACGTTGCTGGTGTGGAGGGTTGGGTTAGTCGAACAAATTAAATTGGCTTGTACCAAGTGAAAGTTGACTGTAATAACAAGGAAAATTAAATAATTCATTAAGCTCACAAGCCATTTATTTTAACGACAATTGGTTTTGTATTAGCGAAACAATTGTCGTTCAGATAAATAGTTTTTGAAAGTGAATTAATTTCTTTTTATTTTTACAGATTGGGTTGGTTTCAATATACTTCATAGATATTATTTTTTAATCATTTCAAAAACTTTAGGGGCATTAATTCATTAAAATTAGGTACCAATATAGTCCTCAACAGTAGAATCTAATTTAGCACCAGTACATCGAATTTTCTTCTCCTAGTACTAAATTATAGCGCATCGTATAAATCTTGGTCTCGATCCATCGCATTGTTGTCGTCGTCGTCGGACAGCGCGGCGCTTTGCGTCGCGTCTCGTCGAATCGTCACCCCTCGCATCATGTCGCGCAGCTATCTGTCCCATCCCTGTCGCTGCGGAAACGGTCGGAAGAATTATTAGAATTTCCAATGAAATATTACGGGAGCTTTTTTTAGCGACTTGGAATAAATTTTGCCCGCATCGGATGTTTGTCAAAGAGAAAACGACTCTCTTTTAGACGTCCAACCTCACATTCCACTTCCGGATCGTATTATATCGGAATATCCATCGGTGAGCTTTATCTTTATTGTGATTGGCGTGCATTTTTCTGTTATTTTTGTAACATTGAAGGTATATTTTTTTAACCATCTGCAAGAATTTTGAGTTTTATTGATTTTTTAAACGACGTTGCCTTTAGAAGTTTTGGAGTTAGTACACGAATTTGAATTCCTTTGAGCCTAACGAGTTTCGAATTACGAGAACACTATTTCACGTATGTGAATATTTGAGTAAGTTGGATATCACATAAAACAATAATATCCCCTCACTCCTCGGAACAATCCCGAGAATCCTGAATCTTGAGTAGCAACACGGCGTGAAGTTGACTAAAACATTCTAATGTTTCGCTTAATCCAATTTTATTGCTCTAATTAGGAGTAAATGGAAACGCAGCGATGTTGCACGCTTTGCAACTTTAGTTAATTAAGTTTGAAAGTGTTGTGTGTCTCGCATAAGAGGACGATTCTGTAAGAAATTAATCAAATGAGTGTCTCCTTTATTCTATTCATTAAGATTTACTGCATTCTTGGTTACACTTAAACAAATCTGAAAGTTACGAAGCTTTGAAAATTAATACTTACTTACCCCTAAAAAGGATGATATACATATATAGGGAGTAGGTAACTTACTCATTAATTTTCCTTCAAAGCTAGGGATATATGTACCTAAGTGAAGTGGCTTTTTTGCGTCAAAAACAGAGCAACCATTTAACATTTTAAAGTTCGTTAAGGATTATGTGGTCCGTATTTCGTTTGCTTTATGATGCATATACATATCTAACATATTCCGAACAAAATTACTCCCTAATTCCAACAAAATTTCAAATGGACGAGCCGGGACGAGACGTTAACATATTACGTGCTCGAAACTTTTCATTAGAAATTCTCTTTTCGTTCACATCACGAAAGCTTCGAATTCGTTTTTGTTTTAAGGTTCGTACGATCGTGGTGAGAGGGTAGGAACTGTCAGTTGTTTTAGAACAATTACACATTTTCTCATTTGAAACAATAACCGCTGTTTCCATACACATTGTGTAATGTGTTATTGTCAATTTACAGTTTTGTATAATATAAGATTTGGAGACAGTAAAATAGCACCACAATATAAAAATACCAGTCCTTTTAATTTCTGTTTAAATCAACAACCCTGTAGGCATATCTGACAATAATTACCTATGTAAGCTAGCCTTACAAAAATAAAATTGAAAGGATTTGAACTAAAACTAAAGTAGGTTTTATTTGAATTATTCATAAAATTTATTATTCTTGCATCATCTTGTTTGTTTTCTTGCCCTCTGTCTAATCACATGTGATTCGTACGTACACCTTAGCCGATCGATTGTGGTGACACGATGTGGTGGTAATTCGGATGCTCTTATTTGTACAATTCTCATTTGACTAATGAGGGAACTGTTGACTTACGTAAGCATAGCCGTGCAACTGTGAAGAGAGTGACAGATGTAAACTCCCTACACTATTATGATTAATTGCTAACGGGCCCCTTTACGTCTCTGACGCTCAATCTAACTCCCTCAAATACAAACACACTTTGGATTTGGGGGTAAATTATTACATAAGAGTTCATTTTTCGAAGAAATCCTCCAATTCTTTATTTTTGGTACCTAGTTATCTATTTGACTGTGTTATTTATGGGTGCAACGTCGTCTGAGGTGTTTTTCCTCTATGATGGTGATATTTTTGTTTGTGCTGAGAAAAACATTTTGAAATATGATTGATGTTTTGAAATATTATATTCTGCCGTTGAAGATGATACAAGGATAATAACTTTTTATGATAAAAACCCTATATCCTGTCTCCTACCAATTTTCACGTTACCTCTCATCGCGGTTATTATGTATATTAAATTTAACTTACGCTATTTTTGAGGCTACTTGGTCCCTCTTATTAGACAGAGCGAGGAATTACCTGGAAACATTGACTGATTCAACTTATAAACTGTAAATTGAGAAAACGACACCAAAAGGGATTCAAATTTTTTAAGTAAAAGTGACTAGAATTTTAAATAATCTCTGAATTGGACAGTGAAGTCATTTTTCGATTTTTCAATATAATTACGATAGTATTAAGTATAAAACAAAATTGTGGAGTTATAACCTCAAGAAATGGAAAATATCAATACAGAAAAGCGATCAAGTAATATTTAAATAATGACCACTACTTAAGTGATCTCGGAATGATCTAACAATGCGTATTATTTGTCGTTCAACATTTATTCTACGTAATCAACATTTGTAGAAGTTGATTCGGCTTGAAATCTGTAACTACTCTTTACTCTTTACGATGGCAACTCTTCCGGAATAAACTGGATTTCCGGCGTTGCCCGAGGGACCGTCTTGACACTAGACGAAGTTCCTGTGCAACTGTCGGTTATGAGTAGTCTACACACTTAAAATTTCATAAAGTATAGAACGACGGGAGTTTTCCATTGTCAACTGGAGCGTCGTTGAGGGATTTCCATGAGGAGACGCGTTCTGCATAAACACTTAGCAACTCTCAACTCGATGCATAAAATATATTGTTACCCCGCTACCGCGACGCGCCGTAGGGATGTACGTAAGTACACATGGGGAAGAGAAAAGTTCCGTTTTATTGGATCGACTGTATCCACGTATGTATATATATATCTATCGAAGTTGGACAGTTCAAACGACGACCGGCGAGTCGAACAGATTTCACTTGCTCGTGAATAAAATATGATGTGCATTAAATATGACATGGCCGTGCCATATTCATCGGACTGCTCCCGTTCTAAGGGGAAATCGACGACATCTTGTACCATCTCATTTATTTTCATACGTGTCATGTTGAGTAGACTGGATGTGAGTGACGTTGCCGATTTCTCACAAATATACCACCCACCTACATCCTACACATATATACGTGATAAGTACAGTGCCATCCTATTTGAACACATTTTCCTGTTAATAGAATCGTGGAAGATGTGAACATTGAAAACGTTCGTTTGAAACGAATGTGCCAATAGGGTTATCAATAATAAAAAAAAAGAATTTCATACTTATGCGAAAAAATGTATCTTAAAAGGTTGTATTTTACGAGTTAATGCGTTTTTAATTCGTGTTGAATGTAGATATTGAGTCAGTAGAAAAATTGTGTATTTTTACATTCACAAATGACTGAATAATTCCAGAATTGCTACCATTTATTTATTTATCTTCTGTCAATCAGTGTTTTACCACTAGAATCTGTATTTTCCCTATTTTTTATTCGCTGTAGAGCATACTATATTTATGTATCCAATAATTTGTTTGGAAAAGTTGCAAAACCGGAATATCTAAAATTGTCGGTTTTCAAGTTAGTGTTGTGAGTTGCTGGTTTTGATATTCGAATGAAATTTGTACGTATTCGGGTATGTACGGCTCGCGTTTACCAGTTTTCAGATAATAAAACCTTTTGGATGCACTTGAAGTGGTTCTTCGGCTAAATTTATATGTGGAAGTGACATATAAATCTAGGACGTCCTCGCCTTAAGTGCTGTAGCACAACTCTTGGAGTGGGTAGTCTGTATTACTCTATCTCTCTCACACACTATCCGCCATTCCGCCCCCTTTTGTCGACGTGGTGGTTAAACATTAGCACTTTCCGGAGTCGCACGGGTAAAAGCATCACAAATTAAGGCCCTTCTGTGATTTTGGCACGCGGATGGGAGGGTCCACGGCAAATGTACATGACGCCTGGCAGAATTATAGCTGCGGCCGCGATAACTTTGCCTATTATATTTGCGTATACACACAAAGGTTTCGATTGCATTGTACACAATGCCGCCAGATCAAAGGAGCATGCATTCACCTTTACCGAAAACAGTGTAAAACCCCCCGGTGGGGCGTCGCATCGCATCGGTAGCGCAGTATCAATAACATGGATATTCGCGAGCTTTCAAAGAGATAGGCAAAAAGTGCAATATCTTCTCCAAAGCGAGAAATTTTCAGTCCATTTCAAACGCTAAATTCAAAAAGTTATTTCAAGGCAACGTTCAAGTGCCTACGCTCGATAAAGATATGTGACTTTATGAAATTGCGAAAATGAAAAATACCAGGGTAAGGAGGCGTATGTATGTATGTATGTACCTAGGCTTCTTTTCATGGCAGTATAACTGAAACTTCGAGTAAATCATCTACATACGTGTTATATTCCATCTTACACGTAGTTTCATTGTAATCATAAAATTCAAGAGCTCTTTTACCTGGTAATATTACGAAAATAAGCTCTTATTCCACCTACTGCTCTCTAAAACTCCAAATGTATAAAAGAAGTAGGCAAAAAATGACGAGAAAATGGAAACTTTGCCAATATAAATTACATTATTCATTGAGTAAAATTTCTTGTTAAAAAAGTTATTTTTATCTTCAAAGTTGTGTTAGTTCTTAATTCCCAAAATTGATCACAATATCAGAAGAATAAATATAAAAATATAAAATCAAATCAGAACTTTTTTAAGTTGATTAAAAAAACAATTTCATTAAAAGACGATTGTGAGGATAGAAGTTGCTCTAAGTAAGTAATTTAATTCAGTTTGGGGTTCGTTTTTAAAGAAAGGGGAGTCGATCGTAGCCGAGCGTAAATGTGGTTTTAAATGATGAAATCGTGACTGCTAAAAGTAACAAGGAAACTGGTTCGTAAACATCTCCTTTCAAAAGACACGACAAAGAAATGAATCTCATGAGAACAGCAGAGGAAAAAGTAAAAACAGCTGCAAGAAGCTTCTCATCAGGCCATGAGCATTTCTACTGCTTTATGGCTTTCCGAGCGATTTATTTTGTCCCGAGATTTTAATTTCGAGAGTGTTTAAGGCAGGCCGCGATAAACTTCGGCCGCCTTTGGATCCAAGAAGAAACGTAAAGGTGAGGTAAACGATTGTATAATTAATGTGATTTTTTTTCTCCGGCCATTATTCGTACTCCATGATAATTTATACTGATTTTTTGCCCGTCACCGGCATTTTATTCTAAAACCGAGGGCATCGAATTTATTCCAGAGAAAGAACAACCAGTTCTTAACTATGTTCAACATAAAAGGTACACCCATTAATTATTAATAAAATTTCTGCTTTATTTTGAAACACGCGTATAAAATCTTGTTATCGTATTATAAGGTATTGAACAATATTTATATCTGTATTATCCAGTATTTTATTTGTTATTGTGTTTTTAATTATGCTGTAGGTTTTTAAAAGTAAAGAAAATTATCATCCTTATTTTCAACTAAACTTTCAGAAATGTCCATAAATTGCTTCTGTATTAAATGGAAAACGAAACGTTTGGCATGATAAGCAAGAGAAAAGTCGATGACCGTCATTATTCATTGTTAACCACCACGGAGGCCGAATCTCTATTTAATTTTGTTTTCAGTAGAAGGCACCATCTATCTATTTAACCTTAACCGATAAATTTGTTTGGGAAATAAGAAAGAAAATCATTTATTGCGTTAGTGTTATTAACAAAAGAGGGAGAAAGAAATTGAGAAATTTAGACAGGGACTGGGGGATTGATATTAGTTCATGGACCGGTTGCTGTAGATAGGTAGGTAGGTGTATCTATTTCAAACGAAAAGGAACTTTGAAAAGAGTTTTAGAGCTTTCTTTTCGAAAGTATACATTCGTTTATTTTGCTTTGTCTCTCTCATACGCCCCGTCTGACATGATACACTTGATTTTATCAGAAGCCAAAGGGCTTCGTTTCCATAACATAATGTACTTTTCGTATCTTTCCTCATCCAGCAGAATTTCGTGTTTGTACCAGTCGCGATTTCTATTTGAAAATATGACGTTCTTTAAGTAGGGATCAGATTAAAAACGCTTATCTATATATATATATATACAGTTAAAACAAGTTTTTAGTTAGAACTGGTTTTCCTTAGTTAAAACTAGTTTTTACTTAATGCCTTTGTTAAAACTAGAAATACCCAGTTAAAACTAGAGTTTACCACTAATATATTTGATTTTCAGATAAAACTAGTTGTCACATCGAGCTATAGTTAAAAGTAGCACTAGAAAAACTAATTTGGGATTGAAAACAAGATATAGTTTTAAAAATATTTATTGAAAAGATCTAAGACACTGAGCACCAAATAATAATCTAACACTATTAAAGGAACATTTTAGGGAACAACGACTTAAATTAGTTGCCAAGATGACAATATTAATTATAAGTAGGTAAATAAAATAATCAAATAAATCAACAGAACACAACCAAAAAATTTCGAAAAGAAACATTGTTAAAAAACATTGATAAACACACAATGAAATTTAATCAGTCAAACTTGAATTTAAAAAAGGATGAGGATCTACTACGCGAACAGTTTTAACCGACTCGCTTCGGAAAAATGCGTTTTGTCTAGTAAGAACTAGTTTTAATTGATATTCGATTTGAGCATTAGTTAATTCTAGTATTAACAAATGCATACATTAAAAACTAGTTCTAACTAGGAAGAACGCGTTCTATCTAAAAACTAATTTTATCTGCAACATATATACAGTCGAACCTCTATAAGCCGAACATCAAGGGAGACGCCAAAAATTTCGAGTTATAGAGTTTTCAACTTATGGAGTTTTGTATTTTTCTCATGATGTCTGATTCATTTTTTATTATTGTTGAAAGAGTACTCACATTGTCGGCAAGTTCTTAAAGTCGGTAACTTATTTTTGTTCGAACAATAGAGGTAATAAATTCCAAATGATCAAGTTGTAAAGGTTGTAAAATAAAACGTTGCTAAGTTCGAGATACAGAGGTCAAATTTAATTTTTCGAGTTATAGAGTGAAAATATGTACCAAAATGGCTTGGAGGGACTCGGTGATTATTTCGACTAACAGAGGGTCAAGATTTCAAGTAATGGAGGTTTTGGTGTTTGAAGGGAAGGGAACAAAACATTTTTTCGAGATTTGGAGGTTTTTGACTTATCGAGGTTCGACTTAACGAGGTTCTACTGTATTATAAAAGAAAATACTTCCTTATGTTATTTATAAATTTTCCAGAAACTGTTTTGTACCTAAATAGTTCTTCGTTTGTAACGTGAAACAAGATTACTTATCCAATAAAATGCAATTATATCTAATCATGGAAAATAAATGCCCTATCGTGAAACATTAAATGGATAATCCTGTTAGTTATGCCGAATGATTAGACACTGTTTCTATGATATGTACCTACTGTGAATAGCACCATGGTATTTTGCGGCTTCATTAGGGTTCGGTGAACTGATTATTGTAGTTAGATGGTTTCTAAATGTTTAAGCTTCCGCTATAAATTTCACACCTTTTGTCAGTTACTGTTAGATGTAGGTACTTGCTGACCGTTTTAAAACAATTAAATTATTCAGATAATACCTCAACATTTATTTTGCATTAGAAGAGTCTAATTTTTTTAAAGTAAACAATTTGGACGTTTTCCTCTTTAATTAATAATTAGGTACTAAATTATAAACCAAGAAACTATAGTTTAAGATAGGCATTAAATTGAAGAATGTTTCCAACTGTATTTTATTTGAATGGTTAATTATTTTTCACAAAATAAAGTTATTCACTCATAATTATATTTCTTTTATCCGATAATGCACCTTTTGATTCGTCGTCCATTCTTGTAATTTGTCAGCCAATTTATCTGTCTGCGTGGAATTCAAATCGAGTGAAGATAATCCATCCAACATGACGAATCGATGCAGGACCGCTTGTTTACCATTGGTGATTTACTTCTTTGTTTTAACGCGCACTTCGCTTGACGTTTTAATGCAATTTTTTGCACTTTATGAAAATGCATAAACGCTTTTGATCTAATTTTTTGAAGTCGTGATAGATTTACCAAACGTACAATGGTAAACATAAAATTTTTATAATACATCATGTTATCATATTGGTAACCGCAAAATACTTTACACAGGTTACAAGAATCGCGGAAACTGAATGGTGGCGTAGAGATGAACTGTTTTGATTTTCAGGCAATTTTTCTCAATATGTAGGAGAGCAATTTATGACATGAGCTCTCTAAAAGGGATGATAGAACTTTATATTTCAATGAAAAACAATATGGACCTCTTTTCATTCACTTAATGGATGATATTTTTGTGCTTGTATGTTACTAGGTACAGGTACTGCAAAGCTTTTGTTATGCCTCTGTACATAATGATATAAGAATGTATAACATGACACAAGATCGTTTATTCATGAAGAGCCCGAGTAAACCTTGAAAAATGTATAATGGCAACCTTCCAACCCATTCCAATGTAAACACATATAGTGTATTGAGAATTGCATCAAACAAAATACACGTAAAGTAGTCATGAACATGAGCTGAGCGTTTGTGTTGGTGGTTTACATTGTGATATTGCTCAAAGAACACATACATATAAGTGCACTTAAGCTTTAAGTTTGTCTTTCAATATGATCAGAATGCACATATGGTGTCTCTAAAGCTGTAAAAGCTTTCCAGTAAACCACCATGGGCTTAAATTTCCGCAAGATATTCACTACTCTCTTCAATAATGTTTTGATTGTCGATATTGTTTGACATAGTATTTTATTTGGAAAGAACAAAAACCATAACTTTCTGAAAACATAATAGCAGTAGCGATATGACCACACATAGCAAAAGTGTGTGCAACTAACTGCCAGAAAAGAAAACTGAAAATTTGTACGAAAATATGTTTCAACGGATGTTTATGCTGTTTATGTTCAAAATTTCCTCTATTGGAGGTTAAATTTTCTCTTAAAATAAATTTTCTTAGCACATTTAATTGAACAAGTGATGTTACTTTTTCAATAAAATAAATTACATCCATATGTTAAAGACCTGTTTAAATAAATATAATTGTCCTAAAATAAAGTTGGTTACAATTTAACGTTTACATCCCTTAAAGTTACGCCGTAAACCTAAAGATTTCGTAGGAGCTATAAATAGAACTAAGGGCGTCTAATTTGAACGTGTAACACACGAAGGGGAAATATACATCACACCCTCTGATCAGTTGCGTTGTCTGGGGCGCTTGGAGAAATTCACTTCCAGAACGGTTACGTGTATAGAGGTGCAATTGATGGAAACGCAGTACGTCTCCGTATCTCGTTTGACACACCTTACTACTGAACAAGGGACGGTTAACCCTTGCTTTGTACTTTCTACAAAGGACACAGTCGAAACGGTAAGGAGGTTACGTGAGAGCACCGAAGTGCAAAGTCTCTCCTTCAAGGGAATTGGGTGCGGGAAAATAGGGCATCTTAAGCAAAATTTTCGTTTGTGTTTCCGACACGATAACTACGCAGAATATAATCTCGTTGAAACTCTTTTCTTATTGCAGTCACCATGGTTAATAACGAATCGAAATAAATCTAATGATTATTTATTAATTTTCCAGCTGTTTTAAGAACAATTTAATGTTTCTCGCATTATGTACTGTGAAAAATTCACAATAATATTAAAAGTTACGTTTCTAAACGAATCAAAAATTATAAGAGGTTGTATCTAGGTACTCTAATTTTTTGAAGAATGTGTTCTATACGGACGATCCGAACCAAGAACAAAATTGAGGCGTCACGCCTCACTCTACATCTTCTACATGCACTCCCTACCAACATTCTCTGTCATCTTATCAACGTCTAATTGGATGCTCCACCAAACAGACGCACTCAAAGCAAGTTCGCATAACTAAAACAATTTCTTGTAATTATTCAAAATTTGCCATCATTAAAAGACGATTAAAGACCACTATTCAAGTCACTTGTATTAGATAATCTGATCTTTTTGTTGTCAATTTGCAATTAAGTTAGTTACATTTTGTCCTTCTGTGTCCTGCAATGTGAACATTGTGCACTTCCATTATTACGTACCGATTTGATGGTTGCATGTATCTCGTTTGAAGGGATATACGTGTATGTTCATTTTCTTGCTTTATTGAAGCACCTGGGGCTTTAGACGCCCCAGCAATTGGTTCCCGTTAGTGTTGCGTTTACGGTACACGTCCACAAATAACAGCTTATGCTTGTGGTGGTTACGAGCGGTAGCGAAAGCTTGAGGTTTTGCTTAACAACTAATATAGCAATCGACTTAAGATAAATTGTATCGCTAAACCACCGTACCAGTAACGCCACGCCACTAATAACTCTATTAAAATGTTATACTCGAGAAAATTGTCTACTAATCTGAGATATTAATTAAATGAAATGAAAATATAGATTAATGTTAATCCTCTTCTCTAATTGGTTAAATTCAAAATTGAACTATTTAAATTAAGGCAGTATGCTACACGAACTATAGAACTCAAATTAATGACACTTACTAAAGAAACAGTCATTAATCAATTGAGGTGTTTTGTTTTGATTTCGGGCCTGTTTACTGAGCTTTTATTAGATGTGGCGAGACTTTCCTCAGCCCCTCACTAGGGATTTACTCTTCACCTTAAAGGAATATTTAATTAATTAAAAAGAAAAGTAAATTATAAAAATTGTTTAAACTAAATAGTCTTCAATGATCCCCTCTCTTTAAATGGGTTAAGATAAGCTTTTTCTGGACTCCTCCCACTATTTTAAGCTCATGTAATTAATGGATATTTCCCTAATGATTTTTATGGAAAAAAAGGAAGTTAAACTAGTAGCTGTGCTGATTTTTTTGTAATCCCCGTACTATTACCGATTTAACGAGTCGTCGCCCCAACATTACAGATATTGGATTTGCAAAAGTAGCGTTATTTACGTTTAAGCAGAAAGCAAACACTTGTAATTACTCTAATGGAATAATCAAGCACTCTCGGTAAATAAAGGGCATTCATCCAATAAGGATGTGATTGATTACTTCCGTAAAGTAAACCACTTTCGTATCGGTCGTGCTGGCGGTAATTTGTCTTTAAACATGGCTAAATGGACTCTGTATAAACGACGTCACTGAATGCATTCGTCCTTTGGCTTACTCAATGGACTGATGGAGGTTCTTTTCTTACACGTTAGAATACTAAAACATTATCGGTTGCTAGAATGCAACTTTGTGATTCATATCGTTTAAAGTTCAATATATTTAGGTACACCTGGAACGCTGATTAGAAAATGACTTATAAAAAAACCTTACAGTGTAATTTCCTTGGGAAAACAACGAAAAATCAGCAATAGGAGACAAAAGAAGAATATCAGAATAAAATTTCCAATATCTTCTGCATTCTAGTTACGTAGCTAATTATTGCTAATAAAACTTGTCTGGTTGTACTAATAAGTATTACCTATGTATAATTTGGTATAACGTAAGTTGCATTATTAAAGATGTCTGTATTCAATTAACGTTTGCAAACAGTATGCGATGCGCGTCTATCAATATTTGCATATTTAATATATTTGGCAAAGATGTTTTGGCATCAACCCCTGGAAAGATACGAGACTTCGTGTAACAACATCCGGCGAATATTAATATTTGATGGCTATATTTTGATAACATAAGTTTCCCAAGTGTAATTCCCTAAGGAACGTTGAAATTTTAAACATTCCGATCGATTGAGATCAATATCCATTACGGTGTACAATGGAGATACTGACAGGGATGTGTAAATCAGGCGACGCTAATAACCACGGAAACCTCGGAAGCATTCGGCACTTTCCAGAGAACTTCGGCGAGAGGTCCCTGGCGGGAAATTTGATCGGCGTAAGTTTGTTGTCAAAAATGCGAAACGGTCTAACCCAGTCAAACCCTCAAACTCTTGTTATTGTTTTGATGATTGTATTGTTCTATCTTTGGATTATTTGGGCGCAGTCTTAAAAATAAGTACTTTATAGTTCTTATTATCATTATAATTTTTACGAATAAAAACACACTAGTTTAAAAATTTCAAAAGATTTAATTAATTAACTTTACAATTGTTTCGTCAAACTTTGGCTTTATCAGAAGTTTATTATTAACTTGGCGAAACAATTGTATAGTTAATTAATGTAATCTGTTGAAATTTGTAAACTTGTGTGTTTTTATTCGTAAAAATTAAGATGAATTTCAACAAGTATCGATAGAATCAATTAAATATATTACTATTATGTTTGCTGTAAGACTATTTTTTATTTTTGCGTATGTGTTAGTTAAGAATAATAATATGCTATACAGGAATCGTTTTTAATGTGAAAAAAGACAATAATATAATAATTATTGTAATACATTAACATTTGTTTGTTTGTGTGGAGTTATATTTTGAACCACAAATCAGATTTTCAATTTTCTTTTATCATAAGAAAGTCTATAATATGGAGAAGATTTTAGATTGCAGCTGTTACATTACCAATTTATTGAGAGGGTGTACTAGTGATGTCAAAACTGAATGAAAGTGATCATCGTACATTAGCTGCAAAGTTGAACTCAAACATAAATTTTCTGAAAACAAATAATCAGTAATTACGTATTTGGAAACAAACCTTTTTTATTACCAATTACCCTTAAAGAAAAGGACCCCTGGACAAGGACATTCCTGCTCTTTATCCTGCTTAACAGCTGTAAAATGTATGGTTAGATTGGGTTAGATCAAGCGTTTGTTTATAAGTTCTCCAATTCAAATTCGCGCCACTGCTCGTTTTCCGACGGTTCTCCGAAAATTAATTAATTAATTAGCGTCGTCTGTGGAAACCTAATAACTAATTTGTTATTTTTTCCTCCATTTATTCAAAAACTGTTTTGTCTTCAAAACCTACATTTATTGCTCTAGTTTAATAGATACAGAATTATTCTGAACTTTTTTCATGTCATGTCTAATAATTTCAGTTCTCATTTAATATCTCTTAACCTACTCTCCCAAAGGCTTTGAAATTTTGAAAATACATTTAAAATATAAGTGTCCTACGACATACTTTCAAAGTTTTATAGAAATCTCTGTTATTTATTCATGATAGTGCCATAGTGTATGGTTAAAAACAATTTCAACTCCTGATGAAATAAATTAAGCGTTTTCGGTTACGGTTAAATTCATTGAAAAGGTGCATTCGTAGCAAGTAAATTACGTCGTTGCTTGTTGTTCGCTTAAAATACATTTTCGTGCTCCTGGTCGTTATTACCTGAGCAAGAGCTACTTTGTCTCCCTTATCAGCTCCGCAATTTCTAAACGTTTCCAACACTAGGTAGGTACTTGGCTTGTGACAACAGCCGTGGAATCCAAATAACTAACTGAATTGTTCAAATTGTGAAGGCAGCCGTTTTACAAGTAATATAAACGAACGATTTAGATTGGCACAAAGATACCAACGTTTTGCCTTTGCATAGAAATATGGAGGGATTAGTCCAAATATTAGATGAAAACTGTTGCCCAGGATACAGGGGTTATATTAAATATATTAAAACACTACTAACTAACTAAATATGTCTTGAGTCTATTTCTATAAAGAAACTAAGATTAAGATTCCTAAATACACTTGTTGACGAGTATGTGAAAGTAATTTGAAAAGAAATTTGGTTTAACAAAAATTGCCTTCGTGTGGTAATCCCAAGGATTGGTTGGACAATTTCTCACCTTTTCGATTCATCAACTGTTTAATTAACTAAGCGATCGTATTTCGACCTTTTCGGGATAATATCTTGCAGTACCTACGTACGAAGGTTGTAATGTTATTAAGATAAACTGCTTGCGAGATCATTTATTTTGATTACGGTGAACGTGGACCACGGGAAAATGCCCGAGCTCAACTAGAGGATATTTTCTTTCAAAACAAGGATATACGGGCAACTATGTCAAATTAAACGCATTTAAATTCTCACGAAAAGGTGCTTTAGGTAAGCATTTAGAGGAAGTTTTTGGGACAATGAAACGCTTAAGGTCACAAACTATAATTTAGAGCCGGTCCCCTTTAATGCTTCCAAAATAAGACGTCGCCATGAGGTAAACGGATGGAAAATTCGAGATCAAGAAAAAAGGTTTAAAAAGAATCTTGCTATAATTCATTGAATTTGAACCACTCTGAAAACTAAAGTAAAAAATATCACATATTTGTCCGATCCATTAAATAAATTTAGTTTATCACGAAATAATTCCCTATATAAATTCAGAAAGAATTGCTCTTCGGATTTCTACTTTAATGTTACATTTTTTGGACCAAATCAAAATTGACATTCTATGGCGCAAAACCTATTCACACTTAATTTTGATGGTCCACCTTAAAAAAATAAATTAGCATTAGAATTATTTTCTTTATTTTCTTGCCAAAGGTGGTCGCCATCCTTTTGCTTGATGTCGTTTGTGCAATAGGAAATTTCGTTTCCGTTCCAGTAGCAAAGGCAACGACGCGGTATCAAATACAGTTTATATTTTCGTAATGACTGTATTATATTTATAGCGTGGACTACAGTTTTCAGACGATGTAATCTGGTGTTACACGCCACGGTTGCGTCTCTTCTACCGGAATATTTATGACGTCTAATTAAACTTAAATACTAAACGGAAACTCTTCAGACTGCAACCCTAGTTAATTAACTTTTTTCATTTTCAGCCATTCTCCCCTTTAATGAGACAGTACAGAGAATTACGCATTTTAGTTCTTAACCAATTAACTTTTAAAATTCGAGCAGCTAAAAAATTTTCTATCCGAGCTTCTAACCCTCATAACCATCATAATTCTTTTGTTAATTATTCGTTCCCCCTTTTTCATTCAAAATTGCGAAAGTTTAAACTTTTTAAATTATGTCTTCGGGTGCGTTTCCGGCAATTGTTCGAATAAGGCAATTAATACGCTCCCACTTACGAACATTTACGCATGGGTATTAGCATGAACCAATGAATTTCATAATATAAATATGCGACACCACATTATTGATTGATTACTTTATTATTTTTTGCAGTAGATATGAATGAGTTTATTCCTAAAGCTTTTAGGACTCATTGTCAGACGCAAGTGCAGAAGGTAACCCGCGGCGCTTGCACAGCGAGTTATGCAAAGAGTCGTCGGTAATATGTATATTATTTAAACATTTTAAACTTCTTGTATAGACATACATATATTATTTTGGTTGCTTATAAACCTGGTGTGTAATAAAAAAATGCCGTTACTTTGCTGGTTACATGGACGTGCGTATCTTGAAACGAGAAATGGGGGAATAACGCGTTCGTCTTCGTTTTCTGATTCTTAGATTTCGATCAGAGTTGTTTTTTTATTTAATGGCGGTTTTAAAGACGTAACTGTAAGGGGCCATAAATAGCAGTAAGCAGTGGAAGATTTAGTGCAAAAGAAACCGAGATCTAAATATAAAAGTCACACACCGAGTAAATTCGATTTCGTCGGTAAAAGTTTCTGGTTAACACTTCTTTATTTACTGGAATCCCATCAATTTTTATCAGCCCCTGCCGAACGGTTTTCACAAAGAGCGCTTACAATTCAATTTAACTGAAAAAGTTTGGACGGAACGCTCTATACATTGCGGTTTTAAAACTTCCAACAAATTAGCGGCCACATTGTAACGTGGATAATGCCACTCTCCTTTCCTCAAAAGCCCCGTCCGATATCTATATCCCGCCAGATTGGATAAGGTCGTTTTGAAACGAGTTATTATTCTTTACCGTCGCGTCGGTGACCCCGGGCGTCGATTTATTCGTGGCGCCTTCGGATTTAAACTTTTGCAATATTACCGCCATAATTCTCACTCAAACCACCTGTAATGAAAATTCATTGCTCTGCGTCTTTAACTCGCTACACCTTTAAACTTCGTAATGTAACAATATCAACTCTTCAGTACAATCAAAAGTTCACCGAGTTCAAACCGCGCTATTATTTTCCGCGCCACACAAACCTTTAACTTCAAAATGAAATTTCTACAAATTGTTACCAAGATTTCGGCGGAAAACAGTTTTGCCGAAATATTAACTGGTAATTTTAGTTTGCAAGTATATAAATGTTGTTTTATTCCGTACATAAGCTGATTACGATGATTAGTTCTCCAAAGAAATAATTCAAAATACAACCCGCAATATATCCCCTGGGGGAAGCAGGAAATGAGGATCGAGTTTGGACTTGTTTTTGATTTATTACTCTTCGTCAATCTAAGTATAAACGAACCAACTGAAATTTTTATTTAGATTGAAAAGTAATTAAAATCTGCCAGAGTTGAAACTAAATGTACTGTTGAAAGGGAATTTAGTTTCTTATTATACTTTGGGACGATGTTCAGTGGAACACTTGATTAAAAGTTCAGAAACCTCAACAAATACATTCTTCTTCTCCTAATGTTTGTTAAGTCGGAGCTAATCTAAGTTTTAGTTGCCTTATCAGTTAAACAAACTGCAAAGTAATTAACGTAGCTGATTTTGGAACAAGTACTTGTCGCGTTTTATGGTTTTCTGAAGATAAGCTTTACCCATTGTACCGAAATTGCCCTAGTTCGCAAGACAAACACTTATTTTCGAACGGTCAAACACGACCACCCAACAAAGCATTAATTGACGATACAGACGTTGGACAGTAGGTACTTGCTGACAACTTCGTCGTGATTGCAAACTTTCGGGAACACTAAAAGAACTAGTTAAATGATTCATCAAAAAACAAAACATTTATTACTTTCTATTACTAAATATAAGAAGATTCAGAAAGGGTTTAAAAAAAAATAAAAAAGGTGATAATTATTCAGTTGCAATTTTATTGCAAATAGAGAGTTATCGTAATTATTTCATCACATGAAAAATAACTGAAAACAGTTGTTATGTAGCAGTTCTACATTTATTTGCTTTGTTTATTTTCATTTAGTTGTATATGAAAAGTGGGGTATTTACGTTGAAAATACACATACCCTGACCATTCTGAAACATGAAAGGTAAATATAGACATTAAATATTAAAGTTGGTATGTTATATTCAACTGAGATCAAAGAGTTTTGTGAGAAGGAAAATACATACCCACGTACCGTCCGTGTATCTGTACATTTCCTTTTAAAGAAACCTGTTAAGAATTTGATGTTTCCGACTAAATTTACTATTCAACTTTCAAAACTGAACTCATACAAAATTTGCTTCATACATAATGATGGTGCATCGTTTGCACCCGGCGGTTATTGACCCGCATACCAAGCATTATACGTTTTATGTTATTATAAAAAAATATCCACACTACCTCAATATTTGACCTTTATAACATCTATTTATCGACATAAATTCTAACTAAATAAATGAGACATATAAGACCTACTAATAAAAGAAAATATTTCTTTTGCCTTTTGGGATTGTTAGTAATTACAAAAATTCCATACTTTTGGATAAGATGTCATCCAGACAGTAATCATTCATTCCTAATGCCAGAAATGCCATTAAAATTACTATTCAGTGGGAAAAATTCCACCGCAGCTTTTCACCCTTGCTTAATAAGTCCTGCCCTCGTCTTGTGCAAATAAAGACTTACGTGATATGCTTCTGAATTTTCCAGACATTATGAAGAAACGTGACGAATGTCTGGGTTACTTACAATGGCATCTACGTCACATGCCGGTGCCTTATGGAGGATCCTTTGCCCTCTTCAGTTTCCTTATTTTTTTATTATTATATTTTCCTGTTCTAGTTTCGGTTGTGACTAAGACTAATGACATAAAATATACTCTTCAAATATCAAAATATTTAATTTTAAATATGGTAATAGTTTTTGGGCTTTTGGGTTGTATTTCAAGCCCGGCCTTATTCGGACGAGTTTATCTTGAAATTTGGTTTGGCTGGTCACATTTGTTTAGCTACAAATTTGTATGTATGCTACTTTTAATATGCATTAAAGGTCAAAGAGATTAATTGGTTAGGCCCTGACGGATCTACCTAATTTTATGTTGCGGTAGTCAATTTTTGATTCCAAATATATCAAATAACGTTGTAATGCAGAAAGTTTGTTTCCATTTCGGAACATTCAAAATAAACAGGGTTAATAATTGAAAATTTGCTTTTACGTTACTCTCTAATTATATTCGGTTATTAGCATTTGAACGTTTACGGTGGTTATTCTTTTATGAACACAATTAAATATGTAGAATAATACGTACAGTGACCACTCATACATCGATCTATTGGAAATTATTATCGTATCAATATGTATTGCTAGATAATTTTTTATAAAATAAGTTGTTCTTTCGCTTAAAAAACAAAGGGTTCAATTTGACGTTTCAGGAGCCACTTTCTTTCGCTATTCCATTTTTAGAAAATTAATTTAGGACTCTCAAAAAAGTCGCATTTAATTAAAATCTGACCGTCCTCTGTTTTATGACGAAATCTTTTCGCAATTTCACGCAAAACAATAAATGATCAAAAAAGAACGTACATATACCTACAACTTCCAATTCATCATTTGTTGCCTTGAATTCATTTAGGCGCTTGAATGTGATATTTCTACTTTGAAAACATCTTTGACGATAAAATTTCTCATAAACTTACGAACGCACTAGATTTTGTCGAAGTAACGTATCCGATTCGGTTCTTTAGCTTGTTAAATATGTATTGGATCCATAAAAACTACCTTTCCTTTACACAATGTGAATTTATCTCTCCTGCGATATTATTTTTCATTTCAACAACATCCGGTGCCAAAGTATTCTTCAGAGATGAGGCGTATTCAATATTGATATCTTAGGTAGCTATATTTACATACATATGCGTACAAATTTATGTATGAAAGCAGACAAAGCAGATATAAGTATAAGGAATTTTTTTACTATGTAAATAATAAATAATTGAAGTGCAAATTTAAAGGTAATTTCAGGAATTAATCAAAAATAGCCTACTTAACATTATTACCCTTGTTGAAGTAGGTAATAAAATAATGAGATTTCAAAAAACAAAGTTATCATGAAGAATTGCTAGCGTCTAGTTTTTATTTAATCGGAAATGCTACATATATGCTGGGGAAATTGATTGGCTTAGGTCAAGAATCCTTCACAGATATGTTGTCGTTTTTGTTTTTATTAGTAGTTATTGACATAGAGAGCCACAAATCGCTACTTGTCGACGAAAAGACTTCTAAAATAAAGAATCTTTTATGGTGCTCCAATTTGGCTTTGTAGACTTGAACTCTTCGTCCCCGCTCATCGATTACAAAGAAGCGAATGCCAGGAACCGATCGTTCTGCCTTTCAGACGGCTGTATACGAAAATCGTCGTGTTACAACAGCAAATACACGAGGGGGAGATGACGCGTTCATTGATCTAACTTTTTGATTAAAACAGGTTCGTTTATTGCTTCTAACTCGAGCCTTTTCAAAAGGTAATGCATAGAAGAAGGAACAGGACAAAAGGCTTTGACATGTAGGTACGATGTGCCGCAAATCGTTATTTTGAAATTTCAAAGGACGCCTCAATTTTAAACGGAAATAGAGAAATTCACAAGTGTAAGGTGCTAAATACATAAAACTATTAAGCCGAGAACGTAACTTGAATTAACGATTTATTTAATTTACAAGAATTTACTGCTTGATGGGGCTCAATAGACCCTTAATACTACTAGTAAATCCTTGGGAGATCTTTTGCTCGAACCACATTTCACGTACATACTTTGCATATTATTAGGGTGAGATGAAGTGTATTTAATCTATTTCTACGAAAAATAGATATACAGATCTGGTAACTTACGAACCGAACGTACAAATTGCACGTTTCCTTGTTGGGCTATTTTTTATTTATATTTATGTACCGTGTGTTATTTATCAAAAAATAACGCCACCCGTTGTGGTTGCATGTAAAAGAATATACATTATCACATCTGTATAAATCCCTTAAAGTAAACTCTTTTTAAGCATCAAATGAACGAAGCAGGTTCTTTTAAACGAGATATACATAAAACAGAATAATACATAGGTGTGATTATTATATGTGCCCCTGTGCCATAGATATCACTGAAGAAAAATAAATACTGCGGTAAATACATATTATTGGAAACTGAAATCTAGGAAGTTTGCAGTAGATCTGAAAGGAACGATTGAATTTTTTCAGTGAATTGAAATGTGTACAATTTTGAAAAAGCTTCAATCCGTGCAAAGCTTGTGTAAACATTAAAAAATTAAAGACGCATAACGGAACACTAATTGGAAAACTCGTGTAAGTTCAGTAATCATAATAAAATCAATTAATCGTTACATTCTTCTCTTAATTGCCACTTTAACGTTGAAAAGTGTTAAATTTAGAGACCAATAAACGCTAATTGTAGGTGAAATTCAGTTGACGATTGACGTGTATGGCGCCGATGTCCTGCCAGGATTACACAATCATAAATTTTATAGACCGGCAGGAATTTGCCCTCTGGCATTGTTTAGAAGCGGAATTTCACGATATATGGTCTTTCAGATTGTATTTTCACTCGCAATATTTATTAGTGCCGAGGGCAAATTAATTGATCTGTACCTCACTTCCTTCGGTTTGCCCTTTCGATAGGTAGATGTTGGGTAACTACCTAGTCGTTCCCCCCTTTCAAAGAATCCATCACATTCACTACCACTGAAATATGTTCTTCTCTTCTCAGCCGGTTACGGTGCCGTAGATACAGCTTATCGATTCTCTGCTAAATGTACCCTGAAAACGCGATTTCTTGAGGAATTTCGTCGCGAATTTACATTCCTTCGTGCCACAAAATGACACACGGACAAATGGCATACGTAATTAAACTTCCCAGTGGATTTTTCTTCTTAAGAACCGACATTTGCTCAAGAGACAGCATACGAACGAGTTTTAATGGAATCGTTTTTGCACATTTTGTTCTTTACCTTCTGTACATAAATTAAATAAACACCTTCTAGATTACCTATACATTATCCCTAATTTATAATCCAAAATACATTTTGTTCAACAAACTACAAGGTGTTTAAGCTAGAGAAAGAGAGAAAGACGCTGTCAGAAGGAATTGGGTCAAATAACAGGTGCCTATATTCTATTGGCTAATCTCACTGCGCAAACGTGGGACCACCATATATCCACTTCTGGGAGTCTTCACGCCCCTCATCCATAATAACACTTTTTATTAATACTCCATTTGTCCGTGTGGTATTTTGAGGTCGTTTTTCATTTTTTAATGGAAATGTGGTGAAAATATAATAAATATTAAAGCGGTTAAATGAGCGTGCGTTTTTTCATAACAGAAGTAGTTCATTCATCTTGTGTAGTATCCCTTTAGGAGACGGATTCTGCTACATAGGAGAGTAAATATTTATCCTCCCGTCTGTACTCCTCTCCTTCAAGCACTTTACGATAAGACAGCGCCTTAATATGCCCTTACGTACACATATTTATTGCCATGGTAAGATAATTCTTTTTTTTTTTTGTATGAAAATCAATCATTCTCCATTATAACGATGCCTGTACGTAAACAAACGGTATGTTTTCCTGCAAGGATACTTCGTTAGAAGGAGCTGAGTAAATATGATTTTTTGTAAAATTATCGAACGTAAGTAGGTACACATTTAATGTTAGAATATATATATAAATTAAATAATATGTATATCAATTGGCAAAAGTCGTTACTTTCTCTTATACACTAGTTTGTGATTTATTAATTTATCAAGGCCTGTAATAGCCCCAAGGTAAAAAATTCCCAAGTCCAACAACCTTTTTCAGGTAGATATTTCAATTTATTTTCAAAGTTACTAAAGATATTTAAGCGTGATTACTGTGTAAAATAAAAATTAAATTCAGATTGGTCAAAAAGAATATTTTAGGTTAATATAAGCTTTCTCCTCTTTTAGCGTAATGCATCTGTTGTGAAAAGTTTGTTTTCGAAAACTTTCAGTGCTTGCCCTTGTTCTTACCTCGACTGTATCTAATTCGATTATCTATTCAGGCTTTTAGGTGAGAGATTGGATAAACAAGGGTCTGGTTGACGGCCTGCCTACTCAGTGGCGTAACTACGTCAGAAAAACTTGTGTTCGGTGACGGTAGGGTCCCCTCCCTTACTTTAAAGAAAACGACATTTCTAAGCGTAGGACATAAGTTTAAATCAGATCTTATTTCGTTTCCTAAAATCATTTGTTATCTTGTCCTTTTGTGGAGCATCGAAGGGGCCCCCAAAGATCTGAATTGTTAAAAATGCGATTTTTCATGAATTTTCCGTAATCCACGACACCACAAAGGTGATGGTCACAAGAACTTGTGCAGCTTTCTAAAATTTCCCAGGCCCAAGTCTTGCAGGTACCTGGAACACATGGAACACCGGTAGTTACGCCACTGTGCCTACTTGTCTCCATCAAGGCCCTTGCCCTTGTTTTCGGGCCCACTGATATGTCACTAAGTGTTTGTTAAACACCTCTGTCATCCCCCATTATTGGGACTTTGTACCTTTCGTTAATTTAAAAAGCAACCAGACGAACTTTCTATTACAACATTGGAATAATATATAAACATTGGCAATAATTACGTAACCTTATAAAAAAGGTCGCCGCTGTTCACTGATACATTCGACATGTTTAGATTGTAGAGATCGATTCGAAATGGTTCCCGGTGACTTAAATCAGTTGCTAACAATAAATTGAGAAGTAAAGCAAATTTTTCAGAGCCGAAACAGTTTTTTATTACAGTACGAGATACAAATGGCAAACAATAAACTAGTTCCATATTTAACCGTTGGCAGATAACAGAGCATGGTCGCCCTATTGAATCGAAAATTATTTCTATGCAGATATCGGCGTACAGATTGCATTTCATTCATATTAACGGAATTGCCAATAATAATCACCGATAAGGCACGAATTACGACTCGCTCAAACCGCCGTTTTATTTCTGGAACGTTGCCAATACCGACGTCGGTTGCGTCGCGTCGCCAGAAGAAAATTTAGATGCGGACGCGCTCGACCGACTTGTATATCGGAATTTTCATAAATGCAAAACGTCATTATCTTTAAATAAATTAGCGGAAATAAAGCGTTTATCATTAAAAAACGATTAGAAAGAGCAAGAATTATAGCTCCTTTTTAGATAGTCATGTACAGTTTTGAGAAATTCCCTCAAATAATCGTTATATGTACCAATTTCAGGTAACCGTACCAATTGGAATTGTAATTTCAATTTAAATATAAAATTTTGCATTTAATGTAAGTGCATTTACTGAAGATTTTTTTATCAGTAAAGAGCGCTCACCGATTCATCAATTTTAAGTTTTTACCGATTCCTCTAAACTCCATAAAAACTACCACTACTTCTAGTGATAGATTACGAAATTACTATTTTATTTTCCTCTCTCCCTGTAATGGCCCTTATATAGTTGCGGTTACCGTTTAGTTTTTTATTTTCCAGCCCGCATTTTGTTGTTTTCTAGAACCCGACGATACGCCGAACTACTTCTTTTGAGCAGCTGATAAAACTTTATACGATAATAAAAGTTCAAGTCATTTGATTAAGACGTTACATTTGACCGGCCCGTAGATTGGAAAGCTTACAGAACGAACTAAAATACAAAAGGAATTTTATTTGTAGAGATAAGGTAACGATACACAACAGCGAATTTTTTTTTTTTTTTAAGAGGTTCTTCTAATTTAATCGATTAATGTTTACTCATTTTTTACTCATGAAGACAAGAATAAATTTGATAGATAGTTACTCCTCTTATTATTTAATTGAATAAGAACAGATCTAATGATGGTTCCAAAAACAACTTAAAGACAAACAATTAATTAAGCCTGATTGTTTTGGTAAATGTGTAACGAATTCTTGGTAGTAAGTAAGATACAAAATCTTTTATTGTCTTAGTTGCTTGAGTTTTATTTTAGTTCTACGCAGTCAATTTATGAAGATAACAAAACCTAATTTTCTCACAAAAACAACCCCAAAAAGTTTATTTCTTGTTGCCAGAAGTTTTTCTTCCATTTCGACTTATATGTACCATCTTCTAGACGTTATGTCCAACGTTGATCTTATCTGCTTATGTTTTTGCGATTATGAAATCAAAGTGAAACTTCTGCTTCTTGTGGTGGGTGAGGGAATATCTTATAAAACCACCCTTCCGGTGGTTCCACGTCGCCCCGGTCCCTTTTATGAGCGCTTAAAGCCAAACTGGCGGTTGCAAAAGCTGTTGCCTTTTTGATCTTGCCCCATCTTCCATTCTCAGCAACTCTGATCCTGGTATTAATATGTAACAGGCCCCATGGTCAACCACAAGCAGCTCTGTGAAATGGCAGAACATAAAAGCCTAAAGGGGTTTTCGGCGACGCGACGGCAGCGGTTGCAACCCTTCTTGGAATGGATTAATTAGAATTCACCTGTGACCTATGGTTCTTATTACCGACGAACCCTTTTCTCACGAAGTCTAATTACGGATCGGTCACTGATTTGAATTCGAAATTAATCGATCTTATTGAACTATCACTGATGGTTCGAACAATAAATACATTATTTTAATGGTCTGCAATTTGGAATTTATATTCGAAAATATTTTATTTTTAAGTTAAAAAAAAATACAGGAATTGATGAGGCTTCCACTTCTTATAATTAGTAAAAACAGAACAATTGTTAGTTACAAAATTTTATGGAAAAATTTAATTTTTTTACTACACAGTGACTTTAGCTGGTTATTTCTCAAAAAGTTTACATTTCCAAATTTTAACTAAATTGTCAGGTGTGATAATTGTTTAATTTTCTTTTTGGATCTTTGAGTTTATCTGTATTTAAATTATGAAATATTTTTCAGATGGAATGGAGTGGGAATAACGAAAATATTCATCAGCCCCAAATATTTTTAATTCTCTACAACAGGGGTTCCCAACCTTTTTGTACTCTAGAGCACATTCTAAAATATCGGTAGGGTGGCGGGCACCACCTATTTTTTATCAACAAACTCCTTCCATAACTTCTCATTTTCCCATAATTTATTTTCTTATATTCATAATTTGTAAATAAATAATAAACAAAAATGTTTCAAAATAATAAATTATCATTCAAATTTCATACACACGGAGAAATGTATTTGCAAAACTTAAACAAATTAAACAAATACAAAAAAAAACATTTTATAAAAAATATACTATCAATATGGAATTAGTCAATGTGATCTTTGGCATTGCATATTATTGGCCAGTGCTTCATAATTAGGAGAGTATAATGATAATCCTGTTAGCAAACAATCATAAAGATGCTCATCGGTGAGTCGAGATCTATATCTTGATTTTATTCAGTTCATGTTTGAAAACAAAGATTCGCATAAATATGTCGAACCGAAAAATGATTCAATTTTATAAGCCGCTTTTTTCAAAAATGGGAACTTTTCTCTGTCCACTGTATTCCAAAAGTCCTCTGATATTAGGGATTTTAGCAAAATGTCATTCTTAATGCCCAACATTTCTAACTCTACTTCATCTGTCTTTAATACCTTGAACAAAATCTGCAATACATGCGGCCATTTCCATTACATTTATTTGGCAAGTAAAAGGATTGATACAGAAGGAAACAATTGGCTCGATAAGTGTAAACTGCGAAAATCTCTCTTCAAACTGGGTTTTTAACACTTAGTCTGGCTCGCCCCTAGACAAGTACTGTCAGCAAAGGAACCACTCATACATACAACATCGCAAACATACGAACGTATTTCATAAACCTAGGCACTCAAAAAAATTTAAACTCTAACAAATAAATAAAAATAATTCACATTTTTAATTAATGTTTATGAAAAAATTCTGTCTCTGTTGAATAGTGGCGGGCACATACGAATCGTCCCGCGGGCGCCATGGTGCCCGCGGGCACGAGGTTGGGAACCTCTGCTCTACAAGGACGTCTATTATTTACAAATCTCTTTTGACAAGGTAAGAAATAACTACCTTGCATTATAATAAATTTAGTGTTTGTAATTTGACAAACGAACAAACAAGTTTTTTAGACATGAAATGCATTGTCATTAGTACAAACAATTCAAAAAGTGAAGAGTTGAGGTTGTTCTTCTTTTGCACCCCTTTTAAATCTTTTCTGTTATATTTTCTTGAAGCTCGAAGGGTTATGCAGATCAAGATTTACATGATCTCTCAATTAAGAGCGCTTCAGAAGATAATATAAACGGATTTCACTTTAAGAAATTCAAACTTTGCGTTATTTCGCTAAATGTCGGAAGAAATCTCTTCACTTCCTTTAAGAGGGAAACGAAATTTACATACCTCCCTTTTTCCTTAACAGGAGGAATTAACTACCCTTTTCTTTGCTCGTAATAAACGAGAGAGGAATTTAAAAATTTAATTCAAATTTTTGGAAATGCAGTGAATCTAAATATTCTCATTTGATGACATATTAATGCAACAGCGTTGTATTTGCCCACGTAAAGTTGAATCAAGTAAATAGCCCTGTAAAAAAATATGCAACTAGAGGCGTCTATCAGTACTTATTAAATTGTTGTCCCTACAAATATTTGTTTTGTCAATAGACACGTTATATTATTTAATTGTATTTTATTTATTATATATTTCAAAATCATAACAATAACGAATATCATCAGCAACATTTTTAAATTTAATTAGAAGTAGAAAATAAATTTGAAATTATCAGAACTACTCCTTACTTTATTTTTAAATACTAGTAAATCTCTTTCTTATTTAAAAAAGGCTTTACTAGTCTGAAAATTCGATAATCAATGAAATATAGAGAAGCAGTGGATACTACCTATAAGCTTCTAAACCTCTTGAATTTTTTTTTTATGATGTGATCCAGATTGGTTGTGGGAAACATTGCTCCGTATCATTCCATTTGTCTTGGTACTGCCTATCAGGTGTCACTGAGAATATCAAATAAAAAAAGGAAAAACAATTACCCACATACTCCAAAAATTTTTATGTGTTGCTATTCTAGGACAAAGCTTACAATGTTTAGGTAATTTCCTTGACTCGGATATTTGAACGTTGACGTTAGATGGCGACGTGTTTTTCGTTTTATTGGGACAACGTGTCATGGTAGTGAGCGTAACAATTTAGAAGGTGACGTAACGAGTTTGGGAGAACGACAAGTTCCATAATCTTGTATCGTGCACGTCCCCTTTCAAGACAAAGTAATTCCTGGCAGCTTTTGTTGAATGCAACCTTAATCCGATCCCCGCTGAAATCCCAAATCCTAAGTTACGTCGCCCGATGTGCTTCTACAAGCGTCATTGTACGCCATCTTGTTTATTTGCGTTGATTTATGGGTCGTACTGGCTCCGACTCAGATTGCAAACGTGCCTCAACAAGCACCAGAAAGCCTGCTCTAATATTATGAACCACAGTTTCATCAGTCTGCACTTACACCGACATTTTCACATGCATCGCTTCAATCATGTGATCTCTGCCACACAGATGCCGATCATGAGTTCGAACAGTAACTCAATCATCAGACATTCACGTGACGGTTCGATAGATCTCAACTAAAAGCTTAATCAATAGTCTACCTACACAAAGACTTCAATGTGTTCAGCACTTTCGTTGTCCTTAACATAAATTCACTGTAAATTTGAAAGCGAACATGTAAAATAGTTCATTTTGCTTATGTTATTTCCTCTTTACTTTTGGTTTTGGATAATTAAAAGATCTTTCTCATTTATTAAAACGATTCAGTTTTGACCTTTTTGAGACACGTCTACCGCAATTTGGCTACCCAAAAAGTCAGAGTGGGTGTACGTATTATGAAACAGTTTACGGAGCGGAGGCTTAGGTTTTTTATCACTCGAGGCTCAGCAGTTTCAAATCCGGAATAAGAACGTCATATTATTGTTTTAATGAAAGCTTTGCAAGCGGGTTAAGCTTTTGATCTCGTACCAAAAAGAGATTAATTCACGGAACAGTTAAGCTGCAAAGAAAACTCTAACGCGAATACCAGCATCCGAAACTTTGAAAACTTTATAGGTAGTTTGTTGTTTTGTTTATTTTGCGGCGGTTAATAAAATTATGAACCCAGCAGAACGAAAAATACAATCTTATTACAACTATTTATAGCTGACTGTTTACAGGCGGACTTTAATTCATTAACGTGAAAAATATTTGCAATAATCCGTAAAATAACTAGGTTGTTTCGAAAAATAATTATTTAATGGTTTTTTAATTTTGTCATAACACTTTTACGTTTCACATTGTAAAATGTAGTTGTGGGTTAAAGTTCCGCTAGCAATGTCGATCTGGTATGTGGATTGTCGAGAGTGGCAGGGTCTCGAGTGGCGTTGTCGTCGTTGCCGCATTATGACCCTGCAACGCCCTGATAACTGGTGATTGGCGTTGGAATGGACGTCCTGATATCACTACAGGCAACCCGATTGTTCGACGTATCGCTCCAGAATTCCGAACGAGCGCTGCTTTCTTTCTGTCAACTGCGGATTTTAGAGGGCAACGAATGTCCACTTGATTTATCGGAGACTTTGCAATCGAGAATTTCCTACTTAATGTTCACTGTCTACGTGTCTTCAGCTTCGTTACGAAACTTGTAACGATTTTTATTGCAAGTAAAAGAACAAGAAAACATCAAAATTAGTTGTTATATCATATCCTATTAGACTGTCTCGTTATTTGACCAATGACCCAAATGCCTCTTTACAGTATGTAACTGAATGTCTGTAGGTATCTTAGAATTAAATATCTCCAATAAAAAGCAGACAATTGTCAAATAAATCCATAGAAATATTGTGTTCTGTTAGATGGTACTGTGTATCAAGAAGTTCCTGGAATTTCTCAATTTAAATCATTGTTTGCTCTACACAAAGTTTTTAGGACTCTTTTTAAAACTCCAAATATTTCCTTCCAATAGAAAATATGTAATCGAATGAAAATATACTAAAAATAACATTGTGAATTTATTGCCACTAATACATTCTTCAAGTATTGAATATCTGTCTACCACTAAATGTTTAACATATCGGCAATTTAATCTTTTATTACTGTAGTCAAACATTTGTTACCATTTTCACATCATTGTAAGCTATAATCTACTGTCCTCTTTATTTATTTATATCACAATTTTCTGTTTCGATGATATGAAGATCTTGATGAAGACAATGCAAAATAATTTTACATTTGCACAAAATCGATTGTTTACCTAAGTTGTTGTACGTCTTCAATTTTAATGTATGTTGTTGAGCTCACCCTTTGCTAGTTTATTAGGTAGTTCGTAACAAATCGTCGATCGTATTAGTTTAAAAACAAACTGATAAAGTGCTTGTTTTACCGTGATGCCGATTTTACAAGGTGGCTTTATCAAGTTTCCTTTTCGAGACACTCTACATTCAATTTCGTTGAGTGGTGGCATCTGTTTCGACGAACCTCCTGTCTCCTCTCGGCACCTCGATTTGCACCGTTCGTCCCACCTACTGGCGTAGCGTCTTCTTGCGGTAATTTAATTTTTTTTAAATGCCGACGACGTCGACAACAAGCAATTTTCGCGACAGAATTTTATTGTTTGCGCTCAGCTCTCTTAACGCTCATCCTTTTGCCTTTTGGACGTTTTTTCTCTTTGACTTACTTAATGAAATTTCCGATTTTGTATTCCGGAATGAATAGAAAAATAAAGCGTTTATTTAATAAGTAGGTACCGGTTCTAACAATATTGCTCGGCTAATTTAAGTTTCACCATATGGTACAATCGATCATGTATGAGTATAACTGTTCATTGATATGAAACTAATGATATTATTTAATTTTGCCTCTTCATAACATTAGTGCCTAAGAATGACAAGATATTGGAAATTGTGTCGCATATAAACGTGGTTTTTCACTGAGTTGCTCTTTACTTCATTCCGATATAATCATACTGCATACTAAAAATATATCTAATTTTAAAGGAACTAGGTCAAGTCTTTATGAATGCAAGAAAACGTGCCAATATCGAAAATGTATTAGAAGGAAAACGTTCAACAGATTATTTCCTACCTTTTGTGCCACCAGCACCGACTGTTATCATTATTCCAATTTATTTTTCCGACCATGTGTATATTTGCTGTGTGGAAGTGCCTAGCTATTTTAACGAACTGGCTCGTTATCACTTGCTATCGGTAACACAAACACTTGCCGTTGCCAGGCGAACAATAAAAAGGAAGGAATTGATTACTGAGGTCGAAAGGCTTTAGAAAAGTACACGGGCACATGTAAAACAGAATTTAAATCAGAAATTTACATTGCTCAGCTAAAAATTAGGGCTAAAGTACAAATATATATTATTATATGCATAGTTTAATGTGCATCTTCCACCAAAATTAAACGCATCGTATCGTATAAACATCTGTTATTGTTCTACTCAACAACAAGATAAAGAATAATATGGTTAATGGTGTTTCGAAAAATTCATTATATTTACTTTGTCGCTAATTCATATGGTCCAGGAAAATTAATTAAATGCCGACATTACTTGTCGTGCGATATATTTTCCGGACGTCACCTCCATTCGAGGCGATTGTACTTTTATTTTGTCATTAGCTGATTTTTTGTGTTTATTATTGCGACGTGAAATTCTTTCTTTCTCTTGTTTTCCTACTTAACTCTTCGGTAGCTAACGAGACTTGGATGTTATTAAAAAAAATCCCAAGGTTGCCTGAAAAATAAAAGCGGTTAATGAAAGCATACGACCTAAGGCTGCTGCCGCGGATGTTTTGAAACGAATTTTATTAAAAAGTGGCAAGCTCGACAAAATTTACCAAAGGAGTAAAAGACGTCAATCCTTCCGCCCGTCATCGGCATTGGCGTGATTTTCTCGACTGGGCTTTTTCATTAAAAAGTTTCCAGCGGTGTAAGGATTATTAATTTCACAACAATTATCTACGTTGGATGCGATCCAGGAAAAAAAAAGGACAAGAAAGGGTGCGGGAAAATAGCGAAAAGTCTCATTCTTCAACACAAGATTACAACTTCAGGGAAAATAAAAATTTTTCGTCTGAAATAATGGCTGCCCTCAGAGAAATCATGGTCTAATTATGAAGCAACCATCATTAAGTGGAAACGTCCAAGTTCGGGTATATACAGGGTAGGGTTGGGACCCATTTTTTCCGGAGTTTGTGTTTTTATTATATTAAGGCGTCATTCCCATTACTAACTTACTTAATTTTATTTAAATTTTCTCATTCTGAGTCAGTACTCTCAATATTTGTTAACAATAATCAAACCTTGGTCTTCTCTTATTCTGCTTCTCTACACTTGCTTCTGCTTTTATTATGCCTCCAACCAGCCCTTTATTTCTTAGAAATTTATTTAATTTTCCCCTTTTCCTTGTTGATTGCCATAACATTTTCTGTTCTCCTAATTTTTCCAAAGCATTTACATTTTTAACTTCTTCAGTCCATAGTTATTTTATCATCCTTCTATAACATCATATTTCAAACTCTTCTTATTTTTTCTTGTTGACCGCACTCATCATCCATGTTCAACTTAATAAAATAATTCTTTGAGCGGTGTTAAAAGTTATTTAGAATAAATGTCGTTAACAGGTTTACCATTGTTGTATCCAGCCATTATAATTTAAAAGCAGTATTCTTATGATATCGATTAACTATTGTTTAATTACTTAACTTAACTTAATGTTATTCAGTTATATGTGTTGCTTTCAATCGATACATTTATTCCATCTTACGGTTATTTCTTATCATCGAATTCTTATACACCCCAAGAGAATGTTTATAATTGTGCTCTACTTCTCGGATAATTTATTTCATAACCGTTTAGAGTGTAGATAATTATTATTGAAGGAAATGGATATGAAATGTTTTGGTACTAGTTACCTATATTCTATTACGCGAGGGTTTACGTGGTGAATTTTCCAAAGAGCTGATAAGCGAATCTGGTAAAATTTTATCTCAACTTGTGTGAACCGTACAGTTTTCTTACGACCGCCTTTAATAATTTCTAACAATGAAAAATTACGGAAGAAGCTCAGAAATACTATTAAGTTTCTGCTTGAAATTCTGAACGTCCCTTCGCCACTACAATAGCGAAGCAACCGGCGTCGTAATAAGGAACATCGCCTTAACTGCACTATATCATAGGACGTTTCATACTGGTTTAAAAAATTGAGGTCATTTTTAACTTTGTAATCCCGGATTTTCCGTTTTCCAGTTAATATTTCCTCCCAAGTTTTGCGTATAAATTAGAATCTTCTCTAGAAAAACCAAGGAAACAGACTATTAATAAAGGGCTTAATTCTGTGCAAAATACATTCCTTGTTCGTTGCTCCTGTGGCCTAAAATTAATATAATTGAAATTACACTCTTTGTTGTATTATGGTACTAATAATACCATTTGGGCTTTTTTAATTGAATTGAAGAAAATAACATAACAATTATATTCTTGATAGGTACTACTACAATTATATTACGAAATTCAATTTTAATTAATAACTAATTCGATTAAATCGTTTATGCAATACTTTCAACGTTCATTAAACTGTAATTTAAATGTTTCAATTAATTTCTTTTCCAATTATTTCCCTCGCTGTTGTCATTTTTATGTTTCTATAGATTGTTTAATTGACGGGTAATTAAAATGTTGCAGACTTTTAATTTAAATTAAACTATTGATATTCTGTTTAATGTGTTGAGAGAGACGTAAATAACCTTTAATCAAATGTAACTACACAAAACAACCAGTGGTGTGGTCATAGGGGTTTAGAAAGCACAACAATCATCTTCATGGATTAGGAATTCTTTTAATTAGGTTATAATTGGCAGTTTTTACCTTTTTACACTCCTCTTTCACAAATCTGGTTACGCCACTGTGTAAAACCGTTTAGAGTTAAAACCATACTTTCTGAAACATACACAATTAGAATGCACCTTTGTATTTTCCTTTATTTACCAATATACTTAACTGAATAATTCTCTCTATTCTACATCCTTCATCCTATTTATTTTTACCTGAATTATGTAATATGTTTATTTTAGTTTTCTGTGTGACATTTTAAAGTTTTTCTGTTAACTTTACAAAAGCTTCTTCCAGTGATAAGGCCCGTGCAAAACTCATGGAGAGCCCTATGTAAATCTCCTTTCCAATTCCATTTTTAAATTAAAAAATAACGTAACACAATTCTGAGTGTACCAGTACCTACCAACCTATATCTACTATAATATTAAAGGCTAGCTTAGAACGACGTAACTCTAGCCAAATAGGATATCATGGGTCGTATTATACACAGTGGCGTGGGGTTTCTATGCAAGATTCAGGAAGTCGGTAGGCAATTAAGAGTTTTTACTCACAGTGAAACGTAACGCGAGTCTAGCAGATCAGTTGAATTTATATCCCACTCTTCGGTGGTTCGTGCAGTCTACTATTCCCTATGCAGCCGTTGCTAGAAGAGATAAACGAGTTGATTACCACGCAAAACTTTAGGGAACTAGACGAGGTTGCGAACTTGAGTCCATCGTTCTGCTTGCTTGTCCCGTTTTGTTCCTGTCTCATTTCCTGTGGATATTGTGGGCACCTACTCAAATACGAGCAAGTCAACAATTCTAAATGAAATAAAAAGACAAATCATTGTTCTCTGAAGCACCAGTTTAAATATTACTGAAAAATCGATACACAATTCACAATATACGTGAGTAATTCAGGAATGCTGGGAACGTATAATGTGACACATAAAAGTCCCAATATTGAAAATTAAAAACTAACGGAAAACTTTGTAGGTAGGTACATTCATAATTTAGTTAACGTACCACAAAAAGCAAAATATTTTTATTAAATATATTTTTCTTCGTGTGATATGAGTGAAATTCATGTGTAAACCGTAGGTAATTTTAGATCTTGTATTTACTTAGATTTCCTTGTATTCACGTCTCGTATGGTTTGTAGCGCTTCAAGAAATTGAATACGGGAGTTTATTGAAGTTCGTTATGTCAGCACTCAGCACCTATGTATACGACAGTTAAACATTTATTTGCATTCATCCCCTAAACCTAACGCTTTACTGCTTCATTAACTACACAGCTTTCTATGAAAAGACGTAATCGTTTCCGATATAAAATCGCTTTGATTCTCAATACATCCCCCCGAAAACATCACCGAAGGGTTCGCATGTTGTTGAACGTTTTAACATTCTGCAAATGTACGTATGTAAAAATAAACTTTTCAGAAGAACGTTTTAACATGCAAACCGTGAATCAGTTTAAGATTCTGTTACGCTAGCTATGGAAATTCAAAGTATTGACTGAATTGAAAAGTCCCGAAACGGGCCAACTATTTTCAGGAAATGGACTTGTAGCAGCTATTTTATATATCTTCGCTCTTTTTCTTTTCTTCTTCAATCTAAATGTTTACGACAGTTTAACTAAACTAAAAGGGACGAAGGAACTCGGCAGTTTATCCATGAAAGTTGAGAGAGCTACCGAACATAAAATAAACAATATTTAAGGAATAAAACATGTATAAATATTAAACTAAGATTTTGACTTTTTATTATTATTTCCTGGCAGTTGGTAGGATAAAAATGATTGATATTCAAACAGAGCGACGAAATTACAATTCAACGATGTTTTTAATATGTAGCTCTTGTTATTAGACAATAATTTGTGAGTTAGTTCACTAGTGTAAGAGTCTCTAGATATTATTTTATGCTAACGATCTAAGTTAAACCTACAAAAAAAATGAAAAAAATCTTACTTATCTCATTTACTGAGCAACGTTAGAACATTATTCATGTTTATCGGATAATGTGGGCAATAAAGAAAATTTATTGTTAACACAAGTGGCCGTAACAGGTGCTTGTTACTATTTTTCTGGCACTAAACGTGCCCCAAAATTACAATGACGATGATTTATTTCAACGGCGGATCAGGTTTTGTTGAAAAATGCGCAGCTTCACTTGCTATTCCCTCTTCACGTTACGCCATTGGAACGAGGGGCGTAAGAATTTGCTAAAAAGACGTCCAAGCCTAATGGACTTCGAAAATTCCATAAAGGAAAATGTCCCCGAAGACCTATATAAAAGAGGTACGCGCATTTCGAACGAACAAAATTGATGTCTTTGCTAGGTTTTAGCTATTTACAAATTCGATCATACGAAATGGAAATGGCGTTAAAGGTCAACAGATGTACTTATGGATATTCTTTATATAATATTTCAGTAGGTACCGTACCTACATATAAAAAAATGTAGAATGAACGTTTTTGTAACGCACATACTGGTTACTTAGATAAATTTAATTTCTGATTGAATAGCTTGAGCCTAATTTTAAATAAAATAATAAGAGACGGTGGTAAGGGAATGAAAAAGAAAACTTTTGTACATTTCACTCCCAGCAGTTGCCAGTGCCGGTCGAGAATCAGTCTCTCGGACCGACACTCTGGCACAAATCCGGCGGGTAGGGTGGAATTTGCTTCTTGTGGAAATGGCCAATTCGCAGAAAAAGACGAGAAATATATGGTAAATAGAAGAGAAACGAAATATTGTTTATTATCTGCAGGGTGTTATAACTCCAACATTTGTCTAATAAATGATCTATAACAGTATGACTAATGCTCTGTTAGGAACTAGACGAGTAGACCACGCCGCTCCGTTTAAGGAAATGTAAAAGGACTATTTATTTGATGTCCACAAACGAAGTGAACGAAACCATGTCCTCGTTATAGTTAGTTAGGGTAAATAGGACTAAATAACACCTTTCATCATTGTTACTGAAATGTTAAATATTATGTGTGGAATTGAATAACTTATTTTAATAATGCAAAATTGTAGTTGCTACGAGTTAAAATTGTATGAACAACTCTATATACGTATATAGAGTTGTTCATACGTGTGTATTGGATGGTTTTTGTACGATGAAATTGTTTGACCCAGTTTCGATTTATGTAAAGCTTACTACAAGTACTAGATCTTGTAAGTTTTTCTTCGTAATTCGATGCAGCCATCATGCACTAATGTCTTTAAGAGGATATCGTTCGGCACAGAATGGCTTAACGGGGAGGCCAGTAGAGGGTGGGTGAGAGTGAATGGTGGCATGGGACTGACGGCAGTTCGCTTCTACGTCTTCCGACAAATGAGCGTCTCTCTTTTCCGAATTAAACAACTCCCAAGGAACAGACATCCGCGGAATTATCTACGATAAGTTCCTTTCTGCATGCTCTTCGAATTAATGGCCTGAAAAGCAAAACGTTTTAAAACACATTCCCTTTTTTAATCTGGGAACTGGGTTTGTGTACAAAGATCTTTGTTAGCTAAAATATACCGAACATAGCATTTTAACTTTCTACATTTAGAATTGGAATACATAAGTTTTACTTAGTTAAAGATTTCTGGAATATATCTACATACATTTATATAATAAAAAATGTTGAATTAATTTATGAATCTGAAATGCAAACAAATGAACGACATTATCGAACTCAGCTTTTAAGAAAAGCTTTTATAAAAATGATTATAGAAAATCAACAGAGTCATCTTTAAAATAACCTTCACCGTAATATTAATAGTTTCGCACAAATGATTTAAAAATTTTTGAGATATTTGTATAAACAAAATTTTCAGTAGGTGTTTAATTTAATTTCCACTAGACCGTTAGAATTACAAATAATAAATTATTTTTAAAAGTTAATATGTTAAAAGTTGCAATTTATTAATTGCAACTTTTAATTAATTAATTAATATAGTAAAACGTTTGCAACATTTCGGGCATAAATTACCGATTATTTGCTTTAATAATTCAAGCAATAGTCTGAATGCACATACAAACATTGTACAGAATATGAATACAGATACATTTCTATTAATTATAGTCTCGTAATTCGTTGATTAAATTGCCGCAATTTAACTTCACAGATACGCATGCACATATACATACCTACAAAGGTACCTCTATACATATATATGAGCAAATTTGTATTCGTCACAGTAAATTTTCTCAAAAGCCCCTTTGTAGAAAGACAAATTGCTACAACTTGAGTTATTGAGTTCAGTTCGTTAGAGACGGATGTCTACAAACAAATTTAGGGACAATCGAATTTTTAATGTTTTCGACTTTTGCCCGGTCGAGGAAGAGAAAAAAGTCTACTTGTTTTCAAAACAGCATTCCTTTCAAGTCCAACTTTCCTATTCTAAACTTACTTTTTCCATTCGTCCTGATTACTGAACCTTGTAAAATGGCAACTGATTTCTAAGGACCCAACGTTGTTCCACATGACTCATTTTAAAAACGAACTCCTACTTTATAAATTAAATAAATAAATTCTCAATTTACTCAACGATTCCCTATCACAGAATGTTTAATACAACAATGAATTAAAATTTGTGATTGTTATAATGTGCAATTAAAGGAATTGAGAACCTTCTGTTATCCTTCAGGACTAATAAGCAAAATAACAAAATTGAATAGTTTTGGGCTGACTAAAGTAACTATAAAGCTTCAGATACGTGTAAGTCCTTAATAACATAAACATTTTTATATCGTTTTGAACAAAAGTCATTTAAAGAGAACACTTGAAGTTCACGAAAAAATTAGTTGATGTAAGACGAAATCCTGTTCAGTGCATTTGTGCAATTATCGTTGGCAACTTACGAGTGCCATAAATTTAGCGTCAAATGTAACAAACGGCACTAAAGAAGACATTTTTTTGTGGCTACTTAAATCTCAATAATTTTCTCTCTACGTGACCGCGAACGTTAGCGTCGGTCTCGCTGTTTGTTACGCCGCAACACGAGATTAATTTGTTAGAATGACGGCAGTTTAAAAAGGGCTTACCGACGACTGAGACGACGCTTTACGTCTTTGTGATAAAACATGAATGACAAACCGTTGCATTTTCCACATTTGACTCTGAGACTTTTAATTTATCGTTCGTTTTATTTCGTTCTCTTATTCTTTTCATGTTTGTAATTATTTCATTTAAGCAATGAGCTACTTTGACACGACATAAACCAACATTTAATTTTCCAGAAGAGGATTTTTGAAGTGGTTAAATGAACTTCATTAAGAACATTAAATTTTACATTAACTTAAGTCGACTTGTTTACTATTTCTATTTAAAACAATTTTTAAATGTAGAGCTTTTCTTCTATAACGCCACATAAACGGTTATAAAACTTTATAAATCTAATAGGACAATAGATTCCTACAAAAGTCCCCATTTTTTTTTATTTCATATTTTATTATGTGTTTCGATAACCTCTGCACCTTAAATAGTTCGAATTTTGCCGGCTCCTTTTTAAGTTTATTGAATTTCGATAGGACTTGTTAGGGATGAATGAATTCATAAAATCGTCTACATAAAAGTCAAAGCCATACGTGCATGAATTTACGAGGTATTTGAATTCTTTGAGAAAAAGTTGTCTAGAGCTAGAGGAATATTAGGTACTCCGTATAACCAAAAGGTTGAATAGAGTCTAACTTTGACCTCCTACACGATAAATCCTTTTCTAGTACAAAAATCTCTTCGACTGTTCAAAATTGTGTTTCACATTTTTTGGCTACTAAGCTACGTACGTATATGAAACTTTACTTTACTGCAATTGATACATTTTCTATAACAATTTCCAATAAATTTACGTAGACTCTACAAAAGCTATTTTAAACCTGAACAAATTATTGTATAAGTAAAAGAAAGGTCTTACCCCGTTTTACCACAACACTATTTTAAAACGGACACGTGTTTCGCTCACTTACTCAGCATGAATCTCAAGTCTTGCGTTGAAAATGTTTACGCTGAGTAAGTGAGCGAAACACGTGTCCGTTTTAAAATAGTGTTGTGGTAAAACGGGGTAAGACCTTTCTTTTACTTATTTGCATTACCACAGTCTCCTTCATTCTTTATTCAAATTATTGTATGTAAATTTTAAAGCTAAGCAAGTAAAAGTTAACCCTATAGAGAATTTAAATCTTAGACAATTATTGTAAAATGTACAGGGTGTTTCTTCATCAAATGTCTGTATTCAACATGCGATCAATTAACACCAACCGAAGCTCTTCACTTGTTTCAGTAACACCCTCTATAACCTTAAAGTATTCCTTCTGTGGGTATAAAATCTGTGCGACTAAGCGTTTGAGCAAATAAAGGGTGTAGAATGAAATAAGGGAGGTATTGTTTGCCTTGAATTCGCTGAAACGACTGTAATCTTTTAACATTAAATTAATAGAGAAGGGACAAAAGTAATCCGATTGAAGCGGCCATTAAAACGGTATAAAATTTTACTTATTCTATGTCCGCAACGTAATATTGTAAGTTAGCGCTTAATTGTTCGGCAAGGGTATACCATAACCGAATATGAATAATTGCTGCTTGCTTGGTTTGCTTAGCCGTAAAATATGGGGGACATCTGAATATTCCATTCACGGGTAAACAATCCCGAGTGCACTCAGCTCCTCCATATTCCAATTTATTACCCAATCTAATCTCGGAAACGACAAAACAATTTTAGTAAATTACGGGACAAAATATCAACCTTGCTCGGTCATTTAAACGTGTATTGGCAAAAGGCAAAAGCAAATATTCGCATCAGTCACACTACCAATAGATTTAAAATTGGGGTAATTGTATTTTTACCTTTTTATATTGCAAGTAGTGTTTGGTTCGTATATCTTTATGAAATATATTTCATGAAAAAATAAAATCGTCGAGCGACAGATTGATTGGGGTTAACGGTCGAAGGTAGCAGGACTTTTTACTAAATACAAGTGCAAATAAACACTAGAAGAATAAATATATAATGTCGATGTAAAGAGTATATGTATGTGATGTGCATTTCTATTCTTTTAGCAACGATTCGAAGTCGAGTTAAAAACCTGCAACATTTTAGTAAAACTAATTTAAGTTTGAATGAGAGCAGCAGTATACCTACATAGTTACGATATTATTCCAGACCTTTAAATCTCAGTTCGTTGGCCTTTGTACTGAATTGTGTTGTTGTTTGTGTTTATATTTACTCATTCGACATTCAAGGGTTCCATAACAAGTTCGTGTAATTGCCTTAATTTGTTCTAATTCTCTCTTGTTTCCAATTAGCGGAGAAGAAATCGGCGCTATGGTAATGCTGGTATCCGGTAACGAGTTACAACCAGTCGCGCTCCACTTAAGTATTCCAAGCGACTCGACTCGACGCGATTCGGTGTTTTGTGTCAATTAAATATATATTTCAGTTAATGGCCACTATAATTTTCACGGGAAACATTTAATATTCAAGAATCAGGGATGAACACTATATGACTGCCAAGAATCACTGCAGCAGATGAACGAATCATTTGCTGAATTTTGTATAAATAAATTGATTATTTTACAATATTCAAATTAACTTTTTAAGTTGTGCAGTTTTCATTGAGGTCGTGTAAAATGAATAGATTTGGTAGGGTGGACGACTGCAGGCAGATTTCCTTATTCCTTTCAGTTAAGAAATAAATGTCAAATCTGTCTTACTCTGTTGAATAAAGTTAACTCGTTTATCATGTTTGTCGCGTATACAAGCAAACCCTTCCAGGTTGTTGTATATTTTTATTTGCTTTGAAACGTTTTCAGCGTTGTGTAATTTTTCGAATTTAAAATCGGGCCATTTTTGTTTATTAATACCGCCATTTCTTGCGACGTAATTATGGAACCTTTTAGAATTCTCCCATTTATCACTGCAACACAATTTAATAAATTCGGTCATTTGAATGAATGATTGTAACGTTATTTATCGTACTTACTCTATTTGACTATACACTGAATGTTTTTATCTTAACATACATTAAGATTTTACTTATTAATGATATCTTCTTGTATAAAACATAATGTTTCGAGAATCTTTTGTTTTCTATTAAAATTCTGAAACATTCGGTAGCTTTGGAGAATTTTTCAGAAGTTTCACAAATTATGTATTTGGTAAGAAACATATCTAAATGGTTTGTTGTAAATGTTTCAGGCCAAAATAACTGCTATAATTAATGCTATAAACTATCGTATCGGCAATACCTTTGAAATCCGTATGATAGTGGTCATAAATCATTCGGTGGACGAGCTTGTACAACAAAAGAAAGTTTTCGGAAATAATCAGAAAGGTTCCACAATTAATACAGATTGTCCGTAAACGAGAAGTCCAAACTTACAATGATATAGCAACCGTTCAAAAAAAAATCCAAGGAATCTTCACATAAACGCATGACACTGAGTAATTCACTTTTTGTGTCTTAGACGAGTAATTTTCTTCATCATTTACTTTTTCCGATCACTCTAACAGTGATTCCATTTCACGCATTTCGACGTGTATTAGGTCAAATAGGACACGTTCAACCGCATTTCTTATTCGGGTCCCGTAGCGGGTATTACATCATGTTCATTTAAGGATTTGCCCGGTTGCTATTTTACGGGGCTTTACAAATACCTCTGGAACAATTCGGAGTGAACCTGATGGTCATAAATTCTTCGGGACGAAAGGTTAGAAATTCTCCGTGCAAAGTGGCGAAACGCTGGTCCGTTGGTTCTGGTGGTACGTGAGAACAAACTTAAAACCGCGGCACGGATACTCAATTCTATTTGATCAAGGGTGGTCAGGAATGAAACGTTTCCGCTAACTAAGTGACTGACTATAAATGATCATAAAGAAGAACCGTGACTTTGTAGGAACAATTTGGATATATTATTTGCTAGAATATTTACCAGAGTAGTAAGTTTCTAAAAAAAATTTCTGCGAACACTTACTCCAGCATGTATTAGACAAGATCTACTACTTATTTGAAATGTATAAAATGCGAAACTTATTTAAGGTTACTTGTGGGATGCAGCAGGACGATTAAAGAAAAAATCCAAGTCGCTTTTCAGTTTCCATAAATTTTCATTGGAAGCGTATGTTTTTTTTCTGTTTTATTGTATGAATTAAACCCAGAAGATGAAATTAAACTTCCAAACACGTAAGGACCGTTAAACTACCGGAGGCAACGTTGCTTGCAGATTGTACCAATCTGAATAAAGAATCTCCCCATGCGCCTCCCTCTCGTGTTCCCCAATCCCCATTTTCCTTCCTGTCGAACGTGTTTGCATCAATGTTCCCGATTGTTTAGGGTCAGTAGCATTTTAACAGAACAAATGAGAGAAAAAGTTCTCGGCCTTCTTCCGAATGACGATGTCGGGTGGCTCTTTTTCGGCCTGCAGCAAAAAAACGGCCGGAACTTGTTTCAAACAAAAAAGGGGCCCATTGTAACACGTCCAGAGTTCGTCCAGTGAATTTTGACGTTGCCAAAGGCTGTTCAGTTTCGTGGCAATTATGAGAGATAAAATTAACTTGCTAAAAGCACTCGAATATGAAAAAAGCAGATTTAATCTACAAAAGTGTTATATGTCGTTATATTACGGTTAAAACTTGATTAATTCGCAATGTATCTGGGAAGTTTATGAAATAATCATGATTTAAAAAAATAATAATATTTGTACCTTATTGTAATTAAGTATTTTGGATAGTTGATGTGTTTGCAACTCATTTGCCACTTTCAGAAAACTTATAACGGTAATCCATTGCACCATTTTTGAGTAAAACAGAGACAAAATGTCCTTTGTGTGTAAAAGATTGGTTAGTACTGTTTCCTTAAATGTAATTCCAAAACAAAATATTTCAAAGTAAAAAACTATCTAATGAATTTATGTTTTTCTCACCAACAAAATAAACTTTAAATACAATTTATGTTCTTTGTGAGCACAGTAGGTAACTAATTACACTTTTTTAAGGAAATTACTCTTGTTTACCTATCTCATCCTATTTAAGGAAGCATTCGATATATCCACTTTTATCAATATATATATATAAACGTCTTTATCTCCACTAGACCGTGCAAATCAGATGAAGCATTAGTTATTGTGTGTATACGTTTCTTTTGAGTAAACTACAAGTGTTTTGATTTTCTTAATACATTTTGTGATATTTACATTATTGCCAGTTTAGCGTCTTTAAAGTTAATATTAATAAAAATATTAACAAACAGAAGAAAACACTAACAATAAAAAATAACAATTTATGTACAGAAATGAACAAAACATGAAATGCAGATATATACAATAACAAAGATGAAAGATGCAAAAGATATAGAAAAACCAGTAACAAAATTTCAATCACAACAATAATAACAAAGACAACAAAATAAACATAAACAATGTAGGCAACTTACTAATACTGGGGCGAAGCGTAGACTGTCCTGAGAAAGGAAATTTAGAGAGTATTTATACAAAAGGGTTGTTAGTAAAATAGATGTGATAGAAAGAAAAGTACTGAGAGTAAGGCTGATGACACTAGTTGTATAAATACGTAGAATTGAATAGATAGGAAAGTACAGAATTCAGAAGAAAGCAATTAAGGGCAAAACCAGCTATTAGTAAGGGGTGCATGCAGATACAGGTGAGTGTGAAATTCTAGGTAAAAGTAGTAATAGCGATAGTGGAACAATAGAAAGGAAACAAAGGCATGCACAAGACAAGAAGTTCATTGAAGTGATATTTACAAAAGAAAGAAATATAAATTTGAAATAAAATGTACACTATTTACAAAAAATTAAAAATATTGCTTTGCCACAGTACCCCCCTGCTAGTAACAGTACGTTACGGAAATCCTGCTTGCAGACGATCCGGGAAACGAACTCGCCTTCCAGCCCTTGTTGTTGAATTTTTTATGATCGGCGGCTCGTTGGAGGGCAACTGTTGTGGCAATGGCGTGCTTCCAGGGACAATTTGTTGGTTTATCGATGCAGCGGGTGGTTCTGCCATGACGTAGGCCGGTTTAAGGCGGTCTACTGATACCGTCACGTCTCGACCTTTGACATGGACGACGAAGGTTTTGTCCGCACGTTGAACAACTGTATACGGGCCTTCGTACGGTTGTAGAAGCGTCTCCTTCGGCCCTCCGCGGCGAATAAAGACCTGACTCGTTGTGCTGAGGTCCTTGAAGATAAAAGTTTTTTTATCTCCATGGCGGCGTTCTGGAGTGGGTCGCAGTGTTTGTTGTATTGTACGGAGTTCCTTGACGAATTCTGATGCATCTTCGTGAGTAGGAGAATCTGGATGTGATCCTAAAAACTCACCAGGAAGTCGCAGCGTTTCTCCGTACAATAGTTCTGCTGTGGTAGCTTGAAGATCATCTTTCCAGGCAGATCGTATTCCCAATAGCACTGTTGGTAGAGCTCGCGTCCAGGAATTGGTCTGGTGAGACATTAAAGCTGCCTTAAGCTGTCGGTGCAGACGTTCTACCATACCATTAGCTGAAGGATGATAGGCGGTCGTTCGGAACGGCTTAACTGTTTAAAAAGGTACGACTCGAATTGTCGGCCTTGGTCGGAAGTAATTCTTAAAGGAGTCCCAAATCTGGCGATCCAGTTTGTGGTATCCGATGGTCATCTTTAATCCTTTAAATATTTTACGCACGCTTCTTTAAAAAAAAAAAAAAAAATTTTTTTTTATAGTTTTTCGATCATGGTATTACAAAATTATTTGTTAAATTTTCTGATAGCTTTCTGAATATTTGCCTGCATTTTACGTGAGTAAAATAAACTAAACAACCACATGTTTTTTTTTTGTTTCTGTGTGGTCTGCATAGTTTTACTATTGGTGTTCAGGCGTTTCGCACACATGGGGTGTAATAACCATAAATACTCTTGAGCTGACGTGAGACATGTCCTCGTTTAGTTAAAATTTTTGGTACTTGTCTCGTAGATCGATTTCCTGTGGGAACTTTTCTTAGATGCGGCGTGGGTTCGATTGGTTTTGATGACGTATTAGTGCGAGTCTTTAAAAGGGCTGCGAGGTGATTTTTAAGGCATTCAATTTTGTTTCTTATTCGATTCGATCCATTCAATTTTGTTTCTTATTCAATTCGGTATATTTAATCCTGGTTCTGATTCAATCCTGGTTCATATTCAATTCTGATTCAGATTTCAACAATCATATTCAATTCAATTAAATTTATTTCAATTCGTATTCAAAATCAGAGTTTATAATTTGTTTTGTGTCTTTATTTGTATTTTGTGTATTTTTGAGTTTTCTGTGTTTTTGAGTTTTTGTTTCAAATTGGATTAATTACTTACATTTCTAACAGGTATGATAATTATTTTTTTTTATTCTAAATTAATATTATTTTGTTTTATAATTTTTATAATTTTAATTGTTTCAAATTTAATTTCACTGTTTATTATTTTCTTTTATAACTATAGGAATTCTGTTCAATTGTTTATTAATTTTTAAATAATTACAATTCAGGTAAATCTCTCTAAATTAAATAAACTACAATTTTAAAATAATTTCAATTCAGGTAAATCTCTCTAAATTAAATAAACTAATTTTTTTTTTATATATATTTGCAATTCAGGTAAATCTCTCTAAATTAAATAAACTAATTTTTTTTATATATATTTGCAATTCAGGTAAATCTCACTAAATTAAATAAATTACATTTTTAAATTAATTTTACTTCAGGTAAATCTTACTAAATTAAATAAATTACATTTTTAAATTAATATCAATTCAGGTAAATCATACTAAATTAAATAATTTACAATTTTAAAATATTTTCAATTCAGGTAAATCTTACTAAATTATATTTTTTTTTAATTATTTCACTTAAAAGGTTTCTCAGGCTTAACATTAATATTTCATTTTTCATCCTTTAGTAATTTGTGTATATTTTCGGAAGGGGTAAAACATTTTGTGGTTCAATCTAAGTATGAAATGCCTTGTTGTAAGTACTAATATTTTCTCCCGTGGTGATTTTGGGAGTATTTACGCAACTTGTACTTTATACACATATTTTTATTTTATTCTCAAAGTTATCTGGATTGCTTCCTTAGGGACTCCAGACTTTATTTATTTGTTTTGCGTATGCCCAAATCACATTTTTATTTTCAACGTTATCTGGATTGCTTCCATACTGGACTCCAGACTCATAAATTAACTAACAAATATGTTTTTGGTTTTGAAATGTGCTGCTGTTTGTAGGGATTGAATTTCAAATTGTGTCAAAAGTTATTAAACATTCGGAAATTATAATCAAATTTGGGTGATTTACATTTTGTGAATTTTTCATAAGTTTTTCTAAATTTTCTTACACAAATTATTTTTCATTTTTGTTGAGCCTGAAAACTACAAAATTGAATTTATCTTTTCCAAGTTGTTTTTGATCTCATTATATTTGAGAATTTTTAATTATGTTTACAACAATTTCTTATTGATTATTTTTCATACATTTTATTTGGTTTTTGTCTTATTGTGTTTTTACCCTTTTATGTGTACCTATTTGTGTCCCCTGATTTTTATGTGTTTTATTGAATTTTCTTATTGATTTTATTTTTATGTGCCTTTTATTTTGTGTTGGTTTTACCCTGCAATTACTTGTTTTACCTGATTTTATTTTTGCACTGGATTTTTTTTGATTTTTATGTGTTCTACTTGAATTTATTTTTTTTTGCATTGGATATTTTTTTGATTTACATGTGTTACACTGGAACTTATTTTTTTACCTGGATATTTTGATTTACTATTTTATTTGAATTTAATATTTTGATTTACCTGTTTTACTTGAATTGATTTTTTTTTGCTTTGATATTTTTGATTTACATTTTTACTTGATTTTGATTTACCTGTTTTAACTTGAATTGATTTTTACATTGGATATTTTGATTTTCATGTGTTTTACTTGAACATATTTTTACATTTGATATTTTGATTTACATGTTTTTCACTGGAACTTATTATTTTTTATATTTGATATTTTTATTTATTTGTGTTTTATTTGAATCTATTTTTACATTGGATATTTGATTTATATGTGATTTACTTGGATTTGATATTTTGATTTTTATGTTTATTTGAATTTGTTTTTAAATATTTGAGTGGCTGAGATCGTGGTTTTCTCTGTCAGGCTCTTTTTCCACGCTAGCCACAGGCTGAGTCTGACACTCTCATTTCCAAATCTATATTTCATTTTGATTTTGAATTAAACAGTAGGAATGAATTCATTGTGTTTTATTTAACCTTGTTCCTCTAATGATAAACCCGTACCAGAGTACAATTTTGTCATTTTTGGCAAGACCTGGCTTTTCAACACAACGAAGGGTAAGAAGTTTTTGACGATCACGTTGGCCTAGGTAAGTTACACTACAAGTTGTCGTATAGGGCACGAGCAATGGTCGATGCTTCCTGGTCGGGAATAGGGACAGCTTCGGGCCACCTGGAATATCTGTCTACCATCGTTAGGCAGTACCTATATCCTTCGGACGGCGGCATTATGACGATATCAATGTGTATATGGTCAAATCTCGATGACGTAGGCGGAAATGAACCTACGGGAGCTGACACATGTCGCGTTATCTTGGAACGCTGGCAAGCGATACAGGAACGGGCCCACTGACGAACGTCTTTCTTTACGGACGGCCAAATGTAACGTTGCGTCACAAGTTTGACAGTCGCGTTGATTCCTGGATGGGACAAGTCGTGCACGGAGTGAAAAGCAGCTTTTCGGAACCCTTTTGTGATGAATGGACGAACGGTACGCATGGAAACGTCACAAAAAACTGATGATGTGGTACCTGGTAATTGCAGGAGCTTCATCTTGAGTGAGGAATCGCTGTTGAGGTGTTTCTTCAATTCTGGGTCCGTTTTTTGTTCTTCTGCGAGTGCCTCGTAGTCCAGGGTATCGTGCAGCTCCTCTACCCGGGATAGAGTATCGGCAACGATGTTTTCAGACCCGGAAATGTGCCTGACGTCGCTGGAGAATTGGGCTATAAAATCGAGATGTCGGACTTGACGTGGGGAACATTGGTCGTGCTTCTTCCGAAAGGCGTAGATTATTGGTTTATGGTCGGTATAAATGGTAAAAGTTCGACCTTCCACCATATATCGGAAATGTTTTACCGCAAGGTAAATTGCCAACAACTCCCGATCGTAGGCGGCGTAGTTCACTTCGGCAGGACTTAGTTTCTTAGAAAAGAAATCTAAGGGCTGCCAATGATTGTCCACTAGCTGTTGCAAGACGGCACCCACGGCGTAGTCTGATGCATCGGTAAATATTGCCAGGGTTGCATTCGTTTTGGGATGTGCCAACAGCGTAGCCTGCGAAAGGGCTTCTTTACAAGCTTCGAATGCCTGCGTAGCTTCCGGTGTCCAAGAAACGGGGTGATTGCCTTTCACGTTGCCTTGCAGAAGGTCGTTGAGTGGCGCCTGGATCTTCGCGGCCTTCGGGATGAATCGTCGGTAGAAATTGACCATTCCCAGAAATTGGCGGAGTTTCTTTACCGTCTGCGGAAGCGGGAAGGATCGGATGGCGTCCACTTTTTCAGGCAACGGATGTGTGCCGGAACCGGAAACAAGGTAGCCAAGAAATTTTACTTCCGGTTGGCCAAATACGCATTTGGATGGATTGACAATTACACCATATTGTTGTAATCTACCAAATAATGTCCGCAGGTGGTCCAGATGTTCTTCCATCGACACCGAAGCAACTAGAATGTCATCAATGTAGGAGTAGCAAAATTCTAAGCCTTGCAGAACTTCATCGATAAACCGCTGGAAGGTTTGTGCGGCATTGCGTAACCCAAAACTCATGTGTGTGAATTCGAACAAGCCGAACGGTGTCGTGATGGCTGTTTTGGGGACATCTTCGTCAGCGACAGGAATCTGGTTAAACGCCCGTACCAAATCGATCGTGGAAAATATGGTTTTCCCACTGAGCGATTGGGAAAAGTCCTGTATGTGTTTGACAGGATACCGGTCGGGACATGTCCTAGCGTTTAGGGCGCGATAATCGCCACAGGGTCTCCATTCATCGCCTGTTTTCGGGACCATATGTAGCGGTGATGCCCAGGGACTCTTGGAAGGACGAGCGATGCCCAATTTGACCATGGCCTCGAATTCCTTTTTTGCGGCACGCAACTTGTCTGGCGCGAGTCGTCGTGGTCGTTGCGCGACAGGTGGTCCGGGAGTGGTGATTATATGATGCCTAGTCGAGTGAGAAGTATACGTGGGAGTTCCTCCTGGCCGGGTCGTTCCCGGAAATTGTTGTAATAGGCCGTGAAATGGTGACGAACCTGAAACTGTCTTAACAGATGGTGACTTACACTCAATCACTCTCCCATGTGATGCAAGATGAGTGGTTACGTCCAGGAGACGCTTGTTTTTCATGTCCACGAGCAGTCCAAAATGCGATAAGAAGTCGGCGCCGATGATGGGCTTTGAAACGTCAGCCACGACAAAACGCCACGTGAACTGTCGTCGAAGTCCGAGGTCCAGAGTCAGCGTAAGTGTCCCATATGTGAATATCGTAGTACCATTTGCAGCGGAGAGCTCGTAATTCGACTTCTCTCTTGGTTCCGGAAGTTGGGAACGTGGGAACACACAAAGGTCAGCACCAGTGTCGATCAGGAACTTTAGTTTCGCAGACTTGTCGGTGATGAATAATCGGCGGGATAGTAGTGTAGGGCTGCTGTCGTCGGTCGCCATCAACGACTGCCCATGTCGTTTCCCGGAGAATTGGCTTCGTATTTACAGGGCTTGGTACATCTTTTTGCTGCTTGGCCGAAACGAAGATGGTACCAACAAATTTCGCTCTTTGGTTGCGAATGCGAACGCGAACGTGAACGGGAGCGTGATCTCGTTGGGAAACGTCTAGACTGGTGTTGTGGTCCTTGGTTAATTTTTATGGCCGCTAACTCGTGAAGCGCCGTTGTCAGGGCGTTTTCCAAGAAATCTAACCTGCTGTTTACAGTAGACGTGGAGGTTTCTGAGACGTTGTTACACTGGCCATATGCTTCGACGATGGTGTCCGCGATTTCAGCTCTTTTATCCAACGGTAGATCCTGGTGCGCAGCTAAGAGGGCCTGGATATGTTTTGGTAAACGGGTTAACCAAAGCGTTTGAAGAACCTGTTCCGGGAATTCACTGCCGGCGAGGTTGCGCAAATGTCGTAGGAACTGCGAAGGTTTGCGATCTCCCAGGGGTTCGTTTTCCAGTAGACGTCTGGTATTTTGGTCTTGCGATGCACCCATACGTTTGATTAACTCGTTTTTTAAGAGCTCGTAGGTTCGTTCACTACGCGATTTTAAAATTATATCGCGAACTTCGAGAGCGTATTTTTGCTCGAGACCACTTAACGCGTAACCGAATTTAGTGTTGTCTTGCACTATACCCGCGGTGTCAAAACTGCTTTCCAACATAGAAAACCAAAGTTCTGGATCTGACGGGATAAAAGCTGGCACTTTTACGGCAACGCGGTCAATTGATGTCGCAACTTCTGCATTTTGCGACGCGCACTTATCAGTAGCCATACTATTGTTTATGTGAATGTATTTGAAATTAAAATGAAACTGTTAATTTTACATACACGGGGTCACCACTTTAGCGTCTTTAAAGTTAATATTAATAAAAATATTAACAAACAGAAGAAAACACTAACAATAAAAAATAACAATTTATGTACAGAAATGAACAAAACATGAAATGCAGATATATACAATAACAAAGATGAAAGATGCAAAAGATATAGAAAAACCAGTAACAAAATTTCAATCACAACAATAATAACAAAGACAACAAAATAAACATAAACAATGTAGGCAACTTACTAATACTGGGGCGAAGCGTAGACTGTCCTGAGAAAGGAAATTTAGAGAGTATTTATACAAAAGGGTTGTTAGTAAAATAGATGTGATAGAAAGAAAAGTACTGAGAGTAAGGCTGATGACACTAGTTGTATAAATACGTAGAATTGAATAGATAGGAAAGTACAGAATTCAGAAGAAAGCAATTAAGGGCAAAACCAGCTATTAGTAAGGGGTGCATGCAGATACAGGTGAGTGTGAAATTCTAGGTAAAAGTAGTAATAGCGATAGTGGAACAATAGAAAGGAAACAAAGGCATGCACAAGACAAGAAGTTCATTGAAGTGATATTTACAAAAGAAAGAAATATAAATTTGAAATAAAATGTACACTATTTACAAAAAATTAAAAATATTGCTTTGCCACAGCCAGTATTGTTATTTTTTACAGAGTCCCAATTGCCTTCGTTAGTTAAATTTTTTTAGTGATTTAAAAATATTTTTTTTATTCAGAACCAGAACTATTTACATAACTGAAATTAATTACTAGTACCTACTACTAACAAAATTTTCGATAAACAGCCCCATCTGGTGAGCAAGCAACATTAATGTTATTTATAATATTTCATCGTGATTCCGGGTACCTATACGTATGACTTAATTGTTCTGCCTGGACGAAATTCAAATAATGTCGCCCGTATGTAGAAACAGGAACCTTAGTGAAACGCACATTATAATATACGACAGTTTCACGTGCAAGCATCTATGTATATGTATGTATAATATATATATATTTATGCCTGCGCTTATATGAATGTTTGATTTGATGACTTCGCAATTAATTTGAGTCTGATGTTTGCGTAGGATAACTAATTCGCATCAGGCGTTTTGATAATATGCAAATTAGAATCAGAAACTATACCTACCTACCTACCTACCTGCATATACAATATAGATACTTACATTTACATACACATGCACACAAATCCTCGTCCTTGCTACAAACGATTTTACATTATTCAAATTACACGCTCGCTTTTCCGAACAATGGTAACAATTATAAGAGAATCGCACCATCACCATCATTTCATTATGTTCAAGAAAAAATAATTAACAAGACATTGTCAAGAGTCGCTACAAGAATTAAAATTAGCGTAAGAATTATAAAGTAGAACTGAGGTTCGGGCTGAATATTAACCATGGAGGAAGAAGAAGAAGGAGAAGGAGAAGAAGAATCAAAATTCAGTTATTCCTTTTAGGCCTCTTGCAAGACTCATAAGCACAAAGCCAGTTGGAAAGGATCACCCGTTTCACCACCCTAACCTCTTTTTACTCCTCGATTTGCTTCCTCCCTTACCACAATCAGTATTATGAGTATCGATATTATGTTTCCAGCCGCTTACCATTGGGCTCGATTTTTATCTAACAACCATAACAATGTCTTTTTGGCTTTCAAAACACTCATAAACCAAGACTTCCCCAGCTGGAAAACGTTGAAAATGCAGGAAACTTGGAGCATTAGAGTTGTCAGTAAGGTGACCCGTTTCACCACCCTAACACCATCAATGATATAAGTAAGTATCGATAGTATAATTTCTATTTAATCTACTAATCGAGCAATGGTGGCTTAGAATTTCCAATGTATTTGTGCGTATTTGTTTTCTTAATTGTGTAAAATTTATTGCCAAAAGCTGTAATGATATGGAGAAGGTAATGGGTGCTAAACATTCTACAGTCAAATAACACTATTGAAAGTCTTGTTTCCACCGCAACGATATATCACCTTGTCGAAAGTCAGTTCAATTTGCGTTCGTTTCCAATAATTTGATCGTGAAATAAGGTCTACGTTTTTGCATCTCAACGGGCCAAAAGCAGTTCCCGTAATAAATCAAACCGAAATGTTAATATTGATTTGAAGTTGCCATGCCATCATGGAGCTTTGCTGTTGCCCACGTCATCATCGTCGTGCCATCGATTTGAGCTGAGTCGAGTCGACTCGACATAAAGTAGGTACGATTTTTTGGTGAGACTTAATTTTAATTATAACGATCAAAGCAATTATCATCAACCTTTAAGACGGAGGGTCTTACCATTAATTTGGCACATCCTTTTTTATTTCTTTTCTCCAAGAAATTTCTTCCAATGAAAGATGAAAGGCTGGCTATCATGTAATGTCACCGTGATGCGACGTCAAAATTATTTCTTTTATCAAACAATGACGTTAAATTAAAATTAAAATTAAAAAGGATTTATGAAGACTTTTAATTTATTTTAATTATGAAATGATTTCTGCGAGCTTTAAATTAAGATCGTGTATTTTTCTTCTTATTGCTGCCAAGTTGCTGCTGAAGTCAATTAAATTCAATATAAGAAATATGAGGCAAAACAGTGCAAATGTAATGTTCGTTATAGGTGGAAACTTCACGACATGATTTTTAATTAAATTCAAATAAAATGGAAAAAGCCAACCACTTGTAACTTCAACTGTAACATTTATAGGGGTGAAATAATTGTTACTGTATTTAAAACCCGTCTGCAAAAAAATTATTTATTTGTTTATCAAGTTTCGTGACATTTAATTGGTGCTTGACTTTTGTCATTCGCTTTTCCAATTAATAAGAGAATGCGAACACTTCAGGTGATTCTCGTTGCCATTTCCATTATAGTGAAACTAATTGTGCACGTTTTATCTCTAACAAAGAGCTTGATGGAAATTTAATTTTTATTATTAAAACACTATAATTTTTTAATTTGAAATTGTAACTATACAATACCCGCTCATACTCACAAGTGAAGCTCTTGTATCTACTTATAGTCTATAAATCAAATCAAATAGCATTGAAAAACTACAAACGACTTTTCTTCCCTTATAATACGATAACGATACACCCCAATATCATACAACATGTCATCTATTTGAGTTACTTCGGTAGCCTCGTTCGTGGGGCTACTTCTAGAATTGCCACGGTTCAGTTTGTGTTCCTTGGTGCCATTTAGAACGATATTCCGGAAGGACCAACTTGAACAAAACTTCGAAACAACATCGTACGTGCATTAACGCCGTTGAAACGTCAGCTGGTCCGCAATTGCCCGGGAATTCCTACAGCAAGTGCAACTAAACTGTATTTATTATAAGTTATTAGCGAGGAACTTCACCGCATTCAAATCCTCTCGTCGTCTCTTGAGTTTAGATACATAACATACGTATGTACACACGCCTCTTATGTAGATACTCATGTATAAGTACACATACCACCTGAAATATGCTCTAATGTTCTCAGAATCAAAAAGCTACTAGCTACACCCTCCCTCCCTAAAAGGGTTGTGATTATTAAGAGGAAATTCGTAACATTAGTTACTTTTATGATTGCTTATAGGTACTAGTATGCATACATACGAGTTCATTGCTAGTTAGTGTACACTAAAAGGTCATTCCGGTTCAACACTTTACCCCTAATTTGGTTAAATTATACGTTCGTATCTATGGATTACGAGTAGGTAAACACGATTACATAACAAAAAATAAACAACGAGTGGCCGCCCTCGAAACAACTCACTCGCATAATTTACCCGCAGTTTGACGTTTGGATGCCCGCCTATCGGTTCTAGTTAATTTAGGGGCACCAACTATAATTAATTATTAAATCGCCGCACAACGGATTATTTATTATTTATTCATTAATAACGTATTAGGAAGGCGATATCGATTTCACATTCATCAAATCGGTCAGTTTATAACGTCCAATTTCAATTAGGCGTCCGAGGAATAGGCAGCGGTGACGATCGAGGCTTAATCCTAACGATGAATGCCGGACTTTGAATGCTTAATTAGGTAGGTCGAGTTTTAGGATGGACATCGGCGTCGCGTCACCATGCGATCTAAAACACCTGCACTTACAAGCCAAATTTTAAACGATTTTCTTCTAAAAAAATAATAAATAAATATGAATAATTAAATGGAAGTTAGTAAGGGTGATGAAACGGATAACCATTTTGATTCCCTATAATAGATTATTTTGTAGTATTCAAATACCTAAATATAGAAGTAGGAACACCATTGAAAAAGCTCTGCCCTACTCGATAGAAAATAAAAATCTGAATGGAAAAGTCGTTTGCCATTTTAGGAACCAATTTTTATGTAAATTTGAATAGAAAATTAGCTCAACACATTCACAGGTCCCACGTCGCTCATTACATGTACCTACAACTATGTTTCCACTAGGTAATTACCGTTTGAGCAACGACGACAAAGAGGCACATTGACCGTACCTTCAAAGCAATTTACACTAAACAAAAAGTTTTTGGCTGGAAAAATTTGGACAGCAAAGCTGTCAAAAAATATGCATATGAACAATTATTTGGTTCATTTGCAATCAGAAATGTTTTTGATGTTTACTAAAGGCTCTTACATAATACCTAAATTAATATGAATTTGATCTCCAAATTATTCATGTTTGTTAATGTGTAAATTAAACCGTTTAATGCATTTTTTACGATTCAATAAACTAAATGTTATTATTAAGAGAGAATTTTCAATTTATGAATCTGATATATGAAAACATTTGTTATAAAAACACAATTGCGGCCAAATTTTGCTTTAACACAGCAATAGCATTTTATGTTTGTAATTTTATTGTAACAAAAATATGCGGACGAGTAATGTGGGAATTCGTATACGTTTGTAAGAATATACCCACAGGGCACCTGGGAATATTCGACGAGATCACTGGAAGAAGCGCGTTTTACTTTTTGAAGCGTATAAAAGTTTTAATGGAAATACAAAAAATAATATTTGTTCTGAGCAAAAGGGAGGAAGACACAGAGCTTGAAGTGCCTTTGGCACATTTAGTGGCTCTATAAAAAGTCAATTTTGGGGCGGTTATTATTTTTCACGAAAACAGATCTTTGGAATATGTAATTTTCGAACCACGTGATGCAAAAGAAAAAAGTAATGTTTATAAAAACTGTTTCTGCGGTACTTTTCTCTCTTTCTATAAAATTATACATTTTTTTGTGGGTATATATTTACAGAGATATAATTTTCGTGAAAGTGAGTTTTAAGAATCCATATAAAAACAAAAATTTGCTTAGGCATGTTCCCAAATAGTTTAATTAATTTTTCTTGTGGTCTAAGGTTTCCATCGAAGTCCTAAAAAAAATATCATGTCTTAATATTTCAAACTACCTTCTCACTACATTTCAACTGGTATTGAAAGAGTCTTTAAAGAATTAGGTTTCACTAGAATTTTTAATACAAACAATAGTGTTAGGAACTGTTTAGGAAATACTAAAGATAAATTTGATCACAATCTGAAGTCCGGAATTTATGAAATAAAATGTGAAGGTTGTGATATGAAATATATTGGACAAACTAAACGGGCTATTTTAACTCGATATAATAGCATATTGCTCATTTTAGATTAAACCATAAAGAACAGTCAAGCGTTGCCCAACATATTTTTAACACAACCCACCCCATAGGTCCTAACAGTCTCAAATTAATCAAAGAAGTTTTTTGCAATTCAGAACTTGATTCATATGAAAGTTTATATATTCAAAAAAGTAAAGAAAATCTTATGAATTCTGATTTCAGACCCATTTTCAATTCAAGTTTCTACCAATTATTGCAAAAAGTTTATTTGATAATTATTTAAATAATTTTATGCTCCAATATTTCTTCACCTGACTAAAGTTCGTATCGTGAAGCATGCGTTTTGTTTTTTAACAAATAACGGTTATTGAACACGTATGTCCTCGAGTTTTCAGTGTCATCCACAGTATCTGTCGAAGCATACATATATTAAAGTTCTAGTTTTAACCTACAAAGGTTTCCGAACTTATTTTATGGTATTGAACGTATTCACGGCTCCCCCTCCCCTTTTTCCTATTTATTTTTCTATTCCGTTGAATTTGAAACATACATAAATTAAATTTCTTTACCTTTTCTTTACTTTTTCTTATGGCATTGAAAATATCAACTATCGCACACTCCTTCCCCTTCCCATTATAACACACGAGTCATTCCCACTACCTTTTGGTTGTTTTTAAGTTGTCTGAATTGGTTAACAATTATCTCGGGTCCTCCCAAATTCAGTAAACTTAAAACCCTAGTTTTAGTATAAATAAAAATTTTTGATTTTAAGAACCAGTCTCGCGTTGATAATGCCCACATTTGGAGTGGGTGAAACACGTGTCCGCTTGTGTAATTTGTTGGTGGTAAAGGGGCGAGCCTCTGTAATTTAGTATTATTTGCAATTGCCACAGTCTCCGTTAAATATTCTTACCATGTTTGCCCTTATCCATACATTTCCACGGTTTTTGGATGGAATTTCTTGGCATTTCTATTTACATGCAGAAAGCTCAAAGCTACTGCTAGTTTTTAGAAACTTTTAAAGCTACTAGATTAAAGTTATTTGCTTCCTCATGAAATTCCAATAGACGCCCAGAATATAAAGTTTATTTAAATGGAATTATTCCTCAGTGTGGGCCCACGTCTTTAGTTAACTCCCTGACAAAATAAAATACACCCCACAGTAACTTTGTCTTAATTCTTATCGCCCAAAGAAAAAAATCTCCGTCATGATTTGGTAATTTGTTTCCTTTATGTCAGATACACGTCCTAAGTGAAATAAACGCCCTTCGATTAATTTTATCTTAAAGCCATCAACATTATCGTTCTATGTTTAACGCACACAACCCCAACCCCAACCAAACTGAACCCAGTCGTGACCGTTATTCTTATTGCTTCTTTCCTTGACCTCATTCCTCATCAAAAGCAAATGTTATCAGCTCCATCTAACCATTATGATGACATCAATTCCCAACAGGCGCAGCAAACGTAGATAATGAGGGTAATTTGAACTGGGTGACGATTCGACGTCTGCTGCTAGATATCAAGGGTAGGCTCACTTTCTTAACGATCTTTGTGGAAGGAATTGTACGCCTCTAGAATCATTTCCGATTACATTTACAACACTTCAAACCAACGATAGATTTATCCACGCTCTCATACATTATGAAAGAAAACCCAGTAACGACCGTAAACTTTATGATTAATGGGAGCGTAATTATTATTCTGAAGGTTTCTCAAAATACAATTCCTCAATGGTAATCACAACTTTACATTAGTTTTTTACAGCTAAAAATGCATATTTCCTGACTAACATCTCGTGTATGTGTATGTGTGTTTATTTCGCCTTTGCCCTTCCAATCTTTCCTGTCTTTTCACTCGAATAAAAAAAGTAACTATGGCGTAAGTTGTACCCTACTTTGCGCCGATGTGTAAATTTTTAAATCTCGGTCCCCAGATTGCCGTGCCTTCATGTTTGGTGTCTTAATTCAAAATTTATTAACTGGGGAACCGTTCATTACGCAGTAATCTCTAAAATTTCGGTGCAGGCAACTGATAACATACTTCGTGAATATTTATGAAAGAAGGGGCGCGCAATTTGTTCAAGATCGCTGTAATCCTCCCCGTTTCTATGTTCCTCTTCCCAATCTCTTTCGTTGAGAGCAATAAATCTTCCAATTATTCAAAAGTTCTTACATTTCCGACATTTGTGTTTGTTATGCAAACATTTTGTTTCAATTCCATCAGATTTGCTGCGTAAGTTCCGCTAAATTAACTCTAACTCCCATTTGATTATTGATTACCATTATTTACAAAAAGAAAAAAGAACAAAGAAATACTACATTGTTATTTAAAAAGCGCTACAAGGATATTACGAAAATTTCGGATAACTAATAAATCAATAATTGAGTTATCGGCTCGTTTGTACTTGTAGCTGTGGAGTCATAAGGTCAACAAACACATACACAGAGCTTTAGAAACAGTTGAGGACCTACGATGATAATATAAATAGAATAGGAGTACGAGATGAGACAGTTACTCATAAATCGATAGTAATATAAATACATAACTTGTTTGTTCTATGCTATATAGATAGATTTCAGTAATCGAACAAAAAGAGAATTATTTGCTTTTTGAAATTCATTGGGGTGTACACTGATAGAAAATTAAAGGTGACGGTGTCTTGCAAAGTTTCTTTCTCTTATTAAAGAAGGAATCATTGTGTTTTTACGACGTCGCTAACGAATTCGTTAGACGTTGGTTATTATTCAAATTATGTTCGCTTGTCTTATTATCGACAGCAGCATCAGATTGAAAAATGGGCTTGTAGCTCCTTAATTTTCTCAAGGAACAAGCGAGCGCGTCTAGCCTTCTAATTAAAATAGTTTCCAAATTTTTAACTTGCTCAAATACGTTTTACTTCGTTTACTTAACCGTAGCAAGCGCTTTAGAAAATTTTCTCTTCCTTTCTCGTTCTCTTTGTTAAAATATATTACGAAAAAAGCCCTCTTCAACGCTTTCCTAACGAACGTCAATTTCATACAGACGAACCTTAATTTATAATTAAAATGGAATCATTTCTACTGAAAAATATTATTTAGCGTTGTCAGAGTCGAAAAAATTAAATCGCCCTAGTTAGAGAATGGGGAGAAAAATGTGACGTCTTCCGTTTTTTTGCAGAAAAGTTGAGATCTACTTAATTACCTACAATAAAAAGTTGCTAATTCCTTAAATGAAAATTTCTTGGCAGCTTTAACTTTGAAGCAGACGTAATTATGTAAATAAGTAATTTATGATTTTTTAAAGTAAGGTACGTACTTCCAGTCTTAGAAGAATGAAAGAAGAATAAACAAATTTGCAGAATATTTTAGGCACTCTAGGGTCTAGGGAGTTATTCTGCTAAATTATGTAACTTCTAAAAATGTATTTAAAGGATGTAGTACGATAACCTTTCAAGAAAGCATATTTTTTTTATTTGATGAGTAACAATAATGAACTAATTAACTAATAATTAAAAACTGTAAATATAAATTTTGCTAACTCTGAGGTAAAGAAGAGGTAGATGACGTTGAAAAAATGGGAAAAGAAATTCGACTACTTTGGATTTATTTTCGGACAAGTAGGAAGCCACATATCTTGAGAGAGTGTTAAGAAGGGAAATTCAATTAAACGATATACGTTGCGCTAAAGATTGCTCCTGGATCCTTTTTAAATTGCAACTGCTTGCAATTTTCAAAGGAGATGGCTCAATGTAGAAAACGGTACCGTTAAACGAATTGCAACGGTGGAATACTGACAGAACCTGACCATTGGATTGGAGGAGTAATTTATTCAACTTCGTTCTTTAAAAGGTTCACTGAATGAGCAACTACACCGTCTCCGGAATTAAATGTTTCCCCCAAGTAAATTGAACGTCGCTTCTCGCCCCATACGTCAGGCCCTTTTCCAACAGGATTCAATATTTATACTATTATATATACACAAATCTTAACGTAAACGGGAACTCTACTAAGAAACATTACCTTCATTGTACATAACCGTATCTGAAGACGTATTTGAACGTGAAGGTACGTGTATATTTCCACCATAGTGAATTTATACCCGGCTGATATTGATTTAATTAAGAGAAACCATTTCAACTGCCGTCAACTTAGGTATGTATGTATGTAAGGTGTGTATTATATAATTGAACGAACGGAAAAGCTCTCTAGTTCCTGTTTTAAACTTTCAAATTGTTCAAATTCAAGGATATTATTTTAGGTTAATGAAACAATAACTACTACATAGCTAACCCTCTTCTGAAGTAACGCTGACACGACCACAAGTGCCTACCTCCGTTATTAAACTTTTTAATTAGTGGAAAGGGAGGTGAAAGTATAATAACTTCTACCCAGCTTCTTTCTTTATTTAGATTTTACAAAAAAGTTTAATAACTGCCTGTCTGATGCGAATGAAATGGTTCAGGTTACTTTGTTTTTCAATTATAGCTGCTTTTTCGTATAAAGTTTCGCAGGAGAAATAAGTAGGTAATAGGATACCTATAGGATTTAAATAAGATTTGTTTAGCCAATTTTTTTGTTTAAACAAGCATTTAGGTACGTTTACTTTGTTAATTTTATAACGATGTTTCTAAAAGCCTAATAAGTCGAATTTGGTAGTGGACTAATTTTTTTTTTTTTTTAAATTAAATTTAAAAAGCCTGGGAAAATTTTTTTGTTTTAATAATTAAAAAAGTAAAAAGGATATTAACAGAGACAGAGAGGAAAATACTCCATTGTGACGTTACACTTCGTTTAACAAGAAAGAGATAGCCCAAAAAAGCTTTAATACGTAGGCTATAATTTTTTTATATTTTGACCAAACTTAATAGTCTACTGATACTTGGTTGAAATTCATATTAAAACAATTAATAACACATAAGTTTCAACAGGTTTATTTCGCTTGACAATTGTATGACAATTGTTGAAAATTATAAGTGTTATTAACTGTTTTAATATTTTGACCAATTTTAAATTTCAATCTGAATTATGTTATCTAAATAAATATATGATATTTAATATCAGTTAACTACCCTTTTGTGGTTTTAAGTAGTAGGTTAGGTTAGGTTTATCTACATATCTACAAGGTTTTTCAAGTTGATGGGCTATTAGAAGTATATGAATTAGTAGAAGGAATTAAATTCTGAAACTTGGGATCATTTGGTTATTGTTTATGCCGCTTCTTTTAAATATATTTTCAAGTTCGATTTACATCCGGTTATACCGGAAGTCGATACCAACTTTGTTTTTTTAAATATAATGGTATATTTTTTACGCTGAATTCGAATAAAACGTGTAATTCTAAGGTTAGTTTGATAACCAACTTGTACACCTATGACGATCGGTTTCTGAGTTAATTTAATTTATAGAAAAAAAGTCGCTACCGCAACCCAAATTATAAAAGATCATAACTTCCACAAAATACGACTTAGAGTGTTGAACTTTTTACTAGTAATAGCTGAATATTAATGCTAACGCCTTGACAAAATTGAATTAAATCATTTATACAGGGCGTTCAAAATAACATTCTAAAGTTTAAAAACTTCAAACACGAATTACCTCGTTGTCTCAAATAGCACCTACTATTTTTCATTTTTTTAATCGATTCCTTTTTTATCCTCTTTCGATCTATATGGATACTTCCTATTTTATTTGAAAATTTTGGAATAATTTTGAGTTTTTACTTAAAATAGGAAGTATCCATATAGATGGAAAGAGGATTAAAAAAGGAATCGATTGAAAAAATAAAAAATAGTAGGTGCCCTTTGAAAAAACGAAGTAATTCGTGTTTGAAGTTTTTCAATTTTAGAATTTTATTTTGAACGCCCTGTATAAATTATTTAATTCAATTTTGTCAAGGCGTTAGCACTAATATTCAGCTATTACCAGTAAAAATTTTAACAGTCTGAGTCGTATTTTGTGGAAGTTATGATTTTTTATAATTTGGGTTGCGGTAGCGATTTTTTTTTTCTATAAATTAAATTAACTCAGAAACCGATCGTCATAGGTGTACAAGTTGGTTATCAAACTTACCTTAGAATTACACGTTTTATTCGAATTCAGCGTAAAAAATATACCATTCCATTTAAAATAACAAAGTTGGTATCGACTTCCGGTATAACCGGATGTAAATCGAACTTGAAAATATTTTTAAAAGAAGCGGCATAAACAATAACCAAATGAGCCCAAGTTTCAGAATTGAATTCCTTCTACTAATTCATATACTTCTAATAGCCCATCAACTTGAAAAACCCTGTATATATAACTATAAACCATAAAATTATGATCCTACTAAAGTCGACCTTCTATTTGAAATAAATATAATCAATCGTTAAGGATTGGAGTCTACAAATAATACCACAGTTTCATTTACTTTGAAAAATGCGAAATGTTTAAGGTCAAACCGTCAAACAATATAAATTCTTCTTAAATAAGAAAACCTTTTTTCAAGTTTGTATCTCTAAGCGATACAATTTTTAGCCCAGCCATTTTTCACTGTTACTTTAATATTTATTTATCTTTCTTTTGACAAGAAAAAAGAACTCAAAAATGGCTAGAGGTCTAAAACGTTTTTGTCGTTATTCATTGACGCAACCGTTTACAAAACACGAATAGTGATCTCAATGTTATAGAAATAGTGAAAAACAGTTTTTTCATTTTTTATTACAAAACGGTTTTCGAAAAGGATCTGGAAGAAAAATGGTGATATCGGAGGTACGGTTGGTCGTTGAATTTTTATTCCCTTTTTAGAAACTTCCCAATGATATTTCTGAAACGGAAGGACGACATAAGATGTCTGGTTAGAAATTAAATAAATCGTATGGGCGAGCGACGGGCACGGTAAAAATCCTGTACAGTTTTAAATAATGACTTCTCTCTCATAGAACGGTTTTCCGTTATCTGGAACAAGACTGCTCCCTCATAAATCCCCTTTATTGTCTCGTCTCGGAATAAAGAAGAGAATAGGAATGGCCGGGTAAAAATATGCGGGCGGACCCCAGCGGCTCGCCACTCGTAAGATATGGACGCCCAAAAAATATACATCTGTTTACTACTACTGGGTCGAAATTATTGATGGCTGCATTTGAACTAGAGATTTACGACGCCGTTTCCAATAACGGAAATACCCTTGGCGCGGTCGCACGACCATGAATAAAAAAGCTAGTGTTGATATTGGTTCTCTTCGAGTTCTCTCTGTGACGTTGCTCGTTTTTCTCACCAGAACAAGTAAAGACTTTTGCGGAGGAAATAAGGAAATGGGCCGTTGCTCGCTACCACTTTTTCTTCAGCTCTCTCCTCATTGCATCTCATCGATGGAACTTCAGAAAAACCGTCTGCGTTCAGTCAAACAGAACACATATCCGATGTGTAGCAAATATTTTTGGTTCCTGTAAATCTATTCCAAAATAACATTAAAAATCCAAGCAACCAAAGGGAAAACGGAACAACAAAAACTTTAGAATCACCTTCCAATAAGCTCTGGGTTCAGAGTCAGGGTAATATTTAATATTGCTCGATAAAATAGTTTCATGGTGATTGTAATCATCGATGTTCTCCCTCGCTATAATTGGCTGCAACTTTGCTTTAGTTAATTTTGTTCTATAAATTCTTAATTATGATTAAAAATTCAGTTATTGTATTATTTTTTTTAGTTTTCTGTTTCACAGATTAAATTTGTCTTAAAGTACCATGTGAAATTGAAAATGTCGAATTACACTGAATGCACCAAGAAATAAGTATCAATATTAATTTTGGTTATTCTAATTTTAATTTTATTTTTAAATTCTTCATTTTTACATGTTGTGTTTTTTGCTTTTATTCACTTATTTTTTATAATAATTTCATAGTGTGAAGAATTGCCTAATTCGGGTCATTTTCCGGAGCGAATTGTCACAGTAATGATTGCACTATATCCACTATGATTATGAAAATGATTTCAAAATGGTAATAAGAAATTGAAAAAGCATTGGCAGAATAAAATTTATATCTATCTATAACCTTCTCCAAAAACAATTGGGATCTGTTTGCATCCGATATTTAATTGATTTGATTATTTGTGCAATGTTATATAGGTACGTAGTATACCTACGGTGGAATATACCTACTTTGATACAATGTAGCTTTACTAGATGTTGGTCCTGTATCAATTTCTTGTTGTGATCCAGCATCGTCAGTAAAAATCGTTTAAAGAAACTAACTATCTCTGCAGTATAGACGAGAGAGCGTTCGTTGTTGCACAAAAAGCTGTACGACAGAGCACGACGGTGGTAATACAAATCGTCTTTTTGTATGTATGTACTTCCTCCGTCGGTGGCACACTGTAATCGTTCGATATCGTTTTTGTCGGCAGGATATGCGCCAATACAGCATCCGCAGCTAGACGACACGATTTTCCCGACCACGATGGCCGCGTATTAGGACTTGATTGCGTCAGTTACGACCAATCTCTCTACGGCGCGATAAACTTAAGTCTTGCTTGTAACACAAGCCGCTTCGATCTCTCGAACGTTTAAAACGGAATTGTTGCTAGTTACGTTTTAGTCTGTCGTAATCATAAATCGATTCGATCAGGAATCATTTCCTGATGGTGCGGTAAAATCATAAATCAGGCAACTCCTACTGTCCAAAGTTTATTATTACTTATATGTCCTCTAAAGATCGATGTATATATCCTCCGTTGTCTGTCACATTAACCATAAAATTAATTAATGTAGTTAACCGAGAGAAAATCGTTATTGGTTATCGCCATTAAATTTATGACTATTTAACTGCTAACAATAGCATTATAAATTAAAGGAAAACGTATAGCTGGAATCAAAAAGCTATTCATTCTTCTTCTTCTAGAATAAAAAAAGACAATCTTCTTCTTGAAGGAAATATCAAAGATTAATTTTTATGACCCGTGCTCATATTGTAACGAATCTCCTAGTTAAAATTATTTATTTAACCGCTATTTATTTAACACCACTATTGAACATTTTAACAGTAATAACTACTTATTTATCCGACAAACAATGATTCAACCTACAGGCGGCTGTCTGTATTCACCTGTCGAACATACCAGAAAAACAATGGAAGGATTTTCGAATTTCCTGAAGAATGATTTTTTTTAAAAAAGGCCTTTGTATCAAACCGTGCTGCTTGAAGATTTATTACTGGTAAAAACTGAATCAAATGATGCCGCCGTGTACACACGCGTTAGAACGAATCGATTTTTCACACACATGCATATGTTTGCTACAATATGGTTAGATAAAACTGCTCTTGAAACGCATATATTTCTATTTGCGACATTCCTAATTTAACTCAATGGAATTTAAAAAGGATAGCACCCCATTACAGTGTATAAAATTAACTGACTTTTATTCTATTTTTGTTGGTATAGAGGAAGAAAATCCAAAAATGGATTGACGCAGTCTTTCTAAAAACGGTTCAGTCTTTTCGATCTCGTACCGACAACAAACTCGATCAGAAAATACATTCGACCGTATAAATCACATCTTCCTGTACTCCGGTTTGAAAATTTCCTCCGAAAACAAATTTGTTGCAATTTCCTACACTTGCTGCAAGGACTATTTTCTAAACTGCCAATAGATCCTTGTATAGAGCTCTTTTAAAAATTTTCTGTTTTTAGTTTTTTTAAGCGACTGGCGTCAACTTCATTGTTCAAAATTGCCTGTGTTGTACCTGACGGGTACAAATTTTCTTTGAAAAATAAAAGGAGAAAGTAGTAGCCCGTTGTCCAAACAAAACGTTTCACTTAGCTCTTTATGGCTTAAGACAAAATCAACGATAAAACGACTATATTTAAAAAGTTAATTGAACATTTTTTCTCACAAATTCCAAAGTTTTTCCTTTTATATTATTATATAAGAAAAAAATTGTGTCATGTAGAGTTAATAAAATAGCAACAGCCTGTATATTGGAAATCTTTATGGGTTAGTTTAATTAATTAAGTTTTCCCGGCTGCGTTCAGTTCATCTTTTAGTAGTGAATTTAACGCCTATTAGAGGATTAAAGGGCGCAACACGCAAAGTTATAACGATCTCTTTCATATTACTTTGGCATTCAGTTATTTTCACCTCACAAAGCAGGATTGGTGCGAGCAGGTGTTCAAGCTTTGAGTAATCCGATCAACCTAGTCTCTAATCCACCATTAGTGCGTACTTTACGTCTTACTCTTCCAAAGAGAAAATTTACGTTCGACGGGATCACTTGCCGTAATGAGGTTATTAACCCCGCAATTTCCCTTTGTCGATGGGACATTCGAGCCCAGGGAAATTTTAAATGATCTATTTAACTATGCCTCACTATATCACCTCCGAATAAATTGTTGACGGTTTGCAAACTAAATTTACTCCATGACAAGGTGTCGAGCTATCACAAAAGCAAATCATTTCACTTCAGGGCTAATAAAATAGAAAATTAATTATTGTTAAAGGATAAGTTTAAAGAATAGAATGAGATTCTCAGCTACGTTTCAAATTAAGCATGTCTCAGCTAGTTCATGTTATTGATAATCCCTCGGCATCTAATAGAACTTCCCTATTTTATTTGTCATCTTTCAATTTCCTGTAGATAAACTTATTTTTGTTATCTATTGTTCAGTTTTCAAAAATATGCAGTCCTGGATGTTAAAAATAAAATGCAGAATAAATGAATGCGTATAATAAACTCTAATAAAAACTTCTATTGATTTCTAACAGCGTCACTCTTACCTATATCACCTCATCACAAGTTTTTGCCATAAAGTTGATGATTTCACATTCTTTTATGGGTCATTAAATAAAGTTGTTATGGGCCCTCATTAAAGGACTTTTTATTAGGTTATTATAAAGTTTACACTCCAGAGAGAGGATGTTTGTGACACACACGAAATAATATCAATTTGCTTTAGCAATTAACCAACAGAAATTAGCTTAAATTTTTGAAGAGTCCACGAAACAGCACCAGTGGTTATTTGTCCATGGGAGCGAAACAGAAAACCTTTGTGAATTAAACTTAAAGAAGGATATTTAATTAATTACGCATTGTGCATAATTTTTTATGACACAGAATGTCACTAGTCTTTATTATTTATTGACAACATTAACAGATTCCTTTCATTTTATTCGCTAACCAACTAATAAACTAAGAGATGCAAAGCAGTAATTGTCTTATCCTAAACCAACAAATTATGAATTTACTTTTTCCAGGAAGTACAATTGGATGTAGCTCCCTCAGAATTCGTAGAATCGAATGAAAATAATCAGTTACTTTAACACAAATCAGAAGAGTTGTTTGGAAGCTATGTACAAAGTATATGTACGCTTGTTACAGATTAAAGTTGGGTTTATTTACATTGCAAGTTAGAATTAAGGCTGGTCGGTATATAAATTGGCGGTAACAACACTGCTAGACTGACCAAATCCTAAACTATCGATTCGCTGTCGTAATGCAGGTTGGCAGAAGTCCAGGACAAATTCAGGACTCATTTAACTATGCCCATGCAACGTTACAAGAATTTATTAGCAGCATGACTGCCTCTTGGACGGAAACTTCATCTATAAACTGCTGCGAGAAGTCAATGCTAGCAAAAATTATAGCTTAGGGCCAATAAATGTCCTAAATCGAAAAATTTTTCGATACTTTCAGCTTCACTTTATTCTTTTAGCTAATCTACACAGGATGCGCTACATTTTTCGTAATAGTTTAATGGGATGTCTAATGTTATATGAACATTGGTTGCTACAAATTTAATTATTATGCTTATTTGGACGAGAAAATTAAATACATAAAATTCGACCCAAAATATGAGTAATGATAAGGTCAGGGGGTTTATCTACTTAATCAATTGCTTTGATTGCAAATTTTATTCGCTTTTTTGAAATGTAGGTGTATTTACCTAACATTTTTTTGTAATGGGTTTATAAAAATCTGAATTTAAAGAGAAAGAGGCGTTGGTGTCAAACAGTGAAATTTTTAGTCATAATTCCACCACCATGAAAAGCAAGAATATTTCATTCAGAGTCTATTATTATTCTCAATAACATTCTCTAAAATTTGTTACTGTTCAGGACGAGGTCGTTGGATGTGGACTCCCTCCTTCGAGATCAAAAAAGCTAAAATCTGACGTTTGTTTTAGTCAGTATTTAATAAATTTTAAATAGGCAGAATTTTTTATTTTGATCCCTCGCCCCTTTTCAAAATCCTAGATCTGCCCCTGACCTAGCAATCATATTAGATTACCTTACAGAATTTTCAGTATTATTCCTGATGTTTTGTTTTTTTTTTCTCTCTTCGGAATTCGTGTAGGTACTTAATTATTTAATAGAGAAGCCAACAGCCAAAATACGAACTGTAAATGCATTTGTTTATTTTTCTAACATATTACATTTTTATTCGTAGTGGTCCAGAGCATTTTCGAATTAAGAGCACCTTTATATCTGTACGTATATCGTACACGTCAATTTATCAATATCCAATTACGTACAGACACGCGGCCCCTGACAGTGAAAAAGGGCAGTAACCCGGCCTGTTATATACGTGTAGGTTTATTAACATTACCTACCAATCGCTGAAGAAAAGTATCAGGTGTCTAGGATGGTGAGTAATAGATAATATAATGAGTGAAATTTTATCTCATGTTGTTTCCTCTTCTCCAACAACAGAAATTTGGTATGGGCACATAATAAAATTGTATTAAATTAATAAAACAATTATTTTTTTAATTTTTAAAAAAAAAGACACATTAACAGCTCCAAAAGAAATACATTTACGAAGATTAGAATAATAACCAAGAATATTTTTTCAACCGCATTGTGAGATGTATAAATACAATTTTTAAATTATTTTCTGAGATGAATAGGGTTCTTATATTTCTTTTGTGAGATGAATAGACCTTTTAAATTAATTTTGTGAGATGTATAGATAAGGTTCTTAACCTTCTTTTTGATAGGTATAAGATTCTTAATTTTTTGTGTGTGATGGTATAGAATTCCTAATTTTTTTTTGTAAGATGTGTAGGATTTTTAAATTTCTTTTGTGAAATGTGTAGGATTCTGAAATTTGAAATTTAGTAAGTATGAACAATTTTATCAGGTTAAACTATCTAGAAATCGTATTTCAAATTATTGCCGAAAATTGAAAAATCCTTATTTTGCCAAGTTTATACACATGACTTTCAAATAACTTTCTCAATCAAAAGGAGATTATACATGCCTGAGAAGCAAAAGTCCTAAATTTTACTATAAAAATAGTATTTTAGAAGAAAATTCCTATTATAAATAACTCAAAAATTGGTGCAGTTAATGTGCTCATTCGATAAAAACATTTTTCTTCGTGAATAACTTTAAACCCGCCCTGATTTTCAGTAAACTGTAACGTATCATGAATCTTGTATAAATTTAAGTAAAGAAGAAGTGCAGTAAAATGAGAAAATATTACGAAAGAAACGAGAAAGTTGGTGCTTTTGTTTTAAAATTTTCTAAACTGTTGGCATTGTGCTGTAACCAACATAGAAAGGAAATCCACTATAAAGCGATTACCATCGTTGTCTAAGCGCGACTTTTCAAAACATGCAGGAAACTTTAAATTTTTTTCTTATGCAACCGCGATCCGGCGAAGAATCATCTCATTGTTAACTATGAAACAGCGGATGCCAACAGTGATTACTTTTAACGAATAAATTAATTAAAAAATGAAAACGTTCATTCGTATAATAGGCAATAGCAATTATTGAATAATACATTCGGTAAATGATAATTAATATCGACAATCCATTATTCATATTGGACGTTCAAATATAGAATTACTCTATACGCATTCCTCAAAACTGCTCTAACAAAAAATATTATCCTCTTCTTAGACTAAATGAAAGAACTGTTTTTGCCTAATGGTACATGGCTTCCTCCGCGGGGAATTGAAGAAACTTTAAAAAACAGAAGATACGGTGAAAATATCAGTTTAACCAGCAAAAACAAAACTCTTTGATGTTAACATTATCTTTTAATTTCAAGTATTACACAGACGTAGAGCATATATTATGTATATTCTTGAGATATTAAACAAATTCCTTACTTTAAAGAACTTTGGTAGCATTAAAACGTAACGTAAATTAAGATTATTATAATAATTAAACCCCTTTGTTTTCTCCGTAGAAAGTTTCCTAATTTATTTTATTAATTTGCTTTTGTCCTGATTGTTCTATGTAATTAATATTAATTGTACATTCGATATGACTTACCTTGAGCGGGTGCGTAAATATTGAGATAGAGGCAGTCTTCGCTTTGATTTTTAAGGTATGGGAGCAATCTCTTCAAATATTCCAATCTCCCTTTCGGCATCTTCTCCAGTGCCGCAGTTTCATTAGAAATGTCGGGCAGTTTTTGGGGACACACGGGACTGAGTTTGTCCGAAATTCGAATTCCATCCCAAGGACTCGGGGCTCGTGTTGGGCTGAATCGGTTCGACATCGTCGGCGGTGTAGCGTAAGGAACGCCCAAGAATACCTCGATCGGTTTTAGGTATCGATATTGATCCATCGGCACTAAAAGTCCTTGTAAACTACCGTAACGGGTGTGCACAATTCTGGTGCTGATTTTCGCGTTTTTGAAAATGTTGTTGCTCCCTCTTGTGGCCAAGATCACCAGGGAAATGAGAAGGAGTCTGAACGACTCTTTGACGCCTTCACAAAACATCGTTTGTAGCAATATCTTGAAAGAAAATTTACAATGTTACTGAGAAGAAGTTCGAGAGTTTTATAAGGGGTGGTTCATACAAAGAATGTCACCTACTGAGTAATCAAAAGAAAACTTAGCCATAAATCAACTCTATTACCTAATGTTAATTGATTACTAGTCATTAGGTGTCAATATTAAAGGCAATCAATGTCCAGTGTTAATTACAGATAAGTAAGTACTGTCCTGATTACCTTATATCGACGAAAACATTGCAATTTGATGGACCCGAGTTCCTTCAGTGTGTTTTTGTCGGTTTTGCCTGAAGCGTGGAAGACATGACGTAGGTGGAACGGGAGTGATTCGGGAAGCTATAACGCGTTCCTCCGTCCGACGACGCCTGTGACGGTGACCACGACAGGGATAGTGACGACAATAGATGGACGTCCATTCTTTTACGGCCTGTCCCTTGTCTGGTCAGATAGCCGTTACAGCGACATTGGGGCATCTGTAACAAAACGTTTAATTAATTTCGAAAACAATGCGGCGCCCGATGATAAACATGCTCCCGCCTCCACATCACTTCCTGACACTCCCGATTACGGAGCGCTTGCTTTCTCTGGCATCGTATCATGCTTGCCTTGGTGACTTTCGTTAAGTCAATCATAATAAATTGGTCAATGGGAGCAAAATATCTAATTAACAGAATCTAGGTCACTATTACAGAAATTTTAAGTATACGGGTAAGCTACATAATCTATATTCAAATTCTGAAACAAAATATTTATTCTCACATCAAATAGATCTTTATCATTGTACCTGTTGTCATTAAATAATTATTCCTCCAAAATAATGAGTTTTCTAAATTTATTATGATGTCCAAATTTTGTCACGTTATGCCAGATAAAATGTCGGATGTTAGATATTCTTTAAAAATTTACAGAACTCCATTCAAAGGAAACAAAAATATTTTCGACAAACTTACGTTTTCTAATAGAAATGTTCTAACATAAGCCGATACTACGAAACAATGTAAGCCTTTTTTAACGTTTGTTTTAAGGTGAATTTCCAGCCGGCGCTTGTTAATCACGCGACTTTTTTAAAGCGTGCTAGGGTGGTGTCACGCAAAAGCATATTTCAAATGACGACCCACCACGCCATTATAAAAGAAGTTTCGTGGCAAATAATAATCACCATACTGTAATTCTTAAAATACCTAAGTTATTAGTGTATAACAATATTCATTTGATGAATTTTTCATTAGTAAAAAATGAACATTTGTTTTTCAATTCTAAAAGCCGCTAATGTTAAACTGCTTTGGTTTTTATCTGCTCTATTTTTCTTGATGTGATAGCTACTATGTAAACATAAAAGCTTCCGCTACCTCTACTTTGTGGATTCAAGCATTCCAGTTTGCTCTCACGCTTCACTACACCATCCCGAAAGAGAACAGCGAAAAAGAGGTTGCTAATCAATGTCATTTGGTAGGCGTCAAGATATAAACGCGAACATAAATTCTGAACAAAGTGGCTGAGATTTTTCTAAACAAAGTTTCAATCTTGATGTATAAACAGCTAGGTCCAACAACCCATAAAAAGAAGCGTAAAATCTAGCAAATGAAATCCGCTGTTGCATTCGTAATTTTTTTATCAGAACAAAATCCGACCAAATTATTTTTATGGTGTAGTATGTGTAGAAGATTCTATACCATCGTAGAGCAACTAAGCCATAGGATTATTAATAAATGACAAGGAATTTTTACTTAAAAAAAAAACATTAATTATACAACACAACACAACTCAAGCAATCCTATAACCTACAGTCTAGTACAGGGATGGCGAACCACAAGTGGCACGTTTGAAAATTTTGATGGCACGCACAAAAACAAATTTTTTTTTTAAGTTATCTTTTTTAATAGAAATGAATTAAAAATTATTAATCTACACTTAATTTATAGTTTATGATATAAATTTGTAGTACTGAATACCTGTCTTAGAATGTTAACTAGAACCGTCAAATTATACATTTTATTATTAAAATATCGCATGAATTCTTTTGAAGTATATACAGATGCGCATTAGATAAAAAAATTTGCGTATCCAGTTTCGCCTTCTTAAGGTATTTGAATGTTGTTGCTGTCGCAGCGCTCGAATCAAAATTTATTCTATATCCTGATACAATACCATTTGAAAAATTAAATTTAAAAGTCCTTGAGTGGTTAAATTTTAATGAATTAGAAATGGAATTAGTTGAATTTTAAGAACCAAAAATTTGTTGATATAATAAATCATTTAGAAATTATTGAAAGTAACCGATTATTGGATAAAATAAATAAAATTGCAGATGATGAAATTTTAACTATACATGGAATTCAGTTCCTGACATGTTTAATTGTTTAAAACTTTAAAAATATTAGCAAAGGCAATTTTATCAATATTTTCATCGACGTGGGCATGTGAATCTCTATTTTCAGAACTAAATTTTATAAAAAATAAATATAGGAATAGAATGACGGATGAGTCGAGCTCTGCATGCGTACTGTTGAAATTAACTAAATATGAACCAGATATTAAATCTTTATCATCTTGTGTACAACAACAAAAATTATATTAAAATCAATTTTTTTTTAACGTGAATTTTGTTTCTAGCATATTGCTTTTTTTAAACATTGATTAATAAAAAATTGTTTAAAGATGAATTGCTTCTGTTTGTTTGTTTAATTATACTTACGTATAGTTTCACCACGCTAACATTTCGAATGAAATTTTATTGTGGCACGTTACCTATTTAAAAAAGAATTTTTATAACTTTGTGGCACGGACATCAAAAAAGGTTCGCCATCCCTGGTCTAGTACAAAGCTGACTGAATAGGCGGAAGGTGGGTTTTAGCATCCCTTTAGGATTTTCATTTAGATAGATTAAATGCTAATGTAAAGAAGTTGTTTACTAAACAATGTGCTTAAGGATGGTTTATTACATATTTTTTTTTTAGAGAATATAAGTATTATATACCAACGTAGTCAACACATAATTTCATTTTTCCGTTAAATTTAAAAGGAAGAGGCGTGTTAAATGGTGGTGGCTGTCGGCATCGAAACGATTTATGGTAATTAAATAAATAATGTTAAACGACTATTAACCTGAAAGTATGGTGCAGTAAAAACATGGACAAGTAACGGTCTGTCAAGTTGAAAGCTCTGACAGTGTAGATATTTAATTTAATCCAACGATCTCATAAATGTCTAGCAAAACGACATTGCAATTAACGTAGTGGAAGTGGTAGGTCCTATTTCAAAATAAATCGTGTTAATTTGCATTTTCGTTACACCCGAAGTGCGATTCTACTTTTTGGCTTCACTCTCTCTCTCTCTCATTCAGGTTCTCCGCAAAAACGCTCACAGGCCCCATTCTAAATCGCCTTTTAAATGAAAAATCTTCGTCAGAACATGATCACAATGGAACGCGAGAGGACTTGGCTCGGTAATGTAAATCGCGTTTCAGTTATGCTAATCTGTCTCGTAAATTACATCAAAATTGAAAATGTTTAATTAAGTTATCTTTTATGTCGAACATGCGTGACATTTTTAGTTTTTAGATCACGTCCGTATGGTCAAAGCGTACGTACAAAATCCCATTTTTATGAAAATAACTGGCGAAATTCCTTTTCCACAAATTCGTGATGAAATCTGAACCCATCTATGTAGCGAAAACAGAAAGAAATTAATTGTGAAACATTGTTGAATAGTTTTTGTCAAAAAAAAACATGTATTTTTTTAAAATATCTAAAATGAAATAAGAACTAAGTTATATTTACGTTATTTTGTAAATGTATTCGTATAGGTAGGTATATTGCTCTTCGAAGTAAAATAAAAATTAAAAGGTGGGATGTGAAAATAATGTCTGTTTTAAAATGAAATATTACCATGAAAGAAAGTAGTCATTTATTTAATTTTACAGTAGAATTTATATACGATACTGTATTACGCTCTTGGGACTGTCAACACGGAGTTGAATAAGTAATATCTACCACTATTTATAGCATAGGTCATAAATTACAAGAAATATAACCACCATCTCTCATTTTTCTTAATAAAATAAATTTTCGCAATTCCACAAGAGTTTTAAAACCCGTTGCCTAACTTATTGATTGTATTGAATCTAATTTATAGTTTCTATTTCCCAATAAAAAAAACTATCCCATTATCTACCTCTACAGTTTCCTAAATTTTCAATTGATTGCTCTCGGTGATGGTTACGAAAATAAATTAGTTCGATGCGAACAATCGCGATGTGGGAAATGAGATGGTTTTTCACGGCCGACATTTTATTTAGCGATTCGAGGCTAACTCTGCTATAATGCGAGGAGGGTGAGTGAGTGCAATGACCGTAGAGAGGCGTTCGCATGCATCGAGGCTAAAAGTATAGCCCATTTAACAGTTGATTTGTACTGTTTAAAGCACAACAATTAAAGTTGTTCGCAACGTCCACATTTTCCTTTTAAATTAGGTGCCGCCAGCAACTATATTCTCTACGTTCTAATTGCCCTAGTTAGCGCTGTTTAAAGGGAAAATTGTTCTGTTATCACTTTTATAATAAGAAGGATGTTTATATTTTACACATGAGCTAGGTACTCAGATTGATATTCAACAAATTATGTAAGTATTACTGTAAAGGAAGAAAACTGATTGTGCTTATAGTCAAGAAGTGGAGTCAAAGAATCTTTACATTTAAAAAATTTTACAGGAGAGCAGATGAAATGTCATACAAAGCGCTATAACCTAGAAACATCAATAAAATTTTTTAATTTTTTTAACACAAGTAAAATTATCATTAATTTACTTTGTAAAAATTAAATTAAGAAATTAATATCGTTCCTTCAATAAAAAAAAAAAATATTGGACTTGCTACTCTTTGGTTTTGATGATGGACTTAATATTTTAGTGACTTACGATAATATGAAAAATTGCCAGCATACGTTGACTTAATTCTCTTTGGCCCAAAACTTTGTTTTATTGCATTAAGACTTAATATCCACGAGTCTGGACTTAATATTCTACGCAGTTCACAAATTCAGAGCCAATGAGTACTATGTGACTTAACACTAAAATAATGGTTACGATTTTTATATTTCTCATAAGTGGAAAATAGTAAGAGCCCCTCACACAATCTACCACAGAATAAGATGTGGACTTAATATGGTTTTATAAGTGCTTTCTCAGAAACGAAGCAAGTTAGGGCATAATATCCTTTACCATAACAAAGAACATAAAATTATAGGCGGGAAATATGTAAAATACAATTTTTAGCAAAAAGGGACTTAATACAGTCTGGTTCTAGGGTACAGATATAGATATGCATAAGTGTTACACAATAAGAATTTTCTGGAACCAGATATTTTTTGATATTTCGGCTTTTCGAACAAATCAATAAATACCTTTGTACGTTGTAATCAGTGGCGGTTTTACTGTAGGTGCATTTGTTCTGTAAACCCCCTTAAAAATTGAACTAGTTACACCATATAATTTTATCCTTTTAATATTTATTATATTATTGATGATTATCGTACAATATACATCTCTTTTACCATTTCATAGTTCTTAGTTACAAAACACCAACCCGTAACCCATAGAAAATATTTAAATTTTTGTTGTGTCGCTGACGACTTTACCTAACTTTTTTGGTTCAAGTTTGATTCTGAACATATCACGAGAGCGATACTCCGTTTAGGCATGGGTAACACACAAAATTTTAGTGTGTCGATACAGTAACACTGATACCGCGTGCTGTATCAACACACTGTTTCAACACAATTGTTTCATATGACACAGTAAAAGATTCACATACGCAATCGCAGTTTTGAAACGATTGCTGAAACGTGCTGAAACAGAAAGCGACACGTTTGCATGATACGTATACCATAGTGGCGATAGCGTTAGGCTTATGTTAAGTTCTGCATAAACAGAGACAGTTCTCACATAAAATATAAAAATATTGTTTGAATTAGAAAATTATTTATTAGAACGATAAGTAATACATTAAATTTGTGTTAAAAAAATTAAAAGTGTGAAACTTTTTAACTTGAAATAAAAAATAAAGTATAAATACAAGACGGATTATTTATTTACTTATACCTACATAAATAAAATATTGTTTTGCATTATTGTTTCTTGTCAGTTTCACATATCTATGGTTTCATCTTTTTAACCCACACTTCTATTATCTATGGGACTGGCTTAAAGTTGATTCGTAACTTGTAAGCAAGCTTGCGACTGTCTGATACGACAAACCGCGAAAAACGACACCAACCGATACAACACGACTCAATGATACACTCTATGGCATCTGAAACCGTCTAACACTGACGACACGATGACACCCAACGATACCCACTGATTCCCATACAAGCGAACCTCAGCTCGCTCGTGTGTCGCAACTGTGTTAAGTGTCATTGGTTTCATATGAGCTGTTTCAACACACCTGACACACTGAAAAGTGTCAACACTTTTGTGTGATACGACACTGTGTTACCCATACCTAACTCCGTTTGATGTCCATATGTTAGAGAGAGAGGCGTCGGACGCGTGAAATAGAAGATAAAACACACTCAACATACAGAGTTTAGGTGCACTGCACGAGAAGCCGGAATCAGCCGGAATAATGTCGTGCTACGTCGGCACGGCTACCCGACATTCTGCCAGGGTTTTGCAACTTCGGTTAGCCTGCCACCTGGTGAAAATGTCCAGTACGAGTCATTTTTAAAGGCTCTGGAAGCTAGTGTTGGTAGGAACCGATAGTAAAAAAATTATGTTCAGAAGCATGTTCAAATTTCAGAGTGCAAAGTCCACTAATTGTAAATGACGCACAATTTATTGTACAATAGGTGTTAATTAAAATATTACGTAAATGATGGAGTCGTGTTCGGTAAAATATATTAAAGAAAATTCAAATAATTTTCAAAATCGTTTAGAAATAAAGAAAAGGGGTCCACCTCGCCCAAAACTACAGCTGACACAAGAGTGTACCTTAAAAAATAAAAAATTCAAACGTGTGTTTAAAGTAGAACAGTATAAAAAAAACTTCGTGGTTGTGTGGGTGTAATAAAATAAACGCATTATTTTGCTTTCCGTGCCTGATTTTTGCCGGTAATCCTAATGAAAGTGTTGAGTGTGCTTGCTAATTCAAAACATAGACGAATGGATTTCCAGTATAAGTAAACGTAAGGTTTTTATTTATTGTGTTATTAAATGCCATAAGTATTTTTTTCTCCTAAAAATATTAAAAATCTTCGCCTGCGGCGCATTTGCAACATTGTGAAGTACGCTTCATGTTCTGATATTACCTACATGTTATTAACTTTGTGAACCCCCTTCGTATTCGACCACTAGCCGCCACTGGTTGTAATTCTACTAAATTATGAGCTAAAAATACCGCGTAAAAAATTGACTGTAGCTCTTAATCTGTGATAAAAAGGTACACGTGTCACCTGTGATTTTAGTCCAGAATATGATATCTCCTCCATAAGAGAATCAGAAAAATTCGGGGTTCTTCAGCGTTAGAAAATATGCTCCCTTTTGTTATGAATCTTGGTAGACTTCTTTTATATTTATTATAACTACTCCATCCCCACTGGTCTTAAGGCGGTGATATAATGGTTGAAGCTTTCTTTGAGATCTAGACTGGCCAATGGAAAATTTTTATGAAAATCCCATTTGTTATTCCACAGGCTTTTTCTGACGCGTTCAAGTTTCTTATTTTCGTTTGAACAGTTAATAAGGTAGGTACTTAGATGATTGTTGGGAAATTGAATTGGGGAAACACCTTTTAGTGAAATATACATATTCTATTTCCTATTTGACGTTTTATGTCGGTAGGCATAATTAGAAAAGTTAAATTATCGAGCCTTAAGCCCCTAAGAATGTACTGCCTATATTTTGGAAAAGCTTTAAATTTTCCTAGATACCACTTTTTCCTTTTAAGTTTGATGGAAGCTTTCAAAGGAACTTATTCGTTTTTTTTTATAATGCCGAAAATACGTGAAGGTGCGGATACATTAAATATTTCGCAGCGTTTCTCGTTGTTGAAAGGAACTTGACAATTTCGTTGCCAAAGTTGTAAGGGATTAAAAACGGAAAATGCGGAACTTATGTCAATTAGGTGAAAACCGAACCCCAAATTCAATCCCAGTTGCCGCTACGTAGTCGTGATATTAATTGACTTAAGAGTGAAAAGAGAATTTCTCTGAGGCTGATATTGTTTACCAGAAGTTTTCCAACGAAAATTTCGGAATTAAACTTGATAAACTACGAAATTTCCTTCCAACTCGACGCCTTCGCGAAATTATCTTCTACATAATTTGTGTATAAACTGATTACGCCCTTTGTTCGGTTAGGTGTACAAATACACATTGTACTTACCTACCTACTACCTACGATAAGCTTGCTAAAGCGAATACGTTTAGGCGTTTTAATAATTAATTACAATTAAACCACTGGTGATGTTCTTATTGTTCGCACAACGAGCAACTATGCTTACTCGAACCTTTTTATTTCATCTCAACAAACTTTTCTAATCTGCCATTAAATCGGGCGCATCCTTATTCAACATTCATTACTCCTGACAAGGAGCAAGCGTTTACCATATGGCTTTAGTAGCAAAGTTAAATTAGAACTAAATAGATGCACGAGATACCTGCTCTGAAAGCAAATTGATAAACTGCACTAGACGACTGTAGTCATATTACAGTGTGATGTAAAAACTAAGGGTTTGTGAACAATTTAATAATGTTTTGTCATTTTTAGAAGATTTGTTTATATGAAAAAATAAATAGATTACATTTCTGATGTATTTATTTTGAGATTGTATACTTTGTCACCGTTTGTAAACAAAAATTCAACAAATACCGGAATAATATCGTGTAGTGATAAGTTTCCTGTAGGGCTATAAAATTCTTTAACAACATTTCTTTTTCCGATTCGAAACTACGATATCAAAACAATGGTATATGTAAACGAAGGTTTGTTCAAACGCGTGGAAGGGAAACTGTGGAGAGCCTTTTGTTTAGTGAACGGTTCAGGTTTCACAAATGATATAATTTTTAAGGCGTTCTTCCCGCAAATGCAACACAAAGCGGATAACATTTTGGGGACGACGAAACTAGAGGCATAGACGCCATCGGCGGCAACGTAAATCAGTGCCATTGTTTTCGTAGAAGTGAATTCGTAAATTTTCGCTGAACAAAAGCTCTTCGGATGCAGAATACTCGGCCACTGTTTGTCATTATTAATCTCGTCGGTTTTGATGTGTTTACTGCTCTCAATAAAATTAAAATTTCACACTTATTTCATACGGTAACTACAATTCTTCCAAACGTTTTAAAAACGATATATAGCAAACTAAAAGATACTTTTAGTATTTTTTTATGGAATTTATCTCATGAAAAATAAAATATTCCTGCCACACATCAAGACTGTCGAAGTCGAAGGCATCTCTAATGTATTGTAAATATTTAAACACGTTAAGTATAAATATTCGATGATTAAATAATGTCGATGGATTGCATTATACAGTCTAACAAACAAAAAGATTGAAAATTGATTAAACGCCACAGGACAATATTTATTTTGTGAACCTACAAATAAGTTGTGTTGTGTGTTTTTGAATTGACTAAATATATTTTTGTGAAGAAGCCTTTCTTTGGGATTTGCCTCTATAGTGATTTGCAGGGCTTAATCTTTCCTGTTTCCTTCCAGCAATTTAAGATTTATGAACCGTAAAAGCCATGTTGAATAAATTACAGAGACGTTGGTAAAAGAAACCGTCTTGGTATTAACAGCTTATAAATTCTGCATATATACTTAACTCAGCATTTCAGCAAGCTGTAAAGAAAACCAACAATTCTGTACTTTAAATTAGTTAAGATTTTCTGACTGACGACCCTCTGACGATAATCGGCCTTATTCTGTAACTCAATAGAAATGTAGGCATCGAATCGAAATGTGAGCAAATCGAAATGTCCCCACTTCTATTGCTCTTGTTCATTTCGACGTTCGGTATTCTGTAACTAAAGTAGACGACGTGACAATCGAAATTTATGATTTCTACAAGACGTTCAGGCCTATTCTGTAACTCCAAATCGAATAGAGATGCTTGAAATCGAATAGAAATGGTGGGGTAGAATAGAAATTGTATGGAATCGGTATTCTGTAACTCCTCGAATCGAAATGTAAAGTCGACCATCGAAATATGACATTTCGACTGCATGGAAGCTGTCGAAATCGTTATTTCGATGGTAGAAAGCTCTTCACACATGCGCCTACTGCTTAAAGTGGTTCTTAAGGCAGTGTGAATTTCTCTACCTGCTAAGGGTTTCACTGGACATCTGGTTTACCCTTGGGTACGTCACTCTCAATTCTCGGTATTCAACACAAATTTGCTTTATTAGTTCGGTTAGGTTAAAATAACCAACTGTCAGATGGTTACTAAGGCCCATATTCGCATGAAAAATGCAGTGTTGCCGCGTTTTTCACCTAACGTCTTGTAGAAATCATAAATTTCGATTGTCGCGTCGTCTACTTTAGTTACAGAATACCAAAAATCGACGTTGAAAGACGCAGTAGAAGTGGGTACATTACGATCTCTCCAGATCTCGATTCGATGCCTACATTTCTATTGAGTTACAGAATAGGCCTGAATAGGTGAAAAACGCGGCAACATCATGCGAATATGGGCCTTAGTAACCATCTGACAGTTGGTTGCTTTAACCTAACCGAACTAATAAAGCAAATTTGTGTTGAATACCGAGAATCGAGAGCGAAGTACCCAAGGGTAAACCAGATGTCCAGTGAAACCCTTAGCAGGTAGAGAAATTCACACTGCCTTAAGATACACTTTAAGCAGTAGGCGCATGTGCGAAGAGCTTTCTACCATCGAAATAACGATTTCGACAGCTTCAATGCAGTCGAAATGTCATATTTCGATGGACGACTTTACATTTCGATTCGAGAAATTACAGAATACCGATTCCGTACAATTTCTATTCTACCCCACCACTTCTATTCGATTTTAAGCATCTCTATTCGATTTGGAGTTACAGAATAGGCCTGAATGAAGTTTTTACTTATGTAAGTAGTTCAGATAGGACAAGGCTTTGGAAAATTTCCTAAGGACGATGTGCACGTGCACAATTTAATAAATATTATTTTCACAATTCACAATAATTTCGACTAAGCATCTACACCTACTCTTTAAATATTTGTACAACTTGTAGGTAACTGCGATTATTTGCGAACCAAAACAGATAATGCTAGTATAAATCTTCCCTATGGTATGGTAATATATATTTCCACTTAATTTTTGGTGTGTAATGAAATGACCTCAATGTAACCAGTCAAAAAGCAAAGTCTATCTTTCATTTAATTTGGAGGATAAAATTGAAATATCATATTTACCCGTTTATAATGATGTACGTCCATAAAATTTCATAATAGGGACGTTTTACAAACAAGGGTTGGTTTTAGTCGTCGCCATACCGGAGTAACTCGTCCGTATTTTATTACACGAGGCATGAATTAATGGCCTGCGTAATTTAATAAATTCATAACGTTGTGGGTGGTAATTCATTTGTCTGTTTATAACCTATAATATATGTATACATAAAAGCAAACCCTCCGCCCTTATAACTTTCACTAAACGGACGAAATAAATTAATTGATATGAATTGTGCCCTCAGTGGATAATCTGCGTATTGATTTTAAAGGCTCCCATAAACGAAGTGCAAATGAATTGCCACAGCTTGATTTCAAGAAATCTTCACGCTATATAGTATCCTTTTGGTAAAATTATTTTTGAAATGTACAATCTCTCTAACTAGAATATTTTTAATATCTAACCAAATATTATGTACCTACACGAGATGAGCTTTATAAAACAGTAGCAGAAGTTTAATTATTACTTATTTATTCAAAATTTAGAAATAAAATATCCTAAATTTTTACTTTTTTTGCGCCTTATACGCTTCAGTTTCTTCAAACTGAATTTCCCAGAAAATTTTTAGATTTGTTTGGTTCCCAAAATGTGTTTTATTTTGTATTAGAAGTTCTTCCAGGCATTTCTATGGTGACATTTATATCAAAAACCTTTCAAGAATCGTTGGAACAAAACAAATAAATATACTTGTGTTTTTTTTCTTCGGTGCCCAGCCATACCTTCCGGTAAAAAAATTGTCTTAAGTAAAGAATGCTGTTGAAAGCTACCACCCTTTGCTTGTAAATGTACCATCCTACGTGATCGTACCGAGATTGCCGCATACCTGGAAAGGAAAAAAAAATAAGGAAATGGGAGAAACAGTGCTTGCAAGATCCCGTAAATCCAGGAACTGAACTTCCGGAATACCTTTCTCTTTCTCTCTCGTACGTCACGCAGCGTACACACTACCGAATGAGCACTTAGCGTTTCCACATCTTACCTACTATCAGCTTAGAAGAAGAAAAATTCGCGTCATTAATTTTCATCTGTCTTATTTTACGAGATTTGGCCTGTGGCGATGTCGCGTCATCAGTCCTATTCACTCACCTTCTTAGCGACATATCACGTAACCGGCAACCAGGGGTGGTTCGTTATTATAACAGAATAGCAAATTTTACAAGGGAAAGTATTAATGTGGCAAAAATTTTCTTTTTCTGCTGTATACTACTGAGGTGTTACATAATACAAAAATATTTTTGATTTGAACCCTTGTAAAGTCACTCACACGTTTTAAAACTTTCCTAGTGAAGTGATGGAAGTTTTCGAAAATTTTATAAAACACTACATACAAATGTTCACATAAATCTTGGTTTTCTGATAGGATAGGCAACTATTAACGTAAAATAATGGCCTTAACTTCTAAAATTCAATAAATACAGTTGCTTGATGTTCATTACGGTAATAACAAAACAAATAATAAAAATAAATAGTGTTTGAGTTGGTATTATGTTTAATTTGACGTGCCGCCATTGTTATAAATCTACACCTCTGGTGAAAAAAAAACTGAATCCTGGTTGGTTTTATTGCATGCCTATACTTCTTTGTCGGATTAACTCGTCTGCAAAAACAGTTATTTGTGCGGAAAGAGGCCTTTACTTAAGGCCCCGACGATTTCTTTTCCTCCCTAGAATCCTTAGGTCTTAGACAGAATAAATGTAAACTTTATGAGCATTCTCGGGAGTTTTATGCTACAGAATGGACACGTACAGAAATTGACAATAAATTGTATGGCTCGTTCTGGACCAAAAACCGTACTTTCGTTTAGTTATTCTTGTTTACTTCTTTTGTATTAGTTAATTGGAAACAATTTATCCATAATATAAAAAATAGGATACTAATTATTTTTCAGAACTATTTTTCTGTAATACCCATCTAACATTTTACGATTTTCGATCTGTAGGTACAGTGTTTTAAAACTCCGTGTACATAGAGCAGCGTTCCTATTAAAAACTTTTATTTAACTTGCAATATATGTTTGTTCGGGTGGAATCTTGCTACTCAATTTTGAAGCAGATATCTTCAACCGATTGAACTGAAATTTTGTATACGCATTTAGTTTGGATGACAATACACGATACGCTGCGTGACGTCATTCTAAATCCAATATGGCGGACCATCCAAGATGACGGAATAGTTATTTTTAATGCATTTCTACAATATGGGTATCAAATGAAAGGGCTTGCCGAGAATAATTAGAAAAATATTCTGACATCACTGTTAATCCAATATGGCGGACTTTTAGAGTTTTTTATGCTTTCTTATAGTATGGGTATTAAATGAAAGGGTTCGCTGAGAATAAAAAGGCAGATTAAAACAAATATGGTAATTGTAAGCCTCATTGCTCTAATCCACCTGAAATTTGATGTAGAGACCTCGATTATTCTTGAGGTAGATTTTTTTGAGCCTGTAATATCGATTGATTAACTTTGACTTGTGTGATTTGGCGAGATGGGCGTCAGTAGCATTGGTCTGGAACCTGTCTAGGAGAAGGACAACTCCAAAATCAAACAATGATGCGTTTAATGAGATGAACAGACTCAGAAACCTAGCCAGCAATAACTAAAAAGTCAAAAATAAATTAAAAGCAAAAAACCTTTTTTAAAAAAAGGTTTTATAGATATGCTCTAAAAAGAAGAAAATAAAATATTCCTTTAAAATTTTAACTATCAACTTATAACCTCATTATACACAATTTATATGATCATAAAAGCTTGTCGCGCGATTTACTTGTGTAAATAAACTAGTACCTATTTAATTGAGTAACTTAATCTGCTAAGTTTAATTTTTTTTAAATTTTAGCAAACCTCGCGACAAGTTTTTATGATCATATAGTAGAAGATCCGAACCTAAATCGACCTTCACCGAGCTGATAATAGAACGAAACATATTTTATCATGAATTTAGTATATTAGAAAACATATTAAAAATGGGTTCGCTAAAAAAATCCTGGACAGACTATTTTTAATTATTTTTCAAAAAATATTTTTAATTAAATGTTGCAACATCAGGATAATAAAAAAATTTTGTCCTGACTGAAAGTATAAAACGTATAGAATGTGCACCCGTTGGGTTGTCTACTATTTACCTGGGCGAACTACTGGATTGTCAGGTATACACAGGTATATCGATGCCAGTTACTTTCACTGGATTGGATAATTAAAAAAATTTTATATCATCATAAGCGCTGTTTAATTGCGAACACGTTGATATAGGGTTGTCTACGAAAATTCCGGTCCTATTAGGGGTTTGCGAATTTTAAAGATTTTAATTTCAACGCGCGTGGAAATGTGTGACAGAAAGATCCGAGGTAAGTATACTGTGTAATAATAAAGGACCCAACATCGCAGTCGCTTGTGATGGGACCCTGAATAGTAGAAAGTGCGCATGCTCGGTGTGTAAACTATGGAGGGTAGAGGTGTACTTACTGAATACTCTGTACAAAAAATTTTAAATTCTTCATTGTATTTGTTTCCTAGAACGGTTACTTTTTTGTAACACGTGGTGTGGTAACCCAAGAAATCGAGTACTGCTTTGGTTAGTTCAACTTCATGATATTTAAAGTTTTTTTTTTACGAAAAGTTAGCTTTAACGAACAATTTTTAAAAGTTTCATCAGTAAAATCACTTAAAGAATTGTCCGAGCCACACAAAAAACACGCACTGTTTACTATATGAAGGGTAGTAGAGGTACCTCTACCCTCCATAGTTTACACACCGAGCATGCGCACTTTCTACTATTCAGGGTCCCATCACAAGCGACTGCGATGTTGGGTCCTTTATTATTACACAGTATACTTACCTCGGATCTCTCTGTCACACATTTCCACGCGCGTTGAAATTAAAATCTTTAAAATTCACAAACCCCTAATAGGACCGGAATTTTCGCAGACAACACTATATCAACGTGTTCGCAATTAAACAGCGCTTATGATGATATAAAATTTTTTTAATTATCCAATCCAGTGAAAGTAACTGGCATCGATATACCTGTGTATACCTGACAACCCAGTAGTTCGCCCAGGTAAATAGTAGACAACCCAACGGGTGCACATTCTATACGTTTTATACTTTCAGTCAGGACAAAATTTTTTTATTATCCTGATGTTGCAGCATTTAATTAAAAATCATATTTTGAAAAATGATTAAAAATAGTCTGTCCAGGATTTTTTTAGCGAACCCATTTTTAATACGTTTTCTAATATACTAAATTCATGATAAAATATGTTTCGTTCTATTATCAGCTCGGTGAAGGTCGATTTAGGTTCGGATCTTAGACTAATATAAATTGTGTATAATGAGGTTACAAGTTGATATTTAAAATTTTAAAGGAAATTTTAATTTTATTCTTTTTAGAGCATTTAAATAAAAGCTTTTCTTAAAAAAGGTTTTTGCTTTTAATTAATTTATATACCAAATTGTTTCGCATACCTGTGAGACGGTACCTAGCAAAGGAGAAAAAAAAAGATCGGCTTTCGCTTCTCAATTGATCAAAAATGCTTTTGCGATTTTAATAAAATTTCGTTTCGACAAAGACGTAATCTACCTCCGTTCCTAGATATAAGTATTCAAAACTTTCCTGAATAATAGGGGTAACCAATTTGTTTAAGAAAGATAGGTACATGCCTTAACTTAATCATTTTCTCTTTCTTATTAAAAAACAGTTTGAAAAAAAAAAAGAAAAATGTTTCTTGTATCATTATTTCCGACAAAAATTCTTAATAGGTAATCACTTGAAGATGCGACGTGTTATTTAAATAAAATTTTATATAGAGACTACCCTAAGTCTAGGTATTCAGATGTATATAAATTTGATTGCAATGCATTTGTATTTCTCCATTGCGGTTTTCCAATGATAATGGAACTTCATTGAACATTTAAGGCAAAATAAGAAAATGGTTTAAAATTAAACAGAAAATAGTTACTGTAATATTTTGAAAAATTTTAGACATATTTTTTAATGGTATTGCGCAAGAAGTAAACAAACATTGTGCAGAGTGTTCTCCACAGTGTCGTTAATAGTAAAGTAATAAGGTATATTTTTTTTGTATTTTTTTTTTGTATTTTTATTTCTTTATTTACAAATTCTTAGAGAAATGTAATAGAGTCAGGTTTACAAATTGTGTGAAGATATTTTATTTTATGGGTAGTGGTCCTTCCAGTGAAGAAATTCATCGATGGTGTAAAACGGACGGGTTTGAAGCCAGCGGGTGAGTTTTATCTTCAGCTGCTTCCCCTGATGCTTTCTTATTACGTCTGGTAGGTAGTTATGTAGTTTGCTTCCTACATAAGATGGTTTTTTCTCGAATAGGCAGCTATGATGGTGGGGTAGGTTGAACCTGGATGCATGTCTCGTATCATGGGTGTGGAGGTCTGCCCCTCTTGGTGGTGATTTCTTATCAGCATACAAGATTACCTCCCTGATATACAAGGCAGTTGCTGTTAGGATTTTCAGGGTTGTAAATGATTCCCTACAGCCATCTTTATCTTGTAGACCAGATATGGTTCTTACAGCTCTTTTTTGTAAGATGAGTATGCGTTTGAAGTTGCCTGCCGTAGTGCCCCCCCAAACTATCAAACCGTACCTTAGGTGGGATTCAAACAGAGCATAGTAGGCAGTTAGTACTGTGGCCTCATCACTCATGTGCTTTATTTTTTTTAAGGCATAGAGGCAGGAGTTAAGCTTTTTGGATAGGACGTTGATGTGTGGTTCCCAGGAGATGTTCTCATCAATTGTTATTCCTAGGAATTTAGCATGGTTTTCCATTATTAAATCCGGCAACCTTGGTGCCTCTTCTCGTTTATTTCCGAATGTTAGCTGCTTTGTTTTATTAACATTGACGGCTAGGTCATTTAAATGACAGTACTGGTATGCCATATTGACTGCGGTGTATGAGTCCACAGACAGACTATCGGTGGATTTTCCGCTTACTAGCAAGGTTGTGTCGTCTGCATACATCACAGGTGTACAGTATTCACTCAGATATTGTGGCATGTCATTTGTTAGAAGAATAAACAGGACTGGTCCGAGAACCGATCCTTGAGGCACGCCTCGTTTGTTTGGTGAGGGTGCTGATCTTATGCCTTGCGTAGTTCCCTTGCGTGTGTATTTTATTTCAACTACTTGACTTCTCCCTTCTAGGTAGTTTGCAAACCATGCTTTGGCGGTGTCTTTAACTCCCAAGTTCTCCAGTTTAGTAAGGATAAGGTTGTGTCCGAGGCAGTCAAAGGCTTTACTGAAATCAAGCATGATACTGGTTACTAATTTTTTTGTTTCTATGTTGTCAATAATGAATTCTGCCAAGTTGACTATTGCTGTGGTAGTAGATCTGCCTTTTAAAAAGCCGTGTTGGTTTTCTGAAAGTAGGTTGTGGGTGTTGCAGTGATTCATTATTCGTTTGAGCACAACTCTTTCAATGACCTTGGAGAAGGTAGGAATAAGAGAGATCGGGCGGTAGTTACTGGTTTCTGTTTGACAGCCGCCTTTGTACTTGGGGTAGACTTTTGCCTGCTTCAGTGCCGATGGGAAGTGGCCTTGTATCAAGGATAGATTTATGATGGTAACCAAGGGTGGTATAAGTGCCTTGCTGCAGTGTTTTAACATTTTAGCAGATATGTCGTCAAGACCAGCAGATGTTTTAGGCTTAAACCTTTTTATAATATCCTTTAGTTCTTCATAGTCAGTGAGAGGAAGGTGAGATAGATCGTGGTTTGCTATTTCTGACATCTGGTGTAGAGTATTGTTTTGTATATATTTTGGATGTGCTTCAAGTGTTTTGTCTGCAGTGGTTGTAAAGTAGTGATTTAGATGATTGGCTATTTTATTTGGGTCCTTTGTCTTGTGTCCATTAATTTCTATTTCCATCTGTACTGGTTCTGGATGGTTGTGGTTCCTTTCACTGTTTATGATTTGCCAAACAGCCTTTGATTTGTTTTCTGCATTGTTTATGAAGTCTGTGGAAGACTTCCGTCGCAGCATTTTGAGTCTCAGATCATAGTCTTTCTTGGCTCTTTTCATGTCTTCTTTATTTTGTTCTGTCCCTGTAAGTTCATAATTCCTGAGATGTCTCAGATATGTGTCTTTAAGAGCTCTGGCTTCCTCATCTGCAAGAAATTTTGTTTTCTTTTTCTTGGAGTAAACCATTTTAAAAGGGCAGAAGGTATTAAGTCTTTCAGCTATAATAGCTAGAAAATTGTTATATGCATCTTCAGCAGTTGCTGCACTATGTACATGTGTCCAGTGTTCGTCTTCGAAGGAAGAGTTAAGTTGATTTAGACTTCTATGGTTAAGAATGCGTCGGATGGTACAGTGATTTTTATTTGGTTTGACAGTTGTTTCCAGTTCACAAAGTTGTGCTGTGTGGTCAGAGACACCAGCATGTATAACCATAGCCGTCAGCTGTTCTTCTATGTTTGAGCATATACAGTCGATGGACGTTTGGGAGGTAGGAGTTATTCTTGTCTTGTATACTTCAGGACTGATCCAAAGATATGAGAGCGAAGCATGAAAAGATACCTTGCAATTCTTTATATATTATATATCTGCAAGGGGTTAAAAATTTACGAAAATTTTCCTTCCCTATCTTTAAAATTGAATATGTGGACATTATGTAGGTCCTATTAGCCTAATTTTGTGTATTCGACTTTGTTAATCGGTAATTCGCGCCAACTTTGTCGAAAGTTTCTGAAGACAATTGGCTGTATTTATTATCCGCAAATGCTTACCTCCGTGCAGCGAATTTCGGGTAAAATCACAACGTACGTTCAAGTTGATCAACAGGAAAAAAATCTCTCTATTTACTCAATTTCTTTAGAACTGACGATGCAGCGGGAAAAACATAGCCAGCAAACGAGTTTTCCGATGTTCCATTGTATTGGTAAACAATCACACGTCCCGTGGAGTTGCCTTGGCGTGAGTGGCTCAATAAAACGATCGGATAAAATTGCTGTTCTGCCTCTGCTCCAGCAACGACGGGGTGGCAGCAGGGACGAGTCCCGGGTGGCCTTGATTAACTACTGCAGTAGGATTAGCAAGCCAACAGTCGAGCCTTCATCAGGCTTCTTGAACTCCCATACAATGAATATTAATTACCCGAGCGATATCGCGATGCGTCGACTCTAAAACACTACTACGTAGCGCCAATCAGTTTCGGCTAATGGGAAAATTTGACATTTAAATCACAACATTAATAGATCCTTCACTATTAGTTTCTTCCACTGTCAAGTTATTGTACCTCATTCAAGACATTTAACACCAGAATAAATAGGTAAGTGCTTAACTGTTTATTCAATTAGTATTTCAAACATTAATTTGGAGTACGTTTCAATGTTACAAGCTAATGTGCATTCATCAATTCTCGTTTGTGATTGGCGCTGGCATCAAAACAACTGCAAAAGTTTTTAGGTATCTACTGTATCTGTTCTTTGTAGCAAATGCACGTTTTAAATGCGTGAAATACTCAGAGAGTAAGAGGTGATAATAGCTGATTTGTATTCTGAATAAGAGTTTGAACTGAAAATTGCAACAGAAGTAGGTATAAAAGTTGACCTAGAAGACTAAATCTTGAGTCGTATAGTTAGTGTAGTTGTTCAAACTAAAAAACTATTTTACTGTCCTTAATTTCCACAAAATAATATTATTTTAAACTTCACCAACATCCTTCATTGCTCTTCATGACCAGTGGCGGTTTTACTGTAGGTGCATTTGTTCAGTGAACTCCCTTAAAAATTTAACTAGTTACACCATATAATTTTATCCTTTTAATATTTATTATATTATTGATGATTATCGTATAATATACATCTCTTTTACGATTTCATAGTTCATAGTTACAAAACACCAACCCGTAACCCATAGAAAATATTTTAATTTTTGTTGTGTCGCTGACGACTTTACCTAACTTTTTTGGTTCAAGTTTGATTCTGAACATATCACGAGAGCGATACTCCGTGTGATGTCCATGTGTTAAGGTGGAATTTCCTATGAGCGTCAGAATGTGCGCGTCTGACTGACATGTTTTGACGCACAGTCAGACGCATGTCTGCTATGTTTTCCTATAAGCGGGAGACGCCTACGTTTGAATTCAGTTTGAGGCGTTTGAGTAAAAGGCGCATAGTAGAAGTATCAAAAATGAACAGTTTCTTGCTAAAAGCAATTCTAGAAGAAGAAGATGATGTTGATGATTGCATACTTTTACATTTGGTTATGAAAAGGAGAAAAATGAAAAGGACTTATACAAAAGAATAAATGTCGAATTATACTCGCACTGTCTAATAGAAAATCATGTAAGTAATCAATAACGAAGAAATGTTCAGGATTTTTTTTGTATTGAATTGAAGGCAGTTCAATTTTGTCCTGAGCTGTATAGGAACCACAATTAAAAAACTTTCCTCAAGAAGAGTAAATACACCAATATTAACCACCAGACGTAAACGTATGCGTCTATACTGCTTCTGGACCGGTAGGCCGTTTTCTGACTTGTCGGTGTAGCAGCGGTGCGGTACCGAAGTGGTTGGTACCGAAACGATTCCGCGTTGCTTGCATTTACACATCTATCGGTATGTTTTCGGCATAAAACGGAGCAGAACCGCTTGTACCGTCACAAGAAGATGTCGTCCTCCTTGAGTGATGGAGATATTGTATGATGTCTCATGCAGTAATCCCGAGCGGCCACTGGACGTTTCTACCGCGATGCAGTATACCGAACCGATATCACTCCTCTACCGCACGTGCCGCACAAGTCAGGAAGACCGTATTGAAATATAGGTGCTCAGTAAGCATTCGGTACCGCGTATACCGAGCATACCGATACCGCACCGCTGCTACACCGACAAGTCAGAAAGCGGCCGTAGGAACGCAGCCGCTTCCGTTAGACGGGTACGTATGCGTCAAAACACACGTTTAGGAAAACAAACGTATTTATTTGCTTATTTATCAGTGTTTATGCGTCTGACGCATCCGCCAGACGTATGCGTCTGACGCTTATAGGAAATTCCACCTTTAGAGAGAGAGGCGTCGGACGCGTGAAATGGAAGATAAAATACACTCAACATACCCCGTTTAGGTGCACTGCACAAGAAGCCGGAATCAGCCGGAATAATGTGGTGCTACGTCGGCACGGGTGCCCGACAGTCTGCCAGGGTTTTGCAACTTCGGTTAGCCTGCCACCTGGTGAAAATGTCCAGTACGAGTCATTTTTAAAGGCTCTGGAAGCTAGTGCTGGTAGGAACCGATAGTAAAAAAATTATGTTCAGAAGCATGTTCAGATTTCAGAGTTTAAAGTCCACTAATTGTAAATGACGCACAATTTATTGCACAATACGTGTTAATTAAAATATTACGTAAATGATGGAGTCGTGTTCGGTAAAATATATTAAAGAAAATTCAAATAAATTTCAAAATCGTTTCGAAATAAAGAAAAGGGGTCCACCTCGCCCAAAACTACAGCTGACACAAGAGTGTACCTTAAAAAATAAAAAATTCAAACGTGTGTTTAAAGTAGAACAGTATAAAAAAACTTCGTGGTTGTGTGGGTGTGATAAATTAAACGCATTATTTTGCTTTCCGTGCCTGATTTTTGCCGGTAATCCTAATGAAAGTGTTGAGTGGACAAAGACAGGGGTTGCGGATTTGTCACATTTGTCGGCAAAACATAGACGAATGGATTTCCAGTATAAGTAAACGTAAGGTTTTTATTTATTGTGTTATTAAATGCCATAAGTATTTGTTTCTCCTAAAAATATTAACAATCTTCGCCTGCGGCGCATTTACAACATCGTGAAATACGCTTCATGTTCTGATATTACCTACATGTTATTAACTTTGTGAACCCCCTTCGTATTCGACCACTAGCCGCCACTGTTCATGACTAATTTCCATTGATAATAAAATACATCGAATTTTCGGATATTCTATTTACAGTAGAGCATTATCTTTAATGTAGATACTATTTTTTTTATTTAATATATAGATAAAACTTTCATATAATTATATTATTAACAAAGACATGTTTTTACTGACAGCTTCTTGGGAAATGCAAAATTTTATGATCATCATCGTACAAAACTGTTTATTCACGACTAGAACTAGTACAGTACAATAAAAGGCAATGGACCTATTACTATATCTATTACAATTTATTTATCAATGGACAATGATTTGAGAAATATTTTCAATAAGGATTTAATTAATTAAAATTTTAAAATGAAATGGAGTAAAATATTACAATTAAAGTTTATTTTGCCACCTAACAAAGGCCACAGAGTGGCGAAAAAGTTATTGTAGACCAATTTTGTATTTATTTTAATTGTTCACATTACTCATCTACCATAAAATAATTCTCTATTTCCAAACACTTATGTTAGTACATGGAACAATTATCATCCATTTCAATTGTAAAACCATATACGTAATAAACTAGCACTTTATTATTTACATTCAGTACTGTGTACTTTCAACAAGATTAAGATATTAATACTTTCGATAGTGCAACGTTTGTGTTTATTTTACCAAGACAATTAACTTCTTTTACCATTTCTTAAACTCAATAGATAACAACATTAAATTCACCGTAGAAGAGGAGATCAATAATACGTTACATTTTTTGGATTTAGAAATTATTAGATTCAACAATCAGTTAACATTTAATATTTACCGAAAACCCACCTATACAGATACAATCATACCTTCATGTTCATCACACCCAATACAAACAAAACAGCGTTTCATTCCATGATTAACCGCCTTATCAATGTACCATTATCTAAAGACAACTATTTGAAAGAGATTAACGTCATCAAATTAATAGCCAAAAACAATGGTTACAATACGACCATCATCGATACACTCATTAACAAAAAACTTAACAAAAAAGTTCTAAGTCTAATTTACAACACTAACCCGCTCAATTCGCCAATCTCTGATTATTTTTGTTCCATTAAATTCATACATAATGTTAGCTATAAGTTTAAAAATAAATTATCAAAATTTCATCTCAAAGCCATAGAAACGAATAAAAATAACTTAAAAACACTCTTAGTTAAAAACAAACCATCTCAACCACCCGAAACTAAAAGTGGTATTTATAAAATTCAATGCAATGATTGTGATGCAATTTACATTGGAAAAAATGGGAGAGCTATTGTAACCAGATTTAAAGAACATTCGTATTCAATAAATAAAAAACTTTATAAAACAGGTCTCGCGGAACATTGTATTAATCTTAATCATTCGATCAAAATTGAAAATACAAAAATTTTACACTCTAATATTGATAATAATCGGAAATTAACCATGCTAGAAAATCTAGAAATCAAAAAAGCCTTAGCAAAAAATTAAACTTAGTTAATTCTCAAACAGAACTAAATACGTCGAACTCCCCACTACTTTGTAGCTTGTAATTGGTATATATATTGTTAGCATTAGTTTTGAATTTTAGTTTAGATATACTATTCGATCGAAACTATAGTTGAGTTAATAAATTTTGGTGAAACGTTTATTTTGTTTTATTTTTGTTAAAAGATTAAGATAACCCATTTCTTAATCTTGTTAGGTGATAAAATAAACTTTTATTGTAATATTTTATTCCATTTCATTGTAAAATTGTATTTCACCAAACGAAGCCACAGTGTGGCAAAATAGTTATTGTGTGGGGTTTTTATTTCACTTTTTACACTATAAAGTTACATTCATCAATTAAATTTGGAGTACTACATGACTTTGGATTAGTTTTTGTAGGTAGGTAGTTTTGGGGGTCACTGATGGCACTTTTCACTTTGCGTTTGGACAAAGGTATGCGGTACGATATTATTTTAGTTCACCCCTAATGAGAGGTTATCTGATTTTGCAAATGTTTTAATTACGCGAAGGTAGGAGTAATCTTCTGAAAATTAACTTTAGTGGCATAAATTTTGTGGATTAAAAGGTAAAAGCAATTTAAACTATTTACCCTTAAAACTGAGACGAGAAGGTCCCGTACATATCATGTTACGTTTTTTCCGCAAGGTCGGCTTTAATGACGTCGCAGGCCAGTATTTGCCTGGGCTTGGAACGCAATTAACTAAATACATACGTATGTATATGTATATATTTATGCACATGTGTACTTATGTGTGTGTAGGGCGTAGGAGGCAGCTATTACATAGTCTACTGGCTTGCGTTCTCATTTCATTATTTTTGAAAGTTAATATCACCGGTATGCTTGCTAGCTTACTTGCTAGCTTTCGTTCCGAGCCCTCTGGGACCATGTCAAGGGTCATCTTTGAACCGACCCGACCGTCCGAGTAACACGTGGAATTACAGCATCGTCTCTGCTGATGCCAACTCCTTGCACGCGTTTTGCTTATTCTGCCATGAAATGGTTTTCAAAATAACGACGACGGTGTGCTCTAACAGAAAATTACTTATAACATAGTGTCCCGTAAGACCCTCATCATTCCGATTTCGGCTATTAATTCACACTTAACTGAACTTAATTTATCAAAATAAAGTGGAGTAGACGCCATATGAAGCTAACTTTTTTCCTTCCTAAAATTATTTGATACCTTGACAATAAATTCAATTAAAATTGTAGTAAGGTCTAAGTCATTCAAATATTGGCCGAATTAGAAGATAAAGACGCAGATTAAAGCTTAACTATTTGTAAACATCCTTAATTCACTTTGTTTCGTTAAGTTTCTCAAACACTTTATCTTCCACTTTATTTATTATAAATTATCTTATTTCTTTTCTTCAGTATGAAATTAAATCAGTAGTTCTTCGCCAACCCAATAGTTTACTCCTCTTCCACGTATTGATCATTTTTCGGACTCCTACATCTACAATTGATTCGAAGATTTGAAAACCAACATCCTAGAACTTTTTGCATCCTGAAATCGATTAGATGAAATGTTGTTACTTATCTTTTTATCGAGCAATTGTACATTGTCCTTTTTACTTGACAGAAGGAGTAACAATGCAAAGATTCATCGTTGGTTTTAATTCGTCTTTAGTCAATGTATTGCTTCCTAGCCAAAATTTATAGATGCCGCAGGGTGATTAATGGTTTTGTATACTCTCGTCCTTTATGGAACCGACCGCCCGCTCGTTGGTTTATCAGCTATTTATGTTAACCACCAAGATAAAGGATTTCTATTAACAGGGACCTTGAACAAAAACCTGATACCCAAGAATAAAGAGCAAGGAATCCTCAGTCTTCGTATATGCGCAATTATTTATTCAGGAATAATTGTAGGAATAATTACAAGATTGGAATCTTTTGATGGAAGTATCATACGTTTTGTTATTAAGAATTAAGATATTAAAACATGATAAACTACAATCCCTTTCTTTTAACACCTCCAGGATACTGTTTACAATTAACGGAATGTGTTCGACAATCTATAGATAGCGTGTGATGCCTTGTTCAAGCGAGCTTGGAAAGTTACCGTCAAATTTACTAGCTTGGCGAATTCGGTTAGAAGTAAATCATCGACATAGCCGACATTTATGACTGGAAAATATGAAATCTCAACAGAGGGACACTAAATTCTTTCTGCTGTTCGTTCACTCAAACCTTAAAGTCAGTCGTATATTCTACACTTTTATGCGGAAAAATCTTTATCGGAAAGTCGTAAGGACATTTCAAGGATACCTACTAAGGTATACCAAGGGACTTTATTGATAGATTCAGCTTTTCGTCGTCGAAGCGACGACACAAAAGAAATGAACAAAGCATAAGAGTTTCAAATTATCTCTAATATCTAATATATAAAAATCTCGTGTCACGGTCTTTGTAATTAAACTCCTCCGAAATAGCTCTACCGATTTTCCTGAAATTTTGTGTGCTTATCGGCTAAGTCTGCGCATCGGACAACATCTATTTTTATCCCCCTAATTGTTAAGGGTGGTCCACCCCTAAATGTTTTTTTTATTTTTTAGACAAAATTTTTTGTTTTTATTTTTTTATGATACAGCATTAAAAATACATATAACCCTTAATTTCCATCCTTCTACCACCAATCCGCATTTATTAATAGCAATATTAGTACTGTAATAATCTTCAACTCTTAGTGGTCGATAACTGATCAATTATTATCAATCGATTAGTCATCCCCGCCAGGTGTCTACTGATGTCACTACTCACCCAGCAAACAGCACGGAGTGGGAATGAGAATGAAGCAGATTTTTTTAGAATGTTACAGGGAGAAGTAATAAAATTTCAGAATGAATTGGTAATGTTCAAGAATGTTCCAGAATCTTGAAGATCATTCAAGAATGTTTCAGAATGTTAAAAAAAGTTAGAAAATGTTTTGAATCATCATGGGATGTTCTGGATAGTTCTCAATTCGCGAATATTCTAGAATGTTCCATCAAAGGTGTATAATATATTTTTACCCGGGCAACGCCGGGTATTGTTTCTAGTTTTACAAATAAAAATTTTTGTAACTCATACTTATCTTTTTAATAAATAGTTAGCTAATTTTATTATTTCTTGTCTCATAACTATACAATTTAATTTTTGTTTCAGGTAATTGATTTGCCATCCAGTTAATATCTACGGTAAGAAATTACATATTAAACCAATACCCCTATTTAAATGTTAATAAAAGTGTAGGCCAAAATTAAGCTACAATTCTGATAATACAGGGCCTTTGGTGTAGCCAATACGTGAAGCTTAAAAAACGCCCTCTGACATTGAACCTTCAGGACAGTAAACAGGTTTCTACATTTTCTTCTTATCGTTGGATAGGTATATTATACCAACCTAAAACTTTGTCTTATCTTCATTTAAGACACGCACCCCATGCGTGTCTTATGTCGTTTTCGACATAATTTCGACGAGATGTGTATTCAAAAAAAGAAGAAAAAAATAAGGCGATAGGAATATGACAGTACGTGATCAGAAAGTGTGACCGGATATTCGTGGCAGAAATTTAAAATATTTTACTTCAGGATTCCTCTTTTATACATCCAATGCCAAACGCTTACGGTATCGCTGAGGGCATTTCGCGGGGACGTAATTTTCTCCACACGTCGTTCTTTGGTTCTATCTTAAAAAAAATTGAACGGCATTGATGGGGAAAATATCGTCTCCTCTTATATTATGTATATATTTCTATATGTAAGTAGGTGTCGGTCGTATGCATTATGAATTTTCTATTTATTCATATCCTTTCAATATGTTAATGGCCGATGGGAAACGAGTTAAGATTTTTCCGTACACTTTAGATGCAAATAACGTATGCCTCCTTTTGCCCTTTGAGTGGTCTTCCTCGCTCAAAATTGAGTAAAATCTATTGGTCGTGATCAAGTCATATTAAATCAGAAATTCTTATTTTATTCATAAACATTAGATTGTTGACTGTCTATTCATCAAAACAACTGGACGCCTAAAAACAGTTTTTTACTTTATTTTTCCAAAAGTTAAATTAAACCTGTTTAATTTCCACATTTATTTATTGAAACCTTTACAATTATTTCGCTACTTGATAGCTTCTTCAGAAGGTAACAGTGAATGATTGAAATTTAATTCTAGTTTACAATTTATATCTACAGCTAAAGTGGGGGTGGGGAATTTTTAAGAATTGTTTAAGTGTATTTTTTCATTTAAAAGTATAGATATTACTGTTTTTGTATTTATTTATTTCTAGAGTTTCTAATAAATTGAATTTATAGCTTTCACTTTCGGTATGTAATATTTTAAATTGTGTGTTGAGATTATGTTGTTCTGTAATTAAATGCTTTACGTAATTTGCTACAAAGTAGCGAAACAATTGTAAAGGTTTTAATAAATAAGTGTAGAAATTAAACAATGTTTTTATATAGGTACTAAAGTCATGAATTTCCATCAAGTAAGTGTAGAATCTATTAATTACATTAAATTAAACCATTGAGGTTCATGAAGCAAAAAAGCTTTCGATACCATATGAAGATCTTACAATGAGTTAGCACAGGTGGATAATTTTGTTTGTGATATAATAGGATTGATGAATTAATGTTAATGCGAGAGCTGGTTACTGTTATATTTAAAGTTCACAAAGCAGTCTCATATAGCTCATTAGGTATACAGAGAGAACCATTCATCGGATGCGAAATTTCTAATTGAAATTTCTAACAACACCGCTTCCCATGCATTAATAGAAGCGAGTTTATAGTGTTCTGCTCTTGCACCTAGTGCACAAAGCGGTTCCAGAAATTAATAATTAACTTCTTCGTTGCCTTGCACCTATTTATGCGGAGTCAAAACCTCTGTAGAATGTGATTTATGCAACCTAATTACCCGAGTAATGCCAGTGCGTCGATCAAATATCGTTGCATGGCGGTTATCCTTTTAATAATAGTTGATTTACTATTCTAATAAAATAGCATACGGGCCTTGCTGATACTGTTTTGCACGTACAAACGCGATCCCATTACCACATTTATGACTGTAGTTACTGCATCAAATCGTTTCGGATGCAGTAGAATAAATTTTAATGGGACAGCATTTAGCCCACACGCATCTGCATGTGCGAATCCTTAAATCACTTTGCTGTATCTGGCTAAAAAAGTCCACAAAGAGAAATTATTTTATAAATTAGATTTATACCTGAAGCTAAACATGAAGAACTGTGGTAAGAAATTTATTACCTATCAATTATGAACATCACAATGTTTTAGTCATTAGATCTCGTTATAATACTATAGTGATAGGTACTATGGATCAAGTTAAAGTTTTGTTACATGGGTAAGAAAAGCGTAAAAATCAGGAATATAAATGTTCCTGAAACTATGGAGAAAAAGCCTTTGTCCAGGACTGATGACAAACTCCATTTTTCAAAGAAGATATAAAACAAAACTGTGACATTAGCATTTGAATATTTGCATCCACTTAGCTCGCTCTTCGGAGTGCTATTATCTGTTCCAGTTTAGACAAAAGAGGCTCACATGTTTCTGCTGACAAACAGAATGCCGTGTCGTAAAGTTTGTCATCCGTTCATTCTATTTCTCTTTTAATCTGATTAACAAGGAAAGCAGCAGTCGATATTTCTTCAAACAAAAGTGTAATTGAATTCTTTTCGCAGTTTGCGAATAAGAGCAGGCTCGTGACAGTTTTATTTCCACCCAACAGATCGAACACTGACCCAGTTTTGCTGGTGCAGCGTTTTCTGCATATTTTTAAGTTTGATGGGAACCCTTAAGTACAGCTGTCTCTACGTCTCGACGACTCCTGCTACTTTTCTTCAGCAACTCTGACTACTCAACACCACTTCCAAGTGTTCTCTTCATTCAACAATCTCTCTCGACTCGCACAACAACCCTTCCTTTTTCTTTCCTTTTGGGCGCGAGCAGCAACCCAAATGAGATAGGAAATTCGGGCCACTTACACAAATACCTTAATTATGTGCAACGAGTGCCAGTTTTTATGTGTTACTGCTTACTCATGTATTACATAATTTGGACAGTTTTTTTAAAACATCACGACAGATCAGATCTTTTAGTAATAGTTTCTATTCGTTTTAAAAATTTTATAAGTTAATTACAAATCCTGAGTAATAAATAAACATTTGAACTATTTAACCAATAAAAAATTCGTATACAAAATTTAATGAAAATAATATGTAATTAGAAAATAGCACGAAACGAGACATGAACGCTAATTGAAGTTGTTCACTACCTATCTTACCCCCTTCTGCTTTGTTTCATGTTCTGACTAAATATCCTATTCCTGTTTTGTTTTCTAAAGAAATATTTATGCAATTGTTTACGCTCCACATTTTGTACCTTACATGAGCACCTGTAAACAAATTTGTAGTTGCAGGAAAATTGTTGAAATGTTTATAGTTCCGGTTATTTCTATCGAACGTGTAGGTATGTTAATCAAAGTTGGTTGAAGTACCTATCAATTAAATTCAAAAGCAATGATTTCAGCTATGCATATTTTTTCGTGTTTTTTTTGTGTGAAGTAGTCGCGAAAATGGGTCACTAAATACGCTTTAATCTCTGCCCTCAATTTTAGAATATGTATCAAACCCAATTTTACATCCGATGCATTTATTGTTTCACCATATTGCTTATTAGACATTTTTATATTTGCCAGCATTATTTAGCATCCCTACTGATTTCATATTTATGAGGAATTTAATCAACGTGTAGTTCACATACGTACTTAGATATAGATAGATATGATACCCCGTAGGTAATTTATTTAGGTGATTTTTCAGTGAGCAAATTCTAATAAAACCCTCTGAAATTGCTTTCGGGGACGTTTTTGAACGTTTTCTTTCAAGTTTGGATTATGCAACAATACTTCAACAAAACAATATTCCCGAGCGTTTCGTTTAAAAAAGAACATTAAAAGTTCCTTGTGTTGACCAGAGCTTCGGGCCATTTCAATTCCAACTCCGTTTTAATCGTCAGTTATTTGTGTAAATTACAGAAAAGGATATCAGGCACAAAACCTCTTTGTTCGTTGAGTGAATTGTTTAAAATCGTTTCACACCGATTAACCTTTTAATGATAACCGGTTCACAAGTGCAATTAAATAGTGTTTGAAACATGCTGATAATGGTCATACAATGTGGACCTGTAACCGCATTAATGGGTAAATTTATTAGAAGGAAATCACTTTAGGTACTGATTAATGGAATTGAATGAAATATGCGCACCCATAACAAAACCCTTAAGTGGTAGATACAAACTTATTAATTTTTTATCTGCAAATCACTACTCTTGTTTAGTATTCTACAGAGGTGATTTACACATAAAGTTGTTGAAAATTTTCCAAGTAATTCTATTCCCAAAAATATTCTGGATTGCAAATAGTAAAAAAAACATAAATCAATTGATACCATAATTTTTGGTGAATTCAAACCGAATAAAACAGCTAATATGGAGTTCAGAGAACCCAAAACTGAACGCTGGATCTAATGAATCGGAAGATCATAAATAATTGACCGCAGAAATTATATGACGATTTATGTAACTGGCTTTAATGACGTGGAAGAATTTTCTCTGGAAAATTAATGGAAATCATTGTAATAATCCAACCATTACACAAAGCAAAAATATTTATCAATGAAAGCGGATATAATTTAGTAATAGAACTATGCAAAGACTAGCAAGATTACACCAATTATAATGCATAATTAAATTAGTTTTGGTGACGTTTAAATTAATGTGGAAAGAGAAATTGTGATCGGTTATTCCTCTTGTTTCTTCAGTTTGCAATTCCATAATTTTATCAATTTATCATTTGAAGGGACAAAACAAACTGTGGTTTATACATTGAAGTAAAATTTGGTCGTTAAACACATTCTACGATTTTCATTAGAGGAACGAATATTGGACTTGTGTGTGTAAATTGCTCCATAAAACCTCCGACACAAAAGGGTATATTGCCATTTCATCCGTTTGTGATTGAAAAACAGTCATGAGCGCAGTTAAAAGTTGCCATAAAGCACATTCCGTTCGTTTAAACTTAGTCGTTCATCGCTGAAGTTTAACGACGTGAATTATTGAGGTGCAATTTCATTACGTACAAAATGGAGTTCTTTGTCTTCTTTTAATTTTTCGTGTTAACGAAATACTGATCGATAACGCTCGCAAGTCATTGAACTGTAAAGCATGTGAGTTCGTTCGTGTTATCCTTTCCTATAATATCCTTACGAACTTCAGCAGTCAAACTGAAATGTTATATTATTAAGAAATTAAAAAGAAAAAGTTAGTCGACGAGAGTAGAGTCCACGTGGAGAGTCACCAAGATCTAGTAATATCTTCGAATTGAGAATTGTTAAGTGGGTTATCCTGTATATTTTCAGACAACAGTAATAGTGATTATGTTTCATGGTCAACTCCAACATTTCCTTTATGTATGACATTTTTCGATAAAAAGACAACATTTCCGTGCTATCAAGGAGTAAAAAATTCAGAGACTGGTTGTATAGAAAGAAAAGAACGGTTCGATGCTAACGCAGAATAGGAGTATAAAATTCCATGCTCTTTTCCAACTTCATACACTTACTTTCGGAAATGTAAAGAGGTTCTTGTTCGGCGAACCGTGAATCGTAGCAATATCAATTTGTAAAATTGTTTCGGAATTGATTTCCCAAGCTTTGCTACGAAATGCATCGAACTAGTGCATTCTCTCGAAACTCTATGGAAATCGGTTGTGGGCAGCCAAGGTCTCAATCCTAATTGAAACTACGTTGTAATCTCAATACAAATTTATATTGTAATTTTGCAATCAAATCCTTATATGTACCGGCGAAAGTTTTGAAAGTTTACTACTGCAAAAATATTTTGACGTCAAAAATAGTTTCAAAGCGAGAAAAATTATGTTACTGATAAAAATAGTGTATCCAGCCTTTTTATTCCGTACTGATTACTGATTTCAATTTTCAGCGTAGTTTACAGTAAATGAAATAGGTCGTCAAGCCGAGACAGGTTCTAGGAAACTTTGCTCATAAAAATTTTCACCAATTCCAATTTAATAACTAATCATAAAGTATTGACTTGACAAGATACAAAGTTTGAAAGCGTGATTGACTAGAAATTAAAAACTCAATGTACCTAGGTAGTGAAATGATTTTCCTCGTTTGTTCATCCTGCTTGAATTACAGAAGACAAAGTCTACCTTCTTAATTTAATAACATGGACTGAAGAAAAATAATTAAAGTAAAATTATCGCACTGAGATACTTCTGCGAATTTTAATTTTAAAAAGTGTTGTGAATGCGAGTAATGATGAGAAAGCAGTTTAATTTAGCAGTTTACAGTAAAACTGAATAAACCTGTAAAATCAATTAACATTTGTCAAAAAAAGAGTCGCCAATTATTTACCATAGTTCCAACAGCCGGGCATCAATCGGTTAATACTAAATCCTTTTTGTTGCCTTCGTATTTCATTCAATTGCCAACTCGAATCAAATAAAACAGTGGTGAACGCACTAATTAAACCCTAATTAATTTGCTGGTTTGTGATGTATTGCAAATTACGATAGCTCGCGGTAAAATGAATCCCTGCAATGTTTCAAATAGAATATTTAATTTACAACGCAGCAAAGAGCAATTTAAACGCTGTAATTTATTTAGAGGCTCTAATTCATGTTTTCAAATCGTTTTTGTTCTTATTTTTCATTGAACGCTTCGGCTGTAACAGTTATCGAGCAGACGTGACCGACAACGGCAAAATGAACTCATAAAATTCCAATTCAAAATTAGAAAAAAACCATTGTTTGAACATTAAAAAAAAACTATTGAAAATTCTACCATCCGCACTCCAACTGTAGTATTGTTCACAATGGTGTTGTTTTTACATATAAATACGTACATTACAGTAAGCCCATCAGTTTGGTCACTTTTGGTGTTAAAAAATTGTAATGGAAGAATGTGCAGAAACTTAAAATGATACTAATAAAGATAATCATTAAAATCAGAATCATCAACTTGAATAAATATTAAGTGTGTCTATATGTAGGTAATTTAAATACAAGTCAGTCGATAACTTTAAAGAGGTGGTAAATGTAACAGGATTACTACACTCTATTTAATGGTTTAATTAGGTAATAATGTTTCTTTAGAGGTAGATTAAGTTGACCTGTAAATTAATATTTGGTAATATCCCTTAGTAATAGACAATAGACAGCTACATCATGGGCTGGTTCTATACCTTCCTAATTAATCGATAAACTTCATCATTAATAGTTTCGCCTTGTAGGGTCTTACAGAGTAATAACCATGACGATTAAGTCCTATGTAATATTGTATTAAGTTTTAAATTATGTACTTATACAATTCCACGTGATGGTAGTATTTTGAGGTGAACTGATAAGAATTTTGGATAACTAAAAAAAATAGAAAAATATGTACCTGCATATATATATACAGCAAGTGATGTTGTGAATCGGTTAAGTACTAAATCCTTGTCCATGTTTTATTTTCTTTTAGTGGTGTCCTTCATTTTGTCCTGAAATAGATTTGTATCGTATTTATCATTATAGGTTAAAGATTCGTTGTTTTTACAAACTTCAAGAAAAGCTAAAGGGTTTGATATAATGTCGGTAATAAAACAGTCATAAAAATATTTATTTCGCCCATAAATCAGGAAGCCAACGTTACCCGCAGGATATCTTTTAATCTTTGCAGCCTAGTTTTCCGAATGAAAAACGCAAAATATTAAATGCCTCTTCTAGAGGATTCTTATAAGTTAATGCTCTTCCATAGCTTTTTTCTTTTTTTAATTTATATCTTAATTGACTACTTCAAAACTTTATTCTAGATGCAGATATAGTATGTTTCGGGTTTGTAGGTCACTTTCTGGTGTCGTGAGCCTTCTGATTCACTCCGATTTGATTTTTTTTTATTCATTTTTAGTTTTAATAATGTCAGTAACCTCCCGTTAATTTTCCCATGGAGTTTTGAATCGCTTTTATCGATTCCAACTCTCCGCATTGTTCTTTAATTGATTGCTTTTATCTTACGAGAGTTTATTCCACACGAAACACGTAATTCCACCAATAAACTGTTTTATTGCGACTCCATTTCCGTAGTCATTCTTTTAATTGCAATTAATTACATCGAATGGAGGACAAGACTGTATTTCTCGTATTTATGTAGCACAAAACACTGTAGGATGTTAAGTTCTTCATTGGTATTCATCAGCAAGTGATTTAAACTGGAACCAACGTGACATAAAGAAGAGCTTGTTAATCCTTTTTTAAATAGCTACCGACTTTTGGTTTTAGAGTTTTGTAGATATTTCCTATATTATTCTCACCATGTAAAACACCATTTCGTTTTTGCAATAATTCAATTCTGTAGATATACTGGTAAAAACATTTTTTTAATTCTAACAACGCAGTCTTCATTTTATTATCTTACGTAAACAATTAAATTTTTTGATCTTTCTGATTTTTGCAAAGAAATGCTTTATCCATCACATTTCATGAAGCTGTTATTTATTCATATTGGCTTCAAGAACTTCATCTTCATAGTAGGGTGTGTAGGGTTCATTACTAGATTCACTGTTCCTTTCCTGATTTCCGAAACGCTGATCGACGACCCATTTTATCAAGGCCCTTTTGTCGGCATCCCTTTGCCTGCTCATTGAAGCCGTGTTTTCGGTGAAATATATTAAACACAAAAAATAATAAATACAAGTACAAGCACTCCGGCGTGGTTTTTTCGATTATATCTCTGAAGAAGCGAGCTGAATAAAGGGAAAACTTTTGCTTTCATGTACATTCGTACATATATAATCATGATTAGGTAGGAACCTACATAAAAAGTTACTGCTAAGGAAAAAGGAAATATAATTATGCTTGTAATTTATCATAAGCTTATTTTGTTATTTTTCCTGATTTCCTGGTAATCATTTCGTTCAGCTTCTATGTAGATACATACAATTCACAATCTTTTCGTGCCTACCTAATTGTCACAAATTATTATATTCATTCAACCGAGGAAAACTTTATTTAGGAAATAAACATTCGTTAGGCCTGTACATTCACAAGGTTTCTTCTTGTATTCTTCGCGTTACTAATGAGCGTATTTGTTTACACAACATCCCGACGTCGGAATTCTTTTTTCCCGTCCCACGTCCCGGTTGAATATAGGTACCTGCCCCGTGAACCCGGCTAAATATCTGTGTACGACTGGAATAAATTGCGACATTAAAACTTTCATAATCGTGACAGTCTGGAATTAAAATGATGAAGTCATGCAAATTTAGCGTACATCAAGTGATATCTGCTACAAAATATAACGCAGCTGTAACGAAGCGGTATCGTTTTACTGCCGCAGGACAGATAGCAACGCTATTATTAAAATTCGCGAGTCGGGAGGGGCCCGAAAAGGCCGTTATTAACAAACGGGAGGTCATTAGGCAGACAAACATTTTAAAACATCCCCGACAAAATGTCTACTGTTAGTTTTTTCTTTTTAAATTAACACCAGCAAACTGTGTTTAGGAATATTTCGTTGCCCTTTTGTGACACTGTTTCAACTCCACAATAATACAAAATTTTCATATTATATGAATATCTGAATCTCGGGATTCTTGATATCAAAATAACCGACCTGCCAACTAAATAAGCTGAATAAACATCAGGATAATGCCTCTTAGAAATCCTATGGAAATTGATTAAGTTCTAAAAGCAAATTGTCCTCGAAATGTGAGCCATGTAGAAGTATTGAAAATAGTCCTTTATTGAATATAGTTTATTCTAACGAACACGTTTTTAAGTTTAAAGTTCGTGACACTTTCCTTGATCATTCTTAAGCCTATGGAACGCCCTTTAATTAAATTAAAAATAGAAGGAGTGGTCCACCAAAAACTTAATTAAAATTGATTTAAGAAGGGAAAGGTCATTGAAAATCTCATGTTAACTTTTTAACTCTAAAAATTACTAGCTTTCCTATTCGCTTTTAATTCAAAACTAATATAGGATAAATCTCACGTGAGATTATCATCTTATTTTGCAAACGTTCTATTGTTTTAGATAAAGGTTTGGTATTCAATTACAGTTAACCAATATAGTAGAAATTGTATTGAAATTACCTAAAACTGAAAAAAAAATATTGAAGTTCTGTTGCTTGTTATTCCATCAGTCTTTCGCACCCAATTTGGCACGTTCTAACTTCCCTACATGAAACAATATATGGTGAAACCAGTGTAAAGATTAAAATTAATTGACTGGTATTATGAACTTTGATAGATTGGCATTCTGACGTGCAAAAGTATTTGTGGCCAGTTTATCTCGTATCAGTTATTTTACTTGAAAACATACTTTAATACTCAATAAATACTTATCTGAAATAAAACTATGTACTGGTATCTCCCTTAAATACTAACTTCTGGAAGAAATCTTCGTCACTACACAGTTCTCATATTGCCATTTACAACCTCATTTCCATTCCTTTCGTTTTTTGATGGTATTAACATTAATGTACAAATACTTAATTTCCTCCCGATTGTCTCAAGAACAAAATTGCTCCTGAGGGTTTTTATTAATTTTTTATCTTGTACTACAATGAGCCATACCACGACGAATTATATAACAAAGCGGACGCCACAAAAAAAAGAAAACGAAAAGAAATGTATAACGCTTTCTTCATTTCCTCTGTGAACTTTGTGATTTAAGTCCAACCTGCAGAGCATTTTCTACGAGAATTTATTTCAACTGAAAAGAACGGCATTCTTTTGTTAATTTACACTGGTTCTATTTAAACATTTTAAACGCGATCCTTTTCGTTGTACAGGAAGGATAAACGTCAAGGTTGAATTTTACATTACGAAAAAGAGGGAATTTAGAATTTCCGGGTTTGATTAAAAAAAAAAAGAAAGGACGAGCGGTATTCCTCACGGATCTATTCAGGCTACGCGAACATTTATATAAATGTTTCTTTACTGTACTTCATTGCTATTAAAGCTTTTATCGCTGTATTTTTGAAGCTTCGAAACGGCTGATTTTCAATTGTAGTCTATTGTTCAACAGCTACTCTAAAAGACCCTTCTTTTTAGGCAGTATTTACTATTGTGTGAATAAAGAGAGGAACAGGTAATTTAGAGGACATAAGCAATGACAAGTTTTTCTTTATTGTCAGTCAAACACACACCACAGCTAAGTGAAGGTGAGCAGCAACAGGCTAACATGTACAAAATATTAACTTCCAGGCTTGCAAAAGTGACCTCCTCTGTATATTATCCAGGAGCCGTCACTATCTATGACCATTAGCAATAATTGAATATTGAAAAATTAGTGCTGTTTTGCCTTTTTATTTATTTTGAATGAATTACATTTGAATTAATTCCTTAATTCATTTCGTGGTGGGCCGCTAAGCCGAACCATTCTCGATAAATTTCTTGCCGTATTGTTTTTAGCTTTTTTAACTGTATATCTATGAATACTGATCAAAATTTTCCTAGAGTTAATTAAGTAAATGGCTCGAAATGACCTTATGTTATTTTCTTTTTATTTAGACGACGTATTGCGGCAAAAGACGTAAGTTTAAAACATTATCGAGTTGGTAACTAGTCGCAGATGTAATTCCATCGTTAAAAATTGACTCAGTTCCGAGGCTAGCATCGAGTGGCGCAATAAATTCGATATGAAGTGGTTCAGTCCTCTAACAATATTATTGACGTAACTTGAGCTATCGAGAGAGAAAAGTTTCCCCATTTTCCACATAACCCAAGTTCGTTATCCTGGAGGATCAAGGACCTGTTTCGAGTGAAACTAGTAGATATTGGCTTTCCCGTGGTGGCCGATTGCAGTTACATTAACTCGCACGATCACACTTTTGTTTTCCTCTCGATTTCCTTTCCAACTCAATCTACTATACGTTCCTTAAATAACATAATCCTTATCGTTTGAATATGCTGGCTGTTTACTAATAAAATTTAATTATTTTGATTTAATTCTCGTCAAGAACAATATGTGAATATTTATAATGTGTTATTTGAACAATTCAAATCAATTTCAAGAAATGAGGGTTTTTAATCTTTGACGATATCAGTGAAATAGATCTATGGTAATGGTGACTGGTGGTTAAAAATGAAAATTTAGATCTCCCGGAAAATTCTGAGAATTTTGTTCGACGGTAAAACGTTTACGGTAACACATTCATTTCTTTTAACGCGGAGTGACGATGAGTGATCTAATTCGATTTCTCTTCGTATCTGGGTGTCAGAAAAGTGCAGCGGTCGTTTATTACAGCCGAACAATTTGCATATAATTAGCGCCTTGTCTTTTTCCTAGAATCTGTTTTGCAATTGCACTGAAAAATTGAAGATTGCTTTTTCTTCTCGAAATCACAGCCATTGCACGTACCTAATTATTTTTGAAATGACCGTTGTAAGTGTTTTATTTAAATATTCTTGTAATTTTTGAGTGGCTAGATTCTATCAATACTTTATTTGACAAAATTTCGTATTCTGCGTTTTATAGGTACTTCTTCGAGTGCGTCTGCATTCCTTTGGTTTACTCCCTCCAATCACTTACTTAATAGTTACTTTAATTTTTCTCAAAGTGTATTAGCGTGTTTCTTGTAATAGTGAAATAGAGAATACCGTGAAGGAGGAAAAGTACAACGAAGGATTTATTGGATCGCAATAGAACAAATCGAACTAATCTTAATAAAATAGGATTGGATAAGAGCAGGGCGATAGAACAACTCGTACATGTACGTACACGTGCGATCAGTGCGGCATTGTACGATTTTGTTGCTTTGCGGGGGTCATGGATGACTCTCCTATTTCGCAAAGCGAGTTACATTGAGGCCAATGCTTTATTGAAGTCGTAACTTTCGCAAAATACAACACGTCTATTTTATTACTGATTTTATTGGCAAGCCCGATCGACCGACGGGCGTCCCAATCAGTTCGACGTCTTTACTGCCAAGAAATTCGATTTCAAATGCGACATGGCCCCGTTTACAGCTACAAGACGTAGGAAAAGATGAAACGAAAAATTTACTAAATGACGTCACTCTTTCATTACTTGTTGCTGGTAAAAACAGCTCCTTTAAGTTGAAGATAAAGGACTACCAAATTTAATAAATATGGTATAATAAATATAAAGCTTTAAAGGTAAGAATGCGGTAATTGCAGTGTTCGAGTTGTACTCGAAAACATAAAAGAAGGCATAGGGCATGTCATAATAACTTATGCATGAATGGCCTTTTCAATTTTTATATGAAGGTGCAGATAAAACATTTTGGAGTTGCTTTTATTTACAATACTAGTATGGACTTTATTATACCATAACGTAAAATTTATGAACTGCAGAGTTTCTTCGGTCAAACCATAAAATCGTGCTCCTTCGTGGTTGCTTAAAAACGAATTTTTGCGGTTAAGATTTTTTTATGACCGATGAGCCCGTGCTTGATAGTCATTCGACTAGAGTTTTATCGCTTTTCCAACCGAAGTCGATGACGGTCGCGTACGAAAAGATGCTATTAAACTATTTATTGTTATGTCGCACTTAAAACCTGCTCTAATTACAGCCTTTAATCCTTAAAGACTTCATAAAATTTCTTATTTCATTACGAGTCGAGCTTAACGTCGACGAAGTGGATTCGGAAAGATGCTGGAAAAGCGTCAACTCCACTTTCTAATGAGCATTCCCAGAGAAAGTCGATTCGTCTACAACACGTGAATCGTATAAGCTACGCTAGCTCCGATTAACGGCTTGTTACGAATGTAAATGCGAGAATGGCATCCTTGTAACATTTAATGATGCCTAATTTTTATGGTTTTGTCAACTTTAATTACAAGTTTTCTAGGATCCCCCACGAAACCTAATTTAGTTATCTCAATCTACAAACATGGATACCGTTACTACTGTTGGATTCGTCACTCACGTTATTACAATATCCAGAAAACTTATTAATAGTAAGAATTTTTTTTGTTTCATTCACGAACAAACGAATCCTTTATTTTATTATTTAGGTACCTATCTATTTCTTAGAAAAAAGATTATTCGTTGAACGAGGTGATATGAAGCTACACACAACAAAAACTCTCATCTCCAGGACAATAAAGGAGATGTATCCTTTTGTTTTACATTCTTTATCGCGAGACCATCTTGACTGTCTCAGAGGGGCCGTTTATGTGTGTTCGTGGATAGATAGATGCTTAAATTGTATCCATCCTTCTGCAATCACTGGTGCTCAGAAGGGCGATTGAACAATTTTACGTCTGTGCCTTTTGCCCATAATATATTATTACTTTATATCTGCTGTCGAAGAAGATTCCCAAATAAGAAACCAGGGCCAGACACAATTTACTATTTATTGTTATAACGTAAATATTTGCTTAACATTGTAAGGAGAGGGGAAGTGGATCAATATTTTTTGTTTTTTACAGTTTTTAAATTTGAATAATAGTATGGATTTAAAAAATTGAATGAGGAACCATTCCTACTTCAATCTTGTTTGTTCGTTTAGTTACATTAATTAAACTAAACAATGTATGATGTAAAGGTAAAATTGCTTGTAAAATGATGAGCAATTGTAAGTATGTAGCTACAGAGTCATGTCGCACAGTGTCGCGTCGCGTTGTGCCGCTTCGAAGGAATTAATGAAAGGGTCTTGAATCTTTGCCGTTAGACGACGTTTCTGTGTATCGGGGTGGCCGGGCGTAACGTAGCACCTTGGCGCAATTACTAAGGAGATTTATCAATGCGGCCACGAGAAAACGTTGCTAATACAACAAACAATGAATCAGAGCAAAGAGGCAGAGACCATTTCGCTCGGGCTTCCAACATAAAGGAACGTAGCTGAAGACAAAGTAAAATTAATTACGGATAAGGAAAACATCTGCGCGAAAGATATTAAAATAAGAAGCTAAAGAAAAGAGGAACGTTTTTGCAACAAGACGCAAACGTTCCGCAAAACGTAAAGCCGTCGCGATTTAGTTTTCAAGCCGCGATATCGGAGGGAGAGCGATGGTTGTGGAATGCAAAGAGTTCATTAGACTACAGATTTGCTTTTGTGATTCCGGCGCTTTCTCGACGAGAGCGCGGTTTCATCTTTTTCTGCCGACGACATGGTCGAGTACGATGTAGATTCGATTCGGTAAATGAGCACGCCATGAGCACGCTAAATCGTTTTCAAAAAGGAATCGACTTAATGGGCTCTGTTAAAACACCACCGGATTTCAGCGGAAAAACCAAATTAAAAAACTAACAAGACTCAAGACCCCAAAATCCGCTTATCAGGCCTCCTGTAAAATATTCTTATATTACCTGCTTTTAATCGGCTGTCTTTGAATACACACTTGCTTGTGACCTACTAATTGTTATACTGTTAAGAGATGGTCTTGAATTTCTCTGGAAGTAAGTGTTGTTATTGTTTTACAATTCAAAGCTATTTTTAATAGGGTGGTAATCATGCCACTTAAAGTATTGTCGACCGACATAAACTAAAAATTATAATTACACAAAAAGGGGTATCTTTAGGGTTTTCATGTTTATGAAAACCTTCTAGAATACCTAAATAATTGTTAAAGAAAAAAAAAATATATTTATAAAGAACAGTTTTCGGTTTTGTACAAAATAAGTAGAGGATTATAAACGTCATCATAAAGGGTAAAAAAATGCGAAAATAAACCTTGAGTGGGAGAAAAAGGGAGAGCATAAAAAATTCATTAAAAAGTTCTGATAAGTTCGTAATAGGGTTGGTACCTATTCTTTTGCGGAAGAAGAGTAGTTATTAACTCTTCGAGGATGAAGCTTTTGGAAGTGCTGATTAAGTGAATCGGGAAGTAACTAACCCTCAAGATTTTTTAAAGAACTAGGTATTATAAAAATTTTACCAATTTAAAAAAAAGTCAAATAAATGTTCATGTGATTGAGAATTAAAACTAAAGCAAATTTAGTATCTACCCTCTACCAGGATCTACTTCATTTTTGATAAAAGAAGTATTCAAATATACCTAGTTAAATTTTTACTTGTAGTCAATCGATACAGCGAAGTAAAAATATACCCACGTACATCCATAATATGGGTTTAGTTGAGTATTTGCAATCTGTTGCTTATCTTCCGAAAGGCTGTTCGTTAATTGATGTGTCATTTCAAATAATCCATGTCTCATTTCCCCCAATCGCGAGTAACCATAGGGCCAGAGAAAAGTTTCTGACATACTAAGTAGCCAATTAATAACATCTTTTGAGATATCAAGTCAATAAGTGGAAAATACACCGCTGATTGTCAAAATTAAATAAAAAGATCGTTTACGAGTAATTCAAACTGGTTCGCCTTCAAAATATATAAAAATTAAAACCCTAAACTTTTGTTTATTTTTATACGTATTAACTTATGTTTTGTTTTCTTTCTTCACATAATTTATGCTATCTCCTTTTAGTCTGGTGGATATTAAAATTCGCTTTCGATAAATATTTATTGTCTTTATTTTTAGTTTCTCATTTCGGAACTTTGTCTTAACTCGTCTAAACCAAATCAATACCAGAAACTTTATCTTTTGAGTAATCACCACGAACTAAGCGTTTGTCCTGGTTTCAGATCCGTACTCGGAAAATGTTGCTACACACATTCGCTTATTACATACAGGCGTACACACATACATGCATTTCGATGTTTGTGAATATACTCGCGATTAGACAAAAAGAGGAATAAATGCGAAAGTCGTAAATATATCTCCGAGTGAAAGAACGAGACGCGTCCAATCGTGGCCGCAAAAAGTTTGCCATCAAATATTTAAAAGTTGACGGCTTTCAGCGATCCAAGTAGAAAATTGTTCTAAGCAAGATTTATGGCTTTTCCGGAACAGGAGCCGAGCTGTTGTACGAGTCGAAATATTTATGGATACGTCATTGATATTTATTATTTTAAATATCAGTTTTACATGAAGGTGGAACTTGAACGGTATACACATCTTCCTCAGAGAAATTGTCGATCTCCCTTGGGGACTGCTCTCGCTTTTCTCTTTTATAAAAATTACATTTGAATATACAACTTTTGAATGATAAAGAGAAACAACACAATAGCAACAAATATAGATACCAAATTGGTAGGGGTAAAGGAAACATAAATAAAACTAATCGAATAGTTCACCATTGAAATACTCTATCCATTTACTAAATGGGTTATTTGAGGAAAGCATACTTAGGAATAGTTAATCCATTAAATTATTTATATTTTACGTTTTATTGGTGAACTAAATTGTAATGGAATATTTTGGAGCAATAAAACCAACAACAAGGACCTTTGTATTTGTTGGACTTAACACTAAACTTACTTAATTACTAGTTAATAACTGATAATAATTTGATTTAGAATAAACTTGAAAGACGGCTACTGAATGATTTTTTTATTATATTATTATTTTGTACTACTGACTATTACCATTACTGTTTTTGTTTTACCCCCTCGGTTTTTTAGAAAAAACCTTAAAATTAAAAGGTTCCTTTTTAATTTTTTGGGTCGGTTTTCTCAAATTTTTTAAAATCTTACATTAATTAATTATATTAGAAAATATGGAGCTTCTGTAGAGATTAATATTTAAATTACAAACATCCTATTGATAGATTAGTCATGGAAATGTTTGTAAATACAATTGTGATAAAAGAAGTTATCAGTTGTCGTTCCAATACCTACAGGTTGAAATAAAATATATTAAAAATATTAAAGTAACGGTACATTACAAAATTATAGGAATAAATGTAACTATGTAATTCAGCAGACGTAAAAATAGTTTGATAGATTATGTAATGTATTATATAGAGAACAGGAAATAGTTGAATTAGACTGCTATTAACACAATTGGTCGTCAATCTTACAAGTCGACCGAGGGTTGTTACATAAATCCCCTGTGCTTTCACGAAATCATCCGAAGCCAAATAAAACATTTTCAGTCATTTCATTTGAAAAGGGAACCAATCAGTAGATGTATCTATTTTTTTGTAACGAGATGAAGATTGTACTCAGGGATTTGGAATGTAGAAAAATCAATCGTTCAATCTATATTTGGTCGTAATTGGAAGGGTTGTAGGGTCCTTAAGTTAATTTTTAATAGACAGTAAATATAGTCTAATATTTTGATAAAATTTGTTAAAGTTTTTGATCGAAACCAGCGAATTCTTTTGCTCTCGTCATCGTCAGTACATCATAGATAATCCCTACAAATCACTGAACAAACTGAAGTTACGTGGATGATATTTTGTTGGATTCTTATATACTCACCTAAGTGTAAACATTCGAGAGATTGTTGCAGACAAACGTATTCCGTAAGGACCCTTAAAATATAAATAAATTTTGAAAGTCAATATTGGAAAATACTTTGAAATTAATTATTGTGATGTTTTAGTGCAAACTGATGAAGTTAGTATAAATTACTATCCTCAAATATGCGACAATTCAATAAATAACATAGACGTTTACAAAGCCATAATAAGGGGAAGGGAAGCGGTTGCCAGGAGTTAGAGAGTTCGTCAATCAGCCCAAGTAGAGAAATTCACTTTTCGCTATATAATTTAGCTAAATACGAACCTATCTCCGTTCGCAGTTAACGAAGAGCTTTAATTAATTAAAATCGCTCTTCATTGATTACAGAAGGTGATGCGCAGGTGTTTGCTCGGTCCACTTGACTTCCTCCTTTACGTGTCGAACCTCTTGAATTTAAATTGGTTGGAATCGGTTCTCTGTTCCTTTTCTGTCGCGACACTTTAGTCGGTGGCCCTTTATATAGCGTGCGCGAATTTCACCGTGACAAAATTAAATTATTGTTCGAAACCAATCCGCTGAAATAACACCACAGCTTTACCAAGACATTATTGCGTTTGTTTAAAAGACCCTCCTCTGATTTTTAGTTTTCACGATTACTTACTTAATCAAGTCATTCGAAGCAGCTTCGGTTTGATCAGCAATTTATCTAAATTATTCGTAGTTTATTGAGAAAAACATTCAAGAACATGTTACTCTTGCGTTGTCTATTTTGAAAGACAAGAAAATATGAAAACCCCAAGGTTATTGTCTTTGAGATGCAAAACGTCTGGTTATGGCCGTTTCGAGCCAACTGGATAATTGCAGCTTGAAGCAACTGACAAAGTTTCCCGCCTAAAAATGACATCATTCAGCTTTACAAGCGTTAATTTAACCACTAATTGCTCTGGCACTGACGTGCTTACAGTTTCAATTGCCCAAGTTAGAAAGTTATGTGAAAAAGTTTCCATTTAGACGACGACTGCGAAACGTCAGATGCAGAACTTTCGACCGACGAGTGGCATCGATTTCCGATAACAACACTCCGTTCATGTGCACACCAATCTGCAACATTTCCTTATCGTTATATCAAACTTCGAATAACCTACGGTACCCAAGAACTTATGAAGATACACCCAGACTAAAGAACCTTATCAAAGCTTGGTGACGAAGTTAAAGCAAGTATGTTCTCTTTAAGAGCTTAAATAAACGTCAGATGTCTCAATATTTGGCCATACGGCCACTTACTTTGAACTATTACCTGAAGAAAACATTTAAACTTTGTAACTAATAGTTACTATCATGGTATTAACTTGACATTATGGCGTCCAAGTCTAATTTATTCTGTTAATAATGTACTTTGCTCTTATACAACTTCCCCCAGGTTATCAATCCCCTTACATTACCGCGTCCTTCTAAATATCTATCCTAATCATAGGACCTTTGTTCTCATGTTTACATAATCTAGATGATATCAAAATGCTACGTTACCTACAGGTAATTATTTTATTAGTGTTGGTATTATTCATAAGGACTATTGACAACAATAGTTGCACAAGCTAATGCAGCAGACATCTTTTTATTATTTTTGGGAACCTCGCTGGTAGATTCCTTATCCTGTGAAGATGAGCAAATGTTACCAGAGGTCCCTGTGTTTTCGAAGAATGTTAAAATTGAGAATCTCTCACATTACTTTGCTATCGTACGACAAATTTTCGTGTGGTTATTTTTCTCATAAATCATTTTCCGAAACATTCGCCTTTGAGATAGTTCGTTTTGTTGCCGGTAGATGGTCTGCACGAGCTCCTGTTCACAACATTCCTGAAAGTATGTGCGCAGCCTTTAGCCCGAAGTACGAGCAGACGGGCGTCGAAATGAGACGTTGAAAATTTGCACTTGGAGTTGTAAATTCAACGGATGCCCCGGATTCCTTTCCATCTTTACGCTCCGCTGCAATGAGACAATGTTGTGACGCCTATATAATTAAAATTATCATTTGCTTAGCTTTCCCATCCTTTTCCTCCATAACTAAGACGCGGAGGAAGCGCTACATAATTTAACGTAATGAGATTGTACTTTGCGTCTGTCATCCGGTGTACGTACACGAACAACTCCAAGTGCAGGCAAGTTATCGAAGTTATCTTATGTGTGGGTGGTGTACGTGATACAGCTGGTAGAACTTGATCTTAAATCAAACTGGAAGTAATGTAATCTTCTTCGTGGATTAAAACATGCACGAGATTCATCCAATAACTTACGATTACATAGCTAATGATATCTTGGATGAACTAATTTACACAGGATTTACATACTAATTAGGAATTATTTAAGTGTAGGTAGGTATAACAGCAACACTAAGTATGTAGAATACATTTGCTACATTACATTTTTGATTTGATTGTCAACACAAAAGTCTGAAACAAAACAACCAGATGTATTTCTAATTCTTCCTAAGGGTTTTTTTATTAAATGATCAATCAAAGTACGATTGGAGCCAAATATTTTTTTTATTGTAAAAATTTCTTAAAACAATCAGATTTTCGAGCAGGGCAAAATTAATTTGTAGACGCTCATGTTAATGTTAATAATTCATATTGAGAACTTAGAAAAAATACTGTCGTTAGTAGCTTAACGTGATATGTTCGATGTAGGAATTTTGGCGATCAAAAATAATTGTTTCTCTATCATGTTTCCCTAAATATCGACAAGATTACCGGGAATCGAAAGTTTTTTCTTCGGTCATTTTCCATCACGATATAGCCTATCCGGCACATACCCCAAGTGATATATAAAGAAGGCACTAATACCAAAAACGTTGCGTTTCCATTGTTCAGTCGTTCTTATGTCTTTCGTCGAACGTGGGTACAATGGAAGCTTCGGAATATCAGCAGGTCGGTTACAAAGCACTCCGTGGCAGTGACAAATTGGACCGCGGAGCGCCATTTTTTACGGCTGTCGCTTTTCAAAGATCTAAAAATTCTTCATTAATAAAACATTTAGGGTGCTCGTACAGCAACCGTCATAAATACGTACTTTCCCCATAAATCGTCCTGAAAAAAATGGAAAATCTCGCATCACTACACCGAACAATCACATGATGTGTCTGTTCTGATTTGAATGGAAGATGTTTCTTTCACATTCCTGAATAACGTGATGGAGACTGTGATGTTTCAAAATAGAATCAGATATGCTTGTTTTTGTCACACGCATGATAATGTAACAAAGGGGAAGCCATATCAAAGCACAGAACACCCCAAGTTCAGACTCTGACAAACAGTTGACATTTTGCTGGGCGAAATATTATTCAGAATTTGGTTTGACACCCGTCATGAATGCTCGCGTCTTTGTTCAAACCTAATTGGATTTCGTATAACTTTTTCTTTCTGAAAATATTTATCTTCATCCATTACTGTCAAATGTGTCATGTGATTTTCAAATCTTGTGTGGCAAACCTAACTAAATGATTTTGTTGCCCAACTCGGTTTTCAGTTTTAAAAAATACAATTTTCTTATATTTAAATTTGTTGTCGTAAATGTGAAGAAAGAACCCAAAAAAGATAAGTTTCGCTTTACATCTTTGCCACTTAACACTTTTTGCGTCAAGGCTTTACGAACCAGTTAATTCTTGGCATTTGTAATGTGAATTTCTAATTATTTCGGTAAACTTTGCAAAGTTCACAGTTCAACTGAATCGAAAGTTATTTTACTTCAAGGCAAATTAAAACTTCGCTACATTACTCGCGACTTCCGCTACAACACTTAACGAAGAATCTTACGATTAAATCTATTTCCCGAATGAAATTCTCCGGCTTTGAATTATGCTAAACATTTAAAAATAAGCGAATTTTAATGTAAACTCGATCTTTTTAAATCAGCGACTTTCAAAGAGCTTAATGTTAAATTCACAATAAAGAAATATCTACAGTTCCTTCGTTTAAAAATGTTGAATATTTTAGTCATATTTTAGCATTAAAACACTCAATCTATGTCGTTATATTGAATACTTATCGTTAGTTTGAAACGCTGACATTATTTGAAAGAGTTGCAATGTGCAGTAAAAAATGTGCTCAAACTTCTTAATTTTATAAAATTTCAGACAACTAACAACTCTCTACATAAAACTTCTTGCTATAAAATAAATAAGGAATAATGTTTTCGGTATTAAAGTAATGTTTTCACTTAGTACCCATGTTTTTTTATACCCCATTTGCTTGATCTACTAATACCTATGTCTGGTTAGTTTTAAACTACGTACTAAAGTAAACTTCAAGAACCTAAAATAATTAACTACTTTTAGTGATGGACGAGGTTCATAAAAAAATCAATGCAACTTTTACAAAAGTGCAGTAAATGCCGAAATAGTTTCCGAGCAGTAACGTCACGCGAATAGGGGCTGTAAGCTGAAAGGTTTAAAGGCCCCTTTCAAAACTTTCGAATAAAGAGTTTTAGCTTATTTTAAATGTCTGTTGCTCCATCTACATAGAGCTATAATTTAAAATTTAAATTGCTTGTGTTACCGCGCGCTAGCTACCTACACCATATCATACGGCCATGCGATAAAATGGCTAAGTAAAGTATTTTATACGGGGGCTAATGTGCACAGAAACAACGGTGTATTAAATATTAAAACAGGTAAATTGCAGCAACAGTCCGAATGCTCACACTCATGTTATCAATAATTTAATCTTAAAAACATAAAGGAAACTGTATCTTTAGATTCAATTTAACTAACAACTACATTATTTAAATGTAGCTAAGAATACAAGGGTATTTTTTGATGAATGCACTCTTATATTAATGTTTGAGAGTTCATTACGGCAATTTACCCCTAAAATTTGCAACCGTTTATCACTTATTTGAACGAAGCTTTCAAACTTCTTTGGCCTTTGCAGGCACAAGTCGTTAATGGAATCAAAAAAATGTGTTTTATTGCCTGAAGAGCCACTTTAATAAAATTAAACAATAGAGTCGGTTATACACTCCTTAATTTAAAGTGCTTATTTATGTTTGGTGAAATATTAGATTCGTAATTTTATGACAGAGAAAGGAAACTATAAATCTAGAAAAGCGATTGCAATGTATCAGGCTGTGGAGTAGATCACAAGTTTCGAAAATATGAAAAATATCAGAAGCGTTTTTCGAATAAAAGAGAACCAAGAATAGGGTAATTACCGAAACTTAAAGTCCACGTCCCGGCAGTAACATTCGCTTTTCCTTTTGAGATTTCAAAACGGAGCCAAGTGCATTCTAATGCACTAGGTACCTACACAGCTCGAATATTTCATAGGCAGCTGACTATGTAAAGATCGCTGCTACCTCTTTGCACACTTAAAAGAACCTCCGGAATGTAGCTACTACGTTATACAAGAGCACTTACCCGTTGCAAGCTCTATAGCAGCCAGTTCCCTTCTAGAATGCAGCCCCTGAAAAAAAGAAAGCTCGTTATACTTCAAACAACAAGAATACGTAATGAATTCTCAAATTTAATACCCAGACTAATTAATTTCATAGAAACACGAGACATTTCATCAACAATCATGGTCAATTTATTACTAACTGAAAATAACACTGAAACTTATTTTCTTGAAACAGCTCCTTGTCACTAAAATTAGGAAAGAGAAGTAGGAAAGTAAAGAACGGATTAAATGCAGAAAACTAAAAATAAATATCTATTGTGTCTTTCGAGTTTGCTTGAATAATTCCGTAAAAATATATTAGGGAGAAGTATAATTAAATTTGGCGTTTGTAGCGATTATGCAAACATTATCGCACATGTGTGTTGTGTACGATTCCCTTGGAATCGTTCCAGAATATTCGCAAATTCGTTTGATATTCACAGCTATTGCTAATTGACGGCATTTCCAGTTTTAATTGCGAGAGGCGTAAGCAGCGGAGATAAACAAAGTGCACCCTCTAATTGCACGTGCAAACGTAAGGGCTGTCTGCAAAAATAATGCATGGCGCGGCATGCAACGGGTGAGTGAAATGAAGGGGGCGGTGATGGCACGGAAGAGAAAGCGACAGGGAAAAGAGTAAACGAAATGGTGAAACGAACGTAATTTGGCCGTTATCGGAAAAGGGAACTGCCGCACCGAATTACAATTAGGGCACTTAGTTGTATTTTTCACTTTGAATTTTAATGAAAAATTTCCAGTGAGAAAAACGAAAACGAAGGCAAATTTTAAAATGCCGTTATTTATTTAAGACAAATATAAACATCTAAAGTGAACAAATAATAAAATATTTACAAATTCATTGATCCTTGTTCCCTGACTGGATGACTTCCTAATCCTACAACTTTGTGTCAATGACCCAATGTCAATTGCAGGAATCATTATAATGTGTAAGGTTTGTAAAACTGTTTTAGTTAAAATGTTTATTAATACACCAATTAATTAATGGGTACATACGCTAAAATACTTAAATTTGGAATATATTGGCGACATTATTTTGTTTTGAGCCGTTTGGAAAATCTAAGCTGTTTTATCAAACCGAAATCAGTTTCCCTGAAAATGACACCACCTTTTTCCGTTGGTGGTTTGACTGCAAAAAATGTGTCACTAAAACCCTGTTCTTTACATTTGACACGAAGGCAAACAGAATCGAAGCCCAATTATACATTCAGCGTCCAATGCACTGCATTTTTGGTAAATATTTTGCACTCTGTAGAAATCCTTTTAACGCGTTTATCAAAAAAGAAAAATAAATGGAAGGAACATTTAACAAGGCTTGCAAGTTTTTAGCATTTATTACACAATTAATTTCTATTTTATTACATCACACTAATATTAAGTTAATTAAATAAATTTGGGGGTGTGTGAGTATGTGAGTGTGTATATTTGTTACTTCTTCACGTCTAAACGGCTGAAGCGATTTTAATAAAAATTTTTATGGAGTTAGCTGACACCCTGGATTAACACAAAGGCTACGTTTTACGGCGGAAAAATATCTTATTCCCATGGGAAAATCGATGAAAATGAATTCGCGGAATATTATAAATGCGAAAGTAACTCTGTCTGTATGCTACACAATCTCACCTGAAATACTGAACCGATTTAAATGAAATTTGGTACAGAGATGGTTTAGAGCCTGAGAAAGGACATAGGCTACTTTTTAATGCGAAAAAAGGGTTGTAAGGGGTTGAAATAGGAAAGTTTGTGCGGAAGTTCCGTAATTTTTAAAGATAGAAGCTTGAAACTTATTGTTTAGGCTTTTGATTAGATATAAATAAATACGACATTCAATGTTTGTAAAAACTTTACCCTAAACGGGATAAAATTAGCCGATGAAAGCTTTTGTGTAATGACGTCGTCCAAAAAGCTAACGGCCCAGAAAATTAAAATATTAAGTGTAAAAAGTTATAGAGGTTTTGTTTATTTGGATCAATAAAAGTAGTTAAATACTAAGCTATATAAACTATTTTAAACTATAATTAAACTACAGTAGAACCTTGATAACTTAAACCTCGATAACGTAAAAACCTCTATAAATTCATAAAATTTTGTGTTCCCTTCCCCTCAGAGTCCAAAACCTCTTTTACTTAAAATTTGAACCCTCTATAACTTAAACGAATAATTTGGGCATCGCACCTCAGTAAGTAATAAAATTGATGTAGAAAGTGTGAATTGTTTGAAACAAAAAAAAATTATAACCGACTTTTTTAGGTAGAATAAAATAAACTTGAATAAACGTACCTTTAACCCTAAAATAAAGTATGTATGTACATAATAACATTTCTAAGTTTCATTTACATTGAACCTAGCTCGTCTATCTCTATAATTCCTAAACAACGCTCATAAACGGACCTCTGTAAGTAAAAATATAAACCAATAAAAAATTCTTAACTTAAACCCTTAAACTTAAACCTCAATAACTCAAATTTTTCAACGTTTCCCTTGGTCTTTATCTTATCGGGGTTCTACTGTATTTAGTATTTATTAAGTATTATTATTAAGATTGTTTAGATGTTGTCTACTACAGTAGAACCTCGATAAGATAAAGACCAAGGGAAACGTTGAAAAATTTGAGTTATTGAGGTTTTTACTTACTAAGGGATTAAGTTAAGGAGTTTTTATTGGCTTATATTTTTACTTACAGAGGTCCGTTTATGAGCGTTGTTTAGAAATTATAGATTAATTATTAAATGCAAATGAAACTTCGAAATGTTATTATGTACATACGTACTTTATTTTAGGTTTAAACGTACATTTATTCAAGTTTATTTTATTCTACATTAAAAAGTCGGTTTTTTTTTTTTGTTTCAAACAAATTACACTTTCTACATCAATTTTATTACTTACTGAGGTGCGATGCCCAAATTATTCGTTTAAGTTAAGAGGGTTCGTATTTTAAGTAAAAGGGTTTTGGACTCCGAGGGGAAGGGAACCAAACTTTTATGAATTTATAGAGGTTTTTACGTTGTCGAAGTTTAACTTATCAAGGTTCTACTCTACTACTTATTTTATATCACATTACTGCTATTTTAACATCCAATACATTTAGTAAACGCAATTTCAAATCACTCAGTATCGCTGTGTTCATTATTATTCAATATTCATTAATTTATTCAAAATTACTCTGGGTTCACTCCTGTCTTATATTTATCCTTTAAAGAAGTTTGAAAAGTTTTTCATGGCTTATTCCAAATTTATATTATCTTTTGTGCCTGTGTTATCGACACGAGACATTTATTAGTCACAAAAGGGCGGCACTACACGGTACATCGACGGTGCAGTATCTTTTTAACTATTAACGCACGCACTCGTTTGCTACAATAGCATTTCGTTTTTAACTTTCAAAACATACCCCTGTAAGGATAACACGGCCTGTTGTTGGTCATTAAGTTAATATTTTGTTTTAAAAGGACCTTCAATAGTTATTATCATTTAATAGATTTTTGGATGGTGAAATAAAAGGGTACGTAGTTAAAAAGAACGCCAGAACTTTCGTCCAGTAATTGAAGAGAATGTAAACAGAAATTTTTCACAATTAGAGTTGAAAGAAGTGGATGCAAGTTCAGTCATAGATCTAAACTAAAAAATAACGCCCAACATAACTTCTACTTAGTTGAGTGAGCCGATAGCTGAAAGTTTCTTTACATTTTGAACTAGTTTACTAGTTTCCAACCAATACGTATTCGTAATGAGAATTAAAACTTCTTGCTACGAGAGAAACTGGAAGCCATTCGCAATTTCGCGAGAGAACTGAATGAAATATGCACCGGTTTTAAATTCCAAGAGGCACAATAAATTTCAGTTTTCAGCGTTACTCTCCGTTCGAAGATAGTGTTTTGTTCGAATCTCACTCGAACTTTTTGACACTTTTTTCCTTATTCTAGCTGCCATAATAAAACGCTACTATGTTTTCTTTAGAAATGAACAGTCAGAAGCAAAAAACTACTGAAAGCTCCGAATTTAGAATCATGCTATAGATAAGTAAAGTTCCTTTTTTGCTTCACTTGCTTCCACTCCTCTAATATCAACTTTCTTGTATTGACCCTGATAGAATGCTGTGGAATACTCCTTATTATTTCCGGAAACATTCAAAACATTCCGTCTATTGTCCACCGTACGTTTTATGGCTCATTGAGATGCCGCTGGTAACAAACACTTGCAGCACTCAATCATATTGATATTACAACATTAAATTCACAGTTTTGAAGCCTGAATTATAAAGAAACGTGTAACACAATATCCTTTCTTTCTGTTTATTTTTTTCGTCCTTTTCTTAACCATATGAAGACTCATTTATGTACTAAACTCTACATAGGGAAATAGGTATATATCTATAGCAATTTGTCAGTTCAAATTATATAACACATCGGACACTTTGTGGAGTAACTTTTTCTCGGTTAACGTCAGTTTTCTTTTCCGACGACGGAAAATAAATTAAGGCCTGGGATGTTTTGCGAAGCTTAAGAAAAAGTACTTATTGCGTTGACGCCTGTCGTAAGATGATGTCGTGACAGTCCAACATTTCTCCGTCGTATTCAGTACACCACTTGAAACCCAATTAGGCTCTTATTTATAGACCTTATTTCACTTCACTTTCAGACCGGTTAAGTCGAGCGATCACGCTATTCCTAATTTAATTAAGACGGGTTTACTAACACGTGCATACCTACAAAAAGAAGATAAAGAAATCCTCTCTCTAGTGATTTTAATGTATAGCAATAATTAAGTATTTTATTTTATTATGTTTTTAAAAATAACTAAAGCTTGTTTGGCATAAACTCAAACTAATAAAAAAAACTCTATAGTTTTGGTTTCTTTGTACCAAAATTTCCATTTATTACAAGGTAATTTCAATCTAAAATTAAACTTTTTTCATTTTGTCAAAAAGAATTTAAATTTCTTCCAGGGGAACCGGTTTTCGCTTAAATAATGTCATTATCAACCAAGTGGGTTCTTAAAATTTTTGCCTTAGGTTTCTTTAATTTTAAATACCTACAATTTGCCTAAAATTTCTTAATCAGAGCTGCAGGTTTAATTGTTTTTTTTGGGAAACCCAAAATTTGAACACCTGGAGTGTAAATTTGAATTTTTTAAAATCTGCCTCATTTAAAAACTCAACCATTTAACTTTAAAATTTTAAATTTTTTAAAAATTTTAAAGATTAGGGAAAAACCTGTTTTTTACTTTTTTTATTTAAAGTTTTAGGGACAAACCAATTTGTAAATCAAAGAAAATAGTTTTGTTTTCGTGTTGCTAACTGTCGATTGAACTTATTTTTTTATTGTCGAATTGCTCTCTTTGTAGGTTTTTTTAAAGGCCTTTTTTTTTTAAATTTTTTCTACCAAAATTTGACCCCAAGATACACCCAACAAAAACTCACATTCTTTAAATTTTTTACGACTTTCCACTTCGACCTTTTTTTCGCATCTTGTCTTTAATGCTTAATTAATAGATTGCTTAATTTTGCATGCGGTTTAAAAGCTATTCTCATATTGACTAAATCTTTTTTTATTATATTTGCGATGTTATCTGTAATATTCCCAAAATATGTTAATGTCCTATATTGTACATTCTTATCTCTTATCCTAGGGTACACTCTACCTATTGCTTGTTTATACAATTTTTTATTTAGTAATTTATCTATCAGTTTATCATTATAACCATTATTCTTCGCTATTTCTTTAATTACACCAATTTCTTTAATCAAGGCTGTTTTTGATAGTGGGATGGTAATTGCTCTATGTATCATAGAATTAAATGCTGCTAACTTATGGCTTGTTGGGTTTTTAGATGTGTTATGTATTACAGTATCCGTATGTGTCGGTTTCCTAAAGATTAAGATAACAAGATAGAATTTGATTGATTTTGGTGTAATTAAAGAAATAGCGAAGAATAATGGTTATAATGATAAACTGATAGATAAATTACTAAATAAAAAATTGTATAAACAAGCAATAGGTAGAGTGTACCCTAGGATAAGAGATAAGAATGTACAATATAGGACATTAACATATTTTGGGAATATTACAGATAACATCGCAAATATAATAAAAAAAGATTTAGTCAATATGAGAATAGCTTTTAAACCGCATGCAAAATTAAGCAATCTATTATTTAACACTAAAGACAAGATAGAAAAAATGGACAAATCCGGAGTATATAAACTAGAATGTAAGTCTTGTAATGGTGTGTATTTGGGTCAAACTGGTAGAAAATTTAAAACAAGGCTAAAAGACCACGAAAGAGCAATTAGACTAAAAAATGGTTCCTCGACATTTGCGGAACACATTACTGAAAATAATCATTTATTTGACAATGTTATAACACCTATACATTATCAAAATAAAGGTAAAAAACTAGACATGCTAGAGTCTTTAGAAATCTTTAAATATAATAAATTAGATAATGTTAATTTATTAAATGACCAGATTGACATCAAATACACTCCACTGTTCAAATGTGTTATCCAAAAAGGAACAACTAACCCTCCCTCTCTTTAAGTGGTAGGCATTGTAGGTATAAATTAGATCTAAGTAACATTAGCAAGCACTGTTGATAATGACTTTGTAAGTCGAAACCGGTCCAGTGGTAAGAAATAAAATTAAGTGACATTGCAAAGTGTGTTTTATTTGAAATTCATCCCGTAAAAATTCATCAAACTAATAAGTTGTATTCATTGTTTTTGAATAATTTTAATTAAATTAATTTATAAAGACTCGTTTTTCTCTACCAAATTACCTTGCATGTACAAGTAATTGTCAAGCTCTAACAAATTAAACTTTTGTCTATTTCTAGTGCAAAAATAGAAATTGTAAAGTTGTAACTTCCTTTAGGGTGACCACACTTTTCTCTGCTTCCAACTTAATGTGCATTAACTTGGGTTTTTCTAATCCAAGAGATGGCTTCTTGGAAAGCATTTTCCGCCTGTAGCGCTTTCTTTTGGACATTTTCCAAACGTACTTCGTACGAACTTTCCCGATCAGCTTTTAAACTTTTCTTAATCCTCAGAGCTGCAGTTCTCCAAATATACCCACGATAATAATTTTACACTTGAAACTTAAATTATGAACACCTTAATGTCACATCTGTGTTAAGTCTTTCAAACACTCTGTCTCTACCTCTATCTTAAAAACTCAATCCTATGAACTTAAATTAGTAAATTATTTGCAGGCAAAATTTTAAAGATTGGCAAATACCTGTTCGTCGTTGGTATTTTTTTATTAATTTAAAGGACAAATTCCAATTTAAGTAAGATCAAAGCAACATAGCTTTTGTTTTCGTGTTGCTTAACTCGTTATTGAACTTTATTTTCCGTTTATTATCTTGTCGAATTGTTCTGCTCTCGTAGTTTTCTTAAAAGCGTTCCTTTTGATCTAAATTTACTTTGTTAATTTTCTATCGTCGACCAGTGAGTACGCTTTCGCCGCGTCTTTAGATGTTGCCCCAACAAAGATCTCAGCTATTTTAATTTATTCACGACATTCCACCTTCGACCTTTGATCTTTCGCATGCTCAGGTCGGTTATAATGCTCCTAATTTGAATGGATCACACGAACACGATCGGTCACTTCTCTCATTTAAACATTTGTGTTACATACGTGTCTACAGATTTCTGCAAAATCTTGTTGAACCTACAATAGGTTAGAAGATAAGGCCTAATGGTGCTGTTGATGAAACCGACACTAGGATTCGATAATATTAAATTAATAGATAGAACAACAGGTTGTCAACATATCATCAGGCCCATTATTATTAGAGAACAATCGACTCATATTAAAACCAATCTACCATTATTCCTTTAAATTATAAAAGATATTTATTTAGCGTGTGTTTTAGTGATGTGTCGTTCCGGCCGGACTCGGTACAAAGGAACGAATCCAGGCTAGGATCGATTCGGACCGAATCCATGTTTTCAATCCGAATCGTTCCGAGGATCGAAAAGGCGATCGATTACATAGAAAATAGAGTGAGTTAAATTATACGTGAAATTGTTTCAATATGTAGAGCTGAAAACCATTTTCAATTTCTATTCGAGGGTCCTCGGCAAATTCCAGAGCGACCCTTATGGTAGTACATATTTGTTCAATATACGTGTAATCAAAAGATAATTTGCAGAAGAGAGTATCATTGACTTTTTTATTTCATAAAAAAAATAATTCTTCTTAGGTACTTACATGAGCATAAAATCTAAGCTACTCATTTTTTTTATTGGGTGAAACTGGTTGATAAAATGTTTCAATTACTTTAAGCAGTAAAAAAAATTCTCAGAATTAAGCGGAAATTATAAGATCCTTGAATTTCGCCCCTTAATTATAGAATTATTATTTAATGAGGTCTCCGTTAAATGACGATTAAAACGACGTTATAAAAGACTTCATTGTTTTCCATTTACAATTCTAACTGGTAGCGATAAAATTAAACGAGGGAGTACGATAGAAAGAGAAAGAAAGGGAGAAAAGGAAAATATTCCGAATTTATGTTCACTTGTTGGAATACGTAATCAGTTGTTATTTTCCATGTCGTAAGTTGGCCGGTCTTAGGGGAAACTAGTGTAGTCATTAGCTGTCGTTCAGATAAGATGGGCTTAATGTGCGAATGAACAAGGCGAACCGCACGACTGCCACTAACCCCATTTTCCTCGTGAATTATTTTGCAGAATTTCCAATTGTTTCCACTAACTTTGAGCCATCTGGATCCAACAAACAGTCAAATCGTTAAATGTATGACTCGACCACACTAACACCACCCAAAATCTGATTCAAAGTGCTCTCTGAATTACGAGAGAACTGATAATCATCACGTTAGATGCACATTAGTTTGCGTCCCATGTTCACCATATTCGACTAACTAGGCGGGCCCGTTCTGTTAAAGTATTGTGACGTGTTCGGTCACGGAAAACACAATAAACAAAACAAAAATAACGAATTTATGTAATTACTAAAGTTAATTTGACTACACTATAGTTATAAACAAGTCTACGCAATTTATTTCACTAAAAAGTCTATTTTTCCGCTCGCCTCTACTATAAATACTCGCTATACCATAGACACTATGACTTCTATCGCCTGTTGTTCGCCTATCGATCGCTTCGCTTCCAAACATCAGCTGTTCACTGTCAACTAACTCGGTGTGTGCCGCGTCCGCCTTTTATAGTCTTTTCAGCCTTTTTCTAGGGAATTCTTCAGCCGTCTAGTAATCCAATTGTTTTCCCATTGATCTTTGCTGGTGTTTTCTAGATGTTTCAGGAAAGCCGAGAATATTCCTTATGTAATCAGGGAAGATGTTCGTTAATTATGCTCACACCAACTTAATTGGCAAGTACTCGTAACAGTATGTATGGTATATAATATTGTAGAACTCACTGAAACTTTATTTCCATGCTTTCTGTATCTACAAATGTAGGTATATTAACAACATAATCTCCATTCTGATTCTGAGGCGCTGAAATTTAGAATTAAAAGATAGTTCAGGTAATAAATAATTTGAAAACATGATACCTCTGAAGTTCATTGGTAGATAAAATATAATAAAAACTGATTTATTCTTCTATTTATCACCAAAAACTACGGACTGGAATAAAGTTGTTGATACTAAAACAAACTGTGTTAGATTCAATTTTGCGAAATTACCATACATTATCAAACCAACTCAAGATTAAAAAAAAAATAAATCGAATATGTAATGATTACAACAAGTTTGTTTCGGCCATTTCGAATATTTACGAGTATTCTGTATAAAGGGTTAATGATCTTGATTCAAAAGGACAAAATGGAAAGTTTCACAAATATTTTAATCGACCCTACAAACTTTAATTGCCCTTTAGAGGATTACTATATGTAAAAGATTATTACTCTTGATTCAAAATTGATGGAACGTTGCACTGGTGTTTTAGTAGACAGACGAATATTTTAGTCAATTCAACAGTTGCAACCGTTTCTAACATTAGTAATCCTTATTTTCGAAACTCCATCAAGTCGAATGTCATATTTGTGAAACTTTTCATGGTAGTATATTGTTTTAAATTTGTACACTTACTTTAAAGGTGGGACTTTTAAAATACATATATAAAATTTGAAAATCATTATATTTTACCATGGTGATATTATTATTACTATAGTTACAGGATATAATGCAGTTGACTGAATGGTCTAAAGTCAGTCGCAAGGAAACTGCGATGGATGGTGATAATGATAAGTGTAAATCAACTGACGTTTTTCTTTGGACGACTGGTTGCGATATGATCATCGGATTCTGTTTGAGACGCGCCAATCAGAAAAACGGGTCAATAATCACGCGTTGCGTTCACTTCATTTAAGTCCGCTATTTATAACATTCGTGTCATATTTGTACACATGTTTGCGTGTGTGGGTGTGTGTGTGCGGAATATCGGGCGATCGCCATTTGCAATCCCCGATGTTATATCACATTTGCAGTTTGAATAATTTTGCAGGGTTATGGATCCGCAATCATTAATCTCACGCGAAAACCTCGCTCTCTCGCAACGCACACTAAACTGATGACTGCTACTACCAGAAGCATTTTTAAAAGGCCTAATGGCAATTTCACTCTGTAGATGGAGCTTTTACATACAACTTTTACTATATGTAACAACTATTAAAACCGAAATATCTATTAAAAATGACGATCAACAATTTATAATGTGTAAAAATATCGGAACCTACCTTTTCCCTGATGCTTACTACAGTTTCATACACAATTGCCTATCGTTAAAATAAAGTTTTGGCCATTAGAATTTTTCCATGATAAATTTCAATGGAATCTGCTGAAAGTTTAAATTAAATGAGAATTTACGGAAGTTCGTCTTAACTGTTACTCCATATTTTGCTAAGAGCGTTTACAAATACCCACCCAAGCTACTGACGCTTGTGCAATATTTTTGTCCTAGAAAGTTACCCAAAAATTCATAATATTGTTTTGAAATTGAAGACCATCAATAATAACTATAACTTTTAGTTTCTTCTTTAAAATTTTATTACATAATACTATACATAGAAAATACTAGGTAACACATAATATGCCTCTTGGAGTTATTTGATCGATAGAACATTGACAAATCTGTTTGACTAAGATTTAAAACGAATTACCCATTCAGGTGTCGTAGTGTTTGCTATTAAAGTCAAAGGAACAATCTAATTAGTCATTAAGATCAATTTGCACAGGAACCTTAAACCAGCTTATCTAATTAAGGTTGAAGATGATATAACTTCAAATTGCCTCATTTCTGCCTAAGACACTTCTCGTCTTGTTTCGTGAGGTGCTAATACCTAAATCTGTCCCCAGTATTTTCGAAATTTTCCTGCGAAAGAAACGATTATATTGTATTTAATTGGATCAATTTTAGCCAGCACAATTAAATTGCTAATTTTCACAAGGCAAAAATAATAATCTGATTTTAAACTGCCTTTTTTTACGTAAACGTTACTTTTTAGTCAGTTGAAGAAGTTGGTTAACTTTTTATCTCTAAAACGGTTTTTTTTATTAAATCCGTTGTGATTTTACACCTTTATATATCTATAGTTTACTATTTAAGTGGATTTTGTGACTATTACCGCTAGCTTATTGAAAAGCTGGCTGTATTTATTACATGAATAATCTGGCTAAAGCTAAAGTGGAAAATTCCAACAAGGCTATTCATGCCAACCGCTGTACTCTATTTGTAATTTATTGTATTTGACATTTTCAAAGCACAAATGAAAAAATTCCTTTGGGATATTTCAGTTTGCTTCATCGGAAATACACTAATAAGAAAATAACAAATATAAAAACCTTTTCTGCTTTGAAATCAAGGAAAAAACGTTATTAAATATTTTCTCGTAATTATACGATTCGTTCTACTTTAATTTGTGGGTATTCAAAAATTACTTACGAAGTATATATAAATACTAACATATAAGAAAAATTCTTTTGATCCCAACCGTTTTTTATTGTTTTAAATTTTCAATATCATACGTTTTTAATATATAAAATAATTTTTATACTTAATTGGTGATTGAAAGGCTTTGAATTTATTTCTTGACAACCAAGAAAGTATATGTTGTAATTTCAGTTTATTGTCACATACCACTACAGCTTTTATAAAAGTGTCAGCTGAAGAAAAGTTTAATTTGAGTCGAAAACTTAGGTGATTTTGACATAAAGAACTTGCGGCGCGAACTGGATTTCAATTTTAAAGTACAAAGAAAGCTTAGAAAATCAAACATAACTTCGGAAGCATTTCCAAGGTAGTTGTTCGTACTTTACGTCATCATTCAAGGCAAACCAACTCTTTAAGGTCCCATGTTTAAGTTTCACAAGATAAGTAGCCGTTTCTTGAAGTTACGGGGTCAACTTTTGGACTGAAAGCAAACGAAAACTTTTGATTCTGATACGTACTTGTTGTAACACACTAAAATTTTCTTTAAACTTGTGTACCTAGTAGATAGTTTAAATGTTATGAAGTTTAAATTATGCTAAGTACTTGGATACTTATTAAGTTTTGCACAGTCGTGACCTTTGTCGCAGACCGAACTGCATCGTTTATATTTAAAAGGAGAGGAGAGTTTTTTATTAGTGTCTAATTAAAAAGAAAAAATAAAACAACGTAATATTCTGGTGTTTTTTAAGTAAAGAAAAAATGAAAAAAGTAAAAATTAACTTCTTAATATTCTAAAAATACATAAAATGTGTTAAAGGGAAAGGTTAATGTTAAAGAACAGGTCAGGGAAACGATTATTTTCAGAATTCGACCTTTTTCGGTGATTCTAGAAAATTGTCTACTGGTTTAACGTCTCACATATTACCAATCAATCAGCTTTAACTGCAATTGATGTTTTAATAGTAAAACTTTTAATTTAAGTTATCCCCTGAAGAGATCAACTTATCTCTCTATTACTGAACCAGTTTTACTTAATACATAAATTCTACCATATTTCAGCAAAACTTACACATTATATTCTTGTATTTACAATTTATTAATTTAATGCCTTGCGCCTCCACCATACTGTATTATATTTATATTATTATCCTTGTTACTATTTTAATTTGGCCTTTTAATTTCCAGAAGTTTATAATATCATATAGATGTATACACGTACCTACAACATACCCCGTATGATATTAGCAGCATTACGACCAATGTGGTACATCATTATCAGATATCTGGCTTACGGGCTAATCATATACAGCAGCACGTTTTGTGTTTGTGTGCAGGATAATTTCATTAACCAGAAGTTATCCTTTTTATACCAGGAGACATGTATGCGAACGCATATTAAGTAATACAGGTAGGCAGGTACATATTCGTGCGTATGCATATACCTGTGCATAATTTAATGTAGTTGACATGGCCTGTGAGAAGCGGCTTGTATGCGGTGAGTTGTGACGACACACGTCAGCCTACAAGTCAAAAGCGATGTCTGTCCAATTAAAATTAATTAGCAAAAAGGTAAATAATTAATAACGGGCATGAACGTGCCTCATCATTAATGTAAGATCTTTAAATTATTTTAGACACATTTATTAAAATATATTCACATTTAATTGAGCCATAGAAGTGCATTGTAATGCAATGTAATCTGACTGTTGCAGGGATTTGCATTACAAGGTACTAGGTAAAGTGCCGGTAATGAAGGCGGGGTTCAAAGAGCTCCACCTCTTGCGAATCTCACGCAGTTTGCAGAGCACTTGGCAAAGGCTGACCCTCCGCCTTCTTAACAGACGCTTGACAGGACGAACGTTTTTCTCTTTAAATCTTGGCCTCTTTGATGTTACTACAAAAATAAGCGAGATAAGTATAAAAACTGTTAGAAGGAATTCAATTTGTGTTCTGTTACGGTAGTTTAATAAACTAAACTTTTCTTTACATTTTAAAACATTTAAGAAATTAAAATGTGAGCATGTAATATTTTATGGCTTCGAAAACTTAGTTCCATTGATCGGATTATTATTGCTGGCTAAAGGCGCTAGCGAGCTTCATAAAGCTCTCTTAAGGAGATTGTCCAATTTCTGAACAAACTTATGAAATATGGAACGAACATTAAAGTTTAAGTGTCTGATATGGTTTAATTTTCACCAAAACTGGATCGTTATCAAAGAAGATATATTTCCTTGTAAAGATATAAAAGTGTCAATGAAAGGCCGAAGAGATCAATATATTTTGAAATACTAAAAAGATATTTTATTAAGTAAGTAATATGTTATAATTGGCATCTTTTCGTTTCGTTCTCTGGATTGTTCAATTATTACTTGTTACAAATAGGTCAATACATTCCCATCAAATTCAAATTTCCCTAAAGAGTATGTCAAATGAAAGAACAGCCGATTATAAAATCGTCCCTGTGCAATGTTTCACGGGAGCTGTCACGGTATTACCCTCTCAATTCAAACGCGTCTGAATTTATAGCCGAATTAAAATGTACCTTGCCGAGTGCCGGTCCTGTGGAGCAGTGAGAGATGTATTTCCTGGAATATCCGGAGAAGGTGCCCACGTATTCCCAAATCCCTAGCGAATGTCGATATCGCCCTTCTCTTTCTATCTCTCTCTCTCTTTCTACTTACTATACGTTTCCCTCTTATATTCAATCATACGGTAGGTATAATACCATTCCGTAGCAAGGTGTCCCACAGGCCGTTTCCGGAATATTCGGGTTTAGAGCTATTGAGTTAAAAATAAGAACGCGAATGATGGAATTAAGGGATGCGGGTATCTAACCCCCATTTGCAGACCATAAATAATTTAAACCCACATACGTTCGCCTGTTACGTTATTCCCGTTTTGTACACACACACGTGATTATGACTTGACGACACAAATGAATAATGTCTGTTTTAATCAAATTGACGTTCCCAAGCGAAAATATCAATTTTTATTCATCACTTACTGGTTCATGTTTTATAATACATTTAATATAATTGGTGTCAGTCAATGTGTGCACCTAAATTTTACAAAAAATATCGGAAATGATACATTCTCGAAACATTAAGGAAAGTTAACAGAGTAGTAAATGTAATAACTTCATATTGTGAAAAGTGCCCTATTATCTGTAGGATTACAAAATATTTTTAGTAACTGTATAGTAGGAGAATTTTGATCCATAATTGCTATTAAAAAATGTGTGTTATTCTGTCATGCATCACAGAAATATAAATACGTCTTCTGAGAAGTTTATTGAGTAGTAAACGTCAATAATATCCGTACGTCTCGAAGGTGAGGCATTAAATGACGAAGATGAAGACCAAAAGCAATAACTTATTGAATTTGAAATAGCTATTAGTTTCCTCGGTTCTAGTATTGTTCAGGGAGATTGCTAAATTATATGCTCATTCAATATGAACGTGTTTTATTGACAGAAGAATTAATTTACGATGTCTCCCTTTCCTTTGAAACTGGCGGTATAGATATATAGTTTAATGTGTCCTTCGAATAAATTCATACATTTCATGAGAAATTCTGAAGGTTTGATAAAGTCCAAGAAATTATTTGTTTATATCACCCGCCTTATATTAAATATATCCCAGAACATTCGTTTCAAATATGCATTTCTATCAAGTAATTTTCAATATTGAAACGGATAAAATAAGATAAACACTTTTTATATTTTTGTTATTTGTTAACATATTTTGGGATTAATAATTTAAACAACCTGATGTTTAAAAGAAAAGCTATTTGCTGCCGCACGAACTTTAACGACGTTTTCCTCTTCTTTTTTTACTGTAAACACTTTTTACACACAAACCGATTTCGTTCTCAATTTTTCTTCTTTGTTTGGTTTACGTGAAAATTGTTTGTCTCTGTTATTGCCTCCTCCACGTAATACACTACGGGACGGTACCATGGAGTGCACTAACAACATAATAAATTGTTATGGGACCACTTTCGATTTTCGTGAGAAGAGTATACCATTTTTACGAACGAAACTTTAGATCACATAAATAATAATAAGTATATAAACTTTGCAGACTGATACATACTTTCGTGAACACCGAATAACAGATCAATATCTAGAGAAATTTTTAAAAATAAATACCTAGGTAGACTAGACGTCTAAAATAAGTTGAAATTCAAATTAAAAAAACTAAGGTCGCGTTAGGTAATCTAATAAGGTTTCCTTTTATATGTAGCGTTAAAAACTCAAAAGTAAATTGTTTTCTACAAGTAGACTTTAATTAATGTTCATAATAACATTTATTCATTTATAATTGTAAATCAGGTGGACGTTAAATATGTAGAAGGAAGGCATAGAAAAGAACAATTGAAATCCAAAAAAGAGGCAGATTTAAGGTTAAGGTTTAAAATTTAACAATGCTCACGTACTGCATAAACAGAACATCAATTTTATGAGTGATGTTCGTCTATCTCAGAGGAACGCAATAGCGTAGAAAGCGTATAGTGTTGGCCATATATTCGGTTTATGGATTTACATAAAAGGAAATATTCCGACGAAAGGGTCGTCGTTCCGGATATGTCGACTTTCGTAGCCGATAACTGATTATTATCGAAACGAGACAAAAAGAAAAGTATGTAACCATACGTACGCCGTACGTGTTCGAGAAAACTTTCTGAAAAGCCATTTCCTTTGGACTTTAGAAATGCCATTCAAAAGCGGAAACCCGTTCGCCTAAATGTATAACAAGAAAGGGAAAAGAATAATAAAAGAATATTCTACATGTAAAACAAAGAAAACTGTCAAAGTAAACAATGCTTTGCTTTTTGTAACCACATTTCTTCAACTTTTTCAAATATTTTCAAGAAAAATATTTCAGTAGTAGAGGTTGCTCGGATCGAGATAATTACTACTCTATTTTTCTTATTAGGTACCATCAGAAAAGAAGATCTGGAAAGAGTGTTCTAGAAAAGTCGTAAACCCTCGATAGCAATATAAATAGAAATAATAATATAATCTAAAATTATATGTATACTCCAGGATATATTATGTACCTATGTAGATACACCTAATTTTGTTAATATATTTAAACTATATACGAACTTTATCGCAGACAACCTCCCTTCCCTGGACTGTTCTTTGATTAAAGGGCCCATTGATCAGCGAAATTTACATGAATATCGGTGGATGAAGACGATATGGAAGGGTTCTTGCCGTAGACGATTTGTTTATTTATTTACTAAGGTTATAACTTTAATTCATGATTGTAGTATCCAGCTTTGGAGTGTGCTTATCGTTGGGATTATAATTGAAAATAAATAGACATTGATTTGATTCTGACCCTCAACGTGTTTCTTGGTGATTGCGGAGCTTAACTAAGCTGAATAAATGATAATTGACGGTCTACCAACTTGCCCTAGCTAATGTTAAGTTTGTTAAGTTGCCTAATCGTATTATCCTACACAAACACAGTTAGCATTACAATATTGTTTTATAATTATTTGACCTTTGACGAGCCCTACAGCGTGAAAAGGTGATTGTATTGATATTAATTGTTTTGGTGAAGTTAAACACGTTGATTTCAACATTCTGGTGGTCTATATGTAGAATTTTGAAATTTTCATCAAAATTATTTAGTTGTGCAAAATGGATTTTATTTATTATTCAGGATTTAACTAACTAGCTGGCTTCCTTCATATTTCTTAATCCTGACTTTGAAGGAGAGACCAGATTTCCGTTTGCATATTTTTACATCGTTATTTGACTTTGAAATAAAACTATTCCTTCCTTTTAGTGTGATGTTACTAAAGTTGTGAAATGCATACAGAGGCATTTATAAAAGACATAAGATTTTTCTCTTGATAATGACCTGAAACGGTTGAAGGTTGAAGCGATATTGTTGAGAGTTCAATTAAACTTCCCAGTGTGTTTACAATTTTTCATCATGTTCCACAAGGAATGAGATAGATAATTAACTAATTGGAAAAGTTTACGTAAAATTTTTAAAGGCCCCTCCCTTAAGTAAGATTTTACTGGACTCCTCCTCCTTATCATTTAATTGGGAAATGTATACCATTAATTTTTTTCATGTACTTACTCAGATTTATTTTGTAAAGTGTGTTTTAACAATGTCTCTTGTTAATTATTTGTTACCTACTACTGTCCAATTTGTCCTGTTCTGCAAATATCTCTTTTTGTAACGATAATTTTATACAATTTGGTAACATTCACCGATCCAGTTAAAACGAATTGTGTAACTGTTTTAGTACGTCTTTTGTAATGTGCAACATTTATTGTATGTAGTTAACAATTACTTTTCAGAAGGTCGTAAATGTGGATAATGTGATGCATTTAGATTGTTGAAGTAGCGTCGGAAACGAATAGTATTTGTCCCTGTTGCCTACTAAGTAGATTTTGTAGAATGGTGGAGAAGGGACTGGGAGAGCTTTTGTTCCTGTGTGTGCGGGCTTTTACTTCCTTCGCTTGCTCGCTTGGTTGCTTGTTGGAGTGCATGCTTTACTCCAATGTCGAAACATCTACGTAGCAAGCAAGCCATTGACTCGGTAGGTATTTGGGGGAGAAAGGAGGAATGGTACGCGCGCGATCCACAAAGATTGATTTAACTTGGAAACGATTTGCAGCTAAAACGCATTCGAACTTCCGTTAAGGATTCTTCTTCGGCAGTAAATGAAAGCGACGTTCGCTATCGGGACTACGTGCCTAGCGTACGTATACGGAACCAAAATCGATGAAGATTTGGTTTCTCGGTTATATCAAAATCCGTCTGGTCTCGAGCGTGGATTCAGATAAATGCAAGGAGAACTGTTTACCCAGGTCGATCGCGTATATATCGCCCATCGAACGATGTATTACCTTGGCATCACTTCAAATTTACCTCCGTTCTACTCATACTGACTATGAAAATCACATATCTGTCGAGTTTATCCTGAATAGAAAACTTAATTTTCACGATGCATTCAAACATAAACGAATGTCTCCAGAGTATGCAACCTACATCTACTAACACTTGCTTTGTGCTCATGTTTCTCATTTTCAAATATTGGCATAATTTCGGAATATGCAAACAACATCATCATAACTTATACATCCCTGTTTCTTTTATTCTTTGTTGAAGGAAAAAGGTATTTACGAAGTAACGTTGCTAAAGAGTCTGCTATTTGATATTATGCGTCTATAATTTAATATTTAGTACTCAATGTCAGTTATTTAAATTAATTATAATAGTATTGTTATTAATTTCTTTTAATAAAATGGTATCCTTTTCAGTTTTAGATTCGCCAGCAAAGAAAGGTCACAACTACGTGACAGGTAAGGAACTTTTGTTATTCTATTGATATATTCTTAAGAAGGTCAACTTAAATTTAAATTTTGCCCCTTTGCAAAAATTCCAAATACACAAAAAAGTATATTCTGAAATGTATCTCTTTATTTCTGATCTAAATTTTAAATTTTGAATTAAATAATCCTTAATCGAAAAATTTACAATAGCATATACAGAAATAAATGTAAACACCATAACGTTTTAGAAAGTTCTCTGCAAATATTTTTTTGCAATGAATTAGGTTAATTTTTGACATGAACAAGCCCTTATCTAGCAGATTAAGTAATTGTCGGCATTATAACTTTTTCCAATTACTAGGAAGCCTTAATCAAAATTTTAATAAGGCTTAGGCACCGTAATTCCTTCAAGGATTCTTTAAATAAGAAGTTTCTTTGTATATTCTGCCTCAATCACAATGTAAGTACGTTCGCATTGTTCCTATTCGTGAACCTTTTATGCAAGGAGGTATTATTATATAACTTGTAATTGAGAAAGGTAACAGACCCCAGCTACAACAGCACACAGTCGGTTGCAACCAGTATAAATACTAAAAGTCTTAAAGTTGCAAACTTGGTCTGGTTAACTACGACTTCTCTCGCATTCGCGGATTATAAACAGGAACATTTAATACTTAGTTATGTTAGGTACTCTGAATTAATTGCAGAAAATGCAAGAAATACGATTTACAAAGTTCAGTAGCTCATCCTAATTCTTTAGTCAACCAAAAGTAATCAAAATCCTTACAATTATTTTAATCAGAAACGTGACATTGTTTAAGTGTCTTATGGCTTATTAACTGAATAATGTGAAACTTTTGAATGAATAATGGCCTACAGTATAATTATTCCACATAATGGGAATATTGAATTACTTATAATCTGGGCCGTAAACAACACCCTCATCGTATTTCACGAAAATAATACTTTTCCCAAACGCATTAACTTTGAGGTATTTTCAGAAAATAAAAAACAATTTAAAAATTAAATAGGTTGTCACGCATTTTCTCGTTTTCTAATTTAAAGAGAATACGGAGAGCTTTAATTAAATTAATTTATAGCTTAAACTTGATAACAATAAAACTTTTCTCCAGATGTCTTTTACAAGAAACTCTTTAGTAACAAATTATTCGTGTAACAATGATTCTGAAAATAGTTCTCCATGCTTCTTTCCGAAACGTATAAAGTTGAACTGAAAATTCGCAACTTCCCTTACTGGTAGCGCTTAAAAGTTTCTTTTAAAGGGCGGTAGTCCGCTTGTTTGGTCCGTTAAGCATTCGTATCATGTAGCTTCAGGAAGAGAAATAATATAGCAGCTATTGTTTGATTTCCGGATCAGGGGATGAAAAGAAGGCAATGCGGTAGTGAAATATGAAAGGAGAATATAATTGAGACCGAGCTATCGATTTTCGCGAACGTGTATTTTATTTTCTAGCATACAAGAGCAAAAAAAGTCGACCGTAGGTCGGATTCAATGGATGATCTTTGGGCTCATACACAAAACAAAACGAAACAAAAGCCTTACTTCAGCCGACAGGTTGTCTTACGTGATTCGAGATGAATTCTGAAACCCGATAGACACAATGAGCAGATAAACGCCGCAAAGAAAACCTTACATAATGTAGGAAATGTAGGAAGAATACGATATCCAGAAGAATGGTTCTATTACCTACTTTATTCGAATTGCATAGAAAATACAGAAATGGAGACTCGTACATTTTTATCAAAAAAAGGGATCCAAAAAGAACATTAGGAATTTTTTTTTAAATAATTCACGTAACTGATGGAAAGTTACATTAACGTCAAAATTGAAAAGAAGGAGTGGCTAATTTTTTATTTATTATGGAATCTAAAACGTTAACTAATTTGTAATATTTTGGCACTTTCATGGACATAGATTTTTTATAATTTAGTTTCAGTTACTAAAAATATATAGGACTAGCAGTGAAACCCGGCGTTGCTCGGGTTAAAATACATCACATGTTTAATGGTATAAAAAATATGGAAGGATCTATTTTTTATCGTAGATATTATAGATTTATATCATAGACAACGTAGATATTGAGACACTTATTCGGCCATTAAACATACGGTGTATATTGAGTATATCTGATAGAGAGAACTAACTAACGAATTGAAATAATTTTAAGAAACAGCTTAGTAAATGAAAAATTTATGTTTTATTTACATATTATATTATCTATATACATATTCATTTTGGCGTGTTACCTTCTTATTGAATCCACTTTAGATTTTGTAAAAACTTTTTTACGCTTTGGCATTATGTAAGTATATGTAATGTAATAAAGTTGTACAAAATTAATCTCTTGATTGTTACGATGATAACACTGACGAACAATCACTGAATTTCGTTTTATATACCATCAGATATCGAAATTTCTAGTATTAGAACACTCTAGAACATTCAAATAGTCTGTTCTTTTCCATTTGTCAAAATCACTTCAATTTTTTTGGTCACTGTTCGCTCTTGTTTCCAATTGATTTTCACTCGACTGCAAACACAATTTAACTGACGAAAAGTCACTGAATATTGATTTATACATCATCGAACATCGAAATTCCTAGTACCAGAACACTCTAGAATATTTAGATGTACATCACTTTGAACCGTAGATGTACACTTTTTGAAACTTTCTAGATCATTCAAGAAATTTTTAGAACTTTTTCGAACATTCGATAATATCAGTTTGCACTCATTTTAAAATTTTTTAGATCATTTCGAAATTTTGAGATCCTTCCGGAAGTCCTTATTACTTAAAAAATGACAGAAATATTTCTTTTCACCTTTCTACCACCTACAACCACCCACTTTCACCCACCGCGACCAAACTCCCTTACTCCCACCTGGAGACCAAGGGGTATTTACCACCTCAACAGGAAGTTGATTGGAGTAGGTAGAGATAGAGAAAACCCTGTCTTTACGTACGAACATTAGCATTTTATATATGTATTTAGATTTAGATTATGCTCTTATAATTAATTAAGTCCCGACACCGTTGCGCTACTATGACCCAGAAAAACAAAAAAGTATCCAAAACCGACGAACTCGATTTATTTGTATTCTTTTCATTCTGTTTGTAGACAGCTAATCCGGTCAGGTTTTAGTGTAAGTACATTTTATTGCCCTAGATAACGTAAGGATTTAACAACGTCGATTTTTCTGAAAGAGATCGATAAAAACGGAGCGAGTAGGGGATTTCGTGGTATAAACTATTTAAACCGATTGGCCTATACATATCTACATCTACTTACGTAATACATCTATTGAGGATTTTCTGTTCGAAATAAGTTTTTTGAATTTCTTTTAAAGTACGTAGTTTCCTTTCCTGATTTAAAGTTAAGACCTAACAAACCGTCTACTCTCAATAAAATCTATAAATCTGCTTAGATTAGATTATTATAAATCAATTACTCACAATGTAGAAAAAATACAAATATTTCACATCACTCTCATTAAAGTTAAGGTATAAAGGACTTAAAAGTTGAATATTATTCTTTTCTCTTCAAGAAATCCATTATAGGCACCTAATCCTATGGAGAAGGAACAAAAATTTATAAATTATTAAAAAATAACGTCAGAGGAGTCAAAATCAAAAATTAGAATAAGTAGCGTCTGTGTTTTCTATAATAACAATATTTTGAATTTGATTCTACAGTCAATAAAAGCTTAAAAACACGATGTAAGGGGGTGGAATGGTTGATGATGGTATTTTTAACAGCCGTAACCGTTTCGGCCCACAATGAATGCGAAATACGACACAATTATGAAAAATGAAAAGGAGAATAGTGACTTATTGCCGTATGAGGTAACAACAAGAGTGGAAGTTAGCCCTTATGAAATTTACATAAACATTTCTGGCCGCCTTTCGGTCTCTATCTCGGCGGCGGAATTTTATTATTCCCTACAGTGAAATGTTCATGTAAATGCAGACAAATGCGAATAACAAAAGCACGTTCGTGTTACAAACACCTTCATGGAAATATGTTCTGTTAAAGGTGGACGATTTTTATTAGGTGCAACGACTTTTTCCCAGCAAAGAGGCGACAATGTTGCACTTATGCTAAGCGAGCCCTTTCTGTTCATTGTACATTAAAAAATATAATTAATTTTGGAATATTGAAAGAAAAATTAAATAAAGTTAAGTAAAGCAACCAACATTGGATACCTATATCTAATATATAAAATTCTCGTGTCACGGTGTTTGTAATTATACTCCTCCGAAATGGCTCTACCGATTTTCCTGAAATTTTGTGTGCATATCGGTTAGGTCTGCGAATCGGCCACTATTTATTTTTTATCACCCAAAATGTTAAGGGTGGTTCACCTTTAATTGTTTTTTTTTATTTTTTAGACAAAATGTTTTGTTTTTATTTTTTTGTGATACAGCATACAAAAATACATACAACCCTTAATTTTCACCCCTCTACGATCAACCCCTATTTTTTATTTGTTAATTAAAAACTATTTTTTTTTAATTTTGTCATGACAGAATAAAAAAATTCATATTACTGTTAATTTTCACCCTTATACGATCAACCCCTATTTTTCCATCGCGATTTTAATTTTTTATGTTCTCGCCGGTCGATAACTGATCAACTATCAATCGATCAGTTATCCCCGCCAGGTGTCTACCATTGTCACCACTCATCCAGCAAACATCACGGAGTAGGGGTGAGGACGAAGCCGGTCTCCTGTCTTACTCACTATACATTTTTCAGCCATTTTTGAAGTGAAACTCATAGACTAGGATAGATGCACGACTCGCGGTATTTTTGGGATGGACACTCAGCGCCATCCGTTGTTTGCCCCACATTAATAAGACGTTACTTGGAATATATATAAATGGAAATGACAAAGAAAACTTTCTAAACTATTGCGCCATCTATACATAAAACTATGAAGCATCATTTAAGGCGCGCATTTCAAAATTTAACCAAATTTTTAATTATTTTATTGGAAATTGAAAAAAAAAAACAAATATAATATTAACAAATTTATTAACAAAGTATAAATGTAGTAATCAGTACAATTAGTACAATATACGAGTAAATAGCAAAACATCAAATTAAAATACTTAATAAATACTAAAAAAGTAATTATGTTATTATCAAATAAAACCCAATTTGAACGTTTTAACGTATTTAGTCATATATTTTTTGTTCAGAATGAATATAATTTCAATTTGTTATAAAAAATAGAAGCCAAACGTTAAAACGTTAATAACATGTTATAAAAATAACAAAGTTCTGTTCGATAAAGTATTGGACCAAACAAAAAATTGGGCAACATGCGAAATAATACATAAATACAATAATAAGGATAAATATAACTAATAAATAATTAAATTACCTATAATTGCTGCATTTAGCAGCAGCAAGATTAATGAGTGGATCCGCGTAAGGCTTCTGGATTTTCACTCCACAGTGGTGTAAACTGCCGGGAAATGTTGTTCTGTGTGGGACAGAAAACACCCTTTCCACCCATACACGTTGCAAATGGGGTTGTTTGGGAAACTTGTACCTACAAGAATTACAACAAATAAATGTATTCTCTTGTATACTGAATATCATTTCATTGTTACCTTGGGGTAATTTCCCTACATCCTTCGACGCAGCATATTCTTGTGTATTTCCATCTTTTTATTATCTGTAGTAATATCAACAGCAGATTAATAATTACTTATTGTAAAGCATGATTGACGTACTTAATACATTACTTACTTTCGGGACAGGTAAAACTAGTTCTCACAAGCACTTTTAACAAAATTTTTTACGATTAAAAAATTGTAACGCCACAAACGTTTTAGCAACGTTTCCAACTAATGGAGAATTTCTCTGCTGATAACAAATTACAACAACAACCGCCGTCGCGTGATCTGTTGTCGTTTCACTAAAAACTATCAGTAATGTATGTCGGTAATATCGATTTTAGTAATTTAAAAAATATCTGTAGTTCATGTGGGGCAAACTAAGGTGGCGCTGTCGCTCGACATTTCATAGCCTGGTGAAACTTCTAATGCGACTTCCAGCAAGGTTGCGTTAAACGTTTAACGCTACCATGGAGGGGGAATAGAAAGAGACAGAGCGAGAGTGAATGCGTGGCACTTGAACGCATGCGCGTAGTATACCTGTTACAGGCCAGTGCGAGCGTTAGCAACGAGTAGCGTCCAATATTTCAACTCAAGAGGGAGAGAAAGAAATATACACAAAGGTAGAAAGTAGGAGAGAGAAAGAGAGTGAGTCGGTAGTTGTCATAATCCCATTGTAAATGTTATAGATTTGGATATTTTTCCACTCGAAAATGATAATTAAAAGATGCGATCAATTATGAATTGTAAGCAATGTTAATAAAGTTTGTCTTCAAGAAACAATATGATTTGACTAAAAATAAATTTCTACCCCTTCCTATTTTCATTTCCACATTACGAAGTTTTACTTCTTCCGCGCGGAGGGACTCCACGCACTATTAATTTTTTGTTTTATTGTTTTATTTGTGTATCAATCGTAGCAGTGTGAATAATTATTTTTGATGTTTAAATAGCTATAAAGAATTGTAATTCAAAATATATTCGTTACTTTAATAAAGATTAATTTATTAACCTAAATAAAGCATACTTTCATTGTTTACAACGCTTTCGATTATAAGTACACACTTATAGTAGAAAGTTATTTTTATTGAACTAAAAAAATGTTTTCTAGAAATAATATACATGGCAAAACAACGTTTGCCGGGTCAGCTAGTATTAAATATAATTTTTAAATTAATAAACATTTTGATTACTTATAGTCCAGTCCATTTGGACCCCCTTCTACCTTAGTGAGGTTTGATAAGTAGTAATAGGAATCCCTCCATCCCCTTTACATGATATGTAATGAGATTTTGCTCATTTTATTTTTCTTTTCACACAATCGTTTAAAATGAGTATTAGGTGGAGCGGAATGCTTTTCGTTTTAAATATTTAAAAAGGTTGGAACCTACTCGTCTATTTATTAGGTACCTGTTGTAATTCTCTGTAGCGTGACATACGTTTACTCTATTAGGTCGACTAATCTGCGGTATACTGCGGCAAATGAGCACAGTTCATAAGTGCAATCAAATTACATTGCACTTAATCAAACATAAAAGGCACAGCAACCGATGTTGGTTAAACTGTAATTGGTCTTGCTTTGTTACCATCTCCGCAGAAAGGCAACTGAGTCCTTCTGAAACTCCATGAGGTTATTACTGTCATTTCCTACATTTTGTTTCACACACACACAAAGTTATGCAGAAAAAATTTTAATAATACAAATAAAAAATAAAATGATTGCAACAAAATAAAATTTGCTTTGTAGTTTTAGTGCATACTTAATTTTATAAACAGCATATATAGATACATAACAAGTACCTATACTAAAAACAGACTAAACTGTTTCATCAAAAGTTTTATTTTACTTATTTAATAACAAATTATAGTAAACTCAAATTCACAATAATGGCTTGAAAATTTATGCGTGGGTCAGTTATCTGTATTTAATTAACATTCACAATTGTCTGTCCAATACTTAAAATTTACTAAAAGACGTGGATTTCATTCACAATTTTTTAGTTACTTAAAAAAAAAATTAGACGTATAATTCCAGAAAACTTTCAAAAAAGCAATCCAAGAAATAAATTAATATTACGGCTTTTCGAAGGGATGTAGCAATCGCTTTAACGAACAAAAAAAATATCCACAGTTTTTATACGCAAGTCTGTTTAAATTAAGAAAATTCCTGACTTTTTTTCCGCTCCGAAATTAATTTAATTCGGTAAACACAGGAATCGCATTCGGATTTCAAATTAAGGATTAACCGAACTTTTTACAACCATACAAACTTACAGATACGAGTTGCTATGTATATAATTTATGTTGACTTTTCTCTGTTATTGGACGAATAAAAAATTACGCCGCTGTTTCAACGAGAACGTGGTTTTATTTCCGGAACGGTTGAGAAAAAATTAAAATTTTACTTTCCTTATTTGGAACCGTGCAGAAACACTTCCTGTTTGTTTCACAGAACCGCCTGTTAAGGACAATTAATACCGGAAGTAATATGACTTTGGTAGAAAATTTTAATGTTTAATAACTGAGCTACAATTTATGTTCTTTTTAAAAAAACAACAGGAACTTAGATATTTATTTAAAATAATAGAAATTACCTACCCAAGGCATTTATATTCAAGAACATAATAAGGTAGAAAGCTGTGCATAACCAACTGTATTTGTGTGCTTTAGGGAATACAGAAATGTTCTCCAATGAAGCTTCTCTGTCCCATTGAATTTCTAATACTTGGTAACTATAAAAAGTTACAAACCGACTATAAAAGTAAAGGTAAATTTAGATTTCTGTTTTCGATTTTCTAGGAATTTGTTGGATCAGACGAACAGATATATAAATTAGTTATTGTGCTATGTACATAGTATAGGTGTCTGAGTGTTGTCGTGAGGTGCAGGTTGAACATATTTATAAAGCTCGCATTATTTCCGCTCAAGTCCGGCCGTGGCCCTCTAAGTCCCTTAAGACCTTGTTTAACTCGAGGTTCGGCAACAGAGAACGGCATCCTTTGTATCTAAGTAGGTGGAAATCTGAACGAAATAAAAACGTCTCGTGGTAGGCAAGTTCCGGTGCAAAGCTGCGCGCCCGCGTTGCCATCATGAATTCCGAAAAAGTTAAAAGCTCGAAGCTTTAAGTCGGACTTCGGATACGGAGCGGCGGCAGGCTTAACTGAGCAGAAGATAGGACGACAAAAGAAGAATGGAAACAGTTACGGTTCTCCGGCTCTTCAAAAACGAGTATAATAAAAGTATGTTCTCTTTTACTATTGAGCTTTATTTTCCCGAATGGAATTTTACGTTGCTTAAACGAGATGATCTCATAAACGTACCACTCACTAGACTGAAACGATTCCTACAAATACAGACGTACTCTTTTGTAATAAAAGGGGAGAAGAAAGTAAATGGGTTTCGCATGGAATAACGTTTCGTCAGAAACAGATTAAACTTGTCGAAAAAAGGAAATTAAAAAGTTTCTCTTATATGTAAGCTTATATGGTGTAAGCAATTACTATAGGAAGTACCAAAACTCGAAACTAAAGTGTTGTAATTTAATTTATGGGCCGGTGCTGGGGGTAGTGAACCATTGCAACATTCCTTTTAACAAAGTATTCCTATCCAGCTTTATGTGAAGTGAGAAGCAATCGTTGAATTTGCGTTTCCTCCTCTTAAGGTTTCAATTTCGAAATAGAATTCTCTAAAAATTTTTCAGAAATCTCTTTTCTTATTTATACATTAAGTAATTCTTATTAAATAGTGGAGTTTCCTCGTGTTGTCGTCTCTTCTTAACTTGAATGAACGGATTAATAGAAGTAGTAGTTGTTCTGTTGTTCTAAGATACTATGGCGACATTTAACTTCAGTATAACACATACACACACAGAAAACACAAATCGATAATTTCATACATATACATTTATCTCAAGTGGACGATTTTATGGCTCACGAACTCCGAATACGAATCCAGAGCACATCCTCGATATAATAGCATTTGGCTTCAATTACAAACAGTTGAAAATGGAAAACGTTGAAAACCGAATTTAGTTAGACGAGAAAACGGATTTGTTCAGTTTTAATAAAGGAACAACGATTTGTTCGAGTTGGATCCGTTGGGGGGATTGAACATTTCCTTAAGCTTTCTTGACTTCGGCATTCCCGATTGCAACGATATTGAAACCGAAGTTACAAATAACAAGGATGTTGCAAATTGATGGAAAATAATGTCAACTTATGTAATAACAAAAAAGAATAGTAAAATTTTTTTTCCCTTCAATCGTACATTCAAGCATTGCACTTTTATTGTTAAAATTTATTAAGTAATCCCTCACAATGGAAGTAAAACTACAAAAGTTTAGATTAACAAGTATGTAAATTATATGCAGCTATTCTCTCCGACGATACAAATATCATTTAATAATTGTTAAGAAAAAGATCGTACACATATATTTGAGATGTTCAGAGATGCATAGGCAGTCGTTGATGAATACCGAATCAAGTAAATTGTCCCTGTTAACGTTTCCGAGAGAATTGGTGCAAGAAAAATAAATTTCTTCCTCCCGCTGTGAAAACGCGCTCACAGATACTTTTCAAAACTGTCATTAAATGTTACTTACACGTCCACTTAAAAGTAAGTTTAAAGTGCTCATACTTTGACGACAACGACCGTAGTGGTGTCTCGTGTCTTTCTCTCTGTCATATTGCAAACTGAAGTTGAACATCCACCTTGAAATACCTACCCCAGTAAAACTCGTCACCTGACTCAGTGTATGTCGCTGAACTGACGATGAGTGCATCAAACGACTCGACGAAACGCTTCAGTTTAAATGAAGGTAACGCGACACTAGAACTACCTGTGTAGGAATGTATATAGTTTGCCTCCTGATTCTGTCGTTACATCTACACTGAATCGTAGATCAAGGCACAAAGGATAAAACCTTTATAGGTACATACGTACGAAGATGTGTAGGTTTGCCTGTCTACTCATTTCATACAGATATCGTTTCAACTCTAGTTCAGAGCAACTTCAAATGTACGGTTTAAAATTAGAATTAAATAAAAAGCTTCTTATCTGACATAAAACGTATATAAAGTAAAAGGTATGATGACACAGAAATACCTACGTATTACTATATAGTTAGTTTTACCAAAAGTTAATCTCCGAAAATATAGGTAGATTTCAAACCTACCTATACAAATTTTGCTTTGTATCCTAAGGCACTTATGGCTTGTATAGTAATAACTATACAACAAGTAAAATTCTCCATGAAACATTCTCATTCTATCCATCACAATTCTATCATACCCCTGTAGTACCCCAGCTCCAGATTTCAACTGATTTCATTTTACCCTTGCTCATGTATAAATTTCTCATTCTCACTAATGAAATTTCCTCTCCAACATATTGCTCCTCGTATTTTTTCTTTAATTGTACATTAAGTACTTACTGTATAAGAATTACCTAAGAAGGTTTTTGCAATTTCGTAGTAATATTTCGTCTATTTCTGTTCTGTTGGAAATTTGAAGCAGCTGTTGGTAAAACGATTGTCCTCGTGTTCTTCAATTAGCCATTAGATGCAAGCTGCTTCCGATATTTATTTTGGATTATTAGGAAAAGAACCTAAAATCTAATTAAACTGTAAAGTTTTTAAACAGATCCAACGATAAATTTTAACTATATGCGAATGAGCTCTGGGTGGAAATTTGTGGACGGAAGCATATGTGCATGCAGCTAAAAGCTAAAACTATATTCGAATTGGAACGTTCCTGTTCTCAGTTTCGTTAAAGATTAAGAATTAACTCAAAGGTATTTGAATCCCAGGTACTTTTTACAAAAGTATTTTTGATAACATAGGTATGCTATTTTCATTTATTTTGTATGAATACTCTTTCTGTGAAATTGACGCAGCTGTTCCAGAAGTTGTAGATTTTTTCCAGACAATGAGAGAAACTCGTCTTTGGAGATGCTTGATTTTTGAGTCTGGTTGTTTATTTTAGCATTTAAACTAACAGAATTCGAAGAAGACGGTCGCTTATTCGAAATTAAGTCCTACTGTAACTTTTAACGTCTCAGGGTGAAGTTCTCTCTAATGTAATAAAGAAAATAATAATTTATCTGTGTTTGAAAGCAGAATTTACTGGGAAAATTGCTAATGACCCTTATTTATAGGATATAATACTCCTTCAAGGTTACCTCAGTTAAAATATAGCTTAATATTTTAAAAGTAAATAAATAGTATCAATGTCATCATAAACAAATTTACTTTAATATAAGAGGTTTGTAAAGAGCAACAACTTTTCGTTAGCTTTTCGAAAAAAGGGCTCGTAAAATCATAAACAAAGAATAAATTATTCTAAATTCTCTTTCTCTCTTGTTTTTTGTTTATGAGGCCTTTTAATTAATTTTTTTTCTAAATAAAGTCCGGTTATTTGATATTTTGGAAGAAAAGTACTTACAGGAGCCAAGGGAGTGCAACGTACCCAAGCAAACATTATCGTTAATGGCCCTCTACCTTTTAAAACGTAAATCGTGTTTTTCTATAAAAGAAACGCAATGTAACTTGTCAGTTTGAGTACCTTGGGTCGTCAAGTTACAAAAAAATACCGCTCTCCCTGTTTTGGATACCCATGATAAAGGTCAAAAAGATAGGGGACAACAAAAAATATTAACAAAATTTTTGAACAACAATTAAATATTATTAAAAATGCTTGCACATGTACCTATACGATATTTATGTTTAAGATTTCAAAGTGATAAGCGATTTTTATAAGATTTTAACATTTTTAGGGTTCCGCATCTCAAAAGGAAAAAGCAGAACCCTTATAGGATCACTTCGCTGTCCGTCCGTCCGTCTGTCAAGACCCCTTTTCTCAGGAACGCGTGGAGGTATCACTCTAAAATTTATACCAAATACTCAGGTCTATTGTCTCTTGGAGCTGTGAAAAAATCAAACTTCTAAGCCAACGCAATCAAAAGATATAGCTGTTTTTGCCGCAAATTTCCGCAAATTTTCGAATCAAAACCTACAGGGTACTTCTCGTGAATTCAGAACCTTGAAATTTGGTACGAAGCAACGTCTTATAGCACAGATAAAGGAAAAATTGCGAAAACCGTAAATTTTTAGTTACATCATATAATAAAAATATTTTTAATGATTTTAAAACTACTACCCCTTTTCTCATGAACGCGCAAAGGTATTAAATTGAAATTCATATCAAATACTCAGGTCTATAATACCTGTAAGCTGTAACAAAATCGAACTTCTGTGTCAACGCAATCAAAAGAAACAGCAATTTAAGCCGCATATTTTCAAACTCGCAACTACTCGCAAGGGAATCAAAACCTAAAGGGTACTTCCAGTCGATTTAGAATCTTGAAATTTGGCATGAAGCAATGTTTTAAAGCACATATAAAGGAAAAATTGCGAAAACCTTAAATGTTTAGTTACATCACATATTTACATCAAATATATACAGATTTGTACGGAACCCTCGGTGCGCGAGTTCGACTCGCACTTGGCCGGTATTTTTATGTTATCTATTTTATTAGCAATTATTGTTGGCTTTCGAGCTATTGATCGGTATTTTGTTTCTTTTTCTTGTTCCCAATTAATTCCCTAACAACACAAATTTCATAGGTAGGTACTCTGAAACTTTATATTTCATGTTAACTTTTATACCGACATAGGTATAAAGTAAAAATTACAAAAAGTGTCTTCTACAAAGTACGATCATATTTCCATTAGAGAAGGGTAACAAGCGAAGCGGCAATATTGCTGAAGGAACTACGTATATAAGGAACTGTTTACGGCGTCCTGAAGGATATTAAACGAACGCCTTTCAGCGTATTACCTGGAAAATTGTGTTTTAATGAGAATTATTTAATGTCGGTTGTGACGGCTAACTCCATGGAACCACGCAAACTAAAATTGAGGAAATCTTATTATCAAGGTAGAAATAGAAGTTTAATTTTAAATGTATTTTGTCCAAGTTTAATTTTAATTTTAAATTCGAGTCGCTCTTTAAACCAAGCCGCAACGGTCTTTCCCTGCAAAGATGTTCAGAACTTTTGCAATAACTCCATCGACAACGTTACTGGAGCTGGTCGTTACCTAGCTGAGATTGCCCTTTTGGATGTCCGGTTTAATTAATTTTATAGTTTGTCAGTAGTAGGCAAATTAAGTTATTACAAAACCTAAATTAATTTACAATTAAGACATTTTTAAATATTGATTTTTTAATAATACATTTTTTATTTGAGGTATATATATCCCAACCTGATGACATTTTTTGTGGTAGTTTACAAAGAGATCAGCAAAGAACTGATTAGTTCTCTCAATTTTTTTTCCATTAATCATTATTCCAGATACAAGTTGTAAGTAAAGGGAAACTAGCAAAAGAAAACTTAACATTACAAGACTTTCATGAAAGTTAATTAACTTATCGTGGAGCTATATTTTCTTGAAAATTTGATAGTTTAATTTGTGTCAACTTTTCCCATGCATGATTAGCTTACGAATGTGCATTCCGTGTAGTCTGCGTGGGTTCATGGAGCTTGAACTCTGAAAGGGTTCTGTAAAAGGGGATATTCTTAAATTAGGTCGTTACTAAAGCTTCTACATCATCCGTTGACGCTACACGTTGATAAGATAGTGGCGTGCCATAAGCAGCGGCTTTTGCTGCAAGCGATGCATTACATTCTTAACGTAAAGGGGCTCTGACAGGCGCCATTCTTTATAACGAACGTTAGGGATAAAGACCTCTTTCCCTTGAATACGAAACAAAACAAATACAAGTATAACAGTCCTTAATATAACGTACTAACATCTTTTTGTAATCAAAATGTTTCATGGGAAATTTAATTAAACAGCGTGATCTATTTTACGTAAATGGACTACTAATGTTAACATCTTTTTATAGGGAACACGAAATGTTGTTGAAAGACTTTTTGTTCAGATTCAATTTACAATAGATATTGTTGACGCGGCTAATTGGGGTTTTTTCTAGTATCGTAATTGAAATACAATTTCATGTTGCTTTTTCTACCTACCTAAGCACAGCGGGACGTGGAGCACAAAATTTATAGTTTTATTGTGTTTCTATTGTCCTGCTTTGTTTGCTGTTTAGTGCAGTTTTATATCTGGACATTCTGTTCTTACTTATGTGTAAATACGCACGTATACACATTGTTATATTGTTGTTTCTCCACTCACCCCTTCCACCTCCCTTTTCCCCAGTTTTTGACTTACCCAAAATTACATTTTTTATTAAAAATATAAGCGAGATAAGTCTTGATCCAGCTTTTCAACAATAGACAGTTACTTAGAATTATTTATTTTTTGTCTGTGTATTTTGTTTAATCTTAATAACTTCTGATTATATTGTAGTGTGTAACTCGAGCTTGATTCGAAAATTCAATTCTCAGAATTAAACAGTTCTACCATATTACATTCAACATGATAAAAATGTGACATCTAATGTTAGTCATCATATTTCGAATACGACAAAGCACTAATTAAAGAGAAATCTGGATTTTAATATTAACATTTATTGCATTTGCCCATCACGAACACTAACCCCTTGTAAGACTTGTTAGAAATAACTATAGAGAGTACTTATAGAGTCTCAAACTTGTTTTTGTTGCAGTCATTGGAAATTTTAACCATTAAAAGAGGAATACCCATTTATATTTATCAATTGCAAAGTGGTTGGAGAGCAGAAGATTTTTTTAAATCGAATCCAACAAGAGTCAATGTTCAATTTTAACTTTCAATCCACGAGATAAACTTCGGTTATACCTAAGTGTCTGTCGCCTCCACAAGATCGTAACACATTAGACTAAGGGTTTACAAGACTTGACTTTCAAGAATTCTTGTCCATATCTTGTCTTTAATAAAAAATAAATCCAGAGGATCAAGTCGCGAATTTTCGAGATCACGATTTTTTATCAAGAATCTCATCGTCATTATAGGATATTGAAGTTTAAACTATCCTTTTAAACCCTACTTGATGTTTCTATCTGAGTCGATAAATATTCAGACTTTTGAATCAAGAGCAAGAAATTGCAATAGACAAGAAAAATTACTTTCATAACGTTCATTTTCAAATTAAAACTGAAATTGATTGAGTTTACGGCGTGGCGTGGTGTACAAAAACATATAAAGCAAAATTTTTGACGTGTTGTATACCAAATTCCTGTCTAATTTCGTGAAGTCAATGCCAAAGATGTTCATTTACTGGCTGTAAGAACACTTCTCCTAACAAGTCATCACTTCATTCTTAATTTGTTCACAATTAGTCAAACATTGCTTCTTGTTGGCCTTAGTTGTTGAGATCCTCTCCAAAATTCTTCTGTCCAACCTTCTTACAATTTAGCAGTGGCCATGGCTCTTTTGTCTTCCAGTTATTAATGTTTTGCTACAAAAAATATAATTATAATTTATTAAACACTGTACCTGACATCCATGTATGTATTTACGTGGAAATTGTAATTGCTTTCTTTGAGAGGGTGTGGTCCTTATATATTGTTTTCTGTATTTGTCGTAAGATTCGTGTTGTGTTCCAAACCTGCGCCTTGAGACTTAAAAAGATAGGTCCCTCCAGACCTATAAATTCCTTGTGTAAATTTATATAAAAGACGCGGTTTTAGCGCACCACTAAGAGATTTCTTTGTGACGTTTATATGAATGCGCTGTTTAATATATTTCTGCGGCTACGCTATATCGCCAGACCGATATTTCAAAAACGAGACTATTTGGATAGTGTATGTGGTATAAAGCAGTCGTTTGCGAGTCTTTGTGTGTGTATATGTGTTTTCAAATTAAACACCCGACTGTCCTATCCAAGATCCGCTCTTTGAAAATAAAAATAAAAATCGCTTATGCATTAGCGACCGTAACACATAATCCTTTATTCTCGTTTTCCTCTTATGTACCTACATAAAGACAAGATTAATACTTGCCACGCATTGACCCCTTGCGACCGCATTTAAAAACGAATGCGCGGCAAAAACGAGTGTACAGTGTACATGTCGCTTGTAATTTTTCCAACTGCTTTCAGCTTCTCCCGACAATCTCAGAAAAATGAACTTCTACCTGTACATAAACCACAAAAAACATGTTATTTTTCTTTGGTGTCCTATACTATTTTCTCTTTGTTTATATGGTTGGAATTTTTGACAGAAAAAAAAAACAATTTGTCCCGTTTGTTGAATTCAACTTTGTTGTGGCAAGGAATATTTCATGTAATTTTGAAATTCGAAGAAAAGATGAAAGAAGTAAATCAGATCTTGACTGAGATGTCATCGATATTTGAATGTTTAACTTTTGCCAGAAAAGTTCACTTTGTTGAAACAAGCTGCCAGACCCGTGTCAACAAATCTGTCATTAAACCTGTATACACATGTGTTCATATATTTTTCTTTATAATGGTGATAACCTTTTCTTCTGATAAAAAAACCAAAAGAATTCACGTAAAGATTCTACGTGTTGAAGTAAATTTTTGGTAACAACAGAGGACTAAATTCTATTTGACGAATGTTCATTTCATTTCTTTGTCATTTAGAGTCATGAAAGGTTTGAAAATATAAACTACAATAATACGATCCAGTAAATACCTAAACTGAATTTTGTCAAAATTTACAAATTGATTTTTCATAAACTACCGCTAGGCAAAACAAATTTTGTTTAAATAAATGAAATATTTTAAATTTTTACACAATTTGGGTAGGTATAAAGAATTTTATATGCGCCCCTGCTATCTCACATCTGTCTCTTCATCCATTTTAAATTTACTTTTGAATGACATAAAACGGATACGTCTATGCTATTGACATTCATAGACTTTTTTTGAGACTTTGTTTGTTGACTGGAAATGAGTACGACATTGGTGCTACTGCAAATAAAATTTTTTTCATTCTCATAAATTTCACTGTCGTTCTTCGTGCAAGAGGGACCAACGATTGATCGCCCAAAGAAAAGGACTTATGAGAAATTGCTGTTTCGGAAAAAACTGATTGCTTGAAATAAAAACATTCGGCAACTTATAAATTTACTTCGACATACCTCTGTAAAAGTGTTGTGTTTGCTTTCCATTTGACTACTAAACGAAATCATGAATTACCTTGGTTTCTTTGCATTTGAGGTAAATCGTTTTTAATCATAGTTTACTATGTATGAAAATGAACAAAATAGCTCAAACCCCAACGCCAAAACACGACACTTTAGTTGTCCGAAGCACTTTTCGGTAACAAAGTTACCTTCTTCAGGGACTGAAGTGAACTAAACCTAAAAGAGAACTTATCCTAATATATACTGAAAGTTGTTAAGGTTCAGTGAACATGGTTCAGCAGCAATGGTGATGATGTTCAATGGACCTTGACAATAACAAAAGATGATAATTAAACTAAACTAAATAGCGGCGATCCAGGGATAGGACCCTTGTCATTGTTAAGTAAAATTTGGTTATTTTTACAAATGTATAAACTTTCAAAACTATCTAGTAGACAATTATTCCTAACTTCCTTAACTAATTTAAGATTATTAATATTAATATTATGTTCTTCAGTAAGAATATGTTGGGCAACACTAGATTTTTCGGCTCTACCAAACCGTGCATGAGCTAAATGCTCCTAACCTAGTTCACTTCAGTCCCTGAAGAAGGTAACTTTGTTACCGAAAAGTGCTTCGGACAACTAAAGTGTCGTGTTTTGGCGTTGGGGTTTGAGCTATTTTGTTCGTTCTGCAACAACCGCCAAAGTTTTTCCAGTCTTCATATGTATGAAAATGTCTTTATGGTTTTGTGGCCAAATCGCCATATTCAAACCCTTATAAAATTTAATAAAGATAACCAGTCGAGGTTTTTAAAATTGTATATTTATATAAGGTGCGTTAAATGAATATCTCGATAATTCAGGTATGTATGTATATTTTCAGTTGCTATTGCTACATCCTTTTTGTGAAATGACTTTTTCAAAATATCCTCCCTGTTAATTCTTGAAATATTTGAAATATCAAAAAGTTTTTAGTGGCTTCTAATTAAAGCATAAAGCATATTTTAAGGATATGTTTAGTTGAACTTTTTCAAACTTGCGAATGCTTCAGAGGTATAATCTGGATCAGTACTTTGTCATAAATAAATATGTGTTGTTTAATTGTACAAACACGGTAATCGCTTTGCAGTTAATTATAAAGTCCAAAGTTTGACTAAGACTGTGTATTGAAGCAGAGTAAGTATTGCCGTAGGAAGCATTTCTCTTTGACAAACTTCTAAGAGATTGAGAAGCTTGTCGACGAAGCCACAAGAGTTGGCAACACAGCCGCAAAAGCTGGCAACATGACCGCCGCTTTTGCCGCACAAATAATCAAGACGCGAACACAGAAGTGCGGCCGCAATGTCTGCCACAAATCCCAGATTCCATATTGCATGCATGTTGTACGATTATGTTCGACTCCATCTGGTCGGTTATTTAGCAATTTCATTCCTTAAACTGCATCGTCAACAACAATGGCCCTAACAAAGGCCATTTCATTATTCTTTTATCGTACGTCGTTGTTTCTTCCGCTTTACTGATGGCAAGCGAATATATGGAAATAGAGCAAGTATACGAGTGTACGTAAAACTACATGAATACAGATACAACATGTATACATATTTAGAATGAACTTGAAAGGTCGAAAGGCTCATAAAAAAAAGTTCCAAATGCGTTGGGACGTTTCCAAGAAAATAATAACCGTGACCAATATCGACAATTATGAATTTATTAAGGCTTGATTATAACATTAAAGTCTGGGAAAAAGAAGGTTAGAAAGGCAATATTATGTTATTTAGTTTACTGTCTGTAAATATTATAGAATTCATTGATAAAATTTTCTTTCAAAGGCATTAAACATGGAATTAAAATAAAGAGACCAGTACAACGTACTCAAATTTGACCTAGGATGTATCATTGGTATTATTTCAGAAACGATAAGCCTTTCAATGGGACATTTTTCGATTTCATGACTAGTTTTCCTGCCAGGGGTCGTCAAAGGTGATCAATAGCCACAGAATTGGAAAATATACTACCTATAGAAGTTACCCAAACATTAATTTATGCAAATAAATGATCCATCAAATTTTCCTTAAAAGTAATTCTTCTTCTTTTTAGTTTCAAATTAATAGTCCTCAGTTCCTTTTTTGTTAGGGGCATATTTACTAATTGCACTTCTTCACAATTATTTTAAACGTGGTATATTTTCCGAATAACTGTAGGGTGCTACAAAAGGATTTTTCTCGGACTCTTATTTTGGCCATGGACACCATAACTCCTGACAAAATAGCGAACGACAATACATTGTGGATGTCTTTATGCGTAGATTTTTTACGTACCAATTGTAGCTAAAGTTTTATTAGGTAAAATGACGTCGTTTGAGGAAACAGATGGTTTCTAACCCGCTAGATAAATTGCCAACGGGGTCCTTTTTGCAATTCTCGACTCGCTCAGTGCGTTTGTGTGCCCGACCAGCCAACGGTGAAGGCAATTCATTTTTATAGCCCTGCTTGTTTTGATGAAAACGTTGTTTTAATGATTCAGGCGTAAGAATTGAACACAAGAGCGAGTGCAACGTGGAAAATTCAATTTCAGATAAAACGTTTTTTTTTAGATTATGAATACGCGAAAGAAATGGCTATATAGAAGTAGGTAGGTAAAAGCCCCGTTTTAATAGAACACTCATTTCGATGAAAACCATTGCAGATATTCCACCACACAGCCGGAAACATACCGATTCTTGTTTCCGACTTGAACGAATTTTTTGTTTATCGGACATTATATCTGCCATTTGTAAATACAATTTTTCCATCCCTAAATTTATATTTAACGCATATTAAAGGAAACTGTATTTATTATTTATTATTTTTGAATTGCTCATAAACTGATTTAAATAAATCTCAAATTTGAAGTAAAAGACCTTTTTAATTATAGAATAAAAAGTGTAAAATTCTGTTTCTTCTTTGAAGAACGTTAAAAGTTCAAACGAGGTTTTTAATTAAGACTAATTGCTATATAAATTACTTTTAGCTGTAAAAGTTTGCTTTTGACAACAAAAAGGAATCGTCTCATGTTTCCACTTGTTTTCTTGATCAAATGAAAACCTGTTTACACCCATAACCCTTTTATGGCAGGTCTAATAGAATCGTTGGACTTGTCAAAGCTTTTTCAGTCCTATAAAAGTTTAATTATTGGGAAAACAGAAAAAGTTTTTTAAGTACAAACAATTAAATACAGTCTTGGGTTACAACCATTTTAATTAAAAGGTTAGAGAGCCGTTTTTAATCCAAAATATTTCAATTACAGTAGAGCTATTCATTTCATGTAAAAATGAATGTATTTCATGGCCTACTATCAAAGCAACCTTTTCATTTTTCAATCACACAATTCGAACACAAAATTATAAAGCTTCGCAAAACGTAATGAAGACTGAAAAAACTTTGGCGGTTGTTGCAGAACGAACAAAATAGCTCAAACCCCAACGCCCAAACACGACAAAGTTGTGATATTAGATAGAAAGGACTATTACGAACGGGTTGATGGCCTTATTAGTAATGGACCTTATTCCAAACTAAATAAAAATCCTTTGCCTAGTATGATTGCGGAATTCACTAAAATTGTAAAACAATGTCACAACATTATTACTCCTGCATTAAAACGTAAGTTACTTGTATCAGGTCCAACAGTTCCCCGCATGTACTGTTTGCCCAAGATACATAAACCAGGTAAGTCAGTGCGACCGATTGTCTCTGCAATTGGTTCACCGACTTATAAGCTAGCCAAATGGTTGACAAATGAATTCAACAACCTCCCAATTAAACCACCTAGTTTTTCAGTTAAGAATTCAATTGAATTCATAAACAAAGTCAAAGATATTAAGCTCAAAGACAGTGAGGTTATTGTTTCATTTGATGTTTGTTCCCTTTTTCCAAGTGTGCCAGTTCCGCTTACTTGGACATATTTAGAGGATTTACTTAAAGAAAATGGTTTCTCCGATGACATTGTAGCTGAGTACATTACTCTAACTTCAATGTGCATGCGGCAAAATTATTTTCAAATAAACGGTTGCTTCTACGAACAGAAAGAAGGAACAGCTATGGGGAATTCCTTATCACCCTTCATAGCCGACCTATTCATGAGTCGTTTTGAAAGTGACCTTAGCCACCTAAAGTTTTTTCCTCGAATATGGCTTAGATACGTGGACGACATTTTCGCTATCTTCGATTTGAGCTCCAGAAGTCTCCAAGACTTTCTTGACGTTTTAAATTCACGTTTCGGTTCGGTCAAATTTACTGTTGAATTGGAGAAAGATGGCAAACTACCATTTTTAGATGCGCTGGTTATAAGAAATGGGAATTCTTTAGAATTTGATATCTATAGAAAACCCACTAATACCTCTAGATTTATAACCAACGACTCTAATCATTGTGTTCAACATAAAATGGCTAGTTTTAATTTCCTTGTACATAGATTGCTTAGTTTTCCTCTTAGTAAAAGTAGATATCATAAGGAACTCTGTACAATTAAGAAAATTGCGATTGACAATGGTTACAATAGTAACATAATTGATAAATTAGTTAATAAGATTAAATTTAAGAATTCTGTTTCAAGATCTTCGACTTTTCAAACAGACACCAGTAAGACCAAGTTTATTACTATGCCATACGAGCCAAGATTTACTCGAGGATTCGAAGGCATTTTTCGTAAACTTGGTTTTCGCATTGCCTACAGTTCAAGTGGTAACTCCCTTCAAACTCTCCTCGGTAACCCCAAGGATTAAATTCCTTTCTTAGAAAAGTCGGGGATATATGAAATTAGCTGTAATGATTGTAGTAAAAAATATATTGGACAAACTAGACGCTCGATCCAAACTAGGTTCAAGGAGCATTTAGCTCATGCACGGTTTGGTAGAGCCGAAAAATCTAGTGTTGCCCAACATATTCTTACTGAAGAACATAATATTAATATTAATAATCTTAAATTAGTTAAGGAAGTTAGGAATAATTGTCTACTAGATAGTTTTGAAAGTTTATACATTTGTAAAAATAACCAAATTTTACTTAACAATGACAAGGGTCCTATCCCTGGATCGCCGCTATTTAGTTTAGTTTAATTATCATCTTTTGTTATTGTCAAGGTCCATTGAACATCATCACCATTGCTGCTGAACCGTGTTCACTGAACCTTAACAACTTTCAGTATATATTAGGATAAGTTCTCTTTTAGGTTTAGTTCACTTCAGTCCCTGAAGAAGGTAACTTTGTTACCGAAAAGTGCTTCGGACAACTAAAGTGTCGTGTTTTGGCGTTGGGGTTTGAGCTATTTTGTTCGTTCTTCGCAAAACGTGTACAAATATCTGCTACTAATTTTAGAAAAAGTGACGTATACAGGTTGTTCTAGTACTTTATATTACCCTCGATACATTTTAAAATTATCTACATACGTTTCATACATTTAAAACACTAACCTGTAGAAATCATAGATAACTACAATAGTCTTAATGTTAATTGTTTATTATTGGTTATGAGTTATCACATACCTGACGTTATTTTTTACCGCTAAGTAATATACAAATGATGATATTTTGCGAATGCTACCCATAAGGGTTGGTTGGTTGTTTGTTATATTAGAATTCCGCCGACTTACACCAGCCCTCATTCATATACAAAGTCCTTTATCTCACCTGAAAAGAAAGGGATATCTACTCATCTTAATTAATGTACATCCCCAGGAGACATGTCTCTCTGTATCTCGTTACGGCGCTGCTGTCGCTCCAGTTGCTGCTGCTATATTCCAGTTGCTGGGACACGATGTCCATCATGGACCACGCAGGCAGGAGTGCTGGCTAGTTCGTCGGTTGGCCGTTGGAGTGGCGTCACCAGCGGTGCGAGACCGTCTCTCTACCACTTCCCTAATGCAACATCGTCTAACAATATGAGCAACGACTCTCAAGTCATTAAAGTTGCAATTGCTGGTGTTCCAACGGGACACGATCCGCAACACTACGGAAATCTCGTCAGGGTTAACGTGTAGGTGACTTTTTAAGCGATTTGATTTTAATTAGTGACTCTTCTACACATTTTTTATAATATGTTACTCGGAAGCACCCTCTGAGTTGTTTTCTTCCACTTGAAAATATTGCGAATTGAACTTTCTAATTGTAAGTGTTTTCATATTTTGATAGATCGAAGCCTGGTATCTTTTCAATTGGATCCTTCATTACATCACTATTGAGGAGCACTTAATTTTTCCAGAATTTTCTTTCTTTGATGGTTTGCTATGGTATTTATTTATATAAAATTCAGTTCAATGATTTTTGGGACTTCAGCGTTCTTAAAAGACAAGGTTTTCCGACTAAGGAAGAATTATAAGACCAATGAAAATTAACAAGTTCTGCATTTTGACTAAGTGGTTTGGTTTAGTGGTTAGACTATTTGAGAGGACACCAATGCGATTTTGGGTGCAGTTATATGCTGGGGATAGAATATAAATATTCTGATTGCTTTTTTTTAAGGAAGCTAAAGAGGATCTTCTGGTTTTTCAATAATTTGGATACGAAGCCACCGGTATTAGCAGGAGAAATAATTTCATAAATATTTTTCGTTTCGGCTGCATTTTGATTTGTAACTTGTAATCAAAACATAAAAAATAATTCATGGGATAATGGAAACGCAATATTCCTTTGCAGATTAATTAATATATGTTACATAGAAGCTTCCTCTGAGTGGGTTTCTCCCACTTGACATAGCCAAAATGGTGTGTTAATTTAACCATACTAAACATTGTAATTAATTTCGTATTTTCATTTACAACTTCCGCCTGATCGCTATTGAAGAATATTTTCAGATACTTTATTAAATTCCTTGGATTTTTTTTGATATTTCAGTGTATTTATTGAATAGAGTGATTGTAAAAATTTTTAATTTAGGAAGAATGATAAGATTATGAAATTTCTTAAAACAATTGCACGCTGCATTTTAATCAATGGTTGCAGTTTAATGATTAGTTTAAGCATTAGATCATTTGGAAGGAAACGAGTTCGAGTCCAGATGCTGTTCCTTTAGTCCAAGTTCTTTTATGATTTCCTAGGATCATGAAGAGAAATTTTGTTATGCAGTAATATTCTAGATCTTCTCTTGACTTGTTTTCATTTATTCCGTCTCGTATTGCACTCCCTTACCACTACCAGTTTCATATTTGAACCTTTCTTAAATGAAATTGATGAAGACCATTTGCTCTACAATGTTGCTTATTATTAATGTAACAGTCTATCTGCCAACATTAGATGATAAAAATAAAACAGAAAATGTAGAGTTTCAATGTGTCTGGAAATTATTTTATTTGATTATAAATCCAAATGCGCTGCTTATTGATGTTGTTTACTGATCCACATAGTTTTTGCTGTGTCGCCATAACCAATGAAATAATGTGAATGTTGTTGGTGTAATTTTCCTTGTTAAACAGGGATGATTTATGGAAAAATTATACTTCGATTAGTCGTAAATCGTTTAACAGGTAATGATCCTTAGTAAGTTGGTACTCAATCTTTGATTTTGTGCATGAACTAAATTGGAAAATGACGAGACATCGCTTTCGATAGGCAAAACGGGTTTGACGATCGCATTAGCATAATACCTTCGGGCATCAGTGTCACCGATTAAGTCAACATGTGACGAAAATTGAAGCCAAAAATTAAATATTTATTGAAATTCTTCCTTACACTTTCAAAAGTTATACATGAGCGTTTCATGATTCATGTAATATGACATTATTTGTCCCTAAAAATCAATATCTATATCGCATTTTAAAAGAGAAGGGTATTCAAAATGGCAACAAAAATTTGTTTCATTAATATTGTTTCTACTAAAACATTTTCTTTCTTAAGTAAATATGTTACATAAAAAATCAAATAGGCACCATAATAGAAAAGAGCTAGACACACGATGAATGGGAAAAACCTTTTAGCTGGACTTTAAGGGTTAAAGTGCATCTACCCTACCAGGTAGTAGCAGTACATTGCAATTACAGTAACAAGAGGATTATTAGACTGAATAGCCTTACATTTGAAGCGGTCGGTCGCAATAATTCCTCCGAAAAATCCCCTAATTTGCATTACAAATATATTTTCTCCTAATCCAAGCCGCTGAACCTAACACTAAGCATTTTTGGCCGCCGTTCACGCAAATTTGCATTTCATTCGTTTCAATTCGAAAAGCAATTCGAAAGAGTGCAGTACGTTTTATGTACGTACCCTACCTATAGATACTATACGCCTTATACGTATCTTGTTAACATTTAAATTTTAACTTCATTAAGTTTGCCATCAAAGAATAATTTTAGATGCTACTTTTAAGATTTTTTCATTCCTCTAAAGGGCCAAGAAATGCTCATTTATAGATTAAATTTCTTAAAATAAAATATAAACAAAAGTGCCTCTTGTTAAAATAGTACCAATTTCTGGTTTTCTCTAACACAAAACCGTTATCATCAAAAGCTGGCTGGATTGAATTGCTAAAGATATTTTTTCTTGGTAGCGCGTCAGGATTTTTCGACCCTATGTGAACGACGAATTGAATTATAAACTTTGAACGAAAATTTCCGCTCGATTAGCTTCTTCAAGATCTCAGTAGCAGAAGCTTGCCTCCTACCTCTTTCCCTTTCACTCAAAAAGTTCAGCCTTCAAACTTATTCACCTGATTACGCTTTCGATATTGTTCGTTCTTATATAAAACTAATTTTTCAGTGCCATCGGTTGCTATTAATAGGAAAAGGATTCAGTAGCGTCTTCGTTACAAAACTCGATACAACTCATATTCCTTAAACTTTCTAATTTAACTGTTGATTATCTGAAACGCTAAAATTGCTCTTTCCCTCTTATCTAACAAGTTTTGAGACAATCTGTTAGCGTTGTACGTGTAACTCTTACAAAACTTACCTTTTTTCTGCTTCCCGTGAAATGAACAGATTTGATCAAGGATCTATTGCAATTATCCCATGTTACTCTTCCTATCTTTTTACGTTACCCTAAAAAGGCAGGATTTAAGGAGATAAAAGCCCCTTTCGAAATGTCTTATCCTTAAAAGGTGTGTTGAAAGTAAAACTTTTTAAGGCTTATTCTTTCTAAGATGAGCAAGTAGCTGGAAAATGAAAATAACAGGGTTTGGGCAACAAATTGTTGAAACTTTCTGGTTTTTATTAGGCAAATGAAATTTGAAGCGACATCATTAAAGTTTGAATCTTTTTAAATAGTCTAGCACAAAACTATTAAAATAATTATAGACGTTAACACATTCAATGTTTTAATAGGAATAACATTAAAAGATACCAGGTTTCATCTGTAGAATTTACCTTTTTAAATGTAAATAAGGTTAAATGTTTGAACGTTAGAGTAAAATCTATACTAGGCTAGAATTTCTTAGAGTTGACGGTAAGTTATGTCAGTTAAATAGTGTTTACGACAAGAAGTTTCATGTAAATACAAACGTCGTCCTACCTCGTCAATTGAGCTTCAGCAGTATATAAGCACTATTAAGGTAGAATTTGTTCCAGAACTACAATAAAAACTTTTCTCAATGGCACTACTCGTTAAAAGTTCCCTCCTTAGTTTAATTAAATCCAATATTACTGCATTTTTCGCTCAGTATGACCCTCTTTCACTCCTTTCGTAGAAAAGCGTGGACAAGGGCAGATAGAACGCAAGGCCAGAGATATTTAGTTACTTCGTTAACTGTTCAACTACCACGTAGTAAAGCCAAGATGTCATTAAAACTTCCCTTTCCAACGTTTTTCAACGAAACGTTCGCACCTCGATCAACTTTCCTTTTTTATATTTACAGAAGTGAAAACTTTTTCAAATAAATTTTCTGTCCAAAGCCTAGTACGTTTAAAATGCTATAAGGTAGAATCAAAAAACGGCTCTTTATACAACGAAAAAAGTTGGTATTGGAAGAAATTTAAATCACAAGGCTTTTGAAGAACTCTCCGCATTATCAAAACAATGAGCTGTTTGTATATTGAAACTTTCGACAAAAGCCTACTGCTAACTTTTTCCGGAAGTTTTTGTTAAGCTAGTTTTCTTTGTACCATCTGCATTATTCGAGAAATTCAACAAATAAAAACAAAGGAATTCTTTTAAATGTTAAATCCTTCTTTGAAGGTTAATCTATAAAACAAAAAAGGACCATTATGAAAGTTGTTTCTACAGCTTCTATATTTAACATAATATAAGGTTAACAATAACAGCCTAATGTAACGAGAGGAGAATCAACAGTAAAAAACATAAAACCGTGAGAAAGAATCTTAAACCCATGGCTCCTTTATTCTCTGGAATAAATTACACATTTAATTAAGGCCAGAGAGAAAAGGCCCCAAAAATTAGCTGTTTATTTTACAAATGACACCTCATTGCCCGAAAGCTGATGAAGTTGAAATTAATAATTTTTGCATAATTCCTTTATTGCTTGACGAAGAGGGACCATTAGGAGTGAAAACAAGTCGGTCAACGCAGAGGGTAAACTAACAATAAAGAGCAGCTATGAATATTTAATGAAAAAAGGGAACAATTACGGAAGGACGAAAGAAAATAAAGAGGTAAAAATGAAGCTTTAGTGAAATAGGACAAGGATTGCAACTTGGTCCAATTCATTTAAAGTCCCAGTGGGTTTTACCCTTTAAACTTTTCAAATACGGAACTCTCGGAAGCAGAGCTTTTCGGGGGAAATCTGTATAATATTCTTTTTATTGTATCACAATGAAGGCAGATTTACGATGTCTCAGTTTCCTAACTTATTATGTATTAAAATTCTGAGTCAAGTAAAAAAGAACAATAGTTTGTTGACCAACTTCTAGGCAATGATAGTTTCATAGTTATAACTATATTATCATCATTGTCATCGACACATGGCCTTTATTTTGAGGACTCCTTAGCCACATACTTCCATTCATTTCCTATTCGGAAACAATGTTCCAATTTCCTGTAATGTAAACTCAAAGAATCCGATCATAAATTTTTTGTAGGTTTTCCTCAACTCCCCATCACTTATGCTTCTTTATCTAATTTCTTTTACTAGCCCTTAATAATAAGGTGTTATTATCCTCTCACATATCCCTTATTAACTTTCAAACCTCCCTAACCACGATATCTTTATATTCCATCTACAACACCACCCTTAACGGTAAATCTATAACATAGATAATTTTATTTACAAGTCAATTTCACATTTCAATTGTCAAAGAATAAATTCTCTGCACGACATCACTCTTCCTTGTCATGTCAAAAAAGGATTGTACCCATCATCATGTCTTGCCAAAATATTCCAGTATAAGAGGAAGATATTGAAATTCTGTCACTCTCGTTGCGATTTGGGCGTAACGTTTCGATTTCGACTTAGATGAAGAAAAACGATACATGTTTGCTCCGATTTCGAAAAATCTCCGACCAAATGCTCTCCCTCGGGGTTGTTTCATATTTGCGGAATACAAAACTCTGTAATAGAAAATGACATAACGTGATCGTAAGATTTTACTGTATTTTTGCATAAACCTTTACGCTTTTATCGAAGCGCCGAAGAGCCTTTTGATGTCGTGAAAAGCAAAAATACTATATATACCTATATATGCCCCCTCAAGGGACAGAAACAAAAATATCATTCACTGACTTGTTCGAGACAAGCACCTCTTTAAAAGTATTCTCAATTAATTTCTACTTACTTATTACTCGTATGCTTTTTCGTATTCTAATGTGCAAATGCTTAATAATATTTAAAAGTTTTAAAACGTTTAAGAATATTTAGTAAGTCTTTTGAAACTAACTTTAGCTGAATTATTACTTGGTTTTTATTTCAATATGAATGCACCATAACATATAAATCAAAAGCATTTGTACTAAGTAGGTACCTATGATACGTAGGATAAGGTTGCTTTGAGTGCATCTGTTTATTTTCTTTTAATTAATGCATTCCTAAGAAGCGAAGAATGGAGTAGGTAGTAGTAGAAAATGCTGTGCTATTTTCTGGAGTTATAAAACTAAAGTAAGTATCTCGTTACACTTCTGAGAACAATCTAAAATCGACACCAATTTGATTTTAATCGTCTTTTAGTGGGGGTAGATTGTGTCCAAAGATTCTGCATTTTTGTACAGTGTTCTGCGTTAGAACTGACTTAATTTTAAAGCAAAAACTTCCATTTCGGATATTTGGGGTTTAAAGCCATTGGAGAGTAATCAATAGATATCTCCTATTTGATCTTTCAACATCCCTGGTAATTGTCTTAAAACTGCCAGGACTCAAAGTGAACTCAAAAATCCCATCAGGAAAACCAATAAAACAGTACATGGTTATTTTTGTGCAAAGAACATTATAATAATAGTACCATTTGCAAACAGTAACGCATAAAGACATAGGTACATACACACACAAACATGGACAAATAAAGGTCACTAAATCAATAAAAGACACTCTTTTAGGACCTAATATTGAAATAACATAATTTGCCTTGGGCGAAGTAGAAATGAAAACAAAATAAAAGAAAAACCCAAGTAAAAGGAACATCGAACATTTTGAATTGATTGGGAGGATATCCAGAAACTTTTTATGCTTTTGTTTTTGTTTACATTGTCACTTTTAAAAGTTTTTCAAAGAAAAAAGTCTCGGGAAATTTTGGAACACAAATAATCCAATTCATAAGAACTTTAATCGAACAAAAATTCAAATAAATTAAACAATCAAATAAAAACTTCACCGAAACATGAATAGCATTTCCATCATTAATTACGTAATATCTGTCAATGCGTATTTTCATAAAATGATTTGGACTTTAATAAGAAATTGTTGATGTAATTGCCTTCAGAAATCGACGCGTGTTCATTTTCTTTACCGATCGAACAAATTTACGAGAATTCCCAAATATCACTGTCAAGGGAATCCAATCATACTTAACTTCATTCCGCTTCTGAACCATGAGATCCGGTGTTACGGTAAAGTTACACTATTCACGGCAGTTGGAAGTTTTGCAAAACTCAGCAACTCGTTTTTGATACGTCATTTATCTTGAAGGAAAAAAGTGATGTTGAGCGGAAACAGTTCTTCGTTTACTTATTCTCATAATCGTTAGAAAGAACTTTTAGGTACAACACAGACAATTGTAGAAACTTTTTGTTGATCTACGAATCAACACGTAATTATTTCTGAAAGAGTCGGGTATTAATTAATCCTAAAGTTCTTTTCTGCTTTAAAATTTTCAAAATTAATAAGAAATTAGATACGAATATAATTAATGTAATATTCTCTCAATTTGAGTGGGCTATTCTTTATTTTCTTTTAGACACTTTGTCTTAGAACATTATAATATTTCTATTAGAATAACTTCTTTGGTAATCATTAAAACATGTAAATCCCTCAATTCAATAGAAAAATTGAGTAACATTACATTAGACAAGCTAAGTTTCTAGCATCCAACATTGATCATAAAGTCTTTCCTGAAGTAATATTCCATCTCATAAAGTATGTACCTACATGCTGTTCAAACAGACTTGCACTTTATACTCGAATGTATCATCACATCCAGACACTCTGGAGGACAAACCAGCACCAGACAATTTCATAATGTTTCATCACGTTTTTTTATCGAATGTGCTCGCAGGTGCCAACGGCTGCGTTACATCGCTGGAGCAGAGAGCCGGAGAAACAGTAGAGCACAACGATGGTTAATTCAAACATTAAACGGATGGCAGAAGTAATGCACCTTTGTAGTTACGAAAGCTTTTATTACGCTACCGTTGTCGCTCCGGGGGCTTCTCTTCTGTACCTTCACGTCTTTCTCTCTCTCTCTCTCTCTCTTCAATTCCTCGTCCATTTCAAACAATTTGCTAAACGTGGAAAATGCTTTATGTAATGTAAAAGGCTCCCTCATCAGTACCAGCATCTTGCACCACATTGCATGATATTTCTTGTTTACTTTCTGCTACTGAATGTTGAAATATTCCAACAAAACTTGTTTCAACATCAACGTTTATATCAGTCTCTCCATCCACTACAAGCTCAATCTGTTAATACTTTTATTCTGCACTCCGCTGTCAATTTCATCAAAAATTATCAACGCATTAAGAATTTAATTTTGATTTATTTCAAAGATGTGATTTAAGTATCAATTTAAAATTTCGCAATTTCTCTTTTGGGTTGTTAAAACTGTGAAGTCACAGTGTGCGGTTAAAATTAAGATATTTTTAGAAGTTAATTAGTACAGTGATTGTACCGGAGGCGGTTGTTGTTGGGAAATGTCTTAATTAAAAATCTAAACCCTTATCCAAATGTCTGGCTTAATTACAAAGTCGAACGAAAACTTCATTCCACAAACCAAACAACAAATAGAAAGATAAAAGAAAACACAACAGTAAAAAAGTGTTTACGTGCTTGTAATTAATACTTGGAATTAAAATTTTCCTCACATCTATGGCGTAACTTTCGAAAAAAATTCAGTGAAAGCCCTCTATTAAAAGTGCTTGAAAATTATCTAATACCTATTTGTAAAAACAAAAGGGTAGCTGTGCCCGATGTGAATTTGAATCAAAAGTTTGCTTTGTAACCTGTTTCCCTTGTGTTTTCCACTTGCTGTCCCTAGTAATGGATATTTAATGAAGTAACTCAAATTTCAGTTGGGTATCTACCAAAATTTTTAAAACTTCAACATGAACCCAGAACTTTAACAGCTAAACGTTGAATAATTAATTGCTTAATAATTGCCCACCGAACGGCAATTAAAATAGAAGTTCGAACTTTCCTCTGTGAATTTATTAGTGAACAATTTTCGTTTATTTTTATTTGCTGGAATTGAAGTGTTATTAAAAGTAGCATTATATGTAGAGATAAAAATATTGAAAATACTTATTCTCGTCATGATGATAAGACCTCATGAATCATTCGCCTTCAAGCAACTTGATCCGAGTTCATTACAGGCTTATATCTACGATATTTTTCATTACGTATGTATAACAGCCGTAGATTCATCTATCGTATATACATATATGGATGTTGGTACATTGTAGTGAAATCAGCGTCAGTGTATAGTTACAGTTATGGCAAATACATTAAGCAACCTCAGAGAATAACAATAGACACGCAGAGGAAAGCCCGAAGGATCAAGCGAAATAACATGGAAGAGCGTACTCGACTCAGCTTCTCTGCCTTTGTCCCAGAAACAAAGGGAGCGCAAAATCGATAAGGAAATAGAAGCTCTAACCTGAAAAAATTACTTCATCGGATCTTTTTGTTTTAAGCAATAATGTAAAAGAAATAACCGCATATTTTTCTGAACAAAATCGGCGCTCCACTTTTAGCAATTACCATGCTCGAATACTATTACTTGCTTATAGGGAACTTTGAATTGGATGTTGAAAGAACCGCGATTGTTGGTAACTCCGCTTTCTGTAGACAATGCCTTTAATTATTATTAACCTGCTCTTTTAATATCAAAGATTAAAAGAATTTAACTGTTTGCCATTATGGATTAGCTCAGAAAGCTTTTTTACCTTCTTGCATTTAGCAGTCTCTACGAAATGGTAGAATCAAAGAACTCACAATTCGATTGAACGTTTCGCTGTTTTACAGAAGTCTTATCGGCATCTGAATTTCTTCATACTTGATTGCAGTTTTTGTCCAAATACAAACGAGTTCAATCATGATATTCACAATAATAATCCACCCCATTCACATAAAAATCTACAGTTTACACATTTATGTAGTTTAGTTATACATATCGGGTTTAATTATTGTAGTGAAGGTTATGAAACTCTACCTGAAGCTTTGATAAGTGAAAAATATTGATTATAGAATTACTTTTTTAATATAATACTAGCAGCAATACTCGGCGTTGCCCGGGTAAGAATATAATACACATTTGATGGAACATTCTAGAATATTCGCGAATTTAGAACTATCCAGAACATCCCATAATGATTCAAAACTTTTTTTTACATTTCTAAACATTCTTCAATAACCTTCAAGATTCTGGAACATTCTTGAACATAGCCAAATCATTCTGAAATGTTATAATAAAACATTCTTTTACTTCTTAGGACATACTGTAACATTCTAAAAACATCTGCTTCATTCTCATCCCCACTCCGTGCTGTTTGTTGGGTGAGTAGTGTCATCAGTAGACGCCTGGCGGGGATGACTAATCGATTGATAATAATTGATCAGTTATCGACCACTGAGAGTTGAAGATTATTACAGTACTAATATCGCTATTAAACAATGGGGGTTGGTGGTAGAAAGATGACAATTAAGGGTACCATGTATTTTTTAATGCCAAATCATAAAAAAATAAAAATAAAAAAATTTGTCAAAAAAGTAAAAGAAAACTTTTTGGGGTGAGCCACCCTTATCACTTAGGGGTGTGAAAAATTGATAGTTTCCGATTCTCAGACCTACTGAATATGCATATAGAATTTCATAAAAATCTGTCAAGCCGTTTCGGAGGAGTATGGTAATAAACATTGTGACACGAGAATTTTTATTAGAACACTCCAGAGCATTCAAATAGTCTGTTCTTTTTCATTTGTCGAAATCACTTCAATTTGTTTGGTAACTGTTCGCTCTTGTTTCCAATTGATCTTCACTCAACTGCAAACACAATTTAACTGACAAAAAGTCACTGAATGTTGATTTATATATCATCGAATATCGAAATTCCTAGTACCAGAACACTGTAGAATATTGAGATGTACCTACATCACTTTAAAACGTAGATATACACTTTTTGAAACTTTCTAGATCATTCAAGAAATTTTTAGAATTTTCTCGAACATTCTAAGTCGATAATAACAGTTTGCGCTCATTTTAGAATTTTTTGGATCATTTCAGAAACTTTGAGATCTTTCCGGAAGTTCTTATGACTTAAAAAAGGACAGAAATATTTCTTTTCACCTTTCTGTCACCCACAACCACCCACCTCCCTTACTCCCACCTGAAGACCAATTTACCACCCCAACAGGAAGTTGATTGGAGTAGGTAGAGATAGAGAAAACCCTGTCTTTACGTACGAACATTAGCATTTTATATATGTATTTAGATATTTAGATTACAACAAACATTATAATTTTGATAAACATTGGTAGCAATTTTTAATTAATTGATTTTCTTGTTCTCCGTAGGGTTAAGTGTAGGGAACGTCTTAAATTCCCGGGTTTTTAATCCTTTAAACCATCGGATCTTTTCTTAAACATTTCAAAACAAGCAAAGGTTATAAAAATGATGACTTTTGTTTCAGAATCATTTAAATAATTTATTGTCCTCCAAATGGACCTAAACTATGTATAATTGAAGATATAAGACCGTTTGTGAAATTCTGAACATTTGGGCTGTTAAGTGTCACATTGTGCACAACATGTAGAAACTTTAACTGAACACAGCACAAATGATGAAACGTACACATACTAAATATAAGCTGGATAACGACTTGTGCGGCTAAAGTGGTTACTGCAGTCCACATAAACATTTGACAGACAGTCTCTTGGTTTAGGAATGGATGGTTTGGGACTATCTCATCTTCTACCTATATCTTAGTGACATCATTAGGAACATAGGTGCATCTACATGCATGCTATAGATCTCCGAATAGTGCTGCCGCTCCAGCAACATCCTCATAAAGGACGCCATAATTCTTAATCGCCGAAGATAGTGTGAAACAGTGCTGGCAACGGGTTCCTCGACCGAAATGTACATACATAGTTTTGGTTTAATGGATTTAATCCGGTGATTTAGTTACGAGCGACAGCTTTGGTAATGTACGTAGCAATTATGTGTTGTATTGCATGACTGTTTTAATACGAAACACGCTAGCAACAGCACAGACCGCATTTCCTTGCGGCCAATTGGCTAATTGAAAATCTGAAACTTTTAAAAGCGATAAGCAACGGACAATGTTAAAGCAAGTCACCCTACTATGATCGTCATGCAACGAACCGTTCTCGGAAATGTTCAATGTTTTATACCTGAGCTGACACACATTTCCAAGTCATGACGCATAATCTGAATCAAACATACAATGACAATAAGTTCTTGGAAGTAATTTATAATGTTATCTTTTAAATATTTATTAGGATCGTTACTCGACACACTGGTATACATACCTACATTGAAATTTATAAATTCTAGGTGGTTCAAATATAAACGGCAATTTTCATGTTCTATAGGCACGAACTACCCAGGCATTATAGCAAAAAATGTTCCATGTTCAAACTTGTTATCGGCAGTGTTTTTTGTTTTTTGTTTACCTCACCTACGTCATTCACAATCTTCATGTTTGAAAAAAAAGTACATAGTAATGTTACACAGCGCCCTTTATTTCGTTTCTCTAAGACAATGTTCGTAACATTACTTAAGCGAATTAATATAGTTCCAATTTAGCGCCACCAGACATTCATCTCTTTTTTAGAGAGGAAGAAATTTGAATCGGAGGATTCCGACTTTGAAGCTGTGCAAGAGTGAGTAAACATTCAACCTAAAGAATTTTTCGCTTTTGGTATAAAAAAGCTTCCGGAACGATCGATTAAGTACATTGTATTAGCAGGCGTCTATATTTAATAAAAGCGGCCAACTGCGAGTTGGACTCGCTCATGAAGGGTTCCGTAGCAGCAAGTAACATAATATAAACGTTTTTGTAGTTGTAACGTTGTAACTTTGATCGATGTTTTTAAAATAGTGTATTTTTTTTTAATCAAATTAATGATAAGTAAACATTATATTAGGTACCTAAATGATGGGATTTACATCTAACTATCGTATATGCGAGCCCAATGCCCATAAAGGCTTGTGATAGCTGAACAAGCTAATATATATTCCAGTTTGACAAGAAATATTTCCAAAAATATTATCAATTTTTGTGCTCGGGTAAGCGCAGTCGGGAACCTGCCCCCGCGCGCTCCGCAACCGCTACCGATCAAGCCACGCCCCGCCCGAATTATAATTATTATTTACTTAGGCAGCTATTACAGAGTTATTATTAGAAAATAATGGTTCACGGTTTATACATAAGGTTTATGTTTATGATATAAAATGTTGTTTTTATTATTTTTATATTTGAGTTGATTCAATGAAAGGTAAATTGCGGTTTACGATTTATGACGTATTAAAAAAAAAACTACTTACTAGATCTCGTTCAAACCAATTTTCGGTGGAAGTTTGCATGGTAATGTACATCATATATTTTTTTTTAGTTTTGTCATTTTCTTATTTTAGAAGTTACAGGGGAGGACACACACATTTTACCACTTTGGAAGTGTCTCTCGCGAAAACTATTCAGTTTAGAAAAAAATGATATTAGAAACCTCAATATCATTTTTGAAGACCTATCCATCGATACCCCACACGTATGGGTTTGATGAATAAAAATTGTACTGTACTAACAGCATGACATCTACAATACTCGCTCGTTTCTTAATTGCTATTTTATAATGGATTTCTTGGTATTTCTTAATTTCGATATTTCCAGATTACTTTACTATGCTATTAGTTCCCTTTTTTAATTTTCATACATTTAGCTTCTCCTCAATAATCTTCCTAATTTGGTAATTTTCAACAACCCGGTAGTTCTGATCCTTTGACTTCTAAGTATTTTAAGTATTCTAAGTTCTTAATTCTATATTTATTTCAACGCCTGTATTTTTCATTTCAGTTTTCTTAATTAAATATTTTATTTACCGTTTTACATTATTTGATTTCATGGTACCTCCGCAAACAACACAAAAAGAGTCCAAAAAGGTGAAAACCACAGAATAATCAGGATACTGGTTTTTGTCAAAAGAATTGAGGTACTTTTTGAATTTAAATATTTGTTAGGGCAATATAGAAGGCATACTGCGCGCCCGAGTAAGATACATTAAAATTCATGGGTTTTTTTTTGAGGACTTATTTTCACTTCTATCTCTTATAAAACCTCACAGAACTTTTCATCTGCTTTTATCTACTCTATGAAAAAAAAAAAGGAACTCCAAAATTAATAATCGAAAGCTTAAACATCAGCAGGAACTGCGGAATTTCATCTACCCATAGATGAAATCTATTTTCAGTAGTTCTTTATAGTTTTCTTGTTTCTTTATTGTGCTTCTGGTAAGTCGTACTATGCGTACCTGTTGCATATCGCGTATTAGGTATACGTCGACAATATACAGCAATACAGTTTTTGTGTTAGAACTGAACGAGCAAAGAATCAATTGCATGCCTTTAAAAATCCATTCGTTTCCTGCCTATTGATGTGGTTGTTGTATCTCAGTTGATCGCATCTTGTTCTATTTGCTTACTAAAGTAGGTAGTAGTAGTACACAATTGTCATCCTCGGAGATGTTTGCCTTTCTGATACTTTTGCCGCGTTTCCTATTTTATTCACAAAATTTACCTACTCTTTCACTTTCATCTCTGTTCGTTATTATTTTTTACACACCTGTATCATCGATAAATATTTATCTATTTGAATAATTTTAGAATACAAAATTTTATCAAATACCCACACTGAGAACAATTTCAAATTTGAAGGAAATTCCTGGTAAACGTTTGGAATTTCAATTAAACAAAACAGTTATGTATTCCATAAACAATCCGTAAATAAGTAAACAGAGCACAAAACGGGATTGTAGATGTACTGAATTTACTGTTTCTGTGGATATTGGGGAGAGTGTACCCATGCATTTGATTAGAGGGAGCTTATAGCTTGTCTGTATACCAATCTACAATTCTGTGCATAATGCATAATCTATTACAATCTGCTCGAATCATTATAAGAACTACGTAGTGGGGTGCAGATAACCGTTTTAATCCACGGAGGGAATAAGAAATCTAACATCAATCAATAGGTTCACTTTATTGCATTGATAGTAAAAGTACGTAGGCGATGTTTCATTGGACTGCTGCTAAAAAATAAAAAGTGTAAAAAACGAAAAATAATACTCTTGTAAGAAAAAAATATAAATATATACTGATTGTTGTTTAATAAAAGTGTACTCCTTTAGTTGGGTCAAATTATTAAATTATTGGACTTAGAAAGTAATAGGACGTGAGGTCCGCATGGGGTAGGAGGTTTTCAGTTAAAAACAGCATAAAATCTTATTTAAAGGTAGGGAAAGCATTGAAAATCTCTTGTAATCTCAAAAGTAAGTGGGAGATCCAAATAAAAAAAAACAAAACAAAACTGATCACGAAGTGAATAGATTTTCCCTAAGTTTATTGTTTCTTTTCAGTATATCTTGAGCTTTCGTGGTAACGTAGGTGTAAGTACCTACTACACATGTAACCCGCAAAAAAAGACTTGTTCAATAAAAGTCGACAATAGGGATCGCAAGAAATGTTTTTATTGTGTTGTGGATAAGAATTATGGTTAGAGGAAATATTTCATTTTTTTAGCTTAGTGATTCTTGAAAGTGACTAGGAAAGTAATTTCTCAAACAGATGTCACCCTGCGATAAACTAACTCATAAATCCGGAAGCTGAGCGTAAGTAGTAAAACGAATTTAATATTACAAAGAATCCTCCTGACGAAGTAAAAGTAGCTTTATGCTCTTGATACGAGATAGGACGTTGCTGACAGCTACTTATTACGTTTTTATGACGCATTTAAAGGTCGTGAAAAGTAGAAGCTTTCACCTTCGAACTTTCCTATTTTGGGAAACAAAAGGCCTCTTAAATTGTAAAAGATTAATGATAAATAACAACAACTACCTTTCACTAACATTACATCATAAATGAAACCTAATAAAGAATGTTAAGTTATCATAGACTACCTTGGTCTAAAGTAGTGATGTGCCGGATATCCGTATCCGTATCCGTGTCCGCGGATATCCGAGGGAAAAGAGAGGTCCGTATCCGTATCCGTATCCGTTAGTTTTTGGCGGATCTTTTACGGATTTTTTACCTTATTAATTTTAAATTTGTAGATGAAATATATTGTGCCGATCAATATAGATTTAGGCAGTACTGTGTGTATAGATGAGTGCGTGACGGGTTATTGCCGACAAAAGCGGCAATAAATAAAGCAAAAAATAAATATTAAGAGGGATGCCGCCTGCCACATGGTTCACCAAGGACAGAACGCACACGACGGCCGAAGAAGACGGTCGTCTTAAATTGATTAGACGCGACCAGATTATTTTAGTTTTAAAATTATTGTGACATTAATATTGCATTATTGGATTTGATGGTGTTTTGTAGACATTTTTCTTAACTGATATACCAAACACAAACGTTATCTGTGCTGCCCAGTGTCACACTAAACTATACGCGGCGGTAAATATTGCACTTAGATCTTTACAAAGAGACAATCTATTATAAAAGTTAGCTCTTAAAAAGTTTCATAACAGTTTGTCTCTTTCAAAAGGTCGATGTACAGGGTGATTCATTATAATGTCGCCCCCCTTTAACTTTGTTATTTGGAGTGTCCCAAAAAAATTAAAAGTATGGTTATGTAGGTGCTAAAAAATAGTTTTTTTTCTATTTATAACAAAAATTTGAAAAATGATCAGTATACATGGAAAACCAAAAAGTTCATTTTTTTTAATAGATCACCCTATATATGAATTTATTTTTCGATTCCTCGTAAAATTCTAAGCATAATTTATATAACATACCGTATACCTAAATTCAATAGTTTCTGAAATATTCGCATTTGAAACGTTATCATAAAATATTTTATTAAACAATTGTTACAAATAAAGAAGTCCTAGTCCACGCGTTTTATTGAAAACAAATAACTAACAGTGACATTATATAAAAAAAACCGTGTATACGACTACCAAATTGAAAACCTCGATCGTCTTAAAGATTTGATACGGAATTAAATTAATAATTTAAATGAAAATAACCCAGCATTTTCATAACAGATTGATTAGAGAAAATGCGAAGAACCCTTATACAATGTGTTGAAGAAAATGGAGGCCCAGTAGAGCATCTTTATATTCAACTAAAAATTGTTTTTGTCATATTATTTATTGTTAGATTTCTTGGTTTGTTGTTGTTTAATAAAATATTTGATGATGTAGCGACCAGTGACACAGTACGTGTGTGCGATAACAATTTGTGGCATGTACTTGTTATCACTAACATGCTTACACCGCACACGGTACTTTTCGTGTTATCAACCTACAAGATGTAAATCATTCTCCGGCGACAAGTAACAAGTTAAATTCTGGAATAATCGAGGACTTTCTAATTATTACTCATCATTCGAGAATCGTCAGGATCTCCTTTTCGAATTGTCCAGAAAGTTCGAAAGGTGTATACAAAGTGATCATTTTTGGACCGAAAAACAGTTAGTTGAAGAAAGCATCAGTGCGCGAATTTAAACCGATAATAGACAAAGTGATATAAATAAATTGATATATATATATATAAATAAGGGAACTGTTGTGATATAAATGGTAGTTCTAAGTTAGTGTTTAAGTGTTATAATAGTGTTAAATAAATAATTGTTTAAATAAATAGTTTAACTAGAAAATTCGTTACAATGATAACGTTTCAAATGCGAATATTTCAGAAACTATTGAATTTAGGTATACGGTATGTTTTATAAATTATGCTTAGAATTTTACGAGGAATCGAAAAATAAATTTATATATAGGGTGATCCATTTAAAAAAAAATTAACTTTTTGGTCTTCCCTGTATACTGATCATTTTTCAAATTTTTGTTATAAATAGAAAAAAAGTATTTTTTAGCAACTAGATAACCATACCTTTAATTTTTTTGGGACACTACAAATAACAAAGTAAAATGGGGACGACATTATAATGAATCACCCTGTACCTACAATATTTAGCGTCGCGTACTCTAAGAAAGTAAAGATCCGTATCCGTATCCGTATTCGCGGATCTTGAGACCAAATATCCGTTTTCAGATCCGTATCCGCGGATATACAATTTTAGCGACCCGGCACATCACTAGTCTAAAGCATTAACAAAAACTACAGGCAATGCAAAAACGTTAGTTACTCGTTGACATAAAGAATGAAATAAAACGAATTTAGTAGGTAGGAATATAAATAAAGTTTCCATTTATTATTTTCTTTGCATCCATCTTGTAAGGAAAAGAAGGGCAAGCGTTATTTTTTAATCTCTGTTTGGTATTTCGTACGAAAGGGCTTTTTTAAGAGCTGTCTCATCGGTTGATTGATTACTTCTGAAGAATCCGTCGAACTTTTTCAGTCTCTTTTAAAAGTTTGCTGTCGTCGACCACTGCCACTTTTCATATTTTTCCCAGAACGTGATATTTAAATCACGAACCGGATAATTTTGACGAAAAAGTAAACGGTGAAGGACGACTCTTTACAACAAATAAGGGTTTATCAAAAACAAAATATTAAAAGCCTATTTATTTCAAAATTATGAAATAATTTTTTTTAGACTGTAGACGCATTTATAATATTTACCAATAAAATTGTAGAATAAATAAATTAATCTGACGAGGTACAAACTCTAAAAGCTATTCAGCAGCACATCCCTAATTTATTTTACTTTTTCCACTTGTGTTATCGTCATATATTTGAATTATTGTTTATTTGAGTTGTTTCCAAATAATGGCCGCAGGAAAAAAATGCCTATCGAACTTTTAGACCATTCTATATTGTATAGTAGGACATTAAATTATTCTGTTAAAATCTGTTCGAATAGGTTATTGTCAGTAGGTACTATGCTTTTTATTATATTTATGATGGAGATAATTTACTAGCTACTGTAACCCCTTTCATGTCAATCCGTAACAAGTACAAATAGCCTTTTAATTCGATTATCATTGTTCGGATAATAGGTAATTCAATAAAATTCGGTGAATAATAAATTCGATATTATTACGTGGAGCACCAACCGCTCGCTGAATTCTGTACGAATTAATAATAATTCACCCCTAATGCAAGAGTTACGGCTCCGAGTTTATTTAATAAATCCTTTGCAATTACTGATTCATATATGCGATAATTTTTAAATAATGAACTCAGAATCGGAACTTTGAAGTAGTTAAATTCATTATAGTGACAGAAGGAAAATTTTGCAGCAATACAATCAGAAATATAACATCCATATTTCCTAGTAAAGTATTCAAAAATTATTTTATTGAGTTTTGTGTAGTGTTTGCATGCAGTGAATAGTGTGAAGTTTCTTGTGAGAAATGCATCATTACAAGATAAATTTTTATGAGGAACGTGCCATAAACAATCACCCTATATGACGGCAACTTTCCATAAGTTGCCGCATAAAATAAAGCGGTGAGAGCGTTAGAATTTAATTTCAAGGAGTCGTATACTTGGTGTAAATGGTGTTTTTGATGACCCAATGAAAACAAACACAGTATGAGTATTACGCAAACTTATTAACTGCAATTTTGTCTTATATTGTTTGCACACTTTCAAAAACACTTAATGTAATAATAATGGCAAAAAATAACTTTCAAATACTTAATGTTAACAAATTTTAATTTAAAAATGTACCCCTGATCAATTCAGAAAAATTATACCATACCTGAAGTAGATTATAAAAATCAAAACCGATTTTTATAACACAAGTATTAATAATCATAAACTGCCCTGATGAAACTTTACAACAACCAAAATTCGCCCCTTTGAATTGCTTAAGTTTCTTCATTAATGTATATCTATTAGGGTAAGAATTACATTATTATTTAGGTAAATATTTGTGTTTCACCTCTGCAACTGTATGTTCCACTTTGATAACTACTTTGTAAAGAAAATTTAAAAGGAATCGCAATAGTTACCTGATATTCGTGCATAATTTACAAAATTTTAGTGACAATAATTTTCATAGGTTGTTTAAAACTCATACCTGGTTTTTGTTTACTCCTCGCTGTTCGCCAATTTAACTAATCCATTCATAACGAATCGACTAGTTCCACCCTGATTGTTTAACTGTTCTATTAAACCCTTCAATTTGCAATTCAATTTAACGAAGCGCTATACGCATTATATTAATCGTCGGCCGCGTCCTGCAATTCAGTTACCATTCAAACACCAAAACAAAATGATCATTATCAGCATCGGTACACCATAACAACGGCGACAATTGCGACTATTATGATACTAGGATAACAATAGTTCCCAAAGGAGAAAACGGTTGATTGTCTTTACTGGGGCACAACTGGCGAAAAGTGTCCTTTAAATTGGGTACTCTAGAAACAGGATTAGAAAGCATACAGGTTCAAAACTCTGATAACAGGATTAATTTTGGATTATTATCTATAGTGTCACTCATTGTCACATTTAATCTCCACATGGAGACCTTGCAAGCAGTCTTGGTAGGACACAATATGAAGGATAATGAGAGGAAAATCTCTGTCAATTGAAGGACATAGTCATGTTAATGGTGTTTCGCCAAAATGTTACGACCTTATATCGCGTTAACGTGGACGCCCCTGGATCGACGTCGCGAAATCACGCGCGCTTGATGACTAACCTATGATAGACGCCCGTCGCAAGAAGGACACTGTGGAGTTCAAGCGATGCCCGTTAGGAGCGCGCCTGTTCTGGCAAAAATCATTACTGCATGCGCAGGATTGTTATAGGGCCGATTTGGGCGTGCTAGGCCGTGATACTATTGTAACCCTTTGCTCCACATCTTCGAACGCATTTCGAACTGTAGACGGGACGGGATATATCCCCTTTGATCGTTTCGGATGATGAGAGAAAAATTGTCTTCTCCGTGAACCACTTTCGTTAGATTTTCTGGGATGGATTCCGACTTGTTTTTAGCATCATTCGTTCCAAAGTTGGAACCACTTCTTATACTTGATCTTGCTGGTTGTGCTTTTGTTTTTTTGTTTTTGACCTCTTCGTAACAAACTTACGCTAAAATGCTAACTTATTTACTGAAGCAGAAAAGTAAAACAATAGCTGCTGGTTTTTCTAGGCTCAATCTAATCCAATGTGTTTTTACTATATTATGAAACCCAAAAATCAAACAGGAAAAAATGTATAAAGCCTCAGACAGCATAAAAGGATACCTGAAAAAGTTATTCGTTGTTCCAGTATTTCAGTAAAGAATCGAACTTCTTCGAACCTTTCTCAGTCGATAAATTAATGATTTCAGACCTTCAAGACGATTACTAATTATTATTAAATATTCGATTGATCTTTTTTAGCCTTGTGTTGATCTCTTTCGGATTCCACGATTAAATCCTCAAAAAATTAACAATAATACAGTTAGATTAGATATCAGTTTCTGCTAAAGAATATTTTTATTTTCCAATTATTTTTTAATAATTGAGGATTGAGCGATGGATGAATTTTCTAATTAAATATGAAGGCGTCGTTCTATGAATTAAATCAAAATTTCTCATGGCCTGGATGAATTTATACTAAAAATTTTTAATTAAAAGAATTAAATAAAAAATATATATCTAGTCAAATTTTCTTTATTACTGCCTATTCTAATTCTAACTCTTAATTCTTAAAATATGGACATTTAGTTTATTCTTCTGAAATAGAAATCTCATGTAATTAGTGATTCATATACAAGTATGCGCTACGGTTTTTAAAGTTGAAACCCATTAAATCACTTTAATTTTTTTAATTCATGTTTTCTATTCGTTGCATACTTTTTAACTCTCAAATTACAAATTAATTTGTACATCCAAACGGAATCAACGATTCCACGAAATTTTATCAAACTGAAACAACATGAAATCTCTAATAATCAAAACCAAGAGTTCGCTGAATTAAAAATAAATTTGGGATTTAAAAATTTCACATTAATGTTCAATTTGAAGTGATTAAACGTTTTGTTGTATTCTAAACTGATACCTTGTGCTTCAAATGAATACTTGTTTAATAACGGCTCAATCAAATAGTTATATTTATATTCTATTCACTACTAACAAACATCGACATATATGTCAAAAGTAAAAAAAGAGCTCACAACGTTATAGTCAAACATTTTGGACAACCTTGTTTTACATTCATATAACGTTTGTTCGTTTAGTTTTTAGGATTCAAAAATAAAAAATAAACAGAAATCAAATACGTTACTGTGGATACCAATTTACGTTGAAATATTATTCGGCTCGTTCCTTTCCAATTCGATCAAAATAAATAAACACACAGGTGTCTTGTTTGTGTGATTTATTTACTAATCAATAATTCTTGCAATTGCAGATGCGTTTATCACTGCCGCTCTATGCAATTACATTAATCTGACATTCAGTCGTAGTAGCACCTGCCTTTACTGTATCCTGTATGTGTGTCTGTATGTATGTGTGCATGTATCGAGTCATACACCTATATCTGTCCGACGTACATGTTAAAGGAAATAAATGGAAATTTAAGTGGTTCCACGGAAATATCCGCGAGTTATATATGTGCACCAGTTTCGACGGGAAAAACAGATTATTCAATCTTATACATTGCATACATGCTGTAGAGTCCATAAACCAGATACTAAAAGGAATCTCTTAACCCAAAGGTTAAAGGGTACATAGTTGCAGAAAAATGTTAAAATTTGGTTTTTCTATTGAAGAAACTCTCGAAAGTAGAGAATCGATTTGCTAAAAATGAAATACTTGTACTAATTTTCCATAAATGAAGTAGGTACCTATCTAATATTTAATTTTCGAGGTTACTAAAAAGAAATCATCCAAATTCAAATAAATAATCACAGGAATTTGATTTCTTTTTTCGAGGAGACAGTCGAACTTGGGAAGTTGGTTTTTGAGCAAATATCGACCATAGATAGTTGTAGTGAGGTACCAAAAATGAAATTTATCTGAAGGTATGAAGAAATACTGATCCAATTTTTTTTGGGCAGAGTATCGGCCACAGATGATTGTAATTTTCTTCTAAAAATAAAATCCTTATTTGATGTGGTGAAATTAATCGTAAATAATCAGTTTTTCTTTTTCGAATTGAGGGAATTAATTTTTGGATAAAGTATCAACCATTGATAGTTTCACTGGAGATGGAGAGGTTGTATTCATTTATACCACAAAAAAAAACAATATAAAACTGTAGCAAAAAATAAATTGAAAAGGGACAATTCGTGATAATTCACCTCAACAACCTTTACTGAATGTGCACGTGGTTCGCCCACATTTTATAGATAAAAGGTCAAGTTTATTTATGTGGTAAATAATCCAATATTTATCTCCGTTCGCAATTTATGTTGAACAACAAGTAATTCTAATGTAGCATTAAATAATATACTATATTTATGATTGTTTACGTTGACTTATTATTAATATTTGGTGAAGGATTCGGGTTACTCCAAAATATTCATAAATAATTTAATTTAAAAAAAACAAATAGTACTCAGTTTTCATTTTATAATGTTATGAAACATACATTGAAATGCATCATTTTTTGTACCTCTTGTATTACTAACTTGATTTTAGAAATCAATGGTACAAATTCTCTTATTTTACATCAAGTCATTAGGTACTCTAATATTATGAAAGTACTTAATGTTAAACATTTCATAACGGCACTTTTAATTAAAATTTTGAAAGGGCTCTCATTACGATTTATATTGTTTGTTTGTTTGTTTGTTCGTTTCTGGTCGTGAACATGTATATAATTATTATCCTGGTTGTAAATGTGGCCTTAAAAAACTTTCCGAATTAGAAATGCTCGTAAAATGAGAATTCTGACTACCGCACACCAGACATGAATACAGGAGGATTCAACCCGTTTATGCCTTTTTTGGATGAAGCCTTCCCAAAAGCTTGTACGTAATGTTATGGTGTGAAAGCCAGCCGACGAGGTCGAGAGGTAATATAACGGTCAGAAACAAGAACGACGCGTCCGAATAAATACAGAGAATTTCCATTGTGGTTCTACACAGGTTGGATGGACACTTTTGAGGTCTACATCATCCCTCGACGCTCGGATGATGACAGGAATCATTAGGATGTCGCTTTTGCTTGCGGCTAAATATTTTCCATTTACTTTTTACAAAGATAATGAACGGGCGATTGTAATTAATTAGTTTTTCTTGGAAAGAACTCCAAACAAAAATTAATTTCGATCCAGTTCATCTCTCTGTGCTTAATATTTGCAGTTTTAAGGTCTCGTATCCTAAAAGTATCTAATTCAAATAATGCCATTCAGACCCTTTTCTCTACTTATCAGTCTTTATTACAAAAAAAAAACAAATTCTATGTATAAGGAACATAGAAATAAAAAGATACATCATTCTAAATAACAAACGTGGACGAAAACTTAAAATTTCATAAAAAGTTGTCATTTTAATTAAACTAAAGTATGCAAATACTTCTTGTTTTATTTGCCGCCTGTAGTGTAGCTATGGAGTCAAAATTTTCTCATTTTGTTGTCGCTCTTCAGTTCTAAACTAATTAGCAACAAAATGGAAAATCTCTGCACCAAACCACACTGCTTGAATAGAGGAAAGTAAATAATCCGGACGTATTCATTCTAGTTAAAGTTTGATATTTATATAGCCAGCGACCAGTTCCATTTTTAGCTAAATTAATACACAGAGTCTTTGTTAAAATACAATTAGTCGAGTGCAGTTCATATTAAAATAAATTATTTAGTTTACAATAACTCTGGAGCATACAATTTACATTATGAAAATTGAATATGACTGAATTAATCTTTTTTGTGTTGTAAGCTCTGTCATATTACGAATAATTTGTAATTATGACTATCAACAAGAATTATTATGTTAAAAACCAACAAAAATTAAGGAGGTTGAAAACTACGTGTTAATTTAAAAAGACTGACGAAACCAAATTCTACGACTGAGTTTTTGATTATTTTATTGGTAGAAGTAAAACTTAAAACTCTTTATAGAAAAATAAATTGACTATGAGAGGGTTAGTAAATATTTAAATAACAAAAATCGTAGGAAGCACTAGAGGTTCCTGAAACTTTACATGACTAGCCTCGTTCAATAATTTACTCAAAACATTCATGTCCTCTTATATATTACCACCACCCTTGTCCTCCACCCTTCTTTTTGTAAACGTATTAAAAGCCAAAATGTAAGTGGGTACATCAATTCGGAGGAGAGCTATTGAGTATAGTAGCTATTGAATGATTAGTTTGTAACTATAAACCAACAAATATATTAGTAAAAAAATTTATTTGTATTTTTGTCTCTGTTGGATAATCTTATTATCTACCAGAATTTTATATATCCATTATAAAAATGTGTGGTCTCTTTTTTGACACGAATTCTAACGTTTCTTAGAATTGCTATATTTCCACTAGAAGGAGCCTTACTTATTTGCAATGCCAATTTGATGTTGCTTCTTTTTTTATGTAGCATTCATTCGCTTACTCGTCTTCCCTGCTCGTACTTTAATAAAATAGATTGCGAATTCAGGAACGAAAATTTCAGTTTCAAACGGCATGGCCGCGGCATCGCGCCCGTATGCTAATCGAGTTCTGAAGCGACAAACTTCTGATAGACTGTATTCGGTTAATGCCGTTACACGGACATTTGCTTACAAAAAGTACAGCAACAAACTGCTAAGTGGATTATAAAAAGAGTGCGAGAGGGAAAAAGAGGGATGCAGGGAGACGGAACCGAATAAACCTGTACGAAAAGTGCACACTACTTTCGAAAATCCATTTAGGCGTTTTGGATTTGCAAATCAAGCAGATTCGGTTCGGTTTTTACACCTAGGAGGATTGAATAGGTATCCAAACCCACTCAGATGCATACGTTGATAATTCAAATAAAAGCGATCATAATATAAGTTTAAATCTATCTACTAATCTTTAATTACGAACTTTTGGGATTTTGACCTTCTTGTCCGACTAAACCCTTTAAGTAAATTTGTTTGTGAACGGTTTGTGAATTCATGTTGTTCTAATGGTCAGTTATTATAGAAATTACGTAAAAGAATACGTTTTTCCAGTTTTTTAGAACGTTCCGCTTTCTTTCTTAGTTTCTTAGTTGTCCCAATTTCCTTTTCCCTGAAAACTTTTCCAGGTCCGCAATATACAAAACAAAAAATACCGGCCAAGTGCGAGTCGAACTCGCGCACCGAGGGTTCCGTACAAATCTGTATATATGTGATGTAACTAAAAATTTAAGGTTTTCGGAATTTTTCCTTTATCTGTGCTATAAGACGTTGCTTCGTACCAAATTTTAAGATTTTAGAGTGACTGGAAGTACCCTTTAGGTTTTGATTCCCTTGCGAGTAGTTGCGAGTTTGAAAATATGCGGCTTAAATTGCTGTTTCTTTTGATTGCGTTAACATAGAAGTTTGATTTTGTTACAGCTTAAAGGTATTATAGACGTCAGTATTTTATATGAATTTCAATTTGATACCTCTACGCGTTCATGAGGAAAGGGGTAGTAACTTTAAAATTATTAAAAAAATTTTTATTATATGATGTAACTAGAAGTTTACGGTTTTTGCAATTTTTCCTTGATCTGTGCTATAATACGTTGCTTCGTATCCATTTTCAAGATTCTGAGTTCACGGAAAGTACCCTGTAGGATTTTATTCGAAAATTTGCGGAAATTTGCGGCATAAACGGCTGTATCATTTGATCGCGTTGGCTTAGAAGTTTGATTTTTTTACAGCTCCAAGGGACAATAGTATTTTGAGTATTTGGTATAAATTTTAGCTTGATACCTTCACACGTTCCTGATAAAAAGGGCCTTGACAGACGGACGGACGGACGGACGGACAACGAAGTGATCCTACAGGGGTTCTGCTTTTTCCTTTTTGAGGTGAAAAACCCTAAAAAGGATTGCACATATCCGCTCGAATCTTGAGTTAGGGTTTGTGAGTTTATATAAATAATATGCCACATCAAAAAGGCACTCAGTTTTTTCCGATTTTTAAATTTTCCATTTTTTTCTTTTCCATCGTTACCTTACCTAATAACTATGTAGACTATTATAAATTTTTAAATCGAATCACAGCACTAAGACAAGAAGTAAAAGCAAAGAAGGGAGTATAACAAAAATGTAAAAAATATATAAACGGAGGGCTTTGTAAAAGCAATTAATTAGATAGATACTGTAATTTTATAATTTTCAAATTGATAATCACACTCACTGTTAGTTCTGATACGCTCCGCAAAGGCTTCCCGCTTGCGCCAGCAGTCTTTAAGATTTACGGCTGTGTTGTTCTTCAGTATACCAGTGTTTTCCGTCGCAAAGGATTTACGGAAGAACTAATGTTTTCCTGGAAATTATATGACTTCATAGCGCCCAAAATATCAATTTGTGTTCAAAAATAAAGCTACTGTTGTGTCATTATCTGTGATCCTTTTGTGATTCCATAGTTTTGTACGGTGAGATTTTTATTGCCAATTCTTCTTAGTTTATGTGTTGACTGTTTGTCTTTAACAGTATTGATGAAGTTAATAAGAAGAATTTTTTAGAAAAATCATTGTGAAATTTCTTTTTTATTAGGAAATTACCGGCACAACTAGCGTGTTCTTTTCTGTTCTTTTCGAATACTTTCCCGGGCGGGCTTGAAATGCTTATCGTATACCTGCTTGTTTTAATATAGCAATTATTAAAAATTGATTTTAAATATTAAGAAGTCATATTTCCGTCACAAATTTTGTGTATGGTTATTATATGAAGCTACTGGTCCAATTTGTTTTGTAATATTTCAATTTTTTTAAACCCCTCTTATTATCACTAAAAGTGCATTTTAGCAGTTTCTAATTATATTACAAGAAATTTCTTCTGCAGATCCGTTCAACAATATGTCAGTTAGTGGTGTGTAGGAGTATCATATTAAGTTTTGTTTTAGATTATGCAAAATAATTAAGTAAGTGCGAAGCTGTTCACCGTACATTTTTCCGTTTTTTGATCGTGTCCAGCCAAGGTTGACCATCTAGGCGCTGAATAAGGGTATCTTTAGCAAGATGCGCTTATGATGAAACCAAACGGGTGACTCATAAGTCCGGCTGGGTGTTTTACCCCCATATTTTCCCTTATTCGGGCCATCTGTTAAACATTGAACCCGACTTAACAGGTTTTCTAACGTGCGAAGAGTTCGTACATGGTCTGGGAAAGGGATAACTCGGGGTTTAACGGGTAACTAAGGGTAGTAGTGATAAAATACAAATTATTTGCACTATTTTTCAGTAAAATTTTATAAGTTTTAATTTTGTGGCCCAATTCTTATTTCATGCGTCATTACTTTGTTATTACCTTACTTATTTTCTTTATAAATTCACGAAATCGTCAACTTAATGTTATTTACGTAATTTGAGTACAATATATAAACAAGTATTAATATTGAGTGGGAATTAAAAACTATTTACTGTTTGGTTGCTTGAATGATAGGTAGGAAACAATTAACTTTTCCTATCCACTCTTATAATAATTAATTATTATAACAATTAGGTTTGAATGCTAGGACGATAGATCGAAAATACTTTTCTCGTTTTAAATTAAAACTTGTGTAAAGAATATAAGGCATGTTGCTTTAAACGGAAAACTACAAAATAAAAGTCAGTCGTAGTAGATATCGGAGATATTTTTGAAGAAGCCGACAGAATGAGCGGTGAAACGTTAAATGTGAACAAACGACGATCACGGCAATACCCGGAAGACGATTGACGACGGCCGTGAAAGCCTACGCTCAACTAAAATTTAAGTTTGATTGTTAGTTACAATGTTCTATAACAATTATTGACCTATTGCTTTTATAAAAGAATTTTATATTATTATTAGTACTTTATTACTAAATGAAATGGTGATATTGTTTACAATAATGTATAATATAATTAAAACACAGTTTCCTCTTTATTTACAGGTAGACCAACCATGCAAATTATTTCTTAGTCTTCGACAATGTTGTTGCATGAGAAGTTCAATATTCTGGATCTGCACGACGGGTGATATTAAGTAGCTATTACCGTCGTTTCGTCCTTCATCACATACACTAACCTCATTTTTACGAATAATTGCATGAAAGTTAAGGTAAGTATTTTTTAAACACTTATTTGTTACTGTTCTAAATTTTTGTATTTTTTGATATAAGGTTTATTTTACTGTCTTACGTGTAATTTTTTTAAAAGCTTCTAAGTTTCAAAATTTAATACACATGTTTTGTTGTAGCTCCCTATGTAGTTATAATGATTCCATTATACACATAGAAAAGATTTATTGAAACGTCCGTGCAGGGAATGGAGCGGTAAATCGACTACTCCGACGGTGAGTGAACGCTTTTCAATTATTAATTCACATTACGCTTTCCATTTTCTAATTGGTTTTATATCCTTTGAAATTAAGAGCTAAAACATGATATATTCTAGAATTTCTAATTATGTCTGCTGTTTGAGGAAATTGAAAGTATTTATTTAGTTTATATTTAAATTAAATTGTACTTAAACATTATATAATAAGAATAATAGCTTGTTTTGGAACAACCTTGGTTTTCAGATTTTGCTAATACAGTAGAACCTTGATAACTTAAACCTCAATAACGTAAAAACCTCTATAAATTCATAAAATTTTGTGTTCCCTTCCCCTCGGAGTCCAAAATCTTTTTTACTTAAAATACGAACCCTCTATAACTTAAACGAATAATTTGGGCATCGCACCTCAGTAAGTAATAAAATTGATGTAGAAAGTGTGAATTGTTTGAAACAAAACAAAATTATAACCGACTTTTTTAAGTAGAATAAAATAAACTTGAATAAACGTACCTTTAACCCAAAAATAAAGTATGTAAGTACATAATAACATTTCGAAGTTTTATTTGCATTTAACCTAGCTCGTCTATCTCTATAATTCCTAAACAACGCTCATAAACGGACCTCTGTAAGTAAAAATATAAACCAATAAAAACTCCTTAACTTAAACCCTTAGTAAGTAAAAACCTCAATAACTCAAATTTTTCAACGTTTCCCTTGGACTTTATCTTATCAAGGTTCTACTGTATTACCTAATATACAAAATCATACATTGGTAAATACTTTAAATATTTATATTTTCCTTATACTCCTTTTAGTTCTTTTGATTCAATTTTAGCTCTTTTAACTGTAACTAAATAAGTATCCTTATTGATTTTCTTTTTGTTTCTTATGAACTATTGCAACTTAGGCAATAACATGGTAATTAAAGAATTGAATATTTTTGAAACTGTTTAAGAAGGGTGGCTTAATTGATTTTAGAATTATTATTAATCAATTAATAAGACAAGTTCTGTAATAAATAATGATTTTTATTGTGTTGCAGATCCTTATGGTTTCTCTATCCAAAGTTGGAAGAAAGGTGGCAAAGATGAGTTTCTCTAAATATGTTCATGAGAGTGAGTTGTGATTATTAAATTAAACACTACTTTCATAATACATTTCCTATCTTTACTAATGGTCTTGTTTTCACTCATTTTAATTATTCCTCCATGTTAAAAGCTTTTTAAAATATTTAAATAGTTTAATGGAATTTAGAAAGGGTATTATTTAATTATTAAAACAAGATTTACAATCAATGAAAGTTTTTATTATTATTATTCCAAAATTAATTGACAAGGAAACTAGGATGAGTTTTTATTTATTTTGTATTCTATAATTCATTTGCTACATTCAAAATTTAAGGAATTCTTCGTAACATTCTTCTTCGTCTTGCTTTTATTAGTTTCACTTATTATTCGATAAAGGATATTTTTTCACATAACAATTAACTAAATAGTTTATAGGTATCATTCCTCTTCCTTTCCCTGCTTTTTATAAATTTTTTTCTTTTTATTTATCATGTAGTCGGTTGCAGTCTGAACAATAACTTAGTAATTAAATAATTAAAAGCTTTTTAAATTATATTAATGAAAGGAAATTAAGAAGGAGATGTATTAAAGTTTTTTTTATTAATTAACGGAAAAAGTTTTACAATCAATAAATCCTGTATTTTGTTAGGTAAACGCTCTAATAATAAATGTAGTTATAAACTTCTATATTAAATAATAAAGTTAGTTATTAACTTCTGATGATTCCAAAGTTTGGCGAAACAATTATTAAGTGTTAATTATTAAATCTATTGAAATTTTAACCTGTGTTAGCTTTATTCTTCAAACTTAATAAATATCTTTTTGTGTTGTAGATCGTTATGGATCTATACTAAAGTTGTTGGCAAGTCCAACTATCTTCATAAAGGTTAGTTCCATATCTTAATTTTTTTCAATTTTGTTATTTTATAGGTTAATTCCTATCTTTGACAACCTTAAGATTGTCTTAAATTCACTTGTTATTAAATAATATAACAATCTAATAAAAAGAAAAATAAATAATTTGTTTCTTCTCGTTTCACTTTTTTATGCATTTCACTTTTAAGAAATAAATAAAACTAGTTTTCTTATTATTCCATTGAATCAATTACATAACGTGGTAATTAAAAAGTTGAAAGCCTTTTGAATCATTAAGGAAGAGTAATTAAATCGATTTTAGAATAATTATTAATTTATCGAATTCCATCAATTTAATTTTTTTGTCTTGCAGATCCTTATAGTTTTTCATTCCAAAGTTGATGGAGAAGGCAGCTAAGTCGAGGAGATTCAACTGCGTTACCAGGGTGAATTCCAGTTCTTAAGTTGTTCAGTCTTTTCTTTTTCTTGTAGTTCCTGTTTGCTTTGGCAGCAATTTTTGATCATTTCACAGTAAATAACTAATCTTATTAATTTTTTTTAATGGAGTCATTTACAATTTACACAATAATTTTACAATAAAAACTGAAAGCTTTTTAAAGTATTAAAGAATAGTTATTAAATTAATATTAGAACTATTTTATTACCATGGTAATTTTTTTTGTGTTGCAAATCCTTATCGTTTTCCTTTCCAAAATTACAGTAGAGTAGATTCAACTGCGTTACGAGGGTGAGTTATGGTTTTTTTTGTTTTTTTTTTTTTGTTTTCAATTACTCCTTTTTTTCTTTGGCAGCAATTTTTGATCATTTTACAGTAAATGCATAATTAATATTATTGATTTTTGATTGACTGTATCTACACATATTTGATGGGAACACAATTCACTTTCCATAATACGTTTCGCCTTCTTAAGGCTTCTTCAGAAGTAAAGCTTAAACTAATTAACATACGGACTCTGTATATGTATATTAAGAAGGCAAAACATATGTAAAGTAAAATTGTATAAATTGTGGAAGGTAAATTGTGTTTCATTTGTTAAATGTTTATTGATTTTTGTTTTTATTTCTCATGGAATCAATTATAATTTATACACTAACATTTTAATTAAAAGAATAAAAGCTTTTAAAAGTATTACAAAGAGGTAATTAAATTAAGTTTAGAATTTTTATTTATTAATTAACAAAGAAAATTATATAAAGTAATCTATAAAAATACATAAATGATAATTTTTATTGTATTGCAGATTCTTACGGTTTTCCATTCTAAAGTTGGTGGATAAGCTAAGGAGCTCAAAGGAGAAATTGATCCAAGAACGTTCATGAGGGTGAGTTCTAGTTCTCACGACCTTTTTTGTCTTTTAATATATTGAGCAGTACAAATATTTCACTTTTTTTGAATGATTGAACACTTGTTAACATAAATTTTTTAAATAACAATTTTTTATTTTTATTTTGTAAATTAGTAATTACTGGTTTGAATAAAAAGAAACTTTTTATTCTATATTTTCCTTTAACTCTTGATCTTTAAAGATTGGCTTTTATTTTATATATAATTATATATCCATCACATTTAATTTTAATTTTATCCTTTTTTTTTCAGTAAGAAACGTATTTACTAACTGTTTTCCACATTAATGAACTGAAAGAATCTGGTTTTATACTGATAAAAAAAATTTAACCCCCTAAAGACTTTGATTTTGATTATGTATTAATAAATATTATTTGTTGCAGGTCCACTATCATTATTATCAGGCGAGAGCTGGTTGTGGGTCCATCGTCAGTCTTTAAAGGAGATTGTTGTACTCCCGTGTATCTACTTCAGGAGTGATTCGTGAGTGTTTTAGGAGTGTTCTGGAGCTTTCAGATTCGAGCTTCGAAATCTCCAATACCCGGAATTTCGGAGGTTCTGAGATACTGAGTTCTGGAAACTTCGAATTTCAAATCATAAAGTCCTTCAAGCCAATAAATTCCGATTCCCTCGGTGTTCATTGTTTTGGAGAATTTGAGATTCGTATTTCGAAGTTTTTTAGCCCTCAGCATCCCTGAACCTTGGAAACTTCGTGTATTATAGACTTCTAGTTCGAATATGGGAGTTCCAAACCTGGTAGGCGTGAAAAATTTATTTTTGTCCTTTTTTAAATTTGATAAAAAGCAAAAACTGTTTATATTCTTTTATTTATTTAGCACCCCGCTCCATTGCAAGTGAAAGTGAGGGTGTGAATGTGCGTGTGTGAGATAATGAGAAAGAATGAAAAGCAAGAGGGTAATTGGTCGATACCATTCAACCCCATGCATTTTCACTCCACCCATTAACCCGTACACGCACATTCACACCTTCACCCTCACTCGTAATGGAGGGGAATGAAAATGCAGGAGGGTGAACGATAATGACCGTTTACCCTCATGCATTCCCATACTTTCCCACCACCTCATACACGCACATTCACACCATCACCCTCCCTCGTAATGGGGTGAATAAAAATGCAGGAAGGTGAACGATAATGACCGTTTACCCTCATGGATTCTCATACTCTCTCACAACCTCATACACGCACATTCACACCATCACCCTCCCTCGTAATGGGGTGAATGAAAATGCAGGAAGGTGAACGATAATGACCGTTTACCCTCACGCATTCTCGTACTCTCCCACCACCTCACACACGCACTTTCGTCCCTCAGTTACTCTCCCGCTACTTCATACAAAGAAACTCACCCCTACATTGATTCACTCATTAATACGTTCACTCATAATTTTCTATGGTAAATATTTCATATTAGTAACAAGAATAACATACCTAGTAAATATAATAAGTTTAACATTACGTATGAAATAAATAAATTTAAAAGTTCTGTTTTATTCAAATTAAGGTACAAACATCCAAATTTTTTATTATAAATTCCTCTACTTATTCTTTATAGATAACGAAATACGTTGCCATGTTCAATAATATACATTATCTGATCCTTAGTTTGCTTCTGAAAATATTGTAATACTTGCATTTTTCAGTAAAAATTGGTTAGCAAGTATCACCTAAACGATAAGCAATATAAAGCAGTATAATGTAGGTATACTGATAAGTACCTACTGTAAAAATTTTACTCCAATTTCCCTATTTATGCCATGCATAACTAGGATTTTTTTATTTTTTATGTGAAATTTCTGAAATGCAAAATAAAATAGTAAATCTACAGTCTGATGAAAAATCAAGCTAACTTGCCTAAAATGTGGACAGAAAATTGAAATAAGGAAGTACACAATTTTTAATGTGAATTTCTTTAAACGATCTCAAAAACCATATTTTTATCTTCCGTCGTTATTAATTAATAAATTCAAATTAATTGTTTCAAAGATATTTATGAATTTTTTATATATTTCCACCTAAGCAGTAAAATGCACATAATTTACAAAAATTGTGTTACTAATGCACTTTTATATTTATCCATATAATATTTTTTTGGTAAATCAAAACCCGTTAATTTAATGTCATAAAACATATTTAAGCAAATCGATAGTTATCCTTTAATCGTCTCGAATATTTAAAAATAAATTTATGTGAACCACTTATTTACCTATACATAAAATATTCATAAAATAATCAAAATCTACTTGAAACATTTCTTTAGTTAAATCTTTTTCCCTAACAATTTTAATATATCACCCTGTATTGGCATTTTTATTAAAGCGTTAATAAATACACAGATTTTGATATGCCCAAAGCTATAAAATATTATTAACGTTACTGTTGCCAAGTAAAATTTCAGGATTTCGTACTTACCTATATCCGAACAACAAACACGCACACAAGTAAGTTTTTTAGGAGGACGTTGGAAAGTCATGCATTCTTCGCAGATAACAGACTACATAAACACGTTCTAAACCTGCAAAGTTAAATTGTGAGCGAATAAATAGAAATAATAATAATAATATTAGGTCTGTTCGAAATTTTCCATTTGAATTTCGTACCTATATTTTACCTATTTTACAATAATTTGAAAATATTATGCGATATGAAATGAGTGTACTTAAAGTAATATTTCTTAATGATGAATTTTAATTGAAATACGAATAAAAAAAATTGTTAATACAAATATTTGATTAGTAATGTGCAAAATATTTATTTATGAAATATAATAGGTAAATAGAACAGTCATTTTTCTCATTAATCGTAAGCTGTTAAGTTGTTAAAAAGAAACGTTAAGAATCATCCTTTATTCATTTTTACTTTTATCAGTTAGTTAAAAACAAAGGAGGTAAATAAAATTCCTAGTAATTTTCGCCCATCGTTATTACGAAAATTAAAAATTTTGATTGATGCCTTTTTATTATATTTATGAGAAGTTGAAGCGTTTACTTTTATATTTAGATTAAATTGATAAGAAAAAAAATTAAATTTAGGATATTTCTATTTTGCCATTTTCGACGTTTTTTCGATCTTCCATTAGAAAAAATATTAGACGCTTTATGCACCATAATATTTTTTATCTCTCGAACATGAGAATATTAATATTACGAAAAGAATAATCTTATAAACTAGCATTTATTTATTTTGGTGCATTGAGCGCCTAAAATAATCATAAAAACGTCAAAAATGGCAAAAAGTCAGGAAATATCCCAAGTTTGATGTTTTTATTTATTCGACTTGCTACTTTTTATTCTTATCAACTAAATCTAAATATAAAGGTAAATACTTGAATTTCTTATAAATAAAATAAAATACCTTTAATCAATTAATTACTAGGTACTTAACCTACCCACCTCCTTTAAAAATGCTATTATCAATTTATTTATTTTTTCTTATTAGAATTACCTATAGTAGTATACCACCATCTAGAATCAATTATTAGAAACTGGTACTCATGAGAACGAGATTGACTAGTGATCCTTTCTCTCTGTTCTCTTTTGAACTTCGTTTATTTTACTTCCAGATGGCATATGCTGTCTGTTTCCAAGGAAAATCGAAGAAATTTTCATATATTCAAAGCAATTTTCCGCAAAGCCCTCAACCACCTGTTAGATAGATTTATTTAAACCTCGAGTGATTTTTATAGTTTGAATCAAATGCACTAAACAAAAAAAGGTTAATTAACTTTTGTTAATTTCCATTCTATGTTTATGTATTTATTTAGATGGCGACACACGTTCTATAAATGTTTAAATTCGTTTCTGATACATTTACGTATATTCGTATATTTTATCAAATTTTATTTGACATTATTGTGGGAAAAATTTGAACTATCCTCCTCAAAGTTGAGACTTTGTCTACATAAAATTTTTGATATTTACTTTCAAAGGCAAAGTAAAATCAAATTTCAAAAATAACTTGTTTTCTTTTAACTATACAGTCATGTGAAATGTGCAAGACAATTATTAGTCAAATGAAGTTATTGTCTATAGCTTACTTAGTATTCTCAAATAAATATACATTTTTAATTATTTTTTTCGATCACTGGTCACTCAAGCATTAAGTAAGTATTTAAGTATTGACCAAAACCATGGGGCATTGTTTTAATTGAAGATTTGCTGATTAAAAAAAGTGTAAATTTTTTTAATTAAAATCTTATAGAATATGTGACTTACTAGTTCTAATCCTGCCTAATGGAAATTCATATTTGGTGTTATTGAGCGAGAACTATCGCCACACATAATATCAAGAAAATAAAAAACCTTTGTAATTTCCACAAATTTACTCTATTTTAAAACTTTTATCTACTAAAAATGCCACAATGTGGTGAAACGTGTGCAGATAATTTTGTGAAAATTACAGTGATTTTATTTTTTTTAGCAAGATTAATTTTAGGAACATTTTATTATTATTATTTACAACTAAACTACAGCCAACAATTTCATGTACAATTTTAATCATAGATTATTAGTAATTATAGGTACCAACAATCGACTGTACACCTGGCCATTAATTTCTTGTATAGGAACTCTTTTTATTTTAAATTCACCATCAAGTGTTCACTATAATATTTTTTAGTGACACTTTAATTTTTGAATTCTTGAGAATAACTATCTAAAAGGCGTGAATTAAACCGAAAAAAGTAACTCTAAAACGAGAGTCCCAATAGTTATTTTTATTTAACGAAGTCTTCAGAAGATATTCTTTTGGAAATAGATGGAAGTAAACTTTTTGCTGTACTGCTATCATTTCACAGTGAATTTTCATAAATTTACGCGAATTAATGCATTTAATGAATAGAAAAGGCCGCAGGCCATCACGATCGCATTGTGTCGCTAGTCTGTGATAAAATGCATTAATGGAGGTTTGGCGGATCCCACAACGTCTATACGCTGCTATTATGCTCTTGCGCCAAACCTAAACTCCTTCGACTTTATTAATTTACACTGTTCACATTTTTACTAAGAATTTCTAAGAACATAAAAAACGACAACAAAAAATATAAATTGTGACGAGAAACGTAGAATACGCCTCCCATACAACATAAATCAATCCGATTATTTTAATACCTATTAACGCTGCATAAATTCAAAAGCCAATTTAATATCGTAATTATAATGCTTTGTAACATATCCTTTTTGTTAAATTATAAAAATGCAATTGTATTGAGGAGGTTACATCATGTACATAAACCTTGGGGTCAGTATGTATAAAAGTGTACAGTTGACGACATGGTTGACCTGTACATGTACTTGGAGCATCTCCCCTTCCTCGCCCAGGAACATAAAAACAAGAATGGGATACGAGATTTATATCTATGTGATTATTTTATTTTGCAACAATGTAATCGTCACACACCCATCGGAATCTTAATCAGAAATTAAATATTAATAAGTAACTATAGACTGAAACTACATTCAAAATTATTATTACTTAACAAAAATCTGAAATTTGAAGAGGCCTCCCTAATAATCTGATGTTCTCATAGAATATTTTTGGGGCACTAACGCCTACTCAAATTAAGATTAGGCTAAATTAATTTAAACAATATCAAAAATGTCATCACAGCGCCCCATATTTGGATAAAGGATTGATCAGAATTATTTGAGTAACATCACTATCTTAAAAATTGTGCTAATCCGCAGAATCCATTTCTTCTATTGTACATTGGAAGTTATTATGAATGGACAAGTACGTAAATTTGACTGTCATACTTCATCTAACATTAGCCAAACGATACCACTAATAAATTGTCCAAAGATTCTTGATGGTTACATGGTAGAACTGGTTTGAACGAAACAGTGTCACGTTCTACATGTGCTTGTTTGAATGACATCTTAATTTTACAACTTTAAAAAACATGTTCTTGCAATGGTTTCAACAATTTGAATAAAAAAAGAACCATCATGCCGAATTAATCTGTCAGAAATCGCTTAAAGCTATTTTGGAAGCAAATGGTTATAGCACCCGTTTGAAGAAGAGGTTACAACCCATAGGAAAACTTATGGCTCTTCACTCTTTTCAACGTTTTGAGACTGATGTGACGGCTTAATTGCTATACTAGCCGGCATATCAATCCTATTAATTGGTAGAGGAGGCAACGTACACGAAGAACTATATGGACACTCACATAAAAGAGCACGAACTAAAAACTGGTATCTCAGGAATAAACGAACACCTATTGCTAGGGATAATATAAGAAGTTCCAGAGAAAAACAAATGGTGATCAGTACCTTACGAATATTAACAATTAAATTAAAAGGACAAGGAGGATTAAAACAAAAAAATCTGAAGCAAGGTGGTTCAATCAGAATGAATCCTACAAGGAGGATTTTATTACTTGATGAGTGAAGCAAAATTTTTCTAGTAAATAATACTAGAATTCTCATAAAATGTACTTGATGGTATAAAACAATTTATTTCTAAAAATTATTATTAGAATAATCATCTAGACTTTTTTTCTCTACCTCTCAATTATTTTATCGTGTCGTAAAGAAGAAAATACTAGAATGAGAATGAGTTGGCAAGTTTCTGAGTAACAGGAAATTCCCTACATAACTAGTTTAGGAAAGTTAGTTATAAGAACTATAAAAACTTTTTTTAATCAAGTCAATCTCCTTGAGCGTCTGGTCGTCCATATAATTGACAGATTTTTTAGTCAGTATTCTAATAAATAAACATTACTGTCAAAAATAAAAATGTGATAAACTACAAAATAATTTAGATACAGTTGAAAAAATGGGTTCAATATGGTTTACGTGACTGATTCGGTTTCTTCAGAGCTGTTTTTAACGTTTGATGAGTCATAATGTTGTTTTCTTCAGAAGATTTGCAATGGAAAATGTAAGAACTGCAGACTTCTGAAGAAGAGAGCAAAGTACAAACGTCACAGCCAGCGTAGCTATACTCAGGAAGTAATCAGATCAATGAAACCGATTAAGGTTCCTAACTCCTAACGTTTGGGGTTTGGACATGGACCCTGTAATTTCATAATTATTTTCATTAAGTTTATTCACTTCTGTGATCCCCGTTGCATCAGTAACACACTACACAAATACGTACACTGGTGTACCAATTAAAAAGTGCACGATTCTGACCCATGTACCTTCTAATTTTGCGAGAAACAAATACAGCATTTAATGCCTTAGTAAATAATCGGCCGAGTGTGACCAACCGGACGCCCAGCATGGACTTTAACAAATGGAACAATTAAGTTCGAGCGAGACTAATTAAAGAAGCAATGGAAGACAACTTTACAATAAGCGGCACGTATTGACGCAGGTGGATTTCATACGGACTGACTTATTGCAGACCAGTTCCTACTAGACACTATTGTTATCTACAAGACAAGTCCCACCGTAATGCTTATACAAAAATATATTACACAGAACGTAATTCACTTTTTTGGGATGTTTCTTGTCAAACTGACTCTTCAGTTATCTGTGTTTTGTTTCATGACACAATTAACACTTCCGGAATTGATGACGCAAGGTAGTGCTCAGAAAAAGTATGAAAACTTGTTATGAAATGTAATATATAAAGCAATTTTCTGTTTCAAACACTAAATGTAAAATTTTTAGAATCATACATTCAGAGTACAACATACACAGCATGAACTATTTTCTTATAGCCTGCGTATGTTTACATTTACCGAAAACTAGAACAACTTAAATATCTTCTTTTCTTTATTGATTGTCATACATTTTATCATCATTTGCCTGTGTGTAATTTTAAATAAAAATTTTTACCTAAAGCTGTTGGCTATTTGGCTGTATGTTTATTTTCTAATTTATTACTTAATTTGAATTCGTATAATAAATTCAGTAAAAAGACGAAAAACATTGTAATTCATTAAAATTTTATTAATGTAAGTTAGTTAATCTCTTCATAAGTTACCCTAGTACGCTGGAAGTAATAATTAAGACCGAACACGTGGTCAATTAACAGTCTGGTTAGCTGCTTGAATTATGAATTTTGCCGTATTAATACTCGCTTCATTATCGATATGATCACGCGAACCTAAAGGAGTAAATTGAGAAGGGAAATACGTTATCTAAATTGACATAAATTGATTACGGACACCATAAAAGTCAAGTCTCAGGTGGCAACAACACTAATAATATTTAACAGGTGAAAACATAAACCATAAATCTGATAAACCCATAAGAGGGATTCCATCATGGAAACCGGAAATGAAGGAAAAAAATGTGGTCATTTTACTAAAAATGTAGTTACGATTAATTCAGAACTGCCAATTTTGAATATCGATGAATAAAACATGAAGCCATAAAGACAATTAAAATTTATTTTAAATGTGCCTAATAGTTTATTTTTTATGAATATGAATTTTCGTGAATTTTTAATTAAAGATGCGCAAAAAGAGACGTCCGTAAATAATTCATAAAAGGTTGTCTAAGTAGACAAATTGGGACTTGAATAATTTAAAAAAAGTTAATACATAATTAGTTATTCATCCCCTAATTACAAATACAGAATCGAAATCGAAGCTTTAAGGGGTAAAAATATTTTATTAAGAAAAAAACATCACCCGACATTTTGCCTTGTGGTGGAAGGTTTTTTCAAAGTTAAAAGTATATTAATTTATTTTACGGCTTTGCTGCAAGTAAACTGAGAAGATTAACAATATGACATGCAATTCTTTATATACGTACTACGTAAATATTTTTGTGCTTATGACATTTTTCAATTGAGAGCACTTTTTACAAGATAAAAGTAAATAAACACGGTATGTTTTGGGGGTAGTTTTCGTCCACTTTATGGATGTTCCATCTACAATAAGGGCTGCAAATTTCTTGACTTATATTAACAATTCTTTCAAGGGGTTATTTCTTTAATTTAAAGAGGATTTAATTTGTTTCTCCTATGAACAATATAATCGCTAATTTAACTGTACCTACCACGATGAAGTGAAATGTTTTTTAGTATTCCAGAAAAGGAAATGTGAGCTCAAACTTTTAATATTCACGGAACTCATGACGCGAATTTTCACGAATTCCTGAGTCTGGTTTAAAAATTAATTTTTGTTTCAATTGCCTTGGAGATGTCCACAATATCAACGAATTTAACAATTGCTTGAATTTGGACTGCGTTATATTATTTGTTACCGAGATTTAGTCTTCAATAATAGACCTTTAAGGGTTTTGTGACGTGAAGAAAAGAATCGTTTATTGCAAACTTAAGATCTTATACGTAAATCTTATGAATCTCCTGTTTTAATTTATTCAGAGTTAGTTCATCTTTTTTATAACGAACCTAAATATTTTAATAGGACGAAATTACCTACCCTTATTCGTGTTACTAATCTGGTTCAGTTGTAGTTTGTGAGCTTGACTAATTTCGTACTTACCCCACAAACGAGCCTGTTAGTAATCAGTTATTTATCGGTGCATCTACTAACCGTCTGCGACCGTTTTGTTTGTCGGTTCAATATTTCGCGGTGTGGTCATCAGATTAGCAATGGCGAGGTTAAAATTCGTGTGACCCTTAACATGGTTAGGAACAGATTTCTGTTAAATTTAATTAGAGGCCTGCGGATAGGCAAAGGCCGACCATCTATCTATCTCGTCATTCCAAATTAGAAAATTGAATCTCGTGCTGCTTCTCTATAAGTGTTCGACATGAACCGACGTTTAGACAACGAAGCGTCGTCGATGGCGACGCGCCCCGCTTACTTTATTATCATCATCCTTTTTCGTCAGTCAGTCAACAGTTTCTCGCTAACGGCAGTCGGTAAAATTCAACACAATATTAAACCGCATGTAATCATTCCAATTATGCCTTTCAAGCGATTCTCGACTTGCGCTGGAGGAGCAGGTGTGGCTCCGGAACACAATGCAAAAATCTTCAGGGTGTGTTAAGTGGTTTTGAAACACCCTACGTGTCGTCGATTCCGTCTTGCAAAATATACAATTAAACGATGATTGTCGCTTTTATTTTAATTACGTTTCCAAATATGTCGTCCGCTACATCTATTGTGTCCCTGATGTCTAGGCATTAGGTATCAGGTACTTTATTAACAATTGCGGTAGTTACGGAAATTGAAGTGTTGTAGGAAAATTTGGAGAGCCTGCTGTAGTAAAGTCAAAATTTCTTAAAAGGTACTTAAGGTGACAGGAAACACGCTCTTAAGGACTTTAACAAAATTTAGTTTTCAATGGGACATAAAGCTTGCACAGAATACAATTGATTGAGAGAGATCTACTCATTTTATTATCAAATCCTGACAAGTAAAAGTCTAAAAGAATAAACAGGCAGCTCTACCAACATCACAGTTGCTAGCCTCAATAACAAAGGGTCAATCTTCATTTCCTACTTATGATTCTAAAGTGTTATATGAGGTTATTTTTTCTTCAGTTTCAACTATACTGAGATTCATTCATAATTGAAAAATCAACAGAATAAAAATTTATGATTGCTGGAATTGTACTAACAACAAACCACTACAAGATCAATTGCAAGTCACTAGAATATTTGACAATTATTAAATGAAAAATTAGATGAATAGGTATTATTGACATTCTCAAACGAAAATAACTTCTTATAATATCCTTTATAAGGGATTTTGACACTACGAAACATTAAAAATCTAAATTTGGAAACAGAAGGTGAAGATGACGTCAGCATCAACCTCATAAACTCAAGTATTGTCATAATATTTAGGTATCTATTCTAATATCGACCTATTACATACATAAATGTGATTTATTGAGCCTGATTATGCCTATTACACGAATGTATAGTCTATGTATCTATTAAAAATAATTTTGTTATTAATTTCACTCCTAATATAATTTATAGCTCGTTTATTACAAGTGCACATGTTCGTAATGAGATTTGCAATGGAGTTAAAATTTATAACACAACGGACACACAGAGACATAACGGTAAACTGCATAAGTTACGTGTTTGTTTTTTGAAAATCTTGTACAGTCATGGTGTGTATTTGAAAAGTTACGTCTCACGGTTAGATATTCTAATGATAAACGACCAATATAAAGATCAATACAGGTCTTAACTAAGAAAATACATCTATCGTTATAAATTAAATACAAAATAATAATAATTAATTTTTCAAAATCATGTTAGAGAATAATTACAAATTTCAAGTGCATAGAAAATTTTTAGTAATTTTATATCCGCATCTCCAAAATGCAGTATAAAAAATTTACACCATTTTCTCAAAAGATGACAAAATCAGCATTTTTATATACATTTTTGTCTAGCAAATAATTTTAATAACTGTAAACTTCTACAGAGAGAAAAACAATTGTTTTTTGTAGTTGAGCATTGGCTCTAGAATAGGAACTAAATTGAATAGATCCATTTTTGCCCATATTCTAAACAAAAACGATATTTTTCTACATAATATTGGTTCAAGGAAGGAAGAGAGGGGGAATCTTTACATTGTTTAAACAAACCCACATACTTATTCTAAGTGAATGCAAGTTAGTTTAATAAAAAGGTTGTCTAAAAAGTCCCCTTTACTATTTTAAAAGGACATCCCTTGTTCCTCTCCATCCCCATGCCCTTTTCATGTACCTAAAGAATTACAATTCGACTTACTTTAAATTTTCAACTGCACACCTATTGTCTCCAAGCGTTCGTCCCCAACTAAAAACACTTGAATGATGCAATGTAAAACCCCTAACTTGATTACACCTTATCCGAGAGTGAGAGATAATGGACATTTATCCTTATTTGCTAATATTCGCAACCCGGCAACCCGTTATGAGCCTTGACACTTCTGAATGATGTGTTGCCTACATGTGACGTTCATGTATAAAACTGAGACCCGAAAAACCAAATGTTAATTGAAACAATTTTACACACAAAACTATCATTTCAACCACTTCTTTGTTATTAAAAATAATGAAATTCTGAACCCTTTCTCCCTTTAATGTGCTCACTTAATACTTGAATAATTCCTTTCTGAAAACTCAAGTAATATTTTTAAGAACGTACCTATATGCTACTATAATTTAAATAGTCAGTAAATACAAATAACATACACTTATAATAGTTAATGTATCCGATAAAGTACTTGAAATGTACCTTTTCACCAACAATCGGTCACTTCCGATTCAACTGTCATTACTACTATTAAAGTTATTATGTTACTATAATAGTCTATGACTATAATTAAACCAGTCACTGTATTTCATTAGTTAAAGTTGGCATTGCATGTGTCCATAACGTCATACTGTTCAGCCATCTTTGCACGTCTGTCAATCTGTCAGTTTTCACTTCTACTGCGTATTATTAAGAGTACCTACCGTTCGTAGTTTTGAGATCGCGACGGATTCGTGAGGTATAATTCTTAGTAAGACTTTTTAATTAATTAAAATAATAATAACGTACATACGTATAAATTAAACCGAAATTATTTTTTTGTCAATTTATGTGCGTAAAAAACAATTCGTGTATTCCCTGTAAATAACCATTTCTGTAAACAACTAGCAAAGCAGATAAAGATCGTCTCAGAACCTGTATAAAAATTGTACCTCGGAGTTGTACGCGAGGAGAAGGGCAGTTGCTGATAATAAACCGGTCGCAGATGACTAGTATTTCATCATTTTAAATGCGAATTGAAGTAAAAAGTGGCATAATTGTCTTTAAAAAACTGTTATTGATGTATTTAATATTACAAACGTGCATAATTAAACTGATTTGAAGTTGTGTAATGCAAGACATTGGCTGTAGGTACCTACTATTTAAATAGTACTGTAAGTAGATACCTGAAATTGTTACTTGCTTGATGTTATTTTTTTGAATTTGCCCAATTATAGATTTTTTTGATTTTTCGAAGAACTAGATTATTTCAAAAACCGACTTTTATTTAATATATCGTACTGTCTCTGTTTAGTACATATTTTATTATTATTATTTATTATTAACAAATAGCCTACGGCTAATAAAATTTACAAATCCAACATTTTCCATTGACAGCTAATATAAAATCACAGTCCTTAAACATTAACAAAAATAATTGCATACCCCATCAGCAACAATTCAATTTTGAGACATAATCTTAACTAAAGCACTACAAACAATAACAACAACTATGTCTTTTTCTCCAACCATATCCCAACTTTATCCCTAAATGTCTTTATTGACCCAGCTTCTTTTATTTCTTCTGGCAGCATATTATACAATACAAGTCCATTTCCAAACAATGATTTTAATCCTTTACTGCTATGGACAGGCCCCAAATGGAAGTTCCTTTAGGATATAATAAAAAGAGTAAATAAATTAATAAAAGCTAGCTACCAAAAAGTATTATGGAAATTTTTCTGATACTACTAAATGCAAATTTATGATTTTCCTTTTATATCTTTGCAGGTGTTATCTCCACAAATTAGATGAAGATAATGGAATACATTCAACAACAATTTACTAGAACTGCATGTGGTAAGCTTTATGTGTTTGATTATTATTGTTTCTTATTAGATAATTGCTGAATTATATTTAACAATAATTAGTACAAAAATGTCAGGAATATTTTAATGATATGCATTTGAATTACCCTAAAAGAAATACATATAATTAGGAAATGTAAGTAATACTTTGAAATGTTGTCTGAATCTTGTACTTTAGGTAGAAAAAATGTATTTCTTTTGATGTGTAGAAAGGATAAATAATGTGACTATAAAACTAGGTCTTTGAGGTATGAAACTGTGTTGTTGGGGTTTAAAAAGCCACTTATTTAGTTCATGCAAACGGTTTTCTTGTGATATCACAAAGAAGATTAAACCGCATATTTTTTGTAGAGAATCGAATTTTCTACATAATGATCGAAATACTTTTTACTATCAAATTAAAAATAAAAATGTTATACCTAATTAAAAATAGACGAAAACATGGTATATTTAGTAACTAAAGTGAGGACATTAGAATGGGACTTTTCTGATCTTATAATGTACACAAGGGGTCTGTCTCTATTAGGTGTTAGTAGTAGTGTCACTACTACTGGTGTTGTTATCATAGTTTTCCATCTCAATTTTCGTATATAAAATTAGGTAGATATGTGTTCTTCCAGGCGACACCTTTTCTGCAATATTATTAGTCCGACCAAATTGAATTTTTATTACAAAGAATAAGTATACATACAGATATGTCAGAATTTTGTCATGATAACCTAACCCAACCTAACCCTCATTCTCTACAAAATTCACATATAACGCCCATGTACTTAGTATTGAGATACATATTTATATTCAGATATACCTACAGATTTAAAGAAACTTAATTTTTGAATTCTAACCGCACATTGTTGATGAAATCTCCATGGTGGATCATGAGGGCGTCAGAAGTGTTCGATGTTTCGTCTTCTATCACAAGGGATATCTTTCCGTTATCGATGTTGGATCTCCAACACTGTTGCTGAACTCATGACAAAATTTTGACATTTCTGTAGGTTTATTCATCCTTGGTGATTCAAATTTAATTTAATAATGCCCAAACATTATTTGTAAATTTATTTGGTCAAATATTTCTTTTGAATTCGTGTCATACACTTTGGCGTGACCATTCGCGTTTTTTGTCTTTTTAAATCGATCAATTTATTTGATCTGCAAATGTTTAGTTCTGGTGTGGTCGGGACGTCCGTGAGCTAACATTTTATTCGGCAGTAGTAGTCGATACCGAGATAAGAGATGTAATTTGGCGTAACAAATAAATCATGATTTTTCTGACGTTGCTCGACGACTGAGAGCCCCGCTTATTTTACAGTTAACCGGTTGTTAGTGTGGCGTACCTAGTAAATGGCGCGGTTTCTGACACTTGTAATTTGGACGGGTGTCATGTCAATTCTCCCCATGCTATCCCATCAAATTTCGATACGAATCGTCGACTTTGTACCGACCGGTAAATATCCACACAACTACACGGCTCTATAATACCACACGGGACAAGACAACCTGTAAAAAGCATTATTTAATAACGTATTTACTATGAAGTATATTCTATACAATAATGTTTAAAAGTCTTTACTATGTAAATAGTATCAAACATAGATAAATAAATATGGTACTGTATTCTAAAATTTTGGAGATAAAATGAAATATCAGGAGCTGGTGGGCATAAAACACACAGAAGTTTCTCTTAAACATAAAAAAATGAGTTGAAGTTGAAATTCGATTCAGACTTGATGACGGTGGTGTAGTGTTTAATTTCTTTAAAGTGGTGGCTTAAGAAATAAAAGTGCGTAAAGTTTTATTTATATAAAATGTAAACTCTTCAAACCTTATACCGTGACATTGTGAAGAGGCAGTAATCTTTGACGAGTTTATACTGTTGGAATTCAACAAGTGTTACAGAATCTCTCACGTATACCTGAAATGTTATTTCTGTAATTGCCCATCAGACAGTCTTGTAAAAGCTTTTAAACTATTTGAGCTTCGAAGTCACAAGTTGTTAACATAATCTAGATTGCATTTCGTTTGAATGATGCCACTTAAAGACAATTACAGCTTAACATTGACAGAGTGGTCACTTTATGGCAGTTTTATTGCCCGAGCCACCACTTTGATGAAATTAGACAATAGATCTTAAAAATGTCAATGCTTTTCCAACTAATGTGCTTGGAATCCTCAGGAGATGTAGACAGAGCGTGAAATTCTTCGCCATGACTTTAGTTAATCAAAATTTAATGTGTGTGTATTACACAAATGAAAATTATTTTCTTAATGAGATACATTATCAGCTTATTCTTGTTATAATTAGCAATATATGAGGCATTCGGTTAGTAAATGTTACCTGAATTTTCCGGTCAGTTACTGACACAATTGTGACCATTACAGTAACAAATTGCTTCTAACATTAATGGCATTTGGAGATAAATCGCTAATAAGACTATCAACTTCTTGTATCTGATCCAACCAGTGCGGTGTGTCCTGTCCAAAGTTTTTGATTGTCAAAACTGGAAACTCAGATATTCTGTTTTGCAACCGGTTGACGTTATCGGAGCGGTCAGTTCTTTGCTATCCTCGGGACAGGAGATAAAGTACGACATGCGAATAACATATAAATACATATAACATACGTAGATATATAAGTGCGTGAGCTTATATAAAAGTTTCAAAGTTCCATTTCATAACAGCACGCGAACCTTATTATAAAGATCGTTCGATAGCAGTTGCTTTTATTTTATTTTTGACTGTTATTGGTCAGGTGGAAGTGAACTAATTGCGTGGGTGGGTCCTACTGAAACTGAAATGTTTGCTTTTACATGCCATTAAGGTCATGAATCGGAAATATTTCGTTAAATTTTCTTACTTCTTTTAACTCAAAGCAACGAAACCAGTGTACTTATTTCAGCAGGATTTAAAGTATCATGTAGAACACAAAAAACTATATACCTATATAGTAAATTTTACTTTAAATCTCTATGAAATTACTATAACTTACACTGAAAGTTTTAACTATAGGCCCATAACTCAAATATTGAATTATTAATTAAACAACATTATCAAAATTTTGCTTAAACTTGTTATTTATATAAAAATCGACTGATTATCTTAAAGTTGAAGTCATACAACCTTGAACTCTTTTGAAAAAATTAAATTTGTCTAATCGTAGACGACCATTGTTTCCAATAATAAACCAAATAACTTTAATTGCTTACCAGTGAACCCAATCTTAATCAAATTAATCGATCGTCTGGTCAAGAAGTCTTTTAAGTTACCGGTCATATTTTTTCCTCTATTATAAACTATTAAGTTTCATTGTTGTCGCATTGCTGGTGGTTTGTTTTTCGTCGAACCCGGATCATCAGACCGCAGAAAACGGTATCCAAATGGGCCAACGGCTACTAAAACATTTACTTGTCATAGGCAATTTAGTATTCGGCATCTATGCGGCTAATTCTCTCTATTCTGCTTCTACGAAACTAGAAGCAAAAGAAGTACGACGTACAATGCTCCTAGGCACACAATCCGCCACGTTACAATACCAACAAAAACAGAGCCACTTGTTTTCGTCTATTACTGTCTTCAAAGATCACGTTAATTCTTTTTTTTTTTAACTGAAGAAATTGAGGCTACACAAAAACAGACACTAATAGTAGAAAAATAACAGAATGCCTACCTCTACGTATACAATTCAACCGTCAAATTTCTAATAATGGAAAGATATCAGCTGAGTCGTCCTCGGTGACCAAAAAAAACAATAATTAATCCCTACAAATTATATAAGTCATTTGAATGGGATTTACAGCAAACTTCATAATAAACTAATCATTATGTTACTTTGTATACCTACTTAGGTATCTACTGCTATTATTCTATTAATAAACAAAATTTATAGATATTTTAATGGAAAGAATATTTTCCATTGCAATCGCCACACGTTTATATATATTCCATCCTCTTTTAATGGTAACGTATACTACATTCACGATTTTAAAAGCCAATTTACTTAATACCCAAAGATGAAGCAATTTTCTTGATACCTAAACCTAAAGATGAGGCAATTTAATTTCTTCAAGAATTACTTGATAGAGTGGTGTATATCTGTTATTTCTCAACAGGAAAATGGCTAAAAATACACGACGTAGGTATATACGGGTACGCAAATCATAGATACATTATTGTCTTCTATCAGGCGGAGTAGCTTAACATTTTAAAATAGGATCAGTATCGTGTTCGATATTTGGGCCACGTATGTCCTTTGATCTGAATCGGACAATGAACATGTAAGCAAAATTTATTGTTTAAAGGTTATTCCAATCGATGTGTCAGATATATCGGCTACAGAAGGTAGGTTTGAAAATATGTGCTCCAATTTGAAACGAATTGTGACGAAATAATATCCTAAGAGACAAAGATGAGAAATATATGACATTTATATAACAAACAGGTTAACATATCCAACTAGGTACATACTTTGTTGTCAAATACTGATAACAATAAAAATATGTTAATACAAATTGAGCCATAAGTGTAAGCGGTCGGTAAGAAATAAATGAAAATTAATTCGTTGCCAGTAACAATATTTTTATTTAAAATTTTTAAGAATAGTTTCAAATCAGTACCAAATATACAAAATTGGTCTATTGTCTATTTTTTTAAGTAATTAAACGTTCTTATTTAATCACCACTCAGGGGATGGTTCTAATTTTATATAGGGACAGTTTTATTGCTTGAGACGCACTTTAAAAGAATTAGACAATACTAATAATAAATTTCATTTAACCAACACGGCTAATAACAGTAATGGTACATTTGACTGTTTTTATTTAATTACTTATTAATTTAATTAAAAATTCGTTCATTTAAACAAAGGAATGACTTCTGACAATGCTGATTGGTGGGTGTTCCCATTTCTATCTAGCAACAAAGCAATGGCAAAATTGCCCTCGTCGACTTCATAAAGTGAACACCTTTGAATTTGCACGAAAACCTTTGGCACGTGACATTTAAATGCTTCGATGCATTTTTTTCTAATGCCTACTTACCTAGCATTATAAACGTCTCGAGCAGTCTTTGTCTTGGAAGGACAGGACCGCTACAGTGCAAGGTAAAAGTTGGCGGTACTCAATAATGTTTCTCAATCGGCCATTGTTTTGTTGATATTTCATTAAGAGGATAAGAAATTATGTAATTGATACATATACGAAGAAAAAACCTTTTAAAATGACTTGGAAAAGATTTTATCAGCAATTTGTGCCAAAATGTAAAAACTTAATTTTTAAGAGTTAACTTTCTGCCCTTTTATATTGCGGATGATTTGTGAAAAAAATAATAAATAAGTACTACACATGTTTTTTGCGTTGTTAATGCGGTAGTTCTTTCTTGTCAAAATCCAATTATATCATGACAGATGACATTCTGTTAGTAAAATATTGGTATTCATTATCGTAGAAGAAAATTGGTCCTCATAAGATTAAGTAAGTAATTGTGGTTAGAGGACAAAAATCGGAAATTAGAGAATATATAGTAAAACGTTTGACTTGAAGTAGCAATTTTCTAATAATAATTTACTCCGCTGTTTATTAAGATGTTGTCGTAATGACACATTTTTAGGACAAGCGCACGATTAGTAGCAATTCTATTACACTTTTACCACGTCTACATATAATGATAGCCAATTTCAAATACAATAAATAACATTAATTTAATGATGCACCAAGCAAATAGGCTACTAATGGAACGAGATACGCCGCCGCCTTTCATTCGTCCACAAACGAGGACATAGAATAAAAATGTCTTCCCGTTGACGAACGTTTTCTCTGCCTATTCATTTACCAACAAGACATGTATGCGGTAGCCTGTCAAAAATATAATTCCTTGTCAAGCCTTTCTTTGACTGTACCCATTAGGTACCACCACGTGCTGCTCTGTGCCGAATCGAATAAATAATTTTGCGAATAACTACTAACGACCCTGTCAGGTGATGTCATGTCATATTTTCATTTTTTGAATAGTCTATGCAGCTAGGTCATCGGGAGGTCGCGGTCGAGGCTTACGAAGGACGTTGAGAGATGTATTACCGAAATATGAAAAAAAAAATGGACTTAGTTTTGTCCACAGTTTTATTGTCGCCTATCCAACATTGTTATGAAATTATTTATAACTTAAAAAAAAGAAGAACGTGAAAGTTTGCAAAAGTGAAGTTTGTCTTTACTGCGAGAAGGATAATTTCAATACATTATCCATTATACGTTCATTATTGCACAATTGTGATAAGCATTAGTACCCTACCACTCTCATTTAAAATACAACTAATAGAAAATTCGTAAGTTCAGATCATTTCGTTCTAGTAGTGTGTATAAAAAGAACTCTAAAACTTGATGTAAAATTATATCAACGATTCGCTTACTATTACGCTAATTTATCGAGATTGTACATTAATATTTACTACCCCTTATATGTGCTTGATTTTTACTTACAATTATATATCTCTCCAATGATTTTGGTTTCTTTACCATTAATTAAAATAAATACACCACGCAATTAGTTTGCAACGTTCCCTTATTTATACACTTTTGAATTCGTATTCTAGAATCTTTATTATCCTATAAATTCACTTTTGATTTTAATGTCTATTCATTGCCTAGATATCTAATAATTACATGCGATTTCTTTTTTCCTTTTCCGAAAACTTCCATTCATCATCATTTTCAATTATAGACTGCAAGAAACTTGTTATTATTGCTTGTACCGTCGGTGATATTTTTCACTTTCTCCTACAGCGTCTTGTAGATAGATATAGGTCTTCGCCACCGAGTGCAGCCTTATCAAGATCAAAGAAATCCCGGAGAAGCCCGTTTCATAAAGGTCACGGTCTCTCACGATAAAAATAATAAAAGACATCTATCGTCTAGACTATTTTCTAATTCGGTGTCGAAAATGCGCAGCGGATAAATCGGTCATTCGACTCATTGCTCACACTTTGATTACTATCAGGATTTGCACGAAAGACCTTCTTATTACTATAACCTCAATCCTTTTGCAGTGCGAATTCTAATTACAAGTAGGTATGCAAAACTAAACGACATTCGAAATTAAAAAAGTAATTAAATTGTCAACGGTTTATGTGGACAATAAATTCTAGATAAATTGGCTTTTTAGAAAGACAAAAATCCAAATTTAACATTTAGGCATTTGGTTCATGATAAATTTAAGTCCTGAAGTGTAAGTAAAGTACATCAAAACAGAGGAAGAACCGAAAATAAAAAAAATGCCTTAATTAACTACAAGGCAATATAGAAGAAGATTAGAATTGAATTTTCTAATTCTTCTAACGCCGATTACTGTAAATTGTTAATGAAGTTGTCCATGTTACTTCAGGTAGCTCCTAATTTATTCACCATTTCATATTTCCTTTATTTTCCTTAAAGTTGTTCTGTGTCTCCGATTTTCACACATCCTCAGTTCCATTTTGTGCATTGTTATTTCCCACGGAGGTGCTTACGGACTTCCTGCTGTGAACTTATACATTTCTTTAAATCCTGTCACTAAAACGGTTACTTAATTGTGATTGACAAGTGTACAAAAAATATTCACGATTTTAATTATTCTCCGCAAAGAGCAGTCGGAAAACAAAGAACTGTAAACGATTTAACAGCTCATGACCTTATTGGAAGAGCCGGCTGAAATGGACTTTTTACATGTTATGGTAATAAATTTTAACAAGTGTGCAGAAAACGTCACGACGTTAGTTCTCACATACATAGGTGATTTATGGAGTATGTCTAATCTGTAAACTTCGCGATAGGATATGTTGATAGCGCAATTTTTAAACAAAGGAATGCACAATCAACGTTATTTTAAATGTAAAAAAAGGTAATTTTTAAGTGGAGTTTTATGTTCGTGAAATTAACGGAAAGTGCAGTTTATGGTGACCCAGTTTACGTAACTGAAAATGTCAAAAATCTTGTTTGTGACTCCAAAACATATCATTAATAAGGTTCAATAAAGTTGTAAAAGTTTTGGAACAAAGTTCTTTATGGCAAATGAGGGCTACGAAAACAGTGGAATTCGATTGTATCAGGAAGATAAGTATGTGGTTTATACCGAACGGGTAGCGCTGGTACGTATTTTTGTGTACCGTGCACGTCATATTAAATCATAGCCTCTTTTCATTTATAATAATTAATCATGAAATATTTATTTTCATAACTTTAAAAAAAATATTCTTAATTTACTTTTTTCGTGCCTGTTATTTAATACACGATATATAGCAAAAGGAACTTCGTTCCAACTGCATCTTTTTTTTTTTTGTTCAGTATTACTGCTATTGTCTAATTTTTTTAAAGCAACGACTCATGCGACAAAACTGTCGCTAAGTGTAAACCTTCAAACGAAACCACTGCAAAGCTCAAACTAGTTTGAAACTTTTACAGGGCTGTTTTCATAAAAGTAGTAAGCAGTTGCAAATTTTAGAGGAAATTTCCGTAATGACGTTTCAAGTCTTTAAGAGGATCCATAACACTTGTTGAATACCATCTGAAAGGATAGCGGACCGATCTTTGTTTTAAGTGCTGATATTTTATTCCCTAGGCCGCCACTTTAAAAAAATTAGACAATAGCAAATTTTGAGAGAGAATCTTTACCTATACAAAGCCAGAAGCGTAGGAAAATCTGCAACTCAAGAGGTGCCTAATAAATAACATAAAGTAGCGGTGTATTAATTGATATCGAATTTATGGAAGAAAGACAATTTATTGGGGGGCCAGCATCACCACTTCTCCCAAAACGCGAACAACGGCCAAAGTGATTTATAATGGTCAGGGTCTGCCCTACGGGAAGCATTACCGACTTGCCTCCGCAAAAGCGCAATTACTGACGTTTAGTTATGATTAATATTCCTCGTTAAGCTCGTACACACCTATGCATTAACCAGCAAACCGAGCGGGTAATCATGATTATTTGGGGACCATTAAAAACGCATAAATTGAATTTTTAATGCGCACGCTCGGTGGCGGAGACGACGATTATTATTTCATCATGACCGAAACCGGGATCGCGACCCGGTACCTGCGTACATTTTCCTATTTTTTTTACAAATGTAAACACTGTAATCGCTCATCTGAAAAAAAGTGCTGCAAACTTTCAAATTATAGGTAACAGAGTAAGCATATAAACAACTAGGTGTTGAAGCTGAAACATAAACTATCTACGAGTAAAATAAAGTCTATTTAGGTTTTAAACTTTATTGCTAAGCATTGTGAAAATCTTTGATCTCTATAATTGTCTGTTTTACTTTCTTAATCTGAATGGTAGGTGAGGAAAATAATTGGTGCTGTTCGTAAAGCCATTCGATTTAATAAAATATTTGAGAGCAGACACCGTTCATTTAATTTATCTGGCGTTCTTAAAAGTATGAATGCTGTAGATGATTTTTGTCGTTCCACAACCCATTCAACCGTAATTTGTATCTGAAACGTAGTAGATGAAAAGTTACACGGAGTGACACACGCGTAAAGATGTAACGGATGCCTTCTTTTATCTGCTTCCAGGAATATTATAAACTTTAAGTGCAGCACATTGATCATCGGTGCTGGTCAATAGATTTTCTTGTTCAAAACTAACGAATCCACGTGTTCGTCGTCGACATTACGCGGCTAGAAAGACGGGTGCATAAAATATAAATTAGTTACTACCTATATGCGTTCGTTGGGAAAGCAATGAGTTAAATAAAGTACGCGACTAATAAAAAAAATGAACGAACGATTCCAACCACTCCTTCACGGTCTAGCGACGGCACCTGTTGTGCTCCACTTCCTGTAGAGGCTGCTTCGCCCAGACGACCATCCATGACAACCAATATATCTGGGAACTCTTCAGGCGACTCTCTGTCCTGCATTCGAGATAAATGTTTGTGTTTTTGTTATTTAGTATTTCGCTTAAGGTTGCGCGCGTTTTAATCCTGCCTTTCTGCCTACTTACCAACGTATAATACAAACTATAACAGGTACCTACATGAATAATAAATTATTCAATACTTTATAATTGTCACACACTGAACTGATAATTTTTCACTTTGGTAGGTACAAAGATGTTGCTAAACCGAAAACGTTTCATGCTTTTGGCGTTAACAGTTTTCCTTTCTGGGAATTTGGTCAATGGCCCGTCCTTGCCACCCTTCAATATGCAAGTGAATTAATTGTCAAAATGTAACGCAAGCATAAAGGTGGAAATTGAGCTTAAGGAAATTTCTGAGAGAGAACCGTTTTTAAATAACGTCACACGTTACGGAGTGGCGGGGCGAAGCAATGGTTTCAATGTCCATAGACAGAAGATACTTTTTTCTATTATCCTTTCTAAATCTATGATACTACAAAACATCCAAAGAGGCTTCAAATGGATGAAATCCCTCGTTATGAAGAGCTCGAGCGGGAATAAGGTTATTCGGACTTGAGGCCAGTAGTTTTTTCATCGATGGAGTTGCTTATCCAACGTTTCGCCAACTACTTTGGTTGTCATCCTCAAGGAACGAAGCGGTTGGCTGAGTCTCAGCATCGCTACAATACCTTTGAGAAACAACAACAGTAATTGGTGAAACATTCCGAATAGACAACTCCATCGGTGTTCTAACCGAAGGAAAATCTTAGACCACTGCCCTCAAGTCCGAATATAGAACCTTATTCTTACTCTGTTATGACTCCCACTCTACGTACCTACAAGCGCTTACTTCTATAATGAGGGTTTTCATAAATTGTTAGATTCAGAAAGGATAAAAGCAAGTTATTTTGTGTCTATTTACTTCGAAATCATTGGAGTCGGACTATAACAATAGTTAATATTTATGCCGCTGACGTGACGAAACTTATGATTAGTTTCTCTTCGTCACACGATGTCACATTTTGTTGTCTTCTTAAAGTGTGACATAATTTATAGACGGCTTTTCCTACTAAAATCTGTTCAGTAATTTCCATGAACTAAATTCTTTCTTTTTTTTTCGAACTTTATAAGTCATTTCATCGAGCTCAATATAAATTATCGCTTTATCGGGAAAATTCCAAAATGTATAGGTACTTTATAGATTCTGTGTAATTATTTATTTTATAATCCATAACTCCATTTTCAGAACTTAACAAATCTTCACATTTTTTAAATTGGAATTTAAATATATCTTAATCACATAATTTCTTAGATCTGTGTAAATACGTAGGCAACATTTCTATCCGTTTGGAATTCGCAAATCTGTAAACGTTTACTTGCCAATGCAACAAAAACGCAATGTATAAACGTAGAAAAACATTAAATTAAACATTTAGAAAGACAGATTCGCACCGTTGGCGACACATTATCGCCGCCTTAACTCATAATCCGATGTTGTCGACAATATTAACGGCAACTCTTGCGGCCATAGTAATCAAGCTCCCTTTATAAAATCCCCCTGAATGAACCTCCAAATGGTTATTCGTAGTGCTTGCAGAAAAATCGCAAAGTAATTAACAGCATCAGCAAAGCTTCATTGTGTACATCGTCATAATGCACATATTCGTCCGTCTCTCTCTTACTCGGTCTCTATGCCGTCCTAGAAGACCGAAATGTAGTAGTTTCCCGCGACCTGCAAGGGTCACAGTACACGCCCTCTGAATGATGGACACTAATCGGCTGGATTTCAGGAACTTTTATTACCAGCTCTCCCATAATTAAAGCACTTATTTGTCCAAGTGCCGCGCCAATGTCTGATTAGTTTTATTGCTCTATCCAGGTGGCCGTGCGCTCTGCGTGTGCTTACATACAAACATGCATGGACACTGCACACGACACAATCAACAACACGTTAAGTTTACCAACACATACACACACACACACACACAATATATACGTAGATATCTATACTATAGACAAACAAAACCGTAAAGTTTCTCCAAGATTATTGTATAATTATAGTATTAAATAAAAACCTAAATGACGGCACAGTCTCTTTACCACTACCTACCGTAAGAATCCTATTTCTGCAGGTATCTACGTACTTTAGGACGAAGACGAACGCGTTTGTTTACGAACTATTTAACAGTTTCTTTGCGAAAGGACAGAAGGTACCGTTCCACGTCCAACAACTCGCTGATGTATGCAAATTTTAATTTAAAGCGAGTTGAAGCGCTTTATTATCCGTAGTACTTTTACCTATATGCAAACGGTTCCGTTAAGAACGGGATGAAATTTAAATGGCCACGTAATGGGCGAATAATATCAGGAACTAGTTTTGAAGACTTCTTAGATTTAAAAAAGAGACTTTGTTGCAGAATTAAAATGTGACCCACCAGATTGAAGTTCGTGCTCTCATTCTTAATTTCGCTTTAGATTTTTTCTGTCCCATCATATTAAGTTGTAATATGTAATCATATCCTTTATTGTAACATATAGTTCATCTGTAGATGTACAGGGTGTTTTCCCCGAAGTCGGTAATGCCAGGAAGTAGAAACAAAATTTTCGATAACTTAAGGCAATATAAAGAAACGGATTTTAATATGTATTTTGGGTTTCCGGAGGTGACCGGAAAAAAGTTAAATCTGAGTAGACTGCGATTTTAAATTAAAAGTTGGGTCAAGTGTCAACACATCGGGAAAGCAGTTATAACGATGCTATAGTAGATCGTGCTGTGTCAAACACGTCATTTTAAATCAAAACTCAAACCCGTTTAAAGGGCTAAAATGTTTATTAATCTAAAACCAACATCGATGTCTCGCCTTGTGGTGTAAGCCTTCTTAAAGGATATGTTTTACAGTTACAGACTATTACAAAATTGCAGATATGGAACCATGTAGTGTCAGGTACATTTTGATGAATTAGATGTAAATTATTTAAACAGAAACTTATGTGTACCTCAGCACTAGTATATAAATAAAATAGCAGTCTTTAGTTAAAATTAAGTTGTATATGTTCCTTAATGTAGCCACGTGCTTTTTATTTATTTTTTAATTATTATTGGTAACGCATTAAAGACACTGAGGAAGTAAGAGACATTTCTAACAACTGTGAAGGTTCGAAATATGAAATTACTTATTCACCATTGTAAACTTGTTAATGTATATTATAAGTAAATAAAAAATAGCTATAAAAACTGCCACAAAAAGAAATCTAATAAGATGCGTTTCGTTACTGAAGGTGTCCTCCTTAATTAGTCCCCAAGTATGTTGACATTGAAAAGTTGATAAGTAATAAAACTCGAAACCACTACATGACTGCTGACTTCTTCTTAAATACATAATACAACACACCCTCGTTGATTTGAAGAATTGATTAACTGCATTTTCTTAGCTTTGAAGACAAAAGTCGAAATGATGTGGAAACGATAACGTCTTTATTAATTTTTGCCTTCGATCTAAAATCTAAAATAATCCATTTTGAAAATATTACTTCATTTAACAGCATATTTATTCCGTAAAGTTTCGGACTATTTTGCCATGTGTTTTGCAATTATCCATGCGTTTGTATGTGTCCATCAAAACCATCTACATAATCCGTATTTATTCTAAATGAAAGAATACGTAAATGAATGGACGAGGAAATGAATGAATGGTACACCTACGTAGGGACAGCTAGCTATTCCAATTTTATGGCTCATCCACAATGACACTGTGAAAAAGCATCAATAGTATGACATTTGATTCGAAAGCTCTGTTCTGTTTGCTCTGTGCTTGAAATATTCTATACGTAAAGGTATGTAAACAGATTTTTTTTAATGTCATGCAAACTATTCTGAAAACGACCCCTAGCTTTAGTTGATCATGCGTTCGTCTTTGTCAATGTGCACAATCTCAAGACATTGTTCACAAATATTTTATTTTGCATAATACATTTCGTAAATTTGCCTAATGTGCTGCGTATGCAAAGTTTGTAAGTTTATCTTCGAGTTATTGAACGCAGTCGCAATCATTTATTGTAACGACGAAATAAATAATTCTACTTAATGTCAAACAACAAAAATCGAAAGTAATTGACCTGTTGTATTTATCTTTTAATGGATTGAGATAGGTACTGCTGCTGTATTGTAGGTACCAATGAAATATGTTATTTGATTTTTTTATTATGTTGACGATGTAGAAATTTTTCATCTGCAAAATACCTAAGAAAATGCCATCGTTACTTAGTTTACTGAAGATCTGATACCTACACTTTGGTTAAGTAGAAATGTTGATTGTGATAAATAGGTAATTTGCTTTGTAGAAAATTATCGTAGCAAAGAACAATGTAGAATGTAGAATTCAAAAAGCAAAATAGTATTAAGTACCTACTAAAGCAGCACTAAAAATTAGCCTTCGTGAAAATGCAGTGCAGCAGTGCATTGGAATGTGTGATAAATGACGTTAAATTAGTAATAATTCATTTTCTTGTTCGTTTCAGCGGAAATAGCTACTCGAACTAAATTAATTTTGATGTCGGTACATTTTAGATTTATGACGATAAGTAAGTAACTAAAAGGTTACACCTGAAACAACATGGTTCTTCTACAACATGGAGTTTCAGATTTTGTGATAAAGTTATTATCAAACTCCTTGTTATTAGACATATAAACAATAAAAAAATTACAAAACTAAAAATTGTGTTCCTGGGGATTATTTTGCTATTGTTCTTTAATCACAACTGTACAGATTGGACTTGAGTCTTGATTGTGAAATAAATTTTATCTTTTTAAGCAAATTATTCGCCATCTTTAATTATTTGTTAGTCGCATCTACTATAGGTACTATTAACTCCTTGATAGATATAATAAAAATGTTGGTGTACCTACCTATAACTTAAGACACGAACTTTGTGCTGATCACATTGTTATTTGCAAAACGTTTAAAACTGTAAATATTTTTTTTGGGCGAAACAAAAACGTGTGAGTGTTGTCGTAGTACTTCATGATGGACTCAACTTTTTGATGGTTAATGTCATGGGATGATTGACAAGCAGCGTCCCATCCAGTTTCGCTTAACCTCGCTATGACCCCGACTATCATCCCATATTAGCAATTTAATATGTCTGAAATGTAACATATTAATTGTATTTTTTCAATATATCACAATCGGAGGTATATGAGATGTAGAAAAAAAGAACAAATCATTTAAACTGTCAAAATTACAGAGAACCGGCTGTCGCTGGGAGGTAAAGCTATTAATCAAATTACGTAAGTTTGGACTAATAAATTATTAACATTGGGTGATATATTATAATGCGGTTCTTAACAGTTTAAACTAGTAATAAACATCAGCTGTTGGAGCTGCAAAATAATTAAGGGATACAAGAGGTGGACCTTAAAATTTCTGAAAATCCCTCATGAACGAATTCTGGTCCATGATACCAAAAGATAACTTTCTATAAATAATGAGGAACGTTTTTGTACGTTAACATATCATTCTGACATGATATTTCGACCAGGTATCCACCTCATTTTCCGAACAACTCATTTAATAAGGTATCTGACGTGAATTCCATAACCTGTTCTTATTTTTGAATTGTGTGTGGCATGTTATTAGTTATAGGTATGTAATATGTTAGATATGTTTTATTATATTGTACAAGAGTGTAGACAACAGTACCGCATACTGGGCAATCTTCGCCGAAGATTAAATAGTCGTAAATCAGTTGGTCCTTTGAAAAATTGCCCTGGCCGAAGCTAAATCTAATTACAGTATCTAAGTTTTGTCGCGACCATACAACGGTTTGCGGAAGAGCGCCGAAAATGTGTTTTATAACGGTTTGAAACTATTAATTTATCCTTAAGGGAATACACACAGTAACAGTAATAGTCGGCAATAAATTTTCGCATTAAATCATATGCTGAAGTGAACAAGCTGTAAAGATTATGAAATCGATCTCTGCCTTAAGTACAAGGTTCGTTACATTTTTATTACCTATACAAAGAAAACTTTTTCTTCGTTGATTGATTGTAATTAGTGATACAAATGCCTTTTCCACCCTTAACAATAAATTAATACAAAACAAAAATCTCATTCTGTTCATAAAAATTAAAATAAATTCTTCCGATTGTAACTGAATTAGAAAGACAAGGAAGTGGTTCATAATCATGAGTGAAAACTGAAGTTAAATTAACCAAATTTGGTTTTAACCTACTAAAGTCGTTAAGAGTTGAGAGTTCCCTTGTGTTGTATAAAATCAGTGCTAGAAATTTCCTGAAGGATTCAACAATTTTCCATAACAAAATAAATGTGTTAAAGACAGGTGATATAAATAGTTCACAAATGAGAAGTCAAAAATATGTTTAACTAAATGAAATAATAATTGCAACCAAGACACGATAAACGATTAGTCTTAATTTCCGTTACTTCTGTAGTCCCTTTAATAGAATAAGTGTTTGAGTTTAACCTATTTTTTTGATTGGTCGAAAGGCATAACTAACAATTTAACAAGAAACTGTCAGTATTATGCAGCCTCAAAAATAAAAATGCTAGGCACGCAGCGTGCATATATGTATTGAGGTTGAAAATGGTCATCACATTAAAAGATCCAGCAAGTAAATTAAAGCTGAGTGCTTACCGTACGTAACATTAACAGTAATTGCTTTTTTCTACCATCCCAGGCAATTACTAACACCCGAGTCGAGAAAAAAAAACGAGTGTCAGTAAGCGAGAAAATCACGGACGAATCTTTATGTATGAATCTACATTAGCCATTTCAAAAAACCAACTATCTGTAGGTACATATAACTAAGTATACTACGTAGTTCCTACCTATGTGTTTATGTTTATGTTTCTGTGATGGCATGCCAGTGTGCTTCCCGGGTCGCTGTTGGAAATGTAAAATAGCAATCTGGGGTACCGTCTGCATATTTAGTTACTCAGATGAGTAGGATCTCCTTTGCACATGCAATAACATTCAATCGCTCTTATATTTGCATCGAATGTTTGCCATTTTTTTTATCTCTCTTTATCGTTTTGCCTTGCTTCTCAAATATGGCCACGTACGTAACGTACCTACATAGACATGTAAATATGGCTCGAGCTAATTACGTTGTGTATTTACTGCTCTCCTCATGTATTGGCCACGTTTGGGTTAGTGCATATGCATATGCCCACGATACCTAATCGTAAGTGGTTTCTGATTACCATAATTAATTGACTGGACCGTAATATAATTTCCTTGAAATTCATTTAATTAAGTTGCACCTTATTAGTTAACCTCTTTAGTTTCATTTCCTGAAATTGTTCGACGCGTTGCAACTGCCTGGGCCTTTTATTTACACCATTGCTCTGATTTTTTATTACAATAATTTGTTTCAAAAATTTTGCAAGATCTTACTTTTTTGTTAAGTTTTCTATTATACAAAGAACCAGCGACATTTACTTGATTCCATAAACATGATTAGGTCACATAATAAATATTTCCATTTAAAAATTTGCTCGTTTTGATTCAAGGATGAAATTTTTAGAATCAGATTAAGTACTAGGATTTGCTAATATCAAAAATTAAGCAGAATTTTCATAATTGTCCTCAAAATGATGTACGTATAAATCAAATGGTACAGAGATACATTGTTTTTTCTATATTTTGTGCGTATGTGTTATTAAGATACATGCGTGGAATGCATGCAGTAGAAATTGCTTTTAAAAAAATGTTAAGTTGAGCGTTTTATCGCAATCGCGAGCCTGTAAGAAATGTTAAACGGCGCATTTTATATTCGTGGCGGGCTTTCATAACAAACAGGCACGCCAGACCAGACCAGCATGCCACTCGGTAGCACTTCAGGTACCCTACGAAAACTTTCGCAGAACAAAATCCATCTTTTCAGCTTGTCAGGGCACGCACTATGTTTTATTGATAAATTTATCATTAAGATTTACAAATATGGATCTTTCAGGCGGAAAGTGCAGTTTGCGTTCTAAGAATTGCCGGCACGTTCACGAGTAGTACCTATATAACACAAATACGACCACCAGATAGTTCTATATCATGTCTCAGAGTCCATTTATCTTCTCTTGCAAGCTGATTGACAACCTCGATTCTTCCGAAAAGATGATGCTTAGAAATTCGTATTAAAATCCGAACAGTGAAAGTTTCCAATGTTATAATTTTCAACAGTTTTCGCTTTTATATTACCAGAATATTTCTAAAGACACGTCATTCTAACAAAGTATTAAAATTTAATTAGTGTTAGGTCATATAGTTACGAAAATTGCTTCAAACGAAATTAATACAGTGAAAAGTATGCAATAATAGCTTGGTAATTATATGGATTAAATTGATACTCTCATGAGCTGCACTTAGCCGTTATCATTACATTAGAGGTGGGAAACCCTATATTATACTGCCTCGTAATATTTTACGACAATAATATCTGAGAAGGTATTTTAGTTTGCTCAGCCTGCAGCTGTTGACATATAATAAAAATTGAATAAACAAACACCCAAAATCCACAAAACGCGTTTCGACATCCAAGTTAGAGACTAAATTAATCTTTAAACTACATCTTATTAAATTGTTATCTACGATCGTTTTATTCCACAGTACTCCTTCGATTTTCTTATAGATATAATAAAAATATAAATTGCAGAATAAGTCTTAAACATTCGATGACACAGTGGCTTTTCGAAAATTAAGAATTTATAAATTTTAAAAATATTATAAGAAAATTCAATTTGACCATTTACCATAAAGCGTTTCTCTCGTTAAAGTATGCACCTCTTATGCCTTTGTGAGTCATCGCGGGCCATCATAAATAGACTCGTTTGTAACTATTACTTTGTTATTAAGCGGTTGTAAATGTTTGTCATGTTCGTTTGTTGCAAAAGATGCTGGGAATGAATTAGTTTGTGTTGTAACATTAAATGATCCATTATTCTCAGTCAAATAATTAGAAATTTTATTAGCAGCTTCTCTGAAATGTTTAGGAAACCTGTGCACTTTCTCTTATGTCTGTACAAATTGGAATTTGCCTAATTGGAGGTCCAATAAATATAAAAAGAGCATTCCCACGACCAGATCAAGTCATTCGTTAAAAGAGTCAGGTGGTGAAAATTAGCACGTATGTGTCGTTCCAATAAAAAAAAGAAATGGTTCCAATTTATCACTGGTACTATTCGAAATTCTTCTCTTTATCACAGTGTCGGTCGTCACGTTTATCGGTCTGTTGGTCGTACCCCACTTAAGCATGTCATGCAATATTTTTATTACGTAGGTAGGTACTTCACGCATACATGCTGCTACTCTTCTTATTAACGGATCTGTTTTAGCAGGTTTTCGATTAAAATTACAGCTAGGTCATTAAAGAGCGTCCTTGACAGTGGGCGGCAAACATGCAGTCTAAAGGTATGTGCGGTAGGTAAAGTTGCTAATGTGAATTTTAGTTACAACGTTACATATATAGTACTTACTAACATGTTGTGTATACTCGTAGCATCAACTTGTCATATTCTCTTCAACGTTGTTGGCTGATGAACTTGCTGACTTCGCGGAATGCCGCTCATTTTCGCAGGAACTCTTGCGAATACACTTAATAAACTTATAGATAAGTGATACGGTTGTAGGAAAAATTGGGATGAATTAAATAAGACTTTTTAAATAATGTTAAGTATAACAAAAAATTGGTTAGGAAATTCAGGGGAAACTGCTGGTTCAGTTTTCTAAAGAGGAAATGTTGAACAACAAATTATTGTTAAGTAAGGACCTTATTACTTGATCATTTATACAATAGGCGATATCCCTCTAACAAAAAGTAATCTTTGTAGTAAGTAATATTGATATGGTGATAACCACCACATATTTTTATTGATCATTCTAAAAACTCTGATAGTTTTTGTTGTCTTGAAAATATGAGACTAGGTATCTACTCTTTATAGGTAATTAGAATAAAACACAAATTCTTATAGCGTTACCAACAGTAGGTACATTTTTTTATCACAAATAAAGGTTTGCCGTTTTGGTATCAAATGAGCCATTAGCACAGTGAGAGATTTGAAACAGATTTGCGTGCCTTTTTAACCAAATTTTTTTGCAAGACAGAAATTACTAGAAACATTGAACTGTTCAAAATATAAACGGTGTCAAGCAGTCCGTTTGGTTTTCGCACACACTAATATACACATATGTGTATTCATACAATGCGCAATTTCATAGTCCACTGAGCCAGAGTCTTTTAGTGTGGTGTGTGTTATTGCGCTGTCTCTTTAGAAAGTCACTTTGTTGCCAAATTATAATGATTTATAGGCATGCATGTCCAACATAACAGCCCGAAATTATTCACATGGTTTGAGTTGAGGTATGTTGGACGGTTTACGACGCCCGTACACTGATGTTTTTACTTTCTTTAGCTCCAACAAAACTATATTTATTTAATGAATAACAACGATCGTTAAAATCCTAATTATATGGGTAAATTTGAATTCTCAAGAGTATCCACTGTACGAGACATCCACAATGTTCACCTGGAAATACTCTATTTCTTGGGTCTTGAAGGTGATCCGAGAAATAACCATCAATCAATACATAGACATTATATTATAGTTATATTAAGAATTCGTTTGGGTACCTTTGGGCTCCGATCTTTTAGTTTTAGTTGTAAAACGAAAAATTTTTTTACTGATTTATATTTCCCTGTTTAAACGGTTGTGTTTACCTGCAGCTTCCACTAATGATAATTTAAAGCCGAGCAGGGCAGTGCAAGTTCATTAGGCGTTTATTAACTAATAAATAACTCGGGTATTTGCTTTGCGAAGTTAAACAACATTTACCTGTTTCTTATTCCTTGTTTTTGACCAAACTCTACTACGCGAAAATGCACTAAACGAACAGGGAATATTTATTGCCTTCACAGTTTAGTCGCAATTTCTTGCTGGTGCATCCGATTTTCAAGCCGTTAACTTGTTCATAAGCATCTACGCAATTTCAGGTGGTTTCTTACTTCATAACTAGTGATCCATAATTCTCGTACTGTGGTAAAATAAACTCTGTATGCAGCTTTAGTTTGCAACTATCCGAACTCTTCTTAACACTGAATATAACATCATCGTCATCACAAAGTCTTCAATTCGAAGAGTTGTTGGATACGCAATTTTTTTATCAATTATAATTTTTTATATTCTTTTAATTAATTTTAAAAATCTGACTCAGTTCTCTCTCTTTTTGCATCAGACCCTCCACAAAGACTTATGGAGAAATTCTCCGTTTGGATCAATGGCTAAATTTCAATGATTTTCCAAAAATGTTTAGATGCTTTACTAATAATAACACAGAACATCAATCTAGAAGTAAGTAGAAACGAAGAAACTTCGAAATGGAACTGAAACTAGAATGGAAAATTTTAGTTAGTTAGCAGACGTTATTACAATTTTCTACACGCAGTCGGTATGTATCTGCCTATATTTCTCTTCTTTCTAAGTTCATTAACATAATCATGACTTTTAATAACAAAATCCTGCTTCGTTCCTAACATCTATCAACTTGATTTTCTCAATATTCATGCTTATCAGCACTCGGGCCACAGTGGAAGCCATCGGAATATTTGAATAGAAATTACACTCTTATATTACACAGTTTACCTACATCCTTAGCATAAACCTCTGAGTCGCCTATTTTCTTTTCGGATAAGCACACATGATCGTGTGTGTGCACACCGCTTGTATTTGGACATGTAATAGTTTGTTAAAATTTGTAACGAGAAGTGACATGAAGATTGACGGTTACAAATCGTGGCCCTCGGAGCGGCGTCTGTACCAAAACTGTTCCTTAACATCTTCTTCAATGGATCCTATTAAGTGCCTAACTCGCAATTAAAAAGAATATGCAATCACGCAAGCAAACCGCTCTTCCGTATTCAGAAACGAATTGATGGTCGTGAAGTTTTCTACTTATCGGTATTAACCGGTATCGAATTTCCTCGATGCCAGCACGCAAGGGCTTCAAAACCAAAGAAATAATGATTCACATGTCACGGATCTTAAAATGAAATGTATGTCGGCGTGTTCGATTTTACTCGCCATGATATTCGATAAGCCGATCATCTTTTTTCTTCTTTGTGGGTTTCCTGTAAGAAGTTACTTCTAGAAATCGAGAGTACCTACGGAGGACGGTGCATGTTTGGTATTTTAATGACCAATGTTTTGAAACAAAATCATGAAAATTTTAGGTTACAAAATACCACCCAGAAACACAGGTCACAAAAAACGATTGGATTCCTGAGAATTCCCATTAAATACAAGTGTATTAAAAATTTAAGTGAATTTGCGAAATAAATAAGTATTGCAGAAGACTTAAAATGCTGTGATCAAAGTTATGCTTTGAAATTATGTATTCTCAATTGTGGGTATATAATTTGAAATATCATATTTTCTATACCTTAAAATCCCGCAATCCTAAACAATATTTATAGAAATTAATAATTAAACAAATTGTTGTATATAGAGTGTGAATTTATGCTAACAAGTTGATGGGAAATAATATTCGAGTGGTTCATGTTGGCTGTTTTCTGAAAATTGCTCCCAGGTGCTCGTCTAATTCGTCTCAAGATCGTGTTTGAAAAAAAAAGTTGGCTTGTTCACACGATTCATTAATAACTTCAAAGCATGAAAATCTGACCGCAATTACATGACCTGATGTACATCCTCGTCAGTCTCAGTTGAGAACCGTTACTTTGAAAAAATTGTGAATTTACATGGTCACGTTTTACTGAACTACAGATGAGGGAAGTTTTTTACGTAATGCAAACACAATTTAGGCTCGTTTAAATCTTACCTAGGTACCTACGTACTCTCATTACCGATAACTGAGAACCGGAAAACAATTTTAATCGCTGGTATCTATACAACACCACACACGTTAATGCAAGTACTCACAGCCAATTTTTACTTATTTTACTAAGATAAATGGACTTTCTCCAACAGCTACTTATTTGACTTAATTATGATTTAAATAATTGATGTATATGTTTTAGGTATACCAGGATTATTTTCTTTACCATCACGTAACTTGAATGAGGTGTATGAATAAAATCGTAGTAGTACATACACGTACCTATATCAAATGTTGACGGATGGTTGGCAGTGTAAAACTATAGGTTGTATTGTGTAGAGAAATGAGTAAATGAGAATTGAAAAAGCAAAAAAAAACCAAAGAAAAAATTTTTTAAAAATTTGTAAATTTTTTTTTGGGCAGTCAATTGTATGACAATTATGTTTTACTCACAATATATATAGACATAAATAAATAAAGAATTAACTCACAAGAAATGAAGACTATTAAGGAAAGTGTGTACACAATGACAGAAAATGTCAAATGTGAAAATTAGTTCTAACCTAACACCTTTTTATTTCTAATTTCGCATAACGTTATAGGCAATATATTTTTTGTAATTTATTATGTCTTTCTTGGGCATTAAAACGAGAACGCATCATGGACGTAAGTTATTGTTCTAAGAACATACTTTTTGTTTTCACTGCACATTTTCTGCATGGTTGCAACAAAGACAGATATAGTAGATATAGTGTATTATTTCCTGACCTAAACATGGAATAGGTCACGTGATAATAAATATAAAATAATCCTGGTAAACCTAACAACATATTACCTACATCAATAGAAAAAAGACTCATTTACTCTATAAAAAAACAGAACCAGTTTTTTGCATTTTCGAGCCAACTTTACTGTTATATATTTAAGATCAAATGGTTTGAGTCATTTAAAGGACAGTTGTGATGAAATATATTGATATTTATAAAGAATAAATGTAGAAGTTTCAACAAGAACCATATTCAGGGTTCCTGTGTATAGATAGGTTTCTAATAAAAAATTGTACAACTGAGATAATTGATGGTAAGACATTCTGGCGTTGGCTGGCGATTAAACCGTATTATATCAGAAAAATGAAACTACCTCAATAGTAACATTCTATACCTCAATTTAATTGTTTAAGTTAAAAATCACAATTTCCCTTAGGGGTCATAAATTCATTGTTGTTGCAGTTGTGGCTAAACACCCATTGACGGAATCAATCGTTAGATTAAATTAGGTTAGATTAAGCAGGAACGCCATGGTTAGAATGGTATACGTACACCATCGACGCATCAACAGTGGCAAAGACCCACTCCCTAGAGACTAGGCATGTTACCTATAGGCACTTATAATGGTGTTCACCAAGGTGCCATTATAAACGGGTCCTTATTTATTATTTTTTTTATTGTCTGATACTTGTTGAAATATTTCCATAATAATTAAGAAAATAAAAAATTTCAAGAAAAAATATATTGCACCCACAACAATATAGTTTCGTCATACAGTGGCATCATCAGATGATGATTTTATAAAAAAAATTCTAAACAAAATTGTTGTGATTGCAATATATATTTTCTTGAAACTGTCAGTTGAGTGATTTGTAATGAAGATGGTTCTAAAATTTTTTTACTAGGTATACCTTTATACGTTCGAAGTGCATCAAGTACAGTATAATGAAAAACCTATTCCGTCTTTAATCATTCAACGCTATTGTGTTAGACATAATGGTAGAAATGTACGTCAAAGTATCCACGTAAAAGGGATTTAGTAACAATTAACAACTTTTTCTTCTTTCATTATGGCGCGTTAGTTATGCCGAGCACGAGCAAACGTTTAACGTATAAACGCTGCGGCTACCGCCTGCGTCCACGTTTCTACATATTATTAAATATATACCTACAAACACATGTTGTGCGTTAGTGTTTGTCAGTGTTCGAATACATATACTTAAAAAAAAGCGCGCTAGTTAACGCTACTTTGTGATTACGTTCGATCGCATCCAGTTACGGCTGATTTATTAGGCGCACGCACAAGTGCCTTAATCAGAACCATGTTTACGATTAGAATAAGGAAGGTCATAACTTCGGAATTTTATATGAAACGGCGTGAGCGCTTCACGCGGCCTTTGGTGCAAAACATCGCCTTTTAAATCATTAGTATAACAAATTGGCTACTTGTCTAGGAATGCTCAGCATTTTTCACTAATTGTGGCTATTATGGGGCAACGAGCAATTACAGCGAATCTTGCTGTTTTATAAGCACATATATTATAATAAGTATGTATGATACGCTTCATCTTCAATCAGGTAACATTTATCTTGTATCCATATAGAGTACGAAATTGCCTAAGTTGGCGAATGTTAGTAACTAGTAAAATTCATCCAGAAAAAAAACAGGCAATGTTTAAGTAGTTTTCTGTATTTGTGGTTTTATATTTTCCAATTATGACTTTTGGACAACTTAAACTGGACATGTCATTTGTGCAAAATTGTGATAATTTTTATTAGAACCCTATTGTCAAAAGAAACATCTTTATTACTGATAAAAAATCGTATTGCCAAAGGCTGATCAGATTTTTGTACAATTAGCAATGCAGAGATTGACCAATCATTTACCGTTTCGTGAACCGTATCACAGATAGCTTAATTTCTGCATACTCGGCATAAGTAGGTATTAAACGATAATGAACCCATAAAAGACATTATATATGACACTCACATTTTAAATACAGCCATTCCTTATTTTTTCACCTTCCAGTCAATTTCATATTACTGATTAACGACCGTTACCAACTCGGAAAATGCCATTCTGCAACTGCCTAACGTTTAGATACGAAACATATCTGTAAGTAGCTTGAGAAGTGTTGAGTTGTAAATTATATTTCGTGTAAGAGCGTTGACGTAAATGTGTGATACGGACAAGAAACTAGTGTAAAATATAGCTGTTAAAGCACTTATTATATCATATGTATGTACATGTGTTATTAGAAGCGTCATTATTTTAGCTGCCAGAAGAGTATCTTTGATCTGCGGAAAATGTTTAAGACAAAATGTCTTTACTTTGTTCCAGTACATGAAAAACAAAAGGAGTTATTAGGAAACAAATTATGTAAAGCATTATAACAATTGAAAACCTAATACGCGTTTTGACACTTAAGATGTCTTCCTCAATTGGAGGTCTTCCTGAGGGTGTCCCTCACTAATTCAGGTGTTTCTACTATTTTAGAAAAAGATTACTCTTATAAAAAACTAGATCCTTTTTGGTACTTATTGTAGGTAGAATCTATTTGTTTCTTGGTTTTTCACTTCCACCAGCAAAGCAGATTGTTCTTCAATGGTTTTTTTTTTTTTTTTGCCTCTTACTATAGTTCAAGAAGTATTCCACCATCCCATCACTTTTTCTTACTTCCATGTACTCCTCCGTTTTCCTGCTCTTGATCCAATCCCTGGTCATTCTGTTTTTTTTCTCTTCACGGTATTTACGTCGTGCAAAAGAATTCCGGCCTTTAGCCTTTAAAAGATTTTTTTACTTAAATTAATTCTAAAAGAAGCACGTCAACTATTCAAAGCCTTCCTCCTCCACCAGCTCGTCAAAAAAGACGTGATTCAAATATCTACTTACAAGGCTTATATGTTTTTCTTTCGTCGATTTCCAATAGATCTTCATGTTTTTTTGGTGTTGATCCAATTCATCCTCATTCTCATACTTTTTCTTTTATCTTCAACTCCCTCCACTCCTTTGCTAGCTCGTCGAGGAAGACAAGATTCAAATATTATAACAAGGATTCCATTTCTTTTTTCCTTCATCGATTTCCAATTGGGCTTCAAATTCTTCTGGTGTTGATCGAATACCTCCTCATTCAAAATCTTTTTGTTTACGGTATATTTATTATCTAAAAGACCTCTGATTATTTTCGCCTTTTTCAGCTAAAATCATTCCAAAAGAAGCTGTTTAAATCTCTCGAGCCTTTTTCTCTACAAACTTGTTGAGAAGGACGAGGTTTAGATATCTTCCGACAAGGACTCTACATCTTGATTTTACTTTATCGACTTCCATAGATTTTTGTATCTTGTTCTCTTGCTTTTGATCCATACTTCCTCATTGTAATTCTCTTTTCTTCACCTAAATGAATTTTGGCCATTAGCCTTTGTAAGATCCTTTTACTTAAATCTATCCTGAAATAAACACTTCTATTCTCCAAAACTTTCTTCCTCTGTCAGCTCGTTGAGAAGAATTTTATTTTGCATTAAATTAGAATAAGCAGCACTGTGGAATGTGCCAATATTCGTAAAATGATTTTTGAACGACTTTCGGCATTCGTCCACTTAAAGAAGGATTTAGTTTGTGAAGTAAGGAGGTGTAGTGTTTGATAGTAAATTATCCAGGTGGACGTGTTGTAGATCGTACACTTGCACGTTATATGGTCGTATAACACGAATATAAACTCCTATCTGGAGTAGAATGGTTATACGAGTCGCTTTATATTGCATAATAAGCACTTAACGTAAGGAATTCGTTCACAAAAACGCCATCCACTGTGCCGGTCAGCGAGCACAAAGACGTCTAAAAAATATAACTGTAAACACTCCGAGAAGCAGAAGCGGCATCAACATCGGCAATAGCAAGATACGTCAACAGCGTAACGTTAATTGCTCCTACTGCAATTTGAGCGCTTTTCTTGTTCATTTGACTATGTTAATTTCAGTAGTTGATTGTGACAGCAGCATTCTTGTTTCTGTATTAATACGTTCGAAATTAAGCGTTTCCTCTAGCTGTTGAAATTATCTTCAGCGTGAGCTGTTCAAAGAATTAAATGCGGAAATTAGTCTACAATTATCCTTAGACAGTAATTGTGAAGTCTAGTAACAATAATGAAAACGTCTAAACCTATAAAATATTTCATTAATTTTATTTCTTGATAGTAATAATAGAAAGACTACTTATGTGCTCATGTGGGCTTCCGCGGATGTGTGTATTATTTTATTTACGGACGTAACTTTTAATAACTGGGATGACAAGGTCTACCGAGGATTTCGGAGTGTAGAGGACCTCTCCATGTGCAAGAGGAATTCCTGTATAGTTTAAAAATAATTAGCATTAATTACTTAGTTTTCTAAGTGTCCCCAAATTACTTTACTTCAATATTTAGGCTGACAATAATTGCCACCTCTTGCCAATTCCGACTACTTTCGTTATTGGGAAATAATAAACATCTTTAAAGGATTTGAAATCATCTAATGGTGCAAACCTAAACCAGACCGCAGGTATATTTATGAATTAGTTAGTATTCGTTGCTTATTTCGTTACACTTTTCATAATTAAAATATATTCAATAGCTTGCAATTTCGCGTGGATAAACTACATTATCTTAAAAGGGAGTATCCTACCGTGCACAGTAGATATGACTAAAAGTAGGTATGTATATTAACTTGGTTCTAAACGGGGTTAAAATTTTCTCTAACTACAGTTACAGTTTTCTTGATTTCTATCAGTTAACAACGAAGACTTTTGCCAATTGTGTTTGTTAACTTTCGTGTTCTTCGGTTATAAAACCATCGTCCACGCCACTACGAGATACTTAGCTTCCACATGCACACGAGAAGTAGGCACTTTGCGAGTGGGAAAATTTTGTAGTAATTATTTTGCGCTGCACGTGCGCAAGTGACTGGCTTCTTCGGTGTCGTTTTTAAAGGATATTTGTTATACAAACTACGTCTGTTAATAATACCTCTCAACTATCTATACATATATTGACAATCACTACGCGACACGGCTGGTGCTGTTTGATATAATGATAAGATATTTACTGTTGTGGAGGACTGCTGCAACTTCTTTTCCCTGTTTCATGACGTAAAACTTTATCTTTTATTTCGGTTTTATAGTATGTTTGAATTGACCTTATAATTACTACCTAATATATTAATTGTAGGAATAAGAAAATTTGTTACGATCTAGATTTTTACATAATCTTTCAGTTTTCATCGTTGTTCTGTCGAACAAATATTTATCTAATATTTTGGAATTCATTTATGTTGTTTATTGAATATTTTATTTTTATTCAGGATCAAATTCACATTAAAATTTATTACAACTTGTTTAAGATCCTTCAAGGGTACATTTCGTTAAATTATCAAGTAATCTGTTCTCAATGAGAAGTACGTGTTGTAGGCGCAGTAATAAAAACATATTGTGACCATTTCACCCTTCGTGGTACCAATAATAGTTAATGGCCTGGACTTTCCGGTCTCTGGCGATGTACGATATTACCTGAAAAAGGATCTTTGAACACTTTTAGCACTTATAATGTCATGTTTTAAACAGCAGTCTTGTCTAAACAGCAGTATTGAACACACACCTTTTGTATAAAATATTGTATTAGTAATTAGTTTTCTCGATTAAAGTATTATTTTTGATTAGTTCGTTTAATAATCCGAAACATATCGTCGCTTACGATTAAGTTCCAGAGCGACATTATATTGCTGTACAATAAAAGAAAGCAATATTTTCCAATCGTCTTCTTTCGTTGTGTCAATTTAGGAAGAATTCGCCTTCCTAATTTGACCCTAACGAGTTGATAAATGATTATGTCAAACATTGTAGCAATATTTTAAGATTACTGCAACAAATTATGTCAGATCGGTTTCAAACATATGTGTCATAATATGACAAAAGATGTTAATAACCTTTGAGTAGGTACGTTCAATCTTTTCAGTATGCCATACTTAATATAAGACATTACCTATACAATGTGTAATCGCGCAATAGGCAACACATCCTATAGCTTTCAGCTTATTAAATAAAATTTATTTCTTCATTCTTGTTAATGCAATAAAAGTGAAAGGGAGACGATTTAAGAGATCTGTTTCTTTATTTTTTTTTACATCATTGAAGTCAACGGTTGTTGTAATGAAGCTGCGTTGCGGTCAGAAGAAGATACTGTCATGCGCCACCATAATTTAACATTCCTTAAGGACACGTTCCTTCCATAATACGGATGGTGCTGGTATGTGAGTGTACGTATACCTGTTATCATGCGCATAATCATAATTGTCATCATTCAAACATCGCGGTGCATCGGACAAAATTATTTTGCCCATCGGCCTTGCAAATGACGTGAAAATATTACCGGAAATCACCGTTCGCAACGCACAAATTATGCCTGATTTTAATAAACAATTTGTAGTATAGCACGTGTTATTGCTCACGACAGAGAATGTATATAGGCCCACCGTGCTGTTCTCAAACATCTTTATTATAGTGTTTCTATATCTTTTAAAGTCTACAGGGTGTATATCTTTTTAATTTGTTAAAGGAACCATTATAGGGCAAAACTGCGGAAATTAAAATGTTTCAATTTAGGGACTCTAAATTAAAGTTTAGGTGACATTAATATGGTTTAAGATGACTATGAAAATAATCTATAAATTTAAAAAAATCGGGACAATTTATTTATTTAACAATATAATACTACAATTGCGCTAACTCTTATTTATTTATATCTATATTCATGTATCGACTTGTTAGGAGTAATTCGATTATATTTATGTTATTTTCGAATTTTCCATATGAAACTCTTGTTGGGCCGCTTAATCTAACAATTGACTTTATAAAAGAAGGTATGTTTTGTATCGCCTCTATTCCCACATAAATTGGAAAATTGCGGTGATAAAAAGCCTAAGAGGTGTGTTGGTTATCGCAGAATTATTCCTAAATCACAGTTGTTGTTTCTACATGCCAATTACTTGTTTAAGAATGACAAATGCCCATAAACGATAGTAATTCGAAACTGGAAATATCTATTACAATAGGCTTGTTTGGTAAATTGTCTCGGTTGCAATTTTAATAAAACATTGGGCATTAAAACTGCATCATAAAATAAACTTGCTAATTATTTTACTAAAATATTGTGTTTTGTATTTATTAGCAGTTTCTCTATGAAAACTACTATTAGCTATATAGAAGATTGTAAAACAAATGTTTGCTTAGAGTTACGAAGATGTAAACAAATGTAACGCCTATTGGCCAATCTTGAGTTTACACGAATGGTTCAACTTACAGAAGTAACATTCTCAAACGAGATTCGTATTTAGTGTTCAGGTGGTTTGGTTTGTTAAGGTTGGTAAATCTAATTCTACCCCCAAATTTTTAACTTGGTACAAGCCAAAGTCGTTTTATGTTTAAGTACAATCAAGTACAGCCAGTAGAAAAACACCATGCCTCCAGTATGTGGTTGATTAGTTGATCTAAGCGCAAGTGCTCAATAATTTTACTATCGTATATTATTAATATTCCTTTGTTTATTAGTATTAGGTATACATTCAGCAATTTCAGGTTTGCAAACACCTGCAATTTATTTGATGTGTTTCACACTGAGCCTCGTAAACTTTCCTTTATAAGGGCGTTTAAAAGTCGCTTGTATTTACTGACCTGCTCCTGGTGTAGTTAGTTATTAGCATTATTAGAGGTACTCGGTTTAAGATATGCAATGGTCCAGAAATGTGTCACATTCATTATTCGCGAAAGTAATTAGGAGACTACGAACACGACTCTAATGCGGTATGAGAGAGAAATATGATTTCGGGCTCAGGTGGTGGATGAAATATGACTCGCACGTACACATAGCGGGCGATCTGTTGGGTAATATTGCGCCGGGTACAGTTAGGATTGTTTATTTGTGGTATTATTATAAAGACGTTATGCAGTATTTATGTGTCGAGATTAAGTGCACGATAGCGTACAGACCATGGATTAAATTGAGATGCAATTACATTGTTAAAAGTTTTATGTTTATGATTAGAACGGCCGGTCTGGTGGACGGACGGTCGATCGGTAAGGCGACTCGATCTATCGAGTAACCGGCTCAGCGGCCGGTAGAGCTGTTATATCGAAATCGAACCGACTAATTCGGACTCGTCAGTATCTTAAGTGGCGAAAACGACTTTTGGTCATCGGGCACTAACTGGACCCCACAAACTCCATTATAGCTATCTATCTATGAATATGATGGAATCAGTTAAGGACGTAGGTGCAATGTTTATTGAGCACATTGTCTTCCTCAATTCTCTCCAACAGGTACTTATAGGTAGAATTAGTAAATGCATAATTATATAACTTAATTTCTATTCCCACCTCTACTAAATTGATATAAAGGAAAGGTAATGTTTGTGTTTCTATTTCGGATTTAAAAAAATTATTGTTAACACTTTTAGTTTGCAGAAATATCTTAGTTGTACATTTCTTAAAATAAATCCTACAACTTCATCCTTAGAGCAGTAATAAAGTGTGAAATTATTAAAATACGACGAAATTTAAGAACAGTATGAACCTTAAACGGTAAATTGCTGGTGTACCTAACCTAACCTCATATAACTTTACCTAACCTAACCAAACCCAGCATTATAATTAGATGCAATATGTTGCTGTGAGTCCGGAAGACATTCTTTGAGTGGCCCAGTTGGTGTGTCCAGGCTTTTTAGCGATCTTAGATCATTATTATGTTTTAGTGCTCGATAACGACGTCAGGGGAAATGGGTTTTAGTGTTGGTCAGTGTGGCCGATGTTCAATCGATCTCTGCTTCCGCGTGTGTATGTGTAGCTTCATATGTTTCTAATCCTTATCGATAATACTTGTTCGTCCATAATAATTTTCTCATAATGCCGTGCGATTTTTTTTCATTTATCGAAACGATATATTGGTACCAACCTACACATTTCGATTAAAATTGTTGACTCGAATCATCAAGATTAACTATTACTCGTAACTGTATTTAGATGGGATCCTGTTCCCACATAATTTCAGGTAGCGAAATGGACTTTCTATATTAAGGATCGATAAAGACTTGACGCTACTTCTATTATTGCGTGTCTACTATAATTTTACGGGAAGGTTGAGCTGTTTAGAAGTAGGTACCTACTTATATGCCTTTAAAAATCTAATCATAATTATTATTTTACTCCCCTAATAAACGTCAAACGATTATAGCACTGGAAAGTAAGTTCCGTAGTTTTCTAACTTTTTGATGGTTCAAAAGAAACTTTTACATTTTCTTCGTACCGCCCTTTTTTTTATGGCCCATATTTACTTTAGTAATTTTTATTTTAAGATTTGGGGTAAAATAAGATAGAACTTGAGTCCATGTTTTAATTAAAAGAAAATTGTAATCTGTTATGGTTGTTTGGGGTTTAGCCTTAATGACTTGGCTGCTAATTAAACACTAAATAAAAAACTAAATAACAAACAGCAACAACAATATATTTACAACTTAACAATGAAACGACAAACGAGAATGAAAACAATGAAACGATGAAGTGCAATAGGATAAGACTCGGAGGTAGCAAAGCTGGAGACGAACTCCAGAAGTTTTGATAAGAATGATTTAAGAAACTTATAAGGGAGGAGCTAATAGTTGATAGATGAAAGTAGGGTACCAATAGGGTGGTAACAAAGCTGGAAATTTTTAGAGATAAGAAATGCTAAGAAATAGATTGTAGTACCCAACCACCGAAGAAACCCATCGTAAAATTGCAATTAAGAAGGAATGAAAGGTACAGATGTCATGCGGTTAGTTTACGAGAAATGAATTGTTAAGGAGATTATCGGAAAGTACAAGCAATAAAGTTATTTAGATATAGAAATAGAATACAAAAGAAATTGAATGTTAGATTGAAATATTTACACAAAAACACAAATTGAAATATTTACACAAAAACACAAATCACTTTTTTAGAAGTATGTGGCTATAACCGCCACAGTACCCCCCTTCCAGTGACGAAGTTACGAAAGTCCTGCTTGATAACGGTCTGGAAACCGCACACGGCGTCCAGACCGCGTTGTTCGCTGTGGTGATGATTCCGGTCGTACCTGCGCAATTGGGAGTTCCGGTAATGATGTTAGTTCCGGTCTGCCTGATGCTTCACGATGGACCGGCGTCCGCTGGACCTCGATGGTTCTTTCTTCGTCCGTGTCGTTGTCATCTAAGTCGGCTACGATGAATGCCGGTTTAAGTCTGCTTATCGAGACTTTGACGTTGTTTCCTCGAATGTTAACGACGAATGTTTTCTCGGCGCGAGAAACAACCTTGTATGGACCATGGTACGGTTGCTGGAGTAGTCCTTTTTGTCCATCGTGACGTACAAACACGTGCGTTGTCGTTGCGAGGTCCTTGAACACGAATGGTGTTCTTTCCCCATGTCTGGTACCGTCTACCGGTCGCAGCTGCTGTACATGTTGTCGCAGTTTTTGTACGAAGTCTGAAGTGGTGTTTTCTTCATGTAGCGCTTTTCCTAGGAACTCGCCGGGAAGTCGTAGGGGTTCGCCATAAACCATTTCTGCAGCCGTGGATTGTAGGTCTTCCTTCCAGGCTGCTCGTATCCCTAACATAACCGTTGGAAGGGTTTCGGTCCATTTAGCGGGACGGTGGCACTTGATCGCGGCCTTTAGTTGACGATGGAACCTCTCGACCATTCCATTGGCTTCCGGGTGGTAGGCTGTTGTTCTTAGGTGAGCCGTACCTGTCAAAGCGTTCAATTCCCTGAACAGGTGCGACTCGAATTGTCTTCCCTGGTCTGTGGTAATGCGAAGTGGAGTCCCGAAACGCGCTATCCAGTGATGGTAAAAATTTTGGGCGACGGTGACGGCTTCCTGGTCCTCCATTGGGATGGCTTCCGGCCAACGGGAAAAGCGGTCTACGCACGTCAATAAGTAGCGGTAGCCATCGCAATACGGCATTACTACTATATCGACGTGTATGTGTTCAAAACGAGTTGACGGCGGCGCGAAAGTTCCTGGGACGGTTGACACGTGTCTAGTTACCTTTGACCTTTGACATTCGATACAATTTTTGGCCATTTCGCGGCAGTCCTTCCTGATAGATGGCCATATGTAGCGAGCGGTCACTAGTTTTATCGATGCCTTCGCACCTGGATGGGATAAGCCGTGTACCTTGTTGAAGATGGCCTGGCGAAACTTCGTAGGAATGAAGGGGCGCGCTGTAGATGTAGAAACGTCGCAAACCAGTGAGATGTTAGTACCAGGCATTCTAATAAGTTTGAGCTGCAGGTTACAGTTCTTGTTTCTCTCTAACGATGCAAGCTCTTCGTCTGTTTGCTGTGCTGCGGCCAATTCCTCCAGGTCCATCGCGAGCGTGACATCTTCAATGCGTGAGAGAGCGTCCGCGACCACGTTGTCCTCTCCCGGAAGGTGGCGGATATCCGTTGAAAATTGGCCGATAAAATCCAGGTAGCGGAATTGTCGTGGCGTGCATGCGCTATCCTTCTTTTCGAATGCGTACGTGATCGGTTTGTGATCAGTGTAGATTGCGAAGGTTCTGGCCTCTACCATGTGACGAAACTGTTTCACTGCATCGTAAATTGCCAGCAGTTCCCTGTCGTAGGCGGCGTATTTCCGTTCTGATGATTTTAACTTCCGGGAAAAGAAGGATAACGACTGCCAGGCTCCGTCAACAAATTGTTGTAGTACCGCTCCTATTGCGGTATTCGACGCGTCGCAGAAAATCGCCAGCGGTGCGTCTGATACTGGGTGCGCGAGAAGCGTCGCGGTTGCCAAGCCGTTCTTGGTGTCGTCGAATGCTGCGATCGCTTCCGGTGTCCACGTAATTGTTGCCTTGCCTTTAACGTCGCCTTTTAGCAGGTCGTTGAGGGGTGCCTGTAGACTTGCGGCCCTAGGTACGAATCTCCGGTAAAAATTCACCATTCCTAGGAACTGCCGGAGTCCTTTGACGGTGGTTGGACGAGCGAGAGATGTTATCGCCTCGACTTTTTCGGGAAGTGGTGCCGTGCCCTTGCTGTTGACGAGGTATCCTAGGAATTTAACCTCGGGTTTTCCAAACTTGCACTTCGCCGGGTTGATTACGACACCGTAGTCCTGAAGGCGGCGGAATAGGATTTCCAGGTGGATTAAATGTTCGTCGGCCGTGGTTGACGCCACCAATATGTCGTCGATATACGCGTAACAGAAGTCCAGGCCGCGTAGTACTTCATCAATGAAGCGCTGGAACGTCTGTGCCGCGTTGCGTAGACCGAACGACATAAAGGGGAATTCGTATAGTCCGAAGGGAGTGGCTATTGCCGTTTTCCCGATGTCCTCTGCGGCAACCGGGATCTGATGGTAGGCCTTAACCAAATCGATTGTTGAAAACACGATGTTTCCCGCAAGCGTTTGCGAAAAGTCGTGTATGTGGCGGACTGGATACCGATCTGGTACGGTCCGCGCGTTGAGGCCTCTGTAGTCGCCGCATGGACGCCATTCGTCGCCTTCCTTCGGGACCATATGGAGCGGAGACGACCAACAGCTTTGGGATGGCCTGACGGTTCCTAACTTAAGCATGGCGTCGAATTCTCGTTTGGCAGCCTGTAGGCGATCTGGGGCGAGCCGTCGGGGTTTGTGCGCCACAGGTGGTCCTGGCGTCGTCCTGATGTGGTGCTGAGTGTTGTGTTTTACCATACCGGTTCCATTTGGGCGTGCGACGTCCGGGAATTTTGCGAGAAGGTCTAAGTACGGCGACGATCCGTTGATAATTTTGACGGTTGGTACGGTATTGTCAGCTGTTTGGCCCTGTGTTGTTATTTTGGTGGTGCCGTCGATGAGCTTTCGGTTCTTAGAGTCCACTAATAAATCGAAATGTGCCAAAAAATCGATACCAAGGATCGGCCTGTTGACATCTGCAACCACGAACCTCCAGGTGAACTCCCTCCGGAGTCCCAAGTTTAGAGTCCTTGTTGTCGTGCCGTAGGTTGTAATCGGCGTCCCATTCGCCGCGGAAAGTTGGTAACTGCTCCTTTCTCGGGGCTGTCGGAGTTGGGAACGCGGAAAAACGCACAAATCGGCGCCAGTGTCTACCAAAAATAATGTTTTGGTGTTGAGGTCTTTCACTAGGATGCGGCGGGAAGTTGTAGGCCTAGGGTCGTCTGCCGCCATTAACGACTGGCCGTTAAGTTTTCCGCACTCGCGAACTTGCACGGTTGTTTGCACTTTATCGCTCGATTACCGAATTGTTCGTGATACCAACACATGCCGTCACCTGCGTATCGTCCGCGCGATTTTGATCTGCCACGTGAGTTCGATCGCCCGCGAAAACGCGACCGTTCGTGCGCACCTGAAGAGTTCATCGTTCGAAACTGGTTCGATCGCAGTTCTGAAATTTCTGCGCGGAGGTTAGCGATTTCCTGCTGCCAGGCGTTACTCATGTCCATCCGCATCTGACGTAATTGTTCCGCGAGTATGTGAGCTATTGATGACGGTGTATCACTTACTGCGGCTGATGTTGCTGTTGCTGCGGCGATTGTCGGCTTCCCTAGAGATAGATTCATTACTTTATCCGCTAGGTCTGCCACGTCCTCCAAGGAACTGTTGTCTTGTGCAGCTAGTATTGGCTGGATACAGGGCGGAAGTCGGTTGAACCATATGGCTCGGATGATATTATCGGGAACCGCTGCACCCGCGAGGCCTTTTAGGTGCCGCAAAAATTGCGACGGCTTGCGATCACCCAATTCTTCGTTTTCGAGAAAACGGCGAGTCTTTTCTTCTTGCGAAGCGCTGAGTCGTTTTATTAGTTCCGTTTTGAGCAATGTGTAAGAATTATCGCTTGGAGTTGCCACCACTAACTCGCGAACCTCTGATGCCACTCGCGATTCGAGACTTTGCGCCACTATCTCGAACTTTTTTAAGTTTGATGATATCCCGGCACTCGCGAAACCTAGTTCTACTTGAGAGAACCACAGTTCTGGATCGGCGTAATTAAAAGGTGGTAAGGACATTCTCGTGTTTCTTTGACCGAGCGCCGATTGTAACGCACTTAAAATACTGGTTTCTTTAGCTGTGGGTTGAGCCATTATCACGAAAAAAAAAAAAAAACTAACGCACACGGGAAGAAAAAACAAAATACGCTAGGTAGGTACTTAACTTGGACAGTTTTTTGCACTCCCACGAATTTTTTTTCACTGTCGAACTTTGGTCACTTTTCGCCGAATAACTGTTTTTCGCGATTTATAACCAAAACGCACTTTTTTGACAAACGTCGGGGTCACCACTTTAGTTGTTTGGGGTTTAGCCTTAATGACTTGGCTGCTAATTAAACACTAAATAAAAAACTAAATAACAAACAGCAACAACAATATATTTACAACTTAACAATGAAACGACAAACGAGAATGAAAACAATGAAACGATGAAGTGCAATAGGATAAGACTCGGAGGTAGCAAAGCTGGAGACGAACTCCAGAAGTTTTGATAAGAATGATTTAAGAAACTTATAAGGGAGGAGCTAATAGTTGATAGATGAAAGTAGGGTACCAATAGGGTGGTAACAAAGCTGGAAATTTTTAGAGATAAGAAATGCTAAGAAATAGATTGTAGTACCCAACCACCGAAGAAACCCATCGTAAAATTGCAATTAAGAAGGAATGAAAGGTACAGATGTCATGCGGTTAGTTTACGAGAAATGAATTGTTAAGGAGATTATCGGAAAGTACAAGCAATAAAGTTATTTAGATATAGAAATAGAATACAAAAGAAATTGAATGTTAGATTGAAATATTTACACAAAAACACAAATTGAAATATTTACACAAAAACACAAATCACTTTTTTAGAAGTATGTGGCTATAACCGCCACACTGTTATGGAATCTTCTCTGTGTATAAGCCAAACCAATATTTTGATTGCTTTGAATTTGAAGGTTAGGTTAGGTTAAAGGGTTTACTTAATAGTAGTATGTGTCCTACGAGATAAGAACATAAAACACAAGAAGCTAAGTATCTTAGAATATACCTAGAAAATCATTAGAAAAGCATTAAAACATGAATTAGGAAATTATTCAAGTACCACTTTTCTTTTGAAATCCAAAATTCGAAGTAAAATTGCCTACCCATTTCAAAATTTTATAAAATTTCAAGTGAATTGAAATATAATTATTTTATTTTTTTTTGTTATTTAATAATACATTACTGTAGGTATTCATGTTTGGTACACTTTTAAAAAAATTTAAACAAATGCCCTGCAGTAATATACCTACTTATTGTACAGAAAAATTAATCACTTTTTTGTGCCAATCAAGTTTCTCGTTTTTATCTTTTTTTCAGTTCAATTAAACAACAATCAGTTCTGCATCGCATGTTCGTTATGTATGACTGAAATGCACATAATAATACATTAATAGTGCCCGCAATAATAATAATAATAGTTATAATACACTTACAAGAAAGCGTAGTCAAACAAAGATAGGCATTTATTAGTAACCTTGTGTCAACTATAGTCTTACCTCAAGAACCTACGATTATTTTGACAGTATTGATCGGGTGTTGCAGATATGTGAATAATTCAATAATAAGCTACTTTGCATAATAATTCGTCAATGACTTTCCCATTAAGTGCACGCGTTATTGAGTTGATATCGTTACTGTTAAGGACACAAGGTTGTACTTTGGATTATATTAAGAGAGATAGAGAAAACTATACAGTGTGCTCTATTGATCATAAGTATCAAAATATGTAATATAAATATACACAGGACATATGAATAATAATAAAGGGTTATTATACTCAATAATACTCAGGCTTGATATGTGTAGATCTAATCAATTTGGATTCACAATCGATCATACTTTATTGACGGAGCAATAGGTTGTTAATATACCAAAAGTGCAGTGTTGATTTGCAAATTTCTTTTTCCATCTTTTATTAGAGCAGATGGCAGAACGATTCCATTGTTAGTATCTGATAGTTTTGTTTTACATAAATGTACCGTTACATTGATACAATTTCGTTTCATGCTGGGTTTTGCTTTATTGTTTCGTCGGTTTGTTATACCATACCTTCAAGTTCGATTGTCCGATGATAACGACATTTGAATACTTTTAGCCAGCTTGATCGACAGGTACATCGCTTGTCGAACGATTGGAAACTTTGTCGACGACAGGACAATAGAACTCGAAAATTATTAATTGTCTAAAAACAAATATCCTGCATATTAATTGGTATCAATCCATTTAGTTTCGTTTAATAACTAGATAGGTATGATGTGACGGCTTTCTCACTGACCCCCACTTCGTTACTCGTAACAACTCCATCTTAAACTTTGTTGTACAAACCTCCATGGATATTTTTGAGTTCTTTTAAAAATGTTTGTGTTACGAATCTTTCCGAAAGCTTCCTGAAATTTCTTTTATCGCACTAGCTTTGTGGGTCGCCTATGTATGATTTACGACTATCGGCTGTCGGCTATGAAAGAAGTCCCAATATCGATTGCTATCTGATAGCAAAACTATAAAACAATGTTAGATTCTCTTTTTCGCTTAACAAGATCTACTATCCTTTCGATTCTTTAAAAATGGCGCACAAGTGCATAAAATAAAATTTTTAGAAGTAAAGCAAAATTTCATATTTATACTCAAGCTTTAATTCGATTCAAATCTGTCATGGAACATTTACTAGATTATTAGAGTGAATAGATGGGTTAGTGATAAATGTCTTATCTCTATAGGTATAATTGGATACCTATATAAAATTGCTACAAGCGATAACAGGCCCAATTAGAATCACCCCTTGTTACGTCTCGCCTCAAACATAAATCACCAGATTGGGAAGTGAAGCAATGCACTACAATTAATTTATAATTTGTTGAAAACGAAAAACAATTTCTTATAAAAGGGTGTTCTACGTATTATTATTTTTTTTAATCGAAATAGTTTTAATCACTTTTAATCAAAGGCAATTAACCCTTTAAATTACAAATAATTCATTAATACTTATGTTTTATTTAATGAATTAATTCTTCAAATGTATTTTTATTAATCAAGATAAATTACTATTTCAGTCCAAAAGGCTCGTAATATTTTACAATCTGCAAAATATTACTTGTTATGTTGTTTGTTTGTACTACCTTTATGTCGGAACTTTCATGTATCGGGCAGTGCATTTCGTCTATTGTTTAGTTTATGTGCATCTAAAAAGGAAACTTATTAACCTCCTTCTGTCGTCGATCTATTTCTTTCGAATACGAAATGGTTCTCAGGGATATTTATGTTACCATTATGTCTCCTTGTTACATATAGGTACTGTTTCGAATGATCGTACTGATTGCTGTCGCCAATTCTCAGCCGAATTTGAGTTTAATTGGGCACTTATAAATACATAAAGATGCAAATGATTATCTCGATAAGGTGTCAGAATAATGGCACTACGACAATAGCAACAATGTTAAACAATTTACAAGTCATTGTGCAAACGAACGACAGACTTAGTATCTATCGGAGACGCGTGGTTGAATGGTGTGTATTTAGAGAACATGTTTTCATGTATTGTTCTTTGAGTTTATGATCGGAAAGAATGCGACAATCGATCAAATTGATTTATTAATCCGGAATTTGTGAACTCTTATTACAATTTCAAAACCAAACTTTACATAACTTAACCAAGATTATGGTTTTTACTATATACTTACCTACTAGGTACTACAATAATGTATTTATTATACTTATGAAAATGCATAATTTTCAGGCAACAATATCATGTAGGTACCATAAAGTTTCTGTGGCTAAACGTTACTTATGTATGAGGAGAGGTTTGAATGTATTTAGTATGCGATAGATCACTGATAATTATAGGAGAAGGCAGAATCCAAAAAAATTGTACCTGCCTAGGTATAACATGGGAGAAATTTGTATATTTTTGTAACCATCCAAGAAAGTTACTACAATGAAAGTTTTGTTCCTATGAAAGACCCTTGTACGTGAATCGGAAAGGATTTTGTGCTTTATTACACAGTTTGTTGTCGTACCTCTTCGTTTAAATTAGTTAAAGAACGGATCGTATAATAAAATAGACACGAACGAATATAATTTATCATATCGCACAATTTGACATGTTCAGTGAGCGTGCGGCTCGTATAAATGTCTCTTAAATTAAGAGTCTGTATGCATACTAAGCGTATAAGCGTACATATGTAAGTGCATTGCATTCAATTAAAAGCCTGTTGCACGTACGTTACAATGGATAGAATGATAGTAAGTAACATATGTGTGCACCCCGGAACTTGTACGTGTCCGTTTAATATTATTATCATTGTTACTATTGAACACCTTTGATTTAAATTATTATTTAAAAGACAGGAAATTGATTCAGAATAATAACACTCTTGTGGTTGAGATAAATTTAGGCACTGCTGTCCTGCTACAGATTCTTCTGATATTTTTGGATCGTGTAGGCAAATACTGTTACAGTAAAATAGCTTCTCTTCGTTTATGTTTCCTTGATCATCCCGTTGTCTATTCCCACGATTCATGACGGAGTCAGAAGAGAACTTTCCTTCTTGTCCATTGCTTTTCATTAGAGTGTAGCTGGTGGGAAGGAAAATAGTCCGAGTTGTTGTTCAGCAAAGGTCAAATGTTCTTCAGTCTCATGGTCTTGTAATTAGATCAAATCTTATAACCTTTTGAAAAGACGTCACATAAATTTAGGCGTCCCATGCACTGGTCCGGATTCTTCTGTTCCTTTTAGATCTTGTAGGAAAATGCTGTTACATTAAAATGCCTTTCTATTCATTTGTATTTCCTTAATCATCCCATTGCCCAAAGAAGACTGAAAAAACTTTGGGGGTTGTTGTAGAACGAACAAAATAGCTCAAACCCCAACGCCAAAACACGACACTTTAGTTGTCCGAAGCACTTTTCGGTAACAAAGTTACCTTCTTCAGGGACTGAAGTGAACTTCTATCCCATTCTCCACCCTTATGATTCCTGAAGGAGCCAGAAGAGTACTTATAAAGATTTTTTTTTGAGTGTTGTTCAGCATAGTGTCCTCGGCCTTTTAGATTTTCACTGTCTTGTAGCTAGATCATATCTTATTCTTTAACTTTTGAGAAGGTGTCATTTATAGGCACATTCTGCCCTTGTCCAGGCTCCTTTCCGAATGATCCTTAAGAGTACTTTCCACCTTTCCCATCATTTTCACTAGCAAAAGCTGGTGAGAAGGAAAATTGTTCGAGTGGTAGGTCAGTAGGATGATATCTATGTCATGTAGTTTAGGTTTCAGGTTTTCATGAGCCGTGAGATGATGCACAAAATGTGCGATAGGCGGAACTTGAGTTGAAACATTTACATAATATAAGGCGGACTTAAGTCTCTTCACATCTTACGATTAAAGCTCATGACATTCTGAAATGCCTCTACCATCAAGATCTCTTCCTTGGTCATTTATAATAGTGTGTAGGTACTTATGTACCTATTAGTAGTTTATAGTTAAGAATTTCTAAGTAAATCAACATATCGAATAGTTCTATCTACACGTTTATATCTTTAACAAGATGAATATTAATTAGTGTCTTCAATAAAAAAAACTGGAATAATCTCAGGACTACCTAAGGTATAGTGTTTCTGCGCTGCAGTTTTCCTCAACGTCACACTGCACTGACATAAGAGAGAGACCTTCATTGATCCGTATCTGCGTGTAAGTGTATGTTTGTGGATTTACAAAATCGAATAGTCATATATTAAACTGTTGACAGTAAGGAGTGTAACGTAAACTCGTGCATATAGGTACATAAATGTATCAGGACATGTTTACAGGCTTCTTTGGTGAGCTCAGTGAAATCAGATGCTTACAGAGGTAGATCGGACAAGTAAATTTTATGATATGGTCGTTATATTTAAATAATAACGTATGTGTAGGCAATGTTCACCAATACACACGTACATATGCGTACCTTCTACCTTTGCATAGAATGATGATATTCAGGTTGCTCAGGCATAATTGGACGTGATATCTACATCCTGGTTTGCAACAACATATACCTACCAGTCGCCATATATCATACCATTTTTGATATACATTCATAGGTACTTAATAAAACCATAAATGATTTTTATATTTGAAAAAGGACAAGCATTTGTGTATTCACTCTCTACTTTTTGCAGTTTTATTTATGAAATGCAAAAAATTGTCTAAAAATCCCAAAGAAATTCATAAAACTCAACTTTCCATGCTTGTTCTACTGAAAAATCAATGAATACTAACTATGCTCAACTAATATACTGTAGAACCAAGTGTTCTGATCAAGAACTTCACAAAACTCAACTTTCCGTGCTTGTGCTATTGCAGAATCAACGAATACTCAATATAAGGACTTTAAGTACAAGACGTTTCATCAATGTCACAAAGATTTTTAATTTTGCCTAACAGTTTAAATGAGTCATAAAATTCAACTTTCCATACTTATTCTGTAGGTGATTTAACGAGCACTTAATTCAACTAATAAAGACTTTAAAGCCAAGTCTTTTTATCAACGTCTCAAAGATTTTTAATTGTGTCTAAAAATTCAAAGAAATGTCATAAAATGTAACTTGTCATGCTTATTCTGCTGGAGAATTAACGACTACTCACTTCAACTAATAAAGACTTTGTGCCCAAGTCTTTTCAACAAGTATTCAACGATTTTTAATTCTGTCTAAAAATCCAAAAGAAATTCATAAAACTCAACTTTCTATTCCCGTTCTGCTACAAAATCAATGAATAGTGACTAAATTGTTCAACTAATGTACTCTAGGACCATGTCTTCTGATCAAGGACTAAAAGACATTTGAATTACAATGCCGTGAGGAAATAGTCAGTTTTTCAATTAATGTGTATTATGCAATTCTGCAGCCCCTATGTGATATTAGGCCGCCGTATCGAACGCTGGCCAGAAATCGCCGGTTTTTCGATTGTTAATGAAACTACTGGAAGTATGTATTTATGTATGTCAGTGGTGGCTGCATTTTATATAATATGCAAATGCATTTTGCGAGATGCAGACGACAATCGGCGATAATACCTACTTACTGTAACAAACGCACGTCATCGATCAACGCCGCCTGGGACCCGAGCACTCCAGTTCCGTGACCATGTTGTAATCGTAAACACCGAACAACTCGATCAACTGACACTTTCCCTTACCACGGCTACAAACGACGACACTTATTATTGCAACAACTCGATTGCTATTATTATAACAAGAGGGAATTCGAATAAAAAAAAAGTAGGTGTGATTTTGCACTGATTGAATCTACGATCTACGTTGTCTTTGAAAATTATGTTCTATTAATGGACATTTGTTGACCGGCCAATACGGACTTATCGGATAAAAAATGCAAGATGTAATGAATATTAAATGAGTCTATTTTAACGCCATGACTATCGAAAGGTGCCAACTTACGCCTACGAGTGAACAGGCGCTGAACTTAAATGCATCCCGCGCCCTAAGGAAGTAAAAACAGTATTTTAGTTTAGAAAACAATAGTATTGTGTTGTTCTAACACCCGAGTATATTATACGAGCTGTTTGCATGTCATATCTATATCTGTATGCAAAATCTTGCATACCTACCTCACTTACATTATTAGATTTATCAGTTAGTACCATTTGCATTGTTGTTTATTTTTTATCGATCGATTTATATAATCGTTTTTTATAATGAATTAACAACAACAATTGCCTTTTTTGCATACTTTAATTTTATTTATTGAAAACAACGAGCAGTTGAAACATTCAAATTGTCATTCCTATTAATCAGATTCTTGAATTCTAATGTGTTTCACCTCCTTGAATCCTTTGACTGGATAAATCAAAGTGAAGTTATCTTGTTTTTCAATCCGTACGATGTCATGCACACGTTTTGTGGGCTTTATAGCAAATCTAGAAGGAATCGTAATGTGAAGTAGATTGTCTTGGGAATTTGGTTGTGATACTCATTGAATTTAATCCTTTAGATCACTTTAACTATTTATGTACAAAATTTCAAAGACCAAGAGGAGAGTATAACATAAATTGTCCCTATAGCCATCAATGACCTTTTAAGACCCCTAAACATAAAACTTTGAAAATTCCAATTCCTTAACAAGTTTACCCCTTTATAAAACTTTAAATTGCAACTTGCTGAGAAACCAATAGAAATTCTCGTAAGGGAATTGTCAAGAAATTATTGTATATAAATTATAACACCAATTATATTCAATAATTCTTTCTGACACTTCCACCATCTACTCATAACAGTTTGTACGATATAATAAGATTTGCAACTTATTTTACTTGTCCACTTAACAATACGATGAGTGTCCTGGAATAGTAATGCAAATCCAAATCCTTTTCCGTCACTAATGTATATTGTTGTTAACTTTAAACATTTTGTTTGAATTAAGTGACAATCGAGATAATAACTATTGCGGTAATTAATCAATCGCGTTGATTAAACATTGAAACAGAGAAAGCAATTAATAAATCAGGCTCTGATCGTATTAACTCGTTACGTAAACCGTTGCCTGAGAGGTCTCGTTACCTACCTGTACCTGTACACACTACATACATGTGTAAATATGTAATTGTTAATCTGCGTATGTATTTACTGTAGGTACATGTTTGAGTACTCATATGTATGTATATATGTATGTACACATGCTATGTACACCTGCAAATTTTCTCAGTCGACATTACGTCGTCAATTTATATGACTTCACGTGCCGTTTATAAGCTTTTAATAACCGTTTGTTGCTTTCTAAATTGTTATAAAAACTTTCTCGAATTAATGTAAATATAAGGTAATAAAGTAACAGTAAAACTGGGGTAAAATGGAATACGCTTGTGATATCACGACTTAATCGGTAATAATAAACTTATTAAGTAACCGATCACAATTAAATATTGAGACGAGTAATAAAGTGCAAGTCAATCTCTAAAATATTGCATATAATAACGTGTTCCTGTTCAGCTGCAAATTGTAGAAACATTGGCCTCAAAATTCAGTCATTGAAGCGTGTCCGTCTGGATGTCAATCAATAATATAATTATAATGACAGTAGATGTTTATCTAATCAGGCAAATTATGACAATGACAAAAATAGATCACATTTTTTTCTTTTTCGAAAATATGGGTACTAGGTTGTATTTGTGTAATCTTCAGTTTGAAGGCGCTATAAAAGATATGAAGATCTATTATTAAATTAATGTAGTTCACCTGTTGTAGCATTATGTACTATAAATTAACAGTAATTTGAACTAAATAGATTTTATCGTAATTGGGACTGTATTTGTTCATACACATAACATCTAATTTTCTTCAAGTGACGGCTCCGACAATAAAACTTTCGAGAGACTAACATCGGCACTCAAAAAGAGGACTGTCACTTAATTTCGGTACCTAAAACGTCATTACGGTATTATTACTTACATATAATAATCTCAGACTTTCGGAATTCAATGTCACTATTTTGTTATGACGGAGCTACAACGTTTCGATTGGTGTTACATCTTCTGTCCAGTCGTCATCCGGTAAATAAAGCGGTTTTTATATACAGACATGATTACTTATTGATTAACCAGATGTGACGTCACAATCGTTTAATTAATCATGTCTCCGTATACAGGGCTTTTCAAGTTGATCGGCTATTAGAAGTATATGAATTAGTAGAAGGAATTCAATTCTGAAACTTGGGCTCATTTGGTAATTGTTTATGCTGCTTCTTTTAAAAATATTTTCAAGTTCGATTTACATCCGGTTATACCGAAAGTCGATACCAACTTTGTTATTTTAAATGGAATGGTATATTTTTTACGCTAAATTCGAATAAAACGTGTAATTCTAAGGTAAGTTTGATAACCAACTTGTACACCTATGACGATCGGTTTCTGAGTTAATTTAATTTATCGAAAAAAAATCGCAACCGCAACCCAAATTATAAAAAATCATAACTTCCACAAAATACGACTTAGAGTGTTGAAATTTTTACTAGTAATAGCTGAATATTAGTGCTAACGCCTTAAAAAATTGAATTAAATAATTTATACAGGGCGTTCAAAATAAAATTCTAAAATTGAAAAACTTCAAACACGAATTACCTCGTTTTTTCAAATGGCACCTACTATTGTTTATTTTTTCAATCGATTCCTTTTTTTATCATCTTTCGATCTATATGGATACTTCCTATTTTATTTGAAAATTTTGGAATAATTTGGAATTATTACTTAAAATAGGAAGTATCCATATAGATCGAAAGAGCATAAAAAAATAAATCGATTGAAAAAATAAACAATAGAAGGTGCCATTTGAAAAAACGAGGTAATTCGTGTTTGAAGTTTTTCAATTTTAGAATTTTATTTTGAACGCCCTGTTTTTCAATTTTTCAACAGTCTAAGTCGTATTTTGTGGAAGTTATGATTTTTTATAATTTGGGTTGCGGTAGCGATTTTTTTTCTATAAATTAAATTAACTCAGAAACCGATCGTCATAGGTGTACAAGTTGGTTATCAAACTTACCTTAGAATTACACGTTTTATTCGAATTCAGCGTAAAAAATATACCATTCAATTTAAAATAACAAAGTTGGTATCGACTTTCGGTATAACCGGATGTAAATCGAACTTGAAAATATTTTTAAAAGAAGCGGCATAAACAATAACCAAATGAGCCCAAGTTTCAGAATTGAATTCCTTCTACTAATTCATATACTTCTAATAGCCCATCAACTTGAAAAACCCTGTATAAACTTCGTAATTTTTAAATATAATATGTAACATCAGTTGAAACGTTAAAACCCCATTACAAAATAAAGATGTGGAAGTCCGAAAGTGTGCGATTATTTTTTAATACAACCGTGTCTACAACTTTTAAACAAACGTTCATTACTTTTTAAAAACCAAGCTTATAAAAGTTTTCAAACTATTTTGAACTTTCCACGCACAATTGGTTTACAGAACCCAAAACGTGTTTGTTTGAACGGTGCCATAAAAGACAATTCCAACTATGTAGACTTTGACACTTAATGACGGTTATATTTCCCTGGCCGCCACTATGTGAAAATTGGATATAGCTACTTTATTTTATACCTTGAAGGTAAATTTTGAACATACATACCTTAAATTCCCTTCAGATGTACCATATGTAAATAAAAAAGGAAAATGGAATATGGTAGTACCTACCGTATATGGTAGGACAATGTCGAGATGGATACACTGTGCAGTGGTCATTAAGTAAGATAAAGTCCGTCCTAGTTCAAACAATAAAGAACCACTTTACAAATAGCTACATACATATAGTTGTAATATGTCAGGCATGTGAGGCAAAGTGAAACCTAATGGAAGTCTTATTAACGCGGAATATGGCGCGTCTTTGGAGATAAATCGCGTTGATTTTTGCCATTAGCGTGGCGGCGAGTGGCTCGCTGGCAAAGCGCGTGATTGTTTGCAGGTGCGAACGGTTGTTAGTCGCCTTCAAACACGGAATAAATTGCGATGATGGATTGCATTAGCGAAATTACTGTCGTGTAGGTAAATTGGATAATACAAGGAAGCGCTTGGTATTCGTCCAAGTGGAGCAAGTGCCGCGTTCTCTGTGGCACTTGCAACTGCCGTATCGAATTGTCGAAGATCGACGATCAGTTTCTTATATTACACTAATAAGTAACAAGTTATTTATTAATAACCGTAACTATGTTTTCAAATACTATTAGTTGACATTGTTGTATTCAAAAGATAAGGGCCTATAAAACGAAGGAAATTTAATACAAGTGAAATCAGTACAGTAAAAATAATTCTAGTTGATGTTAATACGTAACATAGGACATACATGTCTATGTTTCTTCTTTGTGACAATATTCATACCTTCTCTTGATTCTCAAACTTGACTAAAAGAACTTAATTTGCGAAAAATTGTCAATCTGACGCTGAATGACAAGAAGAATATTGGAAAATTTTTCTTCAGGATACTCATGAAATGTATGAGAATTCACGAAGGACACAAATATTGACTAATTGAAAAAAATACGATTTTGATTTATATTTTATTACACCTTGTATATTAACGAAAAATTGAGAGCAACATAATTTACATTTTCAGTCCTGCAAGATGTTTAAGACGAATTAACTTTCCAATACAAAATGTTTAAAAACGATTATGCACAATAATATTATTGTATCTCCCACTAGTTACTAACAGCGCCTTTGACTTGAACCGCGTGGATTAAGCTTTTTTCTGGACTATTAAATATTTAGCGTCTTTAAACTTAATATTAATAAAAATATTAACTAATAAAAAAAACACTAACAATAAAAATAACAATTTATGTACAGAGATGAATAACGAATAAATGAAGATGTATATACAATAACAAAGATGCTAGATGCAAACAGATAGACAAGCAAGTAACAAAATTTCAAACACAAGAGTAGTGGAAATAAAACAACAAAGACAACAAAATAAACATAAACAATGTAGCCAACTTACTGATTCAGGAGTGAAGCGTAGAATGTCTATAGAAAGGAAAAAAAACTTTTGGGTGTTTCATTCCCACCAATATTGGTGGGCGGGCTGTCCCCCCCCCCCCGACCTACACTCTAGTGCAAATTCAGAGGGGTAGGGCGGAAGGCCCTCTTCAGCCTCCTTCAGGAATCGTGGGAACGGGTGGGTGGTGGTGTGGGGGAAGAAAGATGAGACGGACGAAATGAAGACAGAAGAGAAGTGAAAGACTATCTATGGAATATTAACTATCCCAGCATTTGCCTAAATGATCCAAGGAAACCACAGAAAAACTTGGACCAGAGTAGTCGGCCCCGGAATCGAACCGGTGACCTCCCGAATGCTAAACAATGATCTAGACCACTAGCCCATGCCGCTCGGTATAGAAAGGAAATTTAGAGGGTATTTATACAAAAGGGTTGTTAGTAAAATAGATGTGATAGAAAGAAAACTAGTAAGAGTAAGGATGATGACACTGGTTGTATAAATACGTAGAATTGAATAGATAGGAAAGTACAGAATTCAAGAGAAAGCAATTAAGGGTAAAACCAGCTATTAGTAAGGGGTGCATGCAGGTACAGGTGAGTGTGAAATTCTAGGTGAAAGTAGTAATAGCGATAGTGGAACAATAGAAAGGAAACAAAGGCATGCACAAGATAATAAGTTCATTGAAGTGATATTTACAAAAGTAAGAAATATAAATGTACAAACTATTTACAAAAAATTAAAAATATTGCTTTGCCACAAATATTAATTAGTCAACGTTCTCCGCCAGAATTTGATGTGTATGAGTCATTTTTTTTTTTTAATAATATTGCCCTTCTTTTTTCTTCACTTCATCCCAGATTTGGTAAAAATAATTTTTCCAATATACGGAGAAATTAAATTAGCAAATGTTTGGTTAAACTGCAATTATTCTATTTTTTTTAATGTTTATTTTTATTAGTATGCAAGAAAGCTGAATCAAATCGATTTTAAGGTTATTAGCTTGGGCTTTCCTGATGAAGCTTATTTAACGCAAAATTTTAGGAAGTCAGATGAATTGTTTTCGTGTTGACTATTTTAATTGAAACTAAAAATTACCTACTTATATACTTTTTTCATTTAGTTGTCTGTTATATCTAAACTTAAATTAAGTAGTTTCGTCTTTAATATGTAAGAAAATACTGCTGTTATTATAGGTTGCTAAAAAGTAAAAGGTCTTGAAGTTTTCACCTGAAACAGCCATTTCATAGAATATTTTGAGACCCCTAAAACACAGCTTCATAAAGTTTAATATCAGACTCCCTCTTTTTGATATGATTTTGAAACAAGCAAAATAACAGTAATAACTATCGATTGCGGAGAATAGCCATGCTTGTCAATTTATCGGTTAATTTTCCAGGAATTGGTTACACAACGAGAGCTGAAACTCTAAGGAATAATAATAAATCGTAAACGAATACAATTCGCATTGCTTTTTTTCATTAAAACGATCGTGATCAGTATTGTATTTGTTATGTAACGTTTTGCAATACTTAATTATCGCCAACATTGCCGTCATTAATATCGTACTAAATGGAAATACTGTAATATAATTTTAAATTTTCGAAAATTTTAAACCACGTATCATTATTGCTTAAATTAGTTATTTATTCATAATGCACATGCACACACAATTTAAAAGATAGTTGACAAAAATAACAATATAACTATTTATATAGATTAAATTCGTATAACTTATTTTATGAAAATTCAGTTTTTTTCTTCCTTGATCGAAAAATTCCAAAATTTCCTACAAAAGGATTAACGCTTTCGCATTTTCTAAAAACAAATTGTAATTTTTCGGAATAATTATTAATTTTTGTGACGGACTATAGATTTGTATGCAACTGGGATTCAAATTCTACTTTATAAAGAATTCCAGGTCATTTTTGAGCCGAGTGACTTTTGAAAAGATACGAAAAAGAATGCGAGAGCAACACGCGCCATTGTTCTTCGCCTATAAATTTCCAGAAACAATGAAAACCTTTGAACTAACCCGCGACACACGACTTGGAAATGGCAGTTTCGATGATAAGGCCGAATTGTATCGACATAATTACTTGCCACGAACAATTTCTCTTACGACCCGAACGAAAATTGACGTAGAGAAGAGTATCAATATGCCTCGATAAAAATCAGTATCGAGAACAATGACGGACCATAATTATGTAGAAAACAAAGGCACATTAAATCGTATCGAAAATAAGTCATTATATACCTACGAGGCCTTAATTTGGGGTTTGACCGGCTCAATTTGCTAACGCATTATTTTCTCTCTAACAAATTGCTAGAAATTAACGAAATGGCATCTTAAATTTACTTATTCTTCGATACGTCAATAACTTAATAAGTTTTCCAAAATTCTTATTGTGAAGGAGAAAGTTACTTTAGAATTGGATCATTAGTAAAAGAAAACTTTTGTACAGGTATTGCAGGATCTTATGAGTCTCGACCGTGAGATTTTAAAACACTACAGTTTCCTGATTAGGTATTTCAAATATTTGTTAATAACTAGTATAAACTAGGTTAAGTATATTTCTAAATCAAATTAGATATTGATGTCTAAATTTAAAATTCTGTTTTAAATTAATGAGTTATCTCAACAGTTTTACATAATTATAATTTTCTTATTGGATTTCCACACCCTAAGCCTGAGGTCGTTGTAGTTATTGCATTGCTTTTCATTAAATTCCACCCAGTAAAGTTAAGGAAGTATCTCTTTAGAAATTTTCGTCGGTAGTTTTATATTGTAATCTAATCCTTGGAAAACAAAAAGAAAATTTAATAAACAATTTAGCCGTATAAACTACATTTATTTTTATATGCTCATAATGTACATAGACAATAATTTACGTCATTTGGTTACATTATGAAAGGATAGAGCAAAGGTTCTTCGATATTATTTATAGATACGCTCTTTGTGTGGTTATCATGCCATTTAAGGGAATCGGTTTTATAGTGTGGGACTACCCATTCATTCGGGCCGATAAATCTAAAATTTTTCCATACGGATCCCTGGGAACATACCATCGATCACGTGGTTTTCCGTCACCCAGCAAATGATCTAAACGGGTCCTGCGCGCATAAATAATGCCAAATCTCGTACCAGCAACAAACGCAAGCGTCTTTCCTTAAATTAATAACCAAAGCTTGAGCAATGCCAACATAAATAACAAATCCCCGGACGTGCAAAACGCGTGTCTTTATAAATTACCTTCGCCGCATCCTGACTGAGTTTGCTGGCTTAAGCTGATCATCTCTAAATTCAAACACGTGTTCACGCATCGCGTCGCTTACAATACAAATTTTCTTAACAAGGATTATAGACGAAAGTTCGACTAATGCGACTACTCAACGGATTATTTATGAGTAGTTAGTTCATTTTCAAATTGGAAGAAAAAGTTGAACGCAGGTGTCCTCAACTATGAGCTTTATGATACGATTATCTTATCAGTCTGTTCTGATTAAGTGGATAAGGAAGCGTCAGATTATTGTAACATCTTAAGGCAATTGCTCTTAGTATGAAGATTAGAAATAGGTACTTGGTGTCTTGCGGATTTTAACTTCTTATTTTTAAATTCTGCCACAACAATGTTGCAATATTTAAGATTGTTGGGTACTTTCTAAATTTCTCTGTAATTAATTATTATTTCTCATTACCTAGGTATATTGTGTTTAAGTGAATATTAAGTCTTACATTTACATAAAATAGATAATTAAAAACTTGACATTTAAGTCATCTTCAGGTGGATTTACGAATAAAATATCGTGATGTATCCTTAGAAAATTTTAGATGATTTACAAGGTAGATTATTATTATTATAAAGTGAACTTGTGAAAAAGGTACAAAATGACGCCAAGGTAAACGTAAAATCTATGTTAAATATTGTATTATTGTAAAAACTATTAATTAAAAAAGAAAAAAACAACAGGTAGCGTTTGTGGTTTTATCGTAGGATTTGAAAAATTGATTCTGACTTATTATACGAGACTTTTGATTGACAATGCCGAGAAACCGTACACTGTACGTATATCATGATTTGATTGAAATATTAATTAATTCAGTTTAATTGACGTTGGTGCCTTTGCGGCGAATTTCATTTACTTTCCTTTTGTTCACGTGCACATGCTACGCGCGTTCACCTACTGTTTTCCGACTTACATAAATCTTAGTTTTTGCCTGTGTGGTCTGGCGGCTCATTTGTCACGTGGGTAGTACAATGATGATGTGTTCAGCTGGACATGCGAGTATCAACATCGAAACAATTAGTTGCCTTCCCTGACGAACTGGTCTCGATGGGGCGCTAATTAACTTAGCTAAAGAAAAAAGCAACGAGTGGCCCATGTTATTTAGAACAATATTGTTAACTCCTGTACCTATCTGTTGTAATGAAAAACATTGAACATAATCATTTAGTTTTTACTGTTAACTTAAATTCTCTCTCAGAATTTTTTGTAATATGAAATATTCGGTAGGTTATAAATTCTTAATGAAATATAATGGTGTAACTTCTGGAGGAGAGTCGGTACGATGAAAAGAGTTCTGATAACGTTTAACGATAAAAATATCTTAATCGACAATGGTCGGTCGGGGTCGAGTTTAATGGCACGTCCGTCAGGAAGATTTAGGTTGAGCGAATTGTTTGCAGTAATGCCCGAATCGGTTCCAGCGAAAACTTTCTATCGGTCAGGGATAAAATGACAGTCATTGTCGTTGATTAAGTTGCACACGGATACGATTAGAACCTGCAACAAGTTCAATCCGAACCGGCTACTAATAATAATTGCCTGATATTTAACAAAAACAGGTATGAAAACGACTACTCACCGCATACTTGCCTCCATTATGTCGCTTTCAAGGTACGTACATTTTTCCTATTCTAAACATCTTTACAACTATTACGCTACAGAAATCTGTCCCTACTCCTTGTTATGATTATTATTAAACCTGCATATTATCTGGCATAGGTAATAAGTAGGATTCCAGTGAAGACCTTGTGCTTCCGAGACCGATACTTTTCCTCATACATAGAATCTTGAATAGGGAATTGATTATTCGATCGACTTTAATCGGAAAATATTTGTTTTTCCTTCACCTTGCTCTTCCAAAAGTGCATACAAAGTACGTGCTGTGGATTATTTTGATTATGATCAAAAAACGCAAAGCAACTATTGCGTTTTAAAAGAGCACCATATCCTTATCTTTTGGCTATTTACGCTACTGAACCATAACCTGCGCGGAATCATAGCAAAATCAATTTTTTTATTATCTATAGAAAACCTAAAAAACGTTTTTTTTGTTCAAAACAGAAATTGTATATAACACATATTAAAAATAAAAGTAAAATTTTTTTTCGAAATTGACTAAATTGTACTGAAAATGAATTTTAATATTAACAGCCTCTTATAAATCGAGACTCTGATTGGTGAAAATATTTACTATTGTTTGTCTCCTTTTTCAGAAACTAAAGAGTGCAACGACATGTTTTCCAACAAATCAAATACACATCGACGCCGTTTGTAATCTGAATAATTCCTTATTGGACATAACTCTTCTGAATCCTAGCAAACTCGACTTTATCTTACTCAATACTAAAACTTTGTGTCTAAAAAGTCAGAGAAAATCTATGAAACGTCCTTTTTGATCAGAAAAGAAAATTTTAATACCTTCATATTAAAAATGTACCACCTTTTTCTACTACCAATAAGTTGTAATGAAAATAAATTTTACTATTATCAGCCTCTCAAAAATGACACTGTCACTGGTGTAAAATTTTAATATTTTGATAGTTATCGGTCGCCTTTTTCAGAAACCGATGAAAATAAAGATGTATTTTCTAAAAAGTCAAAAATAATTACTAATCTGAATAATTATTCACTTGGCATGGCATAACTCAGGCTGAACCCTAGCAAATGCAAATTTATATTTCCTAAAACTCAAACTCACTGTCTAAAAGGTCAGCACAACTCTAAGGAATGTCTTTTAGATCGGAAATAAAAATTTAATACGAATTAAAGATGAACCTACTTTTTCTATATTAACTAAGTTGTAATGAAAAAAAAATTGCTATTATCGGCCTCTCATAAACTGAAACTGTGACTGATGAAAATTTCTGATATTCGCAATTATTCATTGCCTTTTTTAAAAATTAAAGAATATTATTACATTTTCGAGAAAGTCAAAAATCATTACAAATCGATACTGTTTATAATCCTAGAAAAATCGAATTTATTTTACCTAAAGCTCAAATCCTTTTCAAAAACGTCAGAGAAAATCTAAGGAATGTCTTTTCTGTTCAGAAAAGAAAAATTTAATAAGAATTAAAAATATACCAACTTTCTCGGAATATACTATGTTGTATTGAAAATAAATTTTACTAATATTAGCCTCCCACAAACTGATACTGTGACGGATCAAAGTTTTTGATAATGTGGATTGGGATATTTGTCGGCTGTTTCAGAAACATCAAAAATCTTTACAAATCGATGCGGTTTATAGTTTAAATAGTATTCACACTTTGTGTCCAATACAAAAGCTTCTTTGGACCTAATTTAAACTTAGCCAAACAAAACTTCCCTAGTAATTCATTCAAATTCATTTCACCCATTTCTCTGATCCGTAAAAGAAAGCACTCCAATGAAAGTATAAAACGTAAAGACAATAATGAATAATGCCAAAGTCTGTTCTATTACACGTTTAATTATTTATTAGAAGAATGTAGGTACCTATTCACTTTTTCCCTTTATGTCACGTTAGCTCGTTCGTTGAATTGTAAATTTTAATTGTTTTACACGACGATAGACATAGCTTATTCCTGTCCGGTACATTCAAATAATGTTGAAAGGTTTTTTTGGACTAACGATTTTAATTGAACAATTAAATAGGAAACACTGGTTGCTCGAGGGTATCGTATAAGGATAAAAAAAATCGAAAACCGCTTTATACGATCGCGGAATTAAGTATTGCGACGTCGGTATGCGTATGTATGTGCCGAATAAATAGATGTGCATGTACCTAGTAGCAAAAAGTTAACAGTAATTTTGAATTAGAAAGTAATTACTTACTTACCGTTATTATAAACAACATAGTCAAATAAAGAACCCTGCTGATGTACGTGGACCGTTGTTTATAATAGTAGATTATTTATTAATTAAAATATTAGCTAGTTGTTTTAAGGGCAGGAAAGCTACCTTCGAACTCTAGTAGTAATATGACAAACAAAACGAAATTGCTGACGTATAACAATATTTTGTCCATAAGAATAGCAAAACATTTAATATATCTGATATTAAAATATTTGGAACAGTATCTTATTTGAATATTACTTCGAGTGCGTCTGTATAGAGAATGGCAACTCGGCTATATGCGCATCTGCTTTTATGTAAAAACTTATACTACTTATACAAGTTTTCCACTAATTTTACAATTCCTATTTACATGCTGGTACGATATATTACAACTAAATAATAAAAAGCCATTTTATTAAGAGAGTCCATAAGTACCTAGTGGTGGAAAAATAGTTTTATGTGAAAGATCACACAAGTAGATCAGATAAACTTTATTATCAGAGAACTAAATCGTAAAATTGTAGCGGACCACACAATTTCCAGATTACGATACCGTCCTTGTCAATGCAATTATACACCATAAAGAATCAATTTTCGCACTTTATGAGCCCTAATAGTTTGAGACGCCCTCATTTACTCTCCGTATGAATTTTGCAATCGGCTCTATCAAGTTAGTTTTATGGACACCATTCACCTTGGATGAATTATTTTTATATTTTGCGAAATATCTTCCAAGTCATTTAACGGCAGAAGCTGATATTCCGGGGACTTTTCCATTAAAAATAAGTTTCTGCGTGATAATCGTCACTTTTTCACACAAAGTCGTAAACTACATAAACACTTATCGTTTCGCATCAAGTGGATGCAAAATGTGGACATGAAACGATCGCGCTGGCTGTTGCTGGTTACGTAAACTGCAAATTCCTAAGGCTTACCTGTAAATTCATTTACTTGAAACTAAGCTCATCAACTGTCATTAATAGAGCTATAACGTGGCCGTAAAGGTAAAGAGAAATCATCCATTTAGATCGTTTTTGCCAGACTTTGGTATGCGCAACGTTTATCTAAATTGGCAGCTAATAAGAAGACCGAATGATAGAAACTGGCACGTACACATGCTCATGTAGGCGTTCTATTAGCCGTACAGTCGGCATTATCGTCGTGATCAGGATCCGCGGGGATACTGCTGCTACACCGGACTAACACCAGTAAATGCTGCGAAATATGATAATGGAAGTAAAAAATGCCGTACACATAGAGATTGTGTAAGCGTAAGTTTTATCACAACTACAGGATATTACCTGCCAGGTACCTAATAGATATAGAACTGATGTCACATTTATGACCATCGGAGTATGTTTCTCGTTTTTTCCTGAAGAATATTAGTACGCATTTCATTTTTTGTGATTTTACAAATAGTATGAATACAAAGTACCTACTACCATGCTGAGAGCGTTCCATTGGCACCTTATTACATTAGTACATTCATAAATAGTACAAGAATAATAATTATTTATGAAGACAATTAATAAGTGAATGTTTACGTAAAAGCTTGAGTATTTTGGAATTAGAACTAGCTTAGAACTCTTTTCAATGCTTTATTCGTTAATTAAATATGTTCCGGGATAATGAATACACAACAAGTACACAATCAAACTTCTTAATCGGATATTGATAATAAACTTTACAGTTTGCATTAGGTATGCGGAACGAATTCGTTGAAGAGGTTCGATTTTTATCATAAATGTTCTTCAGAAATTAATGAAATAGTTAGAGGTCGACCAATAATTACCTGAGATATTTTTCTTTTAATTTTAACCCCCCTCTTTCGTCGTTAGATATGATGGGGCCCTCTCCATCCCTCTCACGTAAGATTTTCCCTATTATATGTTTTTATTAAACGAGGGAAATAATGTATAACAATTCAATGAATTAAAAAATTGAGATGAAATTTCCTACTCTATTCTTCCCTTTAAATTACGTTCAATAAGATTTTTATTGCACTCTATTCCCTTATTTTGACCTCACGAATTAAACGACTATCCTCTTCTTGAATCTTATTGGTCGTTGCGGTGCATACTCGCCTCTCTTGTCATTTAAGGTGGAGAAAACCTGCATTTCAGTGCCACATTGTCCCTAACAACTGAGCAAGCCTTTTTGTCTGCTCTCAACCTGCAATGACATTAGTGACAAATCCTTTAGTGTGAACCCAAAATTAAAATATACCTATGTGAAAGACAAAAATAACATAGGAAACTTAAAGTTGGAGTTTGTATTTATGAATGAGACTTCATTAATGATTTGTTTTGCATTATAAAGAAAATTTAGGTAAATACCTCTTGGGTATTGTTGAAGTTATCAACCACCTTAAACGCCTCTATAACTTAGGTATTTTATTAAAAGAAACAGGGATGGCTTTTCATGGGAAATACGTACTAGCGAATTATTATGCAATAGGTATTGCTTCTAGAGCACAACATAAATAGTATTTTTAATTTTCTCTCTCCCCGCTGTTGGATTGGAAATGTTATTCTTGTAATTTTAAAGTTATCTTGTTCATGCATCGGAAACCCTGTGTGTTCGTTCCCGCCTTAGGTATGTGTAGGTACGTGTACGTGACAAGAATTAGTACACAATTACACTTACATAGACACGCATACACCGATAATCCAGCCAAATCACGTATTCCCTTCATTTAACTTAATTTGCTCCATTGTGCATTACAGCTTGATTAATTAAGCCTCCTGATTGTATGTGAATTTTTATTTACGTTGACCGTATATTAAGTGAGCTCGGGTAATGTGCTTGAATAATTGCGAAAATTATTATCATGTTTTTATGTTAATTTTTCTTCAGGAAGAAACGTGATAAAATTATAGTCGGCGAACATTAGAGCTGTCTATTACATTTTCTACATCGAAAATACCGTAGGCAATTTTTAATGTCAATCACCAATAACTAATTTATTATAAACACTAATCGAGGAAGTCAGCCAACAATAGAATCGTTTACAATGATTTAAAAAAACAGAAGATAATAGACGTTTAAAACCCATCAACTTCTGAGCTCATTTAAAAATGCATTAGCCTTTTCTTAAATAATTTATTATAACCAAACAATTTAATTCCAACAATTTTTATTTATGCATCCTATCAATGACTTTTGAGCAGCTGCAGAATCCAAACATGATAAATCCACATTATTATTTTGACATAACTAAGTACCACTAGTTCCTAATATTGATCATTTCTATTGAATATTTTCGTGAGTTTAAGTCCTATCATTTGTTTTAAAACACTTTACCTGAGATAAGTAAAAAATTGAAACAGTACAGACATAACGTATCTTACAATGATAACCAATAGAAATTCTTTAAGAAGATTATCAATAGAAATTCTTCGTTTAGCATTCGCAGTTGGTATCCTCTTACATATTACACAGATAATTATAGTAATTTTTTGTCGTTACTATAATCGAAAGAAAACACGTCTGTCGCGATTTCATTATGCGGAAGGGGACACGTGCTATATTTCCGTATTGGAATCGCGCTTAAAAGTCACGATCGGTAAAGGAATTAGAAATTCCCGGATTCGAGAATATGCTAATTGGCCGTGCCGTCATGGCGTAAATTCTTGCGCCTCCTACTATCGCAACGGTAGAGGAATTGACAGTGTAATCTTATACCACAACACCGACCAAAGGCAATTAGGAGATCGAGAAGGAAATTGTGCAATAAGTTTTATAATGTATCGAAACAAAGGGCATCTACCGTCATAATAAAATATGTATTTAGTAGGTACTTGCACAAATATTTGAACATTAAAAAATATTCGAAACTAAAATTAATCCACCTCTAATCCGCAAACAGTAGCAATTGCCGACACCAGAAACATTACTTCAGATGCGGTCGAAGTTTTCGTGGCTATAGGTACTCGCGCAACTTCCGCTTTTGAGCGCGCAGTTTCCGTTTCTTGCTATAATCTGACTCAGCCCATAGAAATAAACATAATTTTAAATATTTTACAATAACAGAAAAATTCATACTTTTTTTTTAAACATCTTTACAATAAGCTTTTCAAGAGACGAACTCGTTCAATTGATTGCAAAAGGGAGAGTATTAACACTAAACATTATAAAAAAGTAATGTTTATAATATCTACTAGACATATAGGCTATTGTATAGACCTTAATATAATTTTGAACACAAATCGTATACATATATAGTCAATGTGTTATTTCGAAATGATTAATGCGTCGCCAGAAAATCTGTCACTTTCTTGTCTTGTTTTGTGAGATAAAAAAGTACCTAATATTTAACTTGATGTAGAAACTTTTGTCGTCGTCTTTTGGCTAGATTATACCACGAACGAATGGATCTAAAAGGAAGTGTTATAAATAATGTTGACACTTAACAGTGGATATGCTCTTTAAGTAAAGGGAAAATATATTCACTTAATAAATAAATCATCATCGTAAGGTCCGCATGGTATATATTGACGATTGTATTTTCTCTGGTATTGTAACCCAGAAAGAAATTCATCAATTAGGGAAAGTGTTCTTACTTACTCTTAATTCGGAAACCGTCTTCTTTCTTATCATCCCTTACCAGCTACTATTTGCTCCATTTAATTATTTCTTTACCTTTCATTTGGTATTGTCATATTAATATGTTTACTTTTTTGCTTTAAAATGTATTTACTGCCATGTTCTTTTGGTCATGTTATACGCTATGAAGGTGGTATTTTCGTAATGGAAACGGTCGTAGAAAATTACTTTCTTCTGATGTCAGTTATGGAAATGGGTAGGGGTAAGCATAACACGAGGCACTTTATTACCGTTTCCATTTAAGGACCTCAACAAGTGCATAAACATATCAAGAGAACAATGTCTTACAAGGAGTGTTACGAACTGCTAATATCCTTGCAATCGTGTAAACTGTTCATCGTAAACAAACAGCTTAGAAAGATATGTATTTTCTCCTTACAGAGACCCGTCTAGGTACCATGCTCGAACAATATAACGGTAACTATCCGCATACAAAGACGATAATGGCGAATTATAACAAACTACCCCGAAGCAATCTATTGTGTAGATTTTTTGTAATTTAGGAAACTCAATTATTGTTTTCCATGTAGGTAATTGGTAGTTATCAGTTTAAGGAAAGAGGAAATGGTGTCTTATGATTGTATCTTCAGTTTGAAAACAATACCTACCATTGTAAATATTTTCAAGCTAAAGGATTACAAAAATCCTCCCTATTAATCCAACTGAAACTAATATCTATCACATAAGAAATAAAACAGTGGTGTTTAACAAAATATATTAAAAATATCACGACGAATCGTTTCATCTTACAAAGGCTCCATCAGGTGATGAAATGTGAAGAACAAAAACATTTACGAAATATATATACATATTTATGAAGTGGGGGGGGGAGGGATTTTTTAATAAAGGTGAATTGTTGATATCTAATTGATCGTTCAGGATACGTTTAAGGTTATTGTATTTGTTATTTTCAAAAAATTCGAGAAGATTTAATTTAAAACCTTTACTTTCTTTATGTATAATTTTATAATTAAAAATGGGGTTGGTGTTTTTCTTCAATAAGATGATTAGCTTACGTAGAGGTGTTTTTGTTTTTGATAAAGGCATCTTGGTGTTCCTTTCGATAAAATTCCTTCCAGTTTGTCCGATATAAACTTTTTATGAGAATGAGGGTGAAAGGATTTGTGATGTGTGGTAGTATCTGTATGTGTAGCCTTATGGTAAATAATAAAATGATGTTTTGTATCAACTATTGAGATTGATAGATCCAAAAAACTTCAAGTTTTTTCTTTTTCAAGTTCTAAAGTAAATTCACATTTTATCACCTGATGAAACCTTTATAAGGTGAAACGATTCGTCTTGATATCTTTAATATATTTTGTTAAACTCGTAAACACCAGTGTTTTATTTCTTATGTTATACTGGAATTTAAGCATATTAGTGCCTCTTCTAATAGAGTGTAAGAAAAATTCTAAAAAGAATTTATTCTAGTTAATATGTTTCTCGGTAAAAAATCATTAATGCTACCTTTTAATTGCTTTATTTGAATTAACACAAACTACCACATGTTGATTTTTAACATCTACATTTGCATGATTCCCAAGATAAGTGTCCCTTATAACGCGTTTCTTCGGTGTCGGCGCCGATCTTGGCAACAAGTCGCGATAGTGTCGTGTAGTTTCGCCCACGCATACTGTAAGCATGAGAACTTATAATAAATGTAACGACCAAGAGCGGTTACCAAAGCCAAACCAGCAGATAGATACCCCATCTTCTCTCTCTCCACATGCATATGAAATCGCACACAGGTTGGCTTTTACACGCACACCATAGGCCGGCCATCATCAAGCGCGATAGGTCGGATCGAGGACGTTTAATGGAAACCCGCAGGTTGACACCTGTTGTATTGAACTACTCGTGTTGCGCAACGAACGCGTGTATGCATGTGTGTAATCAAACCACAAACCAAGAGGCGATCTCCGATTCGCCAATCGTTAATATCGACCAAGCTGATTCGTTTGGCTGGTATTATTGAATGTGCAATTTTTATTAACATAAATCAGTCAGGGGAAATTTTCGGTTGTAGGCTCCCCTTTTGGGATCAGGGAAACCAAACCAAGATACCAACTTAATGTAGTTATTGATTGATAAGCATTCCTATAGAGAATGACTGAAATTTTTTTGTTTAATCTTTCCAAAAGTTGTGGATCTTCCCCTGGCCGCAATATAAATCTTTATAAATAGTTGTGCAATAACAAATTGATAAAATCACATAATCACACAATTGTGTCTCGGGTCTTAAACTGATTGCGTTGAATTATGGTCTGAACCTTTCTTAGTGACAATGTTAAAGGGCAATAACCCTAATATTGTGTTTATCATTTCAGTTCAGGTTCAACAAGTGTTATAGAAACAAGATAATTACCTCCACGATTCTCAGCCGTTTATTATTTAGCAGTCAAATTACTCTCGCGCCGCACAGGAAAAGTCTGTGGTCCATACAAATAGAATTGCGTAAATGTTTTTGACATTATCGAACCTGGAAAACGTTTTTGAACTTTCCGACTGAGATTTCTAAAATATTTCCGAATCGTCTGGAATGTTTTAGAATATTCTCAAACCATCTGAGAATAATTTACTAGCACATTCTGGAACCTTATGGAAAATCCCAGAAATATTTTCGAAACTTCTGGAAAATTCTACAATATCTTCGAATAATCTGGAAAACTCTAGAACAGTGACGAGCCTTCAGAAAAACTCCAGGCCATTTTCGAACCTTCTAGAAAATTTTAGAATATTCCCAAACCATCTGGAAAATTCTAACACATTCTATTATATTAAGTCCTTTGGGATGACACTGTTTTGATTCCCATTTTTTCCAAGCAAAACCCTGCGCTGAAAACCGAAACCTTCTCCATAGATGGGGAATGGAAGGCTACCATACAATATAACGCTGTTTTCTTTTATTAAATATATGCGATATACAAACCTGTAAAAGCTTTAAACTATTTTGAGCTTTGCAGATCAAGTAGGTAATTAACAGAATCTAAAATATATTTCGATTAAATGATGCCATAATAGACTACTCCAGCTAGACATTGACAAGGACGATTATATTTGTGCAGCTATTTTAATGCTTCTTGTAGATTATTTCTTTTTAATGAAAGGCCTTAAAACTTTCATAAACCCAGATGTGTTAATGCATAAATAAAACGTAAACATCCAAGTAAATTTGATTTATAGTTGTGCCAAATTTCCACTTTCTGCGTCAAACAACTCAGTGAATCGACGCTGACAAGCAGATGGACAGACGTTTGAGTGATTTAATGGCACTGTCATTTTTCAGTATACAATTGAGAGCACTAACTAATACCCACCTATTACTTGTATTTTTCATTAAATTTTGAAAACGATCCATATCACAACTACATCTTCCCACCTTTTTCAATTCTTATTTTAATTAACTTATTAATAATAATTTTCGGTATGGGTATCAGTCAGTGAAAGTAACAATAATAATAATAAAAATAGGAAACTACATTTGACCCGAATAATGTTCTTTTAAACCGTTTGACGTAAACGTTACTCTAAACAAACATTAAGCTATAACTCATGCGCTTCCTGGAATGTTTTTGTCGTGTACAAACGATCTCGACCTGAACAATTTCATCAGTAGGAATCTCTTTTGAGTGAGCGGAGCGCCTGACCGGCCGACGTGAGTTTGGCAAAGGAAAATCTCGAACGATCGTTCTGAATAATGAAGTCTACTGAGCATCTGATTGACAGCGCTTTTGCTACTCGACCATGAAACTTTTTTTTTTTCATCGTATTCTCTCAGCTCATAAACATGACTGAAGATCATCCGAACTATGCAACGAAATATTCGATACTCTTGATCGATTTCCGTGCGTATATGTTCGTTCAATTATCACAAAACGTTTCTCCATTTTGAAATTGGAATAGAAATCTTAGGTAACTTTCTTATGCCACGTCAGATTTTATTTGTCCAGCATGAGAATTAATAATAAATATTACACTGACTGAAGGATTGGATAATTATTAATAATTTATGCACAAATAATTAATCAGTAATTAATTGAAACTTCTCTTATCGCTCAAAGTTGAGTTATAAAACAAAATTTAAACGTTGAAAACATAAAAATTAAGTTTATAGTAAAATTGTATCTTACTTAAAAAAAGATGTAGAAGTAAGTCCCGTCGATTCAAAATTTACAAACTGGTTTACCCTAGACATAACAAGTTTATCCTGAAATTAGATTTTGCCTCGTAACAAATACAATTCCAACTTATATAAAATCTCCTAAGAATAGTTTTTCTAATCAGATGATGAAAAAATAGGAAGCTATGGTTACATTTTAAAATAGCTTTCCGATTTCAAAACAATTCAGCAAACCATGACGAGGTTTCCATTTTTGCGGAGCTTAATTTGATTTGGAGTGTCAACACCACTGAATCATATTCAGTCCTAAATCCTTGATGGCATCCATAATGCGGTTTTAGTATCATTTTAGATGTGCAGTTCATGTGTTGGCAACGCTGTAGCAAAATGGTGAGTACATTTGGGCTGTTATTTCGATACTAGGGATTTTCTTCAAAAATAACTTGTTAGCTTGATAATCAAGTATTTATTTATACCTTAAGATGTTTTACTATTGATGCATCACTTTCAATTTAACACGCTATATATACTATATGTCTACAATATGTGTTATATAACAAGATGCAAAGAGTAATATTTCGCACGCCCTTGTGGAGGTTCGCGTATATAAACCGGGCGGGCGTCCGTTGCATTTGATTTAATTTATTTACCTGTCGCAATTTTTTTATGTTTAAGCTCGCGTTCGTTTGGAAAGCTCGAGCGATTATCCAAACGAACAATTCAGAGAGCATAAAGTTCATATAGTGCTATTGGATCTCGAGCCGTATTCGCGCTAAGACGTGCAAATGGGTCATTTCGAAGCATAAAATTACCATTAGAATGATTTACATTCGAAATAAATAAAGGTCTATTTGGAAACACGAGCTTTTAACAACGCAGCCAACTAAAGCCGTAGCAAACCTACGAAATACGGCCGCAATATATTTTCCCGGAGTGAAATTCATTTACAGGAACAACAAAGACAACACATATCATCGTTAGATTCCAAAACGTGGAGCTGCAATGGCAATGGCATGATGTGTCAAGACCTTTACCTTTTGTAAATAATAAATATGAATTGACGAAAATCAGGTGAGGGCCGATATTGTTTAGATAAAGAACAGGCAGTAAATTTTAAATAACGCACCATAAAAGCTAATTTACTGTCTATAGGTGCCTACTGTGCTGCAGTTGGTAATTAATTTAATTCATTGCACCACACGCAGAGCGATTAAATAGATTAAAAATGCGTTTCATTGATTAAAATTAATGGCCAAATTGATTAACTAGATTATTTATATTTATACCCAGAGAATTTTGTCTAAAGGGGTTATGTAGCTTTTCATTATGGTCATTTAGTTAATGATCCATAAAATGCGTCCTACGGTATGCAACTAATTTTATTTTTATAATCAAATCTCGCCAATAACAACAATGCAATTTCCAATAAATCAATGTGGTACCTATGTAACTGTCTTGATCATTCACTTCTAGATTACGAGGCCGTATTTCAAATTGACCCTAAAGGCTTCTTATGTTGTAATCAATGTCCATATTTATAGCAATCATTTGTCAATCCATAACACAAAGAAGACCGACCTCTGCGTTTTTCAACAATGTTAGCGCTAACGGGTAAGAATGAATCCACCGCAGGGCGATCTTATTAACGGGTTCGCGTGGTTCTAATCTAAACGGACATTTTAATTACTCTTCGTGCTTAGCACGGCCAATAAGACAAGAAGCGATTAGGAATTACTCGAAAAAATTCGGCCCAGTAATTACATCCTTAATAACATCTCGGACGGTGTTATCGTCGGTATTTCATCGATAGCAGTTCTGAGCCACTACACAATAACAAATGAATGATCTGCCGACTCGTCCCAGCCTCCCAGCACACTTCGATCGACAACTATTACCCACATAGTGTTCCAGTCGTCTAAGCCCAATAACCCATCTTAGAGTAACAATGAAAATTTTTATTTATTTAATTGATATGCAATATAAACGGACCCATCAAATTGGTGGATGCAACATGCCGAGGAGATTATCTCATCACCGTTAGGTCGATGGCATTTAACCATTAATGATTACCTTTATTAAGAAACAACGAGATTTATCTAACAAGGTAGTAGTCCTCTGAGAAGTATTCCACGATATACCGAGGCAAATGAATAGAATAGGTGGGTCAAATATTTAAAAACGTATATCTATTCTAAAATTAGATTTTTATTTTTATATACGTACAACTCTATTTGATTTTTTTGACTATTCGTAACTGACTAAAGTATGTCATCGGAATAGAAAATATTTTAATGGTTAGACTTGGCAACATCAACATTGCAATTGAATGTCTTTTTGTGCATTTCCGCAGTAACCAAACAAAATCGTCAAAACGTTCTCATGGTAAGAGTAATTGGTTATTTACAAAAAAAGTCTGAGCAATTCCAACGTGTCCAATTCCTATAAAAAAATTCAAATTGTAATCCAAGGTCCCGTGAAAATACTCTAAATCAGAACAGTAATCGGCAAGCACTCTTGATTTATCTGCCTTTTTTTCAATAAGATAAGAACGAACTCTTTCGATATAAAATCTGTGCTATTCGTAAAATGGCGTGAATCATTTACTTTTGTCGGGTGCAATGTTGCGGTAAATCGAACCAAAAGCAATGACATTGCGGCAAGTCAAGTTCAGAACTTCGCCGACGAAAAATATAGTAGAATGCAATTTCTCAATTGCAGAAAAACAGTGTTTTAAAAGCAATAAGTAATGAGATAGTTTTATGCAATACCAAAATTAATTGCTGAAAATACTTATGGGAATAATAACTTAATAAATAATTGACTATCAGACCCATTAAGACCATAACCGCTCTTCAATTATAATTACTATGCTCGTCACCCGTTACACCACCTTAATTTGGCTCTAATTGTAAATTTATGAAAGAAATAAAGTAAAAGTTTGGTAGATTAAAGGTTAAAGCTAATATTTGACATATGGGGAATTTTAAGGGTTTTTAGTAATAAGTAAAGTAAGCGAAGAATTTTTTATTCTTTAAATTGTTGTTCGTTGATAAAGGCACAAATCATGATTATTGAGTGAAAAAATTGTCTTTGTTCATTTCCAAGTTCCCTTAATAATTAAATGTAACGTTAATAAATACTTACATAAATTCACTAGTAGAATAAATAAAATAGTTTTCTTTTGCTAGCTCATACTCGAGTACTCATTCATTTGCAAAAGTGTAACATTTCCATTTATCGGTAATAAAAGGAGCAATTATCCGAGGCAATAAATAATATTTCCAAGAAACTTTAGAGCAGTTTCAAGTTCAAGTACTGTGCCCTTGAGTGTCTATAATTGCCGTTAACAATAAATAATCAGTTCATTATTCAACTAATGTTAAAATGGTATGCGTTCGAATAACGAACGAAAAGGGCGCGGTAGTCTAGTTGCTGGCAATTATCTATTGCATGCAAACTCCTATTTATATTATTATTGTGCGTGAGGTAAAAAATTAAGTACTGTTAATCATATTATTTATTTCATTTTGCCTTCAGTCGAAAACAATTTTCTTTTTCTAATTAATTCGTTGTTCACGTTTCAAACGTTCCATTCTATTGATACAAGTCGATCGGTAGACTTTAATTGAGTAATAAATAGCGTCACTGTCATAAACACCAAAGCTTTTATTCACAGTTTTTGTAAAATTTTAAGACACTGGAAATTATTAATTGGCTTCAAAATTAAGAAAATGCAAAAGAAAGCAAATTGTGCTTAAAAAAAATTATGTTGTGGTGTGTTCTGGTCATCTACAACCTTTTGCTTTCAATTATCAAAGGTTAAAATTGGGCCATTGACTATCTGCTTTATTTAAAACAGGACCGGACTTAAAAATTGCATCACGTTTATAGTGTTAGTTTTACCGAATAGGATGAACTAATAACCCTTATTTAACAGATAGAAATCTATTATCGGTTAATTATTTGCCAAATTTTTTCCTTTAACTCCCCCTTTGAGTGTAATTTATTAATACTCATTGGTACAAGGTTCTTGTCCCTATTAGCAACCATCAGACCTAAATGAGCAAATCTCAGACCATAAAATACTTACAAAAATTTATCATATGTAGGTATGTTTAGTAATGATTATTATTTTTGAGTCTGCTTTCTTTAGAGGTGTCATAATAATATCCAACTGAACATAATTAGTAACAGTTGAGATGGATGTTAGCACAGTGTTATTTGACGTTTTTATACAATAGTAACTTTTAATATTGGAACGTTTGCACCTGCTTTTTTAATAGACCAGACGATTGACCCAAATTTCGAACATGCCGGAATCATGTCGTCTGATACCCATTTAATAATAATAATAAAGCTGATCTTTCACAACGATATTAAACGACTGCAAGAAATTAATAGTGAACCAGCCGTTGCTGTTCGCCATTAATTAGAATAAGATTGCAACGGATAAGGCCCGAAGCGAAATCCGAAGATAATTAATAAATATATTATTATAACAAATACAACGTTATAATTATACTTTTAACTTGCGATATCTAAAGATACGCGGATACCTACATACATACATAGCAAACGAGATAAGCACGACTTGTGCAGTTATTTGTAGTTATGTAGCAAGTACCAAACATTGCTGACTAGGTATTTCGTCAATATTAACGATATATTGTAGATAATTACCGATTTTGCTAATCAGTACAATTTCACAGCAGGAAATCGTTAAAACTTTAATTCGATCATGAGGGACTGCAATTATTAGTTTTAATGGCTCTCAATGTTGAAACTTCCACAGGAGATACAAGTTTAAAAGATGATTTCCTGTACGTTACCGAAAAACGGATGTGTTTATGGAGATAATAAGTTTTAAGTGAGATACTAAAATAAAAGAAAACTAATAAAGACTCCACAATATAAGGATGCTACCAGTTATTTGATATGTTGGAAAAGAATAGAAAACTATTGGGGAAGGAAATTTAATTTTTAATGTCAGTATAGGTCTAGATTTTTTTTAATTAATTAAATGGAGGAAGTTGTAAAATATAATCATAACAATTTCAAAGACAGTGGCGTGGTGTTGTAAATCTCCAGAGTAGTGAAAGCAACTGGTTAGATAGGAAAGCTGTCCCTCTTGCATAAAAAAAATCAAATTTAAAACGTCAATCGCTTATGGTATACCTCCCTAATCTCCCCAGCAATTACAGTCCTACCCTTCATCTTGGATAAGTCATTTATGATATTGACATGACATCCCACATCTTTATCAACTATAGTTGTCCTCTGCTCTCCTTTACCCTTGTTACTGCTGCTCATACAACTCTGGTCACTCCTCTCTAGTATGAGTAGGTTTCTTACCATCCTTTCTCTCTTATTCCATAATATTTGTTTCAATGCAATTTTTTTTAACTTTTTCTATCCAAAGTACTTTCATCGTCCCCCTGATAAGTAGGTACTAAATCACAACTCCTTCCAATTTTTTCTTTTCTATTAAGCTCTCACCAAAAATTTTGTAAGAAAAACATTGACAGTTGTTTGTTCACGAATTATTGGCAGTTGATAAAATTAGCCTAATAGTCATGATCCATAAAGCGTTGTTTATTCTGTGCTTGAATTCACTGATATTTCTCTCAATTTTCATTGCACAATAATTGAACCAATATTATGAAATATGTTCTTTATTATCCTGTTACTTTATTATTTATGGAATATCCTTTCTACGAAATATTAACCATTATGATTATAATTTCACCCCTTCTCTTTAGTAAGGTTATAATAACAACCGATATAAAACAAATTCAGCCAAAAGGTAAAAAAATGCCGATCCCGACGTTAATTTAGTAAAACTCGTTACGACTAACATTGATTACGAAAAGGCAAGAGCAATTTAAAAGTTGCTGACCAATCTGCTCGGTCGCATTTTTTGGAATTAACGAACCGTCTACCACCGCGCTGGCGGTTCCAATTTAATTTCATTGCTCCAAAGCAAAATGTAGGTACATACGTTCGTACAACCTGTGCTTACACACACGGAACAACGCAAGCGACGTGCTGTTGAAATTACTCCTTGTATTGTGCCCACCAATGTTATTTATGTTAATAAACTGTCGAGTTAGTTAAGACTTTTCAAATTAGACAATGGCCGAGCACGTTAATTGTCTATGCAAATAAGTGTAATTGAAGTGTGCTCCAGTTCTTGGAAGTTTGCTTGCGAGAAACAATCCATCCATGTCTGACAAATGGCGTGCAAGAGCTTCGACTTTTTCGATATTTTTTTTCTCGGTAGTTGTTGCTATTGCCCGAAAAAGTTGTTAAAGTTTTACAAGAAATTATAACTGTACAGCGTGACCAAAAGATGTGGCTTTCTCTGATCGCACCTTTTGGTAGGTACTTATAGTTATTTTATTCGAAGGCCCTGGATAAGATCTCTTAAATTGATTACATTACACTGGTAGTCAGGTACTCATGATTTTTTCTCAACTATGTCAAATGTGGGCATTGTTTTCATTCAATCATTGATTGTCTAATGAACCTGTTACTTTGTTTAGCAAAAAAAATTTAAAGTTACCTACTGTTTCTTTTACCAGCGCTATTTTAACTAGGTAGGTACCTGGTAACTGCTATTCGGTAGCAGTCAATCTGAATCCATCATAGAAATAAACGGCAATCGAAAAAACACAAGTCTTTAACAAAAGAGTTGTGGTGGTTAAAGCTATTTTTAGCTCATGCTGGGATTACGAAAAAAGTATTCTAAAACTGAACTTTCATTAACTTACTTTCAGAACAAACTCAAGAATTGGATGTATATATAGGGTTTTTCAAGTTGATGGGCTATTAGAAAGATATGAATTAGTAGAAGGAATTCAATTCTGAAACTTGGGCTCATTTGGTTATTGTTTATGCCGCTTCTTTTAAAAATATTTTCAAGTTCGATTTACATCCGGTTATACCGGAAGTCGATACCAACTTTGTTATTTTAAATGGAATGGTATATTTTTACGCTGAATTCGAATAAAACGTGTAATTCTAAGGTAAGTTTGATAACAAACTTGTACACCTATGACGATCGGTTTCTGAGTTAATTTAATTTATAAAAAAAAAATCGCTACCCCAATCCAAATTATAACAAATCATAACTCCCACAAAATACGACTTAGAGTGTTGAAATTTTTACTAGTAATAGTTGAATATTAGTGCTAACGCCTTGAAAAAAATGAATTAAATAATTTATACAGGGCGTTCAAAATAAAATTCTAAAATTGAAAAACTTCAAACACGAATTACCTCGTTTTTTCAAATGGCACCTACTACTTTTTATTTTTTCAATCGATTCTTTTTTTTATCCTCTTTCGATCTATATGGATACTACCTATTTTATTTGAAAATTTTGGAATAACTTTGAATTATTACTTAAAATAGGAAGTATCTATATAGATCGAAAGAGGATAAAAAAAGGAATCGATTGAAAAAATTAAAAATAGTAGGTGCCATTTGAAAAAATAAGGTAATTCGTGTTTGAAGTTTTTCAATTTTAGAATTTTATTTTGAACGCCCTGTATAAATTATTTAATTCAATTTTGTCAAGGCGTTAGCACTAATATTCAGCTATTACTAGTAAAAATTTCAACATTCTGAGTCGTATTTTGGGGAAGTTATGATTTTTTATAATTTGGGTTGCGGTAGCGATTTTTTTTCTATACATTTAATTAACTCAGAAACCGTTTGTCATAGGTGTACAAGTTGGTTATGAAATTTACCTTAGAATTACACGTTTTATTCGAATTCAGCGTAAAAAATATACCATTCCATTTAAAATCACAAAGTTGGTATCGACTTCCGGTATAACCGGATGTAAATCGAACTTGAAAATATTTTTAAAAGAAGCGGCATAAACAATAACCAAATGAGCCCAAGTTTCAGAATTGAATTCCTTCTACTAATTCATATCTTTCTAATAGCCCATCAACTTGAAAAACCCTGTATATATTGTTATAAAAAACATATTGTGAACTTTTCTAAACTTCTATTTATTTAAATGAATTCTGAATATAGCCATAGTTTCATTAACCACTCATTGTAATCTTGCGCTACTTGTATTGAAACCGCACGTGTTGAAAAAGTAATACCGCATAGACCAATTAATTGTAACTATCTATAAAGTATCTAAGTACAATTTAGGTACATATATGTTGAAAAAAGTAAATACGAATTAATTGGCCATTAGAAAATCTTCAGCATTGTTTTAACTGTTCCTGGATCTAGGTCGCTTTATTACCACTTGAAAACAGTGACAATACTGATTGAAACGCATAATTAAAAAAATATCTTCTAAATTGCTACTGCTAATTATTTTAATTATCAGTCAATTAATCTAAGTGAATATATACGAATGTACAAATTTGTTTGCTCTAGGTATAATAAAAAAAAATTGGACACCAAACAGATACGAGGTGAACGTGGTATCCGTGCAAGTTTCCTTGTCAATCTAAAATGGGTTCTTTTTTAATTAGATCGTTTCTAATTTTGAATGACCTTTGTTATCCGCGTTAGGTAATTACCGTTAAGTCAAATATTAAATTGAAATTTGAATAGAAAAAAAGTCCAAATAATCGTACCTACTTATCAAAAAAAAATTGTGCTACTGAAACTAAAAGTGCAACAAATTAGTAAGTACAAAATACGAGATTAGTATTAGTGCTATCTCTTCTCTGACTTTGCAAAATAGAAATCATTGTATGAATACCTTTCCTTTTTAGTAGGTCTGCAGAGTATTTTTGTAACAGTGTTGAATTGAAATTTATTTAGAAAAATGCAGTTCAGTTAATTGTACCTACGTATAAAAAAACTAGGTGCTACTGAAATTAAAAGTGAAACAAATTAGTAGATAATAAATACAAAATACGAGATTAATGTTCGTGCAGTATATCTTCTCTGACTTTGGAAAACGGAATACAATGTATAAATAATCCCTTTACATTTAAGTTGCTCTACTAAGTTATTGCGAAATACCATAAGTAAACCCAGGTATTATCTTCACATAGAAATGAGAATATTAACGAGCTATATTAGAATTTTAAAATATTTTTGGAATTTTGAACGATGTTTCGTTTCTATACAAATGCAATACCTTGGGGGAATAAATTTTTTGATAGACACTTGGAGTAGATGGTGGAAGGGTTAATAAATTCAGTTTTATTCCGCAATTCATTATTCCGTAATAGTCATCATAAATAATCGATTAATATTATATACAGGGTTTTTCAAGTTGATGGGCTATTAGAAGTATATGAATTAGTAGAAGGAATTCAATTCTGAAACTTGGACTCATTTGGTTATTGTTTATGCCGCTTCTTTTAAAAATATTTTCAAGTTCGATTTACATCCGGTTATACCGGAAGTCGATACCAACTTTGTTATTTTAAATGGAATGGTATATTTTTTACGCTGAATTCGAATAAAACGTGTAATTCTAAGGTAAGTTTGATAACCAACTTGTACACCTATGACGATCGGTTTCTGAGTTAATTTAATTTATAGAAAAAAAATCGCTACCGCAACCCAAATTATAAAAAATCATAACTTCCACAAAATACGACTTAGAGTGTTGAAATGTTTACTAGTAATAGCTGAGTATTAGTGCTAACGCCTTGACAAAATTGAATTAAATAATTTATACAGGGCGTTCAAAATAAAATTCTAAAATTGAAAAACTTTCAAACACGAATTACTTCGTTTTTTCAAATGGCAGCTACTATTTTTTATTTTTTCAATCGATTCCTTATTTTATCCTCTTTCGATCTATATGGATACTTCCTATTTTAAGTAATAATTCAAAATTATTCCAAAATTTTCAAATAAAATAGGAAGTATCCATATAGATCGAAAGAGGATAAAAAAAAGGAATCGATTGAAAAAATAAAAAATAGTGGGTGCCATTTGAAAAAACGAAGTAATTCGTGTTTGAAGTTTTTCAATTTTAGAAATTTATTTTGAACGCCCTGTATAAATTATTTAATTCAATTTTGTCAAGGCGTTAGCACTAATATTCAGCTATTACTAGTAAAAATTTCAACACTCTAAGTCGTATTCTGTGGAAGTTATGATTTTTTATAATTTGGGTTGCGGTAGCGATTTTTTTTCTATAAATTAAATTAACTCAGAAACCGATCGTCATAGGTGTACAAGTTGGTTATCAAACTTACCTTAGAATTACACGTTTTATTCGAATTCAGCGTGAAAAATATACCATTCCATTTAAAATAACAAAGTTGGTATCGACTTCCGGTATAACCGGATGTAAATCGAACTTGAAAATATTTTTAAAAGAAGCGGCATAAACAATAACCAAATGAGCCCAAGTTTCAGAATTGAATTCCTTCTACTAATTCATATACTTCTAATAGCCCATCAACTTGAAAAACCCTGTATATAAATAAATAAAATATATATGTAGATAAAGATGGAAGGCGTGCACCAATACTTTGCTGAAAACAACTAACTGCCTTCTGAGAAATATCCAACTGAGATGAGGTATTTCGGTTACGTAGCAGTTGAAATTCGTAGTGTAAATAGCCGTTGATGGATGGCCTACTTCGAAAATTTCTATCGCGAACCGGACCGGACACGGCAAAGACACGCATCAAACAGTCTACTTTTTTTGTAATTATGATTGATAAGCGTACTCTTTTGAAAAATAGCAGTTTCTAAACGGAATATTAAATCGAGACCGGAGTGCTCTCCGTGTTGCCCCCAACGGTGCATCGGCCACAGGTGAATTTGTACTGTTTGAAGATGTCAGTAATGGATGAATCTAAACAGGCGTACAACTATAGTCTATTAATTTAAAACCTAGAATTTTGCTACCATAATTTATTGTAACCCGAACGGACGAACGCGGACGGTCGAGCGCGTGATTTGTTTAATTCTGACTTTAGCATCTAATCATGAGAACATGTAAAAAAAAAAAACGGGACGGTTCAGGCGCCACAACAAACATATACCTAACGTTATAGAAAAGAAGTTTGCTAATATTTTAAACGTCTGGTCACCAAATGGTCTACAATGTGACTCTAACTTTTGGATTGAGAATTACTCTCGCAAATGATATCATAAACAAAATTTTTTACTTGCAGTGTGAGAAGAGAATTAAAAAAAAAATAGTGGACTTATCCTCCACGTAACTTTTTATTTTTACAAAACGAAATTCAACAATCTCCCATGATTTTCATTGTCTTTTTAATTTAATGTTAAAATGATTGTAATTAGTTAAATGTGCATTCCAAAATGAAGCTTTATCTTGCGAAATAAAAAATTAAGACATAAATGTATAAAAATACATTAATATTTTGGTTCCTTGTTAATCAATGCTCCTTAACCAAATCGGATCGTTGATTCGAGCCAACGACATCTTCCAGGGCATTTCTTCCTAAATACGTCATAATCCTTCATTATTAACGACGAATAGGAAGTCCTATAATTATTAACTTATCCTACAGCTAGGAAAGCTTGAACAAGTCTGAGCTTTTATTATTAATTAAAACAAAAACAGTTCTTAATCGTTAGCAAGTATAGATGATAAATCAATATGACTACTGCATTACGCAGGTTGTAGTAGAAAAACCGCTATTTTTTAAAAATGCATAAGATTTTGTGTTGATGGGTACTACCAGTCCGTTCGCTCGTTGACGTACTACTAATAGTCCTTTGTATTTTAATAAAAGCTCGTAACCAAGTAGTCGCTCGGTCACTAAAACGTTTGAAAATTCAATCAACGTTCAATCAATCAACCCCACAAGTTAAAGCGATAAATATTCTCTACAAATGGAATTTCGCGTTAACGCAGATATATAAACTTTCTCCGGGCGACAGTCTGAAATTGAATAAAACTTGAAGCGGTTTCTAGGCTGCAAATCGATTACGCACTTTTTATATCCTCGGGTAAATCCTAATGCTTGCTGTCCACTTGCTACTCATTCATAATCTTTGACAAATTGGATGGCGTCCAATATCAGTAAGTATGAGGTCACCCAGGTAGTGAAGGTTTTGTTATAATCTCGGATATTGATGGTTTTAATCCGAAACCGGGAGGTAGAAGACCTTGATGATTATCCGAAACATCTCTTTGAGTTTCAAAGATTCTTTTTTGATGGTATGAACACAACAAAACTCGTTGAATCAAAAAATACATCTGCCTCTACTTTTGGATGGTTAGGTATCAAGAAAAGAAAATAACGAAGATGCCTTGCTCATCTACCATTCATAGTCAGAGAAAATTGGCAACACGAAGTGAAAAGGTTTTAAGAACTAAGTTTCTTAGAAATTGTGGTAGGAATAATAATAAATTCTTGATTTAAATGTTGTTCGACCTTTCGGAAGAAGAAAATGCTTTGGTAGCGCTATTGTAGTAGGTAACCCATACTGAGGTGTACATAGTGTTGGACACATTGCTTACCAGTGTGTTTCATGGTTAAGCAAGCCTTCGACTTCGTAACCCGTAGCGAGCTATATGGCAGTTCTTTGCACTTGTTCTGTCTGCTACGAAACGATACATTTTCGTATAACAATATTAATTGACATCTTTGCGACCGATTTATCAACGCTAATGGCATCGTTATTATTCCAGATAATGCGTGAATTGTGGGAATAACACGATAAGCATGTGCAATGAGGCTGTGATACTGAATAATTACAGGCGTGGTGTCGTAGGTGGCCGTGTGTGCTGAAGGATAAACTGGTTTAGTGGTGCAGTTTTGCGACACCGACTTTATGCACTGCTCGGGCTTTAGCACGTAGCACTTGTTGCAAAATTAAAATGTGTATACACACTGTACGTAAAGCGGCCTGTGTGATAAATATTTACTGTTTCAAATAAAGGACAAATTGGCATTTATTAACTGAGACACACGCATTACTTACCGATAAAAAATTACGTTCAAGAATAATACCCAACGCTTATTGTTCCGGGTAATATTGCGTAATTTGGTCAAAGAAATTATTAACTACGAAAAAAATAAGACAAATAAATATTCACTGCATGTAAAGGAAGAAGTGAAAAAAACGTTTCTTTATTTGGAATCAGTAGTTGAAGTTTTTTATTCCGCGGTAATAAGTTTTCCTCGCTCCTTGACATAAAGTACTATTTCAATCAAAAGGAATATGTTTAAAGACGTCTCGACTCTTTGGATATTGTCACGAAAAAGGGCGAATTTTGTATGGCATTTTTTAAAGATAAAAAAATATAAATTTACTACGTGCATAGTGTACACTTTGGGACGTAGCAAAATGCAGAGACATTAGGGTGAGTGATGGCAGTCACCTGCTACACCACCCTAACCCTTCTGATCTCACTGCAGACAAAACTAATTAACTTGTTCTTTTATAATGACCCACATAGTGCTCTTCTAGTTACCCCCAAACGAGACTTTGAAAGTTAGTCAGGGCCCACATATGACGTGCAACTATGTCGAAGTTTTGTGTGCTGGTTTCGTGTTTCGTAAAATTAACACCACATTGAAATTAGAACAAAGGCAATATAACGAAATATAAAACAATTAATGACAAATATAATTTTGGAAAAATTTGAGCACTATGTGACGATATTTGCATCCAGCATAAATGTTACCGTAAAGTGCGGCCTCTGTTTACTGGTATGCCAAGACTAAAGCTACCACTACTGATTTCATTAGAGAATTGAAAACACGCTGCTAACTTCACTCTGTCGAATTTCCGTTAACTGTGCGCACTCAGCTTCCGTTTCCTGCTAAAATTTTCTCTCAAGGCCCCCCAAAAGAAGATAAAATAAGAGGAGTCTGAGTTGAACATTGAATGAAAATGAATGTTCATATTATTCAATGCTAAGAATATCAGTTTTACCAAATTCAAATAGGGGAACTTGGGGTAAGATGACGAATGGGGTAAGATGACTTATGCTGAAATTTTACTTTAAAGATTACTATTTTAATCTGTACATTTGGCGAGATCTATGGTATGAAGTATTGTATTAAGGAGGAATAGTAATTCATCGAAGTAGTTTGTAGTTTGACGTGCTCGTGTTCGCATCGTTTTTTACAAAAGTCGGTATAATATTTGGGTTAGAGAATTTAATGATTTGGTCTGGAAATAAGTAAGTATGATTTTCATTATTTTTTCAAATGATATACTGGTATTAAGGGTAAAGAACAACTCCCTGGATGTATCAATATTTTATTGTTTTAATTTAGAAATAATAATGTAAAGTTATTTGTGTATCGAGGGCAAGATAACGGGGGTAAGATGACTATTTCGTCATCTTGTCCCGCAAATATTAAAGCTTACTGGTTTTATTACAGAATGCCAAGAAATTACAAACTCTACTTTGACTATTTATTCACAGTCAGATTCTGACGATGACGTTCCTTTATTTATCCTTGCAAAAAAAATAATGAAACAGACACCAGAACAAAGCAGGCCAAATTTAACTAATGTTAAGAACGTTTCAAATAAACTAGAATCTAGTAAGCGAAATCTATTTGAAGAAAATAAAACTTTAAAAGAAATTAGGCTAATACCAACATCAGAAAGAACATCTAACCCTCGAAAAAAGATGTCTGCTTCTGTTATCAGTAGCACGCCTGTAAAGGAAGTTCTAGAAATAAAACAATACGAAGAAGAAGTAAAAGAGTTGAAAAGAAAATTAAGATTAGAAAAAAAGGCTATGACAGGGAAGGAAAATAAATTAAGGAAAAAGAAAGTGAACAAAAACAGATATAAACACCCACACAGTATCACTACAATATAGCTGGCCCTAGTGGTCTTAATTCTAGTAATCAGGGAAAACACTTAACGAAAGTCACTACATTTGTCCAGGTTGTAATGAATTATACACAAATCCTCCAACTGAAAATTGGGTCCAATGTTCTTGTTTATCGTGGTGGCACGAGGAATATTCTTCTTTTGAAAATGGTGACTTCTGTTGCGATTTTCGCATATAACTCATCTTGCCCAAAGCGTTCGTCATCTTACCCGATGTATGGGGTAAGATGACTAAAATGTTTTTAAATTTTCATTGTTTATTTTTTAAGAAAAACTTATTTAATTTTTTAAATATTTGCTATATAAATAATGTACCAAATGTATTTATAGTTTTTCGTTTTTCATTTTTATTACTTAAAATAAATATTTTCATTATTAATTTAAGCGTTTCTCTTAGCACCGCCATCTTACCCCACCTTCCCCTACATATGTAGGTTTTAAAAAAAGAAACTAAAATATAACGAAATAATAACTAAATATACCTACTTACAAGATAACTGCGTTTTATAATCGGTTTATTTTTTTAGAAAAAAACCCAATGGTTGTTAGTAGATATTCTTTTTTCTGATATTAAGGGAACTTTTGTTTATAAACAACCGGTAAACTTAATTATAAATAAAACACGGATATTACCAGCTACATTCCTCTAATAGTAACTAACAATTAGATTTTGTAATTTTGAGCGACATTCAAGACAAAAAATCGAAAACGCGAAGCAGGTGTGACGTAAATTTGTTATAAATGTTCGCTAAAAATTCCGTCCACTAGTGTAACTAATTACGTTGATAGTTTTTGTATTAAAAAATGCATTAAAACAAAGTGCCTTTGTAACTAATATATCTCCCGTTGCATAAAAAGAAACGTTACATGTATATACAATATTCAATTTGCTTATAATACTCACTAACATGTTACGTTTCTTTGTTTCCACTTCCGTCTTTTTCTGTAGGTAACAATAAATAATTTTTCTACCAGATATAGTTCTTATACACCACGTAAATGTGTGTACAGTCGCAGGCATCTTAGTTAAGAAGTTTTATCGTTTTTAACCACTCGCATACAAATGGCCTTTAAGGGGACTTCCATTAGTTACGTTAGCTTGAACTGGAGGGGAGGGATCTAACAGAATATCATAAAATCCCGTTTAAAGGAAAGGGTTGTCTGAGGCAAACTTTTTAAGTTAAAACGTTGTTTTTATTTCCTTTTCTCTTTTAACTAAAAACTCATTGTAGAGTAAATCTCACATTAGAGGAATTGAGAAAATCTCAAGTTTTTACTAAATCTCTCCAAGGACAGCGGAGGAATTTAAATTAAAAAAAAGCATTCCAGTAAATTAGGTCAACTAATAATTTTTGAGTATGAATTTTAAAGGAAACTACAATTTTGGCTGTTCTTTCGAATATAAAACAATAAAAATAATTAACTCATCTTGATACCGCATCAATATCTACTATTAAAATTCCAATATTCTTCTCCAGTTCTCTTTACACCCTTTCAATTAATATTTACTTATTTATTCAAAGTTAGATTTGTAAAAGGTATAGAAACTCTCCAACCACAATGCCTTTGAGTGTAGGTGAAGTGGAAAAAAAGTCACGCGTGTTTGTTGCCGTTTCTTCTATTCCCACTGTTTCTCGGCGTATAAACAATGGTTTAGCGAGTGATTTGCCGACCTTGCAGAGGACGCTGGTTAATTACAACCGTCAGGTGTAGTACTTACAAGCGTTTAATGAAAAGAAAAAAAAAATGGAGCACGAATAATGATAGTATCGCGACATGTAAATTATTACAGTTCCTGTAAGTGCAAACGTGAGTGGGACGGCTGCCTATAAGTACATACATAGTTAAATACGCCGAAAGACCCGTATTGCAAGTTCGTGTTAGGTAAATTTTTCCAAGCTAATTGCAAATCCTGCTCGCGATTTTTATTAATGGAAAAGATCATAAATAAGTAGAAGGAACTTGTCAATGAACTCGCGCAAGATAGGTAAACAGATACACATTTGACACGCTTACTCATGCACGCCCGTGTATTTGTAGGTGCATGGTTTATATGAATAATTTATTGCGGAAAAACACCTGCATTTTTACCGGCACTCGCGCGCTGAAACAATAGAACTTGCTATTTTTTTTCTTCCTTCAACTCCGACCGATATTAATTCAGTGAGAAGAGAAAACAAATTATCAATAAATTGTAGTCGAGACTGCTGTGTTCGTTACCTTATGCATTCAAAAACTCATTAGCATACATAAGAATACAGTACAGCCACTTACTGTGCTCTAAACTGTCTCATTTTGCATGTATGCACCTGTATATACAACATTCAAACCGTTCTTTTCATTTGGCTAAAGTTTTTAAGAACACCAATTTGATAATGTTAGAGCTTTTCAAATATTTTTATACATAACATCAAATCGTATATAAATAGAAGTATTTCAGAATCTCATGAGCCTTGTTTTTGGGATGCGCAGAACATAACTCCGCCTGCTGTTAACCAAATTCGCAAGCACTTCCGGTTGATTTTGTGCAACTCACGGCTCACAGTTTTGAAATGCATCTTAAGGTAAAACAAGGACCCTAGCGCTTGCCCAAAGCGTTCAAGGAAGGCATGCAAAAACTTGGAACATCGTGCAGACCGATCCAAAGTTGAACCTACATAATTCAGCTCACTTTAAGGATTCAAAATGTGGAAAATAGGGAAACCTTACATGTAAAATAATTGTAATACATATTTTATAAACAGTGCAATAAATGAAATTACATTTTCTGAAAGAATCTCATTAATCATTATATAACACCTCTAGCCGACATACCGGAAATATTAACAATTACAGATACGCCTAATCACATATTAAAGATAATGGAAATAGCAAAATAAAGTAAAATAATAACTATCTACCAACATAATGATACACGTACCTAGAATCCACATTTATCACTATTATGCATCTGTTTAGTTTTATGTTCAAAGGATACGAGCAATTACAACTAAACAGCATTAACTTACGCATTTTTTATGCTTCTTCCGTCATACATTCATCCAGTCGTAAAAGTGGTAAATTGTTACATGCAAAAGAAATCTTAACTATTTTTATGCAAAAACACATCTAGTCTGCAGATATGTAATTTTTTTGTGACAAAATACAGAAAAATAAAAGCTGTAAGAAAAACAACTAATTAATATTTAAATATGCACGAAATACATGTGGTATGCTGTACATATAATTATGTTATTTAATTAGCGAGTGATAGTTGATAGTTAAAATAATTTATTATGTAATTCAACACTTTGAATATTCAAATTAAAGAATAACTGAATCGTATTTTTGAGAAAAGTACAAATATAAATGTACCTATTTAATAAATATATTTATAATTTATTTATACATATATTGCTATATTTTAACCTTTTTGTTAGTTTAAATCACTAATAGGTAGGTACTTAAGTTCTATTTTTTTCTGTTTCGTCCATGTAACATTAGATGTGCTAAAGATGATAACAAATCTCCGATTAAGCATTGGTTGTTAATCTTCGAATTGCCATAATGGGAAAGTAACTGTTCCATCCCGACCATCGCGTAATTTCTGCAAATCGTCACGCCGATCTGGTTTCGTAATAACATGCACACTTTTTGATCGCAACACGTAACACACCGTCGATATGTCGACGTATTTAGTAGAAAATTCTGTCTTAGACTTTACAACAGCTTCTAGTATACAGGGTCTACAAGTGAAATAGTTTAATAAATGTAAGATGAAGGCGATCTCAAAAGAAAAAGTGGCTTGAATATTAAACAACTAATAATGGATTATTCCAAGTCGTATGGTTTCTAACCATTCAAGGTGGATCACAATTTTGTATTTTTTGGTTCTCATGGGCACAACAAAGGTATTTTCAATGGATAATCGAACAAATTAAAGCTGATTTTGCCTGCAAATTGTAAAATACGAGCCGTGGTCCCTAAATTTTTACTTATGGCGCGAATGATAAACAAGGAGCGCATTCAGCTAGAAGAGGATAGCACTCATGCTCGGAAGAAATATCAAAACGCACGAGGAGTTGCTCAGTAGAAACACATTATTTACTCTAATTTTATGCGCTTTTAAATAGAATTATATACAATTTTTACTATACTTCGATAGTAGATTTCAAACCCAAGGTGGGTAACCTCTGTTTTAATAAATTTAAAAATTCAAAACTCCAATCACTGTAAATTTAAACCTATTCCTATCACATTACATTCGAGCCAGTTCGTGTGCATCAATTTCTTAGCTCGAATATGAGTATAAAGAGGACCTCTATAGGGTTATTCCGAATTCCGAAACATCCCAAATTAGTAACAGTGTATACAATTATACAATACTACAACCGATATTTACCAAAGATTGTTTAACATGTCGGAAGAATACTTATGAGAGTTTTTAAGGTCCTTCAGGTCATTGTTACCAATTATAATTATCTCTTAAGATAGGCTATGTAAAAGACAATATAAAATGAATTTATGAAGTCTAATCAGTGAAAGCCATGAGCATCATGTTTCTGTCATTGTAAGCTCAATTACATCTTCTGCTGATTAAAGTTTCGCCTTAGGCCATCGTTTTATCACGAAATCACTCAGTAATATCTTGGTATTGATATTATTACATCGGTGCTTCCAATCTATAAATTTTATTTATTTCGCCTGTGAAAAAGACTCCAAATCAGTTAATTTCAATTTTCCAGTCAATTTCTTATATTAAGAATCGAATAGCATTTGGCGCATATTTTCAAATCGCCTCTCATAATAGCAGTTGGCCTCACCTTGGTCTATCCCTTTCTGAATAGATAATCCACTTTTCCCCAACAATCCAAATCCCTCATTGCATAATTTTTCTGCTTTTTCTAGAAGAAATTAATTTCAATGGTTCCTTTAATTTCTTTTTAAAATTAGATCACTTATGGTACGAATTTCCTTGACCACTGAATTGTGGGTCGTGGGTCCAAGTTTGGAAAACGCTGATTTAGCCCACTTTTTAATAAGTAATTTTCTTAATACCAAAACAATTTTTCCCAACAGAATGTCATCTTGCTGGCCATCTTAAAATAAAACTGTATATGTATCTTAGACTTCCAACCTAGTAAATTTGAATCTTCTGATACATTTCCTTTGATAACTTATGGTAAGTATTTTCGATTCGCCTCTTTGACTGTTAAATTGTCCCCTTGAAGGTCATAAACCTCACCTTCAGAAATATTGGTCCATCCCTTAATTAACATAATGCTTCTAATTCTAAAACTACTTTTTCAGAAAGAAAAATTTCATTGGGGCACATTATTTTAAAAGAAATATCGCTCTAAGTAAAACGGTTTAAAGTTTTCAATTTAATTAATTTCAATCCTATTAATTATTTTTTTTAAATCACATCCCTTATGGCACTATTTTCGATTCGCTACATTAACAATTAAATTGTCTCCTTAAGGTTCGTGGTCTCCACATTAAATAACCCTTTCTATGTGAACAATGCTCCTAAAATCAAAAAGCTTTTCGTGTCAAATGAATATGACATTATTGTATCTTTTGCTGGCTATTTCAAAGGAAATTCCACTGTATGTGAAAAGGTTTAAGTTTACAGACCCTGTATGGGTATTTGTGGCGGGACTGACTACCTATAGGAATACTATATGTGCGAAATGAGCGCAGTGTTATCGATACGATCGCGAACGTTTCTATTGAGTAGTAAATCACAAACTACTTCGCTTTCCTGATTTATGCACTCGCTATTGCTCTCTCGAATTCAAAAGAGGCGATCGCGCGCCGCTGACGTTCTTCCCACAGTCCTGCACTACAGTCAAGTTTGTACTTACGAATACAGCAGGTACACTAACTGTTACCATCATACTACTATGTACTTACTGCCTACCTACCAACCAGGCACATACGTATGTACATACTTGTGGTTCGCTTCGAACGTAACGTTTTAATTTTATAAATGTGCACACATACACACACATACTTGGTAGATCGTAACCGATGATAAGAGATAAAGTGTAAAACTGTGGGAGTTCTTGATTTACTCAATTAAGCGATTGGATGTGGGAGGAAATCGGAAACCGACTGTTTCGCAAATCTTGCTTCAAGTGCGACAGGTGTAGTCGAGTCGGAAAGGTGAACTTGAATGCACATTCTACTTCTTATTCTTCTTCTTTTCGATTTTCTTGATTCGTTTATTTTTATAAAGAACGAAGATTTATACCCAGTAGTGAATTAATACAACTAAAGCTCGATGAAACAGTTTTCTAGCAGTCTTAAGTTATTTCTGAAAAATCTTTAAATATATTTTCACATTCTAGTTTATACGTAGTATATTTAAAAAAAATAATTGTAGAAATTCTGGAGGATAACGAAATCTTTTATTTTAGTATATGATCACACCAAAGATTTCCTAAATTTTCTTACTATCTCAGGGTAGATTAGTGGTAGTAAATAGACTTTATCACCCCTCAAAATTACTATAGTTATTTTTTTGTATAAATATTTTCGAAAACACGCCACATCTTCAACTCAGAGCAAGGCAAGCAGAGTTTAACGCTTCGCACCTGACAATGTGCTTTCAGCCTTTTCGCGAATAAGAGTTGAGGCTTAATGGTCAAATTGTTTTATAAAAGTACTTGTATTTCAAAAAAGGGCCTCAAGCTCATTCAACGTGCTTAAAACATTTTCAAAATTATATTAGTGTTTGAAGACCTTTTGATATCGTTCAGGTCTTTATAATTCAAAGGGCATTGAACATAATTACTTTTGGAAGTCTATAGGTTTTAGAATGTAATTTGTACTTCAAGTATCAAAGCGCTTTAAATAAGGGCCTTTGGTTTAGAGCTTGAAGATATTTTGGTCAGGGATTTGACCAGTTCTGGAGTCTCTACCTACGTATTTGTGAACAGATTTAATCTATATTTTTCTCGGCATGTCATGTCTCAGAAATTATTATTCCATTTTTTCCATTTGTTCTTGAATTCCATAGGATCATCCGTTCTGATCAGTTTTCAAGAAATTTTCATCATCCCTCTATGACACCAAAAGTCAACATTCAAATCGTTACGAATCTCGCTAACATGTTCCCTTTTTTTGTTGCAGATGATCAATCACAATCACATGGAACAGTGTAATTCTAATAGAACAGTGCGAATCATGGCCAGAAAGAAGAAAAAAGTTCTTCATAGGATACAAATACAGAAAATTACTTCAATAATATTTCGACCTCCTTCATATCAAGTTTGCATGAACCTGAAGCAAGTGCTTGTCTTTTAATGCGACACTGGTGAGTAATTACAATATTTTTTATAAACGTTATCAATTTTGGATTTATTCTAAGTGATGATTATAATTCAAATTCTGAATTAATATCCAGTAATAAAAATAGTTTATTTAATTTTATTTAGCATAACACTGATTAAATATAATTGGATACTCTACCAAATTAATAGGTACTAGTTAATAGCAAACGATACTCAACGGTACAGGTATATAGGTATTTAATAAGACCAGCTTTGATGTGTATAATTTGTACCTGTCTTAGTCATCAAAACCTACCAGACATCGTGTTATTTTGAGGAATTTGTGTATTGAATTTGTACAGTCAGATATAGAAGGCCAAATTTCCTGGTTCATTTTTTAAAACGATCAGCAGCAGGTAAATATTACTACATCACCATTTTTTTTTATCGCACGTCTATCCTAATACATACGCACACATGAACAGCCAACGATAAGCACATTTATATAGACAACACATTTGGACACATACACATGCATAGACAACGCGGCATTAATTACTTATTGAGCAGAATTCCGCGATTTAATTAACACCTCAACGTTATCTTTTAAAGCCATAAACGTGTGTACTAATTAGTTGAATTTCGTATTTCCAAACACCTAACGCGCTGTATTAATTAATCCTCGCCTGGCCACAATAAAAAGAAATGTTGAAAACCATGATACAAACTAATGACTCCGGCGTTTTGCATATATCCCACGAAATTTTAACTTAACAGTTGTTCTTTATCAGTAAACATGTAGTTTCCCATTCTTGTTGGTTATATCGTGAATTTAATTAATTTTCTTTTTTTACTGTTCATATGCAAGCCGTTTAAGAACCAACGGATTTTCCATTCTTTTTATAGCTTTTCTAAATAGCGCCAACCTGAACGCACCAACTGTTGCTTACGTTGTAGATAAATTTGAAAGAGTTGATTACTTCGTTATGAAGGACTTTAACAATATTTTAATAGTTAATTGGATGCATACAATTAACTGTTGAAATTACTAAATTTTCACAAATAACTTGGGCATCTTAAAAAATTTTGAATTTAAGACTCAATGATGATAATAAATATCGGTTTAGTTTGGATCAAAAATGTGTTTGACCTTAAGGAACATCTTAGGGCCCCTTTAAACTTCAGTGATGGTCAAATACAGAAATAATTTATGTATTTGTTTAAGTGCCTATACAGGTATTTCTTTATCCTTTACACCTAAAGTTCAATTGAAACAACTAGAACTGAACAATATTAATAAATATAACAATATTATTACAAATGACATTAAAAGTAAATGTGTATGAAATGGTTAATGACGCTTAGACAACGGCTGCGACAGTATTAATTTATTCTATTCATAATCGTTAATAACTTTATTGGCCGGTGCGGGATTTTTTTAATTGCCTTTTCTCTATTAATTAGCCAGTAATTGCTTTACATAATTTATAATATAAATGTTTTAAATTAAAACCGGGAAATGAAATAAATGAATGAAAATCAATATAGAACCCTGATACGTCGTGTATTTATACCTAATGAGGTATTGTACAGCACGATAATTTATATGTACACATGTTAATTAACTTTCAGTATCGCATTAGAATTAAATAAAGAATAAAACTCAAAATTATTTCACTTCTCTATTTTCGTCAACCATTCACAATCTTAATATGTAATGGCTCTAAAGTTTCGTTTTATGTTTAGGGAAAGCTGTGCTAGGTACTGTTAGGTTTTTCAAATCATAAATCATTTGACAATTGGAAAGCAGAAATAATTTTTTTCTGTTTAACTTAAGACATGTCCAAAATTATTTTTGTTTATTAGTGTGATGAAATCTATTCGTAATATAAGTCTGAACACTCAGTATCATTACGCTTCATCACACCATTAGTGCAAAGTCAGTTACATACCAATTGTGGTAGTGGTCGATAGACATGTCGAAAAGAAAAACAACAAGAAGTACAAGTCAGTTTACTATAGAAAAAGCTTGTACTAATCATGTTTACTACGAATAATTATTCGTAAACAGTTCGGACATTACGTTATTATTGTGGTCTTCCATTTAACATGAACGTGTACGTACGTGTTTGATCGGAGATAAGATCGTAAGGAATTTAGGAAGCGCGAACGAGAGGGGGAGAATGTTGTAATAAGAAATTGCTTATTAGGTACTGTTCAGCTCAACGAAGTTAACATATGAATGAAGCAGACAGTATTGTCCAACTCTTTTAAAGTAGACAAGCCCAGGAAATAATTATTATATATTGTAAATTGTGATAGAAATCAAGTACCTATGAGGAGGTTCTATAATAGTATCTCTACAAGGATTACTGTCCCTTAACATTGTGACTATATTTTAAGGTTTAGTCCGTCCTCTTTTTGAGTGCAGCCCAAAATAAACCAACAAATCTCTTCAAATATTTATTTCTCCAGACATCGTTTTAAAAAAGTTATACAATAGTAGGTATCTAATCTTTAATAACGTTCATATTCTTATTATTTACGAAAAAAATTAAACAGATCTGTTACGTTGTATAGGTACGAAGTATCCAAAAATAGATAAACTACTAAAACCAAACCTGTAACATTAACAGTTTAATAAAAATGTCACTAGATATGTATATGTTAATGTCGATAATCTAACCAAATGCCTTTATTGAATTGAAAAGCAATATTTTTGTTTCATAAACCCAAAAAAATTTAAATAAATTTAAAGATTCCTTATATTAATGTATGTACATTTCGATATATCGTACTTACAATACACTCTTGTTAACGATACAAAGTGCGAGTTCGGCACAGCGTTTGATTTATACGGCCGATTATGGAGAGCGTTTCTATTCGAATTTTCTGATCGGTTACAGGTAATTACATGTAGTATAAAATAACTGGCAGATGATTAAGGGGATAAAGCAAACCTGATGTGGTACCACCGTGTAAGACAAATTAGCACGTCGTCACAACAAACTGGTGTAAATTATAAAACGCTATTTCATTCTGTTAGAAAAGTCGCACATACAGTTAAGGATATAGGTACATAAATATACTATAAGCCAAACAAACTCGTACAGAGATATGTATGTAATGAGTCGAACTTTTTAAATTTCAATTTGATTTTTTTGCATCTCGTTTTGCTTTTATTGGGAGGTTATGTGTGTTCATAAACTATTGAATTTAAAAACATGATGTTAAGTTTAGATACTAAACTTTGAGGATAATACAATCTTATACTACAGTAAGCGTCTACACAGAAGGCGGGGCAAGTGTTGTTGTGAGGATACCACTTGAGCTATGAAATGCGCAAGAGATGGAAAGAATATCTGGTTACGTTTTTTCACATTCTAAAGCCAAAGCTCATGGAATCTTAAAACACCTCTAAAATCCTTAACGACTTAACGAGGTTGAAAGGGGTGGCGCTTACAAATTCATAAGTACCTACACATGCAGGATCGGACTGAATGTGATGAGTGAATGACCCGTATGGCATTGATTCTAATAATGAAAAAAGCGATTTGTCTAATTTTATTTTTTCAGATGAGCACAAGATCAACCATTTTTCAAATCCTTCGTCTCATTTCTCTCTAAGTATTAGTGAACTATTTTACATGTAGGTAGTAATCCTGAAGATAGGTAGGGTAGGATGCCCATGCCGTGTAAAGTCCCAGCTAGCAAATGCCACCCTGACTGTATAGCCAGTCCGATCCAGTAAGGCCCACCTTCCTTGTAGAGTGCAAAGAGTATAGACTATATTCTAGTAACCTTGCACTTTAAATACTTAGCACATAAGTGGGAATCAATCAGAATTAATAACGAAATTGTTATTACCAATTTCCTACTGTGCAGTCTTTTTTGTTGTTTTTTGAATTGATAAATGTTTATTAGATAATTTCTAGGCTCGCTACTGACAAGGAAGTGCTTAAGTGAAGGCTGTTTAATATTCATTTTAATCGAGACGAGCGGGTTAAATGGCATCTTGGCGTTTTTTTCGTGTAGTTGCACTTGCCCCAAGGCTCCTGTTTAACTACATTAATCCATGAGAAACTTGATCGATAAAAGTCTAATGCCGCATTAGATAAGTAGGTATATGCTTCGAAGAAAAACTTGACAGAATACCAAGCCAACTGTCCGCGGTTGTAACGAATAATGATATTTCATGCTTAGATTGTTCTTTTTTTTTCGGTCTTTTCACCATCGTTATGAGATCGCTATTAGAAGCATTTTATGTACGGCTGTATCTACTAAATTACTTGATTACATCTTTCCGGTACTTGTCATTTTTATTCCAAGAAGTCTTCCATTTTCTATTGATTTATTTGGAATATAAGAACGATTAATTTAGATTATTCAGTTTTTTTGAGCGATGATGCACACTCAGTCTTCTGCAACAAAAAAACTGATCCTTCAATGTACATATCTAAATAAATATTCCCACAGGTAATCAGTGGCGGATTTACACATTTGCCGCCCGTAGGCTATTCAAATTTGCCGCCCCTACTGACACCTGCAATTCTATACCCTAATTCACAATCAATTTTTTGTCAATGAAATTGCAACTTTATGATTGTATTACATTCTTATCAGACTAATCAACAAATTTTGATACCAATTCATTAGGATTAAAAATGTAAGAATGTTAAGAAGAACTTTCGTTGAATGGATATTTACAGCTTTTATTCATTACAATATCATCATTATTGTTTTTTTTTAATTATCATCATTCTAATTAAGAAATGTACCTATAATATTTATGAAATTCTGTGCAACAATATATTTTTTACGTGTAAATTTATTAAAGTTTTATTCTACACTCAAACATGTTGTTAATATCATCAGAAATATCAATAGAAAAGTATTAATTTTCCACATATAATATTTGTTATTGTTATTTTTAAGCAATTTTTGTCGGATCCCATTTCTCTTCGAATAGATATATTTAAGTGGTGAAACATATTACACATTAATTGAATAGTGTGGATAGACCTAAAGAAAAAATTATGGCAATATTTAATTTAAAAAATAGGTACAAATACTAAATTTAGAATGTAATACTTAAACGCTATTGGAATATTTTAAAAATTCAAAATCACAATAGTATATTTTATAAATAAGCGTTTAGTAATTTTTCATATACCTACAGACGTTAGTGTATTCAATATACTGTATGTGTATAGCACTAAAATATTGTAATTTTTGTTGATTTTTTCCATGTATAAGATAATTTTTTTTTATTTCTGTAAGACAAAACAATTTTGAGCAAAGTTTGCCGCCCCCTAAAATCTGATCTAATCGTGATAGTACCGATAAATGAACAAATAAGCAAGCAGTCAGCATATTACGTGTATTTTGTGTACATTAATTTTCATGAAAATTCAAACGGGCCTGGGTCTGGGTATGTGCGACAAAAGAAAATTGCAGGGTGGTCCTTATTAACATTCAGTTAAAATGGCTTGATAATTTTTAATGTTTGCTCATATACGTCAACATTGTAAAAGGTTATGACAGATACCTCATATTTATGTTAATATTACTATTGCTTACATGAGACATCCTGGAACAAGTCACACTTTTCAACAGGTCAATTAAATATCTACAACTATGCATTTTCTGGAAACAATTTATGATCGAATCAAATCTAGAAAATACAATTTTGATTTGCGTACATCCCAAATGTAATAATAGTATAATAAAATTTGAGTTGCTATAATTGATTCAGGTTTGTTCAGCAGAACTTAATTACATTCAATCAGAGTCTGGCAGGGATCTAACTACTGCTGTCATGAATTTTTAATCAAGTACTTTTTTTTTAACATAGGTACTAGACAATCTGACAATAACGAAATTGATTTATGACCGGGTTTAGGAGTTCTTCACTGTGTGACTACTCCGTTTCCTCTTTCGTTGATTCTGACCAATAACAATAATGTAGTTGTGCTACTATTCTTCAGAAGGCAGTAAAAGAAAAGACACTTGCACGCGACCCACATAAAGGGGAATTAAACGGCACTTATCTGAGTATAAGTGCTCTTAAAATTCTCTTTTTACAGCACACGTGCACAAATAATAAAAATGTGTCCGCTAAATTGCCTAATTTGCCTTGGGTCGGCCGGTTGACTACGGACGGACTCTTTGTCTCGTATTCGTAAAGACAACGTTTCAAAATAATGTTATTCTTCTTAACGAATACTTCTCTCCTTTATTTTTTTCCTCTTTTTCTATCCTCTCGGCCGCGTTGAGTAAAACGGGCACTAATGAAAAGAAAGTTGATTTATGTTTTGTCGATGCCAATAGGTAGGTACTGCAGCACGCTGTTTTAAATTGCGATTTAAGTCTGCAGTAAAGTTTAATGTCTCTCACTAATGACTTCGGTTCCTGGTTAGATTTCAGTTTAGGTAAATAAAAAACGGTCAATAGAATCATCGGTTGCAAACACAAGTGAAACATTTTAGGAACTAAAACTTTTATATAAAAAAAAACTTAACATGTTAAACACACCATGGAATTTGATAGAGGAATGTAGCCCAAAACTACACATAAAACCAAAAGTTTGTTATTGAGAATAACCTCTTATCTATAGAAGAAAAGGTTGGAGTATTTCTTTTAGTTCGGTTGGAATGTGTGGATATATTGTCTAAGTTGCAGCTCGTGTAATAAAACTTTCAATGATTTAATATACAATAAAAGAAAAAACGCTTTTTACGATTTATTGATGAACCGTACCTAGTAAATCAAATAAATTACTCTTAAAAAAGGGCAAATAACCCAAAACATATATAGAGTTCATCTCAAATAAATCGTGAAACATTTAAAAGAATTTTTCCTTTTATTTTATTTTATTTCAAAAATATTTCAAGAATTGGTCACCGAAGAATGTATCTTTTTTATTTCAAAGATTTATTAGCTTGTTTAGTCCAATGACTAACATCAGCTCTCAAAAAGAGGACAGTCCGAACTTTGTATACCTACAATGTTGAGAAACTATAATCCTTATTGAATCTACTTTTGGAGCTGAGATACAATAAGCTACCTGAAAAGTCACTACGGTAATTGCCCCCAATATTTACAACAATCACATAAAAAAACTTTCAAACTATTTTGAGCGTTGCAGGCACAACTGGTTAACAAAATCCAAAACATTTTTCCTAAAGACAATCTAGCAGGGCTTTCAGAATGGCTCCCACTTTCTTGCCTTTTATCGCTTGATTCGCTAAATTGGACATTAAGTCTTGGTCAGTGTTCTGTAGAAACTACCAGATTGAAGTAAATCCTAATCAGAACTTTTCTATTAGTACTCCAGTTGTAATATTATCTCTTAGAGATAAGGAACCCGTCAGTATTTGAGACCACTGTTTTTTGAACGTATGAAATTTTGTCATTGAAGTACCAATTTTTATATGACTAGATAACAAGACGTTATAAAAGTATTTTTATTCCAAATTCGTTATAAAACAATAATTGTACAGCTGGTTTTCATTGTGGTTTTTACCTCATTCCGACCCACGTTCAACCGCTAATTTGCTTTTTATTAAACTAAAATCGTCTAATTTAATTACCTACCTACTCCTCATACTCACATACACTAATTCGTTGATAAAAAAAGTAAATATTAATGTCAGAGTAATAAAAGCCCCGTTTTGGCCTAACAGGCATCAAAATATATCACAACAGTTAATGAAATTGCGGGAAAAAAGTACTATCTCATCGGATACCGTGTTAATTTCGTTCTTTTCAGTTGTATTCTTTTTTCCAACAAACGTTCCAGACCGTGTACCTACCTATATAAAGTTTAAAAATAGCGCGTCAAATCCGTAAAACACAACCGTCTAGTACTAATCGTAGATAAGATCTTTTACAGCGCACTAAACAATGGTAATCTAGATATCCGGCATGCGAGTGACCGCCAACTATGTGTGTCTTACAAAGATAAAGTAGTTCGTCTGTACAAACATGTCCGCGGTGGTATACTTCCTGCATGCTAAATTTATATGGACATTGAAAAGAGCTGCGGCGGACTCATGTGAAAATCTCATACGGGTCCTCAGTTGCGTATTTGTGCACATGTGTACGTATATTTGCCTGAGTGTGGTTCACAAAACGGAATTGACAAACCGACCAATTGAAACAACGCGTTATGTACCTACTTGAGCTTTTTTTGTTTATTCCTTTACATAAACTGGCGGCGGTCAAATTTCAACAAGACAGATATCATCTTACTGATATAGTTAAACGTTAAGGTACATGGACACATGGCCATTGTTTGTTCCTTCAGAACATGTGATCACGTTAGGAAATGTCTCTATTAATTATTTATACCAAAACTATTAATATGTACAGTCATAAATATCTTTGACTCCGAGACTTAAACACGAAGCATTCGTTTATATCTACGGTTGGCAAGTTGGGGAAAATCTCAGAGAAAGAAAATGAGTGATTGTAATACTAAGGGGAAGCTAAAAAGTGTTTAAGTAGTACTGACCATGGATCCAAAGTGGTTAATAAGTACCAGATAAACCAATGATTACTACGAGAAGGCAACGTTATTAGGTCAGGTTTGGTTAGATCAGGCCAGATTAGATAAACCGTCACTAATCGCGAATATTTAGTAATCTATGTCTTATTGAAGTTAAGCTGTGATGAGCAAACTTGGTCTTGATTTTGCAATCTTGGTATTGGTCCTGCGAAAACACAAGACCACTACTATCCTTCTACTAGATCAGGACCGAGTATGCAAAACAATGACCGACTCCGCAAGATTAAACTAAAAATTATAAATTCCGATTGTTGCATGAGTTTAAATATTTGTAGCAACTGTAATGTTTGCTTTTCTAGTTACAAAACATTTTTTGGTTTTAAAATTTCAAGTTTACTTCACTATATTTTAACACTAAATACAAAAAAAGAAACATTACCACTGCTTGAAAAAAATTAAGACAAGAATATCCTCGGAGTAAGTGTCCCTCGTCTTAATATCTGAATATTGTTGAAATATTGTCAAACTATTTTTTTCTAAATTTTTACTTCTGTTTCAAGTACTTTGTACTACGTTTTTTACTAAAGGGTCAATTTGCGCTTTAGAAAAAGGGTACTTTCTCAAGTTCATAACTCTCACAACTATCGAAACTATTTTCTAGACAAGTCATGACATCTTATTACTATAATTAACAGATAAATCTTCTTCTTTTCCAAAAAGTGGAAGTAGGTTTGTGTCCTTATTACACGTCACTATTAAAATTAGTTTCAGAGGAAATTTCTTGGAAATATTATTTATAATCACTTTAAACTGAATGTTAGAACTACTCCTGAAAAAACTGGTTAGCGAAACGCCTAGAGAAAATTAATTCTTCACTACGACATATAAAGCGTAAAAACGTACACAAAAACACTTCAGTGTTGAACTCTTTATTTGTACGCATTCAAAAATTACCGTAACTATTCTTTACAAGCCAACAAATGCCCACCTCAATTTTTCAACATTAATCGTCCTTTCATTCAGAATTAACTTGTTGTAAACTAAACGGGACCTTCAAGACTCTTGTAAAAAAACTACAAAACAACAAATGATTCTTCTTAAAGGATCTGACAAAGTATATTCCGTGTAGGTACCTTTTCAAGGAGTTTTTTTTTATGTAGAGGCGCCTTTTATCTTAATCTCATGTTAACATCTTCATGAGCCTAAGAAACTATAAACAGCGCTAATTTTAAACGAACATTTTCCTCAACCACACACGACGATTATTCTTTTCTTTTCTACACAACCGCAGCTGATGTCAGAAGACATTTCGAATTTAACGTCTTCGTTTCTCGATCTGATAACACAGTTCGGTGGGAGTCAACAAATGGACGGAGGAAGTCCGATCAGCGGTTTCTACTTGATTACAGACTCGTCCTTCCTGTAAGAAGAAAATAACAGAACGACAGAATTGCACAAGCGTCTAAACAATCATTTTAGTTGGACGTAGATTTGTAAATTGTAAACGATAGTATTGTAACAATTTGATGTAAACCAACAAATTATTTAATGAATAATGTTGGTAGATTCTACGGTGGGATAATTGTAAAACATTTTTAATAAGTTTTATTTATACAATTTTATTATATATATTACATGTTATGTCATCATCTGAAAGTTATACCAGAAACTAAAGGTGTTTATATAGGTATGTTTACAAAATATAATAATTATACCTAAAATTATAATAAAATATTTAAGATAAATAAATTAAAAAATTATATTCACATACAACTGCACACAAGACTGATAATGGCAAAATTTATATCTTATAGCTTTTTAACTCGACACTGTCTCGTGTAGTTTTCATCGTTTAAAAATTTAGCCCCATAAGATTTAGGTATTAAGAAACCTTCCTTCTTGGTTAAATTTTTATTCCAAAGTCAATCTGATGTTTTTATATTTTTCGGTGGTGTTTCCTAAACCATTTCAGTAGAGAGATCTCCGAAGCATTCATTAATGACAGTGCATTTACTACTAATCCTCATAGAAAGCGTGCCAATATTGCCTAGAAAGACTTGTGAGAATCATTTGATAGCCGTTGATCTTCACAACGATATCTTTGTAGTGTAGTTCTACAATAACGAAGTCGAAATCTTCAAATCAGATAGATATCCATGTCAAAAGCGAAATTTTTTAAATCGGTCGATTTTGAATAGATCAGCAGGTAGTCATTTCTGTCACATTGTTGAATAAAGAAGCCACCAAAAGTATAATGCAAATCTATTATCGATCCTCTCACTGACGATGACATTTAAAATTTATTTGGCTCATCCCTTCTTAAAGCTTGTTACTTTATGGATTTTAATAATTTTTATTTATCTTGAAGTTGGGGTATCGGTATGTATGAAATGTGTTGATGTCAGTAGATGTAAATGGGAAAGTATGCAAATTGGGGTGCTGAGAGAAAACGGCCATTGAACACCCCCTAAAGAATCAGACTCTTCACTTTCATTATAACTGCAGTTTACTGATGATTTTAAACTAACTGAATGCCATTATTTAAAAGTAATTACAAGTACCTACAATAGAAAAAATGTAGAGTACTGGTTGACGCTCCCCCATTCTATAATATTGTTTATTTGATTTACAAATTAATTGCAAATGGCTCGGCCTTTACCACAATTAATACAAGTAAATATAGGCGTGTTTCACCTACCTACGCATACAAAAAATATTACACCGATAAACTCAGAAATCAATAATCCTTAGTATAATAACAGGTCTGCATAAAATTATGCAGCTTTTTAGTGGTAGTTAATTACAAGATGATTCTGCGAAAATAAATTTTAGTGTCATCGTTAAAATACTTTTCCTGCGATTGTTAACAGTTAATAGATTTTCTCACAATTGTCTACCATAGAAATAACGCTTTTTAGACGTGGCAGTTGTATATGTATGCTGGTACATGGACATTTTGTATTTATAAATTAGCACTCGTTTGATTTTATTTTCGTCCGACGCGTTTGCTGCTTCACCGATGAAGAATCGCGCAACGAAAAAGTTTGAGACCATTGTTAATTAAAATCATTGTCCGGAATTTATTATTTCTTAATTATCGCATTAATTCAACTATGCAATTTAGTATGTTTATGGACGATGGCCTCTGCGTCGAACCGCGTTATAGAATATTGCGCTAATTAAACAACATAAATTCCAAGAAATGCAATAAAGTCATTAATTTTTATTTTGTAAGCACATTTTAGACAAGAAACGCCGCCTTCGTAACTTGGTTTGTTTTCTGATTAAAATCATCTGGCGGCTCAAGTGGCCACTCTAATTAGAAATTTGTAGCGGTACATCGTTACATTCGTACCATGGGAATTTACAAACGGCTTTATCGGAACACTTTTAATAAACTAATTTAAAGCTTGTTTATTATCATATTAAAACTTAAATATTCGATTAAGGCTAATGAGCGTTACACTTTATTTCTTATGCGTCACTTTTGTACAAGACGATCTTCATTCTAGATACACTTTTATGATCAAATTCTCCATCCAATCTAAGATTACTATCTGAATGTTTAGGAAAGCTAATAATCCACCAAAGCGCATCGATATGATAACTACCTACTTCTTACCATTATCTTCTCTGCTGGTGGCTGAGCTGTACTAAATTGAAAATTAATATTTCAATGTAACCTAACCTAAAATCGTTTTGCCGGCTACTTTTACCGAATAAATTTAAGATAATTGAAATATATTAGATTAATATCCATCAAGAAAACGTAGCTACTATCAATCATTTTATATTAATAAAAACTGCAGGAGTTGGTTCCTTTTTTATTGCCATTATGAATCGTTTATGACTTTAAATTTGTTTCAAGTCTTCTGTATCAAGATAATTTTGAGGAATGTAATAGTAAAATTCGATGTTTTACTCAAGTGCCCAAAGGTAAATAAGAAAATGTTAAATGAACATTATGAATCTCAAATAAAATTATAAATAGTTTATTGACTCATTAATGAGCAATGGGCGCCCCTTTAGCTGCTCAGTTTCTTAATTATTTAACATCATAATGAATTTAATTATATTAATGAGTTAAGTACCGTGAAATGTCGTTATCAAAATTAATCGATTTATGTAGTAGATTCATGTTCATGTACAGGCGCAACTTTCTAATAATACAAACGTCCATGTGTAGGTATGTACCAAATAACTCATCTGTTAAGTTAAGAATTTCTTGTGTAGATTATGGGTAGAGAATTGAAAAGTTTCGAGGCGATAAATGAATTATGAGTTTACCATTTGTTTAGAAAGAGCTTGCAATATAACCCGTAATTTATCAAAACATCGACGCCTCCATTTGTCATTTACAAATACATCTAAGTACCTGGAACAACTTAATTTTTTTCTACCAGAAACGTTAAATATCTTTTTGTATTTAAATGTGTAGAGGTCACTGTATGTACATTTATAACATGTACCTACTATGATCCTCAATTAATAGTGCAATCCTTTCGAACTTATTGGCCAATACATTCGCACCACAGACACTTCCTACTGACGTGGGTTCTAGAGAATACATTGTGTGTGCAAGTTGCAAGTGTATGTAAAACAATTAACTGGAATTTTATTGCATCAACAGTAAGTGGTGTTAAGAGTGAGTACCTTAGATTTTCCCGTTCTGTTAATTTGAGACGTTAACAGCGCAAAAACGTGAATGTCTGTTTCAAAAGAGCGCGCTCGTTCAATTGTAGTCACGACATTGGATGTTTTGTCTGTCTGGTTTACGTTACCAAAGAAATCATAGGTCAATTTCATTGTCACTTCCATAATCTATTAATTTTTTTTCGAACAGCGAGCGACTGATACACTCACGCAAATACACTTGTGCTTTTGTTCTTATTTTGTTGTTGTTGTAACGTACCTGCGGGCGATTTACTTAGGAACGCTTAACGAGCTCCAGCAAGAGGAAAAGAAATTTGGATAGAAAATGAAAGAAGGAAGTATTAATAAAATGTTTTAGTAAAAAATATCATTGACGAATTTTTGTTATTATAATGTAATTTATTTAATACAGATAATAGCGCTGTAGAAATCGATTACATTGTATGAAAGGCCATACAGAAAAATATTTTAGCAGCTCCTACTGTCTGCTTTTCGTTGCTTTTTTGCTACACATAATTATTTCATTATTATAATATTAAATTGCTTTTTTTAAGATTGTGGACCTAATATGTAAATAACAGTTCTTTTTAGACGCAGTTGGTGTACCTGTTCAAACATACTTGCGTATGTACAAAAGGTCTAATGAGCAATTTTTTGCAATTATTTCTACACCTGTGCATATATGCGTTTTTATTATCTGTACTAACTAACATTTAAATTGAAACAATTTGAATGTTGTAATATGTTGTAATAGTTTCCTTGTTCTTGTTAATATGTTTGCATATCGGTCTCAAATTATTTGAAAGTTTTAAACCATATCATATTGGAATTTACATTTTTGACTGAACCCTTTTATTGTTCGTTATATGCGAACTTTTTTATAGATACTTATATAAAGGAACTTTGGTGTTGAAGGGTTTGGGAAATGTAGTCATTTAATATCACCATTGTTACGGATTTGCTCCTGGCCATGGCGACTGAATTAATTACGTTTGTGTCCGTTACGCGAATATGTGGTCAAAACAGAGGTTAATATCTAAATATGGAAAACGGTCGAACGTTATCTGCCTAATAACAATAATAAGGAAGTTATTGGAAAGGCGCAAGTGAGCGTAAGCCGCGTATAAATTTAAGCAATTTAAATCCTTGCGCTAACGGCGCAAAACATTTGTCTATCCACGTTATTATTTCGAGATCATTGGTATGCGTTTTAAATTATACAGGCATTCGTCCTTTTGGTCTGTACTGGTCGAGCCTCCTCCTTACATTATACTCCTATTTATTATGTACATTGCTGCAACTCAGGATGGAACAAACACTTACAATGTTGTACCTACCAAAATTATCCTCAGACGATGACTGGAAAAAGAAAAGAAGAGGAATGAGGAGATTCTACCATGAAAAAGAATGAGAAAAAGCACCCGTAAGGTAGTTTAGTATTGATTAGGTCATTAGGTGATGAAGATTCCGTCAGCAAGAAGCAGCAAAATTCTGTCTACCAGAAGACAATACTAAATTAAAAAGTTAGCAACATAAATACAAAAACAATTTAAGATTATTAAAGTCAAAAATTTAATTTGTGATGTAGAGTGGATTATTATAATGTCAGAGGTAAAGAGAGAAGAATTTCCTTGTGAGATGAAAATGAGATGTTCGTTCAATCGTGTGTGGTGATTTTGCCTGGTGTGTATATATGTAACCGTTGGTGTTATAAGCGGATAGGTGTGGTCACTTCCGATTGCAATCATTTATTGTCGAAAGATTTCATCTCGTTTTCCAATTCGCTTTTTGAGCCGGACAGCAGGCAGAAATAAAGAAGAAGTGCTCACAGGTAATAAGGATGGAGAGTCGAAATATGCACAATGAGCAATAAATAGGCATCGTTCGCAACAGGCGCAGATAAACATCGTGCATCTCGCGGATGGACAGCCGCGGCTGTGGCCGCCTACCGGCTTGCAGGCGTAGAAACGAGGAGGATTATTAATACAACGATATCCAGAACAGGAAGAATAAATTGACTAATGACTTTACGCAGTATCCTCTTTACAAAGAAAATGCATGCAGTTACCTCCACTAAATATCCGACGACAACCATCATCAATATGTGTAAGTGATGCCATTTTCTATACAATACCATTTATGTACCAAACGACACACTGTAACAATTTTCGCATTTATATTCAAATGAGAAAGGCATCTTTGGACCATTGCGTTGGAGTGTTCGTTATTTTTAACACAATATCCCATAATGTATCTATCAACCACACTATTATATGAATTAACATCAGAATTTTCCTTTGAATATCAACGTGGGAACTATTAAACACTCGTAGGTATTAAAAATGCTTAAGCCGGAGTGTTTAACAGCTTTACATAAATACCGAAATTATTTCGACTATTTGCATCCCAATCCGCATTCTTAACAGCGGACAAGTCCGTATTTGTATGCAAAGAAACTTTAGACAAGGAAAGAGAGGGGACTGGTAACGTTCGATATTACGATAACGAACGATGTGTGACCGAAATCGAAGCGAGCGCCATTGAAAAGGTGACAAACAAAGAATTGTCACCCATTTGGTTTGGTGACAGAAAGTACGTGTTTAGAGTTTTTTTTTTAATGAATTTTGTGATTAGTATAAAATGGTTAGATATTCGACATACGGCTGCCAAAGTCGCAGTGAAAGAAAAGAGCCTGGAGTTACGTTTCACAGTTAAGAAAAAAATTGCTTCTGTGCAATGCAGAATCATTTTAGTCCTAAATTTACAAATTTACGAAACGATGCTTCTGTCTATAAAACGACGACTACAATACATTAATATTAACACAGAGACATTACATTGAACAAATATTATAACGATTTTCATTCATGTTTCATCCTTGATAAATTATTTATTGTTAGGTTTTAATACAGTGGATAGTAACATGTGAAATAATATAGTTATAACATATGACACTTATAAATATAGTTCGAGGGTTTTTGATACTTAATCTCTTTATCGCGTAACTTTTGTGCGCACTTCCCGATTACTACTTAACTACTACTGCTTGGCGGCAAAATCGTCAAAGGCACGAAAAGGTCTAAACCCGACACAGTGGGGGTCACGACACACCCCTTATAATCGATTAATCGAACTACTTCGCAAACACTTCCTAACAATTATGCATACAGTATAATCGTTAATTTATCCATAGGCGTAGTTACTGATTATGTATAAAATATTGGCGTTATATTCGTCATCAGATAGCAGGTCCGGCGGAAGCCTTTTTGGGTGTATTTATAGTAAACCCTACATACGAAAAATTTCCCTTTGTGGAATTCCACGTTCGAATTATATATTATATTATATAATGTTTATATGGCGCATGCTGCATGCTCGACTTTATTCTTTCGATTTTTTTGCACTGAAAGGGATTTTTTCTCCAAAATTCTTCCGAAGAACTGTTTTTCATACAGATGGGAAATAAAATTGTTTTTATCGTTTAAATTAAAAACAACAAATATAAGATTACGTTGCACTGCTTATTTGAGCAGTAATTTTATATTTATTACGTACGCCATCAAACAAAAAATAAATTCTTATTCCTTTCAATTATAACATTTAATTCAGTTAAATGCAAAATTACATTTATTTGATTTTGAAATAAATTCCTGTAAGAACTAATGTTCCACAATTTTAAATGTTAGTTGTATTGTAATTATATTATATTAATAATATCTATGCATGTATGATATAAGTAAAGTTTCCTACTTGTTTTGTTTGATATATGTTTTTGGTATTACTTATTTATTCTATTTTTTTTTTTAATGAATTTCGGTCACAGGCGAGATTGTTGTGGGATTCATTTTTTCTTTATATCTGCTTTTATGTTTTTTTAAGTGGCACGAAAGAGAGTAAATGTTCATATGTTACGCCTCTGGCGCAACCGTCCGCCATTAGTTTGGTGATATTCGGTCACACTGCCGGACGCCGCGTTATCAGTCCTCTCTCTTTTCTTGTCTATGAAAGAAACAATTCGCCTCCCTTATATACCTACCTATATTTTTTTCTGATTAGTTAATAAGAATGTTTATTTATATAGATATTGGATTGAGTTGGCAGTTACTTCGTAATAGTTAATCATAATCAAAAATATAATTAAAACACTAACTTTGTTTTTCTATCACTTTATTTTGCACAGATTGCGACTATAGTGAAATCACAAGAATCGCTTGATAATGGCAACTGTGTTGCCGAAACTATAGTCGCAATCTGTGCAAAATAAAGTGATAGAAAAACAAAGTTTTAACTATATTTTTGATTGTTTATTTATAATTCAGTATTATTCTAATGCCATGAAAGACTTAACACTTTAGAATGTTATCAAACATTTTTCTAGAAAATAATACTTGATTGGAACATAGCAATAAACCCTTATTAGCGTATGAAGAATCTTATTGCTTTTAATTAAATTAAATAATTTGTTATTACAAAGCTTTGATATTGCACCATTTCCTTAAATAAAGTACATACCTGGTGTGTTATAGTAAAACATTTTTTCCTTTTGCGGAAAAAAATTATGATTTAATTATGCTGTTAGCATATTCTAACGAATATTTATTCTGTCTCAAAATTAGCATATTTTTTATGCATGTTCAGTTACCCAGTTCCCACGGATTTTTCTAAACAACTTAACATTTTTATTCAGTTAGCTTACTCAAAGTATGTCTTAAGATCAATGTGAAACTAATCAGTTTTTTTTAATTATTACTTTTAAACTGAATACTTATAATTGTGTGCTGTGTGTATGTGTACGTATTTACCATATAAGCAGTTGCGAATATAGTGTCTCGCTGATTTTATTACGTAATAGTTATTTACATAAATATTATAATATACATATTACATGCGCATACAAAATTACCTGCATATATAAATCAGAATCGATCTATTTGTACAAATTTGCTTATGAATAATCAATTGGACTGTTTTGCACACTATATACGGGGGTAGAGTTTAATAACTACGTGCTACACCCGCTTGTCCAATATTTGTTATCAAATAAGATCAGAAGTAGCGTTTCCAGATTACATTCAGCTTAAATCATATGGACGCATTTTCATGCCCGTTTTAAGGGTACATTTTGAGGTTGATAGGTGGTACAACGACCATCAATAGGATGATTGCTGTTGCTAACTTCAGTTATAAAGTTTAGATATGTTCTTTAAGGTTAAGTTACATTTAAAACTTCCGCCTAAGAGACCGGAAGCTGTCAACTACAGATACTCTTTTAAATTCTATAAATAATATATTCGTAGCGTCACTTGAACACCATTAATAATTTACACTAGTTGACACACACTTCAACCAACTAAATAATGTATGTTTATTTAAAATGGACAAGCTATATACCGGAGTTTTTTGCATTGTAAGTCACGATTTTTTGCAAGCGTCATTAATAAAGTCTCGTAAAATAATTACGGATGAATTCAAAAAGTTAAAAGGAAATCGTAGTCATAATCATTTTATGAAGTGGAATAATTTTCTTTCAATTAAACGTATCCTGTTGTCATGCAACTCACGTCCAGTTCATGACCAAGAAAGCTCGTTTAAAGCCTGTCAATGTAAAACATGTTATTATTTTATTGTAGTACGTCAAATTCTTTATAATATAATATAAAATATAAAAACAGATAACAAGATAATTAATAAATAATGTCGTAGTTTTGTTTAGGAATTTTTATTTTTTTGTATAATTTATAAATATATTAAGAATAAAAATCCCTTATAAGCAAGAAACAAATTTCGATTATATGAAGTTAACAACGTGTTTGAAAGTTCAGTTTAGGACTAGAAGTATTTCTGGTCTCTTTGGTTATGCTTTGTAGATTATTTTTATATTAGACAAATTGCCCTCGCTTCGGGCAGGAATAGTCAGTCAGTACTGGTAGGTCATGCCCTTAAATACCTAATAGTCATTCACAAAAGCATAACAGTTATTTTTTCTTTCAGTGCAGTAGATTCTGGTAGAATATATAACGTTCAACAGCATTTTGAATTCCAAAATATTATAGAACTTTCTGTAATATTTTACAACATTTTTGAACTTTCTGGCAAATTATAGAACATTCTCGAACATTTGGGAAAATTCTGGAACATTCTCAAACCTTCTAAAATTTCTAAGACATTCTAGAGCCTTTGGAATTTCTTTTGAGTTTAATAAATAGATATGATGGGCGTGTACGTGTTAAGTATGCACATTATGTAGTCTTATTGTTACAGCGTCTTAACACTGACACAATGGTGTAGATAAGAGCGTGGAGCTGCTTGAGTATTATTAACACCTTTCAAAAACTTCCTTTTATTAAGCAATTAATCAGTGACGATTTTTCAACGTGTCACGCATGCTGATACTTGTACAACGTAATTGTTTATTTATTTGCGTAGGGTGATGTTCTCGGCTGTTGTATAGCATTTATCACTTGCATTTTATTATTTCTACGACTTTAGTATGTACATAGATTAGTACATTACCGTGGAAGATCTTGATGGAAACCAACTTGAGGCATTAGGTTAGATGAAAGATAAACTATAGTATCTTGTACCTGTATCTATTGATGAGTTGTTTCCTAAACAACTTTATTAGAAGATTACGCCAGTTTGAAGTCTCGTACTAAAATGAATAATTAATAAGGTATAGGTAATGAAATAAATAATAGAAAAGCACTTTTATCTGTCATTTAAGGACTTTGGATGTGAGATACCTTAAAAAAAGTGTAACAACTTTTCTTTGGCCATCTCGAGAAAATCCCTTGTCGATATTCAATGAACGTTGCTGTACGAGAACAAAAAGTGGCTTAATGAAAATTGAAATGGTGTCGAAATAAAGCCGTTATCTCGCTATAAACAGATATACTGAAATAATATAATTTTAATCAGCATGACAGATTAGTTCCGCTTGTCAACCGGGTGTCGTTTAGTTCTTAAGGTAGATACTATTCAATTTCCAATTTCATAAGCTGGTTCATTACAATGCACTGCAGCTCTAGATTAGTTTAATTCTTTCAACTGTCGTAATTGGTTAGTTAAATGGCATTAGAGTGTTGCTGTCGTTATTTGTGAATACTTAATACTTCCTTTATCTTATTAGCTTTATATTAATGTTGTATCATGAGATCATAAAGTATCCACTTGCCACAAATCGCCTACCGGTAAACGCATTAAGAGAGTGGTTTCTTGATAATAAAGATAATGGAATTTTGTAATGCAATACACGTTTTGCATTATCGGCCAAAGATATCGCAGAAAAGTTTAATTATATTGACCTACAGAGTTTATGAATTTTAATAGGATTATGATAATTAATAAATGTTTAAAAGGGTAGGTATGTTTTTGTACACAGAATGTTTGTAGTCATCGTCCAACTTAAAATAACAGTTAAACATCCCGGGATTTTAAATTATTATTTAGCAGCCTATTAAAGCACCGAAAGGCATGATCTAGTCATTTAGACCATTGCTTTCAATTCCGAGCCGAGTGCTTTGGTCCAAGTTTTTCTGTGATTTCCTTGAATCATTTAGGCAAATGCTTGAATAGTAATATTCCACAGATAATGTTTCACTTCTCTTCTGTCTTAATTTCGTTCGTCTCATCTTTCTACCCCCAACTATCATCCACCCATTCCCATGATTCCTACAGGAGGTTGAAGAGGACTTTCAGGCCTAATCCCCTGACTTTTCACTACAGTGTAAGCAAGGGGTACAACTCGCCCACCCACAAGCATTGGTGGGAGTGAAACACCCAAAAAAAACTCATCAACGCTTTCTGTTACAGCTCTACCATGTTGGGACCCCTATTAAGCACTTTTCCGCAAAGGGTGAGTGCATTTTTTAGTTATTAACAAGACAATTGGAAATAGTAGTAGTAAGACGAATATAATTTATAGCACCCAACTAGGAAATGAAAAAATATTATCGATGGAAATTTTTTGAGAAATCGTTGACGTACTGATGATTGAATATATAATCTTTCAAGTAGAAGCATTTTTTCAAACTTCTAAATATACCTCGATAAAAATTATCGCAATTATTACAGAGTATGGTTTAATAATTTACCATACATACATTATAATCCTAAGCTCTTTAAGATACAATAGTATAATTTCTATTAATAATAATAGTTAACCTGATTTATAACTTTTTCTAAATCTTCTTATTAAAGGTCTCATGTATGCAATCGGAATTTAATTAATTCATGATTGACTTTTACCTTTTCTTTTTGATTGTATCTTGTGGTAAACTTTAATTATCCGGTTGTTACATTATCAGCCACATACACTTGATAATAAAGTACACCGTAATTTGGAACGTCAACACAAACAAACACCATCAATCTTCATGAAAACGTTAATCTGTACATGCATATTTGATAAAATAGATCAAGAATTGCTTTTCTATAAAGCTATGTAGGTATGTATAAATGTATAAAAACCTAGAAGAATAAATTTTAGAACACTCTTCTTGTTCTTGGCCTTTTCTGAAAAATTTTTCTCGAATTCTTTGCATAAAACTCAAAGAAAGACCTACGTCTCAATGTTCCATCTGGAACACTGCTTTATTAGTAAGAGACGAGGGGTACGGATTAGAGTACTTTCAAATCATCCTGTCTACTTTTAACAAAAAGTCACTTGTTATTTAAGATTTTTGAGGACTTCTAGAAATCTCCTCCCGAACATTTTATATAAAATTGAAAGAAAGACCCACGTCTCAATGTTTCTTCTAGAACACTCCGTTTATAAGTATAAATAAGGGTAGAGGAAAGGTGGGTAAAGTGGCCACCCTAAGAGAAAATTATTTTTCTTTTTTGTTCGTTTTATGGTATCAATAAAGAGAATGTATGTACATATAGAAAAATGATTTAGTTACCTGCTGTAAAAGTATGAACTATTCAAACTGAAAATGCATAGATATTTATTCATTTTTGTTGACCCTTATCAAATGACCACTTTACCCATCTCGGTAGGGTAAAGTGGCCATGAGCACTTTGTGTTATATTCTTATTGACTATTATAAAAATTTTCGTTTAATGTTGTTCTAAAATAACAAAAACGTTTGAGCTACATGTAAATAAAGTTTTATTTATTATAAAAGAAGTCATAAAATCATCTTATTTTACTCTTAAACCAATAAAAACATTCAAACTAAGTATGTAAAAAAGCTACTTCAATCTACAATAGTCACAAACAAAGTCGTCATCTTCTTCATCACAACCCGAACAAGCTTCGTGGGCCCATTTCAAGCAGCTTGAACACTTTATCCATCCTTCCTTTTCCTTAGATTTGGAATACGATTCCTTGAAAAAAAAAACAGTTTGGATCACTGTCGTGATTTTCTTCTTCGATGTCTGCTAATGTTTCTCTAATATATTGATTTTCGGCGCCGTTAGAACTATGTAACGTAGTATGAAATATTTTTCTTGTAACTTTGCGTTTTTTAGTAGAGCGGTTCTTATGTTTTTCACTTCTTTTAGAAGCTTCCAACTCAGCTTTTTAAGGACTTGATGTTCAAATTGCTGCTGTTCTTTTTTTTCTATTGGTTTTTTTAGTTGCAGTCGTAGCAACTTTAGAAATAGAAAATAAATCTTTAGGGGTGGTAACAAAGGAACAACTACTCTTCATATAATGTAATTTATTACCTCAGGATCTTGGCCTTTTCTAGAATACTCTTCCCGAGCTTTTGGTAGAAAGGTATCAAAGTTACTACTTCTGGAATAGTAAGTTTATTAGTACTTCTTAGGGATAAGGGTTTAGGTACGTTCAAAATAGTTTCTAAAGTTTCAATATTCTTATTTTATTTCATTTCATTATACATCTGACAAATGGTTTCACCGATTCTACTCTCACCTGATAATTTTTGTATGTTGGTTAAACCTTATTTTAATTTTTGCTTACAATTTGTGTTTAACAATCGAACATATGCGATGTATACCTACTTATTCTTCCTTTTTTGTAATGTTTACATGTAACAAATTGCTTCAGCCTACACAAACAACAAATAACAGTTTTCAATTTAATCAACAGACCGATGCTCTGGCTTTATATTAAATTATTTGCCCACATTCGATCGAAATAGGTGTAAAATTACCACGTTACCGTGCATTAATTTATATTCCTTTATTACAGCAGATACGTCTGTCTAATTATTTACGAACTAGTTTCGCCGTTTCAGCGTTTGATTTAAATCGGTGCCGGTAATGTTTGAATGCCGCTTGCGATAGATACACAATGGCTTCTTCTTAGGTATGGCTATTAAGTGCATAATAACCCAATTTAATGTGCCTATGAAAAATCTCATGCCACTTGTTCCGGTCAATTGTGAATGTATCAGTTAATAATAACGTAGCGAAGATGTACCTAATACTATATCTCAGTAAAAACAGGACATCCGTCCATATATTCCACGTAATAGGAAGTAACATATCTAAATATATAAGTACAAAAAATATTCAAATCTTGTGTATGTCATAAAAAATTTGTTTGTAGTCAATTATGTTATTACAGGAAATTAGAACCTACTGTAGAATAAACTAAATTAGTTACCGGCAGTAGAATAATTTATTTAAAATACTAAAGGCCCTAATAAGCTGATAATACCAAACATAACAAAAGTTATGAGAAATATTTATATGGGTCTGATAAGTGTAATTCATTTTTTAATTTAAAGGGTATTTAGGTTCTGTTTGCAATAAAGTTATGAACAAAATCTGAGGAAAATTTATTGAAAAATCGAGATTTTAATCCTGGCTAAAACAAATGAGTAGCCTTTATTTAATCCTTACCAGTGCAAGAATTTCCTTAATTATTATTGTTTATTTTTTATTGAATGTACTTATTAGGTATAATTTAAAATAGTTCTATCGCATAAATACAGGACAATGTTTAGAGGACCAAATTCAATCAAGGGGTGTGACAGGAATGCAATGTGGGGTAGGCGGCTGCCAATCAAAGAGGTACACCTGGTGGCGGCATATAAGTAGCTGAGATTATGTGATAGTGACGATGAGAAACTTTGTCCATAGTTAGTGAATTTACGCTATTTACTGCGCTTTAGTTTTGGTTTTTAATTTATGCCCATTGAAATATAACACCATAATTTTGGTGGAAGTTTCAGACACTTTCCTCTGTTTTCTCTTTGGATAATACGAACCTCTATTTCAATGATATTTCTATTATTAGCTATTTTAACACGTTTCGAATAAACCAAGCTCATATAGGTGGGTAAAAGGGGCAGTTTTTGGAGGAGATCTACAAAGATCGGAATTCACTTTTAGTATCTCTCATTGATGTGCCATAAAAGTTCGGACCTATTCTTGCTACTTAAATTTTACTCATCTCGATGAGTACTTAATGTATCATTCATTAGTCGGATGAGTTGGTTGTGGTCCGCGTTCGTTAACCCAAATGGTCGTTGCGTCTCATCCGCGTTGCGTAGCATTGCGCCCTTCCGCAATTTGATTTCGCGAGGTTGCTGAGTACCTGGTGCACCCATCACAGCATCACGACCATGAAGAGGGGGCCCGGCTGCCAGGTGGGGACCCATGGTGGGGCAGAAATGTAGGTCTCTGGGTCCCACGGCGGTGGGTGGCGATCAGTTAGTTCGTGCACTGCTGAGAACCGCTAGCGTGCCAAAGTGGAAGACTTCCGCTCAGGAAGCCGACATAACAACAACACCAGAGCACCACCATCGTAAGGCAGCCCACGAACTCTTCAATTTTATATCTAACACTCAACCCTCCCATAGGAAGGCATATGTTTTACGTTGTCACCAACCGAGTACTTACTTTCCGTTCATTCATTAACAGTGAAACTAATTAACTATATCTTTACGGACTTGTGTTTAAAAATTAGATACCCACCGGAAGTTGCTGGACCGGAAAAGACTACCCGCACAATTTTTTATAAGTATATTGCATGTACCTAAATCGAAATGTGTTTCGGAAAATATCCGCCTGATAATTATGGTAGTAACAATAAGAAGTTTATGTTTGGCGTCTAAAAGTGTTTTAACCATTTTCCGGCAAAATTCCGGTTCGATAGACGTTAAACCGCCCAAGTTAAACCGGTAGAAAGTGCGATATAAAGTTCGTGCTAAAATCGGCTGTTAGAAAAAAAAAACGAACGCCACAAGACTGTTTACACAGTCCAGCTACTACCACAGCTATTTGTACAGTAGCCAAAACAAAGCAGTAGCAGCTGTTCAAGTATCAGCAAACATTGACAAGGAAACAAGTGCAGTGTCAATATTTGACGGGTTCGTTGCTGACGCACGCCTACTTGGATCCACTTCGCGCTACTGGGTTCGTCGTTTGATTGAGCGTTGAAGTCTCTATCGTCTTCAACCAAATAATCACATTTTTTCAACCCCATACGTGTGCTAAGTGCTTAAAAATATTTTTCATTGATTGTGAACAAAAGGTATTGTTTTGAGAAGCTAAATAGACGTGACAATTGTGAACTTGATCTTCACGTTCGAACTGTTTATGTATTATCTATTTACTAAACCTGTGTTGGTGATTATTTCCAAAGGTTGGATTTAAAAATTTATCCATGTAAGTACATTGCTACCATAGGTAAATTAAAACAACCAACTACCATACATAGATAAATTTGTATTTGGTCAACGTCCACTGCAACGTTTATGTAGGTATGAACTTTAATTACAGGCAAATAATGTGAATCCGGTTTACTCAGAAATTGGAAATAAGGTAACGTTTTATTCGAACAAAACATCTCGTTAATTGGTTTGCTGATGATTAGGTTGTAGCAGTAAACTGTGTGCTTCGAAAATTTTCGAAATAAATAAGAACGAGTTTTAATGAACTGTTTGACGGGCAGAGCGTTAATAAATAAATAAATAATATGCGAACTTTTCTTATGGCAGGTACATTAAAATTAATTGCTCGTTTAAGATGATAGCGGCCAATAGTAGACCTAGTTAATTCAACTCTGTTTACTGCTGTTTCGTGATTAGTAACGATGTAAAATAAATATTAGAAGTCAAATAAGGTCTCTAATAATCATTAGAAGAACGAAACTTATTATTACGTACACTGACGCTACGGCATAACTAATTCTAATTACAAATACCCCTCCGTTTCAAATTAGTAAACACTCAATAAAAACAATAATAACACTTTAATGGCAGGATGTACCTACAGTAGAATTGAGACAAACCGAATGGACATTTAGATCCTTCTGGTTTTTGTTCTATTTCAATTTTTCGTCAAAAATTTTACGCGCCTAGCATTGTGTTTTTGTTGTGGCTACAAATTTTCACCTATAGTCTATTTTTTTTAACTGGCCGCTTTCATTCTAGAACTTCGATTATTGTAGTTGAAACGAAATACGGTTTGGCTTCTGTTAACCACTTATTGAGCCTGCAAAGCTCAAAATAGTTTGAAAGCTTTTAAATTAGCAATGAACTATTGCAAACCTTGTAGGCAATTGCCATGGTGACATTTCTATAACGCTCATATGCAAAGACCGTCCTTAGTCATTCGACCAAGTAAGCTAGTAAAACTCTTAAAATTTTTATTGCCTGTCCCCCAATTTTAAAAGAATTAGACGATAGATAGGTCAACTGGTACATTTATTAATACTTTTTGTAGGCAGAATTTTTTTGCTTTTCTGGCTGATGCATATATTAATATTAATATTACAAGTACGCTAATTTTGTGCCTACCGAATACTTATTGGGACATTATAATTTCTCAAAATCTGAAAGGGAACCACCCTCCAATTTTATCACGTATATGTCCGGACGTGCTTGCTTATCTCTCATTTGAGAAATATTTATAAGTGTTGAAGTGTTTGATATAATTAGGAAAAAATTAGTAAAATTAGGATATCGCTTACTTCCAAACAAAGCAAAAACATTTAGTTTTGTCTTATTTGGTAGAATTTTAAAGTACCAGTAAATATATTTGATTAATATCAACATCCCAACATCCTTGTTATTGTATGAATTAAATATGAGGTCGAATATTCAAAAACAAGACTGAATGTTCGGCCAAATCATTTGTTACCGATTATGGTTAGTAAAAGTTAAGCCAAATAGGCCGAACACCGGATAATTCGGTCCCACGTCTAGTTATATATAAAATACATTCATAAACGTTGCAAACTATTTTATTGCCTCTAAAAAATGCTGCCTAGTTTCTTTATAAATTTTATATAACGAAATTAAGGAGACCAAATAATGTATTATGTTAAAAAGGTTTTTGTTGAATGCTGAGAAAAAGAAAACAATATTAAGTAAGAGAACACAATTTGTTGACTTTGTTTATCGTTTTTTACTAGGCCAGTATTTTAATTAACTTTCGTTGTAATTTATTTATTCATATCGTAGGATATAGTGGCGTCATTAAATAAACAGATTCTTTTAAATAATTTTGGGACATGCACAGTTCATTCAGTAATTGGTAGTGACTCAAAATCGTCCATTTGGTCTCCTTAATCGCTCTCTGTTTCCCCATTTTTCCTCACTGAATCAAGAATTGCTTTGCTATTGAGAGTGGTTGTTACGCAATACAGAATTTTTTAATGTAATTGAAGTTCACTAGGATATAGGGTTTTCACTGTATTTCAAAAAATAGCAATATGTAGTACTATTTTCCTCTCGAACTTTTTACTGTCCTCTTAATATTGACAATAAGTTGTTTACAGAAATGTGGGATTTTGTTGTAACAAAATGTTTTTTTAATCCTTAGACGATTGCCATGTAAGTGCTTTATTAAAATTATCATAATGTGGCCTAAAGGAATGGAATGTTTCACGTCTACCAAAAAGCTTAAACAGGGCGCTGAGAAAGTAAATTACCGAATTAGGATGAAGTCACTTATTACCTACGGTATAATTTTTGTCCGGATCTCATATTGAGTTCAATTGCTTTATTTCTGTCGCTGCTTGTTTTATTATTAAACTCATATGCGCGCCTTTAAATAATTTACAATGCTGTCGTTAAGAGTGACTTTTTTGTTCTGAAAACTTTTCCAAGAGAAATCCCTATTAATTAGCAGCGAAAGCAGCCGTTAATTGGCTTTAAAATGCACGCATACAGCGTTTTGTCTTTAACATTGTGCTGGTTACTTACGTACGTTCATACAAGTGTATATAATGTGTGTGTAAGTGTATGGGTACGTGCACTTACTGTTTTCATTTACGTTCGTTTCATGTTATTTAATTGCGGTGCATTTTTGTTTCGACGATTTCCAAAGACAGGCCGCCTTTTGCTCTTATATATAGCAGTAATTGCATGTGGGATTGTTTTTGATTAAGGAACATTTTTTTCCGCATGCCAAAACTTCCACTAAAATACTTACCAATTTCCACATTTTATCGCACAAAATTTCACTGAAAATGTAATTTATAGTTGTTATTAAAGTCACGATTCTACTAACCAGATACATAGTTGCCAAAAATTGAAAATGTTCAAACTTAATTTCTATAATTTTCCTATTTTTTTGAACTGTTATCTAAAAGTGGTACTGAATGAATTGAACTTAATCCATGGTAGAAAAAATTTAAGATGTGCTTATTGTCTAATTCTTTTTAAATGGCGGCTCAGGCAATAAAACTTTCAAAATAACTGACATCGTACTCAAAAGGGACACAGTTTAAACCTTTTATAATGAAACTCTTAAGGGAAATAATCCATACTGAATCTACTTTGGCCATTGGTATAAAAAGGCAGTCACTTATTATTGGTAGTAGCCACTATAAAAGCGATAGACAATAAATAGATTATGAAATATTTTCTAAAAGCATTTGTTTGATGTTTGATTAACGGAACATGTTATAAAAATAGTTTTGCGTACTAAATAAAAACAAATTGGCATCTACAGCACTTTGTTGTTAAGACTTGAGGCATGAATCCATAAAAGAAGTTTGCTTATCTCCTATTGAATCATAAATTTGCGATTACCTTTTCGCAAAACGGGAAAATTTGTACTAATGGTCGTCGGCATATTGCAGAAACAAGAAAATTAATTACCTCGAATACCATTTGGAACTGCTTTATTAGACCATAACGCTCTGCTTAGAGACGACCAGAATATATGTAGCTATGTATTTAATCGTAAGTTGTAATTCTACGGCTTCAAGTACGTTACTTTTCGAATAGCCGATACATCCGTCGGTCGCGAGCTCCTCGAATACGACCTGTCACCATAAAAATCTTCAGTTTTCGTATAAATCCTCGGTTTTAACTAACCGGTTCCGCTTTCAAAACACAAATATACGGTATACAGTTAGTTTTAGTTGCGTAGTGGACATACCTGGTCTAAATCTAGAGAACGGAATCACCGGCCGATAAGGCTATTTTCAGAATTATCTAACCACCGTTGCTGCCGGAATATTTTAATAAATATTATTTATGAACTAACTACAAGCAATCATGTTAATTGAAGATTACAACACTTTTTACTATTGATTAAAATATTACAAGAATAATTTAGTGAAAAATTAAGCGTTTATTATTGATGCAACATTAGTGTTTTTGAATGGAAGTTTTCTAAAAGAGGACCTCATAACTCATAAGGCACCCTCTGGTACCAAATTTGTTTATAAATCTTTTTTGTGCTTTTTCCAGTTAATTTATTTTGTGGCTTAATAGATGGAAAAAGGATTAGTCACTCCAATATCCAACTGGGTTCCTAATATCAGATTAAATATTTACAATAAAAGGAAGGAAGTGTGTGTTCTGAAAATAGTGTTGACGTTTTACTATAAATCCAACTTGTACTTTTAACCAGATTAACGTAAAACGATTTCTATTTTAAACTAGAAGAAAAGCACACTAAAATCGTCATGCTTTCGAAATCTCTTTTAAAATGCAACTCGTACTTCGAACAACTAACAGAATTTTAATTTCACAGCAAATGCTTCTTTTTTTAGAAAAAAAAAAGCGGGCATTACCTTGTTGTACATGCAAGTACACTATCAAAAACTGGGACGTCTTTTGTAAGTTTAGAGAAATGAGGAAAGTTGAAATTACAGTCTGATATCACCTTATTACAATACACGCCAAAAGTCGAACAAAAATAACAGGAATTTATTGTAAAAGACGAAATTGAAGTTAAATTCCATTTTATCATTTTTTCTGACATCACTTACAGTGTAAGAATTTTATAAAAAGTGCCATCATCAAATCTGCATTTTAGCACCAACATCTAGTTATTAGATATATACGTAGTTATTAGTGTTTAATGAATCAAATGAAGAATTTTTTCCTTTAAATAAAGGCGATTGTGGTGCACTCCAGAAAGGGAATTAATTTATAGCTAATTAATCATTCATTGTAATAGTACTGCATTCACACACTAAATGCTTAAAATTGTAATCATTGATTGAATTTATCAGGTGCAAAGGATGTCTATTTCTGATTAATGTTCCTGTCCGATCAATGTTGCATTCTTCATTATTAAATTAAGTTCAAAATTGTTATTTTTACTAGGAAAAAAGCTTGTAGATCATCACTTTTATTAATTGATGGTTTAAAAAGAGTATGTACAGTAAATAAACTGTAACGTTGTATAGGGTTCAAAATTTCGGCGATAATCGTTGTTAAGTTTTAGGTCACTGAAGCGCACAATGTTTTCGTCCATGAATTTTTTACGTCTGACATTTTCGTAGCACGAAGTACTTCATTAATTTTCTTCACTTTAAATGGCACTTGATGGCTTTCTTTGTTTATTGCGCTTAAGTTAGCGGTCGACAAGTGGAGCAAGAAGGTTGCGCAAGCGTATTGTCATCGGGCCGGTGTTGTTTAAAAGATGAATTTGCGCAACCGGATGCAGAAAATTTACATATTTTCTAGATTACGGGCCCACAATCAGCTATCGATGTGTTGAAAACGTCAATTAGTTCGAATTCCCGTAGTTATCGATTTTATGCAACGACTCTCTTACTAGCTACTCAAATCTGTTTAAAGATAATTTAAATAAGTACATGCAGAGTAGGCTGCGCCATCAGTATTAAATAGCATAAGCATGCGCACATTGCTTTCGCTTCCGCGTGCCCAGTAAAATATACCTACGCCTACTTATTGCAGAATTTGGATTTTTTTTCAGTAGAACAGCATATCGTGTATGTCCATGTCCATGTTGAGATTAGAGACTGAAATATGCAATTATGAATGTAGGAAGAAGCTTTCCCTGGTTAGAATGTGTATAAAAACTCGAAAAGCAACTTATTTATGGTAAACTTGCATACACATTTGCGTTAGCTCTATCTGCTAATCTTTTTACCACAACAATGTTAAACGACGAAAACAAATTTAACAGGCATTTTAAAATTATTTTCTTACAATATTATTCAGAAAAATTTTGAAACAGAAATAGTTGCGACATAAAATCTGCATTCCAGGTGACTTGGAAGCCCTTTTTACTTGCCATTATCGTAAAATTTATCGGCGGTTCCCGGACAAATCGTAAATCATAGTGGCATATAGTATTTTAGCATTTATCTCAGATATTAATTTAATAAAATATTAATTTCCACGGTTTCACTCGAACATTTACGTATCCAACATGTGTTTGTGATCACGTAATGGCCGTTTTTCTGTAATTCTATAAATTAACAGTAAAGTTAAGTTCTATTGCTGCCTGAGGGCGGTTCGAAGGCCCATTAGTCCGGTGCCTTCATCGAAAAAATACAAATTCTTCCACGGCGTGAAATTATAAGAATGCATGTCTAAAATGGCAAGTGTAATGCTAATGGGCAGTATTTTCTTGAGAAAGCGAATTAAATGCTAGTGCGAATTACTTCCTGCAGCAGCAAACAAGTAGGAAAGGTCGAACTTAAGGCTGCCTTTGGTCTGCCTGCCTGTTCGTAATTTCATTAACGTACGAAAACATTGCGCAAAACTTAATGTCACTTAAAATACATTGCGCGGCACATAAATGCACTTTGTAGTACAATAATTACAATTAAATAAATTTTTGTAAGTATAGTTCAATCCCTGGAAGATGTTTCAGTCAACAGCATCTACAAATATATAGTCAATAAAAATCAAATAATTATTTTATTAACATTCCACCAACTCATTCCTTTTTATCACTTCATTATCTAATCAAAGAGAAGTTAATGACGTTGTATCACAAGGTATCCACAGTGATCATAAGATATTGTGAAGAAAAGTAAATCATTGTTTTTTCTGAATCTGTATTTAATTAATAGTCAGTAACTTACATAAAATAATCGTAATGCCATTAAATATAGAGGAAAAATTTTATATTCAAGTTCTTGCTAATTGTAACACCATTGAAAAAATTTTCGTTCCATAAATTTCACATCAAATTAGGATTCCACTTTAAGCAGTTACTTTGTGATACAATAAACAATTTTAGTAACTCGTGTCTGAATGTTTCTTCGATAATATGAAGTTGAAATATTTAGAAGGTCTTTCGATTCTAAATTTTACATATTTGCTACCCCTTAGGACGTTCTTTAGTACTGACTTCATTTATGTATACTGCAAATAAAATTCCATAACAGTAAAACATACCTCTTTAAAAAAAGAGCTATTTTATCTTATTTTTAGTATAGACCTTGAATTCAACACTCGCCTAGCAAGAGACATAATTACGTTTGGTTCCATGGCTGTTTACCCGTGACTTTGATCATGTAAATCAACGGAACAAAAACTGTAAAAGAATACAAGTTGGGTAGATACAGTAAAATCTAGCCAGCGAGGTCTCAGGTAAATAAAAACATAGTAACAGTTTTACCATCCACCGTAAAGAAGACCAATCTTGGCTGAATTCAATTTGTTTTGTTGGTCTGCCAGATAAAATTTAAAAAAATATATATCTCTTCCTTGATTATTTGAATATACAGACAGATTTGATCAATGATAAAAATGCAATTTGCAAGATTTAATAAATAAAATAAGCTTTTTATTTGAATATTGAAATCCCTAAGCATAACTTACTCTTGACCGATGAAAAGCATTGGTTGAGATTTTTAAAAGAAGTTCAAAATTCTTTCATTTTGACAAATAATCTGATAAAGGTAGTAGATTTTTGTTGTTCGAAAAACCTAAGACTTCCACAATACGTACAAAGTGGCAGTAAAATAAATTGTTAAACAAAGTAAATAATAGTAACGGTAACCTATAGCTCATCTCATATTAAATTTTCGATAACAATGGCCCGAGTTGTGTTACACTTAATAACACGTACAATGCGTAATGTTACAACAATACCTACGAATACTAATAGTGTGTCCTCATAGATAGTCCTATGAATATAACTAAATAACGGTTGCAGTAATTTGCGGAGGCCTTGTCCAGTGTTACGCCTCCGGCTAATCGCCGTAACCCGATACAATAAATTTTGAAAATGATAAACTCGGTAACAGAATCTCCACACGACGTCATGTTCAGAACGCGTAAACTGGAACCAGGTCAGCGTATTGTTGTTACTGTAAAACTTAGGCGCTGTGAAAGAAATTGTCACGACAACGCACGGCCACAGAGAGGCGCAGTCGGGACCACGTCGGTTTGCGGATGAGCTGCTCCTACATGCACAGACAGATAGTTTTATATTTTTGTTAGAAGGTCTTTTAGAAAATGAAGAACGAAAGAAATAGTGAAGTTTCACGGTTGGTAGACAGTCGAAATGCGTCCTGCAGGGTCTAGGTTTACACCTTAAATATCTCAGATGTTTTTGTTTTAATGAATAACCTACGAACATAAATATGTAGGTAGATAAGATAGTTGTGGTGTTGTAATAAGTACATGACATGACAGTGAAATTTGATGAGTTAAAATATAATATAAACGACAAGTGCTTTTTTGTCTTTGGCGATGGTAATGATATCTATTAATAAAATAATGGCATGAAATATAAGAGCCATTTTCAGTTATAAAGTTCAAATTACCTTTCTTTTTTAGCGAAATATGATATTACTTGAGAGAGTTTTCGGGTCTTATTTTTTTACCATTTCTGTTTTACATTCTCCCTATAAGGTAATTCCTTAACAGTACTACTTTTTACAGTCTCATACCAAATTAAAAAAAAACATATCGCTTTCAGTAACTATTATCGAACAGAGTTGGGCAGAGCTTTAGTGCTTTGTCTCTGAAAATGTACTTCATGTCCTTTGAGAACATAGTAACACTGCATTTTATGCCTTTTCTGGACAACTAGTTGGGGCTTGGTAATCAAATTACCGTGTAAACGTGCTTTGTAATTTATAATTTAAAATAGGATATCTAACGCTTTCAAAGTCCCTAAAGTCCCTCTAAAGTGCTCACAGTCCTTGAAGTGCTTGAAATTGTTTTACTGTAAGGACCCTTCAAGCTCTTTTGATGTTATTGAAGCTCTTATGGTGTGAACGAAGTCCTTTTAACACTTTCACAAGTCCAAATTTAGTTACTTTTAAATATAATTAATATTTGGATGTCCTTCGATATTAAAATTCTTTTGGGACTTCAAAAACCAAAGCACTTTAGGTAAAGGCTTTGAGCTTAGGACTTAGGAAGTTGAATCTGTAGCCATGTCTTCAACAAATTATAACATAGAACTTAATAGGATATTCACAATTGCTTTAAACAACGGTTATAAAATTTCTCTAGTTCAAAATCTATAAAACAAAAACTGAACAAAATGACTTTAAACATGGTATATCCTTACAAAAGAATTAAAAGCAATAGTAATTATATTTCTCTAACTTACTTGGGAAATATTTCTGATAATATAAGTAAACATATCTCAAAATTTACAGATTCAGTAATTTCTTTCAAAACAAAAAATTCTATAGGCAATTTCATAAAAAACAATAAAGACGTCACCGACAAAAATGTAAAATCGGGCGTTTATAAACTCAACTGCGGTACTTGCAATAAAGCCTATATAGGCCAAACAGGCAGATCTTTTAAAGAGATAATACGAGAACACAAAAAGAGTTTTGATAATAAGTCCACTAATTCAACTTACGCAGAGCATTTACTTCTAAATTCACATAGTTATGATGACGAATTTCAAATTTTACATATAGAAAAGAAAGGTTTAAAGTTAAATTTGCTCGAATGCCTTGAAATAAATAAATTAAACGGTTTAGGCCAAATTATGAATGATCAAATAGATGTTAATAAATCACCCCTTTTAAATATATAATTACTTCTTACTAGTTAATTGTAACTTGTATTAGCTACCCCTCCCATTATTCAGCCTCAAATCTATTATATAAGTATGTTGTATTAATTTTTAAGTTTAGTTATTTTCTTCCACCTGAAGAAGCCACACTGTGTAGAAATGGTCATTGTGGCATTCAATAAAATATTTTGTAACTTAAACTTTGTGTTTAATTTCGTCGTACTTAGGAAGTTATTTTAATTAGAGCTTTGTCATTAAATATGATCTTTTGAAGTCGTTGATGACAGTTTTATTACCTGAGCTGCCTCTTTAATAAAATTAGGCAATAGATGCATTTTCTGTTTAAAATTTCATTAGTTTTATTATAGCAGTCATCATGTATTGTCTGTTAAGATCAGAAAAGCATCTCGATGATCTACAATCTTGAAACTTGCATCAGACGAAGGATCAAAGGATCAGAGCAAAATAACTAACTCTGACTGTCTGTAAGGCAAGGACATTCATAAGGAGAGGCATTACCCCTAAGTAGTAAAACTTATGATGTAAACAAATTTTTTTTACAAATATCTAGTCTTTAAGATTCTGTACTGTTTGCGAAACGGAAGAATCTTCTATAAAAAGGTGTAATAACAGTATCTAGCAAGAGCCGAAACGGTTTCATTGAAGTTACTCACGCGTACCTGTAAGTGCTAGAACATCGTCCGCGATATTAATTTTCTATTTAGACACACGATACGTTGCGTACAAGTTGACGTGTCAACAGATATGCAAAAAGTGTTACCTTGGTTCGCACACGGACTTTTTGCTCTTTTATTTTGCGGTTGGGTCATACAGCGGAACAGAAATACCAGTAGGTGTACCTATGTCGTATAACGAACGCAGATCAAAGCCCATTGTAATTGAGATAGCGATTCGCGATTATCGACTCACTAAAAGGTCAATACGTAACCTTTCCGTTCCCGTCTATCTTTGCTCTTGATGCTTGCAACACCAAAACAATCGGCTGCGTCCTAATAATGATGTTTCAAATTCGAAAATCGATCAATTTATTATAATGATAACAAACCAATACCTTCGATCTTATGTAACATATTTTTGAGTTGCGATATATGTGTCACTGAGTAATAACCATCAATGAAAATGATCATACGTCTTATTAGTAAACATCATTAGGGACACTGTTCTCTATCATTTGGTCAAATTAGGTTTCTACTCATCCTGAAAAAGACCGGGCTCATCTTTAGAACTATTTTTATACAAATATAGTTTACCCCAATAAGCACTCTAATTGTATTTTTTTTTATTTAAATAGGAACAATAACTCATAATAACGAATTATTTTTTTGGATAATAGTATTGATAAGAAAAGAAATCCTGCAAAATTTTTTTCATAGATTTTCAAATACCATTTATTTTAAAGTAAGTACTAAATAAACATAAACTAATAGGATCCTGTATGAGAAAATAAAAAGAAAGAGTTCAAAATTAAGAGTTCCGGGTTCATTTAAGTTCAAACACCGGACAGACGAAACTACATATTATATTCTTCTTGTTGAAAACCAAATTAGAATTTCGTTTAGAATTTTAATAAATGTAATGATTATCAAAAGGATTGTTAAAAGTTTCAAAGGATTGTGTGCTTTTTTAATAACCTTTTAAATAATTATTATATTAAAAACAAATTTTTTCGAGTACCGAACGTTTTTCTTAAATAAGCTTTGTATGTTAATACTAATGATAATAGGATAATTATTTTATGGTTTTTATTTTTTTAATTACGTACATCATGAGTACAAATCGGTTGTTGTTTCAAAACTGTAGTAATAACAGTAAATTCACGAACAGTCTTCCTAGATAGGAGAAAGTTTGTTAGTGTTGAAACTAGAGGTAAAGTCATTATTTTAAATACGTAATCCATTAGCAAGTCGTTGAAATGATTATTTATTGATCAATAAACGATAATGATCCGTATAATAATCTTAAATAATTGTTTCTATAAAACAACACGGCTCTTAATTTCTTTTTCTAAATGGGGATGAACAAAATTTAGAAACTTAAATATTTACAAAATTATTTAAGAATTCGGAACAAAATTTACATTTTTGCTTTTCCAATTGAATAAATAATAAAATGTAAGTGCCATCAGGAGGCGACACTGACAGCCTTGACACATTGTATCTGTAGGTGCTATGTAAATGCCGATTAAACATCTAAATTTATCTTACAATAAATAACTACTAACTCCTTAGTGATAAAAAGATCTGGTTGGTCACCAAGAAGAAGCGACGTTACACTTTATTTATGCAAAATTAAACGTTATCTTTTAGTGGCAGCCTATTGGCTGTCTGTTTCTTTTGTGATAAATAAAATTGGTAGGTGAACGAGGTCACACCGTTTAGTCAAATAACATTTGTGAAGCAGTGTCATGCAGTTCTGACGGGAGAGAAAAAAAAAATGACAAGGTAAATGCAAGTAGGAACTTGTAGGTATATAAACACAGACAACGCGCTCGTATAAGACTCATGAATATTTAATGTGCCTTGCTATTAATGAGGCGATTTAATTAAATACACTGATGGTGCTGTGGACCATCATAAAAACAGTGCTTGCGAATATTAGGGACATACGCTTTGCACACACATAAAAACTGAAATTTGTGCAATTTTATTAAGTATATAAAATTAATGACTCACGTGGAAGCAAAATCACGAGAAAATTACAAAATATAACAAACAAGAAATACCTACCTTAATTGCAGATTTTTTTTATATTTATAACAGTAATATCTACAACTTTTAGAACTAAGTTTTACACAGATTGAATTTATTATAAAAAAAAAATGTTTTTTTAAAGCAAAAGAAAAATATGCTTGAAAGCAGTGCTATTTTATTACAAATTTGTAAAAAAAATATTGATACGATATGATATTATCTCAAGGGAGGGATATCATGCCCATTTACAGCAAATACTTCCCACTTAACAAACGTACCATACTTTAGTGAAGGTAGAAGTTGAATTAGTGTTAATCTCCTTAGTTTTACTCACTCAGACAGTTACTAGCAGTATTAATTTTTAATGAAAATTTATGGAATTAAATGCAGAAGTGTAATTACTATTGTTAACCATGTGCATGTTTTCGCAATACTTTCTCCACATATATATGTTGTAACTTAGCACGCTGAAAGAGAAATGATTGATGTTATTTTAATTACAGTTACGAGTCAAAGTTCCACTAGAGTATTTACAATAATAAGTTACTCTTTCAGGGAAGACGGGGGATATTTTTCTCTTTTCCAAACACGCGTAATTTCCTTTATCGAAACACCATCCACACAGTTTTACAAAGTGTGCAGGTATAATAATTACCTTAAATGGACAAAAGAAACTTTGCCCTTTAACCCAACATTTTAATAGACGTGGCGATTACAACACCGGTACACCTTAGACCGTGTCCGGAAATTATACATAGTTTAGGAATAAGCACATGACATATAAACATATAAATCTCGGTATATTAGGTAAATAAACTATAAACTACAGGTGCAGCTAGAATCATTTTCAAACGGTGCACGTATAATTATATTAAATTACGAAATTATTTATATCACCTAATTATATTCTTCAAAGGAATTAAGTACTTAGTAGTATGATACTGAGTATTGTACCACTGCTATTCCATAGTACACTGTTAAAAATTTTAGTAAAATTACAACTGTTTTACAAAACAAAAGATAAGTAAAATTACAAATCAGTGTATGGCAATACAAAATTACAATACAATTTAAGTAATCTTCTAAGATACATGAGGAAATCTACTAATACCAGTTGTAATTTTACAATCATTAAGTATAAATTCTACACACATTGTGATTTTACTGAACCGTTTATCAGCTTGCAATAGAAAGCATTTCGAATTTACAAACATTTTGTTTGTAATTTAATTTATAAAAATTTTAAGAAAAATTACAAAACAAAATGTAATTGAAATTACAATGAAGTCAATAAAAGTTTAAAAATATTTTTCTTATTTTTACAGTCTTGATTATAGAATTCCATAGTGTATTGTAATTTTTCTAAAAATAAATCTGCTGTAGCAGAACTAAATCATCAATATTTCTTTTACACATTTTGGAAATGTGATGAATTTTCAAAATTCAAAATTAATACATCCATTGAACCACCTATTTATCTATTCACATCATAAACTAAGTTATTAGAAACGCTCGTGATATTTCTTATCTTTTTGCATAAAAACATGAGTTTGATCAGTGGCCGCCAGGTGGCGCTGTCGCTCATGTTTGCAGGACATTTGTATTCCAATATTTATTGAGCCAAAGATATTAACCCCGGGTAGTTAATAAATAAAAGCAACTCAATGGTGAGTGTTGATATATCATATCATACTTCACTTTTTAGGAACATCTTTCTATACTTTCTTAACATTAGGTGTATCAATTCATGTTTTTTTTTTGATGGTCTAAACATGCCATTGTTTTCTTTGATTTTGTCACTCGCGTTTTCTCGACTTCTAAACATACTGAAATTACGAAGTAGTGTTAGTATAACTTTAAAAACATTACAATATTTGTATTTTCATATTACTAACTAGATTATTGGTAACTGTAGTAAAATTGTAACGAATATTTTGTAATATTCCTAAACTTAGTTGAAATGAATTGTGTAGTATAATTACAATAAAGTATACTGAAATAAATAAACAATTTCACTATAATTTGTTTAACAAAATTACAATATTTGTATTGTAATTTTACTAAACAGATTTTAGGTAACTCTTTAGTAAAATTACTACAAACGTTTTGTAATTTTCCCAAATTTAATTGGAATTAATTGTGTAGTAAATTTACAAAACTGGATTTTACTTTTACTATATCGTGGTGCGTCACAACCTCCAACAATTGTTTTGTAAAATTACCATAGAAATTTCTAACAGTGTAGGTACTATTTTAGAAGTAAATGTTTTTAGAATAAAACGAAAGGACTGTCAAAATATAGGTTATGTAGATGCGCACATTTCGCTGTTTATCTCTTGCGCACTGGCTACAGCTCATTCTGACAACATCCTATCCATTGATAGTTCTGGAGGTATATTTTCGACATTAAAAAACATCCATCAGGAGTTTAAATCCCTTATTATAGTAGCTCACACCATAAATAGAGTCAGTTTCCAAACTAGGAAACAGGAAAGTCTTGTTTCTTTACGTTTCTTTAGACAGGTTTGTGTAAAGAAATTTTCTGCCTGCAGTTAATAGTATCAGTTCACTTTTGATGCCGAAAGGCAGAATTCATGAATACCTAATTCCTGGAACAAAAAAGATCAAGATTATGTAAGTGTGCATATTTCAGAATGTCGTTTCATATTATAAAAACTTCATTGAGGTAGAGGCAGCTGTAGTTACACGTATTTAAGAATGCAATTAACGTGTTTATGTACGTTTATAGTATGGCCAGGTATGAATAAATGGTGGTATTACTTTGTGCAGTGGCTGATTGGTTTATTTACATAACTCTTGTAATGCATATGTATGTACGTAAATATATCTGTAGAGTGATCGCTAAATTCCATCTCTTTTAATTACTACTGAGACAGTTCATTAGAAGAAGTATGTGTGTCACCACCGATTGCAAAATCGCTGGGGGCGACTTACTTTTATTTATTTATATTTTTTTAACCACTTCCTGTTTACTGTAAAAGTACAACAATATTTACCCCGTCTTAATTTTAAAAGAATCCTGAAATTTCAAACTATGGTTAATTTTTATTTGCTTAACAATTAATCATTAATTCAAATTTCTTTAGTTTATAAAGTTCTAACAAATTTTTATTTAGAAATTAAATATAAAAAAAAATGTTCAATATGTTTCTGTTGCTAATTTCATCGTTTCTTCTATTTCTTACAATTACCCAGATGGCGTACTCATTTTGTCTCGCACTAACATCCTTGTAAAATGTTATTTGGGGTAATTCTTATAAAGAAACAATTTTAATTTAGATGCCTCTTAAGAACTATAGACTAATTTTCTTCTAAAGTAGGCAACGACTCTAATGAGTGGCTACAAACTATTACTCCGTTGAGGTTTAATTTCAGGCGTTTAAGTTTTATTATTATGATTTAGGTTTGCGAGTGGTTCTTGTAGAAAAACGTTAAATTCTTATCAAATTGCCGTCATATGCCGCTAGCTTTCCACTACTAACTTTCTTACCAATAATTACCACTTAAGTTGAAATAATTAAGTAATGTTAGGTCCCCGAAGAGATCTGGTGACCATCTGAAGCTATTAAGGTTCGTCAGTGGCAGGAACGTTTAATGATATAGCACTGAAGTCAATCGATCAGTGCAGTGAGGTACAAACTACATCTATAGTACACGTCATACTTACGTCAGCCCTACCAATATTCCATAGGAATTCCAATTTCCCTACAGTAGGTTAAACTTTTATAGGTTTATTCGCGAAGATCTACAAATACTATTTGGTAGCATTAGTCCCCCCACTAATCATCGGTTTATTGATGGGTATGTTTAAAGTGTTGCAACAATTGGGGGTCAGCAGTCTGCACAGTTTAATACTTGTTCGTTCAATTACCAAGTACTTGCTCGTTTTAGGAAAGTATGTTATGTATTCAATTGGAGCAATCTGCAATCGTACGTTGCGAAAGAGTTAATCAATTAGGTGGATGAATAGTTTGCTCTTGATTTAAAGTGGGTAAATAATGGCAATGATGAAATTACAGCTCGAGTATGTGCGACTGTGATTGCCATGTGGATGTGCAGACGTTTCAAAACATTCTCAAAAAGACGTCGCGTCGCGTCAAAGAACAGAAATTTTTTAAGAATGTAAATACCAGTATTCTTTTTTTTATTTTACTAAATCAACTATAATTGTAGACTGAAAAGTAAATTGGTATTCCAAAAATGCCATAACGACTACCAACAATATAAGTCATCAGAGTTTCTTTTTTAAATTGAAGAGATTGATAAAAGTCATTTCGAAAATTATTAACTTGGTACTCAATTTTAAAACAAAAATTCCCAGCTAGTTATTTGAAATTTAGAAAGTGGCATATGTTGTTGATACTTTCCGATGATATTTACATGTACATTCAAATGCCATTTGATGCGCTTATCCGAACCATAAAATAGGGTTGTCATTTACTGACCAATAAATACTAATAAATTTGTAAAACAGAGGCGCTTCTGTGGTGCATCAATTTGATATAAACATCATGTATATTGTAATTACACAGAAATTTACGATAAGGAATTAGTATTTTTTATCGTGTTTGGTTTATAATTGGTAGTGGCTTTAAATCTCGCCAATGCTTACCTGTATGTAGACAGATACACAAACGGTACTTATAACCATACAATCGTGATTTGTTCAGGAATTATTTAGTTAAACTTCCGGGTAGTAGGATGTTGCATGAAGAAAATTGTGCGATGTTTTATAGTATTATTGAAACATAGGCAAGGCAAACGATCAATTCGTGTTTGATTTGATCAAAATGGCATCTATAACTATCGACGATTAAAGCCAACAAGACGAATATTTCAATAACAATCCTCCAAGTTCTTTTTCTCGGTCCGCTTTCTTTTGTTTTATAATCATAGTTTTAACGTGTCGTCCTCGATTTCTCTCCGTCTACAAACACAATGGAAGGAAAAAAAACTCTTGCATTTTATTTATTCATCTAATCGGACATAATTTAATTCGAACGGTCCTGGGACACAGTACAACAAATGCTTTGCATAGGTACATAGTATATGTACACTGATGTGTATAAGATAGTTAGATAAAAAATCAATATTATGCAAACAAAGTGATGAAGATTTCTTGCATTGACAACCAAGTGCTACCAGTCAGTCCCGTTTTTCTATCGAAACAACTAAAGCTCCTGTCAGTGTACCGTTACGGAGACGAAAGCGATCACAACTACGATGTTGTAAACTCCAAAGAATGCAACATAGAATTTTAGACCATTAAAATCAAACAGATATTTGTTCGTTTCAGACGGTTCAGTTGTTATCGATGATTGATTATTTATATCTGCTGCTGGGAATATTAGTAGTTCCACTGAATGAAGCCTTGCAACATCCAACTATTCCTTAATCATTGATAAAATTTGTACACAATGTAGCATGAAAAAATATGTCTTTTTATAGTTTATATTATATTTCTTCTTTTCTACTCCTTCAGCTCATTTCCGTCTTCGTTTCTTCCAGTTTATTTGTCTTCCTTCTTATATCTATTCCCATGATTTCTAGAGAGAAGCTGAAAACAACTTTCCACCCTACTCTCCTGTATTGTCCTACATGTACCTATTAGTAGTTTTTAAAGGAAATATTTCTTTCAGTAAACTTTTGCCTTTCCCCGTTTACACGCCCCTGTGTGCTGAATTATACAGGGCGTGGTACTCATAATGAAAAATATTGAAACCAATTGTTCTTGGTAGCATTTCGAACATAAGTTTTTTCACTTTTAAGTTTTAAAACAATTTAGTTTTATTATGTTGATTTTGACTTCAGCTTTGAGATGGAAGAAATATGAGTAGGTAATGCCAATCATTGAATCAATTTCCGCCACACCACAATAAGAGATGGATCAATTACCTTACATGTAGGTTCAAATTTATGAGACACATTTCGTTATATTAAAAAATATTATAACACCTTTTTTGTTGTATTTTACGCCGTGGTTTTTTTTTTAATCATTACAAATACCACACCCTGTATAATGCCATATTATGATTATTCGTCTCGTAGAAATAATTTAATTTGGCAAATATATCCTATTTATACTTTACATACTACACTCTCCCATTTTGTAATTATTATTTTAAATATAATCGCTATAAATAATGATAAAATAAAATGAAACCTTCTAACGTGTCTTTTGTGGGCAAATAAATTGCACTACAACTAGTTGGTTGCGGTAACGTAATTGAAATGATGATAACATTTGGCATTGAGCTTGAGAATTATTGAAATTGCAACAAGGAAGATTATGGATTAGATGCAGTTTAATGAATTTTATGCAACAAATTATTTAATCGTTAATTTCTGATTAGAAAATGATTGCTTGATTAGATTTGCTATCTGCTTCATTTTGTTCTAAATACGCTTAAATAATAGCGTGGAAAATTGTTCGTAATTTTTTTTAGAAAATTCTAAGGCATGGATCAACTTGAAATGTTTTCAAGGCGGCTCCAAGTTTCTTTTAAAGTATTTTAAATCGGCACGTGCATCTATGAAATTACCAATTTAACTGCCTAATAATTATATAAATACCTAATTTATGTTTATTTATATTAAATTCCGTTAACCGAAAGCAATCGAAAGCTTTTTGTTGATTTCTCTCGAGGAAGAAAGAGTTCAAGAAGAAGAAAGATCATAAACAGAGAAAAAAATATTAAGTGTATTTCTATATTTGTTATACATATATACTTATCAGTCCATAAAAACCAGAATCCGACTCAATATTTAATAAAAATGTAACGATAGAATTTGAAAACTTATTGTTTTTGAAAATCCTGGATCTACCCCTAAACTCTGGCTAAATTTCACCCCTACTCTTAAGTTCTGGCTAATGGAGTTACTTATTGTATTTCTGAAATATCTAAACAATATTTTTTGACTCATAAATTTCTCATAGAAGTCGCTGATTGAAAAAAAAATCAAGGATTAGTGCTTGAGCGTTATAATTAAGACTTAATAATTTTACACCTTAAATAACAAATTGTATACAAACTGTGACTTGTTAAATTTTAGAATTTAATAACGTATTTATTATTAATGATGAACAGTATTGTTAAATGTTTCGAGCAAAACATGATTCTGGGAATGAAACATTGGAATGTTTACTTAAAAAACAACTATTAATAATTTTCCACAATTGAAACTGTCTGTACACAATAAGGAACCGTTGAGTTGATTATCAACTTATAAAGCGTATATTCAAATGAACGTAAATAAATGCGTATTATTATTAAGTTGTTAATTGACACGCCTTTACTTCTGTGAATGATACTTCTTCATTATAGGCAAAAATAGGCTTATTTTATAGGCATAATCACCTTTGCGAACGCTTAATTTGTGCCATTTATTTATAAGTGCTTCTCGATTACACCGAAACTGCGGCTATTGATTCTTCAAGTCGTTTTAATAACTTGTGTACACATACGATTTATTTCTTACCGTCATAAAAAAATAATCAAAAACTTGAACGCCAAATAAACCATTTAACGTTCCAAGCGGAACCATCCGTTACACGGGCTTAACACCAACACACACATACACACGTATACACATATACATATATACAGATATACCTTCCTAATATTTATAGAGACGAATTAATCGATTGAACTTGTGATGAAGAAGAGCTTGCATAACTCTTTCGATAAAGCCAATAAAGGTGAGGCTTCTTTTATACATCGTGTTTACATTAAACTTCATGCCGCTGCTTGAGGAGGCGTTCAGGTGAGAATAAAGGTTAGAGCAGAACGAACTACGAAGATAGATGGGCTAAACGTCAGACGTGGAGTCGCATTATGAAATCGAAATGTTCGAATTCTTTTAGGTACAAATCAGAAGCAGACTGACTATCTTGTGTTTCACTATCGTCAAATCCCGATGACTCATTTAACGTTAGAATTTATTATGAATCTGAAAAATACAGATAAATTGCTATTTTTGATCGTTAACAAAATGTGTTAATGACGCATTTGTGATTTTAGTTTTTTTGCAAAACTAGAATAATTTACTAGATACTTTTATGGTTTCTTAAACAAAGTGATAGACGACCTAATTGCATTTCTTAATCAATCGGCGAAACATTCGCAAACACAAACATTTTTCTGTTATCATTTTAACTACCTTTTCTTGGCATTAATCTGTTTTTCCAACATTTTTATTTTTACTCCACCTTACCTTTGATCCAAGTGTTGAAACGCAAGTTTTGCCAACTTGTTTAAGGATAGGTACCTATAGAAGATATGATGTCCGTTGAAATTATTTGCCCAGAAATATTTATTTTAATCAATGTCACTGCTTACATTTGCAGCTGCTTAAGTATAGCTACTGAAAAAGGTGCAATTAATTATGTTTTTTACTAAAAACAAACCGGTTATTCCATTTTATTCTAAATTCTAAAAAATTTAGGCACGCGACCGAAAAACACACTAACTCAGTTAAAACTTGACACACGATTAAAATGCAGTTAAACGATATTAATGCACTAATTTTATTACATCTGGTCTTATAATTCAGGCCACCCCATTAATGTGACCACAAATTTTTACATGAATTGTGAAAAAACGTCATTTGCAGTACAACTGTCTTATTAAATCAATCACCATAAAAATTCTCAGACTATATATTCCATTGGCCAATGTTTTTGCGTGTACGTTAATGGAGAAAAATAATTTTCATTTTATTCAAGACGAGGACACAAAAAATATCATCATTCGGTGTAGGATGTAAAACAAGTCTTTCTAAAAGGGCTTGTTCTCATAATAAGAGAATGTTGTTGTAGCTATCCTGCCTTAAATTTGAAGGGAACGTTAATATTTTATAAGTTAAACGACTACATACCATTTTTGTTTAGAAAACATTCAAAAGTGTGCACATGAAAGTTACGGGTAGGTACCTATATTTCTGTTTTAGTGCATAATTAATTTCGGTATGGGTGATTTAAGCCATCGGCATAGCACAAACCCGTTTATTTTTGCATAGTTATTTCCGCGGTCGTCCGATAATTTACGGTATTTTTTTCGGAGTTCGATCGTTATTTCTAGTACTTAACGGCAATTTTGTCGATTATTTTGCATATTTATTGCGATCCCAGTCGACTGGGATATCGTCGGAAATTTCCCAACTCTCTAAAATCTACTCACTGATAACCGTTCGACAGTTAGTAACAATAAAGTAAGCCGAGCCTACGAAAATGTCGACAGGTGAGGTCGTTACCTCATGCAACCTTACTTTAAATAATATTGTGGTGCATAATACCTACATACATGCGTGACGACTGGCGTGATGCGGCCTAAGACCGGTCCCATTAGTCCTAATGCCGCATCAGACGCAATCATCCTGATTATATTAAAATACTAATACGCTTACACTCACACTCACACACACACACACACACCCACCCACCACTACATACTTTGTTTCACACCGAACAGACACGATAAGATCGATCAAAAAGAGAGAGTATGCTATCTAAAACGTAATGTTCCATGTTCTGATCTCCATTTCTACGATAATAGTTTCAAATACCTATACTATATTCATAAGATGTAATAGTAAATGTGGTGCGAATAACTTTATTGAATATATACACGGCTGTAATGGTTTATAATATGTGTTCAAAGTTTATCGTAATCGACAATTTAACTAACCTAACAACTAACCGAACCTAACCTAACCAACTTCCGAAATTCTATGGGAGTTATATGGCATGGTAGCCCTTCGCCCCCCATTCATTAAGAATGTTTTAGTTTTTAAATGCAAGAGTTGGTTTTCACAATATGGAGATCAAAAAAGTATACCCCAGAGGATTTCATATGAGAGAATAAAATAAAAATTACCCGGTTCTTGGATTTCACAGAATATTTTGAAAGGATCGCAATTATCCTTCAATTTCCAAGACGGTTTGAGAATGTTCTAAAAATTTTCAGACGGTTCAAAAATCATCTAGAATTCATTAGAATGTTCGAGACTGTTCTAGAAAGTTTCAAATGTTCGAGGATGTTCTTAAATTCTTCAGAAGGTTCGAGAATGTTCTAGAAGTTCCCAGAAGGTTGAGTAATGTTCTAGAAATTTTCAGACGATTCTAGAGGGTTTAAGATGTTCTATAATTTTCCCGAAAGTTCGAGAATGAGAATATTATGGAATCCTTTAGAAGGTTCTAGAATCTAAAAATAATGTTCCAATGATAATGTTCCTAAACGTTATAGAATCTAACACACTGATAGAAAAAGATACTTTTATGGCAATAATACTTTTTTTGGTCCTATTTTTGGCAATAGAGTTTTTGTGTTTAATTAATTCAATTCGCTGACTTTTCCTGAGCGAAGCAAAGGTAATATTGCTAGTTTGAAATAAAAATTTGAAACGGTTTTCTAGAATTAGCCAACTATTAAAGCGTCTTTGGTCTATTTTCGGTATTCAGAACTACTATGTAGTATAATTTGCTTAGCTTTGCTTTTGTCCATGTTCCTCTTGTAAGGTCTCTTTTACGCTACCAGAGTAAAATCCGTAGACAATACATAATTGTGCAAGATATTAGTTGTAGTAGTAATAGACGTATATATCAATACATAATGCACTATATACGTGTATGTCTTCACCCACGTTGTAAAAACGACTTATTGTCATTTTTAAAATTTCAAGTATTCTGCTTGATTATTATTGTTCTCAATATTCTAATAAGCATTACGAAATTTACAAGCTACACCAACACTCCACGGAAAAGTTGTAGTACAGTACAGTACAATAAATTATACCATCAACTATGGTAGTTTAACCCGTTCAACTTAATTCTGTTATCAAATAGGAATGTATAGAAACTAATGTCACCCCAATAAGAAACCACTGAAACCAGAAACGTATTGTCTATTTTTTTTTAAGTGGCAACAGACTATACAACAAGGCTGCTCAACAGTTTTAACAGTCGAGCCAAACGGACGATTCAGACGTTTTTAATGGGCCGCAGACAATTACTGTATTAATTACTTCTCAGACTTGTGCATTAAAGAAAAACAATCGTATGAAATGTTATGTTGATTCAAAACTACTTAAAAATTGTTAGCCTAGGTCTGTAATGTCAGGTAAATCTGTAAATACATTCCCAGAAATTTGTGTTTTCGATGATACTTTTTCGCCAAAAAGGTTTTTTAGCGAAAGCTATCTTTGCAGTACAGTAAGTTCTCACTCAAAATTCGCAGGGCCATTTACCTTCTTAGGGTTGAGCAACTTCGCTATTTTTTAAGCTTAACAGGATCTAAATTGATTTATTACAAGAGCAGTCACTTGGTGACAGTTTTATTGCCTGAGGTGCCGCTTTAAAACAATTAGACAATAGTTCTGATACCACGCTGAAACTGTAGTCACGTGCCTTTTGACTCGCAAGCACGCTACTAACTTCAAATATTCGTTGACTGTTAGGTTAAGTTCCCTCACAATTTTCCAAAAAATCTCCAAAAAGTAATTTCAACAAAACCGCCTCTTACATGTACTCAAGTATTTATTTATTTTCTTACAAATTCATAATTTTTTATTGATGTGGTTATTCATTATCTTTTATTTTTTAATTATTGACGCATAAAAAAGGAAATTTATCTGTTTTATGATTTATTTTTTAAAGGCTACTGTCATTAGTAAGAACTACTTTTTTAACGCATAAATTCCAACCAATTCATGTTTTATTAAAATGAACGAATGATACACATGTTGTAGACGATTATTAGAATTTAGTATCGTAAATCTACCGTTTTAGTTAATAAGTACCATCAAAATTCACCTATACTTCGATTTGTTAACTTTTACATTTTTGAAATAATCCTTATTACAAAGTTTGTGCTACCTAAACCTATTAAATATTCCGGTTCCTGTATCTAATTAATTTCTGCTTTCAAATTATAATTGTTGCCGATTGCTTTCTTAAACTTTCATCGAATTAAACTGAAAATTATGAGAAGTATCCTATTCGATCAATACGATTATTATATACCTACTTATAACTACGATAATAAGTTTTTCACGCAAATAACATAAACACAGATTTATTCAATGCAAAATTGATTACGGTACTTGTTTGTACACATAGTTTCCGCAAAAATAGATGCGTGATTACCAAACCTGTTTTTTACATAGGTACATATATTAGGTACGAAAAAATAAAATAAAACCGCGATACCACGGTCAGCTCACATTTATGCTAAACACGTTTAAAAGTTCGTTAACACCTTATTAAAATTTAGGATGAATCTTTAATTTACCTGGTCGTTCAAGAGCAGCAACTCGTCGTCGATACTGACTGATGGCTCAATTACCGAACAATTTATTATATTGCCAGTCACGTAGGTAAATATTTCAGCAGTCAATTGATGCACGAAAACCACAGGACGAATAATAAGAAAGGATGGTCAAGGCAACTAATAATATTGTTAATAATAAAAAACTGCAAAATAAACGCCGGCCGGCGGAGATCGCCACTGAAACTTATTAAAAGTAAGCTTTAGTTTCTATTAAATGTAATCCTATTACGATACCTATATTTATTTTGGAAATCAGTAAGGCTTTTTACAATATTTGATATTATTTTACCATAATAACCCCTCGAAATTTTTCTAAAAGGAAGTATATGAATTAGTAGAAGGAATTCAATTCTGAAACTTGGGCTCATTTGGTTATTATTTATGCCGCTTCTTTTAAAAATATTTTCAAGTTCGATTTACATCCGGTTATACCGGAAATCGATACCAACTTTGTTATTTTAAATGGAATGGTATATTTTTCACGCTGAATTCGAATAAAACGTGTAATTCTAAGGTAAGTTTGATAACCAACTTGTACACCTATGACGATCGGTTTCTGAGTTAATTTAATTTACAGAAAAAAAATCGCTACCGCAACCCAAATTATAAAAAATCATAACTTTCACAAAGTACGACTTAGAGTGTTGAAATTTTTACTAGTAATAGTTGAATATTAGTGCTAACGCCTTGACAGTATTGAATTAAATAATTTATACAGGGCGTTCAAAATAAAATTCTAAAATTGAAAAACTTCAAACACGAATTACTTTGTTTTTTCAAATGGCACCTACTATTTTTTATTTTTTCAATCGATTCCTTTTTTATCCTCTTTCGATCTATATGGATACTTCCTATTTTATGTAATAATTCAAAATTATTCCAAAATTTTCAAATAAAAGAGAAAGTATCCATATAGATCGAAAGAGAATAAAAAAAGGAATCGATTGAAAAAATTAAAAATAGGTGCCGTTTGAAAAAACGACTAAATTCGTGTTTGAAGTTTTTCAATTTTAGAATTTTATTTTGAACGCCCTGTATAAATTATTTAATTCAATTTTGTCAAGGCGTTAGCACTAATATTCAGCTATTTCTAGTAAAAATTTCAACACTCTAAGTCGTATTTTGTGGAAGTTATGATTTTTTATAATTTGGGTTGCGGTAGCGATTTTTTTTCTATAAATTAAATTAACTCAGAAACCGATCGTCATAGGTGTACAAGTTGGTTATCAAACTTACCTTAGAATTACACGTTTTATTCGAATTCAGCGTAAAAAATATATCATTCCATTTAAAATAACAAAGTTGGTATCGACTTCCGGTATAACCGGATGTAAATCGAACTTGAAAATATTTTTAAAAGAAGCGGCATAAACAATAACCAAATGAGCCCAAGTTTTAGAATTGAATTCCTTCTACTAATTCATATACTTCTAATAGCCCATCAACTTGAAGAACCCTGTGTGTATTATTACTTTCCTTTTCAATTTCAAATGCATTTCTTTATGAGCCATAAGAATACTGCAGGATTCTTACGTTGTTTATCTAAACATTATCCAAAAGTTGGAATTTCCATTTAATTTTTGGGGAGGTTTTTTGAAAAAAATTGCCATAAAGGAAAACCGCCACTGGTTCGTTTACTTTATTATTTCCTTTATACTCTAAAGAAAATTAATGGAAATTAAAAAGAGAATGAAATATTGTACCTGTAGTCTTACAATTGGTTCAGTTGAAATGAGACAGCATTTAATTATCCACACCATACTTATTTGACTTTTTATCTTACAATATTGCTACAAGTCTCGTTAAGTGCCGACCGTAAGTAGTTTACGATAAAATTTCTTTCATTTCGGTCCGAAGCAAGGTTCGTAAAGAGGGTATTCGCGATTGACATCGTTTCCAAAACAGCCGCGACCCGTACCGTTAATTAAATTAATAACAGACCTGTGCCAAGCAGGAAAAGCTCCTTTAAAACGCTGAAATTTATGGAAAGTGTCTAATAAACAACTGTTGCCATTTTACATGTTGTACCTGTTTCTTCTCTACGTGAACATGTGTGTGCATGAATGAAATTGATGTTATTAAATTGTGCCTTGGTGTTCGTACCTATATACCGATTTGTAAAGACTTTTGTACATAACCACAATCCAATGAGATATTTAAAGGAGGGAATACAATGAAAGAAACGTATGAGATACGAAAAAAATATTATGTATGTCTTCAGTTGTTAAACTTTCTGAAAAATGGCTGAATAATTTTTTAAGAAGGTTGATGACAAATATAAAAGTCGGAAACGGAAATGACCCATTACTAGATATTTCTAATAAGTAGAAATAAATTGTTAGGCACTGATGACCCTTCCTAGATCATTACTGGTATCAATGACAAATCATCCTTTATTCCCTTTCTTCCAGTAAAATCCAGTCCTGCATTAAATCTTTCCCTACCCGTATATGCATAATATATAAACGTGTACGTACGTGCCTGTATAGATCTGTAATTTCTGTAAATTGCCTTCCATCGGATGAGGTCGTTTCTCCATCAGACCGTAACCTTTTTAACGTTAATAGGCGTTCGCTAAGCTCGCGATCCTTAGGTACTCTGCAAGAGGTGTTCATTTTAACTTAATGTAATGATGACCTTTGCACCCCCTCTTGCAGACCGTTTGCAAACTTATACTGGCTAATTGAAAAATGTCAGACGTATCTAATTATAACCTACGCCCTTTGGAGACATTTTTATGATGTTAGCAACAAAGTTTCAACGAAATATAACACAGTCTACCATATACGTACAACACCTCGTCATATTTATCATTACGAATGCTTCACAAGGTACCGACCTACACAAAATTTTGAAAAACACTTATCAAGGTAATAATAATTAATAATTTCCTTTATTATTGTTTGAATTGGTATTTTTTTTAAATAAAATAAAAATATGCCTCTGTTGTTTAATAAATATCAGAAGGAGGCATCGGTTTCTTGCGTGTTACGATTGCGGTTTGTCAGATTTCAATATTACCCGTTGGTTCCAGCGTAACGTGACCCCCCGACCTTGAATCGCGGAACCCGATCACGAATGTGAGGTAGGATAATACGTATAGTTGCACCAGATTGATCTAACGTAACACTACACGGATATAACTGCTGCTTCAGAACGGTTAATGTAATCAAATTGTCTCTTACTTACATACTTTGTTGCAAACAGAATTTGAACAAAAATTTCTGGTGACCCTCATCAACTACAATTTACTTCAATAAAATACAGATACCTGGAACATGAATAAATTTATAGGGACTTATTATATTTTAAAAATAAGAACTAAAATTTTGGGATTATACCAAATGCATCTTCGTCAGTTTGCCTGTAGTTTATTTGAATGACGGGAGTCATAAAAGAAGTTAAAATAGTGTTATAGTGGCAAGTTAGTTATGAAGAGACCACCTATCACCGTGATTTTTATTTAGCAATCTAAATAGTGCCTGTGGTGGCTCATTTGAGGTCAATAATATCCAATTTGTAGCATCATTATAACGAGGGTACGCAAATTTTACAAGAAAGCCACGTCGCAATTACGGTAATATTTGAACTACCTACGGTCAGCTTAAGCGGTAGTAGTAATGAAAATACTGTCTTGAATAAATTACTTTAACTACCCATAAGTTTGCAATCAGAGATGGTTATATTTTGACAAAAACATTTCGTTAGATAATGACAAGAGTAATAGGTTCGTTATTCGCCGCAAACTAGTCATTACACTTTACCCATAAATATTATGTACATGTCGCCGAACAAGAAAAAAGAGTTGTTCTACTAGTGGTTGTAAGTTGTATCTAATAATAGAAAGGTAGTTCGGGGATAGGCAAAATGGGACTCCGTTATTCGGCAATGACTGTATTTCTAAGCTTTTATGTACGAGTACTACAGTAAGTAACAGTTGCGCTTTAGAATAAATCTTAACTAAGCCCTCAAGTCAAGACATATTTCAGATCTGATAAACCTGATTCGGCCGCTAATTTAAGTTAGTTAAATTGAAAGTGATATCTGACGCTGTAAAATTACAAACGAGAATCTTCTTCAGTTTAAGCTAATTTCTTTACCATTTACAATGCTTTCACGCTTATCCCGACCATTACATTCACATTTCTACATATTTTTTCCATTTGTTGTTAACATAATAAAATTACAAAACTGTCAGAAAGTGAAAAAACGATATAACTAAACCAATAGAAGGACTACTTTTTTATTAATGCAACTCTATGTACAGTTCCCTAAGGGGCATCCGTCAATTACATAGAATAAATTTTAAGCAAATTATTACATGTTACTAACTACATAATACCAACTGCATAAGCATTGATATATTGATAGAACTTTTTTTTTGTGTACAAAATAAGAAACCGCAAGAAGGGTAAAAAAATACATATTTTTTAATAAAATTCAATAATATACAGGGTTTTTCAAGTTGATGGGCTATTAGAAGTATATGAATTAGTAGAAGGAATTCAATTCTGAAACTTGGGCTCATTTGGTTATTGTTTATGCCGCTTCTTTTAAAAATATTTTCAAGTTCGATTTACATCCGGTTATACCGGAAGTCGACACCAATTTTGTTATTTTAAATGGAATGGTATATTTTTCACGCTGAATTCGAATAAAACGTGTAATTCTAAGGTAAGTTTGATAACTAACTTGTACACCTATGACGATCGGTTTCTGAGTTAATTTAATTTATAGAAAAAAAATCGCTACCGCAACCCAAATTATAAAAAATCATAACTTCCATAAAATACGACTAAGAGTGTTGAAACTTTTATAAACTTTAATAGCTGAATATTAGTGCTAACGCCTTGACAAAATTGAATTAAATAATTTATACAGGGCGTTCAAAATAAAATTCTAAAATTGAAAAACTTCAAACACGAATTCCCTTCGTTTTTTCAAATGGCACCTACTATTTTTTATTTTTTCAATCGATTCCTTTTTTTATCCTCTTTCGATCTATATGGATACTTCCTATTTTATTTGAAAATTTTGGAATAATTTTGAATTATTACTTATTAGATTTAGAATTATTTTATGAAGTATAATAAAAGTATCAACCAGTGAAGGTTTTTAAATGGTAATATTGACCATTGGGTCCAGTGAGTATGCATCGTGGTTTGGATTGGTCGCGTCAGACGTTTCGACCACAGAACGACCTTAATCACAACCTTTAATCACGACCTTCGGCTGGCGTGATCGTAGGTACAACTGTACCATTAAAGTTGCTTAACGTTGTTGGGATATCATGTGCTCACGCTGGCTGTCCGGTTCTTGCGTTCTCACAACGTCCATCGTCCGTCGTGTCGTTTGTCCATGAAACTATACCAGTATTTAGTTTCAATGACCTAAATTCTGCGAAGATATCGTATCATTGCGTCCAAAATAATAATTGAAATATTCTCTTAAAAATAACTTTTATTTGTAATTGCAATTAACTGATTCTCCTGATTCGTATAATAGGTTGTGTATAATTGCAGTGATAAATAATTGTTTATGTTGAGTATGTGTTAATGTGGCACTAAATTTGTTTATGTAGTGACAAATAACTGTGGTTATAACAAGTAGTTGTTTTAACTACCGCTTTTGCTAAAGCTTTTGTTATTAGATACACTCTATGCAAATTCATCCTCTTTCCTGTGCGTATCTTTTGTTGAACACTTATGTATATGAGCATAAGTACTCCCTTTTATCGCATCTAAAGGCCATTTGTCGTGTAAACTTCCATCGAAAGGATCTTTGCCATTATTTTACGGTTAAATTTACGGTTTCCGTGACCCTAACTCGTTGAAAAGGTCTCAATTTTTTTCGGAATAGTAATTGTAGTTTTATATCTAACGTTAGATTTACATTATCGTTTCTTACAGATACTTAATACAACAGTTTAACTTTTAACTACAATTTTATGGACTCCTCAAAGAGGATTTACCGTCCATGTGTTTCCTTTCTATCGTGAGAAGTATCTTTGGTTAGAATTTCAATTTGTCTTGAACAGTACGAGATGTAAGTACAATAAAAGGAATATTGACGTGGACGTTTAACAAGAGATTGTGAATTATGTGTTATCATAAAATACTTTGTTCTTGTATATGCAGCGTAAAAGGAATCCGCTTTGGATTGAGGGTATGAGTTGGCTGCAGTTTACGCGGGATTTAATTTTAAACTGTGAACAAGATTTATAGCGTAGGGCAGAGTTATCTTCACTATTGAGTCTCACTGGCGTTCTTTACTTTATGGCCTTAGCATTTTGTCCACAAATTGCAAATACAATTATTTTACCATAAATCGTACACAGTAAGTTGAAAATAATTGCTCAATTGAGTCCCGACCTCTATAAAGCCTCCATTTTCGCCAAATGAACATTTGCTCTAATTATATAACGGTCATCATACGGGTAGATATAGGTGTATGTGTAAATGTACGGATTCTTAGCTTAAAGGCATCAAGATCCGCTCTTGCCATGGTTTAATCTTTAATGTTACAGTTCTCGGAGGAGCTTTAGAACTTTATCATTATTTGTTGTGGAATTGCTTGGCAAAAGTTTAATGTCTCATTCATTGTACGAGATGTTCGAAGGTGGGCTTAACCAATCAACAAGTGGCGGCGTAACTTCTCGGACGCGTCGAGCCTTCACGTATAGACCCCAATTATGAACTTTTTGCGGCCGACATTAAAAATGGGCCCGTTAATTTAATAATACGCGGCTGGTAATTCGGCCTGCTAATGGAATTCCGCACAGTCACCAGCAAATATTAGGGTTTACATAACAAGATATCGTATATTTCGGAAATCAATTGTTGTTGGCCTTTCTGCTTAATGATTTCAATTAACAAGGTACACGTTTCCGTTTTTCGATCGTCCAAAAAGTACTAATTATCATTAAAGCCACATGGTGTATTGTTCCAGTTTTTATTGCAAGAAGAAAGCACCAATGGATCAGAATAATCTAAAATTTTGATTTACGTCTTGTAAGTTCAGAATATCTCTGATAATAATTTTAATTTCTTGATATGTTCCCGCATGCAAGACTATTCCAGTTCATAATGAAAATCTATAAGTAGTAATATGGAAATATTTAACGATAATTGTAATATGCACTGAACAAGCAGGTGGTAAGGACTATAATTAGTACATTAAGAAATGACTCAAACGCTGTCGAAGGAAATTTTTCTTATTGCCACATTAATTGAAGGGAAAAAACTAAACTTACCTCTTTACTATTACGTGTCAATTAATATTCAGTTTATATCTTGTCTCTTATGCAAATTTAACTGCCCCAATTAACGTTGCGGTAATGGAAAATCAGCAAAAACAATAGAACAGGAAATTGAATTGAATTAACTACTGACTATTTTTTTTTTTACTTGCATAAAAGTGCACAGTGACTGTTTTGCGTATTCAATTTGTAAGTGCATAATGGAGATAAGGAAATTAGTCAAGGAAATGGTGCAATGGGTTTAAAAGTTCATAAACAATTATTAAAGCTCAATTCACTTTATCAGTAAATGGTTGTTATTTTTATTAGTTCAGAATATACCAACTTCTGATGAAACATTTCTTTACACCTTTTCATTAATATACTTTCCAAAGCCAATATATGAAATAATCATGGAAATTTAGTCATCTGCTGATTTTCTTTTCCAAAAACAGCTGATGAGGTTCTTACAGTTCTACTGAAGGCACCATTTCTAAATTAAAAGGTATCCATAAGAAATTATATACTTTTTCTGTTCTCATTAAAATGAAAATAATAGTTATTAGGCAGATTCATCTCTCTCTTTCTACACAGATTTTATTTATTTATACTGGAATAATTTACAGTAATGAGTTTGCAAAATGCTTTTAAATAAATAGAATTGGTGTTAATTAATATTCACTTGATTTTATTTGCGTCAATTATAATTAAACGTCTTCGGATAAAGTCTAATTTATATTCAGGTGTATTATAGATCTCCTCATCTAGTTGCAACCTTCTGAAACTACAAAAGAATAGAAGTAATGCCCTCTTTTTATAGGTATCTCTGATCATCGGAAGAAAATATTTATTTTTATTTTCTCAATTGTCAGTTACAGTTAACAATAAATTTGTGTATAAAAATGTCACGAGACACATCCATAGTGTCAGCAGGTGTCCACGTATGTCGAAAGAAATTTGCGTGCAGGTACAATTTGTAAATTTGTTTACTATGTACTCCAAAGTAGCTGTAATAACAACAGATTATTTAATAATACCCAATAAATAATAATCGTAATGACCCAAATGGAATGTTCTATAAATAGCGTTTGCTGTAAATAAATATCTTTACTTTTGTTATTTAATCTAAAACTGGACTCTTTTTCATCTTGTTTACCTCAAATGATCTATCGAGATCGACTGAGCCAATGTCATTTGAAAGAGCTTAAGTTTTTAAACCGCGCATGTGTGTGTACCTTTTATTCCGTATCCTCGCCACGATTATTTATTACACAATGCAGTGAACCTGTTCGAGCCGGGTCCAAGCCACGTGGTCGCGTTTTTGAATCGTACGGGTGTAAAAGTGACCTTTTATTGACTTATTGCAATTAATTTAGTATTACCAAAATGTAAAGTGCAGTGTACTTAAGTATATGTAACGTTTCGATGTTGTTTTATTCACTGTAACTGTTCAATTCGAGTGATAATATACATCTTAAATATGTTTTCTTGTGGTAATATGCCGAGAAGGTTATTAGATAATAATATGCAGTGAGTTATCATTTCATCCTTGTATTTGTCTATTTTTAGATAAATATAGATACATATTGTACATTATGTGATTATAATTTTTGTAATTCTTTTAATTTATTTTCAGAGTGACAGTAGGAATACTAAACCAACCAGTTGGTGGGTAAGTGTGATTTGATTTTATATTGTTTTTTACTCGTCAATTTAAGGAAACAACTACAGCCATTTGAAGTTTTCTAACATTATCCAAAAGTAAAAGCACTATAGAGTTTTAAATGAACTTTCCACCCACGGTAGAATTAAAATTGGGGCTGATGGATTTTGATAGAAATGAGTGATAAATCTAAATGTTTTGTCACGTCTTCAGGCCTGTCAACTCAAATCTTAAATATATTCTATGCAGCGTAAAGATTCGATGAGTATTTCGCTGTAACGAAAATTTTAATGTCTTAATTGGTTTATTTATTAAATAGATTACACTATAATTATGAGCAGAAACAACAGCTAGAGACATTCTATGGTATAAACAATTTCTTAGATAAAATTACAAAGTTCACTATTCAATTTGTACACTTAATAATTGTTTCACCCAACATGGGAACCTTCAGAAGTCATAAAATATTATATTTCCGTAAATCAATCAATTTTCTACAGTGTATTAATTTGTTTAATTACGTTTCTGTGTTTAATGCACCTTCACGTCAAGAAACGTACCAATGCAAGATACCCTGGAAATAATATTAGATTAAAGTAGGCATTGAAAGACGTTTCGGACTTCAATTTTACCTAACTAACTAATACAACATTTTAATGGAGATCTAATAATTTGATTACGAAAAGCAAATACGAAAAAGTTTAACTACTTACCTATTAGGTTTAACCTTTCCTATAAAGGGCTTATTTAAAGAGTCAAAATCATAAATTATGAAAGCTGTAACTCTGTATCTTTTAAGAATATTTTCTTTTATAATCTGTTTCAATTGTCCCTTCTTGAATTTGTGATTATGACTCTTTTAACAAAACTATTACTTGGTTTTGAAATTATTAATAGTTTGTTATAAAAAAATTTAATTATCATGAAATATTAAAATGAAAACGTGCTCGGGCGCCACTTTGTCAAACAAAGAAAAGAATGAATGAAACGAAAACTTTATTAAGCACCGGGTAGTGCATCGGTGGTTCCTGTAGAATCCTGTAGCTTTAGAGAGCTCGAAGCTCTCTCAAAAAAAACAAAAAAAACTTGAAGAGTATATTAATAAAAAAAATTACACACAACAAAAAACTTACAAATTAAGTCATGCCCACCCAAAAACGCTTCCCTAGGCCACAGTAGGGACTGCCACTGGTTTCCGGGTATTTTAGGGGATTTTTCGTACTGATAGTTTTGAGGCAAAATGATCCCGGGGAGGAACACCAGAGACCAAAGGGACCAACTTTATAGATATTTATCAGATCCACCTGCAGGTATTTATCGGATCCTAACTTGTTAATGAGTCAGGTTGGTTGTCTCGTAGCCTTGCTGAGTTGCCTAAGGGTGTCTTCACTCCTACCCGTAATCCCAGTCTCCTAGTCCAACCGGAACCTACTCTAAAAATCTGGATGGGCTGACTAATGAACGAGAACAAGTATTTATCACAATTTTACCTAAAAATTAGATGATATTAATTAAAAAAAGAAAGAGAAAGAATACATTGATGATGTCTTCAAATAAGGTGCAAGAAAGGAAAAGTCAGGGAATGTCCGTAGTCAAAATGGCTGTCAAAACAGACTTCAAACATTCAACAATTATTCGACACCGATACCATATGAAAAAAATATATAATATAATATAAAAGGAGGAATGGTTAATTAAATATTTGCAATTACAAAATGGCCTCAAGTGCCTAAAAAATTACCAAGAGGTATAAGGTAATAAAAGGAAATTGCCTCGTGGCAAATAAAAACAATTTGACAAAAAAAATTAATTAGTATAAAAATGAGTGCATACCAAAAATGAGTTTAAAAGAAATAATTAATTTAAAGGAATCTACATAAACTATTAAGATGAAAAGGAGACTGGATTAGAAACAAAAATTTTCACCAGAACATTGATCACAAAACCCTAGCAGAAGAATACACACACATACGTCACGTCAGTGTCAAGGATCGAGGAAGAAGACCTCGAGCACCGACCGGAAAATTTCATCGATACCTCCATCGATCGCCTAGTCCTGCGCGAAGGTTGTTAGCCTTGATGATAAGACGGAAGGTCGATCAACATTAAGAAATAATCAACAAAACTGAACCAAGGCAAAGACAAACTGAATCGAAATAAGTAAATTTCGTAACGGGATTTTTCAAAGAAAAAAAACGTTACACTCTTTAATCCTTTAAATAGAGGCACTACTGTTTCCCTAAAGACTAGGAAACTTTTGTGGAATTGTAGAACACTAAACAGGTCAAATCCCAAATCCAAAACAACTTCCGAAGCACACTTCGTTATTAAAATTACTTTCTGCAGAGACTGCTACTTTAACTTCATACATTTGCCTAACATGGCCTTTTTTCAATAAAAATATTTGTAAATGGAATATGTAAATAAATTTAAATTTTCAATTAAAATCAAAACAAAAATAGACAAAAAGAACAGTTTAGCATCCCCGTCGATACAAACGTTACCTTTGAGCGAATCACACTTTCTGAAACATTTTTAAGGATTTGTTATTAGTTGTCATATTAAATTATTTTTAGACCCCGATTTATTTTTAATTAAACAATTCTCATTTATCTGCAAACTTTGTTATTTGATCTCGTTTCTTGTAAGATATTTCAGACGTTGTCTCTATCCTTGTCTGAATCTTGTAGGTTCTAATCTTGATTTCGGTTTTGTGCAACCATCAGGACTCGGCAGTTATTAGAATTAGTTATTTCCCGAAAAATACTTGCGTCATTTATTAGTGTCTCGTCTTCTTAAAGATTTATACGCCGAACAAGAGGACACGTATGTATACTATCGTGTAACAAACAGGACACGTTTCCATTGAGCTTAGAATCGTATTTTATACGAGTGAAAAGCTCCACACAACCACTTAACAACTGCCACTGTAACTTTTAACTAATCGATAAATCTCAGTTGAAACCTAACAGACAGACGGGACATATAACGAAGAAACAGTTACCTACCATTGGTTCTGTTTGCTTTGGTACCATTAGATATCTTGTGTTACCATAATGCTTAACGCGCGTATCTTCGTCGTTGGACGTATAAATCTTACTCTAAATAATACGGGAACCGTAATCAATAATTAATTGCCAGTTTCTGATAAAAAGTTGCTTTTCGATCGCCGCAATTAAAAGAAATTTTGAACTACTTGGTAAAGATGTCAACAACGTTCCCATAAACCTAAAGAATTAGCAATTAACGAAAAGGTAATTTATCATTCTTTGGAAAAATGTCTTCTTATTTAGCATAGCTCACCCAAATATGCAAAACTGACTTTTAGGAATCTAATTTGTGATTTTATAAGAATATTATAATTATTGTTATGAATGAGAACATTGTTTCCTGAATTGTTTACGTATTAGATAAAATAGTTATGACATTAAATGTTTAAATAAAAATAAAAACATGTCAGGAGTCTGATTGGCGAGCTGATCGAAACAAGTGCCATATAAAGCAGTTGTAGCGTTCAGTAAACGTCTAGGAGTTGATTCGAGAGAGTAATTATAAAATACATATCCGTAATTACAGAGCTATCGATGGTATAATTGCTATAGAAACGGCTATAACCCAAGGAATTGCCAAATATGGTGTCCGAGAAATTCAAATCTCCGGCATATGTGTAATTATATACGCGTCGGCAAGAATATTTACTAATTCACGGATGATGATAAGAAATTAAAATTTTTAAACACGTAGTGGAATTGACCATTTGGACACGTCACAAGAGACACAGCGCAACTGCAGCGATATCTAATAATTTTTCTTCAATATTTAAAAAAATTAAACCTTTAAGGAAGTCGTATATATCATTATTATCTCAGCAATTAGACTATTAAAAGTATTAAATATAAAAATATTAAAAGAAGCAATAAACATTTGCTCAGTCTTAGTTTGCGTCACCTACTAACTTTTACCCTCTAGCTCCTTAGATGCAACAAATTTTTTTTTAATATTTTCTTTACTTAGGTAATTCCTAAAAAAGGTATTATCTTGACTACAATCGTTCCATTAGCCCATATTGGAAATATTTTTGTATTTGCCTAAACGAAATATTGTTAGTTTGAATCAATACAAAGTTGTAGATAATAAGATTTATTTACCTATAGTCGTCTTAATAACAATCTTGAAAATCTAACTTATTTTCACAAAATTCGATTAGTTATCTTCACAACAGAATTAATGCTGTCTCAGTCATCGCTGCAATTGGAGTATGTCTTCAACCAACCGTATGTTGTTATTGCCAGCGGTAGCTAATTGTATAATTAGTTCCCTCGGTTTTAGATTTCGCCGATGCGAATGCTATTAATTCTAAATGGTCTCGTTCTGTAATTAATCTTTGTATTACAATGTTTGCTAAATGTTGAACGTCGCGAAAAGACACGGATTTCTTGCTAAAATTATGCCACCGTTGCCCCCCGGTAGTCTTTTGATGAATTTGCGGAAATGGCGCACGTATCCAACATAAACCAGAAAAGATGCTATTGTTCGCACTCAAATAAAAGTAACTACTCTTTGTTACAAATTACCATCATTTAATTAAAAAATATAATTTAGAAAATGTATCAGCTGTACGTTCGGTTGAACAAAAAATTGCGATACTACTTTCTTTTCAATAACACCAAAAAATTTAGATATCCAACATCTGTTGAGCATAATTAACCAAAAATAGAGTTTTTTTGTATGTACATACCTAGCTAAACTAGATCACTAAGGTGTACTGTTAAATTTATTATTACACGGCTAATTTAAATGATATGAAAACATTTGGCTTATATCAAACACATATCCAAAAACTTCATATTTTGAGTTATTTGCAAATAGAATAGAAACTAATCAGGTTACAATTTTATTAATTAATTGACGAAGCTGGTAATCTTTGTAAATGCGTTTCAAAATAAAACAAAACGAAAAGTTGCAAAATTTTTATTGTAGTCCACAACTTAGTGGCTTCCTCAGATGGAAATACGAAAAAAAATCGGTTTCAACGACATTGAAGGGACTACCATACTCATATTTGGTCGTAAAAACCGATAGTCGTAACAACCGGTGATGTGGTAATATCCTACAGCATTCAGCCGAGACCTTTGAGTTTGGTCAATATAACCGGTATGTTGTTCTAAACGATGTAGTCGTAAACGGTTTTAACTATATAATAAATTACAACTAATGCTAAATCCTTATACCTACAATATACTATACGCAAAGGGTGAAATAGGTTAAAAAAAATGTAGGAAACTATATATGGTATTAAGTAAGTAATTTTTGACATCTGTTTGTTCGTTTAAAATTTAATCTAATCTATTAAATTTATTTATTTTCATACATCGTAACAAAAATAATTTAGTCCGTTATTTTCTACGTGTAGTGCTTTTAATCATCATTATTATGTGCATTAGTGTTAAAAATAAAACCTTTCCTTAAATCATTTACCAGTTTGCCTTATATAATAAAATTTGTTGCAGTTCCAACAATTTATAAATTACAATTTCTGACGATTTTTATACATAAAATTTCTCTTGAATATGGAAATTCTATAATTATATAGGGATTGAGCATTTTGAAATCTACCAAGAATCATTTTAAAACAAACAATTTAAAATTGCTCCCTTCTTTAAAAAAAAGACAAAGATGTAGCTTCCCATTGATTTTACAAACAATGAAAATCTAAAAGAATTATTACGGAAAGGCAAGAAATCTTAGTACTGTCTTGGCCTTAGTTTTGTGTAATGCCCTTCGTCCTAAAGTTTGAGTTAAACAGATTTACTTCAGTAATGTGAGAGACTATGCCAAATATACTAGTTTATTATGCATACAACCCATTATCATCTGAGCTACTTTTTCAACTTCAAAGGGACTATTTGTGCCTAATGGAATCTTGCTTCGTTTCCGGTAAGAAAGTTTTTTTAGTTCGAACGTAATTTTTTTTATGTGGCTATAGATATGTCCATCTGATCTGTATCAGTTTGAGTGTATGGTAGCGTCCGTTCGCTTCCGCAATAACCAATTAGTTCGTGATCGATCAGATTGTATAATTGCCAATAATTCCGGTCCCAAAAAACATTACGCCCGCTAATGTCAGTGCGCTATCAGTGTTCGCAACCGTCGCCCGTTGCATAATTAAATTTATCTGTGTACAACACTTGCTCCCGAGCATGGCTAACTGCGATCGAACAACAACAGAAAAAAAGGCTTCCGTAATGAGTCTACCGCTGTTAGATGCATGTTAGATTAGGCTAATTAATAGCATTCTTGCCACACACACTCGTGTTGTTCGCCGTTTTGTCACACAATAATTCAATCGAATGCCTGCGCTCGGACCAGAGGCTAATGCAACGAGAACACGTTACACGGTTCACCGATTACACGATAAATACTTACCACAGATTCACCAGATCGAAGATCGAACCACCAACCAACCATTCGTAAAGTACATACATTCTTTCTTTCCTACTTTCTTATGTAGACAGATGGTTCTTTCCCACTGTTCGGCGCTTTAATTGTCGATAGGTACCACGTATCACATACTCGAATACTCGAAGGTACCTGTCGTTGCTTGGTACCACTACAATTCTTTAAAGTGCATGAGAACCTGGTGAAAACGCAAATTTCACATACATAAATCACTTTGCTTTTTTCAGAACCTGTAATAGTATTTCAGAATTTCGTGGACCTTGATTTTGGAGTGTGCACAGACGCAACTCTGCTAGCTGCTAACTAAATGCCCAAACATAAGCTTTATCTCTCACCATTAGGTATCGCACATTTCGCGATTCACGAAATTTTGAAATACCTCTACGATGACGTCCGCAAATTCTAATAATTATATAATAGAGTTTTGGATTAAACACAATTGAGTTGTTTGAACCTTTACTTGATGAAAATCCATATAAACAAGTAATGCTAAATTCAAAAGATTTTCAGTCTCATCTGAAGAAGCCAAATTTTGGAGAAACGTTTATTACGATACAGTTTTATGAAAATCTTTTAGTTTAGTTTTACTTGTCAAATACAATTATTAAATACATAAGTCGAAATATCCAACAAAAATCGGAAATCTCGTTCGTTTTGTGGAGCATCTTTCACATAAGTAGTTACTGAAGTTCACAGGTTTTACAAAACATTCTTTAACACTGAATGAGAAATAGGTAGGTTTTCCAAACAATCTTTTATTTTAATAAGCATTAGAATGAGCAAATAATTTATTTGTAGAAATAGTTTTATTAACAAAGAAAGATATGTACAAGCAAAAAAAGAAACAAATTACCATCAATTCTGATACTTACAAAGAACAATTACAAAAGTCAGCAAAAAACAAATTGCAATCATCAAGAATAACAAAAAGAAAGATAAGGTCATTTCCACCTACCTTTAAGCCCGCTCCTATGCTAATATAAATATTCAAAAATCTGTTTTAAGGCTTTACACCCCACTGAGCCTTCCCTTAAAACTTCCCATTTCTATCACTTCGTTTTCACCGCTCCCTCCTTCCCAACATTTCCCTTAATACGCTCAGCCCACCTTTTTCCTCACTCAACAATTCCACACATTCTTCCATTGACTTTCTTCCCTCCCCCCAACACATGCTCGAGATATTCTACCTCTCTATGACATAACCTACATGTTCTGTTCTCCTCATTATACCAAAATTTACACCCTCAGCTCTCGTTCCCTATTATAAATCTAGCTATCACACATATGCACCTTCATCCTTCTACATATCTACGCACCAGGTCCCCCTGCCCATCTCTCCACGAAAATTCCTTAAGTTCACCGTACATCTAGATTCTTCTATTTTCCTTAAGTTATTTCTCTACATCTTGTTCTCACCATTTCCCGTATGTTATCGCCTTGCATTCTCCCCTCCTCCATCTGCACCTGATCAATTTTTAATTGAAAGATTTTAATATACGCCACTGTATGTAAACGAAAACGCGGACGTACCCTTACGTTCCGAGAATTGAACTGCCTCGTTTCTGAGAATTTTGCATCAACAAAGTTTGAACAGGGTCTACCACCTAACGAAGGGACACTTTTCCAGTAACCCTGTATACAATACGCAAATGGAGCGAGAGGCGGAGCTTATACTTGAGCAATGAGCGAAGTTATGTTTCTGCACATCAGAGGCATTAAGCTCATGAGATTCTAAAGTACCTCTAACTATACCAGATATATATATATATATAAATGGCTGCGAAGATAACCGAACGGTAATAACAATAAGAAGAAGAAGAAGACTAGATATTAGTTGTTAGATATAGGTCCGTGGTCGCCTTGATCCTTTTTTTTTTCGCCACGCTTGTCGCCCACGCGGACAAAGGAATAGTCGATAGCAGCGCCAACCGCGACCGACTCGGCGATAATAAATCGGATCCGTAGTATTCTTTTGTGTTATGAAGCAAAAGAAATCGTATAATGGGCAGGGTATTAATTTTATCCGGTTGGCTGGACATTTCGCCGCCGTGGCAAGTAGATGGAAAGAAGAAGAAGAAGAAGAGGACGAAGAACGGCGGGCGTTCATTGAGCGGCATCGGACGACGTCGCACGTACTACGGTCTCCTCTCAGACGGTCTAAAGTCACGGTCTTTGGACAAATCGTGAGCTTCCCGTTTGTCTTTACTGTCTACCACGAAAATAATTAGGATCCGGATTCGAAACAGCGATCGCCTTTGACTTCCAATAAATAATCATGTACCGGTAGTATGATCAAGAGCGCCGCAAGGCAGTTGACCAGATAAAATTAACATGGGAAATGCTTCTACCAATAATATAATCATAGAAATACTGGGGCATATATTATGAATTAAATTAAAATGTTATACGTAAACTTATGGTCTTATAATTTCCAAATTGAGATGATACTCTGTCAACACAGTTGACCACGTGACAGTAACTTTGGAAAACACTTTTACCAATAACCATAAAAGTGCTGACGCAGACATGAATCAATTAAATTTCCTTAACCTCTAAAACTTTTATCAAAAATTTACTGCATCAAAATATTCTGTACAGTTGACTAAATTAGTTTTAAAAAATTTCCTGTTACCCTAATACTCAACTATTTAGAGTAAGTCTTAAATACGTTGGAGGACGATTTAGTTTGTCCGCCTTACAAAATACTAACTGTATTTATTATCAGGAAAAATTGCCATTTATTTATTTATTGGGTTGGTAAGTTACAATGTTAGATCTAAGACTCTACAGAAGGCAATTTCGTTTATTTCATTATAACGGTTTAATTATGCCTTTTATTTCTTATTCAGTTCTCGTTTAATCATCTGAAATGAATCAAATAATCCAATATGATTTTTGGTTAAATTTTTAAAATTCCTGTAGGTACTACCTGGCTAATTGAAAGTGGATAATAGCCCAAGATATAAATAATATCTGGCATGCCTTACCAACCATTAAAAAATATTAATGATTACCTCTTCCGTTAAAGGAATCGTCATATTTTCTAATTCGATTAAATATCAACAAATTGATTCATGTAAGTGTTCTTGCCTTGCAGTATGTGGTCGTAATTTATTTTTAGATTACCATCTAACAGATTAAAAAAACCTGCATGTTGCATTGCCTCGTATCTCCATAGGCGTATCTTTAGTGCCTTATCCAAACGTTTCATTCTGATTTCACTTTTTCCTTGTGTGAGAACATAATCGTTTCGCAGCGTCGTCGAGATTATCAATAGTCCGTGTACTGAAATGGGCAACGCATCGATTTCATTAATACATCAACTTCGTACGCGCGCTCGTTCGCTCAGTTAAAGTGTTCTTCATGCCAAGGAGTTTCTTCCATCTATTGCAAACAATGTTATCTTGTGCAGTTGACAGAACATTTGTACCATGGACCGCGGATGATTAACGTTAGACGATCATATCGGACCATATAAAGCGTCGCTGTGAAATTTTACTTTCCATTCGTACTGTCAGGCCTGCTGTCAATTGTCAAAGATTATACGGAACAAATGTAGTTACGCCGGAAGATTCTGTTCAACGTCAAGCCTGTTTCATCATTGAATATCAGTACTCAATGGCACCAACATTACATCGATGCACCATAATCCATCAACGTGTCCAACATGGACCCACTATTGGTAGCTAGGACTCTTTATAATCAACCCTACACAATTTTCTTTTTGAAATGCCCAATAAATAATATCATACCCTTTTGGAAATTGGTGACCACCACTTTGGATTTTGAAAAAACTAGCTGATTTGGTTTCCAAGCCAGTTACCAGTGACTAATTTCTTTTTAGTACTCTTTTGTTCTGACTCTCTCATCTGTTTGAGTTTTCATTTAAATATACCTCAGCAAATAAATTTCGGGATTCTGACCTTCCTTTGTCTTTGTTTATTGCTTTATTGTTTAATCAGATTTAAAAAAAGAAATTTTAATTGGATTATATATCTTGCGCAATTCAAATGTTTATATGCATTTAATTTATTTGTTACGTAGGCACATTAATTTAGTTTTCCATTTAGGAAACCGCTTGATTTATACAGACATTTCATCCAACAACTTCATTACAGTCCAGATATCATTGTCCTCCCTATTGGTTGTACTAATGATTAACGATTCAAAACCGTGGGTAATCTATTTATTGTTTATTGCTGTACCTTAAGGGCGCTGACAGTATTTCATCATTAAATGCTACGCATATAAATATATCTTTTCCTACTCGTGACAAGTTGGTTTCAAACCTAACAAAGATCCGATGTAGGTATCTAGGGGTGTTGTGTGTGGTAGGTGTTTGTTTCTGTTGTATCACGAACGTTATGCACGTCAAATGGCAATAACGCATATTGACAGGCCTTTAGTGTGAAACTACATAATCATTAATTATCAACCGAACGGTGTTGTGATTTATTCGGTTGCCATATTAGGTCGACCACCGGTAACTTACCGGGTGATGGCGACGTCGACTACGGGAACGAGACCTATATGGAATTTCTTAAGGTGTCGGGCAACTAATTACACAATTAACCTATTCTACCCGCAAAACGTGAACATTACAGGCCCGAGTACAATCGCAAAAAATGGAAATGGAAAACGTACCTACACCAAGGCACTTGATCAAAAACTTTTCAGAGCTGTAGTTGCTTAGGTCAAAAAATTTCTTTTAACAGTTCTTCTTAGGGCCTATCAGTAAAATATCTAAATAAAAAAAAAAAAAACAAAAACTTCTCAGTAGCATCAGAAAAGGCTAAAGCCAACGCTGTATTTTCTTCTGTTTGTTTTATTGGTCTTTAAAATAATTTGTGGATGTAAATGATGTTTTCACAATGTGCAACATTTTCAGCATAATTTCGAAATTTACACTATAATTAATCACGCCAACTTTAACAGGTTTCATAATAGATAGCGATTGATCATTGTGTTTATGTTAAATTATTCAGGTGTTTATACTAACGCAGGTATGAGTATACATACGCGTTTAAATAGGATCTCAGTCGGTCTGAGAAGTACATATATTCACGAAGAATTTGTTGCAATAACGTGATGATTAATACGACCTGCTGCTGTATAACGTGTACTGCAAATATTCGATTTGCAATTATCGACTGGTACTTAATAAGTTGGAATGGAAATTGAATGAATTCTAGATCTTTTCAAATTATCGAATCACTTAAACACACGCGCCGGAAACTCCGTAACAGGTTTTATGCTATACACATTTATATGTAGCAACAGTAGCTTTAATGTTTAATCGTTATCCTGGCAGGAATTCAGGTTTTTCGCTACCATCATTAGGCGAACGTTTAAAATAAGAGAAGAGCAAACGGTAAATGATACAAAAACAAATAATGAGTTCTCTTATTAATTCCCCTTGTGGGGAAACTTAAAAAACTACAAAACATAACTAGAAAACTTTAGACCCTAATTTTTGAAACTAAAAATCAGAAGGATGAGTAGAAAGTCCTGATCCTTCATTGTATTTATAGGGAATGTGAGAAGCTGGATTTTTTAAGCTCCTTTTTGATCATTTTAATGCACTTCTGTGGTCTTGTCTGAAAAAAGGCTCATTTCTTTAGGCCAGGTGGATGATTTAAACGTAAAGATTTCTCTCGGCTCAGACATTGAACTTTATCTACAGGAAAGGAAACATTAAAGTATCGAATAAAAGTTCTTGCAACATTGCTTCATATCCTAATTATTGTGGCAGTATGGCGATAATTTCAATCACGTTTCTTTCTTGTACCATGAGATTGACTTGTTTCTGAGGCGATCATGTGTCCAAGGAGCTCGATAAAAAAATCAATTGCTTCTTTTACCAACCGCATAATTCGACTTTATCGCACTTAACAACCCCTCTTTCCCGATTTACTGCCCACAAATTGCACACCGGTCGAAACATCAGACAGAGGTCATTACGTCAGTAAGAAACCGTACAAATTTTCGGACAAGATCATGTTCTGTCTGTAGGTAATTTAAAATTCGTACGACGACGCTTGATTATTATTACGGTTCTTATTTACCAATGTAATTTGATCCCAAATGGCGCAATAAAGATTTTCTTTTTCTCTTATTCTGCTTTCTCAAACTCTATAATAATAAATATAATTTTCTCGCTTTTCCTATGCCTTATAGTTTTATTTATAGGCCTTTCAATAAAAGAATTAATAACCCTGTTTCTCATCAGTTGAATATTCAATGGCTTAATTTAAAGTGGCAATTAGGTAATGAAAGAAAAACTGTTAGACAAATACTGTGATACCTACTACTACTAAGTTTCAGTAGTAGCTCTAATAAGTACATCTATTCGACGTATTGATTGGCGGTTATAAAATCAATTAGATGGCATTGTGTCGAAACGAAACAACGCTGGTGAAATTAACTATTTAATTCGCAGCATTCAAACGATATATTGAATTAATAATAGAAATATTTCTTGCAGTGTCATTTGCTGTATGAAAAAATAACAGATGTTTTTTTTGCTACATAACCAACAGTGAAATTTATTTAATTTCTTTATTGTTCCCGCATTAACATTTATCACAACCTATAGGCTCACAAAAGTATCTGGGGTAAGACTTGTCCCGGCTACGATTATTTTTAACCATTAACGATTACTACAACTGTTACAAAGGACTTTTATTGTTTTGTTTGGCTCCTTTTAATAACCATAATATAAGTGATTAAAAATTCAGTGGTTCATCCATTAATTTATTCAACATTCTTGCAAAAGCTGAGTTGTAAAAATCACATGAGAAAGACACAAATAGAGGATCTGATTAAGGAAAGATGATTGCGCACAATTGCATTAATTAATTTGAGAATTAATTAACACGCATATGCAAGGATCGTGAGCAAAAACATTTACTGTCCTTTATCCTCCGCAAACTCGTTCTTCTCACTCGATTTCGTGATCGATGGAACACTGAAATGGCACACTGATAAAAGTCTATCTTATCTATCGTTAATTAGTTTGTTAAACAGAATTCGAAACGCGTAACAAAAAGTATCGTGTGTAATATGTAAATAGATACAAACGATCCTCAATTCGATTTATTGACTCCAACGCATTTAGTGAATTTCGTGTAATGTTAGCCATATAAAGTGATCTTAAACAAATGTCCAACATTAATTTTAACCAATAGCTGTTTCATTATTAGTTTCTCAAAATTTGAGATGCATACTTACACCTCATTGACGTCATTAGTATAAATATTGTAATTTTATCACCGCTAGAAATCACTTCAAGTCATTGCTAAAGAATCCATTTGATTGAAAACAATAATAAAATCATTGAATTACTGCTAGATTTGTTCTTTAGATAATAAATTCCATAAATACATTTATGCTTACCTATGCGTGCGTGTATGTATATTTTTTATTATACTGTTTCTTTTGTTAACTTTAAAGGAAGCCGAAACAAATTGTGAACATCTGTTGTTGAGCATAGCAATGTTCCATTTTCTAATTCTTGCTTATTGTTGTTAGTTAATTGTACGTTTCGTAAAGCTTCAATTATTCTAATTAACATTATTAGTGTGCTTTTGTATTAATTCATTTGAAGCAAACAAATGTTGTTTTCTAAATTGCTAAGCCACACGCTGCTTCTGCATAATATAACTAACTCCTTTTAGCGTTTCTTTTACGAAGCACATTTTTCTTCTACTTTTGTTATAAACAAATTAATGATGATTTTATCACTTAATTACAATAATACAAGCATAATTACATTTTCATTCCTTAAACCAACAAAAAGGAAAAAAATCTGTTTTCGAAATATTATTTTTGGAATATCGTGAGTAGGTATATTTGTATAACTAAACAAAAATCTACATATATATAGTAAATGTAAATTTTTATTTAAATAGTGGATATTAACCTTTAAGAAACGCCAAGAATTTCTTTTTTTATTTACTAATATTTTATTACTGTTGTTTTTTTAATATTATGTCACAGAGTCACGGACGTATATCTATAGATACACCAAATTAGTTATGAATCAAAATGCTTTCGAAAATAAAAAAATTGATTCACCATTTTTTTGCTAATTACATCTTACGTTAATAAAAATTATTTTACGTATCCAAATAATTCATTTTCACTGTATTTACGCTTATGTTGGTGTTTAATGGCCATGGCAAACAGTTTCGATTTCTGATTAATGATATTTGAGTTTGTCTGTCTAAATTCATCATCGCTTTTTTTTTTTTTTCAATTAGCAGAGTACTCACCTTTGCTTGCTTATATGTACATTTTAAAAATTGTTGACGTTATTATATTTGGCACGCTATTAAAATCGTCAGACATGTCAATGACAGTATAGTGTGTACATACGCTTTTACAAGGTACCGTCAAAAATTAATTGCCTACGAGTAGGTATATCGTGGTAAAATTACCTTTGTTATTCGAAGAAAGTTGAGGGTAGAAAAGTATGAAAAGGAAAAAAAAAATATTTTTTATTAGATAGGACTAGAGTGTGGAGGGTAACAATGAATGGTGTTAGAAAGGCTAACCAAGAACTCTTTTTACTCATAAGTCACAATGGTCCCAGGTTAAGAAATCTTGTTCCAGAAAATGCTTCTCTTCTTCTCATAACACTTCGTCGCTAATTTCTTATAATACTGCACTGAAAAAAAAAACTTCATTGCCACAAAAAAAATACTTGTTGCATATAGGGACAGCCAAAATCTTATGTACGGAAAACAAGTAATTTTACTATTTGCAACTTATGAAGGCTACATAAATGTTTTAACTGTGTTACATAAAATTTCTACTACAAGTAGATAATATTTTCATTTGTGAGGATTAAAGTAGTATTTAGAGTAACTAACACCCATATGCACCGTACAAACTATTTTATCTGAAATAAATAATTATTATATATTCTGTTAATAATATCATGTGTAGTAAAAAAAAATACTTATGTACAAAAAAAGAAATAATTACGTGTAGGTACTAGTGAAAATTGTTATGTAATAAAAACAACATATATTTATTTTTTCCAAAATAATTATTTCTGCACACAATGTCCCTTTCAGGTGTTAAATTAGGGGTTGCGATTAGATAATTTTAACATCTGAAAGGGACATTGTGTGCACAAATAATCATTTTGGAAAAAATAAATATATCTTGTTACTAAAATGTATACGTTTTTATTATATAACTATTTTCACTACTACACATTTATTTCTTGTTGTACGTAAGTATGTTCTACCTGAAGAAAGCACCGTGAACGGAAGTAACTATTGAGAAAATAACAAACGTATTTTCTAATTAAAACATGTGTTTTTGTTATTTATAAACTATGGAGTTACAAGCCTGTTTATGTTAGTTATGTATTTTTAGGAAGTTAGGTAAATGGCATTGTCTAATAAAAAGAACTGATACATACCTTTAAGACAAAAATTCTTCACCTAATACTTACCTTAACATAGCAACTTTTCTTAATTTATCAGATTATTTCAAGAAAAAGACAGGTACGTGATAGAAAAAGATAAATATTGTATTAAACAACAAAATACGATACATAAAATTCTTACTCTCTAACAGTATTATCAACAAGTTTTATTCGTCAGCGTTATGAGAAATGGCCGCAGGGCTTTGTTACGGAGCACTCCTAGAAGGTATTTAAGTTGGCAAATTTTTCGAAAAACAAAAATTTCAGAGTAACAACTGTTTTGTTTCTTCCATAACAGGCACAGGTCAACAATAAATTGGCAAATTGTTCAATTCAAAACTGAAACTATCAACTCACTCACAAACACCTAATAATTATGTATTTTATAAAAATCCCCGCGAAACTAAACGTTCACTAACGTCCACTGCGTCAGTAATGGCGATGTGGCGCGAGTCGTTACTGATAGTGCCTACATTGGCACGGCTCAAATAATTTTTTATCTAGTCTACATAATGCTACATAACTTGTTAAGTGCTTTTCATAATTCACCTATTTAGATGTAACAAACTTTTCAAATAAACTCCTGTATGTGGACTGCATGACACACTTATTTCTAGTTAGTGAAACAGCCTAAAAACTTATTTGCTGCAAATAAAATCTTGTTTTCAGCAGTAAAATTAACTCAAATAAGTTAAAATATGTAAGAAAAACAACTTTTTTTTTTCAGTGTGACTGAGAACTAATCTGACGCAGCTCTTTTCTGGAATAAAAATAGCTTTTTATTAGTACACAAGTCGAGGGGCTAGCGCAGAACTAAAACACCATATGAGGCTCATCGTTAGTTTAGAATAATGAAAAAAATATTGCACTTCTAAAAGAGCTACCACTGTAGTTTTCCTAATAACCCGATTCCATGTTTTTATTTGGTATCCCTAAAGCTCAAAATTGAGCGTCTTAAGGGAACGTGCATTTCATATAGATATACTGTATGTGCTCTGATTCTTGGAATAGGTGATCGCACCTTGTATGTTATTCTCGTTTTCCATTTGTGTAAGCGAAAATGCCACATTCCAGGGAAGGTCATAACAGCGAGCGCACAAGCAAAGGCGATGATCGTCGGCTAGGTTACTCATACGTAAACAAGAGGAAGTCGTTGCAGTTCATTCAATTCTAATTAATTATGACCATATGTTATACACGTAACTGTGTGTGTTTGTGTTTGTGTACGTGTTCGTGTGTGTGCATACATATTTTGGCGTGCACTGGGTTAATAACAGTCTCATTACGCGTTAAAGAAAACATCACCTCAATGATGCAAGTCACGCTAGAAAATTATTATTATATAGACGAACATGTGTATGAAGTTGTCGGACTGAAATATAAATACAATTTTGTTAAAAACAAAAAATGTGCGCCCTGACGTGGCAATTTGATGACCACAGCTCGTCATTAGTATTCTTAAATTTTTTTATGGCAACGTTATCTTACAGTAAACATTTGATTATCCATCATTCGAATGTTGTACCATAATTTCTTGAAGAGAATCCGTTAACATCTCGATGTTTGGTTATTTACTACTTACCTATCTACAGTTCCTAGTGAGGTTTCTATTATTTTTCCTTATTTTCTCTAAAGTTCACCTTTTTGCCATCGTTGACATTTTGTCGTTCCTTGTCCTTACGTTTTGAAGTTTCTATACATTTTTATGGTAGATGCTCGCTCACATTAAGAAATGTCTCCCTTGTTTCTAAAAAAACAGATGCTTTTGATTTGACGCTCTCTTTATTTCATTTTAAATATTTCGATGTCAATAAAATCTTCTATGCATACAAATTCTGAACTACTAGTATTTTAGCATACAAATATGCAGTCCATTAATTTTTTGCATAAAAGCCACTTTTATTAAAAGCAGTAATTAATTACGACGAACGGGAAGATGTTTTTTACATAGTCACATTTAATTTAATTTAATTTTTACAATTTGTTTAACGGTACTTTTTTTTTAATTTATCATAAAAGTTATAAAAAATAAGGATTACAAACACACTTTCGAATTCCATGTAACTACCTATAGAATTTATGTTAATATATCGACTACTAGGTATATAGCTAAACAAGTTAATAAATAAATAAGCATTGGGTTGGCTTTTCATCAGTCATTAACACATGTAACTATTTTTCTTCTTCGTTTTTTTTTTTGTAATAATAAGAGAAATTTATGCGACAAGTCAAAAATAATACACCATTTATAAGTTATTTATGAGTTACGTCATAGTCTCTGCTGTTAGGACCTTGCAACTTATAATCATATCTCGATGACTGTTAAATTTAGCAAAGAAAATCCTATATTTCAAAATAATGTCATGCAGTATTAAAAAAATAATTGTCTAATGTTAAATTTAGCTACAATTTATAATAAAGTCTATTTGTAAAATCCTGTTTTCTCTTGGCAATTTTTATGAATCACCTGAGTTTCGTTATAAGGATTGTACAGTGTGTTGTTTTAATTAAATAATTTATTGGTTAGTTGAATTTAGCGTTTGCATTTATTTATTGAGTAAACGAATAAGGCGCACGGTGGTTCGTGAATGAAAAAATCAAAAGTTTATCGTGCACGCCACTGATGTAAATGAGCAGCAGTACCGGAAAGTGATGTAATTAAAACATGAAAAGCCATTTCTAGACACCGGTGCGTGTTTGTAATGCAGGACGGCCAATTAAAAATCTCACGAGCCTGACGCTGGATCACAACGTTTTCACGATTGTTCTATAAATTTATTCTGATGATAAAAATCACGTGGGAGCTCTAATAAAAGACTTAAAATGTTGACTGGTTCCGAATTTGAAAGCGCTGTTGTCAAATAAGTTCCTTTTATATTAGAAGGTTGCCATATTATTATGATTTGTATTTGTTAATTTAGAATTAAACTTGTACTTCAATCTTTTATAAACAAATTTATAAATCATTATCATTAATTAAGTACCGACATAATCTAATAGTTAATTAGAGTAATTTAATTTTGTCAGTGCAGCATCTAGCTCATTAGCTCGAAAAATCAATTTCAAATATTTTTGTTGCTACTTTCTAACCTTCGGTAAAGATAATCGGAAAAATGAAACGCCAAATCGGTCTATTATTTTTTTCTTTTAACCTTGTTAAATACAAGTAATTAACGATATCTCGTTAAACGAAATATTAGTCATAAAGGTGGTACCTTAACAGCTTTCTTACCTACCCACAAATTAGTTTTATCGGCACCCTATCACTACTTTAGTCATCGGTCTAATTGATAGTTTCATTACTGCTTATTAGAGTCACCAAAGTTTTGAATTATTTCCTTTTTATGTCAACTGTACAAATTACTAAGAAGAATCTAACCTCTTCCTTAGACGCTAAGCATAACCTAACCTAACCACGTATAAAAATCTTCCCCACCATATAGTGTTATAAGGTACATGCCGATTATATAAATGTAGGTATGTACCTATGTAGAAATTTCTTCACGTTTTCCAATCGTTTTGGTGACTCTTCTGAGTGTTGCTGCCAAAAAGATATCGTTGATGAATACATATAACATTTGATTGATAGTTGAAATGAAATTACATTGTTGCTTTTCGTGGTTAAGTAGCTGTCGTTAATATTCTGCAGCTAATCTTTTATAATTAGCTCTCGTCACATATTAAATTTTCATTATTGAAACATAATTGCTGCCAAGTTACATAAAGGAACCTATCATGGATGTGTGTGCAATTCAACAATACGAAATAAGTATTCTGGGGAAAAATTACGTCTTTGATTTGTACGTGTATACCCATCAGTGAAAAGGAGTGAAATCTGCCAAGTCAGAGAAATCTTGTTTAGACAAGAAATAACAGTACCCACATATACTTTGGATGCACAACAACTGAGACTATTTTTGTATGTGCTAACCTTCTAATTAGATGAATGCGAACGTGTTACTTGACCGGTGACACGAAATGGTACCAAATAATACCTACCAAGAATTCGCCATGAATCGCTCATGTTTGGACCATTTTATTTAGGTGATGGGAACGGGATAGAAGTGCTAATAAGAAAAGAAATGTTTAAAATCATTGAAGCGAATAACCACAATAAGCACACCGTAATTAAAACCGAATTTAATTAAAACAGGCACGTTTATAAAGCCCCAGTTGTAAGTGAACTTATCTAGAATTTTTTTACGAAGTCTATACATAGATCAAATTGTATCATAGAAGGTGGTGTATAAGGAAAGTAAAAATAGGGTTGGAAGTAGAATCGGAAAGGTCGTCAGTAAATTCAACTTAAGTCCATAAACTGAACCTCATATTCTTGCTAAAGGTTTCGACGAAAATTGTGATCTTTTTATTCCAATTGTTAAGTAAAAGGTTTGACCATTGGTCCAGAATCATGTTAACCCATGGTCCCAGGTCAGCAGTTCTTAAAATAGCTGACACGGAACTAAATCTTCCATCTGAATTTTTAAAGGTGTTGTTGAGCGAACAGACTGTGAAAATTGGGTCAGATTGATATTCATGTATTTGGTAATGTTTTCTTGAGCTCTATCTACAATAATGGAACATATTTATAAGCAACGAAAGTCATGCATCCAACTGGAACAATGATGGAGTCTCTCGTAGACACCACGAGGCTTAGGAATTGTTAATAAAAAGTGGAAAATATGTTGAGATAAGGAAACCGGTCATGCAAGAGCAGGAATTCGTATTTAAATGTTGCTATTCATATAGTAAAAATTAGCATTAGACATTTTGAAACGAATAGATTGCAAGTAATAATTAACCGTATTCGGACAATCGATTTGGTTTAGTCTTCCATGCCTAAAAGGCATAAAAATATCCGTTAGACAGTTTAATACGATACACCCTTCTAGCTGTTGGCATAAAGCAAACTTCATTTCCGTTCCACTTTGTTTTTATACTTAAATAACTAATAAGTGTCACATATTTTTAATAACAAAGCTGGCCACATAAATACGTTTAAAATTTTACATTTATTGACTTATGGCTTATGTTTAATTTATGTGATAGCTTAACTGCCTTTCAACTTTCCTCTTTGCAACATCATTCCCGCGTTTATTAACAATGCAGGAATTTTTATACGATAAATTAAAACTTATTTATATGATTTTTTTAGCAAAAAATTTCGTACGACCCTGGGGTGTTGTGATGTACTCATTTATTTCTGATAATTTGGTGTATTTATCTTCGGCCAAATGTTTTCATCGCCTCTATAACTGTACCCGAGAGTATAAATTTCAAAAAAGACATAATAACAAACCTGCTCAACCAGATTCGGAACCCACCATAAAAATATACTTACACTAATCGTTCAAACCACAATCATACCATGGCAGTTCGAAAATAAAATGCTAAATGAGCAGCTTTTCGTTCCACAATGTATCAGAGTAACTCTGTTGATTTTAGAACTTCGAGTTTGGTCTAGAAAAGAACATTTACTTTGTTTCTCTTCCGTGATACTAGAGTAATATGAAAGTAAATTATAATAAGTAATTTTGGAGCAGCTTGTGAGCATGTTTTCCAGATGCAAAAAAAATTGTGCAAGATATTTCAGTCGAATTTCAGGAGTCGGTGTCAACTGAATCTTTCAAACATTTTTATATACAATTACCAAAGTATTTTTAAAATAGTTCTGGTATTACAAGGCTGAAACGATACTTCCACAATATAAATTTAGTGTGTTTTCGATCATTCTCTGTAGAATACGTTTGCATATCGTGCATCCACGATCTTAGTTAATATTCCTTTCGGTATCTTCGGCCGAGTTAAGGTAGAAGCCGGCAAAGCAATTAAATTCGTCATAAAAGGCAGTTTGAAATTCGATTAAGGTTAATTATTGTGACCAGGCACTGTAAAAATTTTAGTGGACACGTTTTTCACGACTACGAAAGCGTGTCGCCAATTTTTCGGATATTCGCCATTAGCATTTTTTAATTATGAATTAATGACACGACCCAATTCTCAATACGAGTTTCGTTGGGAATTAAAAATTGATTCGACGGTAAAGTGCTAATGGTACTCATGTATATCTGCACATGATCTGCACCTTTGAACGCTATGACAAATTATTGAACTTACAGGAATAGAAAATAAATAATTTACAATAAAATGAAGGTGCAAAAAAAAGAAGAATTATATTTATTTCTTAATCTGCAGGTGCAAATTGAGTTGTTTGTAAAACGTCTCTGAATTTAAGGAAAAATTAAACAACCTATCAAAATTAGGAAACGAAAAAATTGTAAGGAAGCTAAAACATCTTAGAAGTGAACGAAAAAAAAAAGATTACCCACAGTTTAGCTGCTATGGTTTGTTCTTCCAGATAGAATTGTCCATAATTGGACGTGTCTTCCCTGTTTGGCATGGAAATTTAGTACTGTTAGGAATCCCTTTTCTCTTCGATTTTATAATGGAACAATCGTTCATTAAACTGTCGAAGTTTAACTCTGAATTCTAACGATTGAAACAATAGAATGGCCGGGTGGTTGTAAGTAGCTGGTTCGTGTGGAGGCCTCAGCAGCCGTTGTGTACTATTCTCACAACATTCTTCCAGTATTGCAGCGTACGTGCCACGCTTATAGTGTTGCCTCATAGGTCAAGAAGGCGAATAAATAGACAAGGCACAACTTAAATGAAACAGTGTTGCCTCGCACATATTCTTTTGTTTCACTTTCTTCTTTCCCTGCTTTCGTATATTAGGTATATAATATACTTCAAACTGTCTTCCCAACTCTTCTTCTTAACCAATTTATTTACGGTATCTATCAAAAGTATTTCATACATCCTTAAAGTCTTTTAACCATTACCATTATTATTTGCAGAAGTTGCTTCTATTATTGTTATTTCCTTTTGGATGGATCTAATCGAGAATAGTGAACTGTAACGTTGGTACACTTCTATGGCATTCGTGCAATCAAGTGTCCTCAAAGAAGGCGGGTCCAGTGTTTACGGGACCAAACCACGTGAACTATGACATGCGAGAGAGCCGCGAGAAACGGAACTTCTTCTCAAGCGTTTGCTTAACAGTCCCAATGCTAAAGCTCATGAGATTTCATTCTTATTTATATATTCTAGTATCCATATCCAATGACTTTGTAAGTTTGCACAGTCATAACGAGTTTGTAAACTTTTCATTTCAACTACAAACCTTCAATAAAACAACAGTGCAACGTAAATATATTCTCTAAGTACGTTTACTTTCAAAGATTCGTTAATAAGAATTAAACTCTGGAGTCTTTGTTTATCATCTTATTTTTTTTAAGTTAGTATGTGGTTTGGTTCATTATTCTGTAATTTGCGGTAGGTATAAAACCGGCAACATAGTGTTGAACGAACTGGCAGTCGTTCTTTGTAGCGGCAACCCATGAAGGTCATCCACTTAAGGAAATGTCAAAGTAAAACCGCAGTTGGAGGTACATATTTTATTAGATACCTATAACTAGGCAGCACCCACACCTATACTGCTATTCAATGTAAAGCAACCAAAAGTAGGCTGGCTGGTTGGCTGTGCACTGTAAAGTTGTGTTGTCTTTGCTTGCAGTCAGCATCAGCTTCGGCTTAAATACCAAATCATGCAACTAAGTAGAAATGCCATTTCCGCAATATCATTTTTAATTTTTTGAAGCTATAACAAAATATTTCCTTGTGCCCTCTCTTTCTATTTACACAAACTAAGTGCATCGACTTTTATCAAACAGATAAACGGACCGATTCTTGTGTTTCTCTAAAATACTTCTTACCCTGATGGATTGGATAAATATGAGTTATTTGAAAGAAAAAATACTTTAATGTACGTACGTTATTAAGTTATGTGTTAAAAATTAACTATCCAAATAGTGACGTGTCAGAAAAGGTCTTGTATTAAATATAAGGAAGAAGAGGATTTTCTAGACATCCGCAAAATGAATTATTGCTTTTCTCTATATTTTTTAAAAGCCGTTTTGCTACGAAACATCAGCGGTGTGAAAATGAAGGCCAATATGCGAATACTCTTTATATCCTCGTGCAAAAGTGGCGAGAGAGTAGCGACGGCTAAGTAAAAGATTGTCAGGAAGATTGATGGTCGAGTTTTACGACTGAGTTAATGCATTAAAGGTTATGTCGGCGTAATCAATAACAACGAGCCAAAATGATTTTGTTTGAGATTACGTGCGATTCCATCAAGGATGTTAATGTGGATAATTAATAACGTAAAATTAAGGTCTTGGCTCATATTTTTCTTTTACATCGAATCATTTTCCGGGAAACTGCACGGGGGAGTTCAATTGTGACTTGAAATCGAAAAACAAAATTCTGCCGGGTTAAATTGGTGTATAAAAAACCTGTAAAGTGTTGTCTTCAAAAAATTTTTGATCTGATTCATCTCGATTCCTGTTAGAATGAGAGAAAATGTCAGGAACCTAAAAAAGAACATCTCTCGTCAGGGGTTGAAATCTGTAATTGGTTCCAAAATTAACAAAACACTTGGTCACTCCCTATCTTTGGAAATAAACTACAGAGACAGAGATAAAAAATAATTGATTGATCTCGATTCTTATAAATCGGAGATAAAAAGTATAAGAACAAAAGATGAAGTCTAAAACCGTTTAGAATTTATAGTTAGATGTTGAACTCGCTGTAATCTGTTCCCAAAAAGATACAGAATATCAAAATAAATTCTTCCTCATTTTGACTTTAAATAGGTGAAAAACTTTATGGCTTTCTATCTTTATGGGAACAAATTACAAAGAAGTTGACCGCTGAAAAAAACTATAAACTCTTCATTTCTACTGATAGTAACTCAAATCAAATACTGGAACTTCTCACCCCTTAGTTCTTTTCGGATACAATACTTTAAAAATTATCAGTTCCTGTATCTGTTTGCCCATTAGGAGATAATATTTAGCAGTGTAAATTTTGCTGGAGACGTGGATACTACATCGGTTTTTGTTTTTGTTGTCGTATCGGGTTAGCGATTGTTAATTCACGTTTTTCGCACACACCAACATCGACTTTATAAGATAACCGAGCCAAAAGCGTAATTTTCTGTGTGGTTTGTTCCGTTCCTGAGCGATAGCGATCTACACCATTATCTCTTCAAACAAAAGACGTTTACGGTTTACATTTCGTGAGAACTTGTAGCGGTGTGTTTGAAACACGAAAACTCTGCCATTAGTAATTCACACAGGACGCAAATAAAATAGCACGGATCCAACACTCTGAAAGCGTAGAAAATTCTCCTGATATGGATCAAAAATAACAAACCATTATCCTTTTTTACGACTTCATAAACTATCAAGGAATCATTATGCAAAATGTTAATAAGGGATAGGTTCATCTAGGCAAACGAAATAGTAAAAATCACTTTATACTATAAAACTGTATTTGGAAAAAAAATTTTTTTCAAATCAGAAATGATTAATTCACATGAAATATGGAAATGAATTGGTTGTTGTTAAGTTTAATGTAAATTGAAGTTATGTTTCTCGCTAACAATGACATCACACTTATTAAAATAGCCTGTTCTTGAAAATGTCAGACGAAAATAACGGTATTTATTTTGATGACAGTAATAATTAAACTTCAACTACTAAACTAGGGCGGACCTCCTTCTTTATCTCTTCTGTGTGTAATTTTTTTATAAATACGAATAACTACAAACTAGCAGACAATTGTAACGTAAACAATCGCAAGTACTTTTTAAGATAAGGAAGCTTATAGAGTACAGTCAGTATCTTCCTATATACCTACATTAGTATGTACAAGATCCGGGTTCAATCACCTGCAAAAGTTTTTTTTTTTCAGAAGCCATCCTTGAATATCTGTCTAGGCACTGGTAAACTGTCCAAGTATATTTACCGATTTTTATTATAGCGAATTTTTTAATGATTATTTCTACATCAAAATCCTCAAAAGACTATTGAATATTTCGGGTAAAATCTAAAATACTGCAAATTGTATTTTTAGTATAGTGCAAGGCAAAACGTGTAGGTCATAATAAAACTATTACCCTGCTAAGAACAGCTATATAAGTTGGTAACTTTTGCGTTGGTAGTTGGTGTGATTGTTTGTCTGCCTCGTTTGAAATCAATGTCCGCCGTTTATTTGTGAATACTATAAATAACTAAATGTGATCGAGGTGGCTGCCGAGGATCATGAACGACCTTAATTAATAAACAACAGTTATATATATGTACATACATGTATATTTGTAGAAAACTTACCTGTGCCCAGACAACAATAATCACCTTGTACAGTTGAAACGAACTAACGCGCGATTCAGTGAACGAGATGGTAGTAATGTATTTACACATTACACATCGGTACATACAAACATGCATGTATGCACATCAGCATCCGTGAATTGTAAGTACACCCACGGAAACAGTTGTTATCGTCTCCGTTATGACACATATGTGTGTATCATTGTATGTTTGTCTGCATGTGTTAAAAACCAAACGTACCGCCGACCCAACACGTAATTTTTGTGGTTGGTCATTCATCGATTTTCATACAAATTAAGGGTACATCTCTAACAACTAAAAATTAAGTTACAAAAAAGTAGCTTTTGTATATGCATCCCCAAAAAAGCTAGAGGAGTTTACTCTGGAATAAAGGGATGCCGACGGAAATGTTCCCTAAACTGGAAATTTGTATGTTAATCCAAAGCACCTATGCATTATGTTTGATCCAAATACTTTCGGTGATTAAGACACGACATCCACATAAACGTCCAAAAGTTTCTCAGTTATATATTATATATTGATATCTGGGATCAAAAAAAAAAAAAATTTTTTCACAAACGAATGTTTATTGTCCACCTATCTACACCATAGTGAAAAAAGACGATTAAATAAAAGAAAGTTCCTCTAGTCTCCTTAAGGAATCGAGATTCCCTACTATTATTGAAGTTTTCCTGTAATTTCCTTGGATCACGTCGATAAATGTTCATTCATGTGTAATTTTCTACCTCAGGCTCTCGTCCATCATCTGTCTTCGCCTACGTGGTTCGTCCCATCTAATCCACCTTAACCACCATCTTCCACGATTTCTAAAAGAAGCTGAAGAATACATTTCCCCTTTTCCATCCCACTGGAGGTTTGTGGAATAACCCAGCGATTAGTATTAGTTGGTGGAAATGAAACATAAACTTAAGAACTTATTAAACATGACAACATCATAAATGACTTGAGAAGATACAATAACTTTGACATTCTGTTTGTTTTGACATTAGAAGGAGCAGGTCAGTTGGCCAGCTAAAGACATTTAACATTTCCAACTGTTAAAACCTGGTACGCTATTATACATTTGGTGGTCTTGTTAATGTTAATTTAAGAATGGTCATATATTGTAATTATTGTCACCAAGAGAGTCCATATTTTAGGATTCCGACCGAAATTCCCTTAGGACTTGCTACAATGTTTCGTGGAATTCGGATACCATTCGCAAAGTCCATTCATATGCAGATTCCTGGTCCATTCCATGTCGGTAAGCGCGTACAAGACGTTGCTCGCCTTAAAATTTATTAAGGTGCAAGGTGATGCCCGCAAGTTTGACAAAGTCACAACAGCAATCGTATTTTCCTTTTTTTTCCTTCTTGCTCCTTTGACTTGTTAACCGTTGGTTCGTTGGTGACACTGAACGCGAATAAAAGCGATCCGTTCCCTATAAATATGGCGGGAAAGTGGTCGTGCACGTGCTACAGTATAGAGGGCCGTTAAAAAAAGAGCCAAAAGCTTCCAAACCGTCACACATAGATGTATGTATCTATAAATGTGTGTTGTGTACATTCCACTTAAATAAAAGCCACTTTTGAGATACGGTCTCGTTCCGGAAACGCGATAAATCGTTTTCACGTTTCGTAACTGCTGCAGCCTGTGGCCGCGGCACTTCTAGAACGTGCCAGAGATTTATGGTAATTGTCTCTTCATGGTAATGCCGAAGCCGAAAAGGGAATTTTCACTTTAGTCACTGCTCCGAACACGACAATTTTCTGGATACAGGTACTCTGAACGAGTTCTTTTTTCTCCTATATCTTTCATCTCCCTTATAAGTATGACACGGCCTTTTACGCAGTTATATGCCGCATTTTTGCGTCCGAACAAAATAAAATCTTTTAAGGAAAAGTTACCGAAATCGTGGCATTGTCGCATATATCGCAGTAAATTTTTTTCAGCGAGCATATAGGTAGATACGTTGACAAGTACATTTATATTTTATTCATTTTTAAACAGATGGCTGGCCTTCGAAACATTGAAACGAATATAAATCAGCATTAAAAAAATACTTAATGTTTTAAACCTAAGGTTGATATGATTATTGCCTACCAAATTATTATTTGTGTTTGATAACGTAATAAGCTTTTGATTAGAAAACGTAATACGCAGCTTAGTAGACGTAAAGTCCAATAATAAATGAGTAAAAAAATATTTCCGCTGTTATTGACAGGATACTATACCTACCAAAAATACACATTACATCAACACAACGGTGCAGAAGGTGCTCGAAGTCAGTCAGTTTATGGAAAAAACTGTGACACACCACACACATATTTTAAACTAAGAAGCTCTTTTCTGCGGCTACTTAATATTTTTTATTAGGGTGCTATTAGGTGGAACAAGTATCACTCCGTACTTGGAAGCAGCGTTTCTAAGTTACTAGTGGCGCTACCGTAAAGACTGGTGTGGAAATGTTGATAATGTTTGACGCGGCAAACTCAAAATGTAAAATGTAATGTACACTTATAAAAGGCAAGAAACGTTACACAAATAGTCAGCTAATTTATATGTAAGTACTATAATTTTATATGAATTCTTACAACAGTGTATCTGTATGCGTCACTAATCGTTCTATCGATAGCGTATGTAATTGCATGGTGCTAATGATATTTCGTAATCGATATAAATTGTTTCTAACCGTAAAAGTGTTGCAAAATTTTACGATCCTTTCCGTGGTGTATTAACACTTTTTGGCATGATCTAAAATTGCCCGTTCGCATGTGTCATTCGTCCTTGTCGAATAAATTGAGGCAGTTTCCGTTCAATGCTAAATTTTCAATTATTATTGTATCGTTGACAAAAGACGCGGTTTTCGTAACTTGCACACTTGCTGTTGTAGCAATACGTATGATAACATTTCAACAGCTTTTTGATGGATGGCCTCCAATTGTAAGTAAATGAAGTGTCCGGGTTAATGCAGTATCGCTGTCAGGACCGGGCACAAACACTGCCTGCATTATCTGAACGCCGATGTATCGCTGCAATGACCTTAATAAATAAATTACAGCAACGAGAAGGCGAATGCGTCATACAAACGAGAAACCGGACAGAAAAAATATTTTTGGATACAACAAAAAAAAATGAATTCCAACCTTCTTTAGTAAGGTTGGCTTATTTGTCCTTTTTTACACTTCACACAATTTATTTGTTTAGGTATATATCTACAAAATAAAAAAGTTTGTTTACTGTTATAATAGATTCGGTGATTTAAATAAATATTTGGAAACAAAATTTTTTCAAATGCCAAAAAGCAAGTTTGATTGTCATGTTTGCCTACATCAAAATTTTAAAGTCAAAGTAGATACTAGGTATATAAAATAAATATTTATTTGGTAAACTATTTTTACTTAAATGATGAATATGTAACAAGATATAGTTAGTTCATATCGTGAAAGGTCACGTTGGCTTGGTCAACCGTAGAAAAAAGGATTAGAGTTGCTCAAAATTACTGGAAAATACCTAAAACATTTAATAAAGATAAAATATCATAATGTAGGACGGCGAGGGGGTTTCAATGATTCGATAAAGTCAAGATATAGTTATTATTATGAGCATTATTAAAAAAAAACATAAAGTTATTTTTACATCTCAACTCACATTTTCATAGAAAGACAAAGAACAAAAAAAAACACTAATCTCAAATCCTAATAACATTTTTCATTACATATTTAAACCAGAAAAAAACACAATAATAATAATAAATAAAAATACTACCCTTCTATTTCTCTCATAATAGATTTTATTTCCCTTCTGTATTTATTCTCCTCCCCTTTCCGCCCGTCTCCTTTCTAATATATATAATAGCTTTTTTTGTTTCTTGAATTTATTCTCCTCCCCTTACCGCCCGTCTTCTTTCTAGTATTTGTTTCAATATGGCCAGACCACTTCCATCCGCCTTTAATATCCTTTCAGTCTCTTCCCTCTCATTCTTCCCCAATACTTCTTCTAGTACATGTTCAATTGATTCATTATTTTCTCCACATACTCTACACATTCTCTTTTTCTTTTCCATCCAAAACTTATTCTCATTACATTCATTCCCCATTCTAAATCTAGCTATTATTTCTATATTTAACCCTTCTCTTAGATACCCCGGGACCTCATCCCCTTGCCAATCTTCCCATGTATACTCCTTCATTCTTTTCGCGTATCTTGATACCCATATTTTTCCCAAATCCTCACCTCTTACTATTTCATTGCATCTTTTCCCCACCATCTTACTTACTTTCAATCCCTCTCCTCTCCATTCCTCCATTTGCTCTTTGTTTATTTTCATTTCTGTTAATGCTTTTTCTCTTTCCACATCATATTTATTTTTTGTCCCTATCCCGAAAACTTTTCTCTTCCATAACTCTTTTCTTAAGTCCCTTTCCGGTAATTCTCCCAATTTTTCCTCATATTTTACCGCCCTCCTTCTTGAATCTTCTACCATTTTCCCACATTTTGTTTCCCTTCTTAAAATGTAATCTGGAGTACTTCTTTCTAAGCATAGTACCCATTTTATATACCTTTTATAGATATTCTCCACTACTCTATACTCTTTCCATCCCCAGATCTCTACTCCATAAAAAACTATACTTTTTACTAATGTTTTGAAAAGCACTATCCTTCTTTCCCAGTTATTTCTACACAGTTTCTTCCCTATTCCCCATATTCTCCCCAGCAATGCGTTCGTCTTAGCTACCTGATTATTTACGTGTGCCTCGTCCTTGTTATTACCCCAAGTATCTATATTGTTTAACTCTTTCAATCAAATTCCCCTTCCATCTCAATTCCTCTTTCTCTTTACTCAAGTCAGGATATAGTTAAATTATTGAATATATTCAAACTTCTTAATAAAAACCCTTATTACAACTGCTTACTCTTTCTAACCACTAACTAACTACCTGTTATATACACTACCCCTTTCATGCACAATTCAGTTACTTCTTGCCCAATTACGCAGACGTTCATTTCCGCCCCCATCCTACCACTCATTTCTCCTAATACACGTTAAAATAGATGCTCATTTATTAACCTATTACTAGCGCTTGCATCTACTTGAATCTCTATAATACCATATTTACCTCCTATCCTAGAATACGTCAGGAATATATACCCTTGAGGATTTACCTATGGTCAGAAGTAGTTGGACATTTTTTCTTTTCGCTCTTATTTCTCATTCTTGCGGCATATTTTCTTCAGTTTTAATATCAAATTTTCTCTGGCTTGACTCCTTTTACTGTTTTCCACACCAAGCAGATACCCAAGCCATTTTAACTGTCCCTCTTCTATCTTTTCACGATAGCTATGAACGTTTTGTTCTTATATAGTTAATTGATACTTGTTCTGTCTTACCTAGTTGATATTTTAATTCCTCTGACGAATTTATTTTATTTTGTTTAGAATTTTGCTTGTCGTAGTTCCTTGTATAATATTCAGGACTCTCATCCAATTCAATTTGTTCCTTCTGTTGATGTTCCATTTACCTTTAATTTTTTAATTTAATTTAATTGGCTATAGCTTAGCATTCTAGAGGTCACCTGTTCGATGTTGAGTTCAAATGCCCCGCCTTTGACAAATGATAGGAGAATGGTGTACTACAGAAAATAATCCACTTCTCTCCTGTCTTCAGCGTTTCGTCCATGTCATCTTTCCCTTTCTAACTACCACTCACCCATTCTATATAAAATAAAAGGGGGTTGTCATGGGATAAAGATGATCTCGTTAGATTTCTTTTATCTGTAGGTAAATCGTGCGTTAAAATTACTGCAGAGAGTGTGTTTCGTTTTGCAGCCATCAGCATCTATCGGTCGATTCCGTTTTGAAAGTGAGACTGTCACGTTCAATTAGCTAGCACCTTCGAGCAGTGTTCGTGTTCTTCACCGTCCACGACGAAACTCGACCGAAATGAATTATTCTTGTCTTGGTTTTGTCTTACACATACTTGGCTACTTACACACGTACGTTATCGTGTGCAACAGACAATGCGGGGGGCCCCGGGGGCAGCTTTCAAGGGAACAGTTGCAGCAGCAGTTGTAGGTATACGCTGCCCAAGGCCGCCTAGGTCTGACTAACAGTACTTCTTCTCCACCAAGAGAACGCTTCCTGCACATTGATAAAAAAAAAGAAACATCAACGCAGCGCCTACTTGTTACTGGATCAGCTGATGTGGAAATAAAGGGTGTCGCGTAACAAAACAAGTTACCTTGCCTATATATTATATATGTGTGCATTTGTATTAGTATGAGTAAGTGTATGAGTAGGCAGGAGCCGGTGGAATTTTTGTTGCTCTTTTTACTGTTATTACTTACGCTCCTTGACGAATATAATGTTACGCGTTTGAAACGCACATTTATGTTATTCTTTGTTAGTTCAATTACATTTATGTAACGTAATGATCGATTGCTATTCGATAATAATTGCATATAAATGTCAAGGGGATTTTAAATTTTATTGTTATCGTTTCTTTTCTATTTTTTCGACCGCGTAAGGAACGTGATTATTGCACTTATTACGTCAATATCTAATTTTTTTATCGTACTGATCATAAGAAAAATGATACACTGAGTCATATGAAATAAACATTTTAATAAGAATATAATTTACATCCAAAGTTCATTTCTCTGAGAGTTTTTTGGATACTCACTATATATCTACTAATTAGCACCAAGCGGCATTAATATTTTTTTTCCGAGCTTTGGGGAGATCTTTGTATCAACTAGAATAATTCCTCTCTTGTGTAAGACCAAGCTCCCAGCATGATGTTCTGAAGAGTTTTGCTAACAAGATTATCGGATGATTGACACTTTTTTTATTATACAATTGTAGTTTCTGTTCCTACCAACATAAAAATTGTGATTTCTGATATTCATACCTATATCATGATTCTGACATGACCATGCAATAACGTCTCTGTTATTATCATCGTCTGTCTAAGTTAAGATGTTGGCAATGGTTTGTATTTTTTATTTACTGAAAATATCTTCCAAAGCAACTGAAATTAAAACCTAAATCACGTCTGCTTGGCTTAGAGGTCTAAAAATTATTTCCTTTGTAATGTTCATGATTCTCTTTTTAACTGAAGAATATGAAATATGAATTATGTATGTCAAGATTCCAAATATACTATAAGTTATTTTCTGTGACCATAAACTAATGATTGTTTGTCATAATTGTTTTTGTTGTGAATGTATCAGTCCCACGAGTGAAAACCGCATCAATTAACTTGCATAAGCGGTGATACAGCATTTTCCAGCACGGCAGATTTTATTTTTAATATTCATAAGCATACGGTACATTGTGGTTTTCTAGCCAACCTTCTTAGGTAAAGTTCAAGGGCGTCATAAAATCTCCAGTCCATTCGTTCAATTTATGGAAATAGTCAAACTTTTCTTTGACCTCCACCAGACAAACAGACAGCGACAGAGAGAGCAAACCAACGACTGACTGCTTTGCAAGTACAATTTGAGGCATTATATAACGACATACGGCCAGTAAATTTGTTTTGATATTCGATTAGATTGAGCCGGTAATCAAAAGGCTGATAGAATATTTGCATGTATGCAAGGAGCTTATTGAAATTACCGGCCGTAAAAGTGTAAATCTATTTATGTTTAGAGCACATTTCTCACGTTCCTGTTCAAATAATCTTCGTTTTACGGAATTAAAATCGACGTTGGCGTTTTGCAATTTAAGAAAATATTCAATAGTATTTAATAAGGCACAAAAGTACCAATCGGTGTACGTACACGATGGAGTTGATCACATTTTAGTACGTTTCTAAAAAGGAATCCGACACGATGCAAATTCCGTTACTGTGTATAAAGCTTATTTTTATTACGTTCCATGGTTACATTCTTACATTTTAATATTACATTAATTGACAGTTTAAATGATGAATCTAGTCATTCCTTTTTATTACCTAATAAAGAATTTTATTGCTATATACTTAGATACGAAATGAAAGGATGAAAACTGTTTAAATGTATGCATTTCAAATTTGTACCCAAATAGCTTACCTACTGATCTTTGAGTATTACAAACTCCTGCAAATCATTTCCATGCCAAAAGATCTGAAAATTTTCAATTCCACGTTTTTATAGTTCATCTAATTTATTGCCACAAAAATTCCCTGACAACGTTGATTGTAGATTTATTCAGTTCAAAGCTAAAGAATTGTTATAGACAAGCGTGATGCCTTTTTGGGGAAGATGGATACGAACGTATAGCCGATAGATTTTAGGCACATGCTACCTCACCACCATCCCCTTTTAAAGCCTCTGTCTATGTATTTATATGTCTATGATGCAGACGTTTTTGGAGTTATCTTTAGCGTAACTAGACGTACCTGCAATTGTATGACGTCTCGTCTTGTGCTTGTTATAACAGCTCCTGGTATGCACGTAATTGATTCGCAATTAAATGAAAATGCTGTTGCTTTAGAACACCTCAGTGCCCATAAGCATTCCTACTCTGCAGATGCAGCTGATGATAGAAAAACTCGGTGAAAATGCATTAGAGCAATAACAGTAGCCGCTGAATGAGAAATGAATGATTAGGCAATTCTCATTCTACTGTATATACTACGCGTATTTTTTATACTCACATCTATGTGGTAACTAACATAACTATGCTGTTTATTTTCTTCAATTTATAGCACCAGAACTATTTCTATAGCCACAACCATACCAGCTTTCACATGTGGATCGCAGATACCGTTAGTTGTAGTTATGTTTATTGTAGAAAAAAAATGGAAATAATTACGTTCATTACAGGGTGACTTTATCAAGTCATGTGCATAATCAAAATGAGCAGAGCATTTATTTCTGTTTTGTTTTTAAGGAATACAAGAATGATTTGATGTATTATTTTTTGTACCCAGGATGACTTGACCACGATAACAGTCGATTCGTTCGTGTTGTCTTTTCCTACCGTAACCTTCTGATCCTACGTAATCAAATAAAATACTACAAACTTACGAATGATCTACTTATTATTAATTTTCTAACAATTGTAACAGTAACAGAAGAAAATATGTATTGAATGTATTGTGTCTTTAGATGGATGTCAGTCCATTTAATTTAATCTAGGTTGTGAATAAGAATTCTCAGGTGTGCAATTTATTTTTTATTCGTAGTAAACAACTTATACCTACCTGTACCTTATAGACTAAGATATTCTCGATTTTTCTTCACCCGTCTTGCCAATCCCCATTGAAATGAATCGTTCGACCTAGAAGAAAGTTTACAGTCATAAATCATTTAGAAAACGCGTAGATCGCACTACTACCACTATACTAACGCAAGTAATAACTTACAAAGAGAGTTATGTATTCCTTCCTTTGTAGTTAATGGATGCTTTATTTCAAATGTAATTTAGCACTTTCCCTACTGGGAGGAGAGATCATCTGTTGCAAAAAGCTTATGAAAGTGCTCTAATGGAACAGAGGCGCACAATGATTCAATAAACTGCTTACTCGTTACATTTTATCAGCTTGAAGTCGATTAAGATGTGTAGACGTGTACGTATTGTATATATATATACTGCTGTCAGATGTCAGAGAATCGAAGAAATGTATTATTATTTAAAATGTTTCCTCCAGCCAACTGACGGATGATTAACTTTTCGTTTATAGTATTTTACGCAGGCTAAATAAGATTTGCAAAAAATCGCTTAATCTCACTATCACTACTTACTTTCTAATTCGTTCTATTACTCTATCTATTGCAATAATCCATATTAAAAATGAGTACTTTTAAGAACTTAAAACGGTATTTCGATATTAGAGTAAATAAATTGATTATGTCTGTTCAATAAGATAGACTATTACTTTAGGAGTCTAAAAACTACGAATTCTACTTTAGAAATTTTATACATGCAGACAACTTACTGATATATTATTTTACAGCTTTAGAAAATCTATTAATATGTACTTTTGGTTTTTTTATGTTAACAGTTATTTTGTTGTGCAGCTTTTTTCCTCGTTTTTTTATTAAAACTCTTCTTTTCCGTTATTTTATGTAAGGAGAAAGATTGGGCGTTACACCTACTCTCTTTGAACTTTGTATATGTGTATAAATGTGTATACACGCTTGAATTCTTGGAAACATTATAATATAATTGACCCCTTTACGCCTTTATGTTAGTGAAAATATTTACGGTCCCAGAAGGTTAAAGAACACACCATTAAGTATTTATTTGTAGTGAGAACTGCATGGCGATGTCTATTTCTACTATGCATTGGCTTACGTCGCCTCGGTTATGCGTGTGCAGTTTGAATATTTAAATGTGGGTAATAAATGGACTGTATCCTCCTTAGCACGTTCCTATTCCTTAATGGAAGACAAATCCCAGCAAATAAATTGGGTTCGCGCCCACCTTTAGTCATCTTGAGGCCTTCGTTATGGAACAGGCCGGACATGAATCGCGCGAACTTGTCTCTCGGTCATTGCAAAAAGCCCGCCTTACTACTACAAGAAAATCATCCTGCCGTTTCTATATTAGGCGATCATTATTCCAATACAAAACGAAGATTTTCCTTTGAAAATGATTTATTTCTCGAGAGGCTCTACTTAACAACGTCCCGCTGCGCTGGCACAAGCATAACGCATATAAGACCGCTTCATACCTTCGCTGCCCCGACCTATATAAGCCTATCTCTCATCTTTGCGTATTAGGAGAGTGCTGCATCTAAATGTTTTCTTCTAACGCGTAGTAGTTGGTATTATGCACCGCACTAAAGATAGTAAGTAGCAAGTTAAACTCAAATGAATATGGTCTCGAGGTGGAGTAACCAACAATATAATATGAACGACCTTTGAGCTCGAAATGTTCCGCCAAGTTCATTCGCACATATCCTTCCTACTCATCGTTCTTCTTCTGGTATCGAGAATCGTAATATCCAGTTAATAACATTCATCGTGGAACATTACGCACCAAGCAGGTGAAACTAGTCTCTAAATTTTTCAAAATAAAAGGTGATTCACACTACTACGTTTCGGATCCGTGCCCCGGACGATTTTCTCTTTTTTCACTCCTATAGTGGTCTGTCGGCACTCTCTATGATTACTGACTTCTAACTTCGTATCAAATTCAACTTTTTGCTATAATATATATTTGGGCTCAGAATAACCTAGGTTTTCATACGGTTAGTGCCAGAAAATATGCTCATATTTTTAAACCAGTAGAACCTCAAATACGTGAGTGTCTACTCTGTTTTATTGAAGCTTTACTTGTTCATTTATAATATCGCCAAAAGTGCGCAACCATTCAGGTATGAGTAAAATAATTACCTCTGATTAGAAGTCGTCTAATGTAACACGAATGCAGGTACTTGCTTTAGGTTCAGAAAACGGAACCATCATTTAAGGATGATTCACGCTTCACTGTTTCAGACTCGAGTCAAATATCGGACGAGGCACGGATACGTGTAGTCTGAACTAACCCTTTACTAAGTAACAGGAAAGCAAAACTTGATTTAAACGCAGTAGTACTATTCTAAATTGTACTAAAAACATATACTAAAAAGTTTGAGTTGCTCTCTTTCTTTTTATTACCTCTAAAACAAAAATAAAAGTGTTAATAATAGGGTATTTTTAGAGTTATTGTGTTTTTATGCTCTCATTTTCGATTAGATATGTTTGTATGTATATATGAACAAAAGAGGTAGTACCTGTGGGTAAATATACGATATATGGGTGCTCATGTGTGTGCCATAATGTCAATTAGAATCAGATATGATTCCATGTAGAAAACCATTGACAATTTCACGCAGTTTTCTGTATCTGACGTTCGATACACAAAGTAACATTGACCTGACTGACAGGCTGGTAATGTCTCAAGGTGGATCGAGATTATTTACGTTCAATGCCGCATACCTAATTGCCGTTCGATAAAATAATTCTTTTGTAAGTAAATGCAACCGTATCCGCAAATGGTAATGGGAGGGTGCAAATTTACTAACCAATGTTAATTATAGAGCAGACCATATTAGAAATTAATGTTCTAAGGCTATTACCAAAAAAAGAAACTACACAATCCAAATGACGTTTTATTATTCTCTAAATATCCTTTGAATAATTACAGTAGTTAACCAAGAAAAGTGTTGAAAATAAAAATAGAAATATTCAGCCGACTCAATTCATATCAAATCCTTTTCTGGATCCTGGAAAATTATCATCTGGAATGGAAGATGAAGAATAATCAATCCTGCTTTATGAAAGGTGATGTTACAAGAAAATCGTTCAAGTAGAGATAGTCCTAATAATAGGACACTAATATTTCAATGCGTGATAGAGAAATATTGGCATGTGATTGTAAAAATGAAACAAAGACCGTGAAAGCCTCATATAGCTTCTCTCTACACTAATGCGTAAAAAAGCACAACAGGAGTTTATGATAAAATCTGGGCTTGTCATTTTCCGACAAGGCATGTGTATCGTAGAAATTAATCTAGCCCGTGAGGCCTTGGACGTACAAATGCCAATACATTAAAATCGCATCTAAATTTTCAATAACACAAATGCTCGAGTAACATACTTAACTGGGTTATAATAAGTCCGCAGGCGTACTCATAACTAAAACGGCACTCAGTGCAAACAAAGAGGAGAGAGCAACAGAAGAAAAAAAATAGTAAACCGGACGAACCGATGAAAAAAGACCGACAAGGAAGAAGCTCCTGCTGCTGCAATGAAAAGGAGAATTACGACAAACGCAACGACTTGACAGCATAAAAAATACGAAAATTCGACAACACACAGAGATACCATCGCATCGCTATCATGTTTTATTCATTGCGTCAACCAAATTTTTTCTGTGTGTGGTTCGTTAAAAATTAGTCTTTTCATTTTTTTTTATAGGTTTTATAGGGCAAGTCTTAACTAAAAAACAACTGTATATCTACTGTTAAACCGTTGTGGACGAAGAATGAACATTGTTAGGTTCAATTTTTGCTTTGCGTTAAAATAAAAGAAAAGAATAGTTATCAAGCAGAAAGAGATTCTGAAAACAAAAATACTATTCGGTGTTCATCCAGTCAAAACTACTTCTATACACAATAAAAAAAAATGTGCAACTACCTCTTTGATGGAGACTCGTCTTGAAAATGGCATCATATAGAAGTTTCTTTGTTAAAGACATACATGGGTACGAATTTTGTATTAATTGTCAAGGACTTGTTTAGTTTTCTTTCTCAATGAAGAAACACAATATCACTAAACACTATTGAAAAGTTTTTCTGTAACAAAAACGATATAAAAAACTCAGATAAAAAAATTGGGTCCCTTAGCTTGTCAGGTGTACTCATTTAGCACTTATTAAGTTAGTAACATCCATTTGTTAAGTATCAGTGTCGTGTGCACTGTAAGTCGTCATACCTAAGGATAATCTTAAATGCAGTCTTCGCTTTCTGATTCTCATCATTCGATCGTTGACTTGCGCACCGCACCGCTCGTTCACGATTACTCAATTAATAGCTCATAAGTTGCAATTATGTTATTATTCCTAATAGCCGACCGGGAAATGTGTATGTGTGTGAACTGTTGTCTGATCAAATGTGGAAAACGACGCACCTTGTTCCAGGACATGTGCGGACTTCTCTACGGTCCTGGTGCAATGCTTCAGTAATATTACCGGGCGATTAGCAGACGTCATTTTTATGCTCTTAACAGTAACCACTTAAAATATATTATGAAATTTATGTTGTACCTATTTCTATTAATGAAGATGATCGATTATATCTACACTAAAATTACCCATATTCGCCGATAATAAATAATAATAGCTTTAAATTAAATATTAAGATAATTATTTCCTCGTTACAGTCCATTGTGCACTAAATTAGTAATAACAAAGCGAACTCGAAGAGGAACTACTTAAATGTAGGTACGTTAAAACATGCCGCTTGTGGCAGAAAGTTTAATTGTAAGATTTCAAAATGGACGTACATTGTGGTTTATTGTCACCCATAAGTACATAAACGGACTGGTACATGTACTCATTTGTCTTGCAACTCACTTAAGTGTTCTTAACTTAATCAGCCTATCCACAGGTCTACCTGCTGCTCAAACAAAACTAATCAAATATTCAATAGACAAAATTCGACTGTTATAAGTCTTAATGGCACTAACGACAAGAGCTGCTCATTAGTTCTGTAATGAATAAGTACATTTATTTAAGTAGCACATAATATCTCTTAAACATTGGCTCAAGGGTGTTTAAATTAAAATAAAAAACGACAAATAGCATGAACCACATTTGTTATGAAAAAGGTGCACAAGAGAATTAATATCCTTACGTGGAATATTTGCTCGATGGAGAAGTGGAAAATGATCGAGTTTAGGAAGAATTCTTTCTTCTCCTTAAATGCTATTTTTGTTTCACACTTTTTATCCATTATTAGCCCTGTGTATATTAAAGTAACATTGGTGGGTTTTGTTCCTTGCGTAGCCCTTTGTACATTTGTTTAAATACACATACACCCAAGCCCCATTGTGTAAAGCAAACGTGTTGCTGTGTTTATGGAGCCACGGTAGCATGCGTCCCAGATGACTGGTTATGGCATCGCATTTTTGCTCATTATGCGGAATAAATAAACGCTGTTGGCTCGCATTTTACGCACACACACACACACACTCGTGTGCAAGCACGTTTCGTAACTTTTCGGCCGTCAGCAGGCCATCCAGAAATTTGCAGTCTCGCAATTGATTCCGCCATTAGATTCCTTCTTTGGTTATAATGAGCCCTTGTCGAGAACACTTACATAACACTAGAGCACGAGAAGCCGTATCAAGTGCACCTGATTTATATTTTCGACGATGATTAGTCGATGACGTTGGCGGAGCCCATCAATATGTTAACAGTCTGCGCCGTGAACGACTTACGACGTCCACGTGGTATTAAATCTGGACGCCACAAGATCTGGCAATGAACACGCTACGAATATAGTAGATTGCATCCAATTTCGACTAAAAGGGAATCACCTCGTTGTTATCTGTGACGAGCGATAAATAGAAACTTGACACTGGATTACTTACGACCTACCGAAAAGAAAGTACATTGCTTTTTCAAATATCCAGTGTTCCCTTAACAAGCGGATTGATGGGAGCCACGACAGACAGTCCTGGACTAATGTACCAGGTTAATTATTGTCTTCTATCTAAGGACAATCATTAAACTCACTTTTGGAATAATAAACCATATTATGATGTAGCCTTTTCCATTTCAGTAAGAGTAAAGGGTATGTCGGATTTGTTCCCACCAATAGATACTCAGTTTTGTTTAAGAAGGGACAACAATCCTCTTGTGTCTTCTGTATTAAAAATGGAGGTAAAGACATGTTCCAATTTCTATCTCAGCCTCTCACAAATATATATAAAATTTAAACAAATAGCTTAAATAATTATTTTGGTAGGTACCTACGTAAAATATAGGCAATAAATTCATAATATATGTAGTCGATTATTTATTATAATGTGGAATCAAAAACCACAAAATGATGTCGAATTCCAAGAAAATACCATAAAAGTGAAGTGTTTATTGTCCTGATTCACTTACTTGTTGTGACCCTTTCACTTTGTTTTGCACCTCGTTATACTGCCGAAGGATTAATTCAAGGTTGTGGTAATTAGTGCTTTCCCCAAATAATAAAAAAGCGAAGATAATTTGATACAAATATCGTTGACTGACTTCTGACGCTGAAGTATCGGTAGCACCAACTAGAATTGATAAACATAAAATCAAACCGCCACACAATTGACTCAAAGCAATTTTAGGTAGATTAGTTTGCATTTGAATTGGTGGATTTATTATCTAAAGTTTATGTAGATGTATTTGTAAGTTGACACCTTTTAGATGTATTAGAACCTAATATATGCAGTATTAGTCACTATAATTGAACAAGGTTAACGAGTTTAAAAGTTGTTAAATTTGTTGGTGCATATCAGTCAGACCCAAAGTAAAATTCTCCGCATTTAACCCACAAAATTTCCGAAAATCAGGTCCGTAATTAATACCGGTGACTAAGAGTGTCTATCATTTACTACACGTCAAAAGAAGGGATTTACAAAATGCATAGAGACAGTTCATGTTACATGGTATAATAGCGAACATCATTTACTCAGCCGACGACATCTCGGCTTTTGTCGCCCTGTTTGGTCATTTAATTACCGAGTTTTTACAAGACGGTCGTGGGAAAACAGATGTGTATACAATAGCTTGGAGGTGTTTTGTTTGTAGCTACTTATGATAATTAGATGGCTTCCGATCAGCTTCGGTGAAAGTTTCCGCGTATATAAACATACATACATTCATGTTGGCACTTCTCCCCATTACTATAATACGTATACTGCTTCTCTCCTCGAACCAGCTGACGGACAAACGAAGATTCGAATCGGAATAAATTAAAACGCTTAATAAATAGTAAGTAAGTAGTAGCTCGAGAAGCAATCAATTTTTGCTTTAATTGATACGAATATTGTGAAGCGTGTGCACCAAGGCGATGAAGAAAGGGGACAGTTAAGAGACAAGGATTTGAAAATTAATTACACGTTCGTTACAAAGTTTGCACCATAGGTACTGCAGCAGGTAGTTTAAGACAAACATATAAACCAATAAGCAATGCGATCGTGCAGCAGATAAAGTTGAAAAAAGCTGAATGCGATTAGTAATCTAAATATATATATATAATGCTAATATTCGTACGTAAAAACAGGGTTTTCTCTATCTCTACCTACTCCAATCGACTTCCTGTTGGGGTGGTAAATACCCCTTGGTCTCCAGGTGGGAATTAGGAAGTTTGGTCGCGTGGGTGGAAGTGGGTGGTTGTAGGTGGCAGAAAGGTGAAAATAAATATTTCTGTCCTTTTTTAAGTCATAAGGACTTCCGGAAAGATCTCAAAATTTCTGAAATGATCTAAAAAATTCTAAAATCAGCGCAAACTGTTATTATCGACTTAGAATGTTCGAGAAAGTTCTAAAAATTTCTTGAATGATCTAGAAAGTTTCAAAAATGTACATCTACGTTTCAAAGTACATCTAAATATTCTAGAGTGTTCTGGTACATACTAGAAATTTCTATGTTCGATAATATATAAATCTACATTCAGTGACTTTTTGTCAGTTAAATTGTGTTTGCAGTCGAGTGAAGATCAATTGGAAACAACAGCGAACACTGATAAAAAAAAATTAAGTGATTTCGACAAATGAAAAGAACAGACTATTTGAACGTTCTAGAGTGTTCTAATACTAGAAATTTCGATGTCTGATTGTATATAAACCGAAATTCAGTGAATTTTCGTCAGTGTTATCATCGTAACAATCAAGAGATTAATTTAATGATTTGGCAATTTTCAAAAATGTTCCAGAATCTTGAAGATCATTGAAGAATGTTTTAGAGTGTTAAAAAAAGTTAGAAAATGTTTTGAATCATTATGGGATGTTCTGGTTAGTTTTAAATTCGCGAATATTCTAGAATGTTCCATCAAACGTGTAATATAGTTTTACCCGTGCAACGCCGGGTATTGCTGCTAGTAAATATTTTATTTTTTGTACCATCCCATTGTTAGTCAGATAAATAATTTCGTAAAGAAGTAAAACATTTATTTAATTGCTTATCAAGCCAATTCTTCCTTTTTTAAATTCCTTGTAGTGGGATAGGCGAATGGGAAAATTTCATCTTTGCGTGTTCTTGTAGGGAACAAATACTTCAGAAGACATTCTATTGTTTCAGTGGCATCAACAATCCCTTTTGATATGTCGTGATGACCCCATTTATTCATATGTGAAAAACACCTACCACTGGTATATGTACATTGAATGAATGAGAAAGTAGCTTATTAGTAGGTATGTGAACCAATCCTTGAAGGGATAAAAGTCCTTTCAACAAGTAAATTCTGCACAATGATTACCGTCATTATCGCATTTTCTAAAGTTGTTTAAATTCATTAATTAAGTATTAACATATCATTAACATACGAGATGTTCTAGAAAATGATATCAAATCGGATTTCTTCACATGACTTTAACTAAAAAGTGTTTTGTGCTTCTGCAGCAGATTAGTATCTATAATTATATACAATCTATATATTGTTAGATTTTTTTTATAGGCAGATACTTAAAAATAAATAAATGTTACATAAATATTTTATCTGTTACGGTAATCTACAAGTTTCTATCAGATTCGAAAGATTTTGCTTAAGTACCAATACGGAAATCTGAGCCGATTCGATATCGTAACGAAACACATTCGCAGGTAGTTATTTAATATGTTTATGCATTATATGTAGATACAAATAATACGTGTGCATAATGTTGCGTTTAAATAGCTCAGTAGTATTTTCTGTACAATGTTTTGTATTAGCATGTTGCCGTTTTAAGATTAAGACGTTTATCTTGATCAATAAAGCGTATCAGAATGTGCGTTTATGTCTTGGTGTGCTGCACCTGTTGCGGCATGTATTCTTCTCTTAAAGGCTAATAGATAATAATGTCCCTGGTTGGCGATTTAATGAGGGAGGGGCACTTAGCACAATCCTTTGGATAACTAACCTCGAACTAGAAACACTATTATTTGTCTTCGACGGTATTTTTCAATAATTGGTAATAAACACACTACGATTTCTCGGTCAACCGGTGAAGCGGTTCTCTTAATGAAAGACAGTGATTTTATAAATGAAATTGAAACAAAGGAAATAGTTATGGGAGGAAATCGCTAACAGAGGCTATAATTCCGAATGTGAAAGTGATATTTTTATTACTTTTACATCCCACATCAGATTCCATTAAGACGTCCAAATTTGCAACGACTATTTCTCTAAAAAAAAAAATCTTCAGTGTTTCTTGCAAATTCGATTTATGGTTTTTAAAGAATATTCATATTTATTTAGTTACGTTCTTTTGTCTATAGGGTCTCAAAGAATAGGTTGGTTTCTAATAAATAAAATATGTCTACAAATATATCCTCAAATGATACGACAGGAAGTTGTCGTTTAATTGGAGTATATTCCATTATCTCCCCTAGGTGATTAATAGGAGCTGTTAAGCGGTAATAATTTATTCGTAGAAAACCTACATCGACGTTTTGCCTCCGGTTTGAGATTTTATCAAGGCCAAAACCCCAAAGAATTACAGTTTAATATTACAATTTTTTCTTTAGTTATCGTGGTCTTACTGGGTTTAATAAGTTACAGAATATTATTTCCAAACCGGCGTGGTATAAGATGCACAAGTCCCCAAAAAAATATTTTTCACAATACACATAAGTATAAATAAAATAATTATTATTATAAATATTAATTAAAAACAGTATAAAGATAAAATAATAATAAATAATTAATTAAAATTCTGAAATACGTGTTTACAAGAAAGACAAAAGATGAAGAAATGAAGAATCGGAATTTTTATACAGTGGTAAAATAATAATCAAAATATAAGATAGGATGTGGTATGACATAAAATTTTATATAAACAAATTTTTTGAGTTTTGAAAGTGTACATTTTTGACGCAATTTAAACTTTTCTGAGAAAGAGATTTACGTGTTATAAAAGGAAACAAAAAACAAGAACACATGTCAAAAATTTCTCAATTTCCCTAAGGGTTATGTTTTGCTTCTATACGATGTTATTTCTTAGGCCTTTAATAATGACATCAACTTCAAAAAGCATGAATAGATATACCAACTGTACAGCTTTCAAATTTATTTGTGATTGTGTTCGACTAGATTTAAGAATAAATAGATAAGTTTCGCATATTTGTACAATATCTGTATACTTATTACCAATACGTCCTTTAAGGAGATCCGTCAGAAGAAACGGTCATTGAAAAGCGGCGCGCACAGCTGCGTAGCAGTTGAACCAAATAATTTATCGTGGTTAGTACCAATAATTGGCTATTATACATGGCAAACTGTATACGAGATCGGACCAATGAAGTCCTGACATTTTCGCTGAATTATTTGTTCGTTTGCAGATGCACGTCGCCGTTGGTCGCTGTCTGCCCAATCCGACCGTTAATAAATCCGCGAAACAAGGTTCAGAAGCAGTAAAATTCAACTTAGAATAAATAACGCTCTCAAGAGTATGGATTGTTTGCTACTTTCTCGGTTTGAATATGCCGATGGATGTGAAACGTTCGCATGACTTTAGGTGCACTTTATTGCACCGTAAAATGCTTATATGTATGTGTTTGTTTGTTCGCTGTCATAAAATATGCGTTGAAGTAACGCGCGTACCAATCGGCTGAGTTAAGTCTGCTTTTAAATTAAGAAGTTTAAGTTAATAAGATAATGAGTGAATGGATATGGCGTCTTGTCCAACGAAAAGGATAGGTTTATGTTAATTTTAAAGGCACATTGTGCTCCTCTCTGTTCCCATCCATTATCCTTTCCTTCTCTTGAATGTTTATTAATTTAACCAACAGTGGCGTAACAATAGAGTGGCAGGGCTGGCAAAATGCCACGGGACCCCGGCCCAAGAGGCCGCGAGCTCAAAAATATTTTTTTACATTGTACCTGAGTATTTTATTTTATTTGAAAAGTATATTTTTATAAGTTCTGCTTAAAATCCAAAGTGAGACAACTGAAGACCATAATATAAATTCAAGTTAATAACATTAAAAACATTAAACCCTACTAGATGGGCAGGACGTTATGATGCCGTTTTTGCTTTAAAACTTCGGTTTGTTGAAGTTAAAAAAGCGCTGACGAAAACAATTCTGTTAAATTGCAAATCAGATGAAAGAAATGAAGCTGTTTTGCTCAAAAAGAAGATCGAAAACTACAATTTTATTATGTTATTGGTTTTCCATTGCAAGATCCTACATACTATCGATGCAGCCTCTAAAGCACTTCAGTCTAGAGCCATCGATCTTTCAAATACCTTAAAACGTTTGAAATTTTGTCTAGAAGAATTGGGAAGGTATCGACATGAATTTGAAAATTTAAAAATAGAAGCTAATAGTGTAGCAGAAAAATTGTCCATCACCCCTGAATTTTCTAAAACTCGTCATTTTGATGAGCTTTGTGAAGATGAGCGTCTCCAAGATCCGGAAAGTTTGGTCAAAGTAGACATATTTTATCGAGTATTAGACATCATTATAAACCAACTGAAATCGCATTTCCTTCCAATGAATGAAATTGTTTCAAATTTCAGTGTTTTGCAGCCTTCCACTTTAAAAGTTTTAAATGACACTGATCTATTAAAAAAAGCTCTAGAATTTGTTGAGATATATAAAAAAGACATATCTGAATCATTTGCCAGAGAAATTCTCAGTTTTCGATCGACTTTCAGAGATGAAATAGAAAAATCTTCGTGTATTAGACCTTGCTGATTTATTAATAATAAAAAATCATTTTATGTCCTGCAGTTTTCCTGAAGTATGCACTGCATTAATGTTATTTTTTACAATTCCTGTGACTACAGCTGGTGCTGAACGATAATTTTCAAAACTAAAATTGATAAAAACCTATTTAAGAAACTCTATGAGACAAGACAGGTTATGTAACTTGGCTATTCTGTCTATTGAAAATTTCCCTATGGCCCGATCTTTAAACTTTGATGATGTTATAGACACTTTTGCGGAACAGAAAGCTCGAAAAAAATATTTTTCTTAATAAATATCTTATTGAAATTAAATTGTTATTTTTATTTCATCGTAAATCTATGCAGGTTTCCTCACGATGTTGTTCCTTCACCGAAAAGCTAGCAAATAGATGATGAATGCATTCAGATATTATGTTCTATGGATGAATGTGAAGTCTCCAATACGCATTGGGCTAGCGTGGGGACTACAGACCATTCCCTCTCGCCTAAGAGAGGAGGCCTATTGCCATTAGTGAGACATATAAAACATACAACATGTAATTGAGTACGCTGAAAATCTCAAAGTTTATTAAAATTAAACTGAGTACAACGTGACGATTTTTACTGATAGGGCCCCATCAAAAGAATTTGCCACGGGCCCCAGATGGTATAGTTACGCCACTGTTAACCAATAATAAAAAAGTCCCTACTGCATAGTTGAACATTTTTTTTATTATTCATTACTTCATGATTAAGCTGCGTATTTCCAAATTGAATAGAAGATGTGTGATCATTAAAATATTTTTTTTGATATATGAAGAAGTTAATTTCAAAATGCTCGTGCTATTTTTGTTTCTAACGGTAACTACCTCTGAAAAAAAAATAAATAAAAAAATTCTTTTGATCAGCATAAATAGCTAGCTAATAAATTAGGATTTTATGGCAATCCATAAAATTATTTGGATACATTGATGAATCACGGTTCCAAAAAAAAAACACATGCAATTTAAGAAGGTTAACTGTTTTGATAGAAGCATTTATTATATATATCCAACGCATTTGCATTCTTCAGTGTCCGGTTTTTGGCCGTCAGTCAGCCGGTCGATTTCTCTTTTCCCACAAAAATTAGACAATAAATAGAAGCTATGGCGCAGGATGAATGCATAAAATCGGAACAAACGATGCTTTGTTGTGTTCTACTCAAATACAGTAAAGTTTTGGTGCTGTTTGCAAATCACTGCATGACCTAGTCCTAGTGCATGTGTGAGATGAGAACAATATTGAGAATCGTATATGTGAAACTAGTAACAAACTATGGAAAAACGTTTCCAAAATTGATTACCTATGTAAGTAAACCAATAAGCCACATTGCTCTTGGTAAGGGAAAGATATAAATTCCCTAAATCACTTCATAATTATAAAACATTTTTTAGGAAACTCTGTATATAATATACGAGGATGGATCAAATATAAACGAGCTTTTGCTTATAAAACATTTATTTTAAAAATTTTCACAAATTTCTCTATTTTTCGACATATCCCCCTTGTTTGATTATACATTTTTCCAACGGATTGGTAGTTTTCTCATCTCGTTTTCATAAAAAGAAGCAGGGCGGAAGTCTATCCAGTTGCGCACAAACGCCTCCACATGTTCATCAGTCTGAAATCGCTCGCCTCCTAGTGATTCTTTGAGGGGCCCAAACATGTGGAAATCACAAGGGGATAAATTTGGGCTATATGTATGGTGCTCCGACTGAGTCTAGTGCATTTCACTGATTTGGGCCTGCGTTAAAGCTGCGATGCGAACTCGAGCAGCTTTTTGATCTTCACTCAGCAACTTTGGGACCCAACGAGCTGAAATTTTTAGGAATCCCCCGTTTTTTGTTATGATTGTGTGGACTCTCCCATAGCTGATGCCGAGTTCAACAGATATCTGAAGCACAGTAGCGTGGTGGTCCCCTTCAATAAGGTTTCTAACGCGTGCAATGTTAACCGGCGATATGCTGGTGCGCGGACGACGAGGATGATTTACATTTTCGACACGATTACGCCCTTCGTTAAATTCTTTGCACCAAACTTTTACCCGTTGCCACGAAAGCGTTTCATTTCCGAACTGTGCTAGCAATCTGCGCAAAATTTCAGCTGGTTTCACGTTTTCACGTGTAAGAAACTTAATAAGAATCCGTTGCGCAACGCTGTTATGCATCTCTTTCTCACTCATTGTGATAGCTACTAACCAAGCAAACACAGCAATACGACGAGTCGTTTCCGTGTCACCTAATATCCCCACTTCAAGTTGCTAACGCCCGTATGCGCCTTGAAGAACTATTCGGCGCTAAATTTAAAAAGACTCGTTTATATTTGATCCGCCCTCGTATGTATAAGAATATTTTCTAATTTCTATCATAAATTCAATGATACTAATACAAAACTATACTAACATAAAATTTACGACTGTCTACATTTTTTCCCAGCCGAATATATTTCAAAATTGATACCTGTCAGACTATTGAATGTTTACAAACACCAAATTGTCAGTGACCTTTTAAAATTATGCTTACCTTCAAAATGACATAAATTGGATAGTCTATTGAGGTCCAATTCTATTATTGATAAACGATAGACAAGGCTCATAAACACACTATATGTGTCTAATGTGTATGAGTTGGAAGGAAAGCTCTTCCTGTTCTAATTGTTCCAATTAGCACCGTTCATTTGGAACGGTTACTAAAAAGATAACAAATCCGTTTTGACGTATGAAATCGACAGCGAGCACAAACTTGAACGCTGCTCATCACATCGACGATAAATCGTCTTGACGTTAGGTTCCCAAACATTGACGAAAAATTAATTAAATCTGTAATCAGTAACTGGTAAAGATCTCGTTCGACTTTACCGTTTTATGGTTTGCCATGCGGAAGTGTTTCACCTATTTTTATATTACATGCTCGTTGTATCAGTTGATCCGAAGACAATTAGTGAGACAACTACAGTAATAATTAACGCTAAATATGGCAAATTTAATGTGTATAACGAGAGCTATTGGATATTAGGTTTAATAAAAATTTAAAAGCAAAAGGTCTCAAATCCTAAACTGCATCGATGATTTGAGAGTCTGTTAAACGTTTCAGCAATTATTTCTGTGTATCTTCAGATATTCTAAAGAAAGAAACAGTAATGAGATTGCCGAAATGCGAATACCTACTGATACTGGATGTCTAGTAATTATGGAAGTAATTCACTTCATTCTTGTACTTGAATGACACTGCAATATTATGCAATTTTATCATACATATAAGGACGCAAATTATTATTAGATAGAAAGGCACCGGAAACTTTTCAAATCCGCGTGGATTATCTTATCATAAATTGTATGTTTAAACATCCACAACAGACCACAGAGTGTGAATGTTTATAAGTGAAAATAACAATGTAGAACGCGATAATTACTTTTGCTATATGCTATTAGAACTCCCATAGCAATGAACCGTATTTGTACCCGGTGGTAATGTGTTATGCAAATCTTACCTTTTATAATCACCAATTCAATTGGTCTTTTACTATACATACGTATGTATATATTTATATAGTTTGAACCCTCGGAAGGATTACGTAAAATGGTCATTTTTAAGCAATGAAATTTTACGATAGAACACCCGTCATCGGTGGGTCCCGTGTTCGGTTCGGTCTCAGAACGTTCCAATGCTTTCACAAGCTTTTATGGTGGCCGCTCGAATAAATTCAACACCTTAACACGTTAAAGTAAATACCCACTTGTCGGTAGGTAGGTACTTTTCCTGCGATGTTTATAACATTGCTTCAGTTCCGTTCCAGTAATCTGCGAAATTTCAAAAGCACCCGGAGTGTAATGAGCTTAGAAAATTAGCCTCTACACTACTCTGTTTCACACCGCTTTTGCAATCAATGGCAATAGTTTAGCGCAATCTGTTTAATAAATTATTAAACGCAAATATACACCAATAAAACACTTTTAGATAAACAAGCGCTATAGTTCTCTACCTGTTCATTCAAGTTACAGGTACTTCTATTGGTACAGAAGTGTTAAAACATACCAGTATAGTACAGTGTATTTTATGGCCACTTTACGAAGTAGATAACTACAAATTTTACATAATTTTAACTAAATTTAACTGTACAAATCAAATTCATCGTCTGTCAACTTCTTAAGAACCTATTTGAAGAGCTTATTGTTTTTATAGGTAATTTTCTGAAATTATTTAAATTATTAATTTTGTTCCAGGGAGAAGTAGAAACATCGTGAACAACAAGATCGGTGAGTTTTTCATTCTTTGTGCTAATTTTTATGTGCCTATTGAACTTAAGATAGAGCTGGTTCAGTTCCAGATGGACCACGAGCATTTTATGGCTCATGAAATATTAAAACACTTCTAACAAAATCATGCGTCTTCTCATATTTAAAAATATACATTTTCGGGTTTTTTAGAAACGACGTAAAAATAATAACTGAAATTTTAAGTTTTCTGCGCAAATTATTCCTATTTATATATAACAAAAGATTACTCAAATTCCTTTCTAGGGTCACCTATTCGGGCATCCCTTAGAAAAAGACGCATATTTATAAATAATGGAACGTGGCAAAGATTATTTATTGGATAATTTTAAAAATATAGTTATCTTGTAAAATTGTGTGAATGTTGCTTATTGACGAGACGATTATGTAAAACTTTTCGTTCAAATTATTAATAGGTAAGTACATAACGTTCGTATGATTTCGTGATCTGGGTGCGATCTTGTACCACTGGCAACCTACAATTTCGAATCATTTGTCCTCCAAATAGTGTTCACAATCAAATTTAATCCCGTTGAAGGGTGTTATTATATTATAATGCTGGAAAGGTCCGGTCACGACCAGGCACGGTTTTCCTATAATTTGATAAGTCGGTTACTGTATCTGATTCCCCGTAACGAACACTTCTCGAATGCACTTTGCTACCATCAATTTTACCCCAAGTGGAGTGGAACGCGTACTATCGAAGTCATGTTGGTGCCCAACGTAAAATAATACTTACCTAGTAGTTAGTCGAACCGGTACCGAGATTAAAATGATGCACGAATTTATTTTATCGTGTTTTTATACAGGGGCGTAACACCATATAAGAATGAAAAAGGAATTTAATAGGTATTAATGTAATATTTAAGTGGAGAGTGATTAATTGATTTAACTTAATAACAACATCTGTATTCGGCTTGATTGTCAAATTGATCGAAGCCAGTAATCTTGTAAGTAATTAATTCGACACATCCTCTTCCAAGAAGTAGGTCTTTGCCTATTTACCAGTTTGTTTTAGCATATACGCCTATATAAATATGCGTATACCTACGCATGAAAGTTAATTAAGCAGGTACATACTAAAATTAATAATTAGGTAGGTATATACAAACCGTTGTAACAAAAATAATAAATTCAGTAACAAATTCATAACGGAATGTGGCTTAATCGAATAGTATATTATACATACGCTTGCTTTCTACTTATTCATACAATTATCCATCATGGCATAGCTACCAATTATGTAAACACAACATCTTTAATTTCGATTACCCAATCGCCTGATATCTATCGTCTAATGAGGAAATTCTGTGCTCGGTCGCCGGCAAATTCTTCATCTTCTGCCACCTTTTGATGACCCTTTTTCGTTCGGATGGAAAGGCACTCGCCTGATTAGCAAGACCATTACGAACCATATCGCCTCCACGGGAGCCTAATTATGATTGCATACCTCGAAGGTGGGGCATCAGAAATAACTTGTATATAAGCACAGCACGTACCTGCTACGATTATGTACTTGTACTACGTAACGAAGGCGCCGATCATCTACAACGTGTTTCCTTATTAAATAATTAAAATTTACTTGCACGTACTTACTTACCCACCAAAAATCCATTTCATTGAAACTTCAGAATTTTGTCCATCTTTTGAGTTATAAGCAACGTTAAACGTTCTAAAGAAAATTTAGTAGAAACTATAGACAAAACGCTTAGAGTTTCATTCTTTCAGCGTCAAACTTTGTCATATTAAAGATGCAAGACTGAAAATATTATTAGAGGAGCGAGCAGTTTATGGTCAGTTTTTCAACGTTTCGTAAAAAGTGATCTTCAATGGCTATCCAGATCTTATCGATAAGCTTTAGCGCACCGATGCATCGGCAACAACTAGGAAGTGCGACTGATAATAATCATCTCCATAGCGACAATGGAACAAAGGCGACCGCGTCTGACTAAGGACAAGAAGTGACGTGTTACGAAAGAGGGAGTGTTGTCAGCCGTGGGCCTAGAACAGCCCTCTTTGCACATACAACAACGCTAATACAAGTGTCGACATCTATTTTTAGTGCCTGCCTCTTCACGATCACACCACGACTTTGTATTTCGGGATAATTGCATCGTCACACCGCACTGTCTCGAGATACGAGCGTGACATGAGAAGACCACAACGAGCAAATATTTTAGTTTTCATGATCTCTTTAACCACAACACATTCCTAGTACATAAACGCATAAAGCATTGTTTGACCACTTTATTTAAATTTAGTAAAGACCACAAAACAAAAAGGAAATCCCAATTGATAGTAATATAGCCTACTGTGGTCATAGTTGGGATAGTTTCAAATTGAAAATTGTTAACTGCGGAATGTGATTAGATACATTGTAAATTTAACATTCAATATATCCATCTGACCACAATCTGTGGAGGTATTTGAGAGTCTAGACCACAACATCACTATAATGAAGCTCAATTAGAGGGAGAGATCAGATGATTCCATAAAATAGGCTAGGAGAACATTTAAATTACACAAATTTGAAAATATATGTAGGACAAAAATTTAATTTTTTAAAAAATAATAGCAGTAAACCAACTAGGCATATACCATAGTTAAAAGAAATTATTTTTTATTAGGTATTATAAATACCTGTAGTGAAGAAATTGTAGTTTCTACATTCGCTTGAATTTTAATTTGTAGTTTCAAAATTCAAATCACAAATAAAAGATATCATGGCACAAAAGTACACAAAAACATTGAAAACAACCTTCCGTTACTTCAGTTTTGTTCCAAATGTTTCGACTGAATTTTTAAAAACTGCAAAAGTTCATTCTCGTCATCGTTAAAAAGCATACCTAGTGATTTCATGAACTGTTATTGTGAAAATAATTCCTCGATGATTTAAAACCGCTTGACATAAGGCCGAATTGATAAATTGAGAAAGTAAATTTTCACGCGCAATTAAACCGCATCATTTCTTGGACCAAAAAAGGCTCTTTGAAAAAGCTCTTCTAACAAATCTAACTAACAGTTTAGCATTAACCATTGTATTCAAACGATTGCACAGAAAATTGTTTTTAGTCTTTAAATGTTACCGTACCTACACAATAATAAATATGAACAACAAAGCAGCACGTTCAATAGTTCATTATTATTTCTAAAAATCGAAAAATATTGAGTAAACGTTGACACAACAGAACTTAAACGTTGGCGAATGCCTCTGAATGGTACACACCGTCCCAGAGGCTTTTTTTTAACAGAAAAGGCATTCATAAAACTTCCCCTGTGATACTTTACTTACACGTTTTTGATATGGCAGTATAATAACAATAAGTTCAGGAAGGCTCTATTCAGAAAAAATACCCGACATATACAGGGCGTCCAACCGGACGAGTCAACATATGCAGAGAAAAACCTACATGAGATTATGTTAGAAAATTCTAAGCTTAGGGTAAGAAGATGTACAGGAATATGTTTAGTCAGACTGTAGAGTTAATGAAGATAATGATACTTAATATAATTGTTGGATATTCTTGGAGTTGCTTCGGTGATTAATTTATTGCAGATCTCTTTTTATACATTTGTAAAATACTTTTTTTTATGTACCTACGCAATAATTATTTTTTATCTTTAAACTACCTTTTAGTCATAAAAAATTGCTATAGTTTTTTGGAGGCATTTATCTAAGCTACCGTAGTTAATAATGTCGCTTTCATTAAAATTGTTTACTGATCGGTAAGTAAAAGTAAAATTCAAATCAGGAAGCTCAAACCGCTACAAGAGTCGCAAAAACAGGCGCTTTATTTGTAAAGCAAAAAACAACAGTTTGCTTGCGTAACAACACTAGTCTACAGCACCCCGCTGGCAATGACTTTGTAAGGTAAAATCGGTTATTATATTTGTCGAATCGAATGTCGAGGCAATCGAACCTTAATTGCTCTTTTTTATCGACAAAAAACAGTACTATTATTAAAATGTTGCGGCGAACGATTATTATTTGGCAACCGCTGTTTTTTTTATTTAATTCCACAGTAAAACGTTTCTATTATTGTTTATTAATTGAATTATTTATTCTAGTCGCTCTAATATTTTTAGTAACCACAAAAGCTAAATGCGAAGGAATGCAATTTATTTAAGTATGCAAGACTATTAGAGTGGTAAACATGACAAATAAGGAACTCATTCATCAAAATTATCCTAAACATTACTCCTTCTTTGTTCAGAAGTGATAGCATCAAGCGGAAATTAGAATCGGCTTATATTACCCGTCTAATGTTCAAAAAAATTGCCTCGCAGTGAAAACAGGATGCTTTCGATCAAGTTAGTGTTACTTGCTGTAGATTATCGTTCGTAAAATTCATTCATACCGGAGTTCTTTCGAATAATTTGTGGCTAATTACATACCGCGAGCTTCAAAGCTAATATTCCACAAAGGTAATGAAGCTCAAGTCCCAAATATTTGTCTAGTTCCTTATATTTGTGGCCCTCTTTTTTTGTACCTAACAGATATTTTTCTGGTAATAAATGGTACCTATAAAATTGAAAATCAATTAAAAGAAATTTTGCTGACTTTCTAATATTCCACAAATGAAATTGCATAAAGTCCTAAATATTGCCTATTTCCTTATATTTGTAATCGACTTTTTTTGTACCTAAAACTAATATTTTATTTGTAATAAAATTAAATAAAAAATAAGTTTGATGATTAAATACGAAACTATTCTCTAAAATATTAAATGAACTATTACCCCTCTAATAATGTCCAATGTTTTCTGCAAAAAGACATTAGCATTAGCGGTATTTCGTACACACACAGAGGGAGTGCTCGAAATGAACATTGAAAGCAATATGCGGGCATTTTAAATAATTTAAAAACGTTATTCTGTTTCAACTGCTATTAACAGCAGCAAAACCAGCCGCTACTTAACCTAATTGCTGCTACTGGAGCTCAAAACTTAAGGATAGCCATTAAAATTAATGATTCGAATAGTGCAACATTTTAAAGTTACCTGATAAACATTTCGAGATAAGATCATCGAAATTGTCTGCATAACAATAAACATTCGTTGGTGTTATAATTCCTGTGTACTTACGTAAGTGTAGAGGGTGATCAACTATTGTTTAACTGTTTCAGGTTTGAAAGAACTGCATAACTTTTTTATAAAAATTTAATTTTGCAGTTAACTCTAATTATTTTGTGTAGGTATCTATAACATAAAATCTTTGTTGTTTCTATTTATAAGTTGTAAGTAGACAAAAATAACTTAAATCAACCCCGACTCTTTATTGGTGACTTACATTATTTACGTTACATTCTGTTTAATGTTTGCACTTAAATCCTTATCGTTATTTACTTATCAAATACCCTAACTTGAAGTAAAAGTAATTTATCTGTCATATACATCATGATCTGTCAATAAATTATTTATCAAATCGCATCCTTATTGCAGATTTGCAATCTATAAAGGTCCGAATATCATGGAAGCGAAGACATTTTTCAATTCAATAAATAATGTAATTAACGTTAACTAGTGAAAGAGCGCTATACTTTTAGTAAAGTTTGCCTAGTGAGAAATGGTAATAAAACTTCTGCTGCCGCATTATCTGATCCTTCCATTACTATTTTATAAACCAACAAAACAGGCAAGTACAATGCTTATAGGTCATCCATCCTCGGTAATGTTTCGCAGTAAACGTTTTCGGTTTTAATTAGCAAATCGTTACACGAATGTTAACTACCAATGGTAACGTTCAATTAAAATAACTTCGTTAGACGGTATCTCTTCTTCAATTTTTTTTAAGATACAAGGTCAATCATTGACGGTTGTATTTTAATCATTTAATAGGCGAATTAAAAGTTATGTGTATACAGACGGTATAAACGTAAACACTAATTAAACACAATTTTGAGTAAACGACTATGCTCTATGCTATTATTTTATTTCAACTTGCATTTGGAGTAACGGTAATCTTTTCTCTTTTATCATCTTTTAACTACTCAAATAAAAGAGCATCGATACACGAAGAGTAGATTTAATAATAATTTAGTTTTAAGATCCTACAATATCTGACGTTCAATAGTTTTTCCAAGGAAAATAAAATATGTACAGTATACTGGTATACTCCATTGCTTTTTGTACGATAACGATAAGAAACTTGATCTATCGACTGATACTATGTTTTTAGAACTAATCGTGGACGAGGATTTACGATGTCTGCCGACACGCCTAGTGTATTTGACAATCACTTATTGACATAAAAACATTGATCTCAAAATTAAATATTCGTAATAAACACTAGGTACATTATTTAGATGCCTAAGCAAAATGAAATACATCAGAAATGTGAGGTGTCTTTCTTTCTATCTTTGAGCTTCTAACCATGACATGAAAGCGCTACTGTCTCTTCTTGAATAACTCACCGTTGAAGTCTCCATCATAATACTAAGTACATACTAATAAATGTTACATATACAAAGCCAAGACTTTTGACAAGATATAATAATAACTCGATTGCCTCTAGCAAGTTGCAGAAGCTATATTTAGCCTTCTGTAAGTATAAGGCTTAGAAGATGTTAGACCTATTTCTGCATCTACCACGGCTTTACCGTTGAAACATCTAATAGTAGACATAAATTTTTAAATTATAGGGATCAAAATATTTAAATCAAGGAGTAGGTACTGTACAATTTGTTACGCTACTGGAACCATGAATGGAACCTATAAAAACCTATAAGTTACTATCTTAACGTACCATACTTTTAAATCAGATGTAAAAGGACGGAGTAGATTATTCGTTGAAGACTCTTGTCTATATATGTATAAATGAAGTAGTTCCAGAAAGGACAAACCATAGACGTAGTGTCATTGCAGACGAAGGGATGAAGCTTAGAAGCAGAAGATGGTGATACCTACACAGTGATGCCTTTATTTTACTAGCTGCCTTTCTGTATCAACTAATTGCTAGTAAACCGATGGTTTAAATTATAATTTATGTTATAGACGTGCGCAGTACAGACAGCCAATGAAATCTAGGCACCACTGTTGTTGCCTCGCCGATGTAATTTCACATAAACAAACCAACTCGTTTACTTATTTATATGTAGTTAATATTACTTGAAAATCTGTATTTGGAAAATGATTTTTAGTCAAGAGTGGGTATGATTGAAATTGTTGTGGACGTTCCGGGATTTCGTAACTCATCTAGAATCCTTCTTAAGATAAAACTAAAACTAGTTTAAAAGAAGCCTCAGTAGTCGTTTAAAATTTGTATTCTCGTAAAACAAAACCCAATATTATGCCTATTAACCAGCTATTGTGCGAATTGACAACTTTCAAGGGTTATGGAAATACGGGATATCTTCCGACGTGCGTTTTAATTGTATTGTAAATATGAAGAGGATACATCTATGCATTTACGAAAATATCATGTTATTTTCAATAAACGACCTGCCACGTTGTTTCCTGCAGAAGCAAGGTGTATGATGCAGGTCTTCCCGTCAACTGACCTAACGGGTTCCTGCGCTTCCTGACAGCGCAACCTCATATCCAGTCATATAATTTAATAGTACGTATAACGTACTAGTGCAACAGCAGCATCAACAGCAATAACAACAATAAAGCAGGAGGCAGTGGCACTTTTGCTTTTATTTAAAAGCGAGTGAGTACAACGTGTGTAACAGTGGTGCATAGTAACTTTTTCTTCTTCCTGCTTTGTTCATCATCTTCTTCTTTCTTAAGATGCCACCTATATGTCTTCTTGTTATTGTTGTTGTTATTGGTGATCTTGTTTTTCGTCTTCTTTCTCAATCATTCACCCGTTGATGCTCCTACTCCGCCACTAGTTTGCCTTGAGCTTAACGTTACCTGAGGCTCTTATAACTTTATATTTATACCTGCCTACATATGCATATTGCATACATTAGTATACCCGTTATAAATGCAAGATGAGCCACCATAAGGAACGATTCCGTTTTCTACTTTTTTTCGCTTTCTTGTTCTTTAAATAGTCGTACATTATGTACAAGAGGAAATACCTTACTTTCTTGGACGCTAATGCGGAATAGGAAATTGCCTAACAGTATAAGTAAATGTTAATAAATAAATAATCAATAAATCAAACGACATTAACCTCCTATTCTAATTTATTTAATTAGGGTAGTCAATATTGGAGGGTGCGGAGAAAGGCGAATATAACTTTGTTTATCTGCTTTCACTTACGAGGGCGTATAGATACTGTTTTTCATATTCTAATACGTAATTTCTTATGAAGTTGTAATTTTTTTCTTCCACACCAAAGTCTCTAACACATTATCCCTAAATTTATATTAAATCTGACTGTCATCAAATTAAAAAAGCATATTCAGAAGAATAATTAGCCTAAATTACAAAAAGATAGCTATCATCAAAATTAGATCATCTTTGCTTGCAAATTGAATAATAGCAAAATTATGTTTTGGGTTGTATAAAAATTTACCACTATAATTTAAATACCGTAAGCTTATTAAAAGCTGTGTGTTTATATGTGTAGAGCACTTAATTAGTTTTAAATTATAAAGCCATGCTATTATAAGATTAGATTATTAGATCGATTGACTACCCCTTGAAGAAGTCCAGTCTCGTCTCTGGCAGTTATGTTGTGTACCGTTAATTTTTTAAGAGCTTCTGTTGTAGATGCAGCAGATAGGAGGTTAAAGTCCTTTTAAACTAACAAATTGACAATTGGTAATCAATACCGTTTTTTCGAAAGCAATCGATGTGTTACATCTCGTCGAAAATCGTCGAGTTGTTTGCATTAGGTTTCATTAGCGGTAGGAGATTTCAACGATACGTAGGTACGTCAAGGAGGAAGCGGCACAGTTATGTCTCATTTCAGCAAGTGTGATTAAGATGCAGTAAAGTTGGCTCAGTACGACATCATTTATTCCTCTTGAGACTGTCATTAATACCGGAAATTCTCGACGTTCTTGTAATGAGATTTAAAAATTTACCGCGATATACCTACCAGGCAGACTCGTATTAAACCAGTGGCGGTTTTCCCTTATGGGCATTTGGTCAATGACCCACCATATCTACAGCTACAATAATTAGATAAAGGTAGACAATCATTGACAAACTTTGAAGCAAGACAGGGATTTTTAGTTTGACCTCCCATATACATATATATGACCCACGAGCCACACCACTGTAGATACTAATTGTCAAATGTTGAAGCCGTTAACTATACTGGAAAAATTATACTAATAAAACGCAAACTCTTGGATTAGTTCATAAACTTTGTTAAAATACTATGGCATCTTCAGAAGTACTTTATTACTAAAATTCAACGGTAATTACAAAGCTTACATATTAGAATTGCGCTCTATAATCTGAATCTAAAGTAGTTAGATGTTGTTTATGAAATAAATAACACAGGATATACCTCCTGTTTCGACAGTTAAGATATACCTACAGGTAATAATGTGACACAGAAATAAACATACTAGGCAGTTACCTTTTAAATAAAACATAATTAATAAAGTGTTTTGTAAGAATGTTGTGGAATTATCCGCAAACGGAAACTTTTATTCATTGTAGAGAAACAAAAAAATTAAAGTGGTCATTATATGCAATGTCGTATATTCCTATAAGTCATTTATGAGAGTCGTAACTGTTGTTTGACACGTACATCCACTTCTCTCTATCCTGAGAAAATCTTCTCAAAAATTAGAATACCCTACAACATCTCTGAACTAATTTCATTTAGGTTTTCCTCTTCCTCACTTTAGTCCTGTTTCTACATTTAATATGTACCTACATCTCTAGCTAAAATTAGGTCTCCTTTTGGACTTTTTCTGTCCTACTTTTTCTCTCCTCGTTTTTAACCTTCTCATCCACAACATCTTCATCATCCTGCTATTACTTTAAAATGTCTCGTATGAAAATAATGTTTACGATTACGAGTAATTCATGACGGAGCGAAGATAAAAGATAAGGGCTTTCCATCAGGCAAAACGACATAATGTTGCACATTGACGGGATCGTTTCGAAAAAATTACAGGCATTCCGACGAGGATATTCCGGAACCTTTGACACCGCGTGGCCTGCAGCTGGATCATTATGGGCCACATATCATGAAAGATCCGTCGTTCAAATGGAGCTTTTGCAATCGAGGAAACGGCCTACGACCAGTAATTCCTGCTCCTCCGTGGAGCTAATAAGTCCTTGCGAACTTTTATTTTGATTTATGGTGTAGTCAACGAACGACCCGAGTAGCTATCACCATCCACACGCTTTCCCACACTAACTAACTTTTCGATGGAAACAGGAAGTTACAGTGCTAAATAGAGGACTAGCTTCGGGTCGCCGTGGGTGGCCATAACACTAACCTTGAACGAGTAATTTTCTTTCAGAAAAAATTTTGAACGATAACTGCGCACTACTTGAGAAAGGAGGAATATTTAAGCCCAAGTACTTTCCTCATCTCCTACAAGATAAATTAATATTTTATGGCAACATTCTATTTATTATAGGTACGTTGTCATATGTCGTAGGGTAGAAGATTCAAAAATTATGATATTATTATAGACGTTACTATTTAAATCTTATTCTTGATGATTCACAATCTGAAATCTAGTGTCAATTTTTTATGAAGTTTAATGATTTCACATTGCCTTGGTCATAACTGAAGAACAGCTTACAATTTTTTTTTAGTAGGGTTTTTACTATTGAAGACAATAATTAAGAGGGTTTTGAGAAAGACATGGAATAAGAACCATGCCAGAAACCTACAAACCAAGTAGTAATATACATGTAGTTTCAATTTAATCAATTCTACAAGGTTTTTACAATTAAAGGAAACTTCTGGAACGGTTACTAGCTGTTTTATGTTGTTTACAAGAGTTATATGTGTTACAGAGTACTGATTGAAAAAGTTATTTTTACCTAATTGTTGTCGAAGAAGCTAGGATAAGCGGAAATGTTCCTAATAACCGTGCCATTGTGGTCCTGCGGCCATCAGATCTCGCGCCACGCTAGTTAATCATTATAACTGTTTTCAATGAAGAACACAACAGATTCGAGCGTCAAAAAGGCCGCTTTTTATGCCATCGCCGAGTCGTAGTATCGGACAAGGTTATCATTACTGCGGACAATGTACGCGATGTAAACACTGTCTTCATCGGCTCTTCAGGTAATTTATACATCCTGAATTACACCGACTTCTAAAATATACATATTTATATACTATTAGGCATAGCCTACCGCGTACTAACCAAGGAAATGCATCCACACAGAAATATAGAAATACCTCCAGGATTAACATTAGAAATTTAAAAGTATAAACAGGATTTAATCAATGCAAATCAAAAAAGTAAAATAATTTTTTTTTCACTGTAGACATTAACAGATTTTGTTAATTATATTTTCTGTTTCTATGATATTTGCATTTTCTAAATTTACACAAAATATTAATCAATACTCTTCCCATTTTTGTTAATATAACTGTTTGTCCGATGTAAATAACCAATAAATTATCACGTTTTTTGAATTTCTACGTATCGATTTGCCATCAGATTAATGCTCACAAAAGTAGTGGCATTAACGTTTGTTTTTGTCTAGAAGCAGAAACCACAAATATTTGTGTTCCAAGATAACGGTCCATAAACTTTTAACCACTTCATTAACAAAAAATGGACCATATTCAGTTCGTCGACTACTTCTGCCATTTTCTGGCACCAGATGTTGCTGGAAAGTAGGTAAATTCTAAAGAGACCCACTAGATACCTAATATTACCTACATTTACTTTTTTTTGAGCAGATTTTATTACCCTTATTAATTTTTAACTAACTACTTATACTACTAAAGTTGCAGATAAATGAAGAATAACACAAAAACAATATTGTTTTATTTGTCAAAATCCATTTCAGTTGTTTATAAAATTATTTGTACTATTTATTGCAGATACATTTTAAATATTTCAGATACTAATTAAACTAAACATTTTAAAAATCCAAAGATCAAGGTGACAAGGTTTAGTCAATGTTTTATCATTTTTCTAAAACACTACTACCTAATTAGTGTTTCAATTAATGTAATTTTAAAAAATCATTTGCAATTTTTAAGAAACTTAGTCAACTTAAAAGATAATTCCTTATTAATCGCCTTCAACTTCTGAAAACTTTTTGGGTTTAGTTAAATATAATCAACATGTAGGTACTTTACCTTACAAGAAGTTGAACGATTTTTCTAAAATATTTTCATTTAATTAAAACGAAAAAATGAACCTCAAAGAATAATTAAAGCCTCGTAAATCCGATGAAATACATTAATAACATAATGCAAACTAGTTGTCTTTGTTTGCTATTAAACACCATCTCGTTTGTGGTTTCGTTCTGCTTGAGATAATAAGATTAAAACTGAATATTAAATTGTGTATTGCAGATGCTGTTGTATCAACTACTCACTACTGTTCACAATTCCTCGTTCGTATATTAGTCTCGGTAAATTTGTGTTAATATCTATTTTATTATTTCTGGTTCACAATGGATTGCACAGACAGAAGGCATTCTTGAAGTAACGTATAACGTATGTACGTCCGTGTTCATATTAAGACAGTAGCACTAATTATGAGTACCAAATGGCCGTAGGCTCGAGGCTAATTCCTTAGCGGATCCGCGTAATATATCGTTCGAGATCCTACATTTACCTAAACCAATTAACAACGATTAATCAAATAAGCTATTTGCCGATGTTTCTAGGACTATTTATTAATCTAAACATACCTAGCGTCACTTCCGCAACGCTGCATCTCAGATGGAATTGCTAAAGGGAGAGTCGGCAAATCTAATAATACTACAATATCCTCCAGCGGATTCTGCCCAGGAAGAAAAAAAATTCTGCATTGCCTCTCGGTCAAGAATTTATTATAATTACATAATCATTCATATTGACTTTTATGGTTGGATATACAAGTGATATACATAGTTAAATAAAATTACGCGTGTAAACAGGCATTGTAGGTACTTATCGAGTTTTAGGGTTTTAGTGGAGGAACTTTGCAATCCATTTGTCGACTTCTTTTAAGCTGGTCCTTAACTGGTTTTATTACCAACTTTATATAGCTTTTAATTAATTAATTGACGAACTTGTTATACATTTTTTTTTATCCTCGACCTATCCAGAATACATTCCCCAAAAATTTTATATTTTATTTCTTGTGTTAAGTGATCATGTATTGTATATGCATGTGCAAATACATTTTACTGTAATCTTTTGATGATAAGTAAAATAGGCGGGGAGCCCACAATCCTGAAAGTGTACTTACACGGATTTCAAAATTATTTAAATTAAGAGATAGTGGCTGGCTATAACCCGCGGTTCTTACACAGCGAACTATATACATATATAAAAGAGTAGTTGCACACTTGCTACAATATTTACTATTGTTACTCGTAAAATAGCTGAATTATCAAAAGTAATATTCACATGACGTCAATTTTTATTTTTAGCATACTTATGTAGTTTTTATTTTTAATATTTGATCGGTTAATGACCAGTCTATTTATCAAAAGCTGTCAATTAATGCTAATTAATCAGAACGAGTAGGTGTTCTAGCAAAGCAAACGGGTGAAAATTAACCTTTTTGCTTTACTATTAGTTCAAGTAGAACTGTGTAATTGTGATTTACACCTGCATGTTTTATTAAACCTTTCTCCGACACTTGTTCATTTATATTTTTTTACCCCATATAATTAGTTGGCGCTAGAAACCGAAAAAGGACCTAATACATAATATCTCATTAATTAAAGGAATTCTTTTGTGTTTTACGGAAATTTAATAGCCATTAAGTCACAATTCTTGGAGTATGTTATTTTAGTTAATAAATTATTTAGAATTTTATTAAATGTATTATGTAAGTGATTTATTTAAATTAGTTTGATTGACATTCCAGGAAGTGTTCTAAATGAATAATTATAATAAGTACCTACTATAAGCGCATGTTCTTATTTTTGAAAATTCAAGAAAATTCACAGGAGAAGACAGGCATTTAATGGTATTATTTAGCAACAAACTCTACGAGTTTTATAAAACGACTGATTTTGTCATCTAGTCACTACATATTTCTATTATTGCTACTTAATATGCAATTGTTAATAATAATTATATATTAATCAACTTTTCCGGATAGATTAAATAATTATAAACATGGTATTTACGACTAAACGATTTCAATACCGTTAACTTTTTATTATCAAATAAATTGTAACCTATCTGTTGATAAAAACAATTTATTTAGCGGCATTAGCATTTCAATAAATCCTTATATAAAACATTTTCCACAATTAAACTGATTTCTTGTTTGCATATTCTGATTTATGGATCGAATGAAAAAGTTCGGAATGTCAATCGCGGCGTAAACTTTTTTTTATTGCCCTTATGTCACATGTTAGGTACAGTAAAAATGCAGAAAAACATCTCATAAATAATAATTGATTACATATACGTCAGCATTCATTTGCCTAACAATAATTTATTGTATTAAGAGTTTTTCTGTGCCCTTTGTACAACCTAATAATGGTTTGCACCTTCTAGTTCCTTGAGGAATGAATGCTACAGCAACAAGTAAACTTACAAATTTTCTGCAACAAAGTGCTGAAGTTTTTTGTAAGAAAGAGTTGTAAATTCTATGAGCACGAAATACACTAGTTTAATTTCTAGCTTCGAATTTCCTGAAGAATTTAATAGTCGATGTAATTTTTCATTCTGATTTGCCTACAACGGAAATCCTCTGGAGCTTTTAAAATTTCTGAACAGCTTCGTTAAAATTTTTAAAGGCGTAGGTACGTCCTGGATCGTTAGGTATCGTTTATTTTTAAAAAGCGTGACAGTAGATGTCATTTGCAGCCATAAATATTTATGTATCTGTTCGCGTCTTCGCGTTGATTTATCTCGTGTAATTACGTACGATCAAGAAGTAATTAAAATCAGAAATAGGTTCGGATTACAATTAAAAAATGGTGTGTGCGTCGGTCGTTTATCGTGGGCGATGCAAATATGCTATAAGCTGAGAGATAACGACTGATAATTTAGCTCCGATCGTGAATGTAGACTTTTTTAAATTGCCGCCTCGAATGACATCAGAGACATCTTCGAAATCGTACGGTTTAATAACTTCCTGGTTATCCTCTGCCTTATTATTTAACCACGACACGCGATGAAGCGGACAGAATTCAGTAATTGAACTTCCTTGAATGAATTAAATTGTATTTAACACATATACATTGTATGTATAGGTATTATTCTTTCTGATTAATACAGTCGACAAGTACAACTTTTTGGAGGGTTAAGAGTAAAATTTTTCAGGAAACGGAACTTGCGTGGGCACAACAAAAGAAAATTTGACAATTTCAAGCTAGCAGTGTGCGTACGAGATTTAAATAAATTTTCAACATGGGGTCCATTAAGTACCCTGGACCAAACCTTATTGATTAAATTAAAATTATTAATAAATATCAAGGAAGGACCGTCAGTAAGAAAAATCCTTCGTAGCGTAATTATGCTTAGTTGAATAAGTAAGTATATGCACGGATAATTTTCAAGGAAGGTAAACGCTTTTACGATTTAAATCTTCGATAATCTTAAGCGTGCAATTAGCCATTAAATTATAAGTCCTTCTGTTTAAAGTAATTTATGTTATTTTTGTTTGAATGACGACATATTTATTTTTAACATTCCGCTTAGAAACGAGTAATCTAATCATTCCACAATCACATAACATTCATTATCGTGTCTAAGAAAAGAGTTACATCTGTATTGACTCGTGCTTACATGACAGACTAAAAGAAACCTCCCGCAACGTTTATTTTGAAGTGAGGATTCTTTGCTGACAGTCCAGACTTGCCTTCGTGTATTTTAGGGACATGACTATACTACTGCGAAGATGCCTATAGGTACTATTGTGTAAAATCTTCGCAGTATGACCTAGTCGAAATAACCCAAAGACGATGTTCAGAGCTCAGAATCATGCTGAATGTTTAGTGTAGATCTGTCTAATAATTATTGAAATATCGGTGGTTAGATAGGAGGACGATAATAATTCATTATTTTCGCTCATGCATAAAAATTTACAGTGTTGTAAATTACCGGCGTTATTCTTGTAAATAACATTGAATGTTTGCCTGTTGTTTAAATAAACGAGCATGCCATCTGTACCGCATTCTTTTAATAAATATACTCACCCGTTTTTTCTTGTATTTTACACGACAATATAACATTTTACGATAATCTGTATCCCGTTAACATACAGACAACACGTTTTTGCACTTTTAATATTTTACCAATCTGTTATAGAAAATGAATAAGATCTGTAGGTACTTTTGCATGTGTGTACGGAATAACACGCGACGATGGCAATGCTACGATACAATGACCGTTGCACATACAACTTGCGACTCGTCGATGCCTTTAAATGTCAATGTATTCATTACTGGTAATCAGATGCATACAGAAAACACTAATCGGTTGTGCTAATTTAATGTAATGTTCCGCTAACAGCGCCATGCGTAATATTTATCCGGAGGAATAAACTTATAACGCGAAATTTACGGCTTTTTGTACTTTGCCAAATGCTCATAAATCATATCGCATGATTGCGGGCAGCGAAAAAACCCACTGCCACATTAACTACCCGCGCCGTCTTCCGTTTATATCCATCCTCACTCATACTTACGTGTACTTGTTCTACCTATCTGGGTATCATATAAAACTGGATGCAATTTAACTTTTAACTACAGAGATAACACTTGCGACCAGTTTTAATAGCAACAGTACAAATGAGCCACTAATAATAATACCGTGATAGTTACTTGTCCGATGGAATTACTGCCCTGACTGAGATATTCCAAGATAGTAAATTACAATAAGTAAATAGCACTACTAAATATAGACAGCCACCCGTTAAATTCTGCATGATAACGGTTAACAACAGGGGCACTGCTCAACGAGGATGTTACATACTTAGAAAACAGCAAGACAGAAATACAAATACAACTGAAGAGTAATTTGGGGATATTTATTATTTTTTAAACTAACTTCAAACCAAAAGCCTTATTAATTATTTATAATCTATGGCAGTTTTATACAGAGTAGATTTCCGTTTTGACTCAACTTGGCGTATATTTTATTTAAAATAAGGGAGAAAAGTTGAACACAATCTTAATCGCAGGAAATACATTGTACCGAATTAACAATGGGGAACATTTACTTAACGAAATGTTTGAATAACCCCAATTTATCAAAGAGGAAATTAAACCAATCGCCCTGAGCAATTTCATCATAAAAACATATCTCTCTTTACGCTATTTGCTGTTCATTAGAAATTCTAGTTGCAAAACATCTACTATAACAAACTCTCTTTAGATTATCTACTATTTGCATCTTATGTGTTTGGTAAAATTAACATTTCTTCCGTATTCAAATTAGAAAATCGTTAACTACCCAATAGTCCATCCTGTGAGTATATTTATAGTTTTCAGTAGACCTTTGAAATATTTGTTGTAATGTAAGAGCTTTATTGAACAAAAAGTTATGTTTCCATTTCCACACACAAAAGGAAAAAAAAACATATTAATATATTCTCCAACCTACAAAAATTTAAATATTTACACTAAGCACTTCCGTTCCTTTTCATTATAAATATAAGAGCTTTATTGAAACATAATGTTATATCTACATCTCCCCTCACATAAGTAAAAAAAAAACAAAAAGAACTAAAAAAACGCAAACATTTTATCAGTATATATTTAAAAAACATACTTCCCTTCCTTTTAATTATTTATTTTAAATGTATATTCTCCCGCCCTGTCCCCTTCGCATAACCCATTTAGTATACATAACCCGTTTCCCACACACCATTTTATAAACTTCTTCCCTTCCCCATCTATGTATTCATCCCTTGAATTTCTCTCCGTTTTTATTTCCTCGACTATCGCTCCATTTTCTCTACCTATTCTTATATTAAAGTCTCCTATTATTAATACATTAAAGTCTTTATAATTTTCCATCTGTTCTTCTATCTTTTCTAATTTCTTATTTTTTTTCTTCATTCAAATATACAAATATTATCACCCATTTTCCCCTTTGTTTACTACCATCTACTATAATTACTCCCTTTTCTATTTCATTAACTTCAGCCTGTACTTCTTTTTTAATTCCCACTAACATTCCCCCCTTTGCTCTTCCCTTTTTCTTAAGCCTTTCCGCACTATAATTTTTCCAATTGTACCCCCCGTCTAACTTACTCTCTAACCCTTCCATGTCTTGATTTTAATATCTGGTTTCTTTCTTCTTTCTTCCCTTATTCTTTCTTCTATTTTTTCTCTAATCCTTCTCTCTTCCTTTGTTAGATTCCAATTTATGAACACATTTGAGCCCTTAAGATTCCTACTGTTCCTTAATATATTCATATTTTCTTCAAAATTTGCTACTTTTGCTCCAAACATCGCGTTCTTTATTTTCCATACTTTTAGTATTGTTGCCTGGACTCCTAATTTCTCTCTTATGTATTCTTCTATCTCCTTTTTCCATTCTCCTTCACCAAGTTCTAGCCCTTTTATGATGATGTTTGTTTTCCTTTCCTCTCTATTTATTCTTTCCATCTCTTTTTCCATCTCCTTTATTCTGTTCTCATACTTTTCCTGTTTTCCGTTCTCTCCCCTTTTTCCATGCACTCCTTCTTTTAATATATCCATTTCTAAGTTTATTTCTTCAAAGTTTCTCCTTAGTTTTTTTTTCTAATTCTGTTATTCTTTGTTTAATTACTTTATTTTCTTCCTGTATTTCTTTGAACTTTTGGTTTAAATTTCTCCATCTTTTTTCCTCTTCTTTATCTTTTTTTTCTTGATTTTCTATCTTAGCGAATTTTCTGTTCTCATCTCCTCTAGGAACTTCATAATGTCGTCCATTTTATCTTCGTCACTGCTCGCCGACCCACTTCTATTTTGTTTCCTGTTTTTCTTTTTTATTTCTTTTTCTTCTGTTTCGATTGTCCTGCTTTTCTTTTCTTGCTTTCCTCTCCATTATCTTTTCTGTTGATCCAATTCGTTATCTCACTTCCTACTGAATTGCTTCTATTTCTATTGGCCATCTTTCATCCTTGTATTTTTAAACTTTACTTGATCTGACTTGTACTGCTTGGCATATATATAATAGATATTATATGCGGCAAGGTACTGGTTTTAAGTCTATGTTTAAAAAAGGACATAAAAAGAGCTAATCTCACGGTATAAAAACTCCGAAAAAAACTATCGGTAAAAAGTTCCTATTGAACTGTATGTGAAAGAAATTTAAACTTTTCAAATTTGTAGCTCCTAGACGCGTGCACTTATACCGTTGAAACTTGCACAATTAAAGTGTAATTTTGGGACGAATACATGGTAAAAAACACATTATAATTGGCCTTGTTTTTCCCACCAAAATGTTAAAACAACCCAGAGCACGAATTTAACGACTTTCTTCGTCAACTTATACTTATACTAGGAAATATTTGTTGTGACAAGCAACTATTTACAATTGTTTTTGGTTAAGGTCTGATGAAATCTGTAAAGTACTCGTACCTACATAATGTTTAGTGATGAAGTCGTTTTGTTCTCTTTAAATACCGATCTCAATGAAAAACCGTTAAGAGGTCATTACTGAAGATTGCATTTCAGAACTGTAAAAATTTATTTGGCCATAAAATGTAACGAGGAAATCATGCGAATCCGTTTGCCCGTTGACCGAAATCGTTAACATTACATTATTACATTACTCACAAAGTGAGTTAAACCAGCGGCATGTTTTCAGAACATATCGTAGGAGAGGACACACAACTCAATTAGGTAGGTACATATTGAGCCTAGATCCTGAGATTAAATTATGGCATAGCAAGCGTCAGAAGGATTCTGATTCAATTCCTGACCACCTGCCTGTATTTCGTTTATCTTGCCCCAACCACTGTCACTCGTCCACTTTTACGATTCCTAAAAGGAACCTTCCTTCCTACTCATCTTCAATTCCACTTCCTTTATTCTTATGTGGTGTAAGTAGTTAGATTGGTTGTCCTAGAGGCTTACTTTTTAATTTTCTAAAAAAACCATAAAATAATGTGGCAGATACGTAGATGTACATGGAATCGACTTGTTGTCCTTCCAAATACTGAGCTACACGATGAAAGTAAAAACAGTTATTACTGTGATTTTTCATCCATGATCTATACAAGTTCAAGTTCAAAATAGAGGAATTTCCTATTTAGTCATCAGCTTCAAAAAACTGTTCAAATGAATAAGTCATTCTTTGGACAACAGTAATTTATGGTTTAATTTAGGAACATACAAATTAAGTACCTGTGTGTTGAATAAAATTACATTTCTTTTCAATAATTTATTAACTTCGTGTATCTATCGAATATTAGATACCTGCCTATTAACAGTAATAGAACAATAATGTTTACTAAATAATTAATGTGTCCTTTTACAGTAATGAAGTTTCAATTAATGAATCTATAGAACAAGTATCATCGTGAAAGTATCAAAATAAACTGACAAAAGACAGACCACTTTATAATCAGAAAATGTAAATAGTAACAATAATTTTTAATTGTTTGTGTTTGTTGAATGGTTTATCACGTATTGTGCTAGTTTCCGTTGGTTCCATTAGACAGTGGTGAATGCTGTCGATTGCGCATACCAACGAAATTAATCAAGTAAATAAGAAAAAATACGTAGGTCGATATCATTCACTGGAATGTTGATTAATTTAATTCCAATGTTTATATTAATTTAATTTTTTAAACATTGCCTGACAATGTCAAAAGGTGTAACCAAATAGACAAATATCTCTGGCTGGTGCAAATTAACACCGGTAGCAAATTAATTAGTAGTATAATCAAAACGCATTTGGATAAAATACTATTCAATAATTCATTTGCGTGTACCTTTACAATATTCGATAAATATGCTGCAGAGTGTGCAAATGTGTAGGCGGGATTTAAAACATTTACTATTATAAGTAAAATTGAAAGCAATTTTTATACTTACTGGCAAAAAACATTTTATATCAAATAGTTGCAATAGAATTAAGTAGCTCCAGCTAAAAACACAAATGAAGCATTTATGGCCACGGTTTAAGTTTTTTTCAATCACTCCAACTATTAATTTTCCTAAACAAAAATTGCTTTTACTAAATTGTAGCAAAGTCAACAGCAAAAACATTTTGGTATTAGTTAGCGTCTTGCAAGCCTTGATTTTGAAGATTTACTCTCGCCACCACTTGTTGTCTTCAATATCCTACATAAATTTTCCCTAATTGTAAGGCCAGAGTTTTGAAAAACACAATCAAAAGAAATTATGTACGTACAATTCGTCCCTTTGTAATTATACTGTTGATAATAATTGGCCATTCTAAACTTTCTATCTAATTAAATAAAATTTCCATTTGTAGGTACCCGTCGCGTCGGGTACAATAATCAGGATCGACCGCAATCTTGATCGGTAATTGAATCATGAACGCATTTTCTATATCTTTACAAAGACCACTATCTATCTATAAGGTCAAGCATTTAAAAGGCGGCACACTTTTGCCAACGACAACAACACGAATCCTTATAACAATAGGCAGAAATTACTTTGCTATTAGGGATGTTCGCTTTAATTCGCGATTGATTATTGATAGGATGAATCGGATTCTTGTTATTACTATTATAGGATCTGCTGGTATAATAAAAGATCTGCAGGTAATTACATCCACGATACAATTTTTATTGGCATCGTCACCCGATATTATGTTGCATTATTAAGCACTGTCTGCCATAAAAGGTCAAAACTTAATTAGAGAGCACAGTCTATTTGTGATAGAACGACGGGTTCCGGGCTGTTAAAAATAGCAATTATTTAATTAATTTCAATCAGATCTCGTCTACTATTTTGAAGTTTGTAAATTATGACCATAATAAACAACCCGTTTTAATAGTTTTCTCTATTAGGAGGCACCATAAAATACACGTGTGATTAAAATATTTCTTTTTTGCATCCATTCGAAGACTGTTTCTTATAAATCATTCAATTTGTATTAGTACTTTTCTTAAAATTTTAATTCATTTACAAACAAGTGACTCAGTATATGACCTCAGCTAATATAAAAATTAGGTCCTTACGGACTTATATCAGAAGATATAGTTTTATTAAAAAAAAAGAAACATAAATCACGATCAATTCTGATACTAATAAAGAACAATTACAAGAGTCGGAAAAAACAAATTGCATCCATCAGGAATAACATTAAAAAAAAGTATAAGGTCATTCCCATCACCCTTTAAACCCACCCCAATATAAATTCCTTCCCAGTACTCCCCAATATAAATATTTTGTTTTAAGGCTTTAAAACTCACTGAGCCTTCCCTTAAAACTCCCAATTTATCGTTTAATTTTCACTGCTCCCTTCTCTTTCAATATTTCCTTTAATACGCTCAGTTCGCCTCCTTCCTCATTCAACAATTTCACACATTCTTCTATCGACCTTCTTCCTCCTCCCCCCCCCCCCAGTACATGCCCGAGGTATTCTATTAATTTATTTATTCTGCATTTGTTCCCTGTTCTAACTCTAGCTACAATGCATATACACCTCTCTTCACAAAAATTTCTTCAGCCCCACCGTATATCTGGATTCCTCTATTTTCCTTGAGTCATATCTGTTTTTCCCACCTACATAAGGGAACTTTTCCCTCAAATTTTCTTTCTTATATCCCCTTCCTCTAATTTCCCCAATTTCTCCTCATACTTAACTACCCTTTTTAGCGCTTCCTTCCACATTTTCCCGCATTTTATTTATCCCTCACCACATAATCGAGCGTGCTTTTTTCTATTTGAAATGGCACACTCATGTGATTAAACTAATGTCCTTTTTGCATCCATAGAAATTAAGTCCTTATGAACTTATATCATCCACTTATTGTATAAACTGCCCTGTGCCTACTTTACGTTTATGATTAAATAAGACCATGTAATTATTTTTTAAATTGTCTTTAGCACCTTCTAGGTACGTTTTGTGGATAATATGCAAAGTGTGCAGTTATATATGAATAAATACTGAAAGTATATGACACTCTTCCCTCTTTAGTCTTGCAGTCTTAAAAATAAAATAAAAATAAACTGAGGAACTCAGACAAAAGCCTGCGAAGTTGTTAAGAAACTATGTTATACTATACCCAAATGAAGAATGAGCCAAGCACCACTTGTCTCTGTCCCGGAAAAACCTTCCAACTGGCCACTACCAATTAAGGAGACACATCTACCTAATAAAGAAATGTGACACACCTCTATGTAAACAAGAGGACGAGACACCTTGGTGCATTGTCTGTAAATGCTTCGTCTGCAAATCCATCAAATGAGCCTTCCTTGGCGAAGAGGGGCCCGATATGGTCACAATACAATGGAGCTCCTTTACCTCCATGATGCAAAATTGAACTGACTGAATGATTATGATAATGTTACAGAGACTCTTGACTAGAATTATTCAAATGGAATGACAATTGTTAACCACCCTTGTAAAAAAAAGTGCACTATTTGGATTGTTTATGGACTAACTAAATCAGGCTTTAAGATTACTTTTTTAATATTCAAAAACAAAGTAATCAAGATTCTTTATTGAACTGAACAGGTTTATAAAATAACTAGCAGCAATACCCGGCGTTGCCCGGGTAAGAATATATTACACGTTTGATGGAACATTTTAGAATATTCGCGAATTTAGAACTATCCGGAACATCCCATAATGATTCAAAACATTTTCTAACTTTTGTAACAGTCTGGAGCATTCTTGAATGATCTTCAAGATTCTGGAACATTCTTGAACATTGCCAAATCATTCTGAAATGAAAGATTATTGCAGTACTAATATGGCTATTACAAAATGGGGGTTGATCGCAGAGGGGTGAAAATTAGGGGTTGTATGTATTTTTGTATGTTGTATCATAAAAAAATAAAAACAAAAACTTTTGTCTAAAAAATTAAAAAATAAATTGAGAGGTGGACCACCCTTAACATTTAGGAGGATAAAAAATAAATGTTGGCCGATTCGCAGACCTAGCCGGTATGCACACAAAATTTCAGGAAAATAGGTCGAGCCATTTCGGAGGAGTTTAATTACAAACACCGTGAAACGAGAATTTTATATATTTGATTGAGATTCTGTCAACTACTATAACGACATTGCTTAATTGCAGTTGTTTTTGTATAAATTTATTTATAACAAAATATAACTTTATTTCAAAAGTTATCATACGTTCTAATTTTGATAGTATTAGGTGAGATCCAGTCTTTTATGTAAACGAAATTGAGGTCTCGCTTCAAAATTAGTTTGTGGCTAACACGATACAAACATGTATGTACTCGTACATACTCGTATATGTATAGTCATGTCTGTTTCGCGTACAGGTAGGAGGGTAATTAAAAGGAAGTTGAAAAAGAACAGATAGGCAGGTATAACCTATGTATACGTAACCAGTGCTACCTGAAAGACCTACTTGTTCGTTACGGAATGTTAGATGAGATAACGATCTCAGACAATCAAAAACTGATACGTTTCAACCTCCGATCTGATCTTGACGTGTGATACGGTAGCGCATTTCGTCCATACATATACATATAGGTACAAAACAAATCGTTTACAAGCAATTTCTGGATGTCAAAGTACTTTCGTGTGTTCTACTTTACTAGGCGGTATATAAATTTCCGTTTAATTAACTTGTTGTTTTTGACATTAATTTCAGTTTGGTGCAAATGAATGTCAAAACATTGAGAACTTTTAAATACCACACTTTAATCCGTTAAGCAGTTGGCAAATAGTCCACTTCGAAAGGGAAACCGTTCAAATTTCTTCGAACACATTGTTAATTTATATTTGTTGTACAAATCTTCTTAATCGGCAACTCCCTAATAAAAGACTCAATGGCTATTATGGAAAATCGACCAGAAAGTTATAGAGTTCTGCTAGAATTTTCTAAAAGAGTTTGAGGGCAGTAGGTATCTGTGTGTATATAGGTGGAAAATCTAATTCTCTTCTTAACGCATTGATACAAAAATATTTATATAGCAATGAGAAATTATTAACTTTTTTTTCTTTTCAATCAACAATTTTTATACAAAACCCAATTTAAAACTTTTATATAATTAGGTAGTTACCTTACATTTTGAAATTTTCTATTTATCATGATCATCATCGTAAGGTCATCAATTCGTCAAATTCTTCAAATTCCTCGACAACTAGAATATCCCACATTTCTAACTATATACCTACTTAAGACAAATAATCTAATCTAGATATTCATCCACCCCTCTGTATTCCTGCTTCTGCTCCTAATATATATCTTTAACTAATCCTTCATGCCTCAAAAGATGTTCTACCATCATTCCTTATCAACTCCCAATTTATTATTATTATTGATATTTTCAACAACAATCTATTAAGTGTATAACACTCTTTTTTAATATTTTCTATGCATTTAGTATCAGATACTGCCCTGTAAACGTATCTTTTGATTTTTCCACTTATTCGTAATGGACAATAAGCCATTAACGTTTACGACTGATGTATAAAACGAAACATCAATTTTCATTAGACAGAGAACAGTTTTTTACCGTTTTCCGATACTAGTGCAGTAAATCAATAAAAATTCCGCTAGAATTGGATGGGATAGAAATGAAAACACGAGCATTAATTTCGATTATAAATTAAAAATATCCGCGAGGACATGCGGCTGTAAACAGAGCTAATTTTCTCGTATGTATAATTAAGTTTTGTGTGTCTGTCATGTCGAAAAAGGTAAGAAAGGCGTAGGTTTTATAACATATACGACACGAGATTTTATTTAGATTTTATCTGCTCTTGCGAGACATTCATTTTTGATAACGTGTTGCATTGACTTGTTAAAATCCTAATCTAGTTGTCATGTACTATTTCTTATTCAACACTTGCTAGTAGTCACTTTTTCGAACTAAAACGTATTAATTATTACATATCACATAATTACCATCATGGTTGGAACGCATCAATAAACAGTGGTCAATAATTGCGTTAGTTTTGTGCTGCTTCAAAATTTTTATAGTAACATATTTTCTATGTTCAAAAAGTCAAGATGCTACCGTAAGGTTTTGATGGCAAACTTTCCAAGATTCAAAATTTTAGACATTTCTAATATTGATTTTCATAGATTAATAATAGAAGAACTTTATTTTAAAACAATTAATAACACATATAGTTTTCAACAGGTTTATTTCGCTTGACAATTGTTTCGCCACAACTTTGGCTTCATCAGAACTTTTACATTTTCAATAACTTTATTTTAATTGCGTTTTTTATTTGAATCTGATTCTAATAGGTACAATGGTTTCATTCACTACTGAGTTTACAGTTACGTAATTAATTATATGGCGCTAGCGGATCTTATTCATAAACGCGGATGATGAGAAAGTTTGGATTTTTGATTTACCGGATACAGTTTTCCCGAGCTACAAACAAACGTACACAGAGACAAATAGTTGGACAGATTTCCAAGAAAATCAATCATATCAAGCGAGTCGTTCACTGGCTCCGAACTGTTCGTTCCACTGGCCGACCTGACCAACAGACGTCACAAATTCCTCAACAACCGACAGCGACAGACCTTGACGTAGAAAAGAAATAAAAGGAAAAAGAAAAGAACACGGGGATAGAGGAGAGAAGACGAGATACCGTAGACGCAAGTACTGGATCATGAACGACTATGTATCAGTACTATGTAATGTAGTATCAGTCTATGTATCGTGTAGATGCATGTGGACTTGACGTCCAGCAAAAGAAGACACAAAAGAAAATCACCGGATCGCTTACATTGCCTACACATTGTCAGGAGGAAATAGAGCGTGTACGCGGTTCGATACTCCTCAAGACGGACATGGTCGTCGTCGACGGACAAACGGACAGTCTATGAGGTCAAAAAGATTACAAGATTTCAACTGCTGCGGTCTACTGGTAGACGATCTCGAAATCGTACCAACTCTTCAAGTGCATACAAAGAAATAACTGTTTTTAATAGAGACGCAGTGGAGAGGGAATTACGAAATTTAACCCACTGATCGTGAGTGAACCAACGAAGTCGCCGTTTGGATCTAAAATTTCTCTTTCTAAATCTTTGTACAATAAGAGAGGAAGAACGAAATTCATATTGATATGGTATTCAGGAGTACATGTAAAGTGTGGCTCTGATATATTTATGTATTTCTTGTTCGTTTTTTCATCCTGCACTCGTTACAAAATTAAGTCAACTGAACAGCATAATAAATCTGTCTGTTTGATATGACGTGTCAAATATGGCAAGTGCGATTGCATGCAGCAGAGCGACTCGAGCTGGTCGTCTCCTGCGTTCGAGTTCTGAATTATTAATGCATCCCTTGAGGCGCGATCCTGTTTTTAATCTGTCCAAGGCGCTATTCGGTATTCTCGTTTGGACTTGCGACCGAATCAGGTGCCACACAGTGTTGCATACAGACGTGGCTAATAAACAGATATCACGTCCTCAGGATGGACGAAGAAGAAGTGCCCTACGTTGTCGATAAAGACCCACATGACGGTAATGACGATTAGAGATTGCCTTTTATCCTTTTTGGAACGAGTCGAACGCTTCGAAGCGTATTCCCCAGGCGACTCGAGCCTGTTACAGGGATAATGAATTTACAGCGGCCTGTCGAATCCTTAAGGATAATAAATTTGAAAAAGGTACGACGATTGAGACTACCACATTGCTTCTTAAACAGACTCCAACGATGATATACTCGTATTACCGCCACTGTCCAATTTCCGGAAATAATTAGGTATATTCTGCTGTTATTTCTTTGGCATTTACTAACAACTGGATAAATAAAGGAACATTTCATAACCTACGCTCATGGTATGCATGACTGAAAATATATATGAACTATCTGCCGTTGATGTAAATGGAATACTTGTTCTTAATTATAATCCACTTTGTCTTATATTTGATCAAAGATTCTCTGGAGTTTAGGCCACGCATCTCCAGGAAAAGGAATTAAAAATTTGATTTGATGCTTCTTTAATTGACTGTGCAATAAAATTTAAAGAACAGTAAAGTTAATCCAATCATCTGCAGAACATCAAAATAAAATAAGCTTTTAAAGAGAATATTGAATCGAGGAATCTTTTAATAAATTGTTGTAACTCCTATTCACAAATACAAATAAAACACCAAGTTTTAAAAATAATTTATTGACAACAATGATCATTTCGCCACACAGTGACTCCTTTAGGTGAAAGAAATATAGAAAAAAAAAAAAAAAATGGGGTCTATTTAGAGAAGTTTTAGGCCAAATGTTGAAAATTTGAGGTTTAACAATCTTGTCACTGCTCATATCCTGTTCCTTGCGACAAAATGCCAGTTTAGTTTCAAATGAACGTGATTTGTGTTTGAATGGTACTCAAAAATTGATAAATATGCTAAAATGCAAAATATACACCAGTGTAACCTTCAGGAAAGTTCCTGAATACAACATACGATACAGTACATATTTGCAGGAAATGTGGTGACATTCTTGACATTCCACGAGCTGACGTTGTTTACAATAAACCTAATGTAAAATTGACATTCCGTTAGATTATTCACTCTATTTTGGTGGCGAATTAATAATTCCAAAAAACCCTACTAATTACAAGCTGGAAATTCTAGGCGCACGTAATAATATCAACGACTATACGTACGTACGTATGTAGGTACCAACAGGTATACGTAAATATACTCGTACGTATAAATACAGGTAAGTTGTGTCTGTTGTCTGTTGCGAAACTTAATAATCGTGGTAATGCGATTTTTTCCGAAAGAGGTCAGAAACAACTTCCGTAACGTGGTGATATAACTCTGGCGGGAGTGAAGTAATTGAACAAACTCGTAGCATAAAGAAAATATTGTGAAATTGCCCGCTACAAGTTTGATACAAAAAGTCGAATCCGGCAACCGCGGCGGCGGCGGCCGCGGGCGGGGTTACTAATGTAACGAGAAAAAAAAAAGACAAACGATAAATAATTACTTCACACACCATTTCTTGTCGATTATTTCGAGCAAAACCGCCGGACAAAAGAAATATCTCACCTTGATCATAAACGTGACCTTAGTAACAATTTTACGCATGTCACGTTTCATAATTTTAGTAGTAAGTGTATAACAGTAAACGCGGGCCGTTTTTAAACCTTAAACTTCGTCGCACTTGACATTTTAAGCGCGAAGTTTCCTTAGGTTTACAAAAAAATTTCGTAGATATATGTACCTACCCATAGAAATAATTTATAATCCCAAATAAATCCACAAATAAGACTGCTTTTGTATTTACGTCATCATCATTTAGGTGTTTAGTCCAAAAATGTGTCACTCATTCGAATATTGACCCAAATTTTCGAAAAACCAAGATCCACATTTAAGGCCTTTCTCTTCCTTCTTCGCTCCTGTTTCCACTTCTAAATAGAAAATATATGTACCAATAAATGCATAAATACTGAATTCATAATATCAGGTAAAAAAAAATAATTTTTAGTTTTATTTATGATTTAGTAGTTGTTATACACTAGAAAATCATCGAGTCCTAACGCTTATATCTGCACCGATAAGATGCTAATAAATGCGTTTTCTAAACATTACAAAAGGGGGTGAGTTTCCTGTTCACATTGTCGACAACATCCCTTAGATGGTTTCCTGTTTTGTCACCTCATTAAAATTTACCTGTATCCACCTTTACTTTTCGTGTTTCGTCAGCTACCCTTTCGCTATCTTGCATCTCCCACCACTGCGGCGTAATAATTGTGTAAAGCCGGTTATTAAGGGTTGAACATGTACATATTTAAATAAACATTCACCATCAATAAGTGTTATGCACCACTGAAAAGCGTTGTGCACCACCAAAAGGTTAATGTAGGTCATGGTATGAGGTGATTGCTGCGATTAAAGTTGACTTTTATTTTGAGCGTGAAGGGAGATTGATCAAAGTAATTAAACACTTACAAAAATTGCATATCTGAGTTGTTATTTCGAGGTGCCTACCTACTTTATTTCAGGTAGGTAGGTGGCGAATCAAGAAGTTATTACCTGCAGACAGGTATTAAAAAAGTATGGTGACGAAACAGGAACAAATCGTCCCTTAAAGTTGAGGTATTCCTATGACAGTCAAATTACATTTAAGGGCTTGCTTTTTTATTATACGTACCTATAGGACACGGTCTCAAAATTACTCAAATATAATGTATGGCCTCTAAACCATTTTAGCAATAAGTATTTTGAGTGTAGGCTAGTATAGAAACTTTATGCTCTTATTTAATGTTATTATTTATTATTGTACCAAATATTCAAGTTTTTCGTTGGCAATCTTATAAGGGTACCTACCATTTTTCCGTTTAAGGTTCGGAACCCTAAAAATGTAATTAAAGAAAAGTTACACCTTAATTTAAACAACCAGGTCTACTTTTTATGGAGGCGAAATTCGCTGAACTATGCTTGCGGTTTAATTAAGCCCCTAAAGAGCCATATTCGGTTCAGTTAATGCGAATTAAATAAAGAATGAAAGAATGCACCGCCGCTGAAATCCCCACGCAAACATTAACCGTCAGACACATTGTACCAACGTTAGTGCCTTAATGGCTGAATACGTAACAATGTCAGATGAAAGGAATTCCTTGAGATCCAACCACAAGGAATTAAAACTGATACACATTACACTGTTATTATTACTCAGAATATTTTCACAATTAAAAAATTAAGAAAGCTTATAGAATAAAATAGTTCATTTTATGAGTCAATTCATGTAAAGCAAATAATTTAAATTGTGCACAATTAGTCAATAGTCCAGAACATAACATAAATAAGTGTTATTAGTCCCATTTATTTGCCCCGAATCAATCTTGTTTGCTTTAATTAATCCGAACTTATCAGAAAAAGAAGCATTGGTACAGAAATACTCTTATGACAAAATGGGACACTAATAACATCTTGCAAGCGTATTTATATTATAGTATGTAGGTACGTTTATATATGATAAATACAGCAAGTAAATCATTTAAATGTTACTTAACGACGCCGTAAACCTGAAACAGTAACCTAATTTCCTATTTACAGGCACACCAATAGATAATGTATAGTCACGGTCAACTGCATCGTTATAATCTATCTGTTTAATTGTTAAAGCACATTTAAATACTCGTGTTATTCAGAAATAGTTTGGGCCATCCGTACACTAACGACGCTGTACGCGCTGACTCATCTTTTAATTGATTCCTAAATTTTCTTTTCGTTTCTCATTCTTCTTTTATCACCTCTCCTACAAATACCTATAGTATTTAAGGTAACGCAACGCTAAATATAATAGTTGACTTGAAATTGGATATCCGTGTGTAGAAGTGTTCCTCAAATACGAACATATACTCGTTAGGTTTGCCATTACCGTGTCAAGGAGAGTCTGCGTACTTGATCATTGAACCGATTGTCATTTCTAACATACAGTGCAAAGTGGTTCAAAAATAAATTAAATAGAAAAAAGCTGAAAGAGCATGAACCCTTTACTGTTTATTTAATAAGTTTGTTACAGTTTTAATAGCTTTCATGCTTGATGATAATAATACATATATATCCTTTATGAAAAGTGTAGCGGATGAGGTGGTAGTTAGCCCTTGGCCGCCTCCTACTGATAATGAGGAATGTTGGTAACACTATGTAGATTAAAAAGGATGAAATTCCGAAAAGATTCACAGAATCCTCCAAACAGGCATAAAGCTTTCCAAAGGCTTTTACAATTTTCCAGAATCTCATAGAATTTGCTAAAAAAGTTTATCGATGGTACCTAAGGATGTGTGAATGTGGATGGTCTAAGCCTCTTATTAACATATTGGTTTCTCAAGAGAAGGATGAAATTTCAAAAAAAATTCAAGATGACTTGCAATTGGCTCACTAGTCTGATACACATTGTAGATAATTCAAAACAGTTAAAAAATATTCAGAAAGCTTCTTCAATTTTCCATAATTTTTCAAAACATTCTAAAAGAGCTTTTGGGTAGTATCTAAGTATGTGTGAAGGTGGATGGCCCAAATCTCTTCTTAACACAAAATCCGAAAAGATGTTGTCGAATGGTTTCCGGACTGATTCCCACGTACTCAGTGACGTCAACCACGAAAGCCTGCAGACCAAACTGATTTCAAGATGTTTCTTTTTTGCTCACTGACACACATCTTCCAGACAGTTACAGAGCGTTAGAAAAGCTTCTAAATTATCCAGAATTTCCCATAGAGTTTTTGTACAGTATAGGTGTATGTGTGAAGGTGGATGGCCCAAATCTCTTCTTAACACATTGCTTTTTCATAAGAAAGATGAAATTCCGAATATACTTCAAGATGTTTTATAATAGATTCACTAGCACACATTGTAGAATTTTCATTTTTATTTATTTATCTAGAGCTTTCAGAAATTTTCCTGAATCTCCTAGAATTCTCCAAAGGAGTTTATTCAGATGTGTTCAGATGATTGATATCTCATGAGACGAGCGCAATACCGGAAAGGCTTCGAGATATATTACGACAGACTAACACACATAATTGGATGTTGAATTATGAAAATTTCGAAAAGCTTCTAATCTAAAAGTTTCTACAATTTTTAGAAAATTGTAGATATACCCAAAATGGTCCCAAATTGTCACGGTATATTTTATTCTTTATTTATTGTTATGGCTTACTATTATTTTGCTTAACTTCCAAAATTTCCAATGTATTTTTGTTTCATTGTTATTGTATTTTAAAGAATAGGTCATGTCTCTAATTTTTACTATTTTACTACTAGACAAGAGCTTCATCGATTTGTTCGATCGAGACTCGTGAGACTCGTTCTTCTTTTTACTGACCGTGGTTCTGTGAAATTGTTTTACTTTTAGCACTCTGTCGCTCCACTTTTTCGCAAACAATGGCCACTTTTGACTCTGACGGGCCGTCGTGCGTCCGCGAGTCCATCCGCGTGCTCCGGCCCAACACACTCAGATGTATAGAACGAGATTTTCTTTAGAACAGGAAATCTAATTATGCATCTGCACTTAAGTAAATAGAAAGCGAGGGCAATGTACCGAAACACATGTACAAACACTGCTGTACACTTCGCGTAGCTGATCTCGGTAGCGCACCGGGCTATTTCTCGGACTTTGTTATGCAGGATGATCTCAGCCACGAATTAATTTTGACACCTCACTCAAAATATAATAGCAAACAAAAATTTTGTTTATCTAAATTGCATATATTTCTTAATTTGATAGTCGCAAAAATGTACCTCTTTGGGACACCGTGCTCTAAATTAAGCAGACCAACGATTTTTCTGAAAATCGTAATCGCCTCAAATTATGCCTAAGGACCTAATACAAAGTAGATCGCGAATATTCCTTATTTCATCATCGCAGGCGGCAGGCGAACTAGTACTTAATGGGTATAGCGATCGTAGGATTGCAGTAGGCGTTGCAAAAGTCTTAGCTCATGTGATGCAGAGAAAGTTGAGATGGTCGCAGGTGATCTGCTCCTATTCGGGACATGTGTGACGTGAGCAGGTTAATTATGGCACTCGCTATCGATAGCCGTTAAAGATTATATTATATTATGGAATCGTGTAATTTTAAGCGCCTCGAAATGTAGACCAGCTACGGTTCATCCAAGAAATATCATCCTTATACGTAGTGGTTATTCTTGAATGATATACTTCTTTTAGGGCGTTTAGAATAACATATTAGTAAAAGGAATAGAAAATGTAACGCAGGAACACTCAGAACTGAGGTCACCGCTGTTTGCTGATTAAAACGAGTTCGCACCCCAACAGTGCCTATTTTTCTTTTGGAGGGAGCTCGTACATAGCCAACAGCTTTTTTTTACATTTCGAGGCCCTAATTACATACCTTTTGGAATTGTAGTCAATTAAAACAATTTTTGCGATAGATACTTGACATTTCTTTGATTTTCTGTCATAAGTAGCTCAAGAAATATTAATTAAATAGATAACCACGAACATTAAATATTATTAATTAACTACATAATTTTTTTTTCAAACAATCTTTGTTCCTGCAGGCGCCTCATAAATTTTTATAATTTGTTTGGAATCGTTATAATTAAAAAAATCGTAATCGTTTCCTCAATCTATTATCTAAGGTTTCTTGGAGCCATTTGACGTAATGATCTAATTATATTTTTGGGGATTTTATAATCATATTTTAAATTATTTACAGATTGTTTTAGTAACATGATTAGGAAACGTTAATTAAAAGATAACGCCAACCAAAAATAGAGCCCAATTAGTCGTAATTAAGCCGTTATTTGAGAACCCAATTAGTTTTTTGAATAGCCGACAGTCTTGGAATGTATTAAAATAAACCTTTTTATAGATAAATAATTCATATTTTTTTCATGGGTATGCCTTCAACAAAAATGATTCAAAAAATAATTTACGTATAACACTGCTACATAGACTGCTAGTAGACGTTTCACCTACCAATTGTTTACATCCTCAATGGCGTCAACCTTTTAATTTCTAGTTCGTCCCCACAAATTAGTTTGAACGTTGAAACACTTTTTTTTTACATTTTCTTATTAAATAGAAGAAAATATTTTTTACAAAAGTGTTCCTTAGACAATTAGGAGCGTGGTTTCTACAGTAATTTTTATTAGGATTTCATAACAATTATAAAAAAGTTCAGACTTCAAACGTTTACTTGAATTACAATTATTTCGTTATTACAAGAATAATTTTCAATTTTACGGAATCACACCCACCCATTATACCGTAACATTTCTTGGAATTGTAATATTACAAATATCGTTTGCATTTTCTCACGAGTACGATTTCAATTAACAAAAGAACTTAATTAAAAAAACGGTAGTAATGAAATAAAAATAAAGTGGCATGACACACGTGTGTGAGATTGCACGGCGATGACATGTACTACAATATTTTGCATGTTTGTACGTGAGATATGACTTAGTTGGTCTCCATATTTCTCTGGAAAAGGAATAAATGGCAACTTAACCTTGATCAAGGTTTTTCTTTGTAAGAAACCGACAAATTTTGTACTTTCACGCAACCGTTGTTGTTATTAAATTATAACCCTGAATGTAAATAATAAAATAAACCAATTTACTCTGTGCAGCGAGAAAAAGTACCAAGTAACGAACAAGTAATTAACTTCAGCATACTGACAATTAGCTGTACCAACAAAGCGTCCTTCACTAGCAGGTAATGGTTAACGACGTAAATTTGTAATTCATTAGATGCTACTGTACTTGTGTTACAAACCGTAAAAAAATGCTGCGTATATTTTTTATTATAAGTAATTGATAATTATTTAATTAAAATGAACAAATATTCTAGAGTACCTACTCAGGTAGTCTCTTTTTTATACTTGAAAGGCATTAATAACAAAATATGTACGTATTTTTCTCGACAAATTCTTCTAAAAAATTGGAGTAAAAATTAATTTATTTTCAATTGAACTCCACCCTTGATTGAGGCAGACCTTGGTAATATAATACAACACATTAGAATTGAAAGTAACATGATTTTAGAAACAAGAATCATACGGACACCTATTTTTTTTTATAATTTAATGAACATAATAAATTACAAAATTAAGAAATCCTTAAAATATTACAGGTTTAGTTCATCTATCCTTCAACTACTTAATCTGCTTCTCTGTTTGGCTTTTGTCTACTGCTTTATGAACATTACTTGATCTTTAATCACACGAATTTTTAATAAAAGGACATTTACCAGCAATAACAAAGGATGACTTACAAAACCTTCGTATTAGAATTTTTTGTCAATTTTTAGATAAATTCATGTAAATATTTTACTGGAAACATTATTTATTTAAACCAACGATAAATAGCTCAATAAAAGAACTAATTTGTAAGATTATAAAAACAAATCAATTTCTTATCGAGATATGGCACCAAATTATCTTAGAAAATATATAAAAACATTTATTTACTTAATATTAGTTTATTTTACCTAAATGTAAATTAAATAGTCATTAAACTATAAAAAGATAGGTAAATATTTTGATGGTCAATGACAATATTTTAATACAGATTTAATTTATTGAAGTAACCTTTTTAATGATTGGTGCATTGCTTTTTAACATTATTTATCCCCAATTAATTACTTATAAATGTTATTTTTAGATTAATTAGGTACTGCTTAGACTATCATTATATAATAATTAAATCAATTTTGAGTGCGGTACCTTATGTTCCTCATTTACAACACAATCGGTAGTTTATAATTAATTATTGAAAAAAATCAATATCACTTTTCTTGATATTGACCTTCTTTCGTATCAGAATAATTACAATGTCGGCGTTCTCGTCTAAAATTGCAGGTTACTTAATGACTGTATGAAGCTTCTGCAGTTCCCACGCCAAACCTAGTTATTAGGCCATTTATCTCTGCAATTATAAGCTGACAAGATTAATATTATTACGAGAATATCGAAATCTAGATGAATGTTTGATTAGCTAGAATTATTTTCTGTAATGGTCTAGCTTCAAATTACAGGCGGGACATATGCTCAATAAGAAACATTTTTTTAAATTTGTGTCATGAACGCAAATCACAGGTTTTGATGAAACCGTATACTTCCTTTTCCAAATTAATTAATAAGGATTCGTCCACTTTCTCGCAGAGATCGTTTTGATAAAAATTTACCAGACCGTTTAACCATTGGCGTCATCGGCAACCATTTCTACGGCTTTCAGCAAAATATCGTATAACATTTTAATTCCTCTTAAGTAAACTTCAGATAACTATCATGTTTCTCGTCCTCTGTAAATTTGCACATTTCCGTGAAATATTACTAACTTAAATGTTTATGGCAGTGGCGGTTTTCCTATATGATCATTTAGTTTATGGTCCTCCATATCCTGATTCAGTTGGCATCAGCAAATCAATTTAAAAACCTAAATCATTCGTTGTCTAGAGATATCTAAAATAATTTGATATGTAAACTGGAGGCAAACGCAAGCCTTTACATTCCTAAAGTCTCTAGAAATAGTTTTGATAGTGCCTATATACAGAAATTAGGTTTGAATTTGATAATTTGTTTTATTTAAAAAAATTTAATTCTAAGTCAATAAAATATTAAAAATATAATTAAATTAACTTCAGTTAGAAAGTACATTTTCCGTTATCATAGCCTACTAAACTCAGTTCAAAAGGCCTCTGATATAAACCTAAGGTCCCAAGCAATAATTAAAAATTAAAAAAATAGTACACTAATGTAAAATTTATTAGGTACTATAGAATCCTTTTCGTTTACCCTTAATACAATCTATAATCACCCCTCAATCACAATATCTTTTTTTTTGTTGTTTCTGACACGAATAATTAATTTCTTATTTATTTCAGAGTTCACAACGAAACAATGGGCTGATAACGATCTACAAGGGGTGAGTCTTGATATTCTTATTGTTAGTTAACTTTTTATAGTCTAATTCTAGCTGCTTATTTCGTTTGATGATTTGATCGTTAAGCGGCTTTAGTATGCTATCATTAAAACGCAGTTATTAATTAATGAAAATTATTCGTCGGAACATAATAATTATGAACAATTAAGCATCGACTTTAAATAATCTTCATTGTAACATAATCAGTCGAAGGATAAATAATTAACTGTCTTGTGATAGCTGCATACCGTAAGCTAACGTTAGCGTATAGGTATTAAATGCTAATATGGATAATTGCTTATGATTATATAGATTAACAACAGATTACTGTTCTTTTCCATGAATATTTATCGGACTCTTCGTAATTTTCGTGAACGAAGAAATCTGCTACCCATATTTAATTATTTATGTCTACATCCACGTGTTAACTATTTTTTTACGGTTTTATGAATACCTAATAATATAAAAAATACGTCACGATTTTAAATTATCTGATAGTAAACTTGTTGTCTAGTGCGTACTAAATTAAAATGTGTAATTAAGTCAAAGAAGTTTATAGTAACTATAAAATTGTTTCTTCTTTTATATGGACACACTGATTAATATATACGAATGAAATTATTACATGTGTTTGGAAAATTAAAAGTAGAGAGGCATAGTAGAAATGATCAGGAAATTTATGCTCGGCTTTAGCGAACAAATTTAAGTTTTCTATTAACTTCATATTTTGTGCACATGCTTTTGTACTGTTATAAAGAAAGTTTGAACCCATCAGGACAAAATTTTGGTTAAGGTGAGTCCTACGTTCGGTTTTAGTTTACTTTCTAAAGACTCTTGGCTAATAAACGCTTTGTTAATCCCCAATAGAGTTACCAATTTCAAAAAATTGTAAAAAATAATTATCTCACAAAAATATTCATTATATTAGTTTAGAAAAACATTTTCGCAAGAAACATTTTATTGTTCCAAATATACTGCGATGATCAATATAACCTGTGGAATATCAACTAAATAAAACACCAAAATCCACAAAACGTCAAAACGCGTTTCGAAACCCATAGTGTCGTCCTCAGTTAGAGTGGGTTGGGTGTTTGCCTGTTTTAACCTTTTATAGTAAATAATCGCTCATAAAAAACTAGCTAGTGGCCGTTATAACTGAATTTAACTTGATTCGTCTTCATCATCATGAAATGTTGAAAAATATAGGTACTTGTCATCCTAACTAAATTTGAAGTAAAAAACTCTTACAGAAGTTATTCATGTCTATATGAAAACTAAAAAGATGTTGGTCATCCTAATAGAAATATTAATTGACTTGAGAATGCAAAATAGTTGGCCGCCCTGGCGCTGTTGCAATATCAAATGCTCTGTAACTCACGATGAGCTTTGTACCAAGGAACTTTTAAACAGCATCATCTTCTTATTCAAAATTGGTTTGTCCATTTCCCTACAAGTATTGTACATAGACATCCCGTAGTGTAGCAAATTATTAACTGCGTTAGAACGACTGGAGAGCTTTGTTGATAGCGACCAGATGAAGTTTGCACTTTTTTTTAACAACAAAACACCTTCTTCTTCAACTATCTGAGGCTCCAACGTATCGTACTTACATGAATTATGACTGTATTTTATAAACCGTATGTTGGAATTGCGATTTTGTCGAAACGGATTTTGAATTATATTTACGTCATCGTACACGTCAGAACGGCTATAATTAACGGCCCGTAGTGCTTAAATAATGTTTTTGATTTTATAAGAAACGTGTATGAAATGTCCCGTATGAAAACCACTACAAGCTAAGTACCTTCGAGGAAACATATTTTAATCATGTTCTAACTCGCGAATCACGTTAACCCCTACGTCACTACTTTGCAATAATTTATCTTATCACATGCCATAAAATAACAAAATTAAAATTTCCCGCGCATTGCAGACTTAATATATACATATTATTAAGTTCAATCTGTACATTAGTCTATCTAACAGGTGCATCCACAATTTGAATGCAAAAACATTCGCCACAATCGTCATCTAAGTACTTTGAAGCCAAACTAAAACAAGGCGCTTTATAAAAATATACAAAAATTATTCGAATCGAGTGGTAAATGTTATATTTCAATGAGTAAGTGATAAATAATTAACTAAGGTACCATTAAAACTACTGGTAAATATATCTACATCTATGCCATGTGTGGCCTACGATAAAAAATTATAGTGTGAATAGATTAAAGAAAGGTTAGCAACTAAGGGCAGAGGGTAAAGTTATCATTATAACTTCAAAAATTCATTGACAAACCAACTTTACACTGAGCAGAGTTTAATTGATTTGTGTTTATTTTATGGCGCCTTTATTTAACTCTACACTCCGCTAAAGTTTTATTGCTTTCAACATTCGACAAGTTTTTAAATATCACTTTTAGACTACAGCAAGTGAATTTCATTATGTAATTTAACGACAAAAACAATCTTGAAGTTTCAAAGCTACTTCCATTGTAATTCACAACAATCTTGTCTGACCACACTGTGTGGCTTCATTCAAGTGATGAAACAATATTGGTGTAAATTACAACAAAAAGATCTATAAGTGTGCTTTTTATCTCCCAATAATGGATCAGTTTCAACAATTAAAAGCTTTCACCATTTAAGAATTGAAATTGAGACACGAACTAACTGCCTCACTCTTTTATACTTTTATGAACATTAATTTCACTTCAGGCTATTTGTCCATATAAGTAGGCGACTTACTTAGGTATATACTATTATATTATATTTTTATATAATATGTTTGTACATTAAACTTAGAAACCGAAAAAACAATTATTGGAAATGCCTTGGTATACCTACCTAAGTAGTAGGTTCCACAATTAGTTTCGGCTAAGCGCTATCTAATTACCGATAATTATCTAACGATTAGGTACTGTCCGAAATAACTGTAATATCAAAAACCGTGTTTGATTGTTTAGTTTTATGGAATCGTTGTAGTCGGTCAGTCCCATTACTTTTGTGGTTTCAGGAATGTCGTAAACGTACCTACGTGTAAATCGTCGCATATATCTATTTCTATATTATTAAAATCGCGATGAATGTTCATAATTGAATTGAATTAAATTACAGCCGTAAATTTTCCAGTTTTTGCTTAAATAAAAATTATTTAATTACCTAGTAAATGCATACGGGCACGTGCGTGTGTTTGTGTCTGTGTGAAACGTCTTGGTTGACACGTTTGGGATTACGTCCATTATGTTGTCAATTTCAATTTAAACCAATCTGCAGTCGTCAATCAATCAACTGTTTATTGCTCGAGAAAGGTAAGACATTTCACCACTTGCACGACACCTCCGACACAGAAGATTTATAACTTACGTCCCGAAGTGACAAAAATTTCGCGTGTCGTCACACTGCATAAAGAAAATGAACCAACGTATGTACCAATCGTCAAGTTCAAGACGTTTAGACTCGCATGTTAACAATTTTTCAATATTTCTTCAAAAACAAATTAAATTTGAACAAATGGCAAACTAACACCTAAGTACCTCTATGTAAATTAACCTTAAAGTCCACTAACAATACCAGAAACAAATTCATTCAGGTATATGTATACTAGGCTACCAAGTTTTGTTTGGTAATAAAGTTTCAGATCTAATTAAATCGCTTTATAATAAAAATGTGTAAAAAAATATTATAAGGGAAAGGCTACGTTTTAATAGACGTGTCTTCTAATGTAGTTATCGCCTTTGCTAAGATCTAAGGTCTAACTTACTTGAAATAATGCCAATCATTAGCCATAACTTTAAATTGATTTAATAACATATTGCAAATCAAATAGAAAAGGACTTTTAACGTTTGCTAAATACAAGTAACTCAATAACAATATAGAAAAATGATTAACCATATTTAAATTTACTTGATGGAAACTCATGGTAATAACAAAATAAACTCATTGTTTGTTTCCACAATTTATTAAATAAACTTTACAATACTTTAGCGTTACTAACGCTTCATCAGGCGACTATATCAAATAGAAAAACTTCTGATCTTGTTTAATAGTGACTTATTCTTCACTAAAGTAAGTGTCATCATTTTTTCATAATTATCTACTTGAATACAAATTTCTGTACCCCATGGCTTTAAGAGAATAATATAAAAACCAAAAAGCACGGGTAGTAGATTATTTCTAGAGATTACAAGGGTGTAAAAACTAGCCATTACCCTGACTTTTCTCTACAAATTATTTTACACATCCCTTTACAACTTTAACTCCTAAAACACATAATATTCCTTACAATTTCTGTTTTTTTTTACTGTACAGCTTTTTACAATTCAAATTCAAAACGTCTTAATTTTTTTCTTTCTTATTCAGCGGTAATGTAAACCTACTTACTGTCCAATTAATTATAACTTAGCCGAAACTCTTCTCCCGTTTCTATTTGCCAAATGCTCTTTGATACGGTTAATCGTGTAAAAGAAGAATACAACACTTTTCAAGTTAAAACGTTTGCGCCGATGTGCTAGTCATGTATCACTTTGTGAAAAGACCAGAAGAACATATGTAAACCGAGTGTGTGGTCTTGTCTAGATTTCCTTCAACAATGTTAATTTACAAATGATAGACACCTCTTAGGAGGATTAAATATCCGTGAATGAAATCGTTTTGTTACGTTTTCGTTTACATTACCTCATTTGACTTAGTGTCCATCACACGTTGGTTAAAAAAAAAATGACAAGTGTAGATAGGTAATTACACAAAATACTGGCTGGAAACACCCACGTACGATGGTAGAAAATTAATTGTTACAAACATGGATTTATAACTATGTACGTGGCGATTTTTCTGATTAGACGTATATTATATTTTAAGGAAAGGGATGGAATTAGGGAAGTGTTCCTGAGTTAACGAAAACTTTGTATTTAGTTTATTTGTTGTACAATATTTTCGGAGTACCCTGCATTTCCAAATTATGGATTTAATTAATTTCCTGTTGCATTAACACTAGAATTTGCTAATGTCGTGTTAACAACCTCTGTCATTGCCAAAATGCATATGTATTAATAGTTCTAGCTAGCTAACATGCAAATACATAAAACCCTAACATTAAGTTGATTAATAAATTCATTACACTAATTCAAAAATCAATAATAACATTGCTTACGTACTTACTTATTTTATTGACACGAAAATAAATCAATTTTAAATTATATCATACATAAATGTTCATTAATTAATAAGCAAGTTTGAACAGTTGTGTGAGCATAGATTTTCTGCCGGCTATAGTAGTAATAGGTAGAGGCAACGTTTAATTAAATACTGGATCGATATGTGGTATCGCACCAAATAATAATTGTTATTACCAACGCCTTAAGTGCTTCAACTTCGATAAAGTGTTAAACATTCTATAGCTAACTGGAATCGGACGTACTAGAGGCGACGCAAATTACCTGCCTGTGACTGGTATTTCACTAGATTTCCTAAAGCCACTTCTAAATCTGAAAAATATATTAGTACCTATGCTGTGTTCGTTTGCCATTGGATGTAACACTACAAGAGACACCGAAGAGATTCCTTTATGGGTTTACTCTATCATTAAGGAAGTCTTTACAATTCAGACGTGAGCTTGCTCTTCTACAGATTTTAGTTTGATATGTGTACGAGTATAGGCATACGAGAAATTACAATACCTGAATTCTAAACCAATATAGGTAATATCTATTGAAAATTCTACGTTTCTAGCAAGTAAATGTGGAGTTCCTGGCAATCTCAATGGGACTGCCGCAACAAGAGTAAAGAATTTATCAATTTTGTCTTGTCTTGTCTTGAAGCTGAGGATGACTACATGATGTATAATTCAAGATCAAGATGAATAGATCGAGAAATTTTTCTTTTCAAGACTATTCTTAAAATATTGGGTATATCTTGTCTCTTGATTCTTGCTCACTTTATAGATGTGTTATCAACTGTTTTCTTTTTTTTTTTTTGAATAGTTACTTTTACTTTGTCGTGAATAAATTTTTGTTTCTAAAGATTGAAGTTAGACATAATTTGGAAGATCTGGAAGATGGAAAGCCAAAATTATTGAATGCAAATTGATGAGGCTATTTAAATTCTTATAACTGGTCAAATTAATTAAATTTAATTACAAAATTTTGTGGTAAAAATCCACATTAGTTGCTTCGCCATACAATCGCTTCTTCAGAAAGAAAGAAAGATTTTAATTTTATGTGCATTTAAAATACAGTCAAATGTTGATAAACCCACACGTCAAACCAGATTGGTTAGCAATTACACCAACTTTGACAAATACGTGTAACTTTACTTGATAACTCTAACTCTCGAACTTCTATTACTCGAATATCTTGATATAACTCGAAGGTAATATTTGGCGCCAGGTTTGATAAGTCGAAATTTGTGAGGGATCCTTTAATAATGTACGAATTTAACGCCTCTTGGAAAGTAGTGCACTGTTACGTCACATTGTGCTTCGAATTTTCAAAGTTCAATTATACTAGTGTTTGAGATACTTGAAATATTTAAGGTAGAAATAAAGATTTATCGAGGGAAAGCTTGAAATAAATCAAGAGAATATCACGATAAATATACACAAAAATAATACGAAAGGATAATATTCCATTTTTCATTATTTTGAAAATATGGTATTGTTTTTCTTTGGACCGTCCTTAATCTCAATCTTCTTCTTTTTCTAAATTTAAAAAGTCGCCGGAGCACTGTAAGAAGCAACATTTATTTAAATTAAATTTTGAAGTCTGAAATAAATGTTAATAATTATTTTTTGAAAGAGTCAAGTGAGACTACCAATGATTTCAATTCTTTTAAATTAAGCACTGTAAAGAAAACTCAAATACTCTGAACCAAGAAGCTATGTTAGTATGATAAATCAATCATGTTAGGATTAAGAAAGTCGTTATCAAAATTTACAATTTATTTCGAAACATCTAAAAGTGTGGAGAAAACCGAAAAATGACGAGAAACTCGGAAGTGATTAGAAACGATTAGATTGTAGAACATGGCAGCAAGTAGATGGCAATTACTGTTTGTGGTGTATGATTAAATTTCGAAATTTCCGTATAATAGCGAAGATACAAAGTATTAATTATAAGTTTTAGAAGACATGCCTATACCGTATGATAATTAACACGACGAACCGGACGTTTTCTTCTCTCGCGATGGCAGTCGATGTCAATCTTATACTCGTACATTCTGTGAGATAAAGTAGCAAAACACAAACAACTACAAAGCGGCCGCCTGTCTTAAATTGCTTACTTTGATTGACCGTGCTTTTTCTATGTAATTACCCGTACAAACATTTGCCTCCTGATTGAATCCATTACTTTTCGTGGCAGCTGGCTGATGAGGTACTGAATTACAGCGATTTAACTCGGAACACAAAGACTGCTCAGGTTCTTCGAATATTTTTTACAATGTATCTTCTCTCTGGCTTTTTGTTATCGATCTCTAGTTATAATATATGCGTTAAAATTATTATAATAGCTTAGAAGCGTGAAATTCATAGGCTTAGTCTAGGCCCTGCTGAGATAAATAGTAAAGAACAATTGGATAAAAGGAAATACGGTTATCAACATAGATATTCTTATAAAGGGATTGTCAATAACATCTCAATTTATTTATTCATCAATACATACGCCTAGTTTGTTTAGAAAAATAATTAAAATGAGTAAAAAATTAATTTTTAAAAATTTTCACAATGGAAACCACAATTTCTACTAAAACTTTGAGATTCTTTTACAGGGTGTTACTTGAAAACATTTATATGAAACTTTAAAAAATTCTGTCTCAAATTTCTAGAATTATTCAAGTCTATAAGTGGCATGTACTACACGATTGTTGATTTTAAATTCCTTTTTTAAATAGATATTATATTTTCGGAATTTCTAAAACTATGCCCCAGTTATATGGTTCCTTCCTACAATTATTTTTTTTATCTTAACTAGAATTTTGATTGATTTTCCAGGATAGTCCAAACTTTATCGGACCTTTCGAAAATAATTCATCAGATTATAAATTAAATAATAGCTCCAATCTCGCTAACCACGGTACACCTAATAACCCACGCCTTATCGATCTCAAAACAATTATATAAAAATGTTTGACCGTTTACTCAATTTGTTTTAAATTAATTATTACCCTGTTCCAATTTAATCGAAATCTAATTCAGATCTTGATAATGATAGACATGCAACTTCCTTGCTCTTGGTGTGGTGACCTTTTGTTTTTGCAATTTATTTCTCAACGATCTGATTACAATCTCTGACAATAAATTTGTTTTTGTATGGATATGATACTTCGATTGTTACGTAACCTACTGATTGTTAATAATAAGCTATCAACCCTGAATCTTTTTTGATTCATGGCCTCTATTATCATTCGATAGACATTTGACGAGTGAGAGTCACTGAAAGTTTCAAATTTTAAATTAGCTGTAGAAAGTAAAACACTTGACGCTGTCCATAAAAATAACTATGATTTTTAAAGCGTATTACTAGAGTTTACCACCCTACTTCTTCTCATAATTTTGTTGCTCTCAGGTTTCAGAATCTCTCACTGCACTTTGCTCCTTTTATTACGTATTCCTGCTCACTGAATCTGAAAGAGCCTTAACATATGAAAAGCTTTTATGCACTTACAACAGGAAATAATTATTTCTTTCTTTATTATCCGTCTATATTAATTTTTTCAATTAAATAACAGGAGAACATTTTGTCACTTATAAATTAAATACGTTATATGTCTAACAGTAGACAATATTATGTATCATTAGATACTAATTAACTTTTTATTCTCTTTGTTGTATTATTATTTTCCGTTTATGTAACTGCTGCTTAAATTGGTCAATTATTCAGTAACCTTTGAAGTGAAAACTGAACCAAATTTAATTATTTGCTTATTTAAATCGAACATATCCGTTAACAATGTTTGTGGTTATAAAGGCACATCTAGTATCTAGCACAATTACAATAATTACTTGTATACGTCTATAAAAAACCATTTTAACAAAACTTATAAACAACATTTTAAGTGTACGTGGATACGATACAGTTAACAACGCAATAGTTTCATAACACGGTGTCTGTCTGTCCGATTGATTACGTACGTGGTGGCTGTCCAACTAATCGTGAGTATATAAACATATATACATACATACGCGATTCGCACATTTACAACAATAATTATTATTATCAAACAACAATTATAGCCCCGCTAATTACGAACCTTACTTAATTTAGCAGGTGTTGTGTGAGTCACAATGTGCGACTTCTGTCACAACAATAAAATCAGTTACTGCTACTTTGTAACAGTATTAACAAGCGTAATATACGTTGCAAGATTAATTGGCGAAAAAAATTTTATGTATAAATTTTTATTCTCTCTTTATGCAAGAAATATTTCTTGAAATTTTATAAGACAGGTAGCAACAGACACATAAAAGGATTTTGTAGAACTTTTAAGTCTATAAAACAATTTGAAGCTTAAACTGAGTCTAACTATCCCATTAAAGTAGTTCAATCATAATATTAGAAAAAAAATATTCAATACATAATGGTGTTTAATTAAATTTAATCAGGATACATAGGAAGAAAACATCTTATAGTAATTTAAATCGTCTTCGATGATTCGTGGACAGCTGTCTGAGGTCCGCTAATCTCGTCGTATGAATTATCATAAATGCACATCGAAAAGTATTTCTGCCTTGTGAATATTTGTTAATGTTATAATCAGCTGATGTTGCGATTTATTAGCTCGATGCAGCATGACCTTCTTCAACTGAGATTTATCTGGCAATTATGATAATCGTGAACGAGAAATTAGAATAAATCTTGGCGCTATCTCGGATTCTAACCCTTTCGGGTAATCTTTCGTGCAATGCGGTGGGTGGCAGTCGCAGGCCTTAAGCGACACCAGCGCGCAGACAAAGAGGTAGGCGTATTAATGCCGAAAGATATTCAACGACAGGGCATTCTTATGGTAATGGATAAGGAGCACGACCGAACGACAGACGAGTGCAGTGTACACGCGGTGATTCTGACACAGACCAACTGCAACCATCCATGAAAACCATCACTAATATCTGCAACAGTAACTGCAACCACTTTCTTTGAGTTCCCGGAATTTTACAAGTATAGGAAGTCAAGTCGAAATGTAAAAGATACAATAAAAGAAAGCAAACAGTGTATTTGAACTTAATGGACATGGTAGAGACCTCTTCCTCTCGTGTTGAGTTCACAGAAGAGACTGCCGGCTTACGGCAACTCCAAAGGTGTCACCATTATCAATTTTCTGGCGCAATATTCATTTCCCAAAGGAAACTTTTTATTTTAGTTGCTATTTTATTTAAGTTTAAAATTTCTTACTAAGTTGCAGCGTAAATAGAATATGCATTTTGGTGAAGAAAAATTTGCTTATAAAATAAACCTTTAACAAAAAATTGTAGCTCTCGTGACACCCCTCAATCTGTGAAATTTGTCAAAGTTAGTAGAAAAAGAGCGCAAATATTTTAAACTTTAAATTTTATATAATTGATTGATTCTACCTTTACTTGGTGGAAATTCATTGTTAAATATATAAATAAGATACTTGTAATTTCCACTGAATTTTATTATGTACTTAACATATGTTTCGCTACTTTGTAGCTTCTTCAGAAGTTGTACAAGTATTGTAAACTTCTGAAGAAGCTACAAAGTAGCGAAACATATGTTAAGTACATAATAAAATTCAGTGGAAATTACAAGAATGTCTTATTTATATATTTTAAATTTTATAATAAACACTCCCAAGTAAAGATGCAAAAGTTATTAAAATTGATAGTCATGTGGCAAAGAATTTGTCTCCCTTCGAGAGTCCACAGAAGAAACTTTTTCTCAAGTTGCTGTTGTTAACGCTGTCTATGGTAATCTTGACCCTTCCATTGTCACAAAAGTCAACTAATACTCGTAGGAATTCAATGGCAGGTTGTATGATATGATTTCCCTTCAACTTCCTGATAATGATGGTGGTTGCAGTTGGGCATGGTCGAAGGTTGTGTCTTGTTCTTCATCTTCGCGAAACAGCATCTGAAGTAGGTCGGATGTGTCGTAAAATCATCGCGAAAACCAGCTACCGACCTAATACGGAATAAATAAAGAACGATCATATCAGATCGCGAACGTTTCTGTCTCGTCTCTCCGTAAGACGTTACCAGCGGGAGCACGCTGAGATTGCAATACTTTCAGGCTAATGCCACAGAAATACGGAAGCAAAACAGCCCACTAGTAACTTCGCAAAATGGAAAAAGGTGAAAATTGGTCGGTCAGTATATTAGAGTACCCATAAGCCATACCTATACGTCAAAATCCAAATAGATTATGTATTTAGTACAACAAAAATTACAACTAGTTTGGTGACAGATGAGCCGTTATATTGATTAGGATAGCTACTATGAGAATAAACAATATTTTTTGAAAAATTGTTTGTGTAGCGCTGATAATCTCACTTTAGTACCGCATTTAGCTGTTGTGTTACTTTAGAAACAAATTGAGCCATCAACTTAACAGAAATGATGTCAGTTATTTATTAGCGGTAACGCTGTAATTCCTCATCGTTATTAATTAAATTTAAGCCCCATCAAACGTGCAATAAATATATTAATATATGACCATAACTGTACATGGCTATGTTTCTTTTTTTAAGGTCACATTTCGTTTTTAAACTAGCTGCTATTTTCCTAATTACTGGACATTATTCTTACTCTTTTTGTTAAGTTTATTTATTAGAAAATGACAGATTGTCCTACATCCCTTGTGTGTTTTAAAAATGCCCATTCGGACTCTAATTACTTTATAAATGTACAGAAATGTCTTGCTAGTTTTGCTTTTTGGATACAAGGAGATATTTGTATTGAAAATACAAAAGCAGGTACAAAGAAAATTTCATAACTCCTGAAAAAGCAAGAGACCATGGAATCCTTTTCCTAATGGGAAGACTGGTTGGGAAAAAAGAAGAGTACCTACTTCTGAGGATGCAATAACAAGTGAAATGGTCTTGTAGAAAGGTCAATAAATTTCTCGAGTCCTTCCAAATGTTAGTTTTATACGTAATGAAGAATCATAGAAAGCCTCTGGCCAAAAGTTCACAATTATGATAACTAAGACTACTCTTCAGTTTAGCATCAAGCTGTTCTTGTTTACGTCTAAATACCGCAATTATTCTTTCTTTTTTCTTTTTAAATAACTGTTACTCTGCAAAGTCACACTAGTCTTGAGGCTCTATGAATATACAAAACTACATAAACACCTTTACCAGGGGACATTTGCTAGATAATCTCTCCCAATTTTTATTTTTCTCGCTGTTGTTACTCGCTGCACGTGCAAAGTATCTCATTTATTTATTTTCCCCTGACACAATGACGTCGAACTGTTAAAGTTGTGTAAAGTGCACGCTGCCGTTATTTATGATTTCCTTCGAATTATGTTATTTTTGATAAAGTGTAGTCGCACGGCACTTTTCCACAGAGAAGATAAATAGAAGAGGTGAGAAATGCCACCTGTAGCGAATATGAAAAGAGTGCCAACTGCGAGTATAAGAGAAAGAGATTGTGCCATGATTTACATTTCGCTATTGCGATTGCGATTCCAAAGATTATATCTCTTTGATGCCGGATTAACAGGAATCTCTTAAATACTGACCGCTAGGCAAGAGAAAGGATGATACTTATATAGCAGCATCCACTGCCCGAGGTCCGCCATATAAATAAATGCATACGTACAAACGTTGGCACATATTTACAACAAAAGGAGACCTCGTTAAGAGTCATACAACAAATATCGCATTTCTTTTAATAACAAGAAACACTAGAATTGAACTTCATACTTCAATTCCGAACCATTTTCTATTCCAATTGGTCTAACAATTTTCAATAAGAAAGGCTCAGTGAAATGAGAGATGACATGGAAAAGAGCGTCAATGGGACGTTTTTCGATTCCACAGAGCGTCAAAATTTAACAGAAACCCTTCATAGGAACAACCTTTGTGTTAATCTTAGATAATAATCAATGTATAGGAACATGTTTGCATATTAGAATGATTTTTCTTCCTTCTGCTTTTAATGCATATCTATAATTAAAGTATAGCTAAGCATACTTGGTTATATAACCCACCTATTTGAAGAAGCATTAAATTAAATTTAAATAATTAATTTAATTACCAGTCGGGTTACTTGTACTACTTTATTATATAAATTTATTTTATATCTTATTAAAATAAAATATCAAACAAATCTGACTGGGAAAGCCTACACGGAAAAAAGAGTATATTTAATGTGAATAAAATACACTTCATTCAAGAAAATCTTTGTTTCATATATACGCAAATAAATATTTTCTTGAATAAAGAGTTTAAAAGTTTTAATGGTAATCAAATGCTGCGTTTCATTTAAAAATATATACTTTCAGTTAAATACAGCAATGTTTGAAACGAAAAAAGAGTTTACTTACGAAAACCATAATATTTCTTCGTTAGAATAATGTATTCCTTTAAACAGAATATTTATCTACTGATTTCAACAATTTCGTTTTCTTAAAGTAAGATTTGCGGGCTTGGAAAAAAAAATTATTTTTCTTCAACACAAGAAACGGATGTTTCCATTTAAGATGGTACTTTTTCATAATAAACACGATTAATATTTGAGTTTAAAGCGGTATATTTTTGTATTAAACATGAAACATTTTCATACTAAAATAACAAAAATTTGTTTGAAAATTTAATTTTTTCTTAATTTTTTATTTTTAAAAATAAAGAAATTTTACAAATCAATGGAATGGTATACAAATAAGATGTGATTATTGTAACATATCTTTATTGAACATAAAATAATAAAAAGGACAACGATATACACATGAACAATAGTATGAAAGGAACTAAAAGAAATTGTTTAAGACATTTTAGTGTTACGTATGATTCACCAGTAGGGAGTGTATGCATCATGACTGGAAAATGCGTCTTTTTATTTTTATCCATGATGAGAACTTTACTTCCATTTACTGATTCGACCTTATATAAGCTCTTTAATGTAACGTAGTGATTGCTCAAGTTTGCCATTTTGATAAGAAGTTGTTTAGTCCAAATGATTCCAGTAGCTGTAATATAAATTATTGTTTTTAATTTAAAATCAAAACTAGAACTCTTGGTTTATCGATCAAACGATTGTTATCATAAAACAATCGACTTGCTAAAAGAGTAAATTTTCTATCATAGATAACCTTTTCTATACATATACAATCCACAATAAACGATTTTCAAATAGCAGTAGGTAGTAGCCATTTTTTCTTTATCGAGAGAAAACGCGCTTACAAATTTTGCTAAACTGTAGATACCTACTGCTATTTAAAAAACAGTTTTATTTTACTACTACTTCGTTGAGGATTCGTTGTGGATAAAATTGATTTGTAGATATTTATGTACCTATATACAGCAGATAACGTGATACAGAATGAATTAAAAACTTAATTCTAATATTGCGACTCCATTACATATTTACCATGCAAAATTTTGCATTTTTTCATGCTTCTATTTTAAATATAATTAATAAATAAATTCGTAAAAATTAAGTATTTTAATGGGTACTTACTTGCAAATGCTTCTCCAAATTCTCCTAAGCCAATTTTATTTAAAAATTCTTCCATTTTATTATAAAAATATACCCCTGCTTTTTCAGAAAATTTTATTGTGCACCAACAACTCACTTTACACTGATAGTTCATTAACGTATGACGCAATATATTGAAAATCGAAACGGGAGACAAAAATGGAGCTCATCAAAGCGTCACATATTTGTACTAAACAAAATATTCTTTAAAATGAAATGATAATGCTTTATCGAAAGCAGAACTGTTTTGTTTCGAAGAAGTGCTTTATCCAATCCAGTTTTCGGCTACTTAAATAGAATTAATATTTATTTGTTTCAAAACAGAAATGTCTTAAAATTAAGAAATTACTTTTTGTTTAAACCATTCAAAAAGTTGTAGCAAAAGAAACATTTTCATTCCAAGTAGTTCCTTGACTTGTTTTAAGAACAGTTAGTCTTCGATCGAAACCTGTATAAATTTGTTTCAAAACAAAAATTCTTTCTTTAAATCAATTCCAGTAAGTAAATAAAAGTGTTGAAGGAAATATTCTTGTTTTCTTAACACAAAGCAAAATACTAAAAAGAAGTATTTATTTATTTAAAATGAGTAAATATCTTCAAAGCAATATATTTTCTTGTTTTAAAATAGTTTTTTTTTCTGTGTAAATAATGGTATGATTTTCTTAATTGAGAAATTTTAATCCATTCATTAATCTGGCGAATTATAACGTTCTAAAAGGCAATTGATCAAAATTTTCCTCGTTCCATAGCAGAGAGCTATTAAAAAAACTGGGTCTAATAATTAATGGCGTTTATAATCTCACTAAAAAAATCGCATTAATACGAATGTGTTGGTAAAAAATTAACAATCTTAATCTAATTTATGGTGGGCGAGTTGTTAATAAAAGTCGCGAGCCGTTAAAGCATCCGCAACATATTTATGAATAATTACCATAAAATTGAGGCCTGTTTTCTTACATTTTAAACGGCCGCGCCAATCCACTTTCCGTACTCGAGTGCCATTTTAACTAACTATAAAAGCAATCACGGCCACTTATGCAAATTAATTGCCCAAAAGAGATGTATAGCGTGAATCGTAACCACCTGTTTGAGACTAGAAATCGGTGTAACGTAAACACGCAAAAAACAATACTTGAGCTCGATTTGGGTCGTGGGGAAGTTTGCATGGTTTTCTAACAAATAAAGTCTTCTTATTGAGTGGGTTGCATCTCAACACTAACTAGGTATAGCTTATGTTAATGATTTAATTGTTTGTTTGTTTGTGTGGTCCTTTAACCAGCCTTTATGATACTCGAACTTGGTTGAAATAACGCCCATAAGAAATTTCGAGAGTTAGCAAGGACTTGATCAAAAAAAAAGAAAAACAAATCGCCATTGATAAAAATTTTCTGTGGGCGTGTGATTGTTTTCTTTTTGTTTAAAGACGAACTAAAGTAGTCGTCGTTATTTATTAATTCTTTTATTACTGCCTTGATGACCAAAGTGATATTTTGGTTTCTGAACCATCTTGTTTAGATACGACACAAAACTAAATATTTTAGAACCAGACTGCTAAATATCTGATTTCTAACGATTTTCCACGCCCTAAAATATACTTAATAAAAATTCGTCCCCATTTCAGTAGAAGCATTCCTTATAAAAGCACAAAAAAATATATTTTACAATGCAGGTATGCGAAGAAGAACAATTTCCTTGAAGGACCCGTTTTCCCAAATATGAAAATTTGGTTGATAGTGGCACGTACTTAAGAACTTCACTAAAATTGAAGAAACTGGATTTTCAGTTCAGCACCAGCGTAGAGGTACCTACATCGACAACGAGAAATTCCTGAAGATGTCCCTTGTAATAGGATACGAAACGTCGGATACTTTTGTCGCCTCCATACGCGGTTAGAATCCAAAAATCCTGTTGCTTCAGGCAATAGCCGCGTAAAAGCCTAAATCATCTTCTTGACTTAAACTGTTTTAAACATCGTTTTAGATTTTTTAAATTTTATTATGGTATACATTATAAAAAAAAAAAAAACTTTTGGGTATTTCATTCCCACCAATATTGGTGGGCGGGCTGTCCCCCCCCCCCGGCCTACACTCTTGTGCAAAGTCGGGGGGGTAGGGCGGAAGGCCCTCTTCAGCCTCCTTGAGGAATCGTGGGAATGGGTGGGTGGTGGTGTAGGGGAGAAAGATGATACGGACGAAATGAAGACAGAAGAGAAGTGAAATATTATCTGTGGTATATTACTACTCCAGCATTTGCCTAAATGGTCCAAGGAAAGCACAGAAAAACTTGGACCAGAGTAGTCGGCCCCGGAATCGAACCGGTGACCTCCCGAATGCTAAGCAATGATCTAGACCACTAGACCATGCCGCTCGGTATACATTATAAGCTATATATAAAGGAACTTGAAGCTTACCAACTTTTTGTATTTGTAGATAATGTAAAAGGGTCAGTGGTATTTTATATTTTAAATACTTAAAAAAAAATAAGTTGGAAATTGGAGAAAATCCACAATAATTCATAAATTTCTAGAGTGATTCTTAACAATTTGTTTTTAGGGAATTATTTCACGTCTAAACAGAAATAAAATACTAACGAAAATAGTTTAGTTCTCCTTTAGAATAATGAAACCAAAAAATAAACGAATATATATGGTACTAGCATTAAAAAAAATCATTTTTTAATTGTTAAAGACAGCAGAGGTTTATAGAACTATAAAACAAATTTTGTTTTCTAGCTTTATCCTTGACAAAATCTCGAATGAGACGAGCTGATCAATATTCATATAAGTAGGTATCAAAGTTGAAGAAATCAAAGGTCTTCAGCCCTCCTTAACTCCCTGTCTTAATTAGGCCCTAATTAAATATAACTGCATTAGAAGGTTTTTGAATTTTGCTACAATAAACTTTAAAAAACAGAATAAGTATTAAGAATAATCAGTGATTCTAACAGGTATCTATTAAAATATTTTCTGTGTAGGTAATTTAACTAAAAGCACACTTTAATAACAAAAGCTAATTTAAAACGTACCTACAATTTCTTCACACTACAAGAAACCACTCCAATACCTAATTTGTTCTTCGGAGTGAAACAGTGAATAATTATAACTTTAAAATGGATTTGCAACAGACAAATAATAATGGTACAGTACGGTTGGTGTAATGGTTTAATAAATACACGTTTGACTTATTAGTTTGTTGGTAAGCTATTATTACGGAGGTATTTTTCTGTCGTTTTTCTAGTGTAGTAGTATAATGCTTGATGATATTCAATTATTTATCTTTCTACTACGTTTCGTCTACTTAATAACAAAAAACCCGCGTGAAGTTGCCTTCGTTCAGGGACAAGAATCAAGTTATAAATCTGCGCCAAAACTTTCTACAAAGTCGTCATTATCATCGTTATTATCATCATTATCAGCACTCGCCATGCCGTCATCAGAACGTAGCCTACCAACCAGACCTTTTTCGTAAGTTCATTACCAAGATATGCCAGATAGCAGTTTGGACCCAATTACCAAGTATTGTATGAGCGCTTTCTAAGGAAATTACGTTGGAACATTTATTCTATTTGTGTTCTTACTAGGAGCATGAATTGCAAATAATTACTGCAAGAATAGATCTCGTTTTCAAACAGCAACGGTTGCAACCGGCACTGTAACACAAAACTAATCTAATTCGTTAAGCCTTGGGGCAAATTTTAAAATCTGCTGTTCAGGAACATACGCTTAGGTATATGTGTCGTCATAATAACAGATTTTTTTCGCAGCTGGAAATTTAAAAACTAATTTACCAAATCGTCCCATGAATTTCATATTTAGATACTGTAACGCATTGATGACCAAAGCTTTTTAATTAATTTGTAACATTTTCTATTATTCATCTCATATTTATTTAAGATCTATAATGATTTCTGGTTATTTGGTTGAAGAAAAAGAAATATTTTAATTTCAATAATAAAACACAAAAGTTTCAAGAAATATATTGTAATGTTGACACAACTATTGTTTCGCTGTACTACAGCTTCTTCAGGTGAAGATTTGAAGAAAAAGAAATATTATAAATTGCCGTTGTGATATCTGCGGTATTTAATGAAAAATTTTAGCATAGGTAAAATTTCAGATGACACTTTCGTGCTTGTTACGTAGACACTTGGTAATTTATTCAACTGTTCCCATTGTGCAAACATAATCCAGTCTTAAACGCGCAGCATTTTAATTTAACGGTAGTTCAGTCTCGGAACGAAAAAATATCCCGAGCCATCTCTTGAATGCTTATTAAAGTATTAAAAGGCGGCGAAGTCAGAGAAACATTTCATTATTCCTTCCTTCTGTTATCAAGTGTCTCCTTGACACTCCGTGTTTCCATTATGTACATAAAACTTTATTATTATAATCGTTCGTATATAACTGTTTATACGTTTGCCTAATAATGGCTAATAATAGAGAATCACAGTCGCAATTATTAATGACCAACAAACAGCCAAGTGACCAACCAATTATGTACATCATGCACGTGCATGATGTCTTCTCTAAATGCTGTCAGAATTCTTTATTTCATAATGTGCATACACAGCATGATTCTACGGTGAAGATTATTTATCCTTTTTGGCTTGAAGAATTTGTGTACAAAATACATTGAGAACATTTTTTGAATAAAGCGAGTGTAGTAGGTAGATTAAGCTTAATCCAATTTAGGTATAAATATGTATACTTGAATGAATAAAAAATTCTTTTTAGTAATAAATTGATAAATATTCTTCTGGATGTGTAAACTAAATGAATTCTTTTGTACGACTTTATGGTTCGTTAGTTATGTTAAAATCTTTTCATATACTATATGTACAAAATGTTTTTTTTTTTTAATTAGAGGTAGGAATTATTTAAACCAGGTTCAATATTTTCCTTTCTTTTTTTCAATTTCTTACAGGGAGTAAGCACGTAATGTCTAGATAATATTATTCACAAAAATTATTTAATGTGTTAACTGTATCTACCAGAAAATGTTGTTACTGTAGGTAGGCATTTCTGTTCCACTTGTGACCTTTTCAAGCGCTAAAAATTGGAATAATATGTGTGAGAAAGGTCACCATTATATTATAGGACTGATAATAATCTTTTGGCAATTGCCCATTTCGTATTTCGGACTTGTCTGTTCTTCCCCGTTAGCGGGATTGAACGAGTCGGACCAGAAAGATGAACGGTCAGATAGTTTGATTCCATTCAATTAGTTCAGTTAGTTCTTGCCCGATATTCAAAATTTATCGTAATTTACATGATTTGGCATTAGATATGCGAGATCATAAATTAAGGAATTTTTACGTTCCAGATTTCGGCAATGCGAAGTGAATCTCTAACTTCTTGGGTCGCTTTCGCCATAAACAAGATTGATTTATGATAACATCGATCTCGTATTCTCGTTCGCGGTGATCTCTACAATTTTGCCGGTAATGCAATAAATCATCTGACATTTACAATTAAGGCACCTTTTTTAGAGCAAATATAACACATTCGAACGAATATCAACTCCATAATAATACATGACTGATACAGTTTACAAGGACATACTGCAGATACCTAATACTCATATATCAGTTCAGTTCAAGTTCAGGCGAATAACTAACGGGTATAGTTTGTTTTTTAATTCCATTATTTATTGTAGGTGTCATAAATTTGTGTGCATTAATTTTTTACGAGCAGGCTAAAAATAAAACCATTACTTACCATATTTGATATATAAGCACTTAATTATATATTTATAAGTCAAAATAGCACATGTTTACAATTTAAATTGGTTATGATTTTGATAGGGTAGGATTTGGACTGTTCCATATTTTTTTATATTTAAGGAGCACTTTTTTGCCCAGCCCCTTCCAAAACAAAAACATTTTTATATAGACTGGTATCTTTTAAAAATCCTGAAATGTTTCTATAAATTTTTGGATTATGCCCTAAGATTTCCTCTCGGTGATTGTATAGATTACCTCTTATTATTTGAAGACCCAGTCCCAAGCATTCATGGAGAATGTATCCATAATGTTATTTATTACCATTTTCTCCTTGTATTTTAGATTGCAGTATGAAACTTTCTTTTCATTTTTGAAGAAGGAATCTAATCATTTATCGCCCCATTTCGTATTAGTAATATGTTTTCTTTTGACCTCTGATTTTGTTAGTGGAACTTGTTTTTGTTGTCCATTATATTATCTGTAGCACCTTTGGTTACTAATTTGTCTATTGATCATTTACGTGTATGCCAAAGCATATTCTTGTATTTGTACGGGTTTTATTGTTTTAAAGCCTCATCTGACTCGCTCGGTTACCAAAGAGGTCAAAGATGGAACAACTGAAGAATAACAGCCAACGGCTTCGACCGTACGTCAGTTGATCGAATCAGTCCGGCTGCTGCAGTGGTCTGAGTAAAGTCGGTTCGTCAGAGTCTTTCCTTTTGTGTACTATCAATCAAATAAATCTAGAGATCCATTATAACGACCGCGCATTTATCACTTTTCTGAGCAAGTTCCGCTTGCGATGGTCACTTGGCCAATTTCAACATCGTCCACCTCATTATTTAGTTTATTTCACGAGTAAATAAACAAATCCAAATTATTTTTGAAATTACCACCATCTATTGTTATTTTTCCCAGAACTCACATGCGGCTAGGTAACTTATTTCAACTTTTAATCATTCAATAATAAAATAGCTAAGCTAACATCCTATACATAAGAAGTTACAATATCTACACATGTAGGCGTAGTATCTCTATCAATACGGAATTTTATGCTACAGAAATACTGACCAAAATCTTATTAAGTTACTGTAATTATTCTAAATGTCGAAGTCATTGACATTTCACTGAATCTTCATATAGGTAGTCGAAAGTCTATGAAAGTTTTAATTTCTTAATTCACAGGAATAGCTCGGATTTTGATCAATCTTTTTTAAAATGCGTGTTTTTTAATATAATTCAAAATCAGAAACATTTCAAATTCAGCAAACATTTTTTTGTATTGTCTAAATAATAAAAACTGAATTAAATAAACATTAGGAACGAATTATTTTTATACGTACCATTACGTTGTGTGCTGGATGTTGCTATTATTGTTTAAACAGTATAGGTAAATACCTACTGCGCGAGACACCGTCGCTTCTAAATTTTCAATAAAAACAATTGACATTTTCGTAGATATTGCGAAAAAAAATTTTACAAATAATTTTTCCCGTAAATGCAGTTGTTATTGTTTAAACAATATAAAAGTCGATTTCCTGAAATTAAATTTGGATATTTCTGATTTTCAATAATATTTAAAAAACACGTATTAAAAAAGGTCAAAATCAGAGCTGTTGCTGCGAATTAAGAAGTTTGGTCGATGTTTAGGTTCCATTGACTCGACTAATATCTCAATTAAATAAGAAAAAAATATTTGTATCGTAACTTTTGTACGTTTGTTTAACCGGACTTACAAACTGATTCATAATATAATGAATAATAAATGTCTATTTGAGTTTTAACCCTACATACCCTTAAAATAACGCCTTTTCTATACGTATAAGCGAAACCCAGAAGCATGTTTGGAAGTATAAACGAGGTTAATATTTCTATCATATCCTAGAACCGTCCGTTGTAATTTATGGTCTGCTGTATTTTTTGACATACCTACATGAATGAGATGTGTAAGTATATATAACTAACCGTAATGTTGACAGGACATATTTAAATACGACCCTGCCTTAATCGGCTACTGACCAATACCCTGCCATTAATATAACATAAAGTATATAGATAGATATGTATGCATAGCATTCGTTGGTTTTAAATATTATTTTATTATTATTAGGAGGAGGATGTAAATATCTGTTACATCCTATTTCTGACTTATTTGCCGAAGAGAAGCGTTCCAATTTATTATACGCAATTAGTAATTATAATTTACGAGGATTTTCATTATACTCATAAATAATAGTTTCTAAGTTAGGTTGCAGACCTTATAAGTTGCACTTATTGAATCTCCATTATCAAAACATCATTAATAATAAAGTCTCACCAGTGGATGGTTGGTTTTTTTATTATTTGTTGCTTATGGTATTTGCGAGCAAGTACTAGTACTTTCTCTCCTTGACGGTAGGAACAATTAAAAAATAAATAAAGAACTTTTCCCTTCACGGTAATGAATAAATAATCAGTGTATGGGTATGTCCTGTTGTAATTTTGCCTTTCGCTGTCTCATTTTCGAAATGTCCGACGAATGTCTCGTACGTATGTTCACCTAGGCTCACATTAATCAATATTAATGATCGTTCCAGTTCGTGTGGCTTTTTTCCGGAAAGAATGCCGTCTTCTCGTAGCTACTGATACCCAGCTACCCTTGTACAGTCATTTAACAGGCATTAGTATAGTGCACGTTTTCTATGTAACCGTACATGTTATTCGATCACCGGATAAAACTCCGAGCAAAGATTGTAGTATCACGAAAGTTCATGTATCATGGAAGACTCTTACGACAAACAAACGAACATGTAGGAACATTATAAGCGAATTTTGTCGGAATTATTTATCTATTTCGTTTCATTCACTCTAAATACGTCTCTTATACATACAAGAAATTGCGAAATATTAAAGGCATCAATCGCAAAATGCTGTAGAACTAGGTATACATCCACCTCGTGCTTCTATTGGTAATTATAGTAGGTAGGTAAATAATTTTAAAATTTTAAAAAGGCTACTGTCTAGGTTTTTAAGGTGATGGCTTAGACAATAAAACTGCCACAAAGAAATCACTGAGGTTGTGTATTATGAGATCATTAAAACGAAAAACCGTTTTGAATTCTGTTAATCGTTTGTGCCTCTAAAACTCAGAAAATTTGAAAGCTTTTACAGGGCTGTCAGATAAGTAATAAACGGTTGCAAATCTTAGGGGCAGTTAACATAATTACCTGTGAAGTACTTGAGAGGGTCCCAAAGTATATTTCATACTGCTAGGTGATTAGGGTGGTCTTATTCAAGATTTTTTTTTCTATTTTATTGACAAAATTTCTTTTGTATTTTTTTTTATTTGGCATCAAAAAATACCAACCAAAATATTCACTTAAAATGATTTATATTACAGAACAACGTTTGCCGGCTCAGCTAGTATATGTATATATACCTTACTCATCCGTAATGATATTTCCCAACTCCTTTGCTTAAATGTTAAATATTTTATTAAAAATTAAAATAAACTTGAAATTTCGCAATACATTAATAAACGCTGTAGTTGAACAGACTGATCTTGGTGAGAATATCAAGGAATTGCTAAACTTCCTTGGACGCATGGTTGGTAGAAATAATTATTTATTTTTGTAATATTGAAGAAATCGCAGATATGCCTAAAACCTATAATCAGCAAACACGCCTTTTACCAAGTCTCATTTGATTAATTTTAATGCATTTACAGGTCTCGATCTTCAGCCGCGCACTTCGATACATATCGTTAGCAATAATACAGAGTTGAAGTACTTACACATAGAATAATAAGTACCTGGGAACAGATCACAAGCCGCAATATATTGTACGTACCTAACCCATCAGTTTAGCGTTCAGATTTTCGAGAAACTTCTTCAGTATCCATCCATCCAGTTATAAAAAAGAAAACATAAATTAATGAGGAAGGAATTATATATTTTATTAGTTAGAGTTATAATAGATAAACATCTGCGTTCGAATGGTCCATATAATGGCTGTGCGGATCTTCAGATGTCCGAAGTTAGCTGTTATAATTTACAGAAATTGCCGTACATTAGCACCGATAGTTAGTGGGGAAAGCGACCGGTTAATAAATATGCACCTGCCACACACCATTTCCTAAGCGTTAAAAAAAACATGCTCGAGTGACTCGGATAATCATCGGTTGCGCCGTCGCTCGCTGCATTACCAACGCTTGTTCTTATAAATGCACGAAACGGCCGCGATTCTTGGTTCTTGGAGAGAGAGAAAATAACATTGTTGTTGTGGTTGATGATAGTGTTGTTTTTGAATACAAACACTGTTACACTGTACAAGTCTCTTCATATAAGTTTCCAATAAACGGTCAATATTAACGCCTTTGAGAAAGTCATGCTCTCCGACGCTTTTTGCACTTAATTTGTCCGAATTCGTTCACCTGACAAGGCAGTATTTACCAGGATACGCTTTCTCTAATAAAATATCTGTTGCACCGGAATCACAAAAATTAAAACTTAATACATATTTACAGGTAATCCTTAATGTAAAAAAAAAAACACTTGAAAGTGAAGTATGATCAAAAAATAATACAATTTTAAGTCTCGCTAGTGAGAACTGAGAAAGAGCGAAAGGCGCAAACTGTTTAAAATTATATTCTATCAAAGAAACAAAATAATGAAAATAAGAAATGTATAGGACTGTCGATAAATTAACACAATATTCACTAACCCCTTATCCCCATTTCCAAAATGGTATAACTGGACCGTAACTCCTGGTCTGATCCCACCTAATCGCTTTTAGTTGGTTTCAGTGGCGGCTCGTGGTTGAATACGAAGGGGGTTTACAAAGTTAATAACATGTAGGTAATATCAGAACATAAAGCATATTTCACGATGTTGTAATTGCGCCGCAGGCGAATATTTGTTATATTTTTAGGAGAAACAAACATGGCATTTAATAACACAATAAATAAAAACCTTACGTTTACTTATACAGGAAATCCATTCGTCTATGTTTTGCCGACAAATGTGACAAATCTGTAACCCCTGTCTTTGTCCACTCAACACTTTCATTAGGAAAAATCAGGCACGAAAAGCAAAATAATGCGTTTAATTTATTACACCCACACAACCACGAAGTTTTTTTATACTGTTCTACTTTAAACACACGTTTGAACTTTTTATTTTTTAAGGTACACTCTTGTGTCAGCTGTAGTTTTGGGCGAGGTGGACCCCTTTTCTTTATTTCGAGACGATTTTGAAAATTATTTGAATTTTCTTTAATATATTTTACCGAACACAACTCCCATCATTTACGTAATATTTTAATTAACACGTATTGTGCAATAAATTGTGCGTCATTTACAATTAGTGGACTTTGAACTCTGAAATCTGAACATGCTTCTGAACATAATTTTTTTACTATCGGTTCCTACCAACACTAGCTTCCAGAGCCTTTAAAAATGACTCGTACTGGACATTTTCACCAGGTGGCAGGCTGGCAGGCTAACCGAAGTTGCAAAACCCTGGCAGAATGTCGAGTAGCCGTGCCGACGTAGCACGACATTATTCCGGCTGATTCCGGCTTCTCGTGCAGTGCACCTAAACGCTGTATGTTAGTTGTATTTTATCTTCCATTTCACGTGTCCGACTACCTCTCTCTCTAACACATGGACATCAAACGGAGTATCGCTCACGTGATATGTTCAGAATCAAAACTTGAACCAAAAAAGTTAGGTGAAGTCGTCAGCGACACAACAAAAATTTAAATATTTTCTAAGGGTTACGGGTTGGTGTTTTGTAACTATGAACTATGAAATCGTAAAAGAGATGTATATTATACGATAATCATCAATAATATAATAAATATTAAAAGGATAAAATTATATGGTGTAACTAGTTCAATTTTTAAGGGGGTTCACTGAACAAATGCACCTACAGTAAAACCGCCACTGGTTGGTTTAGAAGCTTTTTGCTTAACATTACCTTCCCAAAAGGTCCATTAGAAAATTTATTTTTTGACCCATCATCTACATATCGACGTATTTCCCGCACTTTTTTGATTACGTCATTAATTTCAAGAAATTATCAACTTAGAGGCACGAAATGGGAATAAATTACCAGAAGATTTCTATTTAAATATAACTTAAAATTTTAGTTGTACTGTTACCTCTACGAATGAGGAAAAGTGACTTTTCTACATGTTTCATCAATAATATATTCATTGTGGGTTAAATTAGTGAAAAGTTTGTGAATTATAAGTAGACAAACTCGTGTCCGGGAAATTTTAAATTAATTTTAATATCAGTATGCACCATAAAACAATACAAGCTTATTATTCTTTCTCAAAAAGATATCTAAAGGTTTCTTCCAGATTTTCGACTTCCTGTTTTCCTAGAGGTAGTTATATAAGTATTTGTGATTTCTTGATAAATAAACAAGGAGATGTTCACCAAATTTTGGCATCCTTTCCCCAAAGTAAAAGAACCTTGGCCCCTACTTCCGTCCAAGTAAAAAAAAAATTTAATTACTCTACTATGAGACCCTACACCTTCTAGGGACTTTCCAATTTACAACAACAGAATGCCTTCAATAAGATTTAATTTCCAGAAAATTTTCTTAATATAATCATTTTTGTTATACTGCTGCATATTTTTCAACAACAGTATATTCGTAGAGGATTAAATTAGTAAAAAAATTGTAAACTATAATTAGGCAACCTTGTGATCGTCAAATCAATCAAACCTTGTAATATCGGTTTGCATCACAAAACATTAACAGTTTATTGTTATTCCTTAAAGAGATACTGAAGGTCTTCTACAGATTTTCATCTTCCTATACTTGTACATACCTTGTTACTTTCAGGTAAACATAAAAATTCGTCAATTTTCGACCCCCTCAAACATAATATGTAGAACCATAGCTCTGACCCCGCCTCTCCATTCTGTTTCTTAAACGCGTGTATTGCTAACCATGACACCTACCATGTAATAGGACCTCAACGCAATGGTAGGCACCACTTCCCCTAAATTGTGTTACGTATTTTATAGACAGTCTCTTAAGGGTTCCTCCTAATTTATCACGACAAACTGCTTGAGAACTGTGGATATTAAGCCTTATGACCGTGAAATCAATCAAACTTTATTATAATATCGGTTTACAACACAAAGCATCAAAAGTTTATTGTTCCATCTTAAAAAGGATATCTGAAGGTTTCTTCCAGATTCTCGTTTTCCTATTTGTACCCACTTATAGGTAGTATATTACGTATGATTTCCTGTTAAATACACAATAATGATTCAATTCTGTTGTTAACGTTAATACTTTGAGAAAAAACGTAGAATTTTAATTTAAATTTCTTATCCTTGAGTTATAATAAGTACATCAGTTGGGGTCCGTATGTATAAAATTTATGTTTTAATTAAATTACGCGTTTATTTTTATTCTGTTACCTTCGTGTTTACCTTTAGAATGACGCAACATAATAAGGAACGCTGATATTAATTATCGTACGTATAGTAAGACGCATTGAAGTCCAGAAGTTACTGTTAACGAACATCGAACCAAAAAATAAAATGCAAGACGTTAATGGACTCTTAAACATTTCAGCGTAAACAAGACCAATAATAGTCGGTACCATTTGCATTGCAAATGGGCATCGTTTCTTTCACGTAGGTATATACCGAAGACGCTCGTCTCCGGAAATATTCTTATTTAGATGGTAATAAGATGATGCATAAAAGGAGCGTAAGTGCCATATCGCAATATTGTTCGGATTCCGATGTCGAAATGGCGCGGTGCACGATTACACGGTGAACTTTGCACTTACAATTACACTCACTTTGAAACTTTACGAATTTCTAGTACCAATTACGAAAATGATTAAGCTTTTCAGTCCCATAAATGCTCACAATCGTAAATATTTAGGGAGCTTTAGAACTGAAAATGGTGAATTCATTGTAAACTTTCCTTAACCAATTTAACAAAATGAACAGTGGATCCTTTTCCAATATAAAATGTTTGTATTCTTAAGAGCTATTTGAAATTTGTCAGTTATAAAATTTTCCCCTTGCTCTTAAACTTTTTAATTAGAAGGGGGAACGGTGGCATAAGATTTTCAATTAAATTAAATGAGATTTTGCTAGACACACCGCTCGATTACAGTATCCTTTATAACATCTAACTGGGGCGCACAGAACACCCTCTTTGTTTCTCCCTTTTTCTTCAGCCTTGCTTTTTAATCTTAATAAACTTTAAGTTCCACTTTCTAACCAAAAAAAAAAATATTAACAAGGCGTCAGGTGAGCATTAATTTTTGTAAACGACGTTTCCATTTTGTATTTCATTAACTAATGTTCCTGTTATTTCGAATTGATACCTGTAATGAAATATTAGACTACACAATCGGTTTAGTGACGTTTTTAAAGCAGCACCCGCCCACTGAAATCGTATCGTGGCACAAATTAAAAAACGAGGCGTCAAATGAGGTCCACCCACGCTGCCATTTTCACTTACACCTCATTCCAGACCATGCTGCTTATCTTATTATTGAGTTTACATAATTTATTATACGATGTTAATGCGGTACCGACATAAAAGATTTCGCAACTCATCATCAGCACGTCGCATTATTGCCTAATGTATTATATTATAGTTCAATGAAAGTTTTCTAATGTCATAAGCTCATAAGGACTGTTTAGATTTAAAATCATCTAACAAATAGGTCCCATCATTTAACAACAGGAATACCTACATGATTATATCGACTCTACCACGTACTACTGTTAATTTGGAAGTAAATCGTTAAAGGGAAATTATATATCAGTAACAAAAAGTACAAACTTTTCTTATTCCCGGTGTGTTATTGTGCAATAATTTTTTCTTGGGATCAATAAAGCATAATTACCAATTAATTAGTGGCGTATATTGCCATCACGTCATCTCTACGTGGTAGTTTGGTTAATTGATATTGACAATGGTTCGATGACATTGATTTCTAAGGATTTTACGAGTAAATTAAATTTTACCAGTACGTACCTAACTAGCACGGATTTCCAAGGAACATTAACGTAACATTTTATATTTTCATTCTGTTCTATTCCTCAAGTTGATTTGTTGATGGAACGTGATGTTCATCTTGAAGAATTCGAGGTCAATAGTCATTATGTTACACCACGACTCCTTGCATTATATAGGATCAGGAAGGAGTAGAGTAAAAATTAAATTTTCTCCTTGATCTTTTACTATTCAGAAATTATATGAATCACTTAAGGTCAATGCCAGGCAAAAATGAATTATAATAAGGGCGTGTAAAATAAAGAGAACATGGATAATTTTCTTAATTGGTAGAGGGCACTTAATAATTATATGTTGCAGCTAATTATACATAAATACAGAAATACATTATTTCGTCATAAAGAGCGTGACTTGCGATTAAAAAAATTGTCTGAACTTTAACAATTTGTATCTCGAATTGTGCGAATATAAATTTGGAACATTTGTAGATATCGGTGTAAATAAATAACAATATATTCTAAAATTTTCATTACGTGATCTTTTATAAATCACCACAAAAATCCTACAATGTCTTGAAACTAAGAAGTAAATTCATTTATTGGTATCTCGTAAACTATTTTCCTAATTACCTTAAAAGTTTTTCTCCCTTAAAACCCCAAAATCATCCTGAAAATAGCGGTAGATACAATGTTATCATAATACTTACATAGATAATGATTTAGATTATAAAATAAACATCGTTATGGCCACCGATGATAGATATCGGTTTAACAAAGGATTTTGTAAAAGAAGGCACTTGCCGTTTTGGGAACGAATTAAATCGCAATTAGTTAGCTTTTCGAATTCGTTACTTACCTACCGGCGCTGATATGGTCGGGCAATGTTAAAAAAAATCCGAAATAATTTTGTAATCGCCTTCCGTAATAACTAAAACATCAATTATTACCGGAGCCACAAAGTAAATTATGTCAATTTAATTTTACTGTTCTCGGAAGTCGCACATTAAGCTGGGCCAATTTTCGGTTTTATTATTATTTCAAAATAACGTAGCACTGTTCCCAAGGCTAATCACTAATCGTCAGTCATTAAAAGCAAGTAGTTTAAAAAATGCATACGTGCTTTAAAAAGGTTTTTTTTATCGCAGAGGTGCGTCAATAGCTCAAACTGAAAATCTGCAGGATCCATTTCAAACTCCTCTTCCACTGAACAAAGTGAAACTTCTTACAAATTTTGAATGAATACAAATAATATTACAGTAAAAGTTGGTTGCCCTTAATTCACATTTCTCTTATGCTATATATATCATTAATCTCTTCAAACCTAGCTTTATTCATATCATATTTATGTTTTGGTAACGGTTTCTCTAAACTTTAAATATTTTTGTATTAACGCCTTGTATAGCATATTTAGTAGTCTTATAATTTACGTTAAACCGACATAATTACTACAAGTATTTCAGTGAACAACTAGGTCCTGCTTTCATCAGATGAAAATATCCCATTTGTCTTAATTATAATTGGTGTTAATATAAAATGAGAGGTAGATTTAGATAAAAGGAGATTAGTCGCAACAATGATTCATGACTTAATTTGCTCTCTAAAGGAGAAAGGTGCCTTTAACATTCGGATTATCTTCAAGTTACCTACATTTTTATCAAATTTTGACAGGTAGGTAAGAATCATGTAACATAAAAAACTTCAAACAGTTTACATTCAATTACATGCACATTTTTTGCCTACAATTTATATAATTGTTAGTGTGCTTTTTGTAACGCCAGTACGAGTTAATTAACGATGATCTGCATAAATTAAACTCAAAATCATCTGCATCTGCATTATTTTCGATTTTTCTTTTAATCGCAATTACCTACTGTGCAGCAAAATCTTTCTTGTGCATCTGACTTATATAAATTAAAACTTCATGAGACTGTGTCGACTGAACTCCAATGAAATCCGACAACTGTGTGAATTCATATATCTACAGGTACTTATTCATATATTTTTAATGCCTGTAGGCAATAGAGCCAAACTGGAACAAAATGATGTGAAGTAACAGGTGGAACGTTCCCTTTTTTATTATTTTTTCCACCAAGGAGGCGGTTGATGGTTTCATATATCACGCGTGGCGGCGAGTTTTAGTCCGTGTTGTTTTCTCTGGTTCTCTCTGCTGGGCGGTCTGCCCCCCGTTGCTTTGGGCCCTACTTATTATCTGGTTTCGCCTACTTAAGTGCACTTAGAACTTATATATTTGCGGAAATGCAAATGGACCGCAATTAATCGGAATACTAGACCGCGGATATAGAGACTTGTGAAATATACGATACTTGATACTACGAGCCCATTGAATGAACCGAAGTGCAAGAGGTTCTTGGTCTTTGACTTTTACAAAATAAATGTTCTAATCTTCTAATAAATAATATTACAACTAACGCGAAATGTACTTATGTAGAAAACAGAAATGTGGTTTACTTAGTTATCGCAAGGTTTACAGTCTAAAGATTGATTGGACACCAACCCCCACTTCTCCTAATCTACTCTATTGTCTAATTTTTTTAAAGTGACGGCTCGTGCAATAAAACTGTCACAAAGTGGTCACCATTATCAACGTCAAGTTGGAATTGTATTTTCTGACAAGACACGATTTGGATTCTGTGAACCACTGGAAAACTCAAATTATTTTAATTTTTTTATAGGGCTGTTTCCAAATAAACAATAAACGGTTATAAATTAAGGTAATTAGCGTACTATTTAGTTTCATTTGAACAGATAGACTCAGCGACGATTATTGTCACTCTGAGTGTCTATCTCAGTTATTCAACCGAATAAGCTAATAAATCTCTTAAGGGCTTTATTGCTTGAGCCGCCACTTTAAAAGAATTAACCAATAGATCTTTTTCTTCCTTTGTTTCTGCATCTGATATGTTTCTAACTAGCTCTTTATATTTTAGAAAGTTATGTACCATTTTTTTTCTTATTGTATTCCTTTGCGTCTTCTACTTCTTTTTAATGGTTTTTTTATTTCTATCCACGGTATTTTTATTATCCAAAAAATTAAAACTTGAATTAACCATAAAAACAAGATCATAAATTGTATTGACCATTTTGTTCTCTTCTATCGAATGTACGTTGAGGGTTAATGGCAAAGGGGAATTGCTGTTATGTTTATCGAAAGCAAAGGGCAACATTTTTGTTTCAGAATCAAAATGTCACATAAATATTATTTTATGATACAGATAAAATAGGCTCTATTACTGGTATTAAATTAATATAGGTACAAGTACATTCTTCTTATTTTATTATATATATATATGTATATCTAAACCAGCTAAATGTCTTTTAACATTTACCATAAAATAATAGTTTTTCTAACGTTATAATTTTCTCCTGAATTCATATTCATAAATGGTTTAATATTTTCAATATACATATTATATCTACCTAGCTATATGTGTATATAAAGCCAATACGATATAAATATTTTTTTGTTAGTTTAACAGTAAATTATACGTGAGCAGTCAAATACAGAGTGACCCAAATTAGTTTCACATTTCGCCTAGTTTCCAATTAGTTTTCCAATCATAAAACTACCTACTGTCAGTATCTATCTTGCCCATAGGTCGGCTGGCATTACACGGCTGGAAATCGATGACCCGTACCTTACCTTAAAGTCTCAGTCAGTAAATTTTATTGGGCTGTTCAATTTTCAATTACGGTCTGCTTTATCTTAATCGTTTTAATGATGCACACGGCTTTCGATTCCACGGCAAATAATTACTTTGTTAAAAAGGCAATTCGTGACTGAACCACTTTCGCCGTATGCGTTCAATATTTACCAAAAACCAATTCAGTATTATACGACCCAACGAGCAATATATTAATTTAATAAAAACTTTCTCGGGTTAAGCAAACGGAACCATCATTATTTATTAACAAAAAGAAATCAATCACAAAACAAATCTTAATAAGAACCAAGAATTGAATCTTCATCTATATCAATAACTTAAATTAAATTGAATTTTGTATAGTTATCAATAAAAAGGACAATGGTGGCAAATATTTAATCACTTTACAGTCTCTTTATTTATACTCTTCAGGGATCAAAACACTTTAACATTCTTTAGTCTTATTGTTAATAGACAAATAATAAAATAGTAGAGTAAGGCGGTTCAAACATTTTTCCCTAGATACAAAAAAGGGGAGAAAATTTGTATTTGTATCCTAAAGAAGTCAAAATTATAAAAAGTCGAAACGTTTGTCTTAATGTGATTTTATATTCGTTTTCAAAGTCCCCTTTCCTGGACATGTATTTATCATCATGAAGGAAGAGTTCTGATAAGTCTTTTACTCAAAATTTATTTTATTATTTTTGCTTGGTAAACCAACTGCGTTTTCAAACACGAACCGCTACTCATTTTATTTTAGTTATTTGTAAAACGGTAAATGTACACATTCTTATTCTTATTGTAACATTCCAATTCCAATTCGGTAAACAGAACAAACTATCTGCAATCTCCGCTCCTGCGGTCGATACAAATGCATCACCCCATATACGTGGGAATAAAAAAAGGCGAACAAAATAGAGTGTAAAGGAACATAGTGTAAATCAAACAGCAAATGGCACGTTTCATACATATAAAGGGTAAATGATAGATACCACCATTGTCCATTTCCATACCTTTCAACCTGTTATCCTTTGAATAAAGATTCCTGAACGGGCACGCTGTAGGATATATGTGCATTTTACAATAGATTTAGTCCTTACCGATACCATCAACAAATTTCTCAGTGTAGGTATGTACCGTGTTGGTAAAATTTAGTGCCAATTTTGCAGCGTGGCATACACTTCTAATATCTATTCAGTGAATAACCGGAACTGATAGCGATCAGTATCCAAGGCTGTAATAGTTTAAATACCTTAATCTTAAACGCACTGTCACAAATTAATTCTTAAGTGTGGTTTAATTTTTTTATTTGGCCGTGCGAAACTGTAACGAGGTAAGTCAAAAGATCTGAGAAGATATTGGGTATATGTATTAGTAGCACAATAAATGAGCAAGATATTCGTGAAAATACTCAAAAGCATAATGAGCATTCTGGGCTTGTGAATTTGTTATTTATGTGAAAAGTTCCTGCCTTTTATCATCGCTTATTTGCTAAAATTGCACTGTTTAAAATTAGGAATGCATGAGAGACACAGGTAGAGACAAAGTGAATATTAAGTAATAAATTATGCAGGCATCTCCTGAATTTTGAATAGCTAAAACTTTTATATTGATTTATAGATTAATAACTTGCCCAACAATCAGTCGACCTACTGTAGATACTTTTGTGGAAATATATTTTATGAATAATATAATAATAAAAATATGTACTTAAATCGAAGTGAAGTGTGCGGTCGTAATTCTTGTTTTGATTCTTGAATCTGCAGTTGAAGGAGTTTCTTTGATCTCGATGATTCAATGATTGAAGTTCACGAAGGTTACCTATTTGAAAAACCAATATACACTTACTATTTGCTGTTAATTTGTTTTTGAATAACTTGTAAACATAACGAAATTACCAGCGATAAATAATTTGAATACCTACAAGAAATAATTTCGAAAAGCACCACGTCTTGACCTTTCTTACAAATGGATATCTTAAGTATTTATTAGTATTGACGCGATAGTCAAACTATTTCGAAATAATTTATTTATTAATGGACAGCAGCAACCGACAGCATCATCATACTGACCCTGGACATCATCGAGTTATAGCGGTATATTTAAATAACCAAACGTGTATACTTATGTATGTTCGTATGTAAAGTAACACACACTTCTGTATTCAGCTAACTGTATTTTTCAGATGCTGGAATGCTCGGCTTTTTTATCGTATCGGATAAGGTATAAGTATGCAGTTTTTTTTGCGATGATTCTCTCTTTCTTGCATCTGGCGCCGCCGGAACTTCTAACTGTTATTTATATCGCGAGAACAAACTTAAATCCATTGTTTACCATTATCGTATATTACCCGCAACTAGTTTATAAAAGTGACCTTTAATTTCAAGGATTTTATATGGTTAACAATAAAAAAAGTGCAACGATGCAAGTGATTTCATTCAATCGAACAATAAATGATCGCTACCATGTAATCATTACTTTTATTTCTTCTCTATAAACATTCTTATACAATGTAGCATACGTAAAATAGTTGCACAAAGAGGAGAGTAAATTTAATTTATTTTATACTAAAAGCACAAAGTGTTTTAAACTAAAACAGATACGTATATATATTTTACATCAAATGAGCAATAATTTAAAACATCTATAACGAAATTTTTTTAGATTTTTCTATTTGACACACATTTGGAAAACGAAACTATCGTCTAAGTTTTTTTTTAAGTAGCGCTTCTGGCAATAATACCTCCAAGTAGTTTAGTAGCTAAGTGGCACTCAATAAAAGGACGATCCTAATCTTAAACAGAGACAATGGTAAGGGATAATAATCCTTCTTGTGTCTATCTTTGCAGCTGAGATTCAACAAGTGTTATAAAAAAAACCTCTCAGAAACCTCAAATATCGTTACGGTAATTTACAACCTTTTATTATTTACTCAAAAATATCCCCATAAAAGCTTTCGTTTAAATAGTAACCTAGAAGATAATTTTAGTTGGGCATTGGCAAAAATGGTCACTTGGTGGTAATATTATTTTTTGCGTTGCCACCTTAAAAGAATTAGAAAATAATTCTACAAATAATGCATCTTGTGCGCGACAACACCGAAATCGATTTCTAATAGGTACGTAAATGCGAAAACTCCGAAACGATTGATTGATTTTTCCAATTTCTTTGTTAAAGTTTACTCAGTTTGTACTAGCCACTGTAATAATAGCATGTGAGAAATCGCATGTTAGCGAAAACAAACTGCAACAAATTTCCATATTCTGGAGGCCGGCAAAGAATTTCTAAACACAGCAAACCAACAACGTTACGTGTGTTATCAGAAGAGAAAACAAAAAAAAATTGTAAATACCTCACGATTTATTTATTTGGTTTTTCTTAAGCTAGGGTCAACTTTATTATTGATCAGTGATGTAGTTAGGGGTGGCAAAGAAAACTAGCAATTGATTCGTTCCTTAAAATTTTTCCGAAGGACTCTTTATACTGCCCTTATTCCATACTTCTCAGATCTGCAATAAACTTTGCCACCCTAGTTAAAAAACTGAAATTATGCCCATGATAATAACCTATCAGTTAAATTTACATAAATGCACCCTAAGAAATGTTTTCTGAAACACCGTCAAAATAAAATCAATTAATTTAAATTTAAGGTTTATGATGGCCAGTTTGTATGTCACTAAATGGATCATAATTAATTTTCTTAAATATTTCGTTTCAAAAAGATTTCCAATTCCCATCACCAGGTATATATTGCAAAACGCGCTCCTAGGTGAATTTTAACTCGTTCTAAAATATGACTTAAGAACGACGTTTACACCCTCCTCCTCGAGGTAAGCTCATGTAGAGACTTCTTAAACCTCTCCACCCTTTTAGACTCTTACGTAAGTAATGAATGGTCTCTAAGACCGAAAACTACATAAAAAATCACACAAAGTCTGGATTTCTAACTGAGAATGCAACCATGGGTGTTGAAATGAGTTTTTTGGACGTTTTTAGTGTGAAATTTCTACTCTTCCTGAATGATCAGAACGAATTCTAATAAAATATTATATGAAACTAATTAAGTTATTTTAAATACGGAAAAAGTCCTGTAAAAGACCGGAAGAGGTCGAGTATGGGCACGGAGGGTAGGGTCAAACCGCACCCAGGAGTATACGTATTTCGAGCTCTCAATCACGCTTCGCTAACTTCACTATTGTTAGCGCAGAACACGACCCAGTGGGCACTCGCTTCATCTTGCAGGTATCTTTCATCTAACAGTGAACGAGTGAACCGGTTCACCTTGGTTGTTTTATCTGTTGCGGCCCTGCAGATGCGTACGGCAGATTTTCTTCTATTCCATGTACATATGAAAACCTACTTCTAGCCTGTGTAGGTACCAATGTATAAAAACTTAGCTGCATCATAGCCGCCGTGAGCCACGTTTCTCGGACAATTGCAAAAAGATAACAACCTAGGTACTTAATAGCTTACATTGAGTTGCTTTGGTATGGTATTCTTTGTAAATTAATAACTTATTAGTTACTAAATAACAATCAGACGCTCTGTATATTGTGTATGTGAGGTGGGCGGGTTAGGTCGAGCACAAGGCTTGACCCACTTCGATATCCCGCTTTCGTTATTTTTTTGGAAATGCCCTGATTAACTGCTGCGAATAGCAATAGTAATGAATGGCTCGGTATTCGAGCATTCAGAAATTGAACGTTTCCAATATTGATTTGTGGACTTCGGATGATAGTAGCGATAGTAGCTCTGGAGGTCTGTTATTCACACTGACATTTTTACATAAGTATCATCTATAGGTACTACTGTAGCCCATGATGGCAAGATTTATTCTCGTATTGATGCCCGTCGATAATAACTATCTCTCAAAACGTTCTCCAAAACATCGAATCATAATTTTTTGCTAAATCTACCTCGCAGATACAGATTAGACACTTTAATAACAATAACGCGATTAAAATACTTATAACATTATAAGATATTGACCATCATATTGTGGTACTATTTAAAAAAAAGGAGGGAAGGAAAAGAGAGCGAATCGACTAGAAAAAGGCTTATCTACGTTGCTTCGACTGCGGTCGTTTAAGAGTATAAGTGCACTTACTCTGCAAGCATCAGTAGAGTCAAAGTGTGTGGAGGTGTGTTTTCGACACAGTGTGACTTTTCAAATAAAACCAAATATAAATTTGAAAGTTGTTAATTTTTTCAAAACTATTATTGAAATTAAATCAAACAGGTTACTTTGACATTTAACTGTAACAGATACGATTTTTCTAATTTATTTTATTTATACTGGTGGCAGTGGTTAAGATGTATTTTTCTAACTAATGCTGTCCTCGTAGGCATTTATTGGCTAATAGTATAAAAACTAGAACTGTAGAGTCAATTGGTCTCTGAGCGCTACGTACCATCGTGGGAATTAAGTCAAAAAAGTTTTTCTGACGACGTTTTTTTTTTTTCTAGAAATAAACTAAAGCATATGAAGCAATGGATCAAATCGAAAACGACTTTTATTCGAATCAATTACCAGTGAATGAACCAAAGGCAACGAAATGGGCAAATTTCTCCGTAAAAGGGAAAAAGCATTCCGTATTCTTGCAATAATTAACTCATGATCTATTAGCGGCATCTTATGTAAGACCAATAAGTGCCGCGCTTGCTAATTATGGGAAAAAACAAACAAAGCTTAATCCGATTTGCAAGCGAACCAAAACGAGCGGTTAGCCAGAGGCCGCTAATAAAAACCAAACCACGGTATTAAGTTATTGAGAAATGATCTCGTTATTATTTCAAACAGACAAATAAAACTAGAAATAATAACAGCATATAAGTATCTACGTAGAAAGCTTTTACTGACAGGTACTGCTGGACACTTATCCTCATTGGAAATAAGTTCTCAAATTAACTTAATTTCAGTTTCATTATATAATCTGCAGCGCTAACGAGCGAACTAATTAATCAAACAAATCATTACAAGTGTTGAACACGAGACACCCTGTAAGTCAACAATTTTAATATAATTAAACTCTCTTAGAATTTTACAGATTTATATGTAGAACAAAGCCAAAGATGAACAAATGTAGAAATGCGTTTTGAAGTTTACAGTATAACTATCTTAATAATGGTTATAAGCACAAAAAGGAGTACCTAAATAGGGAAAAGAAATACTGTCTCTTAAATTCAAATATTGACTCATTACTCTGTAATGATGGTCAAAGTTTTCTCTATGTATTGATTTTTTGAAACACCCTGTATATCTAATAAATACTACGAACCAAAACACCCTTTCCAGGATACAGTAACTTATAAATAGGATAAACATTTCTATTCAGTTAATGCATCAATGTAACACGAATATAAATGTTAATTACTTGCATTCCATCAGTTACGTTACTTTTTAATTATCCCCTCAACTCATTAAATGCGGGATTTATACTATTGTAGTGAGCTTTAAGATCATCAAAGTCAATGCGAGTCATTAAGGTAATTTTTGTTTATGTGTTGGGTTTCTACTTTAGGTAAGCAAGTTACACCTCCTCACTGTGCTTTTGTATTATTAGCTTGCGGCAATTTCCACTGTGTAATAATAACAACAGTCGCGTTTGACTTCTTTTGTCTGAGCTCTTCTTTCTAATAACTATTCTAACTATGCATTAATAAAAGATTTCTTGACCGATAATTATTATTAAAAAACGAGCGAGCTTCTCCTGCTTCTTCGTGCCTAATAGAAAAAATAGCGGTAATTGTTGACAGTACATGAGTAATTGAAATCCAGCTGCCGTTAGCTGAAATTGGGCGTGGATAATTGTTTTGAATTTTTTACCACATAGCATCCTTTAAAATTGATATTTTATTACATGCTTTGTCATAGCCCACGCTTTAAAAGTGTAATTAATAAGAAAAAACTAATAAACCTGAAAAGGATGTAAGAAAAAGCTGTACGGATGAATTTCAGAATTAATAAGTACATAAGTAGGATGGTGTCAGAATTTTTTATAATGAATAACATTTCGTAAATGAAGATGGTTTTTATAAGTATTAGTAATAGGTAAGTGCCATCATTTATCCAAACCTTAATAATTTTTTTCACTCAATGGAGTTTAAAAAATACACATCAAATGATGTAACGACTGCATATTTTTTCACTTAGAAAATGGTCTATTTAAAAACACTGTATAACCCAATTTTGTTAAATTGACAATAGCTCAGGCAATAACACTTTCAAGAAATTTATTAGCTTATTTGGTCAAATGATTGACATTGGCACTTAAAAAGAGGACGGTATAAATTTTACAGGGACAATGTTAAACTACAATTATCCTTATCCTCTTTGCAGCTGAGATTCAAAAACAATTGTAGAACCTCTTCTAAATAAAACATTATTAATGTATTTATATGGAGGTACGGTTCAGGTACAAACATCCATGGTGAGACATTTGCAACCCCTTTACTTCTTATTATATACCAAGTATATTTAACAAACTTCCCTTCACAATCTCTTCACAATCCGCACAGACAGAAGACGGTCAACAAAAATAAATACATATATTTTTTTAAAAGCTATTCATAGCAAACTATATTTTGGTTTTTATTATGTTTTAATTTTGTATTTTCAACAAAAACGAGAAAACGTTTTTCCAAACGCCGATTTGGGAGACAGGGAGGAAACTTTAAACTCCGAAAAGCTATCCCACATATTACAAAGTGAATAAAACGCTTTTAAGTAAGCCAACTTTTTGTAACGGTCCTAAGTAAGCTTATAGTTTACGTAGACAATCTCTTAAAATTTAACAAGTAAGTCTCACCCCGAATGTTTCAACCAGAACCGTACCTGCATATAAATAGGTACATAAATAAGGGTGAGAGTCGCAAACGTCCTGACACCACCTAAAACATCAATGTTTCCGACTTGACGCTGACAAGGCAAGTCATTTTGTGGCAGTTTCACCTACTATCAGAGCCCCCACTTTAATGCATTAACATTTAGTGAAATTGGCTTGATTACCATTACCCCCTAAAACAACCAGGGGAACAATTTCTGGGGAATATTTTCCACGTTGTAGAAAAATGCTCAGTAGTACGTACCTACACTGATTTTCCTTTTTAATCATAGATTACTGTTTACAGTGTAGGTACTTATACCATCCTCTCACTCACCCAAAACTATTTTAGACAAAACTGTCGCTTTTAGCAGATTAAGTTGCTTAGTTTTCATTCACACATTTTCGCAAGAGAGAGTTAGGTTGGGTGTCACATGTGTAAAGTACATAGTTAAATTATCACATTTACACAAAATTAGCATTTTTTTACATTCGTAATTGACTTGCATCAACTCCTGACGCGATGTACAAGGTGGAACTGTTTTGGTAACTACGTATCCTTTAAAAACACAAAGACGCAGAGCATGTGTTGTTAGCATACGCCCAACGGATGGGCCTCGCAGCCAATAGAGTGGTTGCAGTTTTGTTGTTCAACAAAACATGTTCCGCTTTGCCTTCTGTAAACACGGATTGTTTGTTGTCTTAACTCAGCTGTTGACTTAAAGTGCCATTTAATGTTGATGCGTTTAAAAGTCCGTGAAAATCAAATAAAACGTATCGCCATATACCTACCTAGTACCTACTACGTACCTATCTATATCTACTAAAACAATGCCATTTGCACGTTAAGTGTCTACTGCGATACGTAGGTCATTCGGAACCAACACTGAACACTAAAAACTGCTACCTCAAGAGTCAAGAGGCATGTATACAATACGTCTGTCTGTCTTGTTTATCAAGAAAAACAATCGACTAAATTATAGGTTGTATATCCTAGAGCGACCATATATGGCTCTATTTAATCCCTTTGCGATCGGTCTTTAATACCTAATTTATTTTATTAACGTTTGTATTGGGGTTAATATTTGAAAGTAAGTAAAAAATTTATAAAAGCCATGAGTGATTGATAATATGCCCTCAAAGATTTCAAATAATTTAAAATAATTGCTAATTACTTGAAAGCCAAATACAAGTCTTTTTCTTTAAATTTTGGTGTTCATTTCAACACAATATATTATAATAGCAAATCAAATTCTTTTACTTTGTTATATAATCTTACCTAGCACCGACGTTTCAGCTCCTTCAAGGGTGGTTATGAAATATCCAATAAAATTTAAACGAAGTGTCGGTGTAAAGGTTATATAGAATAATATTTTTTTTTCTGTAATTATTGTGTTGGTGATATTCATTAAAGTTACAAAGTTTTTTATTTAAGATTATGGTAGAAAATAAAATGTTTTATGAATACAAAAATATGAATACAAAAAAATTTATTTTTCATTCTAATACTCATACTATGAAATATCTCATCTGTCTTCTGCTGGCATTTTATGTAGAGTATTTTTTTGACAAATCCTATTATGGCAATGCGTCTCCTTTTTTCTTCCATTTCATGTGCTTTCTTTCTTATGGGAATTATTGGTTTTATTATTATTAGAAAGGACATCGCCTTCGTCCACTTATAATTTTTCAGAATCCCTTTTCTGTTTCTTTGAAATCCTGATACGTTTATGTCCTTGCATGAGTCTTCATGATATCCTATTGATTATTTTTTATTTTTTTGACCCTTAAAACTGTGACTGTGTCTCGCCCCCTTTAAAATTGTTACTCATATTCGTATCGTTCAACAATTTCAGCCACAAGATATCATTGTATATATTTGTAAAATTTATTATACACTCGTCCTAATTGTGGCCATTCAAAATCCTTAGACTGTTTGTTTAAAGTACTTACTACCTAATGTATAATTTTACAAAATAAACCCTTGCGATTGTTTACCGGTGTCCTCATTTAAATAAGTGCCCAGTTTCTCTAATTTACATGTTATTCGGGTTCCAAAAATGGTACCTACATCCAACATCTTATTATTGTCCACTACACCGGACCACAGAACACGCTGCTGACATTTCACTTTTCTCGTTGAATTTCTTGTGAAACAAAGTGCAAATACCGCGGGTGTATACCTACATGTATATACCTATACACACATAGTACACACCGGGATGACTTGATCCGCTAAATTGCCTACAAAGTGTTTATGTTAGTGTTCCAGCCCACGGTACACATTCGTTGTGTACATTGCACAGTTAACTATCTCGGATAGTCGGGTATTTATTTGGATTGGAGTTAATGTCTTTGTGTTTATTCAGCGTCCGTGTTAAAGGAGAAATCTGACACCTTCTTCTTGCGGAACATAATAGCTTCGTATTTCTAATGGTAATCGGTAGTCCGATGGATCCACAAATTGTACAATATACAAACAGGTTCATCTTTTATCACCTCTTATCTGCCACAGATACACTTAACTGCTATTTAGAACGAATGGTCAAAAAATTGCCAAATTGAGTGGTAAAGAAGTAGATGCCTATCATTAAAGATTCGCAAAATAACGTTTCGTATCTCATTTCAGCTAATTTATTTTCAACATTTATAGTTTCCTATTTTATGTTGTGCCCTTATATTTGCTATATACGTTGTTGATTATTTAAGGCAACACTTGCCTATAGCTTTATCGGGATGGTTAGGTACTTTTTTTGTAAAATCGTAATATAATTTAAAAAAATTATTTGTTAATTAATTATTGTAAACAAATGTTCGTTTTTTTTTTAGGGAATCAAAATATTTTTAAGAAAATTGAATTAATGAATAATGCATGATACTAAAAAAGTTTTGTTTTGTTTCAGTTTTCATCAATCATCAAATCCATCCAAATATTGTTCCTATTTCTATCTATAAGAAGCACTAAAGGCATCAATGGAGCGGCGTAGAAAGTAAATGTGAGTTATTTCACTTTATTTTTTATTATGTCTTTACTATTATTTAATTAGCTAAAAGTATAAATATCTCATATTAAGATATATTTTGTCAAATTATTTAATCAATCGTGTACTCTTTGTAATGTCCCGACTTTGCCGGAGGATTATGTATATTGGTTTCTAAACGTTTACTCTTATTCCAACCTGAATGAAATAGCAAAATAAAAAAGTAAACTTCAAATCACAGCAACCATTTCATACCATAACCTATTCTCACCTTTCGGTGTAGCAGAACACTTATCGGTGGTGCATGTTTGTTTAAATATATAGGTACATCTTCGACCCTAAATAACCGGCTTTGCCCAATTATGATGCCACATGGTCGGAGCTACACGATAGCGAAAGGGTATGTTACGAAACAGAAAAAGAAAAGGTGGATTCGGGTAAATTTTAATAAGGTGACAAAACAGGAAATCACCTGCCGGAGCTACTAGCATGCAACATTAATTTCTCATTTATTTTCAAACTTTATCAACCCTATCAATATTTAAAACACGTGCATCAGACTCTCTTGTATATGTTGTATTTTTGCAAAATTTCAAACTAATTTTGGCAGTCTCTCTACCTACATACCCGCCTATTAAAATAAGAAATATTTCTTGGGAGGAATGTTATCACAAAAAGTGAAATTTAAAGTTATGCCAATATTTACTTACACAAAGCGCACCTGATGGAAGTAGGCAGAGGCATTTAAATAGCGTGCTCCAATTGCCGTGGCAAATTGGTGATTATAACTAAATTAAAAAATAATTATCCTATTCAACTGCAATTTCATAAAGTGTATTAATGTGGAAATAATTATTGGCACAAAAAACCTCGTAATCACAAATGAATAATGCTGCCATCTGCCTCGAGCAATTTATATACCTCTTGTTAACGGAAATGGCGTGCAATTAAATCGGAAACTAAATTAAGAAATTCAAAATCCGCAATTATGTACAATCAATGCAACAACAACTTTATTTAACCAGACAACGAGGAGTCAAATAAAAAAAATAACAATGACTCAAATTCGTTCGATCAGTAGATTTTTTCGTGGCTTGTAAACAAATTTGTAGAATAACAATTATTATGCATTTGAGCAAAAATAAACTAAACTGAAGTATGGCAAATTCTTATGTGACACTTCGTGCCGTCAAAGATCCGTAAGAAGTCGTCCATAAAGGACGTTCGCCAGTATGGCGGGAAGGGAGTTATGACTTTTGTGACGTCCTCAAATAACTAGATAACTAGATTAAAGAAAACAATTAGCAAATACCACTATATTATAATATAAAACATAATAAATTTTAGAAAATTCTGCGCGTAAACGTCTTGGTTACACGTCATTTATTTATTTATTTTGAAAAAAACCGAGTGGCGTTTTCAAAATTAAGGGGGGTCTGCAATTTGTGACGCCTTTACAGAGGGGGGGATCATAAAAATGTGACTTTGTGTGACCCTAGGGGAGGGGGTATGAAAATGTCGAAAAACAGTGGACGTCCCTTATGGACGACCCCTAAGGAAAGCGTGCCAAGGGCTCAAGTGACGATACCACGTAACCTAAGTGAGCAAGATTTACGAGGAGCGTAGCTTATACTTAAACATTTAGTTAATAACAAATAAAACACAAATTTAAATTTCCACAATATATTAACAAGTACTTAACAATTGTTTCACCTTACTAAGGCTTCATCAGAAGTATAACAATAAACTTAAAACTAAAGTTCGGGTGTATTTATACTAAGGTTAAGGGAGGGGGGTTTAATTTTAAGGAACAAATTAAGTAATGGTGAATTATTTATGTCTAGTTGATCATTTAAAAATTATTGTGTGTTTTTGTACTTATTGATTTCAATAGTTTCCAAAAGGGACAATTTATAACTTTTATTTTCAACATGTAAAATTTCAAATTCTTCGTTAAACTCATGTCCTTCTTCAATTAAATGTTTAGCATAATTTGATTCCAGTTTTTTATGACTAAATGAAAGGGGTTATATTTATTCGCGCCCTAAGGATAAAGCTCATGAGATTTTAAAGTACATCTATTATCTAAAAGATGACGAGTATACTTAAATATTTTTAAATACAGTGAAGGTAATAAGTGTAACATCCTTATAATTTAGTATCTTTGCACTAAATAATTAGAACTTCTGTTTAATATCTATGGACGGAAACAAAAGAGGCGTAGGTATGTGTATTACGGCCACCGGTATGTTAACAATGCTATTAATTTATACGGACACATTTTTACGCACGCTGACGATGGAAATCAATTTCGCTGGTATAATTAGCTTTCAACCAGTAACTTAACGAATTTCGTGATTTATAACGAGATTAAATATGAGTTGCGGCAGAAATGCGTACCGATGCATGAATTACTGCTTTGGGATTGGCGAAAATAAACGTCTGAGTCCGGCGAACCTTTTGCGTCTTATCGAAAAATGATCGGCTTTCGACAGGTCCAAATTTATAAATGCAAACACACATATACATGCGTGATCTGCGCCTTGTTCACATGGGTGGACAGTTTTATCGTTGTCCCCATTGTTATTATTGTTTTGTTCGATAATACAAAATGAGGGTCATCTACAGAGTATGTGCCAGAAAAAGTGCAAAACAAACTGTATACAAGTACTCTTATTAATTAAATATTGTACCGTCGACTCTGGCAGTTTCAATTTTTCCAGTAAGTAGATTTTTACCCCACAATAGTGCTTAAAAGGTTGACCGTATACTCTTCTAAACAGCTCATGGAGCAATTCAGTTCATGGGTTAAATTTTTGGCATTTCTTCGAGCGATCGACCTGTTTTTATTCATATGTGGAGTCGTCTTGCTATTTACTCATGAACCGTACTGTTTTCGAAACTAATGGGGGTTGAAGTAAGAATTTGTATAATTTTTAAGTACAAATTAAAAGAGAGACAGTTACAAATCTATTTCTCACGAATTTGCAATTATGTATTCGTGCTATTGCTACAAAGTTCCTAATCGACTTGAAAGAATTTTAATGCTTAGTAATTTTATGAATGAGTAATCTCTGGTATTTTTAAATGGTGTTAAATCAATTTTCATGATACATATCTGCATACACAACCAATAAATAGATTAAACCGTAATAAATACAAATAAAACGAAACAGCATAAAGGATTATACACCCACTTGACTATGAATTTAATATACACTGGCATTAAAATAGGTTTTAAGTGCGTTCTGTAATCCTCGGAACGTTGACAGAAATTATCAATTAGTTTTATTGATAAATACATGGTATTAGCAGAATTAAGAAATTTAAGTTGTGTTATTAGCAAATAAAAATTGCACCCATTATGAATTTATAAATCAGAATGTGAATTTGCAAGAACAGGAATTAGGACAAGAATTAGAGATAAATTATTCAAATACCTACTGAAAATTTACACTTAATTAAGATTTATTTTCTGTCCAAAGTGAGTACCACAGAGATTTGTAAAAATACTGAAACAAAAATGTACTTCTAAGCATTTTACAACATTCAGAAGCATTTGGCATAAAGAAACATATTAAAGATTTTTCGTTTTGTAGATTTTTAGACATCGCTATATCAAAATTCCTATTAAGGTCTATGGTTCTAGTGGAGGTCCTCGTCGATATTTGCGGATCTCTAGTTAGTCGACAAAATCAACAAATATGACGAGTAGGTACCAAAAAATGAAATTCCCAAGGCGAATAAATTTAACACATGCTGTTTATGTTCCCATAAAATATTGCACTTTAGTCACATTCTTCAGCTAATTTAAAGTCTGCTACCAACAGTAGATCGGAATCTGATTTTTTTTTTCAACCAGGCGGACGTACTTACAGTTTCTAATTCTTCAAGAAAATAGGTTTATGATATACGTAAAGGCCGACATCGGTTCAATCATAATGCATTAGTTATTATACGCACGAGAAGAACGGGGCACGTTGCGAATAGAAACGTTTTTATTTCACTGAGACCGCGGCCGTTTCATTATTATTTTAGACGTGTTAAGTATGTCGATCGGCTTTATGGCAGTTGTATCGGTAGATAATTAAATTATGGGAGAGTAATAAAAGAGCCAGTTGTTTGTTACTCACCAACCACTATTATTGTTGCCGTTATTGCAACATAAAGGCTCATATCCTTTTTATTGTCCTCATCGTAGGTACCTTGTATTAATAAGAGTAACAGGTATCTATCTATCTTTCTGTATACTCTATTAAGTACGACGACGTGCTTCAAACAAATAAATCGTTCGATTTTGCAACTATTGCTCTTAGCTAACCATTTTCTTTAATCATAAAAACATTTATTATGCATTTACTTTTAACATACAATTTGTCATCAATATATTAATCATTGAATCAGGGGTCATGAACATGTGACAGGGATGATACCAGAAAGGTTAATTTGAGGCTAAAAATTAGTAAGATATTTTTCTTAACCCAGCCCAACCGTCTCTCCAGGTTACTGTTATATTTTAGTAACAGATTTCAAAGGATAATCTGTCTGAGTCCTGGTGGTATTTTGATCTCGTCGGGCTCTCTCTTGGGTCTTTTTTGGTGATTTTAAGCAGGCAAACGTCTAAATCTTTGAAATTCTTAAACCTAAAACCCAAAGACAGAATGATTCAACTAAATGCACTTTCCTTTGTATATCAATTGTCTATACCTAAGCCTAGATCAGTTAAATAATAATTTTAACATTGTCAGAACAATTGTTTCGCACCATAGGGCGCGCATGCGTTTCATTTGGAGCGTGGGTGGCCGTGATCCGCCTTTTTTGCGGTCCGTGTTAGCTCTTTGATTTCTCGGCTCTGACCCCGATCACGAAGGAGCGTTTTGCTATTGCAACACATACGCGGACTCAACAAAACAACCGACGCCGTCGCCTTTATGGCAAGCTGTTGCACGGCTTTTCTGTCTGCACCTATTTACAATACAGAGATAACCGGTGACGACGCGAAATACCTGCTAGGTTGAAGCAAACGATCTCTTTGTCTATGCAGCGTTGCAATTAGGAACCGATCTTATCGGACTAATTCGGTGGAAATTGGCACTTGGGTGTTTCGAATGAACACTACTCAATTGTCTTGGCAAGAGAAAAATAAATTTAGAAATCGCTTTTGTTTCTGATTATCCTCCTATACTATAACAATTCCGGAGTTGTGAAAAAATTAAAAAGCGTTCGGGGGAAGTACAGCAAAAGGAATAAAAGAACCAGAAGGTTGGAAAATTCAAAATTAATAAAAGAAACTTTTGAAGTATCCAAAAGAGATCAAGTCAAAGAATGTTGTAAAGTTTGGTAAATCTGAAATCACATTAACATTTCACATTCACATACAAGTTTTCTCAAACAATTGGTATACCTACCTATTATCTAAAAAACACCTACTTTAAATAAGCTTTTAGGCCAAACACCAATTAATTAAGCAAGCTACCTTAAAAGGGCCAATTGGCTAAGAAATATACCCTAAAAATTTCTTAAAGTCGAGCACCAATTACCCAAGAAACTTAGTCTCAAAGGTCCTTCAAATTAAATTGCCAACTAACTCTGAGACCTACCATAAACAAGCTTAGCTTCAAGTACCAAAGACCGTCCTTATAAAACCTTAAAATCGAATATCAATTAACCAAGAAACTTAATTGTAGAAGCTTTAAAATCAAACACCAACTAACTAAAGGAAATCCCACCTGAGCAACCCTGAACGTCAAATACCATTTACATATCCTGCCCAAATACCGATTAACTATGAAAATCCTAATAAAGCTCTAAGGTTGGGTACCAATTAGCTGAGAAACGTTTTTAATGTGAAATTACCATTCAACTGTGAAAACTACCCTTAAAAAGCTTTAAAATCAAACACAGCTTAACTAAAAGAAACCGATCTAATGAATCCTTAAGATCGAATACAAATTAATCAATAAAACTAGGTACCTGAAGAAACTTTAAAATCTAGTACCAATTAACTAAAAGAAACCTACCCTAAACTAGTCTTAACATCAAATGTCAGTTAGCTAAGAAACCATTCCTGAGGAAGCCTTAACATCAAATACCAATTAACTGAGATATTTATCCTGAATAAGCTCTAAAATTCAATCACTCTAAAAGATCCTTTAAATTAATTTCCCAATTAACTCCGAAACCTACCCTTAAGAATCTTTAAGATCAAATACCAATTAACTGAAAGAAAGCGCTCTGATGCGATCTTAAGATGGAATATCAATTAACCAAGAAACTTACCTGAAGAAGCTTTCAGTTAACTAATAGAAACCCAACCTGAACAAGCCTTAACATAAAATGCTAATTACCCACCCTGAAGAAATCCAAACATCCATTACAAATACTAAGGGACCTATCTGGAAAGCATCTTAAGATTAAATACTGAACAACTTAGAACTTTATTAGAAAAAGCCTTAACATTTAATACCATATTCAAAAAAAAACCCTGAAGAACCCTTAACACAAAATACCTATTGACTCAAAGAAATCTAACCGGAACAAATAGGTACCAATTAGCTAAGAAATCTGCCCTGTAGAAATCATTCGATTAAAATACAGAAATACCTAAGGAAATTAAGAAAAAATATGAAAAGTTTTTGTATAGGTTATTTAAAACTCCAATAAAATTCGGAACGATCTCTAAAAGAAAAAGACGAATAATTTTTAATTTATTACCACCTTCTGGGTACGTAGGTACTGATCTAAATTTTATATTTCATAAACGACCTAGAAGCTATCACACGATTTATTGCGTGCATTTTTAAAGTCTGTCGGTACGTACGAGGTCGGAGGTCGACCTAAAAAAATTAAGCAGTCAGATGAACAACTGATAGCGCCCAAAATGGCAATCGGCAGCTGAAAATGATACAGAAAACATGTTGTAGTACATGTCGTTGTAATAACTCGGGCAGAATGAGACTAGGAAACGGATTTAAACTGACAGTAATCAGTTATGACTGCAAGGTCAAAATTGGGGGCGTATGTACGAAACTTTCCTGATACCATTGCACTGATAAGCCCGTATTACAACGAAGTGAATGTTAAACAACAAAACGAAATTGTATTTGACATGTCATGCAACAACAAACAGGAATAATTTTATCCTAATTATTACTAACGTTAGTTACATAGGTACATATGTTAACATAGAAAAAGCGATTAAATGATTTTTTTTAAAAAGGTCTAATGAGCATTCGGTAATTTTCTTATTTAATAATGATGATGTAGCCACCGTTCGGTAGATGTCAGGAGCCTGTGAAGCGATTACGGCGCCCCCAGTCGTGGTACAAATTACATTTTAATTCCATTAAAACAATTACGCGAAAATGAAATGAGGTTTTTTTATGGTGTGTAAATGACCGAGTGCATACAATGTGTGTTTATTTGTTCAGCCAGTGTTTGGTTCCCAAAATAATTACAGGATAATAAATCACGAGTCATTACGGTCCATACACAACAGATAGTCGACGACCATAGGCACAAGGAGAAGAATGAAGGAGGCGGTTTTAAAAACATAAATCATAATCGTAGGTCGGACAAATTTACACCGAGATAAGTTATTGTTTCCGTTCTGCCACGTTTGCAGAAAGCTGATATCCAACCAACCATTTATTAGTCGGAAACCACAATCGTGAACTGATCAACGCTTAATTGTTAGATAGACACCTAACTGACGGAATGATAAATAATTATAAACCCTATGTAAATATCTTGAAAAATTTTGGAAGTTCAGGAAGGGCAATGTAAAAAAACTGTTTTAGGTAATCCCAAGACCGTACAGTTTTGGTAACTGACATATGAAGCCTTTGTGAACGTTTTCTAGCCATTAAAAATAAATAAGTATCTCTAATAACTTTAAAAAATAGTCTAGAATCTAGGAAATTATCTTATAGAACTTAGAAATTATACAAACCTACAAAAAAGAAAAAAATCTCAACCAATCAAAATTAATGACAATAAAATCTTCAGGATTTCCTCATTCCGATTAAAGGATCGCTTAGCATAATCAATTGAAGTTTCTGACTATTTTTTTAATTTTATTTTGTGAGAATGAAAAGTTCATGGCTCGTAAAGTTTTACAGATATATGTTGGTGATTCTAATTTAGTGAAACTTTCTCAAGAAAAGTCGTAGCATGCCTATAGAAAACGAACGCAATTTTAAGTCATGTTTCCCAACAACAAGAACGAGACTCTATAACAGCAACAATCATCTTGTACGTAGCCGGGAGCGGTGATCTCATTCGCCAATGCTGGGACTGAATTTCAGGTGTCCACGGAGCGGCCCGGAGCTTTTTACGTAATCTGAAACAAACATTAATTCGACCGGTCTTGTAATACGTTTGTAACTCTACAAAATAACTTACGACAGTCGATGGTTATTTATCTGCATGTGCTATGTACTGTACCATAGTACAGTATAAATAGTATGCCTGCTACTACGCAGCACATTCTGTAGTGTGTACCTCAATGTGTAGCAACATTGAAAATGGTGTACGTAGATACCAAACAGGAATTTCTAATCGTGATTTTCTATTCATTTCGTTTCGATTAGCATATTGTCCAACCGAACATTTGTCACATGCAACATGTACTACACGTGTTCGTAAAATTAGATAATGGCCCACTTCCGCATATTGTATATTGACACGGACGGAGACAAAAGTGCCGCTCGCAAACATTCTTAGAAAAGAAATGGAATTTTTGACGTAATGTTTTGTTTTAATGCACTGGTAAAGGTGCTACAATATGAGCTTCAATCTCAATACGTCAAATCCACCCCAAGTACGTTACAGTCAGTGGAATCCTGAAGGTATTGCAAAAATTCAAATGTAAAACATAGATACGATAGTAAATCCATCAATCCCGCAGGATTTAGCATCATTTAAAAGGCCTGAGAAATTTCGCATCAGGTTGCGGATCTGCTCATCAATCCGCGATCACTTTTCCAACAAGAATTTAATTTAATTAATATAAAAGATGTAATATTACTTTATTATATATAATATGGTGGTTAAAATCCAACTTTCGCCCAAAGTTCCTCGTGTTTTGGAATCTGACCAAATCCTTTTTATACGTTTTAGAAAATGTGATTTGGTTACTCCCAAAATAAACGCTTTATTTATAGAATTTCTGTAACTGTCAAATGCCTACGTGTTACAAGACCCTGAAGGATCTTGCAGGGTTAATATTAGTCCATCAGTTATCCTGTGCTCTAAAACCGCTGCTGAATGCAATCCATAGTGAGCAAGAGAAGGCAATGTCGTCTATCGACTATAAATTATATTATTGTGGCAAATAATTGTTTAAAATTATTGTTTTATGATTAATCGGTTTATGATGATTGACCTCAACAAAAACTGAAAATTTATTTAACAACGGATTTATTTTGATAAAAACTAACCATCCTTAGGAAGAAAGTTTAAAGGCCTCCCTTAAAAGTTTAAACCTGATGAGCTTCGATAGGAGTGTAGGTATGGATATAATTATTCAATGATTCTCTAAAAAGTTATTTTCATTTTGTAATCCCACAGCCTTTTATAAGTTTCTTTAGCTTATTAATATTTTAACAAACAATGTATCAAAGTTATTATTTCGAAAACATAAGGATGTTAGACCAGTAAAACGTGTAGTAGGTACTATACTAATGGTTTTAATTATAAATCAGTCTTCATAAATTAAAATTTACGGTCATTTTTCTACGGTCTATTCTATAATACAAAAATTTAATAATAACGCAATCAGGGGCTATCACTCACGCCATTAATCATAGTATCAATATTCCAAATTATTTGAGTTTACTGCCATGAGCTCGCTGATAAGTGTGCACCTGTCCCGGTCATAAACAAATAATGGCCAACAGTGAGCATCTCCATTGTTTATTATAATATAGCGTACATTAGTGTTTTATATGCCCACATTCCAACATTAAACGTCTCTTTATAACGTGTTGTCATCACACGATGCAAAAACACCTCCGGTCACTAGCTGTCCAATAATTTGCACAATGTATCGAGATGCTTTATGGTCTCCATATCTATTTGTTAGCGTGCATACAAACGTACGTAGGTAAGCGCTTAATGGCCTGTAAAATGAATATTTGTCCGTATAATTCTTGTTGTAGTCGCAGTTTGTTTTTTCATAATAAATCATCAACTTACTTGAAGGAGAACGAACACCTGTTGCATCAAATACAGGTAAAATTAGTAACACGAACAACAAAATAGGAAAAAACATTATTAAAGTGTACTCGTTTACTTTTTTAACACTTCCCAAAAGGGGCATTTAAAGTTAACCTGTAATTGTATATACGAAAAGGATAATGAATAAATTTTGCCCAGTAGGTATAATATTCAGGTAATTATATTAAATATTTGCAGACAAAATACAAATTTGCCTTTCACTTCCTTATCCCCAAAATTTTAAAAAATATTCACCAGTTCCAATGCTATGACTTGATGGTATTGCATTTGCAGGTGAGCAAATGCTCGTTGCAAAAATATCGTTTTTATAAGAGTGTATTAAACATTAAACTAGTTACAACTTTATAACGTCACTAGGAACTTTACTCATGTACAAAAAGGGACGTTTAATACCTCCATATTGCGTTTTGTAAACAGTCCTAGCATGTGACAATGTTTGCTCAAATGATTAAGTTCTTACCTCCGTTGCCTGTTAAGTGGTCCCTGTTTAGACTCGACTCCTTAATGGAACATTAATTTATAATTGCTGCCACGTACCTACCTATCTATCTATCTAAAATCGAAAAAAATTGTGGAAATCTGTACTTTCACGAGTGCACTCCGCTAAAAGCTCAGAAAGCTCTAATATACAGAACCGTTATGGAAAGTGCTAATGCGCACCATTTTATGGCAATTTTATTTGCTTCACTGGACTGACAATATTTTTTAACCCTTTCCCATCTGATTAACCTGCAACTTTTTGCCACTTTAATTATCTTCAACACGATACCGGACAAGTAGGCTGATCATATATGCCTCGTCCATTTCTTTATTATATTTTGTTGGCCGGTTAACTGAAGACAATCTTAATAACATTTACTTGCCACATTAGGTACTAATTTTATTCAACGCCATTGATATCAACTATCAAGATTACATAGGGTATATTTATTGCAAATAAATAACATTATAACATTTACAATGACTAGTAGATACGTGTACGATTATAATGAAGTAAAATGAAGTGCTTTAGATTAGAAGTCAACACTTCTTGATAAGGAAATCAACCAAGAAACAGGATTAAGTGATTAAATCTCTGCCGAAAAGTTCTTTGAGTAAATGAAATTATCCTTAAATAATAAAATTACACCTTTCCTTGTTGATGTACACCATATTGTAAAAAAGTTCTTAAAATTGTATTTCTTTTGAAATTGTGAGTTCCTGTTTTGAATTCAAACATGCGATTAGTTACGACGGTCGCCATTGTTCACTGATAATAGTAGTAATATTATTGAAAAACCGAAAAATAATATAACTATGAGTATATTTTATTGAATTGTAGTATATTCACTATTACTATCCTCATTGGTAAATGTTAAAGTTTTATATTCTTTTGGATTGTTGCTTTATTGTATATTTGATGTTAGAATAGAATATGTATGGTTTTTGTCGTGTTATATGAAGAAGACATGTATTTGTGTTTACAACTCAGAACCTTATGCATTTCCTTTCGATGAATACGATATTTCCATGTATGGCGAACGTATTGTAAGATATGATACTTTATGGCTTAATGCAAACGCTAACCATTACGTTGATAACAGTTTTATTCATCGATAAATTATTAAAAAGCAGTTAGTTGTATTGTTTTGCTATTCCGACTCACGATTGTAAATTTCTGACTGCAAAAGTATTTCTACAATTAAATATGTAAATTACCGACAACAGTCGTATAAATAAAAATTAATAGATAATGTTTCTGATATCCAGCCACATTAATCGTATGTAACTGTTTTAAGAAACGATTACTTACATTACACGTTTCGTCACGTTGCTATTTTTTTAAGACTTTGCGGTAAAAATATAAAATATAAATCAGTGGCGCTTTTCCCTTCTAAATTTTAGCAAAAACTTAATGGGAGGCTAAACCAATCTCAATAGGAATTTGAAAAATTTTCATCTATCAATTTTTTTTCGCATGTTTAAAAATTTCACCCCGATTATTTGAGGTCAAAGGCTTCGAGGAGTTCGTCACGGGACAATTTCTCCTTTCTGCATCCAATTACAGACTTTATAAAATTTCTTCACGTCTTTTTTATTTAAGTGTTTATTGCCGTCAATAGTATCATTAGCATACACATTTAACACATGCGTCCTTAGTAACGTTTTGGTTATTAGACTATTTTATTGTCGCGGTTGTTAGCGTGTCCATAAAAAAATATTTGACGCTAATTAATCTTGGACATGTCCATTCCTCCGTATCGCTTTATACGGACCGATTAAAACCAAAATAGATGCGATAGTTCTAGACAAATATTTCTTATCAACATTAATTAGCAATCAAATTCTTAAATGAATTTGCTCGTTACACTCTAGTTTTAATTATTACATTATTTAGTACAGTAATATGAAATAATCTGTGTAAGGGTAGATAAAAGGAGAGAAAAAACTATTGTACTGTTCGGGAATTTAGCCCCAGCCTTCTGCCAGGGTGGAGCTCATACATTCTTCAATATGTACTAATTGTTCGGATTGTAACAGTCAGAATATGATATTAATTCTTTTCTATAACCTTATAATGATTGAAAGGACATTTGTCGAATATTTAGGCACCCACCACACGCAACTTTTAGCATGAAGTAAAACTATTATTACTATTCAACTGTCAACTGTAATTAAAAGCTCAATATAAAAGTGTGTTCAATAAAAGTTATAAATAAATTAGTGCCTGAATATCGCTAACGAGTAGGTACATTTTAATTATTGTTTAATTCCTATAGTCGTAGTTGTGTCAACCTGTACGGCAGCGTATCGATCGTCATGACTAATTGATCTATTTAAATTCATGTTTGACTTGATTTAACAAAGATAATTTTTTTTGTGATAGCGCTGCTATAAATATCGGTCTTGTGCAACAAACAAACCTCAAGTTCGATTTTTTACGACCCGAACAAGATATTAAATAGCTACTAATTGTTAAGTAACAATGCAGTTGTATGTCTTGTTATTTTACGGTTCGTATGATAGGAATAATTTTTTTTATTAAACGTTACTGACATAAATGAAAGAAGTAATGTATGTAGTTGATTTTATCTGCGCACCTAAGGCTAGCGATATCAAGTAAAAAAAATGGTATACATTAATTTACAATCGTACTTGTAGCCACTCATTGTTATTTGTGGAATACTAATTATTTTCTAATGGCGACAAAGAAAAAACAGAGCAGAAATTTTCCTCTAGTATTAACATAACAACTTATATTCAATTAGATATAGAATTAAATTATTGACTGCAATATTTTATTCAATTGTAAAAAATTGTTTCAATTGTCTTTGTTTTCTTGCTGATACACAAGTCGTTTGAATACGGAAAAAATCTAACATTAACTCAATTATATTCTCATTATTAAACATGTTCATTACATGAAACACTAATCCGTGTACGTTATGTTAACCAAGTTTATGACATATGTCTTTTATTATAGTCTTAGAAAAAAACAATTAATTTCAACTTTACATTTGTTTATTCTTTTGGTAATATAGTAATGTAAAGGCCTCGGGGTTAGAAGCGTTCCCCTTTTATTTAATCAAAATCCAATTTAAAATGTTACATAAAATTAAAATAAGTTTTTTCCAAAAACCGCTTTATTAACGTTATTCAGTGAAATGGAAAAACATTTTAGTAGTGTCAATTCCTAGAAATTTTTAATTAAAAACTAATCAAAAATAAGCAGTTATACTACATGATGTAAATATTACAATCTTTTTCGTTATTTTTGTTAATAATTTTTATTTTATCTACAAGAAGTTACAACAAGGACAATCCATTTAATAAATAGTTCTTAAATTAAAAAACAAATACTTAATGGTAAAGTGTAGCGACAATACAAAGGTTAAATATATTGCCATTCAAAAGATTATTAAATATATGTAAATGTACCAACTTATCTCAAACCATTCCCTAATTTTTTTTTGTTTAAATTACATAACAAAAAAAAACAAAAATTAAACAAGGGGTGGGTCCAGGGTCTTATGAAGGGGGTTCACAGAAACTTACCTGTTCTTTTTGAGATCTATAAGTAGTACCTACTTATTATGTAATGAGTAAAATATATCTCGAATTTTGATTTCTCTTATTAAGAAAGGAGGGTTCAGTGTTTTATGGGAGCTGCGTGCTGATGAGAGTCAGAGCCAAAATATGAATTTATTTTAAAAACTGTGGTAGGTATTTGTTAAATAGTAAAATCAAAATAAATTAAAATATAAATCAGTCACGAAAAAGAGTGGGGTGTCTGAAGCACGTCCTTCTTAGCTTGTAATAGTTAGAAGTTAAACCCATGTTAATTTTGAATTATGTCAACGACATGTACACATTTGTACATTTCTGTATGTTTGGCACAGTCATTTTAATGTGTGTCAAACATAGATTATGTACGATTTTTGCGTCAGAGAGAATTCTTCGGTCTCGAATTCGCATTGTACACGTCAATTATTTCGAAAAGGCATCGGGTCTTGATCGGTGTAAACATATTTCTTGTTAGAGGCATCTCTATTTCTGAACAAAGAAAGGAAAAGCGACTGCAGTCTGTTAAGAATAATTGACGTTTGCCGGAATATCGGTTTATGCTTAATTTGAATTTCAGACACCTGTTAACTTGTGGTAAGTAGATGGTGGTACCTGACTCCGCAACAATGTTACTTTCCATCTCTGACGTTGACACATACTTACTAACCTGTTCCAATCTTATTATATTTAAATCCGTCCGATACAAACCTGTTGCCAGTTGTATTGCCACCTTTTGTTTTCCTATCCAGCATTTGACTCTACGGTCGCATTCGTCACATTTTTTTCCTATAACAATTGGCAATTTTTGAACAAGTGAAATCCCGGCAGTTAGAATTATCTAAGGAAGAATTATTTTTCTTACTTTTGCCGTTTTACACTACTACAAATTAATTACCAATTGTATCCTTGTTTTCAGTATCTAGCAAAATAAATACCTAAACAAAAACTGAGGCCAAAATTAAGATCACTTTCTTAAAACGTCAATTATGCCTAATATCTACACAATTCTTGCTTCTGGATTGAGGATCATTTATATTAAATATTTTTGATAATTGATTTATAATGAACTATTCAGAAAAAATACGGCTCGTAAATTAATAAGTACAGCCTTATGTTTATCAGGTATCGATATTTTTAGTTACGTAATTAAAATTAAATTTACTGATTTGTGTGTTTATTCGCTCAATCGAGGAACAGTAAAGGCCGCCAAAACCAAAAACTCAGGCACCATGTTAACTTTGTCCCATCGAATATATGCTAACTGTGCGTGCGCAACTTCCGTTTCATTCTAAAATATTATTCTCAATGCCCTCAAAAAAAGCATACCTAACATTACAAATTTAATACTTTTTTCCTTAGATTCATACAACTCCCCATTATATAAAATTTAAAGCAAGCTGAATATAAGTTGCAAAAAATGAAAACTGGTTTGGCATGTGTTATAAGCCTCTATTGGTGGATCATTACTAGAAAACTTGTTACAACCTAGCAAAATAGCCTCATCTATGTACCTAATAAGTGGAGTAAAATAATTGTATGTTAATACTCGACCACATATGGCACATTGACCTGTAAATTACCACACGATTCAAACGATACCGTTTCATAACAACTGAATCATTTGCGATGTACCTACGGGAGGGTCGTAATTGCCAACTAATTCTCAGTTTTATTAACAATTGTTAAGCATACCTTTAATATTGAATTAGCGCATATACGTGGTGGAAAGGTAGATATTAAATTAATACAATTAATTAGAAATGGTATAGGAAGCATCAGGTACTTCATTAATAAATTTACTCTAAGTATGAGGAAGTTTATTTGATACAAAATTGAAAACTGATTTTAAATAAGTACTAAGCTTTTTCTGGGGTGTGCTATTGTAGTGTGTTTCGAGAACTTTTGACATCTTCAGCTGCTAGGCCAAAATCTTCTCTATTATCAGCAAGAAACCATGGCAAATGAAAATCACAAACTCATAAAGGTATTTAAAAATATCATGGTCTTTAGCGTAAAGATAAGAGTGTGACACAGACCACTCGACCTCATGAGATTCTGAATTACCTCTAACAGACTTTAGATCCTGATAGCAATTTAACTTATCGAGATTTAACCTACTGTAGATGCCTAATTTTCTCTTAAATTTCTTTTTACTCCGTGTAATGACTTGCAGTGTCTCCCTGTAGTTTTCTTTTCGAATTTATTACGTCAATAATGGTAAATTGTTACGATGAGTATTTCTCAAGTTATTTACTTATAGCAGTTTTATACATGAGCTCCTAGCGCTTGGCCGATGCCGAAGTAATTGCCGGCTCATTACAGGCCCGCGTTGGCTAGATAAGTGATCCCATTTCGTGAAACTTCCACCTTTTGGTGCATAGCGTTTCTCGGTTGAGAAATAACGCCAATTAATTTATCGCATTTGAGCAACTACGGCACAGCACAGTGTGCTGTGATGACCTTCTGCGCCACTATTTTAGGCCATTATTCATAGCGCGAGCAAAACGGATGAATTGCAACACGATCATGTTCAACTCGAGACACCTCCGATGGATGATATTGTTGTTCCTATAAATTAGAAACTTATAAACTTTACACAAAGCAAAACGTATTGAAAATGAGTCAGACAGCTTTGTGTGTAGAAAAATTCAAATTTCGGAGAATGCCTTGAACAGGTCAACTTAGTTTTAGAGGAACACCTTTTAATTTCCTTTCTCTTCACATCTAAAATCCAATCCCTAAAATTAACACAAGATTCGAAAGATCTCTTCCTTTAGACACGACAAAAAAATTTTGGAAGGTTATCACAATTTTCTTTCAAAATATTCATATTCAAGGATTGCACACTTATATGAAGCAAATTATTTCTAATTCTTCCATACAACTGAAATTCAATTCAAAATTTTGCCTTGCCAGACATTTTCACTCTTGCATTCAGCAATGATACGCTTGCGTAACTTTTCCAATGATTCACGCCCGATACTAAATTTTTATTTTTAGGTACTTCAACAAAGAAAGTTCAAAGGGAAAGATCAAAGGATCTTGTTGGCCTTTCCACCCCTAAATTGAAACGCAATCTAAGTTGAATACATGCTTTGATCGTTGTAACTCTCTAATTATTTTTGTGTTGTATCTAGAAATGTAAATTTTAACACCGTTACTATATAAAACAAAATTGCCTTTGTTAATGAATTTTCCGAAATTTGAACTTTTATACAGTTCGTTTTCAATAAATAGTATATAAAGAAACCTATTTTAGGCTAAAATTAAAAGCACCTAAGTTACATATTTAGTGGATTTAATAGAAAATTAAAACGTGCATGAAATTCAGCATGAATCAATCTATTAAAGTATTCCATAATCATTTTCTATTGAGGAAACATTCATAGAATTCTACAAGGCAATAATTTCAAGAAATGATAATTTAAAATTAGTGTTTTGATGCACAGTCAATATTTCTGGCGTTATAATAACCTTTGAGTATTATTTGAACCACCTAACTACATCAAAGCCACCAATAAATGATCCAAAAAGTTTTTAAAAATTTTGTTGGATTTTCCTAGACCAAAAAAATAACCAATTGTAAAGAAAACAAATCATTGATGTCTCATTCACTTAGTGACTTGACTTCAAAATATCACAATAAACTTTATTCCTGTACAGTCACTAATATAAATAGAATTTGTATCTCATTTTATTATTGCCTCGTAAATCTAAAGATGATTCTCGTTAGTAAAACTGAATTTATGGACTTTTATTTGCACCGATGGTATCTGGTATTAACAAGGTTTTCCTACAACGTGATCAATTATCGTATCAGATTGAAATTAAATGTTACAGACTTTATTGTTATATGTATAATAAATAATAGATGTCATTACCCTGACTTTTTACAATCACTATGATTAAAATTAATAATAAACACTCTTAAGGTGACAATATTAACTACCAATTAAGTACGTACTGTGTATGGTTGATAGTTCACGATTTAATTTTATATAAAATATAAGGAAAAAAATTAGATAATTGTCTAGTTGAGGGGTCACAATTCCAATATTTTTTTATATTATGGTGCAGTTTAGTGTGCTAAACAATAAAATTCACTTTTCCTACCATAAACTAATAAATGATCCTTTGCAAACAGAAGCTTTGAAATGATATTCCTCAACTTACGTACTACATAGCTCAAACCTCAACGCCAAAAGAAGAAACTGAACGTCCGAAATACTTCTTCAGTCCCTAAAGAAAGTGACTTAGTTACCTAAAAGTACTTCAGACGTTCAGTTTCGTGTTTTGGCGTTAAATTTTGAGACTATTTAGTAGGTTCTACAACTGCGCCAAACTTTCCACTTATTTAGACTTAAAGTTTACATATTAGCTTTAAAAAAAATATCGTACCTACTAGTTACTCTTTAAATTGAAAACAGGAAATCTTTGCCTCACAATCACTTAAATAAATTTACGTAGTAGGTACGTAGGTACTTTTATATCTACAATAAATTTTAATTAATAAGGGAGAACAAAACACGTCATTTGTTACATGTTTGTATATGTATACAATTATACTGTGTATAATTGTGCCATTTATTTTACAAAGTATTAATAGGTGTATACTTTTGTACCCACTATGTGTACCAACCATTACATGGTAATGGACATAATACTACAAATATTTTTAAAGTGACAGTACCTACCTGTTTGTAATCTAATGTAATGGCCATGAATAAACAAAAATTCCTTGCTACACTGAGGCCAAGTCACATGTTCCTTCTATTATATTATATTCCACGCTTTTCAATTTTAAAATACGTCTGTCAGCTCCAGATCATGCCATGTAATAAATTTACTTCGTGTAAGTACCTACATTTGCTTTAGATTGTTACTAATCCATGTAGAATGTCGTACAAATAACGTCAATGTTAACTCCTTCGTCAAAAATTTGTTACCTACATACTTCACTGATCCAATTCATAGTTATTGCAAGTATTTTTTTTAAGCCAAAAAACTACTTCTATGGGAACAACAGGATGGAAATTTGGATAGTTACAAAGTTGTTTTTATTTTATCAGTGGAATTACATGGTACATTGAAACTAATAATAAACACAGAATAAACAATTAAGGGGTGTATCAAAGTATCGCTTCAATTATGCAATCAGACAAACTTTGTAGATGGGTCAAAATCACGAAGGTGACGAATTTGGAAATGTGAAGTTTTGTAAAAGTTCTCAGGTCATGGAAATCCAAAAAATAACACAATAAATTTTGAAGATTTCACTAAATTAAAAACAATTTTACTCCTGACGGTGCCCTTATTAGGCAAAATACGTGTCGTGTATATTAAATGTAATGAAACCTTCAAAATTTTTTGTTTTCTTTTCCCTTTGAGAAAATGTTTCACCAAGCGATAACGACAGATACTCTAAAATTACCAAAAAATAACTAACAATATTTATGTTACTATTAATAATTGCGCTGTAAAAGAAAGGCCCAAAATATTCACATTTTAGTTGTTTATCCAGGATTCCAAAGGGATTAAATATTTTTCTAATAACTGGAAACTTTGTACTAAATTGCTCAAACCCCAACGCCAAAATACGAAACTGCACATCAAAAGTACTTTTCGATAACAAAAGTTACCTGCTTCAGGAATTGAAGTGAACTTGAATTAAATTTTTTCTTCTAAGATATTTGAAGCATTTTAAAAACTATTTCATTGATAGATACGTATGCTTAATACAAGTAATTATTAAAAGAGAGCCGTTATAACCACTTTTTCTTATTAATGAAAAACCTTTTATATGTATGGTATTTCTATTAAGGAATAATTTGCTTTGAATCCTCATTAAGAAAAAAAAAAAGTTGAATAACTATTCACCTATGAATAGAATAGATCGGTCGATGTCTAGGGTTCGTCTACGAATTCGCCTCCTTAACGCATTATGCGTCCATTGAAAAGTTGGCAAGGCTATAATTACAAAGGTAAGAAGTGGATCAAGTACGTTTATCTTTGTTACGTTCTTGCGGCCCACTTATTATAACCGAACTCATCATTATTATTTCTAGCCCAAAATATTGCTCGAGGACTTACTTATGGTATTAGCTTATGTTAGACTTAATTACAAAAGGAGAATAAAAAAAGAATTAAATGTTAAGCAATACACTCAAACTGAACCTTTGTTCTTGTCAATCGTGACCGTGTTCTGACAAAATCTGAACAAGACTTTACTTGTGTTTTTAACTCTAATAACAATCACGAGAATCAATTAATCATCTGAATAAAAATTTGCATGGGAATTATTTTAAATATTGAACAAAAATTTAAATGGTAACACATAATTTGCTTCTGCTTAAAATGTCACGAGGAGGAGATTTTAAATTAACTAGAAATAAAATATTAAAAAGTAAGCAGCAGTAGCAAATATTTTGGCAATATCCATTTGCAAATATAATTAAAACAAAACTTAGGAAAGAAATTACGAGTTTATATCTTTGGTAAAAGTGTTTGAAATATGTATCTTCATAGACATAGCTGTTCTTTATTATTTCTCTCAAAAAATTACATTTTTCTAAAATAAAATACGTTTGTCATAAATTATCTTTAATAAATTAAATCGTAAATATTTATTTATTACCTCGTCTAAAAATAGTTAGGAACCAATTAAAAAAAATCTGAGACAGGACAATTTGCATGCATTAAAATATTCCCAATTTTTTATGTATATAAAAAAGACCCGTTAGATTGCAAGGTTGAAAAAAGTGTGAAAGTTTCATTATCACGGTAGAATAGAGATATTAAAAGCTCTTTCTTCTTAAACTGTCCCACTTGTACATTTTTAGGATTCCGCACCTCAAAAGGAAAAAAGCGGAACCCTTCGTTGTCCGTCCGTCCGTCCGTCTGTCAAGACCCTTTTTATCAGGAACGCGTGGAGGTATTAAATTGAAATTCATATCAAATACTCAGATCTATAGTACCTTTAAGCTGTAGCAAAATCAAACTTCTATGTCAACGCAATCAAAAGAAACAGCAATTTAAGCTGCATATTTTCAAACTCGCAACTACTCGGAAGGGAATCAAAACTTAAAGGGTACTTCCAGTCGATTTAGAATCTTGAAATTTGGCATGAAGCAATGTTTTATACCACATATAAAGGAAAAATTCCGAAAACCTTAAATTTTTAGTTACACCATATGTATACAGGTTTGTACGGAACCCTCGGTGCGCCAGTTCGACTCGCACTTGGCCGGTATTTTTTTGAAAATTATGCCTCAATTAAAGACCTTCTTGGCGATAATTAATATAAGCAGATGGATTCAATCAATTTTCGCGGGCAACAACCTATTAGGAGGCTTTATTAGAGTAATTAATCTGTAGTACTGCACATATTCCTACATTTGTATGACACGGATATCGGAATGAAAGGTCTATATGTACGAGAAGACGTGGAACTGAATAATAGAGAGATAATAATGAAAACACTCGAGGCATTTGACGGCAAATATTGACCCTATACGTACCTATACATGAACCACCGCTACCACATCGTTTATGGTGAATAAATATTATCGGAAATCTTAATAATGAGTGTAAAAACATGTAACCACTCTTGGCTCCTATTGTCTTTGGCTGAAATATTGTACTAACTCGAGGGCTAATCGCGAATGACTGACGGGTGAGGTTAAGGACCCAAGTTCGAGCAATTACAATCGAAAAAACCTTGGCCACATTTTCGACAGAAGAATTTAATAATAAGGTGGAATTAATAGGTCCATGAGAACAACAACACCCATCGACCCATTAATAATTTACAAAAGAACGTTGTTGTTGTTGTTGAGTTGTTGCATTTACTTAAACACCAATTAGGCCCTGTAATGCAAAACGAACCATGGCATTATGCAAGTAACTAACTGCATATAAGTATGAAGTACATCTCTAATGATTCTTAGTGCTAATTAATAGATATAAAAGTGCTGAATATCAATAAAATTAAAAAAAGAACTAACTAAACAAGCCGTTTGGAGGTTATAGGACAATCTGCGTATTGTTTGCTTTTGACCTTTAGGTAATTTACCTTCAAATATTAAGTCCCACATAACATTGGAATTATTTTTTGTCCCATACTAGCTTTAAATTTTTTTGACTATAATTTTCATTGGAAAAAAGTTACCAGTGCCTACCTCTAAGGAACATAGCTACTGCTGGACCCAAGTGGACAATGTTTCATTATGTGCTGACACCCTGAATAGCAACTTAATCTGATACAACCCAAAATGTACCAATAATTACATTAACTAATTGATTGTGTTACATCGCCTTTCAAGCACACTTCCCTGTATCCCTAATTCCTATATTATAACAAGTTAGGTGATATTGGACGAGTAAGTCTAGAGTGTGGTCCATGCAAGAAATAGGTCTCTGTGAACTCTATTTCTTGGAATTACGTACTATTTTTGCAACTGTATAAATTAAATTTAAAAAAAAATGTGAATATGTTTGTTAAAATCCTGAATAACAGGGAAAGATCTTCCCCTAAAGCACAAAAAAATTAATGATTAACTTCAATTTAATAGAATTCTCTCATACAATCTAGTGTGTTTTGCCAGTTCAGCTCCTCGCCTGATCGATTTAAGACGTAAAACGTTTTTTTGGTCAAGGTTCTCACTACTAAAACCTCCATCCATACACACACACAAATATCAACAACAACAACAATCTGCTGCTGTTGCCTTTGGCAAAATTGCACTCAATGTTTTAATTAGCACACCTTGTGATATACCTACCTAAGTACATATATAGATATATATAATACAATAATATACAGTTGCCTACACAGATCGTGCACAAAAATGCGTCTAGATTGAAGAGCTATGATGGAGATTTCGGAACGATTTTTTCTATACCTAGATAGTCTATAATGAAATGACACCATCATGACTCACGTTGCGTCACTAACGTCTTGCATCAGAGCAGCTCTTTGTGTGCTCGAGAGCACCAAGAAAGCAAGCATAGGTAGATACCCATAGGCACCCATCATAGGCTTCACAACCATTTCTATGTATCAAATAGTATGACACGACTAAAAACGTGAAGAGAGTCATCAGTCGTGGCTGTTAACATTAAAAACAAACGCTTCATTAGCTCGTCGATTAGCGTTTATTATTGCGATTAATTTAATTGGCAATACCCAAGTATTAGGCGATACAGGTTTAAGGATTTCTCCTTTCGTATGTACATATCCCTGAAAGAAAGCGCAAAATGTGATGTAAAACAAGAATAACGTTATTAAATCCTACTTTCACATAATTAAAAAAAAGACTGATTTTAATTTTTCATTAGTAAGAATAATCTGCAAAGTTTCAGAATTTTGTCCTTCGTTTGCAAGATAAAAATTGTCATTAAATTGTTAGTTACAAGACAGCTTTAATACCTTGAACGTACCGAAAACTAGAACCTATTGTCTAATATTTTTAAAGTGGCGTCTTAGGCAACAAAACTTTCAAGAGATTTATTAACTAATTTAGGTGAATGATTGACATGGGCACTTAAAAGGAGTCTATCATTGCAGAGAGACATAGTTTTTACGGTAACTTCCTTCAAGATTTTCAACCGTTTACGTTTTGTTTATAAACATCCCTGTGAAAGCTTTTAAAATACGGTTTCAAGCCTTGTAGGCACAGTAAGTGGTTAACAAAGTCTAAAAAGCATTTCATCTGAATGGAGCCATAAATTGTAATTCCAGCTAGGCGTTGAATGAGGCGGTCGCACTTGGTGGCAATTTTATTGCATGAGCTGCCACTTTAAAAAAATTGGACTATAACTGTTTTCGAGCATAAATATGATCTAGGCCTTCCTTTATCCCTCTTTGCTCCTGTTGCTGCTTCTTTCCTAACTCGGTTGTTCCTTACTGACTTCCATAAATCCATACCAAAAAGAGGTGGGTAAAATTCCTAGTTATTTTCGCCCATCATAGTTATGAAAATTCAAAATTTTGATTAAAGGCTTTTTATTATATTTGTAGGGAATTCAAGTATTTATTTTATATTTTGATTAAATTGATAGGAACAAAGGATAGAAAGTCGTATTAGAAAGTCAAATTTGGAATATTTCTGAAGTATTGGCATTTTCAACGTTTTTTCTTTATTATATTAAAAAAAAATATTAGGCACCACAATAGTTTTTGTCTTTCGAACTTTAGAATTAATATCTAGTCTTATAAATTAGCGTTTATTTATCTTGGTACATTGGGCGCCTAATATTTTTTTTTAATATCGTAGATTATCGTAAAAACGAAAATGGCAATGCAATTTACTATTTCTTCTTATTAACTTTATCTAAACATAAAGATAAATACTTAAACCTCTTATAAATATAATAAAATGGCTTCAAACAAAATTTTGAAATTTCATGACTATGATGGGTGAAAATTACACGGAAGTTTACTCCCCTCCTTTTTCTAAAACTTTTTTCTTCCTTTTCCTTTTTTTTTATTTAGGGCATTATCATCGTCATATTTCCATAATAATTCTTCCTGTTAAAACCGTTATTTTTTTATGTTTTTCTGAAACCATGAAATGCGCAAAAACAGTAAGAGGCGAAATTTGTTTCCAAGCATTTCGTTAAAGCTTATAAGATTCTTCATTTAATTTGCCTTCCTAAACTGACCGGGATATAGAAATAGTTGCTAAATTATCCCATTATTCCAGATGCCTCTATAAGTAAATACCTACTCTGTTCTTCTTCATGTTCCTTATCTAGTACGTGCTCTAATTACAACTTTTACAATTAAAACGACTTGCTTGGTTTTATCGATTCAATAAGCAAAATTGTTCTAGCAATACAATCCTGCGTATCCTGTATTGCATAAAGTTGTGCTGATGAGAGCACCGTATAACATCCGACAGAAACAAAAGCGACTCTGGTCGATAATGGCGACATAACAAGTGGTAATTCTCACATGGCTACCTTAGAGATATGTATACGTATACCCACAATGGTTTATGGCTTACATTACAATCGACAGCCATTTACCCATGGAATCTATTAAGTAAGTCGTTACTATTTATTGTACTTAGTATTTCCAACGACGAACGATCGGCTAACGTTTTTCTCCCGCATTTTTTGATACAGCGCAACGACCAAATAAATTCATTAAGTCTTTGTTTATTGTACGCAATAACGAACATACCTACTTAGTTTAGTACAAAGTAGTTAATGGACAGCAAACTAATTCTCTGTGACGGTGATATTTCAGGGGGAACAGTTTTTGCTCCCCATACTTAGTACCTACCTACAAAGCTAATTCCCCATAACATAAAAGAATATATTCAATGCCTATCAACATGCTAATTAAAATCACTAATGGTCAATCTTTTTATGGGCATGGTTACCCTAAATAAGAAACTTTAAGTCTTTAGTTTAATTCATCCCTTAACTACCGAGCGGCATGGTCTAGTGGTCTAGATCATTGCTTAGCATTCGGGAGGTCACCGGTTCGATTCCGGGGCCGGCTACTCTGGTCCAAGTTTTTCTGTGGTTTCCTTGGATCATTTAGGCAAATGCTGGGGTAGTAATATTCCACAGATAGTCTTTCACTTCTCTTCTGTCTTCATTTCGTCCGTCTCATCTTTCTTCCCCCACACCACCACCCACCCATTCCCACGATTCCTGAAGGAGGCTGAAGAGGGCCTTCCGCCCTACCCCCCCGACTTTGCACAAGAGTGTAGGCCGGGGGGGACAGCCCGCCCACCAATATTGGTGGGAATGAAACACCCAAGTTTCTTTTTTCTTTCTTTCCCTTAACTTACTGCATGGGTTTCTCTCTTCGCTTATGTTTGACGTTTTCCACTAAAAATTGTTGTAGGCAAACTTTTTGTCGTGTAATTCATTAAAAAATATATATTTAGTTACACCCCTTCTTTATCGCCATTATCCCTGATTCTTGATACATTTGAAGGAAATTTTTGAAAAGGAAATTAAGCTTAGATAAATTGTGTTATTTTGCAGGGAGTTGGTGTGTGCCTGGCCGCATGGTCATTGCTAACGACTAATAAGAGAATTAATTACACAGGGGGCGGATTTATGTGCATGTTTCGGCATTACTGTCGAATCCCGATCGTTAAAATCGTAAAGCATAGCCGAGTAAGAAACCGTTAACTGCTATTTTACTCTTGTTTGTTGTTTGTTAGACCAGCGAACCATTACATTAATAGCGTCCACAGCTAGTTGTTGTTCGATTCGTTAGCCGGCTGGGTGGAGTATTCGTTGTTAATATTATGCCTTATTATGATACCGATGCAATTTCGAAAAGATAAAAAAAATCTCTTGTATGGTGCCCTGCCTTATCGGGACACATTAACTGTTTTCCTTTTATGTTAATGACTTGCGTAATGTTGCGTACCTATGCTAAACTTGTAGCTCAAACTATGGCTTACAAGAAATAAATTTAAATATCGTATTTACACCCAAGAATGTCCAATCAATCTATACTACAGAGAAAAATTATTAGGTTCACGTTAAAAATCGATACTTTCAATCAATGTATTTAAAGGCGGAAAAGTTAGATAATATTGCTTAATTTCAATTAATTATTCATTAACTAATCAGATAATCTCATTTTTAGAGTGCTTTATTAATCTCTAGAAATTCTAACAATGATAATTTTGCAATATTTTTGAGTTACTTAAGTATTTTTAAGGCGCATTCTGCTCTTTTTCCCCATTATTATCAATAGGATTAATATATTCTCATAATCTAATCGATATGGATTTAACAGTTTGGTTTCTTGTAGTTGAGTAATTTAGAAGCTACAATACGAGTATGTTCCTTAATTTTACACAGTTACGAGTCGCCACTGCTCTACATAAGGTATTCTTGAAAGCACCCAATAAAACTTTATTCTATTTAAAAAAATAACACCCAACAAGTAGGTAGGTACTGAGGAAACTGGGTTGAGAATAAGAACACAGTATAAATATAAACGCGGCATATAAATTATTGGCTTTTACCCGCTGCAACGATTTTAATTAAGGAATATTTCCCTGTCAGATTTAGAGTAGGTACAAAGTTGCCGAGCGGCTACCGAAGAACTCAGGTGAACATTTAAACAATCCGCGGTATTCGCAGCCCGGATGTTTACATACAAAATGCATTTCTCGCTACTTGTTTGTCGGAATAAAAATCTTAAGCGGCAACGGTCTGATTTATTCAGACGGTAGCTCGCGTCAATTTCGAGACCATTTGTATTCTTCAATATTACCGGAAAATCAGAGAAAACGAGACCTAGTATTCGTTCTTGCGGCAATTAGAGAAATTACCGGCGAAGATGTCTGATAACTGTATTTATTCTAGTTGTTAGGTAGATATAAAGGCTTGTTAGAGATACTGAAGTATCGTAAGGTACAGCGAAACTCGGTTATAACGGCCACTTAAACAACTACAAAAGTTTGTTACATGCAATTGTTTATTATAGGCGCATCCAAGTGAACATTTACATACATTCAAATAGTTTTTATTTAGAAACGATTTTTTTATATTTGCAAATGAGGCTTATTGTTTGATTTATTTTTCGAGAACCCATTCGAGAAAAGAACCAAACCTATAATAATGTAATTGTGAAACAGGAGGAACTTATTCAATCAATAATAATCGTCCAGGTTCTGTTGCTAATTTTAAAAAGTGTAACGCCACTGTTTAACCGAAGACTGTCCATTCAGAGTTCAGTTTTTTTTTTTTTGTAAGTCAGAAAGACGAACGGATCTGCGACATGCCATCAGACGTTTCTTCTTCGCCCTCCAGCAATAATAAATATTCGTGTGCGTAGTCCGCAAATGTCTGTCAGTCCCGAGCCGGAGTACCTAGTAGCAGAATCATAAACATCGTCGAGCCGTCATTCGTTTTTGGTTTTATTCCTAATGGTCCATAGAAAAGGAGCTATCAATTTGTATTATGCTGCGTATCCTGCCCAGTATCCGCTGTCATATTTCCTGCTCGGCCGAGAGAGCGACTGCTATCGGTTTCCACAGCCGGACAATTTACCGAGTCGTGCGTGCATTCTTGCAACTCGGAATCTCGCTAGAATTACACAGTGGCGTACTATTTTAGTCTATTGTTCAGAAAATCCGTCTTTCATAGAATAATCTATTTATTCCCCATTACTGCACATTTTCCGTCCCCTTATTTTGTACAAGGATACATATGCTACGTCATTTCAGTCAAAATGGACTTAAATTTTATTTTACAAAATGATAAAAAATATTATTTGGACTAATCTAATATTTGGCATGTTTCGATTCACAAAAATTATATTTCTGGGGCGTTACATAAATTTATGAAAGCTCTCTAAGAATAATTGCTAAGACTTTTTATGGCTCTAAGTTTGTAGGTTAGGTATTTTCAGAATCCTTGGGCCTACAAGTCCAAAACTTTAACTTTCGTAACCATTTATTAATGACCTATTTGTTCAAATTATTTGCTTGATTAGATCTTCAATTCGTTTGGTTTTGATGTAACAAATTTTAATGTATAATAAGGGTGCAGCTTCGTTTTTTATTTATGGTTCCGCGGACGCTCCTGTGCTCGAATTTGTTCGTCGTAACGTGTCTCTGACAGACTGACCATTGCGTTCTGTCCATGTGCCTATTTTGGTCATCGCGTCGACTCTTGTTGATAATTTGCTAGCAATTCGTTTGGCATCCAGGATGGATTGCTTCGGACATGATACCATCACAGCAACGGCAATTCAACAACGACCATTACTGTGCTTTCCTAAACCGTCCGTGGCAAGTGTAACGGCTATCGATCCCTTTCATGGTGTCCACCTTCTAAATTTGCTCAGTGTTATTGCATTTCCTCTAATCTTTACACTCGGCCAAACACTAACGATCTCTCTCCACTCGGTCCAAACGGTTTTGCATCTTTGCATTTTACTAGTTACTTATGTAGCAAATCTGTGCACATTTCATCGGACAAAAACCGAGAGATATCCGGACGAGAAATAAAGCTATCGATGTGAACAGGTAGTTGGCTCTCGAACAACTTTACTTATCTCAACTACAATCTGTATACGTTTCTAATTCGAATGATTATCTACGCAAACGCTAAAAAACTATGCGCCAATAAATCCTGCTGCTAGATTTTAAATCTTTTGACTTTCTCCGGATACAATGTATTCCTTGTGTTTTTTCCCATAACGTGCAGAAAAGATACCAATACGAGAGTATACACAAATACAAATAAAGCACAAAGTTTTAAGTCTCATTTGTATTTATTAATATATAGTTACAACAATTAAAAACTTCCTTGAACCAATATGAAAGTATACGTTTATTTTAACATATTACACTAAAGCCAGTATTAAGTAAAGTTGATCATAACGAAAGAAAAACGAGAGCTTTCTAACTAACAAATTATTATAATATAATAAGTAAATTATTTAGTTATCACATATGCGCCCATAAATTTCGATATCCTTGGCATTTGCGCCACCCTCAATTCCAAAAACGTCTTCAAAAACGCTCATTCCAGGATATTCTGGACAATTTCTTGTCTTCAAATAGCCAACCAACACCCCATTTGCTGTAATCAACGGTCGCCCATCAGTGACCCTATTGCATATCTGTCTGTTGGTCAAAATACCCTGTAAACAGCCCCTGCACGGTTTACCGACCCATTTCTCAATTGTCACGGTATCCAAATCTTTTCCAGTCCATCCCACTGAATAAAACTCAGACACATTTAGACCTTTATAATTTGGAAGAACTTTTACATTTTGTTCCTTGTTTCCATTTATGTCAAAAGCAGTATCTACTTTGAGATATTGTAAATCTTTTAATTCTCCTTTTGAGCCTCTGCCTAAACTCACAACTTCTCTTATGCTACCTCCACGAGACCATAGCTTGGTTCCGGAACGTATTTTTAATTTGGTCCATTGCCAAGATTCTGATACACAGCTTTTACTGACGACCACCCATTTTTTTGATATTATGAACCCAACACAGGCAAACCTCAAACGCATTATGTCATTTCCATATTCAGGAAAAAGGGCAAATACAAGGTACGGCACTGTCCTGTCTATTAAACAATTTGTAGGATGGTAAAGTTCCTCTTCTGATTTATACCTCGCTGTTTCAACGAAAAAGTTCTGTTATCAAACCAATTCAATAAAAGAAAACAAATTGTACATACTTGAAGGATGTTTTAGTGCCGTTGTGTTTGAGTTGGAAAATCTTTTTATTCCTTCCACCGTAAAAAATATCGACTTCTTCGAATAGCATCTGCAAGCCTTGGCAATTTCTTTTTCCGTTCTCCCTGTACCACTGACGTAATCTTCGAATCTTATGTGTTTCGGTAGCATAAAGCCAATACATAACGCCATCGAGATTGCCAATAACAATAAAATTATATTTACGACACACAATACCGTCTCTTGACGTGAGAGACGAGTCATTTTCAATTTCTTGTTTATGATGTCTTGTTTTATGACAGTTCTCGTGACAAGGATATTGAGGGTTGTCAAGATGATGTTCTGTGGAACTATTTCACACCTTTTTAACTGAGCACAACTTTTATGTGAAATTGACATAACAATATATTTGACCGTGACTAGGCATATCTATACTTTTTGACATCCTGTTAAGGAATCATCTTGCAGCTCCGACCCATCACATCCACAGTTTTTTACAAAACACAGCATTTAGTTCTTAGTCGCTTATTTAGTGAAGTTACCTACTTGCTTACCTTTTTCGTATCATGAAATATGATTAGCAAAAATAAGTCGATATATTCATATGTATTTATTTATAGTCTCTAAACATAGGGATCTCGTTGTCAATTAGCTATGCCTTTTTATAAGTAGAAATAGTTTTCTACGTGGATTAGTTATGCTTCAGGTATTAGATACAGGAAATGTAGATACATTACATTGATTATATCATTAAGAGAATTGGACGTCGACTAATAACGAAAAAACACCAGACTGCATAATAATGTGTCAATAAATCGAACGTTAATCGAAAAAGTTGTAGTAGATCTCGTGCTGCTGTTGGTTGGTGCTGTTCAACGCTGTTGGTTGTAGTCTGACTGTTGTTATGGCAAATAAAAAAAATTACACGAGGTTCGTGACGGGCGTTACCCCGGCAATCCTGCATGTTAACCATTGTAAAGTACAAAAGCGGTGTATACGGTGGTATTATAGGAACGGGACGCCTTTACGGTATTTCGCCGTTCGCGGCTAAAAATGATTAAGATCGTGATCGTGGCACACTGAGACTTGTCGCTGAATTCCTCCACCTTTTTTTACTATACCGATTTGCTCCGCTTGTTCCACATTTCCGCTTTTTAACGCCAGTGTTCACTCCAGCTACATACGACCACAATAAATAATCGCCCACGCAATTGGGCAATAAATAAGGTCACAAATTCCCAGTTGTGTACTCTCCTATCCGACCTAATACTAATACCTAATGCCATGCATGTACACCTTCCCATTTACGTACCTGTGTGTGTGTGTGTGTGTGTGTATGCACCTAAAATGCCACCATGCTACATACGTAATGTAATGTACGTAATCAAACGTCGACATAACTCGTCGCGATTTATTGTTATTAAATGTCATTCGGAGCGACGTTTATGCAACTAGAGGCTACTGAGATATTGTGCGGAATGCAACGGTGATGCTCACTTCTAAATGCAATCCTTAAAAGTCAAAAGATACAGGGTAAATTTTAGAAATGTTGAACCATTTATCTAAAGGTGGAGCCAATCAATAATAATCTTAGAGTTCCTAAAGAAACGTTTCATATGAAGATGAGTTTTAGCAACAAATGAACATTTCCAGGCGATCTCACATTTTTCATGATCATTGTCAAAATTTGGCATAGATTTGTATTTTTTCTTTTAAAATGTGCTTCAAGTCCTTTTAAGGCTTAGAAGCAGTTAATTAAATCCCTTGTCTGAAAATGTACTTGGGTTTTTGTAAATGAACTACTTTATAAAAGGGCTTTGTAATTTGTATTTTAAATGCTTTAAGCTATTTCAGTTTGTTTTAAGCTGATTTAGGGTGCTTGAAGCTCTGTCAAATAATTGGTAAATATGAGTCAAAAGCTCGATTATAAACACGGAGAAAAATATCAAAATTCAAGATATGTAAGATCCAACGATTCGTTTCAATACGTTTTGATTATCAAGTTGAGTTTGGGCTTCAGGGACCCAACCACTTTTACTAAGGATTTTGAGCATAAAACTTGGATCTCTTTTATGAAAGCTCTTCCCAGCCCTGTCCATATTGATCCCCTCCCATCTCCAGGCCTAAAATAGAAAATCGTTTTCCAGAAAATTATCTTTGCTCTTTATACCCTAAATTTTATTTCCAATTCGCCTTTTAAAATCCGTCAATTTGCCTCTGCCATTGGAATCCCTTGAACCTGATCGAACGTATTGAAACGGATCGTTGGATCTTGCATATCTTGATATTTTTTTCCGGGTTTATAACTCGAGCGTTTGCCTCACGTTACGCACCAAAATGCAAATAAGAAACACTATATCATTCGTTGATTCATTTGAATAGGATTCCGATTCGAAATATTGTTGCTCAATCGATTTACCTACAGCGGCTGACTCGCTCAGAACAAGTCAGAAGAAATTTTATTTCTCCTATTGACAATGATTGATAACAAGGTTATACTAATCCACCTAATTAAAGAGCAATATCAAGGTAGCGGTGTTTTGCAATAACCACGGCCTTATATTATTACGCATTACATTATAGACACCGTAACCAAGGGAGTAATTCGGTCTTATCTTAGTATTCGAAATAAAAAGATAATGTGGCGTGAAATTCTATCAAACTTTTATATAAAACGATTTCAATAGTGGGTACTAAAGTATAAACAAAAAGTGACATTTTTTATTATAGTTACGCACACTTTTTACATTCAAATTACCTCTAAATCCAAAAGAATTCCATTGGAATGAACTTTAAAGAGGTTAATTTTAACCTTAAATATTTTTGTAATTTACTAAGCAAGAATTTAATGCTCAATTAAACCACATAAACTGATTTATAAATATGAATATAATACATAATATTTACCGAAAAGAGTTAGGCTTTTAATATTCTACTAATGTAATTTTTTAAATTCTGATAAACTCACAAATCCAGTTTGTGTACATCAGGTTTTATCAAACGATGGGACCCGTTCAGGGTGAAATACTAGAATTGCTAGTTTTATTATAATTTAAGTAAACTATCCTCTGAAAAATAATTATTAAAACTTTTGCTCTGTTCTTGGACGAATTAATTTTCAGAGAAAAAATGAGTTAATGTCATGAATCATTTCATCAATACAAAAACGTATAATTTTTTAAGTAGGTACAAAGTAAATCAATTTTCGTTGTGTGATCAAAAGTTATTTATTACTATTTCGACAATAACAAAAGTAAGCCAAGGATCGAAAAGCAATAAAATAATTTTGTTTATAGTGTATAATGTCCCACTGTGAAACAAAGTATTAATATGATTATTATTTATAACTTTAGGAGACAATTAATTAAAATACTTTTTTTTATTTTGGATGTTTTTAAACGATTTTCACTTTTTATAATTCTGTGTTACGTGCTCTTGGCCTTAGAAAGTGCGTTTGTCAATATAGGTTTAGGTTTTTTTGTTAAATAAATCATTAATTAATATTCTCATAATTCAGCTCTGTCGCAAATTATTAACATTATTGCCTAATTTACCACAACGACACCACGATTTTGTAAAATTTATTTTACGTAACTGGATAAATAATAATGTTGCTACTGTAATTAATAAATTATTTATTATACACAACTATATAAGTAGGCAACTGTTAACAATAATATGGCGGTCAGCCAACAATATCTGTACATATATCCACTAATACGAAAATTTTATTTATGGTTATGGGTAAATATGTATGTACATAGTTAGATACCAACATGCCTTAACTACGCCTATTTCACATAAACCAAAGAAACATATCAATCAATCTAAACAGTCACCCTCAATTAAATAAAATCGTAAAATCATGATTTATGGAGTAAGTTAGTATTTGTACCTACATACAGTCGTAATATGTATCAAAGAAACACATTAACGAATCCTTGGCTGGGCTGGTTGTAGTTTAGTCCCAATAGTATCGTAAATATAACTTTCAAACTAAACATTCCTTTTCTAGACTAAATTGATGTGAAATAATGTAAAATATAAAAACAAAACAATTAAAAATTCAAAATTTTAGTACACCCAGATTAATTTTATTTAAACGTTTGCAAAAAAGTAAAAAATTTTTAAATCCACTGAACCACGAGGAATCCTAAGCCTTCAGGACGATGACGGACTCGAAAACTTACGTTCGATCATATTAGTAGAAGTATTTCAAAATTTCATGAACTGTGAAATACGCGAAAACAGCAAGAGGCGGAGCTTAAACTAGGGCTTTTAGTTAATAATGAGCGCATACCAAGGTCAAGCCTCATCAGAATCTAAAATTTCTCTAACCAGAAACAGAAACTATTTTGAAATCAATCCAAAAGGATAGGCTCTGTTAATTAGGTACTACTACACTAATTGTATTGAAACCATAACCAATGGAGATTCCTTAAGGAACTGATACTATTAGCAATGGTTTTACAGTTATTTATTCGAATGATTATTTATTTATGTCGGTCGTGATCGGATTAAGAAATGTTAAATATTTATGAGCATCAATGCAAACTAGATATCTGTAGCAATTTATGTTTGTGATGTAACGACTGTTACTCGCACCTCAACTTACTAATTGTGCCATAAACTTGTAGAAAGATAATTGAAGGGGAACAGAGTGAAGATATTTTAATAGGATTGTAACTGGCGGCAAAAAGCAAAACACTTTCTTCAACGTGCACCGGTTAGTTAGTTACCTTAGTAAGTAAGTATATCATCAGCAAACTGGTACGTATTTAGTTACCGTTTTAATCGGCATCCCATAAACTTATAAATTTTACGATTGCATTAAAAGGTAGGTACCTATATGTAAGAGAATATGCCGAATCTATGAATGGCATCACAGCAATATTTTGCCACAATAAATCAGTTTTAAATTCCCGTTTGCGCAACCAAAATTGTTACATATGCTCGGCTTATTCAACCCGCTTATTTATCGTTGTATAATAGTGCCATTAGTACAATAGAATGCCGGAGCGGGCCTATAAACTAGAACTATAGATTGCAAAATGACCCTTAGCGTACCTACCTAAGCCGTGGACCGTGAAAAGTATTGTTCCTTGGCGTTTCCTTTAAAAGGATGCTGGCAGTCATTAAGTGCCGACTGCTGCTATGCGCGCCGCAGACGGACTTCTAATTACAACGTTAATTAGTTTGCTAATTCGTGGCTTTCACAAGAGGAAGCAAGTGGACCGATAACTGATAAGCTAAACGAATTTAATACAACAATACGGACATCCACTGAGTCATGAGTTTTGATAAATCTCTTAGTAAGCTGACTCGCAAAAACAACATGCCTAATATAGGCACCTACCTTCTGTAAAATACAGAGAAATAACTAATACATTTTGATGGAACTTTGAAAATTACAGGACGTTTATAAAAAATCCTTTCAATAGTCACTAAAGGGCTTAGGTACGATCATTGGAAGAGATATTCTATTTTAATTTGGATCCCTTCCTTATCCTTGGTAAAATTACGTAGAATGTAATGTATTCAACCCCTTAGTGAGAGAACGAACAAAATAGCTCAAACCCAACGCCAAAACACAACACTTTAGTAGTCCGAAGCACTTTTCGGTAACAAGGTTACCTTCTTGAACTCCTGCAATTAATATATGTCCTCCTGGGAGAATACTAAAAGAGATTTCATTAACTTCATTAACTTCTACAACAATAAAGGACATTAAATAATTATTGAGGTGTTGTCTGTTTAATTGGGATCTCTCACTCGTCCTTAGAGATTATGTGAAATTTAGTGTTACCTCTCATCCCTTCAAGTGAGATTTACATACTAATGTGATTTGATGAGATTCCCCTTCCCTCCCATTTTGAGCTCATGTAATTAGTGGACGTCCTTCAAGGAGAATAGTTTATAAATTTTATATAATCATCATCATTTATTATTTTAGGCTAGGATCTAGATGTTAGTTCTTTTACACCCCTGACACCTTGTTTGTTAACATCTGCAATACCTATTATAAACATCAACCAATTATTTACCTGAGCTCAAAATGGGAATAGTGAAGGGAAGGAAGGGATCCCACAATATCTTACCAAATCTTACCAAAGTGTAATTAATATTGAGATTTAATTGATATGGTGTCATATACTTCTTAAAGAAACCAGACGTAAACATGCCTTTTTGCATTGGTATTGATCAGGATCCTGGTTTGATACTAAAATAGAGTCAAATGATAGGAATTTTTAAAAACAACAGTAGATGTATTCATTCATCACAATTGACTATGTAGTGAGCATGTAAATTTACGAAGAGCATATGGCAAACCCGCTATTACTATCGATTTATCGAAAAAATTCTACAAGACGAATGGCAATTAAATCAACACTTAAATATTAGCATTTGCGTGAAAGTTTCAATACGTTGTGATTGCAACCATTGAATTAGCTTGTCTAATGAGAAATTCTTGCCATTATATTATCAACCCAGAATCAATTCAAACTTCACACTATTGGTACCTTACGGTGAGAAGTGTTCTTCCGCCTCACAAGCATCTGCAAAGTTCAGTTTCTTCTACAATTATTTTTTTAGGCCTTCTGAACTTACAGCCATTAAAACAAAATGTGTATGCAAAAATTCATAATGCCATTAGAAAAATACAGGGTGTTTTGTTTATTTTCATCTTTCTAATAAAAAAATTAATTGTCGGACTACCAAAAGTAAAGAAGTGTTTCGATTTTATATTTATTTATTTGAAGGTCTTGCAAAGTTATTGCATGTACTTGAAGTTAAAACTTACAGCACAAGAAGTAGAACAGAACAGCGAAATTAAAATACAGGAAGTAATTTGCGTGAAGCAATAACATTAAATTTAAATGGACTGGAAGCCACATCTGGTGTCCTTGCAGCGATTTCGCATGTGTTAATTATTAAAAGAATTCTTTTGCCATTTAATGCATTATGTTATTATTACTCGGAAATAAACTGTTTGCAAGGTTGCGCGCAGCTTTGTAACATTAACGGCTATGCAGCAAACATGAGCAAAAGCAGGCGCGATTTTTAAAACAGAAAAGAACTTTATGTACACCAGTCACGATACCGAAAGAATTTGTTATGCAACTCTGTATATTCCCAGGTTATTACATTACGAGTTGACGCAGGTTAAGGTCTCAATTTAACAATAACAAAATCAATTTCGTATTTAATATTCAAGGGAATCCTTTAAGAAAGTGGCATCAGAAAACTTCTGATTACAGTACCTATAGAAAAAATCTTAATTTTGAATTTTTCTCGTCTTCAGGGGCTTCACCGTTTCTTCTAATTTTGAAACTTTGTGTTGCTATTACACGAAAAGAATGAAAATACAAACGAGTACTGTTTTTTTTTTTCCTTTAATCAGTAGTCGTATAGGATAAATGAATTTCAATATCTAGAACCTTTCCGGATTAAATCGTCTCAAATGTATGACTTGCCACTGTCTACACAAAGATAGAATGTAGGCATTGGAAACACAAATAAATTTATATATCGTTGTTAGTTTATGCACTTATTTTCAAGGTAAATACAATGGGTTTAGTGAATGAAAAATATATTAAGTATTTACTACATTGACGTGATAATGGAGTCGTAATGGAAAAAATCCGAAAAACAGAAAAGTTGATTCATTGAACTTCCCATGAAGGTAAATAGGTGCATTGCATTACACAATAATTTAGTTATTTATATCTAAAATAAACGTTTATTTGTTTGCTGATTTCTCTGCCGGTGTTTATTTTAATAAGGTACGCATTATGACACCAACGCAACTAACACCTAATTATAACGTGTTTTACAAACTGCAATTTTTGCCTTTATTACAATAATTGCACAATAATAAGTGTACGGGAATTAAAAAAAGTCCCGTCACGCCCGTAGCCATTTCAACATTATCGATAAAACTGCTAATGCACTAGTTTTGTGCATAAATAATTGTTAACATAAATATTTTGTTCCTTGTGTAAGTTAAATGCAAATCTGTACAGCCCAAAGAATAAATTACTGAAATTTGCATATCCAACACAACTTGGAAACAGCTACAGAAAAATACACCTGTCGTATATTTTGCTGTTATGTGATTCAGGCTAAATGACAGTCAACCTCCAGATAATTACTTTATAGCCCTAAAATTTATTTCAGTACAAGAAATGAATCTTGTTGAATGTACGAACTTAAAAAAAATATTTTAATAAAACAAAGTGCTTTGTAATTGTTTAATTTTAATAGTTCTTTAGAATTCTATGGCTCAAGAAGGAACAAAATAGAAATTTGAAAGAATAAGGGTCTATAACGAATTTTTCTTTTTATTTTTATTTAGGTATATCATAACGTGGCATATTTTGAAAAACTTAGTTTATTTTTTTTTTTTTATTTTGCGCCAAAACCTTGTTCCCAATTAATTTTTGTACTGCTTTCAAAAGTCGCAATAAGGATTCCCGGTTTTGTAATTTTTTGACAATCTTGCGACCTTTCCTACAAGATTCCTTTCTAATGGCTTCATTCTCATTTCTTCTTCAAAAAAAATTATAGTAGACCAGTGCTGAAGCCTTTAAAAATAGTAAAAAGTGAAAAAAAATATAGTAGGATGAAACCCATTGGAAAAGGAGGAGAATATAACATAAATGAAAGGAAAAATAATTTACGGGCGATCTGAGGTCGGGAAGGGAAAGGGGGTGAGTTTTTAAGGGTAATAAACGGTTTTCCTTGATTTCCGGAAAAACTACAAGTATTATGGAAAAAAGTTAAATGGAAAAGTTGTAGGTAATAAAAAGATTTACTACTTTCGTATTTACACTTTTTTCACATAACCTCAAAATTTGTGTTAAAAATTCGAATAACCAAGTTTTTGGTTTTTTATTTTTCTTTTACAAATTTGGTGAAAACTTACCTATTAATGTCCCAAACACGCTGTTTTCACACCATCATAAAGTAGAGATTTCAACGAAGAAAAAGTCCACCAATGTTTTTAAAAAAGCAGATATTTTGAGGTGAGAATTTTCGATTGAAAATTAGGGTGCTTTTCGATATTAGTAAACATAAGGTGAAAAAATAAATATTTCAAATCAAAAAAATTACAGCGTGTTTGGGACATAAATAGGTAAGTTTTCACCAAATTTCGTGAAAAAAATTTTTTTTGTAAAAGAAGAATAAAAAACCAAAAACTTGGTTATTTGAAATTTTCACATAAATTTTGAGGTTGTGTGAAAAAAGTGTAAATACAAGAGTTGTAGATATTTTTATTACCTACAACTTTGCCATTTAACTTTTTGCCATACGACTTGTAGTTTTTTCGGAAAACCGTTTTTTACCCTTAAAAGCTCACCCCCTTCCCCTTCCCGACCTCAGATCGCCCGTAAATTATTTTTCCTTTCATTTCTGTTATATTCTCTTTATTTTCCAATGGGTTTCAAAAATTTTTTCATCGACCCTGGTCTATAGGTAAATGATTTTCTTTCAAATTCTACCATCACTCAACGACTGTCCCACGTGAGTTTAGACGGCCTCCATTTGTTCTTTCTTCATCAATATTTATTAGTTTTAGTTTTATCACTTGCTATTTCTAATAGGTACCTAAGTATTGATAAAAACAAATGGAATTTATCGATTACATATTCCTCATAGATAGGTAATGATGCCGGATGCCTGTCGAGGAATGTTAATTGTCAGTGCATGGCTACAAATAAAATATTGTGGGTGCTACAATAAAAATCGAAATAAGAAATAATCTGTCACATGAGGCCACCACCCAAGAATTACCGTTCTTATTATGTACCTACTGTTCTTTGTGTTCGCGTGTATGTGATAAATGCGCCTTGACCGGCACCCACATGAACGTGATCCTGTTGATCGAAATTTCTCAATAGTGTCATGCTCGAGGGGATTTACCCGTCAAAAAACTAGACACCGTGACGAATTTCTACGCACGCATCTGAAACGATCTGTACCGCTTTTTACAACCGACACACCCTTAAAGAATTGGATACAGATATACCAATAACTCCTGACAAAGTAGAAATTAAATATTGCAAAAATTAATCACCATAAACAATCTACTGTTTATAGGTAATCGTTTACAAAATCTTTTATTGATCTAAAATGTGCCAGTCTACTAACCGTGATGTTAGGTAGGTACCTATGTTATCTGAGAATAAATTAGAATATCAAAGCTTTACCCAATCTAAATACGAATAGTTATATAATTATCCTTATAAATATACATAGTTACGTCAGTCAATTAAAAAAAAAGCGATAAATAATGCGTGTATATTACGTGAACCTTTTCGAGCTACATTCAACCCCTCTCAACAACTCAAAAACTTACAATTTTTTTTCCATGCCCCCCTTGAACACCTATGGTAGAATCCCAAATAAACTTATCGTTGTTCTTGAGTTAAAGTTTAAATCGCAATTTTTTCACCCACTGGGTTAGTGAGTTATCTTTAAAAAAATTTGGATGATTTATTGCAGAACTTTGGTGCTTTGCACTTGAAAAGTGCTTCAAATCCTTTGAGGCTTCTAAAGCACCGTATTTTATACAACAAATAGTTGAGGCCTGCTTGTATAAAAATATAAAAGTACTTTGTAATATAAGTATATCTCAAACAAGAACTCCAAAGGCTTAGAAAGCATTTTTAATGTGCTTAAAGCCTTGAATCCTGTTTTATGTGCTTAAATCCCTTCAAAGTGTTTCAACACACTCAAAATACTAAGCAAGACAAAATCATCAAGAAGATTGTTTATATTTACATTTGTACTGGTTATTTCTAATTTTCTGCGAGTTCATGTTATTGATTAGGCCTATTTGAACATTTCATGTTTTACGTGTTTACATAAATTTTATTGCAATAAAGTTCTAATGAAAAACGATGCTCGTCTTTTGGTCTTTTGGCTATTCTTGATACAACAAGGACTTCGAGCTTTTTGATATAATTGATGAAACCCTTTTAGTTTAACTTAAACCTTTTTACTGTGACCAAACCCTTTTTGCAAGTGCTTCAAGCCTTTGGTATGTTTGAAGCCCATTTGATATTATTTAACCCCTTTGAATTGCTTTTTACAGTAAGTTAAAGTAATTAGAGGTCCTTGGATTTTAAAATGTAATTAGTACTTCAAGGACCGAAGCTCTTTAAATATGGACTTTAAACTAAGTACTTGAAGCTATTTTGATGGGGGCTTTGCCCAACTTCGATTTATGGGTGATTTAGAAACCTAAATATTGACATTAACCTAAGTTATAGGTTACTATTCGTTGAAACATTCAGTAGCTCCCCCTCCCTTCAAATGAAATTTAATGAGATTTTGCTATACCCCTCCTCGTTTTGGGCAGAGGCGCTTATTGGACCCCCCTTAGAGGCATATTCTAGTTCTACTGTGAAAATATAAAACTGCTAATATTTTTATTGATTCATATTGTTTTATTTGTCCAAAAAAAGCATTAACAACTTCTTTAAGCCATAAAATTTGCATGACGTTTCTAATGTAAAACGCCCTGTACATCGTCCAGTAAATTTAACGGTTCTTTACATCCGCAACTCTCCTATAAGTACACGCACTTGTTTCATTGAAGTAATAATATGTTGCATTATACACATACTCAAAGTGTCCTTAGGTCCGTATACATACATATCTTTGCATTGCCATAACTTTGTTCGTGTAGTTTGGTTTTAGTTCCCATTTCGCACATGAACCTACGTAACAAAGTCGTGTATGTGTGTGTATGTATTTTTGTTCGACTGTACCGAGTAGGACCGTAAAGCTAAATATGGAGTGAAACTGTATTTTATGTCGACCGCCCACAACTAGCAACCTGTCTGCCTCCAAGCAATAGCCGATGTTTGTCTGCCGGTAGTCATATCCATCTATTTAACTGCGGCCACTTCGTAGTTATAAAATGCAAGTCAACTATGAAATTGAATACTTACTTGATCGTATTAAAAAATTCTAAAACCAGCAAAAGTACTCTACTTACCAAATTCCTCCCTCTGAAGTAGATTAGGGTGTTTTTACACTCCAACGTGAGCCAATCCCCTAAATGCAACAAGATGTTGCAGGATTTTGAGTAAGGCTTACGAAACTAGATTATATTCTTCATATTTGTGGGATTCAATTAGATAATGTAATTGTGTACGAATCGAAATTTCTTTAAACGTTTTATTTACAATTTATACATAGACAGCTATTTACAAACAACGCAACTCGATCCTCGAGCAAGGCTCTTTCTTCTTGTTACCTCGTTAATGACTTCTTCTTAACTACCATCACAATCTTTCAAAACGCGCTACCTGCTACCCCCGATGGGTAGAGTACCATAAAACTATAAATCCTGCTCGAGCATCGGCTGTCACTCTAATAATACTTAAAAACATCTTCTAAACTTATTACCAATACAAAGAAACATCCTACGTACTACTCAACAATACTAATCTTACTATGTACACACGCTCTCGATACTACATATTGTTTTTATTTTTTCTTGGTTATGAGTGAAAATAAGACCAAGATTGGGATGGTCTTAGTTTTGATCTCAATCATGCAAAAATTTGCCTTGCTCATACCATTTCCTGAGTCTATTTGGCTAAAATTTTGACACCTTGAAGAGTATTGGAGTTTAGTTTTTCACAAACATAAGGCAATATTGTGACTCAGATAATTCCATGTATTCAATTCGGCTCTGGACAAAGCCCTTTTCATAAGGGTTCCAACCCTAAGCCCAAGTAAAGACTCGATTAATCGGACTAATTGTTGTCATTGGGATAATTGAAAATCAGAATAATTGAATTAATGAAAAGAAGTGACAAAAGTAAATAAAACTTATAAAAATCTGAGGTCCGGATAATCAGGTGTCTACTGTAATTTGGTCCTTATGTTCCATTTACATTTTGAAATTCAATTACCAACTAAATCGAATATTAATTATGTTCAAAGCCCCAAGCCTTCGTTTGGACGTAGAGTGAACATTTATTTAACTTTAGCTTCTCCAAAAATACAGTCAAACTTCGATTACTCGAACGTCGACAAGTCGAATTTTTAATAATTCGATTTAACATAGAAGAAATACATACAAATATTCATTTACAATAAGTAAGCAGATATATATATATGAATACATATTGTTATCAATAATAATTGGAAGTCTTGATACCTGGAAGCTTTAGTCTCCAATAGTGCTTTGAGTTATCGAAATTTGACTCTATAAGACTATGTCAAAAATATACAATTATTACAGCAATTTTTTCTTATAATTTGTTCGTCATCTTTTGCCTCTCCTTCAAATCTACATTCAAACTATCGGACTATATATAAAATAGCTACCTACGTAGTAAATGTAAATCAAACATTTTTCCTTAATACCATAACAGTCTCCTTAATGTAGGTACATAATTAAGCGTTTGCGTTGTGTTTATCGCAGCCACACTGCGGTGTAAATTGCATGTTTTGGTCATAGAAAGAAACAATTACGGCTTATACGTTTACACATAGTAAGTACCTACACAGAGAAAAGCGGTACGGTACCGTAATTGTTAGGACATTGTTGAAACTCCGGGCGTGCTCCTTATTTTCCTTATCGGCAAAGAATTTGAATAAATTTCACAAAAAAGTACAGCTGACTCTCTGCTCAGACACACAGGCATTCAAGAGCCGTGCTAGATGGGTTTGTTTGTTGCCTGTAAATGGCGGAATCGTGTAAGGACATGGCACGGGAATTTCCCGCGTTCGTATTTTAATAATATCCAACGTTTCGAAGGCGTTAGTTTATTTCTGGCATTAAGGTTATCCTCGCATCAATACACGAACACTAGAAACAATAGGTGGCGCTAAAAGCATCTTCGTGTTTGCCTGAAGAAGATCGACAAAGACGATCTTAAATTTTGATTCTGCTCTTTGTCATTCTGTAAAGTACATGGTGTCGTTTAAAGGTCAACGTAACGTTTTACCTGTTTACAAGTTACCTACATCCGTTTTCAAAAAAATGTGTATTTTTAATTAAATAGAAGAATAACAATTTAATAGATGATCTAAAAAGGAAATTCTTTCTAAAATTTATGGTATTTTATATGTTTAATTTTTTTAATTAAGTGTAACTGTTCTGCACCTACATAAATGTGTCTATCATGAAATCTTAAAATTGCAATCTACATAAAAATGAGCCCAACTCTTGCATATTTAACAAACCGTTTAGAAAATGCCGCACCACTTTTAACGCTCCAAAATCCCCAGCTTCTTGCAAAATATCGCGTGTGTAAGGTAACATATTGAGCATGTTGCATTTATAATAATAATAAAACGATAATTAATAGGTACGTTCGAACGTGTTTCTCATTTGGTTGAAAAGAAAATTGATGCTTTTCCACATCGCTTAATTTTACCTGACACACAGTACAACAACGATTGCCTCAACTCTCGCTTATTTTGAAACATCTGCATAAGGTCTCAATCCAGACAGACAGGTCAGTAACTGGTTCAATAATTGTTAATAATACGTATTTTGAACCAATTTAAAATTCATCACCTTACGAAAACCACTCGCAAAGTTGAAACGATTTCAGCTCAGAGAAACGATTTGATTGAGCTCAGCAAAGGCCTTTTTTTGGCTTACAATTAGGGTAACTAACTATACATAGTTTTCTACTCCACACAGTACACAAATGGTTACATATTTTTCTCGGTTAACTCCTCAGGCAGGCGAGTAAGGACTTCAAAAATATTTTCACCTGTATCTACTAAAATTTATGTATTTAAATATGTAATACTTTTTACTGATGGCCATATGTAAGTATATAGGTACATAGGTATATTTTTCACGTTTTGTTTGGTTGCTCCCTCTCCTAATATAGGAGCGGTACTTTCATGGTTTGTTTTATGCCTTTTCGTCTCCTTTCGGGGTCTTGCATTTAACGAGATGTCTTTTCGAAACACTAGTTATGACTTATAAATTTTCTGTAGACCTTTAGGCATCGTCCTACGTGGTAATAAACATGTGGTGAGACGATTAGGAACAGTCTCCTAATTGTCCCAGTATCACCGTACAAGTGTGGCAACACAAACTACTGAACTTCTCACAGTACTACCTCGTACACACACACACATAAATATATTGTATGTATTGCATCAGGTACCCATGCATGTATGTATGTAGGTACACCATAATATACACTTTATTCACGGTTCATGAGCAAGAACTGTTCTTTGTAGCAGCATCGAAATAAATATGCAAATTTTCTTATCTCCTGTCGCTTATTTTGCCAAATTCTCATGTTTTCCTGCGCCGAAACCAAAACGTCGGAACCATTCTTTTTACGCATTGTTGTTTTATTTTTCACGGTTTTTTAAACAGAACCAAAGTCAATCTTGCTTCCATAAAATAATAAGAATAACAGAATGGTTACAACGCTCTATATGGTAATGATAATAAAAAAGAAAACATAATACAATTGTTCAAACAATTCAGTTTTGATTAATTAGCAGTCCTTTTACAAGACACAATACGAAATAAATGAATATGAATAAGGGAGGAAGTAGAACAGTAAAAATGAAAATTCCATATTGTGATTGTATTTAGTTTAGATTTACAAAACTTCCACTGAAGGTAGAAAATGTCGAAAATTAATTTTATTGGATGAGCCCTAAGATAGATAGAGCCAAATAAGCCACATTATAATTGAATGACCGTTAATTACGCGTGGCCCTAATCAAGCTATTGAGACCTAATCGTTAATTACAGTACGGATTGACATCCAGGGATCTAGGTCATCTAAAGCTAGCCTTACTATTTTTCAGTTTTCAGTAGAAGACATAAACTTATTAAATAGTTTATATACCTAAAGTTTTACCTTCGGATTCGTTCTAATTTTGTATCGATATTGATAAGTGTCATCCCATTAACGTAGCAAAAACAACTAATTAATGAATGAATTTTATTTACAAACATAATCGTTTCCTTAAGTTAAATCGATAATAAAAAGTCGAGAAAACTACTTTGTTGTTTCTAGTAACCGTTTCGTAGCGATTGATACTATAAAATATAAAGGAAAGAAGCGTTTTCGAAGCCATGAAACCGAACATCTAGCATTAATTTAAGTCCCTCGTAATGTTCGATTGACAATTGGCACTTTTGTCTGAAGAAGGACTAGGATAAAGGAGCAATATCGTTATGTGTTTAAAAGAAAGAGCTGCTTTAATTGTTCCACCTGGCCGTTTTAGTATGAACCGATTGAACGAAATAAAGGAAAGAGTAAGAATTTAATGGTAGTTTTCCATGTTAAGGACATTTTCGAAGTCATATAAGATGAGGCAAACGTGTAACATAATCGTCGTGTGAACTGTACCAGTGCACGTCTCCACTATTCGATTTTATACTTGGGTTCAAGTTCCGCACTCCTCGATACTTCTTGATGGTAATCGTTCGTTGGGATAAGAATCTATTAATTAAAATTCAACAGAAATTACTCGCGCAATGGACGATTCTGCTTAGATGGTATAACGACGTACTTTCAACATTCACGACACGCAACCACTTGGTCGCTTCTTATAGAGATGTCTCAAAGACAATTACAAAGCAACATATTAGCGAGAAAACAGGACCGGCACTTGAAAAATGCTGTCACCTCATAATGAGCACACTCTGTTATTGTACCATTTTATTGCTTTCCACTTGCCAACTGATTCGATTCCTTTACAAATCACAGAATACCAATTTTACAGAGATTTTTTCAGAATAAATATTTAGAATTGCTCGATCGTCCGTTTTTTTTTAATTAAAATGATTCAAAGAACTTAAAACCCTTTTGCTTCCTACTTTCTTAAAACCAGCCCCATTAAAGCTATTTAAAACATTTGTGTTATTTGTGTATTATTAAATTTACTATGGCTATATTCATAATTTATTGCAGTATACAAATACGAATATTTCAGTGTTTAGAATACGTACTCTCAAACTACAGCAAGATAGATCAGTTTGTTGATTCCTAAAACATTTCGTCTCTTTGTTACAGAAGACAACTGAGACAGTTTACACGTAATCCACTGGGCCAGATAAACTCCAGTGTCCTTCTACTTAATCAAGAACCTGTGATAATGGATATAACTGAAGCTTTTCGCAGCGAAGACATAACAAAGACAGACTTCTTCGATTTCGTTGTGAATCCTGACACGAGCGACGCTCAAACGCTAACTTTTACAAAACAAATGCGCACAGTGAACACATTCCTGGAAAGTAGTTCGCCAGAAGACCGAAAGGAAACAAACAACAACAACACCACCATGCTCACCGCAGAAATAGCGAACGTGCCGACAACAGCATCCTCCGAAGGTACCACGAGCACGTTCGATCCTAATTTTTGGAGCGATAAGGACGCAGTCAAGATCGAATCCGCCATCCTTGAAGATTTGAACAAGTACTGCTGGTCGGAACAGGACGCTAGTGGAGTTATAGGTAGTAGTGCTAGTAAAACGGCAACCAGTACTGACGGACACATTTACACTCTAACAGTATTAAATGGCATCGACCAAAGCGCGACGTGGTACCGTCCACCATTAGCCACAATCGTCAAAGAAGAGGACGGCTCCATATCGAGTCCCGGTTCTATGGAACACATGCAAGTCGGTCTAGATATCGATTCAATATTAAGTATTATGCCAGGACAAATCAATGGTTTTAGTGGTAGTTTTAGCGAAAGCACGCAGAGTCCAAACACGGACGGACTCATCAAATCGGAAACGTATACGTACGAGGACAGCGGATTTGCCGACAACAAGGACGAACTTGCCAGCTCGCTCATCATCGACACGCCGCTATTAGAGGCACACGAAAACTTCAATAACAACAATAACGACTGGAAAGTGAGCAACAACAATACGAGCAATGGAACGCCGGACTCGTTGCTACGCAGTGCTTTACAGGGAAAAGCATTCGTACGTTACAACGGATCGGTAAAAGTACCCAAAACAGAAAGCAACAGCGAACTGCGGAGGGTACTTTCGACGCCACCTGGCAAAACGGAAAGTACCCTTTATATCAAAGAAGAACCAGACAAAACTCCCACGCCCACAATAGTAACCGGAGTAGATTCAAACGGGGCTATCATCTTCGAAGAACACGTAACACCAACGAGGCCTCCAACAGAAACTGAAAACCCATCCAGCGCGCATAGTATGGACGACATCCTCCTCTCCCAATTAGACACTTCATACCCCGAAGATTACGAGAAACTGAAACGGATAGCGAACGAAGTAGTCGAATCCGTCGGGCAATATTGCCTTATCAACGATAACATTGAAAACGTTTATAGTATAGGTACCGAACAGGCGAGTATTTTAGGAAATCTCACCTCCCCCATTTCTATAGCTCCAGTTGTGACCAGCACGAAACCCGCCCCAAAAAAATACAAAAGATCGAATAGCGGGAGTTCGAAACAAACAACCGTCCAAGGCGCAACAAGTACCAGTAATGGGGTGAGGAAGGAGAGATCGCTACATTATTGTAGCATATGCTCGAAAGGATTTAAGGACAAATACTCGGTAAATGTCCACATACGGACGCATACCGGGGAAAAACCGTTCGCTTGCAGCCTGTGCGGTAAAAGCTTTAGACAGAAGGCGCATCTCGCGAAACACTACCAAACGCATATAGCTCAAAAGAATGCGGCAGCAGCAGGTAACGTTGCCACAACGAAAACGAAATCTAGGTAGCTCTCTGGTTTTTATTTCTTTTATTTTTTTGTAAGTTTTTATACTTATCCGTTCCGTGTTCAAGTTTCTTCCGTCCATCTTTTAACTACCTATGTATTATTGTTTCCGACACGTGAAAGTATTACCGAAATCGTAGTATTTTAGAAACAAAGATAAAAGAAAGCTCCAAAATACCTAACAAGACGTGCGTGCTGCAAGATGCTTCACAGAAGTATACAGGTAAGAAATAAGATCTTTATTTGTAATTTTGTCCAAACTTTGGAAAAATCTCTACGTACTTCATTTGCTGAATGCCCATTTATTTCGAAAATAATGACGTTAATGTTGCTTTTAGTATTCAAAATTAATTAATTCTTGTTTTAAATTAAAAATGTACCTACCTGTAAGGTAAGGTGTCTATTGGAAAAATTTGCGGGTAATTTTTTCATTTAATTTGCAAATCATGTTGTGTTTTGCAAATTTTACATTCCTGACCTCCTTTCTAATAATAAGCATCCCAATGGCCATTTGTAAAGATGAAGAAAATAAATAGCTCTGGTCTTGTGCAAGTCGAAAATGAAACCAAAAATCAGGTCACCTGAAAAGAACACAAACAGTTCATCTAAAAGAAATCTTAATTATCCAATTGACAACCAAAACCCATCTATCAATCGCAACGGAGGTACAATAAATGCCCGCATTTCTCAATGAAGACCGATCAAAGTTAATGTTCCTACTTGTGAGTGTAGGTACTTATTGATAGATACGTATGTTCTTATTTTGTGGTCAATGAAACATAATTTACGAGCAACGCCGTTTGAAAGTGAGTCCGTAATCTCGTTTACTAGGAATCAAAGGCAATTTGCTAATTCTTACAACAAATCATCGGATTAGAACAAGAGCTCTTATCTCATTTATGTCGGTATTAATTCTGAAACGAAATCGGTCAGTCGTGGGCAGCAAACGCACATTGATAAATTCACACACATTTATATAATATTGCCACTCGCTAATGTCATAAATATGGGAATAACGACTACAGGCTATATAAATAATATTGTCGCAAAGCATATAATACTCCAGTAAACTTGCTATGTGCGGAAAATATTACCTAAAGGAAAACTCGAAAATTTTTACGGCGATTGGAATGTTGGACTCAAAGAAATGGTAAGGTCTCTGATAAACTCCAAACTCTTGTGAGGACGACTTTTAACTGATTGAAAAAAAGCAACTTAGGAAAACAATAAATTAAGAAATAAAACAAACTGTTAATTTTTCATATTTTTTTATTCAAGTCCAACGTCCAAAGTGTAGAAAATTAAATATTTACAGGAATTTTTATATTCGTTTACTCAGGATATTTTGTTTGGAGTTTTAGTTAATTTTGTATAAAATATATTAGATTGTTTTTAGTATTTTCTTGTCCCGTCTTAAGGGCATTCTTCACAATCCGTTAGGGTTACCAATTGTTCTTCAAATACAGGATAAAAATAAATTAAAAATTGCGTTATTGTTCCCAATCATTTTTTCCTTTGTAGCAAATTCTCTCCAGTAATATATGCTTTAAAGTCGTAAGAAACAATACAAGATACGTAACAGATTTACGCACGTATAAACCATTTCCGACAGGCTTACAAACGTAATAATAATAAAATACCCATGCACAATTATGTGACATTATCTGTCGATACGGAATTGAGAAAAATAGTTTTTCCTGTCGAAGGTTGCGACAGATTATCATAGCAAGCAAGAATGCGTTACGTTGGAATAAAATATTTCTTGTTCGATATAAAAAAGATAGGAACACACTCCCCGCGTATGTAAATTATAATATATTTGCATTAAATTATTCAATTAAGTGGAAATTATGGCAATTTTACAGACGTTTACATTTTTAATTAACCAATCGATCCACCACGCACGTTTCCGTAGCACATAATCTAAATCAACATCTGTTGATATAAATTAACATTGGTGTATCTGTTCTACACAAATGACAAATAAAAAATATTTTTTATTATATTTTCAGTCTTTGCATCTAACAGTTTTTCACAATATTTTCTTTTTTATTTTCAATTGGTTCACATGATTAATGCCTTCGCCAATTTAAAAAGTACCTCCGTTAATTATTTTAGTTGATGGGGCCCTCAGATTGTTATCATTTTCTGTTGTCGTCAAAGGTGAAGGTGCCGATGTAAAGATGACATTCTGGGGCTCGTCCCCATCGTTCTGCTCACTGAAGTGACTCCTGCTCTGCTTGCTGTACTTCAAGTCCACCACTTTTCCGGGTAAGGATCAACTCTTTATTCCTCATTTCAGTCGACTCCTCCTCAATTCCTTTTCACTGCATTCAGGCGACGTTTCTCCAGCATCACCAGTCTCTCCACTGTGATCAGAAATTTTGAAATTTACTCCAGCACCATTTCGTGTTTGCCTTTTTGGAATCGCCCTCATAGTTCACTCTTTTTCTTTTTGATTCCCCACTCGCTTCCAAAGTCATTTCACCTTTATCAGTCCTTCCCTCGTCATCCGCAATATCATCAATTTTTGGAAAGAATGGCCGTTCAGCCTTCACTTGACCTCCAGTTAATGCTTGCCGAGGTTCACCCATCTCATCCGACGTACCAGGTACATTGCAAAGTTTTTCAGTTGCACGAACATCTCCCCTTGTTTTAAAACCACTGCCTTCAATTCGTTTTTCATGATATTTAAAAATCATTTGCAAGGTTTTAAAAATGTCCATTTGTTTTTAATAATTAATTTAATTAAACACCAAAGTAGGCAATTATTGAGCAAAGAGCTTCTTGTTCATCTAAATATAATATAATCTAGTATCAAATCAAAATGCAAATTACATAAATTAAAAAAAAAAATAATTTTTGGATGAAAACTGATTTCAAATTTTCGATTTTATATGAGCATTATTTGAAATCAAATTATGGGCATGTTCCCGTGGGGCATCTTGTTCACTTTTGACGTTTAAAATTAACTATTTATTACAATTAATTTTGGATGCTTTCTATACTTATATTTAAAAAAATAAAATAAGATTATCGAGCTCAATTTTGTGATTACAAAATAACTCAATGTTAATTCCCAGAAATGAAAAGGAATATATGCGCGAATATTTGTATTTTTGTAACGATTTTTTTCAGATCTCCTGAAATTAAACGTACCTTTCTGAATGTGATGATAATTATTTACTTATTAGTTTCACTATTATGTAAGATGATAATCGTTCGAAAATTAGTATAATTCGTTAACAGCAAGCAAAAATCTCAAAATAAATATAATATGTATCTATGTATTAATAAATTATTTAAATAAAAAGAGAAAGAGTTAAAAAAATAAGAAGAAATATATAAGCGGAAGATTTTTGTGTTATGTAAAGAATATATCGATAGCCGAATTGTTCAAAAGCGTTTGTTCCTAAGTTTTATTATTGTACTTTGTGTTTTGTGCTGTGATCTAAATAATTTCGAAATCTTCCACATGTGTATTTTAAAAACAAAAATCTGCCTAAATTATCTTGCCATCTACTTACTTACTATTCGTATACATAAAATTATTTATCAAATAAATGGACCGTCTATTGTAGTATGTTTTGTTATGTAAAGTTAAGTATATTTTATTTTGTTTTTTATTTATATGTTTAAATGATAAGTAGGTACTTGTGTTGGCGACAACGAAGGGATCCAACCGCCCCCCATTTCCCCATGAATAAATAAAAGATTGGTAAACAACGAAAACGTATGTAATTTTGTTTCTGTAATATTTCTCTGTTCTTTTACTTTTGTTTTTGTAAATTTTATTTCCTACAATGTACTTCTCCTAGCTTTTTGTTTTCCTTTATTAGACAGATTCTTTGTAGTGTTAAGTTAGTAAAACTACAGTTTACCATAAAATAAGGCATTAAATTGACCAATTACCTGCATAATACTCACATGTAAAAAGTATTACAGATTAATATAATTTTAATTAACTCTTTGTTTAAATAGATTACGTTTATTATTTATGTGAGTGTACAAGATGCATACGAATCGTAGAACACTATGACAAAAACATCTTTAAAATAATTGTTGTTAATGAGTTCCGTTATTGATATTTTATTATAACTATGTTTCTTCATTAAATTTTACTTTTTTGCCACGTACTAGATGTTGAATCAATTTTTTATACGTAATTAATACTTTGCCTGAGAAGCTTTATACAATTAACTGTTTATTTGTACTTAATTATGTAATTATAAATAATTCAAGTAATGCAAGAGGTCTACAATTTACTTAGATCTCATTTTTTTGGTTCTATTTTGAATTTAACTACTGCCCAAGATGTGTTCTCTGGATAATAATAATACTCAAATGCAACTCAAATATATTTGTACTTAAATACTCATTTTTGTAACATTACTTTCAGAGATTCTGTAGATATGTGAAAAGTTTCCGCTCTACACTTTCATTTTATCATTAATATGTAAAATTTGTAAAGATGGTAGCGTAAAACTTTTCGACCCAAATATTATGATTTTCTCGTTTTGTTTATTTTCAATAAGGCCATAACAGATGTATATTTATACATTCCTCTTGTTAATCCATTTTATACAATGTTTAAGTTTCTTTATATGTATTATTGATTTTATCGGTAGATTTAATGTTATAATATAGTGTTATATTTACTTTTTATAATTTTATATTCTATGATTGAGAACATGTATTATCATAAATAAAATAAGAAATTCAACTTTTATCAATTATTATGTTAAAATTAAACCGTTAGCTTAGTGTAATTATCAAAATTTTTTTGGAAAATTAAAACCTAAAAATTTTCATAAGTAATATAATAATTAATCCTTATCAAATTTTATAGTAGATACCTATTGAAAAATTAATTAGAATGAGGAATAATTAAGTCAATTTTAAATTCGTATGTTCATTTACTTTTTAATGACCCTCTATATATCATCTAATTCTAAATACGTCAAAAGCTATTCATAGCGCAGGTCCGTCAAGGAAGATAAAGAAAATATTTCGTTGTCTCAGTGTCCTCTAGTCCTCTAGTCGGTCAAGGTTGTTAAAAGTGAACGTGTTGCTATGAATCGTCCTGCCTGTTATTTATTTACCATTATCTACATACCAATAATGTGCTCCTTCCAAACTTCTGCAAGGATAATTAGGATACAAAATTGAATTACTACGTGCATCAGACTAAGGTAAATAATTTTTTATTATCAATATTTAAAAACAACTATCGTATTTTCACTATCAGTTTAGTCTATTTTTAGACAAGACATTGTGTTAGGTATATTTCTGAAATTTTCAGGCTCAATATGTATTTTAAAATTTAAAGTGTTACATTTAGGGCAGTTTAACATTTACGTTAAAATATTTTGTTAGGTAGGTACTAGCTACCTACTCAAAAAAGATAATGCACAAAAATTCTGTACTTTTCATTTAAAATACTTGGTAAACTATTCTAAAAATATTGTGATTTTAAAAGGAAATTTGAGATTCTAGAATTTATCCTTTTAAGTAAAAAAAAAAAAAACATTTTGTATTTTGAATGTCAGGCGTGCAATTACGACATTATCATAATTCTCACATTTCAAATACAGTTGGTTTTACAACAGTGTTACTGTTATACAAATTATAAATTAAGAAGTTGATTAGATAATCAGTTTTTCACAATCCCGAAAATTCCGATTTTCTTTAATATTTTGCTGTAGTAAAAATATTCTTTGTTTTTCCTACATCAGTTATAAAACTAAAACATGCTCATTTTTTACGAGCTTTATATGTACAGGGTGATTCATTATAATGTCGCCCCCCTTTAACTTTGTTATTTCGAGTGTCCCAAAAAAATTAAAAGTATGGTTATGTAGGTGCTAAAAAATACTTTTTTCTGTTTTTAAAAAAATTTGAAAAATGATCAGTATGCAGGGAAAACCAAAAAGTTCATTTTTTTTTAAATGGATCACCCTATATATGAATTAATTTTTCGATTCCTAAAATTCTAAGCATAATTTATATAACATACCGTACCTATACCTATCTAAATTCAATAGTTTCTGAAATATTCGCATTTGAAACGTGATCATCAAATATTTTATTAACATTTGTTACTGATCAAGAAGCCCCGATTTGACACCTATGGATGCGTTTCTTTGGGGTCATATAAAAAACCGTGTATACGACCACCAAATTGAAAGCCTCGATCATCTTAAAGATTTGATACGGAATTAAATTAATAATTTAAATGAAAATAACCCAGGATTCATAACAGATTCATTAGAGAAAATGCGAAGAACCCTTATTATACAATGTGTTGAAGACAATTGAGGCCCGATAGAACATCTTTATATTTAACTAAAAATTGTTTTTGTTTTGTTATTTATTGCTAGATTTCTTGGTTTGTTTTCTTTTGTAATTTAAATTAATAATTTTATTCTTTTTTTATTTATCAATTATTATTATTCGCGCGCATTTGGCGCCTACAGCGCACCCTCCCGTCAACTACGGTAACTTTCAGATAGCCTCGTTACCAGTTGCACTTTTTGGCAATTATTTATATTCAAAAATGCATTGCTTAATCTAATTATCGTGATAATAAGTTGCGGTATATGTATTTTTAAATTTATTTTATAAAAAAATGTTTCTAAATCGGCATTTGCAGCAATCAAAATAATGAGTGTGATAGATATTGTATTTATTATAATCTCGTCAATGACGTAGTTCATTCCTGTTCGTTGTATCAGTTGCTCGTTAATTGTGTACTGTGATTGTGATATTTGTCTTCGTTTTTAGTAAAAATTTAAAAAGAAGATTTACAGTACATGTGTAATTTATATCACAATATATTCCGTAATTCCAGCTTAATATGTGGTACGTATTTTATTACTCGAGGATCGGATTATTTATACGATTTTTATAAATTAAGTAAATGTGTGTTAGGTAGTTGATGCATGGCATCCATGTTTGATACATTTATTATTTGAAAAGCTTGAATGAAGACTTGTTAATTTCGATCGACTTTATGAAAAATAATAGTTATCGATTTATTATAGATAAATTGATTGTGACGAATTAGTTTATTATTTCATACATTATTTACTTTATTTTTCTACAAGGTTGGGTAGTATCTTTGTTGTTTTGGTTTTTAGTAAAACATGGATTGTTTTTGGTGTAATTTGTGTGACAATAGTTTTATTGATGTGTTTTTTTTTTATAGATGCATTAGGGAATGCACTTATTTTCCAGCCTTTACCAAGTGAGATAATTCTCTCTTAAACAGTTGCATTTACACGAAGAGAGTACTTCCTTCCTAAATGTTAAAGGGCTTTTTAAACCTTAGAAGGTAAGATCCTTTTGAAAATAAATTCATGAATATAGAAAGTTATTTGTGTGACTTTGAAACTATAATAAGTGCATTGTAGACTGCATTATAAAGTTAAAGTGAAATAAGTACTATACATGTTTCATTAAAATATTTATTATTGTTTTTATAGGGTTCACAATTAGGCAAGGGCACTACAGTCTTCTGTGTAGAACATTATGAGGAAGTCTCAGCTGACTATGAATACTTCCTTTTTGACGAGGCACAATTTGAGGTTTTGGAATTTTTTGGGTAAGTTTTATTTTAAAACTGGCTTTCAACTATAAATTAATACTTAATATAAAAACATAGTATATTATATTAAAAACAAAGAATTATGGTTGGTATTTCTTCATCTCTATTTAGTTTCAGTGAAGAATGATAAGGATGATTTTTTTTTTCCTGAAAAGAAAGGATGATCCAGACAACAAGAAATTCACTGTTAAAGCAATTTTATGCATGGGATTGATAAATTTTTGGATACTTTGGTCATTTCCAAGATAATATAGATGGTAAGAAAATTTATTTAAAAATATTTTTGTCTTTAAATTAGTTCTTTAAAAAATTCTAAGTAATGATATTTTTCCTTTTCTATTTAGTTTCAATGGGGAATGCTGAGAATGACATTTTTTCTTCTGGAAAAAAAGGACAAGCTCATTATGTCTATTGCTAAAGAAGTTTTCTGAACGGACTTGATTGTTTTTTGTACCTTTTGGGAGTCTGCTGGACAATATAGATGGTAAGAAAAATGATTTAAGAATATTTTTATAGCTTTCAATTGGTTTACTAAACGATTTTAATAATCGTTTTAATTTTTACACATTTGTTCATTGTAAAATAACGTGAAAGACTGCAGGGTGTTTTTTGTTTTGTTCTTGTAGAATAACTGTTACGGTGATATTTAAACAAATCACGAAATATTAACTTTTGGAATTTATTATAAAAACTATAATTATTAACGTAAATGTTTGGTCGTTATCAATTTGTTGGTTCAAAGATTGCTACTTAGAATTAAATAACTGTTTTTTATTAAATATATTCAGTAAATAATACTTATTACTAAGTTTTAACTTTGACTTAGAAAACCTGCACGAAGTTTTTTATGTCCCAAATTTAATTAACTTGAGGATTTTGGTGCTAAAATTTTTTTAGTAATGTATGGGGTGGGCGAAATTCAAATTTTTGTATAGGACAAATCAGCATTTGTAATGAGATACAATAAAGTAAATGGAAGCTACTGGATCTCTTTTTTTTTGAGTTAAATTCGTTGGGGCTTTCAAAAAATAAACTCTTTTTATTGTAAAGAAATGAAAGTTTATGTTATTTTTCATCTCTATTTAGTTTCAATGAAGAGTGATAAGGATGACCTTTTTCTCTCCTGAAAAGAAGGGATGACGATCACAACAAGAAATGACTGCTAAAGGATTTTGATGCATGGAATTGATTACATTTGGATATATTGGTAATTTCCAGGATAATATAAATGGTAATACAAATTATTTAAGAATACTTTTGTGACTTTAATTGTGTTCTTTAAACAATTCTCTTTAGTTATTAGTTTCAGTGTTTATATTCATATTAACTTGTTTATAATTAGCTAAATCCTAAAAATATTATAAATATTAATTTTTACAATAATCCAAATAAAAATGAATAAATAATTAATATAATTGTTTGCAATTAATTTGTTCATTCAAAATAAACAGGTTTAATTAAAAAAGTTTTTCCATGTGCAGTTAGTTTCAATGAAGACGGATATGGATGACTTATTCTCTACTGTAAAATGGACGATGATCACAACAAGAAGTCTACTACTGAAGGTATTTGCTGCATGGAGCTGATCGTTATTTGAATACATTGGGAGTTTGCTGGACAATAAAGCCGGTAAGAAAATTAATTTATAAATATTAATGTATGTCTAGACACGACGAAAGTTGATTAGTTTCTGTCTTTTAATTGTTCGTGATCCTGTCTTAGTTAAACAAACCGAACATACATCGAATTGTTATGTATCGCGAACTTTTTATATTTTAAGAATTCGCGACACAAAAGTTAGTCACTAATCAGAGGAAGCAATAAATCAAAATTATCGCGGTCAATTTGTGTTCACTTTCTCACAATACGTAACATTAATAATTTCAATGTTTATATTCATATTTGCTTGTTAATATATAACTTAATAAGTTAGAAGATACATTCTGTTTATTTATTTTTAGAAAGACTACGTTCGGGAATTTGTCATAAAAAGATTAATCAATATCACAAAAATGTAAATAATTGATCAAATTTGTGACTAATTCCTTTGAATTAAACATTTATAATTGTAAAGAAATTAATATTAAAAAGAATTTTTCCACTTTATTTAGTTTCAATGAAGAGTAATAAGATTGATATTTCTCTTCTGAAAAGAAAAGGAATGACGATCACATCAAGTCTACTGCTAAAGGAGCTTTCTGCGTAGAACTAAAAACTATTTGGATACGCTGGGAGTTTGCTGGACAATATAAATGGTAAGAAATTATTTTAAAATAGCTTTATGTTTGTACCTTAAACGGTAGTAAATCAATAATAAACAAACCACGAAATATTAGAAAAAGAAAAATTATTAATATAGATATGTATTCAATTGCAATAACCTAATTTGTTGTTCAAAAATTGCTCCCTAAAGTTAATTAAAGAGCGTTCTTCATTAATGTTTCAAAAAACTATTTAAGTGATTTGTTATTAAAAATTCGCATTTAAAATATTATTCAATAATGTACTTATTTTTTGAGATTAACGTAAATTGAATTGAATATCTCATTGTTTAATTTGTTATTACTATTTTTTAAATACCTACATTATAATGATTCCAGCTAGAATTATTTGCAAATAAAACATTTCTAAATCTAGTTTGTTTGTTCATAAGTATACCTTAAAACTCTGACATTTTATTTAGAAAATGTTTATAAAGCTTTTTTGTTAATGTTCAAATTTATAAACAAACTGCCGCTCTTTTTTGTGTTTACTATGTAAGTAATCTGTGATTGAAGAAAGACTTCAGAATACAATTAGAGAAAAATTGTTTACAATTGAACTGATTTTGTATATCGATACTTGATGAAACCACATAATATACAATAATAATTAAGGCACTTTTAGTTTTCACTATTTATTAAGAGAAACATGACAGATATAGGTTTGTTTACAATTAAATTCTTAGCATTCTTGTTTTAGTTTTTTTTGTCATACAAATTACTTGCACGCTTCGTACTGATAATAGTTTGATACTATTTATTTATTACCGTCTATTATTTAGCGTTCGTACTATAGAGAAAAATTACATGTCTGTTAATAAATTGTGAAATCCAAAAAAGCCCTTTTTTATTAATTTTCATTACATCAATCTAAATATTATTAAACATTTGAATTTAAACAAAGTATATTTGAAATATATAAAATATACAAATGTTTATTTATTCAATAGAAAGGTATAGGTATAGTACAATGTATTTTAACTATAGAAAATTTCACATTAAGATTTCAGTACAGAAACAAATAGCGGTATTTATCAAATAAACCGCAGAAATCATTTGATGTCCGCTTGTTCAAACACATGCAAAGAACGACCCTCCAGCTCCACCTTCGACACGAATTCACGTGGACTAAAAAGACAACTGTAATATAATAGAATAAGATAGAATGAGGATTTCGCCTACTTGACAATTTGTGAATAAGCTTAAGTAAAACCAATCACGTTTTAGACATTCTCATCTTTATTGTTCACATTATAAACATATAGGGCTTTCCTCATTTAAGTAGCACGGAACATTACCGTCAAAGGGGTCATAAATCTTTTTAACAAGACGTCGGCGTCTTTTGATTTTGGCAAATTGTGAAACAGCTTCAAGTAAAATGCACTTTACTATACATATATAGTGGATATAAGAGAATTGTTATTCTTTTGAATTTTCTATATTTAAGAAGGAATGGCAATTATTAAAACGGAAAATCCTCTTCTCGCTTTAAAATAAAGAAGGATAATTCGTTCCATAAAAATATAGACCAAAAGTCAGGACAAAAAAATGCTCGTACACATACATACTGTGGTCAGTCAAGCCGTCAAGCGAACTGTAGACAGGCGTCTCATATATTCTATCAAACGTGTTATGATTACAGTGGCAATGAAATGGATTTACTAAGTTATACAGATTGTATATTGCATAATATAAATAACAATTACGGTACAATTAAAATAGTCAGTCTACCATATTGTGGAACGATTCTCGTCAGTCATCCAAAAAATATGGATAAACGCATACCGTTAAGTAGAACCCGAATGTTTGTTTACAGTACGTAGGGACCATGAAAGAATTATTGATGTTAACAAAATATGACTAACTGACCAACTCCGTTCCCACATTTAACTGACTTACTGACATAATTGTTATTTATCCCATAGGATATACAATCTGTATAACAGTTTTCAACTTTAGTAAATTAAATTTTTATTACCACTGTAATCATAGCACATTTGTTAGCATATATAAGACGTCTGTTTTACAGTTCGCTTGACTGACCACAGTATGTGTGTGTTGAAACGTCGAATGTATATGCCAAATTGGCAACTGCAAGAGATACAAAAAATACATTGTAAATTTCGGGTAAATTTTGCTTCACGTCTACATCTTAAGTGCAACAGAATGGCTTCAGAAAAACCATTAAAAGAAAATTAACACTTGTCAAGATATATTATATTGTACATGTCATTAACATTTTATTCTTCTATTACCAAAACAGATACCTGCATTTACATTCCTCCAACTTATCGACGAGGGAGGCTCTCTAATTCTGACGGCGCTTATACCGACGAGTTCTACCTACTGTTAACAACAATTTCAAGCGGGGGATCCAAGTGATTGGCTGAGCAGAGGTGATCTAGATTATATAAAGTTTACTACTGTGACACTTCGTTGGATAATTTCTTTGGAACACCACATTCTGCACATTATTGAGGTGAGAATAAAATAAGGTTGATTAAATATTGCTCGTTATTAATCAGTTGCCATCGTATTTGTTTCAGGTCGTCGCGGGAGAAGAAAAGAAGATCCCGTAGCTAGAACTTTTTTATTTTTGTTTATTAGATTTCATTTATTCATTCATATTTTACTTTGCATGCTTATCATTCAATTCATTCATTTGTTTGTTGGTTTTTAGAATACATATTTTATTTTGCATGTTCTCTTGCTTACCTCTTCGCTTTGCTTACTGCAATTCTTACTATCACGCTTCGCATTTACCCTACATGATCCGCAGGATTCAACGTTTCGTTATCTTGCTTGTTCCTTCTCATCCAAGGCGTAGAAGCAGAGGCCTCCCCGAGTGACTTGCCTTGGACTTAGCTTTTTAGTTGTTCTTTGAAGTGTCTTATACACTTCTCGCGGTCTACTCGAACGTCACTTCCTTTCAGACTGTTTGGTGTGGGTTATCTGGAATAGAAGCAATAGGCGACTGCCCAGCTCTCACAGACGACATCTGTCCAATCTTTTCTACCAAAATTCTATTAGTTTTTGCCGTTAGTCCTTTGTAGTTTAGTTGGTTAATGCACTGCACTATTCGCTTACAGGTAAAGGACACCGAACGAAGACATCATATTGTTTTACTTTTCTTGTATTCTCTTTGATATTTCGTTTGCTTTCTTGTCTTTTTCTTTTACAGGTATTTATTTGTTATTTTATAAACTGTTATCTTAATATTTTATGCGATGCATTTGGGACGAAAAGCACCTCTGATACTTATAATTTTTCCAAATTGACTTTTTGGCATATTTGTTACAACTAAATTGAATTTAAATAATTAGAATTAACTGGCGGATAAGGGTGTAACTATAAGGGGCTGATGTGGAGGCTACAGAGTATTAGAGGGGCTTTTTTGCTCAAAATATAGCGTTTAAATATTAATATAAAAGTTTATAAGTTTATCGTGTTGCAATTAATACTAAAAAAGAGTTAGGAGTTATTTGTAGTCGTACTGAATTAATTTACTCATATTTTTGTACTTGTAGGAATATTAATTTAACTCTTTTTAAATATACCTAATACAATAATGTGAGAAAATCAATTAAGTACAACGAAGAACAACTTGCTCTCTTTTCTTGAGTATTTATTATAAAAGGAACGACATAACTTTTTCTAATGATCTAGTTGATCAAATATTAAAATTGTTATTTTTATAACTGAATTTGTAAATGTAAAAAAATGTGAATATTGCTATGTACATAGATTTGTCTCAATTGTAACAGTATCTTGTTAAAATGTATGTATTTCTGACTTATCGTTGTTAATGAAAACATAACGTTAATGTAATATAAAACCAAATGGGCTAATAAATGTATCAATTTTTGAAAATTGTTTTAATTCATGGAAAAAAGTTAAAGTAGTATCATAGTATATAAAACAATTAGCAGCAAATACACGTAAAAGATTTGGATCAACTTATACTCTCCTAATACAAAAGAACAATTGTTTAAAATCAAAAAATTTTGTTGTCAAATTATCTGTTGATCAGACCTCGTATAAACTCAAAAATTAAAATTTTACTTAAATTTTGACCATTTGTATCAGGAGAGCATAAGTCGCAGGAGGAATATTTTTAATTTATTGATCAACCCTCGTATAAGCTCAAAAATTAAAAGTTTGCTTAAATTTTGACCATTTGTATCAGGAGAGCATAAGTCGCAGGAGGAATATTTTTAATTTATTGATCAACCCTCGTATAAGCTCAAAAATTAAAAGTTTGCTTAAATTTTGACCATTTGTATCAGGAGAGCATAAGTCGCAGGAGGTATTTTTTATTTATTGATCAACCCTCGTATAAACTCAAAAATTCAAATTTTGCTTAAATTTGGACCATTTGTATCAGGAGAGCATAAGTCGCAGGAGGTATTTTATTTATTTATTGATCAACCCTCGTATAAGCTCAAAAATTAAAATTTTGCTTAAATTTTGACCATTTGTATCAGGAGAGCATAAGTCGCAGAGGTATTTTATTTATTTATCGATCAACCCTCGTATAAGCTCAAAAATTAAAATTTTACTTAAATTTTGACCATTTGTATCAGGAGAGCATAAGTAGTTCTCGGTATTTTTCCATAAAATTATTAAAGAATCTTGACTCATGAAATAGCCACTACATGCTTATATAGTAAAATAAACCACGCATATAATATTAATTGATTTATTTAGATCAGTACTTTATTTACACTTTACAACAAATATAACTACTTATACAATTTATTAATACATCAGATTCTTATAATACATTTACTACAGACCAGAAATGAACCTTAAAGTGATAATCTTAAAATGTACGGTCTAGGTACCGATTGTAGATAATATTAACAATTTATAAAGTGCTAAATAAAACACTTAAAAGAGAAAATACAAAGCAAATCAAATACAATAAATTATGATAGAAGTATATAACAACTCCTAACTCCTTTTCAATATTTATTACAACACGAAAAATTTATAAACTTTTATATTAATATTTAAACGTTATATTTGGAGCAAGCAAGCACCTCTTATACTCTGTAGCCTCCACATCAGCCTCTTATAGCCACACCTTTATCCGCCAGTTAATTTTCATTATTAAAATTCAATTTGGTAATTTTGTAACAAATGTGCCAAAAAGTCAATTTTTTTGTCCCAAATACATCGTATAAAATATTAAGATAACAGTTTATAAAATAACAAATAAATACCTGTAAAAGAAAAAGACAAGAAAGCAAACGAAATATCAAAGAGAATACAAGAAAAGTAAAACAATATGATGTCTTCGTTCGGTGTCCTTTACCTGTAAGCGAATAGTGCAGTGCATTAACCAACTAAACTACAAAGGACTAACGGCAAAAACTAATAGAATTTTGGTAGAAAAGATTGGACAGATGTCGTCTGTGAGAGCTGGGCAGTCGCCTATTGCTTCTATTCCAGATAACCCACACCAAACAGTCTGAAAGGAAGTGACGTTCGAGTAGACCGCGAGAAATGTATAAGACACTTCAAAGAACAACTAAAAAGCTAAGTCCAAGGCAAGTCACTCGGGGAGGCCTCTGCTTCTACGCCTTGGATGAGAAGGAACAAGCAAGATAACGAAACGTTGAATCCTGCGGATCATGTAGGGTAAATGCGAAGCGTGATAGTAAGAATTGCAGTAAGCAAAGCGAAGAGGTAAGCAAGAGAACATGCAAAATAAAATATCAATTCTAAAAAACAACAAACAAATGAATGAATTGAATGATAAGCATGCAAAGTAAAGTATGAATGAACAAATGAAATCTAATAAACAAAAATAAAAAAGTTCTAGCTACGGGATCTTCTTTTCTTCTCCCGCGACGACCTGAAACAAATACGATGGCAACTGATTAATAACGAGCAATATTTAATCAACCTTAGTTTATTCTCACCTCAATAATGTGCAGAATGTGGTGTTCCAAAGAAATTGTCCAACAAAGTGTCACAGTAGTAAACTTTCTATAATCTAGATCACCTCTGCTCAGCCAATCACTTGGATCCCCCCGCTTGAAATTGTTGTTAACAGAAGGTAGAACTCGTCGGTATAAGCGCCGTCAGAATTAGAGAGCCTCCCTCGTCGATAAGTTGGAGGAATGTAAATGCAGGTATCTGTTTTGGTAATAGAAGAATAAAATTTTAATGACATGTACAATATAATATATCTTGACAAGTGTTAATTTTCTTTTTATGGTTTTTCTGAAGCCACTCTGTTGCACTTAAGGTGTAGACGTTCATGCTTCAGCAAAATTTACCCGAAATTTACAATGTATTTTTTGTATCACTTGCAGTTGCCAATTTGACATATACATTCGACGTTTCAACACACACATACTGTGGTCAGTCAAGCGAACTGTAAAACAGACGTCTTATATATGCTAACAAATGTGCTATGATTACAGTGGTAATAAAATGAATTTACTAAAGTTGAAAACTGTTATACAGATTGTATATCCTATGGGATAAATAACAATTATGTCAGTAAGTCAGTTAAATGTGGGAACGGAGTTGGTCAGTTAGTCATGTTTTGTTAACATCAATAATTCTTTCATGGTCCCTACGTACTGTAAACAAACATTCGGGTTCTACTTAACAGTATGCGTTTATCAATATTTTTTGGATGACTGACGAGAATCGTTCCACAATATGGTAGACTGACTATTTTAATTGTAACGTAATTGTTATTTATATTATGCAATACAATCTGTATAACAATTTTCAACCTTAGTAAATCCATTTCATTGCCACTGTAATTATAACACGTTTGATAGAATATATGAGACGCCTGTCTACAGTTCACTTGACTGACCTCAGTATGTGTGTGTACACAACTACTATAACCAACTGTCAAAAAATCAGCTGTAGTAAATTCAGAGCATTTTTTTGCCCTGACTCTTGGTCTATATTTTTATGGAACGAATTATCCTTCTTCATTTTAAAGCGAGAAGAGGATTTTCCGTTTTAATAATTGCCATTCCTTCTTAAATATAGAAAATGTCTTAGGAAAATTACAAACAGTAACGACAGGGTTATTTAAAAGAATAACAATTCTCTTATATCCAAACATTTCAGTATTTCTACATAAAGATTCATGACATATTAATGGCATGTACAATATATCTTTGTCTTCTACTATATTACTATATATTTATACCTTTCTATTAAATAAATAAACATTTATATATTTCAAATCTATTTTTAATTCAAATGTTTAATGAAAATTAATAAAAAATGGGGCACTTTTGTAGTTCACAATTTATTAACAGACCTGTGATTTTTCTCTATAGTACGAACGGCAAATAAGGCACTTAATAAATAAATAGTATCAAACTATTATCAGTACGAAGCGTGCAAGTAATTTATGACAAAAAAAAACAAGAATGCTAAGAATTTAATTGTCAACAAACATATGTCTGTCATGTTTCTCTTAATAAATAGTGAAAACTAAAAGTGCCTTAATTATTATTGTGTATTATGTGGTTTCATCAAGTATCGATATACAAAATCAGTTCAATTGTAAACAATTTTTCTCTAATTGTATTCTGAAGTTTTTCTTCAATCACAGATTACTTACATAGTAAACACAAAAAAGAGCGGCAGTTTGTTTATAAATTTAAATATTAACAAAAAAGTTTTATATACCTTTTCTAAATAAAATGTCAGAGTTTTGAGGTATACTTATTGAACAAACAAACTAGAAAAAAAAATAATTAAAGCTGGAATCATTATAATGTAGGTATTTACAAAATAGTAATAACAAATTATACAATGAGATATTCAATTTAATTTACGTTAATCTCAAAAAATAAGTACATTATCGAATAATATTTTAAGTGCGAATTTTTAATAACAAATCACTTAAATAGTTTTTTGAAACATTAATGAAGAACGCTCTTTAATTAACTTTAGGGAGCAATTTTTGAACAACAAATTAGGTTGTTGCAAGTGAATACATATCTATATTAATAATTGTTCTTTTTCTAATATTTCGTGATTTGTTTATTATTGATTTACTACCGATTAAGGTACAAACATAAAGCTACATAAATCTTTTAAAATTATTTCTTACCATTTATATTGTCCAGCAAACTCCCAGCGCATCCAAATAGTTTTTAGTTCTACGCAGAAAGCTCCTTTAGCAGTAGACTTGATGTGATCGTCATCCCTTTTCTTTTCAGAAGAGAAATATCAATCTTATTACTCTTCATTGAATCTAAATAAAGTTGAAAAATTCTTTTTAATACTCATTTCTTTACAATTATAAATGTTTCATTTAAAGAAACAAATTAGTCGCAAATTTTATCAATTTTTTACATTTTTTGTAATATTGGTTAATCTTTTTATGACAAATTCCCTAACATAGTCTTTCTAAAAATAAATAAACAGAATATATCTTCTAAGTTTTTAAGTTATATATTAACAAGCAAATATGAATATAAACAATGAAATTATTAATGTATTATTTTTGTAAAAGCAAATAAAAGTTGTCATGTTCGAAACATCATTGTTTGACATTAATCACTTAGAATTGTTTGACCAATAAATTTAACGCCACAATAATACTCATAAATGATTTTTCTTACCGGCTATATTGTCCAGCAAACTCCCAATGTATTCAAATAACGATCAGCTCCATGCAGCAAATCCCTTCAGTAGTAGACTTCTTGTTGTGATCACCGTCCCTTTTATAGTAGAGAATAAGTCATCCATATCTGTCTTCATTGAAACCAACTGCACATGGAAAAACTTTTTTAATTAAACCTGTTCTTTTGAACGAACAAATTAATTGCAAACAATTGTATTAATTATTTATTCACTTTTATTTGGACTATTGTAATGATTCATATTTATAATATTTTAAGGATTTAGCTAATTATAAACGAGCTAATATGAATATAAACACTGAAACTAGTAATTAAGGAGAATTGTTTAAAGAACAAAATTAAAGTCACAAAAGTATTCTTAAATAATTTTTATTACCATTTATATTATTCTGGAAATTACCAGCATATCCAAAGGAAATCAATTCCATGCAACAAATTCCTTTAGCAGTCAGTTCTTGTTGTGATCGTCATCCCTTCTTTTCAGGAGAGAAAAAGTCATCCTTTTCACTCTTCATTGAAACTAAATAGAGATGAAAAAATAACATTAACTTTAATTTCTTTACAATAAAAAAGTTTATTTTTTGAAAGCACCAACGAATTTAACTCAATAAAAAAAGATCCAGTAGCTTTTGTTTCTCTCATTACAGTTACTGATTTGTTCTATACAAAATTTTGCATTTCGCCCACCCCATACATTACTAAAAAATTTTAGCACCAAAATCCTTGTTAATTAATTTTGGAACATTAAAAACTTTGTGCAGGTTTTTTAAGTCAAAGTTAAAACTTCGTAATAAATATTATTTACTGAAAATATTTAATAAAAACAGTTATTTAATTTTAAGTAGCAATCTTTGAACCAACAAATTGATAACGACCAAACATTTACGTTAATAATTGCACTTTTCATAATAAAATGCAAACGTTAATATTTCGTAATTTGTTTAAATATCACCGTAACAGTTATTCTACAAGAACACAAAAAAAAATTCCCTGCAGTCTTTCACTTTATTTTACAATGAACAAATGTGCAAAAATTAAAACGATTATTAAAATCGTTTAGTAAACCAATTGAAAGTTATAAAAATATTATTAAATCATTTTTCTTACCATCTATATTGTCCAGCAGACTCCCAAAGTGTCCAAAAAGCAATCAAGTCCGTTCAGAAAACTTCTTTAGCAATAGACATCATGTTGTGCTTGTCGTTCTTTCTTTCCAGAAGAGAAAATGTCATTCTCAGCATTCCCCATTGAAACTAAATAGAGATGTGTGAGAAGTACTTTATAAATTAGGGATTGAATGTGTTGTCTAGTATTTTATAATTATAAAGTTCATTCAACTGATGGCCCTAGATAATTTTAATACATTTTCATAAAGTAGGAAGTAGGTGATTTATAAAAAAAAAATTTTTTAAATTAAGGTTTGAAGATGTTTCTGGTTGTTTCTACCTATAATATTCGTCAATTGATGCTCCCAGGCAACTTGTAATATAATTTGATATTCATTGATTGTTTAACAAGAGAAAAATTAATTTATAAAAGAAATTAAAAACACCTTGTTTCTAAATTAGGGGTTGAAAGTGGATCTGGATTACTTTTAACTGTAATGTTCTTTCAAATGATACTTTGAGACAGCCGCTACAATATAATCCAGAAAAAAAGGTTGTTTGGATTTGGTTTACGAGTGTTATGCTTTATCTTTTTTATCTTTAAAGGTTTAAAGTAGAAGAGATCAAATCTGTCAAGTCTCCCAAGAAAAGCATGTATAGTAAAATTTAATGCGATGGTCTCCAAAAAGTAATTAAGGTTTAATATCGAGTATTTTGTTGAAAAGTGTATAATTTTATTTCTGTGAGAATGTATACATAATTTACGGGATGGTTTTTGATCATGAAGAGGACTACCCGTCATTTACGATGACAGAAAATGAGGCATTGGTAACGTAAAAATAAAAGTTAAAATCAAATAAAAAAGACTTACTTTACAACTTATGTGGAACTTTTCCATTTCATCTTGAGGTTTTTGCACATATATCGAAGAAAAATAAAGTTGCAATTAAAATAACATAATTATATTTAAGAATCAGCAAATATAAATACTGAAAATTCTGAAAAAGTTATTTCGGTCTGAACCAATTGTATTATTTAGCTGCTATTTTTTTCTACTGCTAATTTGTAGATATGTCTCATGTAATGAATTATTTACTATTTTGTACAAACATAAATTTACTCACACTGTAAATGAAACTCCTCAATAAACCTTCTGTTATAATCAATTTAATCAATCAATTGAAACGAACAATCATAGTAATCTTTTGAAAAGCACAAACGTTTTAAAACATATCTGAAAGTAACTATAAATTAAACTACAATAATTTTGGATAAAATGACTTGTATTATACACAAAAAAACGTGAAGGGATTATCATATGTTATTCCAGGAATATTTGTCCTTTGGCAGTTTTTAGAAAACAACGTTGTTTTAATGATAATAACGTTTTATTATTTAAATATTCTATTTGTAACAATTTAAATAACGAAAACATTTGAAAATTACAATTTATTTTTCAGATGGTTTACCTTTACGTATCGCATTTTGCCAATAACTTATACACACATTTCCTTCTACCGTTGTAGATATAAATAATATCTTTATTACCTAATGTATAATTTTTTTAAGAAATACATTTTAAGAATTTTTACAATAATCATGTAAATACGTAGGTACATACAATACTTACTCAAAACCGTTTTCAATAATTATTACTTGTAGATACATGTAAGTTTATATAAAATGACACGTGGGTTGGAAATAATTGCGGGGTTTATTTCTTGGAGAAAAGCTGGGATACGTCAAACTTTACTTTTGGTTACGGTTTTTTTATGGTAAATTTATGTATAGGTAAAGATAAATGACTACCGTCAAATAGAATTACCTAGTTTTTTATTACATTTTTGAATTCTGCGTCGAATTTTAATTATGTTTCCTGTACCTGTTATTGAGTTTATTAATAATTTTTTTTTTTAATTTGTGAAGACGCGTTTAAAATTAGGTTTTTTTTTATTTATTAAATAACAACAACAAATTATTTAATTAAATGTTCTAATTGTTAAGCATTATGTAACTTCCTAACAATAGGCAAGCCGATCTTGAAATTTTCATAACGCTATAGTGGCTGGATTTATTAAAAATTTTAACATTTAATTGAATAATTTGTTATTTAATAAATTTCCAAAACAAACTCAATTTTAAACGTGTTATTTATTCGTCTTCACTTTTAAAAAAATCATTCGGTATAGGACATGGTATATGAAAATTTGATGATATCGTTTAACTATAAAACCCCCTGTATACATGAAAAAAATAATGATCGACTTGTCCGAGCGTTTTTACAACAAGCAAATCCCTGCATTTCAAATGACTTTGTTATAACCCACGCATCTTCACATTTTGTTATTGTCGAACAGTATTTTAAATACTTAATTTCAAATATACTGACCGATATTAAGCTGCTTTTGAAAAATTACAAAGTGACAAAATATTGCTAGAATGCCGCAAGGGCTTCCTGTATTCAGTTTATACCCTGTACATGAATGCTAATAAACCCCTTTTTCTTATTTAATACAACATTGGTATTAAATTTATTTTATTATTTTTTTGAAAAGTCTTAATTAATATGCTTCTTTATCACAGAATTCGTTTTATTAAAAACAAATTCTATCTGAAAGTAACTACAAGTTATATATTTTCCTTGCAGGTAGGTACATTAATAAAACCTTCCATGTTAAAAAACGTTTAATCCACATGTTTATCAAGCTTTTCTTATTTAATAGTAATACCTAGGAGCAATTTAAGTAATTTTCTTAAAAACTAAAAGTATTAAGAGAATATTAGGAAACGCCTACCTTTCATGTTGAAAATTTTCCATAGGATCTCGGATCAATTTCACACACCTTTTGCAGTGATTAATAACATTATTATCACAAATTAAAGTTAAAATGTCTATATACAGATATACACACTTTCCTACCCTCCAAAGTTTCTTTTTGATAACCACCGCGTCGAATTGCTGTTCATACGACACTGGCGAAACAATGGTTGATTATACACAACATGTCGAGAAACAAATAAATAAACGACTAAACACCAATAAATAAAAACATCATTGACAAAAAACTTGATGTTGCCAAATTTTACTCAACTATGAATATCCACGTTGTCTTTTAAATACACACATCGTTGTAAACATGATGCCCTTCCGAGTCCTTCATAGATAATAATCAAAGGCAAACACAATCGTATACTTATTATTGTCTATGTATAAGTAATACCAAGGTTGTTTGCTATTTAAAAATAGGAAATACGAAAGCCTGTTTTCTACACATTGTGTGTTAAATTTGATAATTACTAAATTAAGAAATTTTAATTACCCAAAACAGCTTCTTTAGATTATTTTACTAGGAAGTGGCATTGATTATAAATTATTTAAATAAATAAATCTACTGTCAAATATAAAACAATAGGGCTTAATACAATTAAGTGAATTAAACAATTATAATATATTTATTAAAAAATTGCTGTACTTTAATTTTAAGAGCGTGTTTATCATTATCATTTAAACACATTCTACCCTTTTCTAATCCGGATAAAAATACCTTTTTCGTACTAAAAATTCTAATTAATACATAGTTGAATGCAAACCCTTCAAGGGACAATTCACTTCACCAAACTATTGAAAAAATTAAATTGTGAGACTATTACTAATCACAAACAAACTCAACATACCTACGATACAATACGTGCTTAAATTTCAAATTATAAACCCCTGGCTGAGGTAATTTGTTTTCTATTTTTTTCTTCTTTGTATACTATCACTGAGGTGACCATATATAGACTTCTATTTTAGTGGATGACAGTCGCTAAACAACAAAGGCTAAAGAGAGGAATGTTTGATAAAGGCGGAATCTTAAACATCTCTATAAATGCCAAAATAGAATTTTCAATTTCCATCCAAAATGCATACGACGTGAATGTTCACTTTGCAACAGAAACGATTTTAGGATTTAATACGAGGATAGGTCCTGATTAACCAATATCCAAAAATCAAATTTTTTTAATGTAGTATAAAGTTAAATGAAACAGTATTTCTATCGAGGCATTAATAGGAATTGTATTTTTACATATATCGAAAATATTAGTTAATCAGTTGGCAACATAGTAAAAAATCGACAACTACGTTATAATGCGTTTCTATTTAATTCAGTTTTTAGCTTTATGATGTTTATTCGCCCCATTGGACATATTTTTTAATTAAATTTTTGTAACCATGTCCACGCTTCATTTACTTCATTAATTTCCTTCATATGTCAAGAAATTTTCCGAAAAAGGCACACATGGAAAACAGTTTTTAACTCACTTCATTTGGCCGTTTAACCAGACATAATTTAAAGTGACAAATAATGTATAAAAATAGGCACAAGTTTAGTCAGTTCAGGGTTAAAAGTTGTCGAAGGGACGAAAAAATTATTGCTCAACGTTTCATGCTTGTATGTAAACGACAATTATAAATTCATGTTTTTTTAATCGCCATAAAAGAAATTCTATTATTTTCTGGGCGGATAAAACGCAAATGAATGGGGGCTAAACAGTTTAAATTAGACTGCTTATATAAGCAGGGGTCAAAGAAAATCATTCACGCTAAGGAAAGTAACAATAATAAAACCATATAAATTTTAGCAAAAATTTATCACTTCGCGAGAAAGCATAATTATGAAAACAAAAAAGTATGGAAATTTATATAAAAGACATTAAAATTGTTTCCATCTGAAATTTAACGACAATTAATCAATATTTTAATGAAATTGATAGATAATCAGATTTTCAGGAATCTTTTTAATTTTCGTAATTTTTTCAATTTTTTTTGGGAATTCCAACCGATGTGCCCTACGCTTCAAAATGTGCTCATAGTAACATCAAATTAATTAGAAGCTAAACATAAATTACTGAGATATAATCATATAATACTGCAAAGAGACATGTGTTTTAATGAAATGGATCGATTAGAATTTTCCAAAATCCTTTTAATATTTAGAATTTTTAAGTGGGTGTAGACTGTGATGGCCGGTGCCTCCAACATTGGTAAAATTTTCCGGATTTTGCTAGAGAAAATCCGATATTCCACGACCAAAGAGCCCGGAAAATTTGAATGATTACAATTTTTTTCAAAAAAAAAAGTTCAGTGTCAAAATGTGTTATTTCTAGATGAAACAGAAATTGTGATACTGCAATGTACTATTTCTTTTATTTTTGCTTGAAAATATTGAAGCCAGAGGTTTTTTTAATCCACAGCTAATTTACTATTAAATTGCCAGAATTGATGAGCTATAAAAATTTTCGATTCTCTATTTCTATCAGTAAGCTGATAATGTCAACTTAGTACCACCTACTTTCTTTTGGAAAATATTGACGTCACAAATTTTTTTATTTCACAAGTATTGTTACGTAATTTACAAAATCACTCATGTTTCTCTCAACACTTTTATTAAATTAACTCTATAACAACAACGATTCGATAACTCAATAGCTATTTCGCTTTTTAATCGCTTTTCTTCACTTCGAACTTATCTCTGTCACTCTCTTCTATCAAAAACTGTCAAACTGTCTAACGCTGTTCCTTATATAGTATTATGGACGTTTCTAGGTAATTCTCGAAACGTCCAGCAGCTCTCGAACCTTCTGGAACGCGTCACAGGTAACTTTTATGCTTTTACTAAACTTTCGCAGTCGGCGCATATCAACGTCAGAATGACACATCCGTCACAGTATTTTACAATTACAATTAATCCTTTGGTCGACTTTTATTATTTCCAAAAATGAAGTGCTGACATAACATAGGTCATTAGAAAGTAATTAATAGACACAATATTACCCCATTAATTAACTCTATGATTTTTCAGCTGTTTAATTTACACCCGATTTAATAGAGAATATACATCCTACACAATATTGAGTGATAATTCATGTTTGTATTTTGTGGCAATACAAATATTCCATTTATATTACTACGCCCACCATAATTAACAAAAGCATGATTTGTCAAAATAGAAACGGAAAAATACACTTTTGGTTTTTCGGTACCTATGTACGCTTACACATAAAAAATAAAATGCCAAACAAATACGCATTACAATAACGTATCTATTGTTTTGAATTGCAATTTGAGAAAAGTAGCCCACACAAAAGATTTTTACAATGTAAATAAAAACCTCACTTTATGTATGTTTTTTCCGAAAGCAAATAATTTTTGTACTTTAAATAAGCTTTCCTTTTAGTTACACACATACATACACATTGTCGTTATTACATACAAAATCCAAACTAAAATTACTTTTTGTTTCAGTTTTATTTTCATTGGGTTTTACACGATATTTGCAACTCTAAGAACAAAAAAGTGAACCAAATTTTGTAAGAGGCAAAATGATTGATGTGTCTATTCTGTTAATAAACCTGATAATGTGATAACTGTAATCCATCTGCACGATAAAATATTGACAGCAAATATTAATTCGTGTTTGACACATGCTTTTTTAGATGAAATATCTCAGTTCGTATCTATATTATTATATTTCTCAGTTAAAATAAGATAAACAAAAAAAAAGATTGTTCAAATTCAAATTTTCTAGTCTTATGTTTTTGCCTGAAAATTTTGGGGTCTTCCTATTCAATTTTATTATTTAGTATTCCTGAAAATTTATAAGTAAAGGCAATTACAAATGGTTCTTTTGAATTCTATCGATTAAATAAGTGCTAGAAGCAGAGTCATAAACTTTTTCGCTTTTTTATATCTACATATATTTGGAAAATAATTAATCAAGATATTGGCGTTTTTCTAACTAAAACATAAATTTCAGCCAAATAAAACATTTCAATTAACCATTTTTCTTTTACGGGATTAAAAGTTTTTTGGGACCTTTATTGAAAACATACCTGAAGGTATACGTAATTAAACTACATATTATACAATTACTATATAGGTTCTACCAATTTTACTAAAAACATACATACATATAATATACTGCATCTGTACTAATAGATAAGTAGTAATATGTATATATATTTTTCTGAAATAAAGCGAAAGCTTTTGGTAATTTTTAGTATGCAAATTTTATAAAGTTTGACCTGATTCGTATATGTGTACGACCTTGCTCTAATTTTGTAGAACATGCACCGAATATCGCAGTTTAACTAGTAGATAAACTACAAACCCTACTCTTTTGAAAACATATACCATTTCCTTCACCAGTGATAAATTATGTGCGCCCAAACTCCCAAACTGGCTAAACGTCCCTAACTCTGGATATAAATATGATACACAAAATACGTTTGTGGTGCATTATACGTATACATACTGCAGAAAAAGAATTACGTATATTTCTATGATTAATCTTATTAAAGTGATAGCAAAACCGTTTGTTGTTTGCAATTTGCAATGTATTTAACAGACTAACAAAATAATCAAGAATTTATTATTTGAGTAATCAAGAAAAAAAAGAAAAAAGAACGAGTGCTGGGACACATAGTAGAAGTGAAATTTCAATGGACAAGTGGAAATACGAATCGCAACGGACAAGTAGAAAAACGAACCGCAACAAAATTTTTACTTAAAGTTTTACGGGTAGGTTTTCAAATTTGACAAGTACATTAACAATCTGCCCGTAAAACTTCAAGTGAAAATTTTGTTGCGGTTCGTTTTGCCACTTGTCCGTTGCCTTTCGTTTTTCAACTTGTCCGTTGAAGTTTCACTTCTACTATGTGTCCCAGCACACATTCTTTTTCACAGGTTTACTGAAAATTATGATTTTTTCCGTCAATTTGTTGTCGTTCACTTTTTTCATCGAATTAAAACATTTATTACTGTTATAACATCATAATTTTAACAATCAATTATTACTATCTGCGTAAATATAATCTACAATATTACGCAACGATGCACACCCTTCTATAGCATCGAGGGTTACTGAGCTTAAGCGTACAGGTGCAATTGTTATAAAAGACGCAATGCACCTGATTGGCTGATACACCGACGGCCATCTTTTTAACGATCCATAAGTAGGTCAAGTTCATCACGTGCAAGGAATGTAAACAATTACTAAGCGCCACTTATTACAATAAACTTTAAAAAGGGATAACAATTATTTCTTCATCAATTTGAATGCGGTTTTCACAAAAATTTAGAGAATTTAATGCTACTTAACACTAGTAGGAAATAAATTACCTTAATTGTCAAGTATTTGAGTCCAAAACTTGTTAAATTTTACTATATTTTTATATTACTTGATTATGCAATTGGAGGAGCCCATTTTGAAGTAATTTTCTATCGAAAAATGCTTTAATACGTTGTTTTAATATCTGAATATAGAATATTAGCTTGCCATTTGTTTATTATATTACTAATATTTCAAAATTTAAGTTGATATAATTGAATTCGGATTTTTAGTTATTAGATTAAAAAACAAATCAATCTTAAAGCGATTTACCTATTTTTGGCGTTTTATTAACAATTCAGAACATTTATTACTGTTAAAATGTCTTAATTTTAACAATCAGTATTATAATTACAACTGTTTACGTAAATATAAATTACAATATTACGCAACGATGTACACCCTTCTATAGCATCGAGGTTTACTGAACTTCAACGTCAGGTGCAATTGTTATAAAGGACGCGATGCACCTGATTGGTTAATACGCCGGCGGCCATCTTTTTATCAGTCATAAGGTAGGTCAGGGATTGTAAGTAGGTCAAGTTCAACACGTGTAACGGAAGTAAACAATTAATAGGCGCCACTTGCTATAATAAACTTTAAAAAAGGAGGACCGTTATTTCTTGATCGATTTGAATGCGGTTTTCACTAAAATTTAGAATACAAAAACTTGTTGTTCTTAATCTAATAATTTATTTTTTGCAAAATTTGAATTTTTCAGATAAATAACAAAAATTTGCAGTCAAGAAAATAAACTCGTGCTCAAAATAAAGGAAAAAAAACATTAGCAAAAATTTTTATTACATTTTTTTAAATTCTAATCGTACTTGCTACTGGACTCTAGTACTACCTGCGAGATACTATATGTACCTATATTCATACATAATATTTTGGGTGATGCGTTCATTCTCTCCAAGAATTTAATTGTTAGCTATTTAAATCTTAAAAATCGAAGCTCTAAATGCATTTTCTTTTACCTAGTTTCTCAGCTATAGATTACTTTGTATAGATAGAGTTTTTGATAACTAAATATTAATGTTGTTTGAAGTTTAGGATTAATTAAATTTTTGTGTTTCTTAAACCCTTCTAAACAGTTAATTAATTATGTAGGAGGAGAGGGGTTTAATAAATTTGTACATGATCTTACTTCAGGAAGAGTTGTAATAGCCATTCCTACGTAATATTTTAGTACGAGCCAAAATTCACCTGAGTGAATAATTTTTTTTTATTTTTAAATTAATTTATTCCTTGCTTTTATTGTAAGCATTGTGTTAAAAAATTTCGTTTTTGTTTACACACATTTTGGAACAAATTAATAAATATTTTAGTATTTTTTTTGTACACAAATCTTATCTAATTAATTCTTTGTGCAATGACAATTCAATCAATCAACTGTGTAAAATGTAAAATCTTACATAAAAGGATAGAGAGAGGGTCTAAGAAATCTTATGTATCCTTACATGTGGGCAGGAGGGGTAAAAAATGACAAAAATCGTCCTACCGTACATTAATGAATGGGCGGGACCCTTAAGCTTTTTCGTGGTAAACAAGACAACCTACGCTTCTTTGTAAAATACAAATCATTAAATTCCAATTATCCTAAATCTATCAGTTTGGTAATTTATATTGATTTTTAGAAATAAAGGCTAGTATATACATACTTAATTACCTAAAAGGATAAAAGTTGGACAAAACAAACGTAAAATTCATGATGGTTTCTAAATGTGCGCAAATCTTCCATGAATAAATTACCTTCTACCTTATCCTTTTTTTGCGTTTTTCTTTTTCCGTTGGTCGGTTTTAATGTTGCGTTTTTCACAACTTTTAAACCTTTTTCCGTAAAGCACGCGATAATCTACTTTAAAGACAAAGTACCTACGTATATACTTTTGCATTTTTTTACACTTTATCTTGTTGATAATAATTTTGAACCGGTAAGAACGTTTTCCAAAATGCTAGTGTTGAGATAGGAAACATTTCAAAACTATACAAGACTGCTTTAAACTACTTTATTAATATACCCATTACATTATTAAATCTTTAAATATTGTTTATATTTAGGAATGCATTAAGAAAAAAGCGTTTTAACTTAACATAAAAATGATTTTTACTACGTATACTATGAAAATGCAATGTTATCTACAGTCGGTTTAAAAAAATGCTTAATAACTTAAAAGACAACTACAACTTTTGATTGCTTATCATTCATTTATAAGGTACAAGAGGTGCAATATATGTTTAAAAAGTAGCGACATTTACATTTTTATTTGAGTTTTCCATGAAAGATACGTGTTCCAACCAATTGCGACTGTTTGAACCAATAAAACTTGATAATGAAGGGGCACAAAACAAAAATTAACTATTTGTACTGCTGGCCAGAGTTTATAATTATTTATAAGAATATCAACGTAATCTCTAGAAACGTTGCTTTTTGCTTCAGAAAATGATAATCCCTGTACAAGATTTGTAGTGATCAAAAAAACGAATATGAAACATGGTGCGAAACAAATCTGATCGAGCGCCATCTTTTTAAGACCTGCTATTTTGGTTTCCTCTCCTACCACTCGTGAAAGAAACCTGTACCAGTTTGACAATACAGGACCCTAACGAGAAACGTGTTATCTTGATGTGCCAGTTAAAAAAATATTTTAATTATAAATTACTTACCACCAAAACAAAACCTACTGATGCAAATTGAATGGTCCTTTTAAGATTAATACTGTGAAATTGTCGCTGTTCCAGGACTGTTTGTGCTATAAGATCACCAGTTGCCATTAACGTTGCTGTTTGAACCGCATTAGAAAACACAGGGTACGTCTTTATAAAGTTCTGATAAATTTTAAAAATGCCCTTCATTTTCACTAATTCACACTTATAAGTGATTCAAAATAAGTTAACGAAAATTGTTACTCGTAGTGAGGTTATGACTGTTTACAACTGTTTATATCATGGGAGATACGGATAACTAAGAAACTATCTAAGAGGCACGTTACGAATGTTGCTGACGAAAAGAAAGAGATAGTGATATCCAATACACGTCAAAATTGAAATTTTAAATTGATAACCAAGAAATATAAAGTTGATAAATTTTCAATTTTATTGTTAATGACACCTAAATTCAAGTGATGTTTTTACAAAATTTATATCAATTTATAACTGATAAACAATGTTCAGATTCATTTCAAGATTAAGATACGCTTCAAAATACGTTTTAAATAACATCGCATTTTTGAAAAACAACTATGGCTTTAAGTTGAAAAATTTAACTTTTATCCCCCTTATTGACGGTTTAACTGAAGAAGGAAACGACGAAGGAACCGTTCAAAATGAAAGAAGGATTCCTGTTCAAGATTTAAATAAAGAAGTTGAAAATGCAGTCTTCAAGGGAGAAAAGTTTTTGATGAAATTTATACCCATTTTAGAAGAAATTATAGTTCAAATTTCACAACAGTACAGAAATTGTATCGTCAAACAAATGGAGTTAACTGAACAAGCACTTGAATTAGAGATTATACCTATACGAGTACAAGCTGCTGAATTAAAAAGTGAAATTGTGAAATATGAAAACTTAGTTAAATCAGTAGCACAGTCTGTTTATGGTCAAGCAGCACTTGCTCTTATGTCTGGTGATAGTGTTAAAGATTTAGAAATTTTACAATCTAAACTTCAAGAGTTAGAAAAAATTTTAGAAAATGAAATTTCTGAAAATAAAAAACTCGAGCATAAGCTTCTTGTTGTCAGTTGTGCCAGTATCTTACAATAATAAAACTGTCCAACATTATGTAAAATAGTTATAAATGATGTTGTGTTCTGTATGTTATATAATTATGGCATCTATTAACAGTTTAGTGGTTTTCCTCGTAAATTCATAACTATTGTAAAATTTTTCCTTTTTGTCAATTTTTGTATTGCTTTTCCCATGTTATAAAAATAATAAATATGCAAATACTGCGGTTATATATTTTTTTATTTTCTTTATTTTCAGATGAGTACACAGAAAGGAAATGCCTCACGTACACGTCCCCAAAAACATCAAAATAATAGAGCGTTCAAAAATAATTTACATGATACTAGTCACACTACTAAAATGATTAATAGTATCAATGTTACTAACGTATGTCAACGTTGTAAAGAAATTATTGAATGGAAAATAAAATACAAAAAGTATAAGCCTCTCACGCAACCGAAAAAATGCGTTAAATGTGAGCAAAAAACTGTTAAACTTGCGTATCACGTAATGTGCGCTGCGTGTGGAGATAAACTTAAAGTTTGTACAAAGTGCTGTGAAACTAAGGAAATAATTCCTCCCTTACCTTGTAAAGAGGAGAAAATTAAACTGGACAACGAAATGCAAGCTCTATTGAAATCGTTACCGGAAAGAAAAAGAAGAACTTTTTTACGATATCTTGACAAAATGAATCACAGTAAAGTGGAAGCGACCACAAAAACTAATGAAGACAAACAAAAAGAAGATTTAGTACAAAAATTACAAAAACTCAAAATGGCCTCTGATAATAGTGATGAAGAGTTTGATAATTTGTCCGACGATGAATTAGATTTTAGTGATTCTACTGATGATTAATAAATAATAAAAGTATGGAAATATTGTTTAAATTACTTCCTATGGAATATAAATAATTTTAATTTATTTAATTCTAAAAGCGATTTGTAATAAAATAGAATATTTTCCTAAAACAGTCCTATTACTACCCTTTGTATTATAATAATATAATATAAATATGTTGGTTGTCTGGGTTAATAAATTTTTTAATATCATATACTTATACTATTTCTTGTACTGATGTAAGATTGGTTGCCTACGTAGTGATACAATAAAAACAAAATTAATAACATAACCTTACTATTATTTGTCTGTCATACATTTTAGAAAAAGAGAATTATTTAGTTCTGAAAATTAAGTTTTTTTAATTATGAGTGCCTCAAAGGAAAATATTGAAATGGAGGTGGAACAAATAACCTCAGAAAACAAACTTAGCGACAAAGTTGACCAAAATAAAGGCGTTATGGCTGTTGGTACTTCAGGTTCAATTACTTGTTCTTTACACCCTTTAGTAATTATGAATGTTTCGGAGCACTGGACCAGAGAAAGGGCCCAGTCGGGTGTCCCTAAACAAGGTTTGTGCACATTAAGTTATATCATAATTGTTTCATGAAAATATTGCTTGTAGTGATAGGAGCTTTAATTGGCAAACAGAAAGGTCGCAACATTGAGATAATGAACTCCTTTGAACTTGTGTTTAGTATCATAGGTGACGATATAATTATCGATAAAGAATACTACTGCATGAAGGAAGCCCAATGTGAGTCTTAATTTTTAGAAAAACAAATTCAAATATAAATAACTACTGTTTTAATAGTTAAGCAAGTGTTCAGCGATATGGATTTTATTGGTTGGTATACAACTGGAGATGCACCAAATTACAGTGATATTAAAGTCCATAAACAAATATGTGAGATAAATGAGAGTCCAATTTTGTTGAAATTAAATCCTCATGACAAAAATATTGATGTATGTGAATAATTTTCTATTACTTTATTGATTCCATTAGGCATTATATATATATGTATAATATTACAGTATCTACCAGTGACTTTACATGAATCAGTGATTGATTTAGTTGATGGTGAGGCCACAATGTTATTTGTTCCTTTATCATATACATTGGCTACCGAAGAAGCAGAAAGAATTGGAGTTGATCATGTAGCAAGAATGTCATCATCAGATGCAGGAGAGAATTCTTTAGTTGCAGAACATTTAACAGCTCAACACAGTGCTATAAAAATGTTACATTCTAGGGTAAAACTTGTTTTAGAATATATGAAAGCAGTTCAGGCAGGAATACTTCCTCCAAACCATGAAATTCTCAGAGAAGCATATTCACTCTGTCATCGATTGCCTGTTGTTCAAAGTCCCAGATTTCGACAAGACTTTTATAATGTAAGTGATTTGATTTGTTTTTTGTTGTTACTACAGTTCAACGAATTTTTATAATTTCTAGCAATGTAATGATGTGGGGTTGATGACTTATTTAGGAACTTTAACAAAGGGTTGCAATGATCTGTATCAGTTTGTCACAAAGTTCAACATCTTGTATGATCGCCAAGGTGTGGGGAGAAGAATAAGGGGACTGTTTTTCTAAAACGTTTATTTCGAAACATTAGTAAAATGATTTTTTAACGGTAAACCGTAAAATGTCTATGAACATTTATTTCAAGAAACACTCCCTTAAACATCGTTTTGTGGTGTTCCTTAATGATTTACTTGTTTGTGTATATGTACTACAAAAATGCGGAAGACAATATTTTGTGCTTCTAGATGGTTTATAAAAAATAACATGTCACAACTCTCTCAATTTTTTTCAGTACATTCAAACTAGATTTACAATTGTATAGAGTAATAAATTGGTGTATTATTTCGTTGCTTTTTTAATAAATAAATAAATAATAAGCCTATACCTGCTTGTCTTTTATCTTGTACTACATTAATTCAACTCATATTTTATTCTAAATAAAATACTTATTTCTGCATTATAAAAATTGTAATAATTTGTAACTATTACTATATACTATATCCTAATTTGCTTTCACTTGCAAACATACCTTTTTTTAATAAGTGTATTTTTTCATTTTTGTTTTTAAGTAATATCAGTTATGAAATACAACCCTAAAAGATGAAAATTGGTATGATAATGGTCGTTTTCTTTTATTCTTTTTCCAAACGTCCCAACGCCTTAGAAGTAAAATTTTCATTTATATAATCTACTTGTTTTAATTTGGCTTTCATTAAAACATGGTCTTTTGGCCATTCCTTTTTTTGATACAATTTTTTCTTATGTTTTATTATTTCTGTTGGCTATATTTTAAGAAAATATTCTGTTACAAGGATGCAAATTCTCCCCTTGTAAAAACACGATTATTTCTCTTTTCCTGAGGTATTTCTCTCTATGAGAATAAAGGAAAAAATGAATAGTTATCAAAAGTAACTAATCAGTAAAAAGTTTTTAGAACTTTGAAATAAATCAAATTTAAAACTCCCTAAATTAGAGCTTTTGTTTTTTAAAATGCTTAAGAATTATGAATAACAAAAGTGGCTATAATAAAAACGTTTAAATTTTTGGTTCGTAATTTATCGAGTTTATCAGATATTCTTTGCGATTTTGAACAAATGAGTTTCGGTAAATCACAGATCAAATCTATTCAACTTTTGTAAGGCCTTTTCAAACGTATAATATGAATGAAAGACCAGAAGATGGCAGTATACTGACAATAACATACGGTAATATTATTTCAACTTTTTTTAAATAATTTATTTATCTTATTTGTTATCCTATTTTTAGAAGGAAAAATTGAAGTTGCATCCCTGCTACTATTTTCTAATGAAATAACTTCAGTTACCTTTAACTTCTTTCAACTCCAATTAAATCTTCAAATAATGTTCCATTTACACTTCTGCCTAATAATACATGAGAAGCATACTGTAAAGTAGCTTCGACTAAATCTTTTACGGTCCATTTTCTATCAATTAGTATTCTGCAGACAGTGTCGAGTTTAGTGAGTTTAGCGTGTCCAAAAGTGTAATACGTTAAAGAGGGAACGCCTGCAACGCTGGCTGCTAACCACTGTATTATCACTTTAAGCTGTACTTCCCCGCTTCTCGAAGAGCCGCAGCCCCAATTGCCAGTTGCAACTGGCTTTAAACCTGGTGTTGGACTACTACTAATTTGGGACATCTGTAAAACAATAAGTACGTCACATATCATATTAACAGTACGGACTTTATTATTTCCAGTTTAAGCGACGAATATATGTTAAGTTGGTCGTTTGGTAAAAAGATTCCAAATAATTTAGGATTAATTATAATTAGTTAATTTAGCTAACTTCCCCTAAAAATGTATCTTCTCAATAATACGCATTTCGTTTATAAAACTTGAATAAATAACAATAATTATCTTCAGAATTATCTTCAGTGTTTTAAAAGTAATGTTTTAATTCTTTAAATAGAGATATTTCAAACAAAATTTAATTCGCAAAAAAGGATGGAATTATCTGTGTCTCAGGCCGAAACTCAAGAGGTTTTAAAATCCCTTTACCTATGTTATATGTTTTTTGTAATATAAAAATATTAATAAAAATAAAAGTAATTAAAAAAGTTACATTTTCTTAGAAGAGTGTTGAAAAGTCAATAAAACAAAGCGATAGCAATAAATATGATGATTAACAAGAAATACCAGGCAGAGTCATAAAATATGCAGTTTAATGACAAATAACAATAGATAAGAAAAGGCTGGGAGTTATTAGATATATAACAGAAATGAACATTTATATTCATTATTATAACTATAAAAAGTACTTATTCTTATTATGTGTCATATTTCAAAACAAAAAGTTGGGTTTTATAATTATAATACCTTATATATTACCAAGAAACTGTCTAATAGTGATTAAACTATTATCTGACTTCAGTTGATATGCATCAGGCGATCAATTAAAAATAAAAAAATAAATTGAAGTACTAATTTTGTGATTGTTCCACGTATACTGCATAATCAATAGCCACGTACCTTCTGATTTATTTGTAAACAGAAAAATAAGTTATATTTACTTATTTTCAAAGGTTATCGTAAATATGTGGCCCAAACTTTTGTTTTTTATTTATTTTAGAGGATGTAACAGTCACCGATTTTAAATGTGTATTCATGCAATTAAGAAAAATTACCTCGTTCTCTGGTTGAAGAATTAAACTAACCGTGACTTCCTTAAGAGTTTGAACTATTTCTGTTACATAAGAAATATCCCATGCCACACACGCTTTTTTTTTCACGGTTCGGTCTGGCTCTTTTCTGGAGAGCAACTCTTCGTTATTAAATGATGGACTTTTTTTCTGTTAATTGAAAACATTAATTGACCACAAAGTATTTGTCAAATTTTAAATAAAAAATAAAGAAACTTTTTGATGGAACTGAATCAAGTACTTTTTTAACGTTTCACTTTATATATTTTACAATAAACGAGAAAAATTAAAATATTAAAGAAGATGTGCAAAAGCTACACTTTGATTACAACCAGTAAACAACGGTGACTGCCTTAGTCAAAATATTGTGTTATTATTTCCAAATGAAATAACTATATATACTAAACTTTTAATGGAGTTAAATAACTTTATCTACTTATAGTTCTTAATATTTAATTATATAACTCATTAGATGGTAATTTTTGTTATTTCATTTCAATGGTAATGGTAACATACCAACTGGGATGCCAGCTTGTGTTTGTGACGTGCAAGTTCTAAACTCAAGGACCTTGCATTGAGCACAGCCTTGTTCTGTTTAAGAACACTTTTGTTGACTGTAGTGTTTTCACCTTCTTCTAAGGGCACTCCAGCAAAAGTTTCACTAAGGGTCCTTTTGAGCAAAGATCCTGCGAACTGAACAACGGCCAATTCCCTTCCATTTAATTGACGTTTCATCCCCGAATCCGTTTCCAAAATAGGGTCTTCTAACCACCTCGAAAACTGTTCATAAACTTCCTCTAGTTCTGAGCTGTAAAAGTGGGTAAAATGTTATCAAACATAAAATAATAAAATGTATAAAGTCATATACTTACCTAACGTCTGTGCTAAAACTGTATTCTGAAGACTTACTAGAGTCCTTTTTACTTAACGCGAACTGTTTACTTTTAAATTTGCTAATCCATTGCTTCTCTTGATTTAAAGATTCGTTTAAGAAATTCTCATCCAAAGAATCTTCCCTCAAAGCAAATCCTGTAGAACCACCCCGCTTAACCCTAATGAAAGAATAATACATTACATTAAAATTTTATAATGCATTTACTCGTAATTAATTAAGTAGTACTTAATGTCTTTGTCCTGAATATTCGACCCTGCGATTGAAATTCCGACTGCATAACTTGATTCGGTTGAGCTTGTTACAGCTGATGCGTTTCTTCTCAACGCTTCTCGTAATCTTTGAGCAAAATTATTTCGTCTTTCCGTCGTGTCTAAATCATTATTGTAGCGACGATTGTTTTGTTCTTCATCCTCTAAAAGTAAGTTGTAGTTTGGGTTAAAATGTTTGTTCATTTAATTTATGTGTTTACCTTCATCGAAACTTTCTTTGGCACTATGAAATTCGTCATCACTCGAACTACAACTCGAGTAAACACTGGAAGATTCTTTACGTTTAACGGGCAAACATTCTCCTGAAGACCCAAGAACAATAAATCTTCCTTTTCTGTTATTGAATACTCCTTCCTTGCTCAATTGTTTCCTCTTTTCGAAATTCCTATCGTTCTCGAAAGCAACCAGTCTGTCCATGTTACTATAGTCGATACTTTTGGTTGATATTATAGAGCTACTCCTCGTGCTACAGGACTGGTGCGTTATTGAAGGAATGTTTTTCGACTCGGAATTATCGCTCGATCCGACCGATTCTCCTATGGGGGAGAGTCTTCTTTGCCTTTGAATATGCATTTGAGACAAAGTGGGAGTCGTTTGTGTTTCATTTTTGAATTGTTTCTGTTGAAATGCCAATAGGCATTTATTTAACTCTCTGAGAATATTGTCTTCTTCGTATTGGCCTATTGGGAGTAACGTGTAGTCGTCGGCATCCATAAAACTGACAGTTGTCTAAAACATTTACTAGATATGCACTTGCAAATTTTTCATAAGGGAAATAATCTTACTTGAAAAGGGATATCAATTTTTTCTAAAAGGGCTTTATTTTTTGGGTCAGTTATTCTGGTAATATGTCGCACCCTTTCTACCATAACGGTTTCGTTATCTTCCAGTGCTTCTACTGTTAATAACATCGACAGTAATTCTGGCATAGTGACAAAACTTGCACACTCCTAGAATAATAAATTGGTGTTCATCCGTCAACACGCAAAATTGTGAATGTAAAATGTATTACTTGAGATAGGCCGTTTTTTAAAACGTCCCCACCTATTCGCGAACTGCAGAAACATACTTGAAGACAATTTTTATCACAACGTTCTAATCGACTTTCGTGTTTAATTTGAAGGGGGCACAAAGGTAATGTGCATTCTAACCAGTCTTCTATTGTTAACCATTCCTTACTAGACATCACCTAAGTATTAAAAACAATTTTCAAAAATTATCGAGTTTTTACTTGTCAGTTACTTGATTAATAGTATCCTAAAATTTCTCGATATTTTTCAATCTGTTTGTTTGTCCGACTTGAGAAATTGCAAATAATTCTATTTTCTTACTTGCCTGGCGTAATATCCTTACACTTCCTTCCGAATTTCCGTTTTCTTCCAGCCAATCAAAATAATTAAAGATACTCCTGAGTTTTGCCTTTTGAGAGTTGAAATGTAAATAGCGAAAGAAATGGGTAAAATTGAAATTTTGCAAAGTTGGGTGAGTTTTTTCACTCCGATTAGGAAAAGTTGAGAAAAATGCGTTCGCTATCAACGACGACGCAAAATTGTAATCTAGTTCTGTTAAGTCAGCTAAAAAATAAATAAATAAATGACTCAATCTAAAAATGTAAGTGGAAAATGGTGTGTTAGCAAAACATTCTTAAATCATAAGTGAAATCATATACAGAATTAATTACATACCCTGTTGTTGAAGGCTAAAATGTAAACCACCCTTCGGCTTCCACTTTTTCAAGTTTAACGCCCTATTGATCATGTTGGGTAATGTTTTATTAAAAAAATTGCCACGTTCCTCGCTAGTTAAGTCATTATCTAAAAAGTTTAGCAATCCAACAAATATTTCGGGATCGGAGATTTCTTCGTCGGGATCAAGACTCACGCTGAAACTCACTGTACCAATAACTTTTGTTTAAACAGTATCCTTTTAATATTTCTCACTTGCAAATTTCGTGAATCTTAAGCATCTTGTCGACCAGTTCCATGGTGTTTCTTGTACTTTGTAACTTTATCAGGTGCTTCTTTACGCCACTCCACCAAGGCAAATCACAAGGGAGCATTACCTAGTGCCATTTTTTGAATCTTTATCATAAAATTACAAAAACAGCGTAAAAATGTAAAAATTAATAGAATATTTTTTATTTATTATCAAGTCCTATTTGTTTATTTACTTAATTTAAATGTCTTTTGAATTCACGAAAATTGAAAATTTGAAGAATATCTTATCAGTAGGTTAAAGGATATTTTCGATTAGTAGATTAATAATTATATCGGTTACTGCTACTAATGCGATGTTTTGCTGATAAAACGAATGTTGCTGGAGATAAATAAAACTATTAATTTGTTATTTTTTCCTCATTGGTTCGTTGTAAACGTAATCAATTATTCCCCTGATTGATTTAAAATCAAATGTGTACCTACATAAAGTACCTGCTTAAAATAGATGTGAGATATTATTTTATGGAAAAATGTTATCTTATCGATAATGGATAATGTCGTGTCAACGGTAAGCAAGTAAAATACTGAACACTTTTAAATGATAATTGTTTCGAACACCATTCGGTGGCGTATATTTTTTAGTTTCAAATCTACAGTGACTTGGTTTACATTAATTGGTAAGTTTCTTCAAATAAGTTTAGTAGTAATATATATATATAAATTCACCCCCTGAAAGTACCTTTGTTATTATGTAGTGCAGTTCGAAAATTATTTTTTTTTACTCATATTTTATACTTACTGTAGTACTATTGGGGGCATGCCTCATGTCTCATTTTGACAAAAAGGTTTCTAAAATAGCGTAACCTCAAACTTAGTTTACAAAAAGTCACATGAGCACATTTCCTAAAATAAACTCCTTGATCGACGTGTAATATAGGACAGCTATACCCCTAGCTTTATTTTGTATGACTAAATTTATAGACAATTTATAAAACTCACAACAGTGTAGGTACTTATCAAACATATTAGCTTGAAAGTTTGAAAATCGGTATATTTGAGTAGGATATTACATGAGCAATCTGCTATTGATCGTTCACGACGACGGGATGTCGGAACTTGTATAATAATAAATAAAAAACTGTTAGCAACTTACCTTTTAAAACTTGCCGGAGTAGGTACTACATAAAAAAATGAAACAACGTTCTTCGTACCATTAGGCCATTATTGAGAGCAAAATTATAATAATTAATCACTGACGACTGGCACTTGTATTTTTCGCGTTTTTTTCAGATTTTTCTTCGCACATTTTCACGATACAAAAGAAAATTTCTCGAATTCGTCGGATTCACCGGCGATTAGCTGGCCATCATAGTTTAGAACAGCTGTTAAAATAATCTATTAATAATTTTATGTAACTACAGCTCGACGGCGGGCGTCGCAACAACGCGCTGCCGTGGTTGACTAGGCTACGCGACGCTGTACTACGAGGGACGTCAACAGTTGCCGTCTACCCTCGTGTTCACAGGATGTCTACCCAACCTCTTTTGGCGAAAACCTTACAGTTGGACAGTAAAAGGCGCACTTGTAGGAATTTAGCGGTTCTAACACTTGCTGCAGGTGGAGTCTTATAATAATAGAAAGAAATTTTTTTATTGGAAATATTGAATATGAAGAATATATTTTGCAAGGTTTTCGTCAATAGAAGGGGTCTTCCTACTTCGGGACTTCTCACTTCGTGACCTTATATTTTGTTCCCGTTTATGTAAAAGTCTCCCTTTGCTCGAAACTACATTATTCACTAAATAGAATTTGGTTCAATTTTTATATTATAATAAAGTATATAATGTGCAGCACGGTATAAGATATACATATAACCGATAAGGGATATGTAAGATAATGTGAATTAAGGGGCAAGTCTCGCATTGGAAATAAATGAGGCAGGTTACAAAATTGGAAGTTACGAACTGGGAAGCACCCCATTAGAATAAGCAGTGGGAATGGAGCTTCCACAAAATCATTTCGAGTCCCTTCCTTTCTTAATTTTCATAATATTTTAGTAAATTTACTTTTCAGCATTACCAAAACTTCAACAGGGAGACGTGAAATTCAGAAAAATCATTGAAATAAATAGTTAAGACTCTTAATGGACCACTGAGAACCCGAAATTACATAAAAAAAACATTTAATGATCTAAAACACGTTTCGGCACCAAAGTTAGTTATTAGATACTTAGCCTTCCACACATAACGCGTTTAAATTCATTACATATAAGCTTTTGTGGAATTTCGGGTTTTCAGTGTTCTATTCACTTTAGTTCCAGAAGATTTTTAATATTTTATAGGAATGTAATGGACATTTACTTTGTAATATTTTACATACTTACACACTATGCATACTGTTTCAAATACTTAACTCTTTTTCACCCTCTACTGAGGTGGCCTTTGTCCCCTCATTTTTTTGAAAGCATGTCCCCGAATGTCCTCGTTCTGAACCCTGATAATGTTTACGGAACTGATAACGTTGACATTTTATCAGGAAGGGTAAGTAATATAATATTTATATAAAAAAAAAAAGTATAAAAACTATGTTCTTGATGTCTTATACGGTCGATTTAAAATATATATACTAACACAGTGCAAAAGTTTCCAGTATTTTCGTTGTCGTGTTGCCGCGTGTGTGAAAATAACAACCAGATAAAAAGGCAAGTTTAGAAAAGAATATTAATTTTTATTACATACTAGACTAGAAAAAAATACCTATTGTTTTTTAATGCCATATATATAACTGGATTAAGTTACTTTTTTATCGTTTTTTACATAAGCTAACGATTAGGATTTTTACGAAATATTAGTGATAATAATATTTTCAGAATTTCATTTTCAATGCAAGTATATAAGCAGGGTGTTAGAAAATAAGTAGACTTATTTAGCATATAAAATGAAAGACACGTGGTTATTACAAAAAATCCTCAATTTATCACTAACATGGCAAATTTTATTTGATACACACTTCATCATGAACTAACACGAGTCGTTAAATATTTTAGAGAATAATAAAGCGTGCAAATTGATAAATTGTTTCTTTTTTAAGTGAGCACGTGCTTCTTATTATTCATTTAGTAAGACAAATTTTTATGGAGTACATATGTACTATTTTATTTAATTATCCGGCGTTACCAACACTCAGGGTTTCGCTCGAAAACTTAGGGTTCAAATATTATTTCCGGATATCCCGGCTACAAGTCTACTCCTTCGGATTTAAAACTAAATGGCGATTGAGCTTATTTTTTTTTTTATAAAAAATTGATACAAATTACCTGCATTAGATACTTGTATATATTGAAAAAAGAATAAAATTTTAGGTTCCGACAAATTGAGATCAAGGAAATTTCCGTGAAACAACGATATAGTTTTTTATTTATGCCTAAAAAAATTAAATCAGAGTACATTAAATACCAATTACAAGAAATATGAACCAATATTTTTGACTGTTTTAGTCAAAAACATAAAAAAATATTGCATTTTTTCCTTTTAATGAGAATGGAAAAAAATTAAAGCTGGTTAGGGGTCGTAACCTGATTCATTAGAGGAAAACCTATACCGACGTTTTATCTCTGGTTTGTGGCTTTTTCAAGATGTTTTCTTTTACATTGTGACATTAAAAACCAACCTTGTAAAAAACTCTACTCCTACTACTCTAATAATTTATTTTACCACCTTAATCAGCTTTAATTTTTTTTCGGAAAAATAATAAATATTCGTGTTTGTCCCGTAGGTACTCTTTCCCCTTTGTACCATTCCAATATTTTAACTCATTCAATTGATTTACGAAGAAATTTTTGGAAATAATTAGATATTACAAGCCAATTTTACAAATCACCTATTCTATGGTGTTTTTTATACGACGTACCTATTGGATATTAAAAGCAAAAAGGACGTGTTGCGTGCTATTAACATTAAGGCGGTAATCAATTAGTTTTAATTGCGAATTCTCATGATGCGTAGATAAACAAATTATCGAGGTTAATTAGATAAATGGTCTCTTAACGTTGAGAGACATTTTCTATTACGTTATACGTGTAGTTTAAATATGCATAGGTGAATTTAGATCGCATTGGAAGGTTTTAACGTCCCGTATGACCCAGTCGTAAAGTTTACAATTGAACTTGTTCACGTTCATATTTAAAATGAGTCACGTAAAAATAATTTCGAAGCAAAATTATTTATGTACACTGTATGTAGGTACTTAGCTAACGTCACCACGGAATCTTGTATTTTTGTTTCAAGTATGTATACAGGGTGTTTGACGTACGAACTCTTCAATTAAAACGTCGAAATGGCTCGTATAGGCTGAATTGATTTAGACACGCTTTTATTTTATAAAAATTAAGTTATATATACTCAGAATTTTGGAATAAAATTCACATCAATGTCATGATTTAATCATTTCGAAATTATTCAGTGACGTTATCAAAATAGATTGATCAATCGATTTAGAAATACAGTCTGAAGTTCAATTTTTATAGTAATTGCTTTTTTATATGTCTCAAAAATTGTGGAAAATTTCAACAAAAATTATTTATCTACATGGCTGTATTTTATACTTAAAAGGTAGGTACTTCCCTATACAACAAATTTTCTGTAAAAATAAATCCACCCTTACTGTCAATACAATGTGGATCCAGAATATACAGATCACATTCTGGGTACATAAGCAATGAATATTTAACAAATAATATTTATTGCATTATTGTAATTTTATTACAAATTTTGTATTTGTGTATTTTAAAATTATGTTTCCTTAACAGTACGTAAACCTTGAGTACGATTTTTAAATTTTAAAACCCTTCTAAACTTCTAGTCCTTAATAGTTTCACAATAACAAGTGCTTTTGGATTAACACAGTAACAATCAGTGTGATTAACCCAACCAAAAAACTGTTATCATTTCGTGCACTTCCGTTTCTGCAAACCCTTTTCACTTTCCTGACCGGTAATCCTTCGGTCACAAGTAAATTATGCACACTTCCCACATCCCAAGGCTTCAATCCTTCGGCATCTCTCGAAAGGATTATTGTGTATAAGTGCCGTTCAGGCATTAAATGACAGAATGTCAGGACAAGATGACCCCCTACTGCTTTTATTACATGAATAGCACCCGCAAAGTGATTGAAGTGAGAATCCGTCGTCATGCCTGAAAATATTTTTTTAATCTATTCGCAAGGATTTGTGTATATACAGGGTTTTTCAAGTTGATGGGCTATTAGAAGTATATGAATTAGTAGAAGGAATTCAATTCTGAAACTTGGGCTCATTTGGTTATTGTTTATGCCGCTTCTTTTAAATATATTTTCAAATTCGATTTACATCCGGTTATACCGGAAGTCGATACCAACTTTGTTTTTTTAAACATAATGGTATATTTTTTACGCTGAATTCGAATAAAACGTGTAATTCTAAGGTTAGTTTGATAACCAACTTGTACACCTATGACGATCGGTTTCTGAGTTAATTTAATTTATAGAAAAAAAATCGCTACCGCAACCCAAATTATAAAAGATCATAACTTCCACAAAAAACGACTTAGAGTGTTGAACTTTTTACTAGTAATAGCTGAATATTAATGCTAACGCCTTGACAAAATTGAATTAAATCATTTATACAGGGCGTTCAAAATAAAATTCTAAAGTGTAAAAACTTCAAACACGAATTACCTCGTTGTCTCAAATAGCACCTACTATTTTTCATTTTTTTAATCGATTCCTTTTTTATCCTCTTTCGATCTATATGGATACTTCCTATTTTATTTGAAAATTTTGGAATAATTTTGAGTTTTTACTTAAAATAGGAAGTATCCATATAGATGGAAAGAGGATTAAAAAAGGAATCGATTGAAAAAATAAAAAATAGTAGGTGCCATTTGAAAAAACGAAGTAATTCGTGTTTGAAGTTTTTCAATTTTAGAATTTTATTTTGAACGCCCTGTATAAATTATTTAATTCAATTTTGTCAAGGCGTTAGCACTAATATTCAGCTATAACTAGTAAAAATTTCAACACTCTAAGTCGTATTTTGTGGAAGTTATGATTTTTTATAATTTGGGTTGCGGTAGCGATTTTTTTTTCTATAAATTAAATTAACTCAGAAACCGATCGTCATAGGTGTACAAGTTGGTTATCAAACTTACCTTAGAATTACACGTTTTATTCGAATTCAGCGTGAAAAATACACCATTCCATTTAAAATAACAAAGTTGGTGTCGACTTCCGGTGTAACCGGATGTAAATTGAACTTGAAAATATTTTTAAAAGAAGCGGCATAAACAATAACCAAATGAGCCCAAGTTTTAGAATTGAATTCCTTCTACTAATTCATATACTTCTAATAGCCCATCAACTTGAAAAACCCTGTATATTCCAAATAGAATTTAATTCCATTTGTACTAACTGAATAAATAAAAATGATAAACTTCAGTGTGTATGGGTGTAAGTGAAAGGTTCGTTCAAAATGTATTAAAGAGGATGATGAAAATACCGTGTAGAGAAATGGTTATAGGAATGAGGGGGTACGGATACAAATGGGAAGATAGAGACTAGAAGACCTGGTAAAAGAAATATTCGAAGCAGAAACAGAAGTAAACAGGGGTAGATGAAATTATTGCTTGCAAAGATCGAAAAAATAATGACGATACAAGTATGCCTTATTTATATTCTTACCATTTTGGGGCGCTGAACTTCTCCAAAGCCCAAGCTTATAATTATCATAACTAACGATATAAGTAATTCGTTTTCCATTTTCATTCCACTCCAATTTGAGTCGTTTCATATGCCTGACTCTATTGCCATTTATTAAGTCATATCGACGATTACCAGGAGCATATTGGGGTTGTTTCCAATTTTTATAAAGACGACCTTAAATAAGTTTAATATGTCGGTATATCGAAGTTTATATTTTGTTTTGTATAAGCCATAAGCAAGTTATTTCTTACCACTATTATGTGTATCTTCTTCCCACCTTCTGTTATAATATTTATTTATTTCAGTGGTGGTACGATAAGGGTTGCTTTCAGTATCTTCTTCGTACGTTATATCAGTACCATATATTGTCTCAGTTATAATTTCATCTTTCATTTCTTCTATGTATATATTGGGACAAACATCTAAAGTTACTGTTTCAACGGGATCATCCAGTTTGTGTGAAATTATTTCGACCCCAAACCAAAAACCAATCAACTACAATAATGTTGAGGCAACGAATTAAAAGAGTTAAATGTGTATAACCACTCTAAACTACTTTAATTTTTCTTAAAGGCCACTCGTTACAACAGGTGAAAAGGAAATGAAAATGACAAAGGAAGATAAGAACTATAATTAAAAAAATAAGGACAAAATTGTGAGCAAAAACAATGTGCTGAAGTAATAACAAATCTGCAGTTATATTCTGTTATAGTTTTAATTATTTATTTTTTGAATCTTTGTAAGTCTTTAACATGTTCAAATTTCACCACATTAAGATGCCATAATAGTGCGGTACAATAATCATTGTGATAACCATGAAAAAAATTGTTACTATAAACTTATGTTTTTAAGATTTAAAAATTTGTATTGAATGATACTGTAAAAGCTTTCAATGATCGCTACATATACAGGGTGTGCTTCAAAAGCCGTAACAAAATGGCGTCGTTAAAATTAAATAGGAAGTAGGAAATGGGGATAGGCAATAAAAGAATTGCCTGTAGTAGAAAACAGCAAATGGCCATTGTTTCGACTAGTAATTAATTAATACGACAATTTTTTACAAATTGTATTGACTTTTCGACTATTTTTAAAGTATCAAAAGAGGCCCTTTGTTGCTCACCTACCTGATTAATAAGTATTTTATTTTGCGTTTTAATATCACCGCATGATTGATGGGCACCATTTTCTTCTACCCCTTTGCACAAATTGAGTAAAGACAAACATAATAAGAAAAACAGACGCATCTCGGTAACGTATAGACACTATAACACGCGGGTTCGTGGAAAAGACTGAAAATTCGTTGTAATTCAACGAGTAAATTAGGAGTGGTGTATAGATAACATTAGTTAATAAACAGTAGTTGTAGGTGGACCAGGACTATTACGTGTCTCATAACTCAATTTGTCGTAATTAATTGTGCGTTGTTGTTTGTCTGTTTAAGACATAGCTGGAATGATCTAGTGACTTTTGACCCTTACGTAGTACAGGAACGAAAAACCTGAATGGAATTGAAGATACGTATATTATTATGGCGCATTGCAAAAACCCATTACTAATTAGTAATTGCAATTCCAATGGCTTTTACAATTCAAACCCCTACATTACATTATACAAGTTTAGGATCATAAGTTAGAACTACTGCAACTTCTCTGAAATACGAGCTCAATTGTATAATTTCATTTCTACATTCTGCATATTAAAATATTAAAACACAATTAAAATAATTAACTAATCAGGGAATGCTTTCTTTCCTCCAAGTAGAAAGAGATTAAGTAATTGAGTTGCCTACTGTATCTACTTATGTAATATAAATCAAATAATGTAATGAATTTCTTCTTGATTATGTTAATTATTATATGCATTAACAAATTGCACATTCCTAAGTAATTTTTTGACTGTAAAATAGCTACTAAAATAACTGACTATTGCTCTTTTGGTTTTTTTGTGGTTTTATGACACAACTCACAATCAAACAAGTTGTTTTGCAAATATGCTCAATTAAGTTATTACAATAAAACATCAAAAAAATATTGTTTGACATGATCCACAACCAACTGAACATTGACCAATATCCATAAAATTTACTTGTAACAATTTTTTGTAATGACACATATAATATGTTATTAAGCTTAGGTACACTAGCTATTGTGTTGACGTTGATAGTCACATCTTTATTACATGTAACAAAACCAACATAAACTTTTTTCGTATCGATTATTACTGTTGTTATGGAAGAATAGTAATGTTAAAAAGCCATGGAACTATGAAGGCATTAGAGTTACTCCAGTGGTTCTTTTTTCCATATGGTTAATGGCAGTTTGGTCAATGACCCAAACCACTATATTGCATTGCAATATTTACTTATTTACTTTAACAATTAAGATTCTGATAAAAAAGGGGGCAAGTTTTCATAAATAAAAGTAGAAGCATTCTTATTTAAAATTGGTTTTTTAAATTTTACCACGTGACACAAAAAACCTCAAGGTATCGAAATATTAAGGGATTCCCCCAGAAACTTGTCACCAAATATTATCTTTGAGTAGTTAAAATATTCGACTAATAGAAGTTCGAGAGTTCGAGGGATAAAGTAAAAATTACACGTATTTCTCATAATTGATGCCAGTTTGGTTCAACTTATCAAGAGTCTTAAAATTTAAAATGGTAACAGATATTTAAACATAAAAACAAACATTAACTGACACCTTCAAGAAAAATGAATATCTCCTTGAAACGGTTTTCGATAAAGTTACATTGAGCCAAAAAACTTTCCACGTTTATGATGTTACATACAATTTTACTAAAACTTCATTTGGTAGTCTAAGCCAATTTTTATACGGATTTCACCATAGTAAGTACTAAACAGTGGCAGATTTACCAGCAGGCTGAATAGGCTAGAGCCTAGGGCGGCAGGTTTTAGGGTGGCAAACTGCTCAAAAATTTTTTTGTCTTACAGAAATTAAAAAAAAATATTATCTTATACACGGAAAAAGCGAGGCTCAAAAAATCAGAAAAAATTACAATATTTTAGTGCTATACAGTATAGGTACTGAATACACTAACGTCTGTATATGAAAAATTACTAAACGCTTATTTATAAAATATACTATTGTGATTTTGAATTTTTAAAATATTGCAATAGCGTTTAAGTATTACATTTTAAATTTAGTATTTTTACCTATTTTTTAAATTAATTATTGCCATCATTTTTTCTTTAGGTCCACCCACACTATTCAATTAATGTGTAATATGTTTCACCACTTAAATATATCGATCTATTCGAAGAGAAATGGGATCCGAAAAAAAATTGCTTAAAAATAACAATAACAAATATTATATAGATATATATGTGGAAAATTAATACTTTTCTATTGATATTTCTGATGATATGGATTAACAACCTGTTTGAGTGTTCAATAAAAATTTAATAAATTTACACGTAAAAAATTGCATATTGTTGCACAGAATTTCATAAATATTATACATTTCTTAAAATGATGATAATTAAAAAAAACAATAATGATATATTGTGATGAATAAAAGCTGTAAATATCCATTCAACGAAAGTTCTTCTTAACATTCTTACATTTTTAATCCTAATAAATTCGTATCAATATTTGTTGATTAGTCTGATAAAAATATAATACAATCATAAAGTTGCAATTTGATTGACAAAAAATTGATTGTGAATTAGGGTATAGAATTGCAGGTGTCAGTAGGGGCGGCAAATGTGTAAATCCGCCACTGGTACTAAATAATACAAATAGACAGTTTGTGCAATTTGTGCCACACTAGAGCATCAATTTAACATTTTTTTCTTGATGGAAGTAAATAATTATTTTCAAGGTTTAGAAAAATAAGTGTTGCAGTGCAATGCGATGTAAATTGGTTAATAATGTTCTTACGTTTATAAAGGCGTTTGTCTATTATTGTTAACTGTCAGTAATAATTAGTTTTGTCTTTCCAGATAATAAAGTTCATCTGTATGTATTTGTAATGCAAATAATTACCTTCATACTTTGCTCTCAAACATTAGTAGGTACATATACAAACAGAATAATGTCTTTTTAATTATGTTTGTTTAAGTCCCAAGTATCTTTTGGACGTTTTTCCAATACGTGAGTTTTCGTCGAATTGGATATATATGTTTACTATAGATTATATTAATATATACAGTAATTACGAAATTCAAAAATCAGGAGATTTGCTACGATTTGTTGGTATCTGTCTTATAAATTGTAGGAGAAAAACATTATCTAAAAAATTGGACAAATTATTTTCAGAAATTTTGTAGTTTATTTCATAATATTTGCAGAAACTTTTACTGGAAATTGAACGAACTGTTAAATTACACATCGTATGTGTAACAAGAAATTCATAATGCCTGGAAAGTTTGTTGTTTAGATTTCTTAGGATATTGGCAAGCAAATACCAAACATTTCTATCACTATTAAGAAAAAGTTGAACTAATTTGTTATTAATTATTATAACACATTTAGAATTTGTTGTTTTGCCAGAGAATATTTTGTGAACAAGTTTATTATCCACTTAAATATTCATAAAATTTTCTTACTAAATTAATAGATAACAATACCAAAATTCCATTTTTGCTCAATAATGTTTATAATAAATTTTAAACGGTTTAGTTTTTGGGACATAATTACAATCGTTTTCTTGTCGTTATCATAAGTTAAAATAAAAACTCGAAACATTTTTGATGTTATTTCCTCAATTTTATTTTAACTAAAATTGTTAAAATATTTAACATAAAATCCTATTCATTACACCCTGGATAAGATGAAGATTAAGTCAATAATAAATTCAATTTAAAGTTATTAATTCATCTGGCTAGTTTCACAAAAGTCATGAAGTGTTTATTATGCAAAGATATCACTTGTAGTTTTAATTAAATACTATAATTTATCGAAGAGTTTTAATAAATTTAAGGTAACATTCAAATATTAAATTTAAAAATTGGGAATGTGGCTGTGGTAGCTATTTAGAATTGTATTTTCTATTTTTGTTGACATATCCACTAATCTCATTAATAAATAAAATAGAACAAAAATATTTACCCTTTATGGTAATTAATAACGATAAATTTATCAGAAATGCTATGAATGTTTACGGAAAAATGACCTTTTCAGATATCATATCACATATTTTCTTACATTTACACCTATCCCATAATCAGTAGGAAGTTATTCAACATTTTCGTTTATTAATGTGGCATAATATCATAAACCATAGCTAACTGAATTCTAAAAAATAAAATGGCTTAAATTATTGTCAAAGGTCTTCAAGAAAATCTATTCTAAATAACTGCAAAGATTCATAACTTTACATATAAGAAGCACAGTTAAAAAAAAATGCTTAATGGAATAGTCACAACATTTCTGGAAAATCATAATTTTCTAAGTTTCTTTATCTTATTACCTAATTTGCTTAGAAAAAAATCACATTACGATTTGAGTTTAAACCATGAAAATTGTAATGTTTAAAACATTTTTTTTTTTTTGACAAATTAGAAGTAGACCAGGGTCGATAATTTTTGAAACCAAAAAAAATTATAGTAGGATGAAACCCATTGGAAAAGGAAGAGAATATAACAGAAATGAAAGGAAAAATAATTTACGGGCGATCGGAGTTCGGGAAGGGGAAGGGGGTGAGCTATTAAGGGCAAAAAATATTTTCCTTGATTTCCGGAAAAACTACAAGTCTTATGGAAAAAAGTTTAATGGCCAAATTATAGGTAATAAAAAGATCTACAACTTTTGTATTTACACTTTTTTCACATAACCTCAAAGTTTATGTGAAAAATTCAAATAACCAACTTTTTGTTTTTTATTATCATTTACAAAAAAATTGTTTTTTTCACGAAATTTGGTGAATACTTACCTATTTATGTCCCAAACACGCTTTAATTTTTTTGATTTGAAATATTTATTTTTTCACCTTATTTTTACTTAATATCGGAAAAGCACCCTAATCTTCAATCGAAAATTCTCACGTCAAAATATCTGCTTTTTTAAAAACATTGGTGGACTTTTTCTTCGTTGAAATATCTACTTTCTGATGGTGTGAAAAAAAAAATATACATTACTATGGTAAGTTTTCTCAAAGAAATAGTTGTTCTAGTTGTTTTAGTATAGCACCAAGAAATACAAAAGAATAAGATTACTTAAATTTTTTGTGATATTGGGATCTTTTTTCTACGCTTATCTATATCCCTCACAATAATTAATTTTTTAATTTAAATCCATTCACACGTATTATACTACCCATACAACGTCCTAACGTTGAATGTAATCGTAAAGTTGTGGGCTTAGCCGATTCAAATTGAACAATTTACTGATGAAAATGAGTGACAAAATTAATCAATATTAATATGTAAATTAATACAGAAAGTAACTGGTTTATGTACAAATGTGAAACTTTATTTTGTGGACATAAAAATATTTACTTGTATGGGATAGAATCTCTTATGTGGTTGGTTCATGGTCAGCTATAGGTGAAACATTGAAGTATTTCAGATTGTTGTAATCGCCGTTGGTTTATATTTTGGATTTTCCATCAATCGCCATACAAAACAAGCTCGTTAATGTCATCGGAAGTCAGTCGTCGGTACGCGTACGGGTTGAGAAGTGCTACTGAACCTATCGTAGTTTACATTTTGGTTTTGTTTTATGATGATGCCCAATATGCTTAAGGGTAAGTCACGAAAAACAATAATTATACACTTTATTAAAAGTTTGAGTAAGAAAAACAATGGGATTGTTTCACTAAATATTTATTGTACTCAACAATATTTAATGAAACAATCCCATTGTTTTTGTTACTCAAACTCTTAATAACATTTTTAAAAAATGTTTCGCAACAGGCGATAATAACTAAAATATTTTTTATAAAATATCGAACTTTTACAATGTTTTCGCCAATTTTTATTATGCTTATGAATTAGGGGATTCCCAGGTTTTAAAAACTGTAAAATTAATACATATTCGTTCAATATCAAAAGTTATATTTTAATTCCAAAAAATAATTGAAAATTTGGAATAATTTAATAAATAGTAAAATTTAAAATATCCACACTTAAATAGGACAATTTTGTAAGAATTTATATTATATTATAACCCACTTACTCTGCTTGTTTTTCTTTATTTAAACTTGATAACCTTAACATATTTTCGTTTTTCACTTAAAATTATAAAATAATGAATTGATGATAAGTTACTTTAAAGATCAAAATGCTACTGTTTCTAACCGGATTAATATCTACAATATACATTCAATTTTGTTATAAAGAAGGCAGATTTAACTAAAAGATTCTTCATAAGTATTTAAATTCTTACCTGTTGCTCTTGTATTTTTTGAAATATTCAGAAATGAAAAGTTACGAATAATCAAAAAAAAATATTGATATTGGAAGGGGGAGTTAAGTAAATACTTTTTTTTAGGAATTGAACACGCTTAAAAATTAAATATGTATAGTGTACATATATTGGTGCTCTTTGAGGTCGAAAACATCATCGACCTTTTTTTTTTACAGTCGTATCATGAAACTCAAAATTTTTTATTTGCTTAAAATTAGACCCCACAAACACAAATCAATAATGTTGGACATACTGTTTATCTTTTTGAGTTTCAGTCGTATTGATTTTATTTTGAGCACGCTAAAAGATCAATATCTACTAGTTAGTCAAGAAAAATATCTGTTGTCTGTAAAAAATATCTACAGGTTTTCCTTGGAATCACATAATTAAATATCCTCACAAGTTCAGTCGGTGGGCATTCTGCTCTCAAAATTCAATTAACTATGTAGACACCTGTATAGGTATAAATATGGCTATGTAGTACATAATACATAATAAATAATATCTGAAAACGTGTATGCGTAATTATGTTAATTTCTTCAGTTTTCACTGACGTGCATAAATATCAACAAAGACTGTGCTTAATTACACGAACTCATGGCCAATACCTAACCTTCCTACCTGCCTATAACAATTTTATTTCTTGCGTTTGCTGAAGTAAAATTTAATTTCATTCTCACAGCGAATATTCATGTACATACGTATATTATGATAATGTAATTAAATCGTTAATAGAATCTTCAAGTGAAATACATATTTGTGAAATTATATTTTTAGTATTTCAAGCACTTATAATTACGTATAAATAGGCATGACAAATATTGTCATAATTCGTCAAAAGTCAAACGAGTCATTTATTTAATTAGATATCTACTAATAGAAAGTGCATTTAATTTAATAGTCTTTTCCACTTTCGATTTGGTAGTTGATTCTATCAGCTACATTTTGTATTTAATTTCGATTCAAAGTACATTAAATTCGATCCGTTTTATTAGTTGTAAAACCTATTGCATAATGGTAAAACAATAACCGCTTATGTTTCATCTGACGTAACTGAAACAATATTATGCATTACAAGAGCAGAGCTTAAATTTTATATCGTTTACCTATTGCAAAAAAAAATTAAATCATAAAACTTTTAGTACCTACTTAATACTTACTTAATAACTATGTTTTTGTTAAATGTGCAAATATTGCTCTGAAAGTTTAGTGGCAACAAATGCGTTACACACTTATGTTCGACAATTGAATTATTACCTGAAGAATTCTGAATAATGCTACTTAAATGCAGTCAAATAGAACTAACAAGGGTAGTTTAGTAGAAAATGATATGGAGGAATGGCAAAGTGAAAAGAGTTATATTTTTCCACTTCGGGATCTGTGTCTTAATTGTCATTAACTCACACATTTTTAATTCCCAGTTACAAACTTACAACTTGTACCTGCGTATTATAAAGCTTAATTTATAAATATACTTCTATATACCTACAAACCTTATATATTAAAAGCAAGTTGAAATTTTGTACAACATTATGTACTTAGTACTACTTCGTTTGTGTTGTCTTTATATATCGTAACCCTGTGATCCTAATGAGTCAAACCAAATCATTCATTGATTAATAAATCAAGATGAATAAAAAAAGGATGCCACCTGACCTAAAAATGAAAATTTTTAAAATTTGCTTTCAAAACGATATTCCAATTCAGTCCGGATATACATCTAGGAAGTAGGCTGAAAATGATCACCCTGTATATTGTTACAATCGCGATACGTTTTCTTCATTTTAAAGTAAGTTAAATTTAGCTCTTTAGAATCTACTACAGCTACACCTAATATAGTTAAATTCGTTTATATTTATTTCCATTAGGTAATATCTACCTGGCTATATATAGTACATAAGTACTTTACCTAACAGTCCCAAAATAGGAATAATAATAATACTATTACAGAATAGGCCACGAAGGGGGAAGACACTGTAAAAATCAATTGAGGGTCTCTTTAAAAGAAATGTGAATAGTATTACATAATAAACAAAAAAGCACAAATATATCTCATATGGTGCCATTGATTGGTCATGGTAATTAATATCAGCATTAAATTGTGTTAACATTTTTTGGAGATTTTTTTATGCCTGTGGAAAAGTTATCTTTATTTTCATTGCAATGTAGCTGATTGTAATATTAGTTAGTATTTTAGACACATGTAGACAATAAAAACGAGATTCCACCGCGTTTCGGGGATTCCCAAGTATCTTGGAAATGACGTGCAATGGAATGATCTTTTAGCATGCATATCATTTTCTATGCTGCCGAATTCGGCTACTGCCTAAAAATTTTTAGACAAAATTAAGAAATACCCAGAAAGTGAAATTTCGTTTTTAAATTCCTGCGGTAGTCCAAAACCGAAAGTAGGAAACCGAATCTTAAATTATATTACGACTGTTAAAACTGTTTCCTTCTCCACAATACATTAACAAAATACCACTTACCGACATAAGTTTTCATTATACAATTAACCTAGGTACTTCCACGGAATGGGGGTCGTTAAAATTCGATATAAATTTTAGCCAATATGTGATAGACATACGTACACCTCTAGAGTGTGAAAAGTGGTTGAAAATTTTGTGAAGATCATAACTAAAATTTTAATAAATATATAATAATATAATATATAGATATATAAAAAAAATTAACTACTGATAAATTTTGATTTTTTTACTTGACGATTATTTCACTAGAAACTTAGACTTTCTGAAAATTAATAAATTTAAAATAGCATTCAGTTAATTCATAAGCAACTAAATTTAAATAACTCCAGTTTTAAACTTTCAACCCTTTCAACTTTGGCGAAACAATTGTTAAATGAAATGACCCCAATATGACAAAAACTATATTCTTTTACAGCCTAACTTAACATTACAATATATTAAAAGCATGCCAGGAGAAAAATCGATAAATTTCTTGATATAGTAAAATGAAACGTAGATACAATTTTTAAAGAAACACCATTTTGACCACAGTCAATTTTACTTTTAATTTATTTTAGCGTTAATTGATGTCATGTGTTTTACTAAAATAATGAGATTTATGTATAAAAAGTTTAGTTACAATTTTTGTCATATTGGGGTCACTTTTATTAGCTTATCGATACCCCTCCTTTATCAGTAGTTTATTTTATTTAAATAATTTTCGTTTCAATTCTAACGAAAAAATAACTTGAATACCAAAAAATTGTTTTATTATAGCTTGAAAGGAATATCAAAAGAAAACATTGCTTATCTAAAAACAGTGTACTACTTACAGTGAATTTCATTTATAATGACTTCGGTTGTAACGACCTTTTGGTTATAACGACATAACACATAAGTCCCTTGAATTTAAGAAGTAATTTAAGAAGAAAATTTGGCTGTAACGACTTCGGATGTAACGTCCGTCAATTTCGGTTTTAGCGACTAATTTTAATGAACTGAACTATTACAAGATGCTAGAAATCTCATAAGTACTGATATTGTGACCGAGTCTAAACACAAAACTGTTTTGTGTTTTTTTTTACATTCGCAGTTGTAGTAATTGTTTATAAATGTTAGAGTTGATAAAGTTAAATCTAAAAATCAGTTACTGGGCACTTTTCTTGCCTAATTTCCTTCTTTCATTCTTTCTCTTTCTTTTTATATTACGACTTACGGATATAGCTACGGAATTTAATGGCCCTTTCATCGTCGTAATAAACGAAATATACTGCATTTGTTTTTTGTTTTTATCTATTAGCGTAATGAAGGAAAAATTGTGTAAAAATTCAATATTTAGTTAGTATCCTAGATGACGGTTAGTATACAAACGATAAAGCAAATTGTGTTCCCTTCTTTTTAATTTTTAGGAAAAGTAATTATAATTACATTTTTTAGTGTTATGTCACATAAAAGATAATCATTAAATAGCGAACATCATCATACGATTTTAGAAATTGTCTCTTCGTGACATAATATTTTGCTTTTAGGTTTTTATTTCGTGACCTGCTCTAAAATAGTGTTATTTCATATTATTCCAATTTCGGGACCGGTCTATAAAGTATACTTTTTAATAAGTAAGTATACAGCTAGGTATTAATGTTTAGAAATAGATAAATTTAAATGAGATGAGTTATATGACGTTACTATTGGCCAAATTAACTATGAAAATCAATCAGAAGTTGTTTTAATTAACGAATATTAATCTTTATTAACGTTTCAGTCCTACATACTATGTGTGTGTAAAGGTTCCCAGCGAATCTACGTTAGTCTGATGTCATAAAATAGAATGTATTTTAATATTTACATCTGAAGATGTACGTATAAAAAAGTAATAAAATTAAACTATAGGTACATATAATTCGCACTAGCATACAAGATATACAGGATGTATTGAGGTTCAAAATAAGTCGATTTAACCGCATTTATCTGAATACTAAACTGCTTACCGTTTAGCAGTCATAGGGTGGCAAAGGTGAGAAAGATAAATCATAAACGCCTTGTACGATTTTAATTAAATTTGACACATAGAAATGTCTGTAGGGATACCACTGGATACCACTCCTACCCTTAGATATGATCGTTCTAAACAATCTAGGAGGGTTGAATAATAACTAACAATTTTTTTAAGAAGAATACATGCCTTGACTTAAATTTCTATGTGTGGGATTTAATTAGATAATGTAATTGTGTACGAATCGAAATTTCTTTAAACGTTTTATTTACAATATATACATACACAGCTATTTACAAAAACGCAACTCGATCCTCGAGCAAGACTCTTTCTTCTTGTTACCTCGTTAATGACTTCTTCTTAACTACTCTCACAATCTTGCAAAACGCGCTACCTGCTACCCCCGATGGGTAGAGTACCATAAAACTATAAATTCTTGCTCGAGCATCGGCTGTCACTCTAATTACACTTAAAAACATCTTCTAAACTTATTACCAATACAAAGAAACATCTTACGTACTACTTAACAATACTAATCTTTCTATGTACACACGCTGTCGATACTACATAGAGAGAAGCTAAGGTATGTGTTCTTCTTAAAAAAAAAAATGTTAATATTCAACCCTCCTAAAAAGTTTAGAACAGTTACATCTAACAGTCGTATTTTAAGCAAATTGATTTTGTTTTTCTGAAAGTAGTACCCTTTTAGAGATTACTGCGAAGGCGTAGAAGGGACGTTAACAAAAAATTCTTTTTTCCTAATAAGAACTATTAATTTCATGTTACGTAACACAAAATTAATTATTTTTTTACGTAACGTGAAAATAATGTAAAAATAATTAAATTCGTGTGAAAATAATTCATATATATTTTCATGTTATGTAACACGAAATTATTAGTACATCTCAGAACACCAGAAAGATGATAATGATGGGAAATGCAAATTATTAAATCGCAATGCTATTTCAGTATTGAATATTAAATCTTTCAGTCTTGTCACCCTCTCATAAGTAAAGCAATTTAGCATAAAGACAATTGCGGTTAAATCGACTCATTTTAATTCCACAAACCTGTGATTGCTCCGTGCAGACGGAGTTCTGAAACACCCTGTATAGTAGTCATAGGTTCCGAAATGGGAATTGAAAATGCGTGGTTTAATGTGAATCAAGAGAAGAGGTCCTTCAGTAGGAAAAAATAAGGCAGGTTATGAATTTTCAAATTCAATTCAAAATTTTGATATCTATTCGAATTATACGGTGGCAATTGGTATGTTTGAAATCACAGATTGAACAATTGAATATTTTTTATTGAGTATACATTAGCTATGACTTAGCTTACATTGCCTACCTATAGTTAAATTAGATACGCATTTAAATTTCAATTAACAATACGTTATTGAATCAAATTTCCACAATATAAATTGTCAACCCACCGGTCATTCTCCTAATCGTTTGAGCACAGTTAGTGTTGGTTTTTTTGTTAAGTCATACGTTTTTATTTAAGTATAGAAAGAAAGGTTCAAAACACGTATAGATGAAGTAGAGTTAGCTCAATTAATTATTGTTATAGAAATCGAAAATGTGTGTAAAACAAGAGGCAAGTCCTTCAGTGGGAAAAAATAAACTAGATCACAAACTGGGAAGCACCCCTTAAGTGGATATGTATTCTTCTTTATTTTTTAAAGCCAATTCAAAATTTTAGTGCCGACTCGACTTATTGATCAGTTTCACCTGGTACTTATATGTTTAAATTAGATACTTAATACATTAAAAATACTTTATCAAATCGAAATTCCATAATGTAAATAGTCAACCTACCAGTGTTAAGTATATAACTGATGAGTAAAAACATGTATATGTGTTATTTTTATAGATTTTATAGATATTATTAGCTTAATTATTTTTGATTATTTATTCATTAATTGATAATTATTCATATTAACATTATTTCAAAACTGTTACTCTTAATAGGGATATATTTTCCATTAATTAAACCTTCGTGCTCTCATAAATACATAGATTGTTTTTTACATATCTTAACATAGTAAAAGAAACATCCTGAGTAATACCTACAAAAAGGTCCAATTTTTGTTTAGCAGTGAGGGAAAACGAAAATGAAAGTATAAAGCTTTGATGATCCTGCAGATAAAATTTTTGCAATTAATTCTTTTAGAACACACGTATCTTAATTTTTAAACCAGTTTATTTATACTAATAATCTGGTATTTGTTTGTTCCCCCTTCACAATTGCCATTTTTGATCAGAAATTCGTTATTTTTAGAAAAATCATCCTTCTTCCGCTATTTCTATAAAAACTTAGGGGAGTAATATAATAATAATAAAGTATGTACATTAAATTATATTTTCATAAATGAAGGAAAACCAAAAATGCAAAATTATGAAACTGTACTAATAATAATAATTAATAATAATCCTTATTTTCAAAGGGCAAAACAACAACTGTTACCACAACTTTTTCGATTATTCTGTTACGGTTCAAAGTTATTTCGAGATGTTTGTTTTTTTAATTTGTGTATTTCGTATTTCGCGCTACGTATTGGCGCTATCAATGTGAGTTTGCGCAACTATCACAAGTTGATGTTTCGAATACATAACCTTGAATGAAATTCGTGATGGAACATTGAATTTAAATGATCATAAAAAATCGTTCCTGGAAACTTTATGTTTATGTTAATATGTGAGTCATCGTTGAAAGATAAACCAAAACTTGTCTACATGTTATTTAACACGGTTTTAGCTTTAGTTGTTTCAGACAGACGCTTCTGCAACGTTGTAAAAGGTAATAAAATTCTAATTTGCCTACTTACGATTATTTTTATAATTTATAAAAAAATTAAGAAAGAAAACCGTGTCTTATCTATACTTTTTTTTTAAGTAACAGAAATTCATTATTTTTACAGCGTTAATTGCTATTAACAATTAATATGATCATTGTAGCTAACAACTTGGTTAATTTATTTCTTTTTGTTACAGCCCTATTCTTCTTGTTCCTGTCATCGCTTTCTTTTCACAAAGCTATGCCTCAATCAGCCGAAGTGACCAGTGCAAATTCACAATTTGCCAATAAACTTTTTGAACAACTTGTAAAGAACAACAACGATAATGTGTTTTTCTCTCCTATTAGTGTGCATACAATCCTCTCACTACTTTATCAAGGTGCTAAGGAAGACACACAGAAGGCAATGGCACAAATATTAAATGTTCCCGAAGCAAAGGCTACTGCTGAAGGTTACAAAAATGTAATGTCTGCTTTAAACCATGTTGAAAATGTAACTCTTCACATTGCTAATAAAGTATGGGTAAAAGAAGGACTGAAGATGAAAAATAGTTTCCAAACATTAGCAACTGATAACTTTTTTGCTGAGGCAGAATCGGCTAACTTTGGTGATTCAGAAGCTGCAGCAAATTTGATAAATCAATGGGTTGAACAAAAAACCAATAATAAAATTAAAAAACTAATTGAGAAAGATTTGATCACTCCATTGACTGCAATGATACTAGTAAATGCCATATATTTCAAAGGCAACTGGGCAAAGCAGTTCAATAAACATTCCACTATTCAACAACCTTTCTTTGTAACAAAATCAGAAACTGTTAATGTTGATATGATGCACATTGAAAATAACTTCCGTTATGGAGAAGATAAGGACCTTGATGCAAAAATTTTAGAGTTGCCATATACTAATCAAGATATTACTATGTTGATTATTTTACCAAACAAGAAAGATGGAATTAATGAACTTCAAAACAAAATTGTAACCAAAGATTTGACATCACTGAGCAATAATTTAAGAAGTGTTAAAGTTAATGTTGCTCTACCCAAATTCAAGATTGAATCCACCATTAATCTGAAGCAAGTTTTGAGTGATGTAAGTTAAAAGTAACTAACTTGTAATTTAGAATTTATAAAAATGTAACAACATTTGATAAATTTTGAAACTATTTTAACATTTAATAGTAACCAAAACCATAATAGTTGACAATGAATTTTTTATACTTATGGTTTTTATTATACTATTAAATATTGATAATACAGAGCAAAAAGTATATTAGGGATAAGGGCTTCAAGCACTTCCAAGTGTAGTTCCTTTAAAAAATAAAAAGTCATAAGGTGATTTGTTTAGTCCTGGTGACATGCTGATGAAAAAGATTAAAATGTATAGTGCTTATAACATCTAAAAGGACTAGAATTCATATTATAAAAATTTAACTAACTAAACAAGCATTACATAAGTATCAGTTGTGAAAAATGAATTTAAATTGTATTTTTCATTTTTATAGATGGGACTGGGAATCATCTTTTCAGATGATGCTAACTTTGGGGACCTTTTGGAGCAGCCTGACCCTTTGTCAGTCAGTGATGCTATCCAAAAAGCATTTATTGAGGTTAATGAAGAAGGCAGTGAAGCTGCTGCTGCTACTGGTAAGTCCTCATAATATCTTTGGTATCAATTGGTTTGTAATATTATCTTTAGATATATTTCTCATTAAATTTAATTATTAGTATAATCTCTTTCAACTAACTTTTGGCCATCAAAAATACTGAAATGCTCATTATTTTTTTATGGAAAATATTTCTGGATTACAGTTGGTAGATTTTTGCTTTAAGAGGTTTCAGGGAAGCTTTCTTTTTAACTCCAGTTTTGGTGATAACATTATAGATGCTAAATTGCTTTGAGGAGCTTTGCTTATGGTTTAAAATATATACGTTGTTTTCTGCATATGTCTGCAATAAATAAACATTAAAACAACCAATAAATATGCGAAACGTGACAGTTATAAAACCGAAAGATATTTCAAAACTAGAAATATAAAGCTCGAATATTAAAGCCGATGTGATGTATTATTGCAATGTTATACAATTGCTACGTTAATTGATATTTTTTATATATAATTTAAGATTGTTTGTTTTTCCCTTTCTCTATCGTTTTTATATTATACAATTGTAACAATCTCAGAGGAGAACAAAGGGAGGCAAGCCCTACACGGTTGCACTGATGTTTATCACCTTTTTTTTTAAATTACGAACTTGTAAAACAAGTACTTATATCTATGTACTATGTAATGCTTTTATTTTTAACTGCCTGGTGTCTGCATACAAATATATAAAGTAAAGGGTTGAGAACCCGTGTGTTGAATAAAATAAAAAATTAAAATAAATATATGTATTAACCAATCTAGAACGTCATGCGAATTTTATAAGTTACAAAATAAAAAATAAATAATTGGCAGTTTCGACCGGGTACATAATATTTTTTTTTTCAATTTCTAGAACAAAAGAAGGAAAAATACCGTTAAAGTGTGAGCTATTTTTATTAAGAAGTGGTTTTCCATTTAAATAGCACAGGAAAAAGCATTTAACTGTTGTGGACTTTTTAAACTCGTCAACGGATCAATGCACTGACGACATGCTATTTAATTGGAGAATTATTATTATTCAGAGTTCAAAATTCGACACAATTTTTTTTTTATCATCAGGAACAAAAATTTAAGGTACTTTTTGAAAAATAAGTAGCCGATTTTTTGATACATTCATTATGTTCCTACATTATTTAAGTCATATTACTAAAGTTGATGATATTCTTTATAAAATACGAATACCTCTGAAGTTGCAGACTGCAGGTGTATTCAAAATTAACCCCCTACTTATTTGAAATGTTATATATTTTCAGCGTTAATTTATATATATATATAAAGACAGTGGCATACAAGTAACAGCATTTTTTTTATCAGTTTATTTGCTGTGTAAACTATTTGTGCTATTTTCTGTGTTGTTATGACGGTTGTGATTTCGTAACAGGTTTAGTAAGGGGAAAGCGAGCAGTTCAATTAGAAGAATTCATCGCAAATTCGCCTTTCCTTTTTTTTAATATTTATAAAAATATTAACATTTTTCAAGGACGACTCTCAAAACCACCAAGTAAAATAGTACACGAAGAACTCTAAAATAAAGAATGTTAGTAAATAATGTTATTACAACTTTGAATATTGGACGTTGTAAGGATAGTAGTTTTAATGTTTTTACTTTATTTAAAGATTTACAAATAAGTACCAATTTCACACTGTTCAAGACGTAATAATAAAGTTAAACTTATATCGCCAAGTAGTCAGAACCATAGAACGGAATGTCCCTAGTATATTTCCCACAGTCCTCGATTCCAGGCCATGAGTAATTGTTTATAAACATTGACCAATCTTGTATCGAGAGCGCTGGTGTTGGCATCGCCTGGTAACCCACCGGTGCCCCTTTCATAACAATGGTTTTCTTACATTCGGCCATCCTGAAAAATTGTCCTGCCCTCAGGACGGTCAAGTGAAATTAAATTACGAAGTACTTTACCACCCTTAACTATTGCCGACTGCAATGACTGACTTTCGCTAACATTAAATAAAATGCCATCATGCATATTTTTTTTTACCAAGAATGCTTATGTTATATTAGTTACTTAGTTGAGCCGTGCCGATCGCTGGAGTATCAGCGTACCATAACAATTTATAAACTATATGAGTTATCGGCTACACTAAATTCGTAGTGATTCGTGTGAAGCATTGATTTGTCAGATTTGCTTTTAACACAACGTTTGCTAACTGCAATATGTTTTTAACTTTGCTCTCGTTGTCTAACTTTATTACGTCTCTGACTAATGCCCAAAGAATCTATTGCCTACTGCAATGGTTCATTTTCGCGAACTGCGTTCACTATCTAATACTTTTAGTAACACCTATCATGTTTACTATAGCCAACTGCAATAGTTGCCTGCTGCAATTATTTATATTCGCCATCTGCGTTTTGTTGACAATTACCTTGAGTAAGAAGTCTTCACTATCGCCTACTGCGATTGCAATTTGCTGCAAATTTGTTACAGGCGGTACATTTTATTTTGGGTTTACGAAATTGATTAAGGAAATGATTGCCACCGCAATTATAGCAACTTACACTTTTGTTAAAACTTAAGTAGAAAAACTCCAATTCACCTTTTGACACTAACTATATTCAAATATTACAATCCAGTTTATATATGTATTAATTAATGAATCACGCGTGCTTAACTCTATGAAGGCTCGATAATCAATTCCCTTTCTTCCACGTTCCTCGCGGTTCCAGCGCCTTGCCCCTCTCGCAAACGGGCCCCTAACCCAAACATTCGATCCGCTTGCAGTTTGGCGACATGTCCAAGGCCCGATTTAACACGGCCCTTCCTGACACTTCCAGCGTCCTCGCTGGCGCTTATTCTTCCATGGACCACGAGGAAATGCTATCTGCAACACACGAATTCAATCAGATTTTTGTGTAAATTGGTTAGGTATAGTTTGATTCATTGAATATGCTGTCAAGCGTCCTTGCCAACATATTAAGATTTTAATCTTTAATTAGTTATCTATCCTAACTTAACTATGGGCCAGTGAATCAACACGCGGATCGAGTTAAAGATACAGGTCTAACTGATCACCGATTCACTATTGGGTCCGCGGGCCCGAATGATCGGTTCGTCAAACCCCCTTAAAACTATGGATCGCTCTACCTGATTGATCAGACCAGGCAAGATTCCACTCTTAATCACCTACCTGACTAGTCGTCATTTACAAAATGTACCCAGGGCTTCTTATTCTCTGCCCCTGCGGTACCACAATAAGGAATGCTCGAACGTTGCATTCCCGGTATCTCTCGTATTTCATAACGATCGTGCCCCAATACCTTGGATACCCGAAATGGTCCTCTCCATCGTGGGGTCAATTTTTGGCTGGAGCCTGTAGCTGGAGCTGAAGTGATGCGTAACAGTACCAATTCTCCAATTTGGTAGATAGGCGCTGGGAATCGAGCAGCATCAAACCGATCCTTTTGAAGCAATTGGTCTTTCTTGATTAGATTCATCATTGTGGATCGGATGGCGGTCACATCTACCTGATTGTCATCTTTCATCTCGAAAGCGGAGTTGATTCTGACTCGGTACCCCATTAGGGCTTCACTTGGGCTTACCCCAATTGCTGCGTTGTAGGTACCATTTATGCCCACTTGGATATTTAGTAGATTTTCGTCCCACTGATTGTCTTCCACATTAGCCCCCATTGTTGCTAATGAAGCCAAGACTGTTTTATTGTACCTTTCGATTTGCCCGTTGCCTCTGGGTAGGCCCACGGCGTTGAAGTGATGAGTCACACCTTTTTCTCTCAGGAAAGTTTTAAATTTGTTTGAATCAAATGATTTTCCCTTATCGGAAATCACTCGTCGAGGAACACCAAAGGTTTTGATGAAATCGTTAAAACAATCGATAACGTACTTTGACTTTGTATTTCTAACAGCATATAACAGAAGGAATTTTGTAAACGCGTCAATTACTGCCAAAACCTGAGTATTGCCTTGTTTGGATTTAATGAACGGACCAAGATGGTCTACGTGGACTGTGTGAAATGGCTCCGGCTTTTTCTGAATAGGATTCAAATAACCAGGTTTCTTTCCACCAGGGTTTTTAAAATAAAGGCAATTTAAGCAGTTTTTAACATACTTGGATACAAACCGGCGCATTCTTTTAAACCAATATTTACTAGCGAGGAGCTCATACGTTTTTGTCAATGCGAAATGCCCTACATCATCATGGCACGTGCGCACAACCTGAAATCGCGCTAACTTTGGTACAACCCACCGTAGCCCTTTGTCAGTGATTTTATAAACAATACCTCCCTTTAGCGCGTAATCATTGAATATTAATTTGTTTTCGTGCATTTCGCCACTTTGTAATATTATTTTTATTTGTTGAATTTCTTTATCGTGTTGTTGGGCTGCAAGCAACCAATCACTTTCCGTAATTGTTCTACTCATTACCCCTTTAAGTTTGGTTGGTGGATTACGGCTAAGCGCGTCGACATGTCGCATTCTTGAATTACCTCTATGTTTGATTTCGTAATTGTATTCTGACAAATACATGACCCATCTTCCGACGCGTAAATTTAATTCGTTTTTCAAAAATGTGCTTCTTACCGCCGCGCAGTCGGTTATAATAGTGAATGGTCTTCCGTATAAGTAGGGCCGAAATTTTTTTACTGTTTCTACTATAGCTAGGGTCTCTAGTTCGAAGGAGTGATAATTTTTTTCGGGCGCTGTCGTTTGACGGCTGAAGTACGCTATAGGGTGTTCACGGTTGATTTTAATTTGTACAAGTACGCCTGCTAAGCCCAGCCGGCTAGCGTCTGTATATAGTACGGTGTCTAGTTGGTTATCGTATACTGCTAAAATTGGTTTTGACACTAAATAGGACTTTAAGAGATTATAGGAATTTAACTGTTCTTTTTCCCACGTCCAAGGTTGGTCTTTGTGTAAAAGGGCTGTTATGGGTCTTGATTTTTGAGCATAATTTGGAATAAACTTTCTGAAGTATCCTGTTAACCCCAAAAACTGTCTAATTTGATGAACGTCTTTAGGCTCGGGAAACTGTGTTATTGCGATGATTTTGCTATTTGTCGGTCTAATGGTGGAATCATGGATTTCATATCCCAAAAACTCGATGGTAGTTTTTAAGAAAGAACATTTCGACAGTTTCAGTGTCAATCCGTGGCGTTGCAGGATTTGCAAGACTTCCCCTAAGGTTGTCAACGCTTCATCCACTGTTTTTCCCGGAACGAGAATATCATCTAAGTAAACCAAAACCTTTTGAAATCGTAAATTTCCTAGAGCTGTGTTAATCATATGGGAAAATACAGAGGGAGCGTTACACAACCCGAAGGGAACCCTTAAAAACTCATAGTGACCGTCTTGTGTTATGAAAGCCGTAATGGGAATAGATTCTTCGGAGACTTTAATTTGGTAGTAGCCTGAAGCTAGGTCCAAACAACAAAAATAATTATAACCACTGAGTCGGTTAATTTGTTCCTCTATGATCGGCAAGGGATATTTATTTTTTTCAGTAATTTTGTTGATCATACGGTAATCTACGCAGAGGCGCTTTTCTCCTGTCTTTTTCGGTACTAGGAGCACCGGACTTGCGTATGGAGACGAAGATTCCCGAATGATTTTTTTAGCTAATAAGTCATTTACTATTTCCCGAATGGTTTTGCGTTCGCTTTCCGCGTACCAACGTGGTCGTTGCGCTATCGGCTTGGTTGTGGTTAAGGATATTTTCATTTGGACTAGATCCGTGTATCCTACATCAAAGGTTGATTGGGTCATGCAATTTCTATATCCGTTTAGCAGTTTTAATAGTTTTTGTACTGTTGTTGGTTCTGTTACGCCTATGTCTATCTCTGTCGCTACTAGAGGTTCATTAGGACAATTATTGCTTTTCATAATCGCTGGTAATTGCGAAAACATCAATTTTTGACCTGTTTTGGTGTATGAGACATCATTCAACTCTGTAAAATTTTGACCTATTAACACGTTTACATTAAGGGATAATTTTTCTATTACGTAAAGATCGATTTCTTTTTGGACTCCGTCAATATTTATTAGTGCGTTTACGAATGATTCACACGTTAACGACGTATCGTTGCCGCTTATTGTTTGTAAACTTAAGTTTTCTCGAAGACTACGCGAATGCAAGCCGAGTATTTTAACTGCTTCGGGAGTTATTAAAGAACACTCGCTACCAAAGTCAATGAAACATTTAATAGATTTATTGTCAATCAAAATTGATTTGAAAAACTTGTCGTTTGTGTTGGTGGTACTGTTCTGTCGAAGCAGGTTTACATTTGCCTTCTCGGTAATGGCTCGTTGGCTACCAGTTATCTCATGATGTTTATTATACGGATATTTACGTTTCAGCAAAACAGGTTCGTTGTTTATGTCCCCGCTGATTGCAGTTAAAACACTTGGCTAATCGCGAACCTTGGCTTTGCGAGGAATTTTGATAAGGTGATATAGTTGTTCTTTCTTTCTCTGTATTTATTTGAATTGTGCGTAAATGTCGAGCTAAAACGGCCGGATCTGAAATTTCCGCCGCTTCCACAGAAAATTTTATGTTTGGATCGGTAACGCCGCCCATAATTAAATTGACTTTATCAACATTTTCTAAAGGAATTTTCATTCTATGAATCAGCGCCAATTTTTCGAACACATATTCATAAAGGCTTTGCCCTACTTTTGGTTTGTACTGTAGCATTTCTTTCATGGCTGTATGTAAGTCTCTTTTTGGTTTAAAATGATCTAAAAGCATAAGTTTCCATTCTGACCAAGTAAACATTTTTGTTGGTAGACCGTGATACCACACCTCAGCTGGTCCCCGTAACTTACTAAGCGCTAGGTGACTTGTTACGCGATCTGTCCAATTATAAATTACGGCATACTCATCTATTGAATTTAGCCAAGATTCTAAATCATTATGAATTGGATTAAATTCACGAATAACAACACTACTGTTAGAAATACTAATATCGCGTTGAGTGTTCCCAAATTTCGACAAAACCTTATCTATGCTTTCTAGAAATAATTCACTGACCTTACTTATCTCCGAGGCTGACTCATCACTGTTCAACGATCGAGTTGCTAGGGAATTCTCTAGATTTTGTCTTTCTCTGTTGCCGTTTCCTTCAGTTGAATTGCGTCGGCGACGCTTCCCATTTTCTTGGTGCGATCGGCGTCGGTGACGCCGTGACAAACGGTCGTGGTCGCTCATTACTATTTCACAACTTTGTACAATTTTCTTTTCTTCTTTTTTTTTTTAAAAGGGTGAGGTTTAGATCCCACTCCTGATGTTAAAACTTAAGTAGAAAAACTCCAATTCACCTTTTGACACTAACTATATTCAAATATTACAATCCAGTTTATATATGTATTAATTAATGAATCACGCGTGCTTAACTCTATGAAGGCTCGATAATCAATTCCCTTTCTTCCACGTTCCTCGCGGTTCCAGCGCCTTGCCCCTCTCGCAAACGGGCCCCTAACCCAAACATTCGATCCGCTTGCAGTTTGGCGACATGTCCAAGGCCCGATTTAACACTTTTCTGATTTTCTTGATCACGATTACGAATGGTGCGTGGATAAAACTGTTTCTCGCTGATAGCAATATCGTCTTTAATTATCGGTTTTTCGTCTCTTTTAACACTACCTAAGTAGCCCGATAATTTTCCAATAGATTGGAATTTGGCTGCTCTGGCTGCTAGCGCGATATTTTTGTCATGCAAACCTTCACTTACGCTGTCGATTAAAAACTTGTCCGGAATTTGTAAGTGTAATTTGTTTAGTTTTGCTACTTACTCGAAACAGTAGTCGCTTAAATTTTGTTTTGGATAAGAAACGTATACTGCTGCTTCATATAACAATTTACCGAATTTTATGGTACCTACCGGGGAAATTTTGTTGCAACCATATATTTAATACTCCTATAAGTTAACAACGATAATTATATTGAACAGGCAATAAAATAGTTTCCCTTGCATTTGCAACGCTAGCGATTTTCGCACTATAAAAAGTAAGTACGCGATTTTTCCCACAGTTGCTGTAACCTCTCCACCGGTTGATTATAAGACGATATAATTTACGTGCATCGCATATTGTTGTATCGAGGCAACTCTATTTGTACTTCCTGCATTATTTTAAGTTATAAAGTTAAATAAACTGTTTCGAGTAAAGAGTTTTCTTTTTAAAAACATAATCAGGGAGTTACAAACTATAACTGGCGCAGTCTTAGCGGATTTTCAAATTCTGTGACTTTTCCCCAAAATTACTCAAAAATCGGAAAATAGCAATCCGTGAGTGTGTGCGTTAAAATTAATAGCACCAAATCAGTGAAAAGCTCGCAGAGAAAATCAAACGAACCACATCCATCATCTGGCTAAAATTGGTCTCCCGACTAAAACTTGCAACGAGGACCCAACCAATCAGCCCAGAATATTTGGAAGTCATCACAGGACCCGTGATCAAATTGGTCTCCCGACATCTGCAACGAGGATTCAACCAATCATCTTCAGGTCCCTAAATTAGGAAAACGCTGGTCTCCCGACAAAAATAAGCAACGAGGACACAACCGGCTATCCAACGCATCGAAAGGTCAGAAAATTAATTCTAATAAAAAATTTATTGTAAATGTTTCTATGTACTTATGAGTAATCTAAGTTCAATCGACGAAGAAGAAATAGTTAATCTAAGTGAATCATTAAATTCTGTCACATTAGGTAATATTTCTAACGAATCTAATTTAAGTGGAGATTTATTTTTTGGTTTTGAACGCGAAACCATTTCTAACATTAGTAATACAATGCCGAACCAAAATTTAAACACAGAACAATTAATTTCAACATGTAAAAATTACGGCGACATTTTGCCTAAATTTGATGGAAAACATAATACTTTAGAATCATTTATAATTAAAGTAGACAAATTTTATAATAAATATGGTAACACCGAGGATATCACCCTCAATGAATATGTATTTTGTCTCATTTGTAACAAACTTATTGGCGAAGCAAGTGATTTTATATCTTGTCGACCCGACGTCACCAATTGGTCAACCCTCAAAGAAGCACTAAGAAACAAATTTGGCGATTATACTGATAGGAAAATTCTTTCTCATCAATTTAAAACGCTAAAAATACGACCTAATGAAAATTTAAATGAATTTATAGAAAGAATCAAAACTTTGCAAAATCAATTAGATATTAAAATTCAATTAGATAACCAAGTAACAAACGAGCAGAAGTTGGTATATAAAGAAATTAACGAGCAAACAGCTTTGGAGGTACTTTATAATAATTGTCCTCCGATTCTGCAAACAATATTAGACGTAAAAGAACATACCACATTAACACAAGCTACTGGCACCGTATTAAATTATATCAGTAAACACCCTCAAGAAAAATTAAGAACCTCAAATATACCCAAAATTAATAATATCAGAGGAACCCTGTTACCTCAGTTTAGAAGTCCAAATACATTACACAATAACTTAGGGGCAGTACCTAGAATGTATCCTAATTTTGTCAATCCTAATCCTCAACACTATGTTAGAAATCCAAATTATTCAAACAACCCTCAAAATCCTTCTAGATTACAGACAAATGGCGACTTTTCTAAATTACCCTCTAACTTTTCACGTATGAATCTTAATAACAATAATAATAATAATAACCTAGGTAGGAACAGACAACAAAATAACCCTATTACACAACCTATGAGCACACAAAGAACCGATCACTCCGGTCGTGTAAATAGTTCATTTGCAAGAACTGCTTTTAGAAATTGGCGGCAACCACAAGTTTCCATGACTGAAATTGAACATCAGAACCAATGTCAATATCCAGAACATTCAGAACAAATGTTAGAAAACGTCAATTCTGATAATTATAATTATTACGACTATGATGACATAAATAGTAATCTAGCGTTAGGAGACTCAAACATAGACTTAGAATATGAACAATTAGAACCTGCATTAAACCAATCTAAATTAGATAATGACGAATTCGAAGTTGTAAATTTTCGTCATCTTGCCTCGGAGAATTAAATACACAAAATCATTTCACTAACGATAACAATTATGCTTCCTTACCATGTCTTGAAATTAATTTAGACGAAAATGTTTCTCTTAAAATTCTAGTCGATACCGGCGCAACAAATTCATTAATAAATCCTGATATTGCTCGTAAATATTTTTCAAATTATGTCTATACCGAATATTTTCTTCTAAAGACTATAACAACAGAAACTAAGCATGATAAATGTTTGAATGTCGACCTATTTAGAGAAAACCAAATTTTAAAATTTTTTGTTGTACCATTTCATCAACATTTCGATATACTTTTAGGATCCGATAATTTAGAAATAATGAAGGCGAATATAAACTATGAAACAGGTAACATTGTACTAAATAATATAAATTATCCATTACTTAAATTTGACACATCTTTAGCAAATAAAATAGACAAACATAGATTTTTAATTCCAATAAGAAAAGGTCCAGTATTAATTCCCGAACAAGTAATTAATGGTGTTAAAATTCCAGAAACGCTTACAATAGCTAACAATTTTCACTGTGAAGTCCCAATTCGTGGAATAATACCTAGGGAAGATTCCGCAATCAGAATAAAAGCAAAGCATGTTAATCCATATAATATAGATTTATGCAACATCTATACTAGTTCCCATGAGAACCATGTACCAGCTGACTTAACTCATCTACCGGATACCCAGCGCGTAATATTACAGACACTGTGCAACGATTACGGCGAAATATTTTACAGAGAAGGTGACATACTGACGTTCTCAAATAGCACAAAACATAAGATTCCTTTAAATTCCGAAGAACCTATTTACTCAAAACCTTACCGTTTCCCACAAGTGCAAAGAACAGAAGTAGATAAACAAATCGAAGATTTAAAACAACAGAACATCATAGTTGAAAGTGAATCACCTTATAATTCCCCGATTTTCCTTGTTCCCAAGAAACCAGACAAGAATGGGAAAGTTGCTTGGCGTATGGTTGTTGATTTTAGAAAACTGAATGAGAGAACGATTGAAGATAAATACCCGATTCCGAACATTTCAACAATTTTAGACCTTTTAGGAAATTCAAATTATTTTTCAAAATTAGATTTAAAGAGCGGATACCATCAAATTGAAATCGAGCCCGAAGACCAGCATAAAACCGCATTTTCTACAGAAAGAGGTCATTGGCACTTCGTACGTATGCCTTTCGGCTTACGCAATGCTCCAGCTTGTTTTGCCCGTGTAATGAATAGAGTTTTAAAAGGTTTAATTGATAAAATCTGTTTAGTATATCTTGATGATATAATTATTTTAGGCAATACATTCGAACAACATGTTCAAAATTTAAAGACAGTTTTCGAAAGATTAAAAGAACACAGATTTAAGGTGCAACTTGAAAAGTCCGAATTTGTTCTACGAGAAATAGAATATTTAGGCCATATTATTACAACGAGCGGAATAAAACCAAATCCAAAATTAGTAAACAAGATCCAGGCACTTAAATTACCGAAAACAACCAAAGAAATTAAATCATTTTTAGGCTTAACTGGATACTATCGTAAATTTATTAAAAACTACGCAACCATAACCAAACCACTAACCTTGTGTTTAAAAAAGAATTCCAAAATAAGTCACTCTCCAGAATTTATAAACGCCTTCAACAACATTAAAAGAATAATTAGTAATCCCCCGATCCTTTCATATCCGGATTTTAGCAAACCCTTTAACGTGACATGTGACGCATCTAATGTAGGTCTAGGAGCTATTTTATCTCAGGGCACTATCGGTAAAGATAAACCAATAATGTTTATTAGCAGAACACTTAATGGACACGAACAAAATTATTCAGTGATAGAAAAAGAATGTTTAGCGATTATTTGGGCAGTCAAAGTATTTAGACCTTATATCTATGGTAGGCAATTTAATATTATCACGGACCATAAACCACTGCAGTGGCTATTCAACGTCAAGGAACCAAATTCGAAATTAATACGATGGCGTCTACGTTTGGAGGAGTTCGATTACAAAATTATATACAAAAAAGGTAAAAATAATAGCAACGCAGATTTCCTTTCAAGAATTGAAGCTAACCCGCTTGAGACAAGAGACGAATTGCTGTCCTTATTTAACCACCCAGGCGATATTAGCGAAAGACACCCACTAGATATTGAAGACTTAGACGATTTTCTGCAACTCAACAAAGACAGCGATAAAATTCAAACAAAAATTGAGAACACAAATAAAATAAAAATTCTCTCTGATATACAGATAAAACCACCTAAAAACGTACCGACATCACTTACGTTAGCACCAGATCAGAACATTGACGAAACTGACAAAAACGACGAAACCATAACACTACATTCACAAACAGAGAATACGAATGCGGAATTACCTATTATTGAAAAACCGATTAATTTTTATAAAAACCAATTTATATTATCCTTTGCATACAAGCCTTCTTTTAAACAAATACAAATATTTAATAAAACGCGATTTCTAGTCCAACTTAGTTATCAAAATTATGAAAATGAAATAATAAATATTTTACGAGAATATATAAACCCAAAGGTAACAAATGCGATTACATGTAGAAACAAACCATTTTATGAGGAATTAGCGTATTTGATAAATTTACATTTCGACGGAACCATTAAAATAGTTTACACCCATTTAGTTTTAAAAGACATCACGGAACATCAAGCCCAGCAAGAAATTGTAAAGCGAATGCATAACCCTGACCACCGTGGAGCTCAAGAGTTAACAACCGAAATTTCAAGATATTACTATTGGCCCGATATAAGTAACACCTGTCAAAAATTTATAGATAGTTGTGAAATTTGTCAACAAGCTAAATACGAACGGCATCCAATCAAATATAAACTAAATCTTACTCCTACCCCCAGACATCCATTTGATACAGTGTTCATTGATATTTTCTCAGTTGGCGGAAGAAAATATTTAACTGCAATAGACTCTTTCACAAAATACCTGATGTTTTGCCAAATTAATTCTAATAATGTACCCGATGTCGTTGAGGCATACATTAAGATATTTTCGCAGTATAAAATGCCTAAATTAGTAATAGCAGACAATGAATTTAATAACCCCCTTTTCGTAGAAATGTTAAGAATGCACAAAGTTAATTATCATTTTATAACCCGAAAACACCCAAATAGCAACGGTACAATAGAACGTGCTCACAGTACTTTGATAGAAATTATGAAAACCATAACTATATCTAAAAACGCCATTCTTAAAAACAATATTTTCGAAAATGCAGTCATTATTTACAATAGGAGTATTCATTCACAGACGAACTTCAAACCCATAGAACTACTTTTCGGTCATGTTGAAACAAATGATATGTTAGAAATATTTGACGAAAATTATTACCATCAATACACATCGGAAAATTACGATAGAATTAAAAATTTATACGAATTAATAGCACAAAACCTAAGTAGTAAAAAGGAAAAGCAAATACAGAGTCAAAATATAAACCGTTCAGAATTTTTACCAGTAAAAGAAAACCAGCAAGTATACCTAAAAATGCATACTAGAGATAAAAAGGCACCAGCTTTTAGAAAAGAAGTCGTAGAAGAAGATTTAGGAAATAAATTTAAAACTCAAAAACATCAAATTTATCACAAACAAGAACTTAAACCTATTAGAAAATCCCAATGTACCTAAATTGTATTAATCTGTTACAGATGTATTGGATCATTTACCTGTTCTTGTTATCAAATTTACATCAAGCTCTAATGCAACGTGTGGAAATAAAAGATCTAAGTGAAAATGCAGGCATTCTTCCACTCAGACTAGGTAAAGCGAGAATGCAAATAACACAACACACTTTTCTACATAACTATTCTTTTAAACCATTGACAGATAAAATCTTAAAAATAGAACAAAATATAAATGCACTAAAAGAAGTTAAAACCAATGATAACGAAATCTTGCGCGAAATAGAATTCCTACAGTTAGAAACAAAACATATTAAAGATCTAATTTTAACAATACATCCAGAAATTTTCACTGCAAGCAAAAAACGACCCAAAAGAGGTTTGATAAATGCTCTTGGTTCTGTTTTCAAATTTATATCCGGCACTTTAGACGCGAATGACGGAGAAAAATATGATAAGGCAATTAAAGAATTAGAAGGAAGTCAACAAAACGTTGTTAATCGCTTAAATAAATTACTATCAGTAAATAAAATGATGATTCAAAGTTACAAAGAAAATATGGAAAACATTTCGAAAACGTTTAACATAATTCAACGAGCCACAAATGAAATTCGGGAAAAGGAATCCATAACACACCATCTGTACCTTTTACACTATGTTATTGCTGAAATAAAGTCAATAATTACTAACCTACAAACTGCTATTAGTTTTGCTTCTTTAGGACAATTACATCTAAGCATAATAACTGAAAATCAAATTTTAGAAATTGAACAAATCTTAGGTAAATCTCACCCAATTGATAGCTATTACAATTATGACAACGTTCTCCTAATTCAAACAATAAACGTAGAATTTTATATAACAAATGAACATATAGTTTTCATATTGCATGTACCAATATTACACCCCGGAAAATTCAATCTGTACCACCTTTTCTCCACGCCTACATCCCAAAACACCACGATAATCTCACCTACCTCCTACGTAATAATGACAGACGACGATACCTTTTATCTAAAAAGAAAATGTAAACCTATCCAAAAGGAATATTATTGCCCTAAAGATGACATCGAAAAGAATTATCAACAAGAAACATGCATTAAAAATTTATTAAAAGTAAAAAAGGACCCCGAGTGTAAACACATACCCATAAACATAACTGACTCACTAGTAGAAACAATTAACGATGAAAAATATCTTCTAATATTGCCAGAACCGAGTTTAATTCATATTAAATGCGGAACCGAAGAGGTTCATAAACTAAAAGGTACTTTTCTAATAACATTGCCTTATTCCTGCTCTTTTGTTGCGAAAGATTTCGAGTATTCTAATTTAGAAGGAAAATTAAATGAAGAACCAGTTTATCTGCCAATGATGATTGATACAATTGCTGACGTAAAACCAATACAGCTTAACCTAAAATCCATAGATTTAGACCAATTGTCTAAAGTAACTTTACAAGCCGAAGAACCTGTAACTTTTGTGCAATCAGTAGAAAATAATAGTTTCACATATATAATTATAGCCTTTGTAATGTTATTAATATTTACCATTTTTATTATCATTCTGTTACGAACCACATTGTTCAAAAGATTTCGTAATAAATACAAATTAAACAAGAAAGAAAACCCAGAATCAAAAGACGTTTTGAAGGAAGTAGCGTTCCCTACACCTAGTAAACGAACTTAAAAATAAGTAACTATTAAAATATTATAACTTTTAAACCTTAATAATAAAATTATAATGTTTAATAAAAAAATGTTTTTAATAAATAAGGGTAGTAATGATGTAAATGAAACTTCATTACTCTTCAAGAAATAAAGTTTCATCTTAGGGGTGGAGGAGTTAACAACGATAATTATATTGAACAGGCAATAAAATAGTTTCCCTTGCATTTGCAACGCTAGCGATTTTCGCACTATAAAAAGTAAGTACGCGATTTTTCCCACAGTTGCTGTAACCTCTCCACCGGTTGATTATAAGACGATATAATTTACGTGCATCGCATATTGTTGTATCGAGGCAACTCTATTTGTACTTCCTGCATTATTTTAAGTTATAAAGTTAAATAAACTGTTTCGAGTAAAGAGTTTTCTTTTTAAAAACATAATCAGGGAGTTACAAACTATAACTTATATTGCTAATAGGGTCTGAAGCCGGGCGAAGTTCATACGGTGCAGACATATATACGTCTATCCTTCTCGCGGAACGACGAGCCTTATACGCATGCCCGAGAATTCAAAATGTGCATAAGCGTGCGTCAGTGTACCATTAGTTTGTATATGACAGCTGATGACAGGTTATACATACATATATGTGCATTACGTTGATTGACAAGTGGCTTTCCCCACCATCGAGTTTCTTGATAGAGATAGAAACAGCCATTTTCTGTCTCACTTACGGCGTGATACTTCCACTTACGGGCGTTAGCAATATAGGAGTATTAAATATATGGTTGCAACAATAATTTTACAATGTCCCAGTCTGGGCTTGGGACATTACAGTTTTACAGCATTTTAACTAATTATACTGATATCAGCCGCACGCATGCAGGTCTATATGTTATTAACATTCAATCGTGCTAATAAAAAGTAAGATTCGGATTTGTTTTCGGGGCTGAAAATATTGTGGAGATCAATTAGTGTAGTCTCCTATTTATTCGTTTCTAGGAGTATATGCAAATCGTGTGATGCCTATGCCACCAACCCAAGTCACTTGGTTCGTTGTTGACCACCCGTTTATCGTTGCTGTGAAACAAAAAAGCAACATCCTTTTCATCGGACGTGTTGGAAAACCATCCGTATAGACATCGGTTGTTTTATATATCTTGGTTAGACATTATTAATTTCTACAAATGATATCAAATTAATATCAAAATGCTGTTATGAACGAATTCCGTAACCTTATGATGCACTCGATGAATGTCGATAGAAGACAGTTCATACACCTAAATAGTTCGCGAAATGCAGAAAAGATAACAAAGATGCTGATCTACAGGTGGTATTAAAAATAGAAATAGGTACTAACAGGAGATTTCACTACAAAACTACAATCCAATTGATAATTGATTTATTTACCAATGGCACTTACTTAGAAGGCAATCATTTATAAAATTTTTGTTTGCGTGTCTCTTGTTTAGTTCGAGAAAGTATTGCTATTGTTAATAAGTATTATATTTTTTTAAAAGTTAATTCATAAACTAGGGCAATAACTCACAAATCCTGGCTATACACCACTGCACATGCATACTTCGTACTATTTTTGTGCTGCATGTGAATCTAACACATAGATCGTTTTAATCCACAAAAGCAAATTTCAGAGAAAATACTACTCACACATACACATATACGCTTTTCAATTGTAACTTTTTTTAAATCATTTTCCTTTTAAAGGAATATTTTTACGTCAATAATTTTTTCTTTTCCATTTCAAGGTATGACATTTAAACGATGCTGCGCGATACGTGCTCAATTTTTCACCGTTGATCATCCTTTTGTGTTGGTGATCAAACAGAAAGACAATCTGCTTTTCACAGGGTTGATCAAAAAACCGCTGATGGCATAAGATTAATTTTGTTTGAAGTATACAGTTGTTTATTTTGTCACAAAAATGTAATGTTCAAGTTATTGTGGAGTTATTTTTTATTACTTTTTGTTAATTAATTTCAAGACTATTACATTATTACTCTTAAGACCTGACTTTTATTTACTCCTACTTCATGCAAAATAATGAAATTGCCTTTGTTTTAGATTATGATCCATTTTTTAAGCAGACTCAATTTATTTCGATCAACTTTCATTGAATCATTGAATTGAAATCTTCATCAGAACTTCTGATGAGGATTGTGGTTTTTGTTTGTTAAACAATGTCCAAATTATAAATATAAAGGTCAACATAAACAGTCCTCACTTACAAAAATATTGAAACTAAGTAAAAATGTGTTCCTTCGACGAATGGATGAAACGTATAAAATAAACGTTGGAACAAGTTTTGGTTGATTTACATTCAAAAACAGAAACAGAAAATTATTTCCTGAGTATATCTAACGCAAACGTTAACAAAAACAACAATGCAATCGTCTTCAGTAAATCGTTACGAGTTGTTCCAAATAAAAGTCCCTCTCAAAAGGAAGGTTAGGAGTTAGTTAAGTTACGTAATATTTTTTTGTATGACAACACCATGCTTTTGACTTTTAAGGATTAACAGAATTTTTAAGTAAATATATACAGGGTTTTTCAAGTTGATGGGCTATTAGAAGTATATGAATAAGTAGAAGGAATTCAATTCTAAAACTTGGGCTCATTTGGTTATTGTTTATGCCGCTTCTTTTAAAAATATTTTCAAGTTCGATTTATATCCGGTTATACCGGAAGTCGATACCAACTTTGTTATTTTAAATGGAATGGTATATTTTTCACGCTGAATTCGAATAAAACGTGTAATTCTAAGGTAAGTTTGATAACAAACTTGTACACCTATGACGATCGGTTTCTGAGTTAATTTAACTTATAGAAAAAAAAATCGCTACCGCAACCCAAATTATAAAAAATCATAACTTCCACAAAATACGACTTAAAGTGTTGAAATTTTTACTAGTAATATCTGAATATTAGTGCTAACGCCTTGACAAAATTGAATTAAATAATTTATACAGGGCGTTCAAAATAAAATTCTAAAATTGAAAAACTTCAAACACGAATTACCTCGTTTTTTCAAACGGCACCTACTATTTTTTATTTTTTCAATCGATTCCTTTTTTTTTATCCTCTTTCGATCTATATAGATACTTCCTATTTTATTTAAAAATTTTTGAATAATTTTGAATTGTTACTTAAAATAGGAAGTATCCATATGGATCGAAAGAGGATAAAAAAGGATTCGATTAAAAAAATAAAAAATAGTAGGTGCTATTTGGAAAAACGAAGTAATTCGTGTTTGAAGTTTTTCAATTTTAGAATTTTATTTTGAACGCCCTGTATAAATTATTTAATTCAATTTTGTCAAGGCGTTAGCACTAATATTCAGCTATTACGCGTAAAAATTTCAACACTCTAAGTCGTATTTTGTGGAAGTTATGATTTTTTATAATTTGGGTTGCGGTAGCGATTTTTTTTTATAAATTAAATTAACTCAGAAACCGATCGTCATAGGTGTACAAGTTGATTATCAAACTTACCTTAGAACTTCACGTTTTATTCGAATTCAGCGTAAAAAATATACCATTCCATTTAAAATAACAAAGTTGGTATCGACTTCCGGTATAACCGGATGTAAATCGAACTTGATAATATTTTTAAAAGAAGCGGCATAAACAATAACCGAATGAGCCCAAGTTTCAGAATTTAATTCCTTTTACTAATTTATATACTTCTAATAGCCCATCAACTTGAAAAACCCTGTATATTAATATGTACATACTACGTAGTATCTAGTACAAAATCAGATTATTAATTTTAAAATTGAAATGAAAATCATTATATAAATCCCTTTATAACGTAGAACTTTTGAACAGTTTTAAATTTTAACAAAATTAAAAGATAATACTTCAGTTTTGGCGAGCTAGATAATAGAGTGGACCCAAGGACAGTTTTCGTTCTTATCGCCAGCCATTCTCGAAATGGCTACCTCCGAGAGCCCCGCACTCTTGGAGGGCCTTTCCTACGCGGAAGTAATGGCCGCCATCAGCGACCTTCAGTCGAAGATCGCAGTCATGACAGACTACGCGCGTCGGCTTTCTAGCGACGCATCCCCTACCCCAATGGTAGAAGACTCATCCCCGAGTACTTCCGCCACCCCCACCACCTCCCAGGCTACTGATAGTTCAGTGCCGCCCCCCGCCACCGCCGACGGCTTTTCAAAAGTCGCAAAACGGCGATCCAAACGCAGGGAGATAACGCCTTTCCTGTCATCTTCCTCCTCATCATCCGGCTCGGATTCAAAATCCGAACAACCAAACTGCCCCACCCAAGCACCACCCCCCATCGTCATCCGCCAAAAGTCTCTTTGGCCAAAAATCCGCCGTGCCATGGACAGTAATGGCATTTCCGACCGCCGGAAAATTTAAAGCACGTCCGACTCCATTAGGGTCTACCCCAAGGCCATTAACGATTTCCGTCGTTTAACCTCTTTCCCTTTGACGAAGCCAAGGTCGAGTTTTCCACAAACCAGCTCCGCCAGGACAGAGACCTTCATGTCGTCCTTCGCGGGGTCTGTGAGACCATCCCCATTGAAGACGTCTAAAACCGAACTCTCCAACAAAGGTTTCGTTATCCGTGGCGTCCACCGCATGTCAAACGGTGGTAAAATCTGGCCACTTGTTTCCGTCCGCCTTGACCGCACCGCCCCAAATTCCAAGGCAATTTTCGACCTTGGTAAGCTCTGTGGGCTCAACATTAAAGTTGAGCCAAAAAGGGCAACCAAAGACATCCCCCAATGCCGCCGCTGTATGAAATTCTTTCATACAGCCAACTACTGCTACGCAGCATTCGTCTGCGCTTTCTGTGGTCGTAGCCATGCCACTGCCGAATGCAAGGCGAAAGACAGGAAGGACGCTTCTGCTACCTGCGCCAACTGCAAAGGCAGTCACCGTGCCACCTACCGCGGCTGTCCCAAGGTTCCGAAGAGGAAACCAAAACCTTAACCCCGGTTGCTCCAAAAGCAACCAAACCGGCCAATCACTCTTCGGTTACCCCAGCAACAGGGCCCCTCACCAAATCCTATGCCAGGGCAGTCAGAGCAGCCCCCCACCCCCCAACCAAAAACGTAACCCAACCCCGAGCCAAACTTCGGCAAAAACAACCACCCCGTCCCTTCAGGACAAAATCCAGGCTATCGTCCAGACAATGGTAGCCAGTTTAGTCGCCGTCCTTCAGACACCCACCAATGTCTAACACCGCCCACCCCAATAATCTTCGTATAGTTACCTGGAATGCCAATGGCATTAGAGGTAAAATGACTGAATTCGAGAACTTCCTCGAAGAAAAGCCGATCGGTGTTGCCTGCATCACCGAAACTCGCCTTTCCCACCGTCTCAAACTTTTTGCTCCAAACTTCACGGCTTTCAGAAAAGACCGTGAAAACTCTAACGGTGGTGTAGCCATCCTTGTTAGGAACACCATCAAACACAAGCCTATTTCCCTGGCTACTGATTCATTTGAAGCAGTTGGCATTGAAATCTCATTAACTTCAGGTCCCATCAGAATAATCTCTTTCTACTCCCCCCCAGACGACTACGATCTTTCAGATCTTCAACTTCTACTCCCTTCCAATGTCTCGACTTTTTGTTGCAGGCAATTTCAATGCCAAGCACACCTCTTGGGGCTGCCGATACAACAACACTAAGGGCATCACACTTCTTGCCAAATCTCTTGACTTCGATTTAACAATCTCCCCTCCAGCACCCACACACTTTCCAGTTGCACAAAATCTCCTTCCTGACATCCTCGACATTTTCGTCACAAGAAATGTCAATCTTTCCGCCGATCCTGCCGTTCTTAGTGAACTCAGCTCGGACCACTGCCCTGTCCTAATCGAAATCGGCCGCCCAAACTTTAACCCCCCAAGGCTTACAACCTCGTTAGACTGGCTACATCTCCGTTATATCCTTGAAACATCTTCTTTTAAGTGCACTCAAATTCGCACAATACCGTAACTCGATGAGGCTGTAAATCTCCTTTCAAACGAGATTACCAGCGCAGTCGAGCGCTCCACGACCTCCCGCCCCCTCTCTGCCCCCGCCAAAGATCTTCCCGCAGACATCCTTGACCTCCTTAAGAGGAAAAACAGGACTCGCCGTCTGTGGCAAAGACACCGAATTCCCGCACATCGTGCCGAACTAAACGCCCTTCAGCGAGAACTCAAAACTCGCCTAACCGAATTTCGCAGCGCATCCTTTGACGACTACATCGCTCAGGCGGAAACACATCCCCAAAGCACTTGGAAAGTCATCCGTTCTCTTCGAAACAGAGCTCCCCATCTCCCGCCACTTAAACACAACGGCTCCACCTATACCTCTGACGAGGAAAAAGCTGCAATCTTCGCAGACTCCCTCTGCCTCCAGTGCTCCCCATTGCCAAGTCCTGTGGATCTAGCCGACTCTCACGAGCTCACCAAAGCCGTCTCTCAAAACTTCGTCCCTTCTGTTCTTGATTTCAAACACACCACCCCCCGCGAAATCTCCCTTAACATCCGTTCTCTGAAAAAGAGAAAAGCCCCTGGCGCCGACGGAATTCCCAACGGAGTCCTGAAGGTCCTGCCTCCAAAGCACTTAACAGCACTGTGCAATATCACTAACGCTATCATGCGGCTTCACCACTTCCCTCTGGTCTGGAAAGAAGCCACTGTTATCTGTCTCCCCAAAAAAGGGAAGCCCCTAAGCTCTCCATCAAGCTACAGACCCATCAGCCTGCTCAGTTCGTTGAGCAAAGTGGTCGAATCAATTCTACTTGACCGACGTGGAGCAAAACAACCTTCTCCCCGACTTTCAATACGGTTTCCGCAGGAAACACGGCACCGGTCACCAACTCCTCCGCGTAAGCGAATTCATCTCTGATAACCTTAACAAGCGTCGTCACACCTCCATGCTTCTTCTTGATGTCCAACAGGCCTTCGACCGAGTCTGGCACGAAGGCCTTATCTCCAAACTCATCGCCCTTAACATTCCGCACTTCCTAATCGGGGTTATCAGATCCTTTCTCACCGACAGAAGCCTTCGCGTCCGCGTTGGCTCTGCTCTATCAGACAGCAAACCAGTCACAGCCGGTGTCCCACAGGGCTCCAAACTATCCCCCACTCTCTTTAACCTATTTTGCGCAGACATGCCCTCCCACCCCTCAATTCTGACTGCTCTTTATGCTGACGACATTGCCCTACTAAACTCCGACCGAACTATTCTTGATTTATAAAAAAAGTTATAATTTTGTTATATATATACAACTTTGTTAAAACTATTAATTAATTAAAAAAGAAAAAAGGCAATACGAATTCCCAAAAGTAAGGGCAGAAGATTATAAATGCAGCTTTATTTTGCGTTCAAAGTTTTAGTACCCATTGTAGTTACTTTTATTGCGTTTTTATCAAAAATATAACAATAGTCAATTTTAAGGTATTTTAGTGCAAGCGTACCTATATAAAATAAAAGTTTTTGTTTTATTATGGTTGTATCTGAAATGTACGTATTGGAACCTGAAAGTGAACAATTTATTGCTGATTATCTCTTTATTGCTGTGATAAGAACAAAAAACAATTCTTTGTTCGTCACAAGACTGATTAAACGCTCTGTATGTTTTCCAAATTTCATTAGTCTAATAACTAATCTAGCCATTCGAAGTCATGGGGTATAATATAACAAAACCGCATGATATTATCCTAATGAATATTTAAAATTAAATACAAACCACCACTCATTTATGTGCGAACGATTTACCTAAATATACTGAATTTAAACCTATACTAACATTGCATGGTATTAACTTCTGGCAATAAATCTTAACGGAAAGGGATAGAAAATTTGTTTTTAAACTAAGGGGGTGTTCAGTAATTATGTGAGGTATTTTACTTTTAATTTATTATGTGTTTTTAATCGAAGGAATAAAGGTAGTTGGCGTGAAATTTTCAATGCCTCTTTCTCCCATTATTAAACGAGACTTGATGAGATTAGGAAGGACCCTCCCCCATTTTGAGCTCACGTAATTAATTGATGTCCCTTTCTTATTTTTCTAATATTGCATGTATTAATTTATTTATTCGTAGGCTATTTTCTATCTTTTCACGATCAAACGTTTTACTATAATATTCTTTTCATCTCTGTTTTATTAGCATTCTATATTAAGCTCACAAGTCGACGTCCTTCTGTACAACAATTTCTAGTGGATCATCCCTTTATAGTAATATTGAAGTATAATAACAATGTACTTTTTATTGGAAAGGTGAACAAACCACCTACTAATGGATAATGTCTACATATATAACACAAATTCCGAACTGTCATATTTTATATTTTACCATACTTACTGCTGTGTAATCATGAAATAATAAAGCTTTTAATTTTGCAAGGACTAAGTATTTTCTTTAATTTGTGATCTACAACGAATTTTATGAAAACAGATATTATAGAATAAATTTCATATTGAAGTTTGTATGAAGCTTTCAATAAATTATTAAAAAGAAAACAATACGAAATGATCATAAAGTGTTGATAAAAATACTCAAAAGTCTAAAAATGTTTTTACTGAACCAACAATTAAAACTGAAAATAAATGTTAACTCATCTATCATACACACATTAAGTATTTTTGAAAACTGATTTTTTTGTTACATCTTTACTGTATTCTTCCATAATTTACATTTGGGAACCAAAAAGTGAATACCTTATTACTCTGATACAAACAAAAAACAACCCTCTTTTTTTCACACGACTAATTATACCATTGATTAATTAAGAGATATGAGATACCTACGAAATTAATTAAAAAGAACAGTTCAATTTCTTTGGATTTAATTTTTTTTGGATGCATGGTTACTAACGGTAATAAGTTAGCAAATGGTACGGAAATTTTAGTAGATAACGTTGGTTAATTAATGTTAAAAGCAATTTTTTTTTAAACACTTTTTTTTTTTCAGTGGTCATGGTAGAACTAAAAAGTTATCGAGAATCGCCGGAGAACTATTTCTTTATTGCTGACCATCCATTTATTGCATTGCTTAAAACAAACAATACTCTTCTGTTTGTGGGAAGATATGCAAAACCTTAATAAACTACTTTTAGGTTCTACAATTATTATAAATAAAATGAAATACTCGAAATTTTTTATTTTATGGCAAAATTTATTTTTAAAAATAATAATAATTTATTAAACCAAAAGATCTACAATAATGCAAATCCAGGTTTAATTTACATGTATATAATAATAATATCACACGAATACATTATATTCAGTTCCTTAGGCAATAGTAATTTTAATTTACGTTATTTCAAGTAATTATAACAAATATAGAATGCATATATAAGTTATAAATTCCATCATGGTCAATATAAAGTGATATAATAGCAGAGAAAAGAAAAGGAAGAAGGAAAACATATATGAACTTATGAACCGTATGAAAAAAGAAAGCAATAATAGAAGCTGTAACATTAACTTTAACTTATTTAAAGTATATAGCTTATTATACTATGTAGGAAAACATTTAAATAATTGTTAATGATCTATTATCCACTAAAAATGTCTATAGGCTAGAAAGCTCCTTAAATAATTTGTAAAAACACTGTTAATAAAATGTAGGAACTTATAAACAATTTAACTACAACTGTGGTCAAACTAGTCAACGAAAACTGCATTAAACATTGTAATTTTGTAAAATGTAATATTGTAATTTTTCAAAATAGCAAAAACTCTCGTAAATTTACAATTACATTACTTGCAAAATAACCATAAAAAACTTCAACAGGGGATGAATGCTACTAATATAATTCTACACAAAATTATTAATAAAGCAGCACAATTGTTTATTCACATTTCCTTTTAGGATTGCACCTAATGCCAATGAGCTTCAACGTAGATCGTAACGAGCTTATGTTTGTTACTGATCACCCCTTTATTGCATTGCTTATGTGGAAAAACAACCCACTCTTTATTGAGCGACTAAATGACCCATAGGAACTTAGTCTCTATAAAATTTATCATTGGGGCTTTCTATACTCATACTTATATGTATAACCTAATACTCAATTTTGATGTTGTAAAGTAAGACTCTATGAAATTAATAAAAGGCTGAAATTAATGACATTAAGTAGCTGTATATTTTCAATACTCTCGTTTATCTCTATTTGTTATATTATCTTTTGTTGGTAATGCATGAGACTGCCTTTTGTTATTTTTCTTTTCTATAAAAATAGTTTTTGTTATTTTAGTAAGAATTATGATTGTTATTAAGAATTTTATTAGGAAGGCGAACTATGCAAGTTTATTGCAGACCATCCAGCTATTTTTATTATAACGAAAAATTGTGCAATTGATGATGGTATTATATTGTTCATGGGTTTACTTCAGTCACCACAGCGTTGATTAAATTTTTTTGTTATTATTTTAGATTTTAGAAAATGTATCTAAGTTACCTACTGGAAGATGTTTATTTCTTCATATTATACTGTTTAAGAATAAATTGTAAGAGTCTCATCAAATATATTTTTTTTTTCATTTTCGAACTTTCTATGTTGCACTCATTATCCTCGTTTATTTTATTCTGAACAATATTTACATATATTAATTAAGTTCCCGCAGTATTAGATTCATTTTGTAACTTGTGTTATTTTATTTCTTCGATATTATGGAGTTACAATATTTGAAAGCTTCCTCGATACAATCATTTTGTTATGCAAATAAATTCCATATTTATTCCTGACTAAACGTGTAAAGATTTTTTAGTTATCTAAAATTTGTAATGTATAATTGAACCAAAACTGCAATTGAAAAAAGATCATTTTTACCATCAGTTAATAAGCCTTAAAGTTTACCCTATGACAGATGATTTTGAACATGCCAACAGAAATTTAAATGAAGATTACAATTTATTTTTTCAATTGCTACGATTGCGTTATAGAAATATTTGTTTAATTGGCTGAAACAATTCATTATATACAAAATGTCTGAAAAGGTTGGCAACAAATAAAGAACATTTTTATAAGTAATTTTGGAAAAAAGTAATTCTTTATAAAAAGCTCTTCAAAGCCTAAAATCAAAAATGCAACCAACAAATATCAAATTTTTTCATTCGTGCACAAGGTTTGTCAAATTTTTAAAATAAGAAAAATGTCATTTAAAGAACTTGTTTCTAATGACATTTTACGTCAAAATACCGATTTTGAGCAAGATATTCCTACTTTTTTTTAAATATTTTTTGATACTCTCTCGTAACTAACTAACCACACGGTCGAACATTATTAACAAAAATTTGTATGGAATTGTTGTCTTTCCGCCCCTATTAAGTTTTTTCTATGAATTCAAAATTGTTAGTTATGTGGGCGTTTCTTAAAGTAGGAATACCTACCTTGTTCAAAATCGGTATGTTGGCATAAAATGTCATTAGAAACAATTTTTTAATAACTTTTTTCATATTTCATAGAAGGTACTTTACTCTTGACCAAAATTCATATTTCTGGACAAACCCCCGCAGACCACTGAAAACAATTGATATTCGATGGTTGCATTTTCGGTTTTAAACCTTGTAGAACTTTCCATGAAAGATAACTTTTTCCCTAAATTACTAATAAAAAAGTTTTCCACTTGTTGTCAACTTTTTTAGACGTACTTACTGTATACGTACTTAATAATTCCTATAAATGTACTGACAAATAATAAATTTACATCCGAAACTAGTATTAGATACAGTATATAACCTAGACCAATTAAATAAACATTAACCCTTATTTGGTACACGACAGTCATTAATCAAGTTTAACCGTTCATTATTTTTACCCTCGATTGATTAAATTTCGATCACACCAATCGTAGGTGCAAACAAAGGCGAATTGAAAATGCAACCTGCTCAGAAAAAGACTATTACAACTACTCGTAATGATTTAATAAACGAGATTGCACCAAAATATAACAATTATGGAGGTAGTTTTAAGATACAGTATCGTTTATCGGCTTTTAAAGAATTTCGCAGGGAAAATGAACTAGTGGCCAAGGAAAAGACAATGTAAGTACCTACCTATTTTTTTGTACATTTGCCGAGATAAAAGATAATGATAATAAAGATATATTGGATGGCTTAAATAAATTTTTTATTTGTTATGTAATGTTTATCAAAATAATTTCAACAGGTTTGTAAATTTTCTTTTATTAAGTAAGATAAAATTCTCTAACATTTATTTTTAAAATTCCATTTCCAAAATAAACTGGCAAAAGTTTTAGGTTTTCAAAGTTTTCTAGGTTTGTCGATATCCTAAAGTCATTGTGATTTGATGATATCTATTATTTATTAATAACAGCATTTGGTTTTAGCAAAAATGCCAGTGTATTTGCCAATTTTAAAGAATTCTGTAAAAATAATACGTTGCATGGTTTACCCTACGTGGGAAATGATACTTTAACATTAGCTGAAAGGTCAGTATAAGATACAGTCTTCGTTCTCATATTACAAAATAAAGTCTGAATTATTTTTATTTTATTTCTTGATTAAATAAAGATAAAAAATACTGAATCCATTTTTTACCTTAAACTACCATATTTATGTATTGGTAAAGGCAGTGGTGTAGCTAAATAATATAATCGAAGACTTAAGTACAAAATATTTCTGAGACCTCAATTAAACAGAAAAATATTCTCTCGTTAATTAATTAATTAATTTTTATTTTTGCTTGTTTCGGGATCTTCTGGACGCTGAAGATTGGCATTAATAAATACCTATTTCGCTATCTTTTTTATTTATTATTTAATAATTATGAGACCCGTCACCTCCACCATAGATTATTATTTTTTACCACTTGCGTATATACTTTAATACAAAATAATTAAGGAACGAAAATGTTAGCACCATAAACTAACGATTTGATTATTATTTACCATGAACCCTTATCCGCCCCAACGTTGAAAAATAATTTGTTTTACTGGTTTTTAGAAAGTAGCTAAAGAAATCAATCAATCTACTTAACACTACAATAACCAATAAATTATTCTTTAAATACAACCAGCTTCTGAAATTTTTATGTTTTAGAACGTTTTGGGCAATCGCTACTGTAGCAAGCTTCATATTAGCGGTTTTTTTCATATTTAACATATACCGTATCCACTCGAAGGCACCGATCATTCTAAACATCGACCCTTTACCAAGTTACATTCAAGACTACCCCTTCCCAGCTGTAACAATTTGTTCTAAATATATAGTCCCCAAATCTACAGCACAGGAGATATTATCAAAAAAGTACGTACCTACCTAAATGGTACATTTTTATGATACGAAACTTTAAACAAGAACTAATTTTGTTTTCTTTATAGAGATCCCATAGGAATGAGTTTGTTAAATTATTCTTGCTACAGGAAGTTGTGCTATCAAAATTACGCTGCAAACGATAACGAAAGTTTTTTAACAGATATAAATGAAAGCCGAATGACCTATCTGAAGGTATTCATTTATTACATAAAAGTTAATAATGTTTAACAACAATTTAGAAGTCACTAACCAACCTAAAGTTGTTGAATATTAGTAAACAAAATAGAATGGTCAGATAAAGAAACAATTGTTATAATATTTGATCGATTGATCCAGTCTTGATATAAAGAATCAAAGGATAAGATGATGACCCATTAATTTGTCGAATACAAATGTTAAAAAAATAAAGAATAAATACGTAGATTAGAAGCAACAACAGATTGGGGTTGGGCGTCTTTAGAAATTTGCAGATACCAAATAGTTTAAAAATTTTATTCTATTAAACAAACCAACTCAACTTTTACAATTACCTACCGCTTTTTGGAACTGAGCCCTACTTTAAATTTTATAAATATCTTTTAATAAAATTAATAATTTAATTAATTAAATGTTTAATTTAAATCCGAATATGAACCACATTTAATTTAGTTACTATCCTGTTTATTATATGCTTTATTTTAGTTTGTCATTCCATGTAACCGAATCTTAAAACTTTGTTATTTCGGAGGAGAACCTAATTCATGTGAAAGATTATTCAAACAGACATTTACAAAAATTGGATCCTGCTGTACGTTCAACAAAATTTCAGATGAACTTTTATTTCGTTACGAGTTAGTAACTTAAAATAGGTAAATAAAAACATAACACTTGGTTCTAACAAATAATTATTTTTAGTCAGCCTCAATTTTACAAATTTACTTATTCATCAAATGTACTTGACTGGACATTACAGGACGGTTATCCTAATGATGCGTCAAAATCGATTTGGCCATGGAGACCTGAGGGTAATATTACGACGAAATTTCACAATTAACATTTTTTTATACCTAAGTAAACTAAATTGGATTTTATAGAATTTAAGTTAGACAAAATGTAATCTTCAGTTAGAGAATGTCACATTTTTTTAGGAGCTGGTCTAAATTCAGGACTAGTTGTAGTGTTAGATACAAGTAGCATATCCACATATTGCGAGAGTATGGAATTAAATCTATTAACGGTAATTTAAATAATAAATTTTGTTATTACTGACTGATTGCTGTTCACAGTTCTATTTACATAAACCCACGGATGAACCTGAATTAGTCCAACCGTCTGCAATACCATTAGGTTATGAAACTGCTGTTGCAATAATTCCCAAATTACAGGAAACTGATCAGTCTTTAAGGAAAACAGTTGATCCAACACAAAGGGGTTGTTTTTTTGACGACGAACGAAAACTAGCTCTTTACAGGCAGGTGTTATACCCATAAAAAAAATACAAAATCAATTCTAAATTACTGTAATGTGTAAGAACTAATTTTCTGAATTCAAGAATTGATTTTTTTAGACGGTATTCAAGACTAAATTGTATTAATGAATGTATAGCTAATTACACCTACTCAATTTGCCACTGCACATCGATTTATTATGCACGTAAGTATAACCGACTATTTACCTAATATTACAGTTATTTTAAAAGAGATTATAATTCAAGAATACAAAGAATGGAAAATATGCAGTTTGCAAAAATGGTGCTGCATGATTTCAGCAAATGGTAAGTTTTTTTTTTCATGGCCGGCGTTACGAGAAGAACTTGTGATATCCGGGCTTGATGGCCGTGGTCTAGGATTATTTCTTCTTCGGTGAGAACACCGATGAAGTTGTTTATCCGACGTTTTTTTGCCAACAGTTGTTGTTGGCATCGTCAGGGAACGTAGCGTGGGCGTATTGTCCGAGTCACCGGATTCTAGACCACCGCCAACAAGCCCGGATATCACAATTTCTTCTGTAAATAATGTTTTTTTGAACTAATATTTCTTTAAACGTATTACTCAGGGCACGAATTAAATTTTATACCCCAAAACAAATTTTAAAAATTGAACTGATAAAGCCGTTACTGGGTGATAGTTAATCATGACGAATAAAAGGAACAAAAACTACAAAAACTACTATGTAATATCTGTCACAATTTTACTATGTATTTAAAATTCACGACTATAGTTTCGATATTACACCTACGTACCATTAACAAGTGATTATATAGAATATTCTGTGTAATCACTTGTGTGATAGATACATAATAGTTTTTGTTCCTTTTATTCGTCAAAATAAATCTATTAATGGGGTCCATTTTTTGAACTTTCTGCCTCTAACAATCACCTTTCCGCTAGTTCCAAACTACGACATTAAGTAATTTCAAGAACAAAAATAATATTAAGAAATTAAAAAACATGAATTTCTAAATTATTTTCAATTTAACACGAATATCACCACTTTGTGGCTTCTTCAAAAGTTACGAATTTGAGGAAACAATACCATTATTTTCTTTTATATTCGTGCATTCCCTTCAAGTAAGTGCGATCCAGTTAATTATAATAAAAATAATTCAATTTAAAGTACGGTACAGAAGTAGAAATAGAACAATTTTTCTTTAAAAATTGTAGTTTGTGTTCTGTTTTAGAACCTACATTTCTTCAAAAACTGGAATCAAGTCACCAGTAAGAAATTATCGTCTTTTTCTGTTATACCGACCCATTTTATTTGTTTTATTTGCAGATTTGGCTGTTCTTGTCTTAGTGATTGTGACACGTTAGAATATGAAAAAATAGAATCTTTTGGCAGTTTAATACAAATGCCGCAAAAAGATAATATGTTTACAAATTACACAAATGAATATGTCAAGTAAATTTAATTTGATATTTTTCTCTACAGGCATATAAAGTTTTGTATTTTAGAAACAACATGGCGGTGTTAAACATTTTCTTTAAGTCCACCACTTTTGTAAAATCGAAGAAGCAACCAATGTACAACGTTTCTCAATATTTGTGTAAGTAAGCAATTATTGGTGCAAAATTAAACAATTTTTTTTAATCATTTGCATTTTCCAGCAAATGCTGGTGGAATTTTGGCTCTTTTTATGGGATTCAGTTTTTTTACTGCAGCTGAATTAATATATTATGGATTTTTTAAAAGTGTTATTTATTTGTTACATACTGTACGACCAAAAGTTGCTAAACCAAAGATGAATACGTTAAAATCGAATAAACTCAATCGAAGACGAAGGAGATATTGAATGAATAATATTGTATGAAAAGGCATATTAGTGTGGTGCAATTAATCAAGAAAAATGGAATCATAATGCACTTAATAGAATGTTTTATTAATACATAATAATAGCATTCAATGTTTCAATAGAAGTGTATGCACATTTTGTGTTTTTGTGTTGTAATAAATATATATATATATAAGTATCTATGTAAAATCCACAAAAATATATAAGATTTGTATTGTAAAACACAAACCTCTAATAAAACCCTCAAATAACGCAATTCGTGTATTATGCCAACCTCATAAAATGTCTAATTGTTAATGCTTATGTATTATAATAGTTATTACTTTGGGTCGTTAAAAGATAATATGGAATTACAAATACATTAAGTACCTCTAAAGAATCACACTAATATTATAAAGGCGAAAGTTTGTGAGTGTGTATGTTTGTTACTTCTTCACGTCTAAACGGCTGAAGCGATTTTAATAAAATTTGGTATGGAGTTAGCTGACACCCTGGATTAACACATAGGCTAAGTTTTACTGCGGGAAAATATCTTATTCCCATGGGAAAATCGATGAAAATGAATTCGCGGAATATTATAAATGCGAAAGTAACTCTGTCTGTATGCTACACAATCTCGCCTAAAATTCTGAACCGATTTAAATGAAATTTGGTACGGAGATAATCTAGAGCCTGGGAAAGGACAAAGGCTACTTTTTAATGCGAAAAAAGGGTTGTAAGGGGTTGAAATAGGAAAGTTTGTGCGGAAATTCCGTAATTTTTAAAGATAGTAGCTTGAAACTTATTTTTTAGGCTTTTGATTAGATATAAATAAATACGACATTCAATGTTTGTAAAAATTTTACCCGAAAGGGGATAAAATTAGCCGATGAAAGCTTTTGTGTAATGACATCGTCCAAAAAGCTTACAACCCAGAAAATTAAAATATTAAGTGTAAAAGTTATAGAGGTTTTGTTTATTTGGATCAATAAAAGTAGTTGAATACTAAGCTATATAAACCATTTTAAACTATAATTAAACTATATTAATCTATAATATTATAAATGCGAAAGTAACTCTGTCTGTCTGTGTGTTACGCAATCACGCCCAAACTACTGAACCGATTTAAATGAGAATTTGGTACAGAGATAGATAAATAGATATAAATTAGAGGCTTAAAACTTGTTTTTTAGGGTTTTGATTAGATATAAATACGACATTTAAAGTTTGGAAAAATTTTACCCTAAAGGGGGCAAAAATAAGGAATAAAAGTTTTTGTATAATGACGTCGGCAAAAAGGCTTACGGCCTAAAAAATTAAAATTTAGAAGAAAAAAATTTTAAATGCTGCCGAAAGTCACTATGTATTCCATGCGGACGAAGTCGGGTGCATAGCTAGTTGTTAATAAAAGACAAAAAGTATCCTACTCAATAAATAATCTTGCAATTAGTTAATGTAATAAGAAAATATTTATGTAAACTCAATCAATTAATGATAGTAATCCATAATAAAGAACTGTGAAAGCACAGGATTTGTAATCAAATCAACATCAATCAAAGTTACACCATCCTCTTATTACACCAGAATTAACAAAATCCCAAAGGGGTATTTAGACTATAACATGGCTTTTATATAAAGGATAATACGTAATTAATTTACAAAACAGATAGTTTTTGTCCTTTGAAGCGAAGGAGTACACAAATTTTGTTATAGTTATGGCTAATACAAGAAGAAGATACAACAAAACGTAAGAAATATTTTAAAAATGACAAAGTGATAAGAATTAAACAGTTTAATGTTCCTACAGCAAATCTGTGAATGCCTCAAACACATACAGTAAGACAATTACGAACGTATGGCGATCATATTGCAAGACAACGTCACTTCATGGACTTAAGTACATTGGTGATCATAAATTAATGATTCCAGAGAGGTAAAACAAATCACGAAATTCCCAAATATTTGTAAGAAAAGAATGGTTGTCAAAATAATTACAAAATTTCCTCTTAGGATCTATTAAAAATATAGAACGAACAATTGTCGAAATTGCAAAAAAATAAATTCTTTTTTAGGATATTTTGGACCGTTGCCTTTGCATCAGCAGTTATTTTCGCTTCATATTTTGTTCACCAAATATATTACCGGTACGATTTAAATCCTGTAATTATGGGTATAAATCCCTTACCCGTTTCAACATGCGATATACCCTTTCCTGCTATAAAACTATGCAATATGAACCAAGCGAAAAAGAGTGTTGTCAATAAGATAAATAAACAGAAGTAAGTTAAATTACCGCAAATTTTAAAAATTAAGTTTAAAAGGACTACAAAATCTTTCTGAAGATAAAATAATGTAATGTACAAAATGTAATTTCTTTTTTTTAATCTTTTATATAAGCTCAGTAGAAAAGACCCTATTAAAATACTTATGCGACACAACACTGGATATGAATGAAATTAATCACACCTTGGCTGTAGAGACTACTACATGGGATAGATATGTAGCATTGCTTAATCAGGTAAAAATGTTGCATATTTACAATGCCCTACCCCAAAACAGGAAACAATAAGTCAATTTTTCATATTTCAACATGATAATACTTTTAATTAACAACTAATATTTATAGACATCGCAAACCGTTGATGAAATGTTCAGAAAATGTATGTGGAATTCAAATACCATCGACTGTGCCCTCAATTTCAACCTAGAAATTACGGACGAGGGACTGTGCTACACATTCAATGGACTACCCAATCGATTTCTTTATCGAGAAGGGTAAATAAAAAATTCGAACGAATTCTTTAGAAGCATATTGATGTTATTAATTTGTTGTTTGAATGAACAAGTAAATGGAAAAAAGATCCACCCTACTATTTGAAATTGCAATTGAAATTATTATTTATGAAAGGCAGACACATGTATTTTTTAAAACTGCTGTTTTTTACAGTTTATTAATTAAAAAAAATTAAAAACATTTCAGATATATGAATGACTCAATCTTTTTCTTCAAATATCCGGACGATGTCGGGGAATGGAATCCAGAAATAGGATACAAAGATCATTCAACCCCCAAGTACCCTTATAGAGCTACTGGTAACTACAGCAATCAATTACATTGTTTTCTGTGTTAACATGTTCGGAAATTATTACCTACAGGTGCTGGGTCAAACCATGGTCTCTACTTGATTTTGGACGGAAATTTAGACGATTATTATTGTTCATCCACAAACAGCGCAGGTTTTAAAGTATGGAGTTTACTATTTAATTTTAAAAACGCTATAATAAAATTTCCTAAATCCTATTGAATAATATGGATATGGTATAACCCTACTATAATTTATCTGTTCTTAAGTTTTTTGTCAGTAATTTATCGAAACCACCACACGTGGATCGTCATTTTGTACTCATGTTGTAGACAGTCTCGATAAATTACTGACCAAGTCGATGTTGTTCCTTAGAAGAAAGATTACACAATATCAAACAACAGCCAGTATACCGCCATTTACTATGTAAAAGAGTACTTACAATACTTTACAAGGCTTTTTTTAGCTTTTACTGTACGTTCCTTCGGATAACAGCAAAATTAAAAATTTCGCATACTTGATACCTTCAGGATCGGAAACTCAGATTACAGTAATTCCAAAAATTTATGACGCTGATTTCAGTTTAAAACAAATTAAAGTTGAAAAAAGGGGTTGTTTCTTTCGAGAGGAGCGGCACTTAAAATATTTTAGGTAAATGAATTTTATTATACAGGAAGTTATAACAATTTCAATAATCAAAACAATCGTATGGAGCTGTTTGTTCGCTGATCATGAAATAAAAAGTGTATATGATTGCAGATATTATTCCCTAAATAACTGTAGACTGGAATGTGAAAGTAATTATACAAGCAATCACTGCGGTTGCATCCCTTTTCATTTACCAAGTAAGAATTTATGAAATTTATTTTTTATTCAGACAAAATTCTGATTAATTTTAAGGGGAAAAAGACGAAGACTTGTGTATGTTAATTCAGTTAGAATGTGCACGGGAAGCAGCAGGTTTGTACCTACTTCACTTACAAAAATATACTTCATTTTATTTTAACTTCATTTATTTCTTAATTTTTAGAAATAATGAATGAAATAGAAACAGACACGTTACAGTAAGTAAAACTTTAACAGAAAAAGTATCTGCAGTTCCGAATTTCATATGCTTTTTTAATTTTAATTGCAAAAAAGAAAGGTAGGTATGTACAAAGTTAAATGGTAACATAATTTTTAAGGTCTCAATGCAGATGCCTACCTAACTGCCACGAAATAGAATACAACATTAATTTTTCATATGGCACCCTAGCACGTTCCTTTAAACATGAAAGTTCAACTTCAAGGAATGAATCGGGAAATACTACAACCTATGTGAAGTAAATAAAATAAGTTTAGTATAGATTTGTTGTGTCCGATTACCCTCTGTCGTATGGACCATTATAAAAACTGAATTTAACATTCAAAAATAAGAGAGAGAAAGACAATTTCCAAGATGATATTTCTTAAATTTTTTTTATCATTCCTACTATGAGGTGCATTGTGTACTTTAGTCCAATAGTCACTACTAGAGTTAGATTTTTTACTAAAATAAGTACCTGATGCATCTAAAAAAGAAATTAAAAAATAGTATTTAGGTGTTAAAATATGTATTTAATATATGTTACATTATATTCAATTTTCAGGAAAAATATTGCTATAATTTCTATATTCTTTGGGGAAAACCATTTTGATAGATATACGAAGAGGCTGATATACAGTTTTCCCGATTTCTTATGTAAGTATTTAATGCCAATAATTAATTATACTTTTACCACGTATTTCTACGTATTTGATTGATCAATAAGTTTTGTTAATAATTAATTGAACTGATTGTGAGTAATAAAAGCATTTGATAGTTTGTAAGAGCGTTTTAAAAATTGCATTATAGCCGAAACATATGTTAGAGACAAAATAGTGTTTTTATTACTCATATTATCAAGTTTACCAATTTCTATAATTAATTGAGTTCATATTATAAGTTCAATTTTTTTCGGTCGAACATTACTTTTAAAACGCTTTTGAAAGTTGTGAATCCTTTTCACAAAAACATTTAGATATAAACCATCAAAAAGTAATTTTACAATTCACTTACCATACACATAATAAATGCTGTCCTCCTTGTGATACATATTCTTCAACAAATGAAGATTCCCATAATACCATTATTCTGTAAATAAAGAAAGTAAAGGTTATAGAAAATAAAGCAATTCCTTAACATACTTTTGTTTGATACGATGGTAAATGAACTTCACAAAGTGAATTTCAAAATAAAAATTCTAATTTATATAAAGGTTAATTAATGAATTGATGTTTTTGTTTAGCAAGTACTGGTGGACTTCTTGGGTTATTTCTAGGACTCAGCTGGTTAAGCATTGTGGAAATTATCTACTTCTTGATAAAATTATTGGTTGATTTGTTCAGAGTGAGAAAACAATTACGCCAAGTCAAAACGCACAAGAATAAGACGATGTTAGATTCATTTTTAAATGATACGTAGGTATCTATTTACAATTATTTAATGGCAATTTTGATTAAGTTGTTTGAGACTTTAAAATATCGCAATTTCTAAATATTGTTGTTGAATTAAGTTATTAAGATAAAAATGATGGAGGGATGGATATTTTAGAAAGTTTGTCGCACATTCTCACATTTTACAATTTTGCAAAATACTGAACACGTTTGTTATTTTGTTATAAGTAGATACCTTATTAAAATGAAGGTACACAAATCTAAAATTTCTGGAAGGAATGTCAGCTAATATAATAATACAGTAGTGTTTGTCTTTTAATTTGTACCACTCCCATATCTTAAAATGACTTTTTAGTCAAAAGAGAAAGGAAATTTTTTGAATTAACGCCCCCTCCTTTTAAACGAGATTTTGATGGACCCCTTCCCCTATTTGAGCTGCCATATTCACATATCCCCTACTTTACTACAAAAGTAATGCTTTACCTAATTATATATACTAACTAGTTTATTGTAAATGATTAATTATGGAAATCATAGAAATGAAACCCATCAACCCACCTAACAAATATAATAATACTGTCCATACTACTGAAAATATCGTGCATAGGTATTAGTATTAAGAACACGAAACACATTACATAATAAAACAGTTCGGTATGCATTGTAATAATTTAATTGGCCAATTAGTTCTCAATTTACGTTTCTAGTTCCTTACAAATAATCTAAAGTCTCTATATAATTAAAATGATAATAAATGTAGGACACTAAACAACGCTCACCTTTCGTAATAAACAATGATTTTAAAATTCTTTGTTTCCAATAAACTGCCATAAACGTGGTCAACACTCCCGATTCGAATAGATGCCGAATTACAACTAAATTACTAAATGTTTTAAACGTAGGTCGTACACGTTCGTTATATTTTGTAAAAACACGTCGACTATTATCGTCTTTGATAACTTTTTTTAGTAAAATGAATTCTTCTAAGTTTTTGTGTCATTAGGCTAGTTGTGCCAGATTGTGTAAACAACTGACACACTCGTAGGTAATAACAAAGTCACTTAGAAGTCAAACGATGAATCCATATACATACTAATATTATAAATGTGAAAGTGTCTGTCTGTCAGGTTTTTAATCTTAAACCGCTGAACCAACTTTGATGAATTTTGGCATAGACATAGAGGAAACATTTTTTGTCGCGAAAATAAAATTGGAAGAGGATGAAAGTTTTTATATCTGTCTATCTAATTCGGATAAATAATCAAACAACACTACTGTACAATAACTAAAACAGTAAGTTCTATCCATACTTATCAAGCAATTTTTGCAACCCTTACGTTTAAAATTGAATATTTTTTCGGTGTTTAAGTTCCAAATAAATATTTATTCCAGGTGAATGTTCCTAACGGAGTATCCACCTGGATTGTTTGAGCACCAGGACAATGAACATAAAAAAATCTCTTCACCGTAGAGAACTGAAGAACTTTCACGTGCGCAAAAGGCACTTTTAAAAACAACCACAAGACCTAAACTCGTCGACATAAATCATCGGTCGACATAATTGCTACCCTTGACGTCTCCATCTGTCCACTGACAAATCTCTCTTCTCTTCTCTTCTTTTCTTATTATTATTTGACTTGTGCGCGACCGATTTCACGGCAAATAATTCGAGGACATCGCAAAATACACACATACACACGCACAATGCCATACAAATATGTGTATTTTATTAGACGAGTGCAACGACAACAATGTGCTGAATCGGAGGGGGTCCGTTTATCGTCCACGCAGGGGCTCCAAACTTGGACTTTAAACAAAACGCGCCCGCGGAAAATTGTAAAAAGAGCGTGTTTGGGGGTCCGTACGGGAGGTCCCATAAAGCACGGGCGCACGCCGAGTTCCTGAAAAGCTCGAGCTCCGGCGACCCAGGAAGGGTCCTACCGGGAAGTCGCCCTCTTAACGGTAGGTAGCTTGTCCGAGATGGGGAAAACATATGCCCACCGTGCTGTTAACAACGATTATATAACCGCAAAATCACAACGAATTTTTCCAACTGTGATTTACTCTTTCGCATACTATGATAGCATTTTTTCTCGCTACAATATAAAATGAACTAAAATTGCATTAAACAATAACCCTAAGAAAACTCAGCAATAAGTAGAAGAAATTATGCTGGGTGAATTACATTTGCACCGATCCTTTTAATTAAAGGGCATTGGAATAGAATGATAATGAATAATAAAGTATCAAACGGAATAGAAATTTTAGGGCGGAAATAATATGGACAAGTACAGGATATTTATAAAACTACATATATATTTAGATAGAAGTACTACGCTTGACAAAATACTAAGGGCAGGTATAAAATGAGGGAAATAGAAGAGAAACTTTAAAAAGGGTTGTCGAATTCGAGGAGAAGATAGGGGGACATTACAAAAGAATATTTGAAGGAAAAAATACTGAATATAAGAAGGAAAGGGACAATACACTTAGAACATTAAAGATAGTACAGAAGCAGAACTCGAATATATGGTCAAATCTTCACCTGAAGAAGCTGTAGTACAGTGAAACAATTGTTGTGTCAACAATAAAATATTTTTCTTGAAACTTTTGTGTTTTTATGTTTAACTAAATATGGATCAGTTTCAACAAGTTAAGGCTTCCACAATCGAATATTTATATAAAAAAATAATTTCTTTTAAATAACAATTTAAGTTCAACCTAAATACTGGCTGTTGAAGTACAAACACCGTCCAAATTACTATATTACTGGCAACTCAAGAAATCTACTAATATACTCAAATTATCAGAGGTGCGAATTTCTTATCTTTTTTATTGTTTGATTAAACTTTTTACGTTTGAATTATCATGGTGGATCAAAAACCCCAAGATATAGGAACATAAGAAAAGGAAGACAGAATTGAATACAGATAAGGAAGTAAAGGGATATAAAAAATTTAATAGGATATAAATAGAGAAAAAAAAAATGTAAAAAAAGAAGTGAAGGTTCTGTTAGAAAAAATATACAAAAAATAGAAAATGATAATAAAGATATGAAGGGTGTATAAAAAGGACGGAAGAAAGGCTAAATGAGGAAATGAATAAAATGAAAGAAGAAATGTGATATATAGGAAATGATGCAGAAGAAGAAATATGGGAGAAAAAATAGAAATATTAAGAAACAATAAAAAAGTATTTATCAAAGAAGATAAGACAGTGAAAGAAAGAAAAATTACAGTTATTGATAAGATGGTGAAAGAGGAAAGGAAATAGGACGCACTTATAAGAATAAAATTTTGGGATAAGGAGGTCACAATATGGGACCGAGAAAAGAAGGGAACGGCTATTGTAAAAGGGGTGAGTAAAGAGCAGAAAATCAATGAAAAGCTGAAAAATGGAGGAGGACAGTGTAAGAAAGAACGAAATAAGGGAAATGGGAAATGGAGAAAAAGTTCTGACGGACGTAGTGTAAGGAAAAAGATGTTACGTGGGAAAATAAGTTGTTATGTAATAAATATGCTATCAGGTATGGTAAGGGAGGTATAATATTGGGTTTTAGAAAATGGATTAAAGTTGAAACAAAAAAAAAATGGATTGGGGAATAATTCTAATAAATGTAGTGTTTTGGTAAAAGAAATGGTTAATATTGTGACGGACGTGTCATTTCGCCGATTGCGAAAGTTAAATGAACGGTACCTATGACGCGTTCCAGAAGGTTCGAGAGTTGCAGGACGTTTCGAGAGTCACCTAGAAACGTCCCTAATATGTACTATATAAGGAACAGCGTTGGACAGTTTGAATTAGAAAATTTGAGGAGCAATTGGATGTTAATAAAGATAATAAAATATTAATTGTTTGGAATTAGTCTTAGCCTGAGAGATATATATATATTTATATATATATATAAATTATTATCAGAATATTAGAAAATATTAGTATATATACAGCGTATTCCTTAAGTAACATGGAACGCGTAAGAGTTTAGAGGCAACAATTTCAGTTTTACGAGAATTGGATTTCTTTTTACCTTGAGACCTTTTTTTTTGTTTGATATCATTTATTCCCTAGTACACGTTACCCAATTGACTCAACAGTAAAAAATTCAGAGTACCATTCGCGAAATTATAAATAAAGAAGTGTTTTATGAGTGGCACGCGTGAAAGCATTATTTGAGTAATAAAAGATAAAACCCACATACATACATGTTCTGGGTACAAAAACGTATATGTACGTACCTACATACATACTTCATATGTATGTATATATGTACATACGTAATTTCTAAGCACAAAGGCTCCACAGGACATCGCCCAGGACTTCTCTAGACAACGTACTGAGAAGGTAATAAAAGCAGGTACCCTATACACACGTGTCATCGTTTTGCTCCTTGACAACGTTTGATGTCTATAAAACACGATATGACAAAGGTGGTGTTGCATGAATGAATATGATGTCTTTATTACAAATGAGATTTTCAATTCGGGCCAATGAAAATCCAAAATGAAATTTCTCCATTCATATTTGCGTTCCTATATAATAAGAGCGGCATAACATGCTCGAGCTATTTAACACTGCGTATATATCATGTTCTTGTTTTATAAGTGACAGCATTACACTCTAAAAAAACAAAAAAAAAATTAAATTTTAATAGCTGACTTTTGAATGCCAAAGTAGATTTTTGATTCCATAAGATCCTTCTATTCTCCCGATTACATTTTTCATTTTTTGGCAATTATATCAGCCATTATCAATTAATAATAAATGGATAGCAGATGTTAGATGTAATATAACATTTATATATTATAAAAGTAGGGGTACATGCATGGTTGGTGGTTGTGCCAGATCGACACAAAAGTCAGCACAGTCGGGGCGCGTAGGAAGGAACTAAGAAAAGGATTCGTTCAAAGGATCGAGCATTTAATTGTAATTAAAGTCGGACAAAAGACGCGTTTTTTTAATTTCGATGCTCATTCGGAGCAATAATGGACCCGATATCGGCAATTGTGCAGATCATCGTCGAGCGGGTTTTTTTTCAACTTATTGAAGTCGCGTCAGCGGGAGTGCCATTCGGCTATCGTAAAAACTACGATATCTCCTTCTGTTGTTGTTCTAATTTTTATTCCTTTGCTTTAATTCAAATGTACGAAATACAATAATTTAACCCCTCCTTTTTTAGAACTATCAAATGGTACGAGCTCAGCGTGAGAAGCAGGCGGGATAATTAATTCTTTAAAGGTCCTTTTTTTAATCTTCATTTTGAATTATGACTACGTATTGTCGGCGAAGCCTTTGAAATAACCCACAAATGTAATAAATTCAATTCATTACTAATTTATTTCTTTTGCCAAAAATGCTTCTTCTTCTTATCTGCAAAAGTTCATCCAGTAAAGTGATCGAGGGTTAATTGCTAGCTTAAAGCCACATCGCATGTTCCTATTATGAATACTATGGAAAGAAATTAAAAAAAATAGGTATTACAAGAGTTAAGCTAACAGAGGGCGCTATGTGGAATTAAATAAGGTAGAGTGAAGATACCTTCTAGTCCTGAATCAAATTACTGTTCAACAAAAGTTGCAGTTGTAGATGATTTCAATTTACGGGAAATGCTGAAATAGGTAACCTCAGGGTATTAAGGTGTTCAACCAATATTCGGACCGAATACTTTACGATGACATTTTCTGTAAATAAAATTAATGAATGTTACTTTAAAGTAGTTATATGAGAATTGTAACAAACTATTTTAAATTAATTGCAACAAATTTCAGTCACCCGTATAACAAACAACACACTCTAAACTACGATTCGCAAACAAGGGCGATCGAGCGTGTTTTAAAAGTTTCCGGTAAGTAAGGACTCGACAAAAGGGGTGCTAATAAGTGCAGCTCGTAGAATAAAAGGCAAACAAATGGCACGACACACAAATGCGCTCGACTGTCGCATTAGTTGCTATCCCGTTCCCGTTCTCTCTCGGCACCCTCGCCCGTCCGATTACATTTGCGGCCGGTAATTGAAGGTTCAATTAGTGCCAAGAGCCCGGATCTCTTTCGCCGGCTCGGTGGCGGGGTCCATTAAGGGCACTTTGCGTTACATATCCACTACCTCTACTATCTAACAGCATACACCACCACCACTAAGTATTATTAGATACTATTACACGACCGTAATTAGTACGATTGCTTCTTCCGTAAATCTCGACGATTAACTTAATTCGATTCATTAGAATGACGCTGGGAGCTACCGCTTTCGCAACATTATACATTATCTACAGGGTGATTTTAGATTAGATCTACTTCTATACTGTGACACATATTAAATTTCATGAAGGTTTGTGCAACGTGGATTATCTACAAAAAGATAAAAATGTAGATAGAGGAAAGCAAACTGTGTTCCCAAAGAATCGCCTTTCTAACACGACCACAAAACACTTATTCAATATAAATAATTTAACTACATCTAATATTGATAATATAATCAATTAGGTCATTCTTTAAATAGACAATAATACTGAGTTGCACTATAAGGGTGAAAATAGTAATTCTGGCTACATTCTCGTTTTAAAACGATTGGGATAAAAAGCCAATAAGAAGATTAGATTCGTAATATGTAGATATTAACGTGGTAATTTTTGCGAACGCCCTGTACAAATCGTGTGCGGGTATATTGTTCGTGTCCTACATGTGTTCGTGTTGTTGTCGGCCGTAAGTAATCGGATTGTTTTAAATGTCGACGCTTCATTGTACTACATCTTCGAACCCCATGCCGTCCGGCCAGCAGCGTCCGGGGCCGAGAGGGAAAAGAGTAATTTAATGATCCAATATGTTATCTGCCACCGGAACGAGAGATTCATTACCTGGAGTTCCCCCAATGTTCTCCGCCAAAGATGCAATATGAAAAATTTTCAAACTATTCTCGACTATACGTTACATGCCTTTTTACGCTTTATTACTTAAATAGATCATTATAATAAAGCCAACGATCTTTAAAATTTTCCCGATGATTTGCTGTTCAATTGAATCAACTACCCCAATTAAACGTTAAAAATATTCTTCAGACTACCAACTTATAATATGGAACAAGAAATTATGCCTAAAAGACATGTTTCAAGGCTCAACCAACGTTTCATATTCTTTTAACGAGCCTTTTTAGGGCCACAAAAATTTTATAACAAGACCGAACTTTTGTCAAGTTTTACATCAAGTAGTAGTCTTATTACAACCCCTCATTTTGGTTTGATTTCTTGTTCTACCTACCTATGTATGTACTAAATTAGGGAAAGTAAATAAAACCGTATGTTATATCAACTTATAATAATTTAAGGGTGTGTACCTATCACTTGTATTCACGTTTTATCAATATAACATGTCTTCAACTGTGAGATCTTAATAGGTAAAGCAGTAGTCGTATTTGACATAGAAATAGAATGAAACAAAACAAGAAATTCCCAATAACTACAAGTACTTGTACCTAACCTATAATATCTAGAATAAATATAGCATCATAAATAATCCTCTTGAAAGGCCATCGTAAGCAGATCATAAATAAAATGGTATGTAAAAAAGTAGTCAGTTTACTGCGTTCTGTAATACGGTAATAAACGTATGCTATAACAGCAAATGTTACTAGAATGTACCTATACGTTTGTGATTGCCTCTACAGTATGTGGGATGTCAATCAATTAGACGGTTCTTCATCATCTTCGAAAAAAAATCAGTTTATGACCTCTATAATGGAAGGAAATAATTTAAAAATAATCATCCCAGAAAATGTTCCAGGAACTTAATCACTTCTAAAAGACTGTTTACCGTAGTACCACACCCTAATTCTTGCTATATAAAACAAAATTATAATAGTACATTAACTAATTGAATCCCTTAAAATCCTGAGGAATGGATTTCATCTACGGTGATGGATCAGTTCTATATAGCATTTATAGTAATTCAATCATGGTGACCATTTCACATTATAACCTAAATTTCGTGGGGTAAGTACCATAATCGGCGGTGCATACATTTGTAGGTCGGAAACTTTTACATCTACGTTGCTTTTCAGTTTAAACAGAAAGGATATGACATAGATAAAAATTACCTCCTTCGTGTTGCCTGTCCCTACCATAACCTTATTATCCTAACAATCCAACAAAATAATTCTTCCTTTAATATTTGATGAGGTAATGTTTCTTTTAGTGACTTTTTTGATAATATGTGAAATAGCGAATAATATTTTATTAAACCAGCTGTAGGCACCAGATAGTTTTAAATTCTTCAGTAAAAAGGGATTTTAATGAAGACTTTTAGTGCTTCCTCAATTGGCCTAGTTACATATTAAAAAATGTTTGGTCTTTTTGATCTTTTTCTAAATACTTCTTACACATATTCGTTTAACTCAATGTTCAGAGAATTATCTTAACAAAAGTTGTGTAAAATTGTATGTAATTTAGAAGACTGGAAAACTTTAGCAGTGTTTGTTGTTGAACAAATAAGTACTCTTCAATCCCTTAAGAAGGTAACTTAATTACCAAAAAGTACTTAAGACCTTCAGAGGAATGTTTTGGGGCTGGGAAGTGAACTATTTTTGCCGAATTTGATAAACTTCATTAGAAATCTATAACATTACATTGGGATATAGGTACTCTATTGAGTTGAAGTTGACGATAAAAACTTATACGTATTTCTACTTTCTGTCCCAACATTATAATACTTTTGAATTTTTATACTTTCAGGTTTTTACCTTCAACTTCAGTATTTAATAGCTTTAATAAACACACAAATAATATCTTAAAATCAATTAATAATTTTGTCTGATATATCGATCTGAGTGTAAAGAGACTAATCAATAATTATTTATTATTCTAAATTTTCCCAATGATCATACTTTGTAGTCAAAAGTAGTCAATCTTTTGTTAATGTTTTAGCATGCTATATACAGACATATAAACACGTATCGAGCTGCAGATACATTATTCGTATATGATCTGGACGAAAAAGACATTTATGTTATATGGGCGCGAGCGTGGGGTTTCGAAGTCCCTTTCTTTATGTGTGACGTGAAATTGTTTGGGACCGTTTTAGTTTATTTCTTTCGAGTGTATTTTTTTTGTTTTCGAAGAAAGCGTCGGCGGTGGATGCAGCATAATAACGGACGACGGGACGGACAGACGGACGATCGGATAGTACCTACCGTAAATCACTGGAGTATCAACAGCGGACGCTCCGCCACAAATCATACCATAGACGGATTTTTATTTTTACGACGATGACGAGAAAGATCGTTCTCCCCAGGTAACAGTATACAGGTATTATTATTGTTATGAACCAAGCGTCGAATAATGGCCACATATGTAAATGTTGACGTGTCGTTAAAATTTTAACTACGATCATTCGCGATTCTGTAATCAGGGAACGCAACCGCACGGTCGTTACCGATATATTCGCGAAAGAATAAAAAAGAAAAGCATTGCACCATAAAATTTAATTTTAGAATACAGTAGCATTTTGTTTTAATGATATTGTACGTAGCATTAACGAAATATACGGAATTACCTCAATACTAAATTCTTAAATACCTAATTTAATATATGCGATTATTTGAATTAAATTAATTGAAGTTTCAATGATCAAATATTACTGCATATTTCATCATAGAAGTTCAAAAACGTTCTAAATTTGAATCGGACCGTTTTGCACCCTACATAGAGAAAAAAATATTTAATTAATTTAATATCACTCATACGTATTTATTTCTCCTTTTTATGCATATAATTATCCCACTGTTTCTGTCAACAACTCAGACAGGGATGTCGTAAACTGTAAGTTGCATAACGAGTAAATTATTGTTTTTCTGGCTCGCATAAATTTATCTACTGGTTGTTTTCGAAAGAAAGTCTGAATAAAGAGCGATTTGATTAAAATTTCTACCCCAGACTATTGAAAAGTTCTATTTTCTCAAAATCCCAACGTTTCATCGCAACAAGCGAATGAAATCTTCAGGAGTTCTTGAAAATTCAATCGATCACCCTGGAAAATAGAACTCCTGAGGATGTTGTCCACAATAGTCGACAATTATTAGGTTAAATTTAGTTAGTCATTTTTTCCGTTTTTGTTTTTGTTGGACCGATAAATTTTATTTTTTAGAGTGTGTCTTATAAATTCCAACAATAAAAACAGAAACTGTTACTAAATTGAAGTAATTAAATGACAACGAAAGGCGCACAGATCGGCACGAAATCCTTTGAGGTTATCTGACCCCCATATCATCAAAATGGCGGCGAATTAAAAGCAACAAAAAACAATAAATCCATTATCCTGGTAACGGTCTGCAAGGGGTACCATATTACCTACGTATGTATATTATACCGGCCGAACCGACGCCGACAACTCCAGCCAACCATTACAATAATAAGTTCGATTGTATGCTCTCGTTCGGGTCTCATTCGACGGCTATCACAATGATTAGACAAATTTAAATAATAACGATGACTCTTCCGACGGTATTTTATAATTGGCGTTGCGCGTACTGGTTCGCGGTAAACATCAAAGGACCCGCCACAGAGGGTCCCATCGACAAGACTACTACCTATTGGCGGACGTTCGAATTAATTGTACGGAACCAGCTAGAGCCACAACGAACGGCAACTTCACATTGGTACTCGCTCGGTAAAATCTTATTATTGTTTTTTATTGTTGTTATTATTTCTCCCGTTCGAATGGGAATGCAATTAACGGACAGAATGGAACCGTGGAGGTTGCTGCGCCACTCCAAATAATCTTTATTACCGCTTCTCTTCAACAATTAAATACAACTTTTTAACGTGGATAACACAAACAAACGAAACATGTTGTATGTCCACCTACTCAACTTAAATAAAAGTTTGTGAGGTTAAGGGAGTTATCCCTATAGGGAGAAACTGTGGAACAGAGGAACTACAATAAATGTTTGTAAATTGTAACACATGAATGTGTTGAAAATTAGAAGATATATGCAAACATGGACAATTTGAAGGTTGATAAGTCGAATTTTTGATATGTTGAACCAAATTGGTTGGCAAAAGCATCAACTATGAACAATACGTGTAATTTTTACTTAATAACTCCAACTCTCGAACTTCTTTTACTTTACTACTCAACTCGAAGATAATGTCTTGTACCAACTTCATTAAGGGGTTGTTCATAAAATACGTCACACTAAAATTAGCGTTTTTTGACCCCCTCCCTCCCGGTTGTCACGCTGTGTCACACTTTCTGTCACCCCCCTGTAAATATTAGGTACGTTACAAAAACAACACCCTTCCCCCCTGAACATGATAAATTTTGATTGAAAACACACAAATTTTGATAGTCAAAAATATTTATCTTATTTTCAATATAAAATTTAAATAAATTAATAAATATATTTTGTAACGGACAAATAAACAATATTTCTATTTATCAGAAGTCCAAGGATTCTGTAAAATTTCAGTAAAATTTTTTGATGAACGGCGAACGTCACGTTGCCGTAGGCTCCCTGTCCCCCCTTGACACATCTTGTCACACTCAGCAAGACCCCCCCCCCCTTGTATGCGAACGTATTTTATGAACGACCCCTAAGCCAAATTTTCTTTGTGAATCCCTTAATATACAGCGAGGCAGTTAAGTTTCTACGATTATTTGACATAAAAATGTACTTTAAAAGCTTTGTCTTTTGACCAAAAATTGAATCTGATGAAAAAGTGAAAAGTGGTGCACTATTTAACTATCTATATCTGTAACAAGAAATAAATACATACAAACGCTCATTTACGAAAACTAAGCACATACATATTTATATGTACTTAGCATTCTTCAAAAACTCGATAAGTCGAAGTCTCGATACCTCCCAGTTTTTTTTTGTGTTACATGGCCATTCTAGTTAGGTATAGAAGTTCGAATATATTTATAGGAAATTAAAATCGACAAAATGGAGAATTTAATGTATAAAAATCTTATTCATTTGTTCTTCGTTGACAAAAAACGAAATAGTATCTATAGACAAATAAAATTGTATTTTGTTACAATTACAGAGTGGAATAAAAAAGTTCGTTTATTTCAGACTGCCCAGCAACATCTGAAGAGCCCAGAAAACGTCTCGTGTGATAATTGTTGAAACGACAGCAATAGTTACCTAACATACAAGTCAAGAATCCTAATAAAGTTCCTATGGACAATATCTCTGAAATTTGAAAGTTGACCTTTACTTTTATAATTAAGGACACATTTACCAATTACGTCAGTCATTTCCTATTAATTTAGATCATTCCATCCCCTAAAGTAAGACATAGTAAGTATGGTGCGATTTACCTCCATCCCCTTACCTACGTGAATTTTTCCCCACAACTTATTGTCTTTAATTAAAAGAAATCATAACAATTTTTTGGATTAAAAGGTTGACGCAAAATTTTCAATAACCTCCCTGAGATATATAAATTCATGGATATCTTCTGGTCTAACAACTACATTACAGCCTCTACTTAAATCCCAGTATTTTGTAAGGAATTGAGAATAAATAAAGTAATAAAAAAATAAGAAAATTGAATAAAGAAATACAGGAATTGATTCAATCAAGATATAGTTTTCCATTTTATATGAAGAACTTAATAAATACTTCCCCAAACAAATAAATTCACCACTACAATGCCAAATTACTGATTATAAGTACTTTAATGATTCAAAACTGTAATGGGGCGACGTATGTATTTTACGTGGCTACCCTTTCAGGTTTATTATTGTGAAACTTGAATATTTCAATATTTTTCGTGAAGACGTGTAATAAATAAAACACTTTAAATACTTCAACTAAAACTTAACTAAAATCTACGGTAAGATGTTTGCTTGTTGAATTACAAAAAAGGACTTGTTTCTAAGAGGGTTGAATTCGAACTATCGTTAAAATGTTGTTTCTATGGTTTGAAACCTACGAAAATAATATGCTGACAAGTATGATCTAGGTAACAAATAGATAATACAATAAGCAAACCAGATGACAATATCTATCGAATACTGCATAAATATGAAAGGCCTGATGGGCTTTTTATGAGGTTTTCGGAAACTTTCAGGTATTAATTATAAATTCCTTGTACACAAACAATATAGGTAGATAAAATTGAATAGAAATTGAAATACTATTGTTATGAACATAAAAATCATTACTGATATTTAATAATAAAAACTTGAGACCAAGGCTGTATTTTTGCGATTTTGATTATATTAATTTCATAGAATCCATAGCTTAGTAAAATGACCACAATACTGTTTTGTATAAGCGTTCTCCTTATTTTAAATGCGAAGATTACGTACATATAACCGAAAACAATGACCTTTAACCGTTATGACATATAGGTACCTTTATATGGTATAGCCAACCCTCTTAACGATTCAAAGATTCGCATCTACTGTTAGCATTTAGTATGCGGCATAACGACTCGAAAACGTCGAAACAATGAATGCAAAAGTCATAACGTCAACTGAGTATCCAAAACAGTCCATTCCCACGGATCTAACGTTTCGTAGTGTTATTATTTGCCCCTTGATTCTGTGTGCATTGCGATTTCTGCGTCGTCTACCGGAAGTTGCATGTGCCTTAGCAGTTCCGGCGTAATTATTGTTATTAACAAGTCACAGGGGCCAGAGCAAAAGGTACAGCGAGCATTGTTAGTTACACATCACCGTCGAGTCTCTTTCTTCGTCCCATTGTCGCGTCTCAATCGGTGGCCGTGTTCCCTTTTCGACTTCTTTTAAATATCAGCTCAGCGAGATATCGCGACTTGTATGCGTAATTACGCACCAGAAACATAAAGATTGAATGGCGATCAAAAAGCGACGACACGTCTTTACGTGCGAAACTTATTCTTTCCCTTTTCTTCTCCTTTTTTATTGTACAAATACAAAAGATGAAACGAACGTTAAATTCTTCGATCCGTTCGTTTAGACGGTTACCTATATTCAAATGCAACCTTTCATATAATAATACGAAGCAATGCACATGGAACGACGCGACGTGTCAGCGATTATGTTACTCAGTTCTTCATTGTGCATCATTTCGTTCAGCGAGTAAAATTGAATAAAAATCATGGCTTAATGAACTTATTTCCTTTAAAAGGCGTGAACTCTACTAGACATACATTACACGTATATGTTTGTTCGTTTTTTAAAGCACTTCTGGTCCATTTAAATTCGTTCTGTTGGATAGCTTCATCGAATATGCATCACTCTGGAAGTTGCTAGGTGAACTAACACCGAAGGGTTATTCTCGATTACAAAGGATCGTAGCTTTTTATTCTTTTCAAATAGTGGTAATCTATATAATCATTCATTAACGTTACCGTTTATAAAAGTAATTGTTACAATATAATAAATGCAATTATGCATTTAATTCCGAAACGTTGCATTTAGAATTAGAACCCGAAACACTTGATTTTTAAAATGTATTCAAAAAATAAGTAAAAGTCATTGTTTCCATGGATCGTAGAGTATACTACTAGACTACAAGCACTAACGAGTATATGTCTGAACACTACCCAATGGTTTTTTATTATAGTATGTAGTTGCAATATCTAAAAAATATTCTTTGAACAGCACCACCCTTCCTTGATTTTTTTACAACATTTCAACAAGAAGGGTGCCTACTTGTGTCTTGGATTTTATATTCATAATTCGTAACATTTAAAAGGTGCGTTAAATACCTATTTTCTACACCTGTAGGTATATTTATACTCACAACCACTAATTCTCATTGATTGTCTTTGATTCGATTTCTATCTTCAGTAAAACTTAATATTTCAACCAAAAGAGTGTTTGTTTCTTTGAATTTATTTTTATTTTCAGTAACATTTAACTTTTCAACAGGAAGGGTGTTTTTTGATTTTGTTGTATTTTTAACACCTGTATATTAGTACCCCATAATTACCAATCTTCCTTAATTGTTTTCTAATATTTCAACTTTGATGTTATTTTTACTTTCAATAACATTTAACAAGGTGGGTTAAATCTTTTTCACACCTGTGTATTCATGCCACAAACTTTCATTGGTTGTCTTTAAAAAAGCTTAGTAAATTGATCCAGACCTTTTAGTGCAATAAAATGAAGTACATTCTGTTTCTTAAATTTTTGATAGAATACTCTCAATCGCGACTTACTAATCAAGTGAATTTAACTTTTAAAATACGCACTTTCTAACTTTAATTCAAATCTACAATAAAATGTTCTCAGCTCTTTTATTATATATCAATATCTTATTCAAAAAAATCCAGATTGGCCATTATAAACGTCTCCAAAATTCGAATATGTAGTCAGTTATTTAGTTGTAAGAGCTCGTCAAAAAGTGTTCGTTTATTTGTTTATTATATAAACATCAAATTTTAAACAAATTCTCATGAGGATTAACCTTAACGTTTATACTGTTATTAATAAAAAATGAACAAACCAATTCCTTAACTTTTAAAAGTATCTATTATTATTAGTACCTACAGATGGTATCTGAACTATCCCCCATTTTTTAAGACTGAATTATTTATTCCTCCCCTTTTGTATAAAATTATAATGTTACCCAAAATCCCAAACAAAACTTCTAAAAAGCTAATAGGTATGTAGGTACTAAAAGTGCCATACCCGGTTAGAAATTGCGCTTTTAATAGATACAAATAAATCCAAAATCGATTGATTAGTTATATGTATTAGGAAAACACAAATTGTATGAGACTGTCAATAAAAAACAATTAGATACTAATTGATAAAACGAAACGAGAGAATAAGCAACTATAGGTAAATACACGACAATTTTATAGTCAAACTGAAATGCATAAAAACTTTAATACAAGACAAAAGTGGTAAAACAATTGTGTGAAACGATAAAACCATACAACTATTTAATTTTTTTATTTCACGTTAATAAAATTTAAAAAACTTGTTAATTTTTTAAAGTTTTTAAGTTCAACTACTGATAAGATTTAACTAGGTACCTACTAAAATAAAACATCAAATGAATCTATGTTTCTTCGAAAACGTCAAGTCTTTTTACAGAAGATAAACAACAGAATTCATTAGATTACTTGAGGGTATTGTTACAAGTTTCAAATCATGACTTCTTCAAATAATTTATGGTTTCAGCCTTTACTTTATGGAAATTAATTTAAAAAATTTAACTTCGTTAAAAAAACTTATAACAGCAGAGTTTCTCAAACTCAATTTTTTAAAAAATATATCAATTCATAAAATATAAACTTTGATCCAATAAAATTCTATAAACTTCCAACTATTCTAGAAAGTGTTAACGACGAATGAGTTATTATTAGATTAATTAGTATAAATTACTAATTACTATTATTACTCTAATGAATATAAATTCGTTGACATATATCAGATGAGTAAACATCGAATATCTAATTGTGAAAATTACCTGACAATCTGTATTTGGAATTCACCGAATTACGCCTGAACGTCACACTTCCAAGTAGCAATACTTATCTATACCTAACCCTCGTTATTACCGGTATCAAAATATAATGCCTATATTCTTGTAAATCGCAGCAGGAATAAGTAAATGCTGACTTTGTATACTATTCATTATACAGAGGGAAAAGGCAAATTACTTTCCTGAAAATGCTTTACAGTAAGTATTATATCTACCTGCTGCGAGTAGGTACAATTACCTCAATTTGACTACAAAGTCAATAATTCCACGAATTTTGGAAGAACCGTCAACAATTTGTAAATAAATCTATTGAATTTTGACAACAAGCAACTCCAGATGTATTCGAGAATATTAAAATGATAATGTAACTACACCTCAACTAGTTCTTCGAAAAAGTACCTACCTGTCTTTACCTTTTCGAAACCGAAATTTATTTTAGGTAATTCAGCCAACACTTGAAAGTTGATCAAATTAATTGTTATTATCGAAAGATATGTAGGTACGATAAAATACGTTATACTACACCAACTGAGAAACTTTTTCAAAACTTCATAAAATAAAATAAAGTATGTGATAGCAATTAAAGTTTTAGTTTGAGTACGATAAACGTTAGAGATAATAAAGGAAATGGGTGGTATCCATATCAACATTTACCAATATACTAAAAATTTTACTGAAACGACTAAAAACTTTTTTAACACAATAATTCGCAACTGATGTAGGTACTCCAATAAAATAAATACAACCACCTACCGGAAAATCGTTAGCAGACTTGTTTTTAAAAAGGAGACAACTTATGTATTTAAAACGTCAGAAACAGATAGTCATTTAATGAACAAAGAAATTATTAGGTATAATTATGTAAACACCAAGTTGGCTAATAATTAAACTAGTTAAGGAGACGTCTGCCTTTTCCTTACGCGTTAATTACTGTTAATTACAAAACAATGGATTGTTGTATACAATAAAAATTTACTTCCTGATACTATTGAAGACGTTTATACATATCTACAGATACTACCAAAAGTTTGTTCTAATATATAAGTACTTTCGTTCGTACTTGTTTTCAAAATACTTAATAGCTCATACTTACGGAACTTCAAGACGTGGACACAAGACTAAAAGAGCTCAGTGACAAAATTATTTTTAAAATAATCAGATAATTTTTTTTAGTTAAGTGCAGTTTTGATGACAAAATAAATGAGGTAATTGATAAAACTAAAATCAAAAATAAAATCAAATTAAAGAATGAAAAAAAATATTTTGGGTAATCTGAACCCCATTGCACACTTACATCATAAAAAAGTATTCTATCTTGTAACAAGGGACACAATAATGAATAATTCGTAAATAATGTAATTCTAATTATTTTGTATCGTTTCCTTGAATACGTAAAATTTTCTAAAAAATAAAAGTAATTTTGAAATTGCCGTTTTAATTTACCTACTTAATAATTTTATAAATTTAAAAAAACACAATATACAGGGTGACAAAAAATACCCGGAATTTTTTAAAATAGTTAAGCTGTATAAGGACGTTTGGCCGCCGAATTCGCGGATCTCAACCCGATGGACTACTTCGTCTGGGTCATCCTGGAACAAAAAAACGGCTCTGACGCGTGCTTGGAACGAAATTACGGTGGACCATTAAGCGGCCATCATTGGCAATTTTCGGAAGCAGCTTGGAAAATGTATTGAAGCCCAATGAGGCAATTTTGAGCATTTATTGTAAGTCTTTTTGTTCTAATTTATTGTTATTGGTTAAATAAAAGGTACCTATCGTTCGTTTACTTTTGTTGGTTTATTTAATTGTACGTACGGTATTGCTATACTGCTGAACCATTTTTAAAAAAATCGGAGAAGACATATAATGGAGAATGGTATAGGTACATAAATGTATAATCATCTAAATTCTAAAAGCAACATGGAACCCCTATGAGTGGATGACTTCTTATGGGTAAAAATGAAATCTAAATTATTATTTTGAAAAATTAAATAATTTTTATACACAAATGCAAAACGTGCATATCAAAAAGATCAGTGTTAAAATAATATTCGCAAATGTTTATTCTTTAAGATGTTTATTAATGTCTCGTTTCTTACTATTATTTATCGCGCTGAACAGTTAATGTTTTGTTTCAGATATGAATCACATGTTCACCTATCAAATGTTTCTTTATGAACTAGTTTATATTTAGGTCACAGTTTTGCAAGCTAGTCGTCTATCAACCTTTGTATCGTTTGTACGTTTTCTTTTCTTTCAATAAACTCTTTAATTAAAACCTCGCGTAATTACTCAAATATTCAACAGGTTATGGGCCCAGGCACCCTGAATGTTCGCGTACGGAGTATAATTTTGCGTGTTTTTTTTGTTTGAGTGAATTGATACAGTAAAAGAAAAACAATGGCAGCCGCGTCGCAAACAAAAGTCGAAATTGTGAAGTTTGACGGAAGAAATTTCCAATTGTGGAAATTTAGTGTATCCATCATTCTAAAAGCTGAAAAACTCATGGATGTAGTAAATGGAAGTGAACCGGAACCACAAGACACGACGTCTGATGCATGGAAATCATGGGATGAGAAGAATTCCAAGGCTCAGTTAATTCTTCTTACAACGATTGCACAAAATCAGTTGGAATGCTTGATTAATTGCAAGGACGCAGTTGCAATGTGGGCAAAACTACTAGCAATTCATGAACAGAAGACGGAAATTTCGAAAGAACTGCTATGGCAAAGGTTCTATGACTATAGAATGGACGAGGGCGACTCAATTGCGACACACATATCAAAAATCGAGATGATGGTCAGAGATCTGCGAGACGTAAAAGAAGCAATCAGTGATAGTGGAGTTTGTTCGAAAACTATTAATAGTTTACCGCAGAAATATAACGCGTTTCGAACTGCCTGGGACTCGGTGACTCCCAAGGAACAAACTTTCGAAAATTTGGTGGCTCGTCTTCTAAAGGAAGAACTAAGAATGAAAAACACAGAAGATGAGACAACACAATTAGCATTGCAAGTTAAGGCGTTGCAGATGAAGTTAAATGAACAATCGACCAGCAAGACAAAGAAAAAGAAGTCTATTGAAGAAATTAAGAAGAACTCAAAATGCAACAAATGCAAGAAAAAGGGGCATTGGGCTAGAGAGTGCAAAAGTCGTTTGCCTAAAGAAGAAAAGGGTGAGTTCAACAATTCAGATTCTGCTTATATTTGCGAATTATCTGAAATTCATATAGCTAATTCTTTTGATGAAAGTCAAGAATGGATTTGCGATTCAGGCGCAAATCTACATATGACAAATCAATTACTTTGGTTTTCGAAACTTGAGGATTTAACCAAACCATTGTTGATCAAAATTGCAAATGATAGTGTTATTGAGGCGAAAGCAAAGGGCTCAATCAAATTACAAGCTTTGGTTAATGGAAAATGGCATGACAGAGAAATGAATAATGTGCTTTATGTCCCAGAATTGAAACGAAATTTATTTTCGGTGGGTGTTATGACTGAAAAGAAATTTACGCATTATGCAGATAAGAATAAATGTGAATTTCGAGACCAAACCGGAAATATTTCATGTGTCGGCATAAGAAAAAATGGTTTATATTACATGCTTTTCCGAATTGAATCCCAAGTTGAATGCAATATTGCAAAAGACAATTCTTTAAAAATATGGCACGAAAGAATGGGTCATATTAATTGCAAGGCTATAATGAATGCTTACGATAATAAAGTAATGAATGATTTCAAGTTGGGCGACAAGACCGAATTTTTCTGCGAAACGTGCCAACTCGGTAAACAAACAAGAAAGTCGCATAAACAAATTATCGAAAAGAATAAGGCAGAGAAAGCAGGAGAAAAAGTACATTCCGACATCTGTGGACCTATGAACATTGAATCACCAAGCAAATCGCGCTATTTCTTATTGTTCAAGGACAATTGTACTGGTTATAGGAATGTTTATTTTCTAAAACATAAATCTGAAGTTATCTCTAAATTCAGAGAATACAAAGCAATGTTAGAAAAACAAACAGGCAACAAGTTAAAGATTTTTAAAAGCGACAATGGTACTGAATATACAAATCACGAATTTCAAAATTATCTAAAGGCAGAGGGAATTTTGCATGAGCGGTCTGCTCCATACACACCGCAGCAAAATGGTTCCTCAGAAAGGGAAATTCGAACAATTGTAGAGTCCGCTCGCTCCATGATACATGGTAAACAAGTTCCAACAGAACTTTGGACAGAAGCTGTAAATACAGCGGTTTATTTGCTGAACAGAAGTACCTTAAATCAATCAAGAAAGGTCACAGCCTATGAAGCTTTCTTCAAAAAGAAACCTCGAATAAAACATCTCAAAATATTTGGTTGTACGGCCTATATGAATGTTCCACATCATAATCGCAAGAAATGGGATGCGAAAAGCAAGAAGTTATTATTTGTGGGATACGACGCATTTTCAAACAACTATCGATTATGGGATGTAGAAAAAAGACGAATTTATATAAGTTGTGACGTAACATTTGATGAAGAAAACTCAATGAACAACCAAACAGATACTGAAAATAAATTAAGTGTTCCTTTGTTATTTCCAACTGAACATGCAGATGAAAATGGTAATAATGTGGAAAACGAAGATGTGGAAGAGGACGACAGAAGAATTATTTTGCGTGATCGAAATAATTTGAGACGGCCAGATTATTATGGACCGGCCATATACTGTTCAATCCTGATCCCAGAAAATTACAAAGAGGCAGTACAATGTGAAGATAGTCAACAATGGAATGCAGCAATGAAAGAAGAAATACAATCACTTACGCAAAATGAAACCTGGACACTAGTGCCAAAACCAAAAGATGCACCAATAGTGGACAATAAGTGGGTTTATCGTACAAAAACTGACGTCAACGGCGAAATAGTTCGGTACAAGGCGCGTTTGGTCGCGAAGGGATATACGCAGCAAAAAGGTGTGGACTTTGACGAAACGTTCGCTCCTGTAGTGCGATATGATTCTATACGAACATTGCTCGCGATCGCTGTTAAAAATGAAATGGAACTAAAACAATTTGATGTGAAAACTGCATTTTTGTACGGGGACTTACACGAGACTATTTATATGAAACAACCAATCGGTTTCGAGAATAGTGAAAAACCTGATCATGTTTGTAAATTGAAAAAGAGCATTTATGGACTTAAACAAGCGCCGCGCTGTTGGAACGATAAGTTCGTGAATTTCTTAAAGACATACTGCATGAAACAACTAAAAAGTGATCCGTGTGTATTCGTCGGAACTTTCGAAAATAACATAGTGTACTTAGCGCTTTATGTTGACGACGGACTAATCATGTCTAATTCTTGGGACGCAATAAACAGTTTAATCGAGAAGTTGCAATACGAATTCGACATTACGGTTAATGACGCGAAACAATTCGTTGGACTAGAAATTGAACATAGTCGTGACAACAAAACCATTTCCATCAGCCAACGTGGTTACATTAAAAGAATTTTGAAAAAGTTCAATATGGAAGAAGCCAAGCCCTCCAGCGTTCCAATGGAACCAGGCACTTGTCTTCAAACCCCAAACAACACGGAAGACATTCAAGCAAGAAAAGAGCCATACAGAGAAGCAGTTGGATCATTGATATTCTTGGCAACAGTAAGCAGACCCGATATTACCTACAGCGTTAGTCAGGTGAGTCGTTTTCTGAATAATTGGTCTCTAGAGCATTGGTTGGTGGTCAAGAAGATTTTTCGTTATCTGATCAAGACCATAGACTACAAAATTGTTTATCGGAAAATGAATGAAGACATGGTAACAGGGTACACGGATGCTGATTATGGGGGTTGCAAGGAAACAAGAAAATCAACCAGTGGATACGTCTTCATGCTGGCAAATGGTCCAGTAACATGGTGCAGTCAGCGGCAGAATATTGTGGCACAATCAACAACCGAGGCGGAGTACGTCGCTCTTGCATTGGGTACAAAAGAGGCTCTATGGCTAAAATCCTTCCTGGACGAATTAGGGTTTCCACAACAACGCATTAAATTAATGGTGGATAATCAATCCGCTTTGAAGCTTGCAAGGAATCCAGAATTTCACAAAAGGACAAAACATATTGATATCCGTTACCATTTTATTCGTGATGTGATAAATCGCGGTGACATTGAACTCTATTTTATAGAATCAAGAAAACAGCTGGCTGATATTTTAACAAAACCGTTGTCAGTAACTTTGTTTAATTTAATTGTTATAAATTTACTTTCGGTCAGCGATTAATAACATTTGGAATAAGAGGGAATGTTAAAATAATATTCGCAAATGTTTATTCTTTAAGATGTTTATTAATGTCTCGTTTCTTACTATTATTTATCGCGCTGAACAGTTAATGTTTTGTTTCAGATATGAATCACATGTTCACCTATCAAATGTTTCTTTATGAACTAGTTTATATTTAGGTCACAGTTTTGCAAGCTAGTCGTCTATCAACCTTTGTATCGTTTGTACGTTTTCTTTTCTTTCAATAAACTCTTTAATTAAAACCTCGCGTAATTACTCAAATATTCAACAATCAGAAACAAAAAAAATGCTCCAAAAAAAAATTAATTAGGAACAATGGTATAACACTCTCTAATAAAAATTAGGTACCTATGTTTCGACGGAATCAAAGCGCCTGAAATAGATTTCTTAAAATTCTCGATACTTTTGTGTCCGATCGCTAAATTAAGTATTGTGGCTGTAGTATCGCACATTAAATTTCCTTTATCTGCAGGGAGGAGCTTACGATAAAGGATAAAAGAGTATCAACACGAATAAAAGTAACGTGTGGGCATATGTATACCTAACTAGTTCTTATAGTTATAAGCAGTAAAACATAACCATCAAAATAACAACCAACAGCAGCCATCTGACTACTTAAGACGCGGATTTGTAACAAGGCGGAGCAATAAATTGGCCCAGGATTGACGGCGACCAATTTCCGAAACAGCGGGGTTTTCTGGATCATAATTACCAACATTTTTGAATCACGGCCTGGCCTGCCCTGGCCTTGCAGCCAATGCCTGCTCATTCGCTCTCGTCGAGACGGGAATCGTTTCGAGCCTAAATTGCTGTTTATTTTTTCCAGAATTTATTGTGCACATTTCGGAAGCAAATATAGGTACCTAAGCAATAACAATAATGATAACTACCCCATAATTTTTTCAAAAATATATGGGAATGAAAGAAAGCGTCAAGCAGAAAGTAACACAAATATATACCTATCTTCATATTAAAAAATAAGCTTTTAAAATAGAGAAAGCCATAAAACGAAAACATAAAAAAAGCAATTGAACGTTTACTGATAAAAAATATAGGTACCTATAGAAAATGACATCATACAGTAAACGAATGTCTTTGGATTCCAAAAGGTTTTCGTTTCGAATTCCTTGAAAATATTTTAATATAATACCTATGGGACGAAATCCCCAAAAATTCTGAACAAAACTTTTCCAAATTCTTAAAACAAATTTACTGTTTTCTGTAGGTATTTATAATATTCACCTTAATTTATTGTTTTATGAATAGATTATGCTTTAGGTAGGTATATTGAAAAAGTGTACCTACCTACAAAGATTTTAAAACATGCAAGACCTTTAGTAAATTTCATTTTCAGTAAAGTTGGACGATTTATATAAAACTGTTGGGAAAATCGGAAAATTAGTAATAATTCGTATTTTTGGTCTAATCGTAGGTATATTGCATCAAAAGGACAAGTTTCTGTTTGTATTTTTCAAAAGATAATCAAATAGTCATTTATTCCAAACTAATAAATAAGGTAAAAATCATTATTTTTACTCTTAAGGTAGTTTGTTGCACGGTAATCGTCTTTGGTTTTAATTTATTCTAACTAATAATACAAAGGATATGCCAGGAGCTACCGACAATAATATTTAAATAACAATACTAATTATTATAAACAACTTGAACAGTAATAAGGATCATTGATATAATAATAGTACCGCTTCTTCGGTGAGCTCAACAAGTGGAACTCAGCAGCACGTTATCCTGGTGGAACCACCTCCTGGTGCGATTGGCGACACAGTAACCAACGGACGCAGTGGCGGAGCACCAGGGCCTCAGAGCGCCAATGGCAGGGGTTCCACTGTTGGCCAATAAGCTTTGCCGATATCCCGCCCCGCAGACGCATTCCAAGCATGGCTCACTGGGGCCGATCTGTCGATCAGTCCAGCTGCGAACTCCGGGAACGGAGGGTATCCTGTGGAGTTGTCTTTCAACAACTTCTTCGAGCCACTAAACGATACCTGTTCGGGAATTAGTACATTGGTTTAGAATCGTAAAATAAGTTGTGAATTCGGAAATTTTCACTCATTTGAACTTCTATAATCGCGATATTCTTAAAAAACTGATAGTGGATCCGGTCTTCCGGAAATATAAAATGGTGCAGTGGAAGTGCTCCAATTAAAGAACTGATCATTGAAAGGGACGTTTAAGTTACCTAAGTTAAATCCATAGTAGACTAATTTCTTTCAAAGGTTCAAATCGTCCTCAGGATGGAATTCAGACAATCACCATCAGTACAACATTGCTAGGTCAAAGGATAAGTCTTATCGTTGAACGATTGTAAGATTATCATAGTGTTTAGTTTTTGTTCTCGTTATACCATTGATGAACTGGACAATATAAATGTATTTTGATGTGAAGCAAGAAGACAACGGCAGAATGATAAATGCATTTATGGACTCGAGCCATCATCATTTGGCCACCTATGGATTAAAAATGAGTCCAAGTCATCATGCCGGTGGAGGCGCAACAATTCCGTCGCCTCATCATCAGAATCCGGCGGCTGCAATGACGGCTCCTGACGTGGGTCCTGCAGGCCAGAATCATCATTTTCAACCAAACTATTCCCACATGGGTCACCTAAATCCTCATGCTGGATACGCAGCAAGAGATTTCCTCCTGCGTCGGGATCATCACGATTTTCCGACGGCCCAAACAGCTCCTGCGGAGCCGGTACTTTTTCATCATCCCCATGCGGATATGACACCCCATCAACACCACCATCTCGGTGCACACCATCAAATGTTGTATTCGCGAACGGCGGATCCTCATCACGCGTATCCACAACCAAACCATCACCATCAGTACCTTAATCATCACATGGGAATGCCTCATCATCCATCGAATGTACATGGCGCCTTCTTTAGATACATGCGACAACCCATCAAACAAGAAATGCAATGTTTGTGGGTGGATCCGGACCAGCCGCCGCCGAGAAAGACATGCGGTAAACATTTCACGAGTATGCACGAGATTGTCACGCATCTGACAGTCGAACACGTGGGTGGACCAGAGTGCACGACACACGCGTGCTTTTGGCAAAACTGTTCAAGGAATGGAAGACCGTTCAAGGCAAAGTACAAGCTAGTTAATCACATAAGGGTGCATACGGGGGAAAAGCCTTTCCCGTGTCCTTTTCCTGGCTGCGGAAAGGTCTTTGCGAGGAGCGAGAACCTCAAAATCCACAAAAGGACACATACTGGTAAGTGCTTTTGGTGGAATTGTTTTAGCATGGAAATGAATAATGACATTTATGCTCCCACTGAGTGGGTTTACTTCTCACTGTTTTGGTTACAAACTTTAAATGGATAATTTCTTAAACTTGTTTTCCGAAAAGCTTTTATTTTTTCCTACATACTGTCTAAGAATAAATGTTTTGATGAAGACGATAGAGTTCTGAAAAATTAAAATACGGTTTTTATTAGAGACATTTTCCGACGGCAGCTCCTTGTATATTAGAACACGGTCATATTATTTTTTTGCTGTAGTTATTAGACTCACAAGAACAATACTATCTATACATATCTGTTGTTTATCTAAACGGATACAACGTAGGTAGTTATTAGATAAAAATAAACCCTTTTTACTTAGTAACGTAATTATTACATAGAGAAAATGCAAATACATACTCCCATTTCAATTATCCACAGACATCCGGTTTATGTTCACTTATGTACGTACATACCTAAAGTTTATTATACGCTCTGGTTCTTACACTGAAGACAATAAGGTTGATGTATGTATAGTTTTGTAGTGAACAATTGTAGCTACAAATTAATTTTTCCACAACGTTGCCCACAACTGATTTTTCCTAATTATTATACACATAATGTTTGATATATATTTAGATTAATATTGTTATAAGGAAAAACATGGACCACAACAAGTGGTTAGTGATTTGTCTGATAAATTAGGTACTTCCAGCGACTGGAACATAAGTAATGTTGCATTTAATTAAATCAGAAGTTCTGTTACATTGTAACTATATATATTGAAGGATTTTGAAGAAAAACTTTCAAAAACATTTAAGAATGTTCTATTTGGGAGGTTTGTTTCAAGAGTCTACCAAAAGTCAGTGTAGGTACCTATCTATCATGGAAATCGAAATATAAAAATTCAAAAATGTATGAGTTCAATAATTACAGTATTACTGAGGTGTTAGAATGAATAAGTGATAAGAATTCATGAAAACATTACCTACATCTTCCTTGGATATGTTCATAACCGTAGATAATCCCATAATCTACTTTGTAAGCTATTTTGTATTGAAAAAGAGTTTCAAAACTGTCCTGACAACACGTTGAGGTGAAAGTTATGTCAGGAATAACCCATTGGAAGCTAAATGAATAATTCCAAAGTGTTTATCTATTCATTATCATTTAAGTTGTATTTAGACCTCACAGCGACAATTTTTCAATCATTTGCATTATTATGGTGTCGAGTCTTACGTACAAACGTATTCTTCAACCTTCACCTGCGCTTCCGCTTATGCCTAACACCCTCGGATAAGTCTTTGTCGTGGGCGTACAGAAAAATATGCGCAATCATAATTAAACGCACACGAAGAACGCCTTTATTTCATCGATGAGTAAGCGTTATATTGTTCATCGCATTCTCTTCTTCTCGTTCTTTTTTATCGTCCAAGTCTTCTTCTTATTATTCCTTTTGTTATTATTACAGACGACCAAGCGACGGCAACAAATACAAGTGCGTTGCTGTTGTTCTTCTTTATTAAAACGAAATAAATAGAAAAAGGTCGATCTCTAATTCAATCAACTGTGTGACCTCAAATGACCGTCGGTTATTATTTGTTTGTGCTCGAAGACCTGTGTGTATCTGTAGGATTCCAATTTAATTTTGCTTAGGATTGTAATGAATTCAGTTTTTACAACTTTCATTTACGTACAGGCTGGCTCAGCTAACAAAATCAGTAAATGTTAGACAAAAGCGGTTAAAGTTTAGGGAAATATGCTTTTAGTTCAGACGAAATTGTATCCGAATTTATTAAACTTTATATATAAAGAATTACAATGGTGATCGCAATCTTTGACAAGAGTTGGAGATTCTGCGAAGGCTGAGCCGATTTCCATTTTAAAAATTTGACTGTATTAGCATCGGAAAATTCAGATTGACATAGATAAAAATAACAAAAAGATAGGCAGAGAAATATTTGCAAACTTGTAAATTATAAGTTATTAAGTTATAATACTCCCCTTTTTGCACCAGACTACGTTAATAATATAGAAAAAAAAAATTAACAAAAAGGTACCAAACCACTAGTGGTCCAAAATTTCAAGTAAAAATAATTTCAAATCAAAACAATGAGACGACAATTAAACTGGTCTTAAATTAAATCCTTAGAATGCTCTGAATGCAATTCAAATGCAAATTGGCTGATAAATTAAAGTTATTATTGACCCATATTATATGTAAATATAATATATTACCTATAACAAGACGGCAGATAGGAAAACAAAAAATAAAATTTGGATTTTTTTAAATTACTTACTTCTTTTGTTTTTCTTAATTCTTTTTTCGTTTTAATTTTTGTCATGAATCACTAATTGTCTCAGTTTTTTTCTAGCCCATAAAAGCAGATTAGGCACGAGCTTTCTGAATTAATTAGGTGGCCCAAAATGTTTACATAATCTTTTAAATAATTCAATATAAAATCTGCAATATTTTAAAGCCAACCAAAATAATCAACGATGATGTATGCATTCAGATATTTTTTGGCTTTCTAAAAAGGTCCTAGATTCTGTAAACCCCGAAATATATATCAAAAATATTAAATATTGAAGTGTTGATAAAGTAAATGCACATGTGCAGCCCTAATTTATTTTAATATATACATAATATACTATTTTATCTCTTCATGGTACTACATCCTCATCCATTGATGGTTAACTGTAGCATATTAGCGTTCGCCCATTAAATATGAGATCGATTCATTGCGAACTAATCCTTTTGAATCCGTGTAATCGATTGGTCCGGTTTATACATCGGCGCACCGTTCTCCTGCATCAGACCCATCATCATCCCATCCATCCATCCACTCGTGGTGGTTGTATTTGAAGCCCTCCTTTGTCGTTCGGTCTAAGGGGCTCAAACAATTAGCTGATTTTCAACGGCAACTTTGTGTGCCCGTTTTGTCGAACGCGTTTTCGAGTGCTCTTCAGGCCAATAGGCGACTACTTCAGTTAGTCACCACATTCGAAAAGTAAAGCCCTACACTACAGTTGTTGGCTCACAATACATTTAATAATAAAAAGAAGAACAAACGAACTGTCTTGTCTTATGTTCTTTATAATAACAACATAGCACATAATATATTTTTATGCGAAGACTACCATTGTGATTTCCCTGCTGTGCCACAAAAGCGAAAAATCTGCTGTTTTCTTTGAGATTCAATTCAAAGAAAAATACGTTGTACATAGTTACTTTATTATTGATTTTTTGTAATAAAAAAGTATCTACCTAAGGTGCCCGATGTGATACGAAAGTGGGACATACTGTAGGTACATGTAATTCGTCTTATAGAGGGTCAAACCCAGTGAATTATACCAACGTCAAAATAGTCGTTAGGGTTATTGTGTCGGTGCTAAGAATGACGGCGATAAGTGTCCTCGATATGTTATGTAGGGTTGGTGTAGGGGCGCCGATTATGCGAATGTTAATGTTTGCTTGATGATGATCGAATAAAAAAAGATACAGCGGGAGTTCGGCCATTTTTGTTACTCTCACAATAATAAGGGGGCGACCAGCGAACGGGAAAGCATTTAACGTACGTTACACGTACCTATATCCATTTGGATTGTGAAGACTTCACCACCATAGAATAGACACCCAAATTATATGAATTCTAAAAATCATTAAGGAAATCGTTCTAGAGCAGTTTTCATAGGACCACATCAAAGTAAAAGAACCCTAAAGAAAGAAAAAATACGATATGATGGATGACACGTATGAGAAAATTCTGGACAAACCTCTTTCACGTCGATTGAGGCAGATAATCTACCCAATCAAAGAGAAATTTAAGGACTACTATTATTAGTCAGGAAAATCTTTGAAAATTGAAAAAAATATTAATACAGAACCAGTGTCCAGTATTTTATGGATGTAATTTTCAAAATCAATTATTTTCAGACAGGGATTGTTTGTTTCATAAAAGGAAATATGACGAAATTTCATTTGATTGTACAAACTATATTACCTTAAAAGAAATAAGTTTAGACATGACTTCCTGAAGGAAATTCTTCCATAGCAATGACCCCAGATGTATAGGTACATATTATATCTCACTTTGGACCATAGGAATTCCAGATTTATTCACGATTTTAGAACAAATTTCCTGCATTTTCAAACAACGTATTTTATTGCATACTCAAAAGATCCTTTACAAAAAAGAAACTAAAACATTTGAGACATCATACCAGAAAGTTTGGAAGGACAATTAAGCTCACACCCTCAGTTTTTGTTCGATGACCGATGATCAGTAAATTAACGAATGTGTTAAATTGCCATAAACGAAAGAAATTAATTATCCTTAACAATCTCGTTTAGAAAACGTCTTAGAGCCCAGACTACCAAAAAGAGAAAAAAAGGAAAGCAAAGTGAGATGGCGCGGGATGATGTACGACAGACAGTCACTCGAAACAACGTCGATTAATATTGTTTTAATAGCAGTATCTTGACGCAGCACTATTTTCTGTTTTAAACTTCGTGTGTATAGGGAGGTATTTCTGCTTGACCGTCATCTTTTTAAACGCAGGTAATATTTCTGTCAAAACCAATACTGTTTTTCATTTCCCTTTTTTCCCATTCGAACCAGCGTACAATGAAATATGAAATACACGGGATATTTTTAATTACGAACTGAACCCACCTGACACGTGCATATGCATATAGATTGCAAAATGCAAAAAAAAGATTAATAAATACCTACCCCTAAAAAATCGTACACACTTCTGAATTTGATAAACCTTCTTAGGAAATAGCTCTACATTTACTCAATGTGAAATATGCATCAAAGAATAAATAATACTAAAATGCTTTGTCGATACTTTTTTGGATTCTTTTCGAGGAAAACTTTGCACTTTTTTCACCACTGGATGGAATTTCACAATTTTTGTTAAATTTAGTTTTACTTTGTTTATATGCTTCCAGGGTTCCTTTCGTATCACATTGGAAATTAATGTCCATTTGTTTTCTTGGTCTATGCTATAAGACTCCCCTTAATGCTCTTTCAGTATTCTGAGGGAAATTTTCTAGTCAATATAAAAATGCCTAGACGATTTTTGAAGATCTGTTTCTTCTTATTGGAGACATAAACATCAATGTTAATTTTATAACTCAAAATGATTTAAGGGCTGAAATTGTCGGTGCTCATCAATGAACGCATGGTGGTATATTTCACCTGACTAAGTCTAATGTGTTCTTGGATACCTATATTCATTCGAAAAAAAAAAAAGTTTTTTGTGGTTTTGTAACTTTGTACTTTGGATTCTCATAATCTCAATGTGGTTCCATTCACTCAACAGAAGAGAAGTTGTATTGAGGACGTCTCATACGTAACCCATCTACATATTACCCTATAATTGATTACCTGCTCCTCCACCGAAAAGAAAAAAACTTATTTTTTCTTCGGATATTCGCTGTTGTAACCGACCACGCCTGATGATCAGCTCTGTCCCGCCTTATCCTCGGTGCTGCTGCTACCACTATCCATTAAAACATTGGGCCGGTTGGAAAGTGCACCAGGCAGCTGCCCAGCAGCTAGCAGTAACGGTGTGGAGCGGCGGCAGTGGTAGAATTAGCAGGCCGTCCCCGTCTTCGTCCAACCATCGGCTGCAGAGTCAGTCCAACGCTTCATAAACGCAATTTATTAAAATATCGTTCCTCAACCGTAACACGCCCAACATCAAACCGCCGTAATTAATTTACGTCTTGGCTCTGGCATTCCATGGCACGTCGAGACGGAAATAGATTGATCGGTCTATAAATATATTACTCCGACCACCGACCGGAAAATGCGCGCATGTGCTTAGCTCGGTCGCAGGATAATCCACACGAAGGAAAATCAACCACAGCCACCATTAGGTACATAAAATGATTCACGTATTTTGAGCAGGAAGTCTCATAAAGCTCTCAATCCCTTAAAGCGAATCCTTATTGTATGATATACAGTAGAAGTGAATATTGTAACATTTTAATCGAGTTTGTTTGACAGTTTTAAAAGGCTGAATAATGATGGCGACTTATAGATGAGTGACCTGACCGACCTTAGTTGGCTTCTTGAATGTAGGTTTGTCCACGCTTAATTTTCAACGATTTTTCTTAAACTACTAAATCTAGCTGACATTTACTCCAATTAATACCCTAGCAATCTACTTCCAAAACACTGAAATTTTCTCCAACGTTTTAATAACTACAAACATATTTTGGTTATTACAAGGGCTAATTAAGAAATTCGGATACTAAATGTACCTTGATGGATAGATGATGTTAAAAAGGCGAAATATTAGAAACAGTATTTATCAGGACAACAGGGGTACTTACTCAGGAAATCAATTAAGGGTATAGTGGGACTCCTGCGGAGACATGATGGGTTACTTAGGGACATATAAGAAGTAGACATAGAAGTAAGGAGGGGTCGAAGAAATCTAGATTATCTTCCAGTTTAGTAATTACAGAAATGCTAAATTTCACTCAGGATAGAAAAAAATAATAATAAATAGATGATCGCGAAGACCTAAATAAATAAAGATGGTTATAAGACAGCAAATTGGCAATGAAACGTAAATCAAAGAATTCTTCGTTATTTTCCTTGATTAGAATTAAAGAAAAGTTAACTAAAGCCTTTTCTTGTATATAGACAAATTTGATTTTATCTATAATTAAAACGGTTATTGATGCTCAATTTTTGTACTAAAAAACTGATTTTACAAGGTACTGTAGGATCCTTTATTTGTCCACAATATCCTGTTTCCTTCGTTTATCTTTTATGATAGATTCACTGCTGTTATCGAAAATTATTTCCATCAAAATTTTATTATTATTCAATATTAGGTACACGAGACTACATAATTGGTTTAAAAATTAAATTATTATTTCTTCCACTGGAAGGCACAACACGAAATAATTATTATTGAGCTGATTAATAAAAAAAAGGGGGGGGGTTTCGCCTAATTGACTTTCCTAATTTGCACCGAAATAATAACTGTTTTTAAATGTCATTCTAAATCGTTTAAGTAATTCGATTCTGATGTAATTTACTCCGAACCACTTATTGATGTAGGTACATACGTAAACGAATATGTTCAGCATTTACTTAAATTATTCATGAACTTACGGCAGTTTTTTATGATGATGGAAAACAAAAAAAAAGGATGGGGTAGTAAGCAACTTCCTGGTAATAAAAGCTATAAGAGCTATAATACCCGGTAATTAGCGTATGAGATTATAGGATAATTAAACGGAGTTTATTATGATAGATGTAAATCTGCTTGTGCATCTGCATTTTAATTCCGAACAACACCGTGATTACACTTCTTATCATTGCCTCTTAAGTAAGTATCTTATGTACATAAACGAATAAAAAGATACGAGATACTTTGAAAAGTCTTCCTAAAATGATACTTAAATTCTAAGCCTAAAACCGCCCTTCCTGTTAAGACTAATTTATAAGATTCATCAGCCAATTTAATGTCCATAATTCAATCAGCATATAATTTTTTAATTCGAATTTAAAGTAAAGGGGCTTTAAGCATCCTAATAAGTAGAGCTTGAAGCCCTTTTTGAAGCGTTTAAACCTCAATTGAAAAAACTTGTGCACCAAAAGACTTCTAAGCCCTTAAAGGACTGCTAACATATTTTCATAATAAAGTACTAAAACTTTGCCATGTTTCCTGATGTAATTTTATTTAATTCCTTTATGTTTTTCCCTTTCCTAAATAATAGGCTTTACATACGTAGAAAATTTGTCAAGTAGCTGCTGTGATTTCTAATATAAAACAATCCGTAGTTTTTCAATTTTACATAAAATCTATGTATGGTTACATTACAATTATTATTAGGGAAAGCGTTTGATGTCGTGCCATCCGCCATTTTGTCTGTTGTCGCGGACACATGTGACACAATCGATCGGGGATGTCTGGGGTTGACGTGTTAAAGGGAATATCAAGCGCTACAATTCATTGCCCTCCCGTTTCGCCAACTGTTCTAGCAACTGACCGATAAAGATTCGTTGCGTTTGTTCATCCTTCTTTAATTCGTCCTTATTCGTTTCCTCGACAACGTTACATCAAATTATTTTTTTTCTTTTCTTCTTCTTCAAGTTCTTTTATATGAAAAACATAATAAACAGGAAAATCTTGTCTATTAACAATTGTACAGTTCTGTGTCAAAGTGGATTCCTAAATAATATAACGTAAAAAGAGAATTGAAACAACCAATTTTTCAAAGCAGAAGTTTCGTGGGGTGCAAAGTGGACGAATTTTAGGAAAGAAAGTCTTACAAGCCGATAAGAACAACCTTTTAAAAGAACCAAATCCTTCAGATTGTAGAAACGTATGTATTTTATTTAATATCTATAAAAAAAGCTAGTTCATTTATTATCATTTTGGTCGAATCAAGGGAAGTGCTACAACCCCTTACCCGAAGGGTGACAAATCAATTGCCACGCCTGTTTTCCTAAACAAGTTAATTATATGGCAAAATGTCCCTTGCACCGTCGTCCATTATGCTTATGTAAATATACTATACCGTACGTCACAATAATTTCGAAAAAGGCAAATATAAACGTAGGTATATTATTAAAAGGTAAACTATTACAAAGTAAGTCTGATTGCTTTTTTTACAGTAAGTTCTCTCTGTCCGTCTTTACCCTATAAATTTAATAGAGCTAAAGTAAGTAGTTGTGTGACTTAGCAAACGAATTTTTTTAAACAAAAAGAAAGTACTACTGTTATTTACCTTATGTAGAAAAAATGGGACACAAATTAGTTCATTAAAATTAGAAAAAATTAGATATACTAACGTCTTTAGGGCCATACTGTATCCGTATTGCGACCGCCATGGCCAGAAAGAGTGTAGCAGATGTTAACCTCCCCAACCAACCCCCGACCGTCGACGGCAGCATCTCGATTAAACCGACAACGAAACTGTTTCACCCCTTTTGCTTCTGCTACCCGTCCATCCCCCCATTCGGACGCTAAATAAAGCGATTATGTTGAAACACAAAAAATAATCCGCCATTATGCCGGTGCCGGTGGTAGAGAGCGTTCGTGCAGGGGCACAATGGGCTTGTCGCTAATCTGTTACAATTTTCAGAGGACGCGATGTTTTGTATACATACTTGCTACTACTAGACGTTTCTATTACATTCTCTTTACTTATAGACACATATACGATAGCTATTATTAGAACTTATAGGACTAGGAGTGCATATAAGAAGGCTGCCCTTGTTGGTTTGTTGTCCGTCCTGAATTGAATGGACCGATTGAGGGTATCATCTTAGGGACGTCGAAAGCGAAGCGGAAACGAGCGGTTCACGTCTGGGCAACCTCTACAAACTTTGTTTCGTGATCAAATGGCCCTTTGTGCAACGTGAATGGCGAAACAGGCTAGACCACAAAGTTCTCAATATATCATGTTACAGGGGCATTTTTTACATACTATACTACCTACTACAAACTATCGCATACCCATACGCGCGATTGTCTTTGGAAACCGGGACACTGTGTTGCATCGTTACACATACTCCTTCGTAATGTTATTAAAGGGTTTAACAAGATTTGACTTACCCAATTAGATAGCTACTGCTTTGATAAAATAATCTTTTCATTCACAGAAACATTGTGAATTGTTTGTCGATAGATTTGTAGAGTACAGGCCAAAAAACTGGAAAAGATAGTTCGCACCCCAACGCCAAAACACGATAGTTCTAGGTAAAGGCATTTCAGAATCTCATGAGCCCCATGAGATAGGCAGGACATAACTCCGTCTATTTTTAACTAAATACCCGAGTACAAGCTCCGCCCTTGGCTGTTCTCGCTAATAAGATATTTTGGAATGGAACGGTTACAACCAAAGACTGTCCTGAAAGCTTATTCTACAAACATTAAAAAAGCTAATGGCGTGACTTAAGTACTCTGTCTTATTGTGTGATAACGTTTTCCAGTTTTTTTTATTAAAGGTTTAATAATCCTTTCCAATAAAACAAATTAACCGTTAATTGCATAATTTGCTGGAATAAAAACCGCAGTATTTATTGCTATGGTAATGAAGGAAATAAATCAATGTAGTACATGAATTATAAATTATTTCGCCATAATTATAAATCTGAACGTTGTACCTGTTCGAAGAATGCATGCAGCATACCTCCATAGGTACATACAACCCTGTCCGGTGGTATCTATCAGCTCGCAAGATTCAACAGCCTGTCAGGCGTACGTACAAGACGCGCAAATGATATTCACTCATGGAGCGTTTCGTTTGCATATTCATTACGTCAAATTCCAAATTGGTCGTGGTCGAGTAATAAAAAGCACGAAAGTACATTACCCGCCTATTTGTACGAGAACCTCGTCGATTATTCACGGTAATTACAGTCGGCATTCTCTCGGTCGAGCTTTGTGCAAATGTTCATCCAACGAGATCTAATTATCTTCTTCTGTTCTACATAGGAATAAAATTGCACTCATACATGTGCGTATATGTACCTATGTATTCGTAAATACGTTCAGATATTTAAACAACTCTCGTTTGCTTCGAACAAACTATCTATAGGAAGTCAGGGATCGTTATTAAACGATCAGGTTCATTGGAGGCTTGCTTTTGACGGTGTGCGGTTTCTCTTGGACATACCTATCCTGTCTACCGCCAAACATTACATCTCGTTTATAATGACTTGTGTGCATGTCCAGTTATTAGTGCTCGGATTGCTCACTTTATTATTATAAGTTGTGTTTGTAAACAAATTACTGAATTTGGACGAATTTGAATTGATAGTACGATCGATAGTTGGAAAGTTACTTATAAATCGTTCTTGTATTCCCTCCTGTGTTTTTTGCCACAATCTGAATTCATAGCTGCTTGTGTATATTCATGTTTCTCGGGATCACTATTATTTTTTTTGGAAAATAATTGAGAGATATCTGATTACGTGCTTGATAATTATACTTGTCAGAACAGGCTTTAATTCTTAAGTAGTACCTAATATTTATTTGACGGGTCTGTGAACCTGGCACCCGGAATGGAGGAAAAAATTTTTAAAAATCACTTTCGAAGATCAAATCTCGTCTAATTGATTGTAGTAAAATTTATTTTGTTTGTAGTTCAATGGTAAAAAAGTTATTCGCGGTTTAAAAAATCTCCTACCCCCGAATGATGCCACCCATTCAAGGAACGTTCCGTAGTATCAAGTAAACATAGACAATGAATGTAGTGAAATTTGTTTCGTTTGTAGTTCAACAAAAAGGGTAACTTTTAGTTTATCCGCTAAATTACAAGTGAAATTAAGAAACAAAGCTAATGTTTTTGTAATTATCTACAAATTTTTAATGAAGCTGAACATATCTAATTTTCATTAAAAATTAAAAAGACTACCTATGATAATCCAAACGGTTTTCAGTATATCGAAAAATCCAAGTGATTTGTGAAGACTTTTGATTTGACAAAATTTTTCATTAAACCGGAAACACCCATTATCCTGAACTACAAACAAAAATCATGAAACTAAATTTTACTACAATCAATTAGACGAGTTTTGACCTTCACAAGTGATTTTTAAAACTTAAAAAAAAAACTTTTTTCTTACTGTGAAGCTATAGGGTGAAATGAAAAACTTGAAAAATCTTGTTTTTTTGAGCAACTACAAACGAAAAAATTTTCACTACAATCATTTAAACGTAATTATTGATAGATACGTCAAACGAATTTTTTGATATTTTGATTTATGGAACTTGAAAATTTTTGAATTTCTAAAAACTACCCTTTTTGTTGAACTACAAACGAAACAAATTTCACTACATTCATTTTCTATATTTACTTGATACTACTGAACGTTCCCTGAATGGGTGGCATCATTCAGGGGTAGGGGGATTTTTTAAACTGCGAATAACTTTTTTACCATTAAACTACAAACAAAATAAATTTTACTACAATCAATTAGACGAGATTTGACCTTCGAAAGTGATTTTTTTAAAAATTTTTTCCTCCATTCCGGGTGCCAGGTTCACAGACAATTATTTGACCATGATAATTAAAATAACAAGAACATTGGGTAGGTACAACTGGACGCAATAACAAACTCTCAGTTTTATTACAAGTCGAAAACGTTTCATTTCGCAGTCAATACCGAAGTGTCCCGGTGGCAGCCCCCTGCGGCAGGGATCACGCCAACATATGGCCCCTTTTCCCAAATTTCTCAGAAACACCACTACAGGACAGCCCGTGTCTACGTTCGATGATCTCACTCGTCACCTCGACTTGAAAAAGGGTTTCTAAATCTTATTATGTACTCTAAAAATGCAAACAATATCGACAACTGGGACCTAACAGCTTTTTATAAAGGAACATGCATTAAACCTAAGGGTGACCATAAATTGTGCCTCTAGGTCACCATAAATAAGAAAATTAATTGCCTTCGGGCACCATCTCCGACATAGGTATTTATAATACATTTAGACTGTTTACTATATTTCATCTTATTTAAATTCCTTGTTTCGTACATTTACAAAATTCTAAAAGAAGCACCTTCAGGCACGAACTAAACGATTTAATAAACCGAAATCATCTTGTTTTTGTAACGGATTCGTGAGTTTGTTACAAGAAAAGAGAACCGAAGTGTGTTCTTCCCCTATCCCCTTTACTCCGTTCACATAAACCACTTCCAAGGTGTGTAAAACCAACAAACAAAATTCCTACTGCCTGTTTTGCTGGGTCGGCAGCCATCTCTCGCCCTGGCGTGCAGTAAGCCGGGATAATCCAGTGAACAGTACTTCTTCATTCTGCTCAGGTAAATATTTGCTCTCGTGTTATAGTATAGTAGTGATGTGGTGGTGCGCTTGCAACTTCCAAAGTGACGTCTCGATTCCATGTACTTATGGGGGCATTGTTATGTATGCCGAGCACAGTCTTTTTCGAGAATAGAAAAATATTACCTGTCAAATGCACTGGCGAGGACAGAAATTCTTATAGACTTGGCGCATACATTCTAGATCTACTTACACACAGGAACACATACACCAAAAGATTACAAAATTTTCATCCCTTTCACGAACTGATCTGAGTCACTTTAAAAGCGAATATCGATATGATGCACGTTGACAAATTAACATATTATTAACCCATTCAAATTTTATAATGTCGATGACTTTTTGATGTTCGTACCAAATTTTAGTTAGACATAATAAAAGAGCGATGAACGTATCTTGCCATGTTTGGCTCCCCTTTAGGTACCTCGTTGACGAGCCTGAAGCTGTTTCACATCAAAAATTCAAAATATTTTAAATCTCCTCAGGATGTGTGAGACGATTTGTACAAGTAACTCGGTGGTGCAATTGAGGATCACCCCCTGCGTGGCCAACTTCGGGTGTTTCATTGGAACACAGTGGCCCACTACAACACGGTGTAATCTGAATAATAGGTTCATTATGCAAAGTTTACGTGGCGGAAGTAAATTTCATTCAAACAGAGCATTTTTCGCCCTGTGTCGCTACTTGTCTGTACGCCGTCGGAGAGGGTGTTTTGAAAATCCACTGCTGCTCGGGCGATCAAATAAAAAGGAAAAAAGTAGTCACTAGACGACCGTGGGTAAATATGCGGTTTTGAGTTCATTCTGACTCCCCTATTTCTTCACTGTAGTGGCAGTAGAGACTCGGGAGAATATTTACACGCTTTGTTGGCCCTTTCGAAAACCGTATAAATGCCAAATAATTTGGGGTTCATTTTGAACGATGCCGCAAATTTTCTTTATTCCTTATAGTATTTACAATGGTATTGTTACATGTTTACCAATGAACTAAATTACGTTACGAACGTTGTTCTCCTCTGGTTCAAGTCTAAACGTATTGTTCATATTTTTTATCAATGTTCCTTCCTTTAAGGAAAAATCTAGATCCAATAATTTAATTTTGGGTTTCAGGAATTCTTATCATAAAATAGTAACAGTTCAAATTATTCAGTCAAGAACCTTCCATGCTCCACTTCCTCTAGATATTTTTTTAATTATGAATATTTCACTGTAGAAGTGCATATGAATTTTTTTCTTTTAATGTCTTGACATTTGGTTTTGTTCATTCTGAACTATCTTCTACTTGTTCCCCATTTTCTATTAAGGGCTGAATTCAATTATTAGATCTGTGCAGTTCCGACTATTAACTTTCATTCTTCTTTACTGTTTTTACCAGTTCAATTCTCACTAGGCGCTTACCCAAAAAATCCGAAAGATATCGTGGTCCCATAGTTCAGGGCGCCCCTTCTCATTTAAATTTGGTGAAATTATGACCTCTTCGTTGTGGAACGCCTACACCCGACATTCCTTGCGTTATCGTCGCGATCCATCTCCAGACCGTATCGTATCGTATCGTCTTGCGCATTTTCATATTATGTATTATAGTACACATACATATACATACAGAGGAACATACACAGAGACAGACACTGTAACCCGTACGTGCCCGTGCGACATAAGAGACGGGACGGGACGGTAGTAATGTCGAGCAGGCAAATAAAACATCCGAGGCGCGTAATCTTCGTGAAATATAAAACCGACTGCTACCAGAAAACGCTCCCAAAACCACAAACAACCCGTGAAGTATCCTCTTCACAAGACAAGACAAAATTAAATATCTCCAAATGTGACAACGAAATTTGAGTCCAGTTCAAGAGTTCACGAGATCATTTCTACTAAATAATATTCTAATAAAATAATGAGGAGAATAATTACAAAAAAATTTTAGCAACTAATCAAATTATGTAAGCAGAAAAAATGTCAACAACAATCTTGAATCCTGTGGCGATTCACACAGGGGTGTACAATTGCAAACGCAGTAGAAACGTTTATCCAAGTTTCATGGGTCGGGGGTTGTTTACAATATTAACATAGCCACAAAATTAATTGTGTGACGATACAGAACACTATGCTGTTGCAGATCGTGAGCAAACTAAAACGTCTGCCCAGTCGCTGGGTGTCTTGTAGCATACAAAACGTTCAAATGCAAATTTCCTCCACCAAATAAAGATTGAATGGATCTTCACGCAATGAAGTATGCATTTTGATTTATTCAAGGAGGTGCAATTGTGCACTAGTTTGATTTCATTATTACGGAACAGCTCTGTTTAAATTCTTCCTTTTTATAAATAATTTTCACTAAACGCTTCAATATTTTTGGTTGTGCAAAAATTTTAAAATTATATTAATAACCCTGTAAGTTTGCCATAATATCCTAACGCAATCACATATGTCTAAATAGAAATATGTTTATTTTTTAATACCTCAAAATAAAATGTATCCAGGACGTGTGGGCGCAATATGAGAACGTTTCAGAATGCCATTTGCCCGTAACGTCACCCGAAGGATGTTTAGCGATTATTGTTTCCGTTCGAGTTTTAATCTGTACACACATTATTTAGAAAATGTGTCTCTCAATTTTAAATGTGTAGGTACCTATATACTGTATACTGACTGGTTGCGCAGATGAAGCGGCATTACTGTATATTTTTCTAGTGTCAGCTGTCTGTCACTGATTCAGACAGGGAAGTAACCCAACACCAAGATAATATTAGTCTAAACTTAACTAACTGCATGTACCGAGCAGTAAATGACGTTTCTCTTGTAGTTTTCAATTTCACAAAACCAGTTAAGGTATTTTTTCATTAAAAAAATGCCCATCAGCATAAAATTGTATCCGTTAATATTTTATGGATAGTTAAGGCTCCGAAAACACTCTCTTGATTGCCATTAATAAAAATGGCTACTGGAATATACAAGGGGATGAAAAGTTCAATTTAATCTTCATATATCTTATGGATTTTTTCCCAGAGGAGTAAGCAAATTTTACGAGAATTTAGAAACAGCATATGAAATAATGGAAATTTCTAGAAAATATTGACAAAATCTTGATCAACCAAAATTTTAAAAAAACTGGAAAAGTTTTTGAAAATGTCCATAGCTTTCTAGGATCTTCCGTTGTGTCCCCAGAGTTTTCACCCATTTGTATATACTTTTCTCATAAGTTGTGAGTCTATTCAAAAACATTCTGAATTTTTTTGAGGTTTTGGGCTTCTCTTAAAGTCAGGTGTTAAGAACAGGATTTTCACTATAGATACAGACGTATAATAACATTGCTATTTTTAATGCAAGATCAAGAGTTATCCACCATAAAAACAAGAAATAAAGGACCGTGGATGGTTGTTGGGAAAACGAACTAAATTTGTACACACATTTATACAAACAAAAGGGGTGATATAGGGAAATGATTGTTCAGCTTTCAAACACCAGACTCAGTCTTAATTTTGTCCAAATACCCTATTTTCGTATGGCAGTCTAACCACAAATTCACAAGGTTTCGGACTTAAAATGGGGTTTCGTTAATAACGAATTGTTATTCCTGTGAATAGTGGTATGTATCAAAAATTTTAGGTTGTTGACTTAACTGTCAATTGTATTGTTATTGTTTGGCAAAACAATAAATCGATTCTATTTTCAATTGATATACATGTAACGGTAAATCAATCCGATTTTTATGACAATCATGGTATTTAATTGAATCCCGCCTATTATTAATAAATAATTCGCGATCGTTGTTCAAAGTCATGGGATGAGTTTGAAATGATAGGTACACCACCATCGGTCGTGCTTGCTCTTCGTCGGCAAGAAAGCGAGTCAAATCAATGACGTAGTGTACATCCGTGACTATGTGATGGCGCAGGCTCTCGCATGCTTCTATCTCTAGACCGTGGCATATTGGCAGAAACTAATTAAAGTTGCTATTCAAGCTTTAACGTATTTTTTTTTGTACAAGAGTGGAAACGGAACGGGTTCGTTTTCATGAAACGCGTTTGCTTTGGATATCGTCATACGTCAGGGTCTCTAATCTTGGATTTATTTTCAATATGTGAGCTTTTTTAATTCTACATCAATTTTTACGTATCAAAATAATTAATAAATAAACATTTTTTGACGAGTTTTGTTACTCACTTTATTTAAATTAATCAGTAGAGTAAATGTCTCCTACCTTGCCCATTCCTTTGAGAAATTATTAATCCCACAAACCAACACATTATTTAGGAAACTATAAACTTGCGTTAATAATTAATTAAAATAGTTCTATTACAACGCACTTTACACAATAACAACGCCCGATATACTGGCAATTTTGACGTAAACATGTCTACAGCTTGTTTGAAGGTGCCCTTTTATTCGATTGACATCGATCTGACTGGTTCGTGAACTTACGGAAAGCCGAAACAAATAAATCTACAGATGTATCAGAATAAACACCGGGAAGAATAATTTTCTAACCTATCTAATATATAAAATTCTCGTGTCACAATGTTAGTTACCATACACCTCCAAAACGGTTTTTGACCGGTTTTTATGAAATTTTGTAGGCATATATTCAGTAGGTCTGAGAATCGACTAGTATCTATTTTTCATACCCCTAAGTGATAAAGTTTGTCCACCCCTACCTTTTTTATTTTTGTTTTTGGACAAATTTTGTTTTTATTTTTTTTATAATGTGGCATTAAAAAATACATACAACCCTAAATTTTTACCCTTCTACCACCAACCCCGGAACTTTAATAGCCATATTAGTACTGTAATCATATTCAACTCTCATTGTCGATAACTGATTATTATCAATCGATTAGTTATCCCTGCCAGGTGTCTACTGATGTCACTACTCACCCAGCAAACAGCACGAAGTGGGGATGAGAATGATGCAGATTTTTTTAGAATGTACAGGGAGTTCAAATATGTTCTAAGAAGTAAAAGAATGTTTTATTATATTATTTCAGAATGATTTGGCAATGTTCAAGAATGTTCCAGAATTTTCTTGAAGATCATTCAAGAATGTTCCAGAGTGTTAAAAAAAGTTAGAGAATGTTTTGAATCATTATGGGATGTTCTGGATAGTTCTAAATTCGCGAATATTCTAGAATGTTTCATCAAACGTGTGATATATTCTTACCCGAGCAACGCCGGGTATTGCTGCTAGTTTATTTATAAAAGAAGTCAAAAATGCCCAGAGCAGAAAATTTGTTATTTAAATCGAAAAATTAATAACATTGCTCCCATGAATGTTGAAATATAAAATGCAGTACTTCTTGGAAAACCGTAATAAATTTAAAATCTTGTACTGTTAGCAGCTTATGTATTAAAATTTTGGATCTTAATTGACCAAAATTTAGTAAACAGGTAGGTCCCAAATAAAAACCAAAAGGCGAAATGAAGATGTTACTTTAATAAATAAATCCCTTTTTCTTATCATTCTATCATGACTTTGATTCTAAACTATATTTATCTGAAATAAAGGGTAGAAATGGACACAGAATATAAAATCATTGATATCGTACATTAAAATTAATATATCTTAATAGATCTTATTATAACCAAAATGGTAGGTATATTGCAATTCCTAAAATTGGATAAAACAGAATATTTTGAAACATGTATTTTTATGAAAATAAACCAAGTATGTACGTAAGTAGAAGTGCATGTGGCTTTCTCAAATTTGTAAATAAAATATATAAAACATACAAACAAATGAGTGAACGAAAACACTATACTGCCATTACCCAAAAAATAAAATAAACGACACGCGCGCGTATGGTATTGTTTACCATTGTGTATTAGAAACAGTCGCGATGTTAGTAAACGTTTTCACACCTTTTTTGTGACCTCACGGTGTTTACACCCCGTGCCATCAACAGTAGAAGTGTTACACATCTGTCTTCAATTGCATGACACAGAACCGCACCAGTGCTCTTGTTAACTGTTAAAATAAAATTCTAAAATTCCACACTATCTTACAGATCACAGGGTTCTTAAGAAAAGGTAATGCGGTTACCGTAAAGAATTAAATAGGCAAAAATTATTACTATTATGAATTATAAATTAGGTAGTGAGTCGGATGTTCTGTTGCCTTGGCCTTTTTGGAAATATTTTTTTCCAAAAATTTACTTGTTAAAATTGCATTCCAACAGCGTACCATAACATTTAAACAAACACAAGAATGACATACACACAGAGACTTTGAAGAAAGCTTTATGGTACTAGCGTATAAAGTAGTGAGTGAAGATACTTGTGATATTGCATGGGTTTCAGGTCCGACCCCAGAACGCGGGAGCCCATTTATCAGTCCGTTGTTCCCGTGACAAGTTTTATATTTTATTTTAGCTCCGGACTATTGTCATCGGACGATCCGTGCTGCCACCTTTGTATAACAGTCAACTTATATTGGCCCTATAAATATAAATAAATAGCTCGGGCCCCGAACTCGAATAAGGAGAAGTGTACTTGTGTGTGTGTCGTTTGTCCTTTTATTGGCCGGACTCGGTTTACTTTCCGACCCGGTTTAAGAGTTGGCATTATCCCTGGCGTAAATAAGACGAATTGAGTGAAAATCTCAAAATCGTCCTCAAGGGCAAAAGAGGGTAGAATATACACAAGAAACGGAACAAAATTGCTGACCTATTGTAAATCATTTCGAATAGGCCCTCGTATAATAATAAATCTATTATACCGTAAAGGTTTTCTTCGTTAACTTCTTTTTTTGGAAAATATTTCGTTGGTTGTTCATTATCGGTGTACATGGACACTCATTTTATTGTAGGTACGTATATGGATCTGTTGCAGTTTATACCACTAGTATGTAAATACGTATCTGTGTGTATATGAATAAGGTGCAAGGAGCATGTCGTAAATTCAAATGCACGCTTATTTCGCTTGTCGAGGGCGCGTACTTGGTCTGTATTACAAATCGTGGTGATTTATTTCATGTTAGCTGCAACCCGACGAAATGACCACCATAAATACGAAACTGGACGGGATTTTCTTCTTCGATCCCATTTATCATAACTCGGACAAAAAACTGTTCGTACATGTATATTGGAAGGAGTATATATACCTATACATTGTCCTTTTTACTACTTTATTACTTATAGTACATATATATGTATACCTTTTAAATAAAAAAAAAAATGCATTCTCACTTAATTGTTAGAGCTTCGTTTGAATTCTGAAAACTTCAAGCTAAAATTACCGAGCAATTGTTAAGGCAAAAAATAATAAAGATAAAAGTATTATTATTGTAGACCATTATTGCAGCATATGTGGGTAGTACTTTGAAAATTGTTAGATTGAATTACGCATTCTGATTTGAACTTAAAACCAGGTCATGCAATTTGTGATTATTGTATTACCTAATACTTGTTGTCATAAATTAATGCGTTCGATAACGTAAGCTTGCCACAGATGGCGTCAAGATACTGAAATAAATTAAACCAGTTTCTTCGAATTATTCTATATTTCTAATCAGGGCACTGGGTTTGTCATTTTCATACAATAATAAATGCTGTCACAATGTCGAAAATAAGAATTGAAACAGAACTTGTTTATACGACAAAAAGTGTCTTAATTGTTAAATTCTAAACTAGTTGTGGGACAGATATTTAATTGCCATACATTTAAAGTAAAAACAGTTTTTTCTTGTTCGAATTTTTGGATCGACTTGGTAGGAATTGTACAATGTCTTTAACAATAAAATTTGGAAAGTTTCTGGAGACCTTGGCGGAACCGTAGTTTGCTCATCTTCGGTGTAATGTTGAAGCAATAGTTCTGTTTAAAAGGCAGGTAAAGCCACCCAAAGATGAAATTCTCAGAAGGGCTTACAATTAGTATAGAAATTTTAACAACAGCTGCAATGATCAGTTTACGAAAAACACCATCACAACGGGCAACTAACTTAATACAAAGATACCTTTAACACAAATTATCCTAACACACCATCGTAACATACCCCAACAAGATGCAGAAGCAAATCCTAAATAAAATGAAAAATAACAAATCAGATTTTTCTATTATAATTGCTTAAAATAGAAATGGTTCTATTCTATAACAATCCTGCATACTGTAGAATTTCGTGGACACCCTGTACATCACTAATAGTGACATTTATTAGCATATAACATTGTATAAACAAATCAGGAATCGTCTGTAGATATTATAAAGTTTAGAATTCGAAAAATGTTTGCTTGTGGTTGGTGGGTGTAATTAAATCATTTGGTTATCTCCTGAAACAGTGTTTCGGCAGCTAAAGACACGAATATTAGGACTCAAATGAAATAGCAGGCCATAAAAATGGTTGTCAAGGAGATAAAGAGAGAGGATACAAGTTTTAACTGCTACAAAAGTTAATGTCAAACTATAAATTAGAGATCCCCATAAAAGTGACATTTATCATTTGTGACCATCCTTTCGATTCTGCTAAAAATGACTAAAGAATTCAGGTATATTGAAACCCCACTTTAAAATAAATATATGACCCAACCACCTATAAAGCCCTAAAACCATCACTCAAAAAGTTTTTAAGTTTGATGGGTCTAATTAACTGAAGGTGATAATTGAAATTAGAACCTGACTTCCTAAACTAGAAATATTCTTGCCTAATATTGTAATTTAACAGTACAGGAATTTAGAAAATACGAAAGCTATCAAAATCTAATCTGATTTTGTATTTTGAGGATCTAATGTTGGTTACTAGCTATCAATTTAAAAACGTGTCAAATTAATTTTTTGTTTCAATATAAAGCTCGACTCTGCAGCAGTTCAACTACCTGTTAAAGGTTAGATTTCATTTACTGTATCGAGTGACCGAAGATTTGCCTGACTATTTAAATAAATTAATGCCCATTAACTTTACAAAATGAGATGTCAGTGGTAGCTATCCACGTGAAATTCAATACCTGTGTATCGAGAAGTTACTGTTGTAAGAATCGCACTTTTGTAAACGCAGGTAACAGATTTAAAGATATGCATCTAAATGCTTTTAGTACATCTAAAGACCACATTTGGGGAACAATCCGGAATTAAAAGTTTTATCAATCGGTCAGAGAAACGACAGATTTAATCCATCAGTTCCTTTTTCGAAAATTTTAATTTTTCTTCTTTATAATTTTGGGAGGAAATAAACCGCATTGTTTGTGTCTAGGAATCTAACAACATAGTTAAAAGGGTTTATGATGGGTGGAAAGGTGGGAGGAACTGTAGAAATGATTAATTAAATAATATATTATGTTTTTTTAAATTTACCTCCAACATTTAGCTTTCAAAGCAGTCACATTAGTTTAAGTGTACCTACTTATAGTTTACCAGACGCCTTTCTTATTAATAGAATATTTTATATACCTACATAGCAAGATTGGATGAATGCGCATATTTTTATTAAGACGATCAGGAGATCATCGTGAGTACGTACCTACCTGTACATTAATAAATTCTTGTTCTTGTTATTATTTATTAATAAAAATTACCGGGTACGATTGACAAAGTATTTTAATTGACGCGAATGGAATTCGATCCGAAAGCCACACCATCTTGATCGTGTACGCAATACTTGGCGCAGGGCTTAATTTACATGTGTTTCTGGGGAGATCGCGTGACATAAAATCCACCGCAACCACCTCAACTTATTATTCCCATTAAAAACGAAACTGCAATAACTCATGCTTTAATTAGATATCAACTGAATGTTTTAAAACAGAACCATAATTTAGTCCGTATAAATTAATATAGCCACAACAATATGCAAATGGCCCGTCATAAATTTTTGAAAACAGCAAAAAGTAAATTAATTCATATAGGAAAAAGAAATGGAAAAAACCATTCTCTGGGAAAGATAAAAATATACGCGTAAACATCAAAATTTTGCGATAAAAGGAATTTGAATTTTATTATTTTGAGCCGTGGGAACTATTTATTTTATTTACATTTTTGGTCTATTATGAATTAATTTTTAATCTAAATTATCTACTCAGGCATCTAATTACAAAAATCTTTTGGAATGTTTACGTTAGAGCTATTAAAATTTGAACTACTACTCGATAAGCGAAACCAAGCAAATGCGAAGACATTTTATTAATAATTAATAAAACAGTAAAATCCAAAATTCAATACCAAAACGTTAAGCGTTAATTTATAAATATGTTAAGAAAATAATTAGCCGGTAACTCTTGGTGAAACATATTTAAATTAATTAAATAAATATAACCACTTGAAGAAGTTTCACTATTTAAAAAATATGGTTAATACATACATAACTCTATTTATTTTCTTGCAAGAAATTTCACTCTGGTGAAGATAAGATGCTTTCTTTATATTATTATAAATTTAGAAAATTTTACGGTGTTGTAGGTTGTGAAGCACACTAAACCTGTTCAAACCCCAAAACCAAAGTACTACATTATTAAACATTTTATATTATATGTTTTATCGTTAGTTATACAAAACATTTTGTAATTTTGTTTATTTGTTTCAACTTTTACAAATTATTAAAGCGAATAAATTTGTTAATTTTTTTTAAAAGCTGTCTCTTACAATGCAACAGGAACGTTACCTACAACCACTCTTCTACGCCATTAAAATAGTTATTCGAAAAATAAAAAAAATAGAACTGCAATTTATTACAACTTAAACGATTTATCACGTCTGTATAAATAATATTCACATTGCAAGATACAACACAGAACACAGTGTAGCTGTTCGAAGTTATAAGCGTTCGTAACGTACCATGATTTACAAGTAATAAAGCATAAAGAAACAGCAGACCCATGAATATTTTATTAAAACAAAAATTAGCGAAATATGAATATTAAGTTTTCCTACAAAGGCGATATATCGAAACACTTACAGCGTTACATACACACAGTACTATATACATATCTATATATCACGCTACCAATATGTCAAGTGAACTGGCATCCTAAAAATGTGCCCATATTGTGTCGCTCGTATACGAAACAGGCGTTTGTTTAAAGATTAATTTCCGGAATGCAAATTGACAGGAACGAAATTAATTTTGTAGCCAATTAAAGGTTCTTGACTTGATCAAAAATGACTCGAAGAACAACAACGACCTTGTAATGGAAGAGCAGTAAAAAAATATTACATTATTAATATTGTTTGAAACGACAAGAGATGGAATGAATAAATTATGGGAGTCAGCGTTTTAATCAACTTCTTGACGACTGACTGTAATATAAAATATAAAATTGTATGAGCTGCCTGTATAACCTTCCGAAACAAGGTGATGTCGTTTGTTAAATAGTCTAATTAAAACAATTTGTTATTTATTTATGTATTAATCATTTATAATTCATACTGGTAACGTTAAAATATTGTTTTGGATATGTACGTGTACAATTTTTTAACTGGACCACTAGACGAGTTCTGCGCACTGCTGAAATTGTGCTCGTTTTCCTCAGCACTTACATTAGACGGATAATTGAGCTGCATTCAATGCAGAACAACTGTGTCTTTTCATTAAGGGTTGTTGCAATAAAATTCTTTCATGTGGGTGTATTAATCGTCAGCATTGGTATTTAAGAATAACCGATTTTATAGATAATCTGTGACATTTATATTATGTAGGTAGTTAAATGTCCCTGGTAATAATATCGCTCGTTTATCACATTGTGTCCGCTCGGTCGATTCTTTTTCCCAAATTCGTGAATAATGGACTAAGTGGCCTCAACGTCGGTCGTCACTGTTTGCGGTTCGGCTTCTTGACACAAAAAAAAACATTAAAACAAAATTTACTACACTTTTTTCCTGTGAAATGGACATTTCATCCTGTCCTGGCTTCTCCTGCTCCTGACATCTGAAATTTCGACCGACACACGGATGAGTGGACTGACTCCATTACCCATTCTGGAAGAATATGAGGTAGTAGCATATCAGCCACAATTAAATGTCTACCACCACCAGGTACATCTCTTCTCTACCTGGGACTGTCACCAGCAACGGTAAGCCGCGTGTTCGGTCTGTCAAATGTCTTGTGTTGTATATAGGTCCTTCGTAAACGACTGTTCTTACATATGTTTTCACGATACCGGTTAAAAGTCGACCAATACAATTTTGTTTGTGGGATTTAACAACATCCACCACTTTTTTTATCCAAAAATATTTTATTAAAAGTGAGGATTTGACGAGAAATTTAATAATTTACTTATTTGATAAACAATAGTTTCAATAACGTATTTATGTATTTTCGAAAGGTAATTTTAACAACGGACATGATAATATCTATTCAAGTTTCTTTCATCGACGCGTTCGGCCGAAGAAACAGATCAATCTTTCTACAAGGGGAAGGACGGACGTGTTGCACTTGGTACGGTCATTAATTTTTTCGAAAGTCGAAGGTTACGATTGGGTTCGCATATTTTCACGGCACATTGTCGGTATGACAAATCGAAAAATTATTGCACAATGAATGGCGAACAATAAGGCACTGTGGGAAGATCCGTTGGCCTTTTTGACGTCGACATAAAGAATAAAGAATTATAGTGGATGGACGGCCAAAAAGAAGTAGGTACAACCTTACGGGGAGGATATGGCCATTATTGTTGTCGTTATTATAATCGTATGATGCGACGACGTCAAGAAACATATCGACACCAATCAAGACTGATGACATGGAATTGCAATCAAATCGACTGTTTTTTTACCTTTACAAAAAAACTAAAAACCACGGATTTATCGATCTCAACCAATTCCGTGTACAGTTACATGCTGTTTTTAATTAAGACTGATGAATGAACAATGTCTGAGTACGAATGCCAAATAAGTATAAGGGGCTAATTTAAATTAATTGCATGTCTCTTTGCACTGTAACGTAAGAATAATCTATAAAAACATACATATAAAAAGTCTAAGTCTTTTTGGATTCTATATACCGTCAAAGAAAATATATTTCGAAGTAAATCAGTAACAATGACCGAAAATCTTTAAAATCTCAGGTAACTGATTTTAAGTAACAAATATAACCCTTAGAATATTAACCACAGTAACATTGCTCTTCAAAATGACCGGTAGTGAAATTAAGGGCGCATTTGCGATGGGGGGGGATAATGGTGGTAATACCCCCCCCCAATATTAATTAAACATGGCTGCAAAAAATATTAAATCACTTCAGAAATTTTTTGATCAATCTGGCAGCAACGCTTTCATTGTATCTCGTCGGCATCAACTACCCTTACTTGCATCTCAATAATATTCACTTTTCACTTATTTATTCTTCTGCTGAGTTATGCACTAAATTTTAGCCGGGAAGAAATCTAGCCTTAAATATCTATTTAACATTTACCCTAAATGCACCACTGCCCTGGTGGAAACAATTTTCGAAAAATAACCATCACATATGAGGAACAAAACATGGAAGCTTATGGTAAAGGTAGAATTTTCAGGCATTGTGGATGAGTCCTCACCAACATACAAGTGAAAATTTTCCCCGGAGGAGGGTGAGGAAGTCTTAAGGGGGTATTGTAAATCTTTTTTGGAGCAATACTGCAATGAAGAGCTGTGATCTTTTAGTAAAACTTTTGAAAGGAACTAATCTAACTTAACCTACATTTAATTGAGGTGGTATAACAACTAGTTATGCCCGCGACTTCCTCCGCGTGAAATAGTGACTTTCGGCAGCATTTAAAATTTTTTCTTCTTAATTTTTATTTTTTAGGCCGTTAGCCTTTTTGCCGACGTCATTATACAAAAATTTTCATTCCTTATTTTTGCCCCCTTTAGGGTAAAATTCTTACAAACATTGAATGTCGTATTTATTTATATCTAATCAAAAGCCTAAAAAATCTTTAAAAATTACGGAATTTCCGCACAAACTTTCCTATTTCAACCCCTTACAACCCTTTTTTCGCATTAAAAAGTAGCCTGTGTCCTTTCTCAGGCTCTAGACTATCTCTGTACCAAATTTTATTTAAATCGGTTCAGTAAATTTTAGGCGAGATTGTGTAGCATACAGACAGAGTTACATTCGCTTTTATAATATTCCGCGAATTAATTTTCATCGATTTTCCCATGGAAATAAGATATTTTCCCGCAGTAAAACGTAGCCTATGTGTTAATCTGTTAATCCAGGGCTTCGGCTAACTTCATACCAAATTTTATTAAAATCGCTCCAGCCGTTTAGACGTGAAGAAGTAACAAACATACACACTCACAAACTTTCGCCTTTATAATATTGTATAGTGTGATTAAACATCTTAAATAAAAGAAAGAATAATTCAAACTTTGAGAGGGGTACAACTTTTTTGGAGTAGAATGAACATTGCAATTTTATACTTTGATTCTGATATCCGAATTATCCACAACTTCCCCGAACTGTTCTCCAACCCCTCCGACTAAAAGTTCAAAATACCAAACTTATTTATAAATATGTTCCCCAATGAATTAGTTTCATTAAATTCAGAACAGATTTTGTCATGTTCCATCGTCCCTAATGTTTCGTTTTCTGTTTTCCAGGTGAGAAGCCATTCAAGTGCGAATACGAGGGTTGCGACAGACGTTTCGCAAACTCTTCGGACCGGAAGAAGCATTCGCACGTCCACACGTCGGACAAACCGTACAATTGTCGCGTGTCCGGCTGCGACAAGTCGTACACGCATCCGTCGTCCCTCAGGAAGCACATGAAGGTGCATGGTTGTTCGGGTCGGTCGCCGCCTCACTACGACAGCGACGGCGAAGAATCAAACTCATCGTCTGCGGGAAGCATCTCCGTCGCGGCTAGTCCCCAAATATCCCAGGTGACCGTAAGCAGTTCGTTGAGTGACTGGTACGTATGCCAGTCGACGCCCACGCCGCCCGATCCCCTGGGCGGTCTGGGACACTTTGGACACGTGCATGGGGGCGCCGCAACCGCATATTGATATTGAATGTTCTCGTGTTATGTGTAATTTAATTTAATTGTGTAGTTTAATGACGACGAATGTGACGAATGAAAAATGCAAACAACGTTTACCACGTGCAATTTACGCTGTTGTAGTGCTCTTTTTGTTTTAATTTTTCCCATTGTGACGCACACTGAAACAGGGAATTATTCAATTTCATGAACGACCAACTACCGTAATACACACCCCAAATTGCAAAATTGTATGCTTCCTTTGAAAGGATTTTTTTTAAAGCATGTAACATTTACAATATTAAGATAAAAATAATTTGTATTATTTATGTGTATAACAACTTGCCACTAGTCACAATTTTTAAATTGTAAACCAATTTACCTTCGAAGAATTAATAGATATCATTTTATTTTACACTACACGATTTAAATCGAAAGGCTTACAAGTACATAATTTGTTGTACCTAGTTTAAAAACACCCTTATTGGTTATTGTTTAAAAACAGAAAATAAGAAGATTAAGTGTAAAAAAAGGGTAATAGTACGATGTCGGTTGAGAGTTTCGTGCAGTCTGAAAAGGTAAAAGTTCACCATCTAGATCATCCTCGCGAGACGTGAAGGATGACGATGAAGGATGTTAGAGACCGAGAACGAGAAGAGCGCGTCCGTGCACACGGTCACGGTCTTTGCACGAGCGTGCATTATTTATGACAAATAAGTTATGGCTGTTGGTTTTATTATTAAAAACGGGTCGGCGTAGGTCTCTGCTCATTAATAACTTCTCGCGGCCAGCAGAGAGCTCGAAAAAGAAACGCCATTGTCAATGGGCTCAAAATATTAAAATACATACGAAACTTGTACTCGTTTTTTCCCTGTCAGACATCGTACAACTTCTACTTGACAAAAAAAAACACAAAATATTATAATAGATACGAAGGGTAATCCACAATCGAATCACTTTATCATCAGACCCAGGATGGTTATCACTTTTGTAGGAAGAAGTAATAATAATCTCAAAACTTTAAATCAATTTACCTTTACTTTGTAAATAATAAATCGACTGAAATTGTGGTTTATAAAAATCTAATTAAAAATTTCAATTGTCATAATAAATAATACAAAGTATTTTGTTATCTTAACAATCTCCATATACAGACATTTATAATTTATATGTTATAGTGTTGAATACTATATTCAATTCCACTGTGAATTTGTCTGTCCTACCACGTATGTATAGGTACCTCTTTTATAAAAAAAGGCCCTCTTGTTCAAAACGAATTCAGTAATGTTTTGTAACCAGTAGGGAAATCGATGACACGCTTTTATTTGTTATCTTAAGTATCGTATATTATTATCCATAATACGTTGTGTGATATTACATTACTTCTCTAATGGAAAGTGAAGATTCTGTAAATAGATTTAATTTGTATAGAGATCTGTATGTATAAAAAATGTACTGACGTGTATTATATGTTTTCACGAACGTTATAAAATATATTTATCGAATTAAAAGATTATTTTAATTGACATAAAACGCCATCCAAATTGAAAAATCAATAACACCTATTTAAAAATAACTTTATATGTTGAACAAATTTTCGATGTAACTGTATCCATACGGAAATTAAAAATGTTTTGCTTTGTTTGTTAATTTGTGATGATTATTTTTAGAAACATTATATAAATTATACTTCGTTTTCTTTTGCAATTTATAATTCTACTCTGTCTTTCTTTAAATATTTTTTACTTTGCCCAATGAGCAAACAAAATTTGTATTTAAATTTAGAAAACACCTAATTCTTTACGTAAGGTGTGTTACGTCCATAAAATAAGTAAAATTGATTGATGTTTATAAAGTCTCAACTCAAACAATTTTTTCATTTGTAATATGTAATACTTATTTTCATAAATTACTGATTTAGATTTGCAAAAAGGAATGGTCTGCATTTGATGTTGATTAGAGTATAGCAGTTATTAATAAAACAACGGATTCCAAGAAAGGTAAGAAGGTACCTTCTTGAAAATTGTAGATGAACATCCTTACGTAAGGATATTTTATTTTTGTATTATGTTACCGCTCGTATAATTGAAGCATCTTGACTTCAGTTACCTAGACATTTCTATAATGATAAAACCAGACTATTACAAATTTTGCAACTTTGCACAATCAGTACCAATTAATTAATATAAATTGTAAACAGAAATAATGTTCGGTCAATGTAAAATGTTTTAGTAAAAATATAATTCAATATGAGATCTAAGTAAAGCAAGGGGCAATTATAAAAAAAAATTGTTATTAAATATTCCAACAACTTAGGGGCACAAAATAATTAAAAAATATACATTTTTATATATAATTTAAATATGCAAGTATACTTAATTTATTAAACTTGGGAACAATTTTTATTAAAAAACTATACGAGGTAGGTAATTCATATATAAAAGGGCTGTGGGTCAATCTGAAATATAACGTATTCCAGAAATCTTTACGTTGTAAATTGGAAGTGTCTTGCTGTTGGTCCTTTTATTAAAAAAAAATCAACATAAGATTATGATCACTTCACTTTCCTGTGGCTAAGATCTAATTGTTGAAATGACCACAAAGAAAAACTATCATTAATGTCTAGTGCAACTCTTTAATTGCTATCCATATCTAGATTATTTTCCCGAAGAACATTTCCCTTCCATATTAATAACAAGCGAGGAATTTACGTCGGATTTCAAGGAATTAATACCCCATACATTATACTACATGACCTCTACCATGTATTAACTATGTTTTATTAAAATTTATCCTTGTCGTTCCTCCTTCTTTATTTTTATTTTTACTAGGACTGATTAATTTGTTGGGGTAAGTCACGCTATCGTGGTCATTATACATAAATATGTAACGATATGCGTTATACCTAATATATTTTATGCATGTTTTCATAAAACGTTAAAAAATATATTTACCGAATTAATACGTTGTCCTTTTTAACAGCCGCATATTTCCCACTAGATTTATAACGGCCCGAATCTGAATATTTATGAAGGAACTTGTTTCTTCTCGTTTTTGCCCGCGTCTCGTTCTGATCATTTTTTTAAGTGTGCTCTGAGAACACGTCTTGTTATAAAGTTATAGCCAGGAATTTGTTATTAACCCGAGAAGAGAACGAAAGGTAACTTATATAAGATGAGAAAAAGAGCGAGGGAGGCGGCGGCGACGACGGTGGTATGGTCGTCCACCACCGCCGCGCAGTACCCTGATCAAAAACAAAAAAAAAGAAACATTCACATGATTTAATGGTACATGGGACTCTTTAACTAATGTCGTGAGGTATGTACGCAACGATGGATCAACTAAAATACAAGACAAATAATATTAATTCGATCATGTATCATTGTATATAGGTAACTGTGGAAAGAGATTATTTATTGGTGAAGAATATTTATGACAATGTATATAATAACAAAATAGTTTTTGTTTATATTTTGTGCCTTCAGTAAACCTGGGAAATTGGAACGTATCGTGTTGCTAATTTTAATCTTCATTTTTCGAAATCGATTTCCTATTTATCTTTAAATACCTATTATCTTATGGTACTATATGTATATGGTAAGTTATTAACCAAAATAACCACTTCTTATTGTTCTAAAAAGTTTCCAAGTTCTGCCATCTCCAGGAATTTGTGAGAAGTGGCTACCACAGAGTTTACCGTCTGATATTTCTTTATATTGAATATTAAAACATAGATGCATGCTCATAACGAGTGCAGATATATCTACATGTCCCGATTTAATTTTTACCGCCAACCCTTGCTTTGTCCATATTGTCACATTTTGTCATAACCGAGGTTATTGTCAGTTCGTAACGAAGAAACGTGGTTAATCAGAGTGCCAGATCCTCCTGTCTAATAAGCACGCGACAGGCCCGCGTCTAGCAACATTCCTCTGACAGTTTGACACACGTTTCTTTGGTTCTTATTTGTATTTTTTCCCATTCCATCAAACCGATATACAACAACTGACTCGCGTACCACGTTAAATTAATACGGCGACAACGTCTGCGCAACGAATTCCAAACCTTCCAGAAACTTTTCAAATCTCACGTGCATCCGATATTTATTGCCCCTTTCAACCAAAAGACGTACCAATATTAGTTTATAAGACCAAAATTAAAAACGTAATCCTACTTATTTAGCTAACGACGAGTCCTTTATATGGTTAATAAAGCAGGGTGTTCATTAGATTCTAGATTTCAGAATACAACTTGGATTGGTTATGGCTAAGATAAATTTGATATGGTTTGACAATTTAATCCAAACAGTGAGACGATACTTTATAAAATAATTCGGAAAAAAGCAAAACAATTTAGTTTATCCTGCACTGTATAAAATATCCTTTAGAAGCTGGAAATTGCATTTTGAAGTTTATAAAACCAAACGAAGAAATAAATAAAATTTCTATTATGTCGGTAGTCAAGAAACTCAGGATGGAAAAAACAGTAGAAACCATTGGAATTTGCCGGGGGGGGGGGGGACTCCCCTTGATAAAATCTTCGCTACTCTCACTGTATATTTTTGTTTTAATCCTATATTTTCTTGTTTTTAAATTGATCCCTTCCCTTCACCAAAATGTTGGCTAACCTAAACTAAGCGAAGAAATGTATATATTTCCTTTTTTTGCGAAAAATATCCTATATTTGTTGATTTCAATTTTTCACCCCCTCCCCTCGACAAGATTTTATCTATGTTCTTGGTAGAGACACACATAATACCTAACAAAAAATCGAGTCTTGGACAAAATTAAATCTAGTTTGTGCTTACGAAGGGTTTTAGAATTTAGAAAATGATTAAAAGTATGTAAATATGTTTAGAGTACCTAGAGCTTATTGTGCAGAAAGTGAGAACCAAGAACACAAAGTATATGGAAATCAATAGGTATGTAAAATAAACATGGGCTGTTTTGTGACCCGGAATTGTATCCGTTCAAACAAAAAATATTGTGGAGTCTTAGTTCTTTTAATAGAGCTGGAAGACAATTACCATAATGACGTTTCTGATACCTGAGAGCTTTTATAACACTTGCGGAATATTAGCTGTAAAAATGACTCAGCAAAGACTATTGTCCTTAATACTCCCACTACGTATATGTATAAGGTTCAAAGTTTAAGCCTTCCACTTTTTGCTAATATCAACCATTCTATCAAAAAGCAAATAAATCTCATGACGGTTTTATTGCCTGAACGGCCACTTTAAAAAAACGGCTTGACCGATTTTTATAAAATTTTATAGGCATATTCGGTAGGTCTGAGAATCGGCTACTATCTATTTTTCATACCTCTAAGTGATAAGGGTGAACTTTTTGCTTTTTGGACAAAATTTTTTTTTTATTTTTTTATGATTTGGCAATAAAAAATACATATAACCCTTATTTTCATCCTTCTACCAGCAACCCCCAATTTTTAATAGCGTTATTAGTACTGTAATAATCTTCAACTCTCAATGGTCGATAACTGATCAATTATTATCAATCGATTAGTCATCCCCGCCAGGCGTCTACTGATGTCACTACTCAACCAGCAAACAGCACGGAGTGGGGATGAGAATGAAGCAGATTTTTTTAGAATGTTACAGGGAGTTCAAATATGTTCTAAGAAGTAAAAGAATGTTTTATTATAACATTCTAGAATGATTTGGTAATGTTCAAGAATGTTTCAGAATCTTGAAGAACAATGTTCCAGAGTGTTAAAAAAAGTTAGAGAATGTTTTGAATCATTATGGGATGTTCTGGATATTTCTAAATTCGCGAATATTCTAGAATGTTCCATCAAATGTGTGATATATTCTTACCCGAGCAACGCCGGGTATTGCTGCTAGTATACTATAAAAATAAGAAATAAAAGAGTGCAGATTAAACTGTTGAGATCCCTTACAATGTCAACTCAATTTGAAACGCTGATAGGTAGTACGAAATAATTTTAGGTTCGTCGCGACGCGACACGACGCGCCATTTCCATCGCCAACCGGGACGGGTGGCTGACTCTTAGTAGTACGTATTATTGTCGATTCGCGAATACGATAGCTGTAAAATATATCGGCAGTCGAGGTGGATTTATGCCGTTTTACGGAAAATATCGTCAGCTGATCCGGACAGAGATTAAGAACAGCGGCACGAGAGCATCGGGAGCGCAGGAGAGTGGAGAGGAGCGGTGCGGTGTGTTGCGGACTTATCTTTTGTTTATTGCTATTGATGTCGACGACGGTGGCGTTCGCGACGCGACCGACGCGGTGTCGTCGTCACTCATGTCGCTTGCCGAAACAGCAAAACGGCGCGCCACCATTTTCCCGTTCAAATCAAATGCCCACATATTTATGGCGATCCGATCCCTATCCTCGATATGATTTTATTCTGGCGACACAGAACGAGATCCCATACGCGATTCGAACGGGAAATAAATAACGACCTTTTTATAAGAAATGAACACAATAATATCGATAACCTACCTATTCAATAAAGTTAGAGTTTTAGTTGATGAGTTCTTTGGAAATAGGGTCAAAATGGAAATAGATGGTTATAATATTGCTTTTATTAACCAAGTTGGTTCAATTTTAAAAATTGACAATCAACGAAGCATTTCCTTGATACTTGAGCCACCACATCAATGGGAATTTTACTTAATACCCTTCGTTCTTTTTTTAATTTTCAATAGATTGATTTCTCTCTTAGCCATAAGAAGTCTGTAGGGTCAATATGAAATACGGCCCTCTTAGAGCGCGCACATTTCACAGGTTGAGCTTACGATGGCGAAACGTTGGCACCTTCCCGAATTGTAACTCAATTAAAGCATCAGTACCGCTTAGTTATCCCTTTTAATTATCAAAAATGGTCTTTAATGATCCCAAGAAGGCAACATTTCTGATTAAGATCGTCTTACAAGTACAAGCATGTTATTACTCGACATATCAGTAGTAAATTTACTCCATCGTTAAGCAGGAGATACATGACAGGTTTCTTAGATTCGTTCATCCACTTTTCGTTTTAATTACAATATTAATTGGCACGTAGCCAAAGATTCTGTTTACGGAATTTAAACATAAATACCTAATGAGAATATTTCGATAAAAAACGATCCATAATGCATTGGACCCACGACATACAAGAATATAAAACGGAACGGGATAACGAGATGGCCCATTCATTTCTTCACATAACACCGATATAATAATGACCAACAAGCGCCACGAAGCAGCGTCTTGGTCGTCGTTGTCGTCGTCCGAGTCCGAGTTGAGGTACGTCGTTCCCATCGTGTGTGCCCCATATGCCCCCTCAGTCGTACAAAATACACATACACACACACATAGACACATGTACGTACAAAAGTTTCTGACATGGGTTTATGAAATACTACGGGATTTTATCAAGACGTCCCGTCCGTCGGCGAGAACGGCCGGTGCAACGCGGCTGCATTCTTTGAATTTTTTATGACCCGCGCCGTTTGCTTCAACCTACAGTCTCTCACCATAATAAAATACACCGCCATGGTACTAGTACAATATGACACATTCCTAACCTATAATATTCAGATCGCCACTAGAGAAGAAACATTTAAAGGTTTTTGAAAATGAAATGGTTTCAAAAATAATATTAACTCAACTCATTTTAGATACCTACAGCATCTTTAGCATAGAAGGAAAATGCATTGACAACGTGATCAAAGGTTATATATTTTGTTTTTGGTTGCGACTTTACTGAAGATTTCAGCCGCAATTGCCGACGAAAAATCTAGACTTAACTCTTCCTTTTGACCACGGCCCATCAGTTCAAATCTTAATTCTTCTGAACATATCGAAAAACTAAATCACTAAGACCAAGATGGATCAAATAAAAATTTTGGTTTTGATTTTAAGAGGAAATATATATAATAAAAATAAAAATAACATTACATTTAATTACAAGATTTTGTGTTAATATTCAATGGTTTCACTTTTGTGAGTCACTGTATAAGCTTTATACAAGTTTCAATACCAACAACTTGGACCACGTAGCTATAGTATTAATTTGATTTTATTTTATTGTGACGCAGCCCAATAAATTTCGTTTAGAAAAAGAATGAGAAGGAGTAGAGAGTAAGAGAGCGAGAGACGGGCGCCAGTGACCTGGCGCCAATCACTGGTCCGTATTTCTTATTACTTTTTATCTTTGGTACTCATTCGTTTTTTTTTTCTTTTTACCAAAACTTACTTTAACAGCAAGAGAGATGCTTCGATAAGATTTAATATCAACTTATTATTTATTATTAGGAAATCATCGCAAAATGAAACAGAATCTTTAAACGTAATAAAAAATAACGAAACGAAAGCAAAACGTCCTTTATATTAAGGAATATAGCCAACCCTCTTAAAAACCAGATAATATATCTAATCTTCCATTACAGAACATGGTCCTTATCAACAGTACAAATAATTATTAAACCTACTGTTCTTTTCTTCGATATGATGTTCAATTTCTGAGCTTGATTGAATGAAAACACGAATGGAGTAATTTATTCAAGGTTTCGCCAACTTCTGTGCACAGAGACAGGTATTGAGAATGTAAAGAGGGAGTAAAGAGTACAATCGCAATGAAAAGCCCTTTAAAGGGCCATTCATTTATTACGTAAGACGATTTTTACTAGTTTTTGTTCCCCACCTTCCCCTAAATAAGAAAAAATAAGAAAAATAGGCCGACCCCTCCCCCCTATTTAATATTTATTATGTAAGAATCTAAAGGAAAAAGTGAATATACGTTTGGTTGGTTTTGATGTTTATTTTTAAAAGTAACAATTTTCAGGAACATTTACAATCATGTTGGATGGAATCATTTTAATCGTTTGGATATAATCACTACATAACATTTTCAGGCTGAAAACTCACTCAGAAAGTGAATCTGCCACTGGAACATCTCTAATATGAGGTGTTGCTTCTTCTTGGTCACATCAGCACTCGCGCGGCTGCGTTTATTTGTGATCTTACGTAAGAAATATCAAGAATCCGTCCCACCCCTTGTATGAAAAAATAAGACATGGTCGACCCTCCTCCCTCCATAAACTCCATAAATCGTCTTACGTAATAAATGAATGGTCACTTACTACATTGATGTAAACTACAGTAAAGAATTAAAAATTTAATCTCCTGTCTGCATATGATCCAGGAGTCACACTGTAAACACTTCTTATCAAATAACAACATGTGGCATTCATTGGCATTTGTTTTTTTTTTCATTAATAAATCTTATTAAAATTCAGCATTAATAACAATTGTGATCGAACATATTTTTAATTAATAAATGGAAAAAATAAGCAACTACCCCATTATTTCTTCAAAATAACAAATGAACTAGTGCATCGAATAACTTTCGCCCTTATGACAATTGATTTACGAGCCGGTTGCACATCGGTCGTAGCCATGCAATCGATCAGCATAATTAGAATCAAAACGGCGGTGTCCTCCCCGCGGCGACTCCACCCACCCCCCACGGCCGCTCTACCCCTCGAGGCCGCGTGGCGCAGCAGGTCTCGTACCAATAATTAGGATAAAATGGTAATGGGTTTTCTGGCGTCTCCTGACCAGTCCCGTACACATATCTAAATGTACATACATACATATATATACTTACATACCACCCCGTTTCTGTTTGTGTTTCCGATTATATTTATTTTAACCTTTTATCTCACAAACTTCCATTTTATTAAATTTCTAATCAAAAATATAAAAATTTTAAACCCCCTTTAGAATAGATTTACTCGAAAAGAAAATACAAAGTGGCAGAGGTAGTTTTTTTTAAGGATAAGTGTTCGTCAAAAGTGTGACGGCTCCGTGGAGGTGGCCGCTGTGTGATGCGTGGAAAGACGCGGCGGTGGGCGTGTGGAAGCAAACTTTTAATGAAAAGACCGCTTATTAGATTAGTGTACCCAGTCATTACCTCGCTACGGGTAAATTATTGCATCTGCCTCTTGGGCACGGGTTAGCACATGGAATCGTCGGAAGCCGCGTGCAAATAAACGATCATCGCCGCCCGGAGGATACGGTTCGGAATAAGGGCCTCCGCCTCTTTCTACACCTCCCCAAACCGACATATCACCCGATACAAACTATTTATCCAGATATCTTTAATTACTAAGCCCTCGGATAGAGATAATAAATAATACAGGGTCTCGACAGCTTCCTAACTAGATACCAAGGTCTATATCTGTTATGCAATAGGACCTGAGATTGAGTGAATAGAATTTTTTTTATCAAGACTAAATTGCAATTTGCACAGAATCTAGAAAGCCTACAGTTTCAGTAAATGTAAAAATAATAGTATGGAATTTATTATTGTCAAATTGTACCTATGTATTAATATATTTATATGCCTTTAACTACCGGAAGAACAAATTGGGGCGTTTGCACAGGGCCGGCGAAAGGCTAGTTTAACGCCCGTGCGAAGGGCAAATTTTCCGCCCCCTCCCCCCTCGATTTGATGAAACACATATTTTTAAAATTTTGTAAGTTTTGCAATAACTGTTATGTGGAATCAATTTACAAAGTTAAAATAAAAATACTCAAAGAAAACCTAATAGGTTACTATATTCACGTTCATAATCGTGAATCGTGTGTAAATTAAAATACAAAAGAACAGAAGAAAATTATTTATTAAATATTAAAAACACTAATAATGACACTTAAAGTTATAAACATCTAAAACATTATACCTATATGATATCGATGAGGCGTTAATTTCTTGTAACTCCATAATTCACAAAAACACGAGAAAGGTTACAAAACTTTTATTAATAACACAATAATTATTTCAATACACAGTATCTTCTTCAGGTGTAAGAATTATATTATTATATGCGGTGGTGACTGGTGGCGCCTTTCATTCCCCAATAAAATAACAGCGCTTGGGCTTGCTTATCTTCTGACCGACCGGCGCGGCGACGACGCCTTTCTTTGTCAATAAAATAATACCGCCCATCTGTTCACAAATACACAAATAAACTGATTGATATATTATGCACTTAATATTAAATAATTTTACACATTTTCTTGTGCTCTAGTTTATTATTTATATTAGACACTTTTAGTTCTTGCCAGTTTTTTATTAACTATCTCTTGATTTGGCGCCCCTAGATGTTGGCGCCCGTGCGGGCGCACGGTTCGCACGGGCCTTCCGCCGGCCCTGCGTTTGCATTCCACCCATAGGTTTGAATAATATTTTTCTAACAACTTCAAACATTTCTAATTTTAATATAACAGAAAAACACTTGGAGATGTTTCACAATTTTTTTTATTATTAATAAATCTCAATGTACATTTCGCCTTGTTAGGTTAGGTTAGGTTAGACGAAATATACCTACATTGAAATTTATTAATAGAAATAAAAAAATTTTGAAACCTCTCCAAGTGTTTTTCTGTTATTATATTCATTATGTTTCTTCAAGTGTCATCGGCAAATTACTTCTTTAATTTCTAATTTTGTTTATAAAGGAATAGATTATTAAAACCATTTAGAATTTTTCTTTTAAGTACAAAAGTTCTACATTTTATTTGTGCAATAACTGAAGTGTGACCCATAAACTGAATTATCTAAAAGGTGAATAATAAAATAGACATACCCATTATGTTCTCTTAAAATAAAAAATAAGACCAAGGAAACCGTTTGTTTTATAACACACATTATGCCTTTTGATATTTCCTGCCACAACGAAGAACGGATAAATATTACTGGGTGAACCCAATGAAACCTAACCGGCTTTTATTTTTGCCCATCTATTTCACAGCAAGAGGGCGCAAACTTATCATTGGCGTTGGAAAGCTTTTGAGTGTAAGATACATATGTTTATGGGCTTATGTATTTCAAAGAGTGCACCTATGTTATACGGTTAGCAGCGATAAATTACGTGTCAAGGTTTTATTTGAAACTGATCGGTTTGCATTTGTATAATCGCAAAAGGAGAAATTAATTGGAATATAGTTTTATAAGAAATGTTTCCTCCCCATAATATAATATAGCTTTTTAGCGAAAAGAACGAGGGGGGTGTAAAGGTTCAAAATTTTAATTGAACATCGATTAAGAACAGACCATAAATGATTTATTAAAAAATTTTTAATTATAAAGCCATGGGTACTTTTGCTTATTTATGCATAATTATTTACCACTGTAGGCAAATATTTTTTAAAAAATGTCTAAACTTCCCCATCAGGCATCGAAATAAATATATGGAAAATGTTTCTGTGAAGATCAATTTAAAAAACTTACTGACTGAGTGATACATTAATTATTATAAAATTACTTTTGATAAAATATTCAAGTTTTCAAATACTTCTGTAAAACTCAGCGCTTGTTAATTATTTATATGAATACAATTACTCGCATTCACATTATGGATATAAATGTATCTATTGGAATAAAAATGCTAAAAACACAAATCCGCGGTGTCAAACTCAAATTATAATTCCATACGGTCGATTAGCATTCCGATGGCGCTTTTACAGGCCATTTAATTTGGCTTGTTAAGTGAATTTTTATCAGCAAATTAATTCAAGTAATCGCATTAACATATCAGAACGCCAACCTGTTTCCAAAACGTTTGTCGTGTTTCACGATACGATAACCTTATTGCTGTCAATATAAATGTATAATTAGAGTGGCGAAATACTATACAATATGTACGTTACATACACGATATTAAACTACGAATTTTAAGTATCGAGTACTTAATGAAACAACTTATTATCTGTATTTTTCCTGTCCGTAACCCAATAAAGCAAATTTCAAATTAGAATTAGGAAGATAAGGTTTGAAAAAATTTCATTAATTAAAAAAAATAGCTTGAAATATGAAAATATTTAAGCTATGAGAGTAGTTTGAAGCCCTTAATTGCTCCCTTAGATACATCATCATGCACATCCAAAATAATACGATAATAATTATGAAATCTACTTGACAATTACATTTATACAAGAACTCTAAGCCTTCTTAAGGGGTCGACCCTCTCAAGTACCCACATTTTCGTTACATATTTCTACTTTTTTAGAAGAAAATCCTGTATTAATTTTGTCACATCTAGATTTACTAAAACTATTAAAAAAGTATCGTTATGTGCCATATTTTTCTCTTAATTTAGTACTTCAACAAGGCTTAAACGGGTTTCTCATTCTTGGCTTTTTATCGTGCTTATATTCAAGTTCAATTTTCCACTTTTAACTTTCCAATATTCCTAAATGAAACGGAAATGGTTTTTTCGATCGAACAAAGGATCACTCAGAAGCATACACACGCGCGGCTGCGCCCCCATCCCCATCGAAAACTCGTGTTTATCAAACAACTAACGGCGGCAAGTGTGTACTTAAACGTTATTATTTATTTTTCACTTTCTTGTAGTTATATGACGAGGATTCTCCCCTTCAGCAGCAGTGAGTTAAGTGTAATAATAACGGCCTCACGCCTCTCAGCGGGCATTAAGTGTGTTTCAAGATCAAAGTGAGTGGAGAGAAAGAACACCACAACGTCGACCACGGACCAAGTGAGTGAAGAAATGAATTGGAAGCTTGCGGAGCTTGTTTTTTGGATGCAAATATTTCATTTTACACGCACGCAACGACACGCGTATCGATAATTAACGCACAATATTTACGCCTGACGTACTACAATTCATTCAGTGTTAGCCATATTTACCATAAACGTGTAATCAAGATAGGTTATGATAGCAAAAACAGTTTTAATCTTCAATAATAGCAAAATTAAAAAAAAGTTTTCTTCGTTTATCGTTTATCGCATTCCAAACCCAAAACACGACACTAAACGTCCTAAGTACTTTTCGGTAGCAATGTTACCTTCTTTAAGAACTTTTGTTCGACCTACAACATCATATCGCCAAAGTCTTTTAATCTCCAATATTAAGTTTAAGTTAGCTCTACACAAATGTATATTATCTAATATAGTTAATAGGTATCTATAGTATTTTTCGGAACATAAAAAGTTCCTTTCCTTTTATATTTGGTATGACTTTTACTGCTGACCAGAAGACTTTTTGAACAACTAAGGCCTCAAAAAGAACAAACCGCTGGTTTCAATTTTAACCGTTGTTTTCGTTGTCCTTTTTATGTGAACCCTGCTCATTGCGAATGGACATCGTCTGCCAAACTGCTCTAAATTCTAACAGCAAAAAACAAACAAAGCAAAGCCGCTACACGAAATCGAGAAGATTCATTTTCGAAACTTGTTAATGAGATTTAACTCTTATTTGGAATGTTGGCCAACTTGGAGTGACAGTTTTGTTTTACAGATGTCTCAAGTTGTTATTCAATACAAAACTCGTTTCTTGAGCTTTTTTTAATTAAGGAAGACGCACACGTAATAACCTATATAGAATAAGAAATAATTTAATACAAAAATCATAATATTGTGAAATTAGTTTAAAAATGGAATACTCCGGCTGTTTGAAAAGTAAATATTTAATAAGTAAATACCCACTACAAAAAAGCTCTGCTATGTCTACTATAACATCAAACTTACGACAAATACCTACGCATATTTGTTTCATTCGAATTCATACACGAGATCGACATAAAACAATCACTCACTGCAGTTATATTAAATTCGTATTAAAATACCATCTTTTTTAACCCCATTATGAATAAAGGCACCCTAATGAGAACGTTCGTTGTAGCAATAATTTGTTTTTCTGATTTGGTATTGGCAAAGTGTAACACATTTCCTTACTTTTTAAGGTGCATGGATAGATAATTACGAATTTTGAATATTATCTACCGTGGTATTTTTACATTTTTAAATTGAATAGAAGGATGATGTCAATAAAAATAGAGTAAATTTTGTTTTCACGGTCTAAAAGGTTTACATTAGTAAAATTGTCAGCTACAGGTATTTAAAAAGTGTTATAAGATGAATAAGAATTTTTTAAGTTCCAATGAATATGTACATAATGCAATATAAGAAGTCGGACAGTCCGTCAGTGACTGAGAATGTAGCACTTCTCAAATAAAGTCAAAGGAAGAGTTTATTGAAAAACTAATATGATAACTGCAGGAGCTTAATAAAATTCGTAAGTGTTTCGCGCTACAAGCTGGTAATTTAATAAAAACGTTCGATATTACCGCGCCATCGTCGCTTAGACGTCGTTATCGTCGAAAAGAGTGCGTCGTCCGTTGGCAAAAAAATGTTCTCGCATCCTCGCCTAGACTAAACGCGTCGTTTGCTTGCCGGTGACCGCGTGGTCGACATGGTCCTGGACGATTTTAAAAACGAACGCGGCGCTCATTATGCCGGGACATTTTCGCCGGGGCGACTAAAAAGCAATACCATTAACTGTTTTACAACGACCATCCCGTTCGTGCTCTCGTATCAAATTTAATTTTATATCCGACCTAACTCAGACCGAAAACGGTCAAAACAGACGACGCGGTGGCCGCAATCTTGTTTTGTTTTTCGTTATCGTCCCGATTACAATGTTAAAGGTCCTGCGCGCCTCTTTTTGTGTCATTCGGAAGATTGTTCTCTTCTCAACCCGTCTTCTTTGCCAAGAAAATTTATGACGACGATGACCAGAACGAGTACACGAGTTTATTCGGATTTGTTTCACTCGGACGGCCCCGTTCTTCATGTCAATACGTCATGTAAACTGTCCATGTGATATCATCATTTTTTTACAAAATTACGACAATGATATTTGAAATAATACGTAGATACCAAGTGTAGATCACGACATATTAACTTAAAATAAATATCGAAGAGACCTTCTACATGCCTCTCTGATTGAACAAAATTTTGGCAAAAAGTTTCCCATATTCCAAAAGCTACTTTTAGTTAGTTGTTGATATGTGTATAATAAAAGCTTATTCTTTGGTGTTGTAGTTTATACATATATAACTGTGGTAAAAATGTGCGTGTAAAACTAATATAGGCATTGCCATGATGTAAAAATGAGTAATGAAGATGAAGAGGCACGAAACAATGCAAAGGGGTCCGTGAACCAACCTGGTCATCCACTGGGTGACAGCAGTTTAATAAATGATCGCGATCGTTAATGAAATGATAATGGTAATGAGTTACATTCCGGACCTGACTTGACCTGACCTTTCCTAACCACCATCGACGAGTTCGACTGGACTAATGGGCATAAATGCCCTATGCGATCGAAAGAATTTAGTCAATTAAAACATAGAAAAGAGATGTCATGGTAAACACATTCCTAGGGACATAAATACGTCTTTTAAGACAGGAAGATACCATGAAGTGACACATTTTTTATCGATAAATTTAAAGTCAATGAACATCTTTCTGCGCTCTAATGCGTATATGTACACTGAGAGGACGTTAATTCGTTCCCAATAGCTTTCTTAAATGGCAACGTCGAAGACCCTGTATATTAAGTATATAAACATTGAAACAGCCACGAAACTAGCGAGTAATAGATGTGATTCTGCTCGCAACATTATTGTTCCCTGCATTATCGAGAACATACAGACCGAAAAGGCGCGACGTTGCCATTTAAGAAAACTATTGGGAACGAATTAACGTCCTCTCAGTGTACCTACAAGTGTTCGAAACGATTTTACCTAATCAATTAAAAAGTGGTAAAATGGAAAACAATTGAAATATTTGATTAAAACTGATGACGAAACAATGTCTTTATTTTATTCCCTGATAGTTACATAACATCGAGCTGATGAGATGCTTTACAGTATGTTAAGACCATGCGTCTTTGGGGTTCTGATACAAAAATTGGACCAATTGTAAAGGAAATCAAAGAGAAAAAGAAATAGTTTTTAACTTATGTGGATAAACCAAGAATCTTTCAAATTGGATCAGGTATCCACTAGAAAATAATTGTTAGTTTTAAATTGTAACACCTAACAAATGTTGCATCATCACATATTAATTGGGGGTTCAAATAACCGAAGATAATTAATAAGTCGACTCGTAGCACTTGCTACTATCGCTTTAGACTGAAAATTAGGTCAATACGTTTCTGTCTAGAAACAAGTATAAAAAATCCGAAATTCTTTCACACCCCAATTCAATCTCCAATAAATAATAATCATCCCTATTTCCGTCGGTATTATGCCGATTGGTTCCGGCGAAGAAACGAACGTAAACAAAAAGAAAATTATTATTTAGTATATGCACAACCCTTATATCATACCACGTCTGTCTATTGTGTCGACAATACAAAAGGCGACGTCGTAAACGCATCCCTTCTCTGTTTCTGACAACGCGCGTTCAACAAAAACAACATCCCACATCATCAATTTAATTCCCTGCATTAATTTCGAGGTTAAACACGTAGCCAATGTTCGTTATCAGTTTTTAGAATTCTAATACCGAATACGAATTCTAAATAATTATACCTAAAATATGTCTCATAACAATCACAAGTTTACTGCTTTTTTTAAATATAAAGGTCAGTCGTTAATAAATTAATCTTTATCTCCAAAGGTAAAATAATCTATTTCTCAATAAATACGTAGCTTTCTGATATCAAAGAAAGAACTAAACGTATTGGACTCTTTTTAATTTCCTTTTTATTCCAAATGCCAGTCCGCGTTAATTAACTGAAAGAAAGAATTCATTGCCGCGAGGACCGAACTCATAAAACTGACATCGCATTAGGTATTATTATCATGGTCGGAAGTTTGAGACGAAGATTTATAACTTTGTTAACCCACATCCATAATCCATAACATTCAACGGGTTAAGTTGTAAAAATCCTGTCAAGGGCGAAATCTTTTTATGCCCATTCCTTTTTTACAAATATATATATATAAATAAATATATATATATATACACAATATTTTTGGCTACAAAAGATTTACTAACCGTACAAAGACACATATATACTAATTTTTATTATTTAAGAATAAAATTAATTAATCGTCAGATTTATTAAGGATCTCGATACTTCTAGTTAAAAAAAGGCCTTTCTTAAGACAATTGAATTTTGTTTTCCCTTCACTTTACTATTGACATCAGCCACTTACATGTATGTTTGTAAATGAATAAGGTCGACGCGTGTTTCGATTCATTACACGGTTGATTGTGTAGGAGGAGCGCCCGCACGCCACTGGCGGCTTGTTGTCTGTCGCGAACACAACTCGAGGGCCACGTGCGGTCTGTGCATGAAGTCCATGCACACAGGTTTAATGAGGGATTTTATGTGCATTACTCTTGCCTTACTGACTTTGACATCACATCAACTATAACCACCCTCCGCGGCGAAACTACCCCGGACGTTCCTCTTCGATCATTTATGCAAATATGAAGCGCATCTTCAACACAAATCGTATGACTATGAATTTAGGCAAGGTGTACACAAAAAGATGAGAACAACAATTTAAGTTTATGGTTTCAAATTGTTCATATAGTTCTTTGAATTTGAATAGTTAAGAAAGTACTTTTCTACGTAGGCATGCATTTCATGCAACACAAATATAATTCTATTTTGAAAAAAAAAAAATGTAATGTATTTGTGCTGCAATCATTTTATAAAACAATGTAATAGCCGTATGTATCCAAATTGACAGACATAAACGTTATTTAACCCTTTTATTCTTTCTTAACAAGAATATAACGAAATTTAACAAATAAAACGGAGGGGTATTATATTAAGAAAACATTGCCTGCTTAGGTATTTATACTGCTTGTAGCATTGCAATAAAATCAAGCACGAACGATAAATACTGCAACCAATGAGGGTAATAAGGATTTTTATTATTTCTTTATTCCCCCATAAAAACGCAAGCTTAATTCAAAGTACGTAAGCATAATAAAACGTATGGATGCAAGAAACGTGCTGCAGGTGTAAATTTATAAATGTTCAGATTAGCTACAGTGTTATGAATTTAAAACGTACTTTTTTTAAAATAATGGAAATATATGCCTAACTTATCTGAAACACACGCCACCAAACTTCATGTGATTCTGTCTGATATAAATTGACTTTAAAGGGCAACATTGTCGTCATATACAATTATAATTGTGTAGGTACGTGAACGATTGCATTTCTTGAGCCACTAGAGAGATTGGTGGTAATATAATATGTACGTGGATGAAAGAAGGTAGTGAAATTTTCTTAAAAGACGTCCGAAAATGTTCCAATATGTTTTAGACAAATCTCACTGAGTAAGGAAGTGTATAAGATGTACGAATATGACAGAATATTCTGAAATATTATGGAACAATCAGTTTCTTATTTTAAGAATTTTTTAAATAAGAATTTTATGAATGCTTCTTACAATCGAATTTCAATATTTTCGTGAGACCAAAACGTAATCGAAAATAAATGTGCACATTAATTATCTACAGTGTTATCAATTTAAAACGTTCTCTTATTAAAATAATGAAATCATACCTAATTTATATGTGAAACAAAATAAAAATGAGACATGCTAGAAAAAAAAATGAACTCTAAGGACAACGTTACCATCATATTTAATTAAAATCGTGTAGGTACGTGTACAAACACTTTTGTAGGGCTCCAAGGAAATTTGATGATAGTATAGTGAGTGGACGAGGGTTGTGAAAATTTCTTATATTGCGTCCAAAAATATAGCAAGATATTTTAGAAAAGTATTCACCGAGTAAGAAAATGTAAGTGAAAGTTGTACGAACATGGCAGAATATTCTGAAATACTATGAAACATTCAGTTTCATATTTTAAGAATTTCTTCAACAAGAATTTTATGAATGGTTTTTACAATCGGATTTTCATGTTTCCAAAACATAATCGGCAACCTTACCAAACTTCATATGGCTTTATCTAAATATAAAACAAATCCTTGGGGCAACATTGTCGTCATATTTAATTAAAATTATATAGGTACGTAAATGACTGCTTTTCTTAGGCTTCCAGGAGGTTTGATGATAGTAAACTAACGTGACTGGGAGACAGTGGCAAAAAATTATTACATCAAGAAGCCTGTATATGTTCCGAAATGTTTTAGAAAAGACTCACTGAGAAGGAAAGTACAATAATGTTGGGTGAAAGATGTACGAACATGACAAAATGTTCTCTTTCACTTTAGTTTTTGTAAAAACTTGTTATAATCAAATTTTAGTATTTCCAAGTTTCCAAAACGTAATTGGAAAGATCTCCATACATGAATCCCCGTATGTTTGTCGGTTGACCGGGTGCACGCGTTCTCCTTCTTCAATGCACTTAATCGTTTGTCTCATTACAACTTGAATTATTGGGTGCGCAAAGTCAAGAGCGTTATTATTGTCGTTGTTCGTCGCGTATAGGGCGCACTTATACACACACAATAAAATGCTGGTGCGTGCGGTTTACGTTTGTGTGTATGTGTGATTTGATGGGGTGGCGCCTGGACCGATGACAGAGACTCCTTCCGAACCATTACGCCCGCATTCACCCCCTAAACAATGCCCTCGGGACAAACACATTATCGAGGCATACGTTACTATTGATAGTTTTAATAAATCACCGTCGCCGCTTTTGCAACGAGGGGAACCGGCTGGATCACGACAGCTTCCGATTATGAATTTTTTTTGTCATAAATAAGAGGATGCTGTTGATGATGCAAGACTTCCGTCTACAGGGTAAATAAAATAGCATTCATATCCAAAATGATGAACTTCTAGATTAAACTACTCGATGGATAAGTAAAAATTTTGATCAAACCAAATTGGTTAGAAATGACATTAACTATGAGAAATACGTGTAATTTGTAGGTACTTGATCTCTCGAACTAGTAGGTACTATTACTCGAATATTTTTATAACTGGAAGATAATATTGGGTGCCAACTTCGATAAATTTAATTTTCTGGGGAAATCCCTTAATAATGTAGGATTTAAATTCTCTTTTTAATGTCGGTACTATACTAGCAGTGAGGTTGTTTGTTGTTGATTTCGTGGAAAATTTAGGGGAACGTCTGTTGCCTAAATGAACATAAAATCTCAGAAATCGGGGAGTCTACAAACAGCTTTTGAAGATAATATACTTTCTAGCAATTAAAAGTTATTTAGTATTAATTAATATATGGATATTTTCTAAATACACGAATTTGTGTATACGAAACGATTCTACGTATATTTCATCCCCCAACTGAACGCGTCCCTTTTCCCGACGGTTACCCAACGGTTGAGGCAGAAGCAACTTCTTTCCTAAAAGCAATTCTGCCCTTCTAGCATCGCGACGCCCGTTCGACGACGTCGTTACCGCCGCCACATCACCGCCGCATGTGCTGTCATCACCAGAGACCGGTACACAAAGAGGCAGGATTCTTTCGCGCCATAATTACTGTCCTGTGCCTTGCGTTTGAAGCCAGGAGATGAACCTTCAAATTTCGGGACTGTACTAGAGAGACTCAGACATAAAACCCTCTCTCTCTCCCTTTCCCTCGATGTTGGATAAGAGACGTCCCGATGATGACGACGACGATGTTTCCAAGTTTAAAGGAACGTCAACGGCGGACGTCGCTTTTCCTTAGCTTGACACAAAAACCGATTCTTCCGTAAAATTGGACTCTTACAAGTGGAAAATGAAACGATCACGCTAGAGTGCGCGGGTAATACGAACACGTTTAAAGATGAAGGATTTTAAATATGACGAAAAGGTTAAATTGATTACGATGAAATTTTGGACAGAAGAGGAAGACATCCAATTTCTCAATACATATAATATGGATAGTAGCATTCTAATAGCAACATACATTTAACAATATTTTCATAAAGTTCGACTTAATTTAATTAAATATCAATTATTGACGTCTTGAATTCGATTAGGAATAAGGGGGCCTAATCCTAAAGCTAAATATCATGTAATAAGCAAGGCAAAAGCCTAATCGACATACAATTTCACGACCATAAGAACAAACCGAACGTTCCATGTCTGGGTGGTCTCGGACGGTTCGCGGATTGACATCTGTCAACCTGCTCTTCATTATTATTCGCGTTCGTCGCAATAAACAGCATGCGACTGTTTGTATGACAACGGTAGCTGGTTAGTTTTACATGCACCTCAGACACCACTAAATGGATCCTCTACTTCTTCCTCTTCTTTCGTCTACCTACCGATGATGATATGTTAGGTACGTTTCGTTTTGTACAACCATATCTGTACATTACACACTAGGTCTGGGTTCGATGGATACCGGGAGAGAGCAACGGAGCGTGTCATAAATTTTGTCGCAATAAATGGAAAGGACTAATTCCCGATAGCGATTACGACAACGGACTACCTGTTTTGAATAACAATTGAACGATTTGTCCCGTATCTACTACGCCGGTTTACATACTAACAATGGCAATAACCTGCGACTGACTTCGTTTAACAAACAGATATTTAATTCAACAAAATCACAATCACTAACATTGTTTGATAACTAACAAAACGTTAAATCGCATCGCATGGATAGTTCACAAGTAGGTACTAGACCTCTCATATCAATTATTAAATTGCCTTGCGGGAAACGAAAATTCCCGAATTTAAAGAAAGTGGGTATTTGGGATTTTTAATTTCTAGTGTATCTAAAAAAAGATAGAATGACAAGTTTATATATACAAATTTTGGAAATATTTTCTGTAGAACCTTGCACATGTTATTGTCGCGTTTCTCTGAATCTGTTTACATTACCATACAATGGAAAAAGATACCCTCTCGGAGTCGGTTGTTCCTGCAACCTGCATCGCAGAAACGACTTTATAATGCGGGTTTCCTTGAGAATTTCATTGTTTATCGAGTCGGGAATCGGTGCCGCTGATTGATATCAAAGCGAGATTGTTGCAAACGGATGAAATGCACGTTACAAGTTGCGAATGAAGTATTCCGGTGTCAATGTGGCCCGGTAGGAATTCGCGCTCGCGCATGCCGATTGTAGTACGATTACGCTCTTTTATACCCATTTGAAGGCATAAATCACGCGTGCGCAGGCACGTCGGCACATGCGCGTATCGCTAACCCACTACACGCTATAAATGATCGCGGTCGTGATTGCTTTGCTAGAGTTAGGAATGCTTTTGAAACATATTTTCTTCGTAGCCGATTGTAGATACACTATGCTCGTATTGTCCAATAAAAACAGTAGGTAGTTTACTAGCTTTGAATGGATAAAAGATTTTCAAATGTTAACAATAAGAAAACTGGGCCATTTTTCTCATCGTAAATGGTTAATCATAAAACAAGGCATTATTCCTCTTACCATAAACAGTGACAAAAGCGGACTTATCACGACACCTTAATGCTACAATAACTTCATTTTAATTAGTTCTGACGCTTCTTCATTAAAACCAATCATAAGTTTCGAATAAATGAACGTAATAAATCTTCTTACTAGCTTGTATATTCATGAGCTACCACTGACGTTGATATTCGGATTAATACATTACAGCTTACTAGTTTCATTATTTTAATGCCATCTGTGTACTGAATACTACAAAACTAGAAAATACGAAGTACACCTTTCAACTACCTAAGCTAAACACAATAAACGATGATATGTAAAGATGTCAATATTTACACAAGTACGTAAATTTTAAATAACTCCCTCTATACCAGCTTAAGGTTGCATGGTTGTTTATGCGTATAAGTAGATGCCCAGAAGCGAAGCATTGCAGCGACCACGTATGTACGACTATATATTTACATTACCTTGCCTTTTTACATCAAACTGAGCCTGGTTTGTAGTCTTCGCGTAAATAATTTACATGTTTCCCTACCTAAATTACAACGACTGTTACACGTGTGTATGTATAGCATCACGAACGTATAAATGCCACGAATATTTTGATCGACTTCTTTAGTGCTTAGTTAATTATCGATGAAACGGGAAAAAATAAATTAACTGAAGCCTGACGATAGAAGGGTAAACGCAACTAACATAATTTGCTTTGCTAGTCGTCGCTTTGGAATTCAGGGAATGTGAAGAGACCTGTTTTTATTATGTTAAGTTTCATTCATTGTGAAATGAGTATAATAGAACCTATTTCTTTTAATTTGGACAATAAAATTGAAAAACAAAAAATGTCTATTAGGTAATGGGAAAGAAAATCTTACCTCATCACGTACAGTGAAGTGGTTAACATAAATGTGTAAAAATTTAAAAATTAGTAGGCGGGTATAAGAATATTTCTCTTCATAATTATTCAGCTTTAATTTTTTATAGGTAATATGTTTTATTGAGGTTTAAAATCTTTCACTAAAATAACGTCAAAATTCATTTATAACAGTATGCCGCCGCTACAGGCCGCGAGCAAACCAAGTCACCTGCTCAGTTGTTGGGTGTTGTGTAGCATAGAAATACCTCCGCTGAAATGTTCAACGACTAAACAGAACCATAGTTGTGATGTGTCTTTATTGCTTATTTAATATTTAATGTATTTCAAGCGAATGAAATATTTGTATATTACGTATTAAAGGTTTGTAAAATTTAAAAAAAGGTTCTATAATATCTAAACAAATTTTGAAACAAAAACTATTTTACGCAATGCGAAATAATATTACGAAGAAAAGACATAACCGTTCACAAAATGACAATTAAAAGATAAAAATACAATTTTTGTTTTTTTCAAGTTAAATATATTTCAACTTGAGATCATAACAATTCATCAAATTACCTAATGGCAATGCAAATGATACGTTACACAAACAATGCTATTTTTGCAAATGTATTTCATGCTACGGCGATGCACACAAATAATCTACAATTAAGGGTTTTAATTATCTAACATGCCGTAAATGAGCATTTCAGGAAAGTTATGTGTTCCATTCGCAGGTATGAATGGGGTTGTTTTGCCAAAACTGCTACTTCAACGTACGCGTGTTCTACTTCCATGCCGCTTTTCATAAACTTTATTACGTACACGAAGCAATAATCGCCTTTTGGACCGAAATAAAATGGCCTTAGTTTACGACAACAAACTTATCAGGGCTGTTGCTGTTGTGGTCCCCCACAACACTGTCGTGGTATCCATGGAGACACTTCGCAGCAGGGGGCGGGGCAATCGATACTTCCCCTTGTCCCCATCAAACATCAAAGACACCCCATACACCTACGCGTCACGTTAAAAAATAAACCCTGCAATCTTTTTCGAATGTAAGCAGTCGGGCTAAATCTAAACTTACTCAGTTATAGTTATTAGATATTAAGAAAACTTTTTGACATCACACTACATTTGTATCTTCTGAAATGTCTTAGCGAATATTGGTAATAAATTCAACCCTTAACTATTACAAAATTTTCAAATTTTGACGAGATACGCAACATACTTGCTTTCGATATTTTAAATTTAAAAGAATACAAAAGAAATGTTGACGTATTTAATGGCCATATCGAGAAATACATGTCTAATCATATTTTGATTATTTCGATATTCGTGGAGGAGGATATCATTTGGATATTCCTGAGATCTCATAACTAATACAACAAAATAATTATTTTTGCTTATTGGATGAAGTCAGTCCTTGGAAGTAGTCTTTAGAAATATATTTTGGGACATGATCGATTCGTGGGAGTAGAATGGCGAGTTTTTCGAGCATTTTGCACGGAGCTCCAGCGTTCCCAGAGAGTCGACCAGGTGTTAGACGTTAGAGAAGTGATGACAACGAGGAGTGACCCGTGACCCGAGCCGTTAATGAGTTCTCGGCCCCGCCCAGGGTCATCCGCAGACCGATCTTTTACAGTCTGAATTATCTGCGGATATAATTTATGGCGTGCAGAAAAATGAGATTCGGTTTCGCTTTCGGCTTGATATATGTACCCACGGTGTATACCTACATGGTTTACGTGTATGTATGTGTACCATCTCTTTTGTGGTCCGAGTAAAAAATTGATCCCTCAAAATAGCTATGCGACTTGAATGAAGCAGAAGAGCAAGCGACGGATACCTATAATAAATAATAGATCAAAAATTCAGCACGAGTCTCCCACTATTATATTTGGTTTTCCTTTTCAATGGATATTAACACGCAACATCTGTTAAGGAATTAAATTTGAACAAAATTAATGTAGCAGTTTACCAATAAATTCCCTTGATATTAAACCTAAACGTAACTGTCTCAAGCAATTATAAGTTCTATTGCCCTTTTGTTGAATGAAAGTAAAAGCTGCCCGGGACTAAATTAAATTTAAAATTTTAATCAGTAACGGGCCAGTTGGTTTAAAATATTATAAAACAACTAGCAGGAATACCCGGCGTTGCCCGGGTAAGAATATATTACACGTTTGATAGAACATTCTAGAATATTCGCGAATTTAGAAGTATCCAGAACATCCCATAATGATTCAAAACATTTTCTAACTTTTTTTAACATTCTGAAACATTCTTGGATGATTTTCAAGATTCTGGAACATTCTCGAACATTGCCAAATCATTCTGAAATGTAACATTCTAAAAAAATCTGCTTCATTCTTATCCCCACTCCGTGCTGTTCTCCTAGGTGAGTAGTGACATCAGTAGACGCCTGGCGGGGATGACTAATCGATTGATAATAATTGACCAGTTATCGACCACTGAGACTTGAAGATTATTACAGTACTAATATCGCTATTAAAAAATGGGGGTTGGTAGTAGAAGGATGAAAATTAAGGGTTACATGTACTTTTAGTGCCAAATCATAAAAAAATAAAAAAAAAAAATTTTGTCCAAAAAATAAAAAAAGGTAGGGGTGGACAACCCTTATCACTCAGGGATATGTAAAATAGATAGTTCCCGATTCTCAGACCTATTGAATATGCATATAAAATTTCATAAAAATCGGTCAAGCCGTTTCGGAGGAGTATTATGGTAGGAGAGAATTTTATATATAAGATTTGAAATAAATAATCGACAATAATTAGTAGATATTTAATTTCCTATTATAATTACCTTTTAATTAACGCAGGAATTTCGCTAGTCTAAATAGCCGAATCAAAGAGAAAAATATACGATACTCTTTGATACCCCCCGTATGATGATTTTTTTTTCGAGAGAAATTTTCGTGTCGATTGATTCACTGCTTCCACCGTCTAATAAGAAGTATAAAGGAGAATTCCTGGATCTAATTTCGAGTATATTTGTAACGTCAGCTTCGTTCATCAATCAATACCACGGCCGCATCATCAATATCAGTCAGGTTTGTGAATTTAAAATGCCTCGTGTACAAGACAAAATACATCAAAGTAACTTGAGGGCACCAGGCTATAAATAGAAACGAAACTGCTCGTGTTTTTACTTAAACCCAATATAGGTAGCTAGTAGTTGTTAAATAGATTAAATGGGAATTGGAAGAATTTGTCGAAACATTTAGTACTCAAAATTTTATATTCTTATACAAAGGTGTAAGTGTTGAGATATGTCAGAGAATCTGCGCAAAAACAAAAATAGGTTTCTGACAATTTAAATTAAATTAAATTAACAAATTAAGGATTTTTTGAATGAGGAGCAATTTTGAAGGTGCCCAGAAGATTCACTAACATTAGTTTGGTAAAGATTTTTGACTAATTCCTTTTAAACGAATAGACGATCTACTTGATAGGAATAAGATAGGAATGGGAAATGATATGATTGCTTGTTTACAAGTTTTGGTGGAGTTCACATCGTTTATTTTATTGATTGTGGAACAGGTTGATAATTTGTAAACTATTATGAATATGAAAAGGAAATTGATAAATATTGACAGTGTAGCTATTTAAGTTTGAGAATGCTTTATCAACATGTATGTGTACCTACTCCTATGTCTCATCTTACTTTTTAAATTTTCACAGCATAAATTTGGCGAAATAAAAGACTGCGATAAAGTGTATTTTATCGTCAGCAGTTATGTCCATACTGCCATCATAATAACAATAATAACGCGACAACTGATAAAATCGAAATGGCTGACCATATCCGTAATATTCAAGATTTTAGATGCAAATTAAGGCACCGAAAACAAATGCCTTTAAATTCGAGCGTATTTTACGAGCGATAAAGCCATAAAAAGTTACACTACAGCCCGTAAACTTCTCGTATTGTTAATTAAAAGATTTGACTCCCAACAAGCACCCAAAAAATCACTATTTTACTTTTTATTGTCCACGGTCGTATTACGTCTATCCCGAAAAGAACCGATACTTCGCCTCCACCCGTCCGTATTTTATGTCCCGATCATTTCGAAATAGATGTGCCCGAAATTTATCTCGACCATCATTTTTAAACGTCACGACCATTATATATTACGAATTTTACAGGTACCTGTCTCAGGTAATATCCAATATAAACAGTATATATGCGCACCATTAGGCGCAGTTACCAAATTCCACTTTGTCATGCGAAAAATATTTAAAATTCAATAACTCCCGGGGAATTATATTTTTTAACGTTCAACCCTGACGTCCAATTTAAAAATATTAGTCGAGCGACCCGCTCCTCTCGGCTGACGCTGACTATGCCGTCCTTTCTCGCTTCGTCTTCCTTACTTTCATCTTCCTTTCATTCTTCCAAGACTGAATATCATTAAAGAAACTGGATACACGAAGCACCACCAACCATCGCACATCCGACCGTGTAAACAAAACATAACAACGCTATAAAACTGAGCCAAAGACAATTTCTACTTTCATTCAAATTAGCTGCCCATCATAAAATACATCGGTCACGAAAGAAAAACGACTCAGCTTGGATAACTGGAATGTAATATACCGGGTGTTCGGTATTCTAAACCAATAGCTCCTAAACATCCCTAATACAAAATGTGGTAGTTTGAAATAAAATTGTTATAACTTCTTTTATATCGTACTTTCTGTAACTAAATTTAGGAGGTGTGTATCCCGGTGGAATCTCCCTAGTATAGTTTTTCCAAAATTTTGGCAAACTGTTTTTCAAATCCAAATTCCCGAAGAATACATATCATAAGTTTATAAACCACAACGTTTTAAGAAAAGCATTTCTCCTTTTTAAGTAATTAATTTTAATGCAAAATAGACATCGGGATATCCATATTATGTTATAGGTCTTACTTAGTATTGTATTATACCACGTTCACATTCGCTTTCAGAGACGTAATAGTTCAGACATTGTAGGCCGATTTGTCCATCGCGTTCTTTGGGATGAATGAGTTATTTCAAACACAATAGTTCATTAGTTTATCGAATCAGATCGGACCAACCATTAATCTTACCGGCCGCTCAGAGTAGACCAGGTAAGCCGTTGCCTTGTAGTTTAGTTGTTCTTCGTCGTTTGCGATGTTCCGCAGAAGCAACAACAACAAAGACTTTGAGAGGATTAGATAAATCGTTTCGCTTCCTTTGCAAAATACTACAAACTACAACATCGATAACCTGCGCGGACGTTACGCTTTTAAGAATTTTTAACAAAAAACAATGGAATTTTGTAACCAAAACCATAACAATTATTCGCTTTATAGTAGCTTGAATTAATTAAAAATCATTAGACCTATACAAAAATGATAAAACGTAAATAAGTGTTTATGGCATTTTCTAATGGAACAGCTTTACTTCCAGAGAACTTCCTAAAGAAAGTAAACTGAAATTATTAAGCTTTCAAACATTATAATACACGTAGATTCTGTAACTTTTTTAAACACAATCAAACTTCGATAAGCCCAATCAAATTGGTTGACAGTAACATAAACATTGAGAGATACGTCGAATTTTCTGGAGAGCATCCCTTAATAAAGCAGTCTCTTTATAATAACCATGCTATGCAATTAAGCAGTGAGGCAGTCCAGTTTCTTAGATTATTTATCATCAAAATGTACTTTAAAAACTTTTTTGGCTTTTCACCAAAAATTGAATCTTATAGAAAGATAGAAAGTGGTGCATGGAAGAAAAGATATTATCTATATATTCATATATTTATATGTAACGTGAAATAAATAGGTACATAAAAATACATACTTACAAAAGATAAGCACACACATATGCAGTGGTGGCTCGTGGTCGAATACGAAGAGGGTTCACAAAGTTAATAACATGTAGGTAATATCAGAACATGAAGCGTATTTCACGAAGTTGTAAATGCACCGCAGGCGAAGATTTTTTATATTTTTAGGAGAAACAAATACTTATGGCATTTAATAACACAATAAATAAAAACCTTTCGTTTACTTATACAGGAAATCCATTCGTTTATGTTTTGAATTAGTAAACACACTCAACAGGATTACCGGCAAAAATCAGGCACGGAAAGCAAAATAATGCGTTTAATTTATTACACCGACACAACCACGAAGTTTTTTTATACTGTTCTACTTTCAACACACGTTTGAACTTTTTATTTTTTAAGGTACACTCTTGTGCCAGCTGTAGTTGTGGGCGAGGTGGACCCCTTTTCTTTATTTCGAAACGATTTTGAAAATTATTTGAATTTTCTTTAATATATTTTACCGAACACGACTCCATCATTTACGTAATATTATAATTAACACGTATTGTGCAACAAATTGTGCGTCATTTACAATTAGTGGACTTTGAACTCTGAAATCTGAACATGCTTCTGCACATAATTTTTTTACTATAGGCTCCTACCAACACTAGCTTCCAGAGCCTTTAAAAATGACTCGTACTAGACATTTTCACCAGGTGGCAGGCTAACCGAAGTTGTAAAACCCAGGCAGAATGTTGGGTAGCCGTGCCGACGTAGCACGACATTATTCCGGCTGATTCCGGCTTCTCGTGCAGTGCACCTAAACGCTGTATGTTGAGTGTATTTTATCTTCCATTTCACGCGTCCGACTACCTCTCTCTCTAACACATGGACATCAAACGGAGTATCGCTCACGTGATATGTTCAGAATCAAAACTTGAACCAAAAAAGTTAGGTAAAGTCGTCAGCGACACAACAAAAATTTAAATATTTTCTATGGGTTACGGGTTGGTGTTTTGTAACTATGAACTATGAAATGGTAAAAGAGATGTATATTATACGATAATCATCAATAATATAATAAATATTAAAAGGATAAAATTATATGGTGTAACTAGTTCAATTTTTAAGGGGGTTAACTGAACAAATGCACCTACAGTAAAACCGCCACTGCACATATGTATGTATCACATGGAGATTCGAATTGTCGAAATTCGACCATAGTTAATGTTCTTTCAGAACAAGAAAAAGAGGGGGATTCACAAATAAGTAAAATATTTTCGTCTATTTTAGAGGCGCCCCCTGGTAGTTGAAAAATAAAATTGATGTAAATAATCTAATTTATATTTTTACATACCTATATACACCCAAAAATCCTTCAGTTTTGTTATAGGTCATTTTCTTCGTCATTATAATTTAATATACCTCATTACCAATTTTAAAAAAGCAATTCAATTTGAGTGACATCAAAGAGAAATTTTATATCTATATCACGTAATAAAAAAACAATTAATGAGTAAAATCGTATTTTTTTTATGAAGAAGAAAACCAAATAGGTACCTACACCCTTTAAAAAAAATCTGTTTACGTTAAAATATCTCTTTTAGACATATTTTGTAAAAAGTCCACATATAATGACGGACTGTTTGTAATAGGTATATAATGTATAGAATAGTACCTATACATATATGATCATACTGCTTTAAATAAATCTGGCTAATGTGATATAATCGGTTGTGCTCTCCCTTGCTCTCAGTTAAGCTCCTTAATCTACTTATAATTCATTGTAAAATATAATATTAAACTGAAATTCTGTTTTTTTTTTAATAAAGCGTATGCTTAGAAATGTCCATCATTTGAGCGTAAGTTCTTCATTTTATGCGGCCCGTGACGTGTTCGATTTCATTATACGTAGGGTAATTCAGGGTGATATGGCCAGTCGTTTAAGATGGCCAGTTGAAAAAATTCCCACTCTTAGCAATTGATGACGCAATGTATCGGCAGTACGCGCTTGACGTTCATGAGAGATCACATGTAGTGTAGTTTGTTGTGCCGTAAGAAATTAAAAAGGTAAGTATTTTATTAGATTTATGTTAAACCTAACTCAAAAATTGTCAGAACATGTTAGTTCCTACATTGTGAACGTGATTGTATAATCGATCCTGTGTTAATTTTACTTTTATTTTGTAGTTTGCTGTTTTGTTGTTAGTATTACCTCAAAATCGTCAAAATTATTTTACTGTGTGAGTGCTTTTGTTTGTATGGCCATCTTATCCTAAAGGTATGGTTTATATGGCCATAGTTTTTAAGGCTTATATGGCCATACTATTTTTATTTGTTAATCATTTTATTTTTTGTCTTTAGATGCCAAAATACATGCGAATATCGAACCGTGGTAACTGGACACAAGAACAGTTATCATATGCTATAAAAAAAGAGAACATGTCAGTCTATAGGGCTGCAATAACTTTTAACATTCCAAGAAAGACTTTGGAGCGGCGTTTGAAGAAAAACAATCCTAGAAAGGGAAATTTGGGCCAAGGTACTACATTCGGCTTTGAAAATGAAAGAAGACTCTGTCGTCATATACAGAAAATGCAGTCTATGGGATTTCCCTTAACTAGGAGCGATCTGCGGACAATCGTATTTAAATTTGCACAACAGTTAAATTTAAAACATAAATTCAATACAGAAAATCAGAAAGCTGGATATGATTTTGTGACTGGGTTTTTAGAAAGAAATCAAGATATTAAAATTCGTAAATCGGAGGGAATATCTATTGCTCGCTTAAAAGGTATGAATCGTAATGATGTAAAATCATATTTCGACCTTTTGGAGACCGTTTTGAGGGACAACGAATTGTTTACTAAGCCGTCCAACATCTTTAATATGGATGAAACTGGTCTCCAAATGAATAACCGTCCTGGGGCAGTTTTAGCTAAGAAAGGAAGTAAAGCCGTAGCCACAATAACGTCGACAGAAAAGGGAGAAACTGTGACGGTGATAGCCTGCTGCAGTGCCGAAGGAGTATTTTTACCACTCGCTTGCATCATGAAGGGTAAAAATAAAAAAGCAGACTACGAAGATGGCTTACCCCCAGGTTCCGTCCTCTACATGTCACAAAAATCGGCCTACATAACTGCGGATATCTTTACAGCTTGGCTTAAAGACTATTTTATTCCTCGAAAACCAATTGGTAAAGTGCTACTGATTGTTGATGGACATGCATCGCATTGTTCGGTTGAAGTTCTTGAACTAGCCGAAGCACATAATATTATTCTTTTTTGTTTGCCAAGCCACACAACTCATTATCTCCAACCCTTAGACAGAGCTTTTTTCAAGTCCTTAAAATCGTATTTTTATGAACAATGTCGTAATTGGCTTAATAATCATCCAGGTCGAAGGATTTCCCGATCACAATTTGGCACTCTTTTGTCAGAATCTTGGGGAAAATCTACGTCTCAAAGGAATGCTTCTTCTGGGTTCAGCTCTACTGGAATATATCCATTTAACCCGTCCATTATTCCTGATTATGCTTTCATATCAGACTTCTATGAAGACCAAAATAAAACACCAACACAACCTAACGTTTCGAATGAAAGACAAATCTCAGAACCAGTGGGTTGTGAGTCACCCCAACCAGGAACCTCAAAATCTGTTACAGACACTATCGAAACTCCTTCTAAATTTCTTTGTGAATTAAGTCCAGTCCCAGAAATTGACAACACTGCAAGAAAACGTGCAAAACAAGTAGCAGAAATACTGACTTCAAAAGAAAGTATTAAAGAAAGAAAACAAAAAATAGAGAAGAAACAAAAAATTAAAAATCCCAAGCCTCGTTTGTATAAAAAGAAAGCAGAATCAACTTCTGAAGAAGAATGTGAAATACATTTGGATAGTGAAGATTCAGCTGGAGAAGACTACGAATATGATTGTAATATATAAGGTGTGGTGAAAACTACTATGAAACTAAAAAGATCGAAGATTGGATTCAGTGTATTTACTGTCTTAAATAGATGCATGAAAATTGTACTCCGTTTGAAAATACTTGTGACACATGTGGAAAAAAGGCAAAGGAAGAGACTGAAGACTGGGAAAATCAAGGCAAGGGAAAAGGAAAAGGAAAAATAACGAAGAAATAATATGGCCATCTTCTACGCTTTGCTATGACCATCTGATACGGATGGGTCGGATAAGATGGCCACTTACATAGTTTTTTCAAAAATTTAATTACTAAAATGTCAACTGATAAATCGTCACCAAAGTCTGTAAAACCAAAGTTGCTTAATAAAAGATTAATAATAAAGTACAGATTTTCATTTCTTTTTGTAATAATTATATAAAATTCTACCTTAAAAAAAATACGGCCATATCACCCTGAATTACCCTATTTATATGTTGGTTTTATTTTTTGCATTAAAAGGAATCAGTCGATCGCTGGGTTTGTAGGGTCGGTCGTGAGATAAGATTGCATATTTCACAGTGACCGCGTCCATTTATTGTATATTTCCAGTACATCACGAGACAATATATATAAAGTGGTACATAAAGAACGAACGTCTTGGTCCCGTCCACCGGCGCGGTACGACCGACCGGAGTAGAACTCGGTGGTAAATTAATACCATACATTCTTCGGTTATTTATACCTTTCGTGTGTTGGCAATATGTTACATGTATTAATCCAATAAATAAATATGACCGACATAAATCTTGGCGCTCTCTCCGAAGACCACGAGAAAAACTGGACGTAATTTATAATCCAATTAAATGGACTTCGGGAACGAACAAATATAATGTTCTATATTACGACCAGGCGAACCACACAACCAACCCCCTGCCACCCATTGCCCCTGTTCTTCCCTTATCATGACATACACCGACGACCTCTAACCTCGGACACGCTCGACAAATTTTGATACAATTGTTTTATTGGACAAGTTTAATAGACTGTAGAACACAAAACTACTTACGGTTAGTTATGACGTTATTACTTTATCTTTTGTGTTTTATATTTTCTATACTAAAGCAAACTCTTTTTGAAAAAAAAAGTTTGTTACATTCGTTATAAGTACCTAGGTACCTAGTTTTCTTTGGGTATGCAGTAGGTAAATTATGTTCCTCAATATAATTCAGAACATCATTCAATTTCAATAAAGTGACAGAATTAGGCGTTTATAAATCATGTAATGTTATCGTGCTCGAAGGACCATGAACATACAAGTCCCCTTTATATTCCTTAGTACTATATACATGAATTGATTGATTTGATCTTGTTTTAATTATTCATTTAATTAACTTATTCGCCTCTGTATGTATTTAAAATTAAAATAAGAATTACCATGTACCTACCTATCTACTATTTGAAAATATTTTCCAAAAATATTTAAATCTGAATTCAAAATTACTTCACATTTTGAATTCTACAAATTTCATTTTATTTCTGTATGACTATTTACAGCTAAGTATCTACGAAGCAAAAAGTTTAATAGTTGTTACTTCTTCCTGATCGCGTAGTGCTGCATCCAGTTACTATTATAGCGGCACTATAAAGCCACTCTATAAATCTGCAACTGCACAGTTCGCGCATAAATTCAAACAATAGACGTGTATACAGATATATTTTCACTCCCATACATGAACAACGTAGGTAATCCATTATTACCAAGTCGTTGACATTTATAGTAGGACAAAAAGGATAAGTTTTGTTGTATGACTCCCGGCCTCTTGCACCACACACCAACCAACAAGCTCGACTACTGAGAGGACAACCACTCGCAATGTTGTCAAGTGTAGTAAAATATTTTTAAAAGTATAATCATGTGATCACATCATCATGTGGAAGAAAAAGGGATTATTTACTTCTTCTTATTATCTCGTTGGATGCAAATTTAGTTTGTTTGTAGTATGTTTTCTTTACCCACGGCTTTGTTCTTATACAATCTGATTTACACAATTAAAAATAAGTATAAAAAGGACTCACAAGGGGATATCATAATCAAGCCTTCCTTCTGCAAATAGGATAAGAAATAATAAAAGGAGACTAGATCTAATCCAGGACTTATCTATCCCACTTACGAATAGTTCAAGTTAAGCCAAAGGGGTGGAATCCATATTTACCAGTTCTTGGGCAAGATCAATAATTAAAAACAAAATCAGAACATAAATTGATTCTTTAACAATGACGGATTAGGTGTTTACTTTGTAAATATTTATTTTATTGTTAAGTTGAATTGTGTGTTCAATTCAAAAGTATAGATATAATCATCCCTTAGTCTCAATTGTCAATATTTCTGGTAGAATTCACAACACTTAAATGAAACACTGGTGGTATTTCTATGAATAAACTTGAATTATTAAATTCTTTAATCAGGGTTGTGACCGACCCTACATAAGTTTTCCTCTTCTAAGAAAACTTTTTTCACTTAATCATTACATTAAATTACACGTATCTAAATAAGGCTTTAATTGACATAGTCTGTGGTTCAGTTTTTTTTTTTTTTTTTCATGGGACGACTTGGCAACCAAGTGAGCCACCAAGAACTACTTCAGCAGCAATAATAGTGTAGGTAGGTAGGGAAAAACGGAGGTTCATTTGGGTGTAGCATATCAAAGTAAGAGTAATTTTATCAGCGAGTCTCACCTGGACAGGTGTGTAACACGTGGCCCCATTGGCGAGCCTGGGGCGTCGCCTTCCCATTGGTCGTCTGTCTTTTGTCTTTCGCTGCCACCATCATGTTGGGCGTTATTATGTTTTAGTCTGATTACTACCGTGCCACAAAGAAACGTTTTATTATACACGCAAACATAACACGCACAGTAGTGTATAACAATGGCATTGTAAACATGACTTATGTCAAAATACAAGTCTTTTTTTGGGAACTGCATCGATGACGGTGGCACGACGCCAACTATTTTTCAAAACAAAAGAGCGTGAAAAGGCTATTACTGATATAATTTACCATGAAAAATTCAACACTGAGCTTTACATTAAAACACGTTTAACGCCTTATACCTTGTAGGTACCTACACATGATTCATTTGAGAGATTACGCAGTTGAAATAGGTTTCTGACTTTTGACTCAATCAGAGAAGGTGTATTGAAAACAAAACATATGTTCTTGGAACAATAACCTACTTACGTCCATGATGCGTTGTCGTTCTAATGCGCAAGAAAAATAAAGATGAATCAACGTAGGTATTGCTAACCTATATCATCACTACGGTTATGTGATATTATAAACGAAAAGGGGTTAGGTTAGGAATGGTTGTCACCTTTGACATTTTCCGTCATTGTGTACAAATTTTGCCTAATAATCTTTCTTTCTTGTGAGTTAATTGTTCATTTAAAAATATCCATATATTGTGAGTAATAAAACAGTTTTTCTGACAACATCATTGTCGTACAAATGTTTACAAAAATATTGTTTTTAAATTTTTTGTTACTTAGAGTACGTCAAGTCATTCAATATAACTTACTATTTTGTACTGTCAACATTTGACATACGTGTACTGTTATGATTTTATTCATACACCTCATTGGGGTCACGTGATGGTACAGATAAAATAATTATACAATAGAAAAGTATACTCCATAAAATTTAAGATTGCATGTAGGTATATAAAATAATCAATGACGCCAAAAAAGTTTGTCCTTTACTGGTTCTAATACATAGACTCTACAAAATTTGCTGTTGACGATATATACCTAGACACAGGACACCTTGTAAAAAGTAACGAAAGTCTAACTTTTGTTTAAAATGAACAAAGAAATGATCAATCACCTCTAGCCTAACTTATGTTACCCGTTTTGAGTTTAGTGTGCTTTTTGAAATGTCGTGTGGCGGTAAACGCACTTTTTGTAAATATTTTGTATATTTTATTTCAAATTTATTCTTCTTATTGTGTTTGTAAATATCATTTTAATATAGACTTCTTCTTATCTTGTGCATGCCTTTGTTTCCGTTCTATTGTTCCACTATCGCTACTTTTACCTAGAATTTCACACTCACCTGTACCTGCATGCACCCCTTACTAATAGCTGGTTTTACCCTTAATTGCTTTCTTCTGAATTCTGTACTTTCCTATCTATTCAATTCTACGTATTTATACAACCAGTGTCATCATCCTTACTCGTAACTACTTTTCTTTCTATCACATCTATTTTACAAACAACCCTTTTGTATAAATACCCTCTAAATTTCCTTTCTTGACACAGTCTACGCTTCGCTCCAGTATTAGTAAGTTGTTTATATTGTTTATATTTATTTTGTTGTCTTTGATGTTTTTTATTCTTGCTTGTGAAATTTTGTCATTTGATTTTCCACTTTTGCATCTTTTATCTTTGTTATTTGTATGTATCTTCATTTCATGTTTTGTTCATTTCTGTACATAAAGTGTTATTTGTGATTGTTAGTGTTTTCGTTTATTTTGTTAATATTTTTATTAATATTAACTTTAAAGACGCTAAAGTCGTTATTTTTTCAAATCTGTCGTTAATAATATCCACTGCCTTTAATAAAACTATACTTTTCATACATGATGCATATTTCTCGACTATTACAGTTTTAAAGGTAAGATAAAGTATTGATTTTCATGATTGAGTTGCATTTATCTATGGCTTTGAAATATTATTTATCAATAGAATTCAAATTATCTTGAAATCGAATTGAATTAAACTTAATTTGACTCCAATGATGTTGATGCATTTTAGAATTACGATTACATGCAATCTTAATTCTTATGAGGTATCTATACTTATAAGGGTGACTTTCGAAATAATTTTGATTTTTCTGAAATCGCACGAACGAAATACTTAAAACTTTTTGGTGTTTCATTCCCACTAATGTTGTTGGAAGGGCTGTCCCTCCGGCCTACGCTACGCTCTGGTGCAAAATCGGAAGGTCCTCTTCAGCCTCCTTTAGGAATAGTGGGTATGGGCGGGTGATGGTTTGGGGGAGAAAGATGAGACGAACGAAATGAAGACAGAAGATAAGTGAAAGACTACCTGTGGATTATTACTAGGTACCCCAGCATTTGCCTAAATGATCCAAGGAAACCACAGAAAAGCTTGGATTAGAGAGGACTTTGTCTATTTGTGAAATTTACGGATAAGAAAGACACTAAACCTTATTAGAGTTACTCTTTTTCTTTTGATGTACGCACCCCAGAATCTGACCTTTAAAGTGCAACTAATAACATACCCATCATACCTGTAGGTACCCTCTTCCTACAAGTACCTATAAATAAATATATCTTCAATATATGCAATAGTATGCTAATATGACCTAGATGAATTTACGACTTCACCCCGATCGGAGATGTCAGTGAATGGAACTTACTTGGGAACCTTATCGTATGTACCTTACGTTTAAATTTATGTACGCAATTAACTCGGCTGTTAAACCCGTAAGTACATATGTTATATTCAGCAAATGCATTCGTACATGCAGATATGAAATAATATAATTTCTACTTTCATGGAAACCATAAATGCCAATCTCATTAAATAACCTTTAATGAAGTGGCTGATTTATGATGCTGAAAATGGCAAAGCCTACATTTGTTACAATAATTGCCTCCACTATGCTGCGGTTATTCAACCGCGACATTTTTATTAGTAGTAAGGAAGTTTAGGAACTTAATCAACTTCCAAGATATGTACTAACAGCGATTGTAAAATTATTACCGCCCTTAATAAATTATCTAGACTACCTAGTTAATATTTATTAGAAACAACAATTAAATTGTATTCAGTCAGTGCGGTTCGATTCCTGTTGCTATTTTGCTCCAACTTTTTTCCATCAGTTAATAATATAACGAAGAAACATTATTATCTAGTAATTTTATTATATTCATTAATTTCACACACTTCCACGGCTAAGATCAATTGAGGAATTTTCCATTCCAATGCAAACGTTGAATAACGAGATGTATCTATTGTCAGTCAATGCACATTAAAAGTACATAATAAATAAGTACCACATAGCTTTAACTCGTTACCATTAGATATATAGGGCGTGAAGGTAGGTATATTATAAAAATATGAACAGTTCTCTGAGAGCCTTTTCAACGGGTGGTTTTTTTGCAACACTACGTAAGCGCGATTTTTAGAAACGCATTGCTGCTTTCACACAAGAGTAGCGCTTCAAAAACGTATCAGCCCTATGTATTTCTAAAAATCGCGCTTCCGTAGGGCTATAGAAACGCTGCAAATCTCCGTAATGGTGCAAAGCCAAAGGGTAAAGCTGAAAACTCTGAAAACGCTAAACGTACCTACCTACGTAATAACGTATATGTTTTTCAATTCTAAATCAATACCCTAGTAGTACCTACTCTTACATCTTGAATAAATTTAATTTATTTATTTAATATAATTTTCGATGCATTTAGAGCTTTTGCGTCTTGGTTGTGGGCAGCCCATCACAGACCATCAGCTTATTTATGTATTTCAATTGCTATAATGTAGCCAAACGTAGCGTCGTATCTCGTATCATAAATTTTTATTAAATAGTGACTGTTTTACGCTTACCCCTCTGAGACTCCCCCATGCGCGAGCAGATGTTACCGGCATACATTGTTGTCTAGCCGCGGGGAGTCATTGTTAAACCCCCAACAAACCTCTTCTTTACACTCGCACCGATCGCAGTCTGCTTGATCTGCGACAGATACGGCGATAGAGCTTTCTATTGGCCCTGCTGCAAGTGATATTTTTTTAAATAATGTTTTCACTTAGACGAACTGTTAATAGATCATATTAACAGTTTTTCTCGACTACCCTCATGAGATTATTATCAAGTGTTCTGAAAGTTATAAAAAAAATATACCTATTCATATAAATGAGCTATTAATGACTAAAAACCATTGAGCATAGTTATACTAATCACAATTTTCATATTTAAATAAAATTTCCTATGATCAAATTCAACAAAGTTCCAGTTAAAGTTCATGCAGTCGTTCCACAAGAAACGTCCTAATTTTTCCATCAAAAGCACAATTAAATTATATTTACCATACTTATCGAAGTTGAGTAAAAAAGAATTTTCATGATGTTTAATCAGAGTTTCTTACGATCAAAGTCGATTAAGTAGCAGCAACCTTAATGAGAAAAATGTTTCTAGGTTTAGTCATAATTTTTAAATAAAATTTTTTGTCAGTACGTTTGCTTTCTTTTTAGTCCTACACCGCCGTTGAAATGATTCAATAATAAAAATAATAAAAATCATTTTGAGATAGCGTCATAATAGCACCTAATCAGATAAAACAATTCTGGGGCAGATGTTCCGTTCGACGTGGGTGTTACCATCCCCTTGTATCGCTGGAAAGCGATCCCCGTTTGTCTTTCTGATAAAATCAGCCATAACATTCCCAAAGTCTATTAACTTTTGCGGAACGCGATTAGCAATTTTGAGATGTACCAAAAGATAGGACTATTGTTGCTGCGCCTACCGAAAACGGCACAACAAAAGGATTTCAAAGAGCAAAACGGACCTTAACACGAGTCGAAACACTTCGACACTGATATACCTGCCAGAAATGTAACTGATAACATCTCGGCCGTGGAGGGCTCACGTCCAAAAGTTTATTAGGATCGAGAATACTAAGTCGGTTATGTGGCCGAGAAGATTGACAAATGCGAGCGATCGTCTGCGCCAGGTAAACAGTCGTCCTGACGGATACCTTCGGTAATGAGGTTTGTCAGCTGAAATGGAATACACTGGCGTGTGTAATGAGATTGTAATCCGAGTGCTTTTTTTAAGTTGCTGGACCGAAAATTAAGAGACACTACAAACTAACACACATACACACACTATGTCTGCATTATATGGCTTAAGAATATATGGTTTTTTATTTACATACAAAACAATTAAAGAGTAATTAAAGTTAAATCTAAATCTAAATCTAAATACATATATAAAATGCTAATGTTCGTACGTAAAGACAGGGTTTTCTCTATCTCTACCTACTCCAATAGACTTCCTGTTGGGGTGGTAAATACCCCTTGGTCTCCAGGTGGGAGTAAGGGAGTTTGTCGCGGTGGGTGGAAGTGGGTGGTTGTAGGTGGCAGAAAGGTGAAAAGAAATATTTCTGTCCTTTTTTAAGTCATAGATAAGGACTTCCGGAAAGATCTCAAATTTTCTGAAATGATCTAAACAATTCTAAAATGGGCGCAAACTGTTATTATCGACTTAAAATGTTCGAGAAAGTTCTAAAAATTTCTTGAATGATCTAGAAAGTTTCAAAAAGTGTACATCTACGTTTCAAAGTGATGTTCATCTAAATATTCTAGAGTGTTCTGGTACTAGGAATTTCGATGTTCGATTATATATAAATCAACATTCAGTGACTTTTTGTCAGTTAAATTGTGTTTGCAGTCGAGTGAAACAAGAGCAAACAGTGACCAAAAAAATTGAAGGGATTTCGACAAATGGAAAAGAACAGCTACTCACCCAGCAAACAGCACGGAGTGATGATGCGAATGAAGCAGATTTTTTTAAAATATTACAGGCAGTTCAAATATGTTCTAAGAATAAAAAAAAATGTTTTATTATAACATTTCAGAATGATTTGGCAATGTTCAAGAATGTTCCAGAATCTTGAAGATCATTCAAGAATGTTCCAGAGTGTTAAAAAAAGTTAGATAATGTTTTGAATCATTATTGGATGGATGTTCTGGATAGTTCTAAATTCGCGAATATATCTAGAATGTTCCATCAAACGTGTAATATATTCTTACCCGAGCAACACCGGGTATTGCTGCTAGTTATAATATAACGTAACTACGTACAACATTAGATAGATAGTAGATGCCTTCTGAAAATTTTAAACAAAAACCGCAGATATTGGTAACATTTATAAATTGACAACAAAAAAGTTATCAAACAGTAAAGTGAGCAGAAAAGGACTAATATAAACCGATATAGCTCAGACAAAAATACAGGGCTTCTTGTAGAACGAACAAAATAGCTCAAACCCTAACGCCAAAACACAGTCCCTGAAGAAGGTAACCTTGTTACCGAAAAGTGCTTCGGACACCTAAAGTGTTGTGTTTTGGCGTTGGGGGTTGAGCTATTTTGTTCGTTTTACAACAACCGCCAAAGTTTTTCCAGCCTTCATTTTTTTACAGAACTTCTATTACAGGAAAGTTTGTTTACTTCAAGAGACAAGGAAATATTTATTGTATAATTATAAGTTTTGTTCCAAAAGTTTGATAATCCAGACAAAGAATAAATAAGAAATTGTGATGAGCAAAGCAAGACCAAGACCAAGACTCGGATAGTCTTGGGCTTGATCTCGGTCTTATTTACTCAGACTTGGTCTTTTGGGCTTGCTCAAATTCGTCTGGTCTTGGTTTTAGTCTTGGTCTTGCAATAAGGTCCTAACGAACATTTTTCAAAAAAATTTGTAAACATGTTTTCATTTGGCAAACATTTTTAAACCTAAATTCACTATCCACAAATTGAAAAAAAGTTCATTAAGAAGTTATTGCTTATTATTATTATTAAATCATAAAAATTATTAATTAATTATATTAATTTATGGAGTACTTTAGTGATGAGCAAAGCAAGACCAAGACTAAGACTGCAAGATCAAGACTAATTTTGCTCATCACTAATAAGAAAACTAAACATAAAATTTCATTAATAGATACAACAATATGAGGAACAAGTATAAATTTTAATGGGCTTAAACAATAAGAAAATGAATGTTGCCAGACGTCTTATGTCACATTTTTTCTAACCCTTAACATGCAAATCTCCATGAGGAATGATAGATAATTTGTTGTGAGGTGAAGGAAAAGCCAATTTTAGCAGTATTGAGACATTTAGGGGTTGGAATATTGTTATTATAAGAAATCATATCATCTATGACTACTATTAAAGAATAATACAAAAGTAATTCTTTATATACAGCGAAATCTATCCCAAAACCCAATATTTATTTTTTAGAATGCCTGTAGATTTACAAAGTGGTGAAATTTGGTTCTAAGATGTTCAGCTTTAATCACAGTTTCAAAACAAAATTTGATCAAATTCTTTTTAAGAAGAAGTAGGTAATTTACTGACTATATAAACCTTCTTTTCATATTTAAGTCTCTTGAACTTTTTCCATCAGGTAACAATATGACATTATTAGATAATTTGCGGTACGGTTTACATTCAGTCAAGCGGAAAGGCACTAACGTAATCAAATCACTTTTGCTGTTGTTATCGTTGACAGAATTAACGGAAGCTATGGACCGATTTCGGACGACATCTATAAGTGGAAGATCGTAATTTTGGCCACGTGCCTGATGAGCACATTCACGAGAAGACAAGAACGCGTGTGAGAGAGAAAGAGGTATAAAACGGACGACACGACGGCTTGAGGACAATGGGCTCCAATTACACCCTGAAATCTGTAATCTAAGATCGGGCCCGGCTGATTAAGCAAACGTCTGCAACTGCGGGGGTTCTCCAGGCCACTTGCGCTAATTCTGCCATCATTATGCCATATACCGCATTAACTTTGTATTTGTTTATGCACAGTGCTTGCCTATAGGTAAAAGCATCGGCATAACAAAACAAATCGTGTGCTTGTTAATGAATCGAAAACGACTGCATTCAATCAAGGATGTATGTAAATAGAACACTGATTGCGTTTAGTAATCAATTCAAAATTTCTAGATGATTTGCGAGTAAATATTTACAAATGTAGCTCTTTAGAAATATATTAAAATTTAAAACAATGCTTTAAATTCTTACTTAATGCTAGACGTATTATCATCCACCAGTAGGTGGTGAAATTCTAACCATGCGAGATTGAAAAAAGATGACAAATTTGGATAGGGATAGAATGTGAAATTTAAAGGCAATATTCCTTGACTGTTTTAGGGGTCCAGTAACTAATTTTTTGAACTGAATTGGCACGGTCTGGATGGAATGATTTGAAAGGGGTATCGATAAGCTAGGGAAAGTGACCCCTTTAGAAAAAAAATTAAAAATATGTTGTTTGAATAGCATGAGCCTTATACGTAATGAAAATACAATTTATTCTCCAAAAATATCTTTAATTATTTTTAAAATACTATTTAAATAAATATGCATTCTTCTAAAATATTTTGAATTAAACTTACATTTGTTAGTTTGACATGCAATTAATTATAAATAATAGAAGTGACTACGCTTTCTTCACAGGAAATATCTATAGACTGTGGTCAAAACGGATTTTTTTTGGATAATTATAAATTTTGTTACTGTTTTTTAGACATGAGTGCATTTTTTTAGCATTTTAATTTTTGTATTTTTACGTTCGCTGACGTCTAAAGAACAACATATAAAAAAATCACGATGCTTAAAAAATGCGCTCATTGTAAAATAAAACTTTTTTATGCATGAGCATTTGTCATATCAAATACATGAAACCAACGTACAGTGCGTCATCAATTATAGTCAGTTTGTGCAAAATGCAACAGCGAACTCCTCTGAGTGCGGATGGTCAAATGATTCTGATACAGAATAGATATACCATTTTCAGTATATTTTGTTTTATTTTATTATAACTTATGATTTCTTGTAGGTATGCTAAACCTACAAATGTAAGTTTAATTTAAAATACTTATTTTAGAATAATGCATATTTATTTAAATAGTATTTTAAAAATAATTTAAGACATTTTTGAAGATTAAATTGAATTTTCATTACGTATGAGGCTCATACTATTCAAAAAACATATTTTTTTAAATTTTTTAAAGGAGTCACTTTTCCTAGCTTATAGATACATACCTCTCCTTTAGAGGAAACATCCTTAAGTACTGTAGGAACGCACTGAGGAATTTCTTGAAATAGCGAAGAGATGCTAAAGGTATTATGGAAAAAGTATCCTTTGAGATAAAACCTTTTAATAAGTTTTTTGCAAACCGGCATACTGTCTCATTCATAAATATTGTTTATCATACACGTAGTAGGTATACATATTGCCTAACCTAAATGATAAATTCTCATTTATGAATGGAGCCAGCTAATATAATTCATTCTTCTATTGCTATTTATTTATACACTTACAATTTTACTTTTAAATGTGCATTTTTATAGTGTATTCTCTGAATAAAGTACGAAGGGACCCATCAGTTTTCCATTAAAATTCGTCTTATTTATGTATAAATATGTAAATAATCCTGGAAACCGACACCAGACTATTACATCGGATGGAAAAGAAATGAAAGAAAAAGAAAATCATTGATAGGCGCGAAGTACAAGTCATCTCGTTTTGAATTTTAAAACTGAAAGTGTCAACATTCAGTTGTTCGACCGCCTATTCAATACAAATTTGTTTCGATTCAAATATTTACATAGTGCATTGCATTAACATCGTTTAAACAGTTTACCAGATGGTTATATCACTATGAGATGGGTTGTTTAACATAAATTTCAATGTGGTTACCGCACACTGGCTTTTAATATTGATAATAAGGCGCAAGAATTTATTTAACAGGTGACATTGTTGTAATACACTCTTGAACAAAAGAGCTCTCCTTTATATATTTTATAAAATACCTACTAGAATTGATAATATAACCGGAAACGGAAATCGAATGTTAATATTAATCAATCGTAAATATTTTCAAAGCATAAAACGATACTTTATGCGTAGAGTGAGTGAACATTAACTTTCCTAATATGCTAAGCTTTAAATTTAAATATAATTTATATGATATAATAAATTTTGTTGATCTAGAACGACACTACGACAAGTTAATAATAAATAGTAAAGTTAAAAGGCAAAAAGGAGACGTGCCTATATTTTTGCCATTATTTTTGGAATCGTACCTGGGCTAAAAGGCGTTTATTTCATAACAACGAACAGATTATCGGCCTATATTGTAACAAAACTAGAATTCAAAAACCCGCGACGAAATGATCAGTGAAGAATTTCAAAATTAAAACGCCTTTCGAACTGGAAGAAATAATGCAACTGCAGAATCGATTAATCATTTCGAAAATATTCGTCGGTCGATGGAAGTGATTGTCGCCCTTCGGTCTAGCGAGTCCAACATCTTTTTGGGTGGGAATTGAAAGGACAACAGAATTTTAATTTTTCACAATTTGCTCTGAACAATGGTACGCGTCGGTCCACCTGTGTTCCATCAATCGAAGAAGACCCTTGCACCTCTCCACTCTCTTTCGCTGTTTCTCTCTCTCACTTTTTTTGGTTGGGAGATGAGAAATGATCGCTCGTTTAAAACAATTTATCACCACAAAAGAATAAATGTGAGAGATACACCGAAAATGGTCCATCAGGCATTATATACGTTATAGTTTTGTTCCTTTTCAAAAGGGAAAGGGGCCGTTGTTTCGTGTTTGGTCATAAAAAAAAGAAGAAAAGGAATTCTACAACAAAGACCGACGTTTCGTTTTAGGGTATATTTATCATCATCCAGATATTTTATTAAGATTTGTCATTTTGGTATTCTTACTGGCAACACGTATCTGGAATGCTAACAGCGTTCGAAAGAAGATTTCAGGAAACATTTGCGAAACCTTTATTAAAATTATAGAGGGTAGTTTTCGTGGTATATGGGACTTGGCCTTTTTCGAAGAATTTACGACGTTCAGAATTTTTTTAAATAGCAATATGATGAGAATTTTCTTTGGAATACCTATTTGCCCATTTCGCGTTAAATTTATTAGTATTCAATTCAACAGTAAAATACGTTTTTGTTTTATTAAAAGCTAAAGCGCACTAGTGTAAATTGAACGCGTGTTGTTCCAATCTTATTACGTTCCCTTCCTTTGGTCGCTCCATATAATGAATAAATTACATTTTCGGCATTTAATTTATTACGTTTAGACACCGAACGGAGCAAATTCAATAACTCTTTAATATGGCAATAATCTATCACTGAATACGCTACGCCCTATCGGTGGCCGAGTGGCGCCGCATCCCGAACCGACGCTCCCTAGTCCTGTTCAGACACACCAAATCCAGGCTTAAGCCCAGTGCCAACAAACACGTCCATCAAATGATTTAATTAAATCAAATCGAAGGGCAATTTTTAATTTAGTCCCTCGGCGTAAACAGACCCGATTATCCATTCGGATTACACGGATTAACAAACGCGTTTGCACAGATTTAAATCGGAACTGTTTATTTAAAGCCCAAAAGTCGAAAGACCATTCATCTTGTCAGATTAAAAGTCAAAAATACGATAGTATTAGAGAGGAACCAATTTCGTGGCTATTTTAAATTGGACAAGGTAACAATGTTGATTTTAGCCTAAATTCGGATTGGGCAAGAAGATTAACTTTTCTACACATTAACAATAATCCTGTAATCAATTGAATTTAATTCTAAAATAAATTCAAGATATTTACACAAGTCTGTGAAGAAAACAGGAAAGAGCGTTCGTTAAATTTTACAACCATCATAATATTGGAATCAATTGAAAATCAGTTCAGTTTCAGAATTATAATAATATGCATTAAAAATATAATATTTATACCATATCCATTTAGCATTAAGCTCTTTATTTACATAATATTCTCAAACAGAAGCTCAGCCATTTATACAGCTTCCTACCGCGATTATTTTTTGAGTCTTATTAACTTACAACCTACTTATTAGGATGTTGTACTTGCACAGTTTAAACTGAGTAACAAAACATTTAAATTCCATTATTATTAGTACTCGTATTATTGATTTTTATTGCTAGTAATCAACATAATATACGAACTGCACTTGTACGTAAAAAACGTTCGGAATAAACTAAACTTCCCACAGTTCCATATAAATTTGTCCTCATTAAGAAAAAAACGCAGTAGAAAAGTTACAATTCCATAAAATTTAATAAGGATATTACTGTGTTAGGTTGCGATTAAGATTGGGAATTATGGGTAGCCGAACGAACGGCTAACTGGATTTTTATTTACGTGTATTATAGGTAGAAGGTTTGTTGCTTTAGCTGTCCGGGGTGCCTATTAAAATAATTCGAGGGGGCTGGACGCTTTAACCACAAATTAAAATACGTTTCTTTAATAGCCCTATTAATGTATGCGCAATTTATAAACATTCGTAGAAAATGTGTCGGTTTGAATATTAATGATTTATCTTTCCTTAATTGGTTTTCCTTTTTTGAATGCCAGTGGAACAGGAAAGGGTAAAGGATGGGATTCAGTATGGAAACAACAAGAGGGTAAATAAGTTGGAGTGTGTAAAAATACAATAACAATTTATACAAAATAGGTAATTTTAAACTGGATTTTTTTAATGCTTTTCAAAAATGAATGCAGTCAGACTTGATATGTAATTGTGCATAATAAAAATATACTTATTATTTATAATCACATTTCATCATTAAAATTTAAGAAGGCATTAAGAGATCAAAGTTAGGCTAGTTAGGTACACATTAAGAACCAAAAAATGCTTCTTGAAAGGGCAGGAAGTTTCAATTTTACCTATGGAAATGGGAGAATCAAGTCAAACCAAAAAATTTAATACAGAATTATTACAGATTACACATAGTGTACATTTTAGGGTGGAATAAGCATTAAATAAGGGAAAAGGGGAGAAAGAGAAAAGTGTTTGTAGTCTTTCCTGAAATAATTATTACAACAAATCGTAAAAAGCTTTTTTATTTTAATAAATTGAATACAAATTTCCTTTTACCTTTCAGATTTCTCTTTTCATTTGATTTATAATTTTGTTTAAAATACAATAAACAACTACAGTTAAGTTGTATGAAAAGTTCAATTATGTAAACCCCAAAATGAGGTTACTATGAATGCATGTGTATATGCAAAAATATTGTATATATTAATGAGCGAAAAAATGTACCCCGACATTTACTTTAACGAGCAATAATAACGTAACATGACTTATTTGTAATATAAAATTAGTTTAAATTTCAATTTAAATTTGTAATAGTGTATGATGTAGAACAATCCAGTTTAAAACATTGTCTTGGTTTGTTCGCTTTTAAAAACAGTGGCTCAATCTTCGATTTTAATGGAAATAAAAGAATACATAAACGCTGCCTTTCTAAACTGGGTCAAATTTTCCTTTCATCCAGCAACAGTTTATTTCAAATCAGACACACCTTATACCTGGTTTGAACTGGATGAAAGCAAACAATTAGACAAAAGTCTAATTCTTTCTTGTTTTTAGAATAGGAAATCGAAATCAAAGCAAGAACTTACTTCATTAAAAATAAACATTGCAAATACAGAATACCTTTCATTTTCTTTTGTATAACACAAAAGCGTTTATTTCTTTGTAACTGCACTTTGTTTCAGAAAAAGAAAAGATTTAGAATATAGTCACGACCCTTGAATAATGCCTTTTATCTTTTTCATTATTAAACGACATTAAAAATACTAAATACCTGAAATATGTTCTGTAAATTCTCTATTTGTTACATTTACCAATATTTATTGATAAGGGGTCGTCCATAAATTACGTGAGGCGTTTTTGACGATTTTTCGATTCCCCTGGCACCTGATGAGATTTTTCAAGATTTGTACTTCACAATTTGCTTTTATTTTTGTTGAAGACTAGTTAGGACTTATTTTTCAAATTTCATAGGTCGTAGCCTAAAATCACAGTGATAAAACTGGAACATAAAATATTTAAATAAAAAATTACCAAAATTAATAAAAGAATGTTTAATCTATTTCAATCCTTGGGGACTCGCATACAGTCTCGAAAGTAACTATTGGAAGCAATATATATTTTTGATTTTCAGTAAAATCGTATGTTTTACATTAATTGAACTCAATGTTTTCACAACTGTTTTGAGGAAAAAAGTTACGTGATATTTGCCGGGACCACCTCTACCCTACGTGAGATTGGGTGATATTTGGTTCGACCCCCTCCCCCCCCCCTGATCACCTCACGTAATTAGTGGAGGACCCTAACTAATTTCGTGTACATACACATACATACGATGAGACATTTATTATTCTAAAATAATCACGAACATTAATTTGTTATACATTTCATTTCTTCCTCTTAATAATTAATGGGAAAAATAAATAAAGCAGGCTAGCGGTGGTAAACTGGTTTCGCCTCCCGTTTGAAATATTTTCAAGATGGAAAGGCTTGAAGCTGAATATGAAACGTCGGTGTAGGTTTTCTTCTTAGGTATATATTAACTTACCACCCCTAACAGGCTTTGATTTTTTCCATTAAAATTGTTAAATTTAGAACAATTCATAAACATTCTGATCTGTCTAGTTGAATAATTAGGCTCGTTTCCTGGTCGAAGCAATTTTTTTTTGTTTAGTTTAAACTAAGTACGCATTTGCTTTTCTCACTATATTGACAGCACATGATACATGTATACCTAGTTAATGAAAAAACAGCATCCCTATTACTTGATTTCGATTTAATTAAAATTTATTATATTTCAATATACCCAATAAAAATAATGATTTATATCTAATTATTGCAATAGGTACTAATTTAAAATAAAAGAATAATTTTGAATATGATTAAAGAATCAACCAGAGAATTGTTTCTATCCCCAGTGTTAGGAGTGCCAGATATATTAATTAATAAAAATCCTACATTTCACTTTTCAAAATGTCTTTCTATTTTGTGTAAGTACAGAAACAATCGAGTACAAATTTTAATTACAATAGATACGTCTTGGCAATAAGAGTAAGGTTTCTGGGAAGCCAAACTATTGGTCTGATGTATTGAATACATAGGTACAAATACATCGTACATACATATATAAAAATAGTTGGTGTTATCGGTCCAAAGGATCGCGGTTCACTGCCATTATTTAAGTCGTGACTTTTCGATTTGTATTGTCAAAGTGGCAGCGTTAGCCCTGCGCGCGTTCGAGCAAATCATGCTTTCAATTATTTTCCATTGTTGCTTCAAAGTTTGTATGAAATCATGCTCAGGTATTATGTAAATAAAGTCCGATCGATCGTCTAATTCTTAAGCGCCCAAAGGCTTCGTATTATTCAAACTCAAAACCGTATCAAATTTTTGCATGTGTAGATAATACGTATTTAAATATTTTAACACAGAGGATCAACAGTAAAAGTTGTTTATAACGACACCGTTTGTAGCATTGATTCGCGTTACCGACAAAACTTCGGATATAACGTGTACGTAATAAAACTCATTAACGACCTAAAATTGATTCTTTTTAAATTTCCAAATCCGGATGGATATTACGGTAGAAAAAGGTGAGTACAAGCCCTAACAAGTAAACGTTGGAACACTCGGGTCTTGTAAAGATTTTTTGTTATTCTGGATTTCTCTATTTCTCTGGATTTCTTCTTCATAAAATACGTCACGCTAAAATAAGCTTTTTTTGACCCCCGGTTGTCACGCTGTGTCACACTTTCTGTAACCCCCTTGTAAATATTACGTCACAAAAACTAAACCCCCCCCCCTGAGCATAATAAATTTTGATAAATAATACACTAATTTTGATAGTCAAAAATATTTGTTTTATTTTCATAACAAAATTTAAATAAATTAATAAATATCTTTTCTAACGCACAAATAAATAATATTTCTATTTATTAGAAGTCCAAGGATTCTGTAAAAATTCAGTAAAATTTTTTTATGATCGGCGAACGTCACGTTGACTTAGACCCCCCTCCCCCCTTGTAACATCTTGTCACACTCAGCAAGACCCCCCCCCTGTATGCGAACGTTTTTTTATGAACGGCCCCTAAATGAAGAATAAGATCTATTAAATGAGGATTCCAACACATATTATAATAAATGGCGCCAAGTCCTCCATATTTTCTTTTTCTCCTATTAGATTTGTATGAGTATTTTTTATGCTTAATTTTGAATAATATATTTAAGATGATGCTTAATTACTAAGAAAACCATAGTGTACACTTTCTTAACGTTATACACTCTGTATGTTATGGTCTTTTGTTGTGACAGTTTCACGATAACTCTTTCGCTCGTTATAGGCAATTATATGGACATACGATGGCGCCCTTTTTGTCATTCCACACATTTTATCCTCATCCCACATGAATTTACATAATCATGTTGGTTTATTTTATTTTCCTCCATATTAATGTATTTATACCTAACTCGTTCAAACCCAAAAGTTAAAAGAATGTGTACGCCTCGATTAAAACAACGACCAAGTCATCCCGGCCGATTATTTATGAATCGTTCGCTTGGTGGAAAGAAATAAAAAAAAAAAAAGAAAAAGAGGACAACCATCACCGTAATAAAATTCAAAATTATTCAAAACACCTGAACGACAAAGTTGTTCGCCTCTTGAAATATGAAAACCGTAAAAAATATGACAAACGCTTTTGTGCCTTTGTTGTTATATTTCTAAAATATATCAGGCATCTCTGCGATCGGGCCACAGATAAGGTATATATATATATATAGTTGGTAGGGGAAGAATCTGAGAATGGACGAACGGTTGTCCCGTCAACTAAAGGGAACGATTCATACACACACGCACTGAAAACTGTTTCTGGTAAACGACAGAGATCCACCCCCAATCAAGACCCATTGTCATTGAAATTCGACGTCAGGTGAGCGTGACGTCCACCCCTCGCCCTTTTATTTCAAGCTTGTAGGGATTTCAGACCACTTCCAAGAAATAATAACTCCTTTGAGTCTCCGTGTTATTAACTGGTTGTAACTGTTTAACGTGCAGACCGAAAAAACATTCGACTATTAATTTATACTTACAGTGAATGATGAGAATTAATTTTTCTTTTTTCAATTAGTTGCAAGCATGCAAGCCAGAATGTTGAGATAAAAAACGAATGTAGGTATTAAAAACGTAAAAACCACTGAAAATGTTGCAGCTACATTTAACTCACTTTAAAAATATTGCAAATGGCTATATAGAATCGTCTACAACGAGCACTTTTCGGCTATAACGAAATTTCCGAAGATTATCTGCTTTAGAAAGTAGAAGTCGCTAATAAATTAAAGCAAATAAATACTTTCAGCAACAATATTGCATATCTTAAAAATAAAAAATAAAAATAAAAATGTTTAACAGTTATACTTATATAAACATTACTGTTCAGTATGATCGATTGATTATAATGAACATCCGCGTATAACCAGCACAGGTACTTTTTTGTTTACTGATACAGTGAGGAACTCATACCTTTTCTAAATATCGGATTTGTCATTTAAATTATGTACCTAAAACAACTTAATAATTAAATGAAACTTAATCGTCTTAAAATGTACTTTTAATAGGTTAGTAATGTAACAATACCATATTGTGTAAGCATTTACCGGCTTACCAGTTTAATACCATCGAGAAAAGTTGTAACGTAATAAACGAATGAAAGCCTATCTCGACGGGTGTCCATCTTTTAATAGTTAATCGTTCATATATTGTACACCGTAATTCCCTCTTTTTTAAGCAATCATTAACAAGAAAGATATACGACATTATAGGGGCAGTAATTTGTCTTTAATTACAATCACCGACACAATTCCATTGAAAGAATTATTTCATTACATCTCGTTGTGACAAAGCGACAAGGTTTTTAAATGGACAATAATTATTATCAAAATTGAGGGTCTTGTCTAAATCAAGTTTCAATGTAGTTGTCTCTTATTATGTATCTACTGTATTAACTGTATGTCTATCTGCTTTACCTAAAGTTTATGTTATTGAAAGAAGATTCATAACGAACATTTAAAATCAATAATAATTGTGCCTAATTATAAAATTTTTATTAATTATTGCTCTGGTATCTATTCTGTAAATCTAAATCTAAATACATATATAAAACGCTAATGTTCGTAAGTAAAGACAGGGTTTTCTCTATCTGTACCTACTCCAATTAACTTCCTGTTGGGGTGGTAAATACCCCTTGGTCTCCGGGTGGGAGTAAGGGAGTTTGGTCGCGGTGGGTGGAAGTGGGTGGTTGTAGGTGGCAGAAAGGTGAAAAGAAATATTTCTGTACTTTTTAAATCATAAGGACTTCCGGAAAGATCTCAAAATTTCTGAAATTATCTAAAAAATTCTAAAATCGACTTAGAATGTTCGAGAAAGTACTAAAAATTTCTTGAATGATCTAGAAAGTTTCAAAGTGAGGTAGGTACATCTAAATATTCTAGAGTGTTCTGGTACTAGGAATTTCGATGTTCGATTATATATAAATCAACATTCAGTGACTTTTTGTCAGTTAAATTATGTTTGCAGTTGAGTGAAGATCAATTGGAAACAAGAGCGAACAGTGACCAAAAAAATTGAAGTGATTTTGACAAATGAAAAAGATCAGACTATTTGAATGTTCTAGAGTGTTCTAATACTATAAATTTCGATGTCTGATGATATATAAACCGAAATTCGGTGACTTTTTGTCAGTGTTATAATCGTAACAATCAAGAGATTAATTTAATGATTTGGCAATGTTCAAGAATGTTCCAGAATCTTGAAGATCATTCAAGAATGTTTCAGTGTTAAAAACAGTTAGAAAATTTTTTGAATCATTATGGGATGTTCTGCATAGTTTTAAATTCGCGAATATTCTAAAATGTTCCATCAAACGTGTAATATATTCTTACCCGGGCAACGCCGGTTATTGCTGCTAGTAAATAAATAAATAAAAGGAAATTTATCTACTTTGAGTAAAAATATTTTTACAATCAACAGATACCTCCTAACGTATTGAGGTTACATTGACTGTATAGGTAATGTAAACATGAAGAAAAGCACGCAATTTAATTGTAAATAAAGCCATGTATTTCTTATACAATATATAAAATTAAATGAAAATATAAAGTACGTAAGAAAATCTTACCATTGATGCAAAGTAGTTAACAAAATTAGTGGTCAATCGTCATCAACACCTTTGATACACATAAACCTCAATAGAAACAAGTAATATTTAATACTATACACGTTTCTATGGATTATTTGCCAGTGGCGGGTGGTCTAGGATGTTGAGAAGGAGGGTCTATAAAAATTTCTTCCCTTTTTTAAATTGCAACGTTAGGTATGTGCTTTTTAATTATTAAGTGAACTAATTTTGAGTTTCAGTTTTTTTTATCCTGAGAAGGGAGGATGCGGACCCTGGCGGAACTGCAAGGTCAATTTGAAAAACGACCTGCAGCAACAAGCGCACTCTGGACATATTTTCATTGGAAAACTGAGACAATAAAATGTCAAGACATTATCCAGGAAAATAAACAAACAAGGTGTATCAACTTTCATTTATGAATAATTTTTTGCCCTTTACTGGCGAGATCTAATTATTAAAAGAACTCAATTGAATATTTTAGAGTGGATATAATAGATCATTTACTAAATGACCAGTAATGGGACAATAATGGAATACATAAAAAAGCAAGACTTTTTAGACTTTCATATGGTATTTAGGGATTTTTATCATGTAAATGTTCAATCTGTCCAACTGAATACATATAATAAATAATTTAATATTGCACTCGACCATATTTCTAAACCATATCAATCAATCAACAACTTTGGGATCAAATTAAGTTTCATTTCAATTACCACAATATTTACAAGCTGTCTCTGTTTATACACATCATCAGCAATTTCGTAAATGGATTTAGCTACACGACACATGCTTTTCTGGGTTCTATCCTCATCTCATTATACATTAAAACGAGTAAAGTACAGGCTGCTCATGCCGTCTTTTTATTTCATAAGCATGCAATTTTAAATTTTAAAGGATATCTACCTATATGTAGGTACTTTCATTATTTGAAAATCAATTCTGGCTTTCAGGTATGAGAGTTTACTCAGATATATTTTCTTAATAATTTATCTTTGTTCTTGTGTCGGTGTATTTTAAATCTTGGAGGCCGTTTCATAAATTCCGGTTGCTCGACAATTAGTGCAAGTTCGCCAACAAATTAAGAAAGCCCGCAGCGTTTGAAACGCTCAGTTCGCACGGTACGGCGCAGTCAACATTCAGGATATTAAAACAAACGTTACACCTACCGCCACTCTTACTCACGCTATTCACCGTATAATTACTAAAAAAGATGATAAATAGTTTTAATTTTCGCGAGTCATACTCCCCGAACCTGTTGTACATTTATTAAAAGCGGGTGCGCTAATTTTTCTACCCAAATTGCTAATTTAATTAGTGGAGTATTTACAGTCGTTACCTTAATGTTGTTGTACGCGCAATGGCGGAAATTAATAACAATAAGTTTTCTTAAGGTGTAGTAAAATGCCATACTTTGTAGAAAATTATTGAAATAACATAAAATTAATTTTTTATTGCTCTTTTTGAAACGAAAACGTTTCTGTGACCTGAAAAATCTTTGGTATCTACTTAAACAATATTGTTTATAGTAGATATTGCATATTTTTCTTATAAATAATAATTAAAAAATGTTAAATACTAAATATACGTAGGAATCAAACAGTTTTACAAAAACTGAAAAAAGTAATAAAGCAGGCAGTCAGACAGCGGTAGGTAAATAAATAAAAAGAGCTCACATCTATTTATCACAAAATTTCTTGGACGTTATGAACCTGAAATACTCAAAAGGAGGAAGTATGTGTCCGTTTTTCAAAAAACTTTGTGGTAATTAAGGGTGACTATACTTTAGTCTTTACTGTATTAAAAATGATTATTGTACATTTCAGTATATTATTTATTTATTGATCAACGTTCTGGTTACAATATTTATAATATATAACAATATAGCTACAATTACATTGTGTTGCACTAGGTTTAATCCCCAAGATAGTCTCAAACTAGCTTGGGAACCCTCCTCCTTTATCCGGGCTTGGGACCGGCAACGGTAACCACGCTGAGCTACTCAATTCACTCAACATTTACCGCAGGCGGAGTTAAAAATTTTTGTTTTTCTTTTATAAACCAAGGAGCAACAATTTAAAGATATTAAAGCCACTACTAAAAGACAAATGTTTAACTTAAACTAAATTTTTTCACGCCCAAAAATTTTATTAATTACAAATAAAAGAAAATACAATGTAAACAGTACCATTACCTATATAACGAACTTCTATTTAAAGAAAAATCCCTTTAAACGCAAAATGGCTAGTTTATTTGATTTACATTGTCATTCACGAATTAAAACGCTGTATATAACGTAACTATGTACTTTCAATAGCGAAACAATTCTTGAGTAAGGCAAAATAAGAGAAATAAAGCGATCAAAAAGACTAAATGAATGATCTTGAGCCCATCTCTGAGAATTGAAGAAGTTCCGCATGACGAAAAATTGTTAGAAAAATCATTTTTATTTAACGAGTATGATCCCTTTATAATTTTGTTTTTTTTACATTTAATTTAGTCATAATTAAAACCACTTATTCGTCAAATTATATTGTTTTCTTTTACCCCAAATTTCATTTCAGTTTACATTGTAATTATAGTTTTTTCAGCTCTATGCACCGATGCCAATTGTCATCGAATTTTCAATGCTAATTACAGGACTGGCATTGTTATTAATTTTTTTCAGTATTAACATCCGAACAATTCTCGATACCTCATAGCAATAAATTCCAAGCCCATACTTAAAATTTTAAACTTGATAATAGTCTTGTAAATACGAAACGTTACATAGAAAATATATTGACATTGGTGCATGGAGTTGGAAAAACCTCATTACAGTAAACTGAGATATTTAGGGTTAAAGAATACAAAATTTTGATTTTCTTGTATTATATCGCAAACCAAAGGGAATATTTTACATTTCTAGGTCCAGTAGATACTATTGGACATTTTTCATACAACTTTGTTCCCATTTAACCGTCATCATCTTCCTTGGGAGATCCCAATGATTAGGGTTGCCATCAGTCCGAGTTTTCCCGGATTTGTCCTAGTTTAGAGGGAGTCCAGGGAGCGTCCGGGCGAGGTATAATTTGTAAAAATAAATAAAACTCAAAACTATTTTTTATTTTACTAAGGAACTTAAAGAAAAACACTGGTAACATGTCCGGGTTCTAAGCATCAATATCCGGGGTTTTTACGCTTCTTGTCCTGGTTGCCAGATTTTAGAGATGACAACCCTACCAATGATGCGTATTGAATTTGAATCAAACTATATACAAAACTTACACTTTAATATCAAATAGATTCCGAAAAACTGGCATAATTCACTAGATCCAGAAATTTTTGATTTGAATATGAGTTTACGTGGGGATGTACACAGCCCTTTTCCTTTTTTTTCCTATTGTTTTATTAAATGTACTGATAAAAGGCGTGCGGACATTTATTATTTTCGAGTCCTACGATAAACTTTCAACTAATTCAGAGTAATAATGCAGTTTTCATGTTTCTACGTTGTTAAGATTGGTCCATGTCCGTAATAGGGTTATAGGAATACTTTGTTTTTGTAAGGCGGCGCGACTGGATGCCGTCGGGCTCCACGGGGGACACTGTTATTGCTTCCCCGCGCTTATGTCAATTTTCTCATAAGTGAGTTGCCATTTGTTTTTATCGGCACCAATGAAATATAGGTTTCAATTCTAGCGGCACAAATAAACTTGCGAGAATCCATTACTGACAGCCGCCGACTTACAGTTTATTGCTTGCAGTTAATGCGTTCCACTTGTTATAAATAATTTTATGAACCCTTTTATTCATTCTGTCTTATTTACAAAAAAATGTGTTTCTTTCTCAAAGAAAATCACGGTTGTCCGGGTTCGTAACGTTTAGATCCCTTTTTGTCATTATGCAGTGGCAAAACGGGGGAGAGGGGCTGCCAGGCTGCAGCAAACTAATTTCTAGTTGCGCCACTGCCCTTACGTCACACCTTTTATAGCTGCCTCCCCTGTTATGGAAAACAAAAATTCTTCGTACTAAATATGTTCTATTATTATAATTAAATTTCACAACATTCTGCCACCACAGCACTAACTTTCCCCTTCTCTAATAATTATCTGTCCTTTATTCTCTGGTCTTCCCCCCACCTTCATTAGAGTGAATTGAAGCCCTCATGAGACTTAAAACAAGAATAATAAAAATAGTCATAAAGTCTTTAGTCTCTAACTATTTAAATAAAGACCTCCTCTACCTCTCTTTACTCCTATTTCTGCTCCTAATATGTTTTTAACTAATTAGCTTTGCAAGTGCCCTACCATCGTTTTCCCCTCTAAATTTTTCCACTCATGGCATTTCTCTTTTCCACAAAAAATATAAAATTTATATAGAGAGGAGATTTATGTTAGACACCTAAAATGTATGTTATAATTAATTTATTTAAAACGTATGTATTATGATGTAAAAACTTATAGGTACCTAACTGATAAAAATAATAGAAATATACGTCGTAAAGCCACGTGCGATCCGTTTTCTGTCTAAAATTAATAAATTTAGCGGCTCATAACTCAATTAACATCTTTTAATTGCTGAAAAGCTAAACTGTTTTAATATCGACTTAGGAGGTTAATGAACAGGTCCCGGGGTGGCAATATATTTTAATAACCTTCCTAACGTTGAATTAAACCCTTCTTTGCCCATTTTTGTTTGATATACGGAAGCTGATATACAACTTTACTATCTTAATTAAACTAATTTATAATAATAAATATGCCAGTTTTCTAAATTAATTAACAAAAAAGGAATGTGGGTGGAAACTTCAATACTTATGGACTTTCATTTAGTGATTTTATTGAAATTATTGGGACTTTTTGATATGCTTTAAATATTGTGTATAATTTATAAATTTAAGGAATTTGACGCTAAGTGGATATTTATTAAAATTGCCTATTTTTTAAAAAATATTTGGAAATTTGGTTGCCGATTTAAAATATGTAAATCTAACACCATGTTTTAATAAAATTGTACTATAAATTGAGATCTTTTGTCGGTTTACAATGCTCACATTAGGCAACCCATTAAACAAGGAGACCACCGTACCTTTATAGAGTAGACGGAATTTGTGAATAATTTACCATATATACGAACATGGATAAATAGGTATCACTTTACTACTATTAAGCTAAAGATATACAAATCTGTTTAAAAAACTATAAACGCAATTTTTGAAATATCTGCACAGATTGTAATACGCGTCATCTGATTATGAGTTCATTATCTACTAACAAAGAATAAAGAATAAATAAGAACCATTATCAAAAAGGAAAACAACAACCCAAAATATAAATATAAAAAATTTTGGTACCTAGTTAAAAGATAGCTAAATAATGCCTTCAGCAAAAAACTTCAATTCAATTGTTATTATTAAAATAATAAAGCCATTTTATATATAGATGGAAAATTACATGTAAAGTACCTGCATTTGTTTTTAAGTACTTCTAATCAAGTGTTATTCTCAAGTATATACGTAGGTACTTGCTTAAAAATAATTAGCAGAGCCTATATATTTGCTCATAGTTCGAATAATTCCTTAAAAAATACTCGTATTAATGTTTTAAATATAAAATATTCAAGAATATTTGTAAAAACCGCATATTCAATTTTTTGAATTCACATCTGTTCACTACCCATTAAATTGACTTTTTTTTCTTTCTTTTTTTCCATTTCCATTTTTTTCAAAAGTTGAAACTTTTTTTTGTAAATAAGACTCGCTCATATATTGAACTTGCAAGATAAAAATTAATTTTTGAAACAATTCCAAAAAAAAAGCACTACCTTGTAAAGGTTTATTGTTTATGACACAGAGACATTTATTACACGAAGTTTCCTTATTTATTAAATTCATTAAAAAGCACATTTTGTGTGGATAATACTTTTATTGAATAAAACAGTTCTATTTGCAGTGCTAATTTTTACATTAAAAAATATATTATATACATAAAATAATACAATTCATAAACCCACTTAAAATTTCTTTTATCACAATTGATAATAATTTTAATAAAACATAAGTCAATTTTATCTACTGATAGTATTTATTGACGGTTTAATTCTTGCAAAATACGAAGAATATATAAAAACAAATTAATTATATCCATGTATAAATTGATTGTTGCTAAAATGTACTCTTCAGGTGATAATACCTGCATCAATAGTTGAGTGTCATAAATAATAAATAAACAAAATAGAGCAGCACCCCCAATTCCAATAACAAATTCCATTACACTTGAATGGAAAAATATTTGAAGAAACCCACCAAGTATAAGGATGCAAAGACCAGCAAAAAGGCTTAAAATAAAAAGACATATTACTATTTCCAGTGAGCAGCATTAATATACTATAAAATTGAGAAAATTTTCAATTACCATGAGTGCAGACATGAAAAATCGCGTTTGGACTGGAATGTATATGCTGTTAATGCTCCAAGAACGACAAACGTCAGTAACAATGCTTGTAGAACAACAATTTTGGGATAAATTGAGACAACAACACCAACTGTGTATGCTTGCATTACTGTCTACAATATTACAAAAACAATCCACAATATTAAAAAGTCTTCAGGTACCCACATGCCATAAATACTTACAAAAGCAGTGAGTAAAATAAAGTTGGCAGGTGTATCTTTACGCTTAATGAACAGTGCTATTAGAACACCCATACTTCCGAAAAGAGATACCATTAACATCCAATCACTAAAATAGAAATACATTATATAAAGGACTAACAAAACTTTACTTTTTATTACTTCTTTTGAACAAATCCAGTTATTTGAGGAGTGAACATACAAACTGCTGCTATAATTACAGTTAATAAAAGTTGCACACTTAGAATGCCATACACTTTTCGAATAAAGGCAAGTCGAATATTTTTACTCGCTTGTAGAACATTATTACGATACGAAAAGTCATCTTCAATAGATTCATCAAAGTTTTTTCCTCCTTGTTCACAATCATCTTGTAATATCAACGGGACAGTTTGAGACATTTTTATAGAATATTGTGAAATAATTTCTAAAACAAATTGTTAGTATGAATTACCAGTTTTGCTAGTAATATTACAATTATTTCGGTGAATTATTTAATAATAGTTTATGTATTTCACCTATTACTATAAAAAAACAATCAGTATGTGTACTTACTAGATACTTCTTGTGACAACACCTGACAGTTGACACAAAATAAATATTGATAAAAAATTGACAATTTCGTAATGAGTTCAGTGTAGTAGAATGAGCGTCCAGAGTAAGAATTTAATTTTAAGCCCCCCGAAAATTATAAAAGGACATTAATTAATGATGTAGTATTTTATTCTGTTTAATTTCTTTTAATTGTTGTCAATGTCGGCCATTATTATTTTTAATTGTTGCCATTGGCGGCCATTATGATTTTAATTGTTGCCATTGGCGGCCATTATGATTTTAATTGTTGCCATTGGCGGCCATCATGATTTTAACTGTTGCCATTGGCGGCCATTATGATTCTAATTTTTGTCAGTGTCGGTCATTATGATTTTTTTTGTTGCTTTTGATGGCCATCACGATTTTTAATTATTGGTATTGACAGCTATTATGATTAAATTTCGGTGCCCTTATGAAATTTCTATGCTACGACTCTGAAATGAGTTTCATTATATTGAATAATACACCATTAGATGGAGCATATCCTCAGATCTGTCAAAAAGACAGCAAATAAATGCAATTGAATGCAATAAATGTGGAAGAAAATAAAAACACCTTTGGTTAATTTTTGTGACAGATGCCAACGATAAGTGTCAAAGAGGCCTGTTTATGTTCAACGGATTATTGTTAATTAATCTTTGGGAAGTTTAAATTAAAAAGCGAAAGTCCTTAGAACCTTGTAGTTAATGTTCATGATTTTTTAACGTCATACGTAGTGCGTTAATAAAACTTATATCAGTTGTAGTTCTGAAATAAATATGAGTAAATATAAAGACGGTTCTGGAGGAATTATTCCAAACAGATGGCTGCACTGCCCCCGAAAGGCATCCGATTTAATTGTTAATAAATTTATAGCCTTTAAAACTCCTTTAAGTAGTAGGTATGACGATCAGGTTCCAGCAGAGTGCAGGTTTCCACCTAAAATGCTGTTCGATCTTTGTAGAGCAAAAAGGGTACTTTAAATTTTAATCAAATATTTAACACATAGTTATATAATGTTATTTGTAGATAAAAATCGGTTTGTGGATAGACTTAACAAACACAAAAAGGTTTTACAATAAACAAGAGGTAGAAGAACATGATTGTAGATATTTAAAGATGCAATGCCGTGGACACGGTGAAACACCCTCTGAAGAACAAACTGCTTTTTTTATAAAAATGGTTCACAACTTTATTTTACAAAAGCCTTTAGAATGTATTGCAGTTCATTGCACTCATGGATTCAATAGAACTGGATTTTTAATAGTATCTTATTTAGTAGAGAAAATGGATTTGGGAGTAGAAGTTGCTCTGGAAATGTTTGCTAATGTTCGGTACGTATTAATAATAAAAACTTTGAAAATTAAAATACATTAAATGTTACTATGAATTTTTAGACCTCCTGGAATTTATAAGGAAGATTATATTGTAGAATTATATAGACGTTATGAGGATGACAATCCACCACCTCCACCTCCACTTCCTGATTGGTATTTTGGTAAAAATTACTTTAGTATAACACTAATATTCTGGAAAAATTTAATGTTACTTTCTATAGATGACAATGAGGCAGGAAATTCTTCTGATTCACAGTCATCATATACAAGTCAAAATTCACCTGAATCTTCAAATAGCTCAAACTGTGATAAACCGTAAGTCATATATTTAATTGCCATTGTTAAAATATGTAAACATTGGTTTTAGAAGTAACAATTCAAAGAGATTTAGAAGAAATACAAAGCTTCCTGTTTTCATGAAAGGGGTACCAGGTGTCTTTCCATTTCAAGAACAACCAAAAGCATCTCAACTTCAACGTAAAGTTCAAGTCATGTGTGAATGGGGAGGGTTTGTTTTTCATTTTACTTTTAGAGCATAAAGTTAAACTTATATTATACTTTGTTCTACTTTAAGTGCTTCCTATTTATTATTAAATAATGTTTTACTGTTATAAATCAACCCATTATTTTTCTTTTAGTATTTTATTAGTAAAAATGTTTTTTTTTTCTGCAGTAATGGGTTTCCTGGTTGTCAGCCAGTATCTATGAGTTTTGAAAATATAAATTTGTTGCATCAAAAACCATATAGAGTTTCTTGGAAAGCAGATGGGACAAGGTTTATATTCATTTGTTACTGTTTATTTTTCATCAATTTTTTATTATCATATTTTAGATACATGATGTTAATAGATAAGGAAGACGAAGTATATTTCTTTGATAGAGATCACAATGTATTTAAAGTTACAGGCCTAACTTTCCCACATAAGAAAAATTTAAATATACACCTAAGGGACACTTTATTAGATGGTGTAAGTACTGGCTTCATTTTTTTTCCTGATATTAAATAAATAGAAAAATGTTTTATTAGGAAATGGTAATTGATAAAGTTGATGGCCAAGACATACCCAGATATTTAGCTTATGATATAGTGAAATTTGAAGGGAAAGATGTTGGAAAAATGTCATTTTCTACTGTCAGAATGGAATGTATTCAAAAAGAAATAATTAATCCTCGAATTTCTGCAATGGAGAAAGGCTTAATAAATAAGGCTTCTGAACCATTTAGTGTGAGAAAGAAAGAATTTTGGCATATAACTCAAGCTGCTAGTTTGTTAGGAGAAAAATTTGCAAAAAATTTATCTCATGAGCCAGATGGTTTAATTTTTCAGCCTGCTAAAGAAGTAAAAAGCTTTTCCAAGTAATTTTTATTTATTATTCATGTATGAATTGTTTCAGCCATATGTAGCTGGTAGATGTGATGAAGTGCTTAAATGGAAACCTCAAGATATGAATTCTGTCGACTTTAGATTAAGAATAGTAGAAGAAAGTGGTGCAGGGTACAGATCAGTATTTATTCTATATGTTTTATAATCTGTAGTAACTTAATATTTATTTAGGATTGTTCCAAGAAAGGTATGTCAACTTTATGTAGGTAAATTAAATGCACCATTTAGTACGATGAAATACACAAAGCAGTTAAAGGATCTTGATGGAAAAATTGTCGAATGTAAATATGAAAATGATCAATGGAAATTCATGAGAGAGAGAACAGATAAATCTTTTCCGAATAGCTACACTACAGCAATGGGTATTTTTTATATTCTTTTGTAATGAATTTACTTTTCATATTAATTATTTTTTATTTAGCTGTTTATCATAGTATTCGCAATCCTGTTACGAAGGAAAAATTGTTGGATTTTATCGAACAATATAGATTTAATGATGACTGTGATCTGATGCCTCCACCACCCAAGAGAATTTGCAGGTAGAATAAATGAAGGACTGGCGATGAAAAAAATTAATATTTATTAAGTACTGAGACAATTTGAACATAATTTTGTATCAAAAATATCAGTAATACATAATAAAAATAATATGCATTATTTAATTTTTTTATTTCTTGTAAAACCCTTCTATGCTCCACCCATTAAATAAATAGACACAATACCTTGTTGGGAACGTGTATATGAGCTACAAATCTTTACTTCTAAACCGATTAAATAATAAACGAAAAGTGTCATGTGTGAGCAATATTTTAACAGTATTTTTCCTAACAAGTAGAAAAATGGTACTGCATCAACCAGGAATCGAATCCAAGACGCCCTAACGGTAACATGTAACATAACATAATGTAGCAGCTTTTTATTTGTGCACCTTAATTTCCTTTTATTTTATACTGTAAAAACAAGACAAATTCAAGGTTTAAATATTAATAATTACTTTCAATTAAATGTATGGATTTATTACATGCTTAATATTAACATCCTGTACATTTTTGTGTATTGCAATTGATTGCAATATATCTGTAGGTGTGTACCATAGAACATAGATGTCGTTACTAAATACACAAAACTACACAAAAGTAGAAAGTAAATTGTAAAGTTATTTACGATTATTCTTCGAAGTTTTTATAGTACAAATAATGGTAATTTATTATTTACAGAAATACTCAAAAAAGTATAGTTTATTTTGAAATTAGGGATTTCGTTTGCTATTAAATAGTAAACAAATAATTTTAAGGTTAGGCTCTCTGTCAGGTGCCGCATGTGAATATTGTTATTATTTGGTTGTTTGGTGGTCTTTTGTACTACAATTTAATAGTAACTTATTTAATTACTGTATACAATAGTGTATTGTCAGGATTTGTTAGAAGTTATCTTTAATTCTACCAAGGATTACCTGCGTAATTCAAAGATGGAAGACAGCATATTAGAAGAAGTTTTGAATATCTCTAAACTAAAAGTAAATATCCAAGTGCTTATTATAGAAAAAAACAGATCGATTTTCTATAATTTAAAATTGTAGGTACCCGACTTAAAAAGAGAATTAAAAGCTAGAGGTTTAAGTACATCTGGAAACAAGCAAGAACTATTAGAAAGACTGCAATCTGCATTGAAAATTAAAATAGATGATGCTGCCAGTGCAGCATCTGCAGATGATTTAGATGAGGACCTATTGAATGTAAGTACTTGTTTATTAAGCCAAAATTTATTCTCAATATATTTTGTGAATAGGATGATGACTTGGATCATGAACCCATGGATGGATCTGAGTCTGTTTTAACAGATATTGATGCCCATTTAGATGAAAATATAACACCTCCTTCTACAGTAAAGAAAGAAAGTTTCCAAGAAAATACTATAAACAGTGAACAAGCTGAAAGTAAGGCAAAAAAAGTGGTACTCAAGAGAAATTCATCTGCTTTAGAAGAACATTTAGAAAATCAGGAAGTATCAGAAGAAAAATCAGAAGAGAAAGATAAAAAGATTTTAAAGCTATCACAATTAAGTGTTAAAGAGGTAAACATTTACTTTTGTTTGCATATTATTTTTTGATAGTTATTAAAAAATATTTAAGAGACTGGAAATGAGAGCAAAGAAATTTGGAGTTCCTTTATCAGACGAAGCAAGGAAAGTTGCAAGATCACAGAGGTTTAGTGATAATTCTACACCTACAAATGCTTCTTCAATATCACAACAGAATGTAAGTACTTCCAAACTACAATATTAGTGTGGTAATATTACACAGGCTATTATGTAATTCTATCATTAAATAATTATTTTAGGACCCTGTGAGTCTAGATGTACTTAAAAAGAGGGCAGATCGATTTGGTGGATCAGTTTCAACAGTAATGTCAACTTTAGCTCAACAGGAACGATTGGAAAAGAGAAAACAGAGGTTTGGGGTTGTAACAAGTGTAAATGGCTCAACATCTCAAAGTGAAAAGGCTAAACAAAGGATGGAACGTTTTAAAATGTCTGTTTCATAACTTTAGCTTTATTTTCTGTAAGATCCACATTAATTTTTTAAATTTAAAATTGTATGAGATAATTTATAATAGTAACATACACTATTTTGATTGGTTTTATGACACCATTAAGAAAAACAGTTAATTACTTTTAAATGTAAACTCCTTTTTTTTTTGTTACGGAATGCTAATCATTAATTTTTGTACTTGAATTTTGGTAGTATTTTTTGTACTTAGTTTTTAATAAATGAGTCAGTTTTTCTGATGTTTCTATTTGCTATTGAATACTACTTGTTAGTAAAGTTTGATCCTTATGTTTTATGAACTTATGGTAAACAAATATTAGTCACCACACAATTTAATTGTTTTAAAATCAGTCACTAGCAATAAATACTACTATTAAGGAATAATTATAAAATACAAATAAAAATTGAAACCAAGTTAGTAATGTTTTATTTCGAAAATTATGGCTGCAGTAAAATTTGGTTTGATTACTTCTACAGGTATACATTTTTATTCTCCAAGTTGTTTATATAAAAGAGGAACATAATCGTCCCATTCAGCTTGGTACAGATTTCCAGCCACAGGATCACCTAAATTATATTTTTTGGCAAAGTTACGAATTGAGAATTTTCCTCTTCCATCACCAGACCTGTTTGTTAATTTTTTTTCTGTGAAGTTCAATTTTCCTGGCTGCTTGTAAAGCAAAAATACATAACGATGTAAACCAGTTCCTTGTGGTGGACCTGAACCAACATATTCAGATAAAAGTTCTCCTTTAGAAATATCATTGCCAGGAATGTTTCCAATAAGCCAGTGATGCCATTCTCTGAATGTAGGTTCTTTTCGACTTGGGGCATCAGGATCAGTCATGCACAGCAAATAATATTCGTTGTTCTCGGCTTGCCATTTCACAGAGGGTGGATCTTTTACTTGTGTAGGGGTCAGGACATTTCCCTCATCTACTTTAACACCACTTGGGTATGAAACTTCCAGAACTTTCGCAGGTGCTTTATCTACGACATCGGGCACTGCACTATGTTTTTCAAAAGCCTAAAATATTAAAAATTAATACAGAAAATAAATAAAGACAAGACAAAATAAGCTCGTGCACCTACCATAGTTTCTAAATTTAATGCAAACACCAAGCCGGTATTATTGTCAGTAAAATCGTAAACCGGTATATTTAAACAAAATTTATATTTAACTGCTTATTACCACACACAAAGTAGCTGCTAAAATAATAATGAACACTTTTTCTTATATTGGATTTGCAGCACAGAAAAACAATACAAACCTGCTTGAAGTAAAATGGTGCTGATGTTTATGATATGAACTGATTATGAATTATATATGTAATAGGTATGTATATAAGACTGTACGATGGGAGGAAGTAGCAAGAAGGGACCGCGAGGGAGAGCGGGGAAGTTAAAGGCTCCTTATATGATGTTACATCACGTATGTATACATTTGTTATTTACATAATGTTTATGTTTAATTTTAATAAAAAGATCCTACATGCGCATCAATGCTTAGAATGGCAGCTAATTTCTGTATGTATTTATAAATTTATATACTAAATAGTATTTAAAATATTTTGCAAAAAAACTAGGAACCTATAAATTATTACAAATTGAATATTTATTTATTACCTTCGTCCATAAAGGTTGAAATAAATGAAACTCATGCTTACGTTGACAAACTAGTTTTACATTTACTTGATTACGGTAAGTTGTATTTACATTCGCGCTTATTAAATTATTTGCTATATTTGATCTAACTAATTTAATAGCGTTCGACAGACACCTCATTTTTACCGTGTAAACTTCGGGAAATTAAGAAAATGCACGTTACCGTTTTTAAATTATCAATAATAAAATGCAAAAGCAACGATGTAAGTACATAAATTACATACACACCACACACATAACCTTACGTTAATCTATACATGATCTATACTCTGACTATATAATAATAATGCTTTAAATATTAAATATAATAATAATAAGTAATTTACCATGTGAGCAATCTTAGTATGTTATGCTCTCCTGTTCTTGTAATTTTCAGTAGCCGCACAATCACGAAATAAATGATGATGAAAAAAATAAATAAACATTAAAAATAATAATCTCACGATCAGAACCGAAAAACAGAAAATACCAACATGATACCAACCTTCAGATGGTAATATACTAAGTTTGAGTTTAAATTTAAAAATTTGAATAGAAAAAATTGGTTTACAGATGAATAAAATGAACAACAAAAATATCATGGCCATCAAGTCTTTCAGAAATTATTATTTATTATTTTTTTCGTTAATTCATATATAATATGTCTACTTAAATTGGAATCATGTGGAAAACCTTTTACTATTTATTTCATAAAAAGTACTCCATCAAGGAGAACTTTTTATAAATAATCTTTTTTCTTTCATAAAATTAATAAAAAAAAAGTTCTCCACGATTCCAACTTAAGTAAACACACTGTATATATATTTACCATCAGTTAAAGTTAACAATCCATCCATTTCGTTTCACTCTATTCAACTCTATTCAATCCTTTAATACTGATGGTTTCCATTATTCAGTTTGGAATAGGTAGGTCATATTAAAAAAGTTAGTTATTTACAATATTATACTTTATAATTTCATTAAACAAATGCTTATTATATAAAAAAAATAAGTACGTATTGTTTACGATTATAATGATTATGAATTATGAGTAGGTTAAATTGTTATGTTATATAATACTAACAATTTTTTATTTATATGCATATGTTAAAATTGGTAGAATGCTTGACGTTTTGATGTTTGCTGATTATTTTATTTCTAAAATGGACAGTCAGTAGCAGTTCGATTTACAGGAACCGAATCATCCCAACCGGCAAAGAAAAAGTTTCCAGAATTTAATTCTTTAAAATGATGTTTTTCAGTAAACTTCTTAGTTGAAAAATGAGGTCTGGATGTTCTGCAAGAACCGTTAACACGAGGTTCGCTGTCAAAATTTTCATATTTGGATTGCTCAAAAAGCAGAAAAATGTATCGGTGTAGGCCAGTATTTACTGGGGGAGCAGGTCTAAAATAGTCCTTCAGGATCGTTCCTTCGGATAAATTATTACCGGGAATATTGACAACAAGCCAATGGCAAAATTCTCTTCTTGTGGGATTTTCTCTGCTAGGTGCATCGGGATCGGTCATTATTAAACTAAAGTATGAATCCGAATTAAGATTATCGAGTAGTACATGTGGACGTTGTACAGTATATTTCGGTTCTATTTCATTTCCGAGGTCAACACGTATCTTATTGGAATTATCGGAAACAATATAAGTTATGTTGAGATAACCTTTTGGTCGATTTGTGATAACGTCGGGGATAATTTCGTTTCCTTCGAATTTCTGGAATGAAATTTTAATTTTTTTTTTTAAGGAATAAACACCCAGCATTATTTTTATATTAAATACTTGCTTAAGTAATTGACTTATCGATAAAATTTTTCAGTTTGCTTCCAAAATTTAATGAAACAATTTTTTGAATCTTATGAATCTATAAAAAATTACGGTTTCTTTCTGTAATCGCTTTAATTTAAAAAAATGGTGTACTTGCTAAAAGTCACATAAGCCATGTAAAAACTATTTAACAATGACTGAACAATAGGTGCTTTAAGTAAACATTTCAGGACTAACAATAAAAGAATTAAACAATCAACAATACTAAATTAGGAATTAAATTTCTTCAAGAATTATCACATTTCAATAAATATATTTTTTGATTAAGGGGTGTTCAACGATTTGAATGTGACGTAAATTAGTTAATTATGAAATTTTCATTAAAATAAATTCCTTCCTGTGTGAAAAGAAGCAAATACTAATGTTAAAAAAAAAACATTTGGTAAAGGTTGAATGATCAGTCTAAACCCCGAACGGAATTGGTCAGGGGTGTTGTGAACTCACAACAAACCACTAGTGCTAAATTGTAGCAGCCATCCTTCCAAAAAAGGTAGTTGTTTTGTGGGGAAAAGTTTCCCCTTATACTATTTCTCCTTTATATCTTACCTCTATTTTATTACATTTCAAACTTTAAAGGGATGTTACCATTGCAATTTTTCATTGAAGTATTTTCAACGCCATCGAGCACCCTCCTCCTTCGGAGTTAAATTCAATTCATAAAGCTATGTTTATCTTTTATTTTGACTGAAATTTTTTGGTGGATGACCGCAGAAATTTTCTACTTAAAAGTTTATTAAAGATCCACCCCGACACTTCTCCAATCACTCCAGGAAAATTACTGAAGATTTATTAACCTTTACCAAACATTTTCGTAAAAATATTTCTTTGGAAAATATTTATTTTCTAATTTCCAATCTGTTTATTAATTTTGTACCATATTAAAAATGCAATAATATTATTGTTTCCCGTTTGGTTTTTACAATTATTAGTATATTTCCGTTTTTTTTAAATTGAATAATATAAACATTCTGAGGAATATTCATTCACAATATAAATAACAAGTATGCAAGCGATCAAATTAGAAAGAACATTCTTTCTGGTCATTTTCTTATTTATATACACAGTATGATTCAAGATAATAAAGTGCATTATTGATAACACTTAAAAATAAAAAAGCGCGAATGCTAGACAACGGGTGCCAATAATAAGTATGAAGGAGGCTTCCATGTTCTTCCCTTAGTCTAAGACAATATAAAAAATGTGTATCTATGATAGAAAAGGGTATTAATATCAATTATTTCTTATCTGTAAAATAATGATGTTTTCAAACCGCTGTACATGATTTTAAAATGTCGATGTGATTTCTGGTTCATCATTTTTTGCCTTTAATTAACTTAATAATGGGATTTATAATTTTAATGATATAAGTACTACCATAATATAATATATGTAAATAGAACGTACGATGAACCATAACATACAATATAACTTTGTGACCTTTTATTCAAAAGTGATGCGCACTTGGTTTTGTTTACAAAGGATAAATTTATCAGAATTCAGTATCTGTCTGTGTATGTATAAATACGATGAATACATCTTTACAAGAGCTAGCATAAAAGAAATCGCGGGATTAATTTCCGTTATTTTAATTCGTACTAGCAGTTTGATTAAATATAATAATGGTGATTGACGACAAAACTTACGCCGCTAACAAGTTGAATAAAATGGCTTGTTCAGAGTACAGTTTGAAGCAGTTTAGGATGTGTAAGTAGTACAAAATCATTATATTCATTTACGTAATGTATACCTGGTTTTATACTGTATGTATGTGCAATTCAATTTTTACCTACTGATAACAGCGAGTAATGAATGATTTAATTATTGTTAGATTACCTGTTCGATATTTGCTTGGGTTGTTTGGAAAAGTAGAAATGAAAAAATTAGACAAAACTGAAAACCCGCAGTCATCTTTCTAGCACTGTAAAACTTGTTCTGACCACACATTTCTCTTTAGTGTTTGCTTAAGCCCACACATTTCCATTTACATTGTTATTATTATAATTATAGTGTCGTGGTAACACATATATCGTCATTAAACTCATTATATTATAATTATATAATTAATGTAATTTCATTTTCCGGTTAGCCGAAATTCTATTTCTATTCTGGTATATCCACACATTTTCATTGAGACAATTGAAATTATGTAACTACAATTTATTTTTCGTGTCGGTTATGAGCATTTTAAATATCATAACAATTATTTCTTGTTACGTATATCATTTTTATGATTTTAATTCAGCTGAAGATAAAGATGCCCTAAATCTAACGAACACGTCCGTTTTTTGTGGACGGGTACCATAATAACGATAAACATCGTTAAACGTCACCCTACCTCTTTTCTTATCATCTACTTAATAATAGAGACAATTAATTTGGTACGAAATTCATGTTACATTTTTTACAGTAAATGCAACATTAACATCGAACGGTATGGCAGCTGTTATTCCTGCTGTGTCAAAATTGTCTTCGAGAGTCATTAGAATCTTGGGGTGCAATCCAAGCCCCTATGACTTTGCAAGGAACCAATACTTACATCGTTGGTACCGGTAAAAGGTAAGAATTTGATATCCCTGAGCAATTCCAACAATTTTAAGAAAATGACAAGTTGAAATTATTTTTATTTTTATTTATATTTTAGTTCGAAAGTGTAATTGTTTACTATTTGATAAAATTTGTAAATTTTATAAATATCATTACATTCGTTAAGGATCGTGAATGAGATTTTTAATTAAAAATTGATTTAGATACTGAGTTTATATTTACTAATATAACGTTAAGCTTCTCAATATATCTGCAAATAAATAAAATAATTGTGAGATTTTTTTGCTTTTTGTTTATTCACATCACAGTCTCCTTTATATATATTTATTTTTAAGTCAGTAAATTATTTATCATTTTTTGTATACAAACGGCCATATCATTCCGCTCGTATCGGTTTAAAAGTGCTGAAAGTGTAGATGACCTAGGAAGGTCGTAAAATGGAAAAATGATAAGAATCCAGTTAATTCTGGTTAAGGCATTCAAAGGTCAGTTTGGCGTAGACTTGGTTATTCGGACATTGTACATATTTTTATATCTACAAAATTAATCGTCCGTTTCTTGTCAGTACAATATTATGAATAATCTTAAAGCATGTCAAAGATAAACGTAAACAGTTATATAATTTTTATGATAACAGTAATGGTGTATTGATGGACATACCACTTTTTCTAAAGTTTCGACTTTGGGTTAACTTAACGTATTGTTGTTCTATTTCATATGAGAAAAACTTAAATCAAAAATTATTCTAGGATTTTTCATCATATAAGGAATAATTTTATATCATCAATCAATTTAAGTCGATTTGATTGAAACTTTTCGTGACAACTACATACTTTAACCAGTCATTTAAAATATTTATTTTTGTTTTATTTCTTGTTTTTAATTTTAATATCGTATTGTCTAATGGGGCGATACAATGCTCATATACGAATACATGAACAAAGACGATTCTTTTATATTTTTATGAATTATTTTTAAATATCATTCTCGTTCTGTTCTAGGCGGATTTTAATTGATGCTGGAGACGCAAATGTGCCCCAATATTTAAACCATTTACAATCCGTTCTACACGACGAGGGAATTGATATATCCCATGTTTTAATATCGCATTGGCACCACGATCATATGGGAGGTGTAAAAGATGTTTTAGAACTTCAGGAAAATGCTGGTATGTTTACTATTTTCCGAGAAAAAAGTTACATAAGTAACCAAAACAGTAGTATAGATTTAAACAAATAAGAAAAGCTAAAAATAAACTTTTGATTATGTTAGTATGCTACTTTACACATAACAAAGTGTATATATAATAAAATAAAAAGTAAAACCAACAAAACAAAATAAGTAGTCATAAAAATATTAACAATAGATAATAAATCAAAGTTTATTTTTTTTAACCGTTTTCAAAAACGAAGAGGATCTCAATTCGTCTCTATTTTCATTTGGGTTTCTTCACCGATTTAATCCTATTTTAATGATTTTAAGAAATTTGAAGAGAAGTTATTTAGTTTTGTTACCAGAATTTAATATATTAAATTATAGTGGATGATATTTATGTGGACTTACTCAGTTACTTACAGTACTTTCTTAAAATTACTCATTATTTATTACACGCTGGGTACATGCATAAATCGCATGGCCTTTAAAAACAGTTTTAACAATACTTATCGTTTCGTTGTTAATAACAAATAATGATTGCGCCTCAGCCAAGGGAAAATGAGCTATTATTGTCATTACTGAAATTTCCCACTTTTTATCGTTAACAATAAATTAAATTGTCTGCATAAACAGACTGATTGATTACAATGTAGTTCAAGATCGCAAAATATCTTATCACAGAATACATTTATTATATAAAGGATGATATTTTTAATTCCTTGGAGATTTTATAAAAGAACATCGTAATTGAGTAAAATGATTTATTTTTAGGACTTCCCTTAGTTTGGAAATATCCTGGAGTTAAGGAGCAGGTATCGAAGGAAGGAATAAAATTTAATTATTTGAAAGATGGTCAGGAATTTAACGTTGAAGGGGCAACTGTGAGGACAATGCATACCCCCGGGCATACTACAGACCATGTTGCTTTTCATCTTTTAGAAGAAAACGCAATTTTTAGTGCGGATTGTATTTTAGGAGAAGGAACAGCAGTATTTGAAGATTTATACGACTACATTTCTTCGTTGAAGAAACTTTTAGGCGTTAATTCTTCTATTATTTATCCAGGTCATGGCAATATAATTAAGGTAGGTAAACGACCGAATTTGTTTATTTTAATGATTAAGTTACTTTTTTTGAAAAATTCAAATTACATAACTTTAAAAAAAAAACAATACGAATGTTATAGGTATGTATTAGTGTGTTCGGAAGAATAATAAATTAAAAAGTAGATAATTGTACAAATATCTAATACGTATAATTGTTTTGCAGAATCCAAAACAGAAAATTCAATATTACATTGATCATAGGAAAGAACGGGAAAACCAGATTTTAGAAATTTTAAGACACAGTCCTTGTCAGCCGTTTACAGAAATTGAAATTGTTAAAATAATTTACGCAGACACCCCTGAAAAATTGTGGCAAGCTGCAGCAGGCAACGTTCGGCATCATCTTATAAAATTGCAGAAGGAGAATAAAGTGGACTTAATAAATAATCGATGGCAATATGTGATGTTATAAGAAGCATATTTATTAAAATTTTTCGACTGAAAATTAGAATAAGAATTTTATATTATGAACCAGTTTGTAATTTTAAGTGCCTAAGTGATTGTTATTTTTATATTTTAGTTTAAAGTAATTAAGTTAAGGAACTGTGTGTAACTGTTTGTATGAATTTCTTTTTGTATATTAAACAATATAAATAAATTCAAATTGAAATATACTTTTATATTTTTTCTTCGATAATAACTATAAATAGCTGACTATTAATAGTCGCGATATGATTAAAAATAATACTGGGGATTGTGCTTATGCTTATTAATAAATATATAGGGTGTTCCCCACTCAAGCGAAGAAAAGAGAAATGAAATGCAAAAATTTTCAGAAATATTTAATTATCTCGAAATGAAACAACTTTTTATGTTTTGCATTATTGTAAAAGCTATCCTAAAGAATAAAAATGTGGGCTTAACGAACTTGATTTTCACAAAATTAAGAATTTTTGAAAATATTTGCCTTTTGTATTTACTTCTTTTCTGTTCTATCTCCATTATAAAAATAACTAAATAAACTATTTAAAATCTAGAATACGTATCACCATTTTCACAAAAAGATTTCAAATGTTCATGTTCTTTTTCTGGGAAGATAAATCCCCCCTTTAAAGTTTTTTCGAGCGGTCACTTGGGCCACGAACACCCTCTATATTATGATTAATGGTTTAACATATATTACAATGAGCGAAGACAATTGTCATCCTCTTCAGGCAACTATTTTAAAAAACCAATACTAACATTACAGTAACAATGAAAAAAAAAAAAAGGTTTGAAATATTGAGCTTTTCTTCTGTCGGCTTGGCTTATCGATTTGTACTTTACTTTCATTATAATGAAGCTGATTGTTTTTAAACATTTAGAGTGCTAATTTTAGCTATTTAAGTATTTTTGAAGGACTGTTACTTGTATTTACATATTTATGTGCATACTTTGTTACAAGATTAAATTAAATTAATTAAAATCATTTTGCTGAGCTAAAGGTCGCAGAAGAGTGATTACAAAAAACCCGTTTTATTTTATCACAAGACCTTTACTGATGTATAAACCATGATTGGCAAAAATGTGAAAAAGGTATTAAGATAATGAACAGCAAATGAATGACCTAAATTATAGAAATATAAATTAAAGAAAAAAATTTGTGGAAAAGTGCAAATAAAAAATGCATTCTGTACAAAATAGATACGTGTATAATTTTAAAACGACAGCATCGTGGAAAATAAAAAGAAACAATTAATTTCAAAGTTAAGATAAACATACAGTGTAAAAGAATATAACAATTTTTGAATAACAATGAGCACTTTATAATTCAAATAAATTTTCAAGGATACTGTATTACTATTTTACCCCTTAAGTGCCCACCTGCAAGAGTTTCCATCGCCTTTGGCAATTCTGTGAATTCAAAAGTCTTCTGAATTACCGGTCTAATCTACAAAAAAAATGTATAGTTCAAAACAATTAAAAAATACCTTGCAATGTACTTAAGTTTAGTAGATGAATAACTACATACTACTATTAATTTGCACAAACCTTTTTTTGCTCTACTAATTTGTTTATATAATTTAAACCTTGGGGATTTGGACTAAAGAATCCCCACTGGACGGAATGACCCTTCAGCCAAGATGCCAGGTTTGTTCTTGCATAGCTACCTAAGCTCAAAATAAGACCTGGAATTGTACCATACCAATCTGTGTAATTTGCTACAGGAGGATCGAGACCAATATAAACGGCATATTTCCAGATATCCGGTATTTTGTCAAAACCATAATTAGCACAATCTAATATAACATCATATCTAAAATATAAATTAATTAGTTAATTAATGAGTAGATGCTTACGTACGATAGATATGTATGACTTTTCGCTTTTACATCTTTATCTCTATAAAAATAATTAAAATAAATCTTTATGTAATAACAGAAATATAAACATATGCAAGCCAATTTTGTTATCTTTTATAAATATTCATTCAAATAAGATCTTTTTAGAGGCTCCATTGGTTAGATAAAAGAAAAACGCGACGCATAAATTATGAAATCAAAATGCGTACAATTTATTGTTATCATAAGTGAAATGTCAATGGTCAATCGAATGTTCTCTGACTATTTTACAAATTTGTACGTTAAACGATGATTCTAACAGACAAAAGACAACAGGATCATCAAACGTAAACGAGTTCATTTAAATTTACAACTGATATTAATTAATTTAAACAAACTTATTTTGAAGTGAACTCACTTTCCAACATTAGCCACATCACGTGTATAATTTTCATCCCGATAATTAAACACATAATCAGCACCTAAAGAACGGACCAGAGGAACTGCATCTGCAGAGCACGTTCCAACAACCTAAGAAAATGTTAGAGTAAGAAAACTTATCAAATAACACATTGCAATTGTACAAAAACTATAGGAAGTCCAACAGAACCCCTTCATCCGCCCCCTTATTATGCACTAGAATCGAAACCTTTTCCCAAAAAATTGATAAATTGGTGATGTTACGTTAAAAAAAATACTTTTTTCCAGAAGTTTTTCACGTGTTTATCAGTGAAAACAACTATAATCGTGACGATTCAAATTTTATTTAAACGCTGTTGCAATTCTCAACATAACTATTGTTTCGTTGAACCACAGCGATTAATACAATAGTTTTCGATGAAAATGTTATAATGTAGTTAAAATTACAATTTCAGTGCATGAAATTGTCTTTCAGGTTTAAGAGATTGAATTTTTTAAGTCCGCAGGCAATAAATCTTACCGTTGCGCCTTCTGCTTTGACTATTTGAACCGCCTGGGTTCCAACTCCACCGGACGCACCGATAATCAAAACTTTGGTATCTGGGTATTTGAAATTATGAAATTTTCCAGAGGGATACAAAGCAGACCAAGCTGTCATAGCAGTGTAAAGTATAGAAGCAGCTTCAGTAAATGTTAAATGATCAGGCATTTTTAAAATCTACAACAAGGAGACCTAAGTGCTTCAAAATATAAAAAAAACAACAGCTATCATTACATGAGATTTATCGGCAATTACGTATTCCGCAAAACACCCTTGTTTCTGTAGTGGTATAAGACCGTACACGCGATCGCCAATTTTAAATTCATCTCTAATATTATTTCCTTTTTCAATTACAGTACCGCTGAAATCTCGACCAACCACCAGAGGAAATTCATTTTGAAAAACTCTCAGTATTTTTAAAAGAGTTCTTGCATATCCATCTAAAAATTATAAGGTTTTTACACCAACATCGACATCAAACAAAAAATAAACTAAAATAAAACTGCATTCTATACAAAAAATTATAATTTTTAATTAGTTCATTTTATTGTTTAATAGATCCGGGTTCATCAGAGTAAACGACAATAAAAGATAAGATAGAAAAATATGCCATTTGCAGGGGCACGTTTAATTATGACGCGACGGTTTGAAAATTTATTGTTATCTGTGTTTGTGATAATTAAAGCAATTAATTATGTTCGAGTAGTAGGTATCTACAAACAAATGAAAATGAAAATAGTCTTACTAATCATTAAGTTATCGATTGGGTTGACTGATGCTGCGCTAACTTTAACAAGAACTTCGTTGCCATCTCTTATTACTGGAATACTGATTGACTTTAATTTCAAATCCTTTATCTCTCCATATGCATCCATTACCCATGCTCTGTGCGTTGATTCACTATCACTGTTTGCCATGTTTACAAAATTATCACTTGGTATTAAAAAAAATATTATGGCACCGACGATGAGAACTAAAATATACATTTTAGTTAGTTGATGTTATACCTGTTGTGCATAGGTATAAAAAATAGTTAATTAGTTAATTTATTACATTTTTGCGACATTGTGCCGGACAACCGATAAAAATGAGTGAGAGTTGTTTAATATAGCGAATGTTTTGTCCTTGGTAAGAAAAATGTGGTAATAGGAGTTACAGTCCTTAATAAACATTATATAAATGCTGATTTTATTAATGACCTTTGCAATCAAAACGCATCTGATGGATTGCAATCTAATATAATTTGCAACAAAATCAGATCTTGCAATAATGACTTATACAATTCAATTAAAATTTCAAACAAATTTTCGAAGATGATTTTACCAATAACACGTGTTCATAAAATACGTCACGCTAAAATTAGTTTTTTTTGACCCCCTCCCTCCCGGTTGTCACGCTGTGTAACACTTTCTGTTACCCCCCTTGTAAATATTTCGTCACAAAACCTAAAACCTGATAAATTTTGATTGATAATACACAAATTTTGATAGTTAGAAATATTTATTTTATTTCCATAATAAAATTTAAATAAATCAATAAATATCTTTTGTATCATGACAAAAATTTAAAAAAAAACCGAGAAAATAAACACTCCAGTTAAATTTTTTTAATGAACGGCGAACGTCACGTTGTCATAGACCCCATGTCCCCCCTTGTCACACCTTGCCGCACTTAGCAAGACCCCCCCCCCTGTATGCGAACGTATTTTATGAAGGACCCCTATGACCCGGTGCTATTTAAATATTTAAACTATAACACAATTTTTTCTTTAAAATCGGAATTTTACTTTCAAGTGATGCTTTGAGATTGATGTTAACACGCGACCCACGCAGTTCACAGATTAATCGATTTTCAGCATTTTCTATATTTAGAAAATAAAAAAAGTTTAGAACAAAAACGACCTAGATACCTGTAATTACGTGTTTTTAATTACAACTTACCAAAAAAATTAATTTTGCAATAAAAAACAGAAAATTCACTTTTTTGAGTACCTACATATTAAGTTCATTACTCAGCAAATTAACTAACTATACTGATGCACAACAACACAAGACATACATATCATTTAAACGACTAATTACAACACTAACCGATTATTTTTATTTAACAATAAACATTCGTGTGTTCACGTTATCTGGTTTTGTAAGGTTTAATATCAGGCAATGTCTACTATTAGGTACCTATGTCAGAAACAATTTCATTCAATAACATCGACAATGAGGATAAACTAGATGTTCAAGGCACTGTATTCAATACCAGTCGAGGTTGTGTGAGGCGTGAGGGTCAATGGCTTGACGTCAAAATAGAAAGGACAAACAAAACTAAAATTAACCGGCTTTCATTAGATGTGATTGTGATTACTGTATTATTAATTGTCTAGACTTTACCTCCTATTTTCTAACATTATTTTGTACCTATATAAAAACAAAACTAGAGTACTGCAATAGAAAAAGTGCAACAAACTATCTTATATTATGGATATAAATTACCTTAGGATGTTATTTCGGGACTAATAAAATTAATAAGATGTCTGTCTACCTTTTGAATTCACTAATAAATGATTAGCTCGTATTCGAAATATTTGTATAACTTTTTTTTGTGTAATCTATATTAATATGACTACAGGTAAATACATGTGTACATATTTTTACTATATCTATCTTATCTTATTAACTACCTGCGGCACATGGTTTGCATTTCACTATGATAAGAGCATTCGCATTATTTATTGATATATCCATAGACGCAACGCAACTGGCATTTAATCTTTGTAAGTGCTTGGATATTTTCTAAACTAGCCTAATAATAGATAAATAACATTATTGCACCAAAAGAATAAAGTCGTGTCACTGTAAAAACGTTTACTTTGTTTTGAAAATGCTAATTTTATTTTGTGAGGGTGGTTGGCACTATCTTACGCTCCTGTAGTTGCGCCTATGGAGATCCCTATTCTACTCAAAATAATTTCAGCTCTATTTAAAAAAGGAACGTAAATTACTTTTTATTTTGAACTAATACTTACATAAAATCATAAATTATTATCTCCGAACTATCCATTCGTCGTTGTTTCATTCGGCGCGTTAAAAATTATCAAATTTGTAGGCTATTGTTATAGTTCGGAAAGTTGTTGTTGATCTGACTGATAGACATAGTTGGCCACCTCCTTTGTCAATAATAGTATAATTCTTGCATTTCTACTTTCCGTTTCTAAAACATTTAAGTAAGAGATGTGATAGAAACTCACCAAAGTGGATTATTCAAAAATTACCATTAAATTTTAGTAATGGCAAATTTTGATACATACTAATTTCACTGTTAACGTCAATCCTATCACTATCACTATCACTGGCACTAATGCATCGGCCCTTCGTTTAGTACCGCTTGTAACTAAAACAAAACCGCTAAATAAAATAAGGATAGTGGATTTATTTTTCCCTTGTGGTAACATGGATTGATTTATAGCGAAATCAGATTTAGTATAAATAAAAAAAATAAAATAAATACTCTATGAGAACGTTATGTCTATGTCGCATAATGTACCCCTAATTCTTGTTTACAGAAAATTGAGGAGACTATTGTCTATAATGTTATATACAACCACACGACTTCAATAATTTGCTCACGATTTCTGAATAGGTTGGTACTCTTTCTCTTCTGAAGAGAGAAGAGAAAGAAAGAAGATCGATGGTCCTCGAGAAGCTGAAAAAGAAAACAGACATAATTTTGGTATCATCTTTTAAAAAATATTTGTTTGGATGTAATATCTGAGTATTTTACTTACCGCTCATGCTGAAATAAAATTGGAGATGGATTAATAAATAGTAAAATAAGATATAATTTAATGTGAATTTACCGATGAGGTGGTAGTAAGGTACTTACCTAATATAATATTTGAAGGTTTGGTGAAAATTAGAATGTTTTTAAATGAAAATAATTAAAGTGGCGTAATGTAAAATTAAGAAAAACATAAAAAGTGTAATGTATGTAATAATTAAATTAATTAATTGTGTGTAGTTTTATAGTTTGAATTTAGGTTTGTGTATGTATGTTACTTAATGTAGCCACGTGCTTTTTAGTTATTTATTAATTATTTTATCTAAAAATATAGTGTTGCATTCTTAAAGTATTTTTAACTATATATGTATTTAACACTACAAGGCAAAACGTCGGATGCTGTTTTTTTATAAAAGATTTTTAACGCCTTAAAGTTTCAAGTTTGATTTTGTAATGGTAATTAGAGGAAAAAAATAATTATCATTAATAATTAATATCCAGCTAAATTTTAAAAATTAACAATAATTGATAATATCAAGATTAAGGAAAACTCATTACAAAGTATCTACCTTACTTGTCATTAGCTAGGCATCAATACTGAACCGTTTCGCGAGCCGCTACTGTTATGATAGAGGAAAGTATACTCCACTATACCTTAACATCACTTAACAAAGAACATTTTAACAACACTGTCCTTCTCACTACACTAGCTGAAAAAAATATCAAATAGACCCAAGGAGTGACATGTATTACAAATACACATATTAAAAAGTACGTGTACATGAAATACATCTAAACATACATAATAATTATAAAATCTAAGTAAGAATCGAAGTTTGATTTCGCAAGTTCCGCACCTACAATATCGCTTCCTAACACATACAGCAAATAAAATAGACAATAGAAGGACCCCTATAATATAATATATTACAGTTTGTAATATTATATTTTAAACGGAGAAACCACAAAAATAATCCTAAAATGATAAAAATCAAAACAAATACAGAAATATAAAATAAGACATGTCACTCAGATCTATTTGAAACGATAATCATTAGTAACTTACTTGGAGGCTTCGGCTAGACCTTAAGAGGGTTCACCGAAACCTTATTCCATCCAGCGTCGGATGTCCAGGGCCTCTCGCCACCTTCTCTGGGTTACGCGGGGGTTTGGCTGGATGAATACCCTACTAGAGCCAGTGAAAAGAAAACTGGCGTCTACCATTCCATCACTCTTCATAGTTCATTACACACACTTCACTACCGACCGCGAACGCCACCAACTTTTCCCGAAAATACTTTCATTGGTACGCACTTTAACGTTTCGATCACAAAAACACATTGAATAAGACTGAAACAAAAGACAAGAAATAACCGTACGTGAAAAAGGCAAGCAATAACATGTGAGAAAAAGTACCTGCATCCAATGGATGTCATTACTCACAATCTACACATGTCGAAGCTGGGTTGGTCTAGGATAAAGTCCCTCTTATATAAATCGATAATTACAAGGCCTTGATTAAAAGGGGTTTATCTTTGTTTATTGACCCGCTCTTCCAAGCCCAATATCTTCATTTCCGGGTAGTCCTATATCCTAGAACAAGCAAAAGTAAAACTCTTATACCAAATGAACCAAACTGACCATAAACGCATACTCACACTTTGAACCTGCAAATTTATAAAGTCTTTTTGGAATCCTGTGGAAGGTCAGAAAGAGAGTTTCGTTAACACAGGATCAGAATTGCTGAAGCAAAAGAGAACATGTATGAGCACTCGGGTAATTACAAGAAGATAAAATATGGAACATGAGGAACGGTCCCAGTTAAATGAAAATATCCGAAACCATTAAAAATAAAATAAAATAAAACAAAATAATTGTAAAGAAATAACTACCCTTTACATCATGTCCTTTTCAAGTCTCTCTTCTTAGGAAAAGCTCTTGAAGTAATCCTTTTGGGCATTCACTTTTCACTAGTACACTATTCACTCAACCGCACTAATCTCGATTGAATTAAACCGACGACAAACCCGCACAGACACACACGTACACTCAAACTCAACACTTCGTATCTAAAGGAGAGACTGAGGGACTCTCGATCTGCGAAGACCTCGCGGAATCCTAATGAAGGTTAGAACCCTAATTTGGAACTTCTTTCTGCCTTTCAGGACCTCAATTCGCTTGATGCAGAGGTAGAATTACACTCCAATACCCGACGTCTTGTATCCATTGAAGAATTGAGGGACTTATGTACTCCGAAGGATTCTCGCCTTCCATGGACAACGTAGAGTCCAAATGATGATCTCTTCTTCCCTCCATAAAGACCGTTTCGTTAAGACAACAACAGAATTGCTGAAACAAAGGAGAACAGGTGTGAGCACTCGAGTAATGAACAAAAAGACAAAAAATGGAACATGAGGAATGGTCCCAGTCCAAAGAAAATATCCGAGACCAATAAAAATAAAATAAAATAAAACAAAATAATGGTAAAAAAATAACTCCCCTTTTCATCAAGTCCTGTTCAAGCCTCTCTTCTTAGGAAAAGCTCTTGAAGTAATCCTTTCGGGCATTCACTTTTCACTAGTGCACTATTCACTCAACCGCACTAATCTCGATTGAATAAAACCGACCACGAAACCGCACAGACACACACGTACACTTAAACTCAACACTTCGTATCCAAAGGAGAGACTGAGGGACTCTCGATCTGCGAAGACCTCTCGGAATCCTAATGAAGGTTGGAACCTTAATTTGGAACTTCTTTCTGCCTTTCAGGGCCTCAATTCGCTTGATGCAGAGGTAGAAATTCACTCCAATACCCGACGTCTTGTATCCACTGAAAAATTGAGGGACTTATGCACTTCGAAGAATTCTCGCCTTCCATGGACAATATAAAGTCCAAATCATGATTTCTTTTTCTCTACATAAAGACTGTTTCGTTAAGACAGGAACAGAATTGCTGAAACAAAAGAGAACAGTTGTGAGCACTCGGGTAATGAATAAAAAGACAAAACATGGAAGATGAGGAATGGTCCCAGTCCAAAGAAAATATCCGAGATCAATAAAAATAAAACAAAACAAAATGATTTTGAACTTTTTGTTTTAATTTCTGAATCTAAAATGTGTATATATAAAGTTTTTTTCAACCCCTTTCAGTTGCTGTTATTACTGCATTAGAGAAAGTTCTTATGCTTTAAATTTCCATGCTTTAGAACATGAGAATTTAAATTTTTAATATTTGTGCAACGCATAAATTAGCTAAACCTTGATATATGCTTTTAGTTAACTTGACGAATAAATAGATGTTTGAAAAATATATTTTGTATCTATAAGCATATATTTGAAAACACCCTGTATTTTTATTTTCTTTAGTGACCCCTGTAGATTGCTAGCGTAACTTATTGTGAGTTAAGGTACCTGTAAATGTTTGCAAAGATTGTAGAAACTGGATAAATGTAGCGACGTCTGCCGCCAATCCGGAGTGGTATCCCCCCTCTTGCCTCCCTTCCGGTACGGAATAATTTATTCAAAGAATGTACATATACACATGATATACACACATACATACATAGGTTTCTGGAGAGTACTGGGGGCTGCGGGTACTGCGCAGCATGCGCAGTACTGCGCTTTGTTGGCTGTAGCGATTGCTCAGAAACGTATATTATTTATGTTTATGTATATTATTCTTGTCTTGTCTTATGGCGAATGTTATTGTCGTAAAAGATGAATTCAAAATCCAAAAACAACGTCAACTTGTTCAAAATTATTTTAAAACATCATTTGCTACCGTTGTAAGTGCATTAAGTGTGTTTCCTTGATATAATGTTTAAAATCTTCCAATAATCAAAACTTCATAATGGAATGAGGGTGATCAGCCCAACCATTATTGATAAACGTTCATTTTCTCACAAAATTAATCCGTTTCAATTAATAATAGAACTGTATTTTTTGTATAGAGGCTGAAACCATTCAAGGGAGCGGCCACGGATGCTAAGGAAAAAGTAAAGGGTGAGTTAGTATAAATTACATATCAGAGAGTTTGTTATTTAATCATTTATGGTATTTTAGGATTAATATTCAATGAAAGCAAACTTTATATAGGAATAATTCGTAGGTAAGTATACTGGTGGAGTGCTTTTTTTAATACACAACCAAAACCCATTAAAATATTACAATAACAAACATTACTTAACACATATTTATTTTATATTAGTACATTATTTTTATTGTTTTAATTTTAGACAAAAATTAAATGTATTTTGTTTTTATTCCAAACATAGAAATAATAAAATGTATTAATTGAAGTAATAGTATGAATATTTCATTTAAAAGAATAGTGTTTTTTTGACTTTTGTCAATATTAAATTGTATTTATTTGAATTTTTTTAAGGGTAAGTGCCTAAAAGGTACGCTGTAGTGTTTCATACATACTTAAATACCTACTTAATTAATTTTTAAAATGTATTTTTTACCAAGAAATTGTTGCTTTGGTGTTAAATTGTTAAATTTCCTGCACGTTATTAAATTTTAAACAGATGTGTTCTTAGGGTTACAATTTCAATTTTTAAGAAGTCAGTTTAATGTAGCTCTATATTAGTGTACAGGAAGTAAAGGTTATTTAGAAAAGTCTTAACATTAAACTCTAAAGTTGTTTCGACAGTTGGGTCTTTCTCAATTAAATTTTATGTAAAAGCTGGGATAGTTGTAGAGCTTACTATTAGAACGTTTCTGAAAAGTTTTGAAATGTTTATTCCACGGTTTTTATTTTTTAATAACACAGTAAAATTGGTAAAGAACTAGTAAGGCTAACTGGTTTTAGAATTATTATTATATTATTTTGTAGGAAAACAAATTGCCTCTGCTTAATTAAACGTTGTAGATAAAAATGTCGATTAAATATAATTTTAGTTAATTCAGTAACTTATTGAACGGAATGTGGTAAATGACGAAGAAATGCGTTTGAATAGTTTAAATTTACTACTGTACTAATTTTTGTTTCATTAATAATAAATAAAAAAGGATTAATAATACATATACATACATACATTTCACTTTTACATATTTATTTACGTTGCTCCTCTTATTACTTAAAATGTTCCATGAAAGCGATTCGATTAATATTTAGTTCCTATTTAATTTTAAGGAATAAGAATTTAATAACAGAAAAAACAAACTAGGGAAACTGTTTTAGTAAATTCTGAGTGATAAACCTTTTTATTTTTCTGACATAAAGGATGTTTGTAACTATTAATGTAAAAAATCGTTTACGTACACAGATTTTAATTTAGGGAATAGTTTAAACTAAACTTAACATTACATTGCAATAGCTACTACAGATGCATAATTTTTTGATAATTTTGAAACATCAAACTTGTATTTTTTTCAGGTTACATAACTGAAATAGGAGTGCATGCCTCCATCAACCCCCAGAAAAATTGCAAATTTAATGGAAGGAAGAGCAGCTTCCAAGTTAACGGTAAATAAAACTAATTAGTTAATAGCAATTCAGAAAAGAATTCGGCCTTCTAATTCACAAATAACTGATTAAGTTTGATCTTTTCTTGTGTTGATTTACCTCACTTTCTTGTCTTTCTTTCAAAACGAGAAAGAATCAATAGCAAGTAAAAAAACAAAAAACAAGTGACTTCCAGAAACGTTTAATTAAGTAGTTCAATTAATTGTTTATTTATCAGATTCAAAAATCCTACCTTTTGAGTGAAACCGTTCTTCTCCCTGTAGGTCAAACATCCTATTCACATCATAAAATTCCTTGTACTTTTGTACTTCAATTACCTGTTGTTAAAATAACTTGGGGATTGCAATAGAATATGATGGAAAGGGGGCCCAAACCAAAACTACTCTATTGATAGGTAACCTGTAAAAGATTCGAAAATTTACTACTTCACTTTAAAATTTGGTTAAAAGGTCTTGTTATTTAGCAAACTGGAGAAAATCTAATGTAATTGAAAATATTTTGAAAAATTAATTATAAACACCAGGTGGTTGGCATCCAGGGAGCACTATAAAAGAATAACCGTGAAAATATTTATTGCCGAAATAACCAGTATACACATCGTAATCAGTAATAGGTATGCATTGTTGAGATTTCGACAATTACAACAAACTAATTATTTTCTTATCTAAGATATTGAAATAAAATATAACACGCCAATAACCGTTAATTTTGAACTCGACACTTTGGGGTACGCTAGCAACAAGTGTCAGTTGCAGTTTTACGGGGTTTTTTGCAATTTTAAAAATAATTTCCCCTCAGATAAAAATTGAAGGATGCGATTATTTATAGTTTTCCATGAAAATTTAGTAAAAGTAATAGATGGTTTTCGAGTTTTCGGCCATGACCTTGAGAAATGAGTATCTAACAAATATTTTGCGAAAAAGAAAAGGTATTTATTCGAAAAACTTATATGGTGGTTGTAATCAGTATTGTTTAATATTAAGAATTCCACAATTACATTAGCTCCACCAAAGAAATTATTGCCAATTTTTTTTTATTTCTTACCTACAAATTGCAGCGTCTTCTTAACAAGATCATTGTTAATAGAAAAAGAAGTAACGCCAACTGTCGACGAAAGTCGAAAGTTATATCACAGCCGTCTTTGTTTTGTTTTGTTACTTTTTGAGTAAAAATTATTAAAAGCGTTTTCTTTTTATATTTTTGTTAGTAAAGGGAATTTAGAGTTATTAATTATGAGTTTTTGTTATTTTTGTTTTGTAAGATGATTATTGTCCATTAAATGTTTATTTAAAATTTAAATAGTTTTAATTAAAAAATTAATCGGTAGGCAACCAACCGGTTCTTAGTGAATATGATGTAGCCTGATACCGCAAAATTAAGGGTAACTTTTAGGAGATTCATGTTGGGGATGAAAAAATTGTTGGATATCTTCAAGAGTTCAATTTTCGCTTATTATATTATTCTTAAATTATATTTCACTTTACACTATCACAACATTACATGTGTTAATAACTTCACGAGGAAGTAAATAAGCATATTCAACAACAAAAACAGTGAAAAAACACAATACAACTTGTGTTTATTTTTCCAGGTTATCCTAACTAAGCGGCACAAACAATCCCAAGGAATATGATTGGAAATCGAAAGCAAAAAGGACTGGGAACAAAAAGCAAAGATGACTAAAAACCAAAAACAAAGACATTTTGTTTTTAGAAATAAGAAAGTGTAGTAAAATACAAAAAAGTGAATTTAAAGGAATATAATAATTTTTGCGAATTTTCATTTATACGACTTAATAATAATAAACATATGTATTTAAATTATATTTTTGTTTTCTAAAAAACTATGAATATTTTATTAAAACATCAAATTTAAAACGGCTTTTCTTGTAATAAAAAATTATAATTGCTTAAACGATATCCAGTCAATAAATCTGTATTATTAAGTATTCCGTTCTAAAATTTCATCAACCAATATCTGCAAAGCATCAGATTATAGAGATTATACACATACGCGTTTTTAGAGTTTAATATTGTAGTAGACCATATAAAACCTACTCGTGTTTTCAATTTTACATATTAATAAATGATTGTTCTATTTATAAAACAGAATAAATTACGAACCACTATAAAAAGAAAATTTTATTGAAGCGTTTTTCAATTAACTAACAAGGCTTAATTAAATTAATGAACAACTACATACTTAAAATCTCTTAAGTAAAATTAAAAACTTTTGTCATCAGTATTCTAATTGTGAGAATTTCAATTATAAGGGAGTAAAATAAAAGGTCCCTGAAAGTATGAAATAGCCCCCTCCCAAATAGTGAGTTTAAGCTTTATAAATATTTCCTATTTAAATCCAATATTCAATAGTCAATCATAATAATTTTGTTGACTCTATTATTTATTGCCCAATTTTTTTGTATTTTCTCACAATTGATATTGAAGGAACAAAAATGGTAAATACAAAAAATTATAAAAATGTTAAAAATAAAGCTGTTAATTTTTTTAATTAAAATTTGTGGTTAAACTTAACTGAAATGGTAGTTTCAAAATAAAAAACTCTTTATTACTCATTAAGTACACATCACATCAACGTTTTATAATTGTATACTTACTATAAAAGATAAAATATATTATATCTTTAGTATTTCTTTTAATGGACTAGCAACCACAGGAGTTAACAATAAAGCAAATAATGGCACATATCCTCTTTATCATGATCTTTTTAAAACTTCACTATTACTTTACAACATACAAAGGTAAAAAATTAAAAATGACAAGATTGAATGGTAACATCTTAATAAATACATAAGATTTCTCTATTTTGAATATAGTAAAAAATGATGTTCAAAAGACAGTTGTGACAATGTGGAATTGGTTCAATCATCTTTTGGTCTTTGCCTACTTTGTATTTCCCTTTGACGAATACTTTCTTTCAACTGAGCCAATTTTAATCTCATCATTAACTGCCTTGACTGCCATAGCCAACTTCCCTGAAAAAACATTTATTAGTATAATGCAATGGATGCAACCTCTTATTGTTAATGATGAAATGAACTTACAACCATTAGCATACAATTTAATAAAATTGGCATAGAAAATACCACTGAAATAAAGAGACCACTACTATCAAAGTACTGTTGTCTTGAAAATATCTTCCAATTATTTGCAGCAATTTCATTTATTTGTTCTGAGAAATACACTAGTAATACTAAAAAAGAGAAGGCATCAATGTCGATAGGAAAACTTTCAACTCATACTGAACACCCACATAAACAGAAAAATAAGAAAGCTTGAAAAGTCCCATATTGTCTTGTATAAACTGCCATAAATGTGATTGAAATGTGAAAAATTATTAGTGCAATTAACCAGGGATCCTTCCAATCAATCTAGGAAAAAATATTTTTTATTAGTATTTAATATATGTTGAAAATTTATAGTTATACTTACACTTAATATAAACTTAATAAACCCGTCTATTTCATTTATTTCCATATAAGCATGACCAGACATTTTATTACTTTTGGTTATATTTTCTTGCTAAAAAGTGAAAAACATAACCTTATATCAGAGACTTGCTTAATAAAATTTTCTTGTGAGTCAGGGGTTGTTAAAACACTTAGACCACCAACATTACTTCTTTTAAGATTATTTGTGGATATGGCTCCATCTGTTTTTATATTGACTATTAAAAGGATATCCTGGTTTTTAATTTTGAATTAATTACTCTTTTAAAATAGAGTTAAGTAAAAATTTATTTAATTCTATTTTGGAACTTAAAAAAGTCTTTTTAACTAATGTAAATAATAATTATTATATATAATATATAATATTGTAGAATGTAATTAAAGGAGATAAATACAAAAAGTAAAAATTTCCATGAGCACAATGTATTTTGATATTTGTTTTTAATTTTTCTTTTGTAAAAATTTTATCATGTTTGGTTTCCAAGAAATTGTTATTAAAAAATATTTTATGTATGAAGGATATTTTTAAGGTGGAAGTAATATATAAGTTGTATTAAACTTTAACATAAAAAAATAAATAAACGCCTTTCGAGTTTATTAAACCCAAAATTTTATTTTTAAATGTTTATAAAAAATTCCTACCTACAATTGTATTTTTAGGCTTGGCTAGCTAACCCACATTTCCTAATAAATAATGTATTTTTAGACTCATATTTAGTGATAGTCCTTAAATAAATAAAATGTAAAGTAGAAAAATATCGAGTGTTTTTTTAAGTGTTCCTACACTAAATTACTACTTTTAATAATCCTTTGGACTAGTATTATGCTAATGAAAGAAATTCATTGTTTTTACACAATTTCGTCTTAGGAATGTTTAGATTGATCCATTATTATGGATTATTATGTAGTTTCATTGCAAAAAACAATGAATTTCTTTCTTCTTATAATAATAATAATTATTTTTTAATAAAGAGTTATTTGTCCTTTTTGACACGACCATAAGTGTTCAGTTTCTTGATGTGTTCTACGTGACTCTCGATGGCAGGATACCAATCATTTCCGGTGTAATCAATTTCTGGAAGCTCTCCGCCATAATTCTTTGGTAAATGTGAAGGGGCCAAATGCTGATGTAAAGATGGCATTTTGTCACCGTGGAAGTACATCTGTAAAATGAAGAATAAATCAATTTAATCAATCATTTCAGATTTACTAAAATACTACTTGAATATCTTAAAGTGCAAGTAAACAAACCGAAAGGGTTGGTTTTGTTTGAATTTTTTATTTTATCTAAAAGAAAAAGAAACATACCCTTGACTTAAGTTTTTCCTTGATAAAAGGTTTAAACATGCTCCATACTGCTTTAAAGATGAAAGGTTGTTTGACCATGTGGACTTCTTTGAGCCTTAATGGCATCGCTTGTTGGATGAATGTCAGTAATCTCATGCTGAAGGTAATACTCAAGGCAGCAACTTGTTTGTAAGAGAGACCTTCAAAATCCATTATCACAACTACACCCCGAACTTGGGTTTCGGGTTCCAAAATTGCAGCTTCATGGATCAAATAAAACAATCGGAACAACTGGTCGGCACTTACTTTTGAAGTGTTCCATTTTCCTAAAAACGGAATTAACTAAATTACTTTTAGGCATATGTCTAATGAAACTTAGTCGTATCGTATTAAAGAAATTAAAAATAAATTGAGAGGGGTAATAACATATCTGAATGTGTTTAAAGACAACAAAAAAAAGCATAACCCATAATTAGAAATTTTTCAATTTTGAAAATAATTAAAAATTTCTATTTTATGTTCCTTTTTGCATGAAAATAATTTTCTTTGAAATGTATGTAATATTAACAAGATGGCCAATAAATCAGTCGAACAAATCGTAGAGCATTCAGCTTATTTGGCCCTGGGCTTGACCTTAAGACAAGCAATTGATAATGAAAGTTTTAAAAGTTAATTATACATTATTATAATTGTCAATATATGTATTAGATAAATTATTAAAATAATTTTTTGTCTGCCTCTGCATAAGAAAACAACTTTAAATACCGCATGATTATTTCAAACGTTTTTTTGTAGTACGTATTTAATTAGAATGCACCATTCTTGGCTTTGTTTTAATTTTTTCACACATCAGAAGGCAAATGTATAATAATAATAATAATAATATTAATAAAGGCAAATTAAAAATGAGAATGCAAGGAAACGCAATAGCATTTGTTTTAAAGATTGAGTTAATTATTTCATAAAAAGTGGAATAGTAATAAATTAAGAAAAAAAAAGAAACTTTAGTAATTACTTAGTACACACCTCCACAATTAACAATTAACACTCGTCGTCCTTTGTGATCTCGATTTTTCAATACATTCACTACGTTGTGATTAACAAATGCTTCTTTTTCGTCCTCTGGCAAAAGATTATCCAACAGGGCTTTGTTGTTTTCTTTGAAATCGGCAATACGTTTCATCTGTAAATGATAAATGTAACTAATTATGTGTCCAAAAAGCAAATTATACTTTTTATTAATTTCGTGACCCATCAACAGAAGATTATACATGAAATTTGAAGAATGTATTCTTTGGAAGGTATAGGAGTTTTCTAAGAAAGTATTATTAAAAAATAACAACCCTTAAGTGGATCAAAAAATTAGTAAACATTTTTACCATATTCAAATCCTCAAAACTGTTTCACCCTACAAGGACATCTTAAGGCGCAAGGATTTTACGATGAGACGAATTAATAAATCTTCTGAGGATGCCTTTGTAGAGTGAAACGTTTGACTTTTGTTAAGATTTAAAATTAAATGGTGGAGATTAAGTTGAGCTAATAAATTAATCTCCATGAGTTTTTTGTATAAAGAAAAATTGTATAAACAACAAATTGTGTCACATACATATTTATCGTTTAGTAATTATCTTTATGTTTTTATAAATTGTGAAAGTCAATGCGTAATACGCAACAATAAAAAATATTGTGTTTCAATAACAATTATTTTCACTCCTACCTGTATATATCTGTAAGTAAACAAAATTGCTGTAAGTATCCTTATTATACCTACCCAAATTGTTTAAACATTATTGCATAACAGAAACCAATTGAAAATTATATTGTAATATTGTTTCGTATGTAAAACAATTTTATTGTTGCTTGGGGTAATTTGAGAAAATGTCATACAAGTAATACCTACTTATTTTATGCCTACACCAATTTGTTCATCATTAAGCAAATTTTGATGACACCTGTTTTTGTATGCGTGTAGAAAAATATTGTTCTCGAATATAAAAAATGAAGAATGTAAATTGTTTTGTTTTTCTATCACCTTTGTATTAGCTTTAAACGCAACTTATTTGCCATATTGTTATTTATCTATCCTTTGTTTAAACAATGAACCGCAAGGTGTTAAATAGCAACAATGAGTTTTAATTAAGTACCTACCTATAGAAATATTTAATTGAGGTGCATCAAATAACAGTCGTGGGAAGAAGACAAAAATACCAATTATTTAAAATGAAAATATCACACACACAAGATAAAAACAAATATGTTATTTAAATAAAAAAGAATCACGTTTTCGACAAGTAGCAAATAATTTCTTCTACCTCTCTCTTCAGATTTTTAACCCCGTAAAAATGAATTATTACCAATTATTAAAAGTACCAATGTTTAAAATAAAAAACAAGTTTTCTTCTTATAGGAACGTAAAGATATTTTTACAGGATTTTAAAATTCATAATCAGAAATTTTTAGGACTATCATTAATGGACTTGAAATTTGTATTAGCATGAGGCTAATAGGTAGTCATTCTATATTTTTTAATACCTTCAAGAAAAAAAAAAATGACAATGATAAATATTTTCAAGATTTGAATAAAGTTCATTGTTAAAATGTGGAGCATTGTACCAAATATTGACATATCAAAATAACTTTTCCTATATAGATTAGTTTGGATTATTGATCGATAACGAAATATTAAGTACGTGATCTTATCGATCAACGATATTAAACGTGATGTAAGGTACAAAAGTCCAATTATCAACTGCATTCACGTATAAGATAAAGAGCTTTGTTCTACCTGTTAAAAAAGTAAATTAATTTGTCTCTATTTCTCTTACCAATTCATGGGCGCTTTTGGCGTAGTATTTGCAGGGCCTTAAGAAAATCAAAAGGAATTCATCATCGTCTCGGAAATAAATGGTGTCGTCATTTTTCAGGAGCTCTCGTAGTTCTTCGATCGCCTTCTGTACAATTTCCGGTGTTTCTCTCAGTTCTTTTTCAGCAAGTTCTTTTGCTTCTGGAGATAATGGACCAAGCTCCAATTCAAAAGGGTTTCCTTTAGTCATCTGGAGTATAAATAAAACATTACATTTTATCTATTTATTTTGGTACTTATAATGTCTCTAAATTCTAAACATGATAATTATTGAAGACCAATAGATTTTGGGCGACCGAAAGGCTATCTAAGAGATGACTTTGTTATCTAAAACTTACTTTATATAATTACTTGGTAAACATGTTTTTGGTCAATTTGTCTTAAACGGATATTTACGGTCAGTAAATAGAAACTCTTATCATAAGAGATTTTGCAATTTGATTGATTTATTGAACTTTTTAATGTGTGTGATAAGGAAAATAATAATTTATCACTTATAAATCAATTTTGTTGCCAAGGGGTTCTTATTTTAGCCAGAACAAAGGAAATTTAATTGATTTTCATTTAGTTGATTGATCTTGGAACAGTAACGATTAAATTTTCTTTTAAACAAATTTTTAAGTTTGATTGGCTAATTAGGTGAAAAATTATGTAATTAGACTGTTTGATTTAAATATTATTTTATGAATATGATTCACTCTAGTTTTAGTTGTTTATAAAGAAAGTGTCAACGAAAATTAAAATGGAATAGTCCCACTATTGGTTCATTTACCGAAATCTATTGAACTAATTTCCGGAAAAATTGTAACAAACAATAAGTTTAAATTTGAATTTAAAATCATGCAACGACACAAAGTCAATTTCACATGAGTTACCTTCAGTACATAAAAAAATTTGCAATTTATGAAAAATAGAAAAGCTATGGTAATATTTCTAAGTGCCAAAGTTATTGTGCCCTATTAAATCAATTATTAAATTGATCAATTTAGATTAAAGCTAAATATTAATTCTGATTGTAATTGTTTATGTTAAAAGTTCTTGTTTTTATGTTAAATTAAGTTTTAGAAAATTTGACTTACCTTTAGTTAATAAATGAACTTCGTTGGTGTTGATTTCATAAAACAATGTTGGTCGATAATTGTTCGACGTTTAATGTAATATAATCAAATCGTTTATGATAGTGGAGTAGAAAAAATTGTCAACATCCAACCACCAGTCGACACTTTATACCAATGAACAGAACGCATAACTCAAACAATCTTTATACATATATTTTCTTTCGTCTCATTATCTATATTATACTTTGTTCGATTCAAAGTTCAGATTTAAAACTCTTTCATAAATTTTAGTTCGATCGACTTATCTTTAAGCAAGTCAGAATTGGCGGATACGTGTAATGGAGATAGATATGTGTATGCGTAATGAGTGTGAGGATCAAGGGTCAACGAAAAACTTAAAATCTCACATAATATCCGATTATAAATTGATCGATAAGATAAACACTTAAATTCACTTTTTCGACTGTATTGCTTTTGTTATATTTACATATGTAAATAGTGCAGAAAGTATCTACTAAATAATTAATTTTGTATCTGGCAACGAAAATACGTACTCGTAATAATTAAACGGTATTATTGATACTGGTTTATTACAGTGTGAGATTTATCTTGAATCTTATTATTTTTTTATAAGTTGAAATATTCGTCGCAGAATTTTCTGGAGTATACTTAAGATTAATAAAGCGAAAAAAAGATATTCAGATGAACACAGAAAATGTTATTAAAACACATAATACCTCTGTATAAAATTATAGGAAAATTTTGAAACTAATTATATTATTACATAGATACCTGGATATTTTGAGAACTGTTTCTCTATTCACTTTCATTTTGTTATTTTTTGAATAACATAACTAACACATTATTTTTAGTTAGCTTATAAACTTGACTGATTACAAGGTGTAGAAATTCAGATTAATTAAGAACAGGAAAGTAATTAAAACAGTTGTCAATAACTCGCTCAATGAATAAAATAGACTGAAATACCAAAAATAAACACTAACACTGTATTACGTATCATGTAATAAATATAAAAAATAATGTTTCTTATGTAAAACATTATAATACGAAGGTGCCTAATATGCAGTTCAAAAATAACATAACTGTTTAACATTTTTTATCATACTTGCACAGAGGACAAGGATGTTTTTGTTAATTATAAAACTTCCTTTTCTTATCAAAGTTTCAGATGTCAACAAAAATGAAAGAGAAAGGTTTCAATCTTATTGAAAACTAGCAGCAATACCCGGGGTTGCCCGGGTAAGAATATATATATTACACGTTTAATGGAACATTCTAGAATATTCGCGAATTTAGAATTTAATGATTCAAAACATTTTCTAACTTTTTTTTAACATTCTGAAACATTCTTGAATGATCTTCAACATTCTGGAACGTTCTTGAACATTGCCAAATCATTCTGAAATGTTATAATAAAACATTCTTTTACTTCTTAGAACATATTTGAACTGCCTGTAACATTTTAAAAACATCTGCTTCATTCTCATCCCCATTCCATGCTGTTTGCTGGGTGAGTAGTGACATCAGTTGATGCCTGGCGGGGATGACTAATCGATTGATAATAATTGATCAGTTATCGACCACTGAGAGTTGAAGATTATTACAGTACTAATATGGTTATTAAAAAATGGGGGTTGGTGGTAGAAGGATGGAAATTAAGGATTACATGTATTTTTTAATGCCAAATCATAAAAAAATTAAAATAAAAAATTTTGTCCAAAAAGTAAAAGAAAAATTTTTGGGGTGAGCCACCCTTATCATTTAGGGATATGAAAAATAGATAGTAGCCTATTCTCAGACCTACTCAATATGCATATAAAATTTCATAAAAATCGGTCAAGCCGTTTCGGAGGAGTATGGTAACAAACATTGTGACACGAGAATTTTTATTAGAACACTCTAGAACATTCAAATAGTCTGTTCTTTTTCATTTGTCGAAATCACTTCAATTTTTTTGGTCACTGTTCGCTCTTGTTTCCAATTGATCTTCACTCGACTGCAAATACAATTTTAACTGACAAAAAGTCACTGAATGTTGATTTATATACCATCAGATATCGAAATTCCTAGTACCAGAACACTCTAGAATATTTAGATGTACATCACTTTGAAACGTAGCTGTATACTTTTTGAAACTTTCTAGACCATTCAAGAAATTTTTAGAACTTTCTCGAACATTCTGAGTCGATAATAACAGAATTTTTTAGATCATTTCAGAAATTTTGAGATCTTTTCGGAAGTCCTTTATTTTTAAAACCCCCCACTTCCACCCACCGCGACCATACTCCCTTACTCCCACCTGGAGACCAAGGGGTATTTACCACCCCAACAGGAAGTTGATTGGAATAGGTAGAGATAGAGAAAACCCTGTCTTTACGTACGAACATTACCATTTTATTCATGTCTTTAGATTAAGCCATAATATTTGAATAAATAACAAATTTATTTTTATTTATTAATCTATTTCAGCAAATTTAGTTTACAATAAATAGATATTTTATTGTTTCGGTTTGTTGGATCGTTGATATTTATATTTTCGTTTTCCTTTTATAATGTTGATCAGGGTGAATTAAAAAACGAAGACTTCTATATCTGTTGACAGCATATCAGAAATTTAAGTTAATTGATAATAGCAATACCCACTGTAACAAAAAATGTCTAATCTTAATTTAAAATAAATTTGTATTTTTGGACAATTTAGTTCTAATGACAGAAAACACTACAATTTGTTTAATACAAATTTTTTATTGTTAACCCTATTAGGTTTATGTCAATATTTTCATCCCCCAATCAAAATTAGTAGATATTTACAAGCCTAGGGGACGTCCATTAATTACTTGAGGCATTTTCTTTTCATTTGGATCCTTTAATCCCCATTAGTGAGATTCGGTAAGGAATGGTGGGATTCCCTCTCAAGATGTGATATAGATAATTATGCCGGAAACCTCCACCCAATTTTAATCTCACGTAATTATTACATATCCCCTTTTACCCCTTACTATATTTTTCCATATGCAGAAGCCACAAACAGTATCATTAATATCTATTACAGATTGACAATAAAAAGTTTTATAATAAACAGCTTTTTTGTTTTGCTATTATTGAGTATGCAATTACAACAAGCAACAGTAGTACCTAAGTAGAAGTACCACCTACATCATATTTTATCATCATATTTTATTCTTTTTAGAAACGTACCTGCAATTAATTTAATTATGATCAACTTAAATCTTTGCATTTGTTTATAAGTAATTAATTTATTTTAGACGTAACATTATTAGTATCATATTTTCTGTATATAATTGGATAATTAATAAATAATTCTAGTTGGAATTTGAAACAATTAATTTTCAGGGGATTCTTTTTGCATCCGTTTGTACATGTAACAAGCAGATAAGAAAACAAAAGAACAAAGTTCGATTATGTAAGTAATAAACCAACAAATGTCGTTATCAACATCCTGTCTGGGAAAAGAACAATTTTATAGATTGAAGATGAACTGGTATAATTTTTTGCCAAAAATGTGAAAAATGGCCTTAGTAAAGATAGAATAGGAACTAATTAGTAGGCACTCGTACAAAGTTTCAAAAATGAATATGTTACAGTGAAAACCAAAGGTTGGTCTATTACTAGTTTTCAGACTTCAAATGAGGGAAAATTAAACTCTTCATTACCTAGTTTGGTATAAACCGAAAAAGCCTAAAATTAAAACCAGTTTTATTTAAAATTTAAACATAAGGGGTAGTCAATTCTAGTAACAATTAGGCAGTTATTGTTTTCTAATTGGAAATGGACAAATATAATTTATTTTCTCCTGAAAATTTATAGCTCAAAAGTACGTTTTTTTGTAAAAAAGTTTTAAAAGTAATCGAAAAATGCCATAATGTAAGTTTCACTTATGACAATTTAAATAAAAAAGTGAGATATACATTATGTTCGTTTATCAATTAACTTTAATAGGCTGTTAGAAATTTTGACGAACATTAGTCGGGCTTTTCCAAAGTTATTCACTGCAATTGTGCAAAAACTATAAGTCCGACATTGACCTCCCTCCCCATTTGCTCCCATATTATGTATTACAATCACAAATTTCTCCCGGAAGATTAATGCTACAATCGTTATGTAATGATTTTTAAAAAAATTACCTTTTCCCAGAGGATTCAAATTTTATTTTAAAGATTAAAATTGGCGCTTTACGTTTAATATAATGAGATAAATGCAAAAATGTAGGCAAAGTTGCAAATGGATAAAAAAGAATGGGCAACTTTTGTTGGGGACATTTTCGACATTTTATTCCTTGAAACATATTTTACATTGTGACAAACTCAGATTACTCTTTAAAAATTTTACATCAAAAAATTTATTTTGACTGGTCTATTAGGCTATTAGGCTTTGAAAACTTATTTCAATCGTTTCCTACTTTGATTAGTATAAGTTGAATATTATCAAATAAAAGCAGTGTTTGTATATAGACAAAAGTAGGATATTTTCATGATAATTTTATCTATTCCAGTGTAAGCGGATAATGTCATTAAAATAAAAATAATAATAAGTTTAAACTGTACAGTCATTAACAATAAGTACGGGTGTACCTACTCAAATAATTTATTTTTACAGTTTAAATATTATTGATATAATATTTTTTAGCTATTGTAGTTAAATATTATTTATTGTTATATATGTATAGGTGTAATATGTAGTCTTTGAAATTGACTTACTTTACGCAGAAATTGTGAGTGTTTTGTTGACAATTTTACGTCAGAAGACAGGCACTTTAACGTTTTTTTATTACAACTTGACAAAAAATTGTCACATGATTAAAATTGATTTATATTATTATAAAAATATTATGCAATTTTTGATTGTGTGAACAGGGATAATGAACAATAAAATTATATATTATGAATTAAAGTTAGTGTTACTTCTTCTTTCTGACTCATTCCTTTTTGTCACGAGCAATTTTATCATTTCTAATTTTGTATCAGTAAAACGTGTGGATACCTACTTATTAAAGTTTGGTCATAATTCGATCAAAGTACATTCCACTTTTGACACAATGTATTAAATAAAATTATATCAGTCTTTATCTGCGGATTGTTTGTGTTTTGAAGGGTTTATCATTACTTAAGTATTTAAGGTGACAAATTAATTTCGTTATTTGATTGAAAAAAATTTTTTTTGCGACTTGCTGTCTGGAGATACGTAATTTAATGAACAGACATATGGACGCAATTATAGATAGTAATTATTGTGACAAAAAAAACGTTATTTGAATATAAAAGTATTTTAATAAATTACAAAATATGATTAGTTACAAAGAAACTGCAGTAATAAAATAAATTGAATTGCGAAACTTTAAGAATCAAATAAGTAGGTATGTAATTTGCTTTCTTAACAAGATAATTGCAAGTAGTTCCTGCACCAGCATGCTAGCTTACGTAATTGGTTATCGTTGGCTATTGATTGTTTGAGTTAATTAGTTAGGTATCTTAAACCTTAAACCATAATTTTTAATTGTGTGAAAGATTATTTATAATGTAATTTTCATTTGTACTTTTTGGATTTAATTGTAATAAAGAAGATTATGTAATATTGGGACAATTATTGTAAAAAATATAAACAAACATTTATTTAACCATGAAGTGATAATCCTTAACAAAATTACTAAAAATGCAACAGTTAATCACTTTTTGACAAGACAATATACAACAAAAGTAACATTGTTATACAACACCTTTTATTTAATTAGTGCAGCTATACCTTAATCGAGGGTGAAGTTAAAGATAAGGTTTATACTTTTCTCAAGCAGGGCGAGGGCGGACCGTCCATAAAGAAGTTGGGTTTAAAAAAAATATTTCAAGGCATATTATGCAATTAAGTAGGTATAAAATATGTTTGAAAGAAACGTTCATTTTGTTGAAAACTTCTGAGCTTTGAACCGTAAATCCCTTACTGCATACCTGCAGGTAATTATGTGTATTTAGCATGGTTGGATAAACAATGGAGATGATGTTTCTGATCAGGAATTGAAACGAGATGTACACAGGTACTTACTTACTTAGTTGCAAACAAAAAAAATGTATATAATTTCCATGAACCGAGAATATTACTCAAGGCTATTAGAATTTAATATTATTGTTATTAATAATAATAATAATATAATTATGATGTTGATGAATACGATAATCAAGCTGTTTAGTATATCTATGCTAAACATCGCAGTTAAATAAAGCAATAACTAACTGTATTGCTACTTTTTTGCATAATTAAAAGTGGATTTTGATTTCTGAAAGTTACTTCCACACACTGCAATTAAGTAAATATTAATTCACTTTTATGTGTTTGGTAAATGTCTAGTGTCTACCTCTGGATATGAACCATTAAATGATTGGATAATAGATGAAGGGACCAGAGGAGAAATTCTATTCAAGTGTTTTTAGTTGGGGGAGGATTCGTATAAGTACAGGGGCAGGAATTGATGAAAATTAAAAGAAACGATAAAATCTAATTATGTATCTACTAGCTATGCCCGCGACTTCGTCCGCGTGGAATAGTGACTTTCGGTAGCATTTAAAATGTTTTTCTTCTATATTTTTATTTTCTGGGCCGTAAGCCTTTTTGCCGACGTCATTACACAAAAACTTTCATTCCTTATTTTTGCCCCCTTTAGGGTCGTATTTATACCTAATCAAAAGCCTAAAAAATAAGTTTCAAGCCTCTAGCTTTATATCTACTTATCTATCTCTGTGACAAATTCTCTTTTAAATCGGTTCAGTAGTTTGGGCGTGATTGCGTAACACACAGACAGACAGAGTTACTTTCGCATTTATAATATTATAGATTTATATAGTTTAAAATAGTTTATATAGCTTAGTATTCAACTACTTGTATTGATCCAAATAAACAAAACCTCTACAACTATTTACATTTAATATTTTAATTTTCTGGGCCGTAAGCGTTTTGGACGACGTCATTACACAAAAACTTTCATCGGCTAATTTTATCCCCTTTACAAACATTGAATGTCGTATTTATTTATATCTAATCAAAGTAAGTTTCAAGCTTCTATCTTTAAAAATTACGGAATTTCCGGACAAACTTTCCTATTTCAACCCCTACAATCCTGTTTTCTCATTTGTGTACCAAATTTCATTTAAATCGGTTCAGTATTTGAGGCGAGATTGTGTAACATACAGACAGAGTTACTTTCGCATTTATAATATTCCGCGAATTCATTTTCATCGATTTTCCCATGGGAATAATATATTTTCCCGCAGTTAAAGGTAGCCTATGTGTTAATCGAGTATGTTAGCTATTTCTATACCAAATTTCATTAAAATCGCTTCAGCCGTTTAGACTTGAAGAAGTAACAAACATACACACTCACAAACTTTCGCATTTATAATATTACTGTGATGTTGGTTAAAAAAGGGGACGTGGAGGAGGGGAGGGGTTAAGGACGACTTTTTAGAATACTAAAGTGCGGTTTTAACATGAAGGCGGAGAGGTACAGACCTAGGGGGTGGAAATAAAAAAACTAGAGTAACCAACCATTTGAACATTTGAATAGCATTTTACTGCCCCTTTAGAAAGTGGATAACCAGATCTAGACATTAACTATATGTATATTTTAATTTTATTTTTCTACATTTTACTCGAAAATTCAATTTGCAATTTACTGGAATTATTATTCATGATGCGAAATATTTTTGGTTCTTTTTATAATGGCTGATGGCATTTTCTTTCCTTTTAAATAATTAATTACTATCTGGAATATTGGATGGCAAAAGGATATTGTAATAAAACAAATAAGCAGGTATTATGTATTTCTACACAAAATACTTTTTGTTTAATATAAAAATTATAAAACAAAATATCGCAGATAATCAGTACCTTTATTACAATTTCCTACTCTACTGTATATTCATGATTTAAACAGTATCTAAAAAAGAAACCCTTACAAAAATCCATGTATTTATTGTATATAAAACATATTTAAGCCAAAATCCAATAGCTGATGATGGTAATGGCTATCGTTTTGTATTTCGCTTAATGTTCTGGTAAAATTGAAAGGCAAGTTGCATCTTTAGATTATGGTTCATCTATGCAATAACCTAATGAGAGCAATTCTTTTTTCGTTAGCTCATTATTTTTAAAATAGTCAATCCAGTCGCCATAATTGTAATCTGGATGAACACCACCATATCGTTCTGGTAAATGTTTTGGGTTGATATGTTGATGCAAGGATTCCATATCGTCCCCATGAAAAAATATCCTTTTTCTCATCTGGTCATTCAGAAGTGGCTTGAAAATGTTATATACGAAGTCGAAAACTTTGGATTGGTTGACTATATGAAGAGCTTGAACTTTCATTGGAAAAGATGTCTGGAAACGAAAAATATGAGGATTTGCCACAGTCAGGGTAGGGTGAAGAATTTACAGAAATACAGCAACTATATTTAACGAAAAGTGAAGCAAATTTCTAGTCTGTGTTGAAGTTTTGTAATTAATTAGTTATCTTTACTTACGACCATAATTTGTATCACTTTAGTGGCTATATTTGGAGTCAAATGCCAGGCTTGTTGCATCGAAAGGTCGCCGAGATCGAAAATACAAATCCCTCCTAAAATTTGAGCTCTTTGTTCGAGAATCGCTAGTTCCAATATCGCCAGAGTTGCTTGTAAAATTTCAGTCACAGAAATTTTCTCTGGATCCCAAACACCTGAAAACTTTTGAAAATTAATTAGGGCAAATTATCCCGACTAATTTAAAATTCTTCGAGCAGATTAATTAATTGTTTTACCTAAGAATGCTCCAAACTTTAGAATGGGGGTTCTTTTTAACAGAATGTACCTAATCAAAAACGCGGAAAACTGAAATTGACCAAGGAATATCAATATAATTCTTCTGATTATAAAATGTAGCATTTTATTATTATAATGATGAACTTGACTTTTTTATATTCGACTTTTGTGAACGTTCTTGGAATAATTTTTTGAAAGGTTTTGTTCTTATCTTATTATTTAAATAATTTATTTCAATATGCAGACTCATATATTGAAATACATACTTGAATTAAGAAAGTGCAAAAGACAATAAATTTTGCACAAATAGTATTAAAAAGTCAAGGGTTTCGTAGGTACTTCATATAATTTTTTTTTTGGCAACAAATGTCTTAGAGTTAAATTTGTAATTTTATTGTTTTCTTTTAGGTTTGTGGTAAAGAGGTAAAGACAATTCTGCAATTTTCTGCGAAGTATTTAAAATATCAGAATGACCTTTTCTAATTTGCTTAAGTTATTGTGTTGGCGATAACGTTTTCTATTTATAGGGTTTTAAACTTTGAACAACAATCGGCTCTTCACTTTACTATCACATTTTCATTATTCCTTACCCATTCTGTATAGTAGGATTCTTCTACCAGTTTGTTCCCTGTACGGTGGGACTGTTATTATATTTGTATTTCCTAATTCTTGCAGTTTCATTAAATTGACACCTTCGAATATTTCAGGATTATTTTCTTTAAAATTATAATAATTTACAAACTAAAACAAATGAAATTTAAACATATAGATACAACTTAAATAAGTCTTATTATTAAGTTTTGAATGACATAGACAATAAAATAAAAAATTATGTTCTTCGGTTATGGTTTTCGAAAATACTTTCACTTTCTTACAAGTTACATATGCAATTATAAGACACAATTGTCATAACTTGTAAAATAGAAAAGGTTAATAAACAGCTGTAAAAGAATGTAGAAACTATGAAAAGTTTAAGTTCCTATAAACTAGTTTAACAGAAAATTAAGCAATAGATGCAATCGATACTAGAAGAATAAAACATACCAATCTATGAGCTCTTTCTAAAACGAAATATCTTGCCCTCAAAAATCTTAAAAGGAAGCCATCGTCAGTTCTGTGTGGCATACATTCTCCCCTTTCTGAAAAAATAAATATCAGTATTTGAAATTCTCTTAAATGATTATAAATATACAGAAATAAAGTATTCAATTGAAATTGCCTTATTGATACGTGTGAATTTGATTAACTTTCCGCCCTAATTTAATAGTAAAATATACTTTTGCAAATACACAAATAAACAAACACCAAATTGTAAATAAAAAATTCTTTATGAATTCTTTATCGAAATCTCTTTTTGATTTTTGAAAGTAGGGAAAAACCGAAAAAGACGGATTAGGTAGGGGGCTATTTATTTCAAATACTCATTTTTAATTCTAATTATATTTCAGAAGAAGCGAATTTGAATTGGAGTGTTATAGAAAAGTATTTTCATGATTTGTTTTGTAGTTTTTGTAGTACAGTAGAACCTCGATAAGATAAAGACCAAAGGAAACGTTGAAAAATTTGAGTTATTGAGGTTTTTACTTACTAAGGGTTTAACTTAAGGAGTTTTTATTGGTTTATATTTTTACTTACAGAGGTCCGTTTATGAGCGTTGTTTAGGAATTATAGAGATGGACGAGCTAGGTTCAATGTAAATGAAACTTCGAAATGTTATTATGTACATACATACTTTATTTTAGGGTTAAAGGTACGTTTATTCAAGTTTATTTTATTCTACTTAAAAAAGTCGGTTATAATTTTTTTTTTGTTTCAAACAATTCACACTTTCTACATCAATTTTATTACTTACTGAGGTGCGATGCCCAAATTATTCGTTTAAGTTATAGAGGGTTCAAATTTTAAGTAAAAGAGGTTTTGGACTGCGAGGGGAAGGGAACACAAAATTTTATGAATTTATAGAGGTTTTTACGTTATCGAGGTTTAAGTTATCAAGGTTCTACTGTATAAAGAAAAATCCCAAATACGAAAATTTTGTTTTTTTTTCACACTCCTACGTCAAAAGTTAGTTTCGATTTTTCATTACATTTTAAAATTCTTTCGACGTTTTCTCTTTTGAGACAATCTCATCAATAAATACATTGTGAAATCTCGCCACTGATATTGCATTTGGATAAAATTAACTCCGAATGGGCTTAACTTGACTAAACTTGCCAAGAAACTGATCCTGCAGACATCGTAAATAAATTTTATATTGTTAATTATTGCTTTTTAATATTATTTTTATTATGATTAGGCATTCCTTGTTGTGGTGAATCCTTTCACTTAGGTGTTTAGAAGTAGTTTGCAAAAAAGATGGCAAAACATCGACACGACCTTGCAGAGTATTACGAGTATCTCATTAGAATTTAGTATTTATTTTTTATGCATTAGAACATATTGATTAAGTAGTTCCGACATTTATATATCTATATATATATATATTTAAATTATTTATTCTATTTTATTTTATAATCACAAATTGATCCTATTATGTTTCTTTTTGTCTGAACAATGAAATAAAAAAACAATAAAAAACATGAAAACAATGTTTAGTTACTTATCAATAATTATTTCGCTAATACACAGTAGCTTCATCGAGTGGAAGAATAATTGGAGTTACTCTTCCAGCTGAAGAAGCTAATTGTGGCGAAATAATTATCATGGATTAGTAATATAAAACTATTTATTTAATATATAACTAATTGTGTTATTTAATTTTGTGTGTTTACAAATTGAGTTATGGGAAGTAAAAATCTTATAAATTTGGAAATTTAGGCATAAAGAATAGAGAATAGAAAATCGAGGTAATCAAATAAATAAACAAGGAAAGATGAGTCTCTCTTTTACTTATCAAGTTTTTCTTTCTCGAACAGCAAATATTACGAGCATAAGTAGCTTGTAATGTTTAAAAGTCTTTAGAAATTCTCTACGGATGCTTGGGTTCATAAATTTTAAAATCCAATTTATTGACTAATCTTCTACGGAAGTTGAACAAATCGATTTCTAATTTAGTTTCCTTAAGTTCATAATTTATGCGACAAAGAAAGTTTTGATAAATGTTAAATGCTATTTTAGCACTCCACAAATTATTCGAAATAAATATACTTAATTCATAAGACTAGAGTAAAATATTGTAATTTTGAAAATATATAAAACATACCATAAATCATGTCACGAAGTTCTGCCAAAACTTGCGCCCTTGTGTCAGGATCTTCCCCAAGTTCTCTCTTGGCATATTCAAGAAGTTCTAGAGAAGGTTCTCCTAGATCTAATTCGGATTTAACTTCATTGTCGCTCGGCATATCTGGAAAACGAGATCACTAAAAAACTATTCTCCGATTACTTTAGTGATCCATTGATAATGAAATCCTATGGAACACGTTTTATCTGTACGCACCGACACCACGTTAGTCACAACAACTCCCAGTGAGAGTGAGTAGAATAATCGTCCTGTGTTCCCACGTTTCGTGGTACAGTGTTGGTAACAATTCTGCTGCAACCGGTTTTAAAGAATAGCAATCATAAACTTTAATACGAAAATGAACTTATTGCATTACTCCCACATTTAATTTGCATTTCTAATAACTACACATTCGTAGTTACCTACCTATTGATATACTTAACTACCTATAGCAAATTTATTAAAAAAAATAATAAAACAAGAAGAAAATACGACTACATTAACCATAAATTCCATTTTGTAATATATTGCTGAAAGTACTTTTTGTTATACTTAATTAAAATTGTAATTGGAGTTTGTGTAGGGCTTGACCAAATTCGTTGTTTTAATGTTGAAACAGAGTTTTTATTTTTCTTTTACACTTTTTGTTGGTTTTTATGTATTTGTGACAAGATTTTGCTTTCAGAGTAAAGAAGGAAAAATGGCTGTTGCGAAAATAACAAAAAAAGGAAATGAAAGTGAAAACACCAACTCAACATTACAAATGATAAATAAATCAATTTTACCTCAAATTACCACTAAATACAGTGCTTTTTGTTTATTTATTCTTTTATCACAATCTCCAATTTCTCATCAGAAATGATGATTTCTTGGAAGAAGCAAAATATTTTGAGCTTGAGTCATCCTTTGGGGATCTCTCTTTTAATCGACTTTTAGTTAAGTACCATCACTATATTATAATATAGGTTGTGTTGTTATTGCTTTAGCTAATTTATTGTACAATATTTTGTAATTATTTTTTAATTTAGATTGTTTGTTTTTATTACAAAAGTAATTTAAAACAAATGGAAAGATGGTTGGCAGCATTGTTTTCAATGGTAAAAATGGCTGTATTTCGAAATTTAATGAAGCTCGTTGATACATGGCCTACATTAAAGTCGCTCTCCTTGGAATTATTGGGTTAGCAATTGTATAAAAAATAAGTATATCCGTTTGTATCCATGCATTAATTTGTATTAGGTATATATATTCTACCTCATATAGGTAGACACAGGTTAATGGAATCGGTTATTTTATATATTAATACCGAAAATAACCATCCACTTCACAAACGACAATTTTGAAACGACATTGGGCGAAGTCCACACATTTAACCTAATTATTATTTTGTCAATGGGTTAAATGAACTTTTAGATAAACACTACTCTTTTATTAGGTATTCCGCCAGATTTAGCATCTGCAAAGATACAAAAAAAATACGTTTAGTGTTTTCTGCCTTGCTCTTATTAGATCTACGTAAATAGATTTTGAATTTGAGATAAAGGCCAGTGGCGGATTTACCAGCAGGCTGAATAGGCTAGAGTCTAGGGCGGCAGATTTTAGTGGGCGGCAAACTTTGCTCAAAAATTTTTTTGTCTTACAGAAATAAAAAAAATTATTATCTTATACACGGAAAAAAACGAGGCTCAAAAAATCAACAAAAATTACAATATTTTAGTGCTATACAGTATACTTTAATACACTAACGTCTGTATATGAAAAATTACTAAACGCTTATTTATAAAGTATACTATTGTGATTTTGAATTTTTAAAATAGTCCAATAGCGTTTAAGTATTACATTTTAAATTTAGTATTTTTACCTATTTTTTAAATTAATTATTGCCATAGTTTTTTCTTTAGGTCCACCCACACTATTCAATTAATGAGTAATATGTTTCACCACATAAATATATCTATCTATTCGAAGAGAAATGGGATCCGAAAAAAAATTGCTTAAAAATAACAATAACAAATATTATATAGATATATATGTGGAAAATTAATACTTTTCTATTGATATTTCCAATGATATTAACAACCTGTTTGAGCGTAGAATAAAAATTTAATAAATTTACATGTAAAAAATTGCATATTGTTGCACAGAATTTAATAAATATTATACATTTCTTAGAATGATGATAATAAAAAGAAAACAATAATGATAATATTGTAATGAATAAAAACTGTAAATATCAATTCAACGAAAGTTCTTCTTAACATTCTTACATTTTTAATCCTAATGAATTCGTATCAATATTTGTTGATTAGTCTGATAAAAATATAATACAATCATAAAGTTGCAATTTCATTGACAAAAAATTGATTGTAGGGGCGGCAAATGTAATAGAAAATTTTTTAATTTTTAATTCATACAAACAGGGGACACATTTTTTACAGTTAACTAAATTATTAATTTTTAATATCTCATTTGCAGAAAGATTATGGTTTGTGGGTGGACATTTCACATATTATTTTTCATTTGTACATTAATGTGTCACATTTATGTTACTTTTAGAGAAATCATACTTTTGAATCAATAAATTTTATTTTTCCATTAAATTTATAAACCTAATTGTTTTTGTATCCCATTTATATAAAAAAGAATAATTGATAAAAATAAAAAAGAAGTTATCTATATGTTTAGTAAAACTTTTTGGGTGGTGTAAATAATGAGTGTTTTATAACTAAATATTTATTACATCATTAGGTAAATTACGTTCCATTGTATAGACGAAAACGAAACGTGTTGTGCAAATGCGTTGTAATACTTTTTCAAGTTCATACACCGTCAGTATATTGACCTCATGAGTGAGAGTAAAAATTTACAAGATGCTGAACAAGAACTTGGAGATAGTTTCACTTATACCTACCTATATTACTTATCTGTAGTTAATAAAGATACCTTGTGGAGGTTCATAATGTATCTGTACGAAATTGTTTATTTAATACAGAGTATAGGCATGGTAGGTAGGCTGTACCTACACCAATAGATACAGGATGGAAAAATTATTAAACTATTGTGAAAGTAAAACCGCGGTATAATTTATGCTGTTGAATTGTTAAATACGCGGGAACCTAGGAGGTATAACAAAAAACTTTCTCGTACGCGTGCGGGGCCATGGTTTAGATCAGGGGTTCCCAACCTTTTTGTACTCTAGAGCACATTCTAAAATATCGGTAGGGTGGCGGGCACCACCTATTTTTTATCAACAAACTCCTTCCATAACTTCTCATTTTCCCATAATTTATTTTGTTACATTCATAATTTGTAAATAAATAATAAACAAAAATGTTTCAAAATAATAAATTATTATTCAAATTTCATACACACGGAGAAATGTATTTGCAAAACTTAAACAAATACAAAAAAAAAACAATTTATAAAAAATATACTATCAATATGGAATTTGTCAATGTGATCTTTGGCATTGCATATTATTGGCCAGTGCTTCATAATTAGGAGAGTATGACGATAATCCTGTTAGCAAACAATCATAAAGATGTTCATCGGTGAGTCGAGATCTATATCTTGATTTTATTCAGTTCATGTTTGAAAATAAAGATTCGCATAAATATGTCGAACCGAAAAATTATTCAATTTTATATGCCGCTTTTTTCAAAAATGGGAACTTTTTTCTGTCCACTGTATTCCAAAAGTCCTCTGATATTAGGGATTTTAGCAAAATGTCATTCTTAATGCCCAACATTTCTAACTCTACTTCTTTTGTCTTTAATACCTTGAACAAAATCTGCAATACATGCGGCCATTTCAATTACATTTATTTGGCAAGTAAAAGGATTGATACAGAAGGAAACAATTGGCTCGATAAGTGTAAACTGCGAAAATCTCTCTTCAAGACAAGTACTGTCAGCAAAGGAACCACTCATACATATAATATCGCAAACATACGAACGTATTTCATAAACCTAGCCACTCAAAAAAATTTAAACTCTAACAAATAAATAAAAATAATTCACATTTTTAATTAATGTTTATGAAAAAATTCTGTCTCTGTTGAATAGTGGCGGGCACATACGAATCGTCCCGCGGGCGCCATGGTGCCCGCGGGCACGAGGTTGGGAACCTCTGGTTTAGATGATAAGATGCGTCGCTTCAGGAGAAGAAAAAGGAAGAAACTGAAACTGGTTTCTGATAATAAAAGTAAAGCAATTCAGCGGTTATTTCCACTGAGATTTGTTTTCTTAATAACTTTGTTACCAAATATTGAAAAATTATGTAAATTAGATACTAACTACATAATATGTTATGGAAAATAGTACCCACACTCGGTTCTAAAAAAAATTACGCACCTAATCTTGGTTGCAACTTTAAAGCTTCGAAGCTTTGTCATTTGTGAACTAATGTGCCGATTTTTATTTACTTTTTTTATTGGTAGTTAATTCCTTTGTATTTCAGAAAATTTAAAAGGGGTAGAAATTTTTCAAAACCTCCTGGATGGTAGTGGAAAACTCGAATGATGTTCTTTTTTTTTTAATTTTTAGCTAACCTTGTGTGTTAATCAAGTAATATTATAAAATGTTCATACACTTCATATGAAGGGAAATTTTATTTTAAAATTCAGTGCACAGTACCAACTTTCTATATATTTTATCAAGAAACAGTTTTATAGTGACACACAAAGTAATAAGAATTTCAAAAGCATTTTTCCACCCCCTTTTAGTTTTTTTGAAACTAGAGTCAGTTGTATCACTTTTTTTGGAACCGAGTGTATTTATGAATACGTTTTGATTATTAATAGGCCTACTTATGAAGGACAAAACTTACTACCTATAACAATCTACTGTGATTCAGTGGATAGAGGATATCAGAGTAATTTCCTAAATATTTAAGATAATGTAGAATATAAGTCTACGAAGACGTGCTCTTTTATTTGATTCAAATATGTAGATGTATACGTCATAGATTTTCAAGAAATTAATTGCACCTTATTGGGGCGATCTAATTATTGAAAATATGCAATGGCAAATAAAGAATAAAACGAGAGTGTCTGAGGTGCAATAAAAGAGAAATTGTTTGGTAATTTTCCACACATTTCCAATGAAAGAAACATTGTGGCAGGTGAAAGAGGTTCAGCTTTCAATACATATTTCAGTCCAATCATTTGATATAAATTAAAACTCAAATAGCTTCGTTCTTCTACCAAAGTATTTGTTATATAATTACATGTATATGTTAGTTTTTACGTAAGTCAGTGGTTTTAATTGCAGACCTAATACTAGTGAGTTATTGTTATTACTTTGCTGTTATTATAATGTGGCTCGTTATGAGTTTATTCTTGCGGCATTGAAAAATATTATTTATCTACTAAAGTACATTGTAATACACAATAATCTCGTGAAAAGATCAGTTATTCTACTACATTCCTAATTAGTAAAAGGCATTTCTCTTTACTGATCATAAATTCAAAAATGTTGATTGATAATCTCTATAAACGATTTCACTGTATTTATTTCCTTTGAACAATGAAAATATTCTTCAAATAATATGGCGAAGAAAAATAATCCTATAATAAATTTGGAAATGAAACAAAAAACTTATAAAATAATCTTTTTGTATCATTAGGCACTTAAATGTTATTTTTGTACGTGTATTTAAAATGGACAGGAATAAAAATGAGTGGAAGATATATTTTCAGTAAAACTTTCAAGAGAAATACTGGAACCCAAAAATGATTTTGCCTATTAGTCACCAATATTTTTTAAATCATTATGTATTTTGATCTAATTTAAGTTCTAAAATAAAACTACTTACCCATTTTAATAAATTGTAGTTACTGCCACAAAACAACACTTACAACAAAACAAAATAATGAATGTTATCTCCCTATTTATATCGTATCTCAATAAACAAGGATATTCCTAGTCTGGAATTGTTTACAATGTTCTTTTTCAAATATTTATTCAATCACGTTTATGTTTTATACAATGGAGTTGAATTTTTTATGCAATTTCCTTCAATACGACGACTCTCCTAATTGGCATAATTTGTGCTAATTATGAAGCTCACTGTGACACTTTTATCAACCAGAGCCGCTTTTGTAATGGGTCTATAGTGCGCAATTCACTTGTAGAATGTGCTCATGTGGACACTTTGTTGTTATTGTTGTTGAAAAATAACGTAACGTACATAATATGTATCACAAAACAAAACACTTAGGTTATCAGCGTTTTATTGATAACATAATTTTAAAAAGAAAATGGTTATAATGAGTAGCCTAACAAAGGATTAAACCTCGCAACTTTAAATGTATTCTGTACAATATCTGAACAACGTTTAATTTTTTTATATCCATATTAAGACTTTTTTAACTCCAAAATAGTTGTTCTGTTTTGTTACTTAATTAGATATTTTATATAATTACTACATGAAACTTTTTTGAATAAATTTAGAACACATGACAGTAATTTTTCTTAATTTTTATCTTTGTTAAGAAAAAAAAAGACGCAATTAAGGAAATTACAAAAATTAATAAAACAGGATGAAAATTTACTACATTGGCGTAGGTATAAAGAAAACGATTTGATTTATGTGATTGTAACTAGTATTTACGAATCGTAAAGTATAAAAAATTAATGGAGGTGTCATAAAAAATATGATAATTAATTATGCAACTTGCACTTATTACCGTATTGATTAGTAATCTTTGCCAGGTTTTAACATTATATGACAATATACGAACAATAACTTTAAAGAGTACTAAAGCTTCTGTTGTATCTGTTTAAATGGTGAAGTTATAATTAATATTAGACAAAAAAAATAATTCCCATCTTTAATTGATTAGGAGGTTATCAAACAGTAGGTAAATATTCTGGTAGAAGTATGGCTTTGAATTTCAAAAATTCAACATTGATAACAGCCAGGGCAAATGTGTTTGTTAATATATATATATATATATATTAAAAAAAGCGAAAGAAATAATCATTTTAAATACAAATATCGAAGAAGATAAAATTTGGAATTTGAAAGTATTGATTAAAATTATTATGTATATATATTTATATATTACACATTCCTGCTTTCTGATAAATAATGAGTCATAAAGTAATAATTACTGAAATGCATTTTTGTATGACACCTAATTTGAAAACTGGAATGAAAAAATGAAATTTTTAAGTGTTACGTATCAAGTACTTAAAATAAGAACTTACTATCCATTTCCACTGATTTTGTTGTTGAAAATGAATTTGTTGTTGTTTACTTTCTATCACTAACAATTCATAAGGAACAACTAAAGTTCTTTCTTATTCTAAACCAAACTACAAACGTATTTGTGATTACATTTAAGTTACTGACGAACCGTACTGACCAGCATACTAAAGATGTCCCGAAAACAAAAAGATACACCAATAATACTTATACTTAATATAGAACAACAAAATTAAATTTTTCTCGACAGAAACACGTTGGTTATGTACCTGGTGCACTGTTAATATTATATTGAATCGGTTGCTTCAGTTATAACGTACAGGTACTCAGGTACCTTTAGAAATAAAATCGTTCGAAAGTAGCCAGGCGGTAAGTAATAATGTGCCAAGGTAAGTGCAATTGGCCTGGTGCAGTTAACTCGTAGGAAAAATGCATTACGTGTATACTAAGTACTATCTCTGGGAGTTGCGACTAATGCATTAAGTAACGCAAGTAGCGTTACTAGGGAAATAATCACGTTTTGCTCGATGTTCTGAGTAAAATTCAGGATGCATGTGCATCACAGGTAAATTTTCTGTACCAAATATAGAGAAACATTTAAGAGTTTTACAAAAAATTTTGGAATATTCGGGAAGCTTTTGGAAGATTCCATAGCTTTATAGATTATAGAATATTCACTCACTGGAATTCTCTGCTGAGTGCGGAGTCTATTCTAAAACAATATGCAGAATTTTCAATATTCTCATTAAAAACGAATGTGCAAACAAAATACTTTTATCAGTTACTCCCAAGATATCATCATTAAAATCCAAAGAGTATCCACCACCATAACCCCAAGGGGAGAGCAGTGGATAGTTATAGCTCAGGAAGAGGCAATACTTTCAACATAAGGTTTCATTTTTAAGGATCTTGATTTTGTTTAAATTCTGAACAAAGAATTTTGCCAAAAAATCAAATAAAGTTGTTCGCTTTTCTCTGTTCCCTAATAGATCTTCGATGACTGTAGAGTGAACTGCATTACTTCTGGCAACAAAATTAAAGACGTTTTAAAGTAAAAATCTTTAGAATACTTCAAGCAATAACATCCTAAATGTTAAGTATTCCTTTTACTTTCACACTTGCATACAATGTAGATATATATGTGCCTATTCGATTTTCATAGAGATCATCGTACCCATAAATTAGTGTCAGCATTTACCATTTTCATTACCTACTTCATTATGGATTATTTTAAAATTCTTATTTGGTTTACAGTTACCATATGTAATATGTCTAAATGTACTATATTTAATATCATAAACACGTACTAATTTTGTATTTGATTAAAACGTGGGAGAAATCTGAACAATAAATTACCAAACTTATGGACCTAACCAAATGGGTCTTATTCAGATTTTACTTGTTCTTGATAGTTTGTAATGTTTCTATACACTTATGATAACACAATAGATTTTTAACACAACATAAGATAATATTTAATGTAAAGCATTTTTCCTTTATATTGTATTAAGTTAGTTACATACAGTAAAGTTCAATTGTGGAGGTCAGAATGACGGTTTTCAAATTACTATACTTATATTTATCAAAGAAAAGTTTGTTGTTACCTGCACAAAGTGTGCCAATAACGAAATACTATTAAATAACTTGCTGCAAACATTCAAGGTAGCGAAATTTGCTAATGTGACTAGCATAATATAATATTAATGAATAAAAAAAAAAACGAAATTAGGTTAAGGAAACATTCACGAATTACGTGAGGTGTTCTTCTTTTAATTAAGACTGTTCCTCCTTTGTGAGTCTTGATAAGTTATGATGGAACCCTCCATACCTTTAATTAATATAGGAAAGGACAGTAAAACATCTTTTTGAATTCCATGAATTCTCCCTCGTTATTTAAATGAGATTTGGTGACATTTTGGGCTCACGTAATTAATGTAATTAATGTTCTTTTCATATATTTAAAGGATGTCCTCTAAGTATATTTTATTGGCCCATATTCCGTTTTGAATGCTTCTTATGAATCTGCCTAATGAATACAAACGACAAAATATTGTTTTTATTTGTTCTACCCGCTGAGTTTTTTAAACAAAGGAGGGTCAAAGAGATGAACACTGACCTTTTCTCTAGAGCTTTTTACATTTCAAGAATAAAATTATGGAGGTTCTGCTGTGTAATATTTTAATATTGAACAACAAACATAATAACAATGAAAATAAGAAATAATATTTGTGTAAATAATTACAACAAAACACTGTTTTAAATGTTCTATTGGTCTTTTTTGAGATTAATCTGCATTTAAGGCCCATTTAAAGCAATTCTTTCTTGTAATTACTTTACAAAAAATCTGCTGGTGTTTTTTGCATACAAAGTACAGTTGTTGCAGGTGCAATGTTCACTAGTATTGAAATTATTATTGTTATTATTAAGACTGTAAAATGCAAAAAGATGGTGTTCTAGTGTTTTTGGCTGATGCCTATTTTTTTAAAGCTAAATTTTCTCTTATATTTTATATTCTTTTATTTGTTTATTAATTAGTAGTTGATTTTAAAACTGCAAAACAAGAATATGCTGCCCTTATAATCTGAAAAAGAGACAAATAATATTTATATATAGTTTGATAAATAATTACTTACGGAAACAAAAGTTGCCAGGGTGAGTGGTGAGAATTTTCCAATTGTAAAATATAAGGGTTTCTGCAATCTAGTCATATTGAAGAGCATGTTTCTCTTAAATTCCAAGCTCCTTGGCACCCAGTCGCTAAAATAAATTCCTTGAAGGACATTCCCGCTCTGAAATTGTTTAGTTAGTGCAAGAAACTAAATTGTACTTTAATATGCGATGTAAGTAATTTACGAAAATTAAAACTGAATGCGTATGTATGGAAATTTTACATAATTACCATAATTATTTAATTTATTTTATATTAATTAATTAATCTTTAATAACAATTTAAATATATTCGGTACCTGCCTACCTGCTGTACTTTTTGTTGATGTTATTAAATTAAAAATTATTGTAAAAAATTAATATTAGTTTTTTCTACCTTTAGAGTGATTTCATTTCCATACGATGTATAAATCCCTAATTGGTATATCATTGCACCCATGTAGATAATTTGTCTAAAAAACGTGCTGCTAAGTAACTGTGCCTAAAATAAATTATACTTACAATATTTCAATAACTGGTAAGGTGTAAAGATATTAGAAAGAAACCTAGTAATTCATTAAAGCTTTGAAGTTATTATAGTAAGCAATAAATTATTTATCGAATTGATTGGTTGTAATAGCTGCTAACGATTTATGTAAAGATCTGTTTAAGATTAGACTTATTTTAGCTTATTAATCCTAAGTACATAACATTATTATCGTTATAGATCAGTAAATGCACGTGATTATTAGATGGTGTTGCAAATCAAGTTTGTGCAGCGTTCTGGGTAGTAAAAAGGGACACAAGAAAGTGTAGTCACTAGTGTTTAATGAGTCGAGAAATAAAACATTAGAAAGTTTATCGATTCTGTGTGAGAAGCTGTACTACCACTCGGTAATATTTTGTAATTAATGACCATACGTTGATGTTAAGTGACCTATTGGACTTTTCAGAGAAGTCTAAAGGAGTTTATAGCCAAAGAAGTTTTCGTTAATGTTCCACAAAATTAAAATAACGCCCTAATTTTGAAATGAATAGATTCAATGAGTTTTAGATTTATTTCGTAGATCAGGTAATAAATAAAAACAGCGATGGGGAAAATTAAGTTTTTTATTATATAAAAGACTAGCAGACGTTTCCCTCTCAGTTGTAGGGTTTTTTCAAGGCTAAAGTAAAACACAGATAATTATGGACAATTTGTTTTAAACAATGAAAATTATGAACGTTTTTAAATTAAATTTACTAAATTTTTTGAAAGTTAAATGGTGTTATATAGGCTTATGCGAAAAGATGATATGCTACATCGGCACTTAAATGTGGAGTTTTTCATTATTTATATAATATTTATATTGTTTATTGTTAGTTTTTAATAAAAAAGTTCAGCTTTTTGTTTGCAACAAATTGGTGCCAATGTACCATTCTATATCTTCATATAAGTCGATTTAACACCATTTAACTTCAAAATCATCATAATTGTTATTGTTTAAAAAAAACTCCATAACCATCTGTATTTTGTTAGCCTTGAGAAAGCGCTACAACTAAGGGCTAAACGTCAGCTTGTTCTTTATACAATAAAAACTTCTTTTTCCCCGTCGCGTCGTTGCTTTGATTTATTACCTGATATATCTCTCTGAGGAAAAATTATATTTGTTTCGTAAATTTTGAAATGAAAAAAGAAAACAAGTAACTTTTTTAAATTCAAATATTGCTTACAACAGTCTGTGAATGGTCAGAATCACTCAACAATTTATTATTCGTTCAGACTACAGCGAAAACAAGTGATCGAGTTATTTACTGTTTTTTTAATTGTTTGTTGAACGTGACCAGAATAAAAATCTATTTAAAACAAAGTCATCATTATTATGTATTTTTCAATAATAATTATAAGTTGCTGTAGAAGGAAGTTGTAGATACTTGATTCTTAATTAAATAACATTATTTTTAATAATTATTTGCATAATATAGTAGGTACATAGATGTACTTGTTATGTTATCGTGGAAGAAAAAAAGGAGATTTTACAATGGTTGTTGTTTGCATGCTTCATTGCTTATATTTGCTTAGTAAATAATTGTAGAAGTGAAAAATATATTGATTTTATGCACAAGGTTTTGTAAAAAAGGTAAATAACCTTACCTTCGCTTGTTTTTTTAAAAAGCTTACATTACGTACTTTTAATAAGTTTAACCATCAAGAGGATGCTTTTTAGCCTTAATTCATTCTTTTACTCGAAGTTTAAATACTTATATTTTAAGCAAATAAACGTTTATTAGTAGAAATATGTATAAGCTTTTTTTATCTTCATCCCTTCTGTACTTTATTATGACATTTGTGGGTTAATTCGCTATTATTATCCAGTATTTGAAATTTGAAGTGTATACTTAAAAAAAAATTAGAATCTTGATGTTTCAAGAACTTTATCGACCTGCTGCGTTTCGGCATTTTAATCCATTATCAAGAATAGAATAAATAATATTCTACTGCAGTTCTGGCGAATTCTAGTAGGTAATAAAATTCCTTAAACATTCTTTTTCAAAGTATTTTTTTTTTATTTCATAATAATTGTTGCATCATGACATATTTATTTTTGATTATTTATTCATAAACACGAAATAATTTTTAATTTTTATTTTCTCAACAAAAAAATTAATTATAAAACTTTTTTTTAAGTCATATACTTGTCTAGGTACTTATCTATTAAAAGAATAATGGGGCATTTAAATAGTTTTTAGACATATAGTACCTATTATATAAAAACATTTCTATTGTGTTTTTTTTATTTACTATAAGTGCTTATTTAAAGATATTTTTATAACTGTGAAAAACAAACATACGATAAGAATTTCGATTATCAATTTATGTTAAAAATGAAACGGTTTAGAATTAACTTTCCAAAGGTCAAATTAATGGAACTTTACAATAAGTTTGTTTTAAACGTCAAGAATGTGCCCTTCAACATTTTTTGTTTTTAGTTCCATTTAAATTTTTATACTACATAAGAATGCTTCGATTACATCAATCAATCAACCATGATTAATTTGAAAATTATGCACCTTTTTTTTTATTTAAACCAGAAATAAAGCAGTAAACATCAATAACGGTGTGTATGTCTATGTTATAAAATATGACAGGTTTCAATAATAATTTTTTAATGGTACGTACGTTTCTAAATCGTTACATTATATATTGAAAAGTGCGTCTAAATGGTTATTACTGGTTAATTTAACCCTATTCGTATATGTGTATCTATTTGATAACTTAATTATAAAATTTTAATGTAGCAATTCACTGGCGGTTCCTAATGAAATGTAGTGGGTAATCTGTATTGAATTCATTTTACTGATTGATTATATTTTTATTTGAATAAAACAAACAATCACCTAAAATCAACAAAACGTTTAGAAACCTAAAATACGTTTCGACACCTAAGGTGTCATCCTCAGTCAGAATTGTTTTGTTTTATTCAGTTAATATTTCACAGTACTCTTTCAATTTTCTTATATATTTTTACTTGGTGAAAATTTACTGTAATTTAAACAAAACCCTGTTGTTATTTTCACAAATATTACCCAGTCAATTGACTTACGTTTCGCTACGTTGTAACTTCTTCGGAAGTTTATGGTTGAAAAAACGTATCTGAAGTGACTGATAAGATTTGTGAAACCGGGGTTTATATTTAGAATTAGATACACTAAAGTAGATAAGTACTTATTTTAGCATTTATGTAGCTATGGAGCAAATTTGTAGCGACTGCCTCTGCTACAAATTAAGAAAAAGTTTTTAAACGCTGCACCATAATTTTTCTGATAGTTTAATTATACGTATTGGCTAACACGTTCTAAATTACGTCGAGTCAAAATGTAAATGCGTTTAAGCAATGTAAATTATGGAGTTTTGTAATTTGGATGGGGTCATTAAAATGATGAGTGCCTTTTAATGTTCTGTCATTTTCTTAGGAAAATTATAGAAACAATTCATACGAACACAATATCGCCATTGCCCCGCCAAATGTCTCGACGAACAAATTATGTAGTCGTTAATTTAAATGTCGTCAGACAGTTTATACAACTTAGATGTGTCAAATGGGCCTAATTGTAAAACCGTTATAGGTACATTTATGCAATAAATATTAAATTGTTCATAACCAGTAAAACATTAAAATAGGAAATAGCTTTCTTTAGCTAGTAGTGTACTGAGGTAATCTAGTCAAAAAATAATTGAAGAAAAACAATAATGAAAAAGACATTTTAACATTCTTTAAAGTACATACGAGTAATTTATTCAAGTATTTGTAAATACAAAAATGACGACAACACCAGCATCATTCTTTCCTACCATCACCTTATGATATAAATTTGTCTTAAACCTAAAACTTTTTATCTTTATAGACAAGTACTAATACATGGGAGAGTACGAAATGCGGATTCTTAGGGATTATATTTATATTCAGGGTGAGTTACGAGAATATGTATTATTGCTCAAGAGACATGTAGGTACTGAAATGTGTGTAGCATTTAATAATTTTTGTTTCTTTTGTACTTACTTGAGAGAGTGTGAAAAAGTTTGAAACTACGATCATTAAAGAAGTTAGAACTGCACCTAAGTTTATGAAAGTAAACAGTGCCTCAGCGTCTATCGTTAATCTGAAAAGAAATGAAACTTTATCATACTTCAAAATAACACGTTTTGAAGAGTTTATTAATTAGAAATAAGATATTATACGTAACTGTATTGTAGTTTGGAGATGTTTTGTGTAATGAATTAAATGTGATAAGAAATTATACTCCTCTGACTGCATTTTCTTTCTATTTTTGACCATTCTTGTGTTAGGCAGCTGCTCTGTAGGTTTCTTAAATGTAACAGTTCGAAATGCACCTTGTAGAAGATTAAAATGAGTAGCCAGTTCGTGTTCAATTGCCATAATAAGGGCATCAATACCTACAAATAATAATTTGTATTAATTATGCCCACTTAGTAACCACATTATAAAAAACAATAAAAATTTAATAACGTTAGTTCACATCAATCATAGTTCGATTCAAAGTCACTGAATGCAAAAATGACCAAATATCGATTATATCCAAAAATATTCTTAACAATTATGTAGTCGGTAGATATATTGCAACAAAAAAAGAAAAGTTTCTATCTGGTCAAAGCTGTAACAACAATTTTGCTTTGTCATGACAGCCTAATCAGTTTTGCAACAGAAGAAAGGATTTGAAACGTGGTATCTATCCTGTATAATCACCACGACCTAAATATGTATCTATCTATTTAATGCATTAACGTTGTGGTGACCGAATATAAGTGAATATATACATATATATATATAAAGGCACCTAAAAGATATTATGTATGGTAATTATAAAAATTAAATGCTTTAATATATCAAATTATTTAAAATGTTAACCAATGTCCATGGCCCAGAATCGCATGGAAATATTTTGGAAGGTAAAGAAACACTTACGTACGGAGATGCCCTAGGAACGAAAATTATATCTCATAGTACCTACCGTAAAAAAAAAATAGAACTCACAAAATGTTTTACTTTTATTATAATTCAGGTTCGGTTTTATTGAAATAAACATAGGTATTGTCGAGATTTTTATTAATTAATAGAAATATTTTTGGCAGAAATAAATAATTATTTACCTACGTACCTACATACCTAATTCTAAAATTTTAATTTCTTACCAAATATTTGAAATCCATATATCAAAACAGGAACAAACTGATAAAACAGGGCTAGCAAACAATTCTTACGATTGTTCAATTTGAACATAAACCAAGAATAGAAAGGCAACAATCTTTCGCAGGTTTCGTCGCTCTCTTCAAATGCATCTTCCGGTGTGGATAACATTTGAATTAAAGCAGATGTATAGTTAAAAAATGGTGTGAGCATTAAAATAGAAAAGTATGTTACATTGGCTTGAAAAATACTTTTCTGAGATTCAAGAAAGATCTTCTGTGGATCAAAATCACCAGCTTCCACAAACATTTCTTTATAGCTGAGTATTTTCATTACGGACACAATCTTTTTTCTTTCACGAAAAAAATGTAAAACCTAAAACAAATGTAAATTTAATTAAAAAAAAAAAAACAATTCGAATCATAATTGTTGTTAACCAACGCAAAGTATCATTAAATTATTAACCACATAATATACTTCCCAGCTAATGTTTATGAAAGGAAAAAGTATGCAACTATTTTTACTTATATGTTTAGCGTTTCAGTTATGCTTAAAACTTTTTTCACAGATTTTATTTCAGTTTGGCAAATTATTGAACTTGATTTCCATTTTAACGACAAATACTAATTTTGATTATGAAAGCTAATCAGTGTCGGACAGAATTTAATGCTTTGGTGTTGAAAATGTACTTCTGGCTCTTTCAGGGCTTAAAAGCTTTGTATTCAAATTATTTTATGGTTTAAAGTCCCATTAAAGTTTTTTTTAAATAGCACGAAGCCCTTTCAAACCGCTTGAAATCCTCTATAATGTAAACAAACATCGAAAAGGCGGAAAACCCGTAGTTGTACTTATTTAATATATGAGTGGTTTAATCCAAAACTTTATAGTGCGCCGGAAGCCATTTCCATAATTTATTCAAGCTTTTTAAAGTATTTGAAGCTTTTTTGGTTAAAAACTGCTCAAAATGCACCCAAAGGCCCTTTCTACAAATGCTTAGGGTTTGACTTTAATTATTCTTCCATAAAATTAATAATTCCAAATCCTTAAACTTTAGGAACGTAATTGGGACTTTAAAGATTAAAGCAATTTAAGTAAATGCTTTGGGTCTAGGACTTCGAGCCATTCGATAAGTGCTTTAGCCAACCTTTATTTTAACGGTAATCTATTTAAGTATTATTTTTTGTACAACCATTTTTAATTACTTTTAAACTTATAATAAATGATAGTAGGAATGGTTGCATACATTGATGTTAAACAAATAAATTATTATTAATATAATACCTGCTGGTACTTATTTGTGATAAACTTAAGTAGATAATAAATAATTAAAGAACTAAGGAAAACAATTAAACCACAAATGTTTACCTTAAGTGATGTTAAAACATGAGCGATTGCCATTCCAAAATTTTCTATAAAAAAAGTCATATTTTGATGATACGATTTCCTCAGTTGCATTATTTCTTGTACCAAAAATATTTGACAATTCACAAGTGCATACGTGCTGTAGAAAATTAATAATTGCCTTTTTAAGGGACTAATGCTTTCACTTAAAACTGGTGTACCAGCAAGAGCAAGGAACTTTCTGGTAAAACGAAAAGGATCGCCAAAAGGAGACTTTGAAGGCATTTGAAACCACTGATTGTGAGTTTTAGGAGCAGTAATCTAAGACTGATGCACGACATCAACTTATTTATGCTTAAGTAGCGATCTAATATTGATGTAAGATATTATTAAAGTATGTTTAGGTATAAACAAGTTAAGAAAATGGCCAAATAAATACCATAATTTAAGAGAATGAAACATTAAAGAAAAAATTACACTTATGAAACTTCTACATATGTAAATAAGTGTGTAATAGGTTTAGGAGCTGCATGCAGGTATTTATTTAGTTGTTGTCTTTTACAAAGTTTTCAAGTAATAGGAGGAATGTTCTAGTTCCCACAGGAGTTAAAGCAGTATCATCATTTAGGTAGTGTTGTTAAGATCATTAGAATTCATGAATAAAATATGGTGGTGTGTTATGAATATGTAAATAAGTTTTTGTTTTTGTTTCTTTCTGTAAATATATAATACAAATGAAAATAAACTTAAGTAGTTATTTCAATATAATAACAACCTTCAATAAATTCGTACCTTTTACAACCTAAACAAGGCGGTGTCCATTAATTATGTGAGGTATTTTTCTTTTAATTAGTTCTCTTCCCTTCTCCTTAGTGAAATTAAGTAGGGCGTGGTGGGAACCCCCCTCCCTTTCCTTTCAAGTAAGATTTTCTGTATAAAGAGTCTTTAATTATGAGAGGAAAGGAAATTACACCAATGCCTTGAATTAAGGAGTTGATTCGAGATTTTCAATGACTCTCCCTCCCTTTAAATAAAATTTTGAAATTTTGTTGAATTCCTGACTATGTAGGTCAAACTGTAAAAGTCTTAAAATACAGGTTAAATGAACATCCTAAATCAATAGGTTTTATAAATCCGCTTAAAAGTTTCATAACAATTACCTATATTTCCTAGATTATCCATAAATTCATTTTAATTTTTAAAGTTTGTTTCCTTTTTTAAGTTACGTTAGGCAAATGCTTGTAAATTATACCAGCAGTAGTTCTTTGAAATGTACAAGGCACTTATATTGAAGATATATTTTTTTTTATATCTTCTAAGAACGCTAAATTACGATAATTGTTTGCATTCATATTTTTTTATCAACGAAACGTATCTTTATGTTTGCTAAACGTAAATCACTTTTTAATGACAAACATGTAAGAACTGACATTACGAGTAAGTATAATATATGCTGAAATTTGAAGTGTTTGTCCTTATATACATTATACCGTAACATAAAAAAACGTACGTAATACAGAAACTTCGCTTTACTGGCCTTAAGAAATTTTAAAGAGCCGAATAAAGTTATGTAATATGCAATATTCTTTAAAATAAAATTTATATGATCTGTAAGTGTTGGTCCATTTTCTGCCCAAAATCACTTTATAGGTACTTAATTGTTGTCACTATATACACGTACAAAGTTTGCAGTTGATTATTTTTTTTCAGATTAAACTTTAATGCTCGTTTTTCTGATATCAGATATTTATTTTAAGATAGCGAAATTCCTTAAAAAAAATCAATACTTTGTTGTAAACACTTTATATATGTAGATAAGTAAAAAAAATCTTTTCTCGATATTGTTTTATCTATTTTATATATTTTCTGTTATAGCTGTCTATCGTTTGATTGATTGGTTAGAACACAGAACAATTGTTTGACCTTTGAACTAGTGTTCCGGTATTGTTATAACTTTCAACAGGTTAAACATACAGTAAATGACATTCGTATATTGTGTGAGTATAAATTTTAGTGGATATTTTACAAAATTTTCGGCAGGTTCGTGAATAACGGGAATTTTATTTTATACTAAAAGCAGTGAGTGAAGGGTTAGCAGTTAATTTTGATTTTTAATTTCCTGTGCCTTATTGGCACCCAGTATCCACAAAACGCCAAATAGTTACTTAATATTTATGTGAAGTAGTTGGTTTTATAACGTTCACGTAAATTTCAGAAATATTTTGCAATATACAGTTTAACAAATCCAAAGATACAGAGTGTTCATTGACTTAACCATTTAGATAATCCGTGTTTCTTTATAAATTTTTTTACATTTAAGAACTACTTAGTAGGTACGTGAAAAATGTCAATGTTCTTTGATTTTAATTACATTCAAAAATTTAGCAAACGAATATTATTTATAGAGACAGGTATCAATTAATCTTAATTGACCAATTACTTTGTACATTTTTTTAATTTCGACATTTCAAGTTTGCCCATCACCAAATAAGACGTCATCCTTGTTCCTTATTATTGACATAATAATTTAGAGGTTTCAGATTTTAAAAGTCATAACCGATCTGTTTGTTGCTTAATGTAGAAGCAAGAGTGAAACGCCTGTTCATCTATCTATCTAGCGGAAGTAATTCGGTAGGTAAACCATGTAGGTCAAGGTGGTGGTGTACAAAATAAACGTAGATGAATTAAATCTGTGGCTATTCAAGTTTTAAAAAAGTTTCACTTTACAAAATTAAGCTGTCAATTCTTTAGTAGCCTTCGTAAAGCGATGTTGAACTATTTAGGTACATGACAAAGTTGCATGTTTAAATAAATGTATTTAATCAGGCACACGCTACGTGTTTAAATACTTAAATTTGTTAAATCGACTGTTGTTTTAGTATTTGGAGTTTGTGGTTGCTAGGTGTATCTATGTATAATAGAATTTTTATTACAAATTTAGTAGATATTTAACACTTCATACGACAATTCCTCTGTTGGTTATTTTTCGTGATTCATAATGAACTTCGTAGCTGAAAAAGTGCGATAAAATTGTTTAGTTTGAAATAAAATACTGTGGGTGGAAACTGATTATCATTTTCACAATGGCAGTTGTGGTGATGAAGCCTGTAACCGAGAGCAGTAAGTAATTGCTAAATTTCTTTGTCAATTATTTACGTATGACTGAGATGGGGTGACTGATTCGTAGGCTACTTTTGTCTTCGTTTGGGCTATTTTTATCAAAATTTAAAATTTTTTGAATAAATTACGACTAACATGTGGCAATTTATTTTTGGACGTACTGTTTATAAAAACATACAAAATATAACACAATTATAACTTCATTCTATTAAATTTACTTATTTATTGCAGAATTTGGTTAGAATTGATTATTAAGTAAGAAAAAAATATTTTTAAATTTTAAGGAAAACATATTTCATTTTTTATTTATTTTTGCAAATATCTGCACAACATAATACTATCTGCTACTGTTGAAGCACACAAAGAAACTCAAACATTAAACAAAGCAGATAGAAATGATAAATATTTACCATTAACAAAATTATAAGTGCTTATGTGGACGGTATGTACTTACATTTAAATTCAACAGTAATTGCATTTATATCAACAAAAACAACTTTGATATGCATTTGATTAATTTCGTGAATTGCCAAATTTATTTATTAAGAAATTATTGTCTTAATTTGCCAAAGAAAAATCTATTAACACTTTAAATTATACAAAACAGTCAATAAGAAGAATATGAAAGGTAATTAATTAATTGACGAAAAACCTAAAAAATGTTTCTACTTTCTTGAACTGATCGACAGCTTGAAATTATGTATTGTATCTTTCTTTATTTCGAGTTATAAAGTATTAAAGAATATATTTGAAAAACATAACAATAAATTGTAATTGTAATTGTAATAAAATTATCTTACTTTCTATAAAATATGCCATATTAAATAATTTTTTATCCAATTAATTCCTTTTAATTTTAATTGAATAAGATAAATTCCGTATAATACATTGTTAATTGTTTATTGAGTGTGATTCATGTGATCATTATTTTACTACTAGCTATGCCCGCGACTTCGTCCGCGTGGAATATTGAGTTTCGACAGCATTTAAAATTTTTTTCTTTTATATTTTTTTTTTCTGGACCGTAAGCCTTTTTGCCGACGTCATTACACAAAAACTTTCATCGGCTAATTTTATCCCTTTTAATGTAAAATTTTTACAAACATTAAATGTCGTATTTATTTATATCTAATCAAAAGTCTAAAAAATCTTTAAAAATTACGGAATTTTCGCACAAACTTTCCTATTTCAACCCCTTACAACCCTTTTTTCGCATTAAAAAGTAGTCTATGTCCTTTCTCAGGCTCTAGACTATCCCTGTACCAAATTTCATTTAAATCGGTTCAGTAAATTTTAGGCGAGATTGTGTAACATACAGACAGAGTTACTGTCGCATTTATAATATTCCGCGAATTTATTTTCATCGATTTTCCTATGGGAATAAGATATTTCTTCGCAGTAAAACGTAGCCTATGTGTTAATCCAAGGTGTCAGTTAACTCCATACCAAATTTTATTAAAATCGCTCCAGCCGTTTAGACGTGAAGAAGTAACAAACATACACACTCACGTACTCACAAACTTTCGCCATTATAAAATTAGTGTGATATGGGTTAAATTTTCTAAAGAAGTGTAAAATTATGAATTGCTAGCACATATTTTGTTTGAATTACATATGAATTTGATTTTCAGTGTTACGTTTAATGAATAGTGATGAAACATTTATTGAATCACAATGGGTGGACGTTTAAAAACCTGTATTAGGTGTTACCTACTACTGTACGATAGGTTTATTTTTAACCAGAAAAATAACATTTAAGCCTTTATATAATGTAACTACATAATATAAAAGATAAAGGCACAATTTCGTGTTTTTTATTTTTTCGAAAATTAATTATTTCAACATAGCAAAATATAGGTGAGTGTGTTACACTATCAAAAAATGCTGACTGCCATTAACATGTTTAAAGAATAAAATTTACACTCTAATCGTATATTTTTCATTGCGATTTTAATTACCATAAGTATTTAACATGTACCTACAGGTACCAGGTGTTTTTATCACAATACTTACGTGTTTAAAGCAGTAAATCATTCGATCATTGTTAAAATATCATGTGCTAATAAAAATAGACTCGATTTACCATTAAATACTATTTTTATAAGTTTGAGAAAGATGTCGTTGCCTTTATTATCGAACGATTTGAAAGGCTATTGAGCTTTAAAACGAATGAATAATTAATATTTGCAAATGTTCGTTCAGTATCAGAATAGGAAGGCAATGTCAACGATTCTGTTCTAAATTTTATTTATATCCAAAAGATACAAGGACATTTATGCAATTATCCTCAATGAAAATGGGAAAAATCCTTTTATTTGAACTGAAAGTAATCCTTGACATTACACGTGCCTATGTAAGAGATGCAACAATGTACATTCTTCATTTTAACAAATACCTTAAAATATTTATTTTATTAAAGCTTAGGATCTAATTGGCATGTTCCTTAATGAATTAAGTATATGCTGATATTTGATATGCTAATATTATCCCTACTTTGTAATTATGACAAGATAAATTAAATTATTGATAGGTAAATATATCAGAAATAATACATTATTTTATTTTTTTACTCTCGTACCATAAACATCTAAAATACTTAATTAATAGCTTAAATAAAGTAATACCGTAATTTAAATAAAAATAGTTTTTGGAAAATCTTTAAAAACACTACGACTAATAAATGTAAAATTAAAGTCATCACAAACCAGTTGACTAATTACTTCGTCATGCCCATAGCACATGTTTTAAATATATTTCCAGTTAATCCTGTAGGCAATCTTCAAATCCATTTATTTAACTGATTGTGAAGTAAACGTCATATTTCCGTCGATAACTATTTTACAACGTAGAGTACCAGCCTATGTGGAAGGTTTACTGCAGAAAATTTAGACAACAATAACGTACTTAAAATACGAAAACAACATGCACGTTAGCACCGCAATAAATAATTTTACATATGTACGTATTCGACATACTTTCTGTTATCGGAAAGAAATTATTTTAGGATATTTTATTTGATAAATCACGATGACGCATCTGCATATTGTAAAGAAAAAAACAAATAATAAGAGCTTATGTAAGTAAAAATATTCGTCAATTTACCGCAATGTTTATCATGCGTTTGATTTTTTTTACTTTTGTAGACTTGAAAATATAAAATATCTACGAGGATAAGTCCAAAAACAAGTTCATTTGAATGTACCTACTAAACATTTGAATTTACGTGTTCATAATTGTTTTCTCAAATAAATTAAACAATTACTAAATCAAAAGTCAAAGCTGTTTAAGTGGCTAAAATGTTTAGGTACTAGTTTATAACCAACACCGACGTTTCGTATTTAGTTATAAAGTATTAAAAATTGCAGAAATGGAACAAGTGTTACGTAGGTACATGTTGGTTAAGTGAATGAAAATTGCTTAAATATGCCCCAGCACAATAATTAATAAACACTTTAAAAAGACATCACACTATAAATAAAATAATAAATAAATAAAAAGCACGTGGCTACATTAAAGAACATAAATAACTTAATTTTAACCAAAAAAATATTTGTTACATATCTGTAATTGAATAGTTCTGTGTTTACTTGGGAAACATATTTTTGGAGTAGACCTCGTAATATTTATTAAATAAAATACTATTTATTTGAATTGACGATGCTGATAGTGCATGTTTTATTGTAGTAGATTATTAAGTTTGAGTTAGTGTGGTACTGTTTGAAATTTGGATTTGTAGGGTGCTAAAAGGAAAGGTACTGTATTTGTGATGTTTTAAAAATATTCTGTTTTATAACATTGTCTGCTTTGATTCAAATATGTTGATGTAATGACAAAATTTATATTAGATAAAATTATCGATGACGAGCTACAAAATTTCCTCTCGTTTGCCCTGATATTCATATACTTAATTATTTTCTGTATTACAGGAAAAATAGGTACTTGAAAAATAATTTTATAAAAAAAAACCAGTGAGTTAAGAAAAACACAGTGTAAATCCCCAAAATATTATTTGAGCTGCTTATTCTTGTGTTAAATAATTCCTTAAGCAGTTAGTATAAAATACATTTTATATAATTTAATTTTGTGATTAAACGGTTTTGAAGATTATTAATTGGAATTTGTACAAACTACGTTGATATTAAATATTAATCTATCTATCGTACATATAAATATTTTGTCTCAGTTCTATAATATACTTAATTTATTACTTTCAGTGATTATGGCATCCTCAAAGAAATAATATTATGTGGTAGTGACGTAACAGTCGAAAAAAAATATCTATGTATGTATGAAAGCACGTAAATAGCAATTAACAATTTGCGTATAGGAATAATAACGAATATCGTAATTGGGTTCTAAAAATACATTAGGTATACCCACTTAATGATGAAATAATAAAATATATTCTTCTACAGGTAGGTACTTGGTCGAGGCGTTTTACGTCATGAACATAGATGTCTACTTTCAATGTCAAACGAAGAATTACAAAAATATTCAAATTAGGCTTTCTTAGGAAAAAAAAAGTAACAAAGATCGCCTATATAAATTGACTTTGATCACGCACTTTTTGCTGAAACCTTAGGTATAAAAGGAGTACCTACGTCATATGAACATGTATTTGCAAACAAAAACTTTCTCACCCCATATTATTCCCAAAAGTATTAAAGTGAAAGTACTGCCTATAATTACTTTTAACTGAAAGCACTTATTTACTCATTAAAATTTATCGTCGTGTTTTTCTCTCTGTGTAGATAATGATGTCTAACAAAATATTTTGAAATTATTCCAAAAATCACAACTTAAAATGAAAAGTGGCTAATGAAGCTTTCAAAATTCGTAGATATATTTTAAAATTGTTGCTTCACTCAAAGTTTTAAACTAACTAAATTAAGTGATGAGGTTTTAAAGGTTTAAAAACTTTTCATTTCAAAATCGAACTGCGTCGGAAACATATGCAGATTTGCTCGTTTGCGAAGTGTACATAATTCATTTTAATGATATAATTGTACTAAATGATGTTTTTAGAATTACGTAAGATACCTTTTAGTAGCGAATCATGTGTCATTAATGTCAATTTACAAAATTTATATGCATAACTATATCTTCTGATGATAGTTAGACCAGAAACAGTTAGAAACCAGAAATAATTTTTTGTTTACCCGACTCCATTTTTTAATTAGTATCTACAAATTAAAAAGGTTGCTATAAGTATAAATTAATAAAGATTATTGCATCTAGAGTTAAATTATAAAGTCGCTGGAACAGTAAACATAATTTTAGCAAAAATTGTTGAAGCTGAATGTGAGGTTGCTTTAAATGATTAAAAAATTACATTTACTGTTTATTATTAATAGTGCAAGGGGTATAAAGTGTATTAGAAGTGTTATGTAAGTTCAATTTCTATTTTTGTTTTTAACTAGTATACACAAAACTGCTATAAGATTTTCATTTGAAACACTTTTGACTTTTAATGATGTATAAACGACAATAAAAGCACCTTGTTCAACTAAAAGCTTTTGATCAAAACAAGAAAATTCCTTCATATCTTTTTAATGTTAAAATCACAGCTAAATAAAATTGCGAATAAATATTTGCCTTATTCGTCAACTTTACCTTCAAAACCTGAATTCGCGTTGACATTGAACTGGCTAGAAAAAAAAGAACATATTTTAACGGGTCAAAAGTTACTCTTTGGGAGAGCCACCAATGACGTAAGCGAGCGCCGGCTTATGGTTGGTTTTCTTGAACCTCTACTTTGCTTAAGATGCATCAGGTTTAATTTAGGACAGGTGCGCATGTTCATGTTCACCTGCATGGTTTCACTTTTCTCATTGAAACATCTTATTAGTCGTACAGGTGATTCTAAGTCGGTTGGTTCTGTACTAGTAGTTACTCTGATATTGTTTTCTGTGACCAGTCTTTCAGTTGTTTTATCAAAATGCCTAAACGTAAGTTACCATTATCATTTATTAACAAAGAGACGTGTTTATTAAAAGTTAAAATAACTATTTTCAACAATAATTAAAATAGTTTTATGGGTTTTAACGTAATTTTTAATCTTACAGTTACATTCTTGTTAAAATTAATACCATAAATTGCATGTACTACAGAAAGTAACTAGAAATGTTACATATGCAATTTGTATTTTGATTTTTGCATAAACATATTTATTTAACATACATATACCTATAATATAAAACCCACTTTATACATTTTATTTTGCAATATACAAGAAATTAAGGCAATTTTTGGGTGAAAAGACCCCAAGAATTGTTCCATATTGTTATTGTCGGGGAAGATTTGCTACTTGCTTTACTTTTTTTACAGTTATTTTAGTAAAAATATGGGCAAGCTATTCTAATTTTAACATTCAAGCTGTTCATCGAAACTAATTTAAAAAAGCTTCTGCATTTTAAGTAAATTTATTTGCAAAAAAAGCGATTACATAAACATATCCAGCACCTAATTATTTATTTGAACTAATGACGTAATTGGACTTCGATTAGAATCCTTACGTACGTCAAAATGTTGTTATTAATTATGATAATAATGGGTAAACACTTACATTAATGACATCCTTGTAGCTTTCAATAGCTTTAATAGCGAGTTTTAAATGAAAACAGTATTTATATAAAAGAAAATTGAGTTTTCGTTTTTTATTAATGTAGAATAAATTTAAATTCATGTGTATGTCCTTCATTAATGTTAATAAATTAGTACTTATATAATGTTTTCTGATAACTCTTTTGTGAAATTAATATATTTAGATTTGCCTGCATTAACTGTAACACAAAAACAAAGAATGGAAGGAAATGAAAGGATAATTTATATTGTACCTATGGTGGTTTACTTAAATTTTGTGGTGTGTTTTTTAAGAATGTAAGTCACAACTGAATTTGGGGTTTTATAGTTTTATTATGGATAGACAATCATTGCATATTCCACTTTAGTTAGCTGCAATGTACCTACCAACTATTTTCCTTAACAGACCCATTACATAATAAAATTATATGTTTTTTTATAGAAGATATCCATTAGTAATTTTCCTTGGTCATACAAAAATAGTACCCTACTATAAAAAAGTTTGAAAGATTATATTTACATGACATGTATAAAATTATTATCGTTTTAGGCCTAGAATGAATAAACACCTTATATGGTACTTTTGCTATATAAGTATTTAAAATAACCTTTTGAACATACATAATTAAAATTGTATTCATAAAAAAATATTGTCCATTATAAAAATTCTAGTAAGTTTTTCTGAAAATATTTTGCAACTACCTTTAATTCTTCTAACGATTTTTACTTAAAAATATATTACTTAAATTAAGTAATTTAATTGCACACAATTAATTATGGATGAATTCTCAATGTGATGTACGATGCACCCAAAGAATTAACTATAAAATTGCCTAATAAATTAATTCAACTCGTTGTGTTGGTTTTACCCAAATAATGTTACATTCTCTTATATTTTTCAAGGCTGTCGATACTTTTTCTGCAATGATTATTAAATTTATTCTTCAAAATTTGTTATAAAAACGAAATGTTTTGTGGGTGCCACAAGATCCGTCTGATTGACCTTCGATAAATCTGAGAAAGTATTTTACTGTTGATGGTAAACATTGATCACTTTACTCCAAAACTTTCCAACAAGTAATTAGAATTAATAAAATTGTTGGATAAAAGGTGTTCAATGATTTCAACAATTTTGATTCAAGGATACCTGTAACAGGTAATTTTCCAATAAACAGATATCTTACAGTAGAGAATTAAATATAGGAAAAATTGGGCATTATGTGATATAAACATTTCTTATCATAGACGTTTCAAGGAGAGTTCTCAAGAAACTATTCATCTTATCAAACATTTGTTATAAATACGCACATAAAATCTGATAACGATTGCAAAACAATACAATTTTAAGCAATTCAATGAAAACAACAAGATACACGTAAGTTTAAAAATCACGATCCTGTTTGTTGTCAGTGGAAACGTTTTCTTATGTCAATAAAATAAAAGAAAAAGAATTCCTGTTCCAAATTTAGCATCTAGGTAAAGCAAATTTTAGTGGCTGTGCTAACCGGGCACTTGGTTCAGTTTACTAACATTTTATTCAAATATCAGCAAATTTGGTGCAAATTGTTCAGCACTTTTGAAATTTTACATACAAGGCATAATGGTTCTCAAGTTAGGTATAATGATAATATTTCCTATCCAAAAAAAAAAACTAGTTCAAAAATGTTTGATAAATTTGCGGATATTAATTGCTTATTTACAATTTTTACGTTATTTTAGATGGCCCAAAAACTAAATCATCAAGAATTATTTTAACTAATTAATTTCTAATTGACATCTTACCAACATTATTAATTAAGAAGTGTTTTCTAAATACGTCAAATTAAATTCTAAATTAGTTTAGAAATAATGGAACAATAGTTCATGATTTAATTCATATTCCAAATAAAGAATATTAAGTCAGTAATGGCGATAATAATAAAATACATATTAAGCCAAGGTCTTTAATCACAATAACTACCTACCTACACCCATTAATTCAGCCTTTGGGTAGGTAAGTATACTTATGTCTGAAAATTTGTTTTCAAACTTTTACTAATTACTTTTGTAAAGTGTAATGACTTGGTAATTTAACGGGATTTACGTATACAAATGGGTAATTAATCAACTTTCTGTTCTATTGCAGTTGCCGAGACAATGCTTACGGACATGGAAAGGTTACCAAGTTTACAACTTGGTAATTTTACGTTGGAATTCGAATTAGGGGACCTCACACCGGAAATGCAAGAGGTAGCCCGTAAGGAACTCAGGGAAAATCCCGATATCAAAAGGGAAGCTGTTGAAGAGTTGAGAGAAATATTGAAAGGTAATCATAATAAAATTTGATTTTGAATAATAGCAGGCGGTAATACTTTTTTTTCGAAATCGTATACTTAATAATGACAATGCTCTCGCGCTTTAATGTGACGCAAAAGCACATACTTTATTCGAGCAGATTTGATATGAAACAATACTAGCAATGCTCATTGTAAGTACATAGTTGCATTTACATAATATGTATTGTCAGCCTTTGTGGGTTAGATGTACCTACCTTCATGTGACATTTAAGGGCGCTTATTGTAGGTACTTTTGTGTATTTAAAACCTGAAAGATACTTTTTTACTACAGCTCATATTTGTTTAATAAGCAAATGGTGCCTTTATAGTTTTACATATGGAATGTTTTTAAGTACAAATATTTCGAAATTCTCTTAAAATAATTTATTAGATACTTATTTGGCCTCATATAGAACAATTTAAATAGCTCACACCGTTCAGTCCCTGAAGATAATAACTTTGTTCCTGAGCTACTTCGTTCGCTCTTGACCTTAATGGTTTACATTCCAAAAATACGTATGTGCTTCATTATTTTAGTTCAACGTTGATTACTTTAAAAATTTTATAGAATGTTCAATTCATATTTTTCCATTTTTAGAACCTAGTTTCGTTTTATCAAGCAATCATCAAACAGACAAATTATAATTAAAACTTGCACCTTTATTGATAGATATTACTTTTAGATTATCCTCAATCAATTTTTGCGATTTTTCTTACTTGGTCTAAAAGTACATTTGTAAGAAGAGTGATTTAAAATACAGAAAAGGATGATAAGTAGACAACAATACAGACGAGTTTTTGCTGGTTCGTGACTATTAATAATAGTTTGTTTACCAATTTAATGATTATTTAACCGCAATTTCCTTTGTTTTGAAATATTTAATCTTTCACAACAAGTACCTACACTCTTGTAGTAGTTTTAAATTTGTAATTGCCTACACTACATTTATTTTTATTTAATTCTATTTAATACTACAATACTTTTTATTTGTGTTTTGTTATTATATAGAAGCTATTCATATCAGATCTCAGCGATTGTATTTCTCTGAACTAAACTATGTTTCTATGTTTTATGCAAATTATACAAAGATTTACGTAAACGTTAATAGGTGTAGTATGCACGTATCTGTATGCTAATTAATAAAAAAGCTGAATCACTATAGGCATTGAACATAAAATTCACCATTTCTATTGGCTCTTCACATAGATTGGCATACTTGTTGTCCTTAAAGGACACGTGTCGCATTAACGACTTCTGTGGAAAAAATTCCAAAAAATGTTTTATTGCCTTAGACAAATTATTTACTTAATTTACGGGTGTATAGTAGGTATTTTAAATTTAAGAGAAAATGTACATACAAAGAGCAATAAAATGCACATGTATATGTATGAATAAATAATTATGTAGTTATTTCAAGTAATGAGAAATAATGTGTTTTTCAAAAATATCCTAAGTACCAATTGAGGAAGCTTGATAGCAAAACTTTTATAAAATCAGACATAACAGATAGTAGATTTTGTTTATTTAGTGAAATTGTAAAGTTTATCTCCCTAATAGTGTTAAGTTCTAATCGTGTCTAAAGACTATCTATTAAAATGTACCTTTAATTAATATAACATAATAATAAAGATGATAGATGAATAAAGATTATTTTTTATATCCGTTTGTTTTCACAATACAAACTTTGGTGTAATCAATAAAGTAATCTAATTTGATTGATTGCCCAGTTGCTAAAATTATAAAATCTAAAGCAGTTATTACGTAATGAATTATAGAAATGGTGGATTTTTTTTAATTTCTTGTTATCTGTGTAGTATTAAATATATAACAATAATTTCTACCAAACAAAAAAAATTAAAATTCAAAAACACGTGTAAATTTTTGTTAAACATGCTGGTGTATCTTCAATTAATAGTATGAGATTCAAAGTCGAAGGTTGACAACAAATTTTTTAAAGCTTATATTTCATAACATCTATTTTTGCGATCCGTACCGTATTGTTAACTGTTTTTTTCTTGCACAGAAATGTTGTGATATTAAAGTCAATCAACGATCAGGCAATAAATAATACCGAATTATTTTAATCTTTAGTAAAAGACAGATTTGTTAAGCCAAAGTTAATGGTTGTTAAATCTCATTTTGAAGCTTCGCTTCGCTGAGTTTGTCCGTGACATTAAAAGCTTGTATTGTGTATTAGTTCTTTTTAAATGCAGTGACTTTGACCCTCATCTTCAGTAACGATAAGTGCCCAACATAAATAGGGCGTTGAAATTTTTTAATTTTTTGGCAGATTCTTATAAGGATTTTTTCATACTTAACTTTGAACTATGATAAACGAAAATGTCACTCATCTTCTGGAACTTCCATGTCGTAAAATACCAGTAATCATCCAGTGAAGATTAAGACATTTTTTTAATGACTTATTAGCAATAAATATTATGTAACCATAACAATAATTAATTTTATTTAATAACGCTTCAGTATTTAATTGTAGATGTGGAGTATTCATTATATACTTAACTTGAAAATTTGAAAAAGTTCATTAATTATTCATTTACCTATTAAAAGGGTCGAATATAATTTTTTAAATGTCAATGTTTCCATCACTTATATTAATTTTGCTAGATATAAGTAATAGAAAAATATATTACGTACAGTTGCTATTTCTTTACTAATAAGATGCTTTTTCAGAGGATAAAGAATTGAAAGTCCCTCACGATAATGATGCTTGGCTTGTCAGATTCCTTCGCCCTTGTAAATTCTACCCCAAAAGTGCATATGAATTGGTAAAAAGTCTATAAAAATTATATAAATTATACTATACTACATTTTCTTTTTTTATTATTTATATAGATAAAAAGATATTACGCTTTCAAAATTAAGCATTCCGATGTCTACAACGATTTGATGCCAAGCAAGGAAAAGAACATTTTTGAACAAAATATTCTTACAGTACAACCCAACAGGGATCAGTTTGGCAGAAGGATATTAGTCATAGAATTAGGAAGTAAGTATAAAATTTGATACATGTGAACTGGAATATATCTGTAGAAGTTGTTTGGAATTAAAATTGTAAACAAAAAAATCCTACTAAAGAAGTAGATAAATTAAAATTTCTTTTTGCTTTTGGAGACTATTAAAATTTTAGAGGTCCCTAAGACAGTTATTTATAATTTAAGTCTTTATATGCGACGACACGTTTCTGCTATTTGTCTCTGTCCTTAGACTTTGCAATAAATATTTAGCCATTGCACTAATAAATGTCGCAATTTCGTTGCTGTAGATCTCATATGTATTCAAAAATGTTTAACGACTGTACTACGTTTTCCACTTTCTAAAGCAATTTATTTTTATTATTGCTTGTAAAAAATGTACGAAAAGCCTTATAAACCACGAAATAAAACGTATATTATCTCTAAAAAAAATAAATTAATATTTCAATATAAATAGGACATCAAGTTTTGGTATATTTCCAGAAAAGTTCTGTTTTTTTCAAAAAAGTAAAATAAATTGCCATTATGTATCTGGTTAAATTAACTAAATATTTCAATTTCCTTTAGAAAAATGGAATCACAAAAAATGTAACCTCGATGAAGTATTCAAGGGTTGTGTACTATTTTTGGAGGCTGCCATGTTGGAGCCCATTACACAAGTGGCTGGGGCTGTGGTTATTTTTGATATGGATGGACTTACCCTCCAACAAACGTGGCAGTTTACACCACCTTTTGCCAAGAGAATTGTAGACTGGCTTCAAGTAAGTTTAATTAGTCTTTATTTAATAATCAAAACTTCTTTTTCCCTAAACTAAAAATAAATTTCGATCATACGCAACTTATTGCTGTTACAATTTCCAAAAATTGTTATTACAAAAAACTTGAATGTTTATTGGTTTTAAAGTTTGTTACTGAATATAACAGTGAATCCATACATTTTATTGATAAACATAAAAATTGTTTTCATTTAACTTGCGGCAATACATACATACACTAAATGTATTCTGTTGAATTTAAAATAATTGCTCTAAATATTTAAAAACATAGCACCGGTTTTATTTTCCTTTTCGGTGTCAATTGCTGTTATAGAAAAAAGGTCAACAGTCCATCGGAAGCTGCTTTTGATGAACATGCATTTATGTTCCACTTTCTTATTAAACAAAAAGGTCATTGTAAACAAGTTTACTCGGTGCAAGGTAAACAAATTTTTAAATAAAGAATTCGTCCTTTGTTAAGGTATTAATTATGTCAATTTTTACCATTCGAAGTCAACCTGAATTAAAAATCAAACGAGCGATGTTGTTGTGCAATTTGCAATTATGTGTATTGGGACCATTTTAATTTCAGTCTAATTGCTGATTATGCAACGTACGTACATGAGAGTAATTATGACAATGAGTGAGACTGAACAGGTTCTTTTGCAATGTACATCTTTAAATTTTTTTATAGTATTATGCTATTTTTTGTGAATTTAAAAGTTGTTTTTTCTGAATATCCTCAAGTATTTTTTTTTCTTTTTGCAACCAAATTACCAAAATACAATAAAAAATGAAAACGGGAATTAAGAAGGTATAAAAACTGTAGAGTAGAAAGGGTTAAGACGAACAGAAGAATTTTGGAAAATAATGATTTAAAAAACTTACGAAGGGGGAGCTAATCGCTAATAGATGAAAGTAGGGTACCAATATAATAATCCTTGAAACATTTATAAAAGGGTGCCATTCAAATTTTGTAAAATACAATTATTCGTTTGAAAGGTATTAAAAATAAGTATAGTTATATTTATAAAAAAGCCGAAATTTTCATTCACATAAACAAACACAAAAATAGTGTCAGAATTAAACTCAAAATATAGAATGCAGATTTAAAAAATTGTAGTGTAACATTCTGAGCTAATTTTTGAAAACTAGGACATTCCAAACTATTTCCGAATAATAATTTATTTTTCTGTTTTATTTTTAAAAATGTTTCTTTTATCACATTCGTATCCACTAAAAAGTTGTGCCTTCTTCTTTTCAGGACAGTGTGCCCCTTCGAATCAAAAACATCCACATCGTTAACCAACCCTACGTCTTTAACATGGTATTTGCCCTATTCAAACCATTTTTAAGAGAAAAACTAAAGAGTCGTATTATATTCCATGGTACTGATCGCAAATCTTTACATAAATATATGGCCCCGAAATGCCTGCCAGAATGCTATGGTGGAACCTTGGAAATTCCACGAGTTGATGGAAAACAATGGTTGGAACTTTTATTGTTATGTGATAAAGAATTTGAAGGTAGGTTAAGTCTCCTAATTTTGTATATAAATCAAAACTGAATTTATTATTATTCATTAATTTGTTTTTTTTTTCTGTTAGCAATTAATTCCTATGGCTACAAAAAGAATTAATGATGAAGCAACGTGTATAAAGAAAGTTAATAGTGCTCGAGTAACAATAAATGTGTAACAAAAATAATACAGTCGAAGTACATTTAAGATAGCACATCATGTGCCTTTATTAGATGATATACCAAGTTCTGTAAACGAGTACCTATCTCGTTTTACCAACAAAATAATTTATAAAATGTTTCAACCAATTTATTATCTATCTATGATTAGTATATTAAAAAAATTGGCCAGTCCGTAGTAGTATTTCCTATTATTTTGTAGAGAATTATATTGTGTACTTAAAGTAAAAAATTATGGTGAATTATTATATAGGTATTAGTGGATTTTACTTTGCAATTTTAATACTATACCTACTTGTTATTTAATTTGTATAATAAATTTTGTCAAGTTTTAAAAGTTGCAACGTGCAATAAAACTAATGTTGGTTACTAAAATTATTATACATTATATGTAGTATTTAAGTTAGAGGCTCATATTTTTGTAAATGTATTAGTGAAAGGAAAAAGGGACTATGTTGTTGATATTTTTGTACTTTTAATAAATTCTTTATTTTAATATTTTGATCTTCTTTTATCTTAACAAACATATCTATATATTTTTTATAAAATTTTACAACACACATTTTTATCGTGTTGTCGTTCTCTATTACCTTCATGAAAATCTTTTGCAAGTGTCAATAAAAGATAAAATAAAAACTGATACTGTATTTTAAAGTAAAAGGTACTTAACAAATATATAAAATTATCTTTTAACTGCATCTTTGCTGATATGTGGGTAAATAAAAAAACAATTAATAAAAACAGTACGACTATTAATAGATAAAGGTATAAATAGGTATTAGGTGAGTGTTTTTTTGGTCTTTTTAGCAATAAAACTACAGACAATGAAATAATATTTCGTATAAAAAATACAGACAGATATTATACATTTACATCTATCATAATACATTGTAAAGATATTAGTACCTACAATTAAATTTATTTATTAGTTGATATTGGCCGTTTAAGTTTACATTATATAAAATAATTATTTACAGTTTCCTAAAGTCATTTATACAAAACAGCTATCTAGGTGTTTATTGTTTTCCCATCCCTTTTCCATCAATTATAAAAGCAACTCTTACAGGTACATATGTAAACAGTAGATACATTTACTTCATGAGGAAGCTACTTTTTATACTTAATTTCACAATACGAGCTAATTACATCTTTCTGTAAGATATTTAGTTACATCCTCGTATCTAGGTACTTAGCTTAATTATTTAAAATGTAATTACTTTGTATGCGGTATTTTAGCACCTTTCATTTATGTTCTAATTTCCGTTTTCTGAAGAGAAATTGTCGATGTATTGGAAGAACCTTGCATTTATATTTTGTTACAAAAAAATCCTCTCAGTTATGACACCGTTCATATTTTTTTGCCATTTTGTTCTTTATTGTATCCAAGCGAGTTGGCCACTGCAACACAATTTGTAAATGTTATAAAAAAAACTGTTACCTATGGGTACACATACTTATTTTAATTCTCGAAAATTGAATTGAAGAGCTTTAAAGTACCTATTTATAACTCTATAATGAAAACAAAAACAAATACTGATTACGTAATTACAAAAAATCTTGTTGTTATATTCATAATAATTATAGAATATTCTCCCACTTGAAGAAGCCATGGTGTGTAGCAATAATTAGTGTGGATTTAACGACAGAGTGTTCTGTAACTAATCAGTGCTAATTTTTGCTTTTAATTCTTAAAAAAATCTGTTTTAAAAAATTACATCAGTATTTAATTAAAACCATTCTTCAATTTCCCAGAAAAAAGTTTAAACCTTTTTTGAAATCGATAAGGGGATTTAGAATTTAAATATTGTGTTAGTAGTAGTTTTTTTAAGTACGTACGTGCAAAGTCTTCTTTGTATAAGCACAATAATTCGGCCAATAGGTCTCCAGGAAATTCTGTTATAGCCATTTCACCGCCGTAATAATCGGGCAAACTTTTTGAAGGGAGAATTTCATTAAAGTTCTTCCAGTTGGTTCCATGAAAATGAATCTACAAGTGTTTAAATGGTATTTATATCAGTAAAAAAAAAAGAAAACGTTTCACAAAAATTATTGTTAAAACTAATAACAATTTACACATAAAGAATTCGTACAATTGTAAATTTTATGAGCAACAGTAGGGTGACTCAGATTCATTGTGTATTTTTTCAGAAGTAGTTAAAAAACACTTTCAATTGAAATAAATAGGTACCTATAAGTATATTGAAATATATCTTGAAGGAGTATTGAGGAACTAAATTGAATAAGAACACTAAAACTCAAAATCCCACAGAAAAAGGCGTGTTTCGACATCCTCAGTTAGAAACTGAGAGTGCAAGAGTGATTGTCTAAAAACTAAGGATGGCACTTTGGGTGTCGAAACGCGTTTTATGTAATTAAAAGTTTTTATGAAAGTTTGGATTTTCAGTGTTCTATTCAGGTAGATAATTATATTTATATATTTAATAATTATTTTTGAAATCCGATCAATATTTTTATATTGAATTCACCATTCAGTATACAATTTTTTATAAAGTGCCTCAATATGCGATTTATATATTTTTTAGCAATAGTTCTTTATTTTATAAATAAACAAATTTATATTTTCTTATTGTTATTCAAGAAGTGTGTAAGCCGTTCGCTTATATTTTATATATTTTTTTGTACATGCTTAAAATATTTTTTTACGGAATATTTCGCAAGATGGAAATAATTATTTTGTGTTAAGAAGAAAAATTGATTTGGGTAATTGGAGCGTGAAGGTTCTTTTCTCTATTTGCAACCGCATAGCATTCCGTTTTCAAAAGCGGCCGTACGTGAATGTAGAAATATACGTATGTATGTACATATATTATAGAGATGAAAGATTTAATTAATTCATTCATTTTACATTTCTTCATTGGGATGGTTTTCCGTGCTCTCTTCTGTTTTATTAAACGAAATTGCATAAGAATTTTTAGCCAACGTAACTTATGTGTCCATTAGGTACAAATCTACATTTTAAAAGCTTTTTAAACGTTTATAAAAAAGTAACTTTTACTCCGCAACCTTAAAAATAAGTATTCGATATTATTATAGATGGGCTCATAGGTTCATATCAAATAGCTAAAATTTATTATTTAAAACGAGTTTAAAGTAAAATTGAGAAAGCCCTAGATCAGTTACCTAGCTCTTTTATGTCTTTTTATTTATTCCCTTTTATATGCCACTTTTTTCAAATTGTTCGTTTAAGAAATTTACATGAAAGGTATCAGGATGAAGTTTATAACCAATTGTAGAAAAAATTGTACAGTAGTAAAGTGAGTTTTCTGATTTTTTTTAAATTCTGCTTAACAATCAAATGACCCCTTTATGGGGTATTTGTATGGAGTATGAAAATGATATTCTTTTGAAGTTATGTATGTTTATTAGGCAAAAAAGTTGGAATTTAATAAAAAAGAAATTCATGTTTTTATTAGTTGTTCCCTACAATCACTGAACTCGATATTGAAAACTTTTCGAGGAGTATTCATTGATTGTCGGCACTCTCTAATAATATTTAATACCAACCAAATTCTTTTTAATCTACAAATACTAAACGGCATTTTCCTTAATATTTAATATTTTATTTATACTAAATGGGTTTTCTATCAACTGATGGTCTTTTAAGTGGATCTTCGTCGTGTTAATGGTTTTGGAATTATTCCTTTAAGTAAATCTACACAATTATCTTATAGACAGACATAAAAAGTAGGTGCCGATGTTAAAATGTTTAATCAAATCATTCTTAGTTTTTAAAAATTTTGACGTCAATTTTAAATTTACTCACAATCAGCAAAATGTACCTTTTTATTATGTCATACTACGTAAATATGCGAATAATTGTGAAAGCAATTTCGAAAGGAGAAAAGGCAAATATTTTTATTACGTTTCTGCTTATAGTCAATATTTTCAAGTTTTACTGAACGATTTTTATTTTCGGAAAAAGTTACTTATTCTATTTATGTGAATAGGTGTGAATCTATCAAACGAAAAGTTGGATGCTTACCCTACTTCGTAATTTTTCTCCAATAAAAGGTTTAAATATCCTATAAAGCATGTTGAAAATAAAGGGCTGATTGACGACATGTATTCCCTTTAATCTGACCGGTGTACATTCCTAGAAAAAAATCATTATTTCTTTTAACATTTTATCTTCTCCAAAAAATTGTGAAAAGTATAAGTACATATGTGCATTTCTCTAATATATTGCTTTAACGAAATATTGATTTTCAAAAATAATTGCATTGTAAATAACTACAAGGTTAAATATCCGTTTCTTCTGTAAACAGTAGAAACAAATAAATGTATTACCTATGTCCCGTGACAATCGTTTTATGTAAACATTTACTTTAACACAACGAAATTTTTTCATTTTTACTAGAGAAAATGGTAAGCATAACAGTTATTCATTATTTACAAAAGTTAAAACGCCTGATTTCAGTGATAATAACAAATATCGAATTAACTGGTAAACAATCCAACAACCCTGCTTAAATGCTGGTCAAAGCCCTCATCAAAAGGACTTCCAAGTCCAAATTACATTTTAAAATCTAAGGACTTCAAATTGTCATTCACATCAACAAGTAGTTATTTTCAAAGCCCTAACGAGTAAAAGGCTTTGCGTTGCTGTACACTTTGAAAGGGTTTCAAGCTCATTTAAAGGGGTTTAAACGGTTTAAGAGGAGCATTTCAAAAAGACTAAGTAACTTGAAAGTGTGAACCTCTTTTTCGAAATTTCAATTGATTTGATTATCCGAACTATTTGTTCAGGAGAGGGTTTTGAAATTGAATTCTATATTTCGGGTCCAAACCTGGCCGACTATCATCCGAGACACGGACCTTTCACGGTACAGCGTGAACCATCCTTTACTTATTTTTTTATCAACTTTTTCTCAAGGTACACAATAATTAAACTGCTGTATTTGAAAACACCATTTGATCATGCAGTATATAAATTTAAAATTGCATAAAATCTTCTCTTACCTGAACCCAGTCAAGAACCATTTTAGCAAAAGACGGTGTAAATTGATATACGTGATTCAAAGACAATCCTATCATATCTAACACGACATGTACACCTCCAACTTGAGTTCTTGGTTCAATCATTGCTATTTCTAGTGCCATCATCACTGACCTAAATAAGTCTTGTAACGTAACATTTTTAACTTTCCATTTTTCTAAAAGGTACAAAGAAAAGCTAGTTTTATGACGCTAACAATGGTAAGGGAATACGCGCTGGCGATAAAAACTGACCTCCTGCATTTATCACCATTATCCTGGATCCTTGTGATGTTCTCGTTGGTAAAAATTGGATAACGTTATCGTGGAAAACATGGGTTACTTTATCTGGTAATAAATCTGTGCAATATTTCGGATTTTTCAGACGAAACTTGTAGTGCTTTTGCATCTAAGTAAAAATAATTAGTAAGTTTATTATATTTTATCAATTGTGCAACTTCAGATTTGCAAGATAAAATTTAAGGTAAGTAACTCATTAAACATAAGTAGTTAGTAATATTTATACATAGGTACCTACATTAAAAACGTATGCAGGTATAATATGATTCATGAACAATGAATATTAAATTAACGTCTGGTTATAGAAAGAATTACATAATAACGCTGCCGAATCTTTAGAATTATAAAAAATAACCTTTTTATGTTGAATATTTTGCAATACAACAAATTACTTAATGACTATTACAGATTATTTAATAAACACAGCTGTTATTTAACTTAGTGAAAGGAAATGTAGAACTGAGGTTTTATTTGAATAATCTTATTAGTCGGTTAAGTATTTATTTCTTACCAATTTTAGTGTACTGTCAGGGTAAAATTTGCAAGGTCGTAGAAATTTAATTAAAAATTGATCATCTTCGAAAGGGATGAATAGGCCCTTTTCTTTTTCGTCTGTAAAAAATAAAAATTAATTAGAAACGATACTTCCGACCAAAAATTAAGACCAAAATTATAAATGGTCAGACTTTTTTGACAAAAACTGCTGAAAATGTTTGAGGGAAAGCAATTATAAATTTGTACAAAAAATTTTTTAGTTAATTAAAACTGTAACTGTGTGTGAAAGCTAAAACCAATTTATCGAGTGTGTAGATGAATACATCGAATGTAAATGACGACAGAATATCATTATGTGTTCGCAACTGTTAAATGATGTAATATTCAACTATGTAGTGCTTGGAAGATAATTAGATCAATAGAGTAAATACCTATCTAGATGTAGGAAATATCTGCTGTGCGACTGCTTATACATATTTGGTATCTACTCTAATAATAGGTATAGGAATGCCCAAAAATAAATATTTTATCTCACTGCAGACCCACTAGACTTTTTCCAAACGAAAACTCTCTAATAATTAGTTTCTAGATTTGTTTGAACCGGTCTGCGTTTTGTTCAAAAGTTTGTACGATTTTTCAAGAGACTTGTAATATAATACATTACCATTTTAATGTACATTAATGTTACAAGTTCATTGCAAAAGGAAGAAAATTAGTGGTTAAAGACTGTTTTTTATAACTTGAGAGAAGCTTAGACTTTCACCTGTAGTTGAAACACCCTAATTATTATTTTTAAATAAGAAACAAAAACACAATTTCAACAAATCATAATAATTTATAAGATGAATTTTGAAGTTATACGATGCAAAATTACGAAATTGAAGACATCTTCACCATAATTTTATCTCCCTAAAAAATTGAAGCTTTAAAACTATTTAAATTTATGTTCTAATAATGTTTTATTGAAGTAAAAGAAATACATTGTCAAAAACTATTCAATAAAAACATGGTTTGAAGTATAGATACATAAAAAATAGTAAATAGTGAATAAAATTTCGTCGAATTTACTCAAGTTCAGTAGAATAAAAAGTTAGTTACTTTTATGTAAGCTTGCAAGTCAGTTGTTCGTTATTGCACTGAGACTGTCTTACATAACAGCGACAACGACAATAACAACAAGGACTAAATTAAAGTAGATTAAACCACAGAAGCCCTTCTTTTTCTTTTTTAATGCCAAGGGTGGATTAGGATACGATATATCACTGCAGTTTCGTTTTTTATATTATTTACTAATATGCATTATAATTTAAAACGAACGATGGATCGATCCATAGACATATTTTAAAGTCTAAACACAAATATTAATTATAAATTATAACTTGTCAATTTCATCTTGAGGAATAATAGAACAAGTAAGTACCTTTGTACCTCAGACAAGAAACGATAGACGAGAGAAGACGCAAATTTTTTATGTGTGTATAAACGATGCGACTGTTTGAATGTGAATAGCAAGGTTCATTAAGAGAAGAAATCGTGTTTGCATTAGCTAGTGAAGAATACGGATTACTCAATTTCTGGATTTTATTATTTCCGTTAGATATAAACAGAAACTTTCGCTACTAACAATAAGTATTATTTTTTATTCCAATTTATCAATTAGATACTAAGAAAAATATTTGTGAACAGACTTATAATATACTTAATTAATTACGGAAGATGAAGAGTTATTAATTAATCGTTAGATCATAAAAAAGCAATTAAAAGCCCCTTAATTAGTTTGATTATAAAAAATATTATATTAAAGGAAAGCGATAAGCGATTATTTATGAGGGTCTTTTGATACCTGTTTAATAAATATCTTTACTAGATATTGTATATCCGGTTTCATTTCTTCCTTTTGTTCTACAATTCATGTAGAACCAAATCTAACACATTCAGAGACAAAAAGGATAATTTATACAAGTACTTTAAAGAAAGGTAATTTTTTAATGGGGTCCCAAAGAAAGAAAAAAATGTCAAGGAGAATAATAAAAGAATTAACATTAATGTTTTTATAGTTCTGATGAGGTTGAAGCATGCTAAAACATTAGTTAAACAATAAAAAAATAAAGTTAACTTTTATGCTGTTCTTCTAAGAATTTTTACTTTATTTTTTTTTATCCCCAATGGTTTCTTGCTTTGAAAATATTCATTTTCTAAACCTGCATCAAAGTTTTATTTTCTCGTTCTCCTGAATTAAAAATTTACCAACTAATTGAGCTAGTCTGTAATAGGAATATTTGCTAATATCCTACCAATAGAAAAGTAGGCTTAAAATTCAACAAGGATGCGAAATTATTTAATTCAAGGTGATAACGCTTTTTGTAAACAAGATAAAGTACTTTGTGTTTAATTGAATTTTTAATGGTAATAACCGCTTACTTTCTTTATTCGAATCAGGAACGCACACCTATAGGTAATTTTTAATTTTGCATATAAAAGAGAGAGTTTCAAAAGAGGAAACACTACACTGCAATAATAACGTATTATTGGCGATAAAAAATAACACTTTTCCTTTCCCACAAATTCATATAATGAGCCTAAAGGCGAATAAATTACGCATAATGAGTAGCTACTAAAATACAACTTCTCACCTTGCAGCATATTTCTTAGTTGTTCGAGAGCATCCTGTACCACTTCCGGCATTTCTCTCAATTCCTTCTCGGCTTTATCCTTGAATTCGTCGTCGAGTTCTTCAAGATCCAATCTCAGCGTGTAATCATTAATTTTAATATAAGGCACCTTATCATCGCCATACTCGAGACAACAAGACATCTTCCTGAAAAACAATTTCGCGCCTATTTACAAACTTCTTCGAAACTATTGAAAGTAAGTAGAGTTAACCGGATACAGCGCGCACACTAGCAACGACCGGTGGCTGTTCAGCGATTGTTGTTTTCACTCGATCTCGATAACTGAACTGAAATAACGTACAAGAAAGCCGATGATAGTTAGTACTCAAAAGACTTACTTTCACCGAACTAAACTGTACAAGAAAATCGATGCAACAACATAACACACATATGAAAACAGATGTACGTACTTTACCTGTTTGGTAAAATTGTTGTGCATGACATAACGGTTCCCAGTTTGCTCAGATTGGATTAACGCGCGTTGTTCGTACGCATGTATGTACAACAATGACCATTCGACAATGATTTGCAAACAATCGCTGCTAAGTACACGTTACAAAATATATCACGAATTCACCATATGACCTTGTTAATATTGCTTACAAGCCCATTATTACAGTGAGCAGGCTTCCTGTCTTCGTACGACTTACTATAATTATGGTTACGGTTATCATTACTCGAATGTATTGGCAAAGATAAGTTGAAGCCAATGAAGAGTTTCATTACGGTGTGGTATACTCGCATGTCGTGTTTTTCTTTATAATTTCTGTAATTTTTGTATGGGAATTACTTCTGGTGGGTACTTAATATAAAAATATTAATATATTTTTTTATAATGAAACCCTCTGACCTATAAGTATATTTAGAATGGCATTATCTAGTTACAACTTGCTTTGTTCATTTATCGTTTTATGTCACCCCTGTTTCACCCCTATTTCTTTGTGTCGTTCTATCGTCGTTTATTTAGCAAAAGCACTTGAAGCAGCTTCTACATACATATTTTATGTGGTCAGTAGACGCTATTGATTTGACGCTCTTTTAGTACTATGTCTTAAAGCCTTTTTCTTTTTGTTAGTTACTTAATAAAATTAATTTATTTTGAGTAGACTACGAATCTAATGTCTATCGATATAAGAGTAGACCATTGTATGAAAATTGGAACAACGGTAAAATAAATTGTAGGAAATTTTGGCATGTTGTTAACGGTTACTAACTGTATTTGCAATATATTTCCTAATTTTGTTGGAATAACTTCCAATTTTACTTTGACAGTTTTTTTATTGTTTATTCTACACCAAGTTAATAAAACTTTAGCCAATAAATTAGCTAAAGTTATAATGTCATTTGTATATACTGTATTAAAACGCAATTTATCTGACTCAAAGTATAATTAAAGTTTCAAAGAGTTGACAAAGTCTCTAGAGATTTGTTACTTAAAATATCCAGTAACATCAATATTTCAGTGGAGCGTCTTCTCATATTCTTCGAGATGTCATTAACACGAAAATAAAATAAAAGATACTTATTTATCCTATAGACAAAATGAAAATTGAAGGAAATACTTCGGACTGAGTCATTTCTTGTGAAATGTATTGTAATAACTAGTAACCTTCAAGTTTCTAGTGGTATTCTTGATAGAATTTAACAAATTAGGTTTCCAAAATAAAAGTATTAATTTGTTTTCAATTAGGCCATCCTGCGAAAAGTAATAAATTAATATAATAACATGTAAAGTAATTAATTTTTGAGTTGGATTTTCCAAAATTATGTACGGTAGGTAGGAGGTGTTATCAAAAATATATGAAAAAGATAAAAGCAAATCTGATTCTGAAACGTGCTACTATGGTAGGTATTGAAAGATTTTGATGAAATTGTAGCAAGGCATTGTCCTAAATATACTTATTTTTTACTGTCTTCAAATACTAAAATATATTTCCATCTTAACTCTTGTGGGTAGGTAATTAAGTCTGGTTAGGGCTATTGCATGCCTACTTGCTAAGTTTTTGTTCTGTTCTACTAAGAAATTGGTAATTAATCAAATTGAATTATTTGTAGTAAATATCTAATATTTGTAAATGTAAGTTGACAAATAAAGTTTGCGCGTGACTCCTTAATCTTTTATGCAAAAACATCGTTGAGTACCTAGGTAATATCTGTCTCTTAGTAAAAGCAATTTGGAATTTTTTGTTTTTTAATAGAACAAACCTTTATTTAAGTATTCATCAAGAGTTTTCCATGTTTACCTTGCACGCTCCATTCACAAACTATCGTACGCCGAAAAGGATTGTTTGTTAGTAAACAGGCAAACCGCAAATTGTTTCTTTATTATTTAACGATTGATGCAATAAGCCGTTTAGTATGTGATTAACGTTTTGTATTCTCGTCATTATACCTGCTACGCAAACTAGGTCACTGACAATTATTGTCCGACTTTTGGATGGACGAGGTAATAAACGTTTAGATTAATGAAAATTGATGTAACTTATTTTGTACGTATATAAAATTAAACTGATGATCTTGAATACATTTATTTATTAGTATCAATAAAATTTAAACAAAATGCTGTGATTTATATATTTTGATTTTCTTTCAAATTTAAAAAAATCGAAAATTTTATAATAATGCACAATAAACTAATTGTTTAATTTTATTAATTGTATTTTTCTTGAAGCAGTTTCCTTTGCCTTAAAAACAATCTAGGAAATGTAAATAATATTAAACACGAATTTTTAAGAGGTGATAAAGTCGGTGACCTGCTTGTTTTATTTGTACAAGCATCAGTAAATAATCAAACCATTTTTATTCTTATTAATACCTAGTGCTTGATTGACACATTTATTAATATAGGAAACCAAAATTACAGCAAACCGAAAAGGAAATTGTTGAATTTTTCACTAATCTGCGAATATATCTGTATAATAATTCAACAGGAACTTTTTCGTATTCATTTGTGTAGGTGGATATTTTAAGTACTAAAATTTAAAACAGTTTTTCATTAAAAGTTTTATCAGTTGGAATACAGCAGATGCTTTCTCCATTTAGAAACTACAAAATAAATATTTTTGTAAATCTGAAAGTGAAAGTCGTGTTATTTTAAAATCAAGCAGTTATGTACGTAATAAATAAAATTACGTATTCAGATAAAAGTCATTTGAATAAAAGTTTTAAAAAAACTTCTTACATTCGCGTTGTCGTTTGCTTTATAGAAGCTAACCACAATCAAGTTTCATTTACAAAAAAATTAGTAGCATAACTCAATGATCGCGCCTGTAAATAATCTCAGTGGTTAATGCTCTCGATAAGAAGACTTTTATTGAAATACGATATTTGTGAAATTGTCAGACAGAAAAATATGTTCAAAATATTTAAAAGTGGCATCTTATAAGTTTTCATAATTTATACGAGTTGTCATAATTTTAAAATTAAATTAAATATTAAAAAAAACGACAATATATTTTGTAATAACGACAAAAACTTACCTGGTTTCGTAAATAAAATAAAGAAACGTACAAGATTTAATTAATTTTTTTATGGGGTTTGTCAAGGAAGCTAAGTTCAACTTATGTATATATATAATATATATATATATTAATTATATTAATTTGACTAAATTATTATAAAAAAGCTCTTTGAATTACTAAAACGTGTATGTAAGTAGATTAACATATTTTTTTCTAACTGTATATCTTTTTACATGTTTTATTTCATGTTTAATTATGTTTTGTTGTCGTTGGATGGTATGCTTTAAAATTGGTTTCGACAGCACAAAGATATGTTTACTGAAGTTTTCAATTAGGAACTTATATTTACAATCGATAACAGTGTTATGTTATGCTACTTATTTGGATTTAAATGCCATTATTTGCAAGATATGCAAGTAAACACGCAAATAAGATAATTCAAAACAAACAACTAAGGAACTCAAAAATTTAAAAATAGCCTATACATTATATTTAATTTTTATGATTTTGTCTGTATCTGAACAGAGAACGCCACCACTAAGAAATTTACCTTTTCCTACTGCCTGGATCTATGATTTCAAAATATTTTAGAAAATAATGTTCTTGAACCACGAATAAATATTTATTACATATTTGGCTGTAACTTTAAAGAATTTAGAAACCCACCACATAAAATCAGAGTCAGTACATCAGAAAGTATTCAGTTAATTACAATCCCAAATAAAAATCATATTCAAGGAACTGTTAAATTAATTAAATATACACGCATTTTTGTTATTTTAAATTAAAGTAAAACTAACATGTGATACATACCTGAGTACCTACACCGAGAAGCCGAAAGGAACACACAGGCAACTGCGACAGTAATGAAACAAAGTTAATTGTCAGACACAACGATTGCTGTTGACCACTCTTTAAACGCTGATTCACCCACTTGGATCTTCTATCTACTAGTTACCCATTACACAACACATATGTACATTAGGGATTAAATAATTTCACTGAACTTTAAACTACTTATTACTCCTGAACAATATTTGTTTTTATCTCCTGATCACTATTTATTTTACTCATTAATAATACGTTTAAAATTATTTTGTACTGATATTATTTGACGAATGGAAAATACCGATAGGCATATCATAGATAAAAACTTTTCCCGAGGGATGTGCTTAAACTTGTAGGTCGGTACATGAATGCGTCACAGTCCTAGACTGTTTCAATTAATCGAAATTTGCTTGTCAAGTACAGCACTGCAAAATAATCGGACTCAGCAATGCTGAATTGACAGAAATGGGAACACGCGTCAATAAAATCCAATACGGCGAATAATTATAAAGATCGAACATTATAAGTCTATAACGAGACAGTGGTCTTTATACAGAGTGGTCATTAAGGATGTCACGATTTCTTTAAATGTCCCTATCATAGTCATAAACAAATATAACGGTTTTAAAAATTCAAAGTACATCACACTGTATGTAAATCTATCAAAGTTGATCGCATGAGCTTATTAGCAAGCATTAAAATTGAAAGTAACATGGTTTTTATAGAGCTGAATCCAGTTTTGAAGTCAAGCTTCAGTCCAGGTCAAATTCTGGTCTGGAGGCTTTTGAGATAAATGTAGGTGAGGATTTTTAGGTGGGAGAGAAAAAAGTGTTCAACTTAACTTCGTAGGGCTGAGAAGGGTTGTGGATAAACTTGTAGAACACTAAAACCTATTTTTAGATGGGAGAGTAGAGGTGAATGAGGTGGAGACATAGAAGAGTATGTATCCACTAAGGAGAACATGACAATCTTACAAACATTAAATCAAATAAAAAAATTTATTGGATTATTTAAGATTACAAAAAGAAAAGGCAACACAAATGTTCTATAGGGTCACTCCAATCCCCCTGCTGTCTGCCCCTATCCCAAATTAATTTAATCCGTAATGTGTTGACCATAATCACTAAAACCTCATACCTACGTTATAACCTTATAACTTCTTATAGGTAAGTCTACATAAAGTATGTTGTTACTGGAAAAATTTCGTGATTTATTTTATTTGTTTTTTAATTTGATACGTATGTATAACAAATAATGCATTAGATTTTTTTGCAACATAGGAAAAGTTTTGGAGCATCGAAAACTTTTGTAAACAACAAGAGAAAAACCTGAGTGGTCAGAACTTCAAAACGTCTACCTTAAAATCTTTGATGGTATTCCCAAAAGGTCTAAGAACCGAGCTCATTTCGTTAGTGGTACTTAAAAGTTAATTTGCATATTCAGTTTTTTGTTGTTTGCAAGTACTTTTGAAAATATACCTACTCATTATAATGACGTCAACAACACATCCAGCATTAAAACTAATGTAAGTTCGTTCGAGTATATAAACACACAAAGTTTGCTTGCTTTGTTCAAATAAAAAATAAAATTACCAGTAAGTGTAAATAAAAATATCTTTAGTCAAGGGTCATATGCAAATACCTAAATGACTTAAAAGTAATAAAATTTCCGTTTTATTATCAACTAATGAAAAATAAATCTCTGAAATTACCCTTCAAGTATTTGTTTGGAAGACGTCGCTAATCATTAATGAAAACAGTAAATATGTGAGGTAATATACATATAAAAGTCCTATTGAGTATTTTATATAATTGTTGTATTTAATTGTAAATGCCAAAACCAACTAATTTTAAGTCTTAGATTATATTAGTACCGAATAAATGTAAGAGAATGGCAACCTATAAATTGCGTGCTGTATAATCGTATAAAATATTTAAAAACACGATTTTGTTTTCGTATTTGGGAATTTTAATTTGTTAAGAAAAACACAAAATGGTTATTTACACAATATTTATTAGAAACCTCTAACAATTGTTTCGACAATTGATGTCATCATCTGAGAGTTAATCTTAGAAACTAACTTAAAACTAAAATTACAGCGGTTTATATATGTTTATCGGATCTATTTTGAATACAGCTAATTATGTGATATCTGTAATGCATTTAAATAAGGGACTATTCAGACCTTCAACATGATCGTTTGTAATATATACTTTTAGGTTAATGGCTTTTTGGATTTCAAGTTTTTCTAATAAACAATTGTTAGAGGTTTCTAATAAATTTTGTGTAAAACAACCATTTTGTGTTTTTCTTAACTTATTAAAAATGTTTTACAAATATCCCACCATAACATCTACCAATAATTTTAATTTGTTTCTACGATTTTAACTAGCATACAGACCCTTGGACGACTTCTTTCTTTTCATCCTATTCACTCTTTCCTCCATCGCCTTTGAATAGTAACGAAAGGTTATTTTCCATTTGTGTTCGTCGCAAGGACCGAGGACCGAAGATCGTAAAGCAACGATAATCCGAACGACCGACCGTTACTATCCACCACGTTGTGAATTCATAAGATTGCAAGCTTTGTCATTCTAGGGGCTAAGCCTAAAAGCTCCTGCTCTCAGAAGGTAATATATCAACTGAATTTAAGGCGGCAGGTATTAAACGGCTTAATTAGCAATTACAATTTACAATTTTTGGTAAGTAAAGTATAAAGGGGAATGTCTTCATCAATTGTTAATCCTTAAGGACAAAAGATACCAACACTAATTTAGTAGTGGCGGGAGAATTGATTGGTCAGATCAGTTTTGAAGACAAAAATATCTTAAGAAACTTCTTATTTCTCTTGAACTTGTATATTTTTGTTTCTCTTGTATAATCAAAAACTTTAAGGGGTAGATATTTTTTTCAAAATACATAATTATTTTAAATTAGTTTGTAGTAATCTAGAATAAGTATTTATACACCTAAGAATTTACTAAGAAAACTGTTTACCAAGTTCTTCAATTATCTTCCTTTCAAAAGAAACGTTAATAGGATAAAAAAAATTCTTTTGTTGATGTGAGGGCTGCTGGGGAAATTGGTTGCATTGAGTAAGTTTTTATAGTAATTTTAGACGAAAGATGAAATAGGTTAGATAATCCTGTCGAGTTACGTGTAACGCGTACGCGTACAAGCACGTTTAGTTACATCCTGGGACCTGGTAGTAGCTCCCGGTTGCATTTTGAGGGTGGGGAGACGGGGAGGAAGCGACATTGGTGGCAGGACCGCCGCCGTAGTTTGTAGGAGAACAGCAGGAGAATTATTGATTGTGGAAGTTACGAACCATTATGCCCGTTTTACAGTCTGTATTACGCGTGCATATTACGATGATTGTATGTATCTGTATGTGATGTAAAGGGTTTAAAATTTCCCTACTCATTTGCCGTAAAAATTTTGAAAATAACACCTGGATATTTAAATTTATCTTTTATATATTCAATTAGGATGTAAATCGTTTCAAAAATTTATAGTTAGGTACTCTTCCTTTTACCATAAACTAGAGATGTGAATAAAACGTTTTTGTTTAATGAAACTTAATGGTTACATTAAAGTGGTGATCAATTTTTTTAGTCCTAATTTGTATCTGAAAAATGTTGAAGGTAACAATAATTTATTAGGTACTGGTTTTGTAGTGTAGATTTTTGCCTTTACTTATTTAACAATAAAACAATACTAAATGTTAAAACTGTGTTAAGGTTGGGCATCCTAGTTTGGACGGGTTCAACTAGTATTTACAGATATTTATATGATCTCGTATAAAACTGAATTTTCAGGTATATTCCAAGAAATTGAAGATAATTGTTTGAAATGACCGGGAAAATTGCTATATTCATTTAAATAAAAGTAGCTGTCAACACATGTGCCTTTACGAATATATTATGTACTCATATATATCTGTATATATTAATATTTATTACCCAATTTGCGCTATATAATATGATGCTCAATAACACATGATATATGTACAAGCATAATTGGCAAAAATAAAGGGAAAAGAATTGAAAAAGGAATCAAAAACATACGAAACAGGAAAAGAAGATACAGCAGACAGTTACACATTTACTAACATATGTATATGGTACTGTACATATGTATTGTTTGTTGTGCTTTTGCACCCTTTTCACCTAAGGTTACTAAAAGACAATATCGTTCTTATTTTCACTTGTCTCTTTTCTTATCTATCATCACTTTGTAGTATTTCACTGGCGAAGAAAATTTTCTTGAAACGTAGGGATGCTGTGTGTATATTTCTCTGCTGTAGCTACTTGAAAATCGAAGTAAATTAAAAGGAAAAAATTTATTTGATTCAGTAACCAGGGCTGAGTAATTTCATGAATAACTATGTCACTTAGCTGTAACTGAAAAAAAATAATTAATTACTGATACCATAAAGAATGCGATTTGTTAGCCGATTGAAAAGAGATTTTAGTTGAATTTTCCCAAAATAAACTTCTTATTAACGTAAAATGGAAGAAAATATTCCACCCCTATAATTCTAATTCGAATTAGTGTAAGGAACGTATCAATTTTTTTTGGGGTCTTGAACATTATTCATCCTACTTAGCCCCCTTTCTTCCCCTGCTAGAAATAGATTAAATAGAAAAGTAAGTCTTAAATTTGTAAAGTATGTACATTTTTACAGGCCCCTTAAGACAACTTGACTTTATGTTGTGATCCAGTCCTGATTAATATTAGTATCCTTGTTTAAAAAAAATTTAAATTCAATTACCTACTCTTATTTGTACTTTTAAAATAAATATCAAAAATTAAAAAAAACAACAGCATTGTAATAATATAAATTATACTTTTTTTAATTGCAACTTTTACAATTGCTGTAAATTTAGACGTCGCGAAAATTTTACAGTATCCCAATGTTAAAAAAGTTAAATTTAAGGAGGTTTTCAATTGGATATTACCGTCACTTCCTTTTAGTAAAAACAGTTTTAGCACATGATTTTATCCTGTTTTGAAAACAGATGGACTTTTTTTATTTTATACATACGCTACTACATGGGTATTTTGATTTCCTTTTGCTAGCTATTTAATTAAATTCTGCATTCAGATTTGATAGTTTTCAGCGCAATAGATTAGGGGTGGCTGGTTGGTTATTAATTAATCTGAGTTGGTCCTGACGAAAGGACATCTTGATTTTGTAATTGGGACAACTGTGGCGCCCATGCGCAGCTTGCGACTTTTCCAAACGGTTTTTGGTAAGGGAAGCCTCCAGGCCGTAGTAAGTGTCCTCTGGTGGCCGGTGCGGTTCCGAGATTTTCCTTGCAAAACGTGTGCCGGAGCTTAGTGCCGCGCGTGTCTATTTTCCATGCACCAAGGAACGTATGCCGGTGGTTGCTGTTGCACCGCCAAATTGCACCGAGAAACACTGCAACGCTTTCTATTTTATTAACGTGTGACGTTCTAGTTGATTTTAATTTTTTATTTGACATTTGCTGTGATGACTATGATAAACCCGCTTCAGGCATTGCAAGTGTAAAGTTTAAACCGCTGTAAATATGAAGAAAAGATAAAACACTAGTCGTGTTATGTAAAGTCTGTTGCATTTTTAATGAACAAACTTTTTTTGCAAATAGATAATTTAGATGAAACGGATATTTCTAATATTTAAATTTATATTTAAGTGTATTTAAATAAAAAAAAAAGCGAAAAAATAAAAATAAATTGTAAATGAAATGCGTAGAAACAAGGATATGAAATTCTTTTTGTTGACCGGTCGTTATATTGTTTACAAGAAAGCCTTTCGTTTGAAAATAATGAGGCCTTAATAATTTCCCGCGATTTCACTCGCACTTTTTTTTTTGTAAATGTAAATTATTTATTTGAATTTCAAAACAACTCATTCATAGCTTCATTCTTTAGGTATATTTTTTGTTTACAAACAAATATTCTCATTCAAATTGAGAAAAGCTGACAATTGCTGACATTTTCGAAACACTAGAGTCAAATAATTTAAAAATTGTCAAGCATTCTTAAATTTAAAACAGTTTTATTACGAAAATATGTGGAGAGTTATTTCAATAATTGTGGGTTCATTATTATTGAAAACAATATACAAGAATGCTTATTATGTGCATATAACACTTAAAGCTCTCTTGGTATAAACAATAAAAGAAAGGCGTGAAATAAATATCTAATGAATAATACATATAATATAAGCCACGTTCTTTTATCTGTTTCCTTAAAAGCCTATCTGAGTAATTTTCTTAGAGAGCAGAACTCAACATACCTAAAAAGAAATTGTCACTAAATAATCTTCATATTTATAGCTATAAACGTTTCATTTGAAGTGTACCAACTGATTAAATTTATTATGCACAAAACATTAAGATAATAATAAACATTATGGACGCGCCTTTTAGGAACAAATGAAATTCGAATATATATTCGCGACACGTTGCTAATGTTCTAACTAACAGTCTGATAGTAGACTTGAACATGTAATCAATGATTCATTAACACAAAAACATCACAATGGGAGAAAAATCGTCTGATGCTGCTACTGCCAATATAACACAATCCCGCACTTTTTTGTGGAGTTCCTTCAAGGATAAGGGCGTGGAAAAGCTCTACCAAAGTTACAGCGCCAAACAGAAAAGATCTGGATTGGAATGCTTTCTATTAGCAGCGATACTATTTGACGTTTATCTAGTAGCAATTTCTAGTGGACACGATTTTCTCGTTGTTGGCATAATGGGAGGATTTCTGATAGCCAACTGTTTATTATTGTTATGGTGTAGGAAAGACTATGATAACAAAACAGTTTGGGCCGCCATGCCTCACGTGTCCTGGCATTTTTCGAATGCTCAACTAATTGCTTCAGTTTTTCTTAAGAGAAACGAGGTGACTGCCAGCGAAAGCCTTGGATGGGCCCTACTCTTAGTTTACCTAATTTATCTCACCCTCCCGTTACGGTTAAGATACTGCATAATTCTTAGTTTGGGGACGTGTGCTTCGTATATGGTGGTTGTCATAAGGTTGCCCAAGTCTGAGATACATTTAGTGCAACAGGTAAATAATATTATGCGTATTATTTGGCTTCATAATACATTATAATAATGTCAAAGATAAAGATTGATGAAGTGAGAAAAGCTGCTCCGAAAATAGTGAAAATGAATCTTATACTTTTACTCATAATTTTTTCATTTCATCAAAATTTATGACCAAAGTAGCTTTCTAACTTTGAATAGTTTGAGGTATTTTTAGAAAAATTGCTAATCCTTCGTTATTTTTGCCATTGGTTTACATTCTTACTTGTAAATTTAACAAAACGTTTAACATCTGTCAATAAAGAAAATGTTTTTCAAGTGCCCTCGTAACAGAAAGAGAAGTAAAGAAACTCAGTTTTTGTAAAACCTTGAAGGTTTGGGGATCCAAAAAGGAAACGAGAATTAACACTCTGAAAGAATACTAAGTATGTCTTAAATTTAAAAAGTTAGAGTTTATTTTCAAAGATTTTCTTGTCGCCTAGTATTCTTTTGGATTTTTAAATGTATACTAGGTTACTTGTAAGGTGTCCCGATACCTTCGTGGGGTGGTAGGAGACCTCATTAATTGCACAAATATTTTTATTAATAAAGTGACATTTTAGCATAGATCGTAAAAACTTGTAATAGTCCGGTCAAATTAGACCAAAAAATAAGAGTAAAGCTACATAAATTCCCACCAAGCTGAAAATCAGTGAGATTGTTTAAAATATTATTAAAAATAAAATTTGAAGTTCCCCATCTTTCCCCTGTATGGAAAAAATTTTATTCAAGGTTAAAGGTCAAAAAAATGAGTTTTTCGCGATTTTCAGCAAAACGGTAAGTTTTATCATAAAATTACCCCAGACAAAAATTGTAGATCATAAAATTATCTATAAAATATGTATCTCTAAAATACCCCAAAATAAGCTATGTGACAAATAAATCCCCAAGAACTAGAAAATATTTAGTGCAAATAGAAAAAAGATTGTAGAGGAAAATTTTACCCCAAAAGAATTCCCCTGAAAAATATATCCCCAAAAAATACTCCAAAGGAAAAAAATCCCCTATTTTTTTGGGAAAATCCCCTAATCTGGCAACCCTGAGACTAACAGTATTTCATTTATTGGGCACACTGACATAAAGCAGGTATAAGACCCTAGCCACGCATACAATTGAACAGGAGACAGATGTTATCTCGAGGTTACACTGGCGTATAAAATAAGGGATTGGGTTTCATTTAACCTGATATCTCAGAAATGGTGGTTTTTGGGAAAAAAATATTCATACCTATTTTATAGATAATTTTATGATCTACAATTTTTGTCTGAAGTAATTTTATGATAAAACTTACTGTTTTGCTGAAAATCGCGAAAAACTCATTTTTTTGACCTTTTACCTTGAATAAAAATTTTTCCATACAGGGGAAAGATGGAGAAGTTTCAAATTTTATTTTTAATCATATTTTAAACAATCTTACTGATTTTCAGCTTGGTGGGAATTTATGTAACTTCGAATGTCTAAATTGACCGGACTATAAGAGTTTTTCAAATATTGCTATTCAAGTATTAGATTACTATCTTATCTTTTACTTATCATTACGTATAAAGGAGTATAATAAAAAAATACTTTAATTGTTTCAAAATAATTTTCTAGTCTTTTTACTAAAAAAATGGGTAATTATTTCCAAACAGGTCTATTTTTGCCTATTTGTTTATTCAAAAGCGATTCGGTAACTAATGATCTCTGAAGGGATCGTGATACTATATCAGAAACCCTTATTTATAAATAAGTATACCAAATCAATAAGAAAATGTATTACGATTGCCCTCATAAGAGTAAAAATTTGTGATTTTTCGCAAAATATCTTGAATCATTTTATTGGAACTCTATAAAAGAAATAATTATTTTGTGTAGCTACAATATAATTAGGTATGCATGTTTAAAATTTAAAAAGAAGGTTTAGTTTCACTTTTCTCTTTTCACCAATTTTCCAAGCAATTTCTTTCATAAACAACCTCTTCCTTGAGTTTTTTAATACTTATAGCAAATATTGTTTTCAAAGTGACAACTACTTAAAGAACCCGAAAAAAGTTAGACAAAATGAATAATTTTCCTAATACTATAAATACTTTTCAATAAATTTAATTCAATAAATTATAACTGCACGCTTCTCTATCTTATTTTAAACTCTTCTAGTGAAATCAACTTTCATCCTTACTAACTAGGTATATTGAATGAAAAGAGGTGTGTCATTGTCTTTAAACAATTGTTTTTGAGGTAACTGCCCAATGCTTGTAGATTTTAAATTTTAAAAAATCTTATGGTTTAGTTTAAATATTATTATTATAATAATGCGGAATTGTGATTTCGCTTTATTATATTTAAGTAAACAATTGAGTATCCCGAAAAAGCTCCCCATCATGAAAGGAAACATTGGAAGATTGTCAAATAAATAAATATTGACCTAAAACATCCAGTTTCTTGTAACTTGATATGGGAGACGATGAAAATTATTGCCTATCCTACTCTCAATCCTATAAGAGTAATCATATTTTTATTAAGTCTATGCATTAAGAATTTAATACTTCCAGTATATAAAACAGAAGTACTTTTCGTTAACAAAACGTAAAAATAGAAAATCCTTATTTTTAAGAAAGCACATTCTTTTGGTTTGACGTTATTGCGTTTTTAAATTTTTTTATACAAGAGTTGCTTTTTCGCCAGGAGGAATGAAAATAATTTCTTATAGCATCTGAAGGGACACCTACCACCAAATGAGGTTCTATTCTACGTCCCACCCGGCCTACGGTTTTCTTTTGTTCTGCTCCTTTTAATCTTAACCACTACACATTTTCCTATTTCAAATAATATTCGTTTCAATACAATATCTATGGAGTGAAATAAAAAATGACGATCGTCCTTTGTATAGCTACTTAAGGGGATGTTCATAAAATACAACACGTTAAATTTCGCCAATTTTGACCCCTTCGTCGCTCCTCTGTAAATACTGCATTACAAAAGCTAGACTCTTCCTCCTATAAACAATTTATTTCAATTAATAGCACTCAAATATTGATTTTAAAATAATTTCAGTAATAAACTATGGTAATGATAATGTATACGTAAAAATATCCATTATATTTTAAACATTCACTGATTTCTATAGTAAAAGAAAACTGAAAGTAGAATTGTTTGATGAACTGCGAATGTCACGTTTTCTTAGACCCCCCATCCTCCCTTGTCATATCTTATCACATTAAGCGACTCCCCTCCCTCAGAATTTTCAAGAAGGATATTTAAAAATGAAAAGTGAGTGCTACAAATGGTTTTCTAGAAAATTGCTAGCTAGAAAATCTGTATTTACAATTCATATTTAAGTCTGACCGTTATTCCTACTGCTTTTATGCAAAGAAAGAGTGCTTAGGTAAATCTTCAGATCAGTCTTTGTGGGCGGCATTATAATTGGGAAACTGGGAACTGTTTGCCGTATAACTTCAAAATATGCCAGCTATTCCTTTGCCAAAAGACAAAGACATCATTATTGTTTGATCTCATTATAATTTGAAGCGCCATTAAAGCTGACTCTTGATTTCCACGTGCCCGAGAAACCACGAAATAAACGTCCTCCGAGTACAACATTTCTCAATTTGCTTTATTTATTAAAGTATTCTTCTCATTATATTAAATTTTCAAAATAATTGCCCAAGATAATTATTATATTAGGGATGATAAATTGCTTTTAAACGAACGAAGGGTCATAAAAGTGTTTTGAAATTCGATAGGGAAGAGTAGGGTAACAGAGAACTGAGGATAATTGGGTGCGGGAATAAATTCATACTTTGCATTATTTTAGGCATTTATTCGTTTATCTAATATACAGGGTGTCTATTTAAATATGTACAAGATATTTTTCATCCTTTATTAAATAGATACAAAAAAGAACCTGCAGTAACTCCTTCCAAATTCCAATACTGAGCAAAACTGTCGACGTCGACATAATTTTATTATGTTTAAAGAGTTGTATTGTGTCTGCAACTAAATTTTATTCTTAGAAGAATAAGCCTAACAACTTTGAAGGAGACACAAAACCAACAACTGCAAGATTCATTAATGTTTTTTTGACCTGTGTTGTTTTGCTTACTGTAACTTTTATTTAAAAAAATTTCTACAGCCGTAAATTGTGAACAGTTTGATTTATTTTTCACAGAAAAAAGCAATAAATGAAAACAATAACAAAGTTGCGATGATATTTGACTACAAAACTCCTATTTTCTGCTATTTTGAACACAGCTACAATTTTATTAAGAGTTAAATTAATTGTGCGAAGTAATTCAATGTAAATTTATTAACCATAGAGTTAATGGTTCGTATCTGATTTTTCGTGACCAAGCTGAAACTACGTTATATTTATTGTTCCCTTGCGCTGTATTTAAAAATCGATTTAGACATGTGTGTTCAGATGATACATATACATTAGAAAACGTGTTGCGAGGAGCATTTGCTGTTTTTCCAGGAAATTAAATTCTATTCCATGCCTTCATCGCTCCGAATCAAAATATCCAATCCAAATTTTTTAACGATCATCATTTAATATTCTAAAAGGAAAAATTACTTTCAGCTCTATCAGAATATAGTATTGACTGAATAAAGTTTAAAAGGCATCGGTAATTAAAATTCTAATTAATACGCCTGGAAAATTGCACGTTAAATTGTTCCTTTGTATCGTAAAACTTTCTGACAACAACAGTCAATAACAGTGTATATGTGGAATATGGATAATATCTATGTATTTTCAATTAGTCAATTTAGTTTGCTGTTGATGTGCAAAAGTTACATTTTCGTCTTCGTTAAACAATAATAATAAGGCTCAAGAGTTTTATTCCAAGAATCTAGGGCGGTACTGATGATTATATTATTCGATAATGGAAGATAAAATGACCTCTAATCATTTTCAGAAAACCTTTAATTGATTGTATACTTACTCATCAAGTCGCGTATTTTTCTATTAATTATAAAATAAATATGAAATCAAATAGAAATATGTAGATTTAAAATTCTTATATAAACCTTCCGAAAATTAAGCGAGTAAGTGGTAGCATTTGCTTTTAATCCCCTCAATATATTAGAGTAAGTATTAAAACAAGTTGACGTCATAATTTAATTTTCCTAGCAATTAAAAGGAATTGATCCATTTTGTGTAGTTTTAAGTACCTACCCCAAATCCCTCCGGTGAATGCTCACTCAAGCGTTGAACATCAAAACCCAAAAATAAAGTACCTACTTACTTACAGTAAATGATCTTCGACCCTTAGTTTTCCCGTTTTCATCAGTAGTTCGTATACTTAATAAAATAAAATCTAAAGGTCTTTATTTCGCTTAATGATAGAGCTACCCACTAATGTTTCTTTGAATTCATACGCTTTTAAAGATTTTTCTAACAAAACGAAGCATTCTTACATTTATTTGTTAACTGACGATAAAGCAAAAGATCAAAATCTCGGTAGCATTAAGGGTGCTTTATTGTGAATTGTATTGTTCGTTGTTAAGCTTTCAAACAAAATTTAAATTGAGAAAAACATGCTTCATAAATTATTGAAGTCAGAGAACTAGGAATAAATGTCAAATTTTTAACCGCACACATAGCCTATCTCAAAGAAATTACGCCTCACCTTCGTACATTTGGTAGAAATGAATGAAGCATTTATTTCAATAATAATGTTCAGAAAAGCGTGGGAATAGTTGTATACAAACCTTTTAAAACTAATTTAAGATTTTTTTGTATACCTCCTAACTTAATTCATGAAAATTGTAACGATAACGAATGTAAATTTACTTATTTAAACCGGGGCTGAAGAAAATTTCTTGAGTACCAAAATGCTTGAAGAAAATCAATACTGCATTACAAATGGCTGAAGATCCTCCATCATTTGAAAATTTCTACATAAAAAGTATGTAAATAATACTTAATCAAATACATGACCGCGATTATTTATATCATCAATTCAATTTTTATTATTTGTACTATGAATATCTTTGTGGGTTAATTATCACTCCAGAAAAAATGTCTTCTCTCTACATTACGCTTCATGAAATATGTTAGAATAACCTCTAAATTTACATTTCTGATAAACAAAATACAAACACCTCCCTTGTTTTAAAATGTAGTGAGAAAATAAAACTACGCGCTTTAAAAGAAATAGAAAATTATTTCTTGACTGCCTAATTAATATGTACTTTAAATAGTTTCTCTGTTTCGTAACTTGAAATGTTTTCTAAAAAGTATACATTTATCGCAAAAAAGGTTCAGAAAGCTAAACATTTTTAATATCCTGTTGAAAATAAAGCCCTTCATTTCCTGTTTTTCACGGAAACATTATTTTAAAAGCTTTAATTAAAAACGAAGGAAAACCTTAAATGTATAATTGATACAAAACTTTTTCAAAAGAATAAAAAAGCATAATTAATATTATTCAACTTGAAAGCTGTTTTCTTCTTAGAATTTACTGGTGAAAGATGTTTAAAATGTCTAATTACTTAATAAATTTACTGGAAAGTTCTACAGAGAAGAATAAAGTAAAATAATATTCTTTTCTGTTATCTTTTTAAATAATAACGAACAAAAGAATAAAATTGGGTTAATTATGCAGACACATTAGAATTACAGGTGTGCATCTTTTTGTTCTGAACATTTCTAAAGTATTTTCTTTTTGTAACATACAAAAGTGGATCATTCTGGCACTCTGCCAACTTTTTCGTAAATCTACAGAGTTCAAGTTCGCATCAGCAGTTGAGATAAGTAGGGTCTGTGTTTCTCTATTTTCACGCTATCGTAAGGAGGAATCTTCTGTGGAATTACATTAATGTTTATAGTGTAATATAATAGATAATATGTCTATTAGCAATGAACATTCCTTAAGGTTCATTAATTAGAATATTTTTTAATTTAATCGTTTCAGTAATTTAATTGTAATGTTTTACCCGGCGGGTCCACCAAAATGCTTATAAATTACAATAATTCCTTTTATTTTGAAATTTTATAAAATTAAATAAAGTTACATATATCATACATTATTATCCAAGTCTACTTTTACGTAAATAAATTAATATATCTACGTATATTTGCCTGAGACAAATAAAATATATGTAGAATTATGCTGCCATGATATTTATCTGATATCTACCTGTAGTTGCTACATAACAATTCTTTAATTTCTTTTCTTTAATTTCTTGTTTAATTTCGTTGGTTAACCAATAAATAAACCGAAAAGAACACGCAATGCGTGATTCGGCAAAAAATGGACACGGTATGTGCGGGCACGCGAAGAACTAATACTTGCGTGAGTGTAAAGTAATGTTCTACTTCAGACATTGAGATGGACAAAACATGCTTATGTTAGAGAAAAAAGTAATAAACTAATTTAGCTTTAAAAGGGACAGTCAAACTAAACTCTAAACACGCAATTGAAATATGGTTAATTTTTCTCAAACTTCGTCTCACAAAAATACAACAGCCAAGAATCGTTGTTTCAAATTAGCAAAAGTCTTCGTCAGAAACAAAATTCACATGTTTAAAAATTATGATTAGTCATTTGTTTCATTATTTCGTGAGTGGCCATCTAATAGAATTCTACTTACAGAGGTCTCTTTGTTTGATTACTATTACCTGTAGAATTTAACCATTTTAAACCCATTCCTTCACAAAAAACGCACAATTATGGTTTAGCAAGGCAAAAAGTTTAAAATATGTAAAATATTTGATAAAAAATTGGTTTAGGTATATTTTGCTTTGGTCTCCTGAAACTTTTTCCTATATAGGTACAGAATTTATCACATACAAAAAATGGACCAAACCTGTAAGATATATTAAAATTACGTTTTCTGGTCTTCAAAAAAAAACATGTGAAGAATATAACATCAAACTTGTAAAGTATCCTTCAGTTTAAGACAAAGACGAATATTCGTACCAATAATTTTATATTTAAAATTTTTGATCCAATTTAAGTGCTCCAGATAGGTATTAGTTGTACTTAATTATCTAAGTAAACGTTTCCAAACTTCAATTTATCAATTTTGTTAAAAACACTGCTTTTGATGTTTGCATCTAAGTTTCAGTATCAACATGATTACAAATTCTTCTTCTTTTTAATTCATAATAACATAACAATCGCAATAAATTATTTACTAAGGCTATAGCGAGATAAGAATGGGTAGAATGCCCCCAAACGGATTGTGCTGATTTTTTTTTTCTGGTGATTACTACCAACATAAGATTAAGATTTGCCAAGTTTTAGCTCTTAATATTGTACCTTTGGAAAGTGAGGATTAATTGAAAAAAAATCGAAAAAAATTCATATCTCTTCAACGGTTCGATCGATTTGGCTGAAATTTTAGTATGTTTTGCATATTTTTATAACAAGAAGAAGAAAAAATTATTAATATGAAAAGAAAATTGTAATCCCCCTAAAAAAATTATTCCATAAAAAAAATTTTTTTTCATAAACTTAGTCTTAGTACAATTACCAAAATTTTTTTTTAATTTTCTAACACTATTTTTCACAATATATGATTTTTTCAAAATTTTTTTCTGGGTGCGTCATAGTTGAAAAAAATAAAATGTCAAAAAATTATTTTTTTTTTAGGTTAGGCTTTTTGTACAGTCACGTAAATTTTTTTGTAGATTTCCAAATGTATTTGACGTTGTATAAAATTTTTTCTAAATTTTTTTCCAGATGCGTCGCAGTAAAAGCAATAGAATAAATTCTTATAAGAGAGATAAAAAAGAAGAAATATCTCAAGATAATGTACTTGATTTATGCGTGAGTGTATCGCAAGGTTCTCTTACACTTGAAAAAAAATTCCGAAATAATTATAAATGACGTCAAATAGATCAAAAAATCTCCAGAAAAATTTACGTGATAGTACATAAAGCATAACCTCAAAAAAAATATTTCTAGACATTTTGTTGTTTTTAACTATGACGCACGCAGACGAAAATTTTGAAAAAATTATATGTTACGTTGGATAGGGTCAAACACGTACAAAAAGATTTTGATAATTGTACAACTTACATAACCAAAAAAAAAATATTTCTAGACATTCTATTGTTTTTACTGCGACGCATTCGGAAAAAAATTTAGAAAAAATTTTATACAACGTCAAGTGCATTTGTAAATATTCAAAAAAAATTACGTGACTGTACATAAAGCCTAACCTAAAAAAAAATAATTTTTTGACATTTTATTTTTTTCAACTATGACGCACCCAGAAAAAAATTTTGAAAAAATCATGTGTTGTGAAAAATAGTAATTTTGGTAATTGTACCAAGACTATAAGTTTATGAAAAAAATTTTTTTTTATGGAATATTTTTTAAGGGGGGTTACAATTTTCTTTTCATATTAATAATTTTTTCTTCTTTTTGTTATAAAAATATGCAAAACATACTAAAATTTCAGCCAAATCGATCGAACCGTTGAAAAGATATGAATTTTTTTCGATTTTTTTTCAATTAATCCTAACTTTCAAACGGTACAATATTAAGAGCTAAAACTTAATTTTATGTTGGTAGTAATCACCAGAAAAAAAAAATCAGCACAATCCGTTTGGGGGCATTCTACCCATTCTTATCTCGCTATAGCCTTTATAAGTATTAGGGTACCTGAAAACAATAACCATCATTAAGTGTAACTTACATCGATAATGTTCGACTCTTAATTCGTTTGTATAGTCGATGTTTTTGATGTGGTGGATGACTACAAACGAATATAATTAAGAAAATTCTTTAGATAACGAATTACTTAAAAGAAGTTTTCTGAAAGCAAAATTCTGTATGGTGATCAAATATGTAGTCACACCTATATCAAAATAGTACCATTGTTTTAGAAAGTTTGTAAATTACTTAATTTACTATAGGCTCTAGATTAAACTTTTAGTATTCTACATGGGGTTTTATCAATTGTTTATGGAAAAAGGTACTTTTACACATTTTTATTAATTAATTCTTGATAATTACATAATGTTTTATTTAATTGCGGTGGTGATAAATTGAAAAAACTTTTAAGTTTGTGAGTCCGTGAGTGTGTATGTTTGTTACTTCTTCACGTTTAAACGGCTGGAGCGATTTTAATAAAATTTGGTATAGAGTTAGCTAACACCCTCGATTAACACATAGGCTACGTTTTACTGCGGGAAAATATCTTATTCCTATGTGAAAATCGATGAAAATTAATTCGCGGAATATTATAAATGCGAAAGTAACTCTGTCTGTATGCTACACAATCTCGCCTAAAATACTGAACCGATTTAAATGAAATTTGGCACAGATATAGTATAGAGCCTGAGAAAAACTTTTTAATGCGAAAAAAGGAATGATAGTTTTTGTGTAATGACGTCGGCAAAAAGGCTTACGGCCCAGAAAATACAAATATACTCCAAAAAGCATTTCAAACAAAAATTACTTTAGCAATTTCATAGTAAACACTTATGACTTTAAACAATGCAAAAAGACTGTTTTGATACAAATAAAAAAGAGAGGGAAACTAAAAAAAGAACAGAAAAAGAGTTTTAAGGATTAAAAGCTTAGAAAACTTGACACTACACTAAATAAGCTGTCAGAGGTGTATTCCCTTTTAAAAAAATGTAATTTTTTGTTTTAATTAATTTGTTCCTTTCTCAGTTACCTACATAAGTCCTTTAATGAACCGTGGTTCATTTAAAGGGTGATTATGACTCCTCTGAAGTAAATACAATATTTCTGGTTTACTGGCCTTCTCTAAACGCAGTCTCCATTTGTTATAGCATTCTGCAAATTGTGTGCTGTTGATTACTGCAAATCTCCTGGGGCTTATGTCATATTTCGTAGAAGAAAAACAACAAAGAAAAGCATTTCTGGAAACAAGGCAGTCGTTAGAGATGAAATTGGTTATTGAAGAACAAAGTGCAGAACAGGTAAGGTTTTCACATTAATAAAGCGTCTAAAGAATGAACTTAAAAAAAATCTAATCACACTTTGTCCAAAAGCTTTTGAAATTTTTATTTTTATTTATGATAATATAAAAAAAGCACCTAATTATATTTTTAAACCATCTGGTCTTATTTACGTAAAACAATGAGTTTTTTTTGCGCGTTTTCAGTCAGTCAGTGAAAATTCAGTTTCAAAACTTTTTATTGTTCTGACGTTTCACTCGTTCCATTAACTGTGTCAGCTTCCCGTTTTACGATCGATTTTCTCAATTCTGTACATTTTTTGCAATTCGTTGAATACGAGAGATTGTGCTGTGGAAATAAATTTCATCAAATGATCCTGCCACATTTCAACGTTTCGTTGCTGATCCATTGGGTACCTCTATTGCTATCAGTCATCCTTCTCATTTCAGAGAGATTAATGTGCCCGACCTCTTTACTCGACCTGCTTCATTAATTTTACGTTTTAATCTGTCTTGTAAATGTATCTTTATCGATTTACTTAAGGACTTCGAACAAACTCACTTTCTATTTACTTACCAGTCAAGTGTATAAACTGACTTGCAAATTAACAATCAGCATTGTTCTCAAAATAGTATCACATAAGTATGTACTTATTGTTAATTTAACATTTTTTTAGGGGCGAGAAACTTACTCCAGGGGTTTTCATTTAATTTTCGTTTAAAAATAATAACTATGAAAGGAATAAAATAATATAGTCAGATGGTAAGCGGTTCCTAATTGGATTTAAAATATTTCAAGACAAAAATTATAATGTTATAGTCACAATAGACTTATATTTTAATTGTCTTTCCCTTTTATTCATTAAGAATACCCTGAAATTGAGGAATAACAAAGTCTTTCTAAATGTGGCTGCTTAAAATAGATTTCAAAGCTGAAGAATCCTACAAAACGTGATCCTAAACCCTTTTCTTGTTTCAGGAGAGGCTTTTGTTGTCTGTTTTACCCGAACATGTGGCTGTTCAAATGAGACAGGATTTGGATCTGACAGATAGTCAGTTTAAGAAAATCTACATGAGTCGCCACGAGAACGTCAGGTAAGCTACACAAATAACTATTATGTTAAACAATTTATAATTTATTTTCATTCATTTTTTTTCTATTTTAAAACATTCCCACACAATATCTTTAAAGAAATAGCTTATCGAGGAATGATTCATTTAAGTTTAATATAAGCTTCAAAATACGTTTGATATTTTTCTAATAAAATGCAAACTGTTAAGTTTGAAGTTGCAAATATTATAATATTTCTTTTTAAACTTATTTCAAAAACTGAAAGCCATTTTAGTTTCCATTTTCTCTTTCATAAAAACTGAATGTACGTAAGAACCATCCGCGTTCAAGTGCTGAGATATATAACTTTATTACTTCTCCTTTAGAACCGGAATATTCTACAGGAGGCGCATTATTATCTACGAACTTTTCCACTGATATTTGTGCTTTGTTTTAAATATCATCTCGTTTTTTTGTTTGTTGGCTGTGAATGTATAGTGCCGATTTTATTTTTTATTATAAGATATATGATATTACATTTGTGTGACTATTTGAATATCCAGCATATTGTTTTCTTTGAGAAAACAAAGCTAAATTTAAAAATTCTTGAAGCTTCCTAATTCTAAGCTTATTTATTGTAAAGTATAAGGATTTAGAAACTCTTTTAAAAGTTAGTTGCGTCACGGAACTTTGCGTGCGTCAAAGTCCCACATTTCCGATTTTTTATTGTCACAGGAAGTTTTAGCTTTTTAAAACGATCACTCAGGGCTATTACTCGGGAAAACAAATAGAAAGTTTCACCAAACTTTTCTTTTGTCAGACTATGTGTCACAAACTCGTTTTTTAATGTTGTATCCACTACTATTACTATTCAAAATGACTTGGGTTTGTGATTTTCATCTACAAGATTTAACCAGAAACCAACCTTAACATTGAAGGTCTCACTCTCTGATAAAAAAAGCACTTTTTATTAAGGTATATATAAATGTCTAATAATTTTTCTAGATGAACAAAAATGTTTTATTAATTTTAACCTATTTTCAAAATAAATAATTTGTTAATTGCTTTTCAAATTCATTTCAGATTTTTAATCAAATCAATGAATAATTCGAAATGACGTAACTATTGAATTTATAACGACGTCACAATGTTTATCGTATTTTAATCGATAAGCCCCTTCGTTTGAAATCCATATTAAGGGAGTTATGAAGCAGAAATTATCCATCAGTTTGGACGTTAATGACCCGAAAGTTCAAAATCTGATAAATCAAGAAATGATTGAAATGTTAATTAAAAAGTTTTTTAGGACAGTGGGAAATCAATTTATGAAAATTAAATAATAAAAAAGATACACATTAATGTTTTAAATGCCAAGTTGATATCCCCGTTCTTGCAAGGATAAAAGTGAATGCCGATAGACACTTCTTAAAATAAACTCCTGTAAGTAAACGTTAAATGAAAATCTATTGTTGTTATGTAAAAGTACTTTATTATTTTAGAAATTAGCATAAAATTTTATGAATACGTAACGTGACATTTTGATCTGCATTAAAACATCATTTCTGTAAAGTAATGGCAATAATTATCCCATCGATTTTTTCCACGGACTAATATCTATGTAGTATGTACAAACGTACACCTATTATACATTCCATTGACCACACCTCGATCATTAAGGAGAAATAATGTAGATCGTTTGTGTAGTTATAAAGACACTTAGCAACCAAAATGTTCGTTTCGAAATAAACTGTTTTCACAATTTCACTTTTCTCGTCGAAATTGGGAGTCGTTAATTAACGAAAAAAGCGAATAAATAAAAAAGACAACGTAGTTACCTTGAACCATATGCGAAATAGGTTTCCTAATATGGGAAAAAGTGGCCCAGTTGAGGCCCATATTAATTTAATTAATTTGTGCATTATATAGATTAATGAAATAAATAAAGAAAAAATATTAGGTATTTATTAACTAATGAGTAAAACCAGATACATCTAGAAAAAATAATATTTTATGGAAATAATAAATAAATCATTAATCAAAGTAGTTTCAATGAGCCAATGCCGCAGGTGAAGATCAGCATGGCGGCAACTTTTGTCCTTTCTTGTGTATTCGATATGCGTAAGAATAGAAGTATAAACAAAAAAGCAATCTATGAAAATAAAAACAATTAATTTGCGTACTCACTGAGTAAAAAGTAACTAGAAAAAAATAAATAAGTAAACTGATTTTGATCCTGTATGTACTTAACGTTGTAACAATACAAGCAATTTAAAGAAAAGAAAGTATAAGGAAACGTAGAACATTTATTTTCCAATGATCTTATACCCTCCCACAAAAGACATTTTGGTTCTCAAAAACTCTGTTATTTTTTTTAAGGAATATTCTACTCTGCCAATGTAATTTAGACATTTCGAAAGGTTTTTATTTCTGTTTTTATTGCCGCAGCGGAAATTTGCCTTTTAGGTTTTGAAAGCATTGTTATCTCTTATCCATTAAATCTCTGGATTTTTCCCATTCGTTTCATTCGAAAGCTGTCTTATAAGCACCCCTTTATGATAACTTGAGACCTATATTATGATTTAAGTTAATGCTATTATAAGAAAATAGAAAGGCTTATCGATTAATTTCCTGCTCATCATCTATAATGTACTTAAAGAAAGAGGAAGAAAACTTACTTTGTATTAATTAAAGTAATTTTGGTTTTCTGTATATTCAATTTTAACTTTAAGTACTTAAATTATTTATTTACAGCTTGCTAAAATGTATCGTTTCATTTTAGTAAAAGAAACTACTTATATTTTAAGTAAAAATAGAAAAAGAATCCTGAACGTTTCAACAAAATATTACTCTACTCGATTATTTTCAATTGCAATATAATATGCAAAGGTAATACAGCACTATTATGTTTCTCGTTACCTATCATAATAATAATTTCATAATTTTGTTGAAACGTTTTAATATTTATTTTCCATTTTGTTTAACATATTTCATCAAGTAATCACTACAAATATATATATATATATATATATATATATATATATATACTTTAGAAAGTTTTATTTTCCTTTCTTTAAGATACTTATTTCACTTCTTGTCCGTTTTCCATGATTTATTATACGTATTGTACCTTCTATAGGTTACCTAAATGGAAGTACATATCAGTAAACGAACAAAGAAAAGCATAACAACAGCAAATCCCCTTTAGATAACAATTTCAATACCTAACAATAAGTTAGAGGGTACATATATTTTTCTTTTGTTACAGTATTCTATACGCAGACATAGTGGGCTTCACTGCAATATCGTCAACGTATTCAGCTCAAGAACTTGTTAAAATCCTTAACGAGCTCTTCGCACGATTTGATAAATTGGCTGAGGTGAGTAAAAATATCGATTTTATTTCACCACCTTTTCCAATACAAGAAGAAATCCATTAATTACGTGGGCTCAAAACGAAGGGTCCAGAAAAATCTCATTTTAATGGGGAGGGGTTATTAAAAATCTTACGTCAACTTTTTAATTCAAAGAACTGTTAAAATTTCCTTTTAAAAATTAAGGGAGGAGATCTCACATCTTATCAAATTTCTTTCTGAGAAAGGTAAGGGGTCTAAATTAATTAAAGAATACGTCACATAAACAATTAATGGACGTCTCTTATTATTTTCATATTGGAAAATTGATACAGTTTTTAAAATTAGATTGCAAGGACCGTTTAATAAGTGAGGAGAACATAAAATATGAAAAATTAGATAGTCTAGTCTAGCAACTGAAGCAAACGGAGAAGAACGCCCAGAGAATGATAATAATATATTTGAATGTTTAAAATTAACAAAATTACGTTTACTAAAATTCCTGCAATGTAATTCTGTGGCGTAAAGTTATTTTGTCTATTATTTACCTGTCTAAATGTAATATTGATATCATCCCAAAATAGGTTATGCTTTTAGTATTCTGCTCCTGTACGTTAACGCATCGATTTTTAATTTAAGTTTCTGAGTATACCTACAAGTTTAATTTTCATCACCTAACCAATCCTATTAAACCCGATGATACCGCGGATACTCTATGTAGGTACCTAGTAACTACTTACTTACATTACCAGCTTAAACTCCAATGACATACCTAAACTTTCGATTAAGCATAATAAAGGAAATTATTAGCAAATTAATAAGGTGTAATGAAGATGCTTATGTCTGTTAATTTTCGAACACGATAATCTTTGTATAACGATGTACCGTCTAGAATTTTGTTGAATCTTGAACGAAGTAAAGTAGACGCCCTTTAAAGTGGCACAAAAGCATTTACAAATGGGTTTCGCCACTTACAGAAATTACAGGGAATGTCATTGTTTCTATATTGCTCTATCTGGATGGAAAGGGGAGTATATATATATATATATATACAACGGCCAGTAGCATTAAATAAACTCTCTTTTAGTAGGTTTATTATTTTTGTTCCGCGTTAAAGCGCGAGAATACTACCTGCCATTACCAAATATATAAGTAATTAAAAAATATATGGATTTAGCCAGGGCCGGACCGTGAGTTTAGGGGGCCCTGGGCTAATACTACTTAAGGGCCCACCTAATTACTAAAAGTATAGAAAAGAAATGAGACAGTAAAATATTTGATTTATACTATAATATCTATATTATGGATTCTTTCGCATTATCGTCTATTTTTGACTTTGACTTGACTTAGCTGGAGGCCCCTTGAATCCACGGGGCCCTGGGCTGAAGCCCAAAAGCCATATGGTAGATCTGGCCCTGCATTTAGCTGAATGACATGGCAGATATAAAATAACCGTTCGTCAAAGAATAATACAGGCACCTCCACCTTCAAAGATTTATCATCTAAGTAACAGTCGTATATTTGGTGGTGACAAATATATGACTGTGGATAACTTTATTATTCAGAACGGTTTATCGATTTGATTTAATGAGACCAAGCCTGTAGCCACGTTCCCGGAATGAATCGATTAGTATTGTGACGTGTTCGGTCACAGAAAACACAATTAACAAAACAAAACAACGAGTTTATTTAATTACTAAAATTAATTTGACTACACTACAGTTATGAACAAGTCCGCACAATTTATTTCACTAAACGTTTCTTTTTAATCGCCGTTCCGGTAGACACTATTTATCGCTCTCTATGAACACTATCGCCTCTATGGTTCGCCTGTATCGCCTATCGATCGCTTTGCATCAGCTGTTACTGTAAACTGTCAACTAACTCGGTGTGAGTGTCTCGTCCGCTTTTATAGTCTTCTCAGCCTTTTTCTAGGGTATTCTACAGCCGTCTAGTATTCCAATTGTTTTCCCATTGATCTTTGCTGGTGTTTTCTAGATGTTTCAGGAAAGCCGAGAATATTCCTTATGTAATCAGGGAAGATGTTCATTAATTATGCTCACACCAACTTAATTGGCAAGTACTCGTAACACTGCCCCCTTCTTAGAATTGATCGTCCCGATCAATGTCTTGACCTTTGTAGGGCGCCAGGCGGTCCAAGTGTACAACTTTCATCTTGGCCTTTGGTCCTCTCTGAATACGGTAGACCACGTCATTCAGCCTTCTGACCACAGTGTAAGGTCCTTCCCAGGCTCGCTGTAGCTTCGGTGAGCGTCCTTTCCGACGGATAGGATTGTAAAGCCACACCTGGTCCCCTTCTCTGAATCCTGTGCTGTTGGCTCTCCGGTCGTACCTGGTCTTCATGCGGTCACTCCCTACTTGGATTTTGTTACGAACGGCTCTATGGATGGCATCGAGTCGTTCCTCTAGCTGCTGTGCGTAGTCGGTAGCTGAAGGTCGCCGATCTTCTGGGTGTCCAAACCGGATGTCCATCGGTAACTTCAGCTCTCTTCCAAATAAAATGCTGGCTGGTGTTCTGCCGGTGGTCTCATGAACCGCACTTCGATAGGCCAACAGGAACAAAGGTATATGCTGGTCCCAGTCTGTCTGATGATCGTTAACAACCATTTTCAAATTGGTTTCTAGCGTCGCGTTAAACCGTTCGACCATTCCGTCAGATTGTGGATGTAATGGGGTGGTCCTAGTTTTCTGTACTCCTAGCAGCTCACAGACTTCCCGGAATACTGCGGATTCAAAGTTCCGTCCCTGGTCAGAGTGGATCTCCATCGGAAGTCCATACCGGCTGATCCATTGGTTGACCAACATTCCAGCGACCGTAGTAGCTTCTTGATTTGGGATTGCGTACACTTCGGGCCATTTGCTAAAATAGTCCATCACTACCAAGATGTACTTATTGCCAGCAGCTGTTGTTGGGAATGGTCCTGCTACGTCCAGAGCTATTCTCTCAAATGGGGCACCAACATTGTACTGTTTCATTCGCCCTCGGCTTCGAGTCTGAGGTCCCTTGGCTGACGCACACGTTGGGCACTTCCTACACCAATTTTCGACGTCTCTTCTACACTTTAGCCAATAGAATCGCTCTCGCACTTTCTCCAACGTCTTTGTTACTCCGAAGTGTCCTCCACCAACACCTCCATGGACTTCTGTCAGCACCTCGTTGACTCTGTTCTTCGGGAGAACTACTTGATGTCGAATTTTAGTTCCGTCAGGGCTTTCCCACACTCTTTTTAGTACCCCATTCTCGACGATGAGCGAATCCCATAAGGCCCAATAGCTCTTCGTGATGGTACTCGTACTACTAACATCTGCCCAGGTAGGTCGTGCTGTACCTGCCTTTTTCCACCGCAGTATCGGTTTAATGTCTTCGTCGTTTTCTTGGTCTTTCGCCAGGTCTTCGTTCTGCCAGTGTTCTTCCGGTTCCACCATCGTTTGACAGATCCTTGCCAAGTTGACTGGTTCCTTCTTTTCGGCGGCCATGCAATGTTTGCAGTTCTTCGAGCATGGTCTTCGCGAGAGGGCATCAGCGTTACCATGTTGTTTTCCAGCACGATGCTCGATGCTGAAATCGTATACTTGTAGCCGCTGTAGCCATCGAGCCAGTTGTCCCTCTGGGTTTTTAAATTGCAGCAGCCATTTCAGGGACGCATGGTCTGTCCTTAGCAGGAATTTTCGTCCGTAGAGATACTTATGGAAATGTTCGAGAGTTTTGACGACTGCCAGCAATTCTCTACGGGTCACGCAATAGTTTCGCTCCGGCTTTGACAGTGCCTTACTGAAGTAGCCAATGACTTTTTCTTTTCCTTCCTGCATCTGCGACAGTACACCACCAATTCCTACATTGCTGGCATCCGTATCGACAATGAAGTCTGTGTCGAACTGTGGGTACGTCAGTATTGGGGCTTGAGAAAGGGTAGACTTCAGTGTTTCAAAAGCTTGCTGACATCGTTCGGACCATTGGAAAGGGACACCATCCTCTGTTAACTTGTGGAGCGGTCGAGCTATATCTGCAAATCCCTTTACGAATCGTCGGTAATAGGAACACAGCCCCAAAAAGCTTCTCAAGTCGTGTTGGTTCTTCGGGACAGGCCAACTTCTCACAGCTTCAGTCTTGTCAGGATCAGTTCTTATTCCTGCTGAGGTGATAACGTGGCCAAGATATTTCACCTTCTTACAAAACAGATGGCATTTCTTGGGACTGAGTTTCAACTTGGCTGCTGAAAGCTTCTTGATCACTTCTTCGACATTCTGGAGGTGGTCTTCGAATGTCTTTCCCAGTACTATCACGTCGTCTAGGTACACCAGACAAACCTTCCAATTCAGCCCTTGTAGCACATTTTCCATAAGTCGCTCGAAGGTGGCGGGAGCGTTACATAGTCCAAATGGCATAACGTTAAAGTGCCACAGCCCGTAACCAGTCGTGAATGCGGTCTTCTGCTTGTCTTGTGGATCCAGTTCAACTTGCCAGTATCCACTCTTCAAATCTAACGTTGAAAACCATTTGGCACCAACCAAGCTGTCAAGGGTGTCGTCGATTCTGGGTAAGGGATAGCTGTCCTTTAAAGTTACGTCGTTGAGCTTCCTGTAGTCAACGCAGAACCTGGTCGATCCATCCTTCTTCCTAACCAACACTATCGGCGAAGCCCAAGCACTTTGTGATGGTTCAATTACCCCCTGTTCTTCCATGTTCTTCACCAGGTTGTTGACTTCTTCTTGCTTAGCCCATGGAACTCTTCTGGATGGTTGTTTAATAGGACGAGCTGATCCCGTGTCTATACGGTGGTATGTCAGATTCGTTCTCCCAAAGTCGTTGTCAGAGAGGGCGAAGACGTTTCGATATTTACTGAGCAGTTCTTCGAACTTTCTAATTTGTTCGCTGTTAAGGTTTGTGGCCGAACGCTGCACTAAGTCTCGAAGAACGGTTGGAAGCGGTTCGCTCTCTGCCATTGAGGATTTAGCTTCGACTTCGCATTGGAGGATGGACACCACGGGTTCAAGGACTCCTACTTCCATTCCTTTACACACTTTCTGTTCGAAGTCCTTCAAATTGACCACTTTGACAGATGCGTTCGGCGTCCCAGTTCGAATTAATGTTCGTCCTATCAGTATGGCTTTATGTGTCAAGTCCGGGTTTTGGCTTCTACTATCCCCACCAAACCATCCGCACCTTCGCCGTCGATGTTTATTTTGAGAACTACCTCGGATCTAGCAGGTAGTAACCGGTCTTCTGCAACGATGACCTTTCGAAGACCGCACTCTTTGGTGGGGTTTGTCATCACCAACTCTTCCTTGCCGATGCGTAAAATGCCGGAGCCCAAATCCAGATTAATTTTGTTTCTTTAAGAAGATCCAATCCAATGATCACGTCGTCGGCGACATCGGCTACCAGTGCCCTGTGTCGAAGGCATACTTCTCCCAATCTCAATTCGATATCGCATTCTCCTCTAATCGGCGCTGTTTCTCCGGTAACCGTGGTCAAACGTAGCTTCCTCTGCAGGGGACGGATTCTCCACTCGTTAACGATGTTCGGCCGGATTATGGTCTTAGAAGCTCCCGTATCGACCACCATTCTAACCTTCTTGTTGTTGATGTGACCTTCGACGAATAAGGACTTGCTTCCGTTTAGTTGGGAAACGACGATTTCGGCTGGGGCTTGGTGGGGAGAAGCCAACTTGCGCCCCTCAAAGTTGGCTGATCTTAGTTTCCCGACTGCTGTCGGTCCGCACGGCGTTCTTCGGCCGGGCAGTCTCGCCGTAAATGTCCGTGCCTTCCACATTCCCAGCACCTTGGTCTTCCTTTGTTTTGGCCACAGTCTCGGGAAAAGTGACCGACCTTCCCGCATTCCCAACATTTGGCCGATTCTCTCTTGTCGTTGATGGTAGTCTTCTTGACAGTTTCGACGCATTCTTTAATCAGCCTTGTGACTTCATTCTTGTATTCGTCGTCTTCAACAGCTGTTTGGCGTACACGCACGTGCCCTTTGGAAGCTTGTTTTGCAGCTTCGAATTCTAAGGCGTGCGCCAGTGCGTCACTCGCAGTCTTGTGGCGGGCCAAACGGAGAACTTGTTGTAAGTCGGTGTCCCTTACACCATCGACGAATGTTTGGACTGCTAGTTGGTCTGCGAAGTCCTGCGGAGCGGTAGGATAGGCCAATCTAACTAGACGTTCCACATCGGCCTCGAACTCCTGTAGATTTTCTGATGTCCTCTGATTGCGACACTTTAGTTGGGTTTGGTACACTTGTTGTAAATGTTTGTCGCCATATCTCATTTCAAGTCGCTCTAGCAGCGCAGAGAAGTCTCGTTGTTGGCGCTCTGGAATACCTTGAAGGACATCCAATGCTTCTCCTCGCAGAGCTATGACCAGCGCCGTTGCTTTCTCAAAATCGTTCCAGTTGTTTGCTTCTGCCGCTGCCTCGAACTGTCGTTTGTATACAGACCAGCAAACTTTTCCGTCGAAAGTCGGTGGTTTAATTCTAATCGTCTTAGCAGTGTCTTCGGACTTTACTTCACTTGCCGGTTTTGTGTTCTCGAACTTCTGTCTCATCTTCTCTACTTCCTTTTGTACTTCTTCTTTCAACTCATCTCTTAGCTTTTCTTGTCGTATCTCCAATTCTTGTCGTACTTCCTGTAACTCTTCTTTTAATCCTTCTTGCTCAATTTTTATTGTCCTTATATCTTCGACCAATTTCTCTTGAACTGCCTTAATTTCTTCTTTGCTTGCTTTAATTTCTTCCTTCATTTCTTCTTGTGCTAATTTCATTTCTTCCTGTCCAGCTTCCATTCTTTCTTGTCCAGCTTCCATTTTATTCTTCAATTCTTCCTTCATTTCTTCCTGGCCTGCCTTCATTTCTTCCTGGCCTGCCTTCATTTCTTCCTGGCCTGCCTTCATTGCCTTCATCATTTCCATTAAAGCCTTTATTTGTTCTTCCATTATTGTTGATTGTTTTCTTGTTACTGGCATAAGGCTTCAAAATTCTTCTTCTCTTCGGACCTCTTCTACGATCTGTCGCACTAACTTTCTTCGGGAATCTTCAATTCCCTTACTACCCCACACCTGACACCAAATGTGACGTGTTCGATCACAGAAAACACAATTAACAAAACAAAACAACGAGTTTATTTAATTACTAAAATTAATTTGACTACACTACAGTTATGAACAAGTCCGCATAATTTATTTCACTAAACGTTTCTTTTTAATCGCCGTTCCGGTAGACACTATTTATCGCTCTCTATGAACACTATCGCCTCTATGGTTCGCCTGTATCGCCTATCGATCGCTTTGCATCAGCTGTTACTGTAAACTGTCAACTAACTCGGTGTTAGTGTCTCGTCCGCTTTTATAGTCTTCTCAGCCTATTTCTAGGGTATTCTACAGCCGTCTAGTATTCCAATTGTTTTCCCATTGATCTTTGCTGGTGTTTTCTAGATGTTTCAGGAAAGCCGAGAATATTCCTTATGTAATCAGGGAAGATGTTCATTAATTATGCTCACACCAACTTAATTGGCAAGTACTCGTAACAGTATATAATTTTCTCTTGTATTTACTCCGGTTAATTTAGACATTCGAAGCTACATAAATTCCCACAAAGCTCAAAATCAGTAAGATTGTTAAAACATGATTAAAAATAAAATTTGAAAGTTCCCCATCTTTCCCAAGTATGGAAAAATTTTTATTTAAGGTTAAAGGTCAAAAAAATGCGTTTTTCGCGATTTTCAGCAAAACGGTAAGTTTTATCATAAAAATACTTCAGACAAAAATTGTAGATCATAAAATTATCTATAAAATATGTGTGAATATTTTTTTTCCTAAAGCAACCGTTTTTGAGATATCAGGTAAAATGAAACCCAGTCCCTTATTTTATACGCCAGTGTAACGTCGAGACAACATCTGTCTCCTGTTCAATTGTATGCGTGGCTAGGGTCCTATACCTGCTTTATGTCAGTGTGCTAAATAAATGAAATACTGTTAGTCTCAGGGTTGCCAGATTAGGGGATTTTCCCCAAAAAATAGGGGATTTTTTTCCTTTGGGGTATTTTTTGGGGATATATTTAAAGGGGAATTCTTCTGGGGAAAAATCTTCCTCTACAATCTTTTTTCTATTTGCACTAAATATTTTCTAGTTCTTGGGGATTTATTTGTCAAATAGCTTATTTTGGGGTATTTTACAGATACATATTTTATAGATAATTTTATGATCTACAATTTTTGTCTAGGGTAATTTTATGATAAAACTTACCGTTTTGCTGAAAATCGCGAAAAACTCATTTTTTTGACCTTTAACCTTGAGTAAATTTTTTTCCATACAAGGGAAAGATGGGGAACATTCAAATTTTATTTTTAATCATATTTTAAACAATCTCACTTATTTTCAGCTTGGTGGGAATTTATGTAGCTTTACTCTTATTTTTTGGTCTAATTTGACCGGACTATATTGGCGAAAAACTATTCTATGAATTAATATTAATATTAATTAGCCCCAGGGCCGGCGGAAGGCCCGTGCGAACCGTGCGCCCGCACGGGCGCCAACATCTAGGGGCGCCAAATCAAGAGATAGTTAATAAAAAACTGGCAAGAACTAAAAGTGTCTAATATAAAAAAATATAAATAATAAACTAGAGCACAGGAAAATGTGTAAAATTATTTAATATTAAGTGCATAATATATCAATCAGTTTATTTGTGTATTTGTGAACAGATGGGCGGTATTATTTTAATGACAAAGAAAGGCGTCGTCACCGCGCCGGTCGGTCAGAAGATAAGCAGCCCAAGCGCTGTTATTTTATTGGGGAATGAAAGGCGCCGCCAGTCGCCACCGCATATAATGTTTTAGATGTTTATAACTTTAAGTGTCATTATTAGTTTTTTTAATATTTAATAAATAATTTTCTTCTGTTCTTTTTATTTTAGTTTACACACGATTCACGATTATGACAGTGAATATAGTAACGTATTAGTTTTTCTTTGAGTATTTTTATTTTAACTTTGTAAATTGATTCCACATAACAGTTATTGCAAAACTTAAAAAAATTTAAAAAACATGTGTTTCATCAAATCGAGGGGGGAGGGGGCGGAAAATTTGCCTTTCGCACGGGCGTTAAACTAGCCTTTCGCCGGCCCTGATTAGCCCATTAAAATATTCGAAATAAGAAATTGATTTGGCATTTACTTTGTGAAAGTTGTACATACTGAAGAATGTAATAAAAGGCACAAAAACTTTTCACAAATATATTTACTGAATTACACGACTATAGTTACGCTATGGTATAGCTTCTTTAGGTAATTTATGTGTTGAAATAAATTCATCAGTTGTTTGTTTGGAATATTGATTATTAAATTACCTTCAACGTCACTTTTGAAGTATGTATTGTAGTTTTGTTTCTTATGTCATTAACACTTGAAAAAACTATAATATATCGTAGTGAAACTATAGTCGTGTAATTTAGTAAATATATTTGTGCCTTTGATTACATTCTTCAGTAAAATATTCGAATTCAATCACAACCACTATCAATTTCTATTCTTTTTAATTACGGATGGCATTTTAAATAAAAAATACAACTAAAAAATGTTATTTGCATTAGGTACCTATTTGTCGTAGCTATTTTATCCTTGAATAAATCCTTCAACCGAAAAAAAAAGAAAAGTATTGTAATTCCATATTTTATAGAAATAATAGTCACATTGCGTGTGTGCGTGATTTCTTATTAACATCATAATTTAACAGCAAGGATTAGCTGTCAGGTAATACATTTCACTTGGAGTTATAGAAGATGTATTACTCTAGAATATATTTCACACTGGCTATAAAATAACCGATAATGTTTACAGCTATCATAAATGTTACTACTTCATTTGAATGAACAATTCTAGTTAAATTATTATAGATTATTAATGCACTAAATGCAAATTTAATGCAGATAATTAATAAATATAAAGTTAAATTATTGGTCTATATTATTTTAGTGCAGGTTATATTTTCTATTACAGAAGTACCACCAGCTTCGGATAAAAATCCTTGGGGACTGCTATTACTGTATAAGTGGTGCTCCCAAGGAAAGGCCCGACCATGCTGTGCTCTGTGTCCACATGGGACTATCGATGGTTAAGGCTATTAAGTAGGTATAAAAGATACATATCAAATCTTCTTCTTTTTATTTATTTTCTTAGCTTGCATCAACTAAAGCTGAAATTTGGAATTATATAATCATTAAACGAATTATAATCAATGATTAATTATTTTGTTCTTTTTGTGTTATGTTTTGGGTTTTATAATTTTCTTATTTTGAAACCAAGACCAACAGAATGAGAAAATACTCGATTAAAAGGAAACCTTCATATTTTATATAGAAAATTATTGGAAAGAATAGCCTACATTGACTTTTATAAAAGGATTTTCAAGGCTGTATATTATTTTAAAATAAAGGAAGGAAAATTAAATTCCAAAAATAAACAGACAGGTAGGTTTCTTCTTGATCCATCTAGTTTCAGCTTGGTTTTATATAATAAGCTATTCAATACATAGCCATATATTCCAGTCTGTTTTTTTTTTTATATTAAAATCCATCTAAACTTTTGGGATCGCAAAAATATCTGTTTTGTATCTAAAAAATATAAAAAAAGATTATTACTTTTGAAACAAGTATCTACATAAGATATATTATAAATAAATATGAGTGAAATTTTCGCCATTCGAATTTGACCGCGTTTCAGAGCGACTTGAACTTTAAATCGCCATCGTCACGCAAATGTGTTTGGTGCTAGTTAAAACTGCTTTTTAACTTAAATGTTAATGTTGGTACAGAACAATGAATTTGTGGCTTGTTTAGTAATTGGCCTGTTGCCTGTCTATATGAAACCTCTACTAACAGAGTTGTGGTTAGTGTTCGGTAAATGTTAAAGACGCCTCACCATCACAGATATGTTTACAAATAACAAGGAAATTAATACGTTATAAACGTAACACCTATGTGCACTAATCAAATGCAGGAAAATGTGTTGGATGAGGGAATACAGTGAAGGTAATTATTATGTCTGTTTTTGTGAGAAATATGGGCAAAAGTTTCTCAAGTAATCAAATAATTTTCATTTAATGTAAAGAAAATAATACGGTACGGTACGGTATTATTTGCAGGACACTTAACGAAAGCTTTAAATTGTAAAAAACAAAAAAATACTTCACGAAAATTATGTGTAGGTCATAAAAATTATGTTAAAATTGAAACTTAAATAAAATATTGAAATTATACTGTAGCTAAATGTAGAATCGGAAAGGGTTTTAGTTTTGTCTTGGGCTGTTATTTTTATAGTAGGTTTCTTTTATCTTAGACTTGACATGACAAAAAAATGTGTGTCAATTATTTAAGTAATAATAAATTTTCACCCTTTTTAAACTCCTGGAATTATTTAGGGAAAACATGAATATTTTGCTAAAAAATATTTAAAAAATACTTGTAGCCTGGTTTTATTACTTCATTGTTCGTAGAAGCCAACCCCATGGGCTACCCACCAGATTTTTATTTTTATTTCATTTCTAATTTTTTACCACTATGGACTTTTATAAGCGTTTGCGCGTATTTTCCTCGTTGGAGTTGCACTAAAAGGTCGGTAATGGAAGCTCTAAATTGTTTTTGTAATGAGACAGACGTCGACTAAAACTTTTCACATAAAATTGATTTAATGAAGATAAAGGTCAAGCGTGGAAATCTGGTCTAGATACTACTTGAAAAATGTACGCTATTCATGTTCACGATTTTTAGTAAAATTTTAATAGAAAAAGGGACACACTTTATACTTTTCTGGCCGAAGTAATTTGGAGTAAATAATGGTTGATATTTAATACAGTTATAAAAGAAGCCACTACACATTTTTAAATAATGAAACACTTAAAAAGTGAGTAAAAATAAATAATTTAGTCAACAGCGTGTGGTTCACTAATCGCTTTTATTACCCACATTAGGTGTCTATTATTCCCCAAGGTCCAATTACGTGGAAAGTAGCCTCAATTTAAGCTCTGTTTACCGAATAAAGTTTCTCCTTTTAGATTGTAAATTCGCAAAGTTTAAACTAGACATCTCATTATGTAAAATTGCCCTTTCAGGTACGTTCAGCAAACTACGAATTCTCCGGTTGATATGAGGGTAGGAATCCACACGGGAGCAGTCTTAGCAGGTGTTTTAGGGCAGAGGCAATGGCAATTTGATGTCTACTCCAAGGATGTGGAACTTGCCAACAAAATGGAAAGCAGCGGAATGGCGGGGTGATGATAAATGTTTTATTTCTCAAACACAATGCCTTAATTTTACAGTATCCACATACACTGTATACACATATATGTTGGCATGCCATTAGTCTAAAGCGATTTCCTCGTTTATCAACAGCAATTTTCAGAGATTACCAATTCCAAGAAAAGTCCAAAGGTTTAGTAAAATATTAAACTTAAATTAATAGCCAACTTTTATATAATTTCTTTACTAAAGGTTCAGGATTGATATTTTCCCACTAAATAATTTTATAATGAACGTTACAAGTACCCCAAATACGTAAAAATTTCTCACCAATTTTCTGATTTTGCTCGTCATCTTTCAAAAAATAATTATGCATATATATATATATACATACATCTACATAAATGAAGATTAATAGTTATAGTAAAATTTTCTATGCCTACAGCTGTTCCAATTTAACCGTCATGATTCAAATTTTTCACAAGATTCTTTTGTAACATTCAAAATTACTCAACTTATAATACTTGAAAGCCCTTTTTTTATAGCTAGAGCTTAAGTCAATTTTTGGTTTTTTTCAGTTTTTAGTTTTAAAATTGCTTCCTTTATTTTATTCTTATTAGATAATTATGCTTAGTTCTCAATTTGTTATTGTTTAAAATTTTTATTGTAATTATCTGTTTTTATATTTTATTGTGTTAATACTTTTTACTTACAAATAAAATTTTTTGTTGACGTTACCCATGTTATGTAGATTTTTATATGCCTTTAGGTGTATTTTCTTTTTTATCGTTCTCCACGTTATTATATAATAAATGGCGAACAGTTCCTATATCGAATACCTAAATAAAAATCTAAAATAAAACTCAAAGCGATGTTTTTTATCGTGATGGAGAATTTACGTCAGAATGTTATCTAAAAGTTGTATTATAAGGGTCCAAACGTTTTTGAATATTAAACCCGCCCAAACAGTTTGTGAACATTAATAATCGTAAAACGATAAGAAACATAAATTTTTTGGTCATTAGATCAGCACCTTAGGATGTAATAACAATGGCACAATAAGGTTCCCATAAACAAAGCACTTATAAAAATTATTTTAGAAGAAGGTTTCTCACAAAAGTTTGCACAATATTTAAAGAAGTATAAGATTTTGATATCCTAACACGCTATAAAAAAGTTATGAAAAAGTTTTAGTTACATTTTTTTAATAATTAAAAAAAAAGAAGGCAAGCAAAGTTTTTATGCAATTATTGTATTCTAATCAGTTGTAAAAACTTTAAATAAAAACGTAAATTTTACTGGAGCTGTGCTTTAAAATATCTTTCCAGATCTTTCAGGGCTTAGAAGTACTGTATCTCAAGTTTCTTTTTGTTATATGTATTTCGAAAAGGGCTTCAAATTATTTTAAAGTATTTTTAGCCTTTTGAAGGTGCCTGAATTCCATTTAATGTGCTTAGAGTACTATTCAGAATCATTTACTGTATTTAACGATATATTTAAGAAATAAATATCGGCAATTTCTGAAACAAAATCATTATTCACAAAATTTTTTCAAATAATTAATGGGTAATAATTTCAGCTAATAATTGATTCTGTATTATTATGACTTTTCAATTTATTCAGTCATACAATTTTTCTTTTCGAAATTGCCTCATCTCGCTTAAACTTGTTTCCTCACTCGCTGAAGCAATTTCAGTCTTACAAACCAATTTAAAGTCAAGCAAGTGTCTGGAGCTGAACAAGAAAATTTAATTTTCATTCAATTAAATTCAACTGATTGTGCCATCGGACATTTCTACAGCTAGATAGCGAATCTAGAAAATTTGGTAGAATTATTAACAGAAATTCAGTTTGAATAGTGTATGTCCAAATCTATTTAATATAAATATAAATGTCTACATATTGGAAATTATTTATAAAAATGTTCTATTCATTTTGCTTTGAAAGTTATGTAACTTATAACTGTATATTATAAACTGCCATCGTGGGAATTAGCAATAATGCAAAATTTGCTGCTTCCTTTATGAAAAGGACCAAAAAGTAAGATTTGACCTACTTGTTGAAGGATGGGCAGCTTTTAGCCAGTGCTGCTAGCTGCTCTTTTGGGGGCGATGATAAATTCACGTCATTTATCTTGGTCACGCTTGTTTTATTTAAAAGATGCCTTTACTTTTGGAGAATGTCACGAACTCAGTTACCGTCGTAAATAAATATAAATATTAACGTGCTATTTTCTATTTTTTTTTGTTATAGCTGTATAGTGAAATTGTTCTGACACTGCAGGTTTTTTTTTATCTATCATTTAATTTATAATTTGGATGGAAAGGGAATATTAAAAAAATATTAGTTGTACCTGCACATAACTCTGTTTTCAGTTCCATTTATAAAGAGCAACTATATATTTTTAAAACAAAAAAATTTGGAGAGTTTGTACCATTTCAAAAATCATTGTACTTTTGAATTTTATAAATTTCTATCTATTCTAGACTTTTTTGATATTACATAGATTAATAGTATTAATTGTTGTTAAATGTTTGCATAGTTTGTAACCTATATTCGAAACTCTGAGTGCTTTTAAGGGTTAATTAATTTAATTAAACTTTGTTGAAGCTAGAAATGAATTTTCAAAGTGCTTGTTAACTTGTGGTACTTAATAAATCTGACAAGGTAAAAGGAACAAAAATTTAATTGCAAGATGAATTTAGAAACACAATGATGTGATGAAAATGTCAACCAACGTAAAAAATTCCGAAGTCGATTAGTTAAAATATGTACAATACATATTCTCGGAATAACGTAATAAAAAATTAGGGAAGTTTCCAGCAGTTTGAATAGCATGGAGCTTTTGTATAAAAACTGGGTTGTTCCTTCTATTGTGTTGACATAAGTCGATTTTTACTGAAAGAAAAACTTAAGAGGTAAAACAGAATTACCTTGAAGATCGAAAGAAGCTGGAGATGTGGAAAAGTAAACAAAATTGTTTACGTATCACACAATGAAACGATTAACTTCGAATAAAGTTGCCAAATTCGCAAAAACATCGAAACTTTTCCTATTTATTGTGATTAAATGTATTATATATTTGTTTCGAAGAGTATTGGATTACAGTAATTGAAAGAAATTTTCTACAAACACAAATATATCAAATCTAAGAATTTTTCTCTGGAAAATGACCCGAGAGAATTGAAGCAATATTGGGAGAAACATCTATTAAGTGTATAAGTGTTTCTAATTAAATCTTTAAGTTTTTAAGATACTTACTTTACACGAAACGCGATTTAAATTATCGTTATTTGATAAGTAATACAAATAGTACACAAATTTTAATAAACAACCGGTTTTGATAATTACTTGTAATTATATTACTTCTTACTTATATTATGATAAATATTAAAAATCACCGTTATGTTCTATTTTTATAACTTCTAAAAACCAGTCGTGTGGGAAACTGTTGGAGTTTTTATTTCTTGGTAATTAATTTCCGGAAGCGTTTCGCCTCGAAGATACGAAGAAAACAGAAAATAATGTACACATATACGATACGTGTACTACCCACATAAGCCATGTTTTTATATCGAATATAGCAAAAAGAAAAAGTTGTAATTATTTTTTTATTAGTTCTGAATGTTTACAAAAAAAGTTTACGTTGAAAAGGTCTCCATCCACTAACTTGTTAAATGAAATACGACGTTGCTTGTATCTATTTGCTTTGCTGTAAAAGGAGTTTATTATCTTTTTCTGTATTACACGTAGTTACCTACCTAATACCTCAAACATTGAATAGCTTTATGTCTATTTACAGACGAGTTCATATCTCTGCGACTACTCTATCTTTTCTGAACGGAGAGTTCGAAATTGAACCGGCCTACGGCGAAAAGCGAGAGGAAGCTTTGCGAATAGCTGGATTAAAGACCTACTTCATCGTCAGAGTTTTAAAACCCGTAAGTCAACAAAACAGCATTTTCAATTTCCTCAAAAGCAGCGAGTCTATTGAGAGACGTAATTTTGTTTTGCGTCAGAACCACCCAGCATACTTTTGACTAAAAGGAAAAACAGTTCGAGTAACCGCCCTTGCCATTTTCATTGCTAGTTCAAAGAAATTTAAAAATACTAGCTGCCTGATATTAGTAGGACAAAAAATATATATTAACAAAATAGAATAAATAACTACAATAATATTTTGATAAAAGTCTAAGGTACCTACAAAAAAATAATAAACAGTAGAAACGAGTAGATGGATAGGAGCTTTGTAATATGTAAAGGGGTATTTTTATGCTACGTAAATAAATTCTGTGTTCTCGACAACTCGTCTACCTACATATCGATTATTTAGTTATTATTATTTTATGGTTAATATCTGGATAGCTTCACTATTCCTGAACCAGAAAAAGGAATACCTATCGCATATTTGCTCAGTTTTATGTCTCTGTAAGCGACTATTTTGAATAATCGATATTACCAAGTCTCAAATACACTTACTGGAATAATTGGCCAGTAAATGTCTAAAGAAACCTAAAGACCTCAGGAATCAACTCTCCTGCTTTATTTTTTGTTGATCTCTTATATAATGGTAGGTACTCGTAAAATTGATGTTAAAAAATTAATAACTTATGCATTCAAGATGATATTCAAACTACGAACATTGCATTATTAAGATATCAATTCTGAAATTAGAAAATTATTTCTCCTACTTGACATGCAAGAGCGATCGATGATGTAGAATCCATCTGGTGCGATGTGCGATATTGGATTTTTACCTGAAAGGAGAATTCATTTTATTAATAACACTGAAGGCATTAACGAATCAATTTATGATCATGACACCTGTAGGGTGATCGTGAATAGAATTTCATATTTACAACCAAAACAGAAACAACGTTAAACTCTGTCGATTAGTTCCCATAAACTGCTTATAAACAGGATTAGCATTAAGTAAACAGAATCACCCTTATAAGGGACTAAATTTATTTTACCATTCTTTAAAAAGAAAAGTTTTATGAACAACTGAAAACTGGCGACAAAATTTTTGGTAAAAATTAGATATACCTAATTTAAGTTATTTTTTTAAAATTCTACTATACTTAACCCTAAAAAATAAACTAACATAGAAAGGAAAAAAATTACATACTTAATCAAAAAACTGTACTAGTCGTTAATGGTAAAAACAATTTATTTATATACCTAATTAGCTATATTAATATCAATTCCTTGGTTCACAGTTTGATAATCGTTTTCAGTTCCAACCAGATGTTAAATCAGAATTTCAGAATGGAGGAAAAGTTATTGCTGATGAAGATAGTTGTGTTATTGCAGATTTAGCGTCTGAATCACAGGAAGACGCAACGGTAAATGTTAAAAATTTGGTCAAAATTTACATTAAAAGAATTTAATTTGTGTTTTTATTGGTAGATAAGCTGTAAAGAGTGATCGCTTATACGTATGTATTTTGTAGGACAATACTCACTTAGGTCTCAGCCGAAAGAGGGAAGGTTCTGAAGATTTTAAAAATAGATTAAAAAAAGAACTGGTTAGTCGAAATGGTCATAAGTGAGTAACAACAAAAATACATTTCAGTTCCAAAAAAATTATTTTTTTTGTACTGTGAACTATTAAGATCCTTAAGATTCATCGATATTCTTTTTCAGGGAGTTAGCAAAGAATACCAAATTTATTACCCTAAGTTTCATTAACCCCGAGATCGATAAAGCGTATCATCACCACATGGAAACTTTTTCGAGCGTTACCTTGCAATCATTTTTGGTTGTAAGATTAGCGACTGGTATAGCTCAATTCATTGTTCTCCCAAGGTAAAATTGAATTTTATAGATATCAGATTTTTATCGAAGATATAAAGCTCGTTAAATTAAAAGGATCACATATTCAATAAAATCAATCCAAAAGGCTATTCAGAGCGTGTTTTCTCAAAAAAAGCCCATCAGATATGTTGAATATGAAATTCTTGGATATTATCCCGTTTTGAACGTTATTTCCTTGTTCCTTGAAATGCAATGAAATGAAAACTTTCCAAAAACTGTGGTGCTTTTCCTGGAAGGAGAAAGAACATGATTTGCTTAACTTTAGGGTGTTGTGCGTAAAAGGATTCAATAAATATGTTAAAAATTTTAACAAAAAATTATCTCCCTCATTTTTTTTGTAAAGATACATTTTTGGTGATAACATACACTAAAATAAATAATTACATATTTTTTTGTTGCTCAATAACAATAACATATATATTTTATTTATTGCAGGAGAACAATGAACTTTCTTTCATTTATTATTGGTGATATAGTGTTTATGGTGATATCAGGAATATCGTTAGTCGATTTTCTGCCAAAGGTAAAGCTGAAATTAAAAATATATCTATCTACTTTAATAATTTATCTCAACTTCTAGCCCCTTTGCGGAGAGTTTACGAAATGTTTCAATAGATTCTCAGACTCGATGTTAATGAAACAAATATTATCTTTAGTCTGCATCGTACTTCTAACAGCAGTGAATATAATAGATTCGGTAGGTAACTTAATTATTTCATGAATATAATCAAGTCATTTACTAAATAACGTCGTACTTAATAACTTCAGTTCTCCTGTTCGCTCGTTCGTCCTTTGAACGATAACTGCGTGATAATCCCTGAAGAAACTGACAGGTCGTGCATGTACCCATCGTATTTCAGTTACTTCGCTGTACTTATACTGATAGCCACCTCCTTGCCAGCCTCGTTGTCTTATTTATGCAAGGCAGTGATAATGGCTTTGATAACTTCGCTGCATTGCGTTGTAAATATGCTAGTATTAAGCAATGCCTTTAATTGTTCAGAACTACGAAGAGATTGGCCTAAGTAAGTTATATTTGTATATAGAGTTGGATATTTTCTGATATGGTAATTTTCTTTTTCAGTTTTATGAGGAATAAATTTTCCCTGTCCGCGTTATTAGTTACGGCAACGTTCACCCTCGTGTTACTAGCCAGACACGTAAGTAACGGCACACGGAAAAAAGAGTATATTTAATGTGAATAAAATACATTTCATTCAAGAAAATCTTTGTTTCATATATACGCAAATAAATATTTTCTTGAATAAAGAGTTTAAAAGTTTTAATGGTAATCAAATGCTGCGTTTCATTTAAAAATATATACTTTCAGTTAAATACAACAATGTTTGAAACAAATAGAGTTTACTTACGAAAACCATAATATTTCTTCGTTAGAATAATGTATTCCTTTAAACAGAATATTTATCTACTGATTTCAACAATTTCGTTTTCTTAAAATAAGATTTGCGGGCTTGGAAAAAATAATATTTTTCTTCAACACAAGAAACGGATGTTTCCATTTAAGATGGTACTTCTTCATAATAAACACGATTAATATTTGAGTTTAAAGCGGTATATTTTTGTATTAAACATGAAACATTTTCATACTAAAATAACAAACATTTGTTTGACAATTTTATTTTTTATTTTTAAAAATAAAGAAATTTTACAAATCAATGGAATGGTATATAAATAAGATGTGATTATTGTAACATATCTTTATTGAACATAAAATAATAAAAAGGACAACGATACATACATGAACAATAGTATGAAAGGAACTAAAAGAAATTGCTTAAGACATTTTAGTGTTACGTATGATTCACCAGTAGGAAGTGTATGCATCATGACTGGAAAATGCGTCTTTTTATTTTTATCCATGATAAGAACTTTACTTCCATTTACTGATTCGACCTTATATAAGCTCTTTAATGTAACGTAGTGATTGCTCAAGTTTGCCATTTTGATAAGAAGTTGTTTAGTCCAAATGATTCCAGTAGCTGTAATATAAATTATTGTTTTTAATTTAAAATCAAAACTAGAATTCTTGGTTTATCGATCAAACGATTCTCATCATAAAACAATCGACTTGCTAAAAGTGTAAATTTTCTATCATAGATAACCTTTTCTATACATATACAATCCACAATAAACGATTTTCAAATAGCAGTAGGTAGTAGCCATTTTTTCTTTATCGAGAGAAAACGCGCTTACAAATTTTGCTAAACTGTAGATACCTACTGCTATTTAAAAAACAGTTTTATTTTACTACTACTTCGTTGAGGATTCGTTGTGGATAAAATTGATTTGTAGATATTTATGTACCTATATACAGCAGATAACGTGATACAGAATGAATTAAAAACTTAATTCTAATATTGCGGCTCTATTACATATTTACCATGCAAAATTTTGCATTATTTCATGCTTCTATTTTAAAAATAATTAATAAATAAATTCGTAAAAATTAAGTATTTTAATGGGTACTTACTTGCAAATGCTTCTCCAAATTCTCCAAAGCCAATTTTATTTAAAAATTCTTCCATTTTATTATAAAAATATACCCCTGCTTTTTCAGAAAATTTTATTGTGCACCAACAACTCACTTTACACTGATAGTTCATTAACGTATGACGCAATATATTGAAAATCGAAACGGGAGACAAAAATGGAGCTCATCAAAGCGTCACATATTTGTACTAAATAAAATGTTCTTTAAAATGAAATGATAATGCTTTATCGAAAGCAGAACTGTTTTGTTTCGAAGAAGTGCTTTATCCAATCCAGTTTTCGGCTACTTGAATAGAATTAATATTTATTTGTTTCAAAACAGAAATGTCTTAAAATTAAGAAATTACTTTTTGTTTAAACCATTCAAAAAGTTGTAGCAAAAGAAACTTTTTCATTCCAAGTAGTTCCTTGACTTGTTTTAAGAACAGAGTTTGTCTTCGATCAAAACCTGTATAAATTTGTTTCAAAACAAAAATTCTTTCTTTAAATCAATTGCAGTAAGTAAATAAAAGTGTTGAAGGAAATATTCTTGTTTTCTTAACACAAAGCAAAATACTAAAAAGAAGTATTTATTTATTTAAAATGAGTAAATATCTTCAAAGCAATATATTTTCTTGTTTTAAAATAGTTTTTTTTTTTCTGTGCAGTGTTATATAGAAACGTAAAAGCAGTTGTGGAAAGGGGTCCATAAAATACATAATTCATCTGAATTAATTGTGATAACGTTCTTCAATAAGTATTTAATAATGAAAATTTACGTATATTTCTAAGATCGATTTGCTCCAAGGTCTCCCTGAATTGAAAATTCCTTAAGTATCTAGCGTAACACTAAGAATTTTAATTACGAATCCTTAAAGTATTTTATTATGCCTTGATTATTGATAATACCAAATTTTAAGAATTATTACAGAAAACGTAACCATAGATAATAATCTGAGATTTAAAAGCGCATTTTGTCATTCTTCCATAAAAATCAACGTTATGTCACGAATAAGGAAGAAAAATGGCATATTAGCCTTAATAAATGTTTATTTACGACTAGACTTTACTAGTTAGTAAAAATTCGATTAACTACGAACGTAAATCGACCCTTAACGTTGTGATAAACTAGTGAGAAAATTAAGGCCATTAAGTGGAATATATCAAACAAATTAAAGCTCTTTACCTCATTTTACTGCTCGAGATAAATTTTTATCTCTTTTTTTTGTTAGTAATTACTTAAACCTCATAGTTTTGGCGTCTCCAAACAAATCTAAGTAAATTATTTTCTAATATGTTTTCTTCTTTCTAACCGAAACATTTCAAATCAATAAGGAATAATGTTTAAAAAAAGTGATGTTTTTCTACAAAATGGAATGGATTTTGACTTTCATTTTTAGCAGTATCTTTGGTACCTCACGTTAAAGTGGAGAAAATTTATTAGATTAAAAAACAAGAAACATTTTGTAGATTGCTAAGGTTAGGTTATGTTAGGTTAGGTTAGGTTAGGTTAAGTATAAAGAATTTCCAAGGGTAATAAAATACGATAGAAATTGGAATAGAAAAAAAAAAGAAATAGGTATGGAATTTAGTATGTTTAAAAATTTTTATTCTACTACTTTTTACTTTTCTTTTTAATTTTCTGTCCTGAATTTTTTAATTTCATTTCATTGAAAATGTGGACGAATGTTAATGCAAATCTGCTATAGGGTAGGTGCTTGAAAATAATTTAAAATTTACATACGTATGTAAAAACGAATGCATACTAAGCATTTTCTTTAGATGGAACAAGTGGCAAGGGTTTTATTTTTATGGAGATCAGAGGTGGAACGTCAAAAGGAAACGGCCGCCGATATGAGGCGTCGAAATGAAGCTTTAGTATACAACGTTTTACCTCCACACGTGGCAGCGCATTTTATGGGCAACCGGAAACGTTCGTACGACGAACTCTACTCGCAAAGTTACGCGGAAGTTGGAGTTCTTTTTGCCTCAATGCCTAATTTTTCTGGTGAGAATTGCACAAACTCTCTTCCTTGACATTACCCTTTTATAGTAAGTGTAAGTCATTTCTGTCACATAATAAGACAGAAAAAACAACAGTACTAACTACCCTTATGATTCTAGTTTGGTTTTAAGATGTTTTCCACAATTTTCTCATTGTAATTAATGTATTCCACTACTACTTAGTGAAAATACATTGTACTTATACAAACACTGTTGTAATTTCTACACATTTTATTATTATTAGTAAGTAAAGTGTAAACTTCTGAAGAAACTACAACATAGCGAAACGTACGTGAAGTGTATAATAAGATTATTTCTGGTTTAAAAGTTAATTAAAAAAGAAAACTACAATCTCAAAAATTGTAGGGCTTTTATTCAGGTGGTCTATTATTATTATAAACTAGACGAAACTAATCGTTTACAATTGTCGAAATATTTCTGAACACTTTTTATAATTACTTATTAGACATACTTACATTTCTGCTTGTAAATCAATTTCATTTATATATTATAGGGATTTAGTAGATTAAGTTAAGCTACTGATTACTTTAGGCTGCAATACTAACTGAACAAGTTCTATTCTTTCAGATTTTTATTCCGAAGAAACGGTAAACAACCAGGGTTTGGAATGTTTGAGATTCTTAAATGAAGTCATTTCTGATTTTGACGCGGTAAGTTTTATAAAAGTTTCGTACTTAACCAAAGAAGTCATAAATCTATTTTTTTCCAGTTCACTGATTTTTGTAGGTACATAAATTTTTGTCTCTTTTCGGAAAAAATATTTTGTAAATCATTCACGTCTCGTGGAGATAAGTTTTAGTGCACCTACTCTTGTAGATTTATATGACCGCTTCCTATCTAAACCTTTAACTACTTTAGACCCTCGAAATTCGAAACAATCAACCGAAATGCCTGAGAGAAAATAACCAATTTGTGGTTTGCGATTGATTTCCAATTCACAAAAATGCTTTTTCGTTAATCGAAAATAATTGTCATTGTACAGTTTCTCGCGATTGTTAATTAGCCTCGATAAAATACGCTTTTATCGATCATTAGTTAGCAGCTATTTCAAAGTGAACAAATTAATTGATCATGGAAAACAAAAGTAATTCTGAAAATATACATGTATTTAACTGCAAATTTAAGCAAAAAGATTATTTCTCAAATGAAAACTGGAGATATCAATCAATCAATTGAAGCGGTATTTTCAGCAGTTAATGGTCTGTCATATCGAATATTTTTAAAGAATACAAAAAATCGAACAGAATTATTAATAGAATTCTTTTGCTTCATAGCGACAAAACCTTTTTACTTATTACCTCCTCCAAATTTGTATGAAAAATATTTTCGGAAGAGTAGAATTTGTCATGACAAATTTTTCTGGAAGAGTTTGAAATTTAATAATAAAAAAACATTTCAATGGATTTTGGTTTAACCAATTGAAAATTGACTCAATCAACGAATAATACAGATTTATTTTCACTACTTACATTAACAGTAACTTAAATATTTAATTGTATTTTTCAGTTGCTGGAACTACCCCAATTTCAAGATATTATAAAAATTAAAACAATTGGTTCAACCTATATGGCAGCCAGTGGTTTAAATCCGTCGCGTCAAGTAAAGGTATGGAACTGCTTCGATTTACTTTATTTTAAAATAAAATAGCTAAATGATGGCTTCAGGCACTATTTTCTGCTGTTTGTAGCCGAACGACCCCATCACTGTGAGATGGTCTCACTTAGCCCTGTTAGTCGAATTCGCCCTGGAACTGAAAAGGGCTTTACAAAGCATTAACGAGCAAAGTTTCAACCATTTTGTGTTAAAAATGGGAGTTAATCACGGACCTATAACAGCTGGGGTAATTGGGGCCCGGAAACCCCATTACGACATCTGGGGCAATACTGTAAATGTAGCATCCCGAATGGAGAGCACCGGAAAAGCAGGTTGCATCCAGGTCAGTATTACAACAGTGCATTCAAAATAGAATATATACAATTACATCTAAAAAGATTGTTTCAAATATTTAAAAATTTCATCAAATGAAGACGAAAGAAATTTTTATCTGAGGAAATTTACAAGAAAAATACAGTTTTTGATAAAAATGTTTTAAAAAGAAGTCTATTTGTAGGTGACTGAAGAGACATGTATGATACTACAACATTTCGGTTATCAATTTGAGCAAAGAGGGTTAGTTGCTGTGAAAGGAAAGGGCCAACTGATGACCTACTATTTGATTGGAAAAACAGGTAAAATTACCCCTCCAACTGCACCCATGTCTCCTTCGTTGGGAGTGTCAGGTATGGAAACTGTTACCGAAGAAGATGAATCCAAGGAGAGTCTCATAAGCGAAGAGAAGACAATTATAGAATGCACAGTAATACAAAGAGATTATAGAAGTGACGAAGATGGTTGTAGCAGTGATCTGGACGTCCCTGTTTACAGCACCCCTTTGATCAATCGTCATAAACAGGACGGAAGGGTGGGATCAGAAAATGCATTATTACTTAATTCTGAATCTCAATTTATCGAGTGATAATATGATTAATAAAAATGAAGGCGTTAGAGCATTTTAGTGCTCCAAAAAAAAAATAAGAACGAGCATTTGAAGAGGTATTTGACATTATTAATATTTATCTTGTGTTAATGGCCATAAAAAAGTATTATTAAGAGCAATTATAAACAAACAATGACAATCATTACGTATATGTACATTACAAAGTTTATTTGTTTGATTAGAAGTAACAATTTGATATTCAGATAACAATAATAACAATAAGTACAAATGTAAAAGAATAATTACTCTAATGCAAATTTTTCCTATCGAGATGGGCAGTGAGATTATTGAAAAAATGAACAAAGAGGGACTTGAGTGGGGTTTCAATTTTATCAAATTCATAGCTGGTTTTTCCTCCAAGTGACATCAAAGCCCTTCTCAAAAGACGAATTTGCATTATAATGATTCTTGCTTTTTTAAAATATTATTTTCCTAATTATTACTTTCTCCAGTTAATTTTGTAGCGGTAAAGTGCTCTATGCCGAAAACAATTGTTATAAAAAATGTAGTTTGACGGTATCGTAGAATATCAGTCTGAAATGAAATATCTATTAGAACATAGAAGTAAATAGAAAAATAACGATTATTAGAAAAAAAAATGACCAGATATAAAAACTATCTTAGAAAACGCAACAAATTTTAATACTTCTACTTATTATTATTGTAAAGCATTATTAATTTGATTCAAATATTCGTGATTTTAACAATTTCTATAACTTACTTGAAATGAATAAGAACAAGAGTAAAATCTTCTCTGAAACTATTTTTGTCTATCATTGTGAAAGATTCTAATAATGTATCTATACCAATAAATAAAGTGTGAAGTAATACAACATTTCTGCATTTTTATTAGACATAGAAGCTTGAATCATACAGGGTTCTTCAAGTTGATGGGCTATTAGAAGTATATTAATTAGTAGAAGGAATTAAATTCTGAAACTTGGGCTCATTTGGTTATTGTTTATGAAGCTTCTTTTAAAAATATTTTCAAGTTCGATTTACATCCGGTTAAATCGCTACCGCAACCCAAATTATAAAAAATCATAACCTTCACAAAATGCGACTTAGAGTGTTGAAATTTTTACTAGTAATAGCTGAATATTAGTGCTAACGCTTTGACAAAATTGAATTAAATAATTTATACAGGGCGTTCAAAATAAAATTCTAAAATTCAAAAACTTCAAACAAGAATTACTTCGTTTTTTCAAATGGCACCTACTATTTTTTATTTTTTCAATCGATTCCTTTTTTTATCCTCTTTCGATCTATATGGATACTTCCTATTTTATTTAAAAATTTTGGAATAATTTTGAATTATTACATAAAATAGTAAGTATCCATTTAGATCGAGAGAGGATAAAAAAGGTATCGATTGAAAAAATAAAAAATAGTAGGTGCCATTTGAAAAAACGAAGTAATTCTTGTTTGAAGTTTTTGAATTTTAGAATTTTATTTTGAACGCCCTGTATAAATTATTTAATTCAATTTTGTCAAAGCGTTAGCACTAATATTCAGCTATTACTAGTAAAAATTTCAACACTCTAAGTCGCATTTTGTGGAAGTTATGATTTTTTATAATTTGGGTTGCGGTAGCGATTTTTTTTTCTATAAATTAAATTAACTCAGAAACCGATCGTCATAGGTGTACAAGTTGGTTATCAAACTTACCTTAGAATTAAATGTTTTATTCGAATTCAGCGTAAAAAATATACCACTCCATTGAGAATAACAAAGTTGGTATCGACTTCCGGTATAACCGGATGTAAATCGAACTTGAAAATATTTTTAAAAGAAGCGGCATAAACAATAACCAAATGAGCCCAAGTTTCAGAATTGAATTCCTTCTACTAATTCATATACTTCTAATAGCCCATCAACTTGAAAAACCCTGTATATTTTATTATTGTAGAAAACAGCTAACTGTAAAATATAAATATTTCACTATTTTGAAGTTAAACTGCATAAAATGTTTACTAATTATTTTGTTAGTCCAATTTAATGTAGATAATCCCCACCTGGAGGACCAAGATATCTCTCTTTGTCTGACCCATAATGATCACAAACTGAATCTTTGAAGTACTTGTATGATATTTACTTCTAATGGATTATTAATAGCGTGTTGATGAGAACAAATCAGTTAGCAATCGCTAATAATATCTAGTTGTTTCTATAAATTAATGACTGTTTCCAAAAAGTTAACTTTGTGATACATAAGAGTGCCCAAGCATCCTCACCCGGCTGAAGGCCTTCGTCAAGGTGGAGATACGAACGAGGAGGAAAATATTCCTTGAAATATTTTTCAATCGTCACTGACTTTGTAGACTAAAATTTTGTTAACTTAAAAAGGAAGAATAATCCCAATATACTATCGACTATAGTAACCAATAAGTAAAAATACAATAACTCAACATCCATTATCTGTGCACTGACGTCTAAAACTTTTTAGAATTTTTATAGTGTGTATAGTGAGTATTTTTATTTTCTAGTACGTACCCTTGTCTGCGAAGTTGCCAAAGTTAGTTTATCTACTTGAAATAAGTATTCAATAAATAAAAACATCAAAGAGAATGTTGGTTAAAGGAGGGAGAGTTGGAGAAGAGAAAGATAAACAGAAAAGTGTTGCTTGGAAAGCGTTTTTATGGCTAAAGAAACTTCAGTAATTTCTGTTAAAATTTAAAAATTTCAGAGTTTCAGTTTTGTTTAATTTTAGTTACATTAAATCTATTTAAAAAAATGTTAAATATAAAGAACCTTTTTTTTAATTCTTCTCCCTTTTCGTCAGTAAATTAGTCAAAAGAATATATTTTTTATTCCTTTATTGAAAGCAAAAAAAAAATATCTGAAAAGTTATAGAAAAGGAATAGGCAAAAGGAATTTGGTGGGTGGCAGTTATTCAAAAATATTACAAATGTCAAAAATAATTTATTTCGATAACAAGCAAAGCACAATATATACAAATAAATAATTAAAATCAACAAGTGCATCAGCACATATGATTGTCGAAATTTATATTTCAATACATCAAAAGGATGAGAATATTAATCGTTTATATTTATAACATTGTCTAACTACAGTAATCAATTGAATGTCATATATACATATATATATATATATAGTTGGTCATATGTACATAACAATTTTCTGTTCTACCGAAAATTACTGCCGTTAGTTAATAAACAGTCAAATCACTTTGACTAATATGTACCTATGTTAATTTCATTTGAAACTATTTACAAATGTGAGGAAGGAATAATTATCCTTGTTGATTATCAAATCGGTCATTGTATGTACGTAGGAACAAGGAATTCACTACATATGAAAATCAAATACAAATATATATTCAATAAAAATAATAATCATAAAAAATTACGTTTATATAATAAAAAAATTAATTCGATTCACACCCATGTCAATTTACTCATCTTATTATAAATAGTATGGGTTTGTAAAGTGGACCAATTTTTTTACAGGTCTCAAATAAAATGTTTTTCAGACAGTGTACACTTTCTTATTCCAGTTTTTATTAAAAAAAGTTGTTTTAATATTAAAATAAGAGTACGAATAGAATACGTACTGTAGAGATAGCTTACAAAAAATTTTACCATTAACATGGTAGTAGTGAATTCGATGAAACTTGTCGTGTGCCACAGCGCTTTTTCAAAATGAAATTGCCTTTGGCCATATAGATATTAAAAAAATATAAAATAAGATAACTAACTGAGCAAACAAACATTTTCCACTTTATGATAAACTACAACATGTTAACTTTAACTCATTAAAAATACCACACATGCCACAAGGTATTAAATAGAAATACAATTTTCCTAACTAGATACTTTAAAATCTGTCACATATAAAAGTATGTAGAAAGGTAAAAAGAACTTCGATGTTATTAAAATTATTTCAGTAAAAAAAACAATGGATATTTCTCAATTGAAGATAATGGAAAACGAATGTTTCTTCATGATTGCCTAAAACGAGGCACTTTGTGTTTTCGAAATCACAAAACTTGAATAGTTCTTTTGATGGTACCGGAAATGTACAAATACTTAGTTGCTAATACTAATAACATATCAATGGCCATATTATAGCAATTAAATTGAAACAACCACTTAATATGTAGTTTTTAAAATGTATTAGATTTACGAGTTAATATTTCTTCTTTCAGTCAGCATTAGAAATATTAGATTCCATTTTGGATGGTGAAAGGACGAAAATAAGGATTAGAGAATTGAACATGTGATAGTTGACAAAAATAGCTTCATGTGCTGATAAAGAATGTCAAATAGAATTCCTAATGTAGGTAAATGGTATGTTAAGGCATAAACACGCACGTTAACTGGCATAATTAATAATTAACAATTTCAAAAACGTTTCATACCACTACTGTACGAATTATCGTAGTATCACATGCAATACAATATCAAAAACGAGGTTAAAATGAAATATACAATACATAATAACAATGAGGTAGATGACTGATTGATAAATCAATTAATCGATGATGCTGTATCAAAATCAGAAACTTTTAGATCTCTACTAAATGAAGATAGTACTATCATTACAAAACATACGTTGGTATTATACTTTATCATTATCACCCTTGAATTTTCCTATCAGCCTATGCTATATTATGGAACACTGAAAAAATAACACATCCAAAAATAAATAAATAAAGAACACAATTGAATACATATCCCACATAAAATTGGAGCATAAAACAGATATTGCGGTCGGAAAACAAAATATAATAACATTAAAAGAGTTTTAGGGCGTATTGGCTTCTTTAAGGACGACAGTATTCTTTGCAGCTCCCATTGGAGCTAAAAGCAAACCTCACGTCCTCACAAATTTATAAACAACCGCAAACACTAGAACGCTCACCAGTACTAGGACAGAGGCGGTTACAACTTTAGCGAAAGTGTTAAGACCGCTTCCCGTGGGATTAATAGGTCTCGACCGACTGTCGGTTCGGGAACGTTTCCTCTTACTTGCCAAACCCCTGGCGAGGGCTGGAAATGCCAAACTCTGCGTGAATGTCAACTTATGAATACTTTCACTAAGTGAATAAGGTCCTACACTTCCACGTGCGGCAGCTTTCAACAGAGCGTATTCCAGATCTAAAGCGTCGAACAAGGAGTATCTAGTCGTGATGGCAGACGGTCTTCTTTCGGGCTCGCAATTATCACTAGTCCTTCGGGATATCACTCCTGATATAGCAGCCGCTGCGACCGAAGTAAGGGACGAAGTGCTGGAAGATGTCGAAGCACCGATACCGTTGTTGTAGTGACTCGCTTCGCAAACGTCTTCCACTGAAGTTTGTTCTGGGGATGACAGAGGGTGCAAACGGGGGTATTTCGCGTGATACGGGTGAAGGAAACCAGTACTAGGCCGACGTATACTAGGTGTTGGAGAAGCTGTTGCCGAATTCGAACCACACATAAGAGGCAGAGGAGAAACCTGCAAGAAGAAGAAGTCAAACAAAAATGTCTCTGTTACCTGTAATCGACAAAAATTATGCTTCAAGCATCACTCAATCAAGTGATAAGATATTATTTTGTTTACAACAATACAATGGCTATTACTGATGAAAGAGTTACGAATTAAGCATGCAAACTTTCTTAAAGGTTTTCCAATTATAAATATTTTTAAATGAAGTAATACAGCAATTTTAGGGGTTCTAAAATTTTAATTTTATCATATAATCTGGGAACCGGCCGGAGTTCCGCTGATATTTTTTCAGCTTCTTCAGTTTTTGTGATTTTAAAATATTATCCTGAAAGTTTTCTGGTCTATTTACAAGCCCTGATTTTAACTGAAAAATTTTGAATACTCATGTCCTTAAAGAAAATTTCGGTGACGATATTAACATTTTTTTATACATATGCAGAGCTGGCATTTTCCTCAAACTAGTCCATTTACTAAATAAAGCAGGCGTGGGCGTGTGTACTTACGTATTTATGCGGTAGCGATAATTAAAGGTCGAGTTTGCGGACTGTTGAATGATAAATTTGAAGCGGGGTAGTTGTTGTAAACCAACCACGTTTAATATTAAAGGTGAAATTTCGACTATAGCGAAAATAAAAGCTCAAACAAATTTTAATGTGTCTAAAAGAATCTGACAACATTGATTTTATTGTAAAATCCTGGGCATTAAGATTGTTGAGCTTTTTGTACCTTCTATTGAACTTAATTTCTTACCACCCTCAAATTACAATCCGATGTCCTTTAAAAATGAGATTTAGTATCTATAATATTATCAAGCAATTTAAAGCATAAATAGCAAAAACTTCATTGCATATAATATAAAGTTAAAAGATTGAGATTTTTGTTTTCGGTAGATGCACTACATACTAAAAAATATAATGAACTGTTTACAGTAGCTTGAGAACTTTTTAACCACACTCTATATAATAACAATACATGCAAGTTGTAAAATAAGCATTTCACAACTGATACTCTTTTTTTTCAATAAGATTTAATATTTCCTACAAAACAAATCATATCAAAATTAAACGACTGTTTCAAAACGATAAATATTTTGTATTAGGAACATCTGTTAAATAACACGAAAGAACAACTAAAACGGTAACAACATCAAACACTAAAGTCTTTGCAACGATTGAAGTTTGACTGATATTTTGAATTAACTATGCCTTGCTTCAGAAAGACATCATTCGTTAAGAGTAATTGAATTTGGATAAATCAAATAGGAATATTTATTTATGTTGCTTTGAGAATTTTTGTAGTAAAATCTGAAACTCACTCCATCCAATTTAACTACTAAATGAAAGAAAATACGATCTGAATATTCAACAGCTTTCAAACCGTTTATTTTCGATTACAGATTACATAAGCCTTGATGAGATAAATGAAAATTTATATCGTACTCGACAAAGCGCAATGGTAAGCAATGTTAATTTTAGTCAGTTATTCAACTTCATTTGTTGCAATGACTTTACCTGATTTGAGTCAATTCCTGAGTCGTGTAGGTGTGAATTTTCACACATTGTTGAACGACCTGAGGAAACATCGTCTTGACAGTCGGGAAATATGAAACTTTGACCGTCTGCCTCTCCACGAGGTGACTCTGAACTCGGCCAAACCTACAAAAATTGGTATTAAAAATTTCAAGATGCAGTTAAACTGCTCTCAAGTTTCTGACTAGGGCACTCTCCTTAAAGAGAAAAAGTAATCACGTACCTACTAGAAATTACAATTATGAATGTATAAAAGTACCTTATTAAACTGGCAACAAATAGCTAAATTAATTTAGGGAACTAAACAAGCAAGAGGTCAACCGGTGATATTCAATGTCGGGTTTAAAGGCCGTCGTCGATTGGAATTTCTTCCTAACGTTTCGCTAGCACGAGTGGCGAGCTTCTTCAGAGGTCCTTCCATCTTCGATGCTGGATGTAGAATATCACCGGTTCATCAACTGGCCACGAAAGCCTTTACCAATTTGTTAAGCAAGAGGTCTTTAATAAAAATAATTAAGAATTGGGAATCATAGAATTCAACCCGAGGGTTTCGTACCTTAGCAAATTTATAAGGAATATCCAATGATTAGCAAGAAAAATCGATAAATTAATTAGCTACATTCAAACCAGCAGTACAATTTTATTTTGGTATTTACAAAAATTTACGGAAACAACAACTGATTTTTAGAATAACGTTTTCATACATTCTTATCATTAACTAAGAAAATGTGATTTCATTTTTAAGATGGTGATATTATCAAACATACACAGAAGCTACGAAGTAAATTTAATTTTATTCGAAACAGCTTAGGTAAGTACGAATGCATTGAATGCAAGCATTTGCTAGTTTTGCTGCTTACCTTTTTAATTATTATATATATTAAAAGAAAGTACAGAAGAATATTGAGTCGAATATAAAAATTTCTTTCAAAATTATTAAAAATAATTTCATAGTTTCTAGAAGATTTTTAAATGAATACAAATGCAAAAATAATATAAAGCGTTACATTTATTCTAATATAAAAAGGACAAATTCCTGAACCAAAAAAAATATAAAAAAGTGGTGGTCTTTATAAATAATTCTCGAAACTGTTTACAAATCGAACTACCCTTACCTTTGGCTTTTCCGAAACGTCTATTGAAATCATGCATTTCATCTTCTACTGAATATAGCAATATCAAAGTGCTTCACTCTACTTACTTGTAGTAATGGCAACGAACAATGAGGAGTCGAAGGTTTCCCTTCTTCGCAAGATACTTCATCTTCTCCTCGTTCATTTTGTGAGCTCAAGGTATTGTTGTTTGATCGAACGCTAGACCAGAGGCGTTTTAATTTCAATTCTTTTAAAGGTTTCTGTAAAAACATGATAAACAAGTTAATGAGTGACGATGATAAATTAACCGTCTCCGCTAAATGTGGCTGACGTTCAGTTAAATTTTGTCTTCGATTTATTTACTTTACGCGAAACGTTTATTTTATAGGCAATTAAAATTCACACTTCCGCCAATTTATTAGATACTTCCACTGGGGGGAAGATTTTAACGTTTTATACATATCTACTTATATATAAAGTGCATTTACTGGTCGTAAAGTAGCTACTGCTATGAGGACGAATTTGAAGCTTCAATCACACATTTGTTAAAAAAGGGTAATTCGTTTCTGAATTCAATATAGTTACAGCATCAATTACTTTTAAAAACAAAGATGTATTCCTTTTAATTTTATTAGTATCTAGTATTGTATATAATCTTGTACTACGGACAAAAATACTACAAAAAGGATTTCATTTCCGTTTCTGATATTCATATCGACTTTTGGTGTAAATGTTCCAAAAGCTCAATTATATTTTATTAATAATGTAACAAAGGTCAGAACAAGCAATTCTTATCTAATTTGGAAAAGTGTACCTGCAGGATACAAAAAGAATGTGTACTAGGACACATAGTAGAAGTGAAACTTCAACCGACAAGTGCAAAAACGAAATCGCAACAAAATTTTTACTTGAAATTTTACGGGCGGTTTTCGAATTGGACAAGTACATACATTAACAATCTGCCCGTAAAACTTCAAGTGAAGATTTTGTTGTGATTCGTTTTTCCACTTGTCCGTTGATGTTTCACTTTTACTATATGCTTCAGCACACATTCTTTTTTTTTTACTTACTATAATAGCCCGTTTCATTTGCAAAATTTGATTAAATCGATTATAAAATAACCGAGTTACCTATATTTTTGTAATTTGTATCTTTAAGTGGCGCCTACTGTTATTTAAGGATATCCTCTTTAATAACACACGCTCTGAACTTGACCTATATAGTTATAAGAAATCATTTTCATGAACAGATTTGCAAAATTTTGGTAAAAACCGCAATTAAATCGGTTAAAAAATAACTGAGTTACGCCTAGTTTAACTCGCGGCTTTAAGTGGCGCTTAACGTCTTTAAGAATATCCCCTTTAAGACACGTCCTCTTTAAATTTGACCCAGTTTCTGCGAAACCTCAAGATGGTCGCTGCCGCAACCAGCCAATCAGGTGCGTCTAACTGTGTCGATCTCCTTTATAACAATTGATCGCGCATACCTGAATTAGTCACCCACGATGCTTCATAGGATGTACTCCGCTGCTTAAAATTGTAGGTTATCATTACGTAAAAGCTTTATTATCATTTTGTTTATTACAATTAGGTACTTCTATTAATAATAAATGTTTTTTTGTACATGAAAATACCTGTTAATGTTTCTTATGTAACTCTGGATTAAATAAATAAATAAATAAATAAATATAAAAATAAGTTTAAAAATTTTTTTAGCATGCATTTATTATTTTATTTTGTATTATAGTTTTTAATTAATTTATATAATAGAAAATTTATTGCAATAAGTAATTAATTATATTGTACTTATTTAGTAGTTTTTTTATTAATTATTGATTAGTCTCATACAAATCCGTATTTAATATAAAAATTAGAATGATTTAGGATAATAAATATGATATTGTTATCTTACAAAATCTACTTTTAGTACATATAACAAAAAACAATATACGACTTTTATTGTAAAATCCATCATAAATAATTTTATTTTCTGTACCAACATGCTTGCAATTTATTTTTTACCAATATGATGCAATTTTAATAATAGATGCAGGCTTAAAGTAAAATTACTTTTAGAAAATTATTCATGAAATTCGATTTTTTTAATCTTAACATCCATGATTCCTATTGTTTCTTTACAAATAATTCTTACTACCCTAATAATAATGCGGTAGGTATTATTGAACCAACAATTACGTTAAACAAAATTACAATTTACTTCAAAAAATTTATAAACAACTGACTACACTCGTTATTTAAGGATAACATTTAATATTATTATGTAATATCTATACAGGTCATCAACATCCTTTTGTGTCTTTTGTCCTGAAGTATTTGCGGTCTTAGGTAAATAAAAACAGCATTCAGGCAGTGCTTTTAAACAAAGCTGAAATTTGTATCAATATTCATTCAGATCACTTAATTTTTTTAAATTGAATTTGAAATAGTGATAGAAATCTTTTATTTTATGTTTATTTAAATGAAATTCAAATCACTAATCACTTTGATTACAACGGTATAAGTATTCAATTAGACGTCTGATTAGTTACTTTGATTCTTCCTCAATGCAATTTGTAAATAACTGTTTTACTCACTTTTACCTATCCAAGTTAATCTTGTGCTTGAATGCCTCCTGATGAAATAAGAAAAAGATAAATTCGTTAAGAATAAAGAAGGAAAACAACAAACCCATCACACATGAAAGGAGTCTGCTTCATCTTCCAGATTACCTTCTCTTGTAAATTATTAATTTTTATAAGTCTGTTGAGATTTACCTAACGAACTTCCTAAATTACCACTTGGGTTACCGAAATACACTGCTCTCAATAAATAAAGGAAAGGGTAAGGTTTTCCCCCGGTGTATAGTTAAATCCCCTTTTATCAAATTTCAATTGAAAGCGGTGATAATATAAGTCCACTTTAATATTTAGATCAAGCAATTACTAGAAATGTATGATGATCGTTGTACTGACGTACACATGGGAAAGGATAAAAGAAAATGAGATTCCTGCTCATCTGATATTTCGTAGAAACCTTTACATTGTATTGCATTTAGCCAGGATTTATGTCATTCCCCAGAAGGGTTATAAATCCTATATAATTTTGAGAGAAAAAATTGTACACCCTTTACTTTCTACTGCATGAGCCCCCACTGAGGATAACCAATTAATAATGAGTTCTCTATTTGTACTTTGTGATAATGTAAGTATATTTTTTTAATCGAAACAAAAATTTATCGTGTGGTTATGGTAGGAAAATACAACATAATTGAAGTGAATTTACAATTACAAATTTTCTGGCTCTATCTGTTGTATGATGCTGAGAATTTACTGAGAAGTAGGAGAAAGTATTTAATAATTTTTAATTTGTTTTAAAAATGCAGCACAAGTAAAATTTTTATTGAAATATTTTTTCCCTCATCCTCAATATTTGTATTAAAAATTCCAGCTTATAAATCAAAATCACTTCATATTCCGTAAACTCACTTTATTCTGTAGTTTTTTTACATTTTCTTTTTCGAGTAGCTTTTTTGGGCTTCACTTGGCTCGAGTAATTATCTGCTTGCCTCGTTATTCCAAATTTTAAAACCTTCTTTGCAGCTTTAAATTCGGGCGTTTTTTCCAAATCGATATCGTCTTCATCTTTATCTTCTACTTTAGCTTTTATTTTCTTCTTTGGACTTTTATATTCCGCAAGCAAAGTTCCCGACGCTTTCATCACTAAGTATTTTTTGGTTTCTTTAGCAGCTTTTGCGATTACTTTTTTTGTACTCTTTAAGTCTACGCATGGCATTGTCTTTTGCATTTTTTCTGTTAACTCCTTCGCTTCTTCAGCCAAGGGGTATAACAGTTTAATTTCCTTATTCCCATTTTTTGGCATATTTTGCTTTTTTTCGTTTCGTTAGAAAATTTAATTAATTATGTTGTCATTGTCAAACATGAAATAATTAAGACAAATACAAATCCAATTTAGGAAGGCGTTGAATATGAACTTAATTTATTTTATTTTTTGAATTTGAAAGACTTATTTTTAAGGAAACTACAATTTTTATGTAACATTTCTAACGATTTCCTTTACTGGTAGTAGGTCCTTTAGAAGCTTGTGCTTTGCTGGTGTTTGTAGTTTTACATGTTTTGTTAGATTTCTTTTTTTGTTTCAGTTCTTTTTTATATTCGTGAGCAGGATTTGGATTTACTTTTGTCTTAAGATATTGTTTTGTGTCCTTCGCAGCTTTCATAATAACTTCTTGTGTATCTTCATATGCAACGCAAGGTAACGTTTCTTGTAAATTAAAAGTTAAATTTTCCGCTTCTTCTGCCAAAGGACATATTTTTTCGAAATCTTCTTTACGAATTTTTTTTGCCATTTGAATTTAAACTAAATACTTTTTTCATACATTACAAACGTCAAATTTTGATTAGTTTTGAAAGGAACAGGTTAGAAACTATTGATAGGTGCCTTTGTCAAAAGTTGCCATTTTTTTTATCATTGCTTTGTTGATCCCTGATCGATGATCAGCACTTTTTGCCAAATAAATATTATTATCTGAGTTAATATTTAAAAAAATATTCGCCAAATGTTCATATATTCAGCTCTATATAGCAATTTATAAAGATGAACACAATTTCGTGGAATCTTGCTTAAACTTGTCAAGTATTTCAAAAAGTTGAAACGATGTGCTACAGTTAATGCTTCATTTTAACGTTCGTTTAGGCTTACTGAATATTAAACAGCTTCGTTTTTTTATTGTACTCGTAGCACCTTTGTAACAGGAATTGCTTCTTTAATGTGAGACACGAGGAAGTTATTTAAAAGAGATTCACCAATTTTAAATTTGATTGAAGGATCTTGAGGTTTATTTCTTTTGTGATATACTTTACAATAGTTGCATGAAAACATGAGGAAGTAGGTCACCACAAAAATCCACTTTGGTAGTACCTATGTTGTGTCCTATAAATAATAGGCCCTAAGCCGATTAACGAGGGCAAACTAAAAGGAACCACGTACCTAAGCGAAGAACTTTGACGACAATAAAAAGCACAACACATGAATATATTTCGCTATACCTAATAAGTCCGCTAATTCGGCTAAAAATCGGTTTATACGTATTATGCATTATATTTTTATTAAGGTAAACTTCCCTGACCTAGAATTAAATCAGGACAACCTTCTCAACCATTACCAAACACCAAACCTTAAAGGGGTGAAAATAAAACGTAGTGAACAGTTATTACCTGGGTAGGGCTCGAATTTCTACCTATTAGCTGTAAAATATATACGTCAGTTTGTAAATGTTTTAACAGCGAAATTTCGAACAACATCCCCACAACAAAAACGTTTATTTCAATACTCCAGCTAAACAAAAGTTGAAGCGTATGCCTACCAAACGAACCCATTCAACGCTATTTATGTATCTATATATAGTAGACAAAAGATATTATGCCCCAAGAAAAATGTACATATATAATAGCGGGTTTAACCAATAACTTTGAACCACATAATACTTAGGGCTGTGGTTGTTCTTCTTCGAAGGAAATATTAATAAAATAGACCATAAAAGTTATTTATGAATCTCCCTGCATAAATAAATAAATGTATTTCAGTTTAATAAAAAAGAAAAACCGTTAAAACGGAAAGCCTTTGTTAAGACATTTTATTCCCGTTGTTTTTTTTGTGATAAAAAAATATATCTAATATATGTAATTAGTCGAACCAGAAACGATATCGATCGATATCTTTGCTGAAGGGACAAGGTTACTAAAGCCATGAAAATAAAGGCTGGAAATGAGCGGTTTAAGTTAGTAAAGGGTTGTTCTATTAATTTAACCATTTGCATATATATTTAATAGTCTTCTTATTAAAAGTTAAAAATTAAAAACGGGGGACTGACATAAACATAAACATACAAATTCCATAGATCACCTAAATCCTATTAAATGAAATAAATTTTAATTGCAATATATAAAAATTGTTTATTTTTATGAAATTTTCTGGAATCTTTTTGAATACTCCTTATATTTCCGCTGACACTTTAATGGCCTTTTCAAGTTGCTCAGTGGTTGTCGTGCAGTGTTTGTTTTTTGCAGAAACCGTTACATATCAAATCCAATGTAATCAATGACTATGGATGTACTTTAAATCTGTTTTCTCGTTGCAGTATATTTCGCGTTTCGATACGACATTAATCACGTTATGGTTCCTTTGCTTCTTCAAGATAGCCACCGATATTGTAAAGAGCGCCATTTGTCTCCGTCAAAACAAAGAAGCCTTTTGGTCGATATCCGTTTACTTGTTGCATGCTGGCCATGGATAGGACACATAATGCGTTTGTATGTAAAATTGTTGCAATGCAGTACTCGCTTCGACCAGCGAAACGAAGGATATTAATATTCTAGTTTGCCTCACTTTTTCATACTTATAGATAAATGAATATAGCAGCTTGCAGCACAAATATTTCCAGAGGGAACAGTAACGGTTACACGTCTTCTGATGATGTCAGCAATAGAAGTTAACGAATCGTCGGATTTACCGAATGAGCGAAAACAATCCTTAACCACGAATATTAATTAAGCCATCACTACATAGTTTCATCGATTCACGTCGACATCTTAAAGAGGTTTTTTCTATATACATACTAGCAGCAATACCCGGCGTTGCTCGGGTAAGAATATATTACACGTTTGATGGAACATTCTAGAATATTCGCGAATTTAGAACTATTCAGAACATCCCATAATGATTCCAAATATTCTCTAACTTTTTTAACACTCTGAAACATTTTTGAATAATCTTCAAGATTCTGGAACATTATTGAACATTGCTAAATCATTCTGAAATGTTATAATAAAACATTATTTTACTTCTTAGAACATATTTGAACTCCCTGTAACATTCTAAAAAATCTGCTTCATTCTCATCCCCACTCCGTGCTGTTTGCTGGGTGAGTAGTGACATCAGTAGACGCCTGGCGGGGATGACTAGTCGATTGATAATAATTGATCAGTTATCGATCACTGAGAGTTGAAGATTATTACAGTACTAATATCGCTATTAAATAATGGAAATTGGTGGTAGAAGGATGAAAAGTAAGGGTTATATATATTTTTTAATGCCAAATCATAAAAAAATATTAAAAAAACGATGTCCAAAAAATAAAAAGTTAGGGGTGGACAATTGTTATCACTTAGTGGTATGAAAAATAGATAGTAGTCGATTTTCAGACCTATTGAATATGCATATAAAATTTCATAAAAATCGATCAAGCCGTTTTGGAGGAGTATGCTAACTAACATTGTGACATGAGAATTTTATATATTAAATATTTGAAAGAGTTCTGAGGATATCGTTTACACGAGTCAAGAAAACGTTGACCACAAAGAACCTTGAACGACTGCCAAAACGCTCGAAAACAGCAACGTTATCAACGATGACCTCGAAAGTTTGAATCAATTTGTGGATTTTTTATATTGCTTCAAAATTTTTTCTCAGTACGTAGGTGGGTATGTTCGTTCCCTAAAAGCTTTTAATGACTCTATAAATTTATTTTAGTGCGTATACATCCGCTGGAATGATGTGTAATTACCAAAGTTTGTTATTCCGAATTTCAGCCTCTTTTTATTTATTTAATTGTTATGTATTATAAAGAAACAACCGGATCAATAAATACGTGATCCATGTCACAGTTCCCTTTAGCACACACTTTTCAATCAACTTGAGTAACAGAACAGAAAAGTTGTTGAGCAATGATTATTCTTCACACCACTCTGTGGTAATGTTCAAGGATTTTCTAATTTTAACAGCAAAAGGACGAATTTGAAAGTCGTCTTCTCTTATAAATTAAGAAACGGTAATCTGGGGTATTTATTCAAAGCTCACCGAGTTGACAGACTGGAAAAACGAAGATGATAAATTTGGCCATATTCACCGGAGATAACCTAGTTAGAGGTAGAAATAGGCATCCCTTAGGGAGCGCTTTTTGTAACACGGTTATTTTTAGTTCGTAATTTAGAAGATTAGATAAAAATGAACAGCCTCTATTAAAAAACATACTCGTTATATATCAAAAGCTTTTTACATTTCCACCACTCTACGGAATCATTTTGATGATGGGGACTATATGTTAACAGTTTATTTATATACATCGGAAAATATTTTGACACCAGATTTTTTAGTACCAAACCATATTGCTACTTGCCTTGAATTACGTTTTAGGTACATCATAAAAAGAGTCAGTCACAGTGGAGTTACCATAAGTTATGTTTCAAAGGACGTTACGAAATAAAACAAAGGTTACTTATTTATATTAAAATCCCCTGCGGGGCTAATCTTTTGGTTTTGGATGAAAATAAATAAAAAATTGTTATTGTTTCTAAATTTAGTACAGGTAAAACTGGTTAATGAATAAAAAAAGAGAGTGGGAGCTAAAATATACTGAAGAACTGACCGTCTAGCACTTTGACCTCATTCTAGTTTTCGAAAACACCTAAAACCTTGAAATATGAGATTAAACGTAAATTAAAATTAATATTAATTTAATCAAAAACTCATAATAATAACAAATTTGAACTCATTATAAGAGTAGTTGTGTAATATTTTCATTAATTTCTGACATATATACTACAATTATCCAGTCTTTCCTTTCTTGTTTACCTTTACTCTAGCTAAAAGGGTACAAAAAAATATTTTTGATGAATATTATTGTCCTTTTAAAATTATTATAACAGCTAACATTTTAAAACTCCATAATTAAATTGCAAATAAAGTCTCCTCTACAGCAGTATCAAATTTTCGCTTAGGACTACGCCCTTATTGCAGAGAAATTCGACTTTGATGAGCAAGAGTGGTCTTTTAAGGATTCACATTTAGCCTTTTAGAAATTCAAAACTAGTGTTACTTGTACAAAGTACTTACTATGTTGCATTTATTCGACCCTGCAAGTAACATATTTACTTACATTATATGCAGGTATGTAAAATGCGAAGTAAGGAAACCAGCAGGTATAATAAAACCTACAACCTAATATACAAGGAAAGAGCGAAGGTAGGTAATACATATTTCATTAGAGCATGAAGATTCTTTGTGTGTGAATGCTGGGAAGGGGTGAGAAGAAAGTGGAATCAAGTAATCTCGTACCAACTCCAGTACATCTGCAAATAAAGGTCGAGCCACAAAGGAACAAGTCAGGAAAATTAGAACCCATCGAAAATTGATGCCAGTATTTCACCACTTGAAGGTGCGTGGAAAGAAGGAGCATACGAATAAAATGAGTTGGAAGTTGAACTTGCCAGTACAAGTAAGGCATAATTTAAATGAAGTCAAGGGGCGTGTAGCATGCAATATTAAAGGTCCCATATAATTCGTCAAGTTAAGAAAAAAGATAACAAGTGTTTAGTTTGAGTAGACAATGGGTTTTGAAAATATAAATTAAGACCAAAAAGTTTCTACACTGAGGTAGCGTGAGCGAATAACAAAATTTCCGTAGTCTTCTTCGAAAGTTACCTAATAATAGGAAAATTATATGAGGGAAAATTACTATTATGATGCGTAATACACAATATATTCTGTTGAAAGTTTATGACTCTACTGAACATACAAATTTAACTCGTAATATCTTCAGTAGTTTTCAGCAGGTAAAGAATTTTAATTAACATTTTACTTGAAGTATTGGGATAAATTAATTTCAACATTCATCTTATGTTGATAACATTATTTTTGTCCTCCAATTTATGAGTATAAGGGCGGGCATATCAGTAAAAAATATTGTCCCAATACATCTCACCAGTAACTAGTTATGGAGACATTCACAATTAATAAAAGTATAATTATTAGTGAAAGTTTTTATTAGATGAAAACGTAAATTAAAATTGTTCGCAAAACTGTCACTAACTATTGAACTATTGAAAGTTGTGTTGGCTAAGATTACAACTTGTGGAACGGTTGACAGCAAACGTGTGCCCGGGACTGTTATAAATTTCAATCGATACCATCTACTGGAACAACTAATACATTTTATCCCCTGCAATGGAAGAGAACATACATGTCCAACTTCCTCTAGTTATCTCTAGTTTTTACTTGCCCAAACCCCAAATAAACATTAAACGTTTAATGGAATTACAAACCACGTAATTTCGATTTCTGGGAAATTTTTGGATTACTTTTTTTACCTCCTGAGAGAGCATATTTCTAGAAAAGAAAACTTCATGCGAGAAGTTTTAATGCAAGTCACTTTTTTCCATGCCCGTATCAAGTTACTTCAAGAACAGAAAAATGGTTTGAAACCCAGTTGTAAACGATCAATTAAAAAGTGTTAAAATAAAAATAATGGATAAGGTTGAATGTAAATCGTGACAACTACGATAATCATATTTCTATTTATGATTACGATAAAATGATACAGTTCTCAACTGCAATATGTTTACTGAAAAGAGCAACTGGCGCAGAATGCCACTTAATTGTCCATGTGATTTAATACGCTTCTTATATAATCTTATATTTGCCTTGATAAACTGTGCCTGTTAAATGTTAATAATCATTTCTAATCAAATTAATGACACAGTTTTGGTCTCATGAACTTTACTGTATAATAAATTGGAAAACCGGACCATTGCGTGATGATTACTAATAGAAAAATCCTTGCACGATTTTTTGTCCGACACGATGATTTGACGAATGTTGAATTGTCCACCCTACCATATTATATGTTGGCGCAGGAACTACAGATAATCTAAATCATTTTTCTCATAAAGGCATTGTGTTCGCTGTAAATATATTTTTTGACATTTTAATCAGATATGACCAAAGTGAAGATTCTTTAAAACGAAAAGAGTTTATCAGAAAATAACATGGCACTAAACTAAACCCGGAGTACTTATTACCTATACAACTACACTGAATAAGAATATTTTGTTATTGTATGTTTAACCAATAAATAATAATTATTTTAAAGTTTTCAAGCAAGAGACAAGGCATAATGAACATTTTTCAGGGTTCTTCCATCTTCATGAAGTCACCATGGAGGGCACAGTACAGCAAAATTAATATTTTATGAACCATTTCTTCAGAACGACTCTAAGACTTTGTAAAAGCTACAGCTACTAAAGAATTGCAAGAGAAGTATTTGATAAAAGTTGGTTATTTAAATATTTAAAACATAAATTTTAATCAAGAAACTACAAATGCATGCGGAGACCTTGGCAGTTTATTTTAATTTTTAGGGTTTAAACGATAAAATCTTACCTGCATTGTTGAATGACATTTCCAATCTTAAACTACATCGTCGGCCTTCCTAATAATAAAATTAGCTTCACCATTTTTATGCACCTGTAAAAACATTTAAGTTAAATTGGGATACTTCTTACTGAAATAGAAAAGGATGGTAGCGCATTACATTACAAAGTTAGATGCTGAAAATGTTGAGCTGTTAAAAAACTGTTAAAATACCTGAAAGACCCAAACAAATACGACTATAAATTATTTATTGTCTGAATTGTTAACATTAAATTAATTGTTTTGTATAACAAACGAGCTTTACCAGAAATAATAATGTGTTGTTGTGACCCCATCCACGAAGTTAGAGCAATTAAAATATTTTTATTATTGTCTTGTCCTTCAAACAAAATTCGAAATTATGCCACTAGTTGAAGACAACAAAGCGAAATGGTTGTAAAAGGATTGTTTACTACACAACATTTACTCTCTGTTGTACCTAAAGGATTTTCGCAAAAAACAAAATTATTTGTGTCCCCTCTCATGAAATTATTTGCATATGCTTAGGGCCCAAAGACACTTTTATAAAAAAAATTATCACGAATTATTTTAGATGCACGAAAATGTTTCGAATATTCTTTAAAGCCCTCTAACTGTAAATGTTTTCATTTGATCCTGGCACCAATTCTTGAAATACTTTGTTTTTTCTCGATATTTGTAAGTTTGCTTTTATCAGTATTATAGTATATTATTACCTCCCACATTAAAGAAAATTTCGTGCTCAATATAAATCTGACATTGCAAATTTTGCTACCAACAGAGTGGGAGATTTAAGATAGCAAAAGCATTAGTTTTGTCATTTATTACGTGCAGTACATCAATAGTACTTAAAAGCTTCCTCGTGGTTGTAACTTAATGCACTTAAATTGAGTTTAAAGCAATTCCGGATCTATAAATTTTTGGAGACTATTTATTTCCACAAGGAATAAACGAAACGGAGTGCAGACAAACGTAAAGTAGTGCTCCCATAAAGCGAGTGGCTTAAATACACTTTTAAAACATTATTACACTCAAAAAGAAGTCGAATGAGATGTAAAAAGAACCAGATCTATTTTAGATAATTTTTCCTACAAAAAAAAAGTTACCACATTAATACTATTCTATTTTACAAACTTTTCTAGTCAAGTCACACGTATAGTTCAGAAAGTGATGTAATTCTGACTTCAAAGAGAAGTTTGATGAAGAAGTAAAAGTTTTAGATAACTGAAGTTCTGAAGTTGTTTCATCAAACTCTGTATTTTTGTTTTAAAAACTTTTACATGTGATTATATGCCAGTAAGTTTCAGAATTTTTGGTGCGTACGTATATCTAAATGAAGCTCCAAAATAGCCCATAAAATAAACTGAAATTAATAAAACCGTCATATTTATTATAAATTGAACAAAAAAAGTCTTCACTCAGTCAACATTGTTAGGGATAAATGTAGGTAGGTACATATTGTTTTCAAATATCTTGTAATCGTGGAAACAACCAAACAAAATTATGGTTCGTTCAAAGGTTAACCTCTTTCGTAAATGTTAAGTTGGAATGTATAAATTAATATTCATTTTAATACCTATACTGAATATCATTAGAATAAAGGAGGAGAAAAGAAGTTAATGACCAAATTAAGCTGTTTATATAAGAACGATTTCTATATAAAGATGAGCAAAACTAATAATTGGTGTCTACTGCCTAGATCGCGAAGTTCTTCAATTGCATATCAAAATGAAATATACTGTAAGTACCTATACAAGTAATTCAATTTCAAAAGTAAAATATTTTTAGATGTTAAAACAATTCAAATATGTACCTAGCAGCAGTACCAATGTAGTTAAATTTCATTGCTAAATAGTAATTACCCTCGGAAAAAAGCTACTTAAACTCTTTTTATGTATGAACAGAATATAGATAACAAGTAATTCATTGGTCAATTTTTTCGAAATTGGTTTCTGTATTTTTTATTTTTATTTTTTGAAAAGATTGTTTTCGTCTTCGCCCTTATCGCACTTGTTTGCGCTGCTGAACGATCTCCAGCAAGAGAAGACGATGGGGCATACCATCCATCTGATGAAGGTAGATATGTACCAGACGCTAGTGGCGCCTATAGCAGTGACAGCTCTGGACAATATAGAGATTCACCACAGTCATACCAAGGAAGGCTCCATGCACGGAGGTCATAATTAATTTTTAATTGTAAGTATTAAAAATTAATAAATAAAAAGATTTCTTTGATAAAATAGCAACTAACGATTAATTTTTAATTAAATAGAACGTCAGCAATCTCAAGCTTACCCAATGTCACCTATCCAACAGAAGTAAAACGAAGAAGTAAAAAGGTTTTAGATACAAGAAAAAATAATAATAAATATATAATACATTTCAAGATGAAATTGTTAGTTTGATCAAACTTTTATGTATAATTAAATAAAAACCATATAATCATAAATATTCTGGAATTTTAATTTAGTACGTGCACTATTAAATATTTATCCCTTAACTGTTTTAAAATAGCCTGGAACGATCAGTGTTTTTATATTGTAGCAAATCAGTTAAATACAGATAAGTACTTTAAACTTACAAGTATCAAATTTTTTTGCCTGGATATACGTAATTTACTGATTGAGTTAAATTGTAAAATATCTGCAATCACTGGGATATAAATTCAATCTTCATCTGAAACAGTTTTTTTTAACGAAATAATTGTAGTGACTTTGTACACAATAAATTTCTCAAATTTCTACCGCTAGCAGTGTGTTTTTATTATTAACAATTTACGGACATTATTTAATTAATATCAATATTGCATTATTCATAATAAAGAAAGAATTAAGCGATCAATGATGTAGATACTTAAATGATATGCTACCCCTTCATAATAAGCTTCAGATTCTCAATTCTATCAACTGAAAATTAATATTTTAAACTAAGAGCACGGTAGACGCATCTAATGTATATTTGATTAGCGAAGTTTTTCAGTAGTTATTCAAATGCGACGTGTTTTCAGAGCCAGGTTGTTTGATTCATTTTTAATTAATACCTGAAGGGTAGTTTCAGGGTCGTTTTCTTTCATTCCTCTTCGCATTTCATAAATATTACATAGCCACCACCATGTCATTTCTTATGCATTGCGAGAAACAAATTTTCTCGAAATGAGGCACAAAATGAAACACAGACGCACGTAAAAATAGACATTTGGTTGATGGATTCAATATATTATACATACCTACGCAGAATACAATATGTACCTTTTCCCATAAAAAACAGGAAAATGAGGTTATACAGGGTTTTTCAAGTTGATGGGCTATTAGAAGTATATGAATTAGTAGAGGGAATTAAATTCTGAAACTTGGGCTCATTTGGTTATTGTTTATGCCGCTTCTTTTAAAAATATTTTCAAGTTCGATTTACATCCGGTTATACCGGAAGTCGATACCAACTTTGTTATTTTAAATGGAATGATATATTTTTTACGCTGGATTCGAATAAAACGTGTAATTCTAAGGTAAGTTTGATAACCAACTTGTACACCTATGACGATCGGTTTCTGAGTTAATTTAATTTATAGAAAAAAAATCGCTACCGCAACCCAAATTATAAAAAATTATAACTTCCACAAAATACGACTTAGAGTGTTGAAATTTTTACAAGTAATAGCTGAATATTAGTGCTAACGCCTTGACAAAATTGAATTAAATAATTTATACAGGGCGTTCAAAATAAAATTCTAAAATTGAAAAATTTCAAACACGAATAAACTCGTTTTTCCAAATGGCACCTACTATTTTTTATTTTTTCAATCGATTCCTTTTTTTATCCTCTTTCGATCTATATGGATACTTCCTATTTTATTTAAAAATTTTGGAATAATTTTGAATTATTACTTAAAATAGGAAGTATCCATATAGATCGAAAGAGGCTAAAAAAAAAGAAATCGATTGAAAAAATAAAAAATTGTAGGTGCCATTTTAAAAAACGAGGTACTTCGTGTTTGAAATTTTTCAATTTTAGAATTTTATTTTGAACGCCCTGTATAAATTATTTAATTCAATTTTGTCAAGGCGTTATCACTAATATTCAGCTATTACTAGTAAAAATTTCAACACTCTAAGTCGTATTTTATGGAAGTTATGATGTTTTATAATTTGGGTTGCGGTAGCGTTTTGTTTTCTATAAATTAAATTAACTCAGAAACCGATCGTCATAGGTGTACAAGTTGGTTATCAAACTTACCTTAGAATTACACGTTTTATTAGAACTCAGCGTAAAAAATATACCATTCCATTTAAAATAACAAAGTTGGTATCGACTTCCGGTATAACCGGATGTAAATCGAACTTGAAAATATTTTTAAAAGAAGCGGCATAAACAATAACCAAATGAGCCAAAGTTTCAGAATTGAATTCCTTCTACTAATTCATATACTTCTAATAGCCAATCAACTTGAAAAACCCTGTATATGAACCAGTCACCCTTATTCTACTTATATACGAGTACACAAAGAATTCCGAGGTTACAAAAAGTGAACCATAAGTGAGACATAGTGTAATGTATAAAAAAATATTATTAGAATATCTTTGGTAAAATTATTTTACTTAAAATGTCTTAAAAGAAATAAAACCTTGTCTCTCTATATGAAAATCTTAAAAACTTATAGTTGGTCAAAAATATAAAAATAAATTTTATTCCATGAAAAGTAACTTTAATGAGTTTTTTGTGAACATAAGTTTGAAGTAGAATATCAACAGTTGTTAGGTTGTTTCAATTGTATCAATCTAAGAATACATTTTTGATTAGTAATCCGGAAACGAAAACATTCTGCGGCACAAAAGGAAATCTATTTACGCAGACTTCCCATCCGCTTCTGCTTATTTCCCTTTTAGTGCGAGCATTTTGATAATTCTTCTACCATTAACGCATTAAGCCCTACAACGTCCTCGAGGGATTTGATACTACTTTTCAACAAAGTTGTTTGTTTCGTTCATTATAAATTGGCGACAGGTAGCAACCTTTTACTAGTGTTTTTTAAAAACCTTTGTCATTAAATTATGATTTACTTTACGCACGTGTCTACATAATACGTAGTAATCACTCCTTTTTTATTATGATCTGCAACTTTTTTATTGCTCCTAAAAAGTAATTTATTAATTATATTAATACTAGAATTGTAATAAGAGTACAAAATTGTGTGATAATTTATCTTCGTCTCATCAATTTTTTACGATTCAAGAATTTGAGATGTTGACGAAGAAAAATCAGAAAACAAAATAATTTATGTTAATGAATACTGAAATCTTAATTTAGACTTTTCCAAATATTTCTCGATTTTTTTATGGCTTTTCTTGAGTAGACACTTTTATTACATACACGTGGTGAATAATTATATTTTTCAATTTTTGAAGTATTTTCAGGAATGATTTAATGCAATTTTTGTAATTCGTCACTATACTTATTACTTTTCATTAAAAACGAAAGTTTGCACACAAATATATGTTCTAAAAGTATGAAAATCTACTTCCTTTTAAAGCTGATCGACTTTATAAAAGTTTTTTCCTCATTCCTTTCTAAATCTAACTTTTATTCGGAAGTAGGTCGACACTCGACAAATGAAATTTAAAATTTTAAAAGTTTATTAAGTAATATGCATAAAAATAAAAATGGAACAACCTTGCCGTCACATCGGCCACATCTTGTGTGATTTAGGGGTGGAAAAATCTGAAACATACCATCTGTGCTTATAACTAATGATTCTAAGTTTAAGTAGGGCTCATTTCTCACTCAGAAAACAATTGAGTAATGCATTCGTATATACAAATGTTCTCCATCGAATCCATTTGTTTTTAGAAAACTCATGAAAAATTAACTTCTCACCCTGGATATTTATTAGTAAGTAAGTAGGTAACCTTTCAAGGGTTTCCAATGGAGCGATCGAATTTCGATCGAATATTCGTTGTTCAGAAACCAGAAAACTTTTTGTTTAATTTTAAACAATAAACAATAACATTATATTTTCGAAAAAGAAAATGAACCAGGCTTGAATTTTTGTGTGTCAAAATTTAATACAAGCATAAGTAAATTAAAACGTCTCCATTAATTGTTTAGATACTTTCAGGGTTTCTATCTATCTGTGGAAAACTTCGTACTAATTCTATTGTGCTATTTATGTAACAAAATTTAATTAAAACATCCACTTATTCGGTCACGTCAATAATCGATCTTTTACATTTTGCTGTTAATTATTTTTAAAAGGAAATTTTGCACTTGACGCGGTCTGTTAAATTCACCGCAATGCCTGGCCTTCAGTATTATAAAACGAGATATTGGTGATCCTGTCGTATATATACACCCTACACATACTACTATATACACGTGCCTATATTAGTATCTAGCTAAATTAAATGGAAAAATAATTTAAAAAAATGGAAAGTAAATGTATACATGATAAGGTTTAAATAATTATGCAAGACTGGGTTCTTTATATGTTTTTTTTGTCTGCTCATAAAAATATCACTTAAAATGTGTAATATCTTATAGTAAAAACAAATCTAGTTTTATTGGAGAAGGAACATCAACAGATTGTATAGGTAATAAAAATGCTTTACAAGTTGCTAAAACAACGACAAATAAATAATCACGAAATATATCGCGAAAAGTAGTTTAATTCTTTCTGTAAGTAGGTAATTTAAGTTGGAAAAAGAACTATGTACCTACGTTTCCGAATCAAGGGAACAACCTTGACTATTAGGTAAATGCTAACGCAAACGTTTAAACACAATGCTCCCCATGAATAGCGTGTACAAAAGACGAAGATAACAATCAGGCATGCTAGCAGAAAATCCGAACTCTAGACTGCCACCCTTCTAAAACAATTCAACCCTTTATTTACAATACGAGAACCTTTTACAAAATTAATGTTACTCATTATAACATCAATTTTAAAAGAGAACCGTTACTTAAAACTTAAATTATGTCCATTAATATTTACTAACTCTCAAAGATAAGCAATGGAATTATTAACTGTTGAATTAAGTACGAGAATTGATCCAAATTCAAAGGAAAATTCTATTGAGACCCTACGCACTACCAAATTGGGTGAACACGTGGATATTTTGCAAGAATATTGTCCTCAACTCAAAGAATACAGTAGAGGTACTTCAACAAAAATTATAAATTGAAATGCCAGCAACAAAAATAACAACAAAAGAATTGAAAAAAAATAATGATACAATTACAAATTAATGTTGTTGATTTGCATGCTAAAAAAATAATTTTAACTTCAAATACTCTATTGTATTCACTGTGAACAACCCCCTTAAATTATTAAGTTTATTTTTCGTATCGATATGCTAAATGCTTACTTCTAATCTGCAAAAATAATGTGTGCAATTATTTTGAGCATTAAAAAGCAAACAAATTATAGTATCAATCAAATTTCCGTTTCACCATTTAAAAGAAGCACGATAGGTCAGAGTTGGGTTTCAGTCTCACACAAATCATCACACCCTGTCTGAGGACATTTCTATTTTCTAACTGCCAGAAGCATTTCCGGTTCTGAATGCGGTTCATTTATATTCATTTATTTTACTCGGGCAATAAATGGTGGGAAAAACTCTAAATTTTTTTAAACCGGAGTCAATACTTGTCACGATTGATGGAGTCTCAAAGGATATTATCAAACGACATCAAAACGTATATGTTGATGAACAAACTAAATAGTAGTGAAAGTGATGATTTCCATTAATGAGGTAAACAAAAAGTTTTATGCAATTAAGTATTTTACACTGTTCTGTAGGTAAATTATTAGTGTTATTTTGTAAAAAAGTACCCACCCATGAATTACAGTATATTCAATTCCTAGTTTCATAAACTTTGTTGTTTGTCAACGTGGGTTTTAAAAATACAAAGATAGTATTGGATAAAACTCGTACTTCCTCTGATCGGTTTAAAAATATCTACTTTTATTTAACTTCACCGTGAAAAGTCCACATTTAGCAGTTTGTAAAAAGATTGTCATTGAAGCTCTATTTATATAGCCTTTGACTTTCAAATCGGCAATGTTTTAGAATCCAATCTAAAGAATTTTTTTCCTTTCTAAAGACTCGTTATATGTGATCTGCATCTTCCTCTTTCCTCTCTGTTTGTTTTAAAATAATTAAAACTACAATACTTTTTATATAATAGAACGTACAATATTTTTTATGCAATAAATAACTTTTCAATAATGAAACGTAAAATTTTATACAATACAATATAATATATTTTTGCTGAAAAGAATTCTGTTAAATTATTCACAAAGATATTCTTTTCATTTCGACAAATGTTGGATTATCCAAATAGCCAAACAAAAAAATTATAAGCACTTACATAAAGCAATTTGTAAAAGGCTTCTAAAAACAATTTTATTAAAAAATAACGAACAAAGGGTTTAAACGCATTCCTTTTACACCAAAAGTTGGAACTGTGCCGTTGAATAAAAAGCAAGAGAAACACAAAGATATAAATCATGAAGACCCTCATAGTTGTAAAGCTTTGTTTTAAGTCCTTTATCTGAACACAAACACACATATGCTGATAAATTTGTGTTAATATGGAAATGGCAATTACACCACCACAAATATCGCACAGCTTATAGGATTAAAAATGATAGATACTGAAATTCCTGTAGAATTAAGGTATGTAGTCTTTATGAACAATTAGGCCCAAAAAAAGGTTAGCATCATTTATGGAATGGAATTGTCTTGACTGCATGGACGACGATTGCGAGTTGATGTCTCAACAGAGAATTACAGAGCAGTCTGTACCTTAGCGAAGATTTTGAGGAAAAAATTAAAAAGCGGAAGAAATTAGGCCTACAAATTGTTTACAATAGAGGTCTAGTAAGTGGCTTATTTATATGCAAAAATATACGAAAAATTGAAAAATGTTCAAAGCTTATGGATGGATCGTGCCAGATATCAACGAATTTTGAAAATGCATGGTTACAAAATTAAATTACTTGATGGTAATTTTTTAATGGTTTTCATTTGAAGGCATAGTCAATTACATACAAGTTGCCTGATATCGACATCCGGTTCTCAAAAGTTCACGGGTAATTAAAACAGTTTTAGAAAATTGAAAAGTTTGAACTTTTAACTTGGTTTAATTAAATTTCCACCGTTTTAATAATGATGATTATTAGTTGTAAATTTACTGGAAGCTGAATTTACCTATTTGTAATTTCGAACCCTTGCGGTAACCTTTTATACAAATGAAGAGCAATAAATAATTTCCACGCCTTATTTACTTAGCAAGCAATTGTTCCACGAATTGAATTTGTCCAATTTATGCAACGGTGAACAAAGGCATGTAAATTGTTTAGAATGTGTTTAATTTGTTTAGATGCACAATTTCGGTCAAGTGTAAATGGGTTCATTTAACGATTATATGATGTACAAGGTGTTTCGAAAACAATACATTCCAGTAACTGGAAAACAAAGGATCTCTGACACAAAAATATTTTCCTTGTTTCGGAGAAATTACCGAAATAGTTATAATTATTATTTAATTTCGTCATTCACTAGTTTTAATGATTAATTAATTATCTTCACTCGATTATCTAATCAATGCGGTCAGTTTGAAAATGATTTTATAGATAATCTTTTCAGCTCACGAATATTTACAACAGGCTAAATAGGCTAATCGATTTTCCAAAACATTGTCATACACAGCAGCGCATTTTCTAAAGTGGACCCAAAAATAAATCTCTAGCCCTCGTTCATATCTAGCTTCCGGTTTTCCCTCTTCAAATTCGGGACTAAATCGGTCATAGAAGAATGAAAACATCCATTCTTTTGTGCGCGTTGCATTCGTAATAAAATTTAAAGATATACATGGTGATCATCTACCTAAGCCAGCCAAATAAATTAAAAAGTCCTTCAATAACTTTTAATGATTAACAAGAATTCTAAAATTCAATGTAAAAAAATATATTTACTTGGGATATCTAGTACCTATGTAGGTAACCCACTTTTTGTTTGTTAATAAATATATTTAAATTGTAATTAACTAAAAGTAAATCTTGATGCTCGCATTCCAAGTTTGTTAAAATAAAAATACGACACGAAAGTATCTCATTAGCCCCATTTCTTTTTCCAGAAAATAACACGAAATATTATAATCACTCACAAAATAAAGTAAGATAATATGCCTAAGTATGATTTACTAACTTTAACCTTAAACTAGATTTTCTTGCTCCTTTATCTTTATACGTATCCTTAACCCTAATTCTGCTTAATTTACCTAGGGATTAAATTATCATTGTCATAACTGACAGACACTGTCTAACTTTTAAAACTCTCGACAAATTAAAGACCATGATGTGGGTTTTAGTAATGGATGGAGTAACAACACGAAATTATTGTTAAAGCCTATTCCATATATGTACAATATATTTTTTTAATAGTTAAAATTAGTTTTTCAACTTTTAACTGGTACAATATACCTATCTAATAACTGAATTAAAATAATTATATATTAAAAGTAATATTTAAAATTTAATATTTAATGTTATACATATAATATACTAACGAATAGTTTAATCTGTTTAGTATGAAAAAGGAACCAATTTTAATAAAATTAATTAAAATGAAGTGGATACTTACTTGTCCCTTAAAAATAATTTTTTGAATAACGTAATGGTCACAAATAAGGCTACAGAGTGGCTCTTCTTTTTTCACACATTCACCAAAAGAACAAACTCGTCAAAAACCCCCTGTGCAACATTATCTACAAAGCGATACGTTCTCACTAATATGATTGCGGCAACAGTTTAAACCGCGAAGCGACGCCAAAAACAATCCCGGCGCTAAGCGTCGGGACGCGCTAGTAACGTGTAGACTGCGTCGCGCGCACCCCTGCTGACCCCGAGCAACGGGTCAAGGTTCAATGTTAATGTCGTCACATGACTGCAGTTGCATTCTACATGTGGCGGCCGAAGCCTCGCTTACTAAAAAAGGCTGTGGGAAATTTAAAAGATTGTGACCTTTGAACATAATTTATCATCTGTATGTCACGTCACTCCAACCATCCGTTCGGACATTTTTATTGAAAAATAATTACATTATGTTACCTACTCGGAAACTCTAAATGTTATTATCATTCAAATCAAACATAATCCAGTTACCATTACATTATTTAAGCTTTAATTTTCAAGGTTCCCTTAGTACCTAGTTGTGTAACTAACTTCTCAAGATATCCTCATTGAACAAGAATTAAAAATTTGTGAAATTTATTCAAGTGTATTTCATTTGAAGAATATAACAATGAATTTTCATCCTTTGTCATCACTAATCACCATGGATTTATAGCGATTATCAATGAGAACCAGCAATTGATACAACTTCAAACGCTGCATTTTTATAATTAATGACGGTTTAAAGAGAAGCTTTTTCTGAATCAACAAAAGATAATATAATTTTTAAAATCATAAACAATATCTTGTGTAAATTGAGATAAACTATTGAGTTAAAAATTAATGAAATAGAATTAATAAAAATACATCTGGTCACTACTCGTTTTTTTTAATAGCACATGAAGTTAGTCCTTGTTCTACAAATAAAACGTTATTCAACCCCTTTCTTTTCTAAAAACTAACCTTAAGTTGCTCATGTGATAGAATTGTAGAAAAAGGATAGCCAAAATTATCCTTTGTACGTATGTATTTAGGTTGCTGAATTCGAAAATGAGTAAGCAACTCACAATACAGAATACACAAACACCACGTCAAATAATCAATTCATTCTCGCCCTTGTTCGAAAAACTTCTGTTCTATAAAAATTGAGCAAAAAGAACTTCTCGACTTGGAAATTATTTATTTACTTATTCATTTTTAGGTAGATAAGCCCTTAGTTAACTCTGTTTTAACAGCTTTACCAGGTTGTTTCTACCTAAAAATTATAATGTAAGAGTTTATCATGAAAGGGTAATAACAACGAACAGAAGGTCAAAGTGTGGTGCAAGATTAGTTACAAACCGCTTTGTATTATAGCTCTACCTATCCTTTCGTTGTAAGATCCATAAAATATATCTTATTACGCATTAAGGATATTTTATCAAACTATAAAATACATTTAAGTATGTACTTCAATTGCATGGGGGTGACAATTCAAAAACCAGCAGTCATGGTAGGTAGGTAGCTTTATAACTAAATGTAATTGTTTGATTAAAATATAAATAAAATAGTAAATTACACAAACTGATAAATCTGCCATCTGTGGAAGAAACAAACAATTAACCAAGGCAGAAGCTTAGAAAAATGTATTGGTTTATTAATTGGAGTCGTTTACGTTTTGTCAATTGCTATTGTATCTGACATCCTCAGGCGTAATTCGATTAAAAAAATGTACATAGAAATATTTAAAAAATGTCACCAACAAAATGTTTCAGTAACACACAACCCACTTAATTAAATTTTTACATTTTGATTATTAGCTTTCACGAAAACCTTCTGTTCTAAAAAGTTTTAACAATATATACGCCAACCAAAACCTTTTTATTATCCTCGGCCTTTGTTTGAGCCTTATATAACATTAGCTTCACCACAATACACAAGTAACCTAGAGGTATATTCAATTACAGTAAAAAAGTGCATGTTCTTGATTAATAAAAGTTAAATATAGGTAATAATGGCCCTTGTTTAATTACACAATTAATTATTTCCTACGGAAAACAAAGTGCATGCAAGGATCATGTCTAAAGATTAATACACTTCATTTAATTCTATGAGTATGCACTCATATGCGTTCTCGTTCCTTAATACATGTAGATATATAGATAGGTAGATAAATATTTTTTAGTAACCATATTTAGAACAAACAGAGTGACATCTTGTTGTTTTTAAAAGGTTACGACAAGGATCCTATTCAAAGGAGACAACCACATATTAAGTTAAGTTTGGCGATCGATAATAATAAGGAAATACCAGCTGTGAAAATTTAACGTGGAAAACGTTGTAACATGAATTTAGCTAATTTACTGTAATGCCTAGCAGCTGTTAATTTCAATAAAATTGAAAGGTAAACGTTACAGCTGTATAAATATAGGGAACATTCTGAATCAACATTCAACTCATGATACAATAATATAAGATACTTACTGATAACAAGATTCGAATGATGACAGTTGAGAGCAATTGGACAATGAAACGTAGGGATTCATGTGAATAAGTTAAACAATTCCACAAAAATTTATTTATTATTTATTGGGTGAGGGGATGAAATCAAAATACATTTAATCTATCCGAATGAATCTGTAGTTTTTATTGTCCTACGAATTAGATTATTTAATGAACACGAACTTAGATACCTACTGATATTTTTGGCAGCACGCAGAATAGCCATTTGCTAAAATTTAGTATAGTCTATTTGATCTAGAATAATTTAGCAATTAAATTCGAATTTGGAAATAATTACACTTCTTGTCTTTGAAATATTCAAATCACTTTGGTGCACTGTTTGTTACCAGATGTATACAAACTACATATCTCTTAAATTAATTCTTATTACAAAGTCAACATAGGTACATAAAATTTTTTAGTTAATACAAACAGAACATTAAGACATTTTTCTTTGTTTCTCTGAACACAGAAGTGAATCTGAAGATATACCTAGGTATATACTAAATGGCTTCGACCTAAACTTTATGAACATCCAAAATCAAGGAAATACAATAAGTACAGGTCAACAGAAATAAGGTGGCCCCTCAGACTCGAGCGAACGGCGTAAAAGATAGAAAGAAAGCGCATTCAGAAGGAAAAAGATGCATTTTACAGCTCGGTGTTTGTACCTACCGTGTTTCAAATCGGGCCCGTATTGTACTAGTAAACTCACCCCAGGGTGTCTTAATGGTATTAGTAATATTTACACTAAAAGTGGTAATGCACTTTAAGTGAAGCAGAATTCCCATTTTGTATTTTAAATATATAATAGTATTTGAAAGGGGTTAATTTAGTACCCAGTATTGTTATTTCTACAATCACTTCTTCCTCAAAATACTGATTTTAGTAAGTAATTAAATATAATAATTACAATTATAAACACACATCAATCTGTAAATAATAAATAAATAAATAAATATTTCGTGGTATTCAGCTCAGCTACCTATTATTGATATTAAAATATTTATAATAATAATAATAAACTAATAAACGAAACATTGACTAATTAAGTTTATAGAATAAATATGTATTCCTAAGTGTTTCTTTTATTTGTCCGCTTTCCTTTAAGTGTCTCACCAATTATAAAAAGTATTTGCTAAAAGTAGCACGACCTTTTATAAACTAAATAAAATTTAAAATTAGGTGAAAATCATTATTAATTGTCCCTATCGATGAAGTTTCTGATTTCATGTTTTTTTTTATAATACGGGGCGAGTTTTCATACAACGCTATGTGCTTCATCGAAGTACGAAGAATAAATGGACGGTCCCCACTACAATATCAGCTGTGTCCATCGTGCACCGGTGGGCGTTCAGATTGCAAGGGCCAAGCTATTTCTGTTGGCCTGTAGCTATATATTTTCTGAGAGAAAAAGCACTTCTTGGGGCTAATTCCAATGATGTTTGGTGTAATCAAAAATGAAATACATGGCATTCGTTAATAGAGCTTCACTGTTATATATCAGAAATCAAAAGATCAATCAGTTTAGGGTTCTGTAAACAACTAGATTGTTTGTTTTTATTTGTACCTCACGGTCCTACTAATCCCTCTACTTATATGTTTATTCCTAAAAGTAGAAAATTTTGTAAAAATGAAACTTCAGATCCGCTTTCGACGGAATGAAAACTTTAGGAAATACTTTCTTCACGTTTCTCACCAAAGGAGGTGCCATTAAAAATCACAAATCAATTATTCTTGAAAATATTTCCTTAATGTAATCTCTAAGTAATCGTGTTGTCTTCCGGACATTGCCGTAGTCGTCGTTTGTTCGTACTTCATGTTTCACCACTCTTCAGATATACTTCTGAAGAAGCCAACTAAATGAGCGGTGAAACGTCAAGTATGAACAAACTACGACCACGGCAATACCCGGAAGACCAGACAATTATGGACGACGGCCGTGAAAGCCTACATTCAATTGTTACAAACAACCTAGTGCCTAACAATAATTTATTAAAAATTTACAAAAAATTTAACTTTGTGTCTTTTCCTGCCATTTTCCTTTTTCTTCAAAAGATCTGAAATTTTTGGAAAAAGAAAGGTTGCAATTAAAATTCAATCAGCGCTTTTCAATGTTTAAAACTATCAAAGACAAAGTACAAGCACAAATTAGAAACAAAACTTATTGTATCACGCAGTAGCCTTTTCATGCTGAAGAAGTAAAACTAACACTATTTCGAATATCACCTTCATTCATAATTTTTTTTCGGATTTTGACAAACACGATGTTCACTTTTATTGCTGTGTATCGTGTATCATATTTATATCATTCACTATTCATTGTCATAAGTACATAATTTTAATGAAATTTGTTCTTTTATTGATTAGATGATAACATAACTAAACAGGTAGCACCAATTCGGGTAAGATTTTTTTTTTGTTGGTACCTATACACAGTTTCATAACATTGGCCTTTAATAAATTATGATGTAACGAAATAAAGAGCCATAGTTGCGCAATGTTCGTGACTCTGAGTTGCTTATTTTGAATAGAAATGGTATTTTCTGTAGTCGTCGACTGACTTTTGCAGTGATTACATAAAGAATAACATCATTATAATGCTTTCAATCTTCTCGGGGGTATGTTACAGTCAAAAGTTTCAAATTTAAATAATTACCACATTATTCACTCAAGCATATACCTACCTAAACTAAATAAAAACAAAAACCTGATTTATTGTAATTTTTGTGACCTAATTGGACAAACAGTTTTCTAATTAACTTTATGATTTGTATCATGGCATTACTTTATTATATTGTCGATTGTTAATATCTAGTCAAAAAGAAAGGTGAAATTTTAGAATCAACAACTTTCAAGTTTAGTAAACAATTATGAGTTTTTTTTTGTTTTCCCACTTTTTATTGAAGGTTGTCGCTGTGATCGTAATGTTTTGTATTGGATCTTCTGTAACAGATGAATCGGACAAAAATGCAAAGACATTAAAGTATGTTAATACAATTGGTGAAGACGGATCTTATGAATACAGGTAAGTCGTTTAAAATATGCAAATTTAATATCACACTAACCTACTAACTAAAATTGGCTTTTGTAATTTCTTGGAATTATATATAGGCTATTACAAAAGCAAATATTAACAATAGATTCACGTTTTCAACTCTTCACTCTTCTTATTTTAGAATTGTCAGAAAATTTTTGAGTTTGTATTAATTTATTAATAATTAATATCACTTGCAGGCGAAGTCATAGGCATTAGAAACTTAGATGATTTAGCTACTTATCAGTGCAGTCAAAACTCACAGTTAAAATGCGACTCACTATAGGAAACCTTTGGGAACGTAGCAAGGATTTAGAATCCCTCTGTGCAGTCGTGCTGAGACTGAGTGGTCTATTATTTGTTAAAGAAAGGCTTATGCCGAAGGTGGAGAGCCAAGCCTTTTCCAGAAAGCCTTTACCTTTTCACCTTAAACAAGAACAGTACTTTTCCAAATTACGTTGCCCAATTTTAAGATATCACTGTTTTACTACAAGTTTTATACCTACATAAATACTTACATAGGTATTTGTTATTTTTAAACACTGAACAGTTAAGTTTAATTACTATAAAAGGAAGTGAAGTACCGTTTTTGTGCCTATGGGATTTAAATACATGTACACACGATTGAACAAGGTGTAAAAAACATGTCATTAACGGATACTTAATGGATTACGAAGGTCAATGATTAAATCTTATTACTTCCATCATCATGAAAAGAAATAGCTCAATAATTGATATCTAGAAGAGTATCAATTAAATTTTTAAGACACCACGAAGAGCTAATTAGAAATATATTACAAACAGAAAAAGGGATAAAGAGAGATAAAAATAAATCTAGATTAGAATAATGTTCACAAATTCCTAGGGATCTATATATTTATAAAAACAAATTGAGTCCATGACTAACCCTTGCCCAGTCTTTGAACTAATGATCTTACAATAATTATGGTAAAAGAAACGCAATAAACCAAAAAAAATCGACTGAATACTTAAACAAGTATAGAAATGTTGTAATAATTCTTATTAAAAAAAGGATAACGAAATGTTAGATTCAGGTCCCATAATACAGGAATTGGCAGCAAGTTTAAAATAAAAATATTCTTTTAGATCTGAAGTTGCAGTTCAATATATTTTATTACGTGTTATGTCACTCCTACGAAACAATAAAAATTGGTAAAATTATCCAGTAGCAAAGAAAACTTTTTTGTGTTTCACTGTATCTACCTTTACTTGATGGAAATTCATATTTTAAACATGACAAAATCCCTTTCTTATAGCAAATCATTCATTTTATATGGTGTTCATATACTTTGTTTTTCATTACAGTTTCCTCACGAACAATACAATTTCTCAGTCCCAAAGCAGTAAAAAAAAAGAGGGCAGCGAAACATCGGAATTAGAAGTAACTGGAACTTACTATTACTTATCACCAGAAGGGTACCTCGTTCGAGTAACATACACAAGTGGCAGCAAAGGTTTCCGATCAAAATCAGATATCCTTAGTCCTGATGTTTTAGTAGAAGATCGAATAAGTTACGAGGCACTTGCCAGTTTACAAGGGGGTGGCATTGGTAAACGCTAGACAACCTAATATGTATTTGTATGTAATTATATATTTAAATAGTTTTTAAGAATGTCTAAAATCTAAAAGATATGTATATAAAATATATATTTAATACAACAAAATATTTTCCTTTGTTGTATAGGTACAGATATCTATAGCATGGATTCATGAAGTCCGTTGAATGTTATTGAATCCCATGATCAGTATAAAATATCTACTAAATGACGCCCACTTTGCTGTTTATCTTTTTTTTTTTAGTATTGTTTGGAAAAATAATTTGAGCTAGAATTAGATATAATATAAACAAGAATATACTGATGGCTTGTTTCCATATTTAAATTAAGTCGTGAAAAGGTAATGCTGACTTTCTGATGCAAAACCACTTTTACACCTGCATATACGAAAGTTAATTATTGGAACAGTGGCATCGTTGACAGTTAAGTGAATATTACGAGTAGCATGTTGAAAGTTTCTCATATCCAACCATTCCCTTATTCCCTTGACGGTCATTTGTTTCTAAAAAAAAAGGTTCAATTTAGTCCTATAAAAAAAAACAACTGCAGTAACAACCAGCGCTCACGCTACCCTCCAGATCGATTCTCGTGATTATGACAAACTACGTAAAACATGAACACACACGAACCGACATTTTACAGTACGACACGAGAAATACCATTGTTTTTCTTTTCAAATACCCACTTATTTCAACAATATTGTTCTTTTTGTCTGTCAATAACCTGGCATGGCCTATTTATCCACATTTTACTGAGTACTACAAACTAATAAAAGTAAGATAACTATAGAACAGACTTTATTTAATGAAATATCTTATGAAAGTATGGTAAAAATTTAATAACAAATGAATAATAAACTCATAAAATTTTCTAAACTTAAAATTTTATAAAAGAAGGCTTTATACAACCATTAACATTTTAAGTCGTACGAACAGTCGTAGGTATGGGTAAACTATTGTCCAAACAGTGGAAATAACAAACATCAAAGTCACCACATACAAGAAAATTTCCTTTCCTAAAAGAGGGATAGAAAAAAAACATTATATTTCCATCAAAGTAAGAAATAAACATAGGTAGTCATTTTTATAGAACTAAAACTGTTTTCTGGAGCTTAAAATAATAATCGGTGCGTCCCACTCTTTTGATTCTTGCAAAGAAGAAAACTGGCTACGTCCTTATACAATAATCATTCAAAAGGAGTCAACAGTGAATTAAAACCAAATAAAAATAAATTGTGAAGGTATGAGTGCAACCTGAAAGCACTAGGAATGTGTATTTTTTTTATTGAGAGATACCAGATATACAAAAAAAAATCAAAGTAACATTTGTCCTTATAAATAAATGAATAATATTCAAAGTATGTAAAAACATAATTCAAATTAAATTAACTCAGACGAAATGTTGATGACAAACTTGCAAAAGTAAAGAAAGAACTTAATTTCTGCCCAGCGCATTCGCCATAATTTAGTGCAAAAACTAAAACTTTAGTTGTCTCAAATACGTATTACCGCAGTAACTTTGGATTTTTACATTAATATACCCTTTATACTTTACCCTGTAAACTGTGAATACGAATCAATTATGGCTGACATTGAACTTTGTGCTGTCCATTTACTTATTTAATGTAAATCGTATCTATAAATAATGTAATGCTCCAGTAAAAAAATACATACCACACATAATACTTAAATTTTAGTTGCGTTTGTGATATAAATTTTGTGTGTTCCAAAATTATTTTGCCAAAAACACAGACGAATATTAAAGCAGCAACAAAATATGCCATTTAAATATTGAAAACTAAAAAAAAACTGAAATTATTACAGGGAAATTTTCACAAAACTTTTCAAAGTTTACTATTATAGAAATCGTAAAATTTTATAACGCAGGCAGGCAGGTAAATTAAATAATGTTTCACCTGTGTAAATGTAGATGGCAGACACTGGCACGTTGGTAGAAAATAAAATACAAAATATAGTTATTAATTAGTTTCTTGTACAAACCAAAAGTAAACTATACAAATTAAATTACGAGAAATGAATTAATTGCATATGTAGGACTAATCGCAAAAATAAACACAAATGAAAAATGCATTTTTAATTACTTATGTTTATGCCTTAATTATCATGTTATTGTAGTACATTATTATATTTCAGTGGATTACTTTTGCTATTATTTATTTAATGTAATTAGAATAAATATTGTTAAATAACAGTTAAATAGCTATAATTGGTTTTACATAGAAAAATAGAAATATTTTACAATGTTTGAAACATTAATTAAACGAATTTTATGTAATTTTACTTATTATCAAGTCAAATAAAGGTTTCCGTGAAATTTAAATAAATTTCAAATTTGTAGTTATGGAATTATATAACAGGCAAATATTAAGTAGAAGATTTTGCAAATAAATATACAATATCAAATTTATTTTTAATTCTAAATGATAAACTTTAGCATTTAAATTTCTGATTATAAAGTTGCAAAATTGTTACAATATCTCCTGTTTAGAAATTTTATTCCACCTACATATTAGCTAAAAGTAAATTGATAAACATAAATCATTTATATTTACTAAATAAGTATATGTTCCATTACGTTTAATGCCATATTCACATTTATTTTGGTTACAAAATATTATTTCTTGCATGTAACAGCTAAATTGTGAATAAATTAAAATTTAAGAAGCGCCTGTAACCTTCGCCTAACAATATACGTATACTTCACATATGTAATAATTTCTGACCTGCATAAGAAATTACTCAGACAGAAGGTACATGTCACGTTGCTTAATGTAAAAAATGGTAAGTATATGCATTTATTATTCTTTTTAATTAATACTTTTTCATGAGTAATGTTGACACTTGCCTACACCTTTTTGTACTTTTTGTTTGCCCTTGATAGAATATTATTTATTCTAAATTCATTAGTGTCTATTTATTTTAAAAATTAAATACATACACAAATCAGTCAGTAAGAGGAATATGAAAGGTAATTAATTAATTGACGAAAAACCTGAAATGTTTCTACTTTCTTGAAATGATTCACAGCTTAAAATTATTTTTCCTTATTTCGAAGGATATATTTGAAAAATATGACAATTAATTCTTCTAAAAATTTCAAGAAAAATAAGAAAACATAACAGACCTCTTTTCAAATTGCTTATAATCCGAAAACCACAATTAGTTTCGATAAAATCTGTTAGACAACAAAATGTACTTAGATTGAAAATAAAGACCTTCACAAGATAAAATTATCCAACGTTTCACCCCTTTGTAGTATTACAGATCAAGCTCAAAGTAACAATCCCTTATTCAATTAATTAATAACATTATAAACGAAATATTGAAATATGCAACTACGTTTTTGAAAAGTTATTTACTTTTAAAAGTTGTTTAATTTTGCACGTCAAAATAAAGTTTAAAATAATTTTTAGATTTGATTTTAACAAAGACCAATTGAATTTATATATTTATTACATTAAGCCTAATTTATTTATTTCAAAACTTTCCAAGCAGTATTTCAACATCAAAAAAAGTAATTACATTTTCTCTGGCACCCGTTTTGACCTAAACAACCCTGAACGTCTTTGGTACCGCTTTTCATGTTAAGTTCATTTTTATGCCAACTTCAACGTCTCTAAATCATCTAGGAATGGTTTAGATTTTTAGTATAAATGAATAACCAAATTTTGCAGACCTTAATAATTCTATGGTAAGCTTAGGCATTAGGGGAGGCCTAATAAACATGTACAATTGCAAATTATTCAAAATTTTACTTTTATTTATCTGCAGTATAATTCCTAATGGTGTATCTTGCAACTAATTAAAATTCTAAACAATCTGCAGTTCAAAACACAAGGCTAATCATAAATGTTGATCTTCCTCATTAAAATTGCTACCATGAATTTATTGAATGTAAGTATACTCAGAATTTGCTGTAAGCATTGAACAACACTTCGCTTGGTTTGTAAAGAATAATTTATCATTTTAAGAAATACGCCTATGTATTACTTATTGATTGATTTGAACGTTAATATTGTTCGTGTAGTTTCAATACCTACCTACACTCTTTTCATGTTCAAGGACAAGTGGAAAACGAAAAGAAGAAAGACAGGCTGACACGATCGAGGCAACCTTTCACGCATACCATTTGATCTTTATTCTTGTCGAACGGCTCATCTCCCACGACAAGGTCAGCATACTGCATTTAAAATCAGGAATGCACACCTTACTTTCATACTTTTAAATTCAAATATTGTAGAAAGTGAAAATGTTAGTAGCACCTAAGTAACACTTATGTAAGGCAAGGCAGCGTATAAATAAATCTTTCTTTAAATAATAAAGAAGATGCAGACTTTCTTCATTTTTACAATTTTAATTTTTTGCTATTGGTGATTATGTCTTTCTTTTTTATTTTAGTGAAACCAACTAACATAACTGGATTTTGAGTCAGTTGCAATAAATTTTATGTATGAAGTTTACAACTGCAGCGACTTGCTTTCATTTTCACCTTTTTGGACAATGATAAGTTGCTTGATTAGACAAGTTTTTAATTAAATAAATCGAATTTGATATAAATACTGGGCTAATTCTTCCCACATCTACTGTATCTAACAAAGTTGAGTTATAGATCACTCTGTGTAGATTAAGAAAGCAACCTCTGTTATAAGTTTCAAAGTTTATTCGTAACAATTAGTGATTAAAGAAGTTAAACTTGATAATGTAAGTGGTTAAAGCAAAAGACCTAAAATATAATTTATTAATTTATTATTTATAAGATATATTTAATTAATTGAAGTTATGGCTCGTTATTTACGCACTTGTTTTTTGATATACTTAAGTCACGACTAACTCTTATCAACAATGTTCCATAGTTACCACAAAAGTAGTCATGTTTCAGCTTACAGCTGGTAGTTTGACATTCCATATGAAAATTTGACACATAAAAAGGGATGAAAAAGATAGCAGCAGAATAAGATATCTATCACATTAATTTTCCTATTACTTAAGCCTACCAAAGCTTGCTTCTGTTGGAGAAATACGTTTCTCATAGTTTCCAGAATCAACCCCCCCTACATCCCTATCTATTTTTTATCTGTAATATTTCTAAAATTTATTCTAGACTTTTCCATGGTAACACTACAGTAAGTTAAAAAATTGTTTTGCTTCTTCCCCCACAAGAGCAGTTTCGCCCTTGACTTATAGTTGAAATCTCCGCCATTAACACCCCAATTATTTGAATAATTACAAAGAATCAAACAAAAATTGTTTGTGTATTATTTTGTATTTCTCAGAAAACTTTTTATTTTAAAAATAATACTTCATTTTCTTAAAATGCTCAATTTTAAAAAGAACAGTCGTTTTCGTAAAAATATTAAATCGTAACACCAAATTTCAGGCATATTTTAATTTACATTATCATTTACTGAAAATTTATTTGTATGTCGAGCATAAGTATCTAACAATAACTGTATATAAATATACAGGGTGTTATGTTAAAAATTTAGATATCTATATACGACTACAAAAGCAATTCTTACAGTTCCTCTGAATAGCAATAAAGAATAAAGAAGAACAATATATTTCTCACACTATCATCGTCACAATACATTCCTTTATTTCATTTACAAAACAAATTATGATTTTGTAGAGAAAGCTAAGGAAGAAAAGCAATATCTTCGTAAGTGCTTACTTTTACTATCAAACAGCCATTTTTTTTGACAAGTTGATACTTTCACAATTATTTTCTTATTTTAAATACATTATATGTCGATTATATACTCCATGTAGCTCTTCAACAACAACAATTAATCTCCAATAATAATTATTCCAATAATTCGTCGTCAAACTTTCAAACTCATTTACGGAAGAAAACATTATTACCTATAATATTGCACTATTCAAATTGAGGTTTAATGTCTACTATGTTGATCTGACTAATTAACATAGGTATATTATATTAAACTGTTTCACTAATTATCAACGTTAGTTAAAGAGTCAGATTTATTAGCCTTCTGTATAGGTTTACTCAGGGATAAATAAATCTATAAATTGTTATGGCCAACAATTAAAGTAAAAGATACCAAAAGTTAAAATTTGTTAAAAAAAAGTTAAAATTGAAGGCAAAACTTTCGTTTCGCTGTAAAAATTGGTTACAATTAAATAGTCCATTATTTTCCATAAAATTATTACAAATTTAGTTCTCCTTTATGTTTGCTTATAAATACTTCCTGTAAATAAATAAAAGTTTTAATGTTGTAATAGAAATTGCAATAGGTAAACCACAACTTTTTAAAATGTATGGAAATGTTTCACTTATTCGATAAGTACTCACTCAGCTACTTCTTCTTCTCTAATAAAAAGTTATTACATTAGGTAAGAAAGGTTACTTTAAATTAATTTCCAAATGGTTGAAAGGATACCTTGACCTGCATCAAACATTTAAGATACATAATTACGATAGGTACTTTATTATAATAAGTATGTAAGTACCTAATGTTACCTAGTTATTTACAGGAAGTACATTTACAAACAAAATCAATAATAGATCCTATTCATTATTTTTATATCATGCTTTAACTTATACTTAACGAATTATTTATAATTGCCATTAATGATTAAATGGATGCATTCTCTACATTTAAATAAAAACGAAAAGTTGCAATATAAGAAGAAGAAATTTAACAATGAATACTGCAGAGAGTATTGTAGGTAAAATTACAATGCTTTATCCATTTTCACCTAATGAAACTAATTAAATGAAGCGATCATAAATGAAATGTTTTAACTTACCTCAAGAAATATATGCTTTATTGGTTATGGTCTTATAGTTTATAGTTGTCCTTTTGTAAATTGCATAACATATAGCCTCAAAAGATTTATTACTGTATCTTATTGTACTAAATGACAACTGCTGGTAGTATTTTAAATTACAGAAACTAACAGGCATTTACCCACAAAACCAAACAAAAAGTATTTAAATTAACAATAACACATAATAAACCAGCAGTAAAAGTGTTAGTACAAAATGTTATTTATTTAAAATTTACTGTATTATAATGATGTGTAGGCAATTTTAAATTATAGTATTAGTGCTTATATCAAATTATTTTATAGAATTTAATAAAGTCGTTTTATTCACCTGCTCGTTTAATGTTACAATCTACGTAATTAAATGTTACAGTGCGCTACCTTTGTATTTTAAGTATTTTCATGCATTTAGGCTTTCTCAGAATTAAGAAAAAGCAAAAATTATACAAGACATTAGAAGGAACTTTTTGTTTTATTGTTCCACTAATTGAAAAAAGTTTATTGATTTTAAAGAACATTCTTGAGAGTAATTACAGAGACTAAACAAAAGTAAGTTTCTATTAATAGTGCTACCAAATTAGAATGTCGATTAAAATTATTTGAACAGTCAACCTATGTAGATCTGTAATGGTAAGTCAGATGACACTGACCTTATTCAACTTCCGGATTTGCCTTAAGCTGTATACCAAATGTCAGATGTAAGATAAATTGAGTTGTTAATAGATATAAGGTAATCCGATTCAATTTCAAGTACACTTCTGCAATTTTTAGATTTTTTGCATTAAATTATTCTTTTTTGATGTCAAAAAGGTCTGTCTGTATGTCACAATTGTTTATTTCACCAGCTAAGGGAGTGGCAAGTCATTCTGTAAAGCATTTTTCATTTTAAATTAGGATCCCTTCCTTTTCCTTGATGAGATTTTCTAAGATGTAGTGAAAATACCCATCTCCATGTCGTGAGATTTACCCTACAATATATAATATTTTTAATTAAAACAGGAAAGGAAATTGTAACAAACACCCTCTCTTTCTTTTTAAACGTGTTTTGGCAATTTTTTTCTGTAGCTTTTCCGCCCTATTTTGAGCTCATGTAATTAAAAAATGTCCCCCCAATGCTATTGACTTAAACACTTGATACTGGAGTTCCCCACTCAATCCTGTTATCCTACCATTATTTTGATAGAACTCCACATCCTTATCGATGTAGCCAAAGGTATGAGAACAGATATCTCTTTTCTCTGAAACTTATACGTCAAAAAGTTTAAAGAAAATCCATAGCAAAACCTTTATAAAAGTTTTCCAATGAACAAGTCTGTGATGATAGGAGAGTCAAAGTGTTTCACAGATTAATTTCTAACTAAAATTAGAATCCCAATAACTGCTATTGATGGAAAATGAAATTGAAATGTTTGCTCAATCTTTTGCCTGTGGCTCAAATGTGTTTACATTTACCACGATCATGTAGAGCCAGTGGTTTTATGACTTGCAGTAATGTCGATGATGAAAATGTTGGCGAGTACCTACGCCATATTGAAAGCATCGAGTCGTAAGGTAAGAACTAAGAACTACACCTAAGAAAAGCACGCGCCGTAGAGTCCGATGAGCAATGCGACTTAAGCTCTAGGTGCGGTGACGTCGGCCAATGGGGGTTGTCAATGTAGGCCGCATATAAAAGTCCACGGCGGCGCAGCGCAGGTCCTGTCAGGTGTGCAGCAGTGTAAGTAGTGTCTGTAGTTCAGTTTTATAGTGATGGCGCGCTTACAAACAGCGCTCCTTCTTCTAGCGATAGCAGCGATATGCGGTAAGTACTTTTTCAAATTGATAATCAAAAAATTTTTCGATTTTTACAAAAGAAACCCTTACGTTTAAATTAATTTTGATCGAAACACCTTTTGGTTATTTTGTTTATTACGTATGTACATATTTAAGGTCGTTTCGTTTTCATTTTATCTCTGACACATCGAATGTAAAACAAGAAGTAAAAAAGTAGCCAATGAACTTTCTCTTTCGATTCTGCAAGTTAGTTACAAAATGAGCATGTGCTGCTAATTCGTCCTACTGTTTATTACTTATGCGCATATAATGTAAATACGTACGTAATTAAAAATAAGTGTCTGTGGGGTGTAGTTTGTGAGTAGTCAATAAAAACTGCTTTATCCTTTGGCCACAGTTATGTATGAATAGTTACGAAATAATTGTGTGGTTGTAGAAGGCAAAGAAGAAATATGTAAGGCCACTACTAGTGTCAGTCAGTCGGTTTGTACAATAGTTTTTGTTGACTAGTTCATTTCGAAATTTTATTATATTAGTAACGGCTCTAAAGGTCATACAACTTCATGCACTTCTAAAAACCGAGCCCTCAAATAAAATATCAGACATGAATACACAAAGACATTGTCGACTTAGAATTCATTTGATGATTATTTCCACATGCCGCATCCGCGTGACAGCTACAGTACACGATTACATACATACTAACATGCTGTTCCTTTCACTTTTCTGGTAAACCGAGAACTTTACGTGCCCAGTTATGTAGGTACTTGTTCATGATCAAAAGAATATAAAGGAAAGATGTAGAAGAAGTAACTGTTAAACACGATAGAAGTAGTTAGAAACATCTAGATCCAGGAACAACGCTGTCTATTTATCTCTAACTTTCAGTAACTAAATTGAGGTATGCAAGGTAAAGTCATTAGCTGTTGATAATTATCTCGTTGGTTAAATAAATATTCCTGCCTTGAATGTGTGTATAAAATCGTGGAATAGCAGCAGTGTTGAGGAAATTATTAAAATGCCATAATTTAGTGAAAATACCGAGGCCAACAACTTTCTTATTTAAGTGCATGTAGACACTGAAAGTTGAAGTTAAAAATGCTCCTTTTTTATCCATAATACTACAATCAAAACGTCTTTTATACAAACGCGAAACAATTATCTTTAGCATTAGCGAAGACTCCATCCAGCACATCATCAAATTAAGTTTTCTTTTTTAAATCATCTATTACATTATACATCTTACATCATTGGAAATATTTTGTTTATTAAAGAAAAAACATTGCGTAACTAATGGAGTTACAAACAACTTTGTAACAGTTCAATGCTTAGACATCATTGTCTTTGATCGGAACGAATAAAATACAATCAAAATCTCGACTAATAAGTTAATAATTATGTTATAGGTAGTAAGCTTATTGAAAATATTACAACTAATATTACTATTTAGTGCAACTGTTTTTTTTTTTTGTTGTTTGTAATTTATATATTTTTATCCAGGATAGTGCCTTTTACTGTTATTTGCTGTTTTGATCGCATCAAGTCAAGTTCAAGAAACATTCTCAAACTTTTTTCTTAATAAACTCATGTTTACGTGCATATCCAAATTGACTTGACATTTTGAAATTATAACAAATTTGCTGAATTGACTTTTATTAACCCTAATTTAATAATAACATTGAGACCCCAGAAAATAATTAATTTAATAATAACACTGAACGATTAGAACAGAACATAGAGGTATGTATCATAAACGCTATTGTGAAATTTGTAAATTTCTTAAACGCATTTAATAAAATAGATATTATTTAAAATTTATTGTTAATCTGATTGGCACTTAAATTGCCCTGGTTGTATAAACGTGACCGATATTCGTTAATTAATTATTTAGATTAATTTCGCCTTTTAATAGCGAGCAAGCATTAAAAGTTGTTCATAGCCAAATTGTTTGCCAAAATTCGAATGTTATTTACTTCAAATGAGAATTTGGGTCACTAGGTGGGTAAAATTTTTTGTGACACGATATCAGCAATATTTAGAGGCAAAAGAAATGTGATAATGGCTTCGTCCTTAGCGACTTTCACTAAGAAACAATAGGGAAACTGAATGTAAGAAAGTGTCACCCATTAGCGACCTTTTCTGTAGTTTTTTAGGTAGCAATGTCACTTATTAGTCATTATTAATATTCATGGCTATACAACTGGTTGACAATTGATTTAATTAGAAATTTGTAAAATTTACAGAACACCTTAACTATTTTAGGAAATAAGTCATTATATTAATTATTAATTAAAAACATGGATCAACTTATTTCGATGTCGGAACTTGAAAAAACTTTTGGAAAGTTGCTACAAAGAGAAAACAATTCTTCTGTTATAAAATCGCATAGTAGCTGGTCTACTAGAGGTTTCTTAAACCATGCGAAAACTGCAAATTACGTAAAGTTCTGCAACAGAAAACAAATTCTGCATACGAAACAATCTGGTTGATTTCATCGACGATAATACTTTATAACGTCCTACATCTTCATTTCTCCTAATGATCCTTTCTACATCTATAGGCATTGAAAGCGTTTAAATTAATTTAATGTAATAGTCTGAATTCATGATAAATAAAGCGGAAAGTTTCTTTGTATACAATGTATTGTTTACGTCGTTTTCTCCTAAATATGTAATTTTTTAAGACATTTTTATAAATATTTTTGCAATTGATACAGTGTTTTCGCACGTTGTTCACATCATTACATAGTCACGAACAAAAGATTCGTCATCAATTGTGGACTTGCAGGACAATAATGTTGAAGGTTTCATATTTCCCGTGTAGTTGTCAGTTATATTACTTATACATTACATAAACGTAGGTGAACAGTTACTTTATTTCTATATACGAAATCGTAAGAATGACAATACTTATTAATAATAATTATTATATTTCTACTTATTAGAGCTTCGAGCTTCCTGTTACTGCTATTTGATTATCTTTATGTTACGTATTCGTAAATGGAAAACAATGGAATGAAAATGCACAGTGACGAACAAATATAAATAAATATACAGTTATGTAATAAATAGTAAAATAACGGGATGACTTCTTTTAATTAATACAACACCATCAAATTTTTCTGGCAAATATTTTTATTAACACAACTCTAATCAATTCAGCACACAGTGCCTTGTTTAGGATAAAACTTCCACCTCAAAAAGGCGCTGTGTGCTAAATTAAATTATTATTATATTACCTTTATTGTCTGTTCACGTTTCTTTTAGTTTGATATGCTGATAGATCCTTGATTATTATGTTGACAGGATTTGTTCTGATATTGTACATTGCAGTTCGGTATTGAAAGAAAGTAAATAAGTTAAATTTAAACAATTCAGCACCCACGCATCTTTTGAAACGAAAGTAGGTACGCATACAAGGTGGGAAATGCAAAAGTTATGGTATGTGAAGAATCTTGTTGCTCAACTGTAGGTCCATGTTTGCATTAAAATTAATCGGCACAACGCATACTTGTACCCACACATTGTATGTAAGGACTCGGGATTTATGTTCAATAGCTGCAGACATGCAAATAAAATATTTTCATATTTCCACGCAAAATACGACATGGTGATCCAGTTTTATCAATAGGAACTCATAATAAATGAATGACCATTACTTTCAAATTCTCAAAAAATTCAAACAACAAAATCTGAATAATTTAATAAATGCTAAAAATATTGAATAATATAATATAAAATATCAAAAAAATTTCAGATGATAATGATTCTAATACAAATCAAAATTAATAATAAGAAATTTTAGACACTAATTACGTTTAAAAAAATTTCAAAGTTAATGATAACTAATGTATAAAATCATACCACCAAAAATGCTTTGTATTAATTACATTTCTGTAGTCTGTAGTCCTATGAAATCGAGAGTCCTACAGAAAGCATTTCAAACTTTCATCAAAATTTTTTTTTTAGCATACGAATACAATCGGATTGGGAAATATAGCTTATCAAATTTTTAATTGCTTCAATGATTAAAAAACGATTTCATATGAATATGTCAATATATAAATATTGTTTAAAAAGGATAAAAATAGTTTTTCTTTTAAATTTTGTTCAGATTTTTATAAACTTTTTGTTAGTCGGTTTGGGATACGTAGAATATCACATTACAACCCTCTATTACGAGTTTATATTACTTCGTTTTCTAATTACTTCTTTCCTTTAGTAATTTAATTCATTACGTCACTGCAATAATGTAAGGGACAAGAGTATGAAAATTAATAAGAAGAAGAATATGGACCTGAATTCCAAAACGCCTTTAACTTTCTAACAGATCGACAAACATTGGAGACCGTGAGTCCTTCGGGCAGGACCAATTCCTCTATACTAGCAGGACATCTGCTTAATTAGGTTTATTGGTCATTATTGAATAGCCATTTATTTTTCAACATTATTGTTTTTATAATTTAGTGCTGCTATTAATTACAGCTGGTAAAAACTGACACATGTAGGTACCTACAGATATGTATGTTTGTGGATGAGGAATCAGGCTTGACCTTTAGGCGCATACACATGGCATGAGACGAGATAAAATATATCGTGGTGCCTATTTAGAATTATGATGGCCCGTTATAAATAATAGCCGAACACAATCGATGTTTGAGCATAATCGGGCATTCAAATAAAATAGAAAGTTAGACGGTGGATGACTTATTACATAAATGCTAGCAAGTAACCGGTAAAACTTTATATTATACTTGGAGATATTCAGAAATGACGCCGCTCACATTAATATGTTAATTATCGAAATTCGACTTTCTCCTTAACTGAATGTGTTATTTATAGCGATGTGTTTGGAATGTTTGATGTACCTTCTGACGCTTTCTTTCGTATTAGTTTCTTGTTCATCAATATTAAAGCATTAGTTATTATTAATTATCCAGTAAAGCTCCGAAGACGCTCCAACGTTACGCAATCCAAGTCAAATAAATAACAATGTAATCTAACTGGAAACGTTAACTAAAACAGTTTCAAGCTTTGACTAAATGAAACCAGCAGGTATCTAACTTGTTAGAAAAAGATTGTTGTTAGGATGGAATTAATCATTTGAATAATTAATTAGTTACTAATTTGTCTCCCCATTTCTCATACCCTTTTACGTTCCGAGCTTTAATGAGAGCTTTTAATAACTAATACGTAACTTATATAATTGAAATTTTGAAACTACCTTTGAGGTACTTGTTTAGTAAAGTGCATTCTGTTACAAAATCCTAAAGGTGTTATCGAAAAATTGCGAATATTATTTATATTGTGGATAACATTGTGTACATAGAGAGCTTTCATTTCAGTCGATGCACATAACCGATACAAAAGACAAGCAGAAGAGCCGGCGAAAAAAGAAGAAAGTTTTGAAGCAGAATTATGCAAAGACAAAGACGCAGGAGAGTGGTTTAGGCTGGTAGCTGGAGAAGGTGACAACTGTCGTGACGTTATCCAGTGTACTTCATCGGTAAGTTGTTTTGGAAAAAAAGGAAACAGCGCATGACATTTGACTTTCAATGGTTATTTTGTATTACAGGGTTTACAAGCTATTCGTTGTCCTGCCGGTTTGTATTTCGACATTGAAAAGCAAACTTGTGACTGGAAGGATTCCGTGAAAAATTGCAAGCTCAAGAACAAGGAACGCAAGACCAAGCCACTCCTTTTCACCGACGAACCTCTATGTCCAGATGGCTCTTTGGCCTGTGGTGACGGGAACTGTATAGAGAGAGGTCTCTTCTGTAACGGCGAGAAGGACTGCGCCGACGGATCTGATGAAAACACTTGCGGTATGTACACAACAATATAATATATGAATGTTATAATGCCATAATCTCATTACTTATACACATGCAATCGTATATGTATAACAGCAAGCAGTACCTTCCTTCGTGTATAAATTGCAACTCCTTGAATATTTATCAGGTTTCGATTACATCCGCAAAAAAAAAACGTGATAAACTCGTTTGGCACTTGATGTCCTCATTTGTACCAATATAAACGTCATTGTCCTTTTAAATAACACTAACGCGAGAGGCTACTTCAAGGAAAATTTTGAATACAAATACAAATTCCGCAACATTCATGCCAAAACAAGTTCTCAGGGCGAATGGCTTTTGGTTTTCAACACTAAAGAAGTCAAGTTTAGCTACAATTCCTTCAATATTAAACAGTCACTTGGTAATATAAACACCTTTAAGTAATTTTTTAAAAAGGATTAAATATGAAATGAATAATTTACCATAAATTTGTACAGGTATTTGAAAGCAATTATAATACGTGTTTTATAATATCAAGATTATCAAAATTTATTTCTAGTTTGGAAACTGGAATTTAAGTAATAACTATACTGCCTATTAAATAAACGATATTTCTAAATGATAATCAAAAAGCGTAAATCCGCTCCATAGTTAGTTTCCTTTGTTTTGTACACTTGCAATTAGCACGTAATTGTTTTTTCATCTTTTGTTAACTAAGCACAAAAAGTATAGAATACTGAATGCATTAAACTTATCGAAAAACATAATTCTTACATTTTACAATAACAATTATTTTTAAAAGTTCAAATCGTTAAACCATTTGGCAATGAAACGTTAATTTGGATAGTACCATATAAGGTCAAGCACTTTACGAAACATGTCTTTGTTAATTGTATCATCGGTTCTTTACATTCACGAGTATTTCTAAATGTGGAATTATTTATTCATTAAAAGAATTTTTAACGATTAGGAATACCAGTCACGCCCGTTATTTAGATAAGAATTTACTGTCACGTCAGAGAGAGTTTAATCCTGGTAAAGGTAAGACCTTGTAAGGTAGCAGGAGATATGAAAGCAAACTGAATGTCACTTTCAATGTCCTTCGTGAATCATTTGAAACCAGTTGATGAATTTAAGAGCAAAACCTCTTCGTGGCGTGCCACTTTTAGCCGTAAAATGCACATACTGCTGTTATTGTGAAATATTTACTCCACGAATGACCTTTTTCCAATACACTTTTTTATGCTACTTTTCCAAATGTCAAATGCAAAATATTCTTTTATTTTTGTATTATTGTTATTTACGTCGAATAATTTCCTAAAACGAGAACAATAATTAACAATTAATTTCAGACATTGACAATGATCCTAATCGCGCTCCACCATGCGATCCAGCTGTTTGCGTACTTCCTGACTGTTTCTGTTCGGAAGACGGAACTACCATACCCGGAAATCTTCCTGCTAAGGACGTACCTCAAATGATTACCATTACTTTCGACGACGCCATCAACAACAACAATATCGAATTGTACAAAGAAATTTTCACTGGAAACAGAAAGAATCCAAATGGGTGTGATATCAAATCAACTTTCTTCGTTTCCCATAAATATACCAACTATTCGGCTGTCCAAGAAATGCATAGAAAAGGTCACGAAATTGCCGTGCATTCCATCACGTAAGTTGTTTAATTATTTACTGTTAATTGTCGTTCAGAAATGCATAACAATTTTCTTCTTTTTATTGCAGACATAATGACGACGAACAATTCTGGAGCAACGCAACGTTGGACGACTGGGCCAAAGAAATGGCAGGAATGAGAATAATCGTCGAAAAATTCGCCAACATAACCGATAACAGTGTTGTCGGTGTTCGTGCACCTTATTTAAGAGTAGGTGGCAATAACCAGTTCACCATGATGGAAGAACAAGCGTTCCTTTACGACTCGACAATCACAGCTCCATTGAACAACCCACCCCTATGGCCTTACACCATGTACTTCCGCATGCCCCACCGTTGTCACGGAAACTTACAAAGTTGTCCAACAAGAAGCCATGCAGTATGGGAAATGGTACTCAATGAATTAGATCGTAGAGAAGATCCGACCAACGACGAATATCTCCCTGGTTGTGCAATGGTGGACTCTTGCTCCAACATCATCACAGGGGATCAATTCTACAACTTTTTGAATCACAATTTCGACAGGCATTACGAAGAAAACAGGGCTCCTTTGGGGCTCTATTTCCATGCTGCTTGGTTGAGGAACAATCCCGAATACCTCGACGCTTTCTTATATTGGATCGATGAAATATTAGCCAATCACAATGACGTCTACTTTGTTACAATGACACAAGTTATTCAATGGATACAAAACCCACGAACAATAGCAGAATCGAAAACATTCGAACCATGGAGGGAAAAGTGTGTCGTCGATGGGCCACCAGCATGTTGGTTACCACATTCCTGCAAACTTACCTCCAAGGAGGTTCCTGGTGAAACACTCAATTTACAAACGTGCGTACGTTGTCCAAACAATTACCCTTGGGTTAACGACCCCACTGGGGATGGTTTCTTCTAAGTCAGCACCCGAACTTTAGAATATTTCAATGTCGCCCTTGCCATCTCGCACGGCGTCCCGCGGTAGCTTAGCGGGTTCTAGTGATCATATTTATTGTTTAATATGACTGTACGTGAATTGTTATTGTTTTTTTTTAAAATTTGGTAATTAACTGACTGCTACCCGTAATTTTTGAAATTTCCCCGCCGTATGGGGTAGATATATGGCCCCACAATTTTCAGGGTATGTCCTGTTTAGATATGATTTTTGTATTATATGTAATGATAATATGTGTAAAGAAAATACAATTAAATAATTAATAATACTCAATCTGAATTTTTTAAACATAACTATTTTCATATGACATTACAGATACCAAGGTTACCAACATTCTAACCGAGCAAGAAAAATAAAATTGAAAGTGAATTAACAAATACCTACATTCCTTAACTGTTTTCCAAGAATTTAATAGTTTTTTACATCGTATTTTTTGTTACGTCATATAACAACAACTACACGGATATGAAAAAACAGTCATTCAATTTCTTCAACAACCATTAAAATAAAAAGATTAAAGTTGTTCATGCTTCCTCATTAGAACTTAATTAGTAGTGTCTTAGTGTCTAATTTAAATATGCACTATAACAGCTAACATTGATTTCCCCTATTAGAAAAACTGTTTACGATGGCAAAAGACTAAATAAACAAGTCCGGTAAACGATTCTGACCACATTTTAATTTATGAAGTTCAAGGTTACATCAATAGTCACCTCTTAAATATCAAAACCACAAACGAGGTGTTACATCACTGCCAATAGATAATTTTGAAGACGAGCCGACTTAAGAAGTAGGTAAGTTTATAAACGTTTATACTTTTTTTACTGCCAGAAAAAATATTACTACCAATAGTAGGTAGTATAAATCTTCTTCAGGATAATATAATGTAATCGTTTTACAAACGTAAAATGAAAATTTCCTTCTTCTTTAAAGGTGAATAGTAATATTATCATAAATGTTAAACTCAGTATGGTTTTGCCAACACCACTGATTTAATAGCTTGTGAGTTGTTCGCTATTTCTTTATAACGGCTTAGCCCTAAAATGTTACTGCAGTGCTCACCATTTGAATTGTATTACGATGCCTTTTAAAAGAAGATCCTAATTTGCAATTTTGAATAATTAGCCAACTTCTGACATTTCGTTACACAACTTGACAAACAGTTAAGAAATGCTCAGTTTAAGAAATAATCTTTTCTATCAGAAATACCAAAATAGTTGGTTTTTTGTTATTTGTTTCAAAGTTGACAGATTTATGATTTGAATTAACAACAAGTTTGACAAGAAACGAATTACTATAACCGGTCATATTTCTTATAATTCCAAAAATTACAAAAAATTATAACCGTAGGTTGAGTATTATGACAAAACTGAGCAGAAATATCGGTAAATATCATATTTCGTTTCCTACATTTCGACCGAATAACTTTCTCTGTATCGGCTTATGTATAAGTAGATACTTTCACTTTCATAAACGCTGAATAAAGCATTTAACATCACCCTCGAAACAAAAATCTGGTCGGACAACTTCCACACTGCATCGTTTCTGAAAAATTAAAGTTAAACCAAACATACATGAGGTGAAGCACGCTAAAAATATAAATAAAAAAATACCGTTACCAAGACAGTTTGTTGTGTACATAGAATATTAATAAGATTTCTATGTGACATGCCTTGAAAGCTGAAAATAAGCTCAATTTGAATCCTTAATAAGCTCCCTGTCCACGCACAACAAACAAAGGAATATACAACAATAAAAACTGTTATTTTTCTTAGACGAAAAAATGAAATCATCCTTGTGTATCTATAAGAACGATGCATCACTTACAAAAGCCTTTTCTACAAACTTCTTATGTAAGGAAAAAATTAAAGCTAGTACATAAAATCATTAGTATAATTTGCAACAAAAACCAGAAACACAAAAAATAAAGTAGTGGTTTGTACAAACCAATTAACTTTGGCAAATTTATTGTGTTTTCAAAATGATTTAGAGAAGATATAAACGACTATAATATGCAAATATAACATCACAGTTTAAACAAAGGATCGTGATATTGAAAAAAATATGACCACCACAGTATCCAAGTATTGTGTATTGTATGGTTCTGCGAAAACCTGTCTTTCTCAAAGGTCTAAAGCCTAAAAAGTGCTGATAAATGTGTTTACATTCTCTGGTTAGTGTTTTGCCTGTTTTTTTTTTATTTGCGGTGCAGTGCAGTGACTGCCATTTCCAAGGATATAGACCTTAAGATCTGGAAGATTCTTGTTTCTTTTATAAGTGGCATCATCAGATTAAATAAAATTCTAACTCATAAAAAACGTATTATTAATATCAAGCTGCAACTTAATGGACATTTACAAATGTTTATTTTGCACTTCATTAAATCTATCACTAAAAGAAACAAAGGACAAAATAGCTTACGCTCTAAAGAATATTTGAAATCACATTGATTGATGTAAGACATGTACACTCGGTAGTATATGCTTTCCTATAAGAGAATTATTAAATAGATGAATCATTTCTCCTTAAGCAACCTGGCACACAAATTAAGACATCTTCTCAGATATCAAACTACGATAAACATCTGTTACACTTACGATAGTTACTAGGCAGGTAAAGAAATAATTTTAACTTATAAATTAGTATTTATTGAACTGGAAAAGAAATAAGTTCAGTTTTTGGTTTGTGTTCTGTGTTGCTACAAAAATAATAATTTGGTGAGTAATCTTCATGTTAAATTTTAATTAATAAGTTTTATTCCTTTATCAAATTTTATCACAATGCAAATAATGATTTCATTCGTTTAATTACCATAAATAACTATGATTGTAATATTGATTAAATTTGTATTTCTTTACGATAATCTTCAACGCTGTCGTGAGTTTCTGCCCTTCAGTGTTCGTTTATTTATTTATGGCCAAACTAGCTAGCATTTTGTACTGTTGTGAGATTCTGCCCTTCAGTACTGTAAATATTTGCGACGGGGTATTTTGTGAGATTCTGCCCTCAATGCCCATTGCACGTTCGATATATTTAACGGAAATGGTTGGAGCAGACACTTCGTGAGATTCTGCCCTTAGTGTCATTGCACGCTCAACATTACCGCGGTTATTATATGAGATTTGCCTGATATTATTTTTAATGATAATCATAAAGAAAGAATAATTGCGATAATGATTGAAGAACAATATTTAAAAGAAGAACTACTATAATTTATGATCATTATTTTATTAACATTTGTTAAAACATTTTGTAAATAATTAGTTTCAATTAGTTTGATAATTTTACTATATCAGTCTTTTAGCATTTTGGTTCCTCAAATCAGTTTAGTTTAATTTCAGACAAGGTCACGTGTCATCTCGCACTTGTATCTACCTCGACGTTCGGACTTCCATAATAAATATTTAAAAGTTGTATTCATATCATATTTAATTACTATTTATTCGTTTATATAGTTTCATGTATTCTTTTTTATAATTATGTTTAATGTTAAAAACAATTATATCTAAATAAATTTTGGCTTTTCAAAAATTCTTCTTACGATGATTATATTATTTGTATTTTCTACTACTATTTAAATTCAAAATGATTCTTAAAATCTTGCTCTTAATATTATTTCAGAAAAATTTAATTCATTAAAATTTCGTTAGTCTTTATCACCACAACGAGTCATTTAGCAAAGGATTCTATATTTAGACGACAATAAATTTTTTATGAAGTCTGAGAAAGAACGCTGACCTGCATTCAAGATTTATATACTTATGCGAAACATTGTCTATTATACAGGAATACATAAATAATGAGGATTATTTAATTACTTAATGTGTCATAACGCAATGAATTACCTAGTTATTTAAAATCACATTTACAAATCGGTTATTAGTTAAGACATTTTTAATAAATTTTCTGATTCATGCTTCTGAATTCCATTACGTAGATACGTGCAAATCATCAGCCTACTTTCAATATGGACCTTTAAAACTAATAATTGCATGCAATTTGTACATCAGACAGTGGGAAGAGCCACCCATGCCCTTTTGTTGCAGAAAACACCATCTTTAAAAAAAGGTGTGGCATATTCTATTACCATTCATTGCATTGCATTTTCATTTTCATAATAACTGTAAGTAATTGTAGTCAGTGGCGCAACTAACTTGCCAAAATAAGTTTTGGAGCTGACCTAATGAAGGTCCTGATACACTGCCCTGGGTAGGTACGCCAATTATATAATAATACTTCTTTCAGTTGCGTTTCGATTCTGGGATAACTAAAAAAAAAAGATGATTTCACTCTATAATTATAGTTGAAAATTTAATAAGGGGTAATTAAAACTCTTCACAAGAAATTTAAAAACAATAGAAACTGTGTGGTAAAAGAAAAAGTTCTATGCTGTCCAAATATTCAGTGAAGAGAAACTGAAAGCATTCAGGCAATGTCACCTTGTAAACCACATTCATCGACCTACTCTTAATAGTGAAATTGCAGTTTATAGATGCATTAAAACCAAAAATATTTAAATTAACATTAAACCACCATTATCTTTCGATCAGCATCACTTTACGCAGGTAGGTACTCACTTTACGTTTAAATATATTTCCTATTGAGGAAACTACGATTATTGAAATACTTAATAACATATTCATCAAGATTATCGTAATTGGTGCCACCGCGTCACTGTGTTCCTCTAATGACCCTTAGGAAAAGAAATAATCATTCCGGACTAATGAAGTTTTAATTATGTTTGAGAAGAAAAGTTATAGTATGCCATTAAGGCATAAAATATTATACACAAATATTCACGATTAAATGAAAACTTAACTTTTACGATGATAGAAGTATCCATTAAAAAGTTAAAGGTAAGTTAAACTACAAAGCAATTTGAGATTTAAAGGAAACGCAAATGACTCAAATCTATTGTTAGCAACAAAATAACGCCAGCAGCGAAGGAAATGCACTTTGAGTCATTAATAATTTGTCTTTTAATTGTTAGTTTTCAAATAATTATATTGCCAATGGCGAATTTGCAGATAACACGCATAAATAATAAAGACCCCATAAAGTCTCTATTTTTAATTGTTTTTCCATAACCTAATTTATTTAAATATCAAAAATTTTAAAACTAGCAAAGAATCCCATTGGATAAAGAAACCTCAAAAGTTTAAATTAGATCTCAAAAATTTAAAATGAAAACGATGGCCTGGAAGAATTTAGCCGTGGAATTAAAAATTACAAGTACCTAATGCAAAAAGGACATAATAAAATTTAAAAAACACGTGTAAAATAGTAAATTTTAATAGATGCTAATGAGTTAAAAACTAACTATACTTTTCTATTTCTATTATTCAATATTCTATCGCTAGAACATCCTTAAAGTTCATCACATGACAGGCAGCAGAGAAGAGTTACTTCTTGATTGTTATTTGTATGTAACAGGTTCTCCATGTTGGATTCTATAACCACGGCATATTCCAGCGTTGTTTAAGATTATGTATTTAGTTATATGACAACCGTTAATATTGTATTTATTCCCTAGTACCGTTTCACAATTTCAAGGTAAACAAGTAAACTTTGATTAAATCAAAGACGCATTAATGAAATGAGGTTGTATTATTAACATTGTCAAACAATAAACTAATAATAATTGTGAAATGTTAAGAAATCAAAATCAATAAATCGTATACAAATTTTTGATTCGCGTTCTACTTACGATCAGCCATGCATTGTTCTTTGCAATAGCAACAATGAATAAAACACATGTACCATTAGTACAATAAGTTTTTTCTTTACATACACACCTTCATATATGCATCTAATAAAGTATTAAGGTAAATTAAAAGTCTTTTTACACCCTAAATTGCTAAATACATACTTTTGCAGTCATAATTTAAAAATTACTATCATTTAAGTGTTTGTAATAAACTAAACTCCTCAAAAAGGTGATTAAAGATGCTGCCAACGAAGAGAATGGTAAACGAGCAAAAGTTTATCGATCACGGTAGAACAATCAATGAAAACTAAGCTTAAAATCTACATATGAAAGTTTTAAAAATCTAAAGACTGAAGCATCTTAAATTAACCTTTGAAAAAAATAAGAATTTTCAAAATTAGAAAACAAAAGTTGGTTTAAATTAAATCTTTGTTTATATAGTATTTCCAAATATTAAACATTTCCTGATCGATTACTCATATTTTTTATTACAGTATTATAAATTCATTTACGACTGCAATTTAAAACAAAATCATCGAGAAAAAAGAAAATAACGAAATATTAACAAAGACAACTAAACTAAAACTAAAAAAGGGCCAAAACGTTAAAAGTAAATATAAAACCTATTTTGGAAAACCAATGAATTCAAGAAAATTCCATGCTGAAAGTAGTAAAGGCAAGTTAACGCCACAGTCCTCACGTAGATAACCCATCAACATGTAAATTACAACGGTTTATTATTCTGTTACATAAAGATGTGGTCAATTAAATAAATTGTTTGAGCAATAACACAAAATACTTACATTACTGGAAACAACTAAACTACGACTCCTTTCCAGATATATAAATATTTAATTTATAATAATCAGAAGAAATAGTTCTGGTTCAATTCACAAACATCTTCATAATGTAGAAAAAACATTTTGTTGAAAAATTATATGGGCATTACTTTAACCATTTTTGAACAACACACAGATGTCCCTTGTTTATTATCAAAAAATTTTTGGGAAGCAGCCTAGAGAAATTTTAAAGAAGAAATTTTTAGTTTGTAATGAATTGCGTAGGAATTGCGTAAGAATCTTCTTTTATAAAGTAAACGTGTCGATTTTTCATTATATATTTTATAGAATACGTAGTTATCTCAGTAAAACTATATATTAATCTATTTTTAACGAAGGTAATGATACTGAAAATTAAAAATTGATCTTACTAAGTTATTAGGAACTTATTACATGCAGAGACAGGAGTAGAAAGGGGTTAGAGAAATAATATTTGCATGATTATCTTACAGATTAAATCGTGATCTGACAGTATTTAGAAACATATTACAAACCTAGATATTATTATGTAGATTTAATAATGATCGTGCTGAACCTGCAGATTAAATAATTTTAATCTTACAAAGATTTTAGAAATTTATTACAAGCAAAGACAGAAAAAGAAAGAAATAGACCAAGATCTACTAGGTATTGATCCTGTATATTAAATATTGATCGTATTGATCTTGGAAATTAAATTTTGATCTGACAGTCTTTAACCACGTTACAAGCAGTAATAGAAACAAAGAGAGGTAGGTGAGGATCTAGATATTCATCCCAAATAGTTGGAGATGTAAGTTGTTTTAGTATTTGTGAAATATGAAATGGACTGACACATCAGAGGATTGAGGGAAGAGGAGGTGCCTAATATATAAAATCTGTTGATGATTATAATGAACCGGTAGGTACTTGAAATGTAATTTTATTTTGTTATTGTTTTTGTGTTTTGCAAGACCAAAATAACATAAAAAACTGGAAGATCGGAAACAATCTATCTTGCACTCTACTTTATTATTTATTAAATTTTAAATTCTTGTAAATCTCCACATATGATCGAATATTGTCCTTTGAAACGCCTTATGCGTACAGATAACTTTGTAAGTAAGTACCAGCCCCGGATCTAGGGGGGGGCAAGCCGGGACCTATGCCCCGGGCGGCACATTCAGAGGGCGGCCAAATTCACACTTTACAGACGAATGGACAACTCATCATTTACTTAACTTTTCCCACAGAATAAATAATACGTACAATTACAGAAATTTCATGGCCACAAATTTACTTACTTACAGTATTAAAATGTAAGCTTTAGAGTTTAAACTATCAGATTTACAGGATTTGTCAACTTTACTATTTGAAACTAATTTTTCCACTTTTGCGTTTGAAGTCGTGAAGCGCCACGTTACTATTTCAAACTATAAGTTCCTGTTTTCTTCTTGGTAACACTATAGAATCGCGACTCCTCCTAAAAATACAGTTAGAACCTTTTTTGGCAATAAATGGCTTTATTTTAGTCTAAATATCAATAAAATGAGGGGGGAAAGTGATATTTTTAATGGTTTATTAATAAAAATTGCAAAAATTTACTAAAAAAGGTGACTTATTAATAAACCATTAAAAATATCACTTTACCCTCTCATTTTATTGATATTTAGACTAAAATAAAGCCATTTTACAGAAAGAAAATTATTTTTTTCCATTTTTAGGAGGTGCCACGATTCTATAGTTTTACCTTCATTTTTCCGTGCAGAAAAAACGGTGATGGATGCATTATTTCCGGAAGGCCTATGTGTGCTACGTCCAAATGTCGATTAATGAGTGGACATTTGATAGCTAAAATTATTTAGATGATAAAGGTAAAAATGAAGTGGGCGGGGGCGGCTTTTTTCAGTTTTTGCCCCACCTAAAAAATATTGAAGATCCGGGGCTGGTAAGTACCTATTAAATATTAAACCTAACTAATCAAAATTTCACGTAAATATCTAATACCCACGCTGTTATTTCCGTCATAACCAGGTACAAAAAATGCACCTACAATAAAGTAAGTAGGTAATAGTTTCGTTCCGTGATCAAATACACCGCGGCGCCTAACCTTCTTGCTGCTTAAGAAACATGTATTTAAAAAGGGACCTTCGATATTTCGAAGAAGTGTTTCATGGTTATACTAAACTGATTAATTGAATTTCCCTTTATGTCAAAACGCAACAGCAAACAACTTAGTAGGACCTACCGTTTCCATTCAGTTTGTGTTTCAGATCTGACTTACTGATGTATGTAGGTACCTCCTTGCTACGTAAGTAGAGTCAAAGACAAAACGAGGCGTGTCACTTAGAATGTTACCACGGTCACAGAATTGTAACTTCCGTTCAAGGTTATTTTTCTCATCAAAATGTATGTTGTATGTAGCATATGTAGGTACAACATATTATAGCTACCGCATTGCACCCAACAAGCACTTGATGTGATGAATACATTGAAAGGAATTTTTTTATTTCTTCCCATCAAGTTCTTTCTAAATACCAAAGCTGTCTCTTATGTATGTAGATGTATAGAAAAAACAAGACAATTGAAGTCGATTTTTTATCAAAGCCCTTATTTTTCTGTTTTCATATCCTATTATCGTTTTTTAGTCGTATCCCTTCCTTCCGCATAACATTTTATCTAGATGATTTTATTAGTTTCCTATACTTTATACTAAAGTATTGGCTCATTGATAATAACACAACAATTCTATAAATTAATTTTGATAAATACCCTCGTATACTTTAAAGTGCAATAGAAAGGTATATTTTGCTGTTTTACTGGTGAGCATCTTATGGAACATTTTAAATACTCCATATAATGGACACCATCTGAGGAAATTTATAAAAAATAATGTGAAAAATATTTTATTAGCCACGCCCAGAAATGGTAGATCGTAAATGTACAGTATCAAATGGGGCCAATATAGATTCTTCTAGCTATTTTTTATATGCTGCATAACATACATAAAATATAGAATACGCACTAAATTTCATTAAATTATAATTGATTCACAAGAAAATTTTCAATAATTTTCCTCTTTACGTTACTCTTTGCCATTATTTTATTAAATTTTATGAGAAATATAAACCGTCATCATTCTATAACTATAAATGATGAGAATTGATGAGATTTGTCACAAACATTAAATAGAAAGCAGCAAGACATTAAAAATTAGAAAGTCTCTGAATTTCATTGCTACAGTAATTATTTCCAATATCCGAATAAAATAACTACCTGTAGCAAAATAATTTTTAAACAGAGCGGCATAGATATTTAGGAAGAACTAGGTTAGTGAGAACAAATGTTTAGGCATTACAACGCAAAATAAAATATAAATGAATTATTTTTGATAAATACCAAAAGTTATAGAAATTGTTCTTACACTTCCCACAAAAGCTGAAAGTTTGCAAAAGATTAGAAGATGTTTACTTCAACTTCTGTGACAGATAATTTCAGCTACCTAACAATAAGAAAATTATGCTTATTCAAGAACTATGTTCTTCAAATATAATTTCTTCTACAATGCCATTAGTTATGAAAACAGTTAGTATATGTATGTAGAAAGTTCTCAATAATTAAACGAAAACATCACTCCGCTTTTTTCTATTTGTGAAATCAACAAAAGAAATGTTTTTTTTTTATTACGAGAAAATCATACGCAGCATTTCACTCAAATGGAAACCTCGGTGACAATTATTATGAATAATTTTTTAATTCAGTCGTATAAATTAAAATAGTTATTACATATTTTCCATTGTATAGCACCAGAATTTTTTTTATTATTAGAAATATTTTTTACACGGTGCAAGAAAAAAATTTGGCTAAAAAGAAAAAAGTAAACTCAATTGAGAATGAAATGAAAAAAATTTAGTATCTAAATCTATTTCCTTGTATGTTACTCTTTATAGTAATATGTAAACTCTAACAATCCAAATAAGTATAAAGTTAAATTCGTAAAGAAACTTGAATAATCTTGAACAACTACACGTTCGTATGGTTGTTAACATTGTGGTTAACAAACTGCAATTGCTGTTAATATGCCGTACAATAAATTTTCTAGTACAAACAATTCGAGATGTTTCTATCCTTCGATTCCTTCTTAAAGTGTTTTAGTAGAGAGGGATCCAACTGTTTTGGTGAGGATAACACAGAAGTTCAGTCCAAATGATAAAGAGAGGGCTCACTCATCAAAAGTTACAGTTCGATAACGAGCCACATTTTGAGTTTCTTCAGCCGATTTACCTTATAATAATAATCGACACTGCTATCAAACAGCGGGGAAAACCACTTTGGTGAAAGTGTCCACGACCCATTCCATTACCATTGGCTCGAACAGCACTAAGAAACACATGCGCACTTATTGAAAAACTCTTGGTATAAATATAAACTGAAACTGCCGTCACTTCTTGGCTAGTGTCCGAAGAATCAGCATGGCTTTTAGAAATCTGTGGCTATGTTGCTTTCTTTTAGTAGGTTTAGGTGAGTTTTTGTTTATTATTCTTTTTTGTTTACTTAGTGCCGCAATATATTACAAATTTTAGTTAAATAATAAAAATCAAAACTTTCGTGATTTTTCTATAGTCCGGTTTCGTGTTCGGAAAAGTAAGTTTGCAGTATCCATCGGGTGATAGATAAAAATTTCACAGTAGACTTGTTTTCGCGCAACGTTTTCCATGAAACGACAACATTCTATTGGTTAGAGTTTTTACTAAGAAACGCTAATTAACAATTACAAAAATATAAGTGTATAAGGTCACCGGGGCTTGCTTGTTCAGGAAGTTCACCTTTATTAAGTCGCCAACATTTCACTTTTCCCTTGACGTCATTGAAATGTGGTATTTTGGATTCTTTAGCAACAACGGGCAGCTCTATTAGTTTCTCGATCTTTGATTTACATTTATGGTAAATGTCAGTAAACTTCGTGATACCTATATAAAAGATCTCATTACCCATCTCTATACGATCGGTTTCGAAAAATATGTTGTCATTGTGAAATTCTTGGGCACGGCTCTCGACAAGGTGCGCCACAAATAATAAACGGTCCCAGTTTTTATTGTCTTTAAAGAATATATTTTTTTATCACTCGTTAATAAGCTACTGCATACCTGTCGAACGATTTATTAGAAAGTTAATTTTATTAAAACTTGACTTACAAATGGCATGTTATAACATCGTGGCTCACCAGAACCATTCGAACGAATTAACGTTACGTCATAATCACCAATACAAATTTTTTTTGCTTATGAGGCAATTTGTTTTTAATGTCAAAAGTTTTAAATGGCAATAAACACACGTACAACTAAATTGACATGTTACTCAATAGTTAGTTCAACGAAACTTCACCCGGTAGATTTTTTTAATTATTAGCATTTAAGAAAATTACTATTACCGCTGATGATTTAAAAAATAATTTTACATTGTTCCAAATTACAAAATTCCAAATTTAATTTTAGAAAATCGAACAAAATTAATAAACAAAAGAGTAGTATATAAAAATAAGTTGTTTTATAATAAAAGCTCTCGCTTTTACTTGTTATGGTCATCGTAATAGAGTTCATCTTTGGAAGACGCACCAAAAACGATACCAGTTTCTACTATATTTACTTTCGATGACCTCGATTTCTCGTATTTAATTAAACCCGGTTGATCTTCACGAGGAGCACTGTCATGCATTGAAACTGAAATCAGAAAGTGTACACTACATTAAATATTATACATGCGGTTTCTCCAAAAACAAAGACTTTTCTAAAAATTTAACAAAGAAGGAGTTTCCTTGTTCCTCTACTAATATGCTTTTTGTTTTGTAGTGTATGCACAAGAAGATGAGGCAGATACAGGACCGAGCACAGAAGAGCTTTGTGAAGACAGACCCGCAGATGAATATTTTCGACTTTCAACAGACGGAGACTGCAGAGATGTAGTTCGGTAAGAAAACAAAATAAAAATACCTAAATTTTTAGATACAAAAATATCAATACGAAGACGAGGGAAAGTCACAAAAATTATGATATCCTTTAAGGTCGATATATGTTATGACTGTTTCTGTAAATTGTTGCAAATGTCTAACTTCCTAAAATTAATTTTCATTTGGAGATTGTTTCAATTTGTCGTATGAAATCTAAACCGTATATAAATTATATATTTTATTAATTTAAGTGAATATTATATCAGACTAATTTTTCAAAACTGTTTAAGTTACCTACAAATTATTCGATGGTGACAAAAGCCCTTATTTTAAAAGCATACATTAATACGTTAAAATTTTTAAACTTTAATAAAATCTCCAGATATAAATAAATTAAAGATTCACTGAATTTAAAGCAATTTACAAACGAATGGAAGGGAAAGAGAGAGAAATATTGATAATTCCAGGAACCACAAATTACTTCCCTTTTTAGCAAAAGAAAAGAAAAAAGACAAAGAACTCCCAACAGTTAACTTTATTTTAAATTGATATACCTACCTAATAATACTTTAGATATATTTAATTCGTTAAAATACTTTTTTATTTAAAAGATATTTAGTGTAACATTTATGTACCACAGTTTATAACTTCTTCATTTAGAAGATTTTTTATTATGGAAAAACTACAGTAACAATTACATTGCTTTATAATATATGTATATGAACTGTTATGAATTATTTGTATGAAGTTATTGAACGGTTTCCTGTTCTATTAATTATATACATATTCAACATAGGTACGGTTACTTCCCGTAAGGCTAGTAATTGCATAAAGAGAATTACATACATTACGGTTAAGTACTTACTGTACTTTAATTAATTAATATCCACATTCGACTTACGACCTCATTTTTGCATGTAAATTTTTTGAATGTTCTTAAAGAGGTAACGACTCAAAGCAGCAAATTTTAAAGTAACCTAATTATGCTTTTATTTCTCCTTGACGAATAAATTTCAGATTTAATTAATAGATTTAACAATTGATAGATTCGAGTGTTTTTTGAAAAACTACTTCTCATAACAAAATGACGTTGATGATGTATTTTTTTTTTAGTAATTTGTCCTAATATTGATTGCCGATTGTCTGTACTCTGTACATTTTATGATTAATTTCTTCGTGATAAGATAAAAGAATTATGTTGAGGAAGATTCATATTTATATGCAAATCTTTTACAATTTCTTTAATACAATTAAGAGATCACAATATTTTAAACAAAAATCCATATGGTTTTCCAAAGTGAAAGTTATCAATTACAACTACGTGAATACCTGCATATATGTCAGTTTGCTGAGAAGTATTTTGTTATTAGGTGTGATCAAAATAGTGACAATAATGGCGCCACACGATTGGCGTCGGTACGTTGCCCCACAGGTCTTGCATTTGACATCGACCGTCAAACATGTGATTGGAAAACGAATGTCAAAAACTGTGATAAAATAGAGAGTAAGTCTTTACAAGGGACAGTGATCGATGATGCCTGATGGCTAACATTTTAATGTAAAGCAATTGCACAAGAAAAAAAATGTACCTAGTCTTTTTCTCGAATTAAATTTCATTAATTACAATATTTTATGAAGCTATTAAACATTGGAATGGTTCTTCAATAAGTAGAATAATATGACAGAATTTCTGACCACCCTGTATATAGGTAGATTGGTATCTGGTGGAAAATATTCATCAGTTTTGATTTGGGTATTCAAATATTAAAGTCGTTAAAACTATGTCCATTTTGCAGTGTGATCGAAATATATCCAATTATCTCACCCCTAACAGTTTACCCTTAAAATACAGTTTTATGAAAATGTTTTATATTAAAACTCACGAATTAGCTAAACTATATTATTGTAAAACTTGCCAATAGTAATGGGCAAATGATGAAATTTGAAGTCATCCCTCTTTGGGCTCTATCTTTGTTATAAAATCTCTTTTAATCATCAATAAGCCTGCCAATGGATGGGTAAAACACAGAACAAATGTGTTTCAGTGTTGATGGGTAATATGCCATCAAATTCGTCTTCACTGTTTCTTGGTCAAAACTATTATAATTAAGTCGGTTTTTTATCATTAGGTGTACTAAATCTGGCTTAAAACAAATTACTTGCCCAAGCGGATTGGCGTTCGACATCGATAAACAGACTTGCGATTGGAAAGCCAAAGTCACAAACTGTGACAAGCTCGAGAGTAAGTCGCACTTTGCCGGTGCGGTGACGGAATCGGTCATGTAGAATGGTCTTTATTTTTGTAGAAATTGCGGTTTTGGCGTCATTCTGTGTGCCATTTTTGAGCACATACAGCTGTATAAATTGCTATTTGTTAAGATTAGAAAAAAAAAAACAAATTGTTAAATACTGCCTAAATAGCGTTGGGAATAGGAATTGTAAATTTCAAGTAGTTCAAAAAGTAGAAAGTAGATGTGTTAAGGTGGATATCCTACTATCTTTTATTGTTTACATTAACAACTATTCTTTTTCGTCACTTTACTAACCTACGAAACTAACGTGCTTAACTAACCCACTTTTTTTGTTGCCTGGTTGTGGTTGCACTTATAGTACAATTAATGAACTGACACACCAATTTATTTTGATTAACAACTTCACTGTTTTGATATTGTTTAATGCACACAGTTATGTTGTACATACACTTGCCAAAAATAACTAAATATTATAAAATTAGTTAGTTATTTTTATATACAACTGACACTAATATTGAAAGGATTTTGTAGTAAAATTGAAAAACAAAAAAGTAAGAGCACTGCCACCACACTTATTTTATTTACTTTTTTACATTATACATTTATTTGCACTTTTGATACTTTTATTACAATATCGTTGCAATTCATAATTTGAGAGAAACATGCACTACATTTTCTTATAATGATCTATTCTTTGCTCTTTTTACGTTTCATTGTATTTTCAAGTGTTAGTTCAGCCAAACAAATTCTTAAGTTATCATATACGCAACTTTGATGCAAACTAATTTTGGACAAAAAAGCAAATAAAATTGATTAAATGTTCTCTTAGAGAAATTATATTATCAAATTAAACATTAAAACAAAATGAAAGGTGAAAATTGTATGCATTTTTAACTTTAAAAATAGACCGATATATCCAAATTATAATTTTGTACTGCATTGATAAATATTCATGTTTTTAATAATTCAAATGTGCTTCATCAAAACTGCTGCAACTTGCTAGTTGTGATAATTTAAAAATTTCTTTCACTGGACTATATTGCTTATATTTAATATGTTAAAATGTTTGAGGCTGTCAGTTTTAACTTAAACTTTGTATGTGTACTTAATAGCAGCTTGTTTCTATTCTATTATCTTGATCTTGAATGTTTTTGTTATATGTTTTTAGCATCTTTTTCCTGAACCGAGCTAACAACTTGTGTTCCAAACTAAATAATTTGTGCTAATACAATACTTCCGATATTTTAAAAATCTACTTTCTATAAACCGTTAAATTTTTGTTGTCGAAGTTTTAAATGTATATATTCACGGTAAATGTAAATATAAAGTGTGATAAAGCAACGCCAATCTAAAATGTACAAAGGGTAGTTGGTTAAAAAAAATGTGTTTGTCCTGGTTTGAATGTGTTTTTAAAGAAATTAAAAATTTAACAGTTTGATGTGAAATTCTAGAACCGAGAAAAGCTCTGCCTAAACTGAAAACAGATGAACCACTTTGCTCAGAGGGTAAACTAGCCTGTGGAAATGGAGAATGCATTGACAAAGAACTGTTTTGTAACGACAAGCCTGACTGTACAGATGAGTCTGATGAAAACTCTTGCAGTAAGTAATCTCATAACACGTACCTACTTCATCTTCTGTAACTTACCTACATCTCTTTACTACATAACATTATTTTCGTAACGTAAACATTTCAACACTCGCAGACACTAAGGTCTCATTCGTCATGTCTTTATGGTTTTTGTATGCATTGTGACATTATTTTAGTTTAATTGTATTTTGTCATACTGAATTAGGGTTTAAAGTAACCAGCGTTACCAATTTTACCCAATTTTTAACCAACATTAAATACATAATTCTCAGCTTTTTCATTATTTTACGAACATATTTCGAAACATTTCACATCAAAATAACGTTAATACATTCATTTCATTTCCAGTTTAAAATGGTCAAGTCGAATAGCCTAACTGATTTATTGTTTATAAAACAGAAATTAAAATAATTTTGGTTTTAGCTGTCGAGACAGATCCCAACCGAGCTCCAGACTGCGACCCAACTCAATGTGTCCTTCCCGACTGTTTCTGTTCAGCTGACGGAACCAGAATTCCAGGGGGACTTGAACCCTCCAACGTTCCCCAAATGATCACACTAACATTCAACGGAGCTGTTAACGTTGACAACATCGACCTCTACGAAGACATTTTCAACGGCGCCCGTACCAATCCCAACGGATGTCAAATTCGCGGTACCTTCTTCGTCTCTCACAAATACACAAACTATTCTGCCATACAAGATTTGCACAGAAAAGGACATGAAATTGGAGTGTTTTCACTAACCCACAAAGACGAACCGAACTACTGGAGCAAAGGATCGTACGATGACTGGCTCGCAGAAATGGCAGGAGGTCGTCTTATTATCGAAAGATTTGCAAACATCACCGATGGATCAATTATTGGAATACGAGCACCTTATTTGCGAGTTGGTGGAAACAAACAATTCGAAATGATGAGCGACCAATTCTTTGTATATGATGCTTCCATTACTGCATCACTCAGTCGTGTACCAATCTGGCCATACACTTTGTACTTTAGAATGCCCCACAAATGTAACGGTAACGCACATAACTGTCCCAGCAGAAGCCATCCCGTCTGGGAAATGGTAATGAACGAACTCGATAGACGTGACGACCCAACATTCGACGAATCTCTTCCCGGTTGTCACATGGTAGACTCCTGTTCTAACATCCAAAGTGGAGAACAATTTGCCCGTCTCTTGAGACACAACTTCAACCGTCACTTCAACAGCAACCGTGCTCCACTTGGTCTCCACTTCCACGCCTCCTGGTTGAAAAGCAAAAAAGAATTTAAAGAAGAACTTATCAAATTCATCGAAGAAATGCTCAGCAGAAACGATGTTTACTTCGTAACTATGTTGCAAGTTATTCAGTGGATGCAAACACCAACCGATTTGTCAGGATTAAGAGATTTCCAGGAATGGAAGGAAAAATGTGATATCAAGGGACAACCTTACTGCTCATTGCCAAATGCCTGCGCCTTGAACACCAGAGAATTGCCCGGAGAAACCCTACGACTATTCACGTGTATGGAATGTCCCAACAATTACCCATGGCTATTAGATCCAACCGGGGACGGTTTCAATCTTAAGAAATAAATATAAAGCAATTTGAATTGTTAGAGTTTTCAAAGACTTTGTACATAGTTAAAAAAAAGAACGTTAAACCTTATTTATGCCGCTGTAATTTCACAAGACTCTTCAAAATTGTTGTGTGTACTTTTGTTTATAAGTAAGGTCGTAATATAAGTAATAAATATTTTTAATAAAACAATTTAACCTTTTTGTATTATTCCAACCAACCTTTATAAAACTGTTCTACTTGCATTGTTTATTTTATCTGCTTTCTTCTTTATTAAATAAACAGAAAGTACCAAATGTATTAAAATTATAAAGGGCCATCAGTTGAATGTACTTTATAATTAGAAAATACCAGAAAACACCTTTAACCCCTAATTTCTAGAATACTTTTTATTTTTTGATAAATTACCTGCTTCCTTCTTTATTAAATAAACAGAAAGTATCAAAGTGTATTAAAATTATCTAGGGCCATCAATTGAATGAACACAGTTAGAAAATATCAGAAAACACCTTCAACTCTAATTTTTAAAATGCTCTTTATTTTTTGATAAATTACTTAATTTCTCCTTTATTACATAAACCGGAAGTATCAAAGTGTATTAAAGATATGTTGGGCTATCATTAGAAAGAATACTATTGTTATATATTACCGGAGTGTAGTTTCAACCCTTAATTTTAATGAATAATTATATTCTTTTTTTATTAATTAATTTTAAATATTCGCGTGCGTCTGGCGCCACAGCGCACCCTTCCGTCAACTACGGTAACTTTCAGATAGCCTCGTTACCAGTTGCACTTTTTGGAAATTATTTAAATTCAAAAATGCTTTGCTTCATCGAATTTTCGTGATAATAAGTTGCAGTATATGTATTTTTAAATTTATGTTATAAAAAAATGTTTCTAAATCGGCATTTGCAGCAATTAAAATTCAGAGTGTATTTATTATAAACTCGTCAATGACGTAGTTCATTCCTATTCTTTGTCTCAGTCATGTCTATGGTCATGTCCATGTCATGTCTCAGTTGTTCGTTAATTCTGAAGTGTGGTGTGATAATGTCTTCGTCTTTAATAAAAAATTTTAAAAAGAAGATTTACAGTACATCTGTAATTTATATTACAATATATTCCGGAATTCCAGCTTAATATGTGGTACGCATTTTATTATTCGAGGATCAGATTATTTATACGATTTTTATGAATTAAGTAAATGTGTGTTAGGTAGTTAAGGCATCCATGTTAATTAATTAATGTGAAGACATGTTAATTTCGATCGACTTTATGAAAAATAATAGTTATCGATTTATTATGGATAAATTGATTGTGACGAATTAGTTCATTATTTCATACATTATTTACTTTATTTTTCTACAAGGTTGGGTAGTATCTTTCATGTTTTGGTTTTTAGTAAAACATGAATTGTTTATTGTTTTCTGTGAAATTTGTGTGACCCAATGGTCTTATTGACGTGTTTTTTTTACAGATGCATTTGGTAATGCACATATTTTCCTGCCTTTACCAAGTGAGATATTCTCTCTTAAACAGTTACATTTACACAGAGAGAGTATTTCCTTCCTAAATGTTAAAGGGCTTTTTAACATAGAAGGTAAGGTACCTTTGAAAATAAATTCATGAAAATGTAGTTATTTGTGTGACTTTGAAAGTGTGATAAGTGCACCGTGGACTGCATTATAATGTTAAAGTGAAATAAGTACATACATGTTTGATGTTAGATAATTAAAGTATTTTTTATTGGCTTTACAATAAGACAATTGCACTACATTACGAGGAAGTCTCAGCTGACCATGAATACTTCCTTTTTGACGAGGCACAATTTGTGGTTTTGGAATTTTTTGGATAAGTTTTATTTTAAAACTGGCTCTCGATTATAAACAATTACTTAACTTAAAAACATAGTACCTATATTATATTAAAAAAAAGGAATAATGGTTTTTATTTTTTCACATCTGTATTTAGTTTCAGTGAAGAGTTATAAGGATGATTTTGTCTTTCCTGAAAAGAAGGGACGATGAAGACAAGAAGAAATTCACTGCTAAACGTTGGTCATTTCCAGGACAATATAGATGGTAAGAAAAATTATTTAAGAATACTTTTGTGGCTTTAATTTTGTTCTTTAAACAATTATCCTTAATTATTAGTTTCAGTGTTTATATTCATATTTGCTTGTTTCTAATTAGCTAAATCCTAAAAATATTATAAATATTAATTTTTACAGTGGTCCAAATAAAAGTGAATAAATAATTAATACAATTGTTTGCAATTATTTTGTTCGTTCATTAACATAAGGATTTTGGTGCTTAATTTGTTTTACCTATACAGTAACTGTAATGAGAGACATAAAAAATAAATGGAAACTACTGGCTCTCTTTTTTTTCAGTTAAATTCATTGGTATTTTAAAAAAATAAACTCTTTTTATTGTAAAGAAAAGAAACTTAATGTTATTTTTTCAGCTCTATTTAATTTCAATGAAGGAGTGATAAGGGTGGCCTTTTCTCTCCTGAAATGAAGGGATGACAATCACAACAAGAAATTACTGCTAAAGGAATTTTTGGCATGGAATTGATTACTTTTGGTTATGTTGGTAATTTCCAGGATAATATAAATGGTAAGAAAAATTATTTGAGAATAAACTATTTAGGTTCAAAGCTGATACATGTTGAAACTTATCCATAATAGTAAAGAATAAACACAAGTTTCAAAAAACTTTTATTGTAACACACTACAATTGTTTCGACACACAGTGTCTTCATCAGGTGTGATGAATAGTATAAACTTAGTCTAAATTACAAGCTATATATAGGTACAAAAATAGAGGGGGGTATTAGAAAATATTTAATAATGGCGACATTTTGCAGTCTACTTGGTCATTTAACGCTAAATTTTGTTTGTAAAATCTGTTTATTTCTAAACCTTCTAGATAGTCGAGTTTTAAACTATTGTTCTGATAATGTAATATTTTATAATCTAAATTGAAGTTATGTCCCTGGCTATTCAGATGATCTGCATAAGTGGAATCAGATTTTTTATTAACAAAACTATTGTAGTGCTCTTTAATCCTAGTTTTAAATGATCTACCCGTCTTTCCTACGTACACTAAATTACAATTTGCACAACTTAAACAGTACACCCCAGATTTAAGATCTTTAAACAAAAATAGAGGGGGGTTTTAGAAAATATTTAATAATGGCGACATTTTGCAGTCTACTTGGTCATTTAACGCTAAATTTTGTTTGTAAAATCTGTCTGTCTGTCTGACCAAGTGATTTGTTATTAAAAATTCGCATTTAAAATATTATTCAGTATTGAATTGAATATCTCATGGTTTAATTTGTTTTTACTATTTTTTAAATACTTATTTATAATGATTCCAGCTTAAATTATTCGCAAATAAAACATTTCTAGATCTAGTTTGTTTGTTCATAAGTACCTTAAAACTCTGACATTTTATTTAGAAGAGACGTATAGGTATAAAGCTTTTTTGTTAATGTTTAAATTTATAAACAAACTGCTTCCTTTTTTGTGTTTACTATGTATGTAATCTGTGATTGTAGAAAGACTTTAGAATACAATTAGAAAAAAATTGTTCACAATTTAACTGATTTTATATATCGATACCTGATGAAACCACATAATACACAATAATAATAAAGGCACTTTAAGTGTTCACTGATTATTAAGAGAAACTTGGAAAACATGTTTGTTTACAATTAAATTCTTAGCATTCTTGTTTTAGCTTTTGTTTTGTCACATAAATTACAAAATATTTTTATACCTACCTGCTCCTGACTTTGTCTTTATTATCATAATTAAGTTTTCCTAGATTACTGTCTTAAATAAAACAATAATGTTGATCCTATTTTTAGTTTTTGTGAAAGTAATAGCTTTAAATTTAGTTGGTAGTTTTATAGCAGGGCAGTAGAAAATAATTAATAGAAATTGACCTTATTAGAAACGCCAGAAATGAGCACAAACGAAAATAGCCAGAATCTCATCGATTAACAACTATCGATAAATAACTCATCACTGTTAAATTTATTTTAACACCCACCTGGAACTTCTAACATTTAATCGACAAATATTATATATAAAATGAGTTTAGGTATAACTTATACTACGAACGGGAAATAATAGACAGTAATCAATCAACAGTGAAGAAGCGTTGAAGATAACGCAACGTGAGGGGGTGAAAAATTCAGTAACGGTTCGTAAAATTGAACAAATAAATAATAAATAAAAATTGTTCATGTATTTGAATCTATACGTGTAACATGCAATATTAAATTGTGATAGTACCCACTTAAGTACCTACCCAATTAGCACCTCTTGCTTGTTTAAATTACTCGGATTTCTAATATTAATCTAACTAGCATGTAATTTCTTATACATTAATACTTCCATTTATTATTTCTTAATTACTGTCTTGCAATTATTATAACAGTAATTTTTTTTTTATTAATTGTGAAATCCAAGTGTCCTTTTTAATTAATTTTTATTACATCAATCTAAATATCATTAAACATTTGATTTAAAATATGTAAATGTTTATTTATTTAATAGAAAGGTATACATATATAGTAAATAACAAAAATATATTGTACATGCCATTAGTATGTCAAATCTGTGATGTTATCTTTATGTATAAATACTAAAATGTTTTAGATATAAGAGAATTCTAATTTACGTTTATTTTCTAAAGATTTTAGTAATTTTAATTGTGAAGCCTATAACATAATTCAATGTGTAACAATTTAGAATTTGATATTTTTGACTTAAATACCCGTTCGAAAGTTGAGCATTTAGTTCACAAAAAATTTCTTATTCAAAGAAATAAACTAAAATCTTTAGAAAATAAACGTAAATTAGAAAACAATATGGTTCAACCAAATACGAATTTTTCCACATATAAGAGAATTGTCATTCTTTTGAATAGCACTGCCGTACTGTTTTTATATTTTCCTAAGATATTTTCTATTTCTATTTAAGAATGAATGGCAATTATTAAAACGGAAAATCCTCCTCCCGCTTTAAAATGAAGAAGGATAATTCGTTTCATAAAAATATAGAACAAAAGCCAGGGCAAAAAATGCTCTGAATTTACTACAGCTGAATTTTTGATAGTTGGTTTTAGTAGTTGTGTACACACGCATACTGAGGTCAGTCAAGCGAACTGTAGACAGCCGTCTCATATATTCTATCAAACGTGTTATGGTTACAGTGGTAATGAAATGAATTTACTAAGGTTGAAAATTGTTATACGGATTGTATATTGCATATAAATAACAATTACGTCAATCAGTCAGTTAAATGTGGGAACGGAGCTGGTCAGTCAGTCATAATTTGTTGACATCAATTATTCTTTGGTGGTTCTTTCATGGTCCCTACGTATTGTAAACAAACATCATTTCATTTCCACTGTAACCATAACACGTTTGATAGAATATATGAGACGGTTGTCTACAGTTCGCTTGACTGACCGCAGTATGTGTGTTTACACAACTACTGTATGTAACCAATTGACAAAAAATCAGCTGTAGTAAATTCAGAGCATTTTTTTGCCACTGGCTCTCCTTCTATAGACGCCTACTTGAAATAAATAAATGAAAAATACAAAAAGTAAACTACGAACAGACAAGTTTTGTTACTAAATGTTTTGAGACGTCGAATATTTATGCCAAGTTGGCAACTACAAGAGATACAAAAAATACATTGTAAATTTCGGGTACATTTTGCTCACGTCCACATCTTATGTGCAACAGAGTGACTTCAGAAAAATCATAAAAAGAAAATTAACACTTGTCAAGATATATTATATTGTACATGTCATTAATATTTAATTCTTCTATTACCAAAACAGATACCTGCATTTACATTTGAGAGCAGTTCGAACGATTATTGCTCTTCAACAACACGACGTCTTCCTCCAACTTATCGACGAGGGAGGCTCTCTAATTCTGACGGCGCCTATACTGACGAGTTCTACCTTCTGTTCTATTTGACTTGCTTTGTATTTACTGTTTTAAATGTTTCATTTTGTACTTCATAAATTGTCACATTAATATAATAATGTTATGTGTAATGTTATTATTTTAACGTTAATTTCTGGACTGTACTGAATGTATTAGATGAGTCTGAAGTATTACAATAATTGCTGTACAATGAATAAGTATTATAAGCATATATGTTTGTCGCAAAATGTAAATTATTGGTGTAATTAATAAATCATTTAAAATTATATGCGTAGTTTCTTTAACTATATAAGTGTGTAATGGTCACTTCATGAGTAAAAGGTTCTTAATAAATAAATATGGGAAAAGGCCGAGAGCAACTTATGCTCTCCTAATACAAAAGCAGAAGTGTTTAAAAATGAATATTTTTGTTGTCAAATTATTTGTTGATCAGACCTCGTATAGCCTCAGCAACTGACATTTTTCTTAAATTTTGACCATTTGTATCAGGAGAGCATAAGTCCAAGGAGGCATTTTTCAAATTTTTTTTGTCCTATAATTTGTTGATCAGACCTCGTATATATGGCGCTAATTTTAAAACAATACCTCCTTGCACTTATGCTCTCCTGATACAAATAGTCAAAATTTAAGAATAATTTCAGTTACTGAGCCTATACGAGGTCTGACCAACAAATAATTTGACAAAAAAAATTGAAAAATACCTCCTTGTACTTATGCTCTCCTGATACAAATGGTCAAAATTTAAGAAAAAAATCAGTTGCTGAGCCTATACGAGGTCTGATCAACAAATAATTTGACAACAAAAATTTTCATTTTTAAACACTTCTGCTTTTGTATTAGGAGAGCATAAGTGGGCACAATTTATTTATTTGCTTTTTATGAATTAAAACAATTTTTAAAGTTGATACATTTATTAGTCCATTTGGTTCTTACATTCTTTTAACATTATGTTTACATTAACAACGATCACTAAGAAATACAATACAACATTTTAACACGACATAGTTAATTGAGACTAAATTATGTACATGGTATTATTCATATACTTTTACAAATGCAGTCGTGTGAAATTAGCCATTTTATTATTTGATTAGTTAGGTAGGTAATTAAAAAAGTTTTAAGTCGTTCATATTTTATTGGATGCTCAAGAAAAGAGGGCAAGTTGTTGTTTATTGTACCTAATTGATTTTCTCACATTATTGTATTGTTAGGTATATTAAAAAGAGTTACATTAATATTTCTACAAGCACAACAATATGAGTAAATTAATTCAGTACGACTACCAACAACTCCTAACTCTTTTTCAGTTTTTATTACAAGAAAAACTTATCAACTTTTATATTAATATTTTAACGCTATACTTGAAGCAAAAAATCTCCTCTAATACTCAGTAGCCTCCACATCAGCCTCTTATAGCTACACCCTTATCCGCCAGTTACTTCTAGTTATTAAAATTCAATTTGGATGTAACAAATGTGCCAAAAAGTCAATTTGGAAAAATTATAAGTATCAGAGGAGCTTTTTGTCCCAAATACATACATACAAATATTAACATAACAGTTTATAAAATAACAAATTAATACCTGTAAGAGAAAAATACAAGAAAACAAACGAAATATCAAAGAGAATACAAGAAAAGTAAAACAATATGATATAATCGTTCGGTGTCCTTTACCTGTAAGCGAATAGTGCAGTGCATTAACCAACTAAACTACAAAGGACTAACGGCAAAAACTAATAGAATTTTGGTAGAAAAGATTGGACAGATGTCGTCTGTGAGAGCTGGGCAGTCGCCTATTGCTTCTATTCCAGATAACCCACACCAAACAGTCTGAAAGGAAGTGACGTTCGAGTAGACCGCGAGAAATGTATAAGACACTTCAAAGAACAACTAAAAAGCTAAGTCCAAGGCAAGTCACTCGGGGAGGCCTCTGCTTCTACGCCTTGGATGAGAAGGAACAAGCAAGATAACGAAACGTTGAATCCTGCGGATCATGTAGGGTAAATGCGAAGCGTGATAGTAAGAATTGCATTAAGCAAAGCGAAGGGGTAAGCAAGAGAACATGCAAAATAAAATATCAATTCTAAAAAACAACAAACAAATGAATGAATTGAATGACAAGCATGCAAAGTAAAATACGAATGAACAAATGAAATCTAATAAAAAAAAATAAAAAAGTTCTAACTACGGGATCTTCTTTTCTTCTCCCGCGACGACCTGAAACAAATACGATGGCAACTGATTAATAACGAGCAATATTTAATCAACCTTAATTTATTCTCACCTTAATAATGTGCAGAATGTGATGTTTCAAAGAAATTGTCCAATGAAGTGTCACAGTAGTAAACTTTCTGTAATCCAGAGATCACCTCTACTCAGCCAATCACTTGGATCCCTCGCTTGAAATTGTTGTTAACAGAAGGTAGAACTTGTGGGTATAAGCGCCGTCAGAATTAGAGAGCCTCCCTCGTCGGTAAGTTGGAGGAAGAGGTCATGTTGAAGAGCGTTAATCGTTGGAACTGCTCTCAAATGTAAACGCAAGTATCTGTTTTGGTAATAGAATAATAAAATATTAATGACATGTACAATATAATATATCTTGACATAACAACTGAATACATATCTATATTAATAATAATTGTTCTTTTTCTAATATTTCGTGGTTTGTTTATTATTGATTAACCGCCATTTTTGGCACAAACATGAAGCTACAAAAATATTTTTAAATTATTTCTTACCATTTATATTGCCCAGCAAACTCCCAGCGCATCCAAATAGTTTTTAGTTCTACGCAGAAAGCTCCTTTAGCAGTAGACTTGATGTTGTGATCGTCATCCTTTTTCTTTTCAGGAGAGAAATATCAATCTTATGACTCTTCATTGAATCTAAATAAAATTAAAAAATTCTTTTTAATATTCATGTTTTTACAATTATAGGTAATTGTTTAATTTAAAGGAACAAATTAGTCACAAATTTTATCAATTATTTACATTTTTTGTAATATTGATTAATCTTTTTATGACAAATTCCTTAACATAGTCTTTCTAAAAATAAATAAACAGAATTTACCTTCTACTTTTTAAGTTATATATTAACAAGCCAATGTGAACATAAACATTGAAATTATTAATGTTACGTATTGTGAGAAAGTGAACACGAATTGACCGCAATAATCTTTATCTACGTTATAAATACATACTACGTTTGTGACTAAAAATTATGATTTTTGTAAAAGCAAATAAACGTTTTAATGTTCGAAACATCATTGTTTAACTTTAATTACTTAGAATTGTTTGACCAACAAATTTAACGCCACAATAATACTTATAAATAATTTTTCTTACCGGCTATATTGTCCAGCAAACTCCCAATGTATTAAAATAACGATCAACTCCATGCAGCAAATCCCTTCAGCAGTAGAGTTATTGTTGTGATCATCGTCCTTTTTACAGTAGAGAATAAGTAATTCATATCCCTCTTCATTGAAACCAACTGCACATGGAAAAACTTTTTTAATTAAACCTGTTTATTTTGAACGAACAAATTAATTGCAAACAATTGTATTAATTATTTATTCATTTTTATTTGGACCACTGTAAAAATTAATATTTATAATATTTTTAGGATTTAGCTAATTATAAACAAGTTAATATGAATATAAACATTGAAACTAATAATTAAGGAGAATTGTTTAAGAACAAAATTAAAGCCACAAAAGTATTCTTAAATAATTTTTCTTACCATTTATATTAGATACCATATCCAAAAGTAATCAATTCCATGCAAAAAATTCCTTTAGCAGTAATTTCTTGTTGTGATTGTCATCCCTTCATTTCAGAAGAGAAAAGGTCACCCTTATCACTCTTCATTGGAATTAAATAGAGCTGAAAAATAACATTAAGTTTCTTTTCTTTACAATAGAAACGAGTTTATTTTTTGAAAATACCAATGAATTTAACTGAAAAAAAAGAGAGCCAGTAGGTTCCATTTACTTTTTTATATCTGTCATTTTAGTTACTGTATAGGTAATAAAAAATTTAACACCAAAATCCTTATGTTAATTAATTTTGGGACATTAAAAACTTTGTGCAGGTTTTTTAAGTCAAAGTTAAAAACAGTTATTTAATTCTAATTGTAAGTAGCAATATTTCACTTTATTTTATAATGAACAAATGTACAAAAATTGAAACAATTATTTAAAATCGTGTAGTAAACTAACTGAAAGCTATCAAAATATTCTTAAATCATTTTTCTTACCATCTATCTTGTCCAGCAGACTCCCTAAGTGTCCAAAAAGCAATAAAGTTCATTCAAAAAGCTTCTTTAGCAATAGACATCCTGTTGTGCTCGTCATCCTTTCTTTCCAGAAAAGAAAGTGTCATTCTCAGCATTCCCCATTGAAACTAAATAGAAAAGGAAAAATATCAATACTTAGAATTGTTTAAAGAACAAATTTAAACACAAAAATATTTTTAAATAATTGTTCTTACCATCGTTATTGTCCTGGAAATGACCAACGTATCCAAAAAATTATAAATCCCATGCACAAAATTGCTTAGCATTGAATTTCTTCTTGTCTTCATCATTCCTTTTTTTCAGGAAAGAAAAAATCATCCTTATAACTCTTCACTGAAACTAAATACAGATGTGAAAAAATAACAACCATAATTCCTTGTTTTTAATATAATATAGGTACTATGTTTTTAAGTTATGTAATTATTTATAATCGAGAGCCAGTTTTAAAATAAACCTTACCCAAAAAATTCCAAGACCACAAATTGTGCCTCGTCAAAAAGGAAGTATTCATAGTCAGCTGAGACTTCCTCGTAATCTTCTACACAGAAGACTGTAGTGCCATAGTCTTATTGTAAAGCCTATAAAAAAAATACTTTAATTACCTCACATCAAACATGTATGTACTTATTTCACTTTAACATTATAATGCAGTCTACGGTGCACTTATCACACTTTAAAAGTCACACAAATAACTACATTTTCATGAATTTATTTTCAAAGGTATCTTACCTTCTATGTTAAAAACCCTTTAACATTTAGGAAGGAAATACTCTATCTGTGTAAATGTAACTGTTTAAAAGAGAATTATCTCACTTGGTAAAGGCAGGAAAATAAGTGTATTCCCAAATGCACCTGTAAAAAAAACACATCAATAAGACTATTGGGTCACACAAATTACACCAAAAACAATCCATGTTTTACTAAAAAACAAAACAACAAAGATACTACCCAACCTTGTAGAAAAATAAAGTAAATATAATGTAAGTATGAAATAATAAACTAATTCGTCACAATCAATTTATCTATAATAAATCGATAACTATTCTTTTTCATAAAGTCGACCGAATTGTCATCTAAAAACAAATGGAAATTCCTACTTTTGATACTGTTTTACGAAATCTAGTAATGAAAGAATAAACATCATATTACTCTGATGATATTAATTGTCATTTTTATTTACTATGATTAGAAAATGAAAATCTGAAAATGTATAAAACATTCAATTTGATATTATTACTATTCATTATTACTGAAATTCACTAAACATGTTTCTATTAGATTCTAAAAGAAACACCAATGGCACAAAAACATAAAAAAATCTATTTATTACGAATGTAGGTAACGTCTTATTAGATACAAACAAACTAAATTAACAGTAAAATGGACGTTTATAGAGAAATTGCTAATACCTATAATAAATACTAATTAGACCAATTCTTTTCAATTATGTTTCAATAAAATCGCAAACGTCCTAACAGTACAGTAAGTACCTATAGATATTTTATTATTCACGTACCTTAATAATTGGCTAAAGTCACCCAATCCTCTTGATGCCATTTTTTGTTTTTGGGATACCATACCGTCAGCGACACACTCAGATAATTTTCAAAAACACCACACCAGTCACAAATTTAATAATAAATAATTTATTAAATAAAAAAATACAAGGCAAAACACCTCTCGGTCGGGTCGAAGTGGAAAGGTTCAAGTTAACTTGCAGTGACCAAGGACAGCCCACGCCTTTCTCCTCTCCACCTTCCGTCTTATCTCTAACTTTTTTATGTATGGATAAAATCCACGACTATGCACAAACAAGTTTTTATACATTTATTTGACTTTGCTTGAACGAATCAGTTAGCTAGATAATATTTGGTTTGTTAAAATGAATTTTTTTGTGTGTTATTGCCATGAAATAAAATAAAATTAGAGCATCTGTAATGAAACGTACGCCAAGGAAATAAAATTATTATAATATAAAAAGTATGAATAAACGTAATGCGATCAAATTAAAAATTAAAGTATGTCTATAAATAATATCGTAATTCAGTTCCATCTTTTAGGTTTAAGTAATATAAAAAAGTCAAAAAATAACAAGCTAATAATAAAGTATGAAAATTTTACCCATCATAGTAATTAATTCCATTTAAAATTTGTATTTTTAATTAAACGTGGAACAAAAAAATCTGAATGGGAGTATTCACTGATTTTATTGGATTGATTTTAATTGTTGTATAAACCATCCTGTAAGTTTAACTATATTTCTCACTACATACATTCCAACATTAAAAATAAACTTTTAATTATTCGATGGTAGTACTTTAGAAGTTTTAGTGTACGCAATAATATGCGCATAACTGTAAACTGTAAATTAAAAAAAAAAAAAACAAAGGAATTCAACATAGAAAAATGAGCATTGAATGTATTAAATCTGTATTTATATTATATTATATAAGAGCTTACAAGACCTTTCAAAAGTGGGTGTATTTATGCGAGTTCGTTGTAATTGTAAATATTTTTAATAAGAATTTTAGCTTGCTTCTTTTTCACTCAATAGAGTACTGTTAATATTTATTGAAGTTAAGTTTATTATTCTATTATATTCAGAAAAGTAAAAGGTCCTATAACCTTTGCATGATCACTTTGATCATAATCACATCATAGTAATTTATTCTTATACTTATCAATAATCAATATTATGTTAATAAATATAAATTGTCTTCTGTACAGACATGTGATTAAAGAAACTTGACAAAGTGTGTGTCTCAGAAAATTTCACGAAAATTTTTAATTGTTTACGCATGGAAAGAAAATTTACATCTATACCTCCTATATATGGCACTTTTATAGATAAAAAATTATAACAGTAAGTATTAAATTTCGTGAGTAATAAAACGAGGCAAGGGTCGTGGCAAGAACACCAAGAATCAAACACTTTGTCGCGTTTATATAAAACTAACTTTTACTGTAAGCGTGTAGAAACAGAAATGGTTGCTAACTAAAACATACAACTTTAATAAGTGTAGACATGTATTTATTACAAATTTAATCTTACAAGTTTCCTCATGAGTAAATATTTAACAAAATCGTCATAAAAATAAAATGCCATTAAAAAGTTCCTACACGCTTGATGACATTCAAGAATAAGAACTATTTTGTCATTAACACTCTATCTGGAATCAGACTTGATATTAACATTATTTTTAATATTAGAAAAAATATTTCGTCACGATTTGAATTTAAAATCAATCCTTATTCTTGTAGTACATCTTACACAAAATATTATACACTAATTCTATAAGTATTTGTTAATACACTTCTTGTCAATTACATTATCGAATCGCACGCGAACAATAATTTAACTGACTCAGGTGAATTCACCTAAAAAGTGTTTAAACGCACAGAAAACTCATCAAACATGTGAGTTCCCTATTGTAAAGGGCATATTAAATAGCCCCCACAGGTGATGTGATTTAATTAACCATCGTTACTTAAAATATCACAAAATCTTTTTAATAAAATAAAAAACTAGTGAGCCACGTGTGAATTCTAAATAGAAATATGTATTATTAAGAAGTGGCTCTCTTCATTTCGTAACTCTTTATGATGTAAATAGTTTTTTTAACAAACAACAGGCAGTTTTTAAAAAATAAATTACTAGGTATGCCCTATGCCAGTCTGTAACTTCGAGAAAAATGCAGTGTTGCTAAATATATAGTTTTTTTACAAGTTACTAAGTATTTTATAAACATCGTCATTATGACCAATAATATTTTAAACAAAATAGTTTGTGCACTTTAACAGTTTAACACAATTTAGCAAACACAACTCAACAATAACAGACATATAATTAATAGAGAAAACACAATTATCCATAAAAAATTTTTAAATATACTTTCCAAAAGACTGAACCAAGCGTGGCCAAAACGAAAATCAAAAAGAATTTATTAACAAAGCTTTGCAAGCATATCAGCAAAAAGCTTAGCAAAAATGAATATCAACTCGTGAATGAGTGTTATAATAATCGTAATTTTAAACAATTGTTTTTGGAGTAATTCATGTTATTAATTGATTAATTAATTAATTATTTCCTCTTAAAACGCTTACAAATGCTCAAGGAACGAAAGAAAAACATTATTTTAATTATTGTGAACCAGAGACAGTGTTTTGCAAATAGTGTTGACAAAATGAAAAAGCCAATATTAAAATTAATTAACATAACTGTTGCTCAAAAAATTTCAACTGAAAAGGATGGGCATTACTGCTGTTCTTTTTTCTACAATTATCAGCTTCTTTATTGTTTCAATAGAAAAACATATCTACTATTACATAGCAAGATTAGGTATCATATTCATACAGCCGTAAAACGTCTATAAACTTACAAGACTGTGCTAAAAAATTCGTTGCACTTAATACGAGGAGAGCTGAATGAAAAAATATCTAAAAACCAAACACTGCAAGAAAGATACTTATCAAGCAATTATCAAATAAAAAGCGCACGTTATTTAGCACAAATTTGAATACCTAAAACTACCGCTAGAATAAGTAGCATTACAAACAATGTTAATAACATGCATAACAACACGATATATAAGCTAATAGAAGTTAGACTAAGCTATATTACCAACGTTACAAAAAAAGGAATCATCAAATAATAAAAATTACACATAAACATGTGAAAAATATATAGATTGATACATAATAGTGTTCGTTTGCAATTATTTTGGCGGCCAGTGCTAAAATTAATTTAAAAATGACAGTAAGTACAATATATTACAGTTGAAAAGTAAATATTTAAAATACCACTTTGGCCAAAATTATATAAATTTCAGATTTAAGAATTACACGCACAACATATATAACGCCCTGAATATACGTTTATCGAGGTGACCTGAAACCAAACGAATGCGAAAATTAAAACATTCAAAGAGCGAAAGCGTACAAGAAGCCTCTCGGATCTTATATTCGGGTAACCTCGACAAACGTGTACTACCGACATAATAAATCCTGACATTAATAAATAAACAAATCATAATTAAAAAACTGATCACTAATATATTCTAGCAACAGGATTAAAATTGTGTCAGTTGGTGATTAGTTCAATTGCTTGACTTCACTAATTGTAATACGCCATAATACAGTCTAAATTAACAACGACACTATTTCAGAGATTACCGTTGCAACTAAAAACAAACGAATACAAAAAACGAAGCAAGTTAAAAGGTACCGAAAGAGATATCTACGGTTGCAGAGAAAAAGTCAAAAGCTTACTAGCAAACAATAATTCTACGGCATAAGCAAAGCAAAGACCACTGCTTCGATGCAAGAAGCTTTATGTCCTGGTGTTAAAAGGCATTTTTAAATATCAGTTTCAACGTCACTTACAAAAATAAAAAATAGTTCATACAGTAGCCTTCTAGTTGCAATCTAATCACTTAAGACATTTATTAGAGAGATTGTATAGGAAGAGTGTATATGTGTGTATGTGAGAAAGAGAGATAGAAAGAGTTATATGATTGTAATTACTGATTATCAAGTTGCGCAGATGCTAGTGATGCTTTTTAAAATGTTATTAAATATTTTTGACTTGTCCTAAAAATAGCAGATCACAGTCTAAAAATTAAGTTAATCTAAAAAAGGGGAGAATAGCAGTTCAATTATTTTTAACACATCAGTACCTGAAACTTCAGAAACACACATTATTATTAAATAAATAATAAACATAAAATTAAAAAAAAAAAAACGTTCTCGTCAATCAATCAATCTAAGCTTTCAATAATGAATGTCAAGTAGTAGTTAGCAAGTACTTTTTTTATTTTTCAATAGAGGCTTTGTGCCATGTAACTGGAACGCTACTTAAGTTATACAAAGAGGTCGTATATTTACAATTAAATTATATTTTTATATCACATATTGCTTGGATTGCCCTTTAATACCAGACAATGTTAGTCACTGGAACTTACTTAAATGCTTTTCAGGAACATTTTCTTTCTAATTACAATTGTTCTGGCACTTAATTAGGGAGATATCGAATATTTATACAATCAAATCACTTTCTAGACTAACCGATTTTGACTAGACCTTGCGGTAGAGCCTAAGGTTTATGTTGTAATTTCGCCAATAAGTAACCAAATAGGCAAACTTAAAAAGTATTTACTTTACGTGAATAACGATATAAATATAATAAACAATACTTAAGTATACGACGTTACATATACCTAAAAAAAAGTATCAAATCACAGCAAACATGAAAAACTATAACTTTATAAATATGATCACATTGAATAAGATTGACTTCAATATCTCCCGCTTTGATACTGTGTGACTTTATGGCCTAATGCTTGGGTTACACCCAGCAGACAATTTTTTTTGTGTAAAACATTGGGCTCTGTGAAATTGAATAACCCATTTTAATAATGAGCCTCTAAAAATCTGTAACTTATAAAAAGGAACGATACAAAAAAATTCAACAAACACAGAGCCTAAATGAATTTTTTATATATATGTATATATATATATATATGTATATATATATTTATATATAAATGAATATCTCACTCACTTATACATTATTTAACTATGCTATGTTATATGAAACAAAAACTAACACATCTTCGTCATTGGATGACTGTTACAATAATTATTAATCGTAAGAGTCTATTATAAACTGACATTAGTCAACAGTTTGATGATGTCGTTGTGACAGTAGAGCAGAGGTCAGCGCAGCCATGATAGGAGCGGGTGGCAGTGCCACTGGGATGTGGTAGTATTTACATTGGGTGCGAGTACACTGCCCTTTCGCGGCATCACGGCAAACAGCCACTCTTTGATCCACTACTTCCACCCCATCTCCTAAAACACTATCCATTAGTATTAAAACAGATCGCCTGTATATCTACTATACTCCAATACAGATCTATTTCTCATTCATTTGTTGTCTAATCCTTTTAAAGGATACTGTGCAAACATTCAAACAAAAATCGTAACGAAATGATAGTACGTGGAGCTTCTTAATAAAATGAGTAGGTGGCATGGTGTAATGCATATTGTTGAGTGCTAAGTACCAATACATTTTGGATGTTATGCAAAAGTTTAAGTAAGAGCTGGGGAGAACTTTATGATTTTTATTTGAAAATATGTTTAAGGTCCTTTTACGTCCTAGAAAGACTATAATTCAAACCCTTTTGAGAATAAATAGTTAGGGTTGGATAAGGATATTACTCTACAAAGGTGTTTAGTAGTTTGTTTTTCAAAAAAGAGCTTCAAGCTCTTTCAAAGTGCTCGAAGTCTGATTAAACTGCTTGAGGCCCTTTTAAAGTGCTGAGCAAACAAAACCATCTAAACCTGTCATGTATTTGAAGCCCTTTTAATATAATTCAATCCCCTATAATACATATGAGATTGAATACAATTACTTTTTAATGTAACTGACAATTCGAAGTCTTTAGATTTTAAAATTTAATTGGAACCAAAGCACATTAAGTAAAGGACTTGAAGCCCTTCTGATCAGAGCTTAGCCCAGCTCTGGTTTAAATGTTTGATATAATCTCACCATTTTCCAAATTAAATCTGACACTAAAATGACTCTTGCTTTTTATTATAGTTACAAATATTGAATTGTTACTTAAGGAGGCTCCTCAATATTCTCAAAAATTGAAAATAAAAGGATTCTACTAGCATTTTTTTGCATTTTAAATAGAATGGTCTCATATAAACACCCAACTTTATCCATACCATTGATTGTATACCCAGAGAAATAACTACATCCTCCATCTAGACACAGCAAATTCCCAATGACTTTTATGAGTTATTCTTATTCCTTTTAGGAAAATACAATTAAATTATTTGGTAAAATCCCCAAACATAAATTTTAGTAGGTACAATCAAAATTTTTATCGCAAATGGGGAAATACCACTCCTTCTCTCCCCCCCCCCCCCAGTTCGTTTAACTTATAAAGAATCAAACTGACCTTCCTGTATGTGTACAAATTTGCAGGCTGGCCGGTTGCAGATACCATGATTAAAATCTTGGCACACCGGGAGGGTGTCCAGTAACTGTGGAATAAAATACACGTTAAGTGATGACAATTAAAGATATTACGATAGGCATACTTGTACTTTTCCGCTTTTTGTTAACTAAATTACATCAATATTTGCATTTTAAATGATTTTGAAAACAAAAAAAGCACAAGAATCGAAAAAAGACGTTTCTTATTTTATGTTTAATATTCTGCATTACTTAAGCTACATAATGTATGTACCTAGATGAATTAGGTAAGCTTGCGCAATCAAAGAGCGCGACATTATTACCTATGTGCTTTTTGAATACAGAATATTACTCGTTGTTCTTTTTAATGCTGTAAGTAATTGTTAATATCATATTAATTAATTAATAAATTAATTAAACTAGTTTTTGAAAGCATGAAATTGACTGTGAAAGCAACTACTACATTCAATGCCAAAATAACTAAAGAGTAAGCGTTTTCAAACAAAAAAATCTTTAATAATTATATTTGTTAGTAGGTATACTTCATAAATCCAGTGCAACAAAAAAATCTGACAACTAGATTAAAACTCGGTAATTTTTCTTGATTGTAAGTTGAAGAAATTTCGAAACACCAAATTGTTATTACATATACTATTATTACAAACAAAATGTACGCTGCATCTACTGTTTCCTTTAATAACTAAGGAAATGGATTGGTACCGAAAAGAGAATTGTCTACGTGGTGATTGAACATTATACAAACATTTTAGTGCAGAATCAGTCATTACACTTGTTGAATTTGGTAGAACAGCATACATAAGGCTTGGTAATATTTATACCTGTCCTTGCTCGTCAGTGTAGATCACAAAAGGGGCGTTTGAGGGCACAGGCGGGCCATTGTCTAGGACCGGCGACATGCAGCAACCAGCAGTGCAGTAAGCCAACGTCATCGCAGCCAATCAGCATTACGATAACAGTACGTTACAGCAGTACACATACCCACCAGACACCGTTACATTGCGAATGAGAAAAGTTGTGCGCAGTATTATTGTTATTTTAATAAATAAAAGTACAACGGAGAGTATTCACAAAGAGATTTGTAAGTCAGGTTTTTAATTTTTTTTTTTATTATTTTTAGTTTTTCATATATTTTTTATATGAAAAATTAATTTTCAACATCATACGTTAATTACGTACGTACATACGTTTATGTATGTATGGTATGTATATTATTATGAATGGAAACGTTTACGAAAAAATTAGTAACAGAGCATAAAATTATAATAATTGATTAAGAGAGCGAAGGTGGTGTTGGTGGGTTAACCCATTAACCGTAATAAATAACAGCACAATATATGTTTTGTGCGGTCAGTAATAGTTGGCAAAATAGACAAAAAATTAATAGGTGTAATGTTTCAGCAAAGTCAATATAACAAAATAAACGCAATAACAGAAGTATGACGTTGCCAAACCAGAAGGAATGTAAGCATGAAACAAAAAGCAAAAAAATTAATATCATAGTTTGTGTACTTACAAATCCAAACAGATCTGTTTAAAATAAAACTAATTATTACATCATGGTACAAAAAAGTTTCTTTTGTTTATCCAAATAATATAACAGAAACACTTTTTTTAACCATGACGCAAATATTGAAGCTCAAGAGATTTAAAAGAAAAGAGTTCTGTTAATACTCTAAGAAGCCGAATGAACATATTCGGTTAGATTTTTGAGAAAAAAAAAATAGTTAATAGAGCTAAACGTGTACGCTACATCGATTAAATTAATTTAACACATACTGTTTGAAAGGGTTACATATGTATGTGGTAATTATGCGATTATCGTCATTTTGTTACTTTTTTCTCGACTTTTTTTTTATTTGCAGTGCCCTTTATTCTGTTAACACAGTTACCACATTGTATGTTTCGAACTCACTACGACAGAAATTCATGTATAGCTAGCAGTAAAGCGAGTAAAAACCATATTTAAAGCTCAATGTCCATGTGTAGGTACTGTATACTAATAATAATAATAATAAGTACTCAATAAATTATAGCATAAACCAACCTTTAAACCTTTTAAGTACTTGTTTACAATAATAAGATAGGAAAGAGAAAGGTTGTACAAACAAAGTGAAGTAAAGAGAGAACGAAAATAGTATTTATATAGAGGGTAAGTAGCAGTACTCATTAAAAGTTTATTTGAGTAGAAGAGTAATATTAAATATGACACTAGAGAGGCGTCTAAGGGATGTAACATCGTTACCTTACGTATTATACACCAGGAGCAAAGTGTGCATAATGTGCTAGGTCAATCCACGTTAGCCCTACGTATACCTACGTTATTTGGTTTAGAACTTGATCTAACCTAAAACATTATACAACTTTACACTTGTCAGAGAACATGAAAAACCAATCTACAAAGCCCATTTTATTTTTCTTCTCTACCTATAGTAGTAGATATATAATATACTTGCTCGATAACACTTGTAGGTATTTTATTATACTAAAGCCATTTGAAGGAGGGTTTCAGCGTTGGTGGTATAGCATGTGAAGGACTTAAAAAAATTAATGGAATAGGTATATAGACAATCAAAAAAGCAATCATTAATAAAACAAATATCATGCATTTTCAAGCATTATTATTACAAATAGTGGCTGTGAACATAATACATACACCTCAGGATTAGAATACAGTAAACAGTAATAATATAAATAGGAAATACAGGTTTCTCACACTTGTGGCGAGCGCGACCCACACCTTTGCAGTAAGCGTGATCAGCGGCCCAAGGCACTGCATTATTGTGAGTCAAATGGAAAATGGCTGGCAGCTGATTACGCAACACTGTGCAGTAAATGTGCGCACACTATCTCTACTATGTCTATCGTTCTCTTCTCAAATCCTAACTTTATCTTATTCGCTTATCAAATCCTTGTTTGCAGTTTACAATAAATAATATTACGGATACCTAATGGGGAAAGTATTTGACAAAAATATCGAGAGTGGAGACGCATCATTGTACCACACAGCGTTTGCAATGCCATTACCAGTATCAATCTAGCTTAGCAAAAAACAGCAAGGTTTTTTCACATATCTAGTGGCTATTATGTACGTATACCTTAACATTAAAATTGTATGCATTTGACAAAAGTATTACATACAGCCTACTTAAATTATACCTGCCTACAAGTATAGTGGCATCACAATTGTATAATCTGTTAACTGTTAAAAATACAAGGTGATATCACTATGCCAATTAATTACTAAATATTAGAAGGCATATTAATAAAAAACATTGGTAAAACGAACGCTACTTTAAAAGCACAATAATTCTATTAAAAATTTACAATTAACTATCAAGTCAAGTTGAATTTAATAAAAAACAAAACATATGAATGTCGTCTACATTTTGCGACAAATCAAGGAAGACAAATTTAAATGTAAATAGGAAAAAATCAAGAATTTATATTACAATTTCATGACTTATGTCATGTTAACAGAACTCGTCTTCAAAAAACGGACTAACTTTAACAAGAAACTCTCCCAACCCAAAAAGAAGCAACCCTCAAATCACAAGGACGCAGATATAAATTAGAAATTTATAGTGTTTCTCTGTTTCGATTTTTCTTTTTTAAACTATTCTTTATTAGATAATCCCATTTCATAATCATATTTAACATAGGAAATGTCTTTTATAACACACATTAGCCGATTCAACAGAATTCTCTTTGAAGTTCACAATAGTACGTCAAATGCGGACGCACCAGATTGTTATTAATATATATATATATATAATACAAGAAAGTGTTTCACTATAGTAATATTATATATTATACAATGTCTTTTTATTTTGTTTCTGTCTTTAAGCGTTGTTAATAACAAAATGTATGGCAAGCACATAAAGACTAGTAGTAGGATTACCTAATAAAGGTTGGTTACTGTACATTTGCTTCTTTTAGTCATGCACAAATAGAGAAAAGCCCCAGCCCATGCACGAATGAATGTAAACTAAATGAACAACTGCACAATTGAGAAAAGAAAGTCGTAAATAATAATGCATCTTTTTGGGTCAGTTACAAATCTACAATCATACCTACTACAAAATGGCACTGATCTATTCATACTACACTCACTGAACTACCATGCTATAATTATTAAAAAGGCTTTTATAAGAATATCTAAATATTTTGTAATGACTGTAATGACCACCATGCAAATGCTTGACACATCTGCATTAAGAACTTCACAGTTACATCAAATACAGCTAGCTTATAAGATAATCGTAAAGCATTTTTAACATAATGTATTAATAAGGATATCAAGGGGACAATTAGGATTTTCAGCGGTGCTTACAGCGGATGTGATGTATCACAGACACGAGGCACTCGCTTGGTCCAAGGTTGCTCAGCGCTACTTGGATTTCAATTTCTTTGTCATCGCATTTGTTTTATTATATATGCCTAAGCACATACTGAATTTAAAACGGCAATGTTTGGGTTAATTAAAGAAATCCGTAAATTTCTCGATTATTTTATCGATAAAAATCAACTTATACCTAAATAGGATATTAAAGAGATCTTGGGAAAACCCCTAAGGTAAAATCAGTATGTGCATGAAACGTGAAGAATATAATAGTTAATAATCATAAACGTTAACTTTTTCTTTGACTAGATGCGAACAACTAAACCTAAATTTTGTTTCGAAAACATACAAAATGTAATATAAGATTATATTTAACAAACAATTTAGTAAACATTTTTAAATAAAACTCGAACCGAACAAACATACCAAAGCTAAATCAATTTGGCATCGAAAATAACAATTTTAATATTTGCACAAAAGTCGAGGCATCTTCACTTCATTACTAATTTTTTAGTATATACCATTACTACTATTATTATCATATGAAATAAGATCAAATTCAATCGCTTCTATTAAAAAAGGAAAACGACCTTTGATAAAAATACATCCACTTTCATTGTCTTTTCGAAAAAACGGTGTAACGTGTATTAATTGTATGATATAGATAATAGGAGAAATTGAAAACTCGATTTAAAATACGTTTGCAATGTGCGTGTCGAGTCGATTCGTACACGATAGTGATTCTCAATTAAAATGCCATTGTTATAGATAATAATTAAACTTAAAATGTAGGTAATAGGTATGTCCTTTCATATATTTATATATATATTTAGGAAAATGCACTTTGCATATCCTTAACAGCCTATCTTTAGGTATTTACCATATATATGTATGTACAACAGTTAGTTTATAATTATGTATAAATTCACTCGACTAACAAGTATTTAAGACGTTTTGAGTTTTTTGTACGGCGGAACAACGGAGTTGTTATTATTTTGGGCGGCTGCGGCGGCAAGATGTGTGGGCGGCGGAGGAACATTATTCATAGTGGGAGTCATAGTTTGCGTTACGGCGGCGGCTGCTACGGACACCGGATACTGTCCGGTTGTTAACATATTAGGGGAAACAAACTGGGATGTTGTAGTGACCGGAAAGGGGGCACGAATAAAAGAATACGGATTGAAAACTGCTGTAGCAGCTGCCTGGGGGCCTCGGGAAAAATTCAGCAAATTCGTGGTCTGAGCGTAAGCATTGTAAGGATTAAAAGCGAAATGATTCAGACCGGTGCTAGCTGTACCTATACCTACAGGAAGAGCCGGAAATCGTGGAAAACTTGCAGCGGCAGCGGCAGCAGCGGCCTGGGCCGAAGTTATACCCACAGCCTGTTTGTTCAAAGCAATTCCAGTATAATTCAGAGGATTCAAGTGATTTAATGGATTAGTTGTCAGTGAGGAGTTAGCAGCGGCTAATTTAACAGCTTTAGCGTAGTTTTGCTGAGCAACTTCTTTGGCCAGCGTTGCCGGATCGGGTATGGATGGAGGTGGAACTGTGACAGATGTCGAAGCGGGAATAGTATTAGCATCCTCCTCTTTAGTCTGAGCTACTTGTGAGGAAGATTGAGGTAACTGGGAAGTGTCAGTAGCTGCTGGAGAAGCATTGGAAGTAGCGGGAGCTGGCGAGGGAGAAACCGAGTACTCACATGAAACGGGCACGAAAGGCTGTTGTAACTGCATTAATTGCTGGTATGTTGTAGCGTTCGGTTGATACACTGGCATGCCAGATTTATCTGCTGCGGGCCTTTTGTAAGGAACCATTCCAGGAAAGGCCTATAAAAATCAAAAAATCAATCAATCAAACATCTACCAACAACTCAACAAGTTCTATCATGTAAAGCAGTCGAAATTCCTTATTAAATGATTCAACTCTCCTACAGAAATAGGAATAAAGAGACGAAACTTAAACTAGGAGAGGAGTATGTCAAGAGGTATCAGGTACCTAGACTCTATTGACTATCCGGATCGCATACGAGTGATATGTCAGTTTTCTGACGTTCAGTTCACATCCAATAAAATCTAGGCACACCATCCACTCTCCTCTAGGAGGTTTTACTCTCCTCATCAACATTCCCTATCACTGCATATCTATTAACATGTTTTTTCTAAGTTAAGAACGAACAATTACATAATAAATTTCACAAGGGTGTACCGTGAATAAATCAGATATTGGCAAAATTACACATTTCATTTATTGAGAACAATGTCGAGTAAATAGACCACGGGAGATGTATATCCCTCTTTATTTGAAAACCTCCAATACCTCAACAATCTCTAAAAGGCTAATTGACATGGGAATTGGAAACAAACTTTCTTATTTCTTTTTTGTTTAGATTTGTTTCATTATAATAATAATAAGTGTTACCTAACATTATCTTAGTATTTGCTTTTTTAATGGCAATTTTCAGCTAGTACACGTAGTTAAGACCTATTTATTATAAGAGATTAAATTTCTTCGAAATACTTACAAAATTGTCATAATAAAACGAGCCCATAGATTTCATGTCCATCTGAAATTAGAAAAGCGTTAGGGATTACAACGAAACGACGAATTTTCTTTATGTATAATGTAAATGAACACGTTATAAATAAATTATCCAGAAAATTAAAATGGTTTTGACAGTTACCCTTTGCTTTTAGTGAATGTTCTTAAAAGAAAAGTAGGGGTAATCGAGAAAAGAACGTATTCATTTAAAAGATATTTAAACAATACACACTTTAATATTTAAATAAAAATTTGTTCAAGTAGCTGTCAAAACAGTGACAGAGAATAAAATAATTTCTGTTTGCCACTTTCTAATTCTCGTAAATCATCAAAGGCAATTAAAATAAAGGATTCCTTAAATGTTATCTAATTAACGTTGTTAGTATGTTGTGATTTTTGTAACTTCTTTTGAATTCAGATTAATATATATCACTTTTCTAAACAGAGCATATTATAGATAGATACACGGTAAAATGAATTGAATATTTAAAATATAAAAGCTCACAACATGCCAACAACTTGTATGGTAGCAGTTCGCACACAGTTTAGTATCATACTTTGGTCAAAATACGAAAGCTTCAGTGATCCATAAATCATTTAGTAAATATTCAACGACACGTTAAAAAATGGGTCAATATTGCAATCTCATAATTATAATTATTTTGTAGAAAGTACGCGCGGGAATGTTGTTTGATCGTTATCAAATATCGATAATATTCTAATCCTTTCCAACTCAAAACTTACACTATTTGGTGATTGGAAATAACAATTAAAAATTTTAGGATAATTCTTGTGTTATCTTTCTTTCTATATATACATTTATCTTATATGTTCTTATATTCAAATTCAACATTAACTTCGATTTTCTTTTGATGTACCTAATTACATAAAATTAGCGATATTTCAAATGATCTTGTATAATAATGGTTTATTCAAAATATATTCTTAATTTTTTCGAAAAAATATTCGACAAATTTTATGTTTAAAATCACCACATAAAACAGGCCTATCGGGAATTGATAAAACAAAAAACAATTGCACAAACATCAAGCAAAACGCCTTTTAAATAAAAGGCACTATGGGCATATTATATTAACTAGTAGGGGCAGGTGGTAAGCGACTGCCTTATTTAACTTCTTTAATTTAATACAAGAATTTAATTGCATTTTACATCTACAACACACTAAAATTAAATAATTTGAGTTATGTTCTTTTTTATCACAGATTAACCAATCAAGCTTAAATTATCACTCTTACTGTCTCGTATCATATGATATTTTGCACTTTTCCATTTTTACCTACTCAGTCAGTCGTTATATAAAAATAATGTTTTTATTTAATTGTATCTATGTTACTGTTCACCCTCAACGTCAAAATTATTTACATATAAAGGGTAAAATGTTATTTCCAACAACCAACTAACGTGTACAGAAAATTTTGTCCCGTTTCGCTATTTATCTTATACGCGCGTTTAAAAAGAAGTGAGTTTCCATAATTAAAAAATGGTCACTTTTTTGTTGATTATTTTCATATATTTACAAAAGAAAGAAACGGTTGCCAAAGCTTTTACAAAGCAAGAGTGACATCTGAAATTAAAGTCTACCAAGCTGAAGTTCGAGATGCTTTTTTAATGAAAAAGAGGATGTTTAAAAAACCAGATTTCTTAAAAAAAAAACAAACAGAAAAAGGTGTACGCGTACAAAACAGTAGAGCACAAATAATGGTAAGAAAATGAACACATAGTCTTATTCATGTAAAGTAGCCAATTAGGCAATAAAATAGCCAACAAGTGTTCAATAACACTTTTGTTTATTCTCAGCAAAACGGATGAAGCCAAAAAGGATTACCATCCCTCAACATTGTTACTAAATTAAGTTCAGATTATCCTCATTATTAGGTACTGTAGATTTTTATCATTGGGCAAAAATTAGCTCCTAAATTTTTTGAGCCCCCCCCACTTAGCATGATCCAGACTATACTTCTTAGGTAGTGTTTATGCAATCAAATTTTGATATCGCTTCTAGCTGTACCCAAATTAAGTAATTTTACTAAATCAAAAATTTCTTCATAAAAATGTTAATTTATATAGTAATTTTATGATAGTGTAATTTTCGTTTTCAACGTAAACGTCCTCTTTTTCAGCCTAAGCACGACCACAATCACACAAGGAAGCTCTGGTACCTTAACGCATGTTTCAGCAAAATATTTAAGCAGAAGATAGTTGGGATAAGTCATAATAAAGGATTTTACGATAAATAAAACCAAAAATTTGAAGATCCAAACAGAAATGGATATTCAATTTTAATAAACAGCAAACCACTACCTGTTTTGTAAATACGTAGTGTGTGTTATTTAGGTAAAGGTAAACAAGCGCTAAAGTACATTTTCTATACGTAATATGAATTATTATTACAATTTAATTCATGCGTATACCATTTACGAGTGCAGTAATGTTAGAAACGACTGAAACACCTTGGTTTTAAATTAATTCCCATAAAAAGGAACCCATTTTTTTAAAAACATAGTCTCCATATCCCAGTTACCCAGTGCTGCTAATTATATTAAATCAAAATGTATAAATAAACAAGTTAGTTATTATAAATTACTATATCTATCAATAATTCTATAAAAAGAACAAGTGGATAATTGTACTCGAATTTTGAAAATATTCTTGGATAATTATTTACGAGTTGTTTAGTCGATCAATGCTGGCAACATACTTCACTAATCCATTCAACCGTTAATATTATGGTACATTGGTGAAGAGAAAAATTGTATTTTGAGCATCTTCAGTGCAAAATAATGCCTAACTATTGAGCAAGTGTTTTAGGTTGCACACGACCATCAGCGGAATACTTTTACGTATCACCCAAAAATATTATAATAAAAAATGATAAACTGCAAATGTCTCAGTTATGTTTAAAACACAAACAATATGTGAATGGTAAAAACTATGAGAAATTATAAATGCATTTAGCGATAACATGTATTGAGGTAAACGGGGCCAGTAGTTGAAAAACTATCGACTCGGTTAACTTGGCCCATAAACTGACTCATAATGTCGTCATAAGTTCGCATATTGATACAAGTAAGTAAATCTAAAATTACTGCCGAAAATGTACTTTGCGCGTTGTTGGAAGTAAGACATGCAAAGCAGGCGCAACTGGTACCAGTAATAAATCTGTGTCGGCGGTGCTAGGCTCGTGGGGCCTCTTCTTGCCAATTTCGAGGGTGGTAGCTGTCTGGGGCGCCATTAAGGGCGACACTGCAGCGGGCTATTAGTAGCGCAGCACAAGACCAAGCGCAGCCACCCAACGGGAGACAAATAAAACAAACCAGCACTAAATTAATCGGAGCCATTGTCGTCTGTATGACATATATTTTCTAATTTATTTTAAAATGAACTAGAAGGACGACAAAACGCCCATCAATCAAACAAAATCATCTACAGTTCTACCCTCACAATTAGTGAAAACGTACTACTTTAACAAAACCTAAGCGGCGCATAAGGCGTCATGTAAAATAGAAAAAAATATTTTCCAAACAATTTTTAAATATGTCAGTACCTTTATATTGCAGTAAAAAGATACAGTAAATAAACTGTAATAAAACAACTGTGACGACAAAAGGTTATCATATTATATATTATAGAACTGCAGATGTTTTAAAACAGATAAAATATACCAACCCTCCGAACAAAACGGAGTGAGGCAATCGTTTTCATTTAAGCAATAATTGACTATTTTATGAATATAAATGGAAAAATATAAATATTAAGAGAGTGCAAAATGTGCGATCTGGCTTAAAGCAAAGCCAGCATTTGCAAAGCGAAATAATCATGCTGTCTTGTGTTCGACTTATTTAAGTACATAAGTAATAAAAATAATATCAATCACGTAAAATGTGATTGACCAATATGCAAAATTAAAATGAAACGACTCAACTTAAATGAAATTAACTACAAGCCAATCAAAAAAGAAAACATTTACCAATACACATACAAAATTTGGATAATGGCGCTGTAATAATAATTAAAAAAAAAAAGAATATGTCCCGAAGTTACTGGAATCCTTAATAATATTTTCACGGTAAAAAAATAAAATAAATGTGAATAAAATTTAAAACACGGTACATAATATGTCATTCATAGGTACAACGAAGTTCTTTTTCGTTTTAAATATATTTTCAAGATAGATTTAAAAGGCATTGAAAAATAATAAAATACTATTGCCATGGTTGGGACAAAATGTTGAATGGAATAGAATATGGTAAGAAACTGCAATTGTCATAAAAATAAGTAAATAATTTTCATTAAGTATTTAGGTTAAGTCCTATAAAAATATGATATCTAGACTATCCAATTCATATATAAATCTCTACCAATTCTATCTTTTGTAACACACAGTAATAAGTATCAATAGTTTTCTTTCAGAACTTGATAATAATGTCTAAAAAATTACTTCAGTTTAATCGCTATTTCTGGAAATAAATTTCATTAAAGTATTAATGATCATCGATGATGAGGAATGGCCCCAACTGCTCGCAAAATGACATATATTCAAATAACAACAAAGATATGTAAAGTATAAAAATAACTCCTCATTGTGAAAAATTGGATTCGATATAGATCAATTTTCCTAATCACGTTACAAAAATCATTAATAAAGTATAATTATTTGCTCATGCATCACGCTGTTGCACCAGAAAAGTGCCAATCTTCAGAAAGTATCTCAAGTCTGTGAAATATAACATCAAGTAAATTTTAAATAATTAAAGAATTAATGTTCAACAATGTAGAAAACCAGTTCTTCCTTGAAACACACACTCCGGCGTTGAATGGTAGTTATATAATATAAACGCTTGGCATATGATGGTAGAAGGATTCTTTAAAAGGTTCTTTGTAGCCTTTGTTGCATGCGGAAATCAAATTTACAAGGTGAAAAAGATTAAAGCCCTGCATTTTCATTCCTGTTCACCTGGTAGCGAAGTTTATTAGAAAAAAAAAGGAAAAATAAAACAAGAAGCACTAAAGAGCTCTTCTAATATGCATTAAGAACAAGTAAACTCACGAAACACAATATCAGAATTACGACAAAAAAAGTGGAAAAGTTAAAAACTAAACTAACACCGAAAAATTCAAAAAATAAAAAACAGGCAGGATAGCTAATCGGCTATCTCACAAATAAAATTGTTAAAGAAAAACGAAATATTAGTGTTCGTGTTTTTTAATAGCACCGAATTCCGGAATAAATTTTGCCAAAGTATATTTTTTTTTTTGGTATGACATCTATTACATATATTAAAAATAAAATTTAAACAAAATTACTTAAGGAATGCCATCTTTCAAAAATTCCTTACTTTACTAAATTTTTAATAAAATCTGGAACTTTTTGAACAATGTGACGATAACCCTCTTGACCAATTTTAATCATTATATGTATATTTTAACCGAATCTAATCGATAGTAATTCGATTAATAATGACGACTCGGTGCAGGCATGCATAAGAGGTGTAAAGTTCAGATTGTAGCAAGCTTTGACACTACTAAAACGGCTCAAGCGCTATCATCATAACAATAGATAGACAGATAGATAAATAGATAAGAAACATAAGAATACTAGTTTCAAAAAACAACACTAATAACAACAACAATAGAAAAACAAGCAAGCGTGAGAGATTTAGAGATAGAGAGAGAGAGATAGCGAGCCTAAGACAGCGTAGCATACCGCGCTAGCCCGCGACTGTGCGGCCTTGATTTGGGCTTGAAGGTGCAGAGGGGGATGGAAATAGCGGCAGGGGTCGCGGTTGCAGCGGCCCTTGACTGCATCCATGCACACAGTGACAGTGCCGTCCTCGTTGGCCGTTACTGAGTCGGCGGGATGCGCAAAGCGGCACTCGGACTCAGCGCGCTTGCACGCCCCGCGCTGGAACTCGCGGCAAACCTACAGCAGATACCCGGCTCAAGCCACTGCACTGGGACTTTTTGGTGATTTTGGTTGTCGTGGTGAAAGTGGTGGTAATTGGTGAGATTGTGTGGTAATGGTTATGGTGCTACAGGTGTATATATTTCTTTTCTTTTAGGTTTCGTTATTTCATAGAATGTCTTGTAAAATTCTTACCCAAAGAAATTTTACATGCACGCATCGGAAATAATCTCAAATGATTCAATAATTCATTATCGTTAATGATTTACAATACTCCAATAACTCTTTTGAAAGAGGTAGGTATCGGTACTACCCCTGAATAGGTTGTCTTACTCGCTCTCTTGAGTGGTATAGAGAGGATAGCCAAGTAATTCTCAACTATACAAGCGCAAAATGGATGAAATATTCACTCCATACATAACAGAACACTAAAAACACAAAATTTCACAAAAACTATCTGTCTCTAACAGAGTATGACACCTTTAGTGTCAAACCCCGTCTTTTAAAAGTTTCGGTGAAATTTCGGATTTTCAGTGTTCTATTCAGTTTAGTTCCACAGTACTCCAGATATCTTGAATTATCAATTATTACAATTAGAATAGGCCCTTGAGTTCTGTTGAACCAAACTTCCCACAACCCCAAAAGGAAAATAGCCAGCACTCAGATCTGCTGCGAGTGCTACTTGCCAAGCAGTGGCGTAGATGCCTTTAAATTTCTGTCTAAACGCAGTATAAAAATACTATGTGCAAATACTGCACGCTTTCGAAGAAAAATCTGCGTACCGCCTCTGTCTTTTTAACTCAAGTGTAGTTTAAAGATGCCTCTACTCGGTGGTCCTCTAAAAAGGGGGTGGATAAACTTCCTAAGATTTTTCGCCAATCATAGTTTTTAATATACAAAATTTCAATTAAAGCCATTTCATAAATAAAAAATTGAAGGTGTAGCGAGGATTTTATTGAGGAGGAAGGGGGGCGAATTTGAGCAGTACGGAAAAAAAATTTTAAATTCTTACAAAAAGACGGAGATTATGACACTAATCTTCGAAGATTTTGAGAAAATGGATAGTTTAGTGGGAGGAACAGGGTAGAAAAGAAAAATAGCAAGTCATATGAAAAAAAAAACATCAAACTTGGCATATTCCTTGAACTTGTGCCGTTTTTTCACAATTATTCGATCAATGCACCAAAATAAATAAACGCTAGATAGTGAGATAACGAATATTGTGGTACGTAACATTTTTTTAATAAAAAATCGAAATCACGTCAAATATGTCATTAATTCGATATACCAAGTTTGATGCCTTTTTTTATATGGCTTGCAATTTTGCTCCTAAAAATTTAAAGTAAATATACCTAAAGGTAATATACGTAAATTTCATATAAACATAAATAATTTTATTAGACAGTAACGATTGTTTTAACGTTTATTTAACTTTTATTATTTATATATTCATGACTATGATGGAGGAAAATCACTAAAGAAGTTTATCCACCTCCTTTTGGTTCAACAGAAACTATCAGTTTCATTCCGTACAATTTAAAATATAATTTATCCATTTTAATAAAATATGACAATTACTGTATTGACTATGAATTTCTAAAGTATATTCCTCCGCACATTCTACGAAATAACCCTTTTTGCAAATGAATATTTTAGCGTATTCCTTTGCATTATATTTGTGCATACATTTGCACGAATATTCTGCATCTACCGTGTGAGCATCCTACTATACTTTTAAAATTAAATAAATGCCTCGTATATAAAACTATTTTCTACTAGTAAATGTTAGCTACATGGCATAAATTAGTACAAGCAGACTAATTCAATTTAAACTCAGCCTTCAAAGTTAATTTAAACCAACAAAATTATTATAGTCTAAAATGCGATTCATTTTTACCAAAAAAAGCAAAAGAAATTTATAATTTTTAGAAAATCACAATAAAATAAACTATGGTACCTATTGTTTTCCATTTTTCTTGTAGATGAATTTTTTTTTAAAAGATGTACCCAATTAAAATACACTGTAAAAATCCGATTTACGCAAACGTGAGTAATAGTTAAAAATTTATTTAATTGAGGCTCTCGGTGAATATGTCTTAATATAAACTTTTGTTACTTCCTTTGTGGTACTCTTCGTCCCCACTGATTGATAGAGGGTGTTGTTAAAGAGATTTTTATTGATCATGACCCCTGTAGGGGTGTGTTGCAGTGAAGTTATCAACGCGGCCGTCAGCTAGTTACCCCCCTTAAAACCTTTCGACATTATACTGATAATCGCGAATTCATCGCCAAAAAGGAAGTCACATAATTTATGAGGAATATTTAAATATATTCTCTGTTTTTCATTAAGTAAAGTATATCCTACTTTTTAGTTCCTGTTGCTTGTTAGTTGTAAGCACCAAAATCTTTGCTCCAACACACGTATACCCCTTAATGTAAAAACCAAATAGTTTCAGAATTGCTGACTTGAAATAATATAATTTTTAGGTAATTTTGAACACTAAGAGGTGTACGGTTCTAAGTTGGTAAAAAAATTTGTTCCAGTTGCAGTGTAAGAGCTGCGTGCAGAGCATGGGGTTAAAATAGAGTTAGAGTGCTATGTATAAGAGAAAAGCTGGGGCCTATATTATATCTAAATAAAAAGTTTCAAAGGGGACATAACATTTAATATATACAAATGGGGAGATAAAAAAAAAACATTCGCACTAAAAAAATCGAACGTTACGTGTTTTATCATTACGCAAATCAAAAACTTTACCTCTAAAAATACTGAAGAAAGCGTTAGATCGATATCTCATTTAATTGATAGTCAAAATAAACCTGCAGAAATAAAACTCAAACTTAAAATAAATAAAAAAACAAAAATAAAATAAACGAAACAGTGGCGTCGAGTACACATTGGCCCTTTGGAAGTTTAAGAAATAGAAATTAATAAAAGTACAAAAAAGAAAATATTCACGAATGGCGTATTTTCCTGTGTACATTTCTGCCATAAAAACATAACAACAAAAAACGATAACTGATAAAAAAAGATGTCCGGATATACAAAACAAAAATGTAACAAATAAAACGTTTAAGAGAATCCAGGTAATGACTCTTTCCACACGGTAACTAACAAAAAAACAACTTTCTGGTTAAAAGTATAACAACAGTTAATTAATGGCGCTAGAGACTCGTTTAGACATTAGCGAACACAGGTCTTAAGTAAGGTATTAAAACACGTAAAGCCTAGATTAGTAGAGTAAAACACACATATACACACGTACATCTTATTTGAATTTTATTTATTTTACGATATATTCAAGTATTTGTATTTGGATGAATTTTTTTAAAAATAACTTTAGGCAAAAAGTGATTATAACTATTTAATTGTGTTATGATAAATACTGTTTTATAAAAATAATACATTTTGAAATTTTGCACCTTGTGCTTGTTAATGGTGTTAATGAAGAAGCAAAGTCACTGTTACAGTATTAATTTTGTCAGAAATATTTTTTATTTATGTTTCAACTTCTGAATGCACCAAAAATGTAAATATCTATTCTTTCTTTACTATCGTTTTTTATCAACAAATATTACACCAACTAAGGAGATTTGTCACATTTATTTTCAAAATATAAATTACTTTTAAAATTTTTGGTCACACACTAAATAAAACCAAGGAATATTCTCAAAAACACAATGCAAATGTGAACTCACCAAGGATTTCATCGAAGGAACAAAAGAGTAATTGAGGATCAATTTATATAACAAGGACAAAAATATAAATAACTATCAGGAGTAATTAGGTAAAAAAGACTTACAAAACTTACCTCCAGTCTGTCAGAACGGGGCATTTTTTGTTGCGTAACCACAGTTTGAGGTACAACTCCAAGTGGTGATCCAACACCAGTAGGGTCCGGACCTACTATCGTTGGCATTATTGGACCTGGTGCAAAATACGGACTGTATGTACTACCAACTTGTGGTACTCCAGTGAGGTACGGATTGGTGGCCTGAAATTAATTTATAACAATGTAGATTACACCACCAGTGTTTTATATACTTTACACTTTTCTCTTAAAGAACGACCTATCTGTATGTTATTGACAACAGGTAGAATATTATAATTAGATTTGTGAATCATTTCTATTTTATTATATTATTAATTTATACATAGTTTATATTTGAAAAAAAAAACGAGTTTTCAAGTGTTATATTCGTATTATGCGACAGTTTGACAAGAAAGGGTTGGTCGGTGGTAAATTTTCTCTTGTGGAAAACAATGCCGAATCGCACGTCGAAAAGGAAATACTTCGTAGCCGGAGCAATTCGAGAGCGGTAAATCGGAAATTTACGTCATTTAATTATGCTCTCACATTTCCTTATCATCCGTTTCAAAGTAATTCGTAGTCACTAGGGCGCAAAGAAGAATGATGATGTTAAAACATTTTAATTCAGCAAGAAATCTTATTCCGAATTAAAGTTTTGATTGTTTTCATTTTACTTTGTTAGATCATCCTAATATTAATTGTAATATTTACAACAATAATTCGATAAATTGAATAATTCGCACAAGCGCCAATAAAAAAAAAAAAGATGAAGAATGATAAACCTAATATTGTTTAAAAATAATTGTGAACATTGAAAGACTTTATTTAACTTGATATTTGGGAATTTAAAACTAATTGTAGGCATAATAATAAAATAATAAATAGAAGGATAGTGAAACTTACAACAGTAGGCACCTGTCCAGGTACTAGTGGTTGTCCAGGAGTAAGGCCCATTTGCTGCATAAGAGCGTTTTTTAACGCTAAATGATTCCTTCCATTTATAAGGAGCTGATCCTTGAGATGTTGAGGGGGATGGAAGTATTTGCATGGAGGTTTCTCGCGGTTACATCGACCCTGAAACAATGAAAATTCAATTAAAAAAAAAATAATGATATAAACAGCGCCAAGGAATAAGCATACATCCCTTTTGAAGTTTCAAGGGAGATGATTTTTTCAGCCTCTTAGTTAATTAAAAATAATAAAAGCCGCGTTTGGGGCTGTTCGTGTTTAAATAAGTATTTACTCTTTATTACATATGAGGAACATTACGACATAGTTGTACAACCTAGTTTGCTTATAACAGATAACAGTATTAAACTGGAAACTGTTACGATTCCTACGAGTAATAGGAATAGGGCGCAACATTAATTTGAAACGACGGAAAACAATTTTGCTTATTGAAAAATAATAAAAAACGTCGTTGGCGAGGAACGTTAAAGTTACTACCTAATTTACCTAATGGAACCTGAACTGATAGAAAACAACCATCGAAAATATTAACCTCTCTATATACATAAACGTATATGCACGAAACAAGGTAAACATGCCACGCTCTTATTGTCTCATATTAACCATTCCAATATACATAAATACATAATTATGCTTTAGTGAGGGCAAAAAGAGTCTTGACTAAAGGTGGCAAAAACTACTCACGGACCGACACTCCATTTTACATCATCCTAAAGCAAGCAATGTTTCCGGTCGCAAGGCCTCGTATTCCCATCCATTAACTGCGAAGAAAGCAAGGCGAAGAGGTCCCGGGAGAGGCGTTTTACCGGCAAAAAAGCGGCGGCTCAGGAGCCGAATTTAGACAATGTTAAAAGGGAATGCGTAAATACGACAACGGGGGCAAAAAAGATGAGTAGGCCAGCCGTTAGTTACTACCGTTCCCACTACATACATACAACATTACTTGCTCCTTGCCTTCCTTCGGTTGCTAAGTCTAAAGAAAGAAAGAAGTCGGCTTTTGTTAAGACTTCAAAGCAAGATTTCGTCCGCGTAATGAAGAATAAGAAGAACAAGAGACGAAATGGTCGCCGCTAAATGGACAACATGTTGTTCGCAACACCCAGCCAAAACAGTTCCTCAAACTCTACCGATTTTCGCCGTTTACTTTTTTTGTCGGAACCGCCCGTCGCCGTCGTTACTTCCGAAGCTTTTTCTTTGTAACTTCAACTTGTATACGCCGGGAGAAGGTAATTTTCGAAGTCGAACGAAGGCAACTGTTTTTCTGCTGTGATTTCTAAGCCGCGCACTCTTCTAATTTTCTCAAACAAGAAAGAACCAACATCCGCATCTCCCAAAAGGGATTCTTTTACTCAAAGACAAACAGCTAATTAATAAGAACAGACGTGAAAGCTGCAGAAGCATCTCAATCGCAATTTGCATGTGCAACTTCCAGGAAACAAAAACACTCTTGTTTTCGAAAATATTTGCATCGCAAAAATTAAAGACGGACCGCCTCGATTTCCTTTTTTTTTTTTTTGAAGTTCAAATCGCAGTGGGAAAAATTAAAAACTGAATGCTATCTACTTTTATACACAAGTGAACCGAAACAAATATAAACAATAAATGCTATTAAAATAATAACTATATATATGATCATATAAAAAGACTTAGAAAACCACCTAATCCAGCGGCAAGTTAAACTCCACTTGATGAGGAATTCGAGTAGCTGACCACTTAAACGCATTAAAACTTCCGTTACCCTGGTAACGAAACGTGCCCCCTAGCGAGCAGCAAGCAAACAGGGCAAGCACACATCCTCTTCCAACGCAAAATACGAAATGAAAGTGTGATTGCTCGTCATCAAATTTTCACCAGTGCGTCACTTGGCAAGTGTTTAGGGGTGCTAAAACGATTAGTAATGAATATTCAGGGGCGCTCAGCAGTCAACCTTAGTTCTAATTATAATTTAAAGGCAACGGAACGAACTAACTTGGTTGGTTACTACTCACGTACATGGTCTGTCATCAATTTTCCATGAGTTGTTAAGTTTTTTGACGTTGCACAAAGGCCTTTTCTATTTTAAACAGTGAAAAGTTTGCAGGGGTCAATGTCTCCCTCGTTATCTACCTTACATAATAAAATCGCAGTGTCTATGTCAAGATTAAGTTAATGTAATTGCAACTTTATATTAGCCCCAAAAGGAACATTTTATTTCTAAAATGCGCAATTAATGTAACATGTTTAAAAAATGAATCACTCTACTTGATATTTCAAAATATAAATAAAAACCCCCTTTTTAAATTACTAAGTAATACAAAAATAGTCTTTGAATAAAGCCCCTCTAGGTGTACATGTTCTAATAATAGGAAACAACATTATATAGAGTTTTAGTGAACATAGGCATTGACGTTAAAAGGTTTTTTAACATTATATACTCCGTATGATCGTTCCTGTTTATTAGAAACTGGAAATACAATAGGAAAACCAACCACCATTTCGTCGCTTAATAATAGTTCAAGAAACACCCGCGGTTGTCGCTGTTTACTTTTTGTGTTGGGGATACTTTAGAAGCTTTTCCAGGCCCGTCGCGTAACAGCTGTGTCTGTTCTGTAAAAGAAAGTAACTTTCAAAGTTGGACAAAGTAGTTCCTTTCACGTACTTTTCTTCTCTCTTTCTATTCTTCGCGTTTTTTTTTCTGTTGCACCTACGTTTTTAAGTATACCTATTTGCAATTGTCAAGTTCCTAGAATTCAAAACTTCTTTGCAAAATTTTCTCGCCCTGGCTGCCTCCTTATAATACCCCTTTGAAACGCAACAAAGTAACAACGAATTGAATAACACAACATTTAACTTTATGGACTCCCTATTTATATTTTATGTTTGCATCAGTTCTCCATAAACTTCTTAGTCCAAAACGAGACGTAATCTGAAATTTGTAACCTTAAGTTTTCTAGAGTTTAGATCATAAATAATCAAAAATAGTACCGTCGCTGGAAGAAATGCTAACACATTCATTAACTCCATTGCGATCACAGCCGACAATGTCATTACAGTTTTGATGGAGATATTGTGGGCTTACTCCTACTGAATGGACAATATATTTCTGTCCTCTTTTATTTTTCAATGCGTTTTTTTCTGTACACCATAGAAGACAATCTCATTCAAACAGTACTTATGATAGAAATCGATGTATGACGTATTATTATTTGCTAACTTTTCGCTTTTCAGCCTCCCTGTCCTCGTATTATTTTGTCCCTTTAGTCCGTTGCTATGTGCCATATTCTGTTCGAATACAACATCAATGCGATTTAATTATAATCGGAAAATGATGATGACGACGTTGATGCCACATGCGGAACGGATTGCGCTTAACTCGGCGTATCCTGGTTTGGGATAACCGTCGTTGCCGTCGCGACGGCTCATTATCTAATTGAGGCGTTTTCAAGCTACTAACCCCTAATCAAACGTAAAGGATTCGCTGTTTGCCTACTGGAGAACTGCTTTCTTATTACCGATTCTGCCGACTGAGTTAACCTCTGTCTACATCGTTAACATAAACTGCCATCAGTACAAAATCCGACCGTTCTCAAACTTTATTCTGCTTTTGTCACAAATTTTCTGATACATACTTGCATACATGATTGACTGTTAGGTTCATGAATGATTAAAAGCAAACCGAGAATTTAAATGAATTACCATTCTAGTGCAACTGTTTCCTCTGAAGGTATGACATACTCGTGGATACAGTTAATGAACAAAAAAGGGAAAAAAGAGGACGCCTCCATTCCTCTACATACAACCATTTGCCTAATTTTTTTTTAAGCTAACGACACAGACCAAATGTACCTTTTTCATTTTTAAATTTCTACTTAACTAGGTACTGCAGATAATAATTAAAAAGAATCGTCAATTGTGGTTAGTTGTTTTATTAATTTCTTTATTCCTATTTACAAGAAAATACATCATTTGAAATAACAATGAAATGAAAATTCATTTCCTTTGCTACGTTATGGGACGTATTCGAAATAAACAACGTAAGACGATTATAAAACTCGCCTCGACCATTTTTTAGGAAATGTCATCGTAGAGCAATGGTTATGATGTATTTCAGCCCATTCCGAGGATATGGAGCCACCTAAAGACATCAATTTAGCAAAATTGTAGGTCAGCGGGCTATAAATGGCGTTTCCTTTTCGTGACCGCAGGATTTCCAGCTGCACGCTAACTGCTTCCTTATCTTATGCTCGCTTCGAGATTCCAGTCGATAAGTTACGATTAATAAGCATCACGCCAAGCACAAAACTTATAAAATCACTTCTAACGAGGTTCCTTCAAATTACACACAAAATGTAACACAAACGTCCTTTCTAAACAGTTACTTTACAACAATATTTTGCAACCTCACGGTTTTATAGGGGTACAACAAAGTTCGTCATTTCCGTAATTTAAATTTACAAAATATATTTGAATTCTGTACAGAAACATAACAATACACAGAATCTATTTCTACTTTTGCTATCCTGTGTTTAAGGGAAAATCTTAAAACAGTTGACCTTTAAGGGCATAAGAACTAAGGAGTGACCTATGATTCCTATTTATTTCGTATCTGATGAATAACCCTCGTATTAAATTTAAATATAGGAAAACTGTACGATGATATGATAGGAACAGTCAGAGTAGTAATAGCATTACCTAACCCAATTGATAAATTAACATTTAAGTGCCATAAACTAAATTTTATAGTGACTGAAAATTGATCTGACTGGTAAACGTTATTTGGTAACTATTGGTGCGATTTTAATTAAACTTTCACTATCGCACTCGGTGTAAATTAGGTAATGAAATAGTCTGGTGCATTACTGTCAGGCTTTTTGATTAACATGTGAATACATCTAAATGAATTCGTTAATTTATACCACTCCGCTTTTCCAACTCATTATATGTCAAACATGTCGGTTTTTAACCATCAAAAAGAAATAACAGACAGCTGACTCTGGTTGTCAACTGAACATTTAATTATAACAAACACATTTATTTAATTAATTAAATTACAATTTTAAAGCGACACCCCCTATACCACTTTTTGAGATAGTAATAATATTCTTAATACGTATATCAGAGAAATTGTTTCACCAACAGGAATGGCATAAAACAACTTCCAAATATTTTTTATTTTGAAAAAACTGACTACAGGAGTGTAGGCGTTTTTATGATAATTCCACTGTAATATTAAATGCAATCAATTAAAACTTTACATTATAAAAACAAATTGTTTGATTATAGAAAATTTTGGAACAATAAAGTTCTCATTATCAGCATTTTTCAAGCGCGAAACGTTCAGCAAACGATGAATATTCAAAATGAGTTAATTAACAGTACAATGGGAAGAGCAATTCTGATAATATCCATAATTGTGGCACTTTATCAAATAAATTAAGGTAGGAGCATGTTTTCAGAGAAAAGGGAAATTGGATCAGAGACGTTAGGTAATTAATTAAGGGGGGTTGCTTGTATTGAAAACGAAGTTTCCGAGGCAAAACGTTGGAAAACAAAGCACGCGATAAATTCAAATTCCTCAATCTTTATACAAACAAGTAATTCTTACAATATATCTGAGAAAATTCAAAAATTTTACATGATATACTTATGTAGGTATAAATAACGATCTTACGTAACCCTAAAATTACTGTCTTATGACTGTCTATGCTACAAAAGCTGTTTCAAAATAACAATAACAATAACTGAAAGTATTAAAAGTTGCAAACGATCCATGTCTCGACTTAGTTACCTACTACAAAACGTTTATTGAGGAGTTTAGCAAGTTTCGCAATCTATAGCTATTTTCAAGATTTTTGTAATGTTTCTTCGTGAATACACCAAGCCGATAGTTAAAAAAGACAGTGGTATCATGAGCTGAACAGTATCATTTATATTTATTACACAAGCTCGAACTTTTAACATTAGCTAATAAAGCGTCCATAATAATAAGAAAAAACCACCAATACAAATCCGTTAGCTTCTGCTTATATCGTTGCCGAAAAGCAGAAACCACCGCAATCATTTGTTCTACCGTAAACTACCGGACAACTTTTGCCAACTTTGCAGACTTCCAAATCAACAAAGTTTCGTAACTAGCAAACCTTGCAACTTTAAGGATAATTTGTCAGGATATACTACATAAATTTGATACACAAGCGCTACTTTACAACTAACCCCGCCTCTCGGCCTTTTGCACACGTATATACACTTATACAAATACGTAAACATTTACACCCAAAATATTTAAAAACACGAAAAGATAGGGATTTTAAAGCTACTGTAAACTGTTCATTTCAAATGGTACCAAAAAAGCTTTGTAAATTAATTATCTCCAACGGGCTATTCATTGGGGGAAAAGGAGCCTGGTTAATGATAACAGTTTACTGATCCTAAACATTACGTTGCATTGGATATAAAGATTTGTTTTGTAAATCTTTAATTAACTCTTTACAAAAATTAATCTCATTCAACAAGAAAACAAAAACGCGGTTATAAAGCTTAATTAATTTTCACCTGCTCTGTCTAATTCTAATTTTTTAATTGAATAAAGAGAGCAAAGGCTTTCGAAAAAGTAATCAAAACAGAAATGCAAATTTTCTTTTGCAAAAGAATATTTAATTAACCGAGCAAATTTACTATTGGGACCGTGCGGCAAACGAGGTACGAACGTAAGGTAAGTAAGCGGCTAATAAACTGTTCATTACAACAGTCTCAAGCAGTTCATTAAAGTTGTCGTACATTTGACTCCGAAAATGTCGGCCTCTTTTTACTAGGCGCAAGTTCTGAATGGCTGACAAAACACTAACACTTTCTAAGCGTGGAGCGTTTTATGAGTTGGCTGTTATTTTATCCCCTCAACCTTTTCGCGCTCCACCGCTAATTTAAGGGCTGTTTCCGAGGCACCTACGTAGAAGTGCTGGCAGATCGTTTAGCATTTAAATATTACACGGTCGCAGGGATCTCTTGTCTCACGGCTCTCATATAAAGGCAGCTTGTGCCGTGATTTATTCATTTTTGTCATTTCTAAGTGAACCCGTGTCTGCGTCACACTTGACTGACAATTGAATAGCTCCCTTTATTATACGTATCACGCAGTGCTATACAATCTGTTATTTTAATGCAATTTACTCGCTTCTCGTCGCTATTTCTATAACGTAGGTACATATATTTATAGCCAGAAAGTTCATTCCACAAAACCCTTTGTTATTGCTTATTACAAGGAAATAAACATCCACACTCTGCACGAAATACTAATTATAATATTAAAACCCACGGTAAAAGATTAATAAAAATTTTCATCAAACAGTATCGTATTAGGCACATTTTCAAAAAAAATGTTTATGAATTTATAGACCATAAATGCATTAATAGGAACTGTTCATAAAATATTGAGCTCTATAAGGGGAAAAGGATCTGACAAAGAACTCTTTTGAACCATACACGGAATGATCAATTGTTTCCGCCTTTACTATATGGAAATTGGGATTCATAATGAAAGAATAAAATAACCAACAAAACACAAAATTTCCACTAAACTTTTTAATTTTCTTAACAATTGTTTCACCCTACAAGGGCATCTTCAGAAGATGTGATATTACATTTTTAGCCTACTCTCTACTATTTATACACCTCATGCTTACACTAGGAGTGGGGATATTTCAACAACTTTATCTCAAATTCTAGTTAAGGAGTTTATGTACTAATGGAGTGTATAAGATCTTCCTGTAGACGTTTTTTATTTATATAGAATTCTTCGAATAAATAAGTAATTGGAAAGTAATTATCGGACTCCATTTATGAATAATTAATACAGGCGACAGTTCCAGTAATTTTCTTCTCGTAAATTTTCTGTTTACAATAAAATTTAGTTCAATTTCCAATATTTATACAACATTGAATAGCTTTTCCACAAAGTTTTGCAAATTCCCAAAAATAAGTTAAGTATTTTTTATTGAAATACAGTTCCTTCATTAATAAAAACATATAGAACGAGTTCTTATTCTGTATTCGTTTACATACTTCACTCGAATATCTACACAAAACTTTAACATATCTTCAAAACGTTAACTACAAAAATTTAGAAATACATTCACGACAACGTCAATTTTGATAGTTACATTTCAAGCACTCGTACATTATAGTAAGGATAAGAGTAAGATAACATAAGAGTCCTTCTCTAGAAATAATAACCTAACCGATTCGTATAAAGGGCGCAATTATTTTCTATTGTTAAAATACGTACATAGCGTTGAAGGAGTATATAATAAGCGTATAAACCGTTCTCAATACGAAATAAATTGCTTGTAAATGAACCCTTCCTAACAAGCTGTCTGGAATTTATATGTATGTCATCTGCAAGCGATGATATGGACTGATATTTCAATCCTTGCTTTACACCGGGGAATATGAATAAATGTTACTGCCATTCTCGCTCGCTCATGAACGAGCGGTTGATAAATTTCGACCCAGGTTTTATCCACACATGCCCTTCGACGAGCGCGACTATTAATATTACTCGGATGAAGTTGGTCGGTCGTTCGCCGGGCGACACACTCGCACTCGGACGTTTCGTTGGTCACTTGCTGTTTTGTGGAATATCAATTTTCATGGGTAACTTAATACACACATTCTGCCAAATATGAATACAGAATAGCACAACCCTCTTAAAAGAGCAAAACATAGCACCGACCATTTATTCAGATCATATTAAATGTCCTTCACAGAGTCACTTAAACATGACGTAAGCAAAATAATGATTTAATATTCCTCGTCCCCAGAATGAGATACATACACCTCACAAAAAGCACCCCGTTAAGAATTAATTCTTAATTAAAATAGAAACAAAAATTCTGAACCAAAATGATTTCTTAACTACCAAAAGATTTATAATATTAAATATTAGAATGATAACATTATTTCCTAACTACTTTAACTCAACCCAAACCTGGGCATAAAAACGAAAAAAGGAAAAGGAATTCAGATTTTTTATGTACATATATCATACAGTACATTACAAGAATGATTCTTACCTACAGCTGCATTACCCCTTAAAATAATAAACTAAAAAAGACATCTGAACGTATTTACATCTACATAAAAACTGTTTTAAAACTACTATTATTTTTTCTACCATCTTAAGCGTCTACATCTGGTTCGAGTACCTAGTATGGTATTCGTAACGGTTTTCCCGGATTCCGATATCAGTATGGTAGCGTAGCGCTTGGATTGTGGCATATTTGAATTTCGACGCCGCAAACTAGCATTAATTTAGCTCGTAAATCTCATAAGCATGCGCCACATCTGTGCGAATTCTTGTAAAGTTTTCCCTGCTGGAAGTTCGTTCGTGTGCGGTTTGCTTCCAGAGACCAATAAATTTAATAAGATTAAACTTGCGAGCCGATTTATTAATTTATGCAAAGGTTGCATGCGCGTCGCAACCTTGCGGAACACCGGGCGCAAGACGACACCCACACACATACACACACATAGTAATCGCAACCCCCGCTGCAACAAAAATGCCACCGGTTCTCACAAGTCTCGAAGTTAAAATAAAGAGGTCGCATCCTACTTTCTCCCGCATTCGAGAAATTACACATCATTTAAATGTTCCGCACAATATGTTCTACTTTTAACAGGGAGGGAATAAAAAAAATTAATCTACCCACTGCACATGCTGCGGATAAGATAACTATAAAACTATTGTTTGCATAATTCAAAATTCTGATGTATATACTTCCAGTAAAATATATTCATACCGTATAATAAAAAGAAAACACTAAGTCTGAGGAAATTAATAAGGGGTTAATTTTTCTTTGAAACACTACAGATTCAATTTTAGGTGTGAAGTTTTCTGTAGCAGGAACATATCACTATTTGTTACAGGTGTAAAAGCTTATATCGGATGAACTTAAGCGGGAAATAGTGGAAAATTTAAGTAAAATTCGCCGGTTGACCGAAAACGTGAGTAAACAAAAGCAAACAAAATAAATGATAGCTCAGCTGCCTTCGGTAGATACTGTGCGGGAAATAAATTGAAAACGTCAAGAACTTTATGAACTTCCATTATTATTCAAAATCGCGGCTTTAAGATGACACTATACCGCAACTTTTTTCGGAAAGAAAACTTGCAACCACACGCGCTATGCCGTGACCTTCTAATAATGAAACCGTGGTCGAACTTTATCTTAGAGGGAATGGCGATAGCTACGACATTTAGAGAAGGTATAGACCAAACCGTTCGTGGTTGACTTAACCCCTCTTCATACGCGCTCGACTGAATCCCGATCCTAAATATCTTCGAACGACTGGAAGAAAATGTGATAAAGGAGAACGCATCTGTTATTAAATTCTTTGTATAACCGGGACTCGAACCTTTATTGCGCTTTATATTTCAAATGACGAAGCTCTTACGGAAGATCCAATTTAGGTTACGGAAACGTTCCCAAAGAAACAACCAACAACATTCTTAAATTCGCTTACGGCAAAATTCAATCATATCGTTTCTCGAAAATATTACCTTCGTCTTATTATTAGATAATCAAGTTTAATAAAATCGCAAATTTTTAAAGAAAACCAAAGAAAATATAAATTAAGCGGTAAACAGAATACGAAAAGTAGGTACCTAACTTCATTTAAAAATTACATTCCTGTTTAAACTTACTTTAAACAGGAAACTAATAGGTAGTAAGTTATTAATAAAAATGACAGAAAAGGACGTAGCCAGGATTTTGTCAAAGAGGGAAATGGTGGTTGAATTTGAAAACAAGCTAAATTGGTACTACAGTTCAAATTTTTATTCAGAAAATATTACAAAAAAGAAAGTTATCAATACTAATCTTCGAGACTTTTGAGAAAATAGGCAGTTTAGGTGTACCTTGTCCCCCCCCCCCAACCCTTATTATTCCTCATTATGCTCATGCCACTAGCCGATACTAAGTGTCATAGTGAAAGTATGAGGTATAAAGTCTCCAACTCAAGACATACAAAGTGCTGTCCTAGACCTGGGTTTTATACAAATTGTTGTAGATAGTATTGTTGATGTTCTTGTACATAAGTTAATTATTTTAATTACAGTGTGTAATATTATCAAGACAATGCCCAATACAATATTCAATTAATTTTCTTTTAAGAACATTTAAAAAAGTTTTCAGAGAAATTAATAGGAAATACTAAATCGTAGGTAACGAAATTTTCACGTGATAATATTTTCCTGAAAGTTCTTCATTCGTATTAACGTGTAGCTTGTACTCTTTTCTGAGTCGTAGAATTATACGCTCTAGTTCTTCACACATCAGAGGTTTCAGAAGTCTGTCTGAAAGTAGGACATGTAATTCTCCCGTAAACGCTCGAGAGTTACACAAATATTTTTGCTCCTTGATTCCCTCGAGGAGCGACAGAAACAAGTTCCAATTTAGGCAGTTTAAAATAAAATGTTAGTTTAGATAACTTGACCGTTATCCCCGTTCTGCTGTAGTTTACTCATTTAGAGGAATTTCAACCAAAAATTTCGAAATACTATAATCCGAGTTTGAGGAATCATTGGCAATGTATCAAATATCTTTAATTTTCAAGGGTTTATTATTCTACAATATATTAATCCTGACCAAACAATATAATAATCTTTCCTACCACTTTTTTTCTTTTGTTGAGGAACATTGAAACCATTAATCTTAAAAGTAAAATAGAGCAATAAACTGGATACTTATACTATAGGATCGTTTTATTGGGAATAATGTTTCTAATTCATTAGTGTTATCCCGTGAACGTGAACGGGAAAAGTTACTATTTCAGAAGGTGGAATTCACGCTTTCCATTGCGGTTATTTTTAACGATAATACAGGGAAAGCTGAAGTACATTACATTACTTCCACTATTCACCAGAGTTAAGCAAATATTCCCGATTTAGTTCTTTGTGTCGAAGCCGCGTCAGAGAGTCGACTACGGCAAAGGCAAAGCAGGAACCTCACACAGTTACACATAACACACATACCTACCATACCACGCCATCGCAGATCTCATGTGACGAAAATCCTCTAGATTTACGGTAAGTCGAAACTCTCTAAAGGGTAGTTGCTGCTGCATCTAATGTATCATGAGAATGGATCTCCCACACACACTATCTTGTATCTGTACGTATATTTAAAGTAAATGTAGGATTGTACCGGTAACTGAATTTGCGTGAATAAGACGAGATTACGAAAAGCAAAACATACCCATTCGTACACACAAATATGGTAAAAGGATTTTAATATATAGGTACCGACGTGAAGTCTTTCTTGATGTGATTTCATTTATAATTCTTGAACTAATCCCCAAAATTCTTCTATTCTTAAATATGTACTTTTACATTTGAAAACTTTGTTATGACAAAAAAATTACCAGTTTTCTTTATTTTTACAGGTTTATATACAACGAGAAGTCACTAAAACACACTACACGTCAGTGGCGCAACGAAGAACTAGAAATGCTTCCAATAGATCAGAACAATAGAAACCACCCCGATAAATCGTAATGTTTTGAGAAACTTGAATGTAGCCAAGAAGTATGTAATAGGTGTTTACATTCATACCTAACTTGTATGTATGAGTAGGTACGAATACATATATGTATGTATGTGTATGCGAAGGTTTTCCATCGAAGAACGGAAATTGGCTGTATACTTCAGATAACGGCCTTGGAGATGTTTCCGGCTATCATCTTCCGGTCCCCGCGAGACTGTCACTGCAGATGCCATTTGATAGACCGAACAATGCCATCGACATACAATAAACTGTTACCCTCTTTTGTTAGGTCGAACTCCGTTAAAGGTAGATGAAGGGCATTGTCAAGACTTAAAGGACAGATAACTCGCACAAAATATCCTTTCTTTCTTAAGATTATCGCCAAAGTAATATTCAGCACGTAAGATCGTGACATTACGGAAAATGGGGATGAGAGAAATAAAAAAGGGAAAGTAACACAACACAAAACTCTACATCTCATTTTATCTCAATAGAAAATCAGAAATCAAACTTACAGCAATAGGTAATTTCTTATTACCTGCACCCCCTTTTGCTATAATTTCAGACACTACTGTGGTAAGTTCTAATTTCGGCATTTTGACTTAGAAATTCGGTTTGATTTTCTCTTCGCCTTTCTTATAATTCATTGAATTTCACCGCATTCGAACGTTCTACAGAGTTTGCTTTATATCATCCGTTTCATTACTTTCCTTCCCAATATCATAACTGTCGAGTGGTTGTCAAGAGCACAATCTAGAAATTATTAAAGAAAATTCGATTCCAGTTCGTTTATCCAGATAATTACTAACCAATTAAGAATCATCAAATTGACTGAAAGCAGATTATAATATAATGTCTGATAAAGGAGTACTGATTGCTATTTAATAAGTGGTCTTTTGGAAAGAACTTCTACAATCTTAAAATGAGAAGAGAGCATTACCGTTTACTCATTGGTGGCATTTTAATTAGAAACTGCTATTGATTGGGAAATACAAATCCCTTCTATCAATAAAAACTTCAAATTTCTGGGTTACAGAAAGATATATGTTATGAAAAATTGTATTACAAAAATTAGAAAAATGAAAAAGCAATTTCAATTTTAATCCTATTAAATAGTACAAAAAAACCAACTTTTAACTCTCTCCTCCTTATTTTTGACATTAAAATACCCTTGGTATGTTCTTTGCTTCGTCACTGCCTTGTAATAACTGTTAACAACTTTTAAGAGGCCATGAGACTTTGATATCCGAACGTTTTCGGACCGTAAATGCGAAAAGATTAGCAGTAATGCGCTGATATAAAGCTGTTAATTGCATCTTAACCTTTTTATCATGTTGATGAATGTTACGATTTCCTTTGGAACCCCCAATGGACCTATATATACAATTAACTGACAAGAAGTTCGGACCGTGACCATTTGCCTGGGAAATTTAGGATCTGAAACGGACCGCATTAACGGAAACATTCGGAGAACTTCCACAAGAAGATTAGCCGTTTATACGATTTAGAAATGCAGTATATAATCCATCTGACTTGAAGATATTACCGAAAATTTATATGGATATATAAATTAATACGAAACGTTGTTTATCACTTTCCTAGGAATATGGTCACGAAATATAGGTAATTAGTGAAATATTACTGCTGATAGTAATTTAATATTACAATAATCTAGATCAGGATTTTCTTTTATATTTGGAACCCTTAAATAATAACAATTTACCAATTAAAACGCGAATTTATCTCAGGTTTATTAGACGTCCATAATTTTAACGGAAATTTATCGACCATAAACATGAAAATCTGTAATGAATTTAATAATCAAGCTCATTGATAACGAAATAAATTTATTTGTTCGAATTTTTATTATTACATAAGCATCCCATGATGACTTTAAAATCTACAACGATGTTATACACATACGGGTCAGTTTTTATCAGCAGAGATATTAATAGCCACATTTAACAATATCCATTACTGGTACTTTATGTAGTTCTCAAGTATTACTCAATTTTTTATGTTCGATGCGACCATTAAAATACGTATGTATGTATCGAACAATACTATTTGTAGTTACACAAGCCAAATGTTAAAGTTTATGGGATGTGAATAGCAATTCGTTGTAAAGGTAATTAATATTGATGATGAATATATTATAGTTATGTAAATAATAAATAAATCATTTCTTCTCGTGGTACGTACCTATATAATTATTTATGCGAGTTAAATTGATTTTAAACGATCATAAAGTAACGCCAAAGGTGTGTAAATAATTGCTCACCATTACATTCTGCTTTTCTCATCAGATGTCACTGGTCAATTTTTAGTGAGTTATGTTAAGCAAAATGTACTTTACTTTTATTTTTCATCACAAGTAATTTTTGAAGGCTAGTGTAAATTTTTAGATGACATACACTTATTGATGAAATAATTTTATGGAAATTTGATTCCACATTTCTTTTACTTCTTGAGCCAAATGTTAGATTGTATTTTTCGATTTTGTTGATACATTTTCTCTATCCCAGAAAAGTTTGACTGAGATTGTCAAGATACATTACAATCGTTATTAATACAGTTAGGAATTAGTTGGGGAAAATGAGCATTAATTCAGAATGCATTTGACCAGAGAAATAAATGGCGTTTTGATGTAAGTAAAAGGTTTTAACGTGGATATAAGTAAGTAATTCGGAATTACGGCACACTGGCGCCGGACACTTAATTTAAGTGCTCAGATATCACGTTAAAACTCCGAGGTAATAAACTGCCCTCGGTGAGAACTCTGGGGTCAAATCCGGAAAGTATGGTCGACTGGTGTGCCGGAACGACTACAGCACTGCCATCTTCCACCTGCTGTGGCCTTTATAACGGTGGCTATATACTTGAAATGCTCGCCACTGCCAACAATCGATTTGACTGCTCATGCCACCCCAATTCTTGTTTACTTGTTCGCGTCCAGCATTTGCCGTGTCAGTTGGAGGCTTTAGGTCCTTTAGGAATATGGGGTCTGTCCGATGGAAATGTAATTTTCCAACGGCTGACCGCCGACTTTTATTAGATCACGCGGGATATTTTGATTAAGAAATGTGACCTGTGGCTTTATACGTTTCCACCAACAATGCTAACAATTGCAAAGCGGAATCTCCATTTTCCTCGTCTTCTCTGATGTCAAAATCCATAATGACAATGCCAACTTTCCGATAGAAATTTCTCTTCCTCTTCTTATTTGAAGGCTAAATTACTTTCGAACAACTGAATGTTTTTTAAATTGTAAGACGATAAAAATTAATGAATTTTTTTTTTAATTAAAACTGAGGACAAATCAATCTTAAGGGCTTGTCGAAAAAAAAAAAATATGTTGCTGTAAAATCCTTAAACATTTACCTATTGCAATTTCTGTTGGTCTTCTGATTAAAATCTGTAAATTATGGAAATAAAGTCAAAGCTGCTTAGGGATGGTAAACCTATTTATTAAGATAAAACCTACACTAACGTTTAGCCCCCGATTTGAGTTTTCTCAAGAATGCAAACCATCACCTGATGAAGCCACGGTGTGGTGAAACAATTGTAGTGATACAATAAAAATTTTTCTTGTAACTTTGTGTTTTTGTACAATTTTATTACATTATGGATAAGTTTCAACAAGTGTTAGCTTCTACCATCAATAATTCTTTTCTTGTTTGCCCACTCAAAAAATTAATATCACTTACAGTGAGGATGTTTGTATTTTTCTTATCCTTTCGAATTCATCCTATTACAACAAATCAAAACTTACAATTACACTATAAGTCTTTTATAATAATAATTTATTGTTGTGATTGGTAACAATCTGAACATTATCCTTTATTTATATCGGTGGTGATTGTTTTTGACATTCAGATACGAATATAATTCAGTATATTTTTATGACGTTAGACGTTAGGCCATTCTATTGATCGTATCTCATCATTTATTCAAAAGACGGTAATCGCATTACGTTTACATGTGGTATCTACATACGTACACATACGTTACCTAGGCAAGACGAAGCCATACACTCACACGTCCACGTCCACAATGTAACCTACGCCTTACATACGTAAATATATTTATGTACATACTATTGTATGTATGTATATAAATGTAGAACAGGCATAGAGCCGAAGAAGGAAGGAACATCAGCCCTGCATCAGTGGAACAACGTGCGGCAGGAGCCATTTGTCTGTCTGGTGCAGAGTAATGTTCGCCCGGTCTCTCGAGACAGATATGGGCGCAATATATGGTTATTGGTTGTCTATAGTCCTACGCGTTTCTTCTTCTGCCCCTCCGACCAGCCGACTGTCTACGCTCGTCCATCCATCGGTTCTATCACACAGTGATAGGAAGCCGCGAAAATCCGGACACAAATCTGATATTCACCTTAACCAAGATGAACAGCACAATTCCAGCCAACCAACCAAAACCAACGCAGGACGAATCAACCGATATTCTACATAGACCACCTTCATCTACCCGGGAACCATCAGATTTTGACTTCTTCTGTTTTTCTGTCTTACTCTATTATGTTCTTTATACTTACAGTATAGTCAAATATATTTCAAATGATGAGTATTTCCAGACGATTTTGAAGATTGAAAATAAGAAACTCTTCCATGTAAATTTACTCCTTTCATTTTTAAAAACAGACGGAAACATCAATATAAGAAAACAGCTAATAAAAGCCTACCTAATATGTGTGGAGCCAACGCTTGGCAGAGCTCTAATAATTTGTTATTCAAGCCCTTTTGCAAACAAGTTGTTGGGGATTGGTAACTGAATTACTTTATAAAAGTGTTCAACTTCTGTCAAAAAAGTGCTTGAAGACCTCTAGATTAGCTTGAGCTTTTTTGAAAAAGGACAGCAAAGGAAACCATCCAAAACTTTATGATGCATTTGAAGCCCTTATGGTGTACCAAGCGTTTATAGTTGCTTAGGGCTTTGGACATAATTACTTTTTGATGTAACTGGTAAGTAATTCAAAGTCCTTGAATTTTAAAACACAAGTGGACCTAAGAATCAAAGCACATCTAGTAACGGCTTTGAGCGTTTGCTCTGACTGGAGCATCTCATTTCTTGGTTAGAAACAAAAGGGGACAAACAAAAAATAGCATAATTTGATATGTGATGTTGGAGAAGAATGAAAAATAATAATTGGACAGAAAGAAAAATAAGAGGAAAAACGGTAGACAGGAGGGAAACTATGATTGGCCATCTAATAGCACACGACGAAGTGTTGGAAAAGCAAATACAGGAGACACTGACCAAGAAACCAAAAAAAAATTAGAAGATTTTGTCCACTGACAATTACACAGCTCTTACATCATCATCATCATCATCATCATCATCATCAGACGTCATGAGTCCTAAAGGCAATGAATGTAAGTGCATTTGTATATAATGGTGATTTGTTCACAGTATAATTGAAGCAGCAGTAAAATGTAGATGATGCACAATTATAATAACTTTGGGAAACTTAACGCTTGTTATTTCAACTTTCAACATCAATTGTACGAAAAAGCTTGACAATATTGTTTGTGTGGTATTGTATTGTAATGGTTACTAAATTCCATTTATTCCATCGCAAATAAGATAATATCGGTTGTTGCTAAAACCATAACATTACTATAACCATAACCATTTCTAGACTTATGATCTTTAAAATAGATAGAATTTAGGACTTCCTGACGCCGAGTATTCGTACGATCGCTAGATCCATGGTATCATCTCATTCCCTCCTCATCGGTTCATCACTTTCTGAATGGCAAACAGATCTTTGCTTCTATGCATATATGCTTTAACGCTCGTTCAGCGCGAATATTCGTCGCGAACGAATCATTAAATTTTATGGGTTGACGCAATTCGTTATGTAGACGGACGGCCAAGCGATGCGAACGATGAAATTTATTCAGCGGTTCAAAAACATCATTCCCTCCTCACCCCTCTCTCTCATCTATTCACACTGTATAATATAACGCGATTGTTTGTTTTCATGACTTACCAAAATCGCCGTTTTTCCCGAACTTCGCGGAATAGTCGCAAGTAATGTCTCTTTTATTACCCACTTGCTCATTGTCAGGGAACTTACAAACAATGAAAGGTTTATAAATAGAAGTCTACGAGAAGGGAAATTTTATTTTTTTTAGTACCTTCCACGATAAAAAATACTTTTTTTGGCGATGTCATATGCAATTGACACTAAAACTTTTACAGAACAATTTTCATTCTCATTCTAATTCTGATAAAATAAATAGTAAAGTAAATGTAAACATTTCTCGAACCGTCAATTTTAACATAAAATATTTCAGTAGAACATTTCTTTCCGACTATTTATCTTCTTTCAAAAGCATTATTGTTAACAAGATCGTTAATGTCTCAAATTAAGTACAAATGATTTGGTGTAATTGTGTATATTTCATTCTTAAGAAAGGGTTTTCTTCAAGTTAAGAGAATACTGCCGTTTACAACGAATGCTAAATGGTCGTCATCCTTATTGGAAACATCATTCTGATTGCAAAATTATGTTAGTTAAAAGCTTAAGTAGAATGGCTAGACAAAAATAAAACTGAAAAAAGTTCTTCGCTTGAACACTTAAGACGTAAAAGAAATAGGTAACGTTTAATTAACATTTTATTACTTTCAAAGCTAACCTTGATTTACCTACCAAGTGGAACAAAACGAAATAATAAAAGGAATCCTTCATGATACGGAATCACATGCTTATAGGTATTACACTTCGTTATATCTTTAAAAAAATTTGGAACTTTAGAATACGAGCAATAAATAAGCCACTGAATAAATAAATAAATATTAAAGTTACGTCCCGACAAAGCACTGGCCAAACTGAAGTGGTTTTAACTAAGAAAGTGCCATCGCCTGATATTTGCTGCCAACAGGTAGTTAGTTGTAAATGTTAGACGGGATCCTTGTCCTTACTACTTGTTCGAAAGAAATAAATAAATTTGAAATATTGATCTTCATAATCGGCTATACCTATATATAATATCTCCAGGAAACCAGGATCAGACGGAAACAACCCGATTTAATAATTCCCCATATAAAAAGGGCATGTCTTTTAATGTAAAAATCGGCAATAGTCTCCGTATTTGAATAAAACGAAATTTTCAAAAGAAAAAAAGTATCCAAAAAGGTTTTTTTTTTGAAATGATGCGACGCGTCGTGGCAGGGTTATTTGAAATCGCGGAATGAAAAGAGATGGAGATTCTTTAAGCGGGTGGCAATGGGCCGAAGAATGCGTGCTCGCATTCAGCTTCTATTGATTAGTGCGAAGTTGGAGAAAATTCGTTTATCTATTCAATTTATACGGGCTCTCAAATGTTCGACGTTCCGGTGATTGCGTGCGTAAGAGATATTCATCTCGCACGAAGGTTGAAACGTAAAGCATTTCGGTTCGTGGCGCCCTTCGGAGTCAGTTAGTCGATAAGTTTTCTGCGACCTCGAACACGAACAATAAAATCACAACTGCTGGCTGCTAAGCCCTAGGTGGATTGTACCTACGTTACATTTTTTTCTTTATCTTTTGATAATATGATAAATCCGAATTAAAGGAACGAGAAATCCAGTAATCTTTTGTTTTAATTCAAAGGCGTGCCCTTACCGATCAAAAGAAGGATAAAAAGTATTATTCAATTTGTTTTTCAGAAAATAAGGCGCTTTTATACCTCCAGACGTTTGTGAAGACTTAGTGAATTATCATTGTTACAAAAATGTCAATAAACATTAACGATAAAATATGTAACTATTTCTAAATTCATTTTTGTAATTTACCACCTAAAATCTAAGAGAGTACTGGGTTTTTAGTCATACAGCAGCAGCAATTTTGCTTTCTTTAAATGTTACTGACTTATGTAACCTACCTATATATCGACGATATGTTGTTTGTCCCTTAAAACTGGAAATAATAAACAGGGTCTAAAATTTTAAATTTGGTCCTTTTTCCTTGAGTAGGAAAATTGACAGCTTTTCCAGATTTCTTAGCGTCAATTTTTAAACATTTTGGAAATCCTCAAGTGAATAAAAGAAACTATTGTTTTTGCCTTCACAAATTATATTTTTGGGTAAACCATGTAAAAACCAGCACGTTTTCACCGCGATTACACCTTACAAAATCAAAGTGAGGAGTAGAATTTGATTTAGACTTCTACGGCTGTCGTCTGATGACACTGAATTTCCGGATTGTAACCGTGTCCTTTTCGTCTCCTATCGCAAGGGACATCTTCAGGAACTTAACGTTGTTGATGCCAGATATGAATCGCTCAGCAGTAGCATTGGAGACCTTGCGATAGGAAACGAAACATCGAAGAAAACTACTGACGTCACCATGGTCCGCCATGGGGATTTCATCAAAAAAATACGGTTACAATCTGGAAATTTAGTTTCATCAAAGTGAGGACTAGTTTAAATCACTACATATTAGAATTATTTATTTTAGCAGATGTATTAGTTTAACATGATGATACAATCGTTAAAAGAAAAGTAACCCCTGTTATTTTTCCAAGTGTTTAGCTACACAAAAATTTAAAAGTTTACTTTTCCATGTCGACCTGTAGTTTCGAGACTCAACCTGAATTACCCTACCTACTACATTTCGGTGTAGAATACGTTTCGAAAGCAGCGTGCTTCACTTCCCTAATTAAATCGTTTTTGTACTGAATGGGGTAAAAGTATGTTGCTGTAGGATTAAACTTTTCGTTAGACTTACGTTATCTACGTTAATTAGATTTGCGTTTTTTCCTTTTTTATTTTTCCCTCCCGATTTATTCTCCTCTAAACTCCAGAGAGATAATTGAACAATAAAAAACGGAAACATTATCTAGTTAGTTATTTGTTTGTCGGAAAATTTATTGCACGTAAATAATTCATTGTAAAAGGCATAATTTTCTGGGTTTACTTTATTAGACAATCTTTAATACAACTAACCAACTCTAAAAATGGTGACTAAATTGCTTCTATTTTAGCAATAGTTACTGAAATTCTGCCTGCACACAAGTCGAAAACTTTAATCCAAAAAGCATCCAATATGAATAAAGAGTTTTCACTCCAAAATAAAGTTTACATAATCCTTATATGTTAATGGTATTTTCATGAGGTGCATACCCCTAATCGGACAAAATTAAGTTTTGCCAATTTGAAGCTTGCAGCAAATCGACCATTTGCTGTTCTATTTTCGTTTTTTGTCAACCAGTCCAACAATAAGTAGCGTGCTGCGTTTTAAACGGCTCTGCAGGCTAAAGCGAGTGAAAACCGTAATAAATAAACTTAAAAAAACAATAAAAATCGATACAATGAAACGCTTACATTTTGTATTACCCAATCAGAGCATGACAAAAACATAACCCGTGCATAGACCCGATTAGTCGTTGTTTCAATGGTAATCAATGGAAATGGAATCTGCAAAATCCAACACGATAACTTAAAAAAGAACTGAAATAGTTGAAATGCCAACAATCCATTTAAGCACAACACCATCTCTGGTGAAAAAAACTCGATAACCATAAAAACGATTGACCAATAAACCGAGTTGTAATTTTTCATTGGCGCGACATCATAAAATCTTCCTTTTTATAGATAAACTTAGAATACGTCTAGTATGGATAACAAGAAAAATCGATTAGCAATTAGGTAGTGATCTTGGTATTCTTTAATACAAAATTAAAACGATAACAATTTGAACAAATTTGTTTCTGTTAAATTGTAGATTTATTTAAGTTGACGGAAATGTAGGTTCCTAAGTATTGTTCATCCAAGAAGAAAACTGTTTTGGTAATAAATGTCAGTAACACAACAGAACCGACTCTGTTATAGGTAGGAATGTATTAGAAACCGTGTCTACCAACCAAATCCTTTCACGTGAATTAATTGCTAATTGGTTTTATCGTTGTGGTTCAAACATTGCTAAAAATAGCATGATATCGATAAATTCTGGAAACCCGCCATTAATTATTTACTTTAACTGGATGGAAAGTCACTTTAGTGTATAATTAAAATACTGTTTATAGAATAATGTTTATAATAAGACCGACATTTGATAAAGTCCTGGGACCTTCTAATGATTTTTTATCATCATGCGGTCAATTGTCCATTAATAATTAATGACGTTTTTTGAATATACCTCATTAAAAGAAATTCACCGTCGTTTTCTACTTTTTCAGTAACAGGCAAGTTAATAAAATGTACAATTGTATTTATCAATGATCGCAATGATGTTTCGAGCATTTGTGAAATTAAAAACAGCAATTAAATGTAGGTACACTATTTTATAGTAAAACTGAGCTAATGAAGAGTGCACTTATCGCTTCAGTAACACCGGTTTCGTTCATTATCATTTAATACGTTTCATTATTTCAATTAGATGCAGTTGTTGGTTCTGTGCACTACCCATCATAATTGGAATCAATTTTAACAAGAACGCGTGGACGAAGAATGGACACAACAGTTCTATTGTCCTCTCATTTTCTGCCGCATTCCCGTTCAACTTGTTGCCGACTAAATTTATTTTCTCCGCTCTCAGACAAGTGGTTCACGGTGGTATTTTTCATTTTCATTAGAGTAGATCCCAAATACACGCGGGCGACCTTTTTGTCAATGCTTTTTGTCGCGCTTGCCTTTATGAAATTTACTTCCATTATTTGGCTCACAATAATTTCCAGTCCCAGCACTTCTTTATATAGAATTAACATTAATAAAATTATTTTTCCTAAAATTTATCAACAAAACAAGATCGTTTTGTACTAAAATAAATTTAAACAGATGTAATGTATAAAACTCAAACAGAACACTTTGATTAATTCAATTTCTTTTATATTTTATTTTGTCAAGACACAATATCTTTTCTGTAAATTTCTAATAGATGGACTGATAATTTATCATAAAAACAGATGATGATTTACTTAATACTTACTATCAAGTAATGAGATCATTTCTGAAAATATTAGGTCACCGACAACTAATGGATAAATAATTACCCTTACAACGAAGCGGTACGCTTATACTTTGCTATTAGATTAATCTAAAATGTTCTGTAAATCAATAAATATTTGAAAGGAAGACTTTTTTGGAATGAACAAGAAAGGCACTTTATATCAGTATACTAATCAAACGGGCAATTGGCGATCGTTTTTCCATATTATCAAACAGTATCTAATACATAGTTATTTATGTCTTACTTAAAAGAATCTCTGACTCTGTCAGACCATGAATAAATTATGATAAAAAGTTGTTAACCATAATGAATTAGTCACTTTCACAAGATAAAAAATAAACTATTCCTCTTTTATTTAATTTAAGATACTTGCATTTTATGTTTGGTATAAAATCGAAAACAATAAAAAAAATATGGAAAAAACTACTTTTATTTTTGTGTTGGTGTTGTCTAACCCACAGTTTCAAATAATTTACATTTTTCTTGATAATACCGATGCCATAATCAAAAACACAATTTTGCAATTTATCAAGCCTCTGTGTAAATACGACTCGACCGCCCGGCTTTGCCCAGGTAATTCATGTAAACATGTTTTGAATTACCATTTTTATTCATGAACTGATTACCATTTCTACATAGAAATTGAATTCGATATCACCCTGATATGTGTACGTTATAAGTGAGCGTGTGTCTATGTTCTGCTAAGCGACTACAACAAAACTCAAAAGCTTTTGCCCCAATGTCAGTACAGAGTGTTAGTCTGTCTACACTTCACAAGGTTGGTTGATTTGGTTTGGTGTGTTGGCATGCTGACTTTCGGCCTGCATGGTGAGATAGATGCCGGTGAATTGTAAAACGGAAACACATAAATGCAACCAGCAGGTTGGTATTAATAATTCAAATCAGTTTAACGCCAGGTTTATGTCATTCAACTGTCAACGTATACCGACATAACATAGAAACCTCTAGGATCAAAATGTTCAAATATTTAAATGGGAACGATTGTGGAGGAGCTTTATTACGTATACCGAATGAATTATACAATAGGCGTTCGATATGGAAGAAAATACTTTTCAACTGCAAAATCCGATTAATAAAGTTTCACAATACGCCAAATCATCACGCCACAGTTCATATTAACAAAGCAGTTTATTGATTCAAACAAATAATATAGGTAAGGTGATAACGAAAATTAGAACAGTTTGAAAATCATCTCTTGTATTTATGTTAAATACGTAGTAAAGCCATTAAATCTGTTTAGACAAAGGGGCATCATAATACATTACACTTTGGACAAAATCAGGATTTGGATTCTTCAAAACGACAACAGCTGAAAACGTACATGGTCGATAAATTTTAGAAGAACAATATGACACCATATAAGTAGGAAAACAATAGCAAATTAAATTGTACAATAGGTACCTGTAGATGCTTAGTAGTTCCTGTTTCCATTTGAAGAAAAGACAGTATTAGAAGAGAATGTTTTACCGAATGACCAAATCGTTTAAGGTTTCAAAGTTAACCAGAAACATTCTTTGTTGGGTGGGCAATGACAAAAAGAGAAAAGGCCTTTAAGTGGTGTTCAATATTCTGGAAAAGTCGACACATGTTTAAGTCAGTAATTGGTAATTTTCTCGGCTCATTGGCCAATCTCCAGCAACTAATGTTTCAACTTCACGGAGTTTCAGCCATTTTTCATTTTAACGATAGTTGTGGAGTTAAAATATGCCAGAACGCAGACAAATAAAGTAGTATTACTGCAGCCTGAAAAGAGAAAAGCACAGCTGCTTAATGGACCAAATGGAGAACTTTGCTCTCCTCTGAGTCTAGCCAGACATACTGCTGTTTAACTACCTAATAACATTTTCTTTTATATGAAAAGCTCGTTTCGACAGTGCCGAGTCTTGTTAAGTTTATTATAAAAAGAAACATTGACATTCTTTAAGTGTACTTCTAAGAACGCAAACAAAAATTAATACAACCGTAAAAAGATCCACTAAATTGGTTAAAACACTTGATTAAGAACAACTAGCAAAGAGAGAAACGAAAAATTTAATGATGTAACAAAGGGTAAAAAGTAGTTAGTTAACTTGGTCATTTATGATTAGAGAAATAACTAGCAGTGGAGTTTCACAATTTTTGATAAACTTTCTAATCATAAATTTATTGTTTTTAGTTAATAATATTTATAGACCCACTGAGTTATGAACACAAATTTATAGTTAGAAAAGAAAACGCTTGGTTTTTTCTGTTTCACTTATATTTATTATTACTCTGACATATGTTTCGGCCATAATGCCATTATCGAAGAGTTACTTAAAAACTAACTTACAATTTACTTGTTGTTATTTAAATAGGCAAACTACCTACCGACATGGTTACCTGTGACAGATCGTAATAGAGGGGAAACCCCGAAATCAATTTGGTCATTTAAAAGGATTTTATGGTTATCTCGTTATCTCTAAAATTTCTAATAAGTCCAATCTTCTACTTTTATTCTGAATATGAATCAATTTGAAATTATTTGTATCTAATGTATGGTTGTTATTTACAAAATGTTGTACCAAATTAGTATTTTTTGATTTGAGAGTTATTGACTTTTCATGTTCAATGAGACGTTTTTTAACCGACCGTCCAGTCTGCCCTAAATATATTGCTTCGCAATTATTACATTTAATTTCGTAAACCCCGCTTTTTTCATTTTTATTTTGTCGTTCCTTATTATTTGCTAACAGAGAACCCAAATTATTTTTGTTGACAACTATTGGTGATATATCATGTTTTTGTAATCGTCTTTTGATTTTGGTACTTAGGTAAATAATTAATGAAACAGAATCTACTGTCTTTTTTATTTACCGTTTCGGGGTATAGTTTATTCATAATTAGTCTTTATTTAGAATACACAAAATTGATGAATTCAAAATTTGTTACACTTGTTCAGTGAACTGTGCTAACAATAACAAAGTTCGACAAGGGGGGAGGGTAGACAAAGTTATGAGAAATGCATACAATTGAAACCTCCTAATTTGTGTACAAATTTGTCTTAGAACAACAAACTTCCTTAACAAGGATAGCTAGCACACCTTAGCTGTTTAGTTCGAAACAACGGAAACCTAAGGAATAATATTCTATGGTATTTAACTAGGAGTTCAAAGGTAAAAGACCTAAGGGAATCAGAATTAAAAGGAGAATGTCTAACACACAGTTAAACTCGTGTTTTAACAATATACTTAATTGCGCACTTCAGAAAATAAATAAAATGAGAAAAAGAGATTCCAATGTTGTAATAATCCTTAAAGTCCTTGTATCAATGTAAGTACGAAATCGAATATACTTCTTTAGCGGTTTAATAAATATAATTAACAATGTACCTAACTGTTGATTATAGTAAAAAACATTTTTGATGTTTTGTTCTACCTCCCTTATGTGTGATTTGATGTAGAAAATTTTATTGTATATCGTACAAATTTTCTATGGTGCTTTTACACGAGAATGTACTTCCGATTTTCCAAACGAACGAACCAATAACAAAAATATGCTTTTAAAAGTGAAGCTTTATGTTATATTACAGCTACGCTGTTTTAATTTCTGAATTTTGCACAAATTCCAATGACAGGTCAAATGTGCAGATTGTCTTTCCTTTTTTCAACAAATGTTAATATTTTTATATGTAAATACCTTACTGGATAATTTCGGACGAAGTAGGCAGTTTGTGACTTTATAATCGTATATCTGATCTTTTTAAATATCAGTGATAGTTGAAAGTACTTCCCCAAATTCAAACGCATCAGGATATTCAGTTTGTTGCAGTGTTACGTGGGGATCTAAAAGAGATCGACAGCCATGTTTCATAAGTGGAAGCGTCTTGAGTGGGAGAAACTGCTAAGTAGAAGAAGTTCGGTATTAATAGGTTTGGCAATTTTTTTATAAGTTGACTTGCTGCAACTAAATGACTAATCCTCGTTTCCATGAATATTAGAAATACGACATCTATCAGAAAAACAATAACGTGTAGTATAGAACTTGTCTCGATCTGAGTGTTTGATATAATAAATTCGCATTTTGTCCCGATCAGAAAGAGCTGTTTAAACATTTTATTCAAGTAATCGCAATGAATCAAAGGCATTGAGTTTTCTGCGAATTACCAGTTCTCTTGTGTAACGAGCTCTTTAAGTGCGCTTGTCTGCCTGTCTACCTGATCCTTTGATCAGAAAAGCTTTCTGTAAACAAACCGGGTACACATAGACTTTTATTCCCTTGTTATGAAAACCAATTACGTCTATTACAGGACAAAAGTCGTTTAAAAATGCCCCAAAAAAGAAGAACTCCACATTTGCAATTGAAGTTAACGTTTCGATCGGTGAAAAACTTCAGTACCAAACAGCTTACTCACAAACAATATAAAATAAAAAATAAAGCAGCGGATAAACGCGGTAGGCCTTGCTTTACAATTCACTTAGTTCGCTTTTGATTGACTCAATATTAAAAGCAATGGAAATAATTACCCTTTGAAAACTTTTTCAAAACAAGTTAAAATTGATTACATAAACTAGATAGAGAATTCAATCTTGAGTAAAATCGTGCATTACATAAAATCACTTCCTTCAATTATTTCTTAAACAAAATAATAAAAAAGGCACAAACCGTTTTTTAAAGAAGTAGAAAATTTACTTGACTTAAGGGGGCGATTAATCGAAATATTAGGATAAAATAAACTTTGGTAGACTGTATCAACTCCTACTTCAATAAGAAATAAAAGATAATCCTCTATCAAGTGCTTCGTCATTTCAACTTTGTTACAGACGGTTTAATTACCTACATGAAAAGTTTCTGGATTAGTCAAACCTTAAAACTTTAAGTATATTAAAAAATACCACTTTTTCATGTTTTTGCAAAATTATCCTTTCGGCACATGAAGTTCTATTTAAATAAGTTTTCAAAATGTCTACTTTCTTTTTTATAAAATTATACTGATATGTTTCTTTTTAAAATTGAATTTAAATATGTAACTTAATGATAAAACGTTAATATTCCTAAGGATTAAAAATAAGACTACAATTAATATCAAAGACATGACTGAATGAAAATTCTGAAAGATTGAGTTACTTTAGAGTCTTTTTCAATATTTTGGACCTCGTTCGTATAAACCCTGAAATGTCAATTGGTTAATAACAAGAGTGAATTATGGCATTATTGAGGTCTCATATTTTGAAGCTAAGGATTTCACGAGGCTTGTGACTTCCAAGAATTCTTATCTAGATCTTACACTGATGTAAAGCAAGGGCAAGATAAGAGCACCCAGTACCTAAAACCTTTGGTTAAGACAACAAACCATGACCAAGAAATTCTACAAAAGAAAATACTTTTTGGTCAAACCCTAGAGTCAACTGCAAATATTGTTAATGTCTTATCACGAACTATAATTTAGTTACAAATCTTCGAATGAGACCAAAAAAGCAATGTTTAGGGGTGTTTTTGGAGATACACTTTGTATTCTGCAGGTAACACGTAGCGCAACGTGTGTAGATATCTAATATTGTTACCTATAAATGATAAAGAATGGAGAAACAGTCGGGTAGAGGCCGTCATCGTCACGGAGGACAAACAATAGGCCCAGAGCATTCTACTAATGGCCACATTGTGACGTCCCGCCGGCCCTTAATGTTATTATCACCGTTGGGGCTAGTGATGTGAGAATTCGAATTAAAATACTCGTTGAATCCGAATATCTAAATACTCGGATGCATCCGAGTATGTCATACGATACGAATTCGAAACGGAATCGGATTAATTATTTTCAAGGAAAATGTGAATGCAAGAACGAGACGGTAGGTAAAGGTCTCTCGCTCTCTCGACTCGACCTCGTCGTATCATTACATAAAGAAACGCGCCGCGCACCCGCTGACCCGGCCATTTCAAACTTTAAAGGGAAGCGGTCTTCTTTGTTTATGCACGTGTTCTCAAATACAATTATTTAATAATATATATCTCTTTATTAAAGGAAAAATAAATACTAAGAACCTATAACCTTATAAGAAATAAAATAAAAGTTCTTTGGCTTCGTATAAACATCTAAACCCCTATGCATGATTCATTCAACATTCGTACGAAATCGTTGGCCTTGATGGCTTTCGGCTCCTTCGGCACGAACGACGACATCGGATTGGATGGCACCACGGCAATATCGAATAGTATTGTGAATTCGGAATCGAGTAATTAATCCGAGTATTATTTGCATCCGATTCCGTATAATCCGAGTATTAAGTTCATCCGAATATTTACATCGCTAGTTGGGGCACTAAATTAGGCGCGGAACAGAACAAAATTGCAGCATTCTCCGATCTCGTTGTAACATTACGCGATAACCGAGCGCAACGAAAATTCGCTTTCCGAGTTTAATTTGGCAGTCCAACAACTAATAATGATAATCAGCCGCAATTTACATCCCGATCCCGTTACTGTTATGGACGGCATTGCCCTGAAGGGACGCGGATGATTCCAAAATGATCGAAACCCTGTCCACGTGCCAATTATTCTAATGCTTTCATCTTTATTCAATATCGCGTCCCCGGAAAAAATTTAATTATCCGTTTGCTTTTGGCATGTTTAAATAAATAATTAAACGTATGAACTGATTGTGACATTTACAATGCTTCGTGGGAAATTTAATTTAAAAATATTATTAATTCACTAAATGTTATTGGAAATAATTGTTACGTAAAGTAAAAACATATTAATCAAAAATCTTCCCTCTTTCAGTTATTTGCCCCAAATTGAAAAATTTCCATCAAGATATAATATAATTATTAAAAGATAAAAGTCCATTTTTTCGGTTAGTTAATTTTTATTTTGTGCTTCTATTTAATATTTTACTTAAACTACATTAATACGTCAGCTCTACCTCTGTAGGTTCATTAACAGTTAATTGGCCCAATTCTTTTTTACGAAGAGAAATACCGAGTTTGCAATTATAAAATAAAGAAAATGTCGTTGTTTTAAAGAAAACTAAAAAGGAAACGTATTGTCCTTTGTAAAGCAGTGTGGAAGAATTATTAATAAAAAGTAAAGGGTAAAAACAACATCGAATTGGGACTCAGCCAAAAAGCAGCCCCTACAGATGTTTAAAAACAAGTCATGTTTACGAAACACTAGTTCCCTTTTACCTTTTTCTTATTTTCAGTAAATAAAGGCACTTTTATCAACCATTTATCGAAAATTACGAAATGAACGAAACAACTCTGTAAGGGCAATTTGCCGAAAATAATTACAAAACAAGAAGCAAGATTGCAAGGTAACATTTGCGGGCGACACGTTTACTTTCACGGATCAAAAACTTTTTCTTAACACTCCATGAGCCAAACAATCTACACATATACAAACATATCCATATCGAGATGGATGGATAGAGCTATCACGAAGTTTCCTCTACGCTCTAAGTATATCGGTTGAATTTCTCGACGGTTTAGCTGTGAATTTCCTACTTCCCGACTCGCTTCAGATCCAACTTACGAAACTTTTATCCCACGATCACCGATAAGTTTGCTAATGGTAGCACGATATCAAACTCATGTTACCAAGGCGAAGACAGCTTTGCAATCAAATCGAAATTTTCGAAAACGGAACCAGAATATAAAACTTTCCAAGTATACACACAATATCGTATTTTTATTAAACTTGAAAATCCCACAGCATCACATTGAATGCGAAAATTTTAAGAAGAGGTTATAATAATGTCTCTTCATTTTAACAATTACTTTATCAACTTTATCACTAAATAAATTAAAACATGTTTACAAACGTGGTAATTTTAACGTTGAAGTTTACCGCTAACACAATTTTGTGAAAAGCAATATCAGGTAGCATCTTAATACTTTTAAAGGACAACAAATTTTGTGGAAGACAAAATGCTGCTCAAGGTGTGTTAGTTTGAAAGATCCGCAAATATTTTCCTTTCTGGGTTGTTTATTCTGATGCCACGTCGAGCTATAAGGGAGATAGACAGTTCGTAATTCGACGACGACGGAAAAAATTTCCGCTAGAAGAAATTTCGTAATCACTCCGTCCGTTGCGTGGCGTTCCTTCTCGCAATATTCAAAGAAAAAAAAGCGAGATAGGAGATATGTGAGAACTGGAACAGGGTCATCCCCGAAAGTCATTTTATGGTCAGAGGAAATGTATCTAACCACCGTGAAACTCAATTCCATTTCGCTCAAATTAAAACGACATTTGTGGCTGAAAAAGGACTCCCAAAACATATCTAAATGTGTATATGTTATTTACAGAACATCACCAGTATCACATAACATCGGGGCTAAAATACATTCTGAATAGTCGCTATAATGCAAGCAAAATGTGAAAAAATAAGGGTTACAATGATTTACAAATTTACTATGCAAAAAATTAGCAGGGTATTTTTTCCAGCGAAAGGTCAGTAATGCATGATATATCTGGTCTTGGCGGTCCGCTGTTCGCTGAATAGAGCGAGTGCACAGTATAATTATTTGAAAACGCAATCGAAAACATTAAAGTCAAATTAGTATCACCAACATTTCTGCACCTAAAGTAATTGAAGTCTCTATATATAAAGGTATGCATACATTTCTGTATAAATACATTAGAGAAAAACTATGAGTTTGAAATAATATAAATGGATATGTTTTTTTATTGATGTTGAAGACAATTTTATAGGTAAACCATGCAACCGTGTTAGAAGAGCTTTCGTTATGGGGATGAAAACAAATCCAAATTGGATCCAAGTCAACAATCGAAGGATTTCGCCCTCCAAGCCCTTTAAATAATTGCAAAACGAAAATGCAATACATTAAGAGTTGCAGGCCGTACACAGGTAAGCTTTCTCTCGCCGTAAACCACTCGAACAATATTACAAGTATTTCGCTCAAAAATTGGAACTTTATACGATACTGAGAAAGTGCCTCGGGAAAAATCGGTCGACAATTATATGGCTCTCGACATTGCCACATTTTCACTTTACAAAACTAATAAAAACAACAAAATAAATATTTTTTTTTTAATGCAATAAATATATGAACATTAATTTATAGTTGAGTGTCTTCAGCTATCAGCTTTTTAAAATAATATCACAAATCTTTTAATGTTTACTCTTCATATTCATTTCCTGAAGTCCTGAAGGATTTTAATATATTCTTTAGTGTTATGTGGAATATTTATAATCTCGGTAAGGTTCACAACATCCTGATTATCAAGGCTGATAAGAAGAAAGGTAATGGAATCTAGTAATAAAAAAAAAACAAAAACAAAACAAATAAGTATCATTATCATTCAGAAAAAGAGAATGAGAGGGACATTGAAACCGATAGGGTGAAAGAAAGAGAGAAGAGGCAGTGAGGGAAAGAGAAACAATGAGAGGGAAAATAAGGGAACATTACCAATGTAATCGAACATACGTAAGATCAAAGACTATAGGATTATAATGTAACCTGTATGGAATTCACTTTTACTATAATAGTTTTGATTAATGTAAGATTATTATGAAGTTCTTTCCTTCACTTAACAATAAAGAAAGAGCAAATTTTTGACCAGATTTTCGCGATACCGAACTCGCCCAAAGCTCTGAAGTGCACTTCGTTTTTCGTATCTATACAGACAGCAGGCAGCCGAGCACTCCGCGAAATGTTATTGATTCAATTCTCCCATGAAAGGATAACATCAGTTTCGTATTCGACGATCACTGATTTATTATAACGTTTCTAATCTTCGAAGTATTTCCGCGGTAAAATGTGGAAGCGTTTTTCCGAAGATGAAGCTTAAAAGGAAATGGAAAGAAGGAGAAAACTGTTTGCCATAAAGCCAGTGCCATTGATAAGGGCCTTTACGAAAAAAAGCATCTTGAAATAACGAATGGCCCCTGTCGAACATATACTACATTAGTGTTCTTTTTATAGACGTCGGTGGAGTTTACTACTTTTTTTTAAGAAATGTAAGTAATAAATCTTTTCATGTATTTCCAAATAATCGTAACATAAACATTTAATCAAAATTGAATTGTTATATTATCCAGGTTATAAAAGAACCCATTTGATTTCTTTTATGTATAGTCGATTGCTTTTCTATTCAATTTAAAACTATTTTTGGTTTAAAAAAAAAAAAAAACGATTTGTCACAATAAATTAAGTAATTAAATCGCTGTAGATTATAAAACGGGTCACATTAGGTTCACAAAAAAAAACTAATTTTCTAAGTTGTTTGATATAAAAGGAAAATCGGAGTTAAACGCAATAAGAGCGAAAAGCAATCGCGGTCCACCATCATCGATACAATGTTCGTGCTTGGAAAGCAAAAAGTTTTCTACATAAAAATGTATTTCTTTCGCAAGCTGGTTTTCGAGCAAGAATCAAGATGAACGGTCGTGTGGCCTCTTATAACTTCAATCTTCGATTACAAGCATGGGATGTAGAAAACTCTTCAGCAAAGTTCGGAAATAAAGTTGAAACACAATCATAGATCCAATAAAGAACTTTTGTATTTGATAAATCAATCTCAGAGTTAAGTTGCACAAGTACAATCGAAACAGTTTCTTTCTAAATCGGACGAGATTTTCGAATAATGTCGAAATCTCATTTCAAATTACCTTATATAGTGTCTACTTACGTTAAGGAGCTTAACCAACTAAAACGAATTTATCAGATAACGTCCAACTCACCTGAAACAAAAAGAAACCTGTAAGCGAAACACTATTATGAAAACATACAAGTATATAACATTTTTTAAATATATTTATAAAGGAACTTTCCTGCCATTTATATTTATTAAAAAATTTTTCATAAAAACTGACATAAAAATCGTAATAAACATTTCCATATATTTGTTAGAAATTTGGTCAATTTGAAAACAAATTTTTCGACATGAAAATCTAAAGAAATTTTCCCCTGTAGGGAAAACAAAAACATTCATTTAAATTTTTATTGATCAATTTACTATTCGCTCAAGGGGAAGTTTCCCCGGGAGGCAATTTACAAGGCTTTTTATTGATAGCATGTAGTAGAAGGGTCGATTTTGGAATATAACTCACCCTCATTTATGTAGGTACTACAGTTATTATCCATAAAACTATTGTATAGGTACCTTTCTCGAGGATCATTCCTTTAAATTATAGATAAAGTTCAAAATTTAGGGCCTCAGACATTCTATTCTTTGACGTAAATTTACTTTAAAAAGCGAACGAGTTAAAATTAATCTGCCTGCCTCTGCCAATTTGAAACGTTTTGAATTTGTTGCCGTCAACAAGGTTAAAATCACGAAAACCAATTTAGAATGAAGTATACTTCAATTATATCTCGACAATTTCAAAGATAAGTGGAAGACAGGATGATGAGAGGGATAAATCCTCTTTAATGAAAAATTAATAAATCGCCCAAGCTAAATTATAATTAAACCGCTTAAAATAGCCCAAGATTTATGCAATTATACAGTTTTTAGATTTATTTTAGCCCAATCTGCGTTTTTCGGTGTACGATGTTCTCGATGCAATTAAGTATTTAACACGACGATTCGAACGGATTGTGGCTTTAAAACTACCTCACTAAATTTCTGAACTGACCATCAACCATTCATATTTCATTATTCTTCATTAAATTCACAAAATTTTCGGTTTCCCATACAAAAAGTGACTTACTTATTAAAACAAAAAATATACATTCATCAATAACAAGCACCACAACTTCACATAGCCGTCACTGTATATAGTTACTGACAATGTAATTTATTAGTATTTCGACTTGACTGTTTGATGCTTTATCAAAAACATTTTTAAATTCTCATTGCCTCAAATTATCTGAATATTTTACAAACCATCATGATAATTCACGATCAGGTGTAATTAATGTATCAAAACTTCGATGATGAATTTGAAGTTAGAATTTCCAAGGTGAAGCGTGGGCTCCTCAGTTTTAATTAAATTAGTATACTTTTCGTCAATTACTCACAACATAATCAAAAGTAATTAACAAAAAAGCAATATCAGGAGTTGCATCAGCAATGATGAAAAAACGGTAACGAAAAGCAAGGCTCAACAGCCGACGAATCTTCCGAAAACGGTTAGGCGAAACCTTATGCGAAATTCACAGTAATAAATTACCGAAGGCACATTCCAGATAATTTATCACTGGCGAAATTCATTTCGAGAGACCACTTCCAACAAATGAATAATAAAGAATTTTAAAACGACATTAATCCTCTACAAGCGGCACGGCACAGCACGACAGGCGCGGCTTCTTCTTTCCATCCATCGCATCGCATCGCATCGCATCGCTCGCATCACATCGGCGTTTCGTTATTCGTTTATTCATTTCGTTCCATCCCGTTCTTGGTACTTCACGGTCTTCTTCTTCATTTTTTTTTGTTTTTCTTGCCCGTCACAACAATCGTTCTCGTTTGCAAAATGCCATAGTTAGGAATGACTCGTTGCAATGAATTTTAAGCAAGCAATTGAGAATTCCGGTTGTTAAAAGTGATCATTTACAATGTAAAGTTAGAGTAATACAACTCGCAACTACTTTACATGAACTGACATTTAAACAATTAATGGTACTATATAAAATGTTTAAACATTTCCAGTTTAAACTGGATGGTATTAATAATTCCAAAACTACTTTAATTTATTGTTACTGCTATTGATGCTCAGATATTGTTCTCTCCCTCTGTTTGTAAACAGACGCACTCAAAGTAACTTTCACATCGATGATTCTAAGATGCACCTTATCGGTTACATATATTCATGTGTCTTAATAATTGTGCTTTTCTCTCAACAGATTCTGAATTTTTATAATAAAGGAACAGTCAATTTCTACAAAAGCGGAAGCGGAAACCGCTAAAGTTAACCGCACTTCATTGCTTCTGTCTGACATCAATCAATAGTGTTTTGAATCAAGTTAATGATTACTGTGAAATTAATCAAAATAATTTCACTGAATTTCATTACTAATAAAATTAAATGTATTAAGTTATTCTTGAAATTTATATCGATTGTTTCTCTCTTGTTATGCCAATTTTTTTAATTACTAATAAGAATTCCTCGTACAATCCTTTTTTTGGATTTTTATCAATCTATGTCCTTTCGTTATCTCTATAATACCTACGTTAATATTCCTCTGTCCACTGATAACGTTTTGAAATTCGGCTTAACAACCCACTTTATCAATTCAGTGAAGCGTCGCAAATGCAATTGACATTTAATTAACTGATATCCCGATAACCGTAGGCAAATTTACAAAGGTACGTAAACTACAAAAGCAAACTGTGTCAAACAAAAATAAACAGTTGATTGCCGATTTAGTTTTTGGTAAATGGCAATCAGTTACAAACTGGGAGACATAACTTATTGTCAATAAAGGATACGAAAAAAAAAGGCGTTTTGCTGTAAAATAAACAAAAGTAATGACCCGTACCTATTTCTAATAGAATTGCTTTGATATAACGTGGTTACTCCAGTAAGACATTCCCATGTTTATAATAATTATTATCATTAATGGGATTGTTGTTCTTCCTTCCTTCCCATCCCGTGTCAATATTTGCATTCCCCAAAAGCTACACCTACAACAGCTATTTTCAAACAGTAATTTGATCTAACTGCTTCGTTATCTCTGCTCCTCTTTATTACTTCCTTCTTCTAATAAGATCCCAAACTACCCCTTTATATCTGCTTTTCTTTACAAACTACCATAACGCTCCATAGGCTCCTACTTTTTCCGATACTTATAATAATCCTTTTCGAATATCCAAATTTCAACATAAACTTTTAATATTGGTTCCGAAATTACTTTTGATACTTTTATTTCACCAAAGACTAAGTATTTCTTTGTTCGAGTCTTTCCATAACGGTTTTTCTTGTATTTCTTATAATTCTTCAGAGGCGGCTGTTGCTATCACTTCTTCCTTTTGCCATTACGACGCCGACGGCGATGCGAAGTTCGGCATCGCGACGCCACCAGCGTCGCTCCATCGGTAACGATGAAGATGAGGGTCGGCCGTGATTAATGTGCGGTTAGCTGACTGCAGGAAATAGAGGACTGAACGACGATGAATTTTAATTACTGGAGTGCAAGGAGGAAGTAAATTAAGTAGGCGTACAAAGTGCTTTTTATACTACGGGGATATTATAAAGTAAACGGGGAGGAAATTTGGCCGGACCAAATTTCGGGATTATGAGCCAAAGAAAACCGCCGTTGTTAATCTCTCTCTCTCTCTCTAAACAACATCCAACATGGATTTTCTATTTGCTTAAAATGTCGCTTGTCGGTTGAAATAAATTAATCTAAAACTATTTCCAATTAACCAAATTAAACAACTCCTTCTAAGCAAATCAATTATTTTCTATCTAAAATATTAATGAAAATAACTCAAGGAAATCTTTAAATTAATAAGATTTTTATTTTCAACTACAGTAAATAATGTCAGTAAACACGTGAAATAGAATTAAGTTTCAAGAAAAGAAAATACTATCTATCTGAATCCAAAGAAAAAAGAAAATAGCAGTTTTCACTCGACACACGTTTTGTGTGAAGAGAGGTAATGAGAATAAAAATTTTCTCTTTGGATGCAGCGAGCGGGATAATGAAAGAAACATTAACGAAGTTTATCTTTCAGAGAAGAAGCACGCACGGTTCATGTAGTTTCTTAGAAGCTCGCATTAGATTTTAAAGGAGCCAGACGACTGACTGCCTCCTGCTACGGACTACGGACAGACAACGTGAAACGTAACGAGTTGTTTGCTTACCGTCTAGATCTCTCTGGATATTGCAGACAAAATGAGTTGGGAAGGCACGAAAAGACACACACCTCGTTTTACATTCGACTGCGATTTTCGGACGTTAAAACGTCACGTTTTATATTACATGGAGAAATGTTTTGTCACAGGTACCTACAGTAGATGTTTCTGGAGTACCTAATGAGCCCAAAAACTGCCAAATTATTTAAAAAAGTGAATGAAATTTAATCCTATGAAGTCAGAAGACACTGCTAAATTGCACATATTTAGAGGGACAGTCAATATTCACAGTGGGTGACATATACTAATATCCCCAAAGCGAAAAACTTTTCACAATTCATTCAAATTCTAAATCCCTGACAATTTATCCAAACATAATAAAATTTAGAGCTTCTATTTAAATAATTAAAGATTAATAATAATAACGGAAAATGGATGAACTGAGCACTCAAATCCGAATAATGTAAAAAGATAATGAATAAGGATAATAGAATTAGAAACATTAGATGATTACACAGTTTTAGTTTGCTTCGTCACGAAAGAGCAATTTAATTCTTTATGAAATCTTTAAATGTAGTGTAAAATAAGGAACGCTTAAAGAAAAGAAAAATACACGTTTACTTAGTTTAATGAAATAGGGGATGGATAAACGAAGGAAAAGTCTCTTGCAAGAAACAGACAATTAATTACGAATTTCTCATCGAAAAGACACAGTCATTTTTGAGTTCTCGCAGTTGTGATTAATAATCTTATAATTGCTCCAGACTTTCGAAAAAGTCCTTCTTCACGAAGAAGTAGTCGGACGGGCGCGCGAGAAATCAGAAAATGGACAAAGGCAAAAGAGAAAATCGTGGGGAGGAAGATTTACAATTATGAAATTTTTCATCCAAGCGAAGGCGACGACGCGACACGGCGCGACGCATCGCGGCGTCTCCGTTGTACAGATAGGGCGGGCGGAGTGTGTCGTTGCCGGCACTCAACAGCCGAGCATTATCTGAAAAGACATAAACGCCAGTGGAGGGTGAAATAGATGCCGGGTAAAATTTATATCTGGTAACGTGACATATAGAAAGAGTTTAAGGTGGTTTGCGTATAGAGCGAACCAATGAAGTGGCAGGGCAAGCGTCTGTTGCAAAATGACATGTAAATTGCCACTAGATAAAACGACGGGACCGAGAAAAATTGCAATAACACGCTTGTTGAACGTGTCGCATGTACGCCGCGACGACGAAGGAAATGGTCGCTTGACGGCGTCGTCGGAGCGTGCACTACACGCCGGCATTGTTTTCTGAGTGCAACAAACACATAATCCTCAAATAATAATCGAACTTTATGCCGTAAAATGAATTCGTTACATTCAAAGAGCGTTTACTTTAACGACAAATTTTTAAGGGTTAACAACGTTCTCGTTGCAATTGAATCGTTACAAGCGCTTACTTTACACTTCCGTTACTTTCGTTTCTTTGTTGTTTCGCCTTTCTATTATATAATACAATTATCGAACGAACTGGAGATAATTCGCCATTCCTTCGTTCATTTAAATACAATTTCTTTAACAATAAGTTTGAAAAGCCTCCTCAAGGAATTTAATTTATTTAGGGAAAATAGAGAACCAAAAATACAAATTCCTTCTTAAAAATTGTCGTGAAAATTCATTTAACAAAAACGTAATACCAGTGGATATATTACTTATCTTAAATTCCTGTAATATCTCCTAAGATAATATAACTGTTAAAAAATGAATTACTTAAACCAAATTCCTTCCCGGCATTCCTGAATATTTGTGAATTTTTTAATGACCTTTAATAGGCAACAATAATTGTTGGTAATATAAAATACAGTTTTGTAGCAACTGTTAATAACTCGTCCTTTTCGATAAAAGTCTATAAAAAAATACATACAGTTTGTTACACAATAAAACTGAAAAATATTTTATCTTGCCGTAAGGACTAGAAAGGTATATAGAAAAGACAACCAATAAAAGGGATGTATTGATAGAGAGACTTAAGAAAAATAGAAGAAATACGAAAAGTATCGACTCCCGTCAACCGTTGTCGGAACAAGATAAGAACAAATTTAAGCGCTATGCTTTTCCTTTTGAAATATGCAAACACAACCACTAGATCCAGACACATTTCAAAGGAATCGACGATTAAAATTTGAAGAATCGTGAAAGCTGCTTTTAAAGCTTAACCCCACTTTTCTCAAATACTATATCTCTCTCTCCATGTTCGTTCACAAGTAAATAATTAAATAAAATATCTACTGCTACACCGTTGAAGTTTTTTAGTTACTTTTCTAAGCCGACCGAACTCAACTGCATATTCCTAGAAAAATTACATATAAGATACATTCATACCTACCTACTCGCGGATAATGGAGGATAACTTGATATTTGGATTTTAAAATTGAACAACAAGAATAGGTAAAAGTATATCACACTGAGGAACTTCCGTAAGGATTAATAAATATGAATTAAAGATATAAATAAAACATTCTCAACTATACGAGGGTATTTCAGAATCTGCTGGAATCTCATAGAAAACTGTGGAAAATTCGAGATACATTCTTCACCTACTGGCGCACTCGTTGCTACTGTGTTAGTGAGTTTATTTAAAAGGTCCTAAAAAATATCTGGAGATTGAAAACTCTCATAAGAGACCAACATTTAAAAAAGTGATTTTTATCATGCCAAACTCTCATAATACGAGGATGGATCAAATACAAACGAGTCTTTATTCATAAAACATTTATTTTGAAAATTTTCACAAAAACACAAATTTCTCTATTTTTCGACATATCCTCCTTGTTTGATTATACATTTTTCCCAACGGATCGGTAGTTTTTTCATCTCGTTTTCATAAAAAGAAGCAGGGCGGGAGTCTATCCAATTGCGCACAAACGCCTTCACATGTTCATCGGTCTGAAATCGCTCGCCTCCTAGTGATTCTTTGAGGGGCCTAAACATGTGGAGATCACAAGGGGATAAGTTTGGGCTATATGGATGGTGCTCCGACTGAGTCTAGTGCATTTCACTGATTTGGGCCTGCGATAAAGCTGTGATGCGAACTCGAGCAGGTTCTTGATCTTCACTCAGCAACTTTGGGACCCGACGAGCTGAAATTTTTCGGAATCCCCAGTTTTTCGTTATGATTGTGTGGACACTCCTATAGCTGATGCCTAGTTCAACAGATATCTGAAGCACAGTAACGTGGTGGTCCCCTTCAATAAGGTTTCTAACGCGTGCAATGTTAACCGACGATATGTTGGTGCGCGGACGACGAGGATGATTTACATTTTCGACACGATTACGCCCTTCGTTACATTGTTTGCAAAAAAAATTTAATAATCCGTTGCGCAACTCTTTCTCACTTATTGTGATAGCTACTAACCAAGCAAACACAGCAATACGACGAGTCGTTTCCGTGTCACCTAATATCCCCACTTCAAGTTGCTAACGCCCGTTCGCGCTCAATTTAAAAAAGCTCGTTTATATTTGATCCGCCCTCGTATATATCTATCTATGGGAACCCAGGGGCTACCAACCGCCATAAACGGGAGCAGAGGAGGTGGGGGGCAATGATAGTTGTTAATTAAACCTTGATCAATAAAAAATAATTCTAACGATACATAGACGCTCAGTTCTAATTAATAATATCTACAAAACCCTTAACTTTTTTTAGAGTACTGTACTAACTTATACGTGTTAATCTTATTCTCTTAACCGCTGCGTTCTTGGTGACATTGTAAGTAAGATGTTGCTACAAAATGCAGTTGCGAGTTTTAACTGCGATTACCAAAAGTAATGTTGTTAAGGAACACCTTTTCGCCATCAGTTAGCGCAACAATAAATTCGGTAGATTCGCGTTCAAGATAGAGAGAGGACGGTAGGTTCTTGTCGGCGGCGGTAACCTGCGACTCTTGTAGGTTATCTATATGTATGTATAGAGATAGTGGCAGAAGGGCGTCGTCGAGAGGCGGTCGATCCCTCCGGAGAAATACACCACCGCCACCACCTTCCAACTGATGCCGTACCACCTTCCTGGTTTATAATTGCACAATTCATCATTCGCCGCAATAACTGAAGATCCAAGCGCGCTCGCTACTACACGGGCATAATTACGAGACTACTATATTATAATTAGAACACTTGCGCTGAACAAAGCTTTTAATACTCTTAACTTTTGTCGAAGGATAAAAGAGCAAATTAGTTACCGTGCCCTTCTCGTTAAATTAAAGGAAAAATTCCGCAGGAACGCAAAAGAAGACGAGGAAGAATAACTTTAAAAAGACGCTAGCAGCCGGATAACGTTGGAACGACGACGACGAACGGCCGACCGTTTCAAATTTGAGGAAGAAACTGATGCCGAGCTTAATTGGACTCCTCTCAAAACGTGCTTTTCACTCACAACGAGTTCACGTTGTTTCTTCTATACAAAAAAACCGGATTACAACGAAGTCTCCTGTTAAAATCAGGCAAAAGATTACCGAAGCACTTACGGCATAATGAAAAGATACAAGGCAATTTAATCGACGTTGCTTCAACACACATTTTCTACCTGACTATTATCAATGATAATAACGGTCTAGTTTTAACTCTTGACTACTGGAAAACGCCACACAAAATTATATGATCAACAAATTCAACAGAATTGTTACAAATCGGATAATAATTTACTGAATCTTTTTTTAATGTTCTTACTAATAAATGCATTACAAACAACCCATGACAATAAACAAATATCAATTTATATTAAAATTACATTAAACAGCGCATTATTAAATGCTAGTTTATCATGTTATCATGATCCTGCTATGAAAGGCTATCTTGTATATTTAATCGTGAAAAGCAAATATAGGAATAAAGTAATGTAAAAATCAATAAACTGTTAGGTACCATCTGTTTGATTGCTTAACAGTTTATCCCACAAATAAAGGCAAAGCAAGCCTCAATTTATTAAATATTTATACAAAACGTGCTATAAATACGATACGATCAAAATGTTGTTACAATTTAATTGCTGTAAAACCTTGAAAAATACCTGGAGTTAATAAGGTACAAATGGTAATACGCATATACATCCAACTGATAATGAAAACACATACGGAATACAAGTTATATAGTAAAACTTTCTTCTTAATTATTAGTTAAGGTTAATTTTTTTCTAATAAGCAGATGTACTTTTGACCTTATTTTTGAAAATTTAACCTCCAGTCGGTTACTGGTTACATAAATGTAACAATCTCTATTATTAAACAATTACCCCCGTGAACAAAATTACAAATTGACTTTAATAACGACGATTCAAGTGAGGTTATTGCTTTGGAAACGTCTCGTCGTTGCTTCAAATTATAACGATGGCTTTTATTTATTCGTTTTAGCTGTAACGACATGAGCTAGCGGAATGCAGCAATTAGACAGTCCCCGAAAAGACAATATCCCTAAGATTATATTGGATAGTACGTTTCACCGCTGAGGAATTTCCTAATTTTAGCGACTACCTTAAAATATGACTTTCGGTAATCCGGCAAGGTAGGATTGCCGTCGTTTAAAATTTTCATAATGCCGACGAAATTCGTTGAGAACGGCGCCGTAAAACTCCCTCATTCAACTGCAAAATGAATTAAAAAAACTGTTAAGCCGTAACTTTTTTAAACGTGAAGGTATCTACGTCAATCTGAAACTATTAACAGGAGTGCAGTAGAGAATAACACATGATAATAAATAGAACGACGATTAATCATTTTTAATTCGAAAAGGGTATCTATCAATATTTATGAAAGAAAACTTAAGTATAAATCGGAAGTTAGGAATTCATCGAAAAATTGTGGTGGCACTTTCACTCCGCATTGGCTCAATTAGTGTGACAAGACCGAATTAGCTACCCGAGCCCATTAGAGCTCTCTCGTTCAGGCCCTACAAACGCCTCCATCGCATCGTGTAGGGATGTCCAGCACCACTGTGTCGGAAAGAAGAGAAGGAATATGTACCTGAGGGTCCTCCGATTTCTCATAGTACCTACCTGTCATCATCAACGGTTGGATATTTAAAATATGTCCCTCAGACTTATATCATAATTTAGCATCAACAGTGGTAGGGATAAACACCCTAAAGTGTATTTTTAGTTTTCTTCGAGGGACAGATCTCTCACCTAATGGTACTGGTGAACATCACATCAGGTACGAACTTTTCTACTTATTGTCAGTTAAGATAAATAATATAGAATTAATGAACTATTAATCGGTTCTTTACAAATCCGTCCCTAGTCATTTTTGAGCAATCACGTAATATAAATTGTAGCGTTTGGTAATACCAATTTAATCCACATTCAAAATAGAACTACTTTTCATTGAATTTCTAAACACCGGTCACTAAACAACGTGGAAACAAAAAATTAGCTGCACGAATAACAAAACCGATTACAGTTTCAGACACGATAAACACATTAGTGAGCAGCTAAATGGCGGTTTTAATATAATTATGTATCTATTTTGTAACAGTTCGAGTGATTTGTAACGATCTACCGTTGGAATATAATATTCAATGTTTTTGCAGGCGCGCGTAAATCCATTAATTTCATGAAATTTATTTTAATGCCCGTATCTGATTCATTCGAGCAACTGGGCTGGCGTTTATCGCGGCCATTAACATTATCATTTATGATATTATGTTTTGACCATTTGATGGCATATCAAAACCAAAATAAAAGACGTAAGAACATCTTTATTATTAGACACAGTGTAAAAATTTCCAACATAGGCAAATTATTCTACATTAAACGCTCTCATATAAGTTTTAAATATTACAAAGAGTATACTCTCCCCCAATCCCAACAAGGGTAGCCAAATTTAAAAATTTACCCAGAATGAATCTTTTTTCTTGTTAAAATACAAAACAAAAAGAATATGAATAACATTTGCTGTGAGGATATTTGTATAATTAAGTGGTAGAAATTGGTTCATATCTTTCCTTCACCGTGTAAATAAGTTATGCCTTTGATGTGGAAACCAATTAGTCTATTTTTATAATCCAAACTACACGATAGCTGCACGATCAATCAATCATCGCATCCATCAGTTCGTTTTATTCTCAAATCCTTTGAAAAGATTTTGCAGATAAAGTGTGGTTGCAAAGAGAATAGATCGAATTGGGTTAAACGTGCATGGATCCCGTGGAACAAGAGCCGACAGTCGCCATGTTGGACGATGTAAATCTATGGTAATGAGGTTTATCTGATCGCAGGAACGTCAAGAGACGTTGGTTGTTTATGTGAGTGGCACACGTAAATTTTGCCGTTTACGTTTATTAAGCGAAAGGGCCGTTATCGATGAATAACACCTGTACTTTCCGCTAAAAATGCTAGCAACCCATCGGGTGTAAAAGACCACCGACACCAACGCAACGCGGAGTGACGCGACGGCTCAGCACCGATCATTTTGATAGCGTCAACGCATGAACAATAAATAAATCTCGTTAACCATAAGTTTATAAAATGTAAAACTGTATTAAATGTACATTAAGGTGACGCCCGACAGAAGCAAGGCTGCTGACATTAATATGTAAATAAATTTATTCTCAGTTTACTCCCCAGGTAATTGAGTGCGGATCGTTCGTAAAAAAGCTTCGTTCAAAAATTCGAGTATACAGGATTTGACATACTTTATTTATAAATTAAATACCTATTCGTCAACAATTCAATAAATTAAATTGGAGCTTTTCTTTGTAATGCAACGTTTTAATGATCTGAACAGTTTCTTTTAAAATAAACGTCACGCACATCTTCTGTAAGAAGTTCTTGAACTTTTTATGTCTTTTTTGTAAAGAAGAGCAACGGTTGCCGTGTAATTCAATTTTGGTAATCTCGCGTAGGCGAACGGGGAGATTATAACAGAAAATATCTAGCGCATACCAAATGTTTAACATTAGAATAAACATAACACGTAAGTAATGCTAAAATATCAAAAAACCGATAAGTGGCAGTTTGTTTATCATCTGTTTGTGAGAAGTGCTGGCATCTTAAGTCACAGTTTTAATAATAGAACAGTCAATAACCTTACGGATCTATTTTGGACGGTAGCCCTACTTCAAAAATACCTGAGCTTTCTGTTACAAAATCTCTTATAAAAACAGTCTCTCATTTTTCGTATAAAGACCTTCGAACTCGAATGAAATAAGGAAAGCTTTAACATGAAAAACAATCAGAAATACTTCCAATGCAGAACATCAAATTAAGTTTTTTTTATATCATTTATAAAGGAGATTAAGAAAAAGATAGACGTTGCTATTTTTAACACTCGGAAGCAGTTATGGTTCGTGTCAAAAAAATTGAAATGTAAGGTGTTGGGTAATATACACCGAGATTGGGGAACTTACAAATAAAGTAACGAAACGTGGTACGGTGTTTCGATTTTCTTCTTTGAATCTCTATATTGACCAACTCCCTACGATTTAAATTTTTAGAAATTCCCATTACAGTCCGATCCATAAATGAACATAAGAAAATCAAAATTTAATCAAGTAATTTATTTGTTTTACTTATTTTGATTCTATTTAATAACTTTCTACCTGATACCGACAAAACTTACAGCTGCTCTATTTGTTACAGGTTAAAGTTGTTCTATGCTGAATAGGCCCGAGACCGCGTGCCGCACCTGAAATGTCTATTATGGAAGAAGGCAATTTATAGACACAATAGAGAACGAGGCGTCTAGGGTCCCGCAACAGGATAGAATAGGCACGCGCTAGAAACACTTGTCCAAAACCCTCGGCACGTGCCGGGCAGGTCCTTGACAAAACTAGCCCGTTCAGGAATGAATGATCTACAGGCACAGGTGATTATCAGGTAGTTACGGCAGGGGTCCGGTCCGGTCGCTTTGCTTTCACAAAAAATAATAGACCATTCTATTTGATGACAACAAACAACTGGAAAGTAATGAATGGCCAGAACCAATTGACCAACTAAACCGAAAATGACAGAATGAAAATAGAAAGGAAAGTCATTTGAATAGAAAGGCGCAAAGGTTGACATAAACACTACTTATTTGAATATATTTAAAGAAAAAATATTCCCAACGAGTTTACCATACTCCTACGTACTTTATAACCGATTTTCCTCTTAATAATTTTCTAAAAACTTCCTTAAAATGTGCACCAAAAATAGAAATTAAACAACATTATGAATTAATACAAAATAACACGTTATTTAGTAATATTTTAGTTAAAAAAACGTTAAGGATAATAATAATAAATCACGTCACACGTTATGGACGTGCCAACGTATTCAACGGTAACTCATCTTTTAAAATTGAATCCAATTTAGTCACCGTGGAATCTGTTACCTATTATTAGTCTGCAGATGTATGTAACTGCTAAACCAGTTGCATTGTGTCTGAATTAATGTCCTTAATATAGTGTGGATCCCCGAATTAATTTCGTTAACTTGGAAGAGATTTACCGACTTGATCAGACAGGTAGGGCGAATTTAAATGTGAATAGGAAACAATCGCATTCAACATTCATCATTCTTGAATGTAACACGTACCTAAAGAAAAAAAAAAACTTTAACGGTTTTTGAACTTCATTCATTCGTACCATACACATGTTCACGAATGAATTTTTTAATTTGACTTTCAGGGTTCCGTAAAATATGAAATTGTAAGATTTATAAGGCATCCAATTTAACTAAAAGACGCTTATTATTTATTGTATTCTGTTTAATGGAAGTATTAAAACAAATTTAAATATATTTATGTATTTTATAAAGAGCACGGTGATGTAATTTAAGATAATTTTCTGAGTAATTTGATTTTAATTAGTACTTGCAAATGAGCAAATGATTATTAATAACACAATGACTTATTGCGAGAAATGACAGAATAAGTAATAAGTACTTACCAACCAAAGCACAAATGCAAACGTGAATGTTACTCTACCTAATTGAATGGGAATTCTTACCTGAAACAAAAGAAACAAATAATTAACACAAAAGTCGAATTAAATAAAAATAAAAGAACGTATGGGTAATTTATTAGATATTAATACGTATACATAAAAAACATTGAAAGATACTAAACAATTAGGCAAGGGCGAAGCTAGGGAGAGGGTGCCAATTCGAAAACAAAAAAGGTATTTTAGGTTGAAAAGAAACTAAGATGAATCATACAGTTTACTCTTTATTCACAAAAAAATAATAAGTTATAATACTAACCTTCGAGAATTTTGAAAAGATGGGGGGGGGGGCTACGCTTATGCAAGTAAGTAAATAATTAAAGTTTGCTAATAGAACCTAATTTAAATAAAAATATCTAATGACTCTTTCCTTAAGTTTAAGTTAAAAAGAAGCTAGTTTTTAAGGGATTGTACCTACCTATAGGATTTATTTTATCTCTCATAATCGGTTCCCGACGTTTCACTGATACCTTTCAGGGGACCGATTATGGCATAAAATAAATCCTATACAACCCCTTAAAAGTTACTTTTATAATAAATATAAAAAGAAAAATTCAAAAACAAGGAAATCATCTAAAATCTAAATACCGCCTTTATCTTTCGTTTACAAGAAACGAAGAGAAAGGTGCTGAAATTCCTAGCAATTGATAGTAAACTATTATTTAGTTAATACTTCAATTTATTATTATTGATTAATTGATTACTTTTTAATTTTATGCAATATCTAAAAAGTCCTTATTTTATTATTATATTGAATTTCTGGTAGTTAACTGACAAAAGTAGATTGAATTTGTAATGAAGAAGTATTTGAGACATTAGATATATGCGGCTGTAAGAAAATGAGTGACATGGGGTTACACCCAGGAGGCCCACAGCTGTCGCGTACTAATGCCGTGCACATAGTTCTGGTGCCAAAGGCATTTTCGCTGGGCAATTGTCAACCCATAAATCCTCCACTGGCAGCCTGTCTATCTGTTATGTAGTAGTACTACTCGTCGCACTTTGTACACACAAAGTAAGAGAGAACAGAAAATACTCTATAGGATTTACGTATCTACTGCACAGTGCTAACAAATTATTTAATAAGAATGGAAAACAAAGTGTAAGTATGACCCACATTTGAGAATTTCTGATCTAATATTAAATATATGAATTACATATGTTCTCAAAAATGGTTATATAAATAATCATTAACAGATTCGTGATTTCAATTCAAAAATTCAATTTAGCTACTATATTCAAGATATCGAACAAAAGCTCAAATTAATTAGACATTTTAATAGCCAGCAATTCCAGAAAATCGAACGGATGGTTGCACAAACTTTTATTGAAAACCTATCTGCACGATAAAACCACAAGATATCAGCATATAAGTGTACATACATAAGTACGACGATAACTCTTTTTTATATCAAAGTAGGTATCGTTTTTATATTGTCATCTGGTCATATCTATTGCTGACTCAAAAAATTTTTTCCACCCTTCTTCGATTACATTGTAGGATACTGTGCGATAAGAGCGTCGCAATGAGGCATCGCCACCACGATGACTCAGGCGTCTACTTTGGAAAGGCGTCGCGACGCCACGACTACGTCTGTATGTATGTCTTCGTACGCTGGTGTACATTTGTGCTTTACGAAGCTTCCCTTTCCTGCTGGGCTAGATTTATACAAGTGACATTTTGTCTCCGTGAATTATTAGAGTCCGAAGAAAAAACTGACGCAGAGCCAAAATGCAAAGACAATGTTATACTTATTCATGTGACAGCAACGTTTACACTTTCAAGGAATATAAGAAAAAAAATCTAATCCCTTATTCAACCAACTGCTTGCTCAGAATTACGACAAAGGTCAAGAATGTGTCAATCACGGTCTTGTCTTAAAAACAAAGATATCAATAAAATTGTGGCGACTTTTCCCTTATCCTCTGCCCACAATCCTTGAGCAAACTTTATCATAATGAACCCACCCTGTACTGCTATATTTTTAGACAAAATTTAGTGGAAAAGGGTCAAGGAAACGAAGATCGACAAGATAATTCTTCAGACAATACGAGGGAAAAGAATTGGGTGTAACAACCTCGTCCTCTTGAAACAAACATACTATAAAACTCGTAACGAACCGAAAGAACAGCAAAAAAGTTAATAAAGGAAATACTTACGATTAAGATGCGTATTCCAAGAAAATTGTATTAAAAAAAAAAATATATCAAGCGAAAATATACTCGACACAAAGATTCTTAATTCAAACAGAAATATGAAAATGAAACCAGCAAAAAGTAATAAAGCCATCAAAACAGTATAATCAGCTTGAACATTGGAATACAAGAAGAAAAACTAAAAATGCTTTTATGTGAAAAATACTTTCATTCCTAATTAAATAAATTTTAGATACGTATATATAATATTTATATAAAATTTGTATCGCCATAAAAATTAAAATTATTAACTTGATCAACAACAATTAAAGTAAAATAAAAAAAAGTACTATACGTAGAGATTCGTAAATTATAGATCACATTTTAAAAGAGGTTACTAACGAACGAAGTGTGATGTAATTAATTACATGCAAGTGGGTTAAGTACTTCGTTAAGGTGACATTTCAATTACAGGCTTCCCAAACAATTTCCTTTCTGTTTAAATTTTGCCAAATGAACTTTTCGTGGTGATTAAAATAAAATATAAATTGTGAGTGGTTATTAGGTACATATGAACCAATGATATTCGCAAATGAAATAAGATTAGATCTACTGTTGTCTTTTTATGGCGAAAATAACTGGGTCAGGTCACCTATTTCTGTTACTTTTTAAAACTAGATTAAGTATATCTTTTGTAGGTATGTAAATATGTCTAGATAGACGTTGTATTTCTAAAGTTCTCTTGCATTTTTATTTTTACACAGTCGCCGCCAGTTTTGTTTCCACGTCTTACCCTAATTTGTCTAACAAAATAGTCTGGGAACCGACCGATTCTAACTTTTTAAGTAATACATTTTTCATTTTGGAAGAAGCTGTTCGACTACATCTCCCCTTCTGGCGAGGGTACCTCGAAATCTTGACCGGTTTACTTTACTTATTAATAAATGTACTCTCGACGTTCGAGCGGTTGGTAAAAGCAAAAAGGGATCCCCGTCAAGGATCTATCCCCTTTCCCTTTCCATTTATACACACACACACTTATATTGTGTACGACTAAAGCCAAATCATACACGCAACTCGGGGGTTATCGCACCAAGGCGATGAGAAGCTGTGAACAGGGGAAACATTTCCGCTGGGGTCGTTTTCTACATTATGTCTCACTTGTGAAAAGGCTCCGCAAACATTCTAACTGCATCTCTGCGTTTCAAAAGCAAAAAAATAAATAAATGCACACAAGCATTACATACTATACCATACCATGTACCCACGATGTCCTGTTGTTGCTATAGAGAGAGAGTCAACTTCAAACTGAATCGATCGATAAATTTTACATACACCGCGATTCTACCCACATATACAACCGAATACATATGTACTTGGTTAAATATGTGTGCATGGGTAGGTGTCTTTATGGCCGACTTTTAAAGTAATAAAGCAAAGTGCCACTTAGATTTTATCGCAAAGGGTTTGTTCGGGGTTGTTAAAAGTATCATAAAGGATTACGAAAATGAGTTTTAAAACAACCCACTTTTTTTGTAATGAAAACCTACTTACTTTATCACGAGCTTATGCAAAGGAAAACATGAAACAGTCTATGTCTTTTCAAAAACGTATGAAATGACAAGTAAATACCTTCCGAAAGGCTGGGTAGATGTAGGAGTATTTCCAAAGCAATGTCAGCCTTCAAAATAAATACCTACAAATAAAAACACCGTAATTTTTATGTATTTGGCTATAAAAAAAATAGAGGCAATGGTGTTAGTTAAATCCATAAAAAACCAATAAAGTGCCATAACAGGAAATAATCTTTCCATACTTTTTACTAAACAATTGGTATTTGACCAATTTTTTTTGTTATCTAAATTGAAGCCCTTTTATCTCACAAATGGCCTGGCATAAATATTTTGTTAATATTTTGAAAAATAAAAAAGATATAAAGGTTTATAAAATCACAATTAGGCAGAGGGAGATATACTGAATTGTTTTGAATTCGTTTTGCAAGAAAAAGGCAAAAAACTTTAATAGGCTATCTTTTTTTTTACCAATTTGAAATTTGATTCTGAATTCCGTTATGGTATACGTATATTAACATATTATCTAAATAAATATACAATATTTAATATCAGTCAAATACTCCATTACGTTACGATTAAATAGTTTGTAAGTTACCCGAAACTGGTTTTTTTTTTGTATTTGATTAACTACTATTTTGCATAGGTTGTCCATATAAAAAACCAGCTTTTTGGTTAAATTTCAAACCAAAAAATAACAAAAACATCTGGTTAAACAACATTTTAGCGGTCACAGAAAGATTACCACGAACACTAAATCTTTGCAGTTTAGTAAACCTGTAGAATCTAGATATATGTGATCAGATAACAGTTAGAATGAAGTCAAGTGTATATATATTTGAACTTACTTACAGTCAATAAAAATTTACCTCAAAATGTGTGATAAGAATCAGCTTGACAGTAAAACCTACAAACAATATGGAAGGAATTTTCAACCCCTAATAGAACAAGCGAGAAAACGCGTTTTTATAAAGGGGATAAAATTTGCACCCTACTGATGCCTGCGGCTAGTTCTTATTCACTGTTTTTCTCAAGCTCGAAATAACCGACAATTTAGTTTCATATAATTGTCAACGAATTTGAACCGTTACCGACAGTGAATTTACAATAGGCTTAAAATACATTTACTTTTTTTATTATTTTAGTGGATATATCTATTATAATATACGGTGGTGATTATGGTTATGTTATTTGACTTTTTCATAAAAACCTTCAAGGAATTTGGCATGGGTTCCCTTTTCTATATTTTTAGTATTCTCCAACACGTTTTTCACAGGTTAAAAAATACAATTTACTGCCAAGCCATGTGGTATTATTATGTGTAGTGATATTTTCGACTGGTACCGTTCTATTTTAAATTAAAAATTACTGATAAATACATTCTGTGATGCTATTTTTGGTATTACCCAGTCAAGCTTCAAATTTAGCTCCACATAAAAATATTTCACATAACAACTACATAGAAGTAAAAGAAAAATACATCCTTAAATTCAACTTTAGAAGTGTCTTATACAATTGACGCGCTTATTTTTAATTACCTACCAGAGTAGTATTTAGAATAATCAATCATTGCGAATGATATTTAAGAAGTGCAATCAATTTGCGTGGGTTTTCATACGTAGATGACTAATAGATTTTATAAATGGCATCCGACAGACAATTTTACTATACAATGCGAAAAATTGGTAGGTTGACCAATGACCGAACCGTTGTGTTTGAGCCAGGAAATAAATCACCAGTCATTTCACACTCACTTAACAATTGTCTTGCGAGAAATTTAGACTGGAACTTTTCATTTGTACAATTGAGATATATCTTTTTAATGGCACCATTGGCTTCTAGAACCACTACGGGGTCGATAGGATGTTCTAGTTATTTCCATTATTAAAATCCAAAGGGGCTATGTGTGTGTGTCTCTATACATACCAAAATGTAATATTGCTGAAACAACGTTTTATTGAAGGGTTTATGTACCTACATTTGGTTGATTTTTATTTATGAATTGTATGTTAAACGACAAAAAAGCTGGAAAAGAGATATGGGGAGGCATCGAAGTCAATAAGAAGTACATAAAATAGAATTTGAATGGAAAGTTAGAGGCATACGTATTAGATGCAGAAACAGGTGTAAAAAGAGAAGTAGAGGAAAACGTACAATAGGCTACTGTTCACAAATAATTAACTTCCAAAGGAAAGATCTTATGATGACGACTTAAAAATTCCCAGCCCTGCATAAAATTCTAATAACTTTTACATTTTGTGGGTGCTTTATGACAGAGTAATCAATTACGTAATTCTACCACATCAAAAATGTATGTCGCTACAATCCGCCGAGTAAGTAAGAAAAAAGGGCGCTAGAGTGGTCGGTTGGAAGAGGAATAATCTTGTAGTGAGTGGTTTGGTTGTTTAAGTTCCGGGGCGAATAGGCGAAATGCTCACTTCCGTAATTAAAAACATTATGTTACCGCGTTGCTGAAAACACTGTCTCGAGAAGTGCCGAAATAAATCCGCTCTAATTTTGTAAACGAAAAGCCGCGTCATGTAATATGATAACGACTTCCTTTATAGGGAATTTTATCGGTATGTGTGCAAGCAGCCGCGCTTTAAAAGTTTACGCCGTGCCGGGGCAAATTGTGCAGTCGATAGAAATTAAATTTCTCAGCTACTGCTTGCTTGCTTGCTTGGTGCACGACGCCATCGACGACGGCATCTCCGCCGCGACGCCCTTGCACTACCCGTGCAATGCTTTTTATTCCGCAACAATAAGATTCCGACATCCACTTCGCTCACGGATGTGGATGTGCTCGTATAACAAAACAACAGATTGACGGTTAGGTAAATGGATTCGTTGTTCAGGTCATCCTATAACTAAAGCGTTTAAATGAGGTTTCATTCACGTGTAATACGAAAATTAGATTTCTACGTCAAACTTTTAGTTTTCAATTCAAAATTGGCTTATATACAGACTACGTATAGAGACAAATCGAAAATCTATAACCTAACCTATAATTTCAAGTGGCCCACACAGTTCAGCTAGATAAAACTTGACAGATGAAAATCAAAGGGTTCTCAATGTATTGTGTAATGTTTTTAGGACAATATCCAAGAATTCCCGACTAAATAAAACAACTTCTTTCTTTCTTACATTATATTGTATTGAAACATTTTTTTTAGTTGATTTAGAGCATATTCTTTACAACTCTTTTATTTGTTAAGTGGTTAAGCATTTTTCGAAATAGTTGTCAGCTAAACCGCAACACATTTCGCATTACTATCCCTATTATTAAATCTGGATAAAATGTGAAAATTTAAGTAAATGCTGATAAAACATGTTATCAGAAGCAATGCAAACTAACCTTTCTTCAATTCATAAAATAAATAAGCCCTTATTACAGTTATTGCCCTTGTACACCTAGATACATGACGACAAAGCCGTTTCAAAAGGGTTTACTAAACGAGGAGAAGGATAATGGAGGCAAACACACGTGTATCCTTTTACATCTAAAGGAGGTGTTCAAAATTATTTATAAGCGATGGATAGTTCCATAAATTTAACAGAGGCTGTTAAGGATCCAACTATCCTCACATATAACCGTACGAATTTGCGTAATGTATGGGATCGCCGGGAATACTTTACTGCTGAGAATTTGTCACTCCTGTAGAATTAAAAATAGTGGATTCCTAGCAGTCGTGGCATGACTACACGTTGGCCGTGCTGGTTTAATATAGCAGGGTTATAAAACTTCCTGAAATATTAGTCTCAGACGTAAATAAAGCTGCTACAGCCCTGGCTGCTTCTGGCCTGATTCTAGTACTTTTCAGGTGGGCTCTATTGGCTTTCGCTTCACGAACGTACGCCGCCTTTGATATGAAATAATTATTTATTAACCACTTATCTAAATAATATTATATATATTTAAGATCTCTAAGATAACCCTAATCATCTATAAAATTACCAATTGCTCTATATGTTTGTTAATAGTTTTGACAATATTGACACCAGCTGAAGAAAATGATACATACATACAATGACTAGAACATACTGAATGTCACTGTTAGTATTTCTTTTATGGTTTAGTTTTCTTAAACACAGAAGTTGTTCAATTTTTTGCTAAATGCTCTGTGGTACCTTATAATTTCATAATTAATAGGTTCGTTAGTAAGCAATTATACTTTAGTTTTTTTTTTAACGTAGTTAATTGCTTCATTCTCTTTATAATCACTTACTTGTGGTTAAATACAACACACAGATAAAACGTTATTATTTTTTCTTCGATAGATTGTACATTCTAATTTATTTCGCGATTGTTACAGCAGCTAATAGCAGCACCCAGTTTCTCGGATACAAAACGTATTATTTTTTATTGTACTTGTACGAGTGTGTTGGGACAACGGAAACTAAGGCCATTCAAGTGGCCCCAGATCGTGAAAGGTAAGTTCCGGGTTAAGTTTATTCACCGTGCTCCATAATTAGGGCACCATCACCACATTCGTCAAGTCTCCGACAGATGGAAACAAGATAACTATTTTCAGAACTGGAATCGCCTACGAACGAGCATTCGTGGAACACGATATGCAAGAAGTAATAACGCCAAGTTAATGCTTAAAATAGCCACTTTGTGTCTAACTGCAATAATAATAACTTCAAAATTATGTGAACCAACGAACGGCACGATACATTGTTGCATTTTTATGGGTAACGACAAATTGCATTACAGGCACACTTGCCTTTCTTTCGAGTAATGCGCCGCTGTGCCGCGCTGAGGCAGTATTTTATTCCAGGACATTTATTTTGTTTTATTAACGACATATTACCATTCAAACAAATTTTAAAAAAGCTAGGATAATTACGAAAATTTATCGGTTGTCGTGAGCTGTCTTGGCTATAAAATACAAATTTTCTCTTTCATACTACGAAGTAGATAATACCAGCTATTTAGCCGCTCCTTACATTTGAACTTTAATTGCCAATGTAATTAAAAAATAAAGTTTGTGTTTTTCTATTTGTCCTTGTTATCATTTATCCTGAATAATACAAACATAGATGAGAGCGTCGTCATTGACGTCACTGAAACATAACCTACGTCTACATGCCGGGTGGTTTTTATCGATCGTCCGACCGGATCAATTCCACTAAAAGCCGCGTCCCTAAAAATAAAATTATTTAGTAAAGTAATGCACGCCATTTCGACGGAGAAAAGTAAATAAGATGAATCATGGTCTATGCCAGGCACGCCGCCAGTCGCCTTTCATAGTGGTAGATCGACCCACTTTATTTCGAATTTAAGAAGCAGAACGACGAAGGTTCTTCCTCTTGCGAAAGCGCTTTCAATTATGGTGTAAGTGCAAGGAGGGCCGCCGTTGTAATAACCACGCTGTTCTAGACGAGTTGATAACTTAAGCTTAAACGAGAATATGAAGCAGAAAGCGTCGCGACGCGTCGCGTTATCGTCGCCGCCGCTACGTTATACCAGAATAAGAAAAAAGATGTGATAGTTGAGAAAATACCAGATGAAAAAGAGAGAAGTTGCGGCTTGTAATCCTCCGGATATATTCTAGTTTGCGATTCGTTATTCTCTGAAGGTATCCACGTTGAATACAATTTAAATTAAATATGAAAGGTGGCAGCCTCCCGTGGCAAACGGTAACATCCTATCCGTTTGATTAACGAGCTTGTTATGAGCACAATACCTAAAATAAAATAAACAAAAATGTTTCATTTATTATTCAGTTTGAAGAGGGTGGTTGACGGTTCAAGGTTCCATTTGTTAGAAGAGAATGATGCAGGACTTTTCTTTTTGTTAAAAAAATACCGTTTGTAATTTGACCTGAAGGATTTCAAAAATGTGGTTTCAATTTCTTGAAATTTTTGCGTTCAGCAATCTACAAAAGTAAATAAACCATAAAAATATTCAAAGTCTGATCAGAGCGGTATTATCTAATTACTCATATTAAAAGGGGCAATAGAAATTAAAGCAAAAAGCAATATTGATTGCAGTGTTGTAGAACTCAACAGAAGCATAAGTGAACAGTGAATATTATTGAGATGCAACTAAGGGTAAGAGGGTAGCTGACGTCGAGGAGATGCTGTAAAAAGCGTTGTTGTCAAATTGATCAAAAAAATTCTGAATTATGTTCAATAAATCTTTAGGGGAGGAGTTGTTCTGATTAGAATCTTTCTATAATTTCGAATCTGATAATTACTTTAAACGTATCCGTAACTAATCATAAGTCTGTTTTAACATTAATAATACAGAAAATAATCCTTAGAATATTTTTTTTATAATTAGAAGCAATGAAAATTAAGTCTGAAGAATTATTGGCCATTACTTTTCTGTTAATTTGCTTCATTACAGTTTGGGTAGAAACGGGAAAACAAAAGGGATCGTTCTTATTGAGGCAGTTGAATCAAGTAATAATCATAACACAATACGCCCCCGCAATTTCGAGAAGATTAGAACGGTCGAGATGACTGCCTAAAAACGGAAAAATAATAGGACAGCAATAAAGGAGTGAATAATGTTTTCTCAGAAAGACAAAGAGAAGAAAGCTTAAAACAATAATAAGCAGCAGCAGAAAATTAAACGAGGGACGTTTATTCTGAAGATGGTCGAACTCTTAACTTGTTTACGATGTGGAAAATGAAAAATTCACTCACTTTCCTTAACAAAGTACAACGTAAACATCTAGAAGTATCTACCAAGGGATAAAATGAACGATACGTGACAGTTAACAAATACGAAACAAAAACTGAAATAAATTACAACACACATTCACAAATACCGTTCATATTTTCTTTCCAACTTTTACAACTTATTCTCATCTAATGTGAAGGTGTTAGAAAATGAAAAGATAAAAATAAAATACAAGTTATTTGTATAATATAACATAAGTTTGTTATGTTCTTTTTGTTTCTTCCAGAAAAACGTGCAAGGAAAAACAACAGCAGTCTGGTCGATTTCCGTACCGAAGTAGATTCAATTTACAAAAAGGGAGGAAAGAAGGGCATATTAACCATGCATTCGGTGTTCCATTCTCGACGGGGCGCAAAGAACGCGGCGCCGAATAACAAACAGTGGCAAATGGCAAATTAGAGGAGAATCCGAGGTCCAATTTATACGTTTTCCTCCGTAAAGGAAGAAAGAAGAGCAAAATACAAATAGAGGGAGGAGTAGGACGCTCGGGGTTGAGTAGGGAATTAATAGAAGCAACAACCAACTAACAGTGGTTGAAACAGAGGAAAGTATGATCTCAAAAACATCTCACATACATATGTAAAAACCACACTAGAATCAGAAGCCTTAGGGAGAGGGCGAGCATACTTAAGTCACTTTATTGATCTACTAACACAAGAATGAATATTAAACCGTTTCAATTAATTAACATAACAGAAGTTTTATTACAAATATAACACTTTAAATTAATATCAATTTCGAGTTCCATTTACATAAAAATAAATACGTTTGGCGACGAAATAAGGGGTTCGGTTAATGAACTTACGGATTTTGCAATTTAGTGACACTGTGTGACCGATATAAAGAACATGAACAACATGGATATAAATGAAAGTATCAGACTGTGGAGATGCTTATTAGAAGGCCGTCGTGGAACGTCGTTCATAATACCGCAGCCGAACCTGAAGTGGAAACTAGGGAGCAATGTATTAGCTCGCATCCCCTCATTAACCGCTTTATTGTGCAAACATGAAGCCTACCCTTATCTACTTATGCCAGTCGGAAAACTACACTTCCGAAGCAAGCTCGCGAGAAACTCCGTACAGAAATTGTAACGGCGTCGTCGACGTCGACGATGACGACAACGTTGTTGCGGTTGAAAGAGGCTTTCACTTAACAAAGTAATGACGCATTCATTCATTTCCTACCGCATTATTCGAGAGTGCGACTTTTATTAGCGATAGAGTGTATGCTAATTAAGTTTTCAGTCCAACGGTAATGAATGTGGTCAAAAAAATGCAAACCGCGAGATAAAAACGACCACAATAAATAGGTACATATGTTAAGATATCCATACATAATATTATCGGTCAAACTGAACCAAAAGTTCCGGGCCATAAAAAAGTTATTTATATGGTTTCCATGCACATTATACCTACATCTAAGGACAATTTGCAGCTTCTTACGTAATGTTATTTTTGAAGCATCAGATGAGACAAAAAATCCCAAGTTTATGAGAATATTATGTTAATAGTGTAAAAGTGTAGGGTTTGCCAAAAAAAATGGACTTTTTTTCACAATCTCCCACCAAAATATCGTAGAATATGTTTACAGAAAAATTCTATGAAAGGCGTAGCTCAGTATTGAATCTATACTTTTTCCAATAAAATAACAAAAAGAATAATTTTTACCTTATCTATTTGCTTTCATAAATTCTGATCTTTTTCATATGATCAATAAATAAACCTTATTTAGCATTAAATTTTTGATAAACCGTCGAGACAAATTTCTATCATCAATCAACAATTTCAAACTTTCGAAATTTTAAGGTAAACTGCAATTGTGGAGCCTCTGGTATACCACAAAAATGTTTCCAATTGGTTCTTTTGATATATATGCAAAGTTACAGACTCCCAAAGTTGTAATATTTCTTTTGCTATCATTGATAGTTCGCATTATAAAAGTTAAAAATATAAAAATACTAGGTGAATCTGTAACTTTGTAAATATCAACAATACGAAAATTCTTTGTCCGTACAATAATAATATTGATGATAGAAATTCGGTTCAATTCAATTTTTTGTAAAAATGCGAAAATTTTAGATTCAATGATGGACCTCTTTAAAAGTGAAATAATGAACGCCTTTGATAGAATTTTTGTTTGGACATATTCCATGACCTTTTGTAGGGAGGGTGGGAGTGAAAAAAAATTCAACCTATTCTAACCCACCCTACTAATAAACCTAAGACGGTTTTTAGTAAATAAATGTATATCAAAGCGACGTTCTCTGATTTTTTTACCTTCTTTTCACACTTGTTTTACACGTTTCGAAAAAAATAAAGAGTATTCTGCGGGGTATCTTCCTTTTAACTAAAACATGGATTTACTTGAAGAAACAAACAAACAGACACATTGTTTATTAATCACTAATAATAAATAAATTACGTGAAATTAATTCAGCGTTTTTGTTGTATTTCTAGGGTGCTTCGTAAAAAAAGTACCTACCTACATTAGTAAACCTAACGACTTTTGACACGTTACTTCTTATGTCCACTCATATCTTTGATGGATATTTCATAAACGGAGCACGTTTTATGCTTAAAAGGTTTCGAAATGTCCCTCCATAATATCATAAGGACCGGTATACTGACCATTAAGAACCCTGCAAAGTGAGTTAACTTCATCGAAGTTAGTACTCATAAATATATATTTCATATATATATACTCGCTTTACACATCCGCAAAAGCGTCTTTTCTGCAGCTGACACTTTAGAGTTTAGATTAGACGGTCAAAGATAAGAGTGAGTATTTATGGTCCGTCAAATAAAAAGAAAAGAAATTAATGAATGATAAAGCAATAAAATAATGGACCATTACACTACAAACTTTTGCTATCTGTTGAGTTCGAGATCATTTTCTTTTATTTATTTTTGTAATCAAATTTATTATAGTTTTCAAGGACAATACGATAAGAAAACAGTGTCGATTTACAAAGAGTTTTCCAAGATTAACATTAAATAGATTCAATTTTGATTTTAGTAGATGTTAATTAATTAAGGTAAGGTTAAACAAGTTTGCTGAAAGAAGGTAATTTTGATTCGCATGGCAGTTAATGTAATAATAAAGTTGCGCATAAAGCCAGGATCGAGTAACTAAAACAAGCAGGTAGTTAGAGAGAAGTCTAAAGATTCTGCCTGCAAAACAACGCCTGCGATGGTAATTATCACGCCCAAGGGCACGGAAGATGCATGCGCCACCTCGCTTTATAGGAAACTGAGCTAGAAAATGAATTCCTTAGCATTCCGGCAGCTAAAGAACACCGCGTATTTCGCGAGCCCTTTACTGCACAAGCAGACATACCATCCATTTCGAGGGCTTATCTACACTAAATTTACGGCTATTTTCGAGACGGTCGTAGCGCCGCGACGCGCCGTGGAAACGAGTAATCACTATACTTATGAACGATACCAGCCAAGCTCTGTACAATATTTGCTTATGAGGGTGTTGTATCTATTATCGTTGTCGTTTTCTTTTTCCGTCGTTTATCACTGCACTACTAATTTACTGAGGCAGCACAAAGGAGCTATGGAACCATGTTAATGAGAAAATTTAAGAATGGATATCTACGAACAACATGCAATCCCAGTAACTACCTACATCTCACCTATGAAGGCTTTATACGTAATTTCACTTAATTAACGACAGACTATACAACCCGTTGCGGATATACTCAAGACTATTAAACCAATTTTATATAAAATTTAAGATATAGCCCTCGCTATATGTGAAACCATAAAAATTTAATTGGAAGAAAAACAAGTCCAAAATGATTGAAAAAGAAAAACAAAAATACAGCGGCCTACAAACAAACCAAAAGATATAAACTGCCTCAAAACTAAAGTCTACATCGACTAAAAAAGAAAACTATTTTGAAAAAAACTCAAAGAATTTTGTAAATATAACAACGAACAGAAACAAACATCTTATTTACTTACTATTTATAAATGTATAAAGTACTCTGGTTAATTAATTATTCCATTTTTGGAGATTACTTAGCAGCTTTTCACGGAATAATCAAACTCTTTTAAAATTATCATAATTAGAATATCATCTGAAAAATTAATTAGGTACCGTAACTATTTATATAGAGTAGAGAGCAAAGGAAATTTATTTCAGAAGCCTTTGCTTTATCCCTTTAATAAGAAACCGTTGTTCGAGATCGGCTAACAATATTCTAGTTGTAGATATGAATTTAATTTTACGAGGAAGGAAGGAATAATTTCTATCTATCTATCTGTTTAAATTTTCACATGTAAATAGAACCGTTCAAACGTAAATAGTGGAATTATTGAAACAAAACCCTGAGGCAAAACGTTGCTAAGGACTTATACAGCATAAAAAAATCTATTAACAAGAAAATCTTTTAATATCTAATCACATTACCTTTTTTTAATCCACCAAATGATTAAATTAAATAAATGATTAAGCCATTACACATAATGGTTGGAACAGTCAAGAGCAGTATATTATTCTTTTTAGAGAACAGAGAGGAAATATTTGTACATAAATTTTCAAATACATAACAAAATTCACATAAGTACTTAGTATTTTAGGTAAAAAGTTATTTGGAAATTCATTTTGAAAGGCAAATCTGATCAGATGGGTAAAATATATGAAAACCAAGTTGTATTCAATACTAAAATACAAGAACATGTTTTATTTCTAACGTATGCGCCCGTCGTTTTCCAGACATCACCAAAAATAAGAATTTTACATACACATAGATCCGCACTTATCGACCTGGGGAGAAATATTATTAGTTATTATAATTATTAATTACAGTAATGTTTTTACCAATAAGTACGATGGCGACTGTGCCACGAAAATTTCAATTCAAATACTCGGTACAAAAGTTTGTGGGGTGAGAGATCTCACATCACATTCATACCTCTGTACGCCCCTGGTAATATCCTGTGGATGTACTTTGTAAAGTAGCAAGCACTTTTTTTTTGCTCTGTGTAAGTACAGAACGACGCTATTTTACTTTTATTCCGACAACTACAGGGATAATTTGACGCGACACGATACGACGCGACGCGTCACAAGGCGTCGTTTCCAATCGAGTCGCGTGAGCTTTCCTTTTGCCCCTTTCTGCCACGATACGGTTTTTTGTTCGCTCCGGCAAAGGTGGCAAAACGCAATTAAATTCGTCGAGCAGGTACTACCAGTTAAGTGCTGTTGCTCAGGTAGCGCGTGCAAGTGCTACCGCTAATCTAGGAGCACTCTGACTGACTATTCCGTCCCGACCGTCCCGTCCCGCCAACACGACCGACGGGTTCATAGCAATCTGGAACAATTTAACTACCGTGCATTAACAGGTCAGGAGACTAATTACGCCTGCGACTCTCCTCCTCTAACACTTACATCTATATACGTTTATGTATGTGTCTCTATCTCTCCCTCTTCGTCTGCGCCATTTGTGTAGGTACGTTCCAGTACGTACCGAAGAAGAGGAAGATGCATGTAGATACAAAATGACGAGTCAAGTTAAATTATTAATGTGTCGAAATCCTATTTGAACAGTCGATGAGGTAAACTGATGTATCTACGACGACGCTGGATTTGTGCGAAATCTGCAAGTGTAAACACGAGACGCTGTTATACCGTTTCCGTCAATTCACTTGACACTCCAGATTAGTTGGAATTCAATCAAAATTCCTAATGTGCATAACAACTCTAAAGGAAACGAAGAAAACGAGTTTACTCACAAAATAAAAGGCATTCGGAAACTTTCAGACCCCATTATTGTTTTTTCTTTTAACGATATAAGTAAATGTAGTTTAGAATAAAATAAGAATATTAAAACATTCGGCTCTATGAAGTGAGTATATGTAACAGTCCAATTTGCTTATAATTTTTCGGTTATAACGGACCCTTTGCATAATCAGAACCATAAAATCATGGATTTCCCTAATTGCAACGTTTCATTTTGCAGTCAGTAAATTTGCAGTCTGATATATTATATCCATTTCAATAATAAATGTCCACAACAAACTGTCAAACGAACAACTTTCTTCGGCGCTGTTTATAATAGTAGCTCGTTTGGTTTAATTAGTAAAGTGTATAAAGGGGGTTTAGGAGCATTCGCTATGGTCGACTCTCGCGGATCGGGTTTGTTCCCTTAATTGGAGACATTGTACACCGTCGCATCGTCGGCAAGCCGTGCGCAGTATTTGTTAATGATTTAAAGCCGGGTTCCTCTCAGCTAATTTAATGAATATCCCTAATTGGAGTCGCGCTGGGGCCGATTGTAAGCTCGTCTTGGCGCAATCAATTCGGTCATCAGTTGCTCGTTTGAACATTTTCAGGTCGTCCAATCCAACCTCAAAACCCACTTTATATCACAGAAATCAACTATATACTTTCATTAAATATTTATTTTTAATTTACACTATTTGCTAACTATGTATTAATAAAACATATACTCATATCTATCTGTAAACTGCATCCTAATTTTATTTTACTTTATCGCATAAAAAATCGATTGAGAATCAATCATGTTATTATTATCATCGAATCTTGTGGGGAATTAACTATCATCAGTTTCTGTTGAAAAATATTTTATTTTGTCTTTTATAATAAATACAGCTAATTCAGATATTTCGACCTCTCCAGTTACTGTTAATTTTAAATGGTTGGCGTCCCTGAAGGTCTTTTCAAAATCGCTGTATGAATATAATTTCGGGTAAGCAACGGTTTCATTTTTCTTTTCCGGACTCGACCTCAAGTTCATTAATAATTTCATTATAGTTGTTTTCCATAAACGTTGGGTCTGCTCCGTTCCGTTCGTTGTATATCTACATTCAAGATTTCGAATGCGCGGCCAGTGATTTCAACCCCAGTTCTAGGCCCAAACAATTTATCTTGTTAGCGAGCCACGGCTGCCACTCATCGCTTTTAAGCTTCACTTTTAATTTTCTGCTCTTTACGTCTGCACGCTACAGACGCTCGTCCGAATCTTTTTCAACTTCCATCTTCGTCTCAGTTCGATTGGAAAAAATCGACGTTTCGTGGTTGTTATCTGGATTGATTTTCCGCTTCTTTTTTTATTCTTTTTATTACATTCGCTGAAATCTGAAGATTGTAAACCACTCAAACAGGCTCTAGTTATATATATTTAATCACGTTAAAGATAACCGCTGATTTATCGCCATCATGGTTATGTCATTTTGATTCAGTAAATGGAGTAGTGAGAATTGACTTGAACACATTTTAGGTACACCACAATAAATAAGTGCTGATGATATATTTATTAATTGGGAAGAGTAACTAATCATAACCCAAAGTTTAATTCGTTAATTTATAAATTTTCATTTCTTTCAAATTTGAAACACAACATTCGCAGATTAACACTAACTTTTCATAAATCATTGGGCATAAGACTGCGAATGCACAATGAGAAATAAATCTAGATTAATAAAATAATGGGCAATTTATAACTATCAATATAAATTTTTTGTGACCATTTAGTACAAACTGAACATTAAAAGTATATTTATCAAGTTTGATTGCAGAATATTATGTCGCAATTGATTCAATATTGAAATTTTACATAATATAATACGTTTTGTTATAATATGAAATACTATGGCATTTAGCCACCTTTTCTTTTAGATTTAAATATAAAGCAAATTGTTTTTAAGAATGAACAAATGTTAAATAAAGTTTATGAATCCTGAAATATTGCTCCCACCGGATGAGCTACTTTTAAATTGTTAATTGGTTAATCTTACCAATACCATTTAACATTTTCGGAATGTTGTTAATTAGGCACCCCCGAATATTAAGAGGATAACGATTAGAAATAACATCGCATATCCTCTTTAGAACAGAAATGATAAAAGTTTAATATTATCCCATCCTAAAATTGTCTACCGGATCTCTCAGTTTATTTTGTAAGGTGCTGATACTGCTTAAATTTTGATGGACAGATAATATGTAAGAAAGACCGGGGCTAGGATTGAACTTCATCCACCCGGAGATATTTTCATCAACAACACAACATAAATATTAACTTTAACGGATTATGAACTCCGCAGACTCGAAATAAGGGCAAAAAAAGACAGAGAAGTGGCTCTTAGCTAACACTTTCTTTTTCACCAAACGTTTGCAAAATTTCTAAGAGAAGATAACAGCTTCGGGGGGATTTTGCCAGCAGTTTTAATTATGAATTAACGAATGCACAGCGAGGCGTGAGAGCATTTCTCTTTCGAAACTGAGTTATTTCAAATGTTAATCCTTAAAGTTGTGCTTCGTCTTGCTCTTCCTTTTTTTAAATTTTATTTTGGAAATGTCTGTCTTTCAGCGCTTCCTTTTCAAAAGACCCATAAATGGCAGCAACACACCAGTTGGAAATTCCACCGTTATCTTACATGAACTAACGTTTGTATGCGGTAGTAATAAGCTTTTATACTGGCGAATAATAACACCTGTCCTCGAAAAAGCCTTATTAAGGACAACGAAATGTTGGCGTAGCCAAATACCCTTAGGTTTTATGTGGATCTTGCAATGTACGTAGTAGCAACAGCCCGAGACTTCATGAATGTTTGTTGAACATACAAAAGAACCAGAAACTCAACTAATTAAAGTAGAAAGGACGAGTCTAGTATCGCAACGTATAATCCCCTTCTATTATTTACGGAATAAGAAATAAAAGTAGCATGAGCCCTTTTGTGAATATCCAACTCCACGGAAATGCTTATGATTAGTTTCGAATTCAAAAACGCAACTTACGGTTACTTCCAAAAATTACTTGGATTTGAATTATTATTTACAATCGGATGTTAAATAAAACTTTAAAAGTTTAAACGTGAAACGTCACCGCATACACCATACCTTTCGGATTTGGCTTCGACCAACTTCTATTTCTTCTCCCACTTCAAGGCTCTTTTTATAGTAGGTACGTATGTATTTCCTTTCCTTGTGTTAATGTGCATAACAAATTTAATTAACCGTTTTTGATTTGCACCTGCCTACATACGAATGAATTAGTTATTGCATCCCCAGCTGCCATACAAAATTGTAGTAGATATTGCGAACAACCGTCTGCTTAACAAAATACATAAACGTTTCCATTCTATTTATGTACAATAATTTGATAAGGAGAAGACCAAAACCGAAGAAGTTACTGATTATGTAAACCGTCTCTTATTAATTATATTATTCTATTATAAAACGTTTACTGTTAAGTATTTTTTTTATCGTTTACATCGTTTCACGGATTTATAGCTGATTACTAAAAGAGCTGCTGTCGCTTTCTAGACTTTTTTTTTAAATTATAATTTACGCTGTTTCGGATGTAAGATAATCGCAGTGTTTGAATTGCGGCGAACATCGAAAGAGAAAAAAATCGCCTTTAGAAAATGGCAATGGTGTCGTACAACGATTTGCGAAGATGAGAAAACACCGGCCTCAATTACGGTTAACAAAATATTCGAACAAAGCAGAAAGAACAATAGACAATTACAGCGATCAATCAATGTAACCAATAGCGATATCGAACGGTAGGCCTGTTGCGTTCAAAACGAATACCTAAGCAAAGAACAGAAAACCCATGTAAACTGCAGCCCACACCATTAGAATAGTTACTGCTGTTATTACACTACCACCTTCGAGATGGTTAACGAACTTCTTTACCTCCGCGTGCCAATATTTACAAAAAAAAAAATATTTTACTTGATCTTACTGTTAGTCAGACAAAAAATACTTGGTAAATTACAAAATTATAAATTTAAATTAAACCCTCCACTTCATCCTGTATGTATGTGCATACCTCTAAAGTGAAAATAACAAGATTCAGCTACAAGCAACAGACGTTTGTTAAATTTCGTGAATTTGTTATTAATAAGCTAATTGTCTTCAATCATATATTTAAAACAGTAGTTAAATAGTATAACAGATTCTGATTAGCGTGAAGTTGGGCACGTGCCAGATTCACACACTGTACACAAAAAGTACATTCTCTTTAAACTGGACACCAAAAACACTAATACATAACTAATTACATTTCCGTATGGCAACTTCTACAACTGTGAAAAAAATCTACTTACGACTGACTGTTATCTTGTAATGCATTATAAAATATACCCACACCACAATAGTCGGTTGTATTTAACGTAGCGTCCGGTGCAATTTACAAACGCCACGAGATGCGGGGTTGGTTCTGATGAATAAATATTGTTGCTTTCCTAAACTGTACTGTTCTTCTACTGTTTGTACAACGAAATAACGCAGAGGGTTCGTTTGGAAATGATTTCCTCAATTTGAAATACACGAACGTATTCCTAACGCACATTTGATTTGTTAAGGGTTCACTTATTATTATTTTCTTTTTTTGAAATGTCGAAAACACATAAAGAGAAATAGATCATAGGAAATCACTTCTTTACTTACTTTTCGATAACTCGTAATAAGAACACATTAAGAATGCTCACCTGCAACAAAAAAGAAACATTTCTTAGTAAAATTGCTTCTGCTGATTTTTACAATACATACTATCTACTAGTAACTTACGAACTTAATCTAACGATATTCTGCACAATATTTTAATAAATAATACATGGTAAAGGAATATAAATAAAAAATGAAGACAAAGATATGCGTCACTACTATATTCGGCTCGTAAGTTCACACATCTGTATGATTTACAATAGTAGAAATGCCAAATAATACAATAAACCCCCCCCCCCTTGCATTCGATTGACGAGCCGCCATAACAAAATATGAAATTTCACCCTACAGAACTACTTACTAAAAAAAAAAGTGATTCAATACGATTTGTTATTACTGTGCTAGTGCTTGAATTTCTATGTAGGTATATATATAACATTTTCTGACAAAAAGAGTTTCGTTTTTCCTTTTGCGGTACGAAATCCTAAAAAACAACTCCAACATCAAAGTTCTCAATTTTATTAAATATTTATAGAGGTTTGTATCTCCTAACATTTTTCCACCCTATGCAAACGACGTCATAAGGAAAATAAAAGAGTGAAACGTTCGCTTAACAGTATTGTAACAGACGCGACCTGAAACACGTGCCAAGTAAGGAATTCCAATTTAAAAAAAATATGCAAGGTAATCTCATCTACATAATAAAATTAGTTGACTCTGAACGGCTTCCGGATTGTATAAGACACTTTTGCAAGTTGTAATCGCGGAATTACGATTAAAGTCGAAGAATGCAAAGGTTTCTTTTCGTAAAAAGAAAACTTAAACAACATTCAAAGCAACTACGAAACATATTTTTTTTTTATTATCTTGTCTATTATCATTGGAATTCACAGATCCAATTAGCTCTATTGTATATTATTAGGTATTTCACATAACATTTTAAAAGTGTTTATATTTGCTTTTAAGTGGGAAAAGTATTTTTTCGTGTTATTTGAAATCGCTTTCAGAAATATTTTTAAGTCAATTAATGAGATTCGATAACAACTGCTTACCAATACATAATATTTTCACGGAAAACATTAAAGACGTTTGTGTTGATCGTGCCAATTAAATAACATCTTTTCTAACGATTCGGCACGTTTCACTTTCCAGAACGTAAAGTACAGAGAGGGAAATAGTATTTTCCTTTAAATGTCGGTTATATTCAAATTATTTCAGAAAGCCGAGCCATCTTTACAGTTCAATTAGTCGCGCTTTAATTGAATCTTATTCAGGAATGAGCGCCGTTTGCTCTTCATCGAGCGAGTTACCGAATTACAGGGTTCCTACTATTTAACATAAACCACTTCGTGGAACTCCTCCAGCGATATTACTACAAGAAGTTACTCATCGTAGTAGATAGAAATTACCTAGTAAATTGTTATCGTTATTCATAATTCACACAAGTACGATTAAAAAATGGCCATTTTAAGAAATTTAAACCCACAGGACATATCATAGGCACATATTCAAAGTGGCTACCAAAATATAAACCACGGTTTGACTGAAGGCTGCAATAAAAAATTATTAATCATTTAACAAAATGTCTATATTAAACAGAACCGCCATGTTCTCCTTGTTAAAGATTTTATTTCAAAATTATCCTCAGTAAGGATAACTAACATATGAAACAACTGTAACTCAAGAACTTTTCATCAATACAGGCTTTCACCGTTGTAAAGAATGATTTTTAAATAGTTTAAACAAATAAAAATCTCTCCAAAAGGATACTGGAATACTACAGATGCCGTTATCGACCAATAGGTACATTAATAAGCAAATTATACGCTCAATGGTATTAATTAACACTAATGTAACCTGCATATCGTTTGATTATACAAAACAGAGGTTTTATTTATCATTTATGTATTGATATCAAATTGCCACATCTATGATTGGATAATACAGTTTCGACTGCTATTTATTTTATTTTAGTCTTTGAATAAAATTAAAATATTTGAGTGGAAAATATTTAATTTAAGGTTGAAAATTTACAAATTTAATCTGTTATCTGATATCGTTATAAACGTATTGTGACGTGTTCGGTCACAGAAAACACAATTTATTTCACTAAAAGTCACTTTTTAATCGCCGTTCCGGTAGACACTATTTATCGCTCTCTATGAACACTATCGCCTCTATGGTTCGCCTGTATCGCCTATCGATCGCTTTGCATCAGCTGTTACTGTAAACTGTCAACTAACTCGGTGTGAGTGTCTCGCCCGCTTTTATAGTCTTCTCAGCCTTTTTCTAGGGTATTCTACAGCCGTCTAGTAATTCAATTGTTTTCCCATTGATCTTTGCTGGTGTTTTCTAGATGTATCAGGAAAGCCGAGAATATTCCTTATGTAATCAGGGAAGATGTTCATTAATTATGTTCACACCAACTTAATTGGCAAGTACTCGTAACACTGCCCCCTTCTTAGAATTGATCGTCCCGATCAATGTCTTGACCTTTGTAGGGCGCCAGGCGGTCCAAGTGTACAACTTTCATCTTGGCCTTTGGTCCTCTCTGAATACGGTAGACCACGTCATTCAGCCTTCTGACCACAGTGTAAGGTCCTTCCCAGGCTCGCTGTAGCTTCGGTGAGCGTCCTTTCCGACGGACAGGATTGTAAAGCCACACCTGGTCCCCTTCTCTGAATCCTGTGCTGTTGGCTCTCCGGTCGTACCTGGTCTTCATGCGGTCACTCCCTACTTGGATTTTGTTACGAACGGCTCTATGGATGGTATCGAGTCGTTCCTCTAGCTGCTGTGCGTAGTCGGTAGCTGAAGGTCGCCGATCTTCTGGGTGTCCAAACCGGATGTCCATCGGTAACTTCAGCTCTCTTCCAAATAAAATGCTGGCTGGTGTTCTGCCGGTGGTCTCGTGAACCGCACTTCGATAGGCCAACAGGAACAAAGGTATATGCTGGTCCCAGTCTGTCTGATGATCGTTAACAACCATTTTCAAATTGGTTTCTAGCGTCGCGTTAAACCGTTCGACCATTCCGTCAGATTGTGGATGTAATGGAGTGGTCCTAGTTTTCTGTACTCCTAGCAGCTCACAGACTTCCCGGAATACTGCGGATTCAAAGTTACGTCCCTGGTCAGAGTGGATCTCCATCGGAACTCCATACCGGCTGATCCATTGGTTGACCAACATTCCAGCGACCGTAGTAGCTTCTTGGTTTGGGATTGCGTACACTTCGGGCCATTTGCTAAAATAGTCCATCACTACCAAGATGTATTTATTGCCAGCAGCTGTTGTTGGGAATGGTCCTGCTACGTCCAGAGCTATTCTCTCAAATGGGGCACCAACATTGTACTGCTTCATTCGCCCTCGGCTTCGAGTCTGAGGTCCCTTGGCTGACGCACACGTTGGACACTTCCTACACCAATTTTCGACGTCTCTTCTACACTTTAGCCAATAAAATCGCTCTCGCACCTTCTCCAACGTCTTTGTTACTCCGAAGTGTCCTCCACCAACACCTCCATGGACTTCTGTCAGCACCTCATTGACTCTGTTCTTCGGGAGAACTACTTGATGTCGAATTTTAGTTCCGTCAGGGCTTTCCCACACTCTTTTTAGTACCCCATTCTCGACGATGAGTGAATCCCATAAGGCCCAATAGCTCTTCGTGATGGTACTCGTACTACTAACATCTGCCCAGGTAGGTCGTGCTGTTCCTGCCTTTTTCCACCGCAGTATCGGTTTAATGTCTTCGTCGTTTTCTTGGTCTTTCGCCAGGCCTTCGTTCTGCCAGTGTTCTTCCGGTTCCACCATCGTTTGACAGATCCTTGCCAAGTTGACTGGTTCCTTCTTTTCGGCGGCCATGCAATGTTTGCAGTTCTTCGAGCATGGTCTTCGCGAGAGGGCATCAGCGTTACCATGTTGTTTTCCAGCACGATGCTCGATGCTGAAGTCGTATACTTGTAGCCGCTGTAGCCATCGAGCCAGTTGTCCTTCTGGGTTTTTAAATTGCAGCAGCCATTTCAGGGACGCATGGTCTGTCCTTAGCAGGAATTTTCGTCCGTAGAGATACTTATGGAAATGTTCGAGAGTTTTGACGACTGCCAGCAATTCTCTACGGGTCACGCAATAGTTTCGCTCCGGCTTTGACAGTGCCTTACTGAAGTAGCCAATGACTTTTTCTTTTCCTTCCTGCATCTGCGACAGTACACCACCAATTCCTACATTGCTGGCATCCGTATCGACAATGAAGTCTGTGTCGAACTGTGGGTACGTCAGTATTGGGGCTTGAGAAAGGGTAGACTTCAGTGTTTCAAAAGCTTGCTGACATCGTTCTGACCATTGGAAAGGGACACCATCCTCTGTTAACTTGTGGAGCGGTCGAGCTATATCTGCAAATCCCTTTACGAATCGTCGGTAATAGGAACACAGCCCCAAAAAGCTTTTCAAGTCGTGTTGGTTCTTCGGGACAGGCCAACTTCTCACAGCTTCAGTCTTGTCAGGATCAGTTCTTATTCCTTCTGAAGTGATAACGTGGCCAAGATATTTCACCTCCTTACAAAACAGATGGCATTTCTTGGGACTGAGTTTCAACTTGGCTGCTGAAAGCTTCTTGATCACTTCTTCGACATTCTGGAGGTGGTCTTCGAATGTCTTTCCCAGTACTATCACGTCGTCTAGGTACACCAGACAAACCTTCCAATTGAGCCCTTGTAGCACATTTTCCATAAGTCGCTCGAAGGTGGCGGGAGCGTTACATAGTCCAAATGGCATAACGTTAAAGTGCCACAGCCCGTAACCAGTCGTGAATGCGGTCTTCTGCTTGTCTTGTGGATCCAGTTCGACTTGCCAGTATCCACTCTTCAAATCCAACGTTGAAAACCATTTGGCACCAACCAAGCTGTCAAGGGTGTCGTCGATTCTGGGTAAGGGATAGCTGTCCTTTAAAGTTACGTCGTTGAGCTTCCTGTAGTCAACGCAGAACCTGGTCGATCCATCCTTCTTCCTAACCAACACTATCGGCGAAGCCCAAGCACTTTGTGATGGTTCAATTACCCCCTGTTCTTCCATGTTCTTCACCAGGTTGTTGACTTCTTCTTGCTTAGCCCATGGAACTCTTCTAGATGGTTGTTTAATAGGACGAGCTGATCCCGTGTCTATACGGTGGTATGTCAGATTCGTTCTCCCAAAGTCGTTGTCAGAGAGGGCGAAGACGTTTCGATACTTGCTGAGTAGTTCTTCGAATTTTCTAATTTGGTCGCTGTTAAGGTTTGTGGCCGAACGCTGCACTAAGTCTCGAAGAACGGTTGGAAGTGGTTCGCTCTCTGCCATTGAGGGTTCAGCTTCAACTTCGCACTGGAGGATGGACACCACGGGTTCAAGGACTCCTACTTCCATTCCTTTACACACTTTCTGTTCGAAGTCCTTCAAATTGACCACTCTGACAGATGCGTTCGGCGTCCCAGTTCGAATCAGTGTTCGTCCTATCAGTATGGCTTTCTGTGTCAAATCCGGGTTTTTGGCTTCTACTATTCCCACCAAACCATCCGCACCTTCGCCGTCGATGTTTATTTTGAGAACTACCTCGGATCTAGCAGGTAGTAACCGGTCTTCTGCAACGATGACCTTTCGAAGACCGTACTCTTTGGTGGGGTTTGTCATCACCAACTCTTCCTTGCCGATGCGTAAAATGCCGGAGCCCAAATCCAGATTAATTTTGTTTCGTTCAAGAAGATCCAATCCAATGATCACGTCGTCGGCGACATCGGCTACCAGTGCCCTGTGTCGAAGGCATACTTCTCCCAATCTCAATTCGATATCGCATTCTCCTCTAATCGGCGCTGTTTCTCCGGTAACCGTGGTCAAACGTAGCTTCCTCTGCAGGGGACGGATTCTCCACTCGTTAACGATGTTCGGCCGGATTATGGTCTTAGAAGCTCCCGTATCGACCACCATTCTAACCTTCTTGTTGTTGATGTGACCTTCGACGAATAAGGACTTGCTTCCGTTTAGTTGGGAAACGACGATTTCTGCTGGGGCTTGGTGGGGAGAAGCCAACTTGCGCCCCTCAAAGTTGGCTGATCTTAGTTTCCCGACTGCTGTCGGTCCGCACGGCGTTCTTCGGCCGGGCAGTCTCGCCGTAAATGTCCGTGCCTTCCACATTCCCAGCACCTTGGTCTTCCTTTGTTTTTGTCACAGTCTCGGGAAAAGTGACCGACCTTCCCGCATTCCCAACATTTGGCCGATTCTCTCTTGTCGTTGATGGTAGTCTTCTTGACAGTTTCGACGCATTCTTTAATCAGCCTTGTGACTTCATTCTTGTATTCGTCGTCTTCAACAGCTGTTTGGCGTACACGCACGTGCCCTTTGGAAGCTTGTTTTGCAGCTTCGAATTCTAAGGCGTGCGCCAGTGCGTCACTCGCAGTCTTGTGGCGGGCCAAACGGAGAACTTGTTGTAAGTCGGTGTCCCTTACACCATCGACGAATGTTTGGACTGCTAGTTGGTCTGCGAAGTCCTGCGGAGCGGTAGGATAGGCCAATCTAACTAGACGTTCCACATCGGCCTCGAATTCTTGTAGATTTTCTGATGTCCTCTGATTGCGACACTTTAGTTGGGTTTGGTACACTTGTTGTAAATGTTTGTCGCCATATCTCATTTCAAGTCGCTCTAGCAGCGCAGAGAAGTCTCGTTGTTGGCGCTCTGGAATACCTTGAAGGACATCCAATGCTTCTCCTCGTAGGGCTATGACCAGCGCCGTTGCTTTGTCAAAATCGTTCCAGTTGTTTGCTTCTGCCGCTGCCTCGAACTGTCGTTTGTACACAGACCAGCAAACTTTTCCGTCGAAAGTCGGTGGTTTAATTCTAATCGCTTTCGCAGTCTCTTCAGGCTTTACATCACTAGCCGGTTTTGTGTTCTCGAACTTCTGTCGTATCTTCTCTACTTCCTTTTGTACCTCTTCTTTCAACTCATCTCTTAGCTTCTCTTGTCTCGCCTCCAATTCTTGTCGTACTTCTTTTAATTCTTCTTGCACTTCGGTTCTGACTTCCTTCAGCTTTACCCTTAATTCTTCCTGTATCGCTTCCATCTTTTCTTGACCAGCTTCTATTTTATTCTTCAAATCTTCCTGTGCCAATTTCATTTCTTCCTGTCCAGCTTCCATTTTATTCCTCAATTCTTCCTTCATTTCTTCCTGGCCTGCCTTCATTTCTTCCTGGCCTGCCTTCATTTCTTCCTGGCCTGCCTTCATTTCTTCCTGGCCTGCCTTCATTTCTGTTTTCATTTCTTTCATCATTTCCATTAAAGCCTTTATTTGTTCCTCCATTATTGCCGATTGTTTTCTTGTTACTGGCATAAGGCTTCAAAATTCTTCTTCTCTTCGGACCTCTTCTACGATCTGTCGCACTAACTTTCTTCGGGAATCTTCAATTCCCTTACTATCCCACTCCTGACACCAAATGTGACGTGTTCGGTCACAGAAAACACAATTTATTTCACTAAAAGTCACTTTTTAATCGCCGTTCCGGTAGACACTATTTATCGCTCTCTATGAACACTATCGCCTCTATGGTTCGCCTGTATCGCCTATCGATCGCTTTGCATCAGCTGTTACTGTAAACTGTCAACTAACTCGGTGTGAGTGTCTCGCCCGCTTTTATAGTCTTCTCAGCCTTTTTCTAGGGTATTCTACAGCCGTCTAGTAATTCAATTGTTTTCCCATTGATCTTTGCTGGTGTTTTCTAGATGTATCAGGAAAGCCGAGAATATTCCTTATGTAATCAGGGAAGATGTTCATTAATTATGTTCACACCAACTTAATTGGCAAGTACTCGTAACAGTATGATACCACAATTTCTATTAAAAGTTTCTTTCGTTCAGTTTCAAATTTGAAAAGGATTTATTTATGCACAAATTAATAATTACTTCTTTAGATAAACGTTTTCATTCGAACTACTCAAATAAGAGACGATGTTTGCCAACAAACATTTTCGTAACACATAGGTATATCCGTTATCCAGTAAAATATTCGGAATAACGAAGGATATGAAAGGAACACATCGGTTAAAGATGCTTAACAAAACAAGCAATTTTCCTCCCGGTGATTATTAAGGCGTCGTCTCATTTTACCTTCCGCAGCTGTCATCGCTATTTCGATGTCGTCATATACGAACGTTCCGGGGGTTAATATTGCTGGTAGATACGCGAAGTAATCGGCATACGATGGCGTCGTTTTTATGGCAAACAGGGAAGGAATGCTTATTAAAACGTCCACCGGTACACAAGGCTAGAAATTTCTTCTGTTTTTTGGCTGTTTTAAGAAGGAATTGCCGCGCTTCGAGGTGAGAGATGGCGGCCGGGTAATAAGCACGCTTCAAATTTTCAATACGTGACTGTGCAAATGGGACGAACATTTACGCGCGGTGTTCGGAATGTTTCGAAGACGAGATCAGAAACACTTTGTGTCCACATCGATTAAATTTTGATCTCTATATTATAATCCGTAAATTGTTTCCACGTAACCATGACTACAACAGTCTAACAAAATACAAAATAATATCTCCTCTTTAATTTCAGAGTTCAAGTCATCATACTGGATACAAGATTGTTTGAAAATGCTGACTATATAATAAACACAGAATGTCTTTAGGACACACAAAGTCATCAAGTACGTAGACGTCTTCATGAATACTGAAATAGTTTTTGAGCTTACACTATTAAATAATCCTTTGAACTACCCAGACTGTACGTCTTGTGATTTTAGACACTTCCTTGTTATCAAAAGTAAGTTAAAAGCCCAGGAATTCACAATCGAGAAAGTAATACTGAAATGCTGGTTTGTTCATATGCAAATGTGTGTTACGGCTCATGGCATGTATGTACTTATGCATTTAAAAAAAATGTTAGGTACATATAATTTTTTCAGTGTCAAAATTTAAAGAGCAGTTTATTCTAGGAAATTTGATTGCTCTTAATATAAATTCCCACAAACCTAATAAATTATCTGCAAATAGGCAATCTTACAGGGTTGCACTTAGGCATTTTGTTTTATAAGTACGTACATAATTCAAAGTTGTTCTACTGCCTTTCTAGTGCCGTAAAATGTCTTATTTTAGTTAACAAAAGTATTGGCGATGAAGCACAACTTTCGATTTCTCAACAGAATCAGATTCGTCAAGGAACTCTTTCTAAATAATGATTCGGTCATAAGATGTAGACGGTGTGAATGCTAAAACTATGACGACCTGGTCTCAATTGCGGGAAAGAAATATCCGTTTTCTGTTTTTATTTACATTGAAGACTCCTAGCTCAAGGCGTAAAAGAATTAGCTAGCTTTTAGCCTAATTAGAAGAAGGATCGACCGTGCCTCGCATATTTGATTATGCGCACTCGACCTGGTGCGGCGACGGATGGGATAGAAACATACATAAGCAAGGAGAGCAAGAGAAGAGACCAGGAGTGCCGTAGTTGGTGCCGAGAATGGCACCGCTGGTCGTTCCGCGCCGCACCGCGTCGTCCTAGCTGTGTCGGCGACTTAAAATTAAGACCTATAGTCTGGAAAGAAGTGCAGACAAGAAATGAATGACAATTAGATTAGGAAGAGACGACGGAAAAGGAAACAGCAATGCGACAGTTATACTCGCTACGAATTACAACAGCTGCATCAACCATCGTATCTACCTTTTTCGTTTCTCTATTTCTTTTTATTTTTTATATTTAAATGCAAGAACAAAATCACCGCAATAAATAACATTCCCAGAAACCACACATTACAATATAAAAAACAATTTACGACCATGATTGATTTAAAGAATGCAAGCAACTTGCTCAATTAAACATTTACTACCTGCGGTGTGAAGGTTACATCTAAAATAAATACGGTTTAAAATAGAACGAACGTAACGAACTCCGGGCGAGTTTTTGTTTGGATTTAATTTCCTAAGAAATTAAACCAATGGATATAGAGAAATGACCAGAGCGCATTGGATAGTGTCCAGATTGAATAGTAAAACCTGGAAGACAAATTCGATCGGATATCGCAGTCAAGCAACTAATAAAACCAACATCAAAAAGACCATAAAAGAAATTAACATAAAAGAAATTAACGACGCATATAAATTTCCAATTGCTTTCGGCGACGATGGGCGACCACGACGACCGAAACGACTCGTCATGCGACGCGACGCGACGGGTCCTTTTGCAACCAATGTTTTTTGAACAAAAGTATTTTCATCGATAAGTTTATTTCGAGTTAATTAAAAGTCTGGAAAGTCCTTCTAAAGTACAGGCTGAGAAAAGAATTCTCTGTCCACTCGCCGGTCTCGCTAAATGACCGTTACGTGCAAGACATTCGCTGTCGCAATGCGCCATTTCGTACTTTGTATTCCAATCACTTGCACCTTTCCTTCCACCGATTCCACTGTGCGCAAACTTTTTAACAAAATCCATCACTGATGCACCTCCTTGTGTCCTTCTTTTTTCTTTTGAAACCGATCTTTGGTCGTTAGCGAACAATTTTCAAAATTACCTACGTAGGTATTATATATTGAACAATCGTATAAATTAAATGACGAATGGCTAAATTTATTCGTCAATAAGCCAGCCAATTAGAAATGTGAATACTTTTACAGTTTAGTTTAAAACATAACTTCCTTATCCCAAGAATCTTTTCAATCAATTAATCCAAAAGTAAACACATTAATTATGATAACATTCCCGAAATATCTTGCCACTGTTTTTAAATTTTCTATTTTATAATAACAGCAAAAACTGTTCTTGCTGTTTTCCATTCGGTCATTATTACAGCAACTATCTACTACCGAAAGTGTAAATATGCTTATGTTGGTTGTTATTGAATCTGGAAAGTGGATCACTTATGAGTCACGATTTTTTTAGATTTACTGCAATTTGTCATAACCATCAGAAACTATGCTCTAAAGCGAAAATAGAAATGTCTGCAACTTTAGATTTTATCACATCATCGAGCTGCCAAGTTGTTTTTCGTGCCAACTACTCACTTCTGACATAGTTATTCAAGACACGTGGCATAGAATTTTAAGCGTTTCTAACGAAGGAAGATTCAATTTTGAAACAAACTACAACACCATGCGTATATTTATGTATTATGTAAAAAAATTTTTTTGCTTGCAGCAGTCAAATATCCATTCAAAACATAAGAACTTCGTAAGGATGTCGACTATATATCTGCTGTTACATCAAACATTTCATCTAATTACCAACTACCAGCCTACATCTCAATTTCTAAATACCTAGACGTCATTTATATTAATATTTTAATTGAAACGAACATAAACATAAATCAATATCCATTAGTGTAGAAAGTCATTTCTAGAAAATTATGCAGGTGCCTGTAGGATGGTGTAGGTGGATTCAAAAAAGAAACGTGTGGATGGACGTGAAAACAAAACTATAAATTTATGGAATTGCATAAGCTGACACAAAAACTTAACAGGTGACTGATTATCTAAAGATTATCGTGGTTTATAACTTGTGAAGAACGCATTATGTAGAAAGAACAGGTAGGTACGCAATTTCGTAGGTATGTAAATTTTCTTCTGACCTACAAGTGAAAAGGAATCAATAAAAAGCACCTATCATTATCATAAAGCATTAATTGTGGTATTTATTGCCATTCAGTGTTACTCCTACCGAAAGACAAATTTTAGCAAAAACCTGTCATCACTAATTACTCAACATTGCCATCATTTTGATGCCAACAATATGTGTTTTGACAATTTTCAGGAAATCTAGATAAAAAAATAACCTCCACAATCTACAACGAACTCATACCACGATACAACTATTCGGGGAATCGAAATTAAAAAAAAAAAACAAAAAAAGTCAAACATCCCCAAAAAGATGCCAGAAAAGCTCCAGTCGTCGGTTAATGGAATTCGTCTTGTAATATCGTTTCTATACGTATAGGTATATCGAAATAGCCACTGTACGTATGTAAGTAAGTACTCTCCGGTTTCGAAACTATTTTCCGTCGTCATAACGCTAGACCGGTTCCACATTTAATGTCTGCCTCTGGACTGTGCGACGGGGGTTGGGTTATTGTTGTGTGGCATCTCCGCCACTCACTGAGAGGTCGGGGTCCGGTACATGGAGCAAGATATCGATTGCAGCTGATGCTGCGGCTGCAACTTGCCGGCCAATCTCCAATTTCGGTGTTTATTTGTCTCCCAACTTTGAAACTTATGGATCGACGAATAAAGGAAAACATTTCCGGGAGCAACTTCAAATACTTCCTTTCGTCCACTGAAAGTTGGAATAGGTTTTCATTCCATTGCTTCTGCAAAAGAATTTGAATTCCGAACCTACGTCTCTCGTTACAATACATTACCCACAGATAAAATATTGCTGATTGTGGACAACGAAACTGAAACTCCCTTCAACCGACCCAAATGCGGCATAACATATTTTAATTTATTTAAATGCTGAGTCGAAAGTAAATAGGTACATTTCATTTTCAGAGACAAAGAGAAAACTCGTGTTTGCCCAACCTACCACAGAAACAATAAACTGCAAAGCGATGATTTCGATTATACACTGTCAGCAAAACGTACGGTACGAATCATGCTGAGATTGAAGGGAGAAAGCCAGCCTGTCTCTATCTATTCAACTCGAATGTTATTTTGGGGTTTCTTCCAAGAAAGTGTTTTTTTTTAGGAATTCTAAAATTATCTGGATTACACACACGTAAAACTCGTTATAATCCGTTGGTTTTGTAAGAAGGAAAATTAAAAACATATATTGAATGTAGCATTCCTTCTGGATCATTCCACAAAACAAAGCTCGAAAGAATAACTTCTATAACTCTAAAAGAAATTGTTAACGAAGTTAAATCTATTGAATTGTAGAGGCTGATACTTGTTGATACTCCATTTTTAATTACAATAAAATAAAATAATGTACACACTTTTTTGAGTTTCACATTTCTTCATCCAGTTGATGTGTGGCGAAACTATAATCCTGGAACTTTGATAAATGAAATTTGGAACTCAAAAAAGTGTGTACTTTATTTTATTTTATTGAATTTATTGCAGGGTCATGCCAATAATGTACATCTGGGATACTTACATGATGCATGTGTTCATGGGAATGCATGCACCTGAAATTTGAAGCGTTTTTGGCAAAGTTTCAAATATCTTCAAATAAAGTGACGTTGTCCTATATTTGCAACAAAACATCTATTTTAATCGAAGACCGCGACTAAGTTACAAACCGCTTAATTCCGAGTTAACACCCAACTTTTCAAATTTATTTTTGTGTGAAACAATTTCCAGCGTTCGTTGCCAAAATGTTTTTTTCTAGGCGTCATATTTTTGAAAACATCTTCGCTCTTTTCACCAACCGGTGTAATAACTTAAGTGAAAGACTTTAATACACCCACAATAAATTCCCGGTTATTATGAAATCCAAATGGAACGGGAACGTACAAAATAACATGTGCTTTATTATGTAAAAGTCACGAATGATAAATCTTAGAAATTTATAGCAAGAATACCTATTACTATCAAAAGCACGAAACTGAGCGGAATGCAGCAAAACAACCAGTTAAGTTGGAAAACTCCGGAGTCAGCACTAAACAAGGCAATTTCTACAAGTTACGTATATTCTAACTTTGTGCTAATTAGTTTTTAAAAATAAACACGGCATGACTCAAGCAACTTGCGAAGAATAACAATTAGACTGCAAGGTTTTGAATACATTTGAATATTATTTTCAATGTCATAAAGTTTTAACAATTGATTTATTGCATTGGGGTGTTCGTCACAAGTAATTAATCGCAATTCCAAAATTTCCATTATACCACTACAGGGGAAACACAGATTTGGAATTTTGAGATGGTAGAGGGTTCACAATAATTTTTGAGCTTTTTAAATTCAGAGTTATATGCATATCAATCAATTGGATTCCCAAACAAGGGGGGCAAGATTCAGACCCCAAAATTTCTTCCCTAGATCTGCAACTTTACTTGTGATAGAATAGTAGATACGTAGAAGATTAAAAGTATCGAAATCATTTTAATAAAAGAGTTCTAATAAAGTGATTGTTATGAGATTTTCTAATTAAATAGTTTCCTCTTTGAAAGCGTTATCGCTTTTATGTTAATTATTACGGACAGCAGGGTCTGCCTGCGTTTCGTTCGGTGGTTCAATTTGACAATAATCCACTCCATCGTGACGAATCGCATGTGCTCCTCCCGGCGGGAAGGGATCTTTGATAGACGGGCTATTCAATTTCGGCGAAGCGCTGATGAACAATAAGGCCAATTAAATTTGGGTGTAGAGTTACGAGGAAAGACGATCATAATTGATTTCCTAGGTGTAAGCAAATTCGACGGAATACTGCGCTGTCTGACGCCCGCCCGCTGCCGTCGTTGTTCTTGCCGGAGGAAAGAAGAACAACAGGCACGTCAGTGAAATAATAATCGTTTACAAACTAATAGTAGAGCTGAGAGCTTTTGTTTTCCAACAATTAATAAGTTAAACATACCTAAGTCGGTTACACGCGGTTTATCCAACAATATCATGGAATAACATTTCCCCGATTTTCATCTAAAGCTACAGTTTAATTATTCTCAGCGATGAAATGTGTATTTGTGCCTCCCTACTCAGACAGATACACACATTCAAATAACAGATAATTCGATAAAATCTTCAGAAAGAAATGAAATAAAGAAATGGCTTTATAAAGAAAATTTCGGTTAATTTCGAAAATTCTAAAGAAACCGAACATTTTATTAAATCTTATCTTCAAGATCTAATTAAAAATTCAGAATCAACTCAATCACTTCAAAGCAGTTCAACCCTACCAAGATCAAAATAAATTCAAAGAAGTTTTCCGATTCTGCTTTATATGTACACAGTTAGGTAAGTAGTCTGGTACTCCCTCCCATTGACGATGAGACCTAAATATCACCGAGAAACTAGCAAATATTTATTTATTAAGATACGAACGTGAACCGCTAGTTAGTTGTGTACAATGTAACAGATGTCTAATATTAGCGTTTCTGTCCAAAAGAGCACAAGCATGGCCTTTAATTTATCAAGTTGGGAAATTGCTTTGCTTTTAGCGTTTCAATACTAAAAGCAGTATCCATACTCGTCGAGGAAACATTTAAATTGGGCTAAACTCTCAAAACACTACATGTTCTATTTGCAGTTTAATTTGGTAGCCATCGATAGCGGCTCAGAAACGCTTACTAGCCATATTTTTTTCTTTTGAACACTCTTAGATCAATGTACACAGCTTTCAGAATTATTATGTTTGCTAATTTTAGCACAGATAAATCGAGTATTTTATTTTATTCCTGGACTATTACGTGGTGTGAGCAAAGGAAAATGCTCGCTCATTTGTTTAGTACGACGTGGCATTGAAGACGCTATAATCACGGGTCCCCCACCCCTATAGGAATTCTTGTAAATAGGAAAATAAGCAATCATTTGTCTCTGCTCATACCCAAAATCTCAAAGTCCCGAAAACAAGGATTATGTAACAATGCCCCATTTGTTTTGTGGTGTTTAAAAATTGAAGGGGGTGTAATTAATAACTTGCGGTCAGAAAAAAATTATTAAATACTTTTTTCAGAATATGATTTATGATTCTTTTGCCGATTAGTAAGATAATTGCGACTGTTTTGTTTAAAAAACATTTGAGGTAAATTGGTCGTCTTCAAGCTAAAATCTTGATAAAGTGAGTCATTTAGTTCCCAGGAAGTCCTCGTACGACGACAACGAAAAATGGTCTGCTGCATATCCTGCTGCGGGAATATAAAACACGCTAAAAGAATCGTCAGAGATGGAACGCTACATTCGACTATCACATATATATCTACCTACGTATATTACGGTAGGTAAAATGGCTTTGATAACCAATTCAATATTTGTCAGGAAGTTCGCCGAGCGAATTTGTTAATGTATCAAATTATTAGCGTCTGCATTCGATTATTTGCTGCACGAGATTAATGTTGTGAGTCAACAATTTACACGTGAACAATACATGGTAATTTTCAGATATTTTCCATTAATTATTCCGCGACGGTAAAAAAATCGAATTACATGTAGGTACCTATCAGGGAAATTTGCTGCGTACATTTTATAGCCAATATAATTATCCTACAACACTACACGGTAGTTAGAGCTTTTAACGAAATAAATTTATTTCTCTGCATGTTCTGTCGGTTTCCCCGTTAAAAATTATTAAAAAAAAAAAAAACGTTCAAAGAAAATAGTGAGGTCTTCAAATTGATGACTAAATTGCATTGCTTGTATGTTGTATTAGCAAGTATATAATATTTTAGAAACGATGAACATGTTGTATAACTCCGAACATTACCTACAGTAAACTTGAAATTTTGAAACTTTGTTCAAATAATATTGTAGTTATCTAATAAAAGCTACTGCAGGAAAACTCGACTGAAACTAACTTTGAAGGAGGGTAAATAAATTTACCTCCTACAAGCGAGTATGCAGTAAAATATACCTCGCCTCACCAAGTGAGTGGAGTGCGAATCGTTGGCATCGCTCAACTTCATCTTCATGTTGGAAGATAGGAACACATGTACGATGATTATGGCAGATAACACACCTGACACACATCAAATCAATGTAACATTTCTCTAATCCAAATACGTGCGTTTGTAAATCTAAGGAACGATAACCGACATCACAACTCACGCAATTCCACTTAAGACTGTAATTCACTAAAAATCAATAAATCAAATTCTCATATAAATTTAACCCAGATCCAGGAAAAACACGCACCTTTTTTTAATATATACTTCTCAGGTATTTATGGATGGATACCTTAATCAGATTTTTCGAATAAAAGAAAATACTTTGGTACGTACCTATATAAAACTTAAAATAGGAAAAATAAGCAATTCATTTGAAATGTTCCGGAAAGGTTTTATGTTAGTTTTCCTGCCTGTATTTTGGGTGTGGTATTGGAAATCGTTCGACGAGTTTGCATGTTCGCCAGTAAAATAGTAGCAGAATAAGTGCGGAGAATTCTGACGACGTCGCGACGCTACGGGCGTCGCGTCGAGTTAGTATGCGTCTAGACTCGTGGACGCTAGGGCGGAGCCTTTAGGCACAATCACTGTGCTAGTGGGTTGCGAAGATACGCCCCGTTCTTGAACTAATAATATTCTAACGATGTTAATTAATAGACCACCTTGTCTAACTCCGGCACACTACGCGAAATAGTTCTTCGTGTACCTAATCTACCCAATTATAAATGTATGCATATATCGAATTATATAGGTAATGTCGGCAAGGACGAATTATTTGCCTGACGTTCAGACACTCAGTCACTCGAGTCATAGGGTTGTTCAAAACAAAATTCCTATCTTCTATCAGGGTTATTTTTTTAGAAAAACGCTAAGACACGTTAATTGATTTAAATTTTTGTTCGTCTTTCTGTGATATTCCTTCCTGCAACCCCTTAAACTGTAACTACCCCAACTTTTTTTTTTTTAATGACAACCCATGTCGTGTAGGGGCTCAGTGAGAAGTTCTTCTAAAACTCAATCAGATAATGCCAACAAAGTAGGGGGTCTCTGTTCAGTTTGTTTTAGTCAAAACAGTCCTCATAATTTTTAAATTAAATTTAACTGTTCGAAATAATTCGCTTGCACTCACCCGATTCGACTTGTAATGTAACAAATGCAAAAAGTGACTTGACATGTAAGTACTGAGTCTGCGGCAAATACTATCAACTGTACTTTTCAGCTGGTAAACTAGTAACCTCCATCCTTACCATTTTGGATAATTGAAATTTTAATGATGTGGGGTTGTGGAGACAAAGTACGGAGCCAGAATAATATTTGTGTGTTGTTTAATGAATAATTTTCTGACAATCCAATTTCACGGACAACTCCGAGTAAAATATTTCACAAATTTGTAGAGCATGGGACACTACGGGATTTACTTAAAACGGGCCGACAACCCGCCTTGATACACTTTTATCAGTAAATGAGTGGCCACCATGGTATCTAGACATTACACCGTTGGATTTCTTTTCTTAGGGGTATTTGAATGAAAGAGTGTATCAGAATAAATAAACCAAACAGCACTGAGGACCAAAAATATAGGATAAGGGTGGAATTTACTAATTTACCAGCTGAAAATATACAGTTGGGAGTATTTGCCACAGACGGTGCATGTCAAGTAGACAGTGGTCACTTTTGGCATTTGTTGACTGTTTTGACTGAAACAAAACGAGCAGACCCCTACTTTGTTGGTATTATCGGATTGAGTATTCAGAGCTTCTCAAAGACAACCACATGACCTAGGTTGAAAAAAAAAGTTGGGGTAGCTACAGATTAACGGGTTTGCAGGGAGGGGGTTGAAAATATCACAGAAAGACGAACAAAAATTTTACATTAGAATATACTGTTTTTATAAATAAAAAAATAGTAGGTAGGTATCAATAGAATGAATCCATAGAATCCATAGATTTTCTATCAATTCAAATTTTTAAACCATCCTCCATTATTTGCATTGGGTAGGTAATAAACGAGATAGTATTTGATATTGTGCTCGATTAATTTAAATTATACAAATGCATATATATCTATATGTATTGGCACAATAAACCTAGCTAACGCAACATTATTATGACATACAATCCGAATCGGATTATTACGAATTGAACGGTACCGTGATCGGACGATTATTTCGCCATGCTAGTATGCAGATGCAGGGATAGCATACATATGTATGTATCAATGTATGCATTTGTATATTACAGGACATAATGACATATATCACTGTGGTAAATATAATAATAATAAATAATAAAAACATATTTGTACGGCAGTTGACTGTGAACATAAAACAGTACATTACATGAGTTCCAACTATCTATTATTTAAAAAAAACTACTATTATAACAACCCTACTGTATTGTGAAAACTAGCAGAGAGCAGAGCTTTAATACCAACATTTATATACCGAGCATTATGAACTTAAAACAAACACAAATTACACGATCGGTATGGTATACCTACATTGATGCAAAAAATTAAATAAAATTTCTAACTTTTTACTTATTTAACTCAAACTTCACTTTTAACAATACGAACAGCTTCAATATTACGAAATTTGGTTGTGTGCACGTTTATTAATAGAAATCTTCAAAAATTGCAATTGAAAACGGTGGTGTACCCGGATAAAAGAAAAATCTAACAAAAACCCTTTCTCAATCAAAAATTTCATTCTGCTAAGTGTCAGTACACTTTTAAATAGCCAGGAAGCCCTCCCTCTCTTCCACTTTCTAGAATAAAAATTTGAACTGTATGAATCAATTTAGTTTCTTTTCCATTTAAAATACCTTTTTATACTGGTATCGTGTTTTCAAATTCCCCCCCCCCCCTCCCCCTAGATAAATTCCGAGCTACGCCCTTTTACACACTTAAAGGTAGGGTACTTTGATTGGCAAAATAGTCTCAAAACAACAAAGTCTTCATTCTATTTTTTATGAGGATGATTAATAAACCCTAAGTCTGTATTTCACTGTTGGGAGTTAAATAAAACTTCGTAATTGGATTACAAATGCCTATAACCTACTGGAATTTCCATTTAGGGAAAGCAAAACTTTCATATTGTATTTAAATAGTATAAACTTAATAGAAATGTACATACATACAAGAAAATCAAACAGAGTTCTGTAAAATTGAACAAAAAAAACCTAAAAATCCACATAAAGTTTATAATTGATAAATTAAGAATACCTTGTTGGAATAAATTAGTTCCGTTGATATTTACGTACTTGTATTTGATTGTAGGTGCGCATACTGTTTATTAATTTGTGGTTAAACGGAATAACGTTTGAAAAATCCGAATCCACCATAAACAGCATGCGGTTATTTTTAATTCTTTGAAATAGCTAGTATCGTAGGAAGTCGTTTGGTTGATAAAACGTTATCATTGAATCGTGCAAACGAACACCGATAATAATGTATTGTAGGATGTCGAAGCGACGTGTTTTATTTGTACAAGCTGTTAGAGTAATGTCGTTGGAACGGGGGACAGTGATGATGCCGATTAGGAATCCTGCGGTGTCGAGTGTTTTCTTCGTCCCGTCCGTAGCATCGCATGAGATGCTTGCCTGTGCTTGCTTGCTTGCTTGCTTGCTTGCTTGTTTTTAGTCAATTCGTTTAGGAAATGTTTAGCATTACAGCCGCGGGATCAGATGTCGAAAATATATTGTAAGAGAGGGTGGCTTATACAACGAACGAACGGAGCATTAATCAAATGCAAAGCACACATTGACGACGCGATGCGGCTCGACGCAGGCAACGCCACCACCGCATCGTCGTAGTTCCAGAGAGGAAGAGATACTGTAGTTCAGCATCTGTTCTCATCATTGACCTGCGCGACGATTCGTCAGTGTCAGCCCTTTTTCAAAATTGAATTTAGCGCCACTGACTGTGCCTTAATGAAAAGTTAATCTTTTCCTCCACACTCGCTTTCTACGATACTATAAAACATATTCCTTATTCGAAAAACCCTATTCCAGGATAAAACATCGGTGTTCTCTATTTTACTTGTCCGTGAAAAAGGAGACACATATGTCTTGCGAGCTCAATTACGAGTTTAATGTAGGTAATCGTTTTCAATATGTTCGTTATTTTATTCAAATGCGCTTAAATCTCACCAAATTATGGAAAGTTCGGTGAATGTATGGTCAGTAAAAATACTAAACGCCTACGATTAGTAAATTTTAAATCCGCTAAAAATCCTAAATGCACAATGAATTGTAGGTGCATAGTAAAGCATTAAACCAAACTTTCCATAAAATTATTACAAGCACACTAAAAACACCAAACGCTTACAATTAGTAAAATGTTTGCGTTCAGTAACAATAAATAACAAACGTTCGTTGAAAATACTAATTTCTTGTTGAAATGGTAACTGCAGAGCAAAACTATGTACTAAATTTTTAAGTACACCCAGTAAAATGATGTAAGTCTTTTAATACATAACTAATTTTATGTAAAACGTCAAATCAGTATTTTTTATTACGAAAAATAATAAATAACTTTAAACACTCAACACGTCATGAGTAGCCATTAGTGAACATAAGAAATTTTTAATGGGTGGTAACTAAGGTTCGTTTAAATTACGCCAAGTGTAAGTTACTCGAGAAATTTTAACGTGCACGTTTACGTTTCTAGAAATTTAATGGTTTTTTAATATTATAGTGTATTTTTAAATTCCAATTCTAATGTAGCATCATAAAGTTTTCGTCAATTTCGTTATTACAGATGGAAAAGATCTGCCTTAATCGTTGCATTTTTCAATTGGTTTAGCTGATTTTTGTATGCCTGCTTTTTAAATCTGTATGTCAGATTTTCAATTTTGTTTACGAATGAAAGTTAAAAAAAAAAAGAAGGAAAAGCAAAGTTATCGCGAAAAGGTAATACGGACCTTAACGGTAGTAGCAAGAATAAGGAGAAAACGATTCCACATTCTTATCACGATATGATATAAGTGAAGTTCGGAATACTTCGGCATTGCATTAACGTCGAAAAAGTCTGCAATGCGCTAGACTTATGGAAATGTCTGGGCATTATGTTGCCTTGCAACGACTAGTCGTGACATTTGGGTTTCTCACTGCTGACTTTCCTCGTCGGAGTTTCATTACTTGTAGCTCTAGATTTTGCGACAAAAGTGCAGCAATTTATAAACCTTCCGGCAAACGTCGCCGTCGCTGTTCCACTTGTTTTATTTCGCTAGTTTCTATCAAGCGAAAAAACCAAAGCGTCTCTTCTCGAAAGGATATTGTTTGCGGGTGCGATGAACATCACATCAGAATAGTTTTGCCTTTTTTTCTTCGCTTTCTTACGAAACAGCTTTAGAACATTCTATTAAAATAAAATACCTACACGAACAGTATTTACATATGATACACGGAACATAAATGCAACAGTAAAATCGATTCTCCTATCTCCTACTACATATTTTCCTACTTTCTATTTCTTTATAAATCGATGTGGACGAACAGATTTTTTAATCAGAAGAGCTTTTAAACTAATGAACTAATCATTAACCTAACTATTTTTAAGTTCCTTTTATGTTATAAAAATATGATTTGTGCTAAACTGTAACAAAACATTTACTATTGTACATACCAATATAAAATTATTTCTACACCTCAAAGATAGCAACTGAAGGATCCTTACCTGAAACCAAGAAAGGAAAATTGTAGGTCAACCCAAAAATAACATGTAAACAAATATTAGTAAGTTCAAAAGTAAAAAAAATCATATTATATTTATCGTTATCTTCGTATATTTATCGAAATATTAAAAGCAGTACCTAATTAAACAATTTATAATCCCTAAGTACATTTGCTACCCTTACAATTAGTATAAAATTAGATGCTTCCGCAAACGTAATTATGTATTTAGATTTGAAACAATTCCGGGAAATATTTTATTCTCAAGTCGTCGGTCGCTTTTCATACATGAAATTAATTCGGGCAAGTAGGTGAATTCTAAACGTCGTTTCTGGTAGCATAACGAACTCAAAACGGCAATGGAGAATGGAAAAGAGATTATAAAAACGAATGGGAGCTTATGTTAGATGAAAACGCAAACTAAATACATTTTGTTATAGATACTGCCATGGTCATGATTACAGTCTACGTTACGTTATTCTATACGGATCAGTTCAAACGGCGTTTCTTGTTGAATGCAGTTACAAATGGCACGGAGTAATGCTGGTCATCTTCTTTAAAATGCAAGTGGCGTTGTATATGACACATTTCCAATTTGTTTATTATTTTTTAAATAGACTATCCGATTCGATATTTGAGAGAATTTAACGTTTATATGGAAATTGCACGAAGTATACTGAACTTAAACAGTACAAAGTGGCCAGAAAAAATGTATTATTCGGTTAAGTTTTCTATTTATTTTTTTTAACTTTCTTTTATGAAAAATGTTTATGTTTAGTATTACTCTCTCACGAGTGCTCTTTTATGCGAAACCAAATAAACAAGTTTGGAAAACTTATAAGCAAAACTTTTTGTACGTCTCAGAACGTAAACTCTTCAAACTTTCATGTAGGTAACTTATTATTTTTGGTTATGAAGGGATTACTTTGGATAATCAAAATTCTTGTGAATGAAAATTGAGTTGTTGCGGGAATTCAAGAAATGTTTATAGAAAATGTTTCATAAAATGGTACTTACGAAGAAATTGAAAGGTAAATAATACTGAAACTTTTATTTGAACAATTGATTGAGCAATAATGTTATTCCCCAGATAATGTTTCATTTCTCTTATGTCTTCATTTCGTCATCCTCAATTCCCACGATTTGTAAAAAAAGACCGAAGAGGGTATTACGCCTTACCCTCCAGATTTTTGTTCAATAATGAACATCGGAGTACCTATTAGGCTGGTGGGAAAAAGTATGCAAAAAGGCTTTTCGTGTTTATTAAAATCTCATCAATTCCCCGATTATTCTTTTGGGTGTATCAGTTCTTGCTGAGAGTCAGGCTATCGAAAACGAGATCTTTCCTCATCAAAAAGTTTAAAATGTACTTGCTGCTATAATACTGTTCGGGTAAACACAATGGTTAATATTATACGGCATTATATCCTTTGTTGTTTCGATTTTGGACATCCAGTTGGTTAAGATGGACGAAAGAAGAGAACTGCCCGGTAAAAAGCAAAACTTAACCATGAAATTATTCCAAATGGAACATTCTCAAATTAAACTAGATGGTCGCAACATTTTATGCACCATTGCAAAAAAAAGCAAGCCACGGGAAAGGAATGGTATTCATCAGGTGTGGTGTACACGACGTTGGTGACAGGCGGGGTACCTGGTGATGGCGGTTTGATTTTGCTCGGTTCTAGCGATAAGCGAACTGTTGCTGGCCTGCTGTTGCTAGGGCCTCCTCGAGCTGCAAACCAAGCACCAAGGTATTCGCGATGCGGAGGAGAAAGACATAAACCGGTCGACACAAAGCAAGGCCAATATTCGCGAATCCCACTGGCAGCGTGGTTGGCTGGTCAACCGAACTTGTTTAGTACATAATGTACGTAAAATACCCATGCGACTGGTGGATGTAACGAAAGCATAAAGAAAACGAAGGCAAGAAAGCTGTTACAACATCGGTGGAATTTTTCAACTGGATATCTTAAAAATTCAGGACGACAAAAAAAGGGATCTTTGTAACATGCACTCTGTCTCGTTTGCTACACCTTAAAAATTAATAAAAGTTAACAAGACCGTGTTAGACATGATTGTATTAACAGAACCCTGCAGTCTCCAGTGATCGAATCTTACAATATCTTTTCATTTGAAGATACATTTACATACGTAGCTTGAAAACAACGTTGAAACTCAATATTTGGAAAGGTGGAAAATGAGATCTCTAATTCATTTTTTAATAGACAGCTTGTATATACATTCCAATTAAAAGGGAAAAGTTTGACAACAATAACAAAACTTTTATGTATGTAAAATGAAACCCATAATTGATACGTCAAATTTAATTTAAATCGACCTAAACCGTACAAACAACAGAGTATCGGTTGATAGACACATAGCCAAAACAAAACTATACGTATATGAAAAGCTTCCTTTTTTGCTTTTTGGATTGAGAACCAAGGGGATAAGAAAAAGCGCCCTCACATACCTTAACTTGACGCGAACACATCCGATAGTTTTATAAAATTTATGAATTAATTACATATTACTGTTTCTGATGGAATGTACTTAACTTAGACACTATTGTTATCTTGAAATGAATATTCCAGAAATGTAGATATATTTTCTTGAATGAATTAAATCACCCTAACATTTAGAGTAAAGGGTTGAATTTGACAAACCGAGTCGACAGCAATGGCCCAGAGGTTAAGTCTGATAACAACTCTCTTGTAAACGTGGAAAAATTAATTGCTACTCGACGGCAATAAATGTAAAAAGTGTGAAACGCTTGCAACTGCGAAACGTTTCACTTTTACGACGTTCTCATTAAAATTAAGCCGAATGTTAAAAAGGAAGCTCTTTCACCAACTGCGTTAGTACAAGATTTCCGAGGTTCTTTTATATTAAACGAACATTTTTCACATTATAAGCCGTTCAAAGCCAACGCTCACTTATATTATTCAAAGGCTGCAATACCGACGCTTAAAACATACTTAAGTACCATATTAAATTAAATGTTTCCAATTTCATTAAATTATATTATCAACTTTAATAAGCCATTACGAACAACAATAAACGACAAACCTAACGAGTTCAAAGTAAAAAACGAAGATGAATAAAAAGACCCTAACATTCTGGTATATGAAAAAAGGCAGAAATTTTTGTAAACCCTCGTGGATATCATTTCGAAGCAAGATATCCACAATTAATTTGGTTACAAGATGAATGTGAAATAGAGACAGAAAGCAGCATTGCTGTAATATTAAATTATCTTTTAACGTTCGGTCTTTTCGTTTTAGGTGAGTATGCTTTCACTCCCCACGTTTTATTGCCGTAAGAAATAAAATTTGCTTGAAAACCGTCCCTCCGTTTAGTACTTGTTTAAGATTGGATTTCAGCATTGTTAAAAAAAATATTTTAATAGGGCTGATTTTGAGAAAAATGTCTGAAGTTTAAAAACAGTTGTTTTTCAAGTTAACAGAAAATTCATTAAAATTATTCGTTTTTACCTATACGTGGCATTAAAATTAGTGAAATGTGAAGAAATGTAGCGGATTTATGTGTCCTAAACATCTCTATACCCAGTCTGTTGATAATTTTTTTTTTCTTATTAATTATTATATATTATTAATAAATTTTCCGAGTAACTTTTCGGTTGTTGGTTTATTTACAAAACATATTAATTCGTAATTTTCTTAATCACTGGGAATTCTAAAAAATAAAGAATCTGCTTCAAAATATGCTTAAAGTATTTTGGAGTTTATTAAGAAAGACATAATGAAGATAGGAAAATCAAATTTCGCCATTCTTTCGAAAGGCAAAGCCGAATAACTGAAATTTCTTATCAGATTATTGGATGAGTTGATTTCAAAATCACGATTCACGAATACATTCCTTGTCTATCGAACGAATGCCTATATAAATTATTTACGTTAAAACCGATTTTTCCAAACATTTCAAATTTCCTGTTTTATGTCGAAAACATCTTGACGTTTAAAGCGGACAAGAGAGCTTTTGTAAAAGAGTTTAGGATGCGTACACTTTTCGAAAAGTAATCTTAAGTAAACGAGCACTTACAAGCTTTTTAATCTTTACGCAGCGGCTCCGTCAAAAACGTTCAAACTTTCGCCAAGTTTAATTAAAACAGACACGTCGCATCATCTTCAGTGGAAGTTCATTTCATAAAAGTGACTACTACAAAACTTTTATTCGAAATAAGAACTTTTACGAGCTGTTTGTCTTTAAATACTTTTGCTACGACTGTTTCCACCATTTCGTTTCTAATGACACTTGAAACTAAAACCAAACCATTTCATATCCTACCTAGTTTCTAGTACTCTTCAAAGAAATATATCTATCACTGTTGTTAAAAATAATTATTATTACAATTAATAATGAAAATCTAAAACCCCATTCTGAAACTTAGATATTTATTCAAGGCTCAGAAAAATACCTTCACTATTAACTAATTCTACTTTTCAAAACTTATTTCTACTGCAAAAGTATTGTGTAAGTATAGGTGGGTTAACTTTATTGTATAAGTAAAGAGAGAGTGAGGTATATTTATTAAACGTTTCATTCACAAAAATAGGACTTTATCTCATACTGTAAAAAAGAGCAAAACTAACTGACAAAGTTGTTTAAGGGAGACAAAGAGTGTTACAAGGAGAGACGTCTTTGTCTTTGACATTTCTTTCCAACGCAAACGACGGCGGTCACTTCTCTTCCGCATATCTAAAATGAGCAAAGTTCAAAGCGGCAGAGAAACGAACGAACGAATGCGCTGCAAAGGGAATAATGAAGGTCTCTTCAACTGAAGAGTAACATTAAAAGGCGAACGTGGAAGATGTTTTAACATCGCGATAGTACGCGCGACGATCGGGACGGGCACGGGGTGTAGGTATGCCTTTCACGGGAAGACATAAATTAAGAAGCGCCCGAAGAACTTTCGAAGCATCTATACAAACGTCAATTTATTCAAAACTCGTTTCGACAAAAGCGACCGGGAATATATTTGCAATTGCAATAACCGTATATCTCGCGGTGAGACGGAGCTTTTCGTACCCGTTCCGCTGCTCTGCCCTGCCATTTTCACTGCCGACGAGACGCGACGCTGCACCAACACCACAACCCAACCAACCCCATGAAGTAAGTCGTCTCTAGTATATGCCAGCACGCATCATCCTGTCGCTACCGTGAACACCAGCCAGCAAACAGTCTCTCCAACGTTCTCCCATGGGAATCCAACGGAGGATACGCCAACGACTCCGTTCCAAACCGACCCCAAATAATACCATCACGATCTGAACCGGGTATGAATAACGACTGCATAAGAGAGCACTCCATTCAATTCGAGCATACATAAAAATCGAAAAACGCACATATGAAAAAGAACATGTACTCTACTAATAGAAAATAAAAACAAATTAATGGTTAATTTCGTAAAATATACTACGTTAATCAAAAAGATCACTACCATTAGCTAAAATTAAGTATGATTCTTATATAATTAACTAATTAGGTCATTCAAACTTTTTAATCTGTTAAATCAGAGTAGAAAAACCTCTAAATAAAAAATACTAGATATCGTATTTTTTTTAATTGAAAATTGGTTGTACCCACTGAACTCCCAATATAAATAAAATGGGCTACATGAGTTTTAGGGACTTTTGTCTCTGTCTTAATCTTCTAAAAATGAGAGACCATTTGAGTAAATTTTTGTTGTACCATGGACCACCAATAATTTTGCGGTTCCATTAATTATACAGGTGTTTAATAAATAAATAAAAAAAAACGCGTATAAAGAAAAGATATGATATTTTATTGTCATACTGTTGCATTAAATCAGCGGAATTTTTGTGTCTGAATATTTTTTATTACATTTTGAGGTTTTGGTTCTAAGCTAAATGCAAATCGGCACTTATACCTAATTTTTACTATTAACAAAAATTGAATTAAATCTAATAGGTAGAGAAGTAATTATGCCGCTTCTATAGTGTTAAAAAATTTGAAAATGCCGACGTTTACCTTATTTTTTACTGAATATTTGAGTCAAAATATGCTTCATAATGGAGCGCCTTCGAAAGGTAATCATAAACTTTCTATTTTAACAATCATTCATCAAATATTATAACCGCCCTTTACTTTTTACATGCCATCGACTTGCTAAAATTTTTTAAATGAATAATTTTATTAAATATAATGACGACTGCGCGGACCACTTCTGATGCTTTCAGGGATCACCAGTGGTCCATGGACTACCGGTTACGAACCACTGCTTTAGGGTGACCTAATTCGAAAATGAATAATAAATCGATTTCAGTTTATTTTCTTTTTTCGTTTGAACGCCAGCTGAATAGCAGTTTTTTGGTTTACAAACCAAAAAATCACTTATGTTGGTATTGTTTATTGAAAACAACAATAAAAGCCGTTGCACGGTGCGGTGGTCTTTTTGTCCATGGGTTATTTCGAGTACTGCTGAATAGATTTCATCATTAAATAGGGTATTGATAACCAGGAATAGTTCAACTATATTATTATGGTCAGGAAACGACTATTCTTTACGAATGTTCTCTGGGCGCATTTACTTCTCTAAAAACAATTTGGGGAACGAAATTTATATACGAAACAAAACTCACATTTAACTTCCTTACATGCAGATTCAGTATTAAAGTAACGACATAGCTGCGAATGAGAAGCTGAGCACGTACAAGCAAATTTTCGTTGCATTATAATGAGCATGAGCAGAAAGTTTGTTACTAGCTAAAGGTTGACTTATACTACATGTTAGGTCACGGTCTGATTACGCATAGATGACGGTTAGGTCGTAGGTAGGTAAGTGAATTTTAGAAATTTTTGAAAACAGATTTAGATAAATAGAAAGAAAAGGTTTTTAACTTTTTTTAACACTCTGAAACATTCTTGAATGATCTTCAAGATTCTGGAACATTCTTGAACATTGCCAAACAATTAAATTAATCTCTTGATTGTTACGATGATAATACTGACGAAAAATCACTGAATTTCGGTTTATATACCATTAGACCGAAATTTCTAGTATTAGAACACTCTAGAACATTCAAATACTCTGTTCTTTTTCAGTTTTCAAAATAACTTCAATTTTTTTGGTCACTGTTCGCTTGTATTTCCAATTGATCTTCACTCGACAGCAAACACAATTTAACTGACGAAAACTCACTGAATTTCAGTTCCTATACCATCAGACATCGAAATTCCTAGTACCAGAACACTCTAGAATATTTAGATGTACATCACTTTGAAACGTAGATGTAAACTTTTTGAAACTTTCTAGATCATTCAAGAAATTTTTAGAACATTCTAAGTCGATAATAACAGTTTGCGCTCATTTTAGAATTTTTTAGATCATTTCAGAAATTTTCAGATCTTTCCGGAAGTCCTTATGACTTAAAAAAGGACAGAAATATTTCATTTCACCTTTCTGCCACCTACAACCACCCACTTCCATCCACCGCGACCAAACTCCCTTACTCCCACCTGGAGACCAAGGGGTATTGACCACTCCAACAGGAAGTTGATTGAAGTAGGTAGAGATAGAGAAAACCCTGTCTTTACGTACGAACATTAGCATATTATATATGTCTTTACATTTAGATTTAGATTAAAGTATAAGAGTTACCACACCGATAACCAAAAGTGGGTATTTTACAGTAATTTGATGGCTAATAGGTAGGCATACACAAACGGAATGTTTAAAGGATTTTCGGAACAATTATACTAAAACATTCCAGCGTGTGTGCAGGTAGGCTTAAGAACCTGATATTTTTTCGGATCCGTAATAAGAAATTGATATAGTGTTTATGAACCAGCGGCGGATCTAAACCGTTGTATCCGCGCCATTACAGGTACTTCCCCCTGCAAGTAATTATAAGAATCCGGAGATCTTTTGAACCTATTCAAGGGATCGCAAATCTAACATTTGAATAATATTCCTTCAAAAACCGACCGATTTATTTGCCACACACTGAAAGATTTGATCTACGATAGGACCCATTTCGGTAAAATTTCAAATTTTTCTCGTTAGTAGGCCCACCATTACAGGAATAAAGCCGACGGACAGTAGGTCGGTCCTTCACGGGATCTGATTCATCAGACATTTTCGAGATAAATATTGCACTTAATTGACTGGAGCATAATTCTTATCATGTCTACAATGTAAATATTGTCATAAAAATTGTACCTATGCTACAATGTTTTACCTGTCCGTGACCTGACTTAATACTACGAATCAGCCTTTTAATTATGAAAATCCCTCATACAAGCTACTTTACGAGTATAGTAAACAATTCGTTGACAAAGGGGTTAAAAAAGGAAGCGGCCAGGAAACGAACAGATAGATTCACGCCATTCTACGTACTTTGCCGAAAACATGTAAATTAGATTTAATAATCCATTAGCAGTATTACCACATTGTATTACTACATTGTTAGTACCTTTCTCTGTTTGTATGTCTGTGTGAATGTGTAAGTGAATGTTTATTCGCGTTCATTACCATTCAAAAAGCAAATACCTACACTCACTGGTTCCCCAGACAGACCTTGAACGTTTAGCATCCGCCGCGCGCCGCGTTCGCGATTCGCGAAGCCGTCGCCGTGTCGGTCTCCGCCGTCCGGGTGTCCGACAAACCAACGAGCCATTATATTTGAACAACCGCCTCGTTTCTTTGAACCTTGTATGAGTACCAGCAGTATATGTGTGTACCTATACGTATGTGGTGTGTACAAGTAATGTATTTGCAGATTACAATGCAACACATGCCTACATACGCATGTATATGTGTGCTCAGTACACACAGACACAAGAGAGTTAACAAAAAACTGCAAGGTTAAATGCATCAACCATTTTCGGTTTAATGTTTCAATAAAACGCGATTAGTTTCCTACTGTTTGCTACCTATTAAAAAAATGGGTCTCTGTTAATCATTTTTACTGGCCAGAGAGCTACCTACCAAAAGAAATAAGATGGAGAACATAAGATTTAAAAGGATATAAACTATGAAAATTTACAAAAAAAGCTCTAGATTTTCTTTATCTGTTGGTGTTTAGTTGCAAATCTAGACTTTCAAAAAAAAAAAACTTTATTCTTCTTAATATAATTCGTCAACAATAGAAATAGATTAAGGAATCCAAATGAATGCTTTTGTGTAATTGCTTAAAATTTGAGGTTATGGTACGAACAGAAACACGACCGATATATTATTCGTTAATGTACACTTTGTAAACGAATATTCATAAGGTTTCAGAATGAACACATGCCAAGATAAGTGCAGACGGCTGCTGTTGAGCAGAAGATAATTTCATTAAACCAACATCGAAATAAGTTTACTTCTTCCTAATATTTTTACCATATATGCAAACACACGTAGGTGAGAGGTGTTAACTAATATTTTTGAAACGGTGTCGTAAATTTTTAACACGTTTGCATTTACGAACCGCTTTATGTACATAATGTTGAACGAAACGTAAACTTTCACCGCATAAAACATTGGTCGAATAGACTTTGCCTTCCACGATTTCTAAAAAAGGGAACAAAAGTGTTTAAATCAGAAATTAATATCCTAGTTGGGAATCAGTTTCGTTATTGAATGGTATCTTCATTATAATAAATTGATTAGTTATCCCACACGGAATCCCTTGACTTTGAATAATCGTTGAACTTGTGTGGCCCACGTTGGTTGTGGGCTCACACCACTACGTTTATTCGTATTCCAGTAGTATTAGGTAACTCAGAACTGGAGGAAAATATTAAAAATGAAAATCTAAATTAAAGCACTTACATTTCAAATACTTTCATACCTCTATAAAAAATACTGATTTAGGTAAAATTAGTGCAGCTGGGAATCTGTTAAATAGTTAAGCATAAGTGGTTGTTTATTTTTGGACTTAGTTCCCTGGTGAATTGAATTGATATGATCACTGTGCACGGATCGTCTGTATAGAAGCTTTAACTTTACAAGGCAAAAGTTTCTTTTAAAAATTTTTGCATTTCTGTATTAATAATTCCCTGTTTAGAATAAAGCAAACACTATTTCTAAACGAAAACGTTCTCCAATTTACAAGTTACGATTAGTTCCAAATTCACATGTATACGTATGTACAACTTTACAACACGAGTCATTTTAATGAAACTATAAAAAATATATTATCCATGTATTATGTTACGACCTTTTCTTCTTTATGGGATACATAAATCATTCCATTGTACTATAGATAAATAGCACGGTGCTCTAATGAGTCAAGGTTTGGGTTAAGCAGTGGAAAGGTTAACACTCACTCATGTGCTACAGTACATTATACCTACATACGATATGGACATGTGTATGGACGTTTGTAATTCGGTCATTTCTATTCCTGGCACGCTCGCTGTACGCTTTATAAAGTTCGTCATAAACATGGGGGCCCAATTTTATGGATCAAAAACTTCGTTACCGTCAATTAACATTTCCTGTTTGAACAAACCCAACAACTTCATGAAATGTATGTATAGGTATTAAACAAATATTTAACACAAGCAATACGCAATCAACGCAAAAACAGAACGTTTTAATAAAACGTTTCTTTCATTTTTAACGGTACTCTCTATAGGTAAGTTAAGTACCTATACGTTTGGAAAATCCCACAAGTATGTTTCCAGCGCTCTATGAAATTTTCATAAGCCATGTACGTTCTAAAGTGATATATTTTGCCTCCAAAAAGTCCAGTAGATCTGTAATAATAATCAATTAATTGTTTAATCAATAGCAATTGAATCTGGGACAGTAAATTGCCTTGAACTGAGTTTAACCGAAATTAAGGATCATTTGCTGAAACTGTTCGGTCATTAACGAAAATTAATTAAGTAGACAACCTCTATCGCTCCATGTCATCTTCCACTAATTTGTCCTGATCTGTATATTCCATAAATTCATCGGACTGTTCTGACCTTAATGGTTCAGCAAACATTTCGTTTTTCTGACTACGAGGAAAACGTTTGTAAAACACACTAATTACTTTTTTTAGTTCATCCAAAAATTTTATGTATCTATAGGACTTGCACACAAAAAATATGAAACGGAAAACAACCACTAATTAGAAATGTGGATTCTTACGTATACGTGAACGCGTTTTTACAAACCTTTTCAATTTCGAGAAGAAAATCACCGAGTCCAATACAATTATTATAGAACTAAGTACTAAACTCATAGATCAATCTGATAAAGTTGTCAGTATCTCTTTCAAATGTTCAGATACGAATTATCACATTATTAGACAGCAAGCAAGCATTACCTATAAACAATCGTAAACGTTGGAATTTATAACGTGAAGAACCGTGCAAGCACAGATGCTAACATAATGCCTTTGGAACAATGACCAGTAGCTGCAACGGTTGGTTATTAACGGAAGTCAATAAACAACACCATTAATATGTATCGACTAACATGTACTGATCATTATGTCAGCATTCCTTTTCGAACAACTCAATATTCACATATAATTACATACAGGTAGGTACATGTACCTACAATACGCCTCCGGCTATAACGTAACGTCTGGGAAATGGATCTTGCACAAGTATAGATCTTTACCCAGAAGTGCACTATAAAAGAATTGTCTTTTCATTAGGATTAATTTAAGTTAAGCGGTACAAAAAAAAACTTAGCACAATTTTTATTTATCGCCCTTTCAACTCTAAAATATATAACTAACCAATTTTCATTTTAACTCGACCGTAATTTATCCTAGAAGTCATTTGCAGGCTCGTAACAGTTTACGTTAAGTCTGAGAATAGCACCAGTCCGTCAATGATTAAAATTTATACTACAACGATGTAAATGGAACATGCAACATATTTTTGTCAGTAGTATCATTCATCTCTGTCTTATTATGCACACATCTGATAAATATGTAATATTAAACTAATAATTTACAATTTAATAAATAATTTCGTTAGTTCTGAATGCTTCCTCTGGTACAGTAAGATGTGTTTTAATGAATCTCTAAAAAGCTTCAACTGGCAGTACCATTATAATTGGTCTTTAAAGTATTCAACAATGTTCTGCTTATGGCTGAAAACTTTTACATTAATAGAGAAAACAGCAGCGTTTGAAACAAACTTATGCCACGGCTATTAAATCTTTTAAACAGTTTGATTGCATTAATAAATAATTTGCTGGTTACTTTTTTCTTCTTGTCCGTATAGCGCTTTTAATGATATTCCTGTAAAGCCAGTTTAGAGAATAGCAGGTCGCGAAGTGCATGTTTAATTCATAAAACATTTCTATAATGCATTTCAGCCCGAGAGCTTTCGCAACTGTGTGTTCCCGAAATAGCTTTAGCCATTAATGATCCAATTTCTAAAGGTTTTGCTTGCCTTCCTGCAATAAAACGATACCAGCCTGTGGAAGTAATCGCCCTATTTTGCACGTAATTGGAAGGAGAAATTACGAATAAATTTCCTTTGGTCCCTTTAGCCAAACGTATTCACCATCTTCGAATATTCGAGATAGATTTTCAACGACATTTTTCAATGGTTGATCAATCTAGTAAGTATCTACAATTTATGGAATCGGAATTTGAAAACAATCCAACTATTCGTAACGAATTTAACAATTTTACGAGTATTAATTTAATCATTTAATTCGATAAGTTACTGTTCCTGTACGTATCGATTACGTTCTACCCGCTTTGATGTGGGCGTCTATGTAATTATAATACGTCTTGTAATATCAGCCATATTTTTTGAAAACGAAATATGAGAGTCGTCCTTTATGTAAGTTAAGACGAACAAGTAAGTATGTACTTAAGAACAAATTGGAAACAACATTCTGTCACCGATCTTTCCTAATATATACACACACATACATCTCTTCTATAAAAGTAAGTACTTATCTATACAAATCTAGTAAAAAAAAACCTAGACATCCAATGATCATGTTTCTCCAGTAATCACGTTTCAGTTTTCTTAGGTTATGTAGTCTAGAAATCAATACCTACCCACTGTGCGGTCAAACATTGCAAAATAGACTAGAATGATTTTATTCCCACGACCGCTGCGCAAATGTTACACCATCTGGCAAACAAAATCAACTTGTGTATTAATTATAAGTTACACGATAGTCTTCTCTCTGCATCCAGAGTAATTTATACTTGCAACGGTGGTGTTGGTATATCCATAAATAAATTATAAACTGGAATCACAATTAACCACCATGCAATAAATTCGCTTTCAATAACAGAAACTTATATTTGAAGAGATAATTGTTAAACCTATTAAAACAATCGGATATTGTAGAACCGCTTAGAATGAACCGCCACTTGTGAACTGGCTAGACAGACTCATCATGCCTTACCATTTTAGCGGCTTGTGATGTATGCATTTTTAAAAGTTTAGATTCTATTTTCTTATATTTAAAATGGATAGTGTTACGAGTACTTGCCAATTAAGTTGGTGTGAACATAATTAATGAACATCTTCCCTGATTACATAAGGAATATTCTCGGCTTTCCTGATACATCTAGAAAACACCAGCAAAGATCAATGGGAAAACAATTGAATTACTAGACGGCTGTAGAATACCCTAGAAAAAGGCTGAGAAGACTATAAAAGCGGACGAGACACTCACACCGAGTCAGTTGACAGTTTACAGTAACAGCTGATGCAAAGCGATCGATAGGCGATACAGGCGAACCATAGAGGCGATAGTGTTCATAGAGAGCGATAAATAGTGTCTACCGGAACGGTGATTAAAAAGTGACTTTTAGTGAAATAAATCGTGCGGACTTGTTCATAACTGTAGTGTAGTCAAATTAATTTTAGTAATTAAATAAACTCGTTGTTTTGTTTTGTTAATTGTGTTTTCTGTGACCGAACACGTCACATTTGGTGTCAGGAGTGGGATAGTAAGGGAATTGAAGATTCCCGAAGGAAGTTAGTGCGACAGATTGTAAAAGAGGTCCGAAGAGAAGAAGAATTTTGAAGCCTTATGCCAGTAACAAGAAAACAATCAGCGATAATGGAGGAACAAATAAAGGCTTTAATGGAAATGATGAAGGCAATGAAGGCAGGCCAGGAAGAAATGAAGGAAGAATTGAAGAATAAAATGGAAGCTGGACAAGAAAGAATGGAAGCTGGACAGGAAGAAATGAAATTAGCACAAGAAGAAATGAAGGAAGAAATTAAAGCAAGCAAAGAAGAAATTAAGGCAGTTCAAGAGAAATTGGTCGAAGATATAAGGACAATAAAAATTGAGCAAGAAGGATTAAAAGAAGAGTTACAGGAAGTACGACAAGAATTGGAGATACGACAAGAAAAGCTAAGGGATGAGTTGAAAGAAGAAGTACAAAAGGATGTAGAGAAGATGAGACAGAAGTTCGAGAACACAAAACCGGCAAGTGAAGTAAAGTCCGAAGACACTGCTAAGACGATTAGAATTAAACCACCGACTTTCGACGGAAAAGTTTGCTGGTCTGTATACAAACGACAGTTCGAGGCAGCGGCAGAAGCAAACAACTGGAACGATTTTGAGAAAGCAACGGCGCTGGTCATAGCTCTGCGAGGAGAAGCATTGGATGTCCTTCAAGGTATTCCAGAGCGCCAACAACGAGACTTCTCTGCGCTGCTAGAGCGACTTGAAATGAGATATGGCGACAAACATTTACAACAAGTGTACCAAACCCAACTAAAGTGTCGCAATCAGAGGACATCAGAAAATCTACAGGAGTTCGAGGCCGATGTGGAACGTCTAGTTAGATTGGCCTATCCTACCGCTCCGCAGGACTTCGCAGACCAACTAGCAGTCCAAACATTCGTCGATGGTGTAAGGGACACCGACTTACAACAAGTTCTCCGTTTGGCCCGCCACAAGACTGCGAGTGACGCACTGGCGCACGCCTTAGAATTCGAAGCTGCAAAACAAGCTTCCAAAGGGCACGTGCGTGTACGCCAAACAGCTGTTGAAGACGACGAATACAAGAATGAAGTCACAAGGCTGATTAAAGAATGCGTCGAAACTGTCAAGAAGACAACCATCAACGACAAGAGAGAATCGGCCAAATGTTGGGAATGCGGGAAGGTCGGTCACTTTTCCCGAGACTGTGACAAAAACAAAGGAAGACCAAGGTGCTGGGAATGTGGAAGGCACGGACATTTACGGCGAGACTGCCCGGCCGAAGAACGCCGTGCGGACCGACAGCAGTCGGGAAACTAAGATCAGCCAACTTTGAGGGGCGCAAGTTGGCTTCTCCCCACCAAGCCCCAGCAGAAATCGTCGTTTCCCAACTAAACGGAAGCAAGTCCTTATTCGTCGAAGGTCACATCAACAACAAGAAGGTTAGAATGGTGGTCGATACGGGAGCTTCTAAGACCATAATCCGCCCGAACATCGTTAACGAGTGGAGAATCCGTCCCCTGCAGAGGAAGCTACGTTTGACCACGGTTACCGGAGAAACAGCGCCGATTAGAGGAGAATGCGACATCGAATTGAGATTGGGAGAAGTATGCCTTCGACACAGGGCACTGGTAGCCGATGTCGCCGACGACGTGATCATTGGATTGGATCTTCTTGAACGAAACAAAATTAATCTGGATTTGGGCTCCGGCATTTTACGCATCGGCAAGGAAGAGTTGGTGATGACAAACCCCACCAAAGAGTACGGTCTTCGAAAGGTCATCGTAGCAGAAGACCGATTACTACCTGCTAGATCCGAGGTAGTTCTCAAAATAAACATCGACGGCGAAGGTGCGGATGGTTTGGTGGGGATAGTAGAAGCCAAAAACCCGGACTTGACACATAAAGCCATACTGATAGGACGAACACTGATTCGAACTGGGACGCCGAACGCATCTGTCAGAGTGGTCAATTTGAAGGACTTCGAACAGAAAGTGTGTAAAGGAATGGAAGTAGGAGTCCTTGAACCCGTGGTGTCCATCCTCCAATGCGAAGTCGAAGCTGAATCCACAAGGGCAGAGAGCGAACCACTTCCAACCGTTCTTCGAGACTTAGTGCAGCGTTCGGCCACAAACCTTAACAGCGACCAAATTAGAAAATTCGAAGAACTACTCAGCAAGTATCGAAACGTCTTCGCCCTCTCTGACAACGACTTTGGGAGAACGAATCTGACATACCACCGTATAGACACGGGATCAGCTCGTCCTATTAAACAACCATCTAGAAGAGTTCCATGGGCTAAGCAAGAAGAAGTCAACAACCTGGTGAAGAACATGGAAGAGCAGGGGGTAATCGAACCATCACAAAGTGCTTGGGCTTCTCCGATAGTGTTGGTTAGGAAGAAGGATGGATCGACCAGGTTCTGCGTTGACTACAGGAAGCTCAACGACGTAACTTTAAAGGACAGCTATCCCTTACCCAGAATCGACGACACCCTTGACAGCTTGGTTGGTGCCAAATGGTTTTCAACGTTAGATTTGAAGAGTGGATACTGGCAAGTGGAACTGGATCCACAAGACAAGCAGAAGACCGCATTCACGACTGGTTACGGGCTGTGGCACTTTAACGTTATGCCATTTGGACTATGTAACGCTCCCGCCACCTTCGAGCGACTTATGGAAAATGTGCTACAAGGGCTCAATTGGAAGGTTTGTCTGGTGTACCTAGACGACGTGATAGTACTGGGAAAGACATTCGAAGACCACCTCCAGAATGTCGAAGAAGTGATCAAGAAGCATTCAGCAGCCAAGTTGAAACTCAGTCCCAAGAAATGCCATCTGTTCTGTAAGGAGGTGAAATATCTTGGCCACGTTATTACCTCAGAAGGAATAAGAACTGGTCCTGACAAGACTGAAGCTGTGAGAAGTTGGCCTGTTCCGAAGAACCAACACGACTTGAGAAGCTTTTTGGGGCTGTGTTCCTATTACCGACGATTCGTAAAGGGATTTGCAGATATAGCTCGACCGCTCCACAAGTTAACAGAGGATGGTGTCCCTTTCCAATGGTCAGAACGATGTCAGCAAGCTTTTGAAACACTGAAGTCTACCCTTTCTCAAGCCCCAATACTGACGTACCCACAGTTCGACACAGACTTCATTGTCGATACGGATGCCAGCAATGTAGGAATTGGTGGTGTACTGTCGCAGATGCAGGAAGGAAAAGAAAAAGTCATTGGCTACTTCAGTAAGGCACTGTCAAAGCCGGAGCGAAACTATTGCGTGACCCGTAGAGAATTGCTGGCAGTCGTCAAAACTCTCGAACATTTCCATAAGTATCTCTACGGACGAAAATTCCTGTTAAGGACAGACCATGCGTCCCTGAAATGGCTGCTGCAATTTAAAAACCCAGAGGGACAACTGGCTCGATGGCTACAGCGGCTACAAGTATACGACTTCAGCATCGAGCATCGTGCTGGAAAACAACATGGTAACGCTGATGCCCTCTCGCGAAGACCATGCTCGAAGAACTGCAAACATTGCATGGCCGCCGAAAAGAAGGAACCAGTCAACTTGGCAAGGATCTGTCAAACGATGGTGGAACCGGAAGAACACTGGCAGAACGAAGACCTGGCGAAAGACCAAGAAAACGACGAAGACATTAAACCGATACTGCGGTGGAAAAAGGCAGGAACAGCACGACCTACCTGGGCAGATGTTAGTAGTACGAGTACCATCACGAAGAGCTATTGGGCCTTATGGGATTCGCTCATCATCCAGAATGGGGTACTAAAACGAGTGTGGGAAAGCCCTGACGGAACTAAAATTCGACATCAAGTAGTTCTCCCGAAGAACAGAGTCAATGAGGTGCTGACAGAAGTCCATGGAGGTGTTGGTGGAGGACACTTCGGAGTAACAAAGACGTTGGAGAAGGTGCGAGAGCGATTTTATTGGCTAAAGTGTAGAAGAGACGTCGAAAATTGGTGTAGGAAGTGTCCAACGTGTGCGTCAGCCAAGGGACCTCAGACTCGAAGCCGAGGGCGAATGAAGCAGTACAATGTTGGTGCCCCATTTGAGAGAATAGCTCTGGACGTAGCAGGACCATTCCCAACAACAGCTGCTGGCAATAAGTACATCTTGGTAGTGATGGACTATTTTAGCAAATGGCCCGAAGTGTACGCAATCCCAAACCAAGAAGCTACTACGGTCGCTGGAATGCTGGTGAACCAATGGATCAGTCGGTATGGAGTTCCGATGGAGATCCACTCCGACCAGGGACGGAACTTCGAATCCAAGGTATTCCGGGAAGTCTGTGAGCTGCTAGGAGTACAGAAAACTAGGACCACTCCATTACATCCACAATCTGACGGAATGGTCGAACGGTTTAACGCGACGCTGGAAACCAATTTGAAAATGGTTGTCAACGATCACCAGACAGACTGGGACCAGCACATACCTTTGTTCCTGTTGGCCTATCGAAGTGCGGTTCATGAGACCACCGGCAGAACACCAGCCAGCATTTTATTTGGAAGAGAGCTGAAGTTACCGATGGACATCCGGTTTGGACACCCAGAAGATCGGCGACCTTCGGCTACCGACTACGCAGAGCAGCTAGAGGAACGACTCGATACCATCCATAGAGCCGTTCGTAACAAAATCCAAGAAGGGAGTGACCGCATGAAGACCAGGTACGACCGGAGAGCCAACAGCACAGGATTCAGAGAAGGGGACCAGGTGTGGCTTTACAATCCTGTTCGTCGGAAAGGACGCTCACCGAAGCTACAGCGAGCGTGGGAAGGACCTTACACTGTGGTCAGAAGGCTGAATGACGTGGTCTACCGTATTCAGAGAGGACCAAAGACCAAGATGAAAGTTGTACACTTGGACCGCCTGGCGCCCTACAAAGGTCAAGACATTGATCGGGACGATCAATTCTAAGAAGGGGGCAGTGTTACGAGTACTTGCCAATTAAGTTGGTGTGAACATAATTAATGAACATCTTCCCTGATTACATAAGGAATATTCTCGGCTTTCCTGATACATCTAGAAAACACCAGCAAAGATCAATGGGAAAACAATTGAATTACTAGACGGCTGTAGAATACCCTAGAAAAAGGCTGAGAAGACTATAAAAGCGGACGAGACACTCACACCGAGTCAGTTGACAGTTTACAGTAACAGCTGATGCAAAGCGATCGATAGGCGATACAGGCGAACCATAGAGGCGATAGTGTTCATAGAGAGCGATAAATAGTGTCTACCGGAACGGCGATTAAAAAGTGACTTTTAGTGAAATAAATCGTGCGGACTTGTTCATAACTGTAGTGTAGTCAAATTAATTTTAGTAATTAAATAAACTCGTTGTTTTGTTTTGTTAATTGTGTTTTCTGTGACCGAACACGTCACAATAGGTATAAAACGAAGAATCTACCTAAGATATGCCTAACGTTTAGTCATCATCACAAGATCTATAAACTTCTTGAGTGACTTGTTCCTACATTTCTTCCTATCCTGAGTCATTGTTCTCATTTCCAGTAAAAACGAGCAAAACCTACATCTACTTTAATCTAAACCTTTGCCAATCCAATTTATTATTTTCATATATCCATATAACTCTTAGTGTCCGAGAAGATTTTTTATCTACCTACCTACACTTCCCTTCGAATTTCTAAATCAACTTTAAGCTAGCAAAATGGCGACGCGATTCTTAATCATTCAATGTTTCGTTCTTATACCACTTTTTCCATCGTACAAAAAATTGGCTATTACTAAGAAATTAAACGGGTATAGATAATCAGCGACATTACCAACACATCGTCGGGAGGTTTGAATTAAAGCGGAAAGAGAATTTTTCAATTGCATAAAAGAAAAGTCCCAGGTTTTCCCTTACTAGTTACGGGAGGAATAAGGAGAAATAGTGGCAAGAGGACGACCTCTGTAAGGTAAGCATCTCCGTTCCGTTGTCTGAGCTCAGCTAGCACTCACTTACCGTTTTAATTTGATTTTTTTGCCATGTCGCGAATTTCCCTTGGGCTCGTGTCTAATGTTACCGGCATGCTGGTCTCGGACGTGGGGGATGCGGTGGGTTGGGAGGTAAAGAAGACGAAGGCGAGAGGCGACGTCCAAGGGAACGCGCCGGGACTAATTCTGACTAACGGGAACGAAAGAAGAAATCCCTCTAATGGAAACGGATGAGACAATCAGTCGACGACGATATTGAACTCGCTTCCAATAGTTCCATCACCTGCGTTTCAACCGTAAACGAACGAACTCCTTAATTTGCTAAGATATAAAAGTGCGTTTTTCTTTGACCAATTCGCCGAAAAATAAACTGTTTCCAGAGAAAAAGTTTTACAATTTTTTATCTAAATTATTTCATGCTTTGCTTTAACCAATTAAAAATATTTTTCAAATATTTAAGAAGCAGAAAAACAGTTTAAAACGTTATAATAAGAGAGTAACGATATAATTTTTTATAAGTACAATTTATGTATGTATAAGTAATTTCAAAGGAAAGTTTTATAGAGATACAAACTTATTTTACCTACTTTACGGTTTAAATGTCGAAACATCATAAACATGTTTTCAGATAATGATGTTGTGTGTTATATTTACAAAGTTGAATCTTTTGATATTTTTTGTAAGAGAGTAAACAGATTATTTTTCATGCGAACGAAAAAGAAGAATTATACGTTTAAAACAATCAGAAATAGAAAATTGTGTTAAGAATACCAAATTAATGTAATATAAAAGCAGTATCTGATGATAAATTAGATTGTTGATTTATCAATTTGCAAGAACTGTGTGTAGCTACATTAATGCTAAAAGGAAAATTAACAAGTGTTCTTCCAGCAAAAAATAAATTTCCTTTTCCCAGCGGTGGTAAATTACAATATGGACTGTAGGCAGGTATACGTATAGGTATATGCTGCGATCAGAAATTACGCACGGGGAGCGATTCTATTAGTGTGTATCGTTATCTCTGTAGAAACACCATTGAAGTTGTTTGATTTCCATAATGCAGAATTATAAATTATTCCGACCAAAATCGATACGGTTAAAGAGGGAGTGGAGTAGAACGCGAAGATAATTATCCCTCACGGCACCTTTGTTGGTAGAACGATATCCAATTATTTCTCAGGAAACCGATAACGCGTGCGCTTGTGTAAACACCTATCTTCGTACACATGTGTGTGTTGTGTATTCGTTTGTATGTTTGGAGACGACAAAACGACGGTATTAATCAAAACTTGAACGAAGACAATGTAATTACGTCTTTTTCAACTTGCGGACCGCTGTAATAAATTGAGATATTGATTGGGCAAACACGGTGATGGCCAGGGCGTAAAGGTACGAAAATAAAACCCGCAAATCGTTAAGCTTGTCTGTTATGTTGGTACACATCGACATTAATGGCAGCTATCGTATGAACCAGATAACAAACGTCACTTATCGTTACTTATAACATACCGGCATATTTTTATCAATACAGAAAGTAAACAACAATTTCTTTTTATAGAACATTTTCACAACGAAAAATTTCTTGGCAAGGAACGCAATTTCGACCTATGTTTCGTTTTAAAGTTAGTATCGGAAGTATTGGAATAATAGAAAACAGATGAAGAAAAAAAAGTGGAAGATAGCGAGACACAATCCTTTGAAGATCTTAACTATTAAAAAAAATCAAAGCAAAATCTAAGGTGTAATATGTTCCAAAAATCAATCTTGTTAGAATAACTCGATTGAAGAAATAATTCATTACTTACTGCTTTTCAAACGCGAGTAGCTACCTAGTACGTAGTGGTTGGAATTTGAAAGATGGCTTACCTGGAATAAAAGAAAATAGATAAACATTTGTTCAAAAATAATCTCTTGCAACTCAAGCCAACTTTTTAGACAGTTAAAAAAGGTTCTTGTATATTTTAAGGTGTTGTATTTCTTTGAATTCTACAAGTTTTTCTAAATATCACTTTAAACCTGTGGTATTTAAAATTATGAACACAATATTTATGAATTTCATATTACAAATCCATTTAAAAATTAACACCCCAGAAAGTATACATAAAAAATTATTTAATTATTGTTCCGGCAAAAAAAAAGAAATAAATAAATAGGTGTAGTGGATGTTATTCCTGTATTTCCAATAAACACGGTCATTCAACGAAAACGACCGACTATAAAAGAGCGTACTCACGTGTACACATATGAATGAATATTTCACAATATGTCATCTAAATTGAATGATTTCGAGGTTATGCGCCGTAAAGCGCGAGGGCTAAAGCGATTTAAGCGTGAATTCTCTCCCTTTCAGGCAAAATAAAGAGCGGCAGAATGGCAGTTATCCCTTTTCAGGCTTCATGAAGGGAAACTTTTTACTTCCTCGAGAATGCAAGACGCAAAAGCTTTGGCTGCGATGCAAAGCTTTTTATCGATATAGCGAAATGGGAAGAAGCAGTATAACATCACCGAGTCATTATTTCTGGCTCACCCATACCAACATAAATTTTTTTTTTCATTTATGCCTACATTTATTATAGAGATTAAATATTTTTAATACATAGGTACATAATGGTAAACGAACACTCTATAGATGCATTCTAAGAGAGCGTCCATATTAACAAAGTTGATTTAGTCTGAGCAAATATTTTATTAGAAATATCTGTAATTACTTTTTCGGTACGATTTAGTCAATGTTGGATATTAAAGATATTTTCCTCCAATTTCATGGTTATAAAACTTTTAATGGCTTCAATTTTTCAAAACGTAATATTAACAGCGTTAAAAAGTCAAAATGTAGATGACTTCGTTTACTGAAATATGAAGTCAAAATTACTGCATTAATTTACACCCGATGGCAAATTTTCATCACACTCTTTGTAATATAGTCTGTGTTACGTGAACAATAGATTAATTAAAAGTATGCATATTTGCATCATTTCCTCTTCGATCGTAACAGTTAATTAGAATTGCCGTTAATAAATTTTTCACGATAACAAACGATTTTGTCCCTTTTTTTGTTAAAAATGCATAAAATGTAATAGTTACATGAGCGACGCTGCTGTAGCATTTTTTTTTTTAAACTGTATATTTTCATTATTTGCAAATTGAACATGTAAATATTGCTTTATGTGACAAAAGGGACTTTGTGATAGCTTAGTTTAGCATGGACTTTAATTAGGAATGAACTATATTTGTACATGCATTGGATTATCAACTAGAAATGGAATCAATGTTTATGAATCGATTAAATTTTATTAGAACACGCATTTTTAACGATGGTACATAAATAATAAGAAGTAATTATAACGACAAATAATAAATTACAAAGTAAACGAACTTATTTTGCTTCTATTAATTAAAATGTCCACAAAATCATCATCAAGAGCCAAGTAGAATGTATCAGATATCTTCAAATTTGAACACTCCTCTTAAAGCTCTTTGTTAAAATAAAAAAAACATAAGAAAGATTTTCCTATACCTTATCTAGCAACCTTATTCATAGGGGTTTCGTTTTCTTGAAAGCTTTTCACTGTTATATTTATATAGGAAAATCAGTGAACGTTTTAGTTTTTTTGCATCAGTAATTTGGTGACATTTCTACCTAAATAATATTTTGTTTATGAGGATCTACGATTCGTCCTAATTTTAAAATTCGTATTAGGAACAAAAATTTTCAGAAGGCGACAACGAAACGCTAAAAATACATCAGCACAATACATTTCCTCGTTGAAGTTGAAGGCGTGAACGGTATCTCGAACGGAAACTAAGGAAAATGAACCTGAAACGAATTTCTTCTACGGCAGAATTATTCGAAAAGAATTCCGAAACGGCTCCGCCGTTCAGCTCTGAAATCGTCTTCGCCGATTCTGACATTGCTGTCGACATTTCTGACAATGACTATGGAACGGGGAAGATGAGGCGATACAAAGAAAAAAAGAGGAGAGTGTGAGATAGCGGGATCTAAATACCACACCAACGAACGGAACAATCAGGAAATTATATTCAACTAAAGAAAACGCAGGAATGCAGTACGGAAACTCCATCATAACTATTCTGTTGAATGAGGCCAAGCATAAAAATTCAAATTGAAAAACCGAAACAAACACACAAATAGGGAAGTGTGTACATTTTGAAGTTAAGATAACACGGGCGTCAACTTTCAATCATTCAATTTCATTCCTCCTGGAATGATACAAAGGAGGACGCAAAGGGCAATTCACAAAACTCGTATGGCAAATATGAAATCAACCTTTGGTCAATGATGTACCTTACTTACAAAATCATTAAAAAAACAATTTCTTGATCATATTAGCGAGCTGGTATGGAAAACTTTTACTAAAACAGTATTCGCTTAAGGGATTAGTGTACTTAAGAATTTATCATAGTGCACATGCACAGACCATTACAAAGTCGAATTTCTGATAAAGCGTTCAAGATTCAAGTCTTGAGCATCGAATCGGTGTGGTGCGATTTCTGATAACGGTTTATTACAAAGAGAAAAAGAGCAATATGACTATGAATTCAAAGGAAAAGAGAGTAATAAGAAGGCAGGTTGGAAAGAAAGGCTAAACGAGCGATAGAACGAAAGGAAGAAAATAACCAAGGCAAGGCAATGTGAAGTAAGCAAGCACAAGCAGGGAAACCAGTCTGCCAGCGGGAGACAGGGCAACGATGGAGCTTCGATATCATCGAACAATAGGCACCTCGTCGCTGCATAACAACGTGTCGCCGGCACAAAAGAAGTGCAAATACCGGTCGACAAACTTTCATATCGCCTATAAATTGATCTCTCGATAGAACCGACGAATGAGCTGTTGCTACCGCTCTATGAGATAGTCCTTGTCCAACTGAAATGCCGTAGTTTGAATGAACGACCGACCGTTTTTCTCTAAGAAGACCACTTCAGGTCCCACAAGATTCAGATATGCTTCTGTATCATTATTCCTCATTAGCGAACCAAATTCTATTAATTTTCATTTAAAAGTTGTCTAAAAACATTTCTAATTCTGACCCCACCTACTCAGTTATTTAACAGTAAGCCATTTAGTCGTAATATCCTTCCAACATACTAATTATGTTTAGTACGATTTAGGGAGTGAGTTTTATGTCCACTGTACGTATTCAACTAGGTTTGGTTTTTACCAGAAAAACATCGCGGATTGCTTGATGTTTCTCCTTGTTACAATGGGTAGAAACTTTTGGGAAACGTACTTAAACTTTTTGTTTCCACTTGACTAACTAATTTTCTTTTGAAGTTTATCGAATTTTACCATTCACGGAGGAAACCTGCTGCTAGCAGAAACCGTTGACATTTTTTACTAAAATATGAAGAAACTTTTAGGAATATTGTGAAACCTTTTCGGTAACAACAAGCAACAGCAACACGAAATTATCCCAAGAACACTTAAGTTTCCTCTTTTATATAAATAGCAATGGGTAGCTTGGAAGATGAGCTTTATGGACCTTATGCCCTGAATAAGAAACGTCTGATACGTAGGAAAAATGTCGAAACAAAAATGTTCTTCAATATTCACCCTATTTTACAGATGGTACAAAAAAACCAATCAATCTTCTACCCACAGAGTAACAGATGGACTGGAGTTTATGCTAGTTGTACGGTAAGAAATAATAACTAAACCGTTCGAGTTTCAATGCTTTGAGGTTTAATGTAGCACTGACCAAACGTAATGTACGAGTAATTGTGTTTAGTTTAGTCGTAGATGAGTTATTTTTATATTTTTCATAAACACTTCTTCTTTTTACTATAATTCATAACTTGAAAATCGGTCAGTGTAAACTTATTAAAATAGTTTTTAATGGCAACTCATCGACATGGACTGTCTGTACGTAGATAAATAATAAATGTAAACTTCTGCGAAAAGAAACATTTACATTTTTATAATTGAATTAACACGTCACTTTTTCTTACACAGACTAAACAGATTTAAAACTTCTCGATGTGTATGCGGTTTCGTTTTCTTTTTGTTGGAATAATTCCAAATACAAACGAACACTTTGGTTAATGATTAATTGATAAAACAGTAATATTCGTAAATTGAGATAGGTATACCAAGTAAAACGATTTAATATTTGTGTAGTGGTTCGTACTTATTCGTAGATATACTAACAATATTTTTAGAAAAAATTCGCAGCCCAAAGTATTTACCTTAATGTAATAATTTTAGCACCAGTGTTGAAATTGAAACATTTTTTCCAGTGCAAATAAACGGCATGGTACACGCTTAATTTTACACTTGGCGGGCACTAAATCACGAGAACGTCCTTAATCGTTAGTTAATTAACATATTTTTGAAAAGTTTCCAAACTTTTGAATACAACAATTAGGTATAGCAGTTTCAGTAGTACAAAACGAATACATAATATTTTAATACAGGCGCGGATTAACTTAAACAAATTTGCATGTAAAAACAGTAATGTAGTTCATAAAATAAATTGTCTAACCATAATTAATCGATACAATTACTTCATTATTTTACAATATAACTGCACAGCTATAATTTCGTACGGAATTATACCTATCAGTAATATGCTTAGACTTAGAATTTCATAAGGGCGTTAGCTAACACAATTATCTGATGGAAGATATTTATACTAGACTAACACATATTACGCACAGAAATTACCTACGCTATTATGCAATCATTCACCGGTAATAACAGCCATTTACGTTTACACGTATTATAGCAAAGAACCTAGCACTGGACTAGTGTACATGTTAGTAACGCGACAATCAATTAATTGGTGGTAAAATGAGTAATTAGACGTTTAATAACACAAAATTAAACGATTAGGCTAGTTATGGAGCTTTTTCTTTGAATCTGTAGATATACATTTAAAATAAAATGAAACTGAATTAAATACATTATAGAAAATTAAACCACTACACGATTAGAAATTAATTTCATAAAAGTGCTTGTCTGTTTATGCAACAAGACTTATTTCAGCGTTTACCGATGCTCCATAATAACCCACAAAACGTAAATAAATGCAAAACGAAGTAGATTTTGTCCCCATCAACTAAATATGCTCCCATTTTTCGATATTACACGTCTCGGTAGTATCACCGAAGGTGTAAGTAATTAATTACCTCCCATTAATCCCTAATTGCCATCAAGAACATAAAATTCTGATCGAAGCTTATCCGTTCATTAATTTATCGAAGAATTTCAATATGGGGGAAAAATCGATTAATATTCGAGCATTTATTAGTTCACTAAGCGGTTGCTTCAATAGAAAACTAGTTTAATGGAAAACATACATAAAAAACAAAAAATTTTATTCATGAAATTACCTACCTATCTATAGTTTATTAAAATTTAGCAGGACATACATTTCAATTTTTCTGGCGAGACTCTAAATTTGCGATCATTACATAAGTACATAGATACGTATTATGTATTACCATTTTTGATTAGGTTCACTTTCTGTTTGTGTAACCTCAACTTTATGAGAATATTTAATTGTCACGCTTATTTAGCATTACTGTCATCATTATGTATAGATGCATAGACAATGTAGGTAATATATACGTTCATAAGTATATCGTAGGTTGAGCTTAATATTGTAATAAGATTAATTAGTGTTAGTCGACGTCATTAAGAACTTTGCTTGTAATTAACGTTAAGTTCGAAACAACAACTATAACACTGTGCTACAGGTACACAATACATAGATAGTACCGTGATGTTACTTAAGTGCTTGTCTTCTCATCGTTAGATCTTATGAATCAAAATTTGCTTACACAGCTTTTTTAATTTTTACATATCCACACAATGCCTTTACGGTTGTATTAATCAAGTGTGTTAAACTATATTCATTATGGTGATGCAAATTATTTGCGAAATTTTCGAGGCATTTTTTTTTTTTTTTGGAAGATGATGTAGTCTAGAAAAAAGCTTACAAAGTAAAAGCAAGATACAACGTACGTTTTATAAACGTCTCATAAAATATGCAACAACCAATTTTTACAAACGCCGGCAAATTCCTGTCGAATTTAAGTAAGCTAGGGGCTAAGAAAAAAAAAATGGTGCTGTAAAAACGACGAGCGTGGAATTATTAACAACTTTGTTACAAAAATTGCTATCACAAGAGAATAAGTTCCACGCGATATCTTTTAGAAAATTCGATTAAAAATCATCGTTTTATCCTACGCAAGAGCAATTTTTTTTTAAAAGGGCAATGTACCTACCTACCCTACCACAGTGAAATAAAACATTTCCATGAAAAAATGTTTTTTTTTGTTGTTTTCTTTAGAAAAGCCAATGGGCACTCCTTTGTCTACTGCAAAACAGCAAAAATAACAATATTAGGGCTGCGCCCTTTTTTATGATAAAACTAATCTTCTAAACGTATACCTACTTTTAAGGTTATATCATATTAACAGACACGTAATATGAAAGCTGTAACCTGATAATAAAAAAAAATATTTACCTGTAGGTAATGCTTGATGTAACGGTGCCACTTATAGGTACCTACTTTATTATATTAGTAAATACATGTCACTATATCTATTTTTAGTAGTGTAGTGACTTATTTTTACAACATTTATAAAACGAAATAAAATAAATTAACTCACGAAATGATTTTCCATTTTTTTCAATTTATTAAATTTTTTTACAATAGCATAGGTATGCACCTTCAACTAAACGACATTGGTTGGATAAAGAAAGAGAGTAAGATAACAACGTATAATGGTGGTCGGTCCATTGATCACAATTACCTAAATAGACAATTATTGAGTAAAAGTGTATATTTTTAAACCGCTTATACTTTTACGGTGCTGGAATAGAAACAGCCAGTAAATGCGCAATGATGAAACTTTATAGGTGGGATTTTATCAAGAATTCGATAGACTGGAATTTCTACATGTATTTATTGGTGCTATTGTGTAAACAAACACAATCGCAAGGAACATTCTTACAGTCTTAATATCAAATAAAATAACTCTTGGTATTAAAAGCGAGACGAGTAAACAACGCTCCTGCATCCCCTTTGGAAAACAACTTTATTTGTTGAATTTAAAAAACCAGAGAAAGCGCATGAGTATTTCGCCATTCGAAACATAACAAGGTGAGGACTTTTATTTTTTGCAAGTCCATTCCACAATGGTTATAATAATAAAGAAAAAAAAAACATTAACCAAATAAAATACAAACGAAAAATAACATAATGATACAACAGTTAGGTAAGCAATAATTTCTCAAATCAAATGAAAAGCAAAAACATGAAAAGATTGTTGATAAAGGAAACGGGTCGTATTTTTCCGAAGAAATCGAACGTTTTGTATACAAAATGAGCCGAAGAAAAGAAGAAGCGAAAGGGAATGTTACACATCGAAATCATTCAGGAATATCGACTTGACGGCGTGCTATGCAATAAACCTAAGCCCCGTGACATATGCAGATTAAGGTGAAGCCCTGTTGACACGTCGATGCTTTTAGATCGAGCAGTTCAATATCGACCCCTCCTATACTACTATAAATACTACATCATCGCTGACTGATAGAACTGCAGTTTCTAGCGCTTGTTGCGGATACGTGCGAACAATAGATACAAACACAATAGACGCTTGTGCATTACACATAGCCACAATGTTCAATTAACGTAACGACACGTTATATAAACGCCCATTAATATTGTCGTTTTTAACAAATTAACCATTCAATTCTAAAAAAATCATCCGAGGAGATAACTGCGCCATGTAGTTAAAAATCTGAACTAAACTCTATTGTAACAAAATGCAAAATATATTGAATTAACCTAAACAGTAGATACTGCAGTACTTTAAGAAAAAAATAAGACTCGCCCAAGGATATAAATTTTTAATCACTTCCGTGAAAAAAACAAAATAGCATTGTTTTGAACAAGATAATTTGTTAGACAGCAACGTCGGAAAAACAGTATAATTATTTCCAAACAAACTTTTGTAGTTAACTGGTACATGGTAGTGCACCGGCAAGAAAACAAAAAGACAGCAGCTGGCATTCGTCGAGAGAAATTACCGTTCGAAATCTGGAATGATGGGCGTTTGGTATTTTTATCAACGGGAAATGAAGGCTTCCAATTATTGAGAAAGTATACATTACTTGCTCGAACGGATAAATAAGGAAGAAGAGAGGATGAAGAACGAGAGCAGGAAATGATGACTACCTCAAAGATGCAGATTGCCTCTTCCTTTTCATCCAATACAGTACCAGCAGCCCCTGGCACAATCATTATTATCAGATGTTTTTCGCAAATCACAAATCTTTATACGTATGTATTACATTTTTATCCATATGCTACATGTACAAAAGACCCACAATATTTGAAAGAAATGTTGGTTGCGATTCGATTTATTATTATTTATATGAATATGTAGTTGAGAGAGGCACTGAATTCAACATTTTGAATTGATTGCTTGGAAGGGCCGTTTTTAGGGCTCCTCTTAGGTAGGTATAGAATCCCTCAATAAACCAAAGAACTTTAATTTAATTATGTACTTATTACATTAAAAGAAAAAAAAAAAACAATTTAGGATTATATTTACGTCCGACAGCTTTGGTCTATTTCTTTAGAAATCCAAAATCAGAAAGATTAAAAAAATTGGACGGAAAAATTGGAAGGAATAGTTAAGCCACCCACCCCAACGAAAAACTAAAGCTATTTCTTAATGAAGAGGATATTCTACTGAACTTGACTTCAGGATCGTTTAATTACATCGTCTGAAATGATGCAATTAATTTACTTAGCGTTCATGAAAGATGATGAACCCACGTACCTACTACTAACACATGATACAGTTATTTTTTATTTTTATATTATGGCTGGCATTTTCGACGGATAATTCGATTGTATTTTATCGTTCTTGACCTCCTAGGGGAGTTTAGTGTTCTACTGCAGCAGTAATTGGATATAGCTACATAATTAGTCGGATATGCTGGTGGTAGTGGTAGTGGTTGGCAAAGTGCCCTGTCCTGATGTTCGCGTGCTTACGTGCCGCGCGTTCAGGGCTGGACTCAGTACAACGTTCATCAAAACGTTTTCCGTCGGGACGGCGGAGTTACAGCGTCGAAGGCGACGTGAACGACGCCGATGCGGCAATACGCGACGCGTTTGAAACTGTCAATACACTTCCCAGGTGTATGCACCTGTGTCTCTTAAACGACAAATACCCCGTTAATGTCAATCGGAGCGTCAGTTGTGACGAGCAAACAACATGGACTTATTAAAATTCAGGAAATCGGTTACTCCACGGACGTGGAACTGCATAACTGTTTACTTCATTATCTAAACGATCCTTTCGATAAGCACAATTTAATTGTATAAATCAAAAAACATTCCTCATAACTTTCATAAAAAATAACAGTCACTGTAAACAGAGTAAGAATGCGAAAAGCAATTTTGTGCAACATCGCATCGGCAGTAGCCCGTCGCATGTTATAAATAATTTAATCAATTTATTTGTTTTTCTGATTAAAACTGGAACACAAGGCCTGTTTTCGGCACGTTTAGTTTTATTAGTATCTGCATAAAAACGCACACGGAATAACATTCAAGTTGGAAAGCGCCCAAAATGAATACATCACTTGAACAAGAACAACGGCAACAACCATTTTCGCCAACTGTTTGTATATTCTGGGGGAAAAAAAATGAAACGCCATTGCAGTTCCCGTTCCCATTCGTTTTCCCAGTTAACTTTTAAAACTGAACAAGTAAATGTATCGGTTAAAAACACAACGACACAACGATGAGATATACTTCACAGGGGCACCACTAACGAAGTATGTCGGCGCGGCGCTGCGCTTACGACTGAACACGATTGCTTGGTTCGTTGGTTAATCTGCTACCGAATTTTTTTTTTGTCACGGTACAAATTACTGCAGGCCCAGGTCTAAAAGCTTGCCGATCTGATGGTAATTAATGCTATTTATGGTTACAAACTCGTGAGCAAACACAGTCATATTTACTATACGTTCGATATATTGGGAAGCCGGTGTAATTGGTATGGATGATCCTTCAAACTGTATAAAATTGGCCAGAGAAATTTTACCATGCACTCACAACTCACATAATAGACGCACCTATAGAGTAAACTCATATGGAAAGCAAATTATAATCACTTTGTTACAGAACTAGGCCAATTATACTTTTTGGAATTTTCAAGTTAGCCACGAGTCAAATTAAAGCACAAAAATTAACGACATAGTTACGAATACATTTAAAAAGAACAAACGAAGACACTGAATCAATTCTAATCAAGTTATAAATAAGGATTATCTTGCAGAAATCAGAAAAGTAGCAGAGTCAAAGTGCCACAAAGACACACAAACCAAACTGTTTCAAATATATACATTTAAGTAACTCATCTCATTCACGTTAATATTAATTAATTTCAGCATTTCGTTTTTAAATTGGTCTTCCGGAAATATCGAAACAGCAAATTCATTTTGTACCTTAATGAAACAAAACCATTTTGGTTCATTTTATAAAATGATCCTAACTTTCTGAACACTAAAAATGGAAAATTGAAAACAGAAATAAAGTATTGTTTAAAAATTGGAAATAAAACACAATAATTTGTATTCTATACGACGAAACAAACAAGTTCTAGTTGTTCTTTGAAAGTTGAAGGGTTTTCGGCAGGAGAACAACATAACACATACATATAACGAAACTTTGCAAAAAGTAAGCATAAACGAGTTTGCATTATGCATTGTATATTATGTTTGCTTCAATACCTGACGCAATTCGTGTTACATTTAGCGAAAGATGAAACGACGTGTCGTCGCATTTATTGCAAAATATACATACATATATTGGCACTGGGTTTCATTCATACCATACCTGCATACATACATATAGTATAGATACAAACATGCATCTGTATAGATGATACCTGCATGCCTACTCTTTGGTTCGGTAGGATACGCGGCATAAACGCTTCCTTCCACTGCCGAACCCGGTCGCTTCGTAATTGTCAAATTGCGATAATAAATGGAAAAGCGAGTATGTAGATACTAGTTAACTAAATGGCATTTCAGTCGAAGGCACGAGGCCGAAACAGAAAACCAATTAGTTGATGAAAAGGGAACCCGGCCGGCAATACGATGCGACCGTTAGCAGCTCTCGCACGGTGTTATTCCACGATTGCATAACAGACTGGTAAATATGTTGGTATATCAACGAATCTTTCTCGGGTTTTTGTTTTTCGTTTCTTTTGGGCGATATTGTGCCCCCATACGATTTAAAGCTTCTGCGAAATAAGGGCATCTGCTGGCGATTGATTAAAAACTTCGATTTATGTGTGGTTGGGAGTTGGGAGCAATATCATAGCGAAATATGTACCTACGTAGGATGGATGGTATGGCATAAAGCGCTTAGTGCAGATTTTTAACCATCTCGTTTGAAATTTACATATAATTGCTAGAGTGATAAACGTGCGGATTTTCTTTTCTTGAGAATCTGATCACTCATTGAGTACGATCTCACACTTTCGGATGTATCTGCTCTCAGTACTTAAAGAGTGCTCACGATCATAAATAATGAGTCACCTTAGCAGCAGACTCGATCAACTACAAATTTCCTGCTTCGAGTACTGACACTGATACTCTTTTTAAAAATGTGAGATTACATCAAGGACTCAACAATATTCACAAAAAGTAAAAATAATAAATTACTCAGAGATCTGCATACACAAATAAGAAATATATTCTGATTTTTAATGTTACACAAGAAGAGTTTTCGTAACATCTGCGAAAACACACAAACATAAACAAAATAAAGATATGCTACAGTTTTTCCCTTGTGGTTTTTTTCCTTCCCAAACTTTTCTTGTGGTATCAAGTATTTCTTTCACGATAACAATAAATCTGTTAACAAAACACCTCAGTGTATCAAGTTTACGACTTCAAGCATCATCCACAAATAAAGTCATTCTGTAAAAATTTTGTCAGTTTTAAATTTAACTATCCTAAAAATAGTTTCTAGAAATCCATAAATTATGTTGACAAAAAAGTAAATAAGTAAAATAGAGTTCTCAATTTCAGCTTTGTAAAAGCATTAAGTGTCTAAATCAAACAATTTCGCTGAAAAAAATTAAACGACACCGTCAATAGCTTTGTTTCGCCGGCTTAATTACAGACTTATTTTGGCTTAAAACTTGTTAATTGTGCCTATAAATATAATATTCACGCAGGCTTAAAATAAACGACGCGTCGCGTCAGTAAAGACGCGACCATCTGTATTAATAGATTCCTGGCGTCATAATAATGTTCATTTATGAAGTAAACCCAAACAAAAATATGTCATTTACTATCAGTTTATTTTCACGATTTTGCTTAATCTATTAAATTTGAAAAATAATCAATCTTGTTAGATACAGCAAATTTTCAAATATGAGAGAACAAAACATAAAAATTTAATAGATATAATAATAAATTTAAATAACATAGAAGCTACTTTTAAGTGTTGACAGTAATTGGAAATTTTCCGTATAAGTTGTTAAAAATAAGTAGGCGGTGATAGCATTTACACGAGTATTAGCTGTACTAAATAACTGACGTAATTTTATTGCTCTGAAAACCATGAAAACTTCAGATTGCGCCTCATGAATTCGAAAGGCCCGATTGTGTTCCATAAACGAAATATGCCAAATGCCTGTGACTAAATTTCAGTTCAATTCAGATTTTTGATACAAACGAATCGGAAAATGGAATCAATTTAGCTGTTAAAATCAGCAATCGATTTTGAAAAAAACAACATGAACAACATTTCCAGCGACATTAATTAGTCATTATTTTTACGGCCTGGGCAAATCCTGATATACCATTAAAATTGAATAAATGTGACGAACAACGTAACAAATACCAATATGTACAAATGTTCTGATAGGCGTTTGATAAGCATCCTATTCAATACGTCATTTCGACGTACCAGTTATCATCGATGGCAAAATTAATTTTAAATATGACAAACGCACGGGGTTACAATCGGGCGCGTTACGTGAGCGGCATACATGTGTATTTCAGCTAAAATAATTAGGCACGTATGGCAGCAATGGAATATTAATTCACTGCATGCGGCCGTGAATGGACTTGCGACCAGCGAAATAAATCAAAAAGACGACCGACGGCCACCAGCGCAACTGCTACGAATGCACTGCTTACCATCATCCACATTCACTTATCAACCTTCTCTCTCACATTTTCTTTTTGTACCTACACATTTCACATAAATGTGCACGAGAATAGGCTAATCTGGAATACCTTCTACAATTTTAATCATACGAACAGGTAGGAACGACTGGTGTATTGTAGATGCTGCAGAAGTTGCAAAACTGTCAAAACATTAAATATTTGTGTACTTAATCACCATTAATTTAATCATTTAGTGTATCTATGCCACACCACCACATTAAAGCTGATATGATTGTCTTTTTATTACGTAAGACGATTTTTACTAGTTTTTGACCCCCTCCTTCCCCTAAATAAGAAACAATAAGAATAGGCCGACCCCTCCCCTCTGTTTAATATTTATTACGTAAGAATCTAAAGGAAAAATTGAATATACGCTTGGTTGGTTTTGATGTTTATTTTTAAAAGTAACAATTTTCAGGAACGTTTACAATCATGTTGTCGTGTTGGATGGAAACATTTTAATCGTTTGGATATAATCGCTACATAACATTTTCAGTCCAGGGGCTAAAAACCCACTAAGAACGTCAATCTGCCACTTGTACATCTCTAATAACAGGTGTTGCTTCTTTTGGTCACATCGACACTCGCGCTTTTTCAAATCTTAACTTTGCGTATATTTGTGATCTTACGTAAGAAATACCAAGAATTCCTCCCACCCCCTTGTAAGAAAAAATAAGACATGGTCGACCCCCCTCCCCCCTGAATCGTCTTACGTAATAAATGGATGGCCCTTTAAGTGGGTCGCAAGACTAGTTCTGTCGACTATATTTTTTCTCCTCAACGCCCATATATGTTAGCAAAACCGGGGAATAATTAAGCTGCATTCAATGCAGCACATACGATTCATTTCATAATGAGGCGCTACTGCTGCCAGGACCATAAAACTTATTCGTTTGGTTTATACTTACAAGTGCCCATTACAGACAAACAAATTGAATATTACATAATACTTGTTACTTAAGTGTTATCGATATCAATAAATTTGGTAAATTCCAGGTAAAGTGCAAATAGCCCGTTTTTATTATAGTTTATCGGGAAACACTTGCGATGCTTCTATTAGAATTAGAAAAAAAATTTGCACTAATCCAATGAATATATGTTTGTGTCGTTATCTCTAAACTAAAGGTACTTCAACATATGCATGCAAAAGCTTGTTATAGCCATACCAAAACACATGGATTCTATATTAGATATTTTTTATATTAAACTTTGGCTGTATTTTAAATAGCAGTTATCGTTCATAAACAAATCTCACACAAAGTTGCTTAGCATACGTGCTTATTTTCTGTTTAGCAATATATAGATATATAGAATAATCTTCAATTTTCTAGTAAATGGCAAATACGTTGAAGCAGCAGACAACTAACCGAAGTCATGAATTAAAATTCCTCCGAAAAGTGCTTTGCAAGCGAAATCTTCCCACTGACGAGACCTATTACGACCAAACACTCATTAATCCCAGCTTACATCATTTAAGTGACAATTTCATGCAGCCATAGACAAAAAAAAGAAAAAAAAATTATCAATGGAGGTGGAAATCTATATCTTGAATTGTTCCTGTTGCACCAAAAAATATTAATGTGGTATTTAATTATCAAATGGTTATTGGATTTTCATAAATTAATATTCAGACAGGAATTAATGCGGATTATTTTCTGACAATATTAATACTGTACTAGGCTGAAACCCAAAGAAAATATCCAGTATTTAATCATCTAAATAAGCCATGTAATTGCCTGATATATCTATCAAATACATAAAAGCAAGACTCCATTTATGTACATGTACAAACTTATTTTAATCAAAACAAATTTACATTCAGAATTAAACAAAAAACACTAAGTACCATTAATTTTACACACCAATAAACTAAAAACCTTAAACCGCAGTTTGGTACTTATAGCTGCCATAAGTGCCATAATATTAGCGGGTAATAAACCCTCAGTTTAAAAGTATCTTTAATGTCACATGCGATTTATGGGAACAGAAAAAATTAATGCTCAAGTATTATACTGTGTATACTAAAAACTAAAAATTTATACCAAACACAGTTACGTTTTAAATCGATACCAATCACTCTAAAGTACCTGTTTTTTTTTAATTACTGCCTAAATACGCAATTATCAATCCGAATGAATTAAGAACGAATGACTTGAAAGTATGTACGTACGCATGTGTGTGTGTGTGTGTTGATGTAACATAGCAAAAACGCATTCTGTCAATTAGCGAGTGTCGACATCGTTGCGTTTCGGGTCGGTGTAATTGCACATGTCAGGAATAATTTTATTTGGAATTTTTCATACTTGCACTGATTAGCAACATTCTGAAACGGAAGGTATTTGCTAAATTGCCGATTAAAAAAGAAGCATCCGATTCCGCACCCCGGCCCATCAACACCAATTTCGTAATTTATCAGGAAATGTTGTGAAAAGATCAGCAGAATGTTAACTGGGCGTACACTAAATTGATAAGCGCTCAAACAAATCAATTGAGTGGTGTCTGTATAAATTGACGTTTATAAAGTGCACAATACGGTGACACCTAATGGCCACAATATAAAAAATGTTTCTATTTTTGCTAAATAGTTATTTTATATATAATAAAAAACAATGAAATGTTTCAACAAATTTATTAAGAAAAATTCTCTTACAATTGTTTCGACAAATCTGTCATTATCAAGAGAGTAATAAGAAGTAAGTAAGTAAGAATTTTTCTTAATAAATTTGTTGAAACATTTAATTTTTTTTTGTTATATTTAAAATATGTTTCATCAACAATACACCACCAATAGCTTATTAAGTATTTTATATATTAGAATTACTCTTTGAGAATGGCATAACAGCCGAAACAATACTGTTAGAGAAATTTTAATAAACATTCGTGAAACTTAGTCAAGTGTTTTCTTGGTTATTTCTTTTTAGAAGTATTTATTTATTATTAATTATGTTTTACCAAGTGCCGTGCGAACTCTCAATTTCCCAATTATTTTTAATAATAAAATATAAATATCCTAAGAAATTATTACAGAAAGCATGAGTCAAAGATGCAAATACAAATTGATTACTGTATGAACTTACCAAGCTAACCTTCCAAAGAATTTCAATAGCAAATATGAAGTTCTTACCTGGAAAAAAAAAGAGAAAATTAATATTTATAAACGTATCCAGGTATTTATAGTAATTATCAGATAGTTATTTATTATTTTTTAAACTAATAATAACCAAATATAATCATAAAAGTAAGTAGTAATCTATTTTTCCGTTTCATTTTTTTAAAACGTTGAATTTTTCCGTTGACAAATACAAACAAAAAAGTGTAAGGGTCGGTCGTTCCACTCGAAGGAAAGTCTGAGACAAAGCAGTCCTCCAAAATTAGAGAAAGGCCCATTATATTAGCCGAAATTAGCGTACTCGGGCGAAATTAAACAGTAACATTACGCGGAGGCTAAATAAAATTTATAAAGAAAATAAGTGGCCATCTCGGCAGGAGAATTTTCGAGCATTAGTCAGCGCAAAACGGAAACGAACAACGAGATTGGCCTACATCTTTATGACTTCATTAATTCGGGCGTACAATTCACGGCGTCGCTGTGGCGTCGAGAAAGTTTCGCGCTTTCAAGTTAAGTGCAAATTGAAGAGCGTACGGTGCGTTCGTTATAAATATTTTGCGAACGTAGAGTGTAGGTTTAAGAATGAGCTCAAGATTAGTTTCGAGGGAATGACAGGATAGCAAAGGCATCCCGGAAGGTCGTGAGGGCCACCCCCGCCGCATATCTCTTTCTTGCCTGCCGATCCACAGCTCGCAACGATTGTTTTAATATTTGAGTTGAGTAATGCAATATCGCGGGAGAAGCCGAGCGTAATTGGCTATTGAGGGAAATTGGAGAAACTCAAGTCAAATGAATTTACCAATTCGTTACGTAGGAATGGTGTCGAAAGAATATTTGATCAGTAATAAAGGAGTCAATTTAAATTTTCGAGTTCCGCGAGAATGGATACGCGCGACTTCCTAATTAAACCCATCCATCCTGTCTCTAAGACCTCCTGCAATATTTACGTATGTATATTGAGGGAACAACAAGAACGTAAAGGAAAATTGGGGGTTTATAAAATTTGCGCGTTGAAGGGTCAAAAAATATATTTCAAACAGGGGATAAAAAGGATCAAGTCTAGAGAATACCCTAATATAAAAAACGGGTATAAATTTAGTTAAGATCCTACCAGAGTTAAAATAAACGCGGCAAAGAGGGCAAAAAATCCGAATTCAAATCAAAATGTAGTGAAGCACAACAATTTATTTGTATATCTAAAGGACTATTTTAACCATAGTTTATTGAGGCCCCATAGAAAAATTATTTTCATATTTTGAAACTAAATAAAAAATAAGATATTTATATATAACTTGCTGCCCCGGCCACGCGTTGCTGTAGCACTTTAAACAACTTTTAATAACAGTTAACTTAAAACTTCTTAATATAGTCAAAATGATGGCTGTAGCATCAAGAAATAAAACACAGCGTCATCTATAAGATGCTTACACAACCTAGATAGCAGAAGAAGATGAAGTGTTGTGTCATTAAATTAACTTACACCGTCATCTGTTAGAAATTTATATCATTTTATAATCGAGAATAAAACTTTTAAGTTGGGCCAAATTACAAACAATATATGCAAAATTTCATAAAAATTGGTTTAATACTTCCGGAGGTTATCATTCACAAACATTGTGGCACGAGATTAATAAATAGATATATAAAGATAAATACTTGCTAAGACTTAAACAGATATCCAAATGAATATTTCGAGACATAACAGGACTCTTTCCAAACTATGTGGCAGAATTAATTTGCAAATTTTCAGAATGATTATGTTTAAGTACAACTTATTTTGCTTTTTAGTTTTTTTTTTGCTCACCAAAGAGGAATTACATAGGTATGATGCGTTATGTTTATAAACTTAGATAAGTACTTAGGTATGTATAATGAAATAGGTAAACCGTCAGTTTGGCAAGTAAAACATTATGGAAACTTTTGCAAATAATAATTCTCTTCATTATTACGCCAGCAGCGAAGTTCATTAAATTAATAACTTTTTAATGGAGTTGGATGCAAGTATACGGAAATTTTAGGAAGTTTGTACAAAAGTATTCGTTTACATGTAAATTTAGTGAAGTGTATCAAGAAGGATTGTTAAGATTCTCAGGACTGCTACGATGCAATTAATATCAAATCTCACTTTAACATTCTAAATTAAGCTTTTTTTCTAAAATGCCTTTCGACGCTTTTTACTTACAAAAACATAAGCAGATGTTTATAACCCAATTTTCTAAAATCTAGGAACGCAGTCAATCGCATAATGTATTACCTAGTTTGCTTTAAAATTCGTAAATTCTTATGAAAATAAATTCGACTACTCTTTGATGTACACGTACGAAGATATATTTGACGTAGTAGGTAAGTAACTAAACTGTCTGTTACATTTCCTTCTTTACATATACCATTCACTAACAAAGTAAACTTAGTTCGAAATTTAACGTGTTTGTGGGGCATAAACGGCTTTGACCGTTAGGAATTTTTGTTGGTAGCAATGTAGCTACCTATGTACTTACCTATGTGTATTTTTTGCCAATCGTTAAGTTTTTAGTGCTTCGACTCGCGCTGCTTTTACAGTCAATGATTTTGAAAAAGATCGCAACACGAAAAAAGAAAACACAAGGGATGAGGAAACAGGGTATCGGTACGGAACGTTGGCTAGCAGTAGCAGTAATATAAGCAGGTTGATGTGATGAGCAAATACCATGTTCAAAAAGCGTAGAAAACGGCGAATTATATTAAAGTTTTAATAGCGGGGATAGCCGTTTAGTGATTCGGGACTCGTTCGGGCTTCGTTGCGCGGGTTAGGAAAAGTGCTGAGAGTGCGTTTTAGCAATTTCAAGCATACAACGTCGGGCATCTATCACACGAGATCACTGAAAGAATAAGCCGGGACCTGGTTTGGCTTGGTTGCTTGCTTGTTGGGGATGCTGCGGCTGGCTCTGGATGGCTGACTTGCTTGCAGTCGTAGTGTAAGTGGAACGACTAAGCGAAACACAGACGGAATAAGAATGAGAAATGGCGGTAGTGGCATTGGCTACATTCGGTGCCGCAACCGTGGTTATTTAATGTTGATGCTGCTACCGAGCACCACCGCAACCCCTATCTGTTCTCCGGGATCACGAGGCCGGACTGCAGACACGGCACTAACATTAATTAGCAATAAAACCGTTTTTGTCAGCAGCTTACGCCACTGTTTTTCCTTATATATTTAATATAATTGTTTTTATTATTTATGAAAGCCAATAAAATAACTAACGAGACAGAATATCGTACACAGCATTCATACACTGCACAATATTGGGTATTCCTTCAATTTAAGTACCTAGGTACATACATCTTGATGACTAAATATATTTATTATGAAAAAATTTGGCTTGATGAAGGAATAACATCTTGCAAAATTAAATTATTTTCCTATAAAATATTTCATTTCATTTAGTTGAAATATCAAATTGGGGTTGATTGATTAATTATAAACTTTCTGAACCACGTAAATATAGGTACGTTTAGTTTTAAATACCTTAATCTAAAATAAAACCCAAAACAGAAAATTTCAATAGAGATCCTAATGTAGGGCTGCGGTCACCCTTAATATAACTTGTATTGGCCGATTGTAATTAAGTGCCTTTTAAAGGTAAACGTTTTATAAATACATATTTTAAAATAAAGTGACAGAATCATAAAAAAACATTCCCAAGGGCTGACACATTCCTCAGCAGTAAATTAATAAGATGGTCATTTAGAAGAGTTTCTCATACAGCCCCCCTACAACCTAGGTTGCCATTTGAACAAAAAGTTAATTAGCTACAGATTAAGGGGTTTCAGGGAGGGGTTGAAAGTATCATAAAAAAAAACGAACAGAGCTTCAGCGTTTTTCTAAAAAATAACTTGCACATTCATCATAAAGTGACATTATTAGGCGATGAATGTAAATTTATCACACGATGATGCCATCGTGTGGTCAGGCAACGTAGTTGTGTGCAACATATCTATTTTCAATTCTTTTGTTTCATTTTCTTAGATAATTTTATGATCTACAATTTTTGTCTGAAGTATTTTTATGATGAAACTTACCGTTTTGCTGAAAATCGCGACTCATTTTTTTGACCTTTGACCTTGAATAAAAATTTTTGCATACAGGGGAAAGATGGGTAACTGTCAAATTTTATTTTTAATCATATTTTAAACAATCTTACTGATTTTCAGCTTGGTGGGAATTTATGTAGCTTCGAATGTCTAAATTAATAGGACTATTATTATGAAAAAGTTTCAATAAGTATCAGTTAAACGTTAAGAAAAATTAAAAAAACTAACCTAACCCCTTAAGGACAACATTGATATATGAGTAAAATTGGATTGGATTTGACTTACTTAGAAAAATTAATGAAGAGAGCAAATGTTTGTTGAATTAATTATAAACAAATGGTGTGATGTAACTTTATAAAAAAGTCAAAAAGGTAATTCTTTATTTCAAACGATTTGTTGAAATGAATCACGGTCAAATATGTGGGTGCCATGCCATTCTAGGAAAGGTAATATTTTTATAAGCATTGCGCAACAATTCACAAATTAATTATGAATGAACATAGTCATCGACATAAATAATAAAACCATGCAAACATTGGAAACGCTCGTTTTGCTAATTGAGATTTATGTATGTCGGTTTCGAAATAGTCGTACTATTATTTCAAGAATCTATTGTGGGTAGATATGTATATTTGGATGTACAATTCTGCTATTTTTAGGGAATTCGTAAAAGCATAAACATTTCCTTTGTTTTTCGATATCGTTTACACAAAATTATTTCCAACAATTGTTATCAATAAAAACAAAATAAAAAAGAAATAAGAAGAAATTAAGAATTTCCAGTCGTCGGTTAAAAGCTCCTTTAGATAGTCTTATAGAGTGTAAGTTTGCAATAAATATCGGTCAATTTTCTCGTACTTTTACTTGTACCGTTTTCCGTCCATATTGCCAAGATAAGAGCCTTCTGGTTTAATTTACATAACGTTAATTGAAGCTCATTTGTGACCATATAAAAAGTGATTTATCGGTTCCAATTATTGCAGGATCGCGATTAAACCTGCTTCAGGATTACTCCTTCGGTTCCGGTTTCTTATCGGAAAACTGCTTGTTCGGTACAATCGCTTTTTCCTATCTATATACTTTTGCAGTTAACGTCCTGGTGAGTTTTTTTTTAAAACGAATATTTAAAAAAAGTAGGAACCGACGAATTTGGTGAAAGAAATATTCACGCGATAATCGATAAATAAATACAAGTTACGATTAAGTACATGGAAACATTTCAAAACAGTCAAAATATTGTGCAAACTACAATACATCAGAATATGATATTTATTTTATAAGGAAAAGACAAGAAACTGGATCCGAATATAGAATTTACATATAATGATCGTCCCAAAACCGTATCATATATTACAATTATAATTCATCATCAATATCAAACAAGATACATGTTAAAAACGTTAACCTGAGCGTCTGGAAAAAAGCACTAGAAAAAAGTGACAAAATCGCCTTGTTGTTATTGTTACTCAATAACTTTGAATTATCTACGGGTCTAGAAATATTCTTTTCAGTATTTCAGTTCATTAACATACAAACAATAAAACCAGGAGACGGATATGATATTTCGAAAAAACAGCCAGATAAATGCAACAAACGGCATTTAATAAAATAACAGTTACTTTTAAAAACTTCAGCTCATAAATCATGCTAATTGACAAACAGCCATTAAGATCTGCTTTTACTTCTTCGTATTAGTGTGAAAATAACGATTCTTTTTGATAATTATCATATTTCCAGAAGAATTTTGCGGTTACTTTTTTGTGCAGTGCAAAAACAAACAAGCTCAGAAAATGAAAGAAGTGTTGCAATTACGTGCGTTTGGAGTTAATCCAAAAGGCCACCAGCTGCGTATAAAAGATGACTGAATCGATTTTCTCTTAGATGAAAGGGTACCTACTCATTCTGATTCATCCATCATCATCAAATACTAAAACCCGCATTTCGGATACATTGCAAAGAAAATTCTTCTAAAATGGGAGCGCATTACGATACTGGGTTATATGGAAACTAAATGGACAAAAAATAATAAAAAAGTATTCAAGGGAAGCTGATAAATTTACTTTTGTAAAATGAAATTCAACAGCTTGTTAGCTGATCAGTTATTTATGGATTTTTGGTTATGTTTCCTACAGATCGATTTTTATTTTGTTTATATTTGTATTGCATTTTAATTACTTTTTTATTTTAAATAAACATCTTAATTAGGTACCTTATAATTTCTCTAAAAGCCCTTTTTTAATTGTAAATTCAAGTTAAAAAATTTCAATTTTATTACGTATTTAGTTTTCAGTAAATACGTAAAAACTTAAATTTCTAGGAACGTACAATTAGTAAATGAGTACGTTTTTATTCGACTTGCGGTTTTACCGTCGCGTCGTCTCAAATATTTTAGCTAAGGATTCGTGCTGAACTTTTCGAATAGAAGTCGATATTGTGTAATATATATAAGACACACAAACGCACACACGCGCACACACACACAGAGATACAGATATATATAAAGGTCAAACGAGACCCCAACCAACATGACATACTAAGCCGTCGGAGGTCGACACGACGCCAAGCCGATGGGGCGCCAACATGAAGAAAGTTCGAACAAATATTGCTTCTTCGGGATAGATTTAGTTCGAGCCAGAGCTCATAAAATTGAGCTTCAAAAAATGACAGAGAAACGCAATAAAGACGTATTACGTTTCGAAAAACTTCATCTTGTATTGCCGGCTCCATATATTGTAAAAAAATGATCGCTGTTCATTTCTCATGTTTATCGTAGACATTTTGCACAATTGTATTTAATCAAGATTTATTGTTTTGGAAAAACAAACACATATTCATTCAATTATGGGCAAAATGCTACAAAATGAGTATTATCTGATCGAACTAGCTTGTGGCTATTTAGAGATTCGTAATACAATCAACATTTTATTCCGGATTCTACTAAGCAGTTATTATTTTCTCTAATCTTCAACATAGTTTTATAAAATTAAAAATGCGTACTCAGTATCCGAAATGTTTAGTAATACTGACGTGTTGTATTTATACCTAAGTAGTAATTTCAGTTGAAGTAAACTAAGTAATCTCAGTTTTCTTTATTAAAAATTAAGAATTTCGCCGGCAGGTTTGACGACCAGAGAGAGAGAAATATTTGCGATAAGTTTCCGAAATGTTGCTTATTGGAAATTTAAGCTGAAAAACGGTAAAAGTTCTAAAACATAAATCAACGTCATCCTCTTCCGTTCCGCGGGTATAACAAAGTTTCAATTTCCCGAATCGAACCGACGACATTAAGATTTGATTCGAGTTCGAAATTTCACCAGCGTCGAAGATAACGTCAATGTCACTCGCGGTCCTCTATCTCGCAAGAGCCCATTCGCTATATTTGGTTTCCTGAGAAAGGAACGAACAAAAAAAAGTTCGGCCATATCCAACAAACAATCGCGATCAAAAAGAAACTTATCGATATTAGACTTCCACCCAAAGATGAGAGGACGTTTTTCTGAAGGACGTCATAAGGAATTTGTCCCTTTTAGAGTCCTTTTAGCTTTTATAGGTTTGGGTAGCACGGTTGATTTGCTAAAATGAATTATGAACACGTTTACATTGTTGTCCGACTACGGTGAATCAACAGAAGAGTAATGTTTTTCGCATGGCTGTCATATATTATATATATGATAGTTCCATCTCGGCGCTGAAGTGAATTGTCGCTGAAGTCGTTTTGGCACTGTAGAGATGATGAAATAGAACAGGCAACGATACCACTAAATTATTAGTGAGACAAACACTGACAGCGGCTGTCATAATTTAAAATTCAATACACTCTTAAAAATTTCAAATCAAATTAAGCTCTATTTCATATAATATATAGTTTTACTTCTTCTTCATTTTACTGTAATAAATATGTTAAGGAAACTTTCAATAATACAATGCTGCCGTTAATTTTTGTTTAATCATCTCTACCAAAATTGCTCCTGCAGATAATGAATATTTTCCTGTTGGTATTAACACCGACAAAGGATTCAGCGAATATGAAGACGTTAAAGGCAGAGAAAAAGACAGGATATGAAGATAGATTACAAGAAAGAGGATTACAAATAATAACCGACAATCATCTTAATGGAAACGACTAGAGTTTACATCTAATGAATTACTTGATGGAAACAAGTACGGAAGAGTGAGATGATGTTTGAACACAATGGAGGAAAACCTCACCATTTCACGAATGAGAACAAACATAATAATTAATTGTTGTATTGTGTTTAACAATAATCATATCAGCAAATACTATCTTTGAATTTACATGTTTAGTATCAACAAAATGAAAAGTTTAAGACATTGATACACCTACGATTGTGAATCATATAGGGTACTTATGTAAAAAGAACAACTTCGTGTTGAAAACAACTTTATTAAAAGCAAAATTTTTGTGGGGTATTCAATGTTTGATACAGGATTAGTGAAAATGACAGCAACTTCAGGCAAAGCCTGCCTCTCTGATGAACTGAGAAATAGAAATACTCTGGATTACTCATCTTCTAAAGATCGAAATAGCTCAGGCTTTGAAAGATATCGACGCGACGGAGAGCGATATAAAGAATTTATCCTGTTAAACGGATTGCTACTGAATGCATCGATTTCTATGCTCAAGAATGAACAGAATTTCATACTTAACATTCACATCTCTTGTAAATTATAAATAAATAATTAGGAGCGTACGTTAGTCAAATATTTCTTGTACATTCCAATCACTATAAGGTTTTTCCTTAGAAATGAGCTACCGGACACCACAGAAAGAAAACAACAAGATAAAGGATAGTAGGACTTTTTTGAAACATTAACAGTTATAGTTAAAAATATCTTAGAAGTAGAATCAAGAGGGGCATTAAGAGATTAAGAGAACTGTCGTCTAGTAGTTCGACGATTAGCTGAGGATAGAAGGGAGCTAAAATGATAACGATTCTAGTTTTTCACATTCAGAAAAGGAACTCAACAATACATTATGTATATAAATAGAGACCAACTTAAATTATTAAAGTAAAATGAATGGCAATGTTTATCTGATAAGCAAACCCAGTTTCAGTTCGTTCTTATTCAAAAATTTTCTTTTCACTGTTACATGGACGATTTCAGGCTTGAACTAGAAGATTAAAAAATATTCTGCTTATCGCAAACAAAATATGAATACAATCTCTCGTTTTCTACCAGAATGAAAAAAAAAATCAATATTGTGCTAGGCCATGGTGACGCTTGAGTACCGAGTGGTCCTTGGATAAATACAATCTGGTTTCCGTCCATCTCGAACGAAAACTCTCATCACGGGGTTGTATTTTGTCAAGGATTTGTTGTTGCATCGGCAGAATTACATTCCGGCAATTTAACTTCATTATCTTGGACGTTTTCTCGTATTTTCGAGCGTCGTGAATTCAGAATCCCGAGGGATTTTTAATTGCTGTAAGTAGATTATGAGAGGTCACAACTACAACAACACCCTTCCTCAACTTCAAAATGCATAATTGCGAACGCTCAACGTTCTACCGAATGCAACTCAACAGTTTCCGGTAAATTCGTCATTAAATGTAAAGCCTTATTTTAACATTACAAAATGCAACTAACTACGAGTAGTGTCTTTCATTTTTTTAATTTATATGAACAAAAAAGTATTACACAAGCGGGCAATCTTTTCAAACACAAGAAGGTAGGAAGACGGAGGGACTCAAGGCGAAATAGATTTGTATGATTTGTTAACACTTCAAAGGAACTTTATAAACGTAACACAAATGTTATTTCTTGCATTCTTCAATGAAAGACCGTGTCTAAAAAAATGTGTGCTGGGACACACAGTAGAAGTGAAACTTCAACGGACAAGTGGAAAAACGAATCGCAATAAAATTTTCACTCGAAATTGTTAATTTTAATGTAATTGTCCTTTTATAAAACTTGAAGCTGTTACTTTGTGATAGATAATCATAATGAAGAAAAGAACAAAAACTATTTAGTATAGGTATATCATACAAGTTTATTATAACTAAATACGTGCGGCATTTAGTCAGATAAAAGTTTGTTTTTATTTAAGTAAATAAAGAGTAACAGCGTGTCAGTAGGTGGTGCGAGTTAAATTATAAAATTTTTAAAAAAAGGATCCAAAAAAGTCTTTGTCTTGAGTTGGTAGCAGCAGTTTCGTTTATGCATATCGTAAATGAAATATTTAACGGCACAAGTTCCGCACTTGTGGCGCACATGGAAAGTCTGTCCCGCGGTTTCGAAATAAAATGCATTATAAAGCAATTTACCGGTAGCATGGAGCAAACAAAGCGGGAAGAACGCAGTGCTTAATTGAATTCTCCGGATAGAGGCGCGCTACTTGTAGGTACACTACCTGTGGTTATTTGCATCACCTACAAAGTTGGTTGTCGTGTTCAGAGCGCGGTCGGAGCTTCGCGACTCTCGGCCAAATGATGAATTGTGCATTGTACAATACATATATACCCACGTCGTCTACTAACTTTCGACCAAGTTGGGGGCGCTTTTGATACGGAAAAAACAAAATAAAGTTACATATACAACCAGAAAACCCTTACCCTGATCCATATAACATTCACTAACCCTCTTGTTGTTCTGTTACAATTATTCTCTGGCTTATTACGTTTCAAATTAATTGGGCCTTTCGCGATTGAAAAAAGGACAATTAATTATAACTTACATTTCATCGCCAAACCAATTTTTAAACACACTTATCTTTTTTCTATCCACAATAATACTTCAAATGTCTGCATATCTGCAAATATAGGCGAAATTTCAGCTTTTTAATTGGGGAGGAATGTTTCTATGATGTAAGAAAGGGGAAATTGAAGATCCTCTTCTGGGAAATTTTGAAAAACGCATTTCCTATTTTATCTCAAAATTTTGAAATGATATAATATCGCAGTGAGTTGGACAATTACGCCACTGTATATATTTTAAAATGAATATCTACTTTTCTGTTAAAATATTCTTTAAACCGCGTTCAACGTATAATTCGAATGCAAGCGGATTATAAAATATTCTTCATATTTCTCGAAACCCTCGTGCAACGAGAATTAAAACGAATAAAGACAAAACGGGTCATTTGTGCGATCATAAAGTTAGCAATTCAGAAAGGGTGTGTGTGTGTAGAAAATAAACGAAAGTGCAAAGTGTGCAATTTTCTTAACCTATTAAACCACTAATTGGCTATTAATGTAATCCGCGGTCGGAATTACAAAAAATACACAACACAAATGTGGCAGCCATTAATGTTTTTGGCACATTTTATGGTCTTGTCCACTTATTTATGTATTCGTGAATTAGTATCTGTATGTGTTACACAGTTCTGAAGACAGTTAATAAGAGTCAAGATAATTAAGTCAAAAAGTGCTTTTGTATGTAAAGTAATGTTAAATTACAATCTACATGTCTACACTCAAATTTCCCTTTTTGTTATTATATCGTAAAATAGATACTCATAGGTTTCTAGGCCAAAATTTTGTAAAAATTTAAGTAATTGTAGTTTTCACTTTCTCGAAAGATATATTATGTGATTATATATTTCTATATTTAGAAAGTAAGGTTGGATTTACAAGTAAGCATGTAAAAGTTCACGTTTTAAATTATTGCGTGCATGCCTCGTCGTGTCCACAAGCAATTATGAGTTATAATCGGACATGTTGGCGCGAAAAATGACTGCCATTTAATGAATAATTCAACGGGCAAATGTGAAGCTCACAAAAAAGGCCTGACATAGTCTAAAAATAATATTTATTGCCAAGAATTTTACTTCTCTCGGATGAATAATTAAACGCGGCATTCTAAAAACTCAATTAAAATTAAGAGGCAGCCGTCTAGTGTTATTCAATTATTCTATTGTCGTAATTAAATATCACGATTCCGGAAATAATTAGAACTGGCAAACTTAAGGAAGCGCTTACCAAATTCAATTTCTTACATGGACTTAATATTCATTCTTCGGATAACGATAAAGAGAAATGGCACTGCAGTGTGCAGCGTAGTCGAAAATTTAATTAATTTGTGGAGAGAGGCAATGAGCAGCAAAGGAACGAACAACTACCCAATATCCGTGACACTAATTTCAAAATTTTTGCCAACTCAAAAATCGGATATAAATCAAATATCTACAGAATCTATAAATGCACAATGGTCAAAGTCTGTTCGACACTATTTAAAACTTATTTGAAATTGAATTTTCCTGAGATATTCACATTAACTGACTTTTCAAAATTTGAAAATTGGTCTGGCGCTGTTTAAAGAAGTACCTGTCGCTTTTAATAGAGGCCGTTTACTTTTATTCGATTTAATGCCTTTGACGTACAAAAATAATTGAAAAACAAAATATATTTAATTTTCTCTAATGTAGCAGATGTGTGGCTTTAAAATAAACACAATCACTGAACAGTAACGTTACGACAAGCTTCAGAGTTTACCTGCGGTATACAAATATTGAGTTAACTTGATTGGTTTAACACCAAGATGAAATTCATAAAGTACCTATACACCCCTAGAAAAATTATTTATGACTTCTAATTATTGAAATAGCACCAGACTTAAACATACATGAGAGGTGTACAATGTAATGCACATTCCTCCCTGTACATTTTGAAACACCGTGCATAGTGTAATTTTCATAAAAATTATGTTTATGACAATAGTTTAGACCTCCGCTATAACACAAAGCTCCACAATATTAAGTAATACAACATCAAAAGGTTCATTAAAATAAATTTCAGCTTTCCGGGTGTGTGCTTATATGAATGACTTGACCTCTCTTACAAAAAGGTCTGAATGCTGATTAGTCCTCCACGAACGTTCGCCTTTGAAACAACAGAAAATGAAAATTGATTTGCCCGAACAAAACAAAACAACATTAAAATGCGAATGAACCGAAACAATTTCTAATTTACAGGTAACTATTAGAAGCCAGCAATTAAAAGTTAGACATAATGCTTTTACACAAAGAGAAGTAATTATTTGGAACAAAAGACTGAATAATAGCAGCTGTGATTGAACTATACGATTCTCTAAACGGGGTGCAATAATGTTTCATCCCTTTGTTTTGTGAATTTTAATACGATAATTTCCATTTCACTATTTACAGAACTACTTATTATTTCATCGATTAGTTTTAGAAAATTTAAATTAACCGAATCGATATATCGATGATTAAATTAAATAAATTGAGGCGTAAATTACAATCAATGTATGATTCGATTAGTCTTCCCCCAAAGCTCCTTTGTTACCCTCCAAGTTTTTCTTTTCCAAATTAATTTATGAAACCTTTTGAATAGGTCTTGGAATGGATCAATGAGGATCGTTGGTATCGAATGAAATATTGGAGACGATTAAAATTCACGACTTTTAGGCAAGTAAAATCAACTGCATTTACAAATATATGAAGAAAATTCAAGTTTCTTTGAAGTCCTTAAGCAAATATACCCACTCGTCATCAAAGAGAGAAACAAGGATAAATTGTAACGTAAGAGAGTGGTAGAGTATTAGTATATCGATGACGTCAGGCTTCTTCGTCGTAGGCAATGGAAGGACGAAAAGCTCATGGCACAACAATACGTAACGAAAGCATCGAAGGGAAGAGTGAAAGAGAGGATGAAACAGTAGTTATTAGATTTCCAAGCAAACAGTTCATGAAACAGCTGCGAGGCGACGCTGGTAACAGCGTACACCACGATGCCGTCATCGTCGTCGCGACGCTCCGCTTCGGGCAAAGTGGCGCCTTCGTTATCGATTGATACCTAGCTAAATTACATTCAGATGTATATTAGCGATATACAAAATGACAATATCGTTCCTTGCGTGGCCGTCCGAGCCAGACTATCGTAACAATTAATAAGAGCTGCCGTCCTGGTTTTTGAAGTCATTAGAAATTTTACAACCGGACTTCTAATCTTCATAATATATCGACCACAGCGTTCGAGTTATAAAATTATGCGAATGAACAATTAATTTATTGTCTCCAAAAGGGAAAATTAGTGATGAGCAAAATTTGTTATTCCCAATATCAAGACCTAGGCCGAACGAGCAAGACCAAGGCCAAACGAGCAAGACCAAGACCAAACTCAAAAAATTATGTATTACATTAAGAAATTATTAATTGTGAGTTATTTATCATTTATACCCTTCATATTATTTGTAATGATAATATTTAGAAAAGCTATTAAAAAATTTAGGTACCAGACCTAACACCTAAAACTAAAATCGAGACTATGTAAGCAAGACCATGAGTCTACCAGTCTTGGTATTGCTTTGCTCATCACTAATTAATAGTAATGTTGATCATAAACTATTTCATTCATTGCTCTAATTACCAAGTTATATATGTAGGTAGTAATTGCTTTATTAGAACTATCAATAATGTGATGTCCCAATCAAAATCAAATTATATTAATAAACCATGGAACGCACAATCTATGAAGAGATAAAATAATTATCAACATAAAGCGTCGTCAAATCTCGCGTAATGGTTGGCTCGCGCTTTTAGACAAACCAAAATACATTCGGGGGATAATTTTGAAATAAGGGCTTAAATTACCTTAATTTTTAATGTGAATATTTCAATGCAGTTTGGAAATTGTATGCAAAAATCTAAATTTATTAGATCTCTGCTTACAGTATTTGGTATGTATATTTAAGTACTGAAGCAAATTTTGGGCATTAATATATTCCAGAATGATTATATTTAATGTTTAACTATCGTAGAAGAAAAATTTCTTTTATTGATTCTGATTTTTTGCTAAAAATACTTTAAGTGTATATAAATTCTGATTTATTTTAAAATTATCTAGTTTCGCTATTGTCGTTAAAAAGTGGTCCGTAAACGTTGATGTTTACTAAGAACGAGCGAGCTGTAAATTAGAATAAATGTCGACCAATATTTTGCCGGCGAGTAGCTCTCCCTTGCCGCCATTGGCAGTTTTTGAGATGAAAAGCTAATGGTATCTATTTATTTTTGCGTTCCCATGCATTAACGGAAGGAAAATGTTGTAGCAACAGCGCCACAAGGGCTAAGAAAGGGAACGAGCGACAGCGGACCATTAACGGACCATTTATCCTGATTAGGAATCCGACTACTGAGCGATCCACGGTAGAGAGACTGGGAGGAACCGGATGAACAATACGACCACGTCGTTTCAAAAGAATAACCATAGCCTTACAAAGAACACGAAACAATGCCAAAAAGATGTTGTTTTACATGCTAAATATTTTCCAGTTTTGTTCCGGACACACGGAAAGAGGATAATATTATTACTATGCCAAGTGAGAAGGCGTATTTAAATTCAGGCGTAGAACGGGGAAAGACAACAAAAGGGCCATTATCGTCACGATCTTTTTTGTCTTTCTTGCCCACAAAAGAATACAAAATTATGCTAATTCTTTGCTGTACCATCCACTCTTATTATCAGTTTAGGATTTTATAGGATGAACTAAAATAGTGAAACTAGTATATTTCGTTTAAAACGACGATGAAAGGACCATTAAATTCCGTCGCTATATCCGGAAGTCGCTATATAAAAAGAAAGAGAGAAAGAATGAAAGAAGGAAATTAGACAAGAAAAGTACTACCCAGTAGTAACTGATTCTTAGATTTAACTTTATCAACCTTAACATTTATAAACAATTACTACAAGTGCTGACTGACAATCTGTGAATGTAACAAATGCCTAAAGTTTTGTGTTTAGACTTAATAGTTCATTAAAATTAGTCGCTAAAACAGAAATTGACGTTACATCCGAAGTCGTTACAGCCAAATTTTCTTCTTAATTTACCCCTTCAATTCAAGGGACTTATGTTGTTATAACCAAAAGGTCGTTACAACCGAAGTCGTTATAAATGAAATCCACTGTATATGGTTAATTATACGTCGAAATGCGATCTAGGATAACATAAGGATAATATTCAACAAATATGTATTTAGAAATGTGAAACATATTATTGGTTATTTATTTCATATGAAAGCGGTCTTTTTGTGGTATTTTCGGAGTTTATGAGTGTTATTATTAGGCACACTAATCGATAAACGTTATTAAAGGCTAATGTTTTTAGAACGGTGCTTATTTAGTAACTTATTTGATAAGTCCCACGTCCCAGGGCACAATATTTTATAAAATGAACCATGTCAATCCAAATTATGAAATTATTATCATGGACAAAGAATTATAACTAAAATGCCTTAAGACAAATGCTTTTGGAAGGATTTCGTACATTATTTATTCAGATTGAAAGGTCAAGTTTAAGAAAACTTATCGCGTAGTTAAAGAATCACTTTCTTAATCAACATGACATATCAGGATACATAAAAACAAAATTTATTAAATTTCTCACAACTTGTTAATTAAGCAAATAAACTAATAATTGATTAAATTGTTCGTTATTTAATTGGTAAGGACATTGTTATTAGTGAAGTAGTCTAAAATAACGGTTGGTCAGTAATAGGTAACAAACATAATATATAAATATCGGCCACTAACTGCGACAGTAACGCTCGTTCGATGGTCAATGTGACCTAAATCCCATTCGAAGAAACTATTATGTGGCATGTACCTATTATTGTTGATGCCGTTCGTAATGTTCGAACAACGGAAACGAGCAATCAAAGGGGTAACTCAGCAAACATGCCAGCAGCTTCCCCGTAGAGCAGATTCGTGTAGTGAATAGCTCGTTTGGCACTTACCGAGTCAAAAGCGACAAGAGAAGTAAAGCTGTTGCACCATTATTAGTATTACACACATACACACAACATCACAGATACAGACAATAACAAGAACAAAAAAGTGGTTGATGTGCACGCCGAAGGTTCCGTACTTAACCAAATATTTTTCAAAAAAACTGTAAAACCTAAAGAAAATTTATACCAGCGATTATCTTAAGATAAATTAAATCGAGAAAACAGGTCATGTAAGTTGCCTTCCCTTTTTATCCACTGTATCTTTAAAATCAACTAGATAATAAACATCAATTGACTAAATGACTCAGACTTAATTTAAATATTTAAGTACAATAATTTGTTGCTATATCATGACCCTGGATGCTATAAATTGAACACGTTTCTAATGCCACCTTTTGAACAAGGTTTAAATTTAATTACACTCTGTTTGAGGTATAATTGCAACGTTATTAGCGTCTACAAATAATCATGGCGACGACACAAAAGGAAACCTAAAAAAATAAATGACAAACTTTTTATGCAGAACATATAAACGAATGGACTATAACATTCTTAATTTTAATAAGTGTACGTGAATTTGTGGTATAAAGTGTGTACATCAAACTTTTATATGGTCTATTTCGTGGTTTTATGGAATACGTCTACGGTTACGTATTCTGTTGAAGGCTCTAAGCTATAAATGTTTAGTGAAACAAAAATATTAATAAAAGCGGCAAGGAGGATCTCCCGCTACGAAGTTATTACCAATGCGGTTTAGGAAATGACACGATATCTGATGTTAATCTCCGACAAATCATAAATATATGGGTGTACGTACATAAGTACATATTTATGTAAAAGGAATCTTCGTGCGAATAATATTGAATATATATTGATAGAAACATTGAAATGTAGAATAAAAGACTGTCCTGAATTATTCAAACAATGGGTTTGGATTTACGACTTTTACGGTTTAATTCTGAACAAGAAATATGCAGCGGAAAACCGAACAAGCTTATTGATGCCGGAATAAGAACTGCATGACACTTTGGACAAAGGCGGGATTGTTTTCCAGTTGTTGCAAGATATCTTTGCAAAATTATTTTCACTTTTTGACAAATACGACAACGACGCTGCAGGAATTATTCTTCTTGACGGCTTCCATTATACACTTTTTATGGTAATGGCGAAGATTAAGAGATCCTTTTAACTATTAGGTAGGGCATAACTTTAATAAGAGGCAAAAGTGAAGTATCTAGACTAGTTTCAATTCATTCAAGGGTTGAAATTTAGTATCCATATTGGGGACAGATCAGCCTCAGTAGGGTTGAATGGGGTTACGACATCAGGGCTAAATAAATCCAAATTGAATACATCATTAACAGATTGATAGATGGTGACAATATAAGTCCAAGCCAATGTAAATAGAGAACAACATTGAAGGATTGAAAAAAAAGTATCCGCTTCAGAGCCAAAACAATACACTAGGGTAAACTGTAAGAAGGGCTGAGGTAAGGTACCGACATCAGAGTCAAATTATGTAGGGTGTACCGTTGGAAGAAGAAATACAATATTCATATCGAGCTCAAGTGGGCGTTACGTCCAAATACCAGAAAAGGAGCTGCCCTGGTCAAACTAAATCTGATCTAGACCATAATCTACAATTTATTCAGATAGAGGAGGCTTAAAGTCTTGGAAGCAGGGAGGAAGGAGTCGACGAATCACGAAACTGGCTGAATGAAACGTCATCTTATTTGGAGGCCACTCTTTAGAAGATATATCCACCAATTAATTAAACAGAGGTGTTTTAAATGATATGCTACACAACTTTGGCGTCTAGTTTAGATTTCTTTTGCTAGACCAATAAGAATATTACTGCGGTTGTTAAGAAACTTTAATTTGAGAACTAGAAACTAAGAATGTTGTTTTCGGATCGCGATGCTTGTGGTATTGTTGAATTTATAATGAGATGCGCCGATGTAATTTAGTGTTGCAGAATAATACACGTAGCATAGTAGTAATACCTGTGTATAGGGAGAAGTAGTAATTATCGGACATAATGCAGCATTGTTATTATCGCGCAGTGTGCGCCCTTTACGGTCCCGTTCTGCTACTGTCGCAACAACACAGAACACGTACATGGTACCACCACAAAAGGGACCAAATTAGGCAAACAATGGCGACGTGGGCGGGGCGTCCGCCGTGCCGTGCATCGTCGGCAAAACCTAATAAAGGCAAAAAAAGTGCGCGTTTCTCTACAAATATAAACACATGTTTTTGCAACAATGAAACATAATTCCGGAACCGTAATCCATTCTATAATTCACGCCGTGGAACGGCTAGCGGATACCCAGTCGCCCTCGAAACCGTTATACCCTCGTGCATGTTCATGGATGACGCTATAAACACGCATTTTTATTTCGTACTGGACGTCGCGATCGCTGTGCCGCATTCAGATAACACGAAACGTCCCCCGTTTACGACAACGAAATCCGTGACCATTAGAAATCTCGAAAATCCCCTTTCGAAATATACATTTCAACAATAAAACATTTTTGTGCTTCAAAAATTAATTCCATTTTCCGCAAGTAATACTTCACTCAGTTGAAATGTTTGTCCCCCTGGGGGTAGCTTATATCCAGAGAGGAAATAAAGGTACCTACATAAAGTAAAGCATATCGTCGGCTTTTAAGGGTTGAACTTTGTAAACATTCATGCTCAACTTTTATTTTTTGTGCACTGTGCGAAATAAAGATGTAACATTTCTAATTGAAGCTGGCACTATAGATGTTACATAATTGTTTAATTGAATTTTTAAGTTTTGTTTAAATAACCACGAAAGCTTTATTAATGTAATTTTTTTAAATAGTGCACTGCAAGTGAATTAATTTTTTTTTTTATATTTTTGTCTACTTATGAATAGGGGGATGTCCTACTTTACAATTTAGTCTACATATCATGTAGAAACAGATCAAAGAAGTACAGTCTGTTGGATTATTGCTTATCATCGACATTTTTTACGCAAAAGAAGAGATCTGCAATTCTGTAGAATTTTGCCACTTATTGGATGAGTCAATATTATACAACAAATTTGTTTGTGAGAAATAACTGCCAGACGAACTCCGTTATTCTCATCAGCACGGCGGTCGTAGACAGAACAACCTTCTTGATGTCGTTAAGCGATGTTCAATAAACGAGTACAGACAGCTTGGTGAACGCCACTTCTGTAGTTCACTGTTGATTAGTGAAATTTTGCAAAATTGTAAATGTTTCTGGGTTACACATCAACAAGATGAATCATTATGCCAGTATCTGGAATCTAGGACATTTCGCGGAAATAAAGGCGTAAGGCAGCCGTGCTCGCAATAGCATCCACGTTTTCTTTTCGGTCGGAAGGCTCGGAAAAGCGATTACTCATAAACGAGCATTTGTTCGATCTCGGGAGCTGCACGTCCAAACGCTACATGCATTGCATCGTATTTTATAAATATAGTGGGCGAAGAAAACGTTTTATTCGCGTCGCGAAAACAACTTTGCGAAACCTGTTATATTTCTCCTCTTCGACTCCCCCCAACAGCCCCCCATGCGAATGTATTTTGAGATACCGATCTGCGAGGCGGCATCGTTGCTAACCGTGACGGCCCATAGATATATTTTTACGCGAACGCCATCCATGCTGTGCCATGCCACGCCGCCGGTTCTGGTTTCAAAAGTGCATAAAAGGGTTGAACAACTTGTCTTCTTAAAATTGCACATAAACTCGACCGGCTTGTACTTATAGTACGGGATCCGGCTGCGAAATTAGTGCATTAATAATGTAGATTGATAAGATTTAATTTTTAAGTATTTTCACAGCTAGGAGAAGTCAATTTTCATCAGGTGCCAATTAGAAAATGCCCGCCAGTATTATTAATTAAATTATTATTAATTTACTTTAAGGAAGGCATTTCGTTTACATCATATGGAAATAAAACCTACACCACTTCACAATAGTGTATTCAAGGGATCTGAAAAGTTATAGTTGCTGCTGATCGCTTAGCCGCAACCTCCAAGCAGCCAGGTGTACACAGGTATATTTTTGTTCAATCTTTTCGTTTATACTGTACACTCATTTTATTTATACCAAATTAAAGCTAATTTTTTTTTCTTTTCAACTATATAAAGTTGCCTTTTCAAAAAAGCCCGCAAATCTCAGTTTCCTACCCTAAAAGATGCTAGGTATTAGAAATAAAGTAACAGAGAGCGAGCGTACGACGCTACTTGTTAGACAAGGATGCGAAATGCCAGCTGGATGTGTTTTTTTGAGCTATTGCGCATGCTCCGATGAATAGGGTTTTTTCCTACCAAATAATAGTTTTGTTATCTACTTTCAGTAATAACTTTTTAAAAGTTTAATTTCTTGCAAAATATATATTTAAGTATTTTATTATTATCATTGATTGAATATTTAATATTGTATATTAATTAAATATTATTTTGTTTAATATCGATGCTTAATCCGTTGCAATTTTGGAGCATTTGAGTTCAGTCAATTGTATTATGATTTAGATCGTCGGTTGAGAACCCTATTTATCGGAGCATGCGCAATAGCTCAAAAAAACACATCCAGCTGGCATTTCGCATCCTTGTCTAACAAGTAGCGTCGTACGCTCGCTCTCTGTTACTTTATTTCTAATACCTAGCATCTTTTAGGGTAGGAAACTGAGATTTGCGGGCTTTTTTGAAAAGGCAACTTTATATAGTTGAAAAGAAAAAAAAATTAGCTTTAATTTGGTATAAATAAAATGAGTGTACAGTATAAACGAAAAGATTGAACAAAAATATACCTGTGTACACCTGGCTGCTTGGAGGTTGCGGCTAAGCGATCAGCAGCAACTATAACTTTTCAGATCCCTTGAATACACTATTGTGAAGTGGTGTAGGTTTTATTTCCATATGATGTAAACGAAATGCCTTCCTTAAAGTAAATTAATAATAATTTAATTAATAATACTGGCGGGCATTTTCTAATTGGCACCTGATGAAAATTGACTTCTCCTAGCTGTGAAAATACTCAAAAATTAAATCTTATCAATCTACATTATTAATGCACTAATTTCGCAGCCGGATCTTAGACTATTACATAATAATCCATATCATAACCCAAATGGAAACTGCTTTCTCTCATAAGTCGCCGCCAAAACGGCTCACACATCATTTGTTACCAATCGCAATTAATTGACCAATAATTAGGATTTTTAAGTTTACGAACCAACAATTTATAACAAAAAAATCATAAATGTATTCCCCATTATTTTATCCGAATACGTTAAGAACACTAATATACGATACCTAATATCTGTAAGCTGATTATTTTGGACAAAATGAACACTAGTTTCCTCTTGATTTTCGAAACTACTCACTTTCTGTAAATAATACAAAAACAGCAAATAAAGGAAGTGCTTTTAACTTGTCATTTGATATGAAGGTAACGTAGTTTCTAAGGAATAATAGAGGAGAACATCATCTTCTTTGAGTGGGTAGATCATCAAGGGAACGCGATTTCCTGATTTTACAACAGGCCGTGTGGGTAAGTGTAATGTAAAACACAAGTTACTGTATATAAATACGCTCAAATTTGAAACTTTCTTGCTCAAAATTTTTGGCTCGCACACCTGCGTTCTAAACATAGTCGGTTATTCCTAAAATTTAAAGGGCACAGCTGTTATAAACGGGTAAACCTTCGTAACGTCTAAAATACCTACGCAACGAACAACAACTTATACTGAGACAAATAGGCGGGTTCAGTTCCTCAATATATTCAGATGAGTAGGTACAAAAAAAAAACGAACGAAAACAAAAAAAATTCTAATTTTGTTTTGACCATCAAAAAAGAAATAATTATTTTTTCAGACTTAGTTTTATTTCCATGTCACAACAAGTGTCATATTAAAACTAAGAGAGTTGGTGGTGTATTCGTTGTGAAACAAAATTAATTTAAAATAATAAGAAATGAATACAAAAACACTTTAGGATAAGATTCACAAATATATTTTAAAAATTGAATACAATGTCATGTATCTTTTGAAAATGACGTAACTGTCGAAACAAATTTGTAAAGAAATTTTTAAAATATATTTGTGAATCTTATTCAAAAGTGTTTTTGTATTCATTTCTTATTATACAAGTGTCATATTTTTTCCTTGTTCCTTAATTCTGTATTTTCCCAAATAATTAGGTATTTTTAAATTGAACTGAGCTTTTCTGTTTAAATTTAATAGAGAAGGATTTGGCAGATGAATCGGTTTAATTCAATTCGTTCTGTTTTAAAAAATTTATATCCTTAATTGAAAATAACTTTTTGTCACATAAATATAAATTCCTACAGATGGCGTTAACGACAGGAAGTTTGTTAAAACTGTTCATGGCGTACTGATGAGAACAACAAGGTTCGACAGATCGCTTACACGAGTCTAACGTCCCGATTCGCAGTTTAAAAAAGTTGATTGTTTTAGATTTTTCTTAATGAACATAAATTCAATTATAATATAATGTGCCCGCATGTGTAAAACACCTACGAACCGCCAGTGCAAGTACGTACTGGTCGTAAATGATTTACTTTCGAGAAGTAAATAATAAAAAGAGTTCGTAAAAGCGGTAGGCAGTCTTAAACAATGGCCGAACACTTACGAAAACAATAATAGCCTGGTACAAATTGGTGTCAGGAGTTGATACTTCAATGTCTCGGCACATTAACTGGGTATTGTATTCCGAGTTTTATTACCGACGATGAGTCGTAGATTTTGAGCGAATTTGCTAACAAAAAGATCGCAATTATTATCAAGGCCGCTCGGCGAACAGATACGCCAAGCTGTACGAGAACAGAATAAAAAAAACACACAATTACCTACTAAAGAAGTTAACTCACCTTAATACTATCGTAGCAAGCTGTGACTCGACCGTTTTGGACCTCGACGTTGGCTGGAGGATGGGCGAACTTGCATTCAGTGTCTGGTCTGGAGCACTTGTTCCTCTGGAACTCTCTGCAGACTTCGAGCTGGAGCCATCGGCTGTCTTTGCCATTCAAAAGGTTGTTCATATTAACCATTGTCGCCATTTTTATTTATATTTAAAGTGCGATTTGGTACGCGCGAAAGTCGACTATTTTAATTTATATTTGATTGGACACACGTATCACTGGCAACAACAACAACAACAATATTACTACTGCACGGTGCACGGCGATGCGCAAAATGCAATAACAAATATCCTACGAATATACAGTTAGTTTGAAATACTGAATTTTATTTTATTTTTTTACGGAGAGCTGCACGAACTTTATATTTTAGAATAATCGGATTATACGATCAGGTAGAGTTATTGTCCATTATTTTTTATTTTTGTTTTATACGAGAGACTGGTGGTAAGATTATCGTGGAAACTGAAGGAGCAGTAGCGATTATAATTAATATTATTTGGAGGGGAAGAAAGTTCTATACTGGTATATAAGCGCTAAATATTATGGCACAAAATATGCGTGTGTGGTGTGTATGTACTAGTGAATGGAACTAAACGAGATCACTGTTGCAATACGTAGGTAGTACTTATAAAGTTCAACAGTAATAGGGGGTTGGTTGTTTGGTTTATTTGTTTTGTTGGTCGTGGTACAGGCGAAAGGACTAGCAACAAGTGCTCCTAGAGTCTGACAGTGGTCAGTTAGCGGAAAAGCAGGTTGCGAAGCTAAGCGGCTGTTTTCTGTCAGAAGCTAACGCATGTTGTTGGTCCGAATCAAGCGAGCCCCGTGTCTTGCTACGACTGTTCGTACTTATAGCCTGAAAAAGAAAACCAAACATTAAATTTACATATTTACAGTAATTAAAACATTCGAAGAAATTTAACAGAAAATGATAATTATGCCCTTAAAATGTCTTGACTGAATAACAACAGACAGTTGACAGAAAATTGTTATTTATTATGGGTTTCTATTAAATTCTACTCAGGATGCTGAATCCCGCAATAAACAGCAAGTTCCTGAGCGCTTACAATCCTATCTAGTTATTAATCGAACTGTCGAAAAGGTCTACTGCGTGCTGATGAGACTCAATGAGATGAAATTTGTAATTCGCGCGGTAGTTTTTGTAGTACTTGAATCATAATAATTAATGGTAGTATCTAGAACTAAAGTAAAGTGTTTAAACGTAAACGTCTTCCTTTAGCTAGATTGTGTAATTGAATTAGCTAACACAAATTAGAAGTAATACAGGTGTTAAACGAATAAATAATAACTAAAACAATGAACTTCCAGCACCACAAAGTCCACAATTCGAAGGTCAGGTATTTCGAGTCAATATATGCACATAGTGAGCAGTATAAAATAAAACATTTACCTCCACAATAAACTTTGGAGTAGGAGAATTGAATTTAATTAGTCAAAGTCGCATACCCACTTCCACAACTTTGTTCATTCAAAATTCAACCCTATCTGTTCGAGATTCCGCTAAAACAGATTACCGATTTGTTTCGTGGGTTTGGAACACTACAAATGTCTGAGACATGACATTTCCTATCTACTGAAGTTATGGGAAGTATTCAAGACAAATCTGTTTACTTCTTGAAATAGTGCCAAAAAATAAATTGCCCGCAGTTGCTTTAATTAGGAAGTTTTCGTTTTGTTACACATTCTGAACGAAATGCAAACTAAAAATAACAAGTAAAGGTATAAAAGCCACATTATAAACGTAATAACTACTTAAAAAAAAAAGTTTAATAAATAAAGCATCCATAAAACTGTTCGCTTTACAATTATCTGTAATTAAATTCTTTAACACATAAAGTTAACAATGTTAACAAAAAGTAATTAAAAAGAAACTTTAATAAAGCGCGCTACACTTTACTCCCCTTTTATTTTTTATGAAAAAATCTCTTGATCTCTGTGTATCCAACATTTCATCACATCTTAATTTTGTGAAAATGCGTTTCACATTTGATTTTGAAGATATAAACGAAAGTATGCTCGGGGCAGAATTTGATGCCACACGATGATGCAGTCTTTTACTCAATTCAGTGAACTACCGTGGATGTGCATGTTCTTGTACCTATGTATGTAGACGTACATACACATGCATTTTATTTTATTATTATTGCCGTTTCGATGTGCTCTTCGCTTATATACATTTGTATAAATACATATGTACATACGTAACATTTCAATCAATTTGAGTTCAAATCGTCTTAGTATTTTCCATAAAATATAAAGTGGTAAACAAAAGTTACAGAGTAATAATGGCATATACTTAAAAGTATATGAAAAATGATAAATATAGCAAAAATTTTGATAAGCATAATTTATTTTGCAAATCTACAAAATCATTACCACTTTCTTTTTACAAATATAAAGATTTGTCTTCTTGACCTCTTCCAGTAGCAAATAAATTTGTACACACACTTATAAAAAGGCTCGTTAATGGTGAGCTGTTTAAATGTCATAAAGCTGTCAGCTGCAATTAGTGATTATATCAAATTTAAACTACCACATACACTATTTGGTGTGTTATATAAGATATTATGTTGTTGCAAAAGTAAATAAAATGCTCATCAATTTTGTTTGTCTTATAGTTTGGCTGGTCATCAGAGTGTACCCTGCTATTATTTGTTTTTCCCAAAACGTTGTCTTGCTACCGTCTTGCTTACCGAACGCTATAAATACGACTAATTTCCTAACGGGTCTCAAATAAATTGAGCGGTTAGAAACGAGAATAAAAAGGAGCGATCTCCAGCACTCTCACAATCAGTGAGACACAATAAGGAGGTGACGTAAGCTCGAAAGCGAACAAACGAATTACGTGCCACGTACAGAGACAACGACGTAGGTTCTCGCCGTCTCCTCGCTCGTATCCTTGAAATTTAATAGAATTTACAATTCAAATTAAATAGTCTACGGTAAAACATGGATCTCAGTGATCTTCGGCAAATTTGTTAATCTTATCTACTGCTGTTAATTACCAGATATTAGTATTATTCAAATTGATATATCTCTAATTACCATCAGTCACTCTGCATAATGTTCTAACGATCACTAAACGAAGACTACATGCACAAAACCTTACGAAAGTTACTCAAATGACATCTTGAACTTGTCCTAACAAAGAATGTGAATGACATTTTCGTAATCTGCGTGTTGTTTATGTTGAGTATGAAACGAAGACCACAGTTGCAGTTTGTAACTCGATGACCTTTCTAAATTGATAATTTTTATGTTACCGAATCTTCACCGTTACCAAAAGATTCTAGAAGTTGATCGAGGTTATTGAGGTGATTGTCGTCTGAAGAAACTGTATTTTCGTATGTTAACCGGGTATTGTTGATGAAATCACCACAAGGGCGTTAAAGGTGTTCGGTGTTTCGTCTCTGATCACAAGGCACATCTTCAAGAACTTCACGTTGTCGACGTACATGTCCAGCGCTGTTGAAAACTTTTAATGCCCTTATAATCGATTATGATGATTTTATCAATAATACGCTATTAGAATCCGAAAATACAGTTTCATCAAAATATTCTATTGTACATATTTGAAATATTTTTAGTATTGTTGGATTTTTCAATTTAATTTCGTGTTATTAATTTTTGTGGACACTGATACAAAATTCTTAGAGTGCAGCAACTAAGTATTATAAGAAAATGATACCAGAAGGTAATACAGTATATCACTCTTATCTGCTAATATATGTAAATGTATCGCACGGACAAAATTTTATCGTCGGTATTCCTGGGGTGATGGTAAACTATTCCGAAATACTCTCAATATCTTTTACGCTTTAATGGCACCTCCGGGCAATTATCGCGGTTCCAAGTCCGTATTAAACTTATAAGTCTTCTTGCGCTCAATATGTGCACCGCTATAGTTATGCACACCAAAACTCCTTTAATAAAAGGGTTACGATATAATAAAAACGCCAGGAACACACCAACACGACATTATTTTTATCCATTATCATAAAACTACGTGGTCAAAACTGTTTTAAAATGAAGTACCATACTACAATATCATTTTTAAATGAATGACGTATCCACCTACTCCCATAACTTACAATGACTACATTTACGTGGAGCTAAACATAAATGTTAGAGACCTTAACGTGAACGTTAACAACAGGTTGTAGGAGTTAACGGTATTGTTAAAAATTCAGATTACAGTTTTACTGATTGGTATTATTACCAGATTATATTCAAAATAGCAATGCACGTTCAACACATCATCTTAAAGATATGGTCTTTCGAGCCGGATCCAAAAACTTCGTTTTCTTTAGTGATGGGGACGTTATGATATCTAAACTGATCTATGCACCAGTAAAAGTCCGATACAAAATTACCATGTATGTAATTTTCGTAAGTATCTGTTCACAAATAATTTGGTGCTTTATTAAAGACAAAAGCGACATATAAACAACAGAAGAGTGTATTAAAGGAAGTAAATGAGAAAAGTCTGACATAAAAACTCTCAACAGATTCGTGTCTCATGAGTAAAAGATCATTTTGCGGATCACTCGCAAAAAAAGAAGAGAAAATGCAACGTGATCCATCTATAAGAACTAACCGGCTTTGCAACGGAGATTTTCTTGTCAGACTATCATCGTCGTATTTTTCTTTCGTGTTTTCCACCAGGCACTTCCCTTTTCGAGACAACAAACGGGGTGTTGCCAACTATCATACATACTATCGTCGCAGATATTCGTATTGGAGTGGCGTTACTATTTACTTTTTATATCGTACCTACGCCTTGGCCATTTGTTACTTTCCATGCCGCTCATTGTTTCATTAAACTTTGCTTCGAGCTGTGATGTTATCTATTTAGTCAGCCTTTGTCCAGGTCAGTGCTCTAAACGTGACAAATGGTTACAGAAACGGCGATAAAGCTTTATATATACAAACGTATAGAAAAAAACAATCAAAACCAATTTCCTTATTCAAATTATCTGTTATTTCTTTTAAAATTAATTATCTGGATATGCTGAACAAATCATATTTGCATTACCTATCTGCAACTTTGTCAGTCTTAAAAAGTATAATGTGTAAGTTTTTTATTTCCATTTTCTTCAGTTTTACAATAGATTAAGGTCATGGTTTTATGATTAATAAATATTTTCCCAGTACGTAATCTAGTCTTGTCCTTTATTAATCTATGATCTAGGACGTCCAGCAGTATTATAACTTTTCTTTGTTCTTCTTTTGTTATTTCAATGGGTTTTTTAAGCTTCTTTTGGTATTAGGTACAGAGAACAACAGTGCTCAGCCAAGCAAATTACAAAAAGCATCATCGACAATATTCGTAAAAATGTGATTCAAGCACGAGCTCTACCACTACAGAACTCTTGTACAATAGATTTTTTATTAGGCACTTGCTAAATTGATTAAACCTTTCTTTGTATGGCTTTAGAAAACCCGTTGTAATTGCAGAAAGAAAAGTAACTAGCCAATTTATTTACTGAATAGATACTCATACGTATACATTGTATAAAATTCCTTTGTACCTATTTTACGTTCATCTAACGCCATCTATTAGGCAGTTATACAGTTTTGTCGCCATAGTGTCTTTAAATTCTTTAGAGGGCGTTTAATGGAAAAGAAACCAACCACACGCGTAGTGATATAAATATAATTTTTGATATGTGTATTATATAAATAATCCGTAGTTTGTAATTTATTATTTCGTATTATAAAGATTTACTACTGTTGCAGTGTTGTTGCTGACTTTTTGATTAATCAAGTAAACGTACTATCATACTTTTTATTCTTGATTATCAGATTCATTAAAATCTGCTACCTACCATAAAATTATGAAAAGCGTAAGTTCACTTACAGGTAAGCAATTAATTACCTTTAAGTTTCGCCATCCGCTGCTGTTTTCACCGTTAACGGTATTGAAGTTCTTGAAATTGTGCGATAATTTCTTACTCACTGAAGTTTCCTACTTCCTCTCGACATCGTCGAGTTGCACCTTTGTTAAACGCTTAAAACTTTAATTTTAGTCGGCTGCCTCTTGTCACACCGCTAACATTTTACATTCTGATTTCTCAAGGGTTCATGTTAAACGCTATAATAACATTTTTAATAACCATAAAAACACACTTCAACTCAAAATTATATTCTAACAGTTCCTTAATCTAATGATTATAAATTTTTTCTTATCTTGGATTGAATTAATTAATTTCCCAGTGATAATTATTTCATAAAAACTATACCTATAGTTTATTTGGTGGTAGCAAGTACTTTTGAATTTATTCACACTAAATTAAATAAAGACGTTTAACTGATTTTTGAAACTAAAAACAACAAAGTTTCCTGTATCCTTTGTACCTTAAACTAGAGCTTCCTCATAAATTGCCGTACCTGTTCTACACAAAGCTAGGTACTTTTATGTATACATACACTGTATTGATGGTAAATTCGTAAATATGTGCCCGAGATCAACAGAAAGATGTATGAATACGATTTCTGAGACGGAACGATTTATTGAGCGCAATCACTTGCTGTCTTTACTGTAATATTGATGTTTAAATTGAAGACTTGGGAAATTTCAAATAACCGGGTAGGTAAATTGTTTTCTAATCGGTAAGCAGATGTTGTAATGTAAAGAACACTTCGAACATTAGATCTACCTAATTATACCTGTCACGGTAAAATCTCTAGCAGCCACCACATCACATACGTGAGCTAATAAAACGTACCTACAATCGGAAAATTACACCTTCAAGATTCCTTCTTCGGCAAACGAACGTTCTACGAAACAGAAACTCTGTAATCTTAGCATTAATAAAGTCAATAATTCAGACAGCGATACTCATCTTAAATTGAATTTACTATCACTAGTTACTTTTTTTATTATGTCATACTCCCTCATCATGTGTAGAGTGGTCATATTATTAATCAGAACTACTTATCCATACGAAACGTACTGTATATTCAGAGTATATTTCGTATAAGATACAATGAACTTTTAATTTTTTGCCACTAACCATTTCCAACAAGGTTTTAAAATAGCCTAGTGTAACGAGTAATTTACCTACAATAATTATAGTAAATGCTGATTTAGTAATCACTGTAATAATTACGCTTTCAATTTTGAATTAGTTAAACGATCCTACTGCAAGTTTGCTTCATAATTACTGCAATTAAATTTATCTTCTGATGTGTACCTACCCAATACTTCTATTGAACTTATATTGAATACAAAATGCCTGATAAATTGATTTTTTTAATTTTACTATTAGTCATCCAGGCACAATTTTTATAATATGAAAATAGCTGTAGCTGTAGAACTAACGTGCTGCAAAAAATTGCAATTTGTCAACTGTGACATTTCCACTGGAATTTTTCATTTCCAACGGTAGGTAATACGAGTCAAGTGCGAACTACTGTACAGATAATATAAATGTGGGCAGTAGGTAAGAGAAAAAATAGGGACATTTTCGAAATTGCATACTACAACGAAACTAAAAAATTATGTTTACAGAAAAATCCTTGCAAACGGGTGGGTAATTCGGTTGAGTTAGCTCAGTGCCAGAATACCTAATAATAGATATGTCACATATTTCATACAGAGTAGACAAACGTTCTCGATGTGTTAAATTTCACCTACACATGCAAACTGTTTTAGTACACATCCCGCGTACATGCATACATTTGCAATTCAATTAACTGAGTCATGACTTTCATTTGCAGTTTTATAACTGTTATTTGTCTGTTTGTTTGTTTGTTTTGTAAAAAAAATATGAAGTATTGTCTCCAATTTTTACACGTAATCAACAAGAACAAATTAACATTGATTGCCACCACAGCTCAACTTCCAGGAAAAGCCAACAACAAAAAAAGAACATGATATACCTATGTTCCAAATTGGGTAGAAATGACGATTTTTTTTTGACAAATGAGAAAAGTTTTATAAATTTAGCTTCCTACACAAAAGTTATTGAAAATTTTAAAATCCCTACTATATTATCAAATATTCGAATACATATCAACAAAACTTTCTTTTCGTTTCTATTATTATTAAAAGTAAATTTGTTGATTTTTTGGGCATCATTTGTACTAACTCTTGTTATTTCGTACGATGATAATTTTTGTTTGGTGTTGCATTTATGAAAACAAAAAAAAAATTAAAATTAAAGCGATAATCATAATCGCTCGCGGAGACAGCTGGGGGAATTTTACCGGCAATTGTTACCAATATATGAATCCCAATGTTCCGCCAGAATAAATAAAAGCCGCGTGTGGAGCAGATAACGCTATAATTAAAATGACACAATCCAATTTCATGCAAGAATGGCCACCAAATCTAAAACTGCAATAGACAGATGATGGCATTCCGAATTGCGAACGTGCCTGCCTTTATACATGTGTGTTATTCCTTTCCACCAGAACTCAACAACGAATTTTCACAATGATAAAATTTCGCTATACAAGATGTTCAGAAAACAATAACCAACCGTACACACACAAAACTTTTCTAGTATCTATCATTGTTTAAAAATAGTTGATTTTTGGATGTGGTGTTATAGAGAATTAAAAAACTACTATAGGCAAAAAGGTTAGAGATGAGGGGGAAAATAGAAAAACAGCTGGCTTTATGGAAACTAACAAGCAATAAGCGAGAAGCAGAAACAGAAGCAAAGGAAGGTAGGTGGATGAAGGCTTAAATTATATTGCCATTGGTTTACTTTTCCTAATTTTAAGACAGAAATAAAAGGAGGCAAGTGTCCTTGACAATTTTTAGACTGAATATACTTAACAATGAACGATTTCTTTCGTAGACTTTTTGACAACTACTCGTATAACTCCAGGTACTCGAGTTAATTATTTATTTAATAATATACCAATCCTTCGTTTTTTCTTTATTGCTGGTTAAATAATAAAATAAATAAACAGTAATTAAATAATATAGGTACCTACTTAATATTCTTAATCCTACATGTAGGCAATGCAATAGTAACCACAAAGTGTTACAAGCGCAAATGCAATTGGTAGCATATTATGTGCCGATTTAGCTTTGAGTCCACATTTAATTCGTGTCTACTGAGGTAAGCTTCTAAATGTCAGTAACTATAAATTATTCAAAGCCGGTAAGTGAAAGGACAGAAATTGAATTAAGTACAAAGAGAGATTAACGTTATGTTATGTTGACAGTAAAATTAATAGCGAATTCATTTATTTGCAGTCTGTCTGAACTAGCGTTATTTTTTGCTGCTATTAAAATTCCCTAAATGGTTAATCACAAAATCAAATGGGCGGTTATAAGGTATTTTAACTGGATCTAAATTTGAATTTATCTGTTAAAAACCGTTAATGTTTCGTTTTGTTTCTGATTATTATTATTATTTATCCAATTTATGTGTGTACTTGCATGATAAATTCTGTGATGTGGGTATTACCTATATGGTGAGTGTATTTACTCAGTATTCAATTTTATTGATTTGTTCAACACTATCGCACAAATCTACCAGATAAGTAATCAGGATTTAGTTTACGATATTTATAATATTTTGAGTGTGTATTTTTTCGAGATTTTAATTTCGTACGTGCTTCGGTATACTCTAAAAAAATTAAGATTGTTTGTGCATGAAATAATCAACCACGGCTGGAGCAATCTGTCCTTTACTCGTCTTTATGAATAAGGAAAGGATATAGTCTATAAAAGTATGAGTTGTGTAATTGAATCTATTTCCGACATAGGTACGTTGTTGGAGATTCTTAATCATACTTAAAGAAATACGGAAATAATTTGAATAGATTCCCTTTAACTTTACTTATGTCATGTTTTTACATTTCGTGTGTTTTGTTTTCTCAAATACATCGTTAATATATCCACTGCCATTAAAATAGACAACTTTTCTCTTCAGGTATTATGCATATTCACCGATTATTACAGTTGTAAAAGTCATATAAAATATTTACATTTACACTATTATTTATCGATAGAATTCAAATTTTGTAGAAATGAAAATGAAACTTAACTTGACTCGAAAGGTATTGATTGATTGCTACAATTTAGAATTATGGAGTGTATCTTATTCGTAAAAGTAAATTGCATTAATACTTAATTGGTTTCGTTTTAAATAGGGAATAAAAAAAAGAAAATTTATTTTAGAGTAGGTATATATAAAGACGACAATAATGGAGAATAATCGGATGAGCAGGTGAGGCAGGGATCAAAAGAGTCGCTATCAATTAGAACAAAACAATTCCATCGTGAGTTTTAAGTTGAGTGACATCACGGGAAATCAGGAGTAATTTGTCACCGTTAGATAGCGCGCTCGGATCCATTTATTATAGCACGAGAGCCGGCCGGATCCGAATTAAAAAAGCCAATGTTTTGCGAAACTTATTTAATTAACCGGTTCACGGTAACGTTGACGCTTTCTAAGCGAAACGACTGGCGGTATTGCCGCAGTTTTGTTGTTGCGAAATGGGGAAAATGGCCGCATGATTTACAAGCTCGTGATTATTCGCGCAAAATTGCATTTTTCGCTATTTGCTGTTTCTAGCCGACTACATTCAACTTAAAAAAAGTAACGAATAAAACGGTGAAAAGGCAGACATGTTCCAGTATCTTCATCCAAATAAAATCTTTGGTACCTAAAATATAGATGCAATAATAAAACGTACCACACATGAATAAGTAAATAAACTTAAGATTGCATGCGGTTCACGTTTATTTTAAACAAAAGTTAAGACTTGGTATTTACAAGTTGTCTCTTCTTTTAGGCATAGATACATCGCCAACGATGCTTTTCATAAATAGATTCAATTGCTTTTGCTGGTTCTTTCCTTTTCGCCCACATTAAAATGAAGAAAGGACAAATAACTCCTGTTGTCATTGATTATTTTATACAAATACAATATTAAATAAAAATAGGGTATAATTATTATTTTTAGAATATTTGTTTTGCAAACTAACTGCCACGAAATGCAATAAACAACTTTATTATGGATAAGCCACTTGATTCATTCATTATTATTAATTAAGACGTTGGTCCCCTTAATTCTTTAAATTTAAACTGATAGTCATAAGATAAAAGACGATTTACAACTTGTTGGTGCAGTAAACTTCGTTTTCGTTTAGAGAATTCGAATGGTCAGCTGCTTATGTACAAATCAACTGTGGGTAATAATGCTGTTCATTAATTATGAATATTGTAGACAGAATTAAACCGTAAGTCTCTATATTAGATCACAAACCGTCTACTGGTCAATGAGACCGAAAAAATATCGATAAATAACGTAAATAGTTTATTTTCAAGTAAGAATTTAAAAATCGCTAAAAATTATCCCCATTTTTGATGTCTTTTTAGTACAATTCACTTAGCCAAACGCATTTAAAAATTTTTAAAATTAAGCAACGACAACCGAAAACTCTCGTTTCCAATTTTCAAACAGTTAAGTTAAAAGAACTTGAGTACAGTAAATCTAATTTTTTTCAATTTATTGATGCAAACGTCTTGGTTCACATATTTACTTTGACTGATATAGCATTATACATCTGTTACTGTTAATACTCTTTTCTTCAATTGGATTCTAATTTTCTTAGTATTAACTTAAAATTTAAAAGATTATTCACAAACATGATACCACTCGAATTGTGATTTTTTTAACAGAATATTTCGCAGGTCTCCTCAATCATTTTATTACAGAGCAGAATTGAGAACTGTAAATTGAAGATGAAACATTAATCAAATGGCACATTAATTTTAAGCTTCTTAATATATGTATAGACGCTAGGTAGCCGAAAATCCATATGGCCACATGGAAGATCATAATAAACAACAAAAAAAAACTTGTGCTAAAGTATGTGTTCGGAATCAAGTGGCAATACGAACAGAATAATTAATGATTCACGGGTTACATCATTGCTCTGCCTTTACACATTAGATGATAAACTGAAAATAGTTTAGAAGGACAAACCATATATCTGAACTGAAGTGGGTTTTAACATCGTTACGTCAGGGCAAGGCGCATTATTAACAGCAGCGGCATATACACACAGCTTATGTGCGAATAAATGAGTCACAAACGGCTGCTTCGTTATGTGAATTAGCCACTAAAAGTGAAAATGAGTAAGAAAATTAGAAAAGTCGTGTTAAAGTTGACGGTTACGTACACATAAAAGTGGATCGTAGCAAACTAGTTTAGTTCTACAGCGAAAGCGCCAGCCGACCGGGAACCGGGAACAGCCTGCCTGCTTTGTTTTTAAGCCACAAAAAGGATGTGAAAAGGGAGTTTTAAAATGTTTATTCGCAATACATATACATAGACTTGCTATTTTAACACTTATTCATGCCCGGCGCGTCTACTGAACTATTAATGACAGTTTATAAGATTTCAAAGCCAAAACTTCCTCATTAAAATTTAGGGATTCTCAAAAATTATTAGGATAGAAGAAAATAATTTTTTATAAAAGCAAAACGGCGCGTACGTAACATAATGTCTCAGCAATTATTTAAAAATTGATTCGCTTAAAAATCTTTTTAATAGATACCTATCTATATATTTTCTGTAATACTTATTAAGATGTTATTAATAAGGATTAATTCAATTTTATGGAAAAATACATGCATTTAGATCGTAATGTGATATGTAGAACTTAATATTAATAGGTACCTAAACAAACATTCAGTTGATGGTAAACTGAAAAAGTTATAATTATAATTATACAAATCTGGTAACTTACGGCCCGAATACAGGAATTACACATTTCTTTATCGGAATTTTCATTGATATTTATATACCAGGCACTATTTATGTCGCTCGTTATGATTGTATGTAAAGAGCGCCCCTATGTTCGGTTCGTAAGTTACTAGATCTGTGTATTTAGTTGGGTTTATTATGAAATTAGATTAGAAATATATTCCTCACAACTAAATAGCAGAAAAGTTGTCAGTAATTTACTATTTTAATAAATATATAGATTGACTTAAGATAAATAATAAAATTAAGAGTTTATGGTATAGATTTGAGTACTGTAGGTAGTTATGCAGCTTTTTAAGGAAAGCTTCATAATTGTCTATGATCATAATAAATTTATCGTAATTCAAAGCATTTAAATATTAAAGATATTCCTTACTTGAAGGACTGTCATGTAGATTTTAAATTTCTTCAACAATGTAAGTATGTAACCAATGAAACAAGCATCATTTGAACTAAGTACTTACGAGTAGGTAAGTAATTAGAGGCAATTATCCTTAAGTAAACGCTTTCTAAATATACTACATAATTTTCAGCATTACATAATTTAGTATTAATTATTAATTAATGCTCCCACATAAATCTTTGAATTAAAAGATATTTTAGATACGACATGTTCCTGAAAAAAGAATATCGCCTTAGTCAGTAAAATTGATTACTGCATAAATATCAAAATATGTTAGCACTTTAATTCTATTTATGGGATTAATATCGACAGTTTTTTATCTTTAGGTAGGTATCTGCGGATTACACTGCAGGTAGGTACACCTAAATGTGTATTTATCGGTTGTAATCCCATCCATTTTTATCTGTGGTTCTTCTTTAAAATTTATAACAGTTATATAAACATTTAACGGGTAATAATTCGTCTTTTTCAAGGGAAAGAATTGATTTCAGCATTCACTTAAACAACTAAGCAGCTGTTTACAGCAAAGGGGAGGAGTACTTACTTACGTAGGTGATTACGTATTAAAAGTTTTGAGGCAAAATATTAGATTAAGAGATTTCCAAAAATCAACAAGTACTCGTATCATTTTTTTCCACATGCAGTTCTAAACAATTTTTTTATCGCAAACACAAATATTTTTTGTTTTTATTCTGCTCAATAAACGAATACGTTTTAATAAACGTAATTGTCATATTACACAATTTAAAATAATCGCAATAAAAAGTTCAAACTAAACGAACCGCATTAAGTTAATCAATTTTGATTTGTAGATACTGTACCTATCCGCTGCCTTTCTTCTTTTTTTTTTGTAGGTAAGAATACTGCAATAAATCCAAAACAAAAAGAACTCAAACCTAACAAAAATCACTTGCATAAACACATAGTTGCAACTTTGAACACAAAAATTTCAAGAATACCGCAAAAAGTTACTAAAGGCTATCGCAACATTAACCGCAATAAACTACCGTCGTTCGTACTTTGATTACTCACACATAAAAGTGGTAGGCATTCATTTATAAGTACGAATACCTGACTGGATCGTGACCAATTAGATCACATGCCGTCCGTCTGTACGCGCGAATAAACTACAGGTAAACAAACATTATACGTTTACATGAATTGTGAACGGATATGAGATTATTTGATGAAGATTAGTTAACAAATAACATTAAAATAACAAACATGATGATTATCACCTCGAGACGTAGCAGAGTAGTCGTCGTTGTCGTTTGGTTGTTAATAAATCGACGTTGGTATTTGATAGTAGTAGTAGATAAGAGAGTAAGTAGTAGGTATTTAGTTGTAATAAACACGCCTCGATACAAGACACTGACTGGTTTGAGAAGCGTCGCGAACAAGCGAAGCGGTCTGGCGGTAGCGAGGGACTGCGGTCAGTAAGCCGGCGTCGCGAACATGCACATGGACGCGCGCAAGCGCCGTCGGGGTCGCGGGCAGGGCGAAGGGTCACGACGCGCGGTATCTCTGCGCCTGCGTCCCGCCCGAACCCTGAGATCCCGACTAATTATATAAGAGACCAGCTTACCACCGCCGGGAAAAAACGTTGACTGGAAAAATTTCCCGACTGACTTGGCCAGGCGCCGCTTTTCCACCGCGAAAAATTCCACTTTTTTAAAAATCACAATTTTCCCGTCTAAATTTCGAACCAGAACATTTAAACTTCGCTGTTTTATGTCTTGGCCATTCAGCACTCCATAAAGTTAAGGGATTACGCGGTGGTCGCATTTTCAATACGTATCACATTTCCCCGACTTTCTTTTCCAGGTCTGTACCTCATCTCACTTATTTATATAAACCCTTAAAAATTTCTCTTATACTGGCGGTTTATTTATTGTTTTCTAAAGATACCTAACTAGAAGATATTTATATATATAAATATCCACTGTCGATCATTTTATTTAAACAACTAATAACAATTGATAAGAACCTTTCAACATTGATACGTCACATACGGTACACCAGTGTTACTGAAGCATCGATAAGTCCATATCAGCCATGTGTTATTCATGACCGATAAGTGCTATCATTCACCGATAAGTGCTATGCACCTCTGATAAGTTCTATTCGGCATCGATAATTCTTAAGCAGCATCGGTAAGTGCCATTTGCGACCAATAAGTGCTATGCTCCATCAACAAATGTTATGCACAGTCGATGGGTATCATACACTACCGATCAGTGTTATGTGACATCAATAAGTGCTTACCATGCACCTCCGATAAGTGCTATATAGAGCATCGATAATTCCTAAGCAGAACATGTGTTATTCGATAACCCCTATGCTCCAACAGTAAGTGCCTTGCAATGCCGATAGATTCTATGCATTATCGTCAAGTTAAGTGTTTTTACAGAACCCCGATAAGTGCTATGCAGCATCTATATGTCATGTACAGCACCAATAAGTACTATGTACCATCTATAAATACTATGCGCTGCTGATAGGGGTTATGTGCTACTAATAAATGTTTATGCAGCATCAATAAGTCTTATACAGGGTTTTTCAAGTTGATGGGCTATTAGAAGTATATGATTTATTAGAAGGAATTCAATTCTGAAACTTGGGCTCATTTGGTTATTGTTTATGCCGCTTCTTTTAAAAATATTTTCAAGTTCGATTTACATCCGGTTATACCGGAAGTCGATACCAACTTTGTTATTTTAAATGGAATGGTATATTTTTTACGCTGAGTTCTAATAAAACGTGTAATTCTAAGGTAAGTTTGATAACCAACTTGTACACCTATGACGATCGGTTTCTGAGTTAATTTAATTTATAGAAAAAAAATCGCTACCGCAACCCAAATTATAAAAAATCATAACTTCCACAAAATACGACTCAGACTGTTGAAATTTTTACTAGCAATAGCTGAATATTAGTGCTAACGCCTTGACAAAATTGAATTAAATAATTTATACAGGGCGTTCAAAATAAAATTCTAAAATTGAAAAACTTCAAACACGAATAACCTCGTTTTTTCAAAGGCACCTACTATTTTTTATTTTTTCAATCGATTCCTTTTTTTATCCTCTTTCGATCTATATGGATACTTTCTATTTTATTTGAAAATTTTGGAATAATTTTGAATTATTACTTAAAATAAGAAGTATCCATATAGATCGAAAGAGGATGAGAAAAAAGGAATAGATTGAAAAAATAAAAAATAGTAGGTGCCATTTGAAAAACCGAGGTAATTCGTGTTTGAAGTTTTTCAATTTTATAATTTTATTTTGAACGCCCTGTATAAATTATTAAGTTCAATTTTGTCAAGGCGTTAGCACTAATATTCAGCTATTACTAGTAAAAATTTGAACACTCTAAGTCGTATTTTGTGGAAGTTATGATTTTTTATAATTTGGGTTGCGGTAGCGATTTTTTTTCCATAAATTAAATTAACTCAGAAACCGATCGTCATAGGTGTTAGTTATCAAACTTACCTTAGAATTACACGTTTTATTCGAATTCAGCGTAAAAAATATACCATTCCATTTAAAATAACAAAGTTGGTATCGACTTCCGGTATAACCGGATGTAAATCAAACTTGAAAATATTTTTAAAAGAAGCGGCATAAACAATAACCAAATGAGCCCAAGTTTCAGAATTGAATTCCTTCTACTAATTCATATACTTCTAATAGCCCATCAACTTGAAAAACTCTGTATAACCCCAATGAGTTGTATGCAGCATCGATATGTCCATTTACCACCGATAAGTGCTATGCAGTATTGACAGGTGTGTATTATACACCACCAGTAAGTGTCATGCTCTATCGATAAGTAATATGCCTCACAAATAATTTATAATACAATATCAATAAGTGCTATGGTGATAGGTCTTTATAAACAATCAATAGTGTTTATGCAGCATCGATAAGTCCTAAGCAGCACCGGTAAGTGCTATGTACAAATGACAGGTGTATTATACACAAATAAATAATATAATCAATCGATCGATAACTGTTATCTATCACCACCATTTCTTTCAAAATACATTTTTTCTGTAGCGTTATCATTCATTAAATCCAGCACAACACTTTTATCACTTAAAATATTCTGCCAATAAATTAATACATACGTTATTTACCTCAAAGTTTCCGTTTCTTATTAGTGTCGTAAAAAAGGATCTACACATTTTCAAATATTTACAAGAAATCGAGCAAGAATGAATTTTTTAAATGTTTTATTTTGGTTTTTTTTTGTTTTTAAACAACATCCAGAAGAAAAGTTGTAAGTACAGGAACATTTTATGGGAACGTGAGCCACATCTGCAAAGCAGGCTTATTGGATCATTCACTCGCGTCGGCTTTTTGTTTTTTTTTCTGTTTATATAAGTCCAAAAATAACTGAGGTAATATAATGTAAGTGCGTAAGAACAGAACAAACCAACCAATCCGTTTAATTCATAAAGCGCTCGTCAAAAACCGAATAGTTACGATAGGCAAAATTGCAGATAAGTAAATGAACATCTTGTTAATTCGTGGAGCTAGAAAAAACACCATGTCAATGTAAATGAGCTACTGAGCTTCCCGGAGATTAAAGGCAGGTGATATATAAATTACGTTATCACAAACAATTTCCTCTCATCCACGTTTCAGGTGTTAAACTTAGCATTTTATCGTAACTATTATAAAAGTATCATTAGTACAGTCTGATATCGTTATCTTTTTTAATTATATAAAATAATAAAATCAGTTCCATTCACCTTGTCCTTGGTATAAACCAGAACATGATTATCGAAAAGAGTGTGAAATTGTTATATGAGACGATTGATGAATCAAAGAGTTGTGAATTGTGATCCTGCTAATAAACAAGTTGTTTGTAGATTCATGTCATGTTAAATCTGATTTGTAAATAAACAAGGTTTTCTGGATATAAATGTAATCTATTCATTTTACTTGTCTCATGCTTTTCTCTTTATTCACCGAACATTCAAAATGAAAAGAAGATATTAATTTATTATCTGTCCCTACTACATTTATGTAGATGTTTTATTAATCCCGGTTCTTTTGAAGTCAATTTATTCTAAATATTTAGGTCAACTAGCATCTACTATTATCTTTAAGAGTTCGGAAATAAGCGCAACGTGTGGTTTCGGATTCTCTCCCTTTTGGCAGAAACCCTGATGCTTCTTTATGGATTCAAAATTTCATTTTTGGCAACATACCAAATAAACATAAAAGAATGAAATCATCCAACTCTCAAGTTATGTGGAGGCATTATGTTTACATTACTGTTTAATGTTTTTACGAAACCTTCGGATTTGTTCCATAAATTTGGAAGTTAAATAACGATTAAAGGATTATTCACCGCTGAACGAAATATTATGATTCATGTTCATATCGACATGAACTAAAAACTTTCATTAGCACACCATAATAGATACTTCCAGTATTCTTAGATAAAAAGTTTTCTCAAAATGGTACCTACATACAATGAATACGTTATTTAATGTATAGTGGAATAGCAGTGAAGAATATAGCTAAAAAGTATAACATTCTTAGAAATACTGAGAGGTATGAGTTGGAATTTCCGTTATTGCACAATTTTAATGAAACATTACTGTGCCTACTTTTATTTACCTATTATAATCCTATAATCACATTTTCGTTAACGACATAGTTCGTAACCGTTCATACTTATTGCATCCGTCCTAGTGATTAAATTGCGACCACTTAATACAGTCCTCACTTCCCTAAATTTTTCTTTAGGTACTTACTGACTTCTAGCACCAATCTTTCTACTTTTGCTATTCTGAGACCTCTGATACTTCACCAAGTACAGAATTTTAAATTAATTAATAAGAGAGAGAAATGTTCGCTTATAAATTCTACGTATTGTGACTATTACACAATTTATCAGAGTTTCTGCTTGAAAGTAATTGATAAAAATGCCGGAAAAACTTGATATTTTTAAACAGCAAAAATACAAACATAAATTTATTGTTTAAGACTAGAAAATCGTTTCGTTTAGCAACAATGTTCCGTTTTTAGTTGGTTTAAGGTTTCGTAGTAGTACCTGGGAAGTTGTTTCGGGAAATGAAGTTCGTAAAAAAAGTGAAAATCCGTAAATCTTTAACAGCATCCGCAGGACAATTTGGAAAGGCACCAACGTTCCGAGACAATGTCGATGTTGGCGAAACCTTCTCGTGCACGTTGAAATTTTACGAAACCCGAATTTATTGCGCTTTAAAGTTTATTTCCGACCGACGCCGACGGCGACAACAACGACGACGACGACGACTACGAAAAGCAGGGCGAAAACGGTGCCTGGTGCATTCTCATTACTTATGTTTAAGGAATTTACGACGAGCAACGCTCTTAAAACTTTTTTCCTAATCTAAAGCTTATGATAGATAAAATAAAATAATCACTATTTACTTTGGAATCTAATTTTTTGTCGCACTTTTTTATAGGGCGTAGTCATGCACATTTATGTAATCAGAACGATTACTTTAAATTTTATTCCCACAATTGTAAATAATAATTTTATTTAGTGTACTCGCACAAATAAAGAATATTCACGTCGTTAAAAGAAATGCCACATTAGTTTTTATGTGTTTCCAATTTATTCAATTATGGAAACTCACGACTGTTTGTTACTGATAAGAAACGAGAATGAAAGTAATAATGTACCGATAAAAACATAAACAGGGAAAATCCATATTTTGATAACGAATGAGTAGTTCTACTTCCCGTTAAGTTGAAAGGAAACGTGACGTAGTTCTGTATAATCTACTTAGCAGACATAATTACGCTCACGCGATTGTATGTAGATATTAAGGTGCGTTTATTTATATCATCAAAAATTCGGTTTTTTAATTGGACAAACTGAATTGCAGTGGTCAGCCTTCTTAGTGTAAACGTATTTCGAGATTAGTCTGATTGTAAGCAAATTTTGTGCAATCGGCAATTAAACGTTTCTGACGAGATTAAAATCCCGAATATAAACTGATTATGGTATATAACCACGAAAATCAACACTTTCTTATATTAAAATAGAACCCGGCTGTATAGTCAGAAATCAGTTAGGAATTATTAATGTTTGTTTAACTAGTGTAACGCTGCACTCATAGCCGAAACAGATGCACTCAAAGTAAATTTTATGCATTAGGCAACTAATATTGAGGCTCTCCTTTTTAGTTTCTTAATAGGCAAGAAGCTTATTTGTCTTCGTATTTCTTCTTTTCAAATTTATGATGTTAATTAACGATTAAAAGCTTTATGTTACTTTCAGTGGCGGTTTTACTGTAGGTGCATTTGTTCAGTGAACCCCCTTAAAAATTGAACTAGTTACACCATATAATTTTATCCTTTTAATATTTATTATATTATTGATGATTATCGTATAATTTACATCTCTTTTACCATTTCATAGTTCATAGTTACAAAACATCAACCCGTAACCCATAGAAAATATTTAAATTTTTGTTGTGTCGCTGACGACTTCACCTAAATTTTTTGGTTCAAGTTTTGATTCTGAACATATCACGTGAGCGATACTCCGTTTGATGTCCATGTGTTAGAGAGAGAGGTAGTCGGACGCGTGAAATGGAAGATAAAATACACTCAACATACAGCGTTTAGGTGCACTGCACGAGAAGCCGGAATCAGCCGGAATGATGTCGTGCTACGTCGGCACGGCTACCCGACATTCTGCCAGGGTTTTGCAACTTCGGTTAGCCTGCCACCTGGGGAAAATGTCCAGTACGAGTCATTTTTAAAGGCTCTGGAAGCTAGTGTTGGTAGGAACCGATAGTAAAAAAATTATGTTCAGAAGCATGTTCAGATTTCAGAGTTCAAAGTCTACTAATTGTAAATGACGCACAATTTATTGCAAAATACGTGTTAATTAAAATATTACGTAAATGATGGAGTTGTGTTCGGTAAAATATATTAAAGAAAATTCAAATAATTTTCAAAATCGTTTCGAAATAAAGAAAAAGGGTCCACCTCGCCCAAAACTACAGCTGACACAAGAGTGTACCTTAAAAAATAAAAAGTTCAAACGTGTGTTTAAAGTAGAACTGTACAAAAAAACTTCGTGGTTGTGTGGGTGTAATAAATTAAACGCATTATTTTGCTTTCCGTGCCTGATTTTTGCCGGTAATCCTAATGAAAGTGTTGAGTGTGTTTGCTAATTCAAAACATAGACGAATGGATTTCCTGTATGAGTAAACGTAAGGTTTTTATTTATTGTGTTATTAAATGCCATAAGTATTTTTTTCTTCTAAAAATATTAAAAATCTTCGCCTGCGGTGCATTTACAACATCGCTTCATGTTCTGATATTACCTACATGTTATTAACTTTGTGAACCCCTTTCGTATTCGACCACGAGCCGCCACTGGTTACTTTACGGTTTTCAAGAGCCAAGCTGCACTCATCTTCTCGCATTTCGCTCATGATAAAAAACCATTTTTATATTAAGCTGTACTCATAAAAAACTACATAAACTACATAAATGAAAACCAAACTAAACGTTCTTTCATTTTTGTATCTATACTATTAAATCTCAGTAATATTGCATAGTCGCCGGCAACGCGCCTCGACGTGGAACTTTTAATTTCAAAGACGAAGCAACGGTCGCGGATGCCGTGGCGCATTCGTTCGCCGTGTGCTTTGCGGTCTTCAATCTTGTGTCGCCTATACTTATGAGATTTCTGTGTAAGTACTTTTTATACAGAGAAACCCACTTGATTCTACCACGTTTACTTTATGTTATATTGTACGTATATGTCGACTTTGCTTTTAAGCTTAAATACCGCAGACTGCTCCTTTATGAAAAGTTCCTTTTTCGCATCAGCAGATACGACGTATGTAGGTGTATACACCATTACACACAAACGGAGACGGATCATCCAAAAATTAGAAAATCTTACGGATTATACGATGTAAAGGTGCGTTAGCTGCTAAGAATATTTGGAAAGCTTTTATTATGAAAATAAAGAATGTTACTCGAAGAACGGGAAAATAATAAAACACCCGGAACCCAGACATTTTTTAGGAGTTAAAGGAACTGTTCTCTATAATGAAGTTAGATTTTCAGGATAGGACCACTAAAGGACTAAAAATGTCACTTGATGAATACTTTATTTATTATTATAAGTGTTTTAAATGTGTAGGGTGCAGAACAGTAAAATAAGATCAGCGATTTCAAAGAAAGAACGAAAAGCGACTAAGGAGGTATGCATGTATTATTTCGCAAAGCTCTAGAACTTTTCATTTCAAATCCAAATAAGCCAAATCAGCAAATTTTGCATTTTCTGGGTAAAAAATTGGATCTGGTGGAGCAATTATATGAAGCCATATTCTGATATAGAAAAGGAAACACGTCGAAATTCATCTCCTTCTTCATTCTTTACTCCTCTCTTACTTTCCTTTTCAAATTCATATTTCGTTGGACTGTATTACAATTACATTATAGGTAAGGATTATTAAAATATATAAAAATCCCCTTAAGGGCCTTAAGTGGTATTATACAAAAATTGCCAAGACGTATTTGCATCATTGGCCATTTTAATAATAAAAAGAATAAACTTTATTACAACGGTTCACTAATTTCCAACAAAAGTTATCAAAACGAGTGCATTCGTGTATAGTGTATTCTAATTTTATCTTATAACCCTACTGTTGCTATGTCATCAAGCAAAAATGTTACGGTTCGTATAATTTCGAACTGCAAATAAAAATATATCATCTGATTAAGAAGTTCTGTATTAAATTAATCTCCAAAATTCATATTCAACAATGTAGTTAATAAGCGGACATGTTTCGAGAAGTCTATAATAAGAGTAAATAAAGATAACTATTCGTGATAAAAAAGTAAAAAATGAGAGATAATATAATAACATATGTATTAAGAAATTATATGCAGTAGTATGGAATGAGTTCAATTTAATTTTAGTAGGTATACAGATATTTTTGGTGTATTTTTCATACAGGTAGGAAAATCGGTTCTTTTCTCCTTTCAAATGGGTATATGTATTATCATAATTTTCAGTAGCTAGCCGATTACGGAAGGCTAATAATAATAATCATAAAATAGATATTATTAAAAAACTTAGCAACATATGACAACAAAAAGCCTCTTGTTAGGAAACAACAAATAACTATCTATATGTTCGGGCCGTAAGCTAACTTAAAAGTCATTACGAGCAATTAAAGAAACATATTACATTATGTACGTTGGGTTATAATTAGAGCATGTATTACAACACAACCGGAATTGTAAACTTGACCTTGTTTTTTGTGGGCACACGACATTAATTCGCACTGTAATACTGTTGAAATTTGAATCGTAATTTTTAACATAAAATGTCGATGTTATATGCTTTATCGTTAGTGGAATTATAAAAACTTTATCGTTGTTCCGTAGTAAACTTATCATAGCAGAAAACGTACAGTAATGGGTTTACAATATTATACATACAATAGCACAGGAAATATATAGTCCGGTCAAATTAGACCAAAAAATAAGAGTAAAGCTACATAAATTCCCACCAAGCTGAAAATCAGTGAGATTGTTTAAAATGTGATTAAAAATAAAATTTGAAAGTTCCCCATCTTTCCCCCGTATGCAAAAATTTTTATTTAAGGTCAAAGGTCAAAAAAATGAGTTTTATCATAAAATTACCCCAGACAAAAATTGTAGATCATTAAATGATCTATAAAATATGTATCTCTAAAATATCCCAAAATAAGCTATGTGACAAATAAATCCCCAAGAACTAGAAAATATTTAGTGCAAATAGAAAAAAGATTGTAGAGGAAAATTTTTCCCCAGAAGAATTCCCCTGGAAAATATATTCCCAAAAAATCCCCCAAAGAAAAAAAACTCCTATTTTTTGGGGAAAATCCCCTAATCTGGCAATCCTGAGACTAACAGTATTTCATTTATTAGGCAAACTGACATAAAGCAGGTATAGGACCCTAGCTACGCATACAATTGAACAGGAGACAGATGTTGTTTCGAGGTTACACTGGCGTATAAAATAAGGGACTGGGTTTCATTTTACCTGATATCTCAGAAACGGTGGCTCTTAGGAAAAAAAATATGGATACATATTTTATAGATAAATTTATGATCTACAATTTTTGTCTGAAGTATTTTTATGATAAAACTTACCGTTTTGCTGAAAATCGCGAAAAACTCATTTTTTTGACCTTTGACCCTGAATAAAAATTTGTGCATACAGGGGAAAGATGGGGAGTTTTCAAATTTTATTTTTAATCATATTTTAAACAATCTTACTGATTTTCAGCTTGGTGGGAATTTATGTAGCTTCGAATGTCTAAATTGGCCGGAATAATAATGCGATAAAAATTTCGTAAATCCTTAAAATTTGAAACAAAAAAATAAATACTGTTATCAAAAACGTAGTGAATCTTTTAATGAGCATAACTTTTCTTTTAATATCTTTCAATCGAGTTAAATGACACTAAACCACACGCAAATAACTAAAAACATTTTTCACGGTCGAGGTTATAAGAATAATTTTTCAAGTCTACTACTTATCAATATTTAATTTTAACCCTTTTTTAGTGTATCTACCATTTCTATTTCTAAATAAGAGCAATAACGATTAAATTGCAACATTCAACTAGTAGTTTGAAATGTACAAACCTTAAAGTACAATTTTTCAATTTAAAACCCCGTTTTTACGATGATTGTTACAGTAAATAATTAAAAGACATTGTAGTTGAGCAAACTGCCGCCGATAAGATTTTAAGTACCCATCTAATGGAAGGCTGAATCTCCGATTCGAGAACGTCGGAGCGCGCGTTCTAACTTTTGATTGGTCGTCGAGGGTTGACGAACGCGATTAAAAGTAAGCGGGTAAGTTGAAAATTAAATCAAAAACTGAAGCAGCGGCAAGTACCCGAATTTTCACCACTACATGCAAATCCGTGCACACACGAAAATCACTTTAAACTTTTCGCTACGTGTGCCGATGTCCGACTCTTGTCCGACTCGACAGAACAGATACGTGACACTTGAGAGGCAGCGGTGCCCCACACGGATTACCTCCTCAAAATGCACAACTTTTTTAATTATTGTAGGTAACTACCCTCTATTTCACAACTGAAACATTCCATACCAAATCAATCACTCAATCCAATACAAATAATCTAAAAGACAAAATTGAACCCACAACTTTTATATCCAGGCAAAGCCGAACTTTACAATCGATCAGAAAAGTATAGGTTAGATTTCGAAAGGACTCTGGTTTCTGATTCACGTTTTTTTTTGTGGTTTCCTTGGATTGTTTAGGCAAATGTTCAGGTAGGAAGGTAAATATTATATCTCAATATTCTATCTCAACATTCTTTTCCCAATCGGCATCAACCCGATTCTACGATCCTAAAAGTGGCAAATATTTCCGAATAATATTATTCACTATATTGCTGTTATTTGTTTCTTGGTATCAGGATCAGTATATCAACTGTACTCTTGTTAAATTTAAACTTTCGAGGGTGCATTTATTGTGAAAAATGATATTCAAAAATACAAAATAATTAAACACTTGGAGAAGTTTCACTAATATTCTTTATTGTTCTCAACATGTTGTTTGGATCTACGTAATCATTATCAGAGTTTCTAATTGTAGCTGGTTGTTCGTTAGATTAGTCGAACTGTACAGAGCTTTATTAATTCCAAGTGATTCTAATAATGATAATTTTCTACTTTTATTTACATTAGTGTGTAGCACTTTTGTGTTGTCTAAATCTAAAGTGATACAATCATCTGTACAACCAGACTTTTTGTCAAGTTCTTTAATGCAAGTTAAATATTCATTAATTCAAAAATTAATAAAGTTCTGTACAGTTCGACTAGTCTAATGAACAACCAGCTAGAATTAGAAACATTTTAAATAGGCTATAAATTATGATTTGGATAGTATTTAAGTCAGTAATAAGGTAGATCGAACAATAAAAAATATTGGTGAAACTCTTCACAGTGTTTAATTCCTTTGTATTTTTGCATTTCTGTTTTTTGAGAATGGCGCAAGAGCCGAAACGGTATCACTATGCGAATAAATACGATTTGTGAAGTACAACCAAATGTGTTACTTTTATTCTCCTTCAATATATTCTCGTACTGTTTAAAATGTTGGACAATAAAATATTAAAAATAAACACCAGAGTTAAGAAAACGTCCGATGTAAATTTCGATCTCATAATTATTGTTTAATTAATGTCCCTACATAATTTAATTTTAAGTTTTGTGCTAATATCGTACCTTACATCATTTTGACCTATAATACATGACCTAATACCTACGACACGTTGGCTAACCTTTTTCCACTATTTGTAGGTCAAATTCAATTATAAATGAAAATTGTAACGAAACTTGAAACGTTTTTAATGTAAACAGTTCGTGTATTAAAAATGATAAGTAAATAAGCATTTAATGCTGTCGAATTTAAAATATCAGAACCTTCAGTTTATTTAGAATCGACCGTTTTACGGAGAGTTAAGCGCGAGTTTAAGGGAACAGGATTAGCCATCTCCGCTATCAGATATGACGATGTCGGGGGATTGACGAGATTACACCAGAATTTAGATGCGTCCTTATTATGGTTTAGTTAAGTTGATGTTGAATAGGCCACCACTGGCTGTTTTAGGGGTTGCGTCGAAGTTGGACGGAACTGTTAATCATTAAATGACATTTTAACGAGAAAAACAGGGTTACAGCGAATCCGCATCAACTAAATTAGATTTCATTTGCTTTAAGTGTCTCCCTGCGTCAATTGTTGTTAAATCCAATACGACACATGCTCGACATGTGACGCTTCACTTCATCGGACGTCCAAGCAAAACGAGTCTAGATACAAAGGTATGCATGTATGGTAACCTGAGGGTAGTATGAATTTAAAGGTTAGGTTAGGTTAGGTTAGGTTTCATATTTTTAAGTTTTATTTACATCCGGTTATACCGGAAATTGACACCAACTTTGCTATTATAAATGGAATGCTATATTTTTTACGCTGAATTCGAATAAAACATGTAATTCTAAGGTAAGTTTGATAACCCAAACCTATGACAATCGGTTTCTGAGTTAATTTAATTTATAGAAAAAAAATCATTAAAAATCAAATTATAAAAAATCATAACTTCCACAAAATATGACGCAGACTGTTGAAATTTTTACTAATAATAGCTGAATATTAGTGCTAACACCTTGACAAAATTGAATTAAATAATTTATACAAGGCCTTCGAAATAAAAATTTTAAATTAAAGAACTTCAAACACGAATAACTTCGTTTTTTCAAATTGCACCTACAATTTTTTATTTTTTCAATCGATTCCTTTTTTTTTCCTCTTTCGATTCATGTAGATACTCCCTAATGTTTTAATTGAAAAATTTTGATTAATTTGGAATTCTTAAAATCTAGATAATTTCATTAATTTCGGCGTAATAAGAGTGTGCTTTGGACAACTGACAACTAACGACAATCAAAGCAAAATCACAATAAAACCTTTTTATCGCTTAATTTCTGTTGGGGAGATGTTCGAGACAAATCTTTATAATAAATACTTCAATTGAAGTTTTCGTTTTTGATTATTTTTTGTAACAGAAATTAATCAAAATGCGATTTTTGCTTTCATTTTGCATTGATTGCCGTTAGTTACCATTTTCCCAAGGCACAATTTTTATGCGAAAAATATTAAAATTTGCTATTTTAATAATTCAAAATTATTCCAAAATTTTCAAATAAAACAATAGGAAGTATCCATACAGATCAAAAGCGGTTAAAAAAAGGAGTCGATTGAAAAAATAAAAAACGGTAGGTGCCATTTGAAAAAACGAAGTTATTTGTGTTTGAAGTTTTTAAACTTTAGAAATTTATTTTGAACGCCCTGTATAAATTATTTAGTTCAATTTTGTCAAGGCGTTAGCACTAATTTCCAGCTATTACTAGTAAAAATGTTAACAGTCTGAGTCGTATTTTGTGGAAGTTGTGAATGTTTATAATTTGGGTTGCGGTAGCGCTTTTTTTTTTTTTAAATATTAAATTAAATCAGAAATCGATCGTCATAGGTGTACAAGTTGGTTATCAAACTTACCTTAAAATTACATGTTTTATTCAAATTCAGCATAAAAAATATACCATTCCATTTAAAATAACAAAGTTGGTGTCGACTTCCGGTATAACCGAAAGTAAATCGAACTTAAAAATATTTTTAAAAAAAGCGGCATAAACAATAACCGAATGAGCCCAAGTTTCAGAATTTAATTCCTTCTACTAATTCATATACTTCTAATAGCACATCAACTTGAAAAACCCTGTATATGAATATACAAATAGACGACCAATTACGATTGAAATAAACAGAAAAAAGATCAATTGAGATAGATTTATCGACAAAATCTTGAAAGAGATTTCTGGGAAATTATTTATGCCTTCATTTTATGCAGCGTAAAGCAATTTAACACATAGATAGTCGACAAAAGTATCTGTTGCTAATACATATAAGAGAGGAACTCTTTGGACCATGGATAGTAGGTAACTATACCAATATTTCAATTAGCACTTAATATTATCGTCAAGCATGGCGATTTAATGGCGAACATTTTCGCTTCCTTTATAAGCCCTTCGTGCGCTATTAAAGACTCGCTGGCGTTTTTATTATATCACGATCCTACACGTTCCTGGCTCCTCTTTCCATCCCATCCATGCACTCATTGTCCGAAATAAGGCCTTGAACTTATTAGTTCATTCGGTTGGCCTTATTTTTTGGACTTTTTGCAATTTAATCGTTCACGCTCGTAAAGAGACTCTAAATTCGAAGAGACCCGGACCGGACCGGTTCGGAAGCTGCATGGACCAGTTTTGTAGAAAGAGAAGGGAAAACAAAGATTTGGTCAGCTGCTCTCTCCACGCTTGCTACTGCTGTTGGACAAGTGAGAGCGTAAAACACGTCGATGGATGAACCGAACGAATGTGAAAGGCGAAAAAACAAACTATGGATATACGTACATGCTAGTAAGTATGTGTATACATATTACAAGCAGTTCTTGATTTTGACCCTATATAATTTTCAAAGACGCTCCTTAAATACTCGCCTTTTTTGTTGTTTCCTTTCAGTGACTCGAGAACCCTAAGAGTATTAGACTGAAAGGGGAAAATTTGAAGAATAAATTCGAATTTTAAGAAGCCAGGTGATATAAGAAACAACGACGATGGGAAAGGTGTTTAGCATGAAAAAGAACAAAGTGAATCTAATACATTGATGGTTAGAAACCGTTCCTTAGCAATATAACATATTACTACGATTTGACGGAATAAAATCGCTAATTCCGAACAAATTAAAAAGCGAACGTAACCAGAAATGACTTTTTGTTAGTCTTCGTAATTATAAAACAAACCATAAAAATTAAACGAGTCCCATTCGTACTTAGCATGATTACACGCTACAAACATTTTTTGCATCTCTTTGAACTTTGACCCGGGAGATGATTTACTTTAAACGTTTTTAAAATAAAAGGACTGAAAAGCACCAGGTACCTACGTACTTACTACGTATAATTACGTTTTCACAATTTTTCAAAGAATTTTTATAAGAGTATAAGAAGTATAAAAGCTCATCATTTAATGTGCTTGGTTCAGTTACAAATACAAGTGTTTCTATTACGAAACTAATTAGTTACCTTCTTGAAAGTGCATTCAAGCATTTTTATGGATGCAAGCAGTCAAACATTTCCCATCTGTGTAGGTTCTTAGTGCATGAAAAGTATCAACACAGCTAAATTAATTTAAAAAAAATTAAAGGCGGCATGTTTTGAAAGAAAAGTCTTGGCTGGAATCTACAAAGCACAAATTAAATCGGTGTAGTTTGCACCTTATCATCGGTCATTAGTTTCATACACGTTCCCCTAAAAATGTCTATTTCAAAAATTCGAAATTACTTGTCGAATAATCGGTAGTAGTCTTAGATATCGAAAAAGACTCACTAATATTTGTTATGAATACAATAATTAATTTTTTTCAATTTACTGTACAAACACTGGATATCTTTGATGATTTCTGTATTGAGGTACATACACAATTCAAAATGTACCTACCTACAAAATATTTAAAAAAAAAAGTGTTAATCAAAACCATTATCAAGGCTTTTTCAATGGAAATAGGATTAATCAAATCATCTAACAGTAACTTCATTATATAGGGCTAATTCAAAAATAAAAAAACAAGCTTTGTATACAATTTAATTGATATTTTATGAAAAAAAAAGAGGAGGCTAAAGAAAATTAGATCGTGAACGGACTACGAAATTTTTGTGTGGAGCGTGTAATTTTTTACAACCCCCTACGTTATATGCATAATAGCATATGTCAACGAATTATTCGCAGGCAAAATAAACCGCATTATTATTCATAACGGCTCACGGCTAGACGTGATAGCGATGCAAATCCAGCCACATGCACAACTGGAAATTGTATGTAACGAGCTTTTCATAACCAACTAATATTATTATTACTGTAACACCGAATAAAATGAACCCCGCTTCCTAAAACTCAACTCACTTTCGAACTTGTGTGTTCAGAGAAACTTGGCGACTTTTTTTAGGCGTCTCGTCTGCACGTTTTAGAAAAACTCCCTTTAAGATCCAAAACACAACCTTTATTACAGTATGGACATGACAATCCAACATTATCTACAATTTACCTTGAAAGTTGACGTAACAATATAAATGTTTTTTATTAATTTACTTTTAGTATTTTTAATAATTATTATTATCTATTATTACGTACCTACTTAAAAATGCTAGACATTTTTTTAATACAGGGAGTTCATTCTTGTCAGTACTTTATCGAAACGAAAGCTTGTTTAATGAATGCTAGTTGATATAATGTCAATGTACAATCATTATAACGCCATCTTCTGATAGTAATTTTATTTACATGCTGCAATGTGCAAAATCTACTTGGTAAATTTAATTTGAAACCTGGATAGCTACATTAATTCAATTGAAATAGTATAATTTCCAGAAAATATAAATAGTTGGTAATTTACTGCCTATCCTTAGATTATATCTCATCTTTTAATTTCTTTAACCTAAAAAACCTTTTTTTACTAAAAGTGCACACAAAAACTATTGTGAAAACCAAACGATATGTAAAACTATTTTTAATGCAACGTATTGAAGTAGGTATGATGAAAACGAATCAAATCATTTTTATCAATTATTGGTAGCCACATATTCATCATTTTTGGTTCTAGGACTTCAAAGTTACATGTAGGTACCTACGCTCTACTCGCTAAAATGGGTCTCATAAATTGATAGACTGACAAGCGGCACGGCATGTCAGGTTTCTAGCTACAACGTAGACGCAGAGAATGTCCTCCAGGAAATTAATTTACTCCATACGTACAAAATAATTAATGGATCACTCATTACCTTTAATAACTGTGTTCGAGTTATCGAAAGATACAGAATACCCGACCTCTGCAACCATAATCCAACAACGAACTGATAATAGCCTCAAAATTAGACATGTTAAACAAACAACTTTGTTATTTCGTTAAACAAAATAACCACAGATGGTGATAGTTTACTTTATAGTTGCTATTTGATAAAATAATATGCTGTGGAATAGCAGCGTCTATTGTAAAGCTTTACGTACATATTCTCATTCTGCACGCAAGAATTAATTTATTTAACTTTTGTGCTACAGATACCCTGCTGCCAACGAGATAAACTGTTTTTATCACAACCTCTTATCGCTTCACAGTCACATCTCCGCTAACTCTTTTTAACAAAATTACAAAAGAGAGAGAATCCAATTCAGCATCCCTTTCATTTACATAATTGTTTCATGTTACATAGTAACAGATGTAAAGGCATACATAATTGATAAGTATCTAAAAGATCCTTAAATATATATATTAAAGAGTTTAAACCGGTATTTATAAAACTCTTCTAGAAAGAATTACTTCCTACAAACTTAAAAAGAACGCCATTATGAATTGATTTTAAGATTTAATTTTTTATAAGAACCAAAACATGTACCGGGATATCGATATTAGCATAGTTTAGGGGCGATCCTGTCGTCCTAAATCGTTCCGATATCGTTATTTTATTGGTGAATTACATTCAGAGCGAATCGACGAGATACGGAGTAGTTTATTGTTAGAAGTTACAGTTATAAAGTCTGTGCAAATTGCTATGAGACTGCACTTTCCTATCATCGATATGCACCCCCTTACAAAGTTTTGTGAGTTCCGGATTCGATCAATGGTCCGTATCACTAAGATTTACTGCATCCGCCGATACAAACTAGTTGAGAAAAGAAGGGAGACTGTACATTTTCATTTCGAGACATTACTGTCAATGTTATGTTCTCGTCACATGACTAATTCGAACGACTGATAAGGAAAATTACCCCTCCATAGAGCATTGAACGAGAAGTATTCTGTAATAAACTTTATTGTCAACATTAAAAATTAACTATTACTTCGACGAATTAAACTGAAAATGCCAACTGTAATTCTCAACTGATTATTGTTTTACTCATGTACAATTATTTGTAACAACCACGCCTTTGTACTTATCACGTGTATGTTTATTTCTTTAGATGAATTGGTGGAAAATGTATGTACGTACAATTAAAACTAAGGATGACACATTCTTATACAATAAGTAGGTAATGATTGTAGGCTGTACTTGTTCATATCCAATGAATGAAAATGAAACGAATGCAGCATCAAAAGATATAGATATTAATTGTACATTGCAATTGTTTCACCAAAACATTGGCTTCTTCAGGTAAAGACGGTATCATACATACGTTTCATTTTCATTAATTTCCTATACAATAGTTTGCGTCATCAATAGTCCACATGGAAAGTGGGGCAAGTTTTCAAGTGACCACATCATGTGAGCTACGAAATTAGGGTAGATATGCAATTAGCAAAGTATTCCGATAATCGATAAAAAAAATTATGGTATTTTTATATTTGATTGAGTCTACTGATACTTGATTGAAATTCATGTTCACTACTTTAAATAAAACGCTTATATTAAATTTCAATTGTTGTTTATTGCACTTGACAATTGTTTCGCCAAACTTTGGCTTCTTCGGAAGTTATTTGTTACTTAGCATAATTTACAGCAAAATAGACTTATATACTAGTTGTAAGGGTAGGAGATGGAAATAAATTTAAAAGTGGGGAGTTGCTTAAATCTGTTTGTTCATTTATTAAAGTTTTGGTATTTTTTGACTTATTAATTTCTAGTATTTCTAAAAATGTTAGTTTTTGTTTATTATTTTCTGTATGTAGGATTTTGAAATTTTCATCGAAATCATGATTTTTAGTAATAAGATGGTTAGCATAATTAGAATCTGTTTTATTGTTGTTGTACGATCTTTTATGTTCATTAATCCTCGTTTCGAAATTTCTAGATGTTTTACCTATATAATACATTTCACAGGTATTGCAATTTAATTTATAAATACCGGATTTGTGCGACCTGTCTGTTTTATCTTTATTATTCTTAATGTACTTACTTAAATTATTGTTAGTTCTATAAGCTAATTTACAATTATTTTTGCGTAGTAAGGGTGAAAAGTAATTTGTTGGCTGTCCTATGAATGTTATGGTTTTATATTTTTGATTGTCTCCTTTAATCTTGGGGTATACTAAATTTAAACTGTTCTGATAGTTTATTTTCTTTAATAGAGAATCTACGATGTTTGTGTTATAGTTATTTGCAATTGATATTTGCTTTATAATTGATAGTTCCTTGTTATAGTCTCCTTCTGACATTGGGATATCTAACAACCTATGTAACATGCATTGAAATGAAGCTAGTTTATGTGGGATAGGGTGGCACGATTTATTATTTATAACAATGTCTGTATGAGTAGGTTTGTGAAATATTGAAAAAGTGTGTTTATTATTAAGCTTTTTAATGGTTAAGTCTAGGAAATTTATTTGGTTGCTTGATTCTTTTTCCATTGTAAATTTTATGTTCGGGTGAAGGTTGTTTAAGTAAGTACATTAAGAATAATAAAGATAAAACAGACAGGTCGCACAAATCCGGTATTTATAAATTAAATTGCAATACCTGTGAAATGTATTATATAGGTAAAACATCTAGAAATTTCGAAACGAGGATTAATGAACATAAAAGATCGTACAACAACAATAAAACAGATTCTAATTATGCTAACCATCTTATTACTAAAAATCATGATTTCGATGAAAATTTCAAAATCCTACATACAGAAAATAATAAACAAAAACTAACATTTTTAGAAATACTAGAAATTAATAAGTCAAAAAATACCAAAACTTTAATAAATGAACAAACAGATTTAAGCAACTCCCCACTTTTAAATTTATTTCCATCTCCTACCCTTACAACTAGTATATAAGTCTATTTTGCTGTAAATTATGCTAAGTAACAAATAACTTCCGAAGAAGCCAAAGTTTGGCGAAACAATTGTCAAGTGCAATAAACAACAATTGAAATTTAATATAAGCGTTTTATTTAAAGTATGGTATTTTTTCCCAATAAAAACCAATAATTATGGAATATGGACATTTATCAACTTTTCTTTCGCTATTTATCGTTCTTCAAAATGGACCGATAACCGATAATCGACTTGCATGCCCTATACGAAATGCACATGGAGGCGGAGCTTATGCTTATGCTCGGGCTTTTAGTTAAGAATAGGCGGAGTTGTTTTTGCATACAACAAGTCCTGCATCCAGTGTGGACGCCACGCGGTACATTTCCAGGGATATCGGCATCTATCCATAATCGACATTATCTATTTGTGATATTTTATTTGATAAGGGTCTTACTAAAATAAGTAAAATAGTTTATATAGCGTATTCAACTACTTTTTACTTTTATTGATGCAAATAAACAAAACCTCTATAACTTTTTACACATAGTATTTTAATTTTCTGGGCCGTAAGCTTTTTGGACGCCGTCATTACACAAAAACTTTCATCGGATAATTTTATCACCTTAAGGGTAAAATTTTTACAAACATTGAATGTCGTAATCATTTATATCTAATCAAAAGCATAAAAAATAAGTTTCAAGCTTCTATCTTTAAAAATTACGGAATTTCCGCACAAACTTTCCTATTTCAACTCCTTACAACCCTTTTTTCACATTAAAAAGTAGCCTATGTCCTTTCTCAGGCTCTAGACTATCTCTGTACCAAATTTCATTTAAACCGGTTCAGTATTTTAGGCGAGATTGTGTAGCACACAGACAGAATTACTTTCGGATTTTTAATATTTCGCGAATTCATTTTCATCGATTTTCCCATGGGAATAAGATATTTTCCCGCAGTAAAACGTAGCCTATGTGTTAATCCAGAGTGTCAGCTAACTCCATAACAAATTTTATTAAAATCGCACAAGCCGTTTAGACGTGAAGAAGTAACAAACATACACACTCACACACTCACAAACTTTCGCCTTTATAATATTAGTGTGATTAATTTGCGTCTCAAAGCTGCAACTATTTGCACATCACCAGGGTCGACGTCAAGACTATCATAATTAGAAAAACACTTTTTGCTTCAAAACTCAAAAGTGTTATAGTAGGTAACAAAAACCAAAATAGCTCTTATCCCAACTAACCACAATACTGTTTAAAACAATGCGGACATGTGTTTGGCTCACTTACACGTTGTGAGCATTTTCAACGCAAGACATACAAGATATAACAGTTTATATTGCAAATTCTATCAAGAACTTATGATATCATTATTACTTATTATAAGTTCCACACCCTGTATTTGTAACAGGTCTACAAATTAAATTAATAAAGACTTAAATTCTTGTCCAAAAGTTTATCAGCTTCGGTTTGTCTGGCCGGGTAATGGGTAATGTTACGTTACATAAAGTGCATTCCCAACTGATATAAGTATCTAAAAAGAAACATTTTGATGCACAGCTTTAGCAATGGAATGTATACTTTATAAGAAACCATAATTTGAGAAAATCTAAAAAGGTCGGTTGGTGATTGGACCAATAGGCGCTTATCTAACCTAACAAATGTGACAGCAACTAGTATATTACTTTAACGTTATTGGTCTCGAAAATCGGCTACTGTCCAAACAAGTGTACTTTCTCAGTAATAATGGGACATTATCGGCTAACACAAAGCATGGAAAATAGGCAATTGGTGTCATAATGAACAAGCTGACTTTAGCGACAAACAAATTTATACATGGACTAATAAATAATTTACTTTGTAAATATAAGAAATTGGTCCAAAAAAGTTTATTCAAAGGTATTATCTTTAAAACTAAAAATTCTGCCTTTTTTGTTGGATGATGGTTCGTGCGTTAGATTTAAAAAATCAGACTGAATGGTTTGGTTTAGAGTTTAGTAAAGTTTAAAATTTTTAAAATAGTGTAGCGACCAGTGCACCGTACGTGTGTGCGATAACAATTTGTTCATGTACTTCTCATCGCTAACATGTTTACGGCGTAGTCACCGCGTGCGACTCCTTTATCATAAGCGACTTACAAGCTATAAATCTTTCTCCTGCGACAAGTAATAAGATCAATTCTGTGAATTATTGACGACTTTCTAATTATTACTCATCATTCAAGAACCATCAGGCTTTCCTTTTCGAATCATCTAGAAAGTTCGAAAGGTGTATTTAAAGGGATCATCTTTGGACCGAGGGACAGTAGTTGTGAAAAAGCATCAGTGCGTAAATAAGAGAATTGTTCTAATATAAATAGTAGTTCTAAGTTAGTGTTAAGTGTTATATAAATAGTGTTAAATAAATAATTATTTAAATAAATATCTTTGACTAGAAAATTCGTTACAATAGCTACCTGCCCTTTTTTCACCCTGATATGATAGGTATTGTAGATTTCAAGATCTTATCGACAATGAGTAGCGTAACAAAATATTTCATTGGTTCTCCGAATTTTATAACAACCCACGGCAGATTCCATTTGCTAGATGCCCTTTTTAATAACTCATTTTGTTATCATTAGCATTTAGGTTCTGGTTCATTTCAATTTGAAATTAAGTTTCATTTGCGAAGTACTCAGTTGTTTTTCTTTTCTTTCACAGTAATGAACAAGTCAACGAGAGATAATTTAACGCTTTCAAATTCCGGTAGTGCTTGGTTGTGCCCTATTTCAATGAAATCGACTCGGCATGGAGTACAACGGCAACGACACAAGAGAAATTGGAATTCTTTTCCGTTGATACAGATAACGTTTTCCTCTATTCCATTGTACCCGATCAAGTTTATATTTGTACGTACAGTAAAAAAAAATAATGAAAATTCTATATCTAATTCTACAATTGAACAATGCAATTAAGCGTTGGTATGGATAATCAACAAAAGCTCCTTTCTGTATCAATCGGAAATCGGTTTCGGTAAGTGGCAACGATATTGATTGTGTATGGCATCTATATCGAGGTCAAAGACACTATTACTTATTAGTACCTACATCTGATATGGTCGGGACAAATCTAACCCACGCCTTGTCTGCTTAAAATTGCATCCTCCAACCTACGCGATATTGTTATGTACTTCAATAAGCCGAGACGATGATGGTTCGAAGAACACGTCTCACTCGTCAAACCAACAAAGACCACTTAACGAGCAACAACGAGTAAAGGGCAGTTACACCACGGAAATGAAATTATTATGGCCCATAATTTTACTAATTCAATTTGGATACTGGCATGATACATTCGACTTCCATATGAGAAGTATTTGTGATTTTATGGAGTTAAAAGAAATTCTAGGATATCCGGGAAGAAAACCAAATCATCTACGTCCGTTTTAACATCATGAACAATTGTTTTATTAGTTTAGGAATAATTAGAAAGAAAAAAGTATTTGAAGATGTATACTATCTAACAGTGGAAGATATAGTCAAAATGGTCGGTTTTCATTTCGACACTTGTGCAAGAATGGCAACATAACTAAAATTTCATTACATTTTGTGGTAATTATACACAATGGTGAAATGTAGGCATCTCCTGACGTCAATTCGATAAATTAACGTTATCAGTGCATGCGAAGGAAGTGATGGGGACCATGCACAAAACAACTCTAACCTTAAGAGACCGTTTTAATTACTCGAATTACTTGGAAAGTTGCTTGAGTTGCGGAGTGCAATTGAAACCGCCGAAACCGCCGAGAAGACCAAACACGCGGACAATCAAGTTCTTTAGGTTACCATGACCGATCGCGGTTGGAGGGGCACGGCGGCAGCTGCACTGGGAATGCATGGATTGCTTTCGCCCATAGCAACTACGGATAAACCAATGATGACGATGATGGTATTTATGGTACTTGAAGAATATTTGCTAAGAATTTAGTTAAATTAAACAAAGCGTTTACATACCTATCTACTTTTTGTAAATGATAACATAAATGGATAAAGAGCCATAATAAATGAAATCCAATTTTAATCATGTGTCAAGTTGAAGAAACTAATAGGAAAAGTAAATTGATTTCAATGTAATTCGGCAACAAAAGGCATATAAAGATAAAAGAAATAATAAATTTTGCAGTATCTCACTACATTCCTCCAATTTTAAAGCTGCCATTAAAAGTTACAACTTAATTTACGATTTTACAGATGAATACCCTTTAGTTGTTATTTCACTTTGAGTATTAGAATTTAAGTCAACAAATTGACAACAAAAACTATTTGACTTCATATATCTACAGCCCTGACTTTCATCATAAATAAATGGTTTAAGTTTCAATCACATCATCAACACAAACTTACTGCGAACATTTATTTAATTTGTGTTTCGCGTACCTATACTACATAAATTTAACTTTGACGTAATATACATACTAAACTATGATGAAGTAAAGCAAGCAAACACCAAATTATAATTTTATAATTCATTTGCAATTAAGTGTTGTCTGCAAGAATCTAGTTTGAAAGAGTGTAAATAAAATATCGGTGTACGTCGTGTTTATAAAACTTCATCTTCATCTACAAAGTCTACTTATTTAAGTAGGTGATAGCGTTGCTTTCAAGTCTTTACGTAGACCAAGAAATTATGAAATCTGCAAGGTAGGTACAAGAGAGATGGTGACTAAAAATTAAGCTAAAGTTAGGTTAGAATTGCATATTCTCCATTCCGTTCGAAGGGCAGTCAGTGATTGGAAAATCCATGTACAACACAAAATAAATTGGCTGTACCATTTTACTAATATTTTTTTTTAAATTAATAGTATCCAAACAACCCAGATGAATTAATTAATAATCGATAAAGTGAGAAAGTTGGGAACTTGAAAAATACAACTACTCTGAAGTTCATTTCGATAGATTTTGAAGCTCTTATCGTAATAGCAATAAATAAGTTCTTACCTTTAACTTATCCGTTCATTGCTGGTAGCAAATTACCAGAGCTGCTATCATCAGTAAAATTAATTTGTCCCTTCTTCTAATCTGAAAGGAAACAATTCTTACTTGAGATATCTTATTGTGACCCATTTAAATTATAACACTAGATTCACATTTACGACACGAATGTTCGATTAAAAATTATGTAATAAAGAAACTAGATAATCGAACAATAACCTCCATACTGACAGATTACGGAAACAAAAGTATTGTAGAAACCATGACCTACTACTAAACTATTACATATACCTATTATATGGGTAACCACATAATATTAACTACATATATGTACAACAATACTAACTTGGTATAAATACACGGGCTCGTATGTACATAATACGCTTGTGGAATAAACTTATATAATAGCAATAATAGCTATTTGAGATAAGGATTTATACTTTAGAAAATTAATTTTAATAGTTTCCTTTTATGGTCCTTTGAGCTAATTATACATTTCGAAACAAGAAAATAAATAAAATACATACTTTCTTTGTTTAAACTTACAAATGCATACAATTAAAGCCAATTATTTTGTTAGAGAAGGACATCTTAATAATAATAATAGAATTCAATAAATTAATGAAAACAAACAAATGTAGTTCATAATTAAATACATTTCTACCAAAAAGAATGAAATGTAAAATAAATAACGAGAAATCAATTTTAAAGGTTAAATTATAATTACATATGTATATAGATACAAATTTTCTATTCACGTAAATTCTTAATAAAAATTAAATCAAAATTTATGTAGGACACTAGTGACATCCCAATATTATTAGGTATACAACTCCATATAAGTACGTAAGCAACTATCTTGTACCTATACGATATTTAGCTATCTTCCTCGCCATACGACATCTTCATCCGGTCGTAAACTTAACTACTGATACTAAACAGTGTCATAAATTCCCATTATATTTAAATTCTTAGTGCTACCGATATGTATGTATATTTTATTATCTTTTAACAGATACATAGTTCACTTGATGCATACATGAACAACTGTTCAAAACGTCATTTTTTTAGATATATGAATTATTTATATTTTGATTTGCGTTTAAAACAACATAAATTTACAATTTCGGTTTGACAAATTTCACTCATTTGTCATTCTACCAAAAATAAATCCATAATTTTTTTTTCCAATCTAAATATTGTAAAGTGACGGTTCAGGCAATAAAACTTTTGAGAAATTTATTAACTTATTTAGTGACAATGTTAAGGGATGTTATTGCGTCTGTGTTTTCTGTTGAGAAAGCCTTTTATCTATTTCAAGCTTTGCAGGAAGACGTGGTAAACAGAATTTGAAACTCTTTTAGCAGTTTTATTGCATGAACGGCCACTTTACAAAATTCAGACTATAGTGGCCTTAATAAGCAGCTACCATTTATACTCTTATAAGAGACATTTATTTGACTATAGCGTTACGACCTTGTGGCAAACATTATTTATTTTTTTCATAACACTAAAAGAACAGCCTACGTGACCTGTGTTGGTATAAAATAGGAAATTAATTTTTTAAAAGAAAGTGTAACGGAGAACTCGTTATAAGAAATATTGTTGGCAGGAAATTGTTGTCCAACAATTAGATTAGCTTCGTAGGTCTAAAAAAAAACAACGGTATAAAACATAACTTATTTCAATTTTTTAGCATACTCAGAAGTTTAACAACCTACTTTTATGTTTCTTAACTGAATATATGTGCATATAATGTGTAAGGAAAGTGAAACAAAAACATTCCATTACTCTCTTTATTCGCACGTTAATATGGTCCTGAATAAAACATTTTAACAACCGTGTAAATTAAATCACTAAATTAGAACTTTCCGAATACTTTTAAATTGTAATTGCACAGCTATTTCTTTCAAACTTATTACACTGTTAAATGTTTCGAGACTGTTCTTGGAAACACGTCATACAATTCTATGCAATTCAACTGAAATTCTTATTCTTGGGAAAGAATTGATTACAAATGTTACATACCTACAGAAAAAAAATTAAAAAATATGTATCTCATAATAGGAATTCTTCGAGGAATTTATTATATTGGATATTCGAATTGTGTCTGTTAATTAATTAAAATATAGAAGTATAACTAAACAAGAATTTATACGAACCTAGTGCTGGGTAATTTTTAAAATTTATTAATATCGAATTTTAACAACGGTTAAATGTGTAAATTACATAATTATAATTATTTCTATTTTAATATTATTGTAACAACTATGCGGTAATTTTTATGACTTTATATGTAAGTATGTCTTCTACGAGTTTATTTAAAAAACATTATGAACAGAAAAGGTCAACATGAAATTATATAATAGACGACTAAAATTACAAATGACACATTTTCTGTCACAGACAAAATGCGTAAATAATTTAATAATTTTTTTTTAGTCTGGAACATTGCATGAATATGCACATTGGTGAATCATATTGATCATTGTGATAGTAACAATAAAAATTTTGCAATCTACTTTTAATAATGATTGTGTTCAATTTATTAAACTTGCTTCTAATTAACTCAATGTCAATCAATACAGAAATTCTTAATTTAATTATGTGTGTTACTATAAAAATCAATAAAGTCGTAATGACTGGATAAATAGTTCACTGCTAAGTCAGAAAAAAAGCGTTCAGTTCTCATTCAATTTAGTCACCGTTACCAATATAAAAAAAAAATGTCACATCTTCTCGTAAAGCAGACGACGTAATCGATTAAATCAATTGATTTTTATATTTAAAAATGATTCAATATTTTCTGCATAGGTAGTTTTAAGAAAAATTTGTTTGTTAAATTAACTGTAAGTAAATTGTGAAAACATTAAAGTCAGTTATAATAATCAAAACCTGCCACCACTTTAATGTTAATGTCTTTAGATGGCTTTCAAAAAAGTAAGCAGTGTATAATACCCACATAGATACGTGTCATCCCCAAATATTGTCTGTTTTTCCCCAGACGCTCCGAAAGTAGATACATGCATTTAAATAAATAAAGTCTTTACTTAATATCTAGATATTATTTATTGTACTATTAATTTTGTAAGTAAGTATACGTTAGGAATAATGCTTCAGAATGAAAATTTACGTTCTCTGTATGACTCACAAATATCTACAACTGCAAATCTCGCTCCAATATGCAATACCTACTAAAGGTCAGAAAAGAAGTAAAATTATACTTTCACCGACTAAAAATACAGTTCTATAGTGCAGACATACATATTTGCATTTGAATTATATTCTTTTATTAAACATTTTTTAATTGCATAAAAGTAAATACGCATATAATTTAGTAACGGTATCTTTCTATTTACAAAAACAAATTAACGTAGGATTTACTTTCCACCTCACTTTATTCAAGTTTTAGTTGTTGAATGTCCTTGCACCTCACTTATGAACGAATACAAGTTAAACTGAATTTTCTTAATAATTTATAAAAGAAACCAATCTTAAACCTTTCTTATTTGAACAAAAACAACCCGATTGTTTACCCTTAGTTCAATCATTCATTTCGTTATAATATTTTCAATGAAAATGGCTAACTCAAATTTTACCGCTTCAATTCTCTGAGTGAACTACTTTTTGTGAATCAACTACCCACTAATTTTATACGATCAATGTAAATAACAAATAGATTGCATGGGGCATTTGTGCCCATTTCTAAATAAAACAATAGCTACATTATGATGACTTTTTACACAAAGTGTAAATCTAGATCATTGATCAATATTTCCTTCTTTTTTTCTACTGATATTCAATATTTTTATCTACAATTAAACATTAAGATGAAGATATTAATTCGACAGATGCTTTAAATTGTTATAATATTAGGTACATATTAAGATACAGAAAATGTACATTCAAAAACTTAAGTTTAGGTATTCGATTTTTGTACATTTTTTTAATCCAATTTTAAACTATGAAGTAGAGTTCGTTATTAAATTATTATACATCATCAGGTCATCAAGTGGAGTATTTGATTAGTTGTCTACTAACTTGAAACCAAGATTTTTATTTTTAAAACTCATTAGACATAATAGACAATAATACAGAACTATAAACACATACCTAATTAAAATTTGAAAATATTTTTTTGCAAAAGTGAAGTTATTAGTTCACATTGATAACTTTCGATTAATTAAACAAATAACAAAACAGTATATTTGTAACTACAAGGTGAAAGTCTGTTCCATCGAATCGATCAACTTAACAGTGAAACGTCAAAGTTTAGCAAAAAAAATCTATACGACAGGGTTAAAGATCAAAGTATTATGAGATTCTGTGGCATTCATGAAACATCTTATCTAAATATGCAAAACAATTTTTATCACTACTTTTCTCAATAAACGAATATTAGATTAAAAGAAAAAAAAATACGTAGGTAGTCAGTACATCCACAGGCATTTAAAACAATTCTTGGAAAGATATCAAAGTATCTTGTCTACCTATACGTATTACTACTGGCGCTTTTTCCACGAAATTTATATTTATACAAAGTGTCATATTAACAGTAACAGTATGTAAATTGAACTAATTGAAATTGTAGGTAAATAAAGGTAAACACAACTGTATTTTATACGTAACTGAAATCTTCTTTGTTAAAAATATATTATGTAGACTATCATTCATAAAATTTATTAGAATGAATAAAGTATATGTATAATGTACCACCTCCACCTTCAATGTTACTATAATATAAAGCATTCATAACGTGTTGACCAATAGGCATTAAGCTCTTTATAAAGACAACCAATTAAAATGAAAGTTTGTTTACTCAATTAATTGTACATACATATTTAATTAAACTATTATTATAGGCGCACATAGAAAGTATTTTTGAATAATTTTTTTAACCTGACTATATAAGTAGTATTTGCCTACTTGAAATTTAAATATTTAAAATGTTATTGATAATACTTAGGTAGGTACTACATATTAACAAGATACATGTTATTAAACACAAATGCATGACCTTATCTTACTAAATACTTTGATACCAAATGGCAAAACTCTTGATATTATTTAATAAAATAAACATGTATAATAATCAAGTAAAACTAAACTCTTAATGTATATTTTCAACCTTTACTTAATGAAAATCCATATTAACAAATAAAATTAAACTCAAAAGATTTTCACAAAACTTTATTAAACTTTATCATAACATAAGGCTTCTTCAGACGAGAGTAATTAGATACCACTCAATGTACATTGACAAGTAGGTGTTTAAATAGTTTATAGTGGTGGATAGTTAAAATAAATTTAAGAGTACTCCAATAAACGTATTTTGAAGTTCTTGAAAGTCTGACCAATATAAATATACATAGTTTTTGGCATGACCGACAGGTTAACTCATAAACTCCAGAACACACTTCTTTGTTAACTTTATCTTTGAAATTATAAATAAATTTAAATTTAGATAGAAACAAAGATACTTGTTCTGGAGTTTATAAGTTAACCCGTAGGTCTTACTGAAAAGTATGTATAATACCTATATTGGCCAGACTGGCAGAAACTTCAAAAAACGTCTATTAGAGCACAAAATTAGTCCCACTTATAAAAATCACGTTACAGAAAAAAGGCTTCATTTTAATAATAACCTGGAAATTTTACATTTAAATAAAGGATATAAATTACCACTAGATACATACTAGAAAATTTATAAATAAATAAACATAAATAAAAGTAGATATTATACTTAACGAACAAACAGAATATAACAATTCCCCACTCTTAAATTTATTTTGATCATTCACCACCCTTATTTTTAAACTATTTAAAGATCTATTTGTCAGTGTATATTTAGTAGTAATTATTGTTATTTTTGTCTAAAGCTCTAAAGTAGCCAAAGTTTGATGAAACATATGTTACAATACAGTTTTGACAGTTTTGTGAAAATCTTTTGAATTTAGCTTTACTTGTTAATATGAATTTTCATCATGTAAAGGTTGAAACTATTCAATGTATATAACCTATGTCATGGTGATTAATAGAGCAATTTGTAAATTTGTTGAATTATTTATGGTAATAAGGAAGTGAAGGTAAACAATATACCTAATTAAATAAAAATTAAGGGCTTGTTAAGTACCTGTATGTGGGCATAACTTCGTGAAATAATCAATGATTTGAAGTTTGTAATATTGTATGTTTGTAACCACGTGAATAAAACACAAGATATTGTAGACCATTAATTAATTTAAAAGCAAGCGAGCTCGTCGGGTCTCTCTCGGGTACATTCGTTGGACTGCGATTAAATTTGATAGAATGCGCGAACATTCCTACTAACAGAAACAAAAACATTGCGTTGCTGAACTGGTTAAGTCGTTAAATTTCGAACCATTGTTTAAGCAGACGTAAAAATGCAAGTGCACAGTGTTATTGTCGAGGGCGTGCCTGCATTAGACGGGGTGTTTAACCTAATGCCCTTCTCTAACCTCGAATGTCGACCCGGAATTCTAAAAGAATAATTGTATTTTACCTGGCTAATCGGACTCGACCGAAGTTGGAACTTGGAGGGGTGATAGTATAATAAGATACGAACAGGGCTGAACACGAAACACACTCAGCAGGGCACACAAACAAATAAAATTTGAACTAAATTTTACTAAGCAAGCGTACGTTGCACCACTGTGAAAGCAAGCAGCTGACAGAAAGTGTGGAACACGCATTCTACGTTCGGCTGCATTCGGTTCACTTCGTGTGTGGGTGTCCCAAACATAAAAGAGCAATGGTTTCAGCGGGGAATTTAAACTTGCTGAATTATTGATTGCATTTTCGTCCTTGGGGTAATTCGATTTTTTTTACAAGTGCTTTAATTAAATAATAGTTCCACAAATGATACTCGTATATTTTAATCGAAAATCAATCGAACGAAGCCGATAGAAATTTCTTAATACTGCATTAGTATCCAGTCTATAAGTCGCACGCACGTTGTTTGCAGCGAGATAAGCAAATCTCTTATCAAAACACGTGTTCAGTTAAATTTCAGTTTAAAATACTTATAAGTGGTAAAAATAATGCAAATTGACATCTACCTATAAACTAACGAACTTACAATTTAAATAATCAAGAAAGTATGATGTATGAAAATTTAATAAAAGTGACAAAATATTTGCAATAGTTACGTAGCAGCAGATGGTTAAAATATTTACAAAGTACGATAAAATAGCAAAAAGTACTTAGGTACTGTATTAATCAACTTATTAATGAATATGCTGCATACTACAACCCCAAAAAAAAATTAGTTATTTTTTGCTTATAATATCAAACGGTACTGATACGACTTCAAAAGGATTTTTTGCTGACAGAAGCATTTGTACATTCTAGCGAAGTTGTTAAAAGGATAAAAAATATTGATTACTGTTTACCTTATCTATAAAATACATTAAAAGAGCAAAGGACCTCAAACACTATAGAAAGGCCCAAAGTACTTCAAAAAATTTCAATCATTTTGAAAAGGCCTTTGAAAGGACTTCAAATAATTTTAAGAGGGCTCAAACTACTTTAAAGGGGTCTCGAAAACTTTGGAGAATTCTTAAAGCATTTTAAAAGAATTTGAAGCACTAATATGAGCGATTATGGCTCTTTAACAGGTTTTAAAGTATCTTTAAGGGGGATTAAGGCGCTTGGAATGGACTTCGATCTGTTTTAAAAAGGCCTATAGTACATTGAAATGATTCCAGGCAGTTTTAAGGGGGATGAAAGTATTTTAAAGGGGATTGAAGAACACTAAAAGGACTTCAGCTACTTTTAAAAGTGTTTAAAGTACTTTGAAAGTACCTTCAGCACCTTGAAAAGGGTTTTAGCTACATTTAAGAGCCCTCAACACATTTAAAAAGGGCTTTAAGAACTTTTAAGAAGGTTTAAAGCAGTGTTAATGAATTTCAAGTATTATAACAGGATCAGCATCTTTTGGAAGGGGTTTCAAGTGCGTTTATGAGAGTTCCAAGATATTTTAAAAAGGTTTAAGACATTTTGAAATAACTTCAAGTGTTTTTAAGAGGGTGAAATCACATTCAAAAGGCTTAAAGCACTTGAAACACTAAAAAAGGCTACTACAGTTTGAAGTAATTTCAGTTTTAAGAGTGATATCTTAAAAGACTTCAACCACTTTTAAAATTGTCTAAAGCACTTTGACAGGGTTTATAGTACCTAGAAAGTATATTTAAGAAAGCTCAAAATACTTCGAAAGATCTTCAAGAACTTTTATGAAGCCTTAAAGCAGTTTGAAAGAAATTCCAACACTTTTAAGAAGATTAAAGCACTTTTAAAGTAACAAAGTATTTTTAATTAAGAAGATTAAAGCACTTTTAAAGTAACAAAGTATTTTTAAAAGACTACGAACACTTTTAAAAGGGCTTAGAGCATTTTGCAATGATTTTAGGCACTTTTAAAAGGAATCGAACCATTTCAAAAGGATTTAAGCATTTTAAGAAAACCTACAGCACTTTTAAATAAATTCAAGCACTTTTGTTAGGTGTTAAAGCATTTTAAAATGGTTTCAAGCACTTTTAAGAGGGTTAAAGTACGTTGGAAATGTTTCCAGCTCTATTTATGGACATTACATAATACATTAAAGGACTTTAAGCACTTTCAAAGGACTTCCAATATTTTGAAAGGGTTTCAGGAACTTTGAAAAGTCTGAAGGTCTTTTTTAAATACAACGTACAAAAACGAAAAGGCTTGAAATATTGTGCTTGTTTGCACTTAAGACACTAGAAGCATATTTACAAGCACTCATGTCCACCGAGCTCTGTAAGTGTAGTTAGTATCAAAAATAGATTCGAATGGAAATTTATATAATGTTCGTCCTATCGATAATGATTACACACCGCACCCCAATCCGAATAGTGTTCCTAACGACAATCCCAACCCAAACCAATTTATTAAAAATAGAACAACACTACAAAGCATTCTCATTTCGGTCATTGTCAGCTAAACAGAAAGTTTGATGGGTTCTGGAAATTAAACCTGTACAATATTTATCCAAAATGTTTTAGAGTAACTTATATGTTTGTAAATTATGTATTTACTTTAATTCTGCACTAGATTTGTATGGTTTTTCGATAATGTTCAAAATACATGTAAAACAAATGGGAGCGGATTTAACTAGTGTCACAGTTTCGTGGATTTCATGCTAACTACTCACAAATTGCGTACTTATAGTTGAAATTTATATTAACTTGATTTACACATACCAACAAATACATTTGTATATTTGCAGTACCTATGAGAATTTTAGATATTATAATCCTTATTACCTTGTCTTGCGTGATTGTTGCCCACTAATCGAATTTAGTAATTCACTTTCGTTTTTTAATATACGTATAAAAAATAATCTAAATTCGGCCCTGGCCTAATTTAATACCAAAAAGCAAAATATTTTTACATTTAGGAACTTATAAAGAAAGCTAATTTATCATTTAGTATCTTCGGGTGGATATTTGAATCTACATAAAATATTATAAAATATATGTATATAGGTACACATACAACGATTTGATTCTTTGTTTGCCTATATAATGTTAAAAAAGCTCTTAAATGTATAATTAAATTTAACAACATATTAAAGTTGGTAAAATGACTAGATTTTAATAAGCTCCTATTTAGGTGGGTGAACTTGGCACCCAGATATATGGAGAGTTAACTATTTCAAGCATTTTACTTTTATTAGTCAGCGAAACTTCTCTTGTCCTAAACTACCCTTCAGTCAATGCAAAATGCAAATAAATAAGAAAAATTAATGTTAAAATACTATAAATGCACAAATTTTTAACTGTTATGAACATTTAATATGTCAAGAAACAGTGCATACATCCTCTACAGTCAACATTGTCGAACGAAATGAAATAGGTCCTCTATAGTATACATAGTTATTTAATTTCCTTAATATCATTGGAAATAATATCTGCAAGTATAAACTAAATTTCAACTATATAAGCTCATTTTTCCTTCCTTTCGCTACAAAATTTGAAACGCAATACCTTAATCTTGTAGAAAAGCAGTTTTGAATACAATGGCCTTTTAGGCACAAAGCCATAGAAGTGTAACGAAGTAGGTAACTGTGTCCCCCTTTATTGTAATTTTTTGATACAATCAAGTAGGGATAGTACAAAATATGTGGCTTCTTTGCTCACGAATCGTATTTCATTTACTAACCTTGACTATGTTCTAAAGTTATAGACAATTTTTTTCTATAAATGCACCTGTAAGGGAGCCTAATTCAAAAAGTATGGATTTTCTCATCGCATAGTTTATCACCTGTTTTAAAGGCATATGTATGATTACTGGAAAAACATATCTATAACAAATACATGAATTTATTAATAAAATACTTCTGTGGAACCATAGAACACAACAATCTTTCTTGCTTTTTTGTTATGACCCATTCACATGATCGTGATAATGTAATTAAAGAATGAAATAAATAAAAAAGTAGGTAGAAACCAAAATTTAGTCACAGAAAAGCTTAATCATATAAAAGAAGTTTTAGTTTAATTTAAACTAATTAAACTTAAGTTGTTCCTACTCGATGTTTTAAAAATATTTATGAAGTGGCATATTAAATAATTATATCCACCTGCTAACAATGAAGTTCAACTAAAATAATCTCTGGATGACCATTTATCTAAACATTTTGAATTCCAGTAAGATTTGGGGTTTTCAGAGAACTCCATTACAAAATGCTCCAAAAAAGTATTAGAAATTTAATGTGAATATTAAAGGGTATTTTGAATATTAGTTCCATTCAAGGATTTTAATTTATACATCATCACTGTGACGTTTGATTGATAACACATTATCTTTGTTTTATAATTATTAACCATTCATATATACGTATATTTGGGTCCCAATGAGTCAGATAGATTCAATAAAAAAATAATCAAAACTATTACAAGTGTACTTTTACTTTAATTCTGACATACTCAGGGTAATACGTAAGATCGGAGTATTTGCGTAAAAGAGTTTGAATGCACGTTTGGTTTGGTTAAAAAGTTTTATACCGTCATCGTCAGAAGGATTTGCGGAAGATGATTATGACTACAAACATTTCAATATCAAATAGATAAAATGCATAAAAGACGACATTGTAAATCTAATAAAATAACGATTATACATGGATACAAATTCAACTATGTAAACGATTTATAGTATCAGAAGAACATAAAAAGTAGTTATCAAAAATGTCTGATTCATGTTTATTTGCAATGATACAAGAGAATTGCAAGGATTTTCTGATGCAAGGAAAATTGCTTCAAAATTGTTAGTAGGTAATGTGTATATTTATCAAGCAAGAGAATAAATAGATGATAATAATTTTTATAAAGTTTTGGAAAGAACTACATAATTTTGTATATTAAATTAATTAATCCATTGACATATTTGAAATGGTTCTCAAACGAATTGAATCTTTTGATGCTTATGGTAGTTATTGCTACCGCTGGTTTATTCGTTAAAATTGTAATACCGAATAGCAGCGCGAGAAGTAGAGAGAGCTATTACCCCTATTCACAGGTTACAAGCAGTTTTATTCACGTGGGGTGAACAAAATGGCAATACGAAGGCCTCAATTCAAGCGAGACCAGGTTTGCGTTAATTAGCAGTAAATTACAGTAAAGCACTACCTTTTGCGGCTTCTATAACCGACTCTATACAATTTATTGCAGATTTATTGGTAACAGAATCCTTTATAGGTAGTGTTCAAGTATTAAATTTAATGACAACGTAATACCTGTGCCTCTTTACTAGACCAGGCCAAGTAAGGAAATTAAATAATTTGTAAACTTGAAATTAACACCGTTGAATAGAACGTCGTACGAACATCTAAATATCGTATTCAACTACGTACTAAATTTGAATCAGTTTGCTAGAGAAACTTACGTATTTATTTCAAATACCTCCCTGCCACTGAAAGTGGGTTATTTCAATGGCAATGAAACTGAATATTTCCAATTAGTACTTGGTGGAACATATTATCATTAACTGCCCAGGACCAAATAACCAAATAAGAAAACATAATATTTCCCCCTCGATAAAGGAAAATTTAAATATAAGCCAGAATTGTTTAAAAATTTACTAAAATCGAACTATATGATGAAATAATTATAATTAATTTCCTCATATAATTAATGCATAGTCATTCATGACCAGGTTTTAATGCGACTTAAAATCATTTATACAAAAAAAAATATATAAGGCATCTAACGAAAGCATTACATTTGCAATATTTCTTTTTCTATAAAGATACAGTGGCGGCTGGAGGATCAGACCGCAAGGGTGCTACATATTTCAATGGTTTCGTAAGAATAGAACCCTTATAGAAATTAGCCCATCGACTGATACTTTAAAACTATAGTTCTATGAGCTACATAATTGTTCATCCCCATTTATAAAATAAATTATTCATAATTTAATTGTAGATATTTTTAGAAGGAGACTATTTTAAATTTAAAACTTTACAAGCAGTAGTACATTTTAAATCCAGAAATGTTGAGAAACAACCCCCTGTATTAGAAATTTTTGTTACGCAATAAAAAGTCCTTGATTTTTATTATCGCAGGGGGTGCCATTTAACAAATAATTCAATTTAAACATAACGGGAACGGGGTAATCCCGTGTTAATGTAAGTGAAGAGGAAAATAAAAATGTGGATTGTAATATCCATCGTACGTAGAATAATTGTCCACCCCACATCTTGAATAGTTCCAAGCGTCGAAATGCGAGAGATCACCCTCTTTTGGTGGATGAAGACCATTAGATACGTATCAAGAATTGTCTTGCTTCTAGAGCAGAGTCACTAACCCATAAATTGCGAGAATTCTCGCAGCTATGTGGGAGAATAACGAGAGCAAAGGGACCCGTTTTCATTGCTTCCTCATTATAAATAATGGTGTGAATGAATTAGGGTGTTAAGAGTCCGGAAAACTATTTCGAGCATTCAGTTTCTCCACCATCTCCTTCCCAGAGGATAATTCAGACCTTAGTTTACGATTTGTCGAAGACAACTTCATTCGTTCGCGAGAACTAAATAGAAATAGTTCTAACAAGAGCAACGGGTCTCGAATGGAGTTAGTTTCCTCATTAGCAATTTATCCATTGAAATCTTAACGAAATTACGTATCAAGGGCCGAACTCTGCAAAATTCATTATTTAATACAGTAATACGATATGATATATGCACACATTAAGGTAAACACAATTAAAACATGTTCTTGCAATATAGACGTTTCCTGTCAACTTCTGTTTCCAAAAGTATTTAGTAGTCCCTCAGAATAACAGATTTGCAGGTAAAGGTATTTATTGAACGATGAGATTTGGTCAAAATGTATCACTATGCATCAGAATTTTATTCTTATTATGTTGTTAAATGTAAAATAGAAGATTCATATGAAACAGAAAAGGAAAAGGATACGCCACCGTCTCAAAAGTATTCTCTGTTAAAATTAATTTATAGAGATAGTTAAGTCAGAACGACAGACTTATGTTTGTTTCACACGTAAATGTAAATAATTGTAAATAAGACGGAATTAGCTGTCGATATAGGAACGGATTATTCGATTCGGCAATCTTTAGTTACCTGGGTTGGAAGAGCTGGAAGGCAATAGCGCTTCAATTAAAACTTGAGTCCTCCGTGCAATTAAGGTAATGCAGTTTGAAAATGGAAATGGCTGCTGCATTCGATATTTACGTAACGCCTGCAGGATGCAAGAGTGTGCGGATGTCATTGCGTGGAACTAATCCGCCACGGAGGTTAATTCGAACGAGGAATAAAGAAGCAGAAGAGTATAAAGAGCAGCGAAAGGGTTCAATGAAATCAGAAGTTGGAGAAGAAATGGCAGGAATCAAAATAAAAAGGTTAACCCCTGGGTTCCTCTATTCCGGTAAATATACACGGCACGCACCCTTGCGCTCACGGATACGGCACCAATTTCCGTAAATTACACCTAGCTTTGTTTTCAGCTCTTCGCACAAATCTTCCCAGAAAGCAATTTCGGGCTCTGGAAAGGGAATAGTTACGTTTTTCGCAGGCGATAAAGATTCATTACCGTGTTGTGCTCGCCGGAATATCGACCAAATACGACGACTTTCGCAAGACCTTGGAAAATTAGAGGCAACGCGAATCCGAAAAGAAAAGAACTAATCGCGCATTGCATGATTTATTTAAACTGAGCGTGATGGAAAAAAATGACGCGATTGCCAGATTTTATTGAATTTCTTTGGCGCATTGGATCAAGTCTATTTACTTAAAAAGTACATATAAACAAAAAACTATAAGAGAAGAAAACACGTACATTAATGATTTCAAGGTTCAAATACAGTGACTTAAAGAATTCCATAGAACATCAGAATGAAAAACAAGTTAAACGTGTGGGCGACACCGCACGTCTTCTCGAAACAAATTTTCTTTAATGTGGAAGATTATTTTCTCAATGTGCATTTTGCCTTTTAAAAGTGAAAATCATACGGGCTTTAGTTGGTACTTTTGGATTGACACGAAAAGGCACATAAGAGTTTTCAGCAATTTCATTAAAATTACAAATCTCTGAAATCATTATTAGTGTCCAGATGACATCGTTTAAATACGTTAAAGTAACTATCGTTAACATTAAAGTTATCTTCAGAATATGGTACTTCAAACTTTTAAATAATAACAAAGTAGTTTTATTTTAGTTATTACTTGGATTGAAAGACACAAAATTGTTTAGTTTAACTGTTTAACGTAGACACCCAACGTAAACCATTAAAAGTTTTACAACTAGTTGGTATACAGGGTTTTTCAAGTTGATGGGCTATTAGAAGTATATGAATTAGTAGAAGGAATTCAATTCTGAAACTTGGGCTCATTTGGTTATTGTTTATGCCGCTTCTTTTAAAAATATTTTCAATTTCGATTTACATCCGGTTATACCGGAAGTCGATACCAACTTTGTTATTTTAAATGGAATGGTATATTTTTTACGCTGAATTCGAATAAAACGTGTAATTCTAAGGTAAGTTTGATAACCAACTTGTACACCTATGACGATCGGTTTCTGAGTTAATTTAATTTATAGAAAAAAAATCGCTACCGCAACCCAAATTATAAAAAATCATAACTTCCACAAAATACGACTTAGAGTGTTGAAATTTTTACTAGTAATAGCTGAATATTAGTGCTAACGCCTTGACAAAATTGAATTAAATAATTTATACAGGGTGTTCAAAATAAAATTCTAAAATTGAAAAACTTCAAACACGAATTACTTCGTTTTTTCAAATGGCACCTACTATTTTTTATTTTTTTAATTGATTCCTTTTTTATCCTCTTTCGATCTATATGGATACTTCCTATTTTAAGTAATAATTCAAAATTATTCCAAAATTTTCAAATAGAATAGGAAGTATCCATATGGATCGAAAGAGGATAAAAAAAGGAATCGATTAAAAAAATAAGAAATAGTAGGTGCCATTTGAAAAAAACGAAGTAATTCGTGTTTGAAGTTTTTCAATTTTAGAATTTTATTTTGAACGACCTGTATAAATTATTTAATTCAATTTTGTCAAGGCGTTAGCACTAATATTCAGCTATTACTAGTAAAAATTTCAACACTCTTAGTCGTATTTTGTGGAAGTTATGATTTTTTATAATTTGGGTTGCGGTAGCGATTTTTTTTCTATAAATTAAATTAACTCAGAAACCGATCGTCATAGGTGTACAAGTTGGTTATCAAACTTACCCTAGAATTACACGTTTTATTCGAATTCAGCGTAAAAAATATACCATTCCATTTAAAATAACAAAGTTGGTATCGACTTCCGGTATAACCGGATGTAAATCGAACTTGAAAATATTTTTAAAAGAAGCGGCATAAACAATAACCAAATGAGCCCAAGTTTCAGAATTTAATTCCTTCTACTAATTCATATACTTCTAATAGCCCATCAACTTGAAAAACCCTGTATACGAATAATAATCCTCTGAACTTATTACTAGGGAGCTTTTTAAACCTTATTCTTATTCTTAACTCACTCCATTCTATTTATTAAGTACATTTTGTATTTTTGTTTTTAGGTATACTTAATAACCACGAAAGCTGTTTTCTTGATAGCATTAAAGTTACAATTCTTTTTATTTCCTTGTACCGAAAATTCTTCATTAGCCTTACTCTTGTTTAGTTTATTTGTTGATGACGTTAGAGACGCACAACATTTTTGATTTGATTTGATTTGATGTACAGTTAGATAGATTTGATTCTATTTAAAATTCAACACAGTACATTTAAATACTATTTAATAATATGTATCTTTGAAACTTGATTTACGAACTTTTTTGGCAAAAAAAATCTTAATTTTAAATAGTTAAACGATCTACTACGCTCCTTTTGAAGCAGTTTCCTAGAGCAGTCTGTAAAAAAGGTAAATGTTTTGTGTTTTTAAATGGACCACAAATAAAGATTTGAAAACATTATGTCGTCTGCATAGGTTGAAAATATTAAATTTCCATTGCAAAATATACATTTATCCTCATTCAGAACATAACAGAACATGACATTTGTATCTGCAAATCTGCATATATAGCGCATATAAAAAATAATTGAAATTACTCTGAACCTACGCACAAAAATAGTTAATTAATGCAAATCCAACATTTACTACACTGTTTAATTTAATTAATATTTAAAGAATTTCTATTATGTAAATAATAAATAATATATATATTGCTTATGTTTGTAGGCTAAATATAGTCAACACATTATATTTTATTGTGATAAATGGCTTACTAATTATAGGAATTCAAATTGTTCATCGAATTACGTAACCATTCCGCATTAATTGTGTGTATTTTCTGCTGGGGAGATAATTAATTAATTTATTTAGAAGTCAGTACCATAATACGAATGTAAACATCTGCTATTTTGTGTAAAACCTTTTATAAAATAGTAACATCCTGGACACAAATACTTTGGAACCATGGATGTATATTCGATAATAACATATTAGCAAAATTGTGTGTAAGTATATTAATTTTAATAATCTAAAGCCAAAGCTTTTTTGATAAGATATGGATTATTAATTTTTGGATTGTATGATTTTTATTACTTAAACGAGGGTGAAAGGATCGATGGTGCGAAGTTATACCTTGGCATTTGTGACTGAAAATGAATGTGTCGTTGTGTACATAGGTCACTGATACTATTTGCTAAGGAATTGAAGTTCAAATATCCAACGTGACACGTTTAATTCCATGGATCTCGCTCGCTCTTGTTGCACCTAATAAATTAACTTCTGCTTGTTGCTATTTTAAGCGGTCGATACGATGGTTACGTACAACTCTAATAGAATGATTGCTGTTCCGATTACTTGCAACAGTGAATTTAAGGTCGTTATTTGTTCAGTGACACTTATAGAGGACGCCGTTTTTTGCACCACTGTCGAGACGCTGTCGTTTGTAACATGAGAATTCCATTTAAAACCGTACCGATCTAAATTATAAATGCATGCTTCGAGTGGCAAAAACACAACAAATGGCTTATTTAAATTCGATATGGCAAAAGCCATCCGTGGTCCTGTTATCAAAACTGACCCGAAAAAATAAATACTTAATCTATTTTCTTAAAATTTTCATACGGTTGCGATTATACCCACTAATGGTATTTCTAAAAATTTGATATCAAAGTTGGATATAATTGACGAGAACTTTGTACCAGTTCCTCCAAACAGTGCAGGTCAGTGGAAATTGATTAAAAGGTATATAAGAGTAAATTTGAAGAGAACTAAAATAATGTAAGAGAGATGATCAAGAAATTGCGTAAAAATAATAATTACATTGGAAATTGAAATCAAATAAAGAACCGGAAGTAGTAAAGGAAAAATCAAAAATTATTAAGGATGAAGAAAGGAAAGAAGGAAAGGCCGGGGTGGGAGTTGGGGAAATTAATAAAACAATTTGAAAGGAAAGAGATTTTAAAGATGAAAGAGGCTGTTGTAAAATCAAAATATAGGCTAATATTGTATGTATTTTCAAGTAATACCTTCGAACCATTGGAAGAAGCAGGAATTAAGTTATGAATGAAAATGTAGCAATATAAAAAGCTATAATAGAGGGTACAGTATTAAATTTACTCCCATTAATAACAATTTTTCTGAATATTAAAAAAGATTGCAGTTAAGTTTACTCCCGAAGATATGTTCAAATCACCCCCATCGTCTGGATTAATTGTTAATTTATTATTTAATTGAGGAGGCACTTAAATGTTTAAACTCCATTATAACGTATAAGAAATAAAACACAAAAGTTTTAAGAGTTTAACAAAATTTTTAATATTCACGACGAATCGTTTCACCTTACTAAGGCTTCATCAGGTGATTAATTGTACAAAACAAAAATTAATTACAATGTATATATATACAACATTATGAAGTGGGGAGGAAAAAATTTAATAAAGGTGATTTATTTATGTCTAATTGGTCATTAAGAATAAGTTTAAGATTATTGTATTTATTTATTTCAAAAGATTCAAGAAGATTTAGTTTGTAACCCTTGTTTTCTTTGTGTAAAATTTTAAATACAAAATTTGACTGATGTTTTTCTTCCAAAAGATGTTTGGCATAGGTAGACGTGTCTTTATTTTTGGTGAAGGCGTCTTGATGTTCTTTTATTCTTTCGCAGAACTTCCTTCCTGTCTGACCAATATATACTTTTTGGCAACTTCCACAGTTTAGCAAATAAACCCCTGAACCTGATATCCTATCACTAGTATCCTTATTATTTTTAAGTAGATTACCTAACGTATTTCTTGATTTAAATGCGGTTTGTATGTTATTAAATTTTTTCCCCCCCCCCCACTTCATAATGTTGTAAATATATATTGTAATTAATTTTTGTTTTGTTCAATTCATCACCTGATGAAGCCTTAGTAAGGTGAAACGATTGGTCGTGAATATTAAAAATTTTGTTAAACTCTTAAAACTTTTGTGTTTTATTTCTTATACGTTAATTTATTAATTTAATTGCAATTTGAAATCATCGCAATCTAAACTCTCCATAACCTAACCTTTAACCTTGTTGATAACTAAGAAGGAGAAAAAACTCATTGTCTTGCAAGCAGCGAAAAAATAAAATAAAACATGTGTGAAAAGCTTTGTATACTTTTTTTGTGTTTTTGAAAAACAGAGCAGTTATTTTTGTACTTGACTGTAAATGTTGAATTGTAAGAGAAAGAAACAGGAGTCACGTTTCACAGGTAAAAAGAATTGTTTATATTGTAGTTAAGTAAAGAAATTGACGTTTTATTTGTTTGTGGTTTATTCATAACTAAAGAGAATCATAACGCTTAACATTTTATTTTTATTGGAATGTTTCTGCCAGTTTCCTCAAGAAAAATTACTTAGCAAGAGAAGCAGTTGTTGACCACAATTGTCCATTGGCGGTGTCACATTTAAGTGGTAAAAAAACTAAAAAGTGTATAAATAGAAACATATACCCACCGTTGACATTTTAATACAATAGGTTTAAGAGTAGATATTTTCTCAAATGATGTTTTTATTTTTATTTGAACTAATAATTTAGTTGTCATATGCGTTTCTCTAAAAATTGTTTCGGTTTTTAAAATAATTTATTAATTTTCGTGCATAATTTTTGTGAAAAAGCTGTTACTTTCACGGTTATTAATTATTATAAAATGAACTCTTTTTATTACTACATGTTGTTTGTTTTGAACTTGAAGGTCTGGAGCCAAGAGACCTAAAAAAGGCATTACTATAGCGTTGAAAATTATAAGCCCCTCTCCTTTCTAGTCTAGGAACAAGTGGGTTACATTAAGAAAAATGGTACATTTCTCGTTTGGGGCTTAACAAGTAGCCGGGAGTGACTTTACCAATAATATGGGAGTGAACTTACAAATGTACGACGTCGGAGTGAATTTACCTACTATAAAACTAAACTTTTAAATGATTATTTGGTATATTAATGTATTAATATTGTCTTAAATTCAATTCTCATGATCTCCTTTAATTTGTCTATTTAGATTATACCTTATCTTTAGAAATCTATTATATTGCAGTGGTTCTTTACAAAGTAGAAATTTGTATAAGTCCCATAAATAAAGAAAAAGTTGGTAGGTAAGTTCTAAGAAAATAAGAAAAGATTTCGGAATTATTCCAAATGATTTGGTATAAAAGTTAATTAGAATTCTTTTAGATTATAGTGATTTATCGTCACAAATACGCAATACTTTAGAGTTTTCATTAAATCTGATGAAATCTATTATTTCTTCAGTAAAAACGGAACAGTTATAGTTTCGTCATGGTCATCCACATCTGTCACAGCCTTGCTATTTTAGTAAATATAATGAAATGCACGTACATGCTTTAGATCTCGTTATATTTTAACAAGGGGTAATACCAGAAAGATTTTAAAAACAAATTAGGTTTCTTTTTATCTCCCTCTACTACTTCCAAAAGAATTTATCTAGAAGAAGATATTCTCAAAAGTGTAAAAAATAACATTTTGGTTAACATTCCATGTAAACTTCTTAATGTGAATCGCGATTTCGAGCAAGTTACGGTGAAAGAGCGACCAACTAAAATCACTATAAATTAACAGGGAGATTAATAAATAACGGCAGAGTGCAAAAAGCGCTATCAATTTGTTAAAATTTGTCATAACTTCTAAATAATTACTTGTATCAATTTGTTATCCTGCAATTAGTTTTGAAACGATTATGTTGGAATTAATAAACTACTTAAGTACAACTCTGACTATTTTTTCGCATTCTTTTGGTGAACATGTACCTACGTATACAGTTGTTAATATTAATTTGTGGTTGATTGTGCTTACAACTTTACTGCATTATGTTGTCAAAGAGGAACAAGACCAAAATGGAATTTTGATCGATTTTTGACTCGTTTTCATATAAATTTGCTTGCAGTGCTATTAACGTTTCATTGCATTCGGTCTTGGTAGGTATACACTCAAACACACACATATATACATACATTCATACGTAGATATTATACTAGCTACTGTCATAAACAAATTTTGCAACGTTAAAGCAATTTGCTGACATGCAGGTATGTATGTAATGTATATCTCTCTATGTACAGAACGTACCTACGTATGTGTATATACATATATATGTGGAAGTTAGGGCGAGTTTAATTTGCAACATGGGGGTGCATTATTCAGGTGTAATTTGCCAAAGCTCGCTTCCCTACACAGATACTAGGTACGTTCACATTCTCTTCGCATTCCAGTAATACACTATCCAGGAATCGAGCAAATGTTGGGCATTAGGTACCATATACAGCTGTATTACTGTGCCGACCTTTAGCTTATTAATAAAATTTTTACGGCGGAGCATCGAGCTACGCTGTTGGAAAACGCAACTTTCCATAATGGAAACGAATTTTACAACAGTTATGCTTGCCCAAATTGCTACCTGCTTCTCTGACACCTCTCACAAAACGTTTTATTTATTTATTGGACCCACACACCAACAAATACTCACCTCTTGAATAAAACTGAAGTATATTCTATTGAACCACTTTTAAAATTTAGTTTACCTAGAACAATTTTCTAATATAGGTAAATGAGGGTTTATTATGGATATGTCAGTATTCAGTACATAACTTGTAACTAGTGGCTGGGGCTTATTAAGTAAAATTTTTCGAAAATTATTAAAGAATCTATAAATAGGATTTGATGTTGATAATAAGGAATGACCATATTATTACGTATACATGTAGGTCGGATGAATTAACTGTTTTCCTACTAATACAAAAATTCACCATTGCGTGTTTAAAATTAATTCTATAAAAGTTTTCAATTTTAATAATTCTAAAAAACATCACGTCACATTCGAAAAAAGTCTTTATTATACTATCGTTTCCTTTTAACTAACAAACAAATTCTGATTTAACTGCATGAGTTGAGCATTTCCTTAAGCTCTAATTTCTAGTAAGACTCAGGTTTGTTCTATGGAGTTGAGTTAGCATGATCGTCTTTAATTGCGTTCAACATAATTACACATAATTACTTTGCATTAAAATCAACAGTAATTTAACTATTGCTTAATCGTCTTTTATGAGGTAGCGAATCGGAGACGTAAGTAAAACAGAAGGAATACGAGTCTCTATGTTTAACCGATCATTAAATGACTAACAAAAATTTTTTTATTTCAATAATTATTACCACGAATAAAATATAAATTTTTGGAATAGCGTAACTTTTTTACTATAGGCACATTGAGCAATTGTTCTGATAGGTATTTTTTAGGAACAGGAGTATCTGATGAATTTTTAAATTTAATGTGGAGGAAGAGACTTACTGCAGGTTTACAGGAGTACCTATAATGGAAAATGATTAAAGGTAATTTTAAAATTAACGATTTCTCAGTTAAGTTTCCAATTTTTGTAAACCTTAATCAACATCAAAAAACCACACTTGATGAACATTTCAAAAATAAAATAAACGTAAAAGTTAATTTGAACCACTTATATACTTATTTGTCGATTGGAGAACTTTAAAACTTGTTTTTAATTAGAGGTATTTTAAAGGGTGCATCCGAATTGAACACAAAAACAATAATAATTGTTTAATAAAACATCAATTGAGCACAAACGGAGGCACGAATTGGGCACAAATATTGAATTATGCACAAGCGGTGTTAGTTTTATATAATTTATGTTATACTCATCTATATTTATCACCGTATATTGTAAATATCCGTTAGTTTATAATTTGACGAAAAGTTGTGAATTGAAAAATTCACTTTCCAAGGAAGAAAACATAAGCCATGTGGGTTAGGTAATGAAGATTTTTCGCCCTCTTCCTGGCCCCCTAATCGACATTGTTTAGAATGGAAAATGAATTTTTGCATTTCACAAGTTCGTCAGATTATAAACTAAGGATGTTCACAATTATACGAAGGGCAAGTAAAAAATAAGGTTCCCACATTTTATTTAGGTGTAAGGCATTTTTTATTGCAATATATAAGCATACCATCTGAAAGCTTCGACTTTAAAATATTTCTCTACATAGTCGCCAGACTTTTCTACGCCTTTTTCCTGACGAGTTATCTACTTCTGAAAACCCGCTTCGAAGAACTACGCCGCTAGGCCGCCGATGAACTTGGTTACCGCTTCCTTCACCTCTTCATCTGTACTGAAGCGTTGTCCACCCAAATGTTGCTTCAGTTTGGGAAAGAAGTGGAAGTCGCTGGGAGCAAGATCAGCGCCGTAGGGGGCATGATCGAGCAATTTCCAGCCGAATTTGTCCAGGAGGGCGGTGGTCTGTCGAGAGACATTTGGGCGCGCGTTGTCGTGGTGCAGCCTAGCGCCCTTGGTCAGTCTTCTTCTCCGGCGATTTTGGATGGCTCTTTTGAGTTTTGTCAACGTCTCGCAGTACCTGTCCGAATTTATTGTGGTCTCCTTAGGCATAAACACGGTAAACAAGACGCCTTTTCGGTCCCAAAACACCGTAGCCATCACTTTTCCTGCGGACAGCGTCTTCTTCGGCCTAGTCTGTGCGTCCTTCGGAGAACTTCCTGCACCATTTGCGGACGTGTTGGACGCTGATGCAAGCTTCGCCATAATCTTCTTCCAACTGTCTATGAATTTCAATAGGTTTAACCTTCTTCGCGTTTAAAAATCAAATCACTGAACGGATTTCACACCTGGCGGTGACGGCGATAGCGGACTCCATCGCGGATGGCTGTTAGGCCGGCACCTGAGCGTCGCAGCGATCGCTTCCGGTAGTGGAAATAGAGTGGGGAAACCAACAATCAAGGCGGTGTTGCCGGATTTCGCCTAGCATTTCGCGCGGCGAGTTTACAGCGTTGGGAACCTTATTTTTTACTTGCCCCTCGTATACTACAAACAGTTTTTGTTTGTTCTGGTCGTACGGAATAGAGTTGAAAGAATGATCTTTGCATAAAAATTGACCCTTTTTGATAAATAAATCGACTTGTTTTTCGATTTTTATTTTTTGTCCAGTTTTACGGGGGTGCAAGTTTTCATTTGGACATGATGTATATGCACTTGTCAGCAAACAAATATCAAATAACTAAATGCAGCAACTTAGTTTTAGTTACTTTCTCCACCCTTAATAACATTAAATGTAAATAGTTCTATTTGGCAATATTACAACGGTAATCTGGTTTCTCCTAATTGTAAGTTTATAAACATTGTGTTTGATTCGAGTGTCACCATTTTAGAATATCTTGAACCTTGGCCTTGGGGTGCGCATAGACAACTCTACCCATTATTAATTGGGTTCGAACATAAGCCTCGCCTTTGGAATTTCTCGCGTATTTCATGCCCCATGAGATGCATTGAGTATGGTATAAGTAAAGGCAATCAAAACAGGCAAAGTCCCTAGTAAATCATCTAGGAGAAATGATATATATCTTTTTTCTCATTCTTCCTTCCTGTCTGTACTACGCTTTGAACACACCCTTACTTAGAAGTTAAGAAATATTACGAAATGTACAAACAAAGTACAAGAGGTACCGGAAATAGAGTAAGCGCGGTACCTGTACGCAAGTGTCTGTTGCAATTCCTATGCTACGTGTCTTTCTATTCGTACTGTATATTCGATGACGTTTGTTGTGTCTTACAGAAGGAATTGTCTCGACTATTGCTATACTGTATATTAATAAGATGAAAGAAGAAAGAAAATGCGGCGGTTTTATTAGAGTTTACGCCATTTGTAATCGTCTCTACAAATAATTTTTCTTAATAATTTTGTTTTGTTTTCCGAACAGTTTAATGTACAATAATAAATTTCATTATTAATACAAATGTTTGTTTATTGTAATATAAACGGTGTGGTACCGTGTTAATGTTATTTCAGAGGAAAATAACTTTATTTGATTTGGGTTTATCCCTTTCCCTTCATCAGTGTTAAGTGCGCCCTGCGGTCGATGCCGAGACATTTTATTTTCCACGGGCGTCTTCGTCGGCAATATTAATCTTTTTCTACTTTATTACGGTCAGTTGAGTTTCCCACACGGTATACTCAACTAAAAGGAAAGTTTCTTTATCTAACAAAAGCGATTCTTGCTTAATCAGAGCTAATGAAAGATTTATGAGCTGTGCCTCCCTTATAGCTAAAAAGGTTTTGCTGTATGAGAGGAAAAAAATATTGGCAAGGAGCCTCGTCTCCTGTGCGTACCTTCGTACGCATTATAAGTCAACCTACAAGTTTTAAGAAACATTCTGTCGCATGTACGTAAAACGAAAAAGGCTATACGTATTCAAAAGAGGCACCGTCTATAATCATAAAAAGATACCCTAAAGGTGCATTACTCATCATTCCACGACTTTGAGACCTTCTACAAATAACAAATCCGTTATTTCCTTGAACTTTTTATCCCAATTTCGTAGAAAAGGAACTATAATAAAATTCAATACATGTGGAAGCGGAAAAACTTAGAAATAAAAGCGTAGTAACAATATTTTCTAATATTACTTGGTATATTTTACTGGAATAAATATTGCAGGGTTGGCGGACAGAATAAATAATTCAAAGGTGAAACTAGGCAGGGAATTTTGACGACAAGTTATTTATTGTTTCCTTCATAAACATCATTTTTTTTCTATTGGGACTGGAGTGTGTTAATAATCAATTTTATTACTTCTTGTAGTAGCGATCAAAGGCTCACATAAAGTAACCTTTATTAGTTTTATATTTTTCGTATTTGGCTCGTTCATTGAAAGAAAACGCAATTTGCCTTACACGTACTTGTATAGTTACAACTTTGTCACATTCAGGTGATCATATATAAAAATATGCTAGTCAGCTACACCGAACTTATTGAAATCTTGATAAAGTGATATGGGAATGTGAAGATCGTAGCTGCAAACTCGCTCTAAACTTTGCATGATTTGCAATGGAAAGTATCCAAATCGAGAACCGATAACACGTTCAACTGTAAGTAAAATCGAGAGTAACTGTAGCGCAAGTTTATCAGAAATCTAAGAAGCAAAACTTATAACCTGGATGGTTTAAATTTATGTAAAGGGATCCGGCTAAACTGAAATCGAGTCAGTAGCTACCATAACAGTGCAAGAAATACAATTTAATAATCAGTGGCGTAGCACAAGGATTTGTACCCACTAATATTCAATTCAATTTTAATAATTTCAATCGTTTAGCTTATAAAAAATTAATTGACATGACTAGGCTCTTTTGAATAACATTTTTGTTCTATTCGTCTTAATACATGGGTGATTAAACATTAATGGGGAGTACAGTCGAAAAATCGACAAAGGTGGTACGAAGTTGACTGGATCATCCAGTAGTTTGGTAAACTTCACGATACAAAAATAATAAAAAAGTAAAATGAATAGTTCTCTTCTGTTTGGATACAGTATTTGTAGGAAGTATGCGGGTACGTAATAAAATCAACAAGTGTTTTGGAAAAGATCTAGAAATTTTGATAACAATATTATTAGAAAACGGGTGCAAGAATTAATTAATTAGGTGACATAAACAGTGCAGAATTACCAACCAATAGGTATCTCATTATTTCGGTGAATTCGCTTTACTTAATAATTTTTTTTTTTTATTACTGAACTCGATGTTTTTTTATTTCTGCATTGTTGTGTTCTGTACAAATGTACTTAAACAGTTACGTTTGTTAAATTTTAATGAGGTAAAAGAAATGCGTCGCAGTGCAATATTTAAAATTAGTTTTTCGTTTTCCGTCTTTCAGTGAGCTCCTTTTATACATTTCAGGGTGATTAGTATGTAATTTGTTCTTGTTCATAACCTTCCAATTAGAGTAGCTTTTCAACATCTTAGAGGAGTAGACGGGACGTTACGACGGCGTGGCGTAAAAAACTTGAGCCGTTAAAGTACAAAATATAAATTTAAATTATGGTAATTACTCACTTAATTCCTAGCACAGCACGAGGCGACAATGTGGGTTTCTCGACAAGCCAATTAGCGGAATGACAATATAATTACTGCTCGAGGTTTCAACCTGCCTACGCTTCGGACTCGTTCATGTATGAGCCACACATTATATTCGTTTCCTTCGTATTTCCTTCAAAATTATCGTCGAAGAATATGGGTGTCCACCCATTTTCTACGACGTACTTTCATGTTTCATGAATGCAAACTGCCGATTATATAGATAGCATCCCTCAATAAAAATCGATTTCTCGACGAATAGGTACTTGAACGTCAAACTGCCCACGTTTTATCGTTAAATTACCCCTCACAAAAATTGAGAAATGTCAGGACCAGAACATTATTTTCGTGGATTTTGGTAACCTAATACATAAAAAAAACAAAAAAAAACATATAAAAATACTAAGGTAGCTTTAAAACATCAAATAGGTACTGTATTTAAATATATAAATAACAGAAAAAATAAAACAGGTTTATTTATTTCAAATAAGTGGTGTAAATAAGTTGAGTTGTAGTTCTTGCAACTCAATTTATATAGGACAAACAGACAGGACGTTTAATGTAAGGACTTTGTAAAATTCTACTACTTCCATAACCACATTAAAGATACAGGACATAACGTCGAAAATGTAAAAATACTTCACTTCAAAAAGAAAAGGTAAAACATTTTATAATATTGGTTGCTATAGAAATTAGAAGACATATAAATTCAATGAAAAAGTATTAAATGAAATAGAGAATGTGTACGAATCTCTAATTGTTAAAATGTGCACAAAGTATTTACTTCCCCTAACCCATAGTTAAGGTAAACTGTTAAACGTGGTTTACTGTTGCTTCTTCTGACAATGACCCTGTAAATATATAAAGAATTGAATTGCATTTTCAGTGTTCTTCTTCCCTTCCAAGTTATCATGATGATCTACTTTAACATAGTAGAAGCCAACTCAATCAATTTTTTCAACCTAATAGACTATTTGTCAGTATTCACGAAACTAACTTTGATTATCAATTTTCAAAATAAAATATAAACTAAAAGAAAAATTTATTGTAAAAATAGAATAGTATAACTTACATACTTAAATTAGAGTGAATTGAGGTTAAGCTTGTTAATATTTAGTTACTTACAACGTCAAAAAATTGTGCAAATGCCACTACATACATACACTTTATAAGGATGAGATAGAAATATAATGCTACAAACTTCGAACAGTGAGTAGGTACATTTGAAATTGTAAGGCAATGGAATAATAACGCTAATACTCCTTATCCCTCTAACCTTTTGTTGGTTACTTCTATTATAGCGGTAACTGGAGAATCTTAATCTCTTCCATATAGAACTTCCAATAAATCAGTTACTGGGATTATGCACAATACCTGTGCAGTTTGTTTACCCACTAGTACGAATATTATAACTTTCAGGATGGATTTATGTTCAATTTAATTTGTATTTGAGATACATAATTGATCTTCTTTATTAGCCAGTTGTCGATATTTAGAGTAAAATTAAATGTAACAAATTAAATCACAGTTGGTATATGGGAACTTTTAAGGAATGAATTTTTGTTTTAAAAAAGCAGTAAAATTAACACCTAAGATAAAAATAAAATTGACTAATTGTAGGGTAAACTGCTGTTTCAAAATATATACAACTAGCAGAAATACCCGGCGTTGCTCGGGTAAGAATATATTACACGTTTGACGGAACATTCTAGAATATTCGCGAATTTAGAACTATCCAAAGCATCCCATAATGATTCAAAACATTCTCTAACTTTTTTTAATACTCTGGAACATTCTTACCAAATCATTCTGAAATGTTATAATAAAACATTCTTTTACTTCTTAAAACATATTTGAACTTTCTGTAACATTCTAAAAAAATCTGCTTCATTCTCATCCCCACTCCGTGCTGTTTGCTGGGTGAGTAGCTGTTCTTTTCTATTTGTCGAAATCACTTTAATTTTTTGGTCACTGTTCGCTCTTGTTTCCAATTGATCTTCACTCGACTGCAAACACAATTTAACTGACAAAAAGTGACTGAATGTTGATTTATATATCATCGAACATCGAAATTCCTAGTACCAGAACACTCTAGAATATTTAGATGTACATCACTTTGAAACGTAGACGTACATCACTTTGAAACGTAGATGTACATCACTTTGAAACGTAGATGTACATTACTTTGAAACGTAGATGTACATCACTTTGAAACGTAGATGTACATCACTTTGAAACGTAGACGTACACTTTTTGAAACTTTCTAGATCATTCAAGAAATTTTTAGAACTTTCTCGAACATTCTAAGTCGATAATAACAGTTTGCGCTGATTTTAGAATTTTTTAGATCATTTCAGAAATTTTGAGATCTTTCCGGAAGTCCTTATGACTTAAAAAAGGACAGAAATATTTCATTTCACCTTTCTGCCACCTACAACCACCCACTTCCACCCACCGCGACCAAACTTCCTTACTCCCACCTGGAGACCAAGGGGTATTTACCACCCCAACAGGAAGCTGATTGGAGTAGGTAGAGATAGAGAAAACCCTGTCTTTACGTACGAACATTAGCATTTTATATATGCATTTAGATTTAGATATCATTCACTTAATAACAAATAAAATCAGAAGTATAACAATTAACAAATAACAATTTGTTATACTTCTGATGAAGCCTTAGTAAGGTGAAACAATTGTTAAGTACTTGTTAATATATTGTGGAAATTTAAATTTGTGTTTTATTTGTTATTAAGTGAATCATGAATTTCCATCAAGTAAACTTAGATACAGTTAATCATATTAGATATCATTGATTAATTTTATGGTGTCCGATGATGGGTAATTATGCACTGTGGCAAGTTTTGTACAAGAATGATGAAAGATGAGTTTCCGGATCGTAACCGTGTCTTTTTGATGAAATCCCCATGGCAGACGAAAATTCTAGCCAGAAAAAGTCACTATTTCCTTAGAATTATTAAGGAAGCCCTTGAAATACAAAAACACATCAACAAAATTAGGTCTTGTCAGTTTTAAGTCATAAAATAATTTAAAGGAAAATAATCGTGTATAATTTGATAGAATATTTTTTTGATTATCACTGTTGAAATATCTACTTCATTCCCATTTTCTCAAAAAGTAAACCTTCTTCGTAAGTTTTCTACAGATGTTACGTCATGTATTCAACAATGCATTAAAACCATATAAGTTATTGCATTTATCTTTATATAAAGTGGACGAAACGTAGGTATTGTTGGTAATAAGAAAATACTTTTTCGGTTTTCTTAAACTGCTTTCTCCTTTCAAGTAAATAACATACAGTTGATGCTTTAACAAGGAAAATGGCAACTCTTTCTGATTAAGCTTTCTAAATGAGATTTTGGTACTTGGTCCGAATTTTGATCGAACAATGTTCGATTTAGGTATTCTAAAAGTGTCCGGATTAGAACTCTATACACCTCGTTTTTCGCATGTTTTGTCTTGTTTGAGCCAGCAATTTTCTTTTAAAGTCCTGACGTCCCACGGTTCGATTACACTGACATTCACACCCTATGGACTTTAGTACCTTCACATCGGTAAAAAGGAACTGCGGTGAAGCAATTACCTTAATTTAAACACATTGTACAGAAGAAAGTTTCACTACATTTATACAACAGGACATAAATTAATATCCTTACTTTACTACTTACTAGTTTACATATAACAGTTATCATCAATGAATGGTACAATGGTGGTACCTAGCTGGGTATTGTCTGCATTTTATTAAGAAAAAAAGTAAGATAGAGGTATTTCAAAATCTCATGAACATTGAAATATGCGAGACCAGGGAGAGGCGGAGCTTTTGCTGGCTTCGAGTGTTATCAAATAATGGGGGAGTTACGTTTTTGCTCACCTCAAGCTCAAACCTCATGAAATTATGAAATACATTTAGCATTATTAACATTTTACGTTTAAAATTATTGAATAAATGGTAATAAATCGAAACGTTAAATCCAAAATGTATTTTTCCTACATCTTACAGTCATTAGTGAACTTTACTTTGTTAAGCGTGTATATATGGTATATAATATATACATAGTAATTAAATGTACAAGCAAAATCGAACGATATTGTGGTAAGGAATTATAATATTTCTCCCTACCGGGAGTTAACTAAATGATAATGAAGATGTTTGTTCATCTTAAATAATAACACAATAAAACACGAGAATTTCCACTTTTAATTTTATTTAATTCTTTACAATTGTTTCACCCTAATAGGGCATCTTCTTGTAAAGAATTAAATATAATTAAAAGTGGAAATTTTCGTGTTTTATATTATTATTATTATATAAGATATATTATATTATTAAAGATGAATATTAATTTCCATAAAGTAAAGGCTGAAACCATCAATTATATGTTCCAGCATTTCAAAAATTCTGACTTAATTATGCATAAATAGGCCAATGTAAAAATAAAAAAGAAAGACGTAATTATACATAAGATATCTACTTATTTTTAATTTGTACAGCAATTTATTTATGAAAATAGAAATATTTTTCACCCATACACCTAAGTTAAACTGATTTATTAATAAATCTACTTTTAATTTATTAATCTAACAATTAATATAACTTTAAATTATAATTTTATAATTTAAAAGTCAGGCATACGTATGTACCTCCATCTGACGAACATTACAGGAACACCATCGAAAGAACACCTGAGCCTACGATCTACGGCCAACATCTCTATGAGTGAGTGAAAGCGTTGAGTTGATCGAAGATAATCCGTGTTTTCTTCTCAGGTGAAAAGAAGAATTTGTTGAGTAAAATAATAAACTATTTCGGTTTGGTAGATTAGTGAGGACACATGTGTACTGAAAGAGTTCACTATCGCGATAGTTTGTCGTGTTTTCAGTATGTTTTGGTGTTATTAGAACAATGATTTATTAACCAACAAAATTGCTTTAATGGCAAAGTTAGATACAATCAGAAAAGCTCGATACAATCAGGGACAACGGCAGATTTGAATTCGGCAGCACCGGTTTAGTTCGTAGCTGAAATCCATTGGTACGTTATTTATATTTTTACATTATTTTAATTAACACTTTCATAAATTGACTTTAATAGATTCTATTGGGGTTATTGATAGTTTCCAAAATAAACTTTAATCAAATGGTAATAAAAAGTACGTTTACCAGCTAAGTATATAGATATGTAAGTAAAGGAGCATATATTAATTATGTAAACTGAAAATGGGAGAGAGGGCCCAGAAAAACCTCTTCACAACTCATTTGATGGGAGGAGGGAGTAACTGATAATCAATTTATTAATAATTTTTTCCTTCTTTTGTTAAACATTTATTTAGAGTAAATCTCAAGCAAGAAGGTAATGGGATCCACCATATTTTATAAAATATCACTAAGAGGGGAAGGAGGTGTCCAAATTAATAGTAAAATAGTTTTCAGAATTTATAGACATCCCTTACAAATCATTACAATATCTATCTCCAACACCTTCATAATGATGACTTTCAAACTGGTGTATTTTGATAAAATTAATATAAATTATTAGCGGGTATCATATTTAAGTATCTACTCAAAACGTACTTTTAAAAAATAGTGCTCTGCCTGAAAAGTGACAAATGCAGATCAATCAGCCTTTAACTAGAAAGTTTTTTTTGATGTTATAAATTAATATGATATCAGAAGTGTCAACACTAGTGTAGTTGCCAGCATGAATTCCAATTTAGCTCTAAAATCCTCTTTTTTGGGATCACCAGAATCAAACCTCTCTTTGCAAAAAGTTTTTCCTCAAAAACTTTTAATTTAGTTCAGCCCATATTCTAGGATAACTAGAAATACTTTTCTAAATAACGTTTTCTGGAGAAAAGGGAAAATAAAAGGGGACTTTTATGTACAATAACTTGACCCACATAACACAGATTGAGTTGAAAATTAATTTGGTAAGAGAAATCCATTTCCTACTGTTCCAATTTGAACATCTCTTTACTGTCCTTCAGGGTCATTCCTAATCTCATTCATCATTGTTCCTTTATCCGATTGACAGTAATCTCACATATTAGAATTTACCTCTGTTAAATATTCAATAATTCCCCTTTTTGTTTCTCTGTGAGATCGCCCCTAACTGAACACCTAACCCCTTCTCCCCATGGGCGTAGCTAGGGGGGGCAGGGGGGGTTCTGCCCCCCCCCCTAGAAAGCTTGTTGCCCCCCCTGGAAAAGGAATTTGAGTTTTCGACCAAAATCTAGTTAAACCCTGTCATTATCACTCTGACTTAAAGTGAAATGCTCACGGTTCGTCTACCGCATGTGAGGTGAGTGTACACTAACGGTATCTTAATTTGAAAACCGCGAAATTCAAAATTGCATGGAAAAATGCTCAGTCCGTACACTCACCTAATCACACGCGGTAGACGGAAAATAGACGACCCGACCCACCCACTTGGAGCGTACACCGATCTCACGGCACCGTGTACGGGCCGGCCGTACATATGCCGTAGATTAATTTTTAATGGGGTATCTATTATTATCGTATAAGAAAGCATATATGAATCATGCTGATGAGCAATGAGAGGGACGGACAGAGAATATAGTATATGCCTGAGAGCGAGTCATCGGGTGTTCGGTATGTCATTTTGTGAAATAGTTGAGTGCCCACGTAATCGATGGCGATTTAAAGGTCGTAGAGTGGGTTGCCTAATAAAGAATGCTGTTAAAGCTAGATGAGCTAGATGTTGAAGGCTAATGGGGAAATCCGTACGAACGTAAATATAAGTGCCATTATAAGTGCAAGTGTGCCGGGTGCCGGCAAATATTATTTCGATTGAAAAATATGAAAACCTGATACTCATTATCATTCGAAAACAAAAAGGAAGGAATACACAAATGGAAAACGTATGCAGACACAAATTAATACAAAGAAACAGTTCCTTGTCCAATACTTTCGGTAAGTGTTTCCTTAATATACGATTGGTTTTATACAAATATCACATAGAAAATAATTACAGTATATTTATTTATCAATAGAATAGGCAGGTCTCAAAAATGGGTTGTTTTATATTTTCAGACGTATTGACCTTATAAAACATTGCATATAACCAAAACAACTTTAACCTGAAGTAAAGGATAACGTAAAACGCGAAACACCAATTAATTATTTCTGTAGTTGTTACATTTGTATGTAAATTTGTAATTTCTATTAATTTTCTTATTTATAATCGTAAATTGTATTTGTCCCATATAATAAATAATCTTAATGTAGTTTTTATTTTTATTTTTGTTGTTACTCCCTCGCATTTTGTTACTGAAGTTATAATTTGACATGTTTTAACCCATATTCTTGAAGAAAACAAAAATTTTCTTTTTGTTAAAGGGTTATTACATGTTACATTATAACTTTTTCATATTAAAATATTACAAAAATAAACAAAATACATTTAAATAAAATATAAATTTTGACGGCTATTTGAAAGCTGCCCCCCTAGAAATAATCCCTAGCTACGCTCATGCTTCTCCCTACTTTCTCCATCCAAGCGAGAATATCTTAAACTAAATAGTAATATAATTTTATATTTCAACGCCCACTTTAATCGACTCCTGAATTGTAGATTTTTTAGTACTCAAAAATATTGTACCGACCAGTTGATAGAAAGAAGTTTCAATATTAAAATCAAGTAACATTCCTATGTCTATAATTAGGAAAACACATAGAATCCTAGTGAAATAGTAATTTTCGGACAAGCCTGAAAATTCGTAAAACATCTAGGGATGGTGGGGGGGGGGGGGGTAGCGGGGAATCTGTGATGTAGGTTGAATTAAACGTCGTGCAAAAATTCAAATGACTCGCATTGATTGGTCGTCATAGGCACGTGACTTTTGCCATTTCAACAGCCGTTTATGCTACATAAAAAAAGTCTCAAAAGCAGTGTCTCCTCAAAGAAATACGTGCAATTAAACCGCGAATGCTTTTTGAGCCTAATTATGAATTGTGGTGGTTATTATTTCGTATTGCAGCAGTACCTTCTGGACGAATAAAGATATACGATTTGATTATCTTGAAACTGATGCCAAATGTTGTTCTAAAAGATTATATTGTTGAAAATAACGACTGTTACGTTTGGAAGCATTTTTTCTTTTTTAATTTTAACCACCCCGCAATGTTATACGGCATAGCGGGGAAAATGCTATTTTATATTTGTGTAGTCAAATATCGTAAAATATCGTAGAGTTTAGCGCCATGGTCGTGTTCTTTCGTAACCAAGAAAAATACCGGCCAAGTGCGAGTCGAACTCGCGCACCGAGTGTTCCGTACAAACTTGTATATATGTGATGTAACTAAAAATTTAAGGTTATAGGAATTGTTCCTTTATATGTGCTATAAAACATTGCGTCATGCCAAATTTCAAGATTCTAAATCGACCGGAAGTACCCTTTAGGTTTTGATTCCCTTGCGAGTAGTTGCGAGTTTGAAAATATGCGCCTAAAATTGCTCTTCCTTTTGATTGCGTTGACATAGAAGTTTGATTTTGTTACAGCTTAAAGGTATTATAGACCTCAGTATTTGATATGAATTTCGATTTAATACCTCTACGCGTTTATGAGGAAAGGGGTAGTAACTTTAAAATTATTAAAAATATTTTTATTATATGATGAAACTAAAAATTTACGGTTTTCGCAATTTTTCCTTTATTTGTGCTATAAGACGTTGCTTCGTACCAAATTTGAAGATTCTGAGTTCACGGGAAGTACCCTGTAGGTTTTGATTCGAAAATTTGCGGCATAAACGACTGTATCTTTTGATTGCGTTGGCTTAGAAGTTTAATTTTTTATAGCTCCAAGGGACAATAGACCTCAGTATTTGGTAGAAATTTTAGCATGATACCTCCACGCGTTCTTGAGAAAAAGCGTCTTGACAGACGGACGGACTGACGGACAACAAAGTGATCCTATATAAGGGTTCCGCTTTTTCCTTTTGAGGTGCGGAACCCTAAAAATGGTCATTCGCAATGCGTTAAACCATGATACTGAGTTAAAATTTGTTGTTTAATCATAATGTTTTAAGTACCCTACAATTGCCCCCCCCCTTTTTTTTCCACTGCCATAAATTCAAGGTGTAATGTCATGAAAACAATCTCGGAATAGGTGTAGAGAGATGTATAGATTATAGTAGGTATCGTATTATCCATATTGTCAACACGTTTCACGTTTGACGAGTTCTATCGAATCGTGGGACAATCTAACGGGAATACGAATGGAATTACATAGTACCTAATATTCCCGACGGCACTGGCGCATCGCGTCGCCGTGTCTTTGTGAACGTCAGCGTCGGTCGCGTCGCTGGCACAACGTCCTAGACGTAGACGGTGGGATGCGATGCGATGCGATGCGATGCTCTCGTTCTTTTGATACAGAGAGTACAAGAAAGTAATCTAAATTATGTTTAACTTTGGTGCCGGAAAAGTTTGTGAAGATACGAAAGTGAAGGAGCTATGTAATCTCGTTTCGTTATATTTCGGTGTCAGCCCTTTTGCTCCTCGGCAAGGAAAGTGAACCATTTATAACCAGTGAGTGTGTGTTTGCGTGTGTATGTATGTACACACCGAACATTCATGTATTCAACGAGGTAAACTAACAAAAAGGCAACGATGCTTTGTAACATCAATCATTTCTCTGTTATAGAAGCATATTATACTTTACATGCAAGTATGGAAGAAAGACGAAATTTTAATAGATCGCTTTCTTTTCAAGACCGAACGCATTTTAGGTTACCACGATTTACTCCTGCTTGGCGGTAATATTACTTATTGTCACGTGATGTTTGTAATGATGATTGAGTTTATTGTAAGCAGTATCCTAAAAAAATGCCTAGAATTCTACTTTTGTAGAAATTGAAATATGTGGCTGAAGAATGATGAGAAATGCACGTGCTAACAAAAAGAGATTATTAGGTACCAAAGTAAGTGAAAGCCAGGACTCCAAAACTCGTCTCCTCCTCTACCTTAAAATATTAAAAGCAGTACAGATTATCGATTGCTCTCTATTTTATACCTATAGCTCGCCTACAACCAGTGCCAGTGCCAAGTAAATAAGCTAAATACATAACTGCGTCATTCAAAAGAATTACAGGAAGCTTTTGGAAATGATCAAAGAGCTTTGATAAAAATATGTGGCGTTATCTTAAGAACTAATTAGTAACCTCTTAAATGATATTTGTATTTTGTAAAAATGTCAAATTCTTTGGTAGTAAATTTTTTTGTATTGTCTTAATCCTTAATTCTTAATTAATTAAAGAGCACGAGAATGATATATGAAACAGGTGATATAAACAGTACAGTAATCCAGGATGGTTTAAATACAGTATCAAATACATAAGTATGTGAATTTAGTACATTTACCATTGGTGATGTTGTGTAAAATAAATTATTATTATAGGTACAAAACTAATTTAAATAAATATCATATTATAGATAAGAAATTGTTCATATTCAATTATGATTGTACACGTGCTTCTTCCCTGTCCGAGACATTTTCGCTTAGTGTAGTCCACCGGTTACAGATTTCGTGAAATTTAATAATCCTGTGCTACTACCATAAAGGGGTTAGAACCAATTTTAACACTTTATAATACGGACCCTAACGACAATTATAATAGGCTTGAAGCTTAGACATCAATTTTAGATCGTGTTATTAGTGATGGGGACTTCGAGGATAATGCATCTTTTATGAACCACCACAAATACATGGTGGACAGGACAATGTCTAATTTACTTACGACACCCTATTCTAATATAAAACAGTGGGTAGTTAATTTACAACGTCAAGAAGGATATTTGACATTTTAACAACGACTGTGAATGAAAGAAGCAAGATTTAATTCAACGGTTAACGATTTTTATATTCGAATATTTTCAGATAATGTGACTCTGTCTGCTTGAGGGAAGGGAGGGCCCTGTAAAAGGTCTATAAATATAATATAACATGCGTACTTTATAACGAAACATAAAAGGGGTGAGATTTACTGGCCCTTCAAACAGGGAAAGCAAACGATAAAAAGGACTATTTTAATAACAACTAAACGAGTATAAAGTAGACCCTAAAAACTGCTTTCATAAAAGAATTTATTATCCCCAAAAAGCACTTTGTCGGACAAGAAATGAAATGATACAGTTATACGGTAGAATTTCCCAACAATGAATAAATGTATTGTAGCCGTTGGGAACTGCAAAATATTCTGGGGAAGTAATCCAAATTAAAAGGGCTAGTGAAGTATCCAGTGGTTATTACAAATAAAATTTAATTGATGGTTTATACAAGTACCCTATTTTATTGATAATTGTGCAACCAAAGGCTAATTCTGTTTTAGACTCTTCCCTCCCGCTCTGTGTAATTTGGTGAGAAGTGCTGGGTCCCTCCCTAACTCTCACGCGAGATTTACTGAATAATGAAATAGAAATAATAGAAGTCGTTGGATTAAAATGTTTTTATATGAGATTTTGAATTACTTTTTCCTTTTAATTGAATGTAATTAATGATTGTCGCTTAGAATATCGCCACTTGTGCCTACTTAATTATCCTCCTTTCACTTTCAATTAATAACGTTGTCCTGACTATACTTTCCTTACTTGTTTTTCAATTGACGTTAGTGGGATTAACTATGCTAGATATAAGAATAAATGCTATCAGGGGACGCCATTATTTTACATGAATAATTCATTTCCTGACCCTTTCATAATCTATTCATTAACTTTTACGAAGAATTTGGTAAGCCAAAGGGGTCGGTATTCCTAAAACTTTCTTAATGAAGAATTTTAGCAGTTACTCAAAGAAAGTAAATTTTTGAGACGCGTACTCAACTGCCAGAGATGAAACGTGGATAGTTTTTAAAGCAATTTAAATGGCAACATGTAGCAGTTTAATTTTATAGTAAAACGTTGCAAATATCACGGTTTCTCAAAGAGATGGGCATAGTAAAGTATAAAGTTTAAAAGTTGAGCTTCCCTGAACATCGACAACCATATTTATTTGGTACACAATGGAGTTTTCGAAACTTTGTACAGTTTTCGCTCCAGGTTGTTTGTCTTTTGGGTCGGGTTGTAGACTGAATTTGCTTACGCGCTTAAACCAATTTACATTTTATAGCCGCAGCCGGATGCTGTATAATGGAATCGAGTGTATCGCATAAAGCACTACGTTGTCCGGATTTGACCTAGATCTCTTTTTTCCGAAATAACGTTTAGGTTATTGATGGATCTGACCCGAACCTTTTTTCAAGGCACAATGTTTAAGATATTGACTTTTTGACGGTTGTTAGCCAGCAACAATAACAGGGAAAAACGCTGTTGATAAGAACGTCCCAACAACAAGATACAAAACACTATAAATAACCTGAACATGTCAACTAACAGACAAAAGTTCTAGTCAGTGTGCCCATTTTCCTGTTTATGTTAAGCAACACTATAGTAAAGTAGTTCACATGGATTTTACTGGAAAATATTAAATACAACTCATACTTTTTGACCAAAAACTTCTTAAGCCTAACTATTGTCAATATGGACTGCTTAATTGAGAAAACAGACGCACTCAAAGTGAAACGATGGTTTATATGGTTTGACTTGACGCACCCTTAAATTTAAGTAATGACTACAACTTTCAAACAATATAAATAATATGTACCTCAACGTTCTATTCTTCTTCGGTAAAGCGAAACAATGTTTTTGGTGAATATCATTCATTCTATGGTATTTTTGAGTATTTAACTATTTTATTTTTAGAAACGCAGCAGATTTTCAGTACGCTGTACATCTTTTGTTGAATAACACAATGTAAGTAAAATGTGAATGATTTTCAAATTTTAATGTTAAAATGTCATAGTTATGAGAAATATTCGCCTGATTTATTAAACCTATTGAGATTTATTCTTAGTGCAAAAGTAAACCCGCTCGAGATTACATTGAAAGATATGAAAATTCTGGCTTTTATTTATATTATTTTTCTTGGCTGCAAGCCATTTGTCCCGAAGACGTTCAGTAACAAACGTAATTGCGTCAAGTGCATAAAATATTCTGCAGAATGTATTTTGCAAACAACACACTTTTTTTTTAATTTATCTATTGCAAATCCTAATCTTGTTGGTTGTCAGCGGTGTTAAATATATAAACCTAGTAAAACTAGGGAGTGTTGTAAATTGTTGCAGATATATTTATCTGAAGCGTGACCTCTACATTTAAGCGACAAAATGTTAGAAGTATACACGAAATACGCGGATGATGAGTCACGGAAAACGTATAGAGACATGTGTCATTATAATTTGTTATTATGCTGGTTATTGAAGCCTTTAAATTGTTACTTGCCGTTTAATTCGTTCATGGAATATCTCAGTTTATTAACGGTTCATGTCAAATTCCAGCTTATTCTATTACCTCAATAAAATCTAATTTTATACGAGTTAATACTTGAATAGGAAGATTAGATCTATCAGGAAACAAAATTCGTAGAGTTCTTAATTTATCTTACTAAAATAGTTTAATATTTAGTTTATTGATAAATTAAAAGTTATTGTTTGCCTCGTCAATCAGCTTCAGATATGAATCGCATCACTTTTAATTATATAATTACTAGCAGCAATACCTGGCGTTGCTCGGGTAAGAATATATCACACGTTTGATGTAACATTCTAGAATATTCGCGAATTTAGAACTATCCGGAAATCCCATAAAGATTCAAAACATTCTCTAACTTTTTTTAACACTGGAACGTTCTTGAATGATCTTCAAGATTCTGGAACATTCTTGAACATTGCCAAATCATTTTGAAATGTTACAATAAAACATTATTTTACTTCTTAGAACATAGTTGACCTCCCTGTAACATTCTAAAAAAATCTGCTTCATTCTCATCCCCACTCCCTGTGTTGTTTGCTGGGTGAGTAGTGACATTAGTAGACGCCTGGCGGGGATGACTAATCGATTGATAATAATTGATCAGTTATCGACCACTGAGAGTTGAAGATTATTACAGTACTAATATCGCTATTAAAAATTGGAGGTTGTGGTAGAAGGGTGAAAATATAGGGTTGTATGTATTATTTAAAGCCACATTATAAAAAAATGTCCAAAAAATTAAAAAGTTAGGGGTGGACAACCCTTATCACTTAGGGTTATGAAAAACAGATAGTTGCCGGTTCTCAGACCTACCGAAATGCATATAAACTTTCATAAAAATCGGTCAAGCCGTTTCGGAGGAGTATGGTAACTAACATTGTGACACGAGAATAATATATATTACATTAAAAGTTTTTCTTTCCATGTACTTCATTTTGTCCTGAAATATATTAAAAATTCACACCGTTTTCAAACTTGTAACTAAAATTCGATTTTGCAGCATGCAATGAAGTTTATTTTTAAATATTATTACCTCTGATAGTGAATGTAATTCGAACGTCGTTATTTTTAATGTAACACGACTGTAATGAAAATACAAACCACAATATCGCAATATCGTGTTCAAATTATGTTTTAGCTTTGAAGTTATGTTTAGCAGTTTAGTATTTCAGTGCATTTTGATCATATTGTTTTCCGGTTCTGAGAATAGAAATCTTATTGCATTACACATTCGATGAACCATTACAAACCATTCATGATGATCAGAATTATCAAAATTACGCGTAATACGTAATCTGATAATTTTCATTTTTCCCTTTCTCTTTTTTTTCGCCATTTTTCAAATAAACGTACTTAAAACAAAGTTAACTATGGTATATATACGCTTTTGATTAGACAATCTCTTACAATTAGTAACATTTTAAATTAATACGAAAAATGAGTGGAAGCACACAATATTAAGAGAAAATTTAGTGGGAAGGGTACTGCTTATAAGATGTTTTGAATGAAAGAGCTGTTGATTTGTCTTTTATTCAGAAAACCTAAAAATAATGAGATAAACCAGTGTTAAAACAACTATCTAACTACAGCATAAATCGATATCACAAAAAGCAAAGCTCTCTTCAGACAAGCACTGCAAAATTAAACTTAAACGTCAGTAAAATTAATTAATGTAATTAAGCGTCGGCAAAATACTTCAAATCTTGTTACGGTCGGCGTCACTAATGAAATTGCTTTCCGGCAAGAGACAAGTACTCAAAAGCTTCAAAGCAATAATGATGCTTTGTGGTTAAGTACTCGAAAGCCAACAGTGAAGAATCTGAATTATCCTCGGCTTAGTTGAAAAACGGTACAAAAGGTAACAAATCATCTTTTCATTTTTTCACCGGGAAAATCTGATTTCACTTGTTTTTCTAACCTCCACTTTACATTTTATGATTAATTGTTCAACTTTTCAGTAATATACACTCTCATTACTCATGACAAAAAATTATAATTAATACCACATGACTCAGCCCCTAAAAGGTACAAAAAGTATAGAGTTTAGAATATTTAAACCAGGATTTGAAACGTTATCCACCAAAAATATTTTATCAGAGTATTCCCTTCTTATTTGGCTTGTGATTGTAATATTTTTTACAGCTATAGGGAATATTTTTAATTATATCGTTTGATTTCCTTCAACTTTAAATGGAAGCAATAATAACCAAAAGTCAATGCGCGGCAGGTGATATCCTTTTTTATAAATTCATAGAATGTAGGTAATACATTCATGTTTTATTTTTCTATTTCAAGTTTAACTGCCAAGATATTGAATTTTATTGCGATGGGTCAGCATCCATAAAGCCCTGGCGGGTTATAAATTGTATGCTCACATTTGACAACTGTATAAATTTCTCGAACATTTTACGTTATCATTTATTTCAATTCTGTGGAGACTTTTATTATTATTGCGATAGACAATATTGTCGTAAACAATCTATCTTTCACACAATAATTCATTTTTAACTGATATGTATGTAATTTATGGGCTGTTTTAAAGCGAAAAAGTGCAGGAAACTAATTATAATTGAACTCCATTTAACAAACTGTTAGAGACAACAAACGTTCATTAAAAGAAAAGAATTAGGTACTTGCGTTCCTTAAAAAAAATCGTTCGTTTAGGATTCTAAAGCAACATATTGTTTTGAAACGTTTGCCTAAGATGCCCAGTAGTAATTTTTTTAATGTATGTTCGAATTGCATTTGAAATTATAAGTTAATGAAGAGGCTTTGTTCGTTAATTAAAAGAAAACTGTACCTGTAGCCCGGCGGCCTCGTAAAATTTAAATTTAAGTCCAATAAATCGCCTTTTGGAGTGGATAGAGACAAACATGGGCAGTCCCAATAAATTCGCAAAATAAAAGTAAACTGAGTTTTAATTTTCATCGGAAATTTACGAGCGACCATCGAGATAGAGACCTTCCGGCGACTTTAACAGACGACGTGCAAAAAAGCTGCCAAAAGGAACATTTTAACAAAGCACGTATTTCTTGTTCTCTAGGAGTAGTGACAGTGAACCTATTTATCTTTAGTCTTCGTGCCGATCCTGTCGTGATTATTTTGATTTACGAGATCGTAGATAGGAACTGATATCTATAACTGCTATTGTTTCCGTCGCCAACGCTGTCCTATTTTTTATTTAATTCTCCAGAAATATTTGGTTCCGTTTAAGGGTATATTATTTGCAACAGGAAATTAATTCTTTAGTAGTGTTTTACTACTTTTTTTTGCAGCATCGATAGAATTACAAAAATATTTATTCCGGGGATTGTACACAGGATTTATTCTTTGATGATGTTTCGAAAAAGTTTTTATTTAATGCACTACGAGAATCAGACTTAAGATTAATTGAATATTGCAACCACCCACATATGTAGCTATGTAAAAAATTTACATCGCCATCGGTTTAAAATGTAATTAGGCTTGGATAAATTATTGTATTATAATGTTATTAAAAAATAAAAATCATACATATTGAATTTAACAGTTTATATTTTTCAAACTTTCTAATCTTTAATGGTGTAACGTTTTTTTCTACGAAAAATCCCGTTACTAAATTTAATTTAATTCGATTCAGTTCGTCTTTGTCTTGGTTCAGTTTAGTTGATTATTTCTTAATTTTGCTCGACCTTCCGTCTTATCATCAAGGCTAACAATCTCCGCGCAGGACTACGCGATCGATGGAAGGATCGATGAATTTTTTCGCTCGGTGCTCAGGACTTCTTCCTCTACCGTTTCTGCTGACCAGACGTGTGTGTAGGTGTTTTTTTGTTGGTGTTTTTGTGCTGGTGTAAACTTCTTTCCTTGTTAATGTTTCAAGTAAAATAATTCAAATTAAGTCTTTCATTTATTTTGTTTTAATTTATAATTTTCTCAAGGCACTCTTTGGTAATTTTTCTTAATTAATTTTTAACTATTTTGTCAAAATTTTTTTTAGTTGCCACGAGGCATTTCGTAAATTTAACGTTATCTTTTGCATCCTTTGAGCCTTTGTGGCAGTTTTGTTATTTATTGATTTATTAGCTTTTCACATCCTTTTTTATTTCTATTTTTATATAATTATTTCTTCTGGTGTCTGGTGAGTGAATTGGTGAATCTTTTGTGTTCTGACCTCGACGTTGACTCACCTGCACCTATCCTTTTCTTCCCCCTTTTTTTTTAGGCATCTTCAATGCATTTAAAATTTCATTTTTTTTATTAATCTGCTTTAAATTTTTTTTAGAACTTTTTTTCATTAAGCTATTTGTCAGCCCACCCACAGTTAGTAGGATCCTGAAGGACAGCGTGGCTGGGAGTACGGGTCAGGGGTGAAGACAACTTCAGGACTTATTTATCCAGGCTAAGGGACCCCATACTAACCGAACCAGTTATATTGGCCGATAAAATCCTGCAGGCGGCTATACTTATGTCCTCAAAACTTCGTCCCTCGAAGCACGAATAGCTTGGCTGGCTTCCTGGTCATTTAAAAAGTCCCTAACGAGACCCTGAAACCAGCTGCCATCCCATCACTGGCGCAGGGTATTTTTTTGTGGGCTGGAATTATTTGTAGGTGCTTGTTTTGCATATTGTATTTGTTTAATATACTCTTCAAGGTTTTTGTGTGTTTTTTTTTATGAGAGCTTCGAGCTCTCCCAGCATCAGGGTTCAGCAGGAACCACGACTGCTAAGAAACACTCACATTGCAACGTAACAAGGTTTTGACACTAATTAAAACGTTTCATGTCCAGAAGGTTTGAACTATTTTTCACCAAAAAGCCCTGTTATCATTTATGTCATGATGTGATGATATTTTTAGATGTTAACATGATAAAAAATTACGTAAAAAGTCTGTAGGGTAAAACCCCTGAGGAGGGGTTAGACTCCCTTTCAATATCCGTCAAGTACACGACCCTTATTTATTTATTTTCTAAATTGGTATTTATTAAAATGTAAAAACCTTCAGATATTGTATTAAATATCAATGACAATTGTAGAGAAATCGTTATATATTTTAATGAGCTAATGTGTACCTGTAGTTTCATCAACTTATAGGCTAATAAAAAGAAAAATATAAATTTTTATAGCTGATACAGCCAATCAAGTCTGGAATTAGCTGATGATTAAAACGTCGATTAAAGGAACGAAATTAACCAAATGCCCTGATATTTTATATCCACAATGTTATAGATTGATCGTTATTTTTAATTAAAAATTACCTATTTTCGACATTTTGGACGCCTTTAAATGTCAATATGATTCAGTCATGGGGTCATACGCAGACACGATGTTTAGTGGCTGTGGTTAAACGCCTGATTATATACGACGGATTCGTTTGGGTTAAATAACGTCATGGTCAACGGTATTATCCATAGAAATTTGGACGGGTCAAACTAGTGACTAGAATGATGTACTACTTTAACTGAAATTTAATTAATTTGTCTCTTGTAAATATAGATTACAGATTGTATAGGTAAATAATTTTTACTTAAAAGAAGTTGTCAGTTCATAGTAAAACAGTAAAAGCGTAAGACAGAGGATATTTTGTTGCTTGTTTTGCTTTTAGGATGTCGCAAAGAAAAAATAGACATTTAGGATATAAATCCTTTACTAATGTAGTATTTTAACGGAAGTTCAATTAATTTGCATCTGTTTAATATTGATTAGAGATTGGATAAGTAATTTTTGCCACCAAAAAGTTGGAGCTATCAAACCATCGTAATATCTACCCCCCATCGCATTATCTTGTAACAGACAGTTGCTGGGAATGATGTATAACTCGGGCAAAATCTGTGCTGGTGCTCGGTTCGAAATTTGTAAACTCACTTAAGATTATCATTTATTAAAGCGTGCAACTGGTTTGTGGCAGCGGAGCCAAAGATAATTATAAGGAATTGCGCGACAGTCTCAAGCAAGAAATTATGTCAGGCCAAGATGTCAACGGCGTGGGTCGTTTTGAATACCATTGTCGTCAGCCTCCATTAACTGTGCGTCGCGTCGCTTCGCGTCGCATCGCGTCTGACGGCGCATCGCGCCAAGCCGCTAGGTCGTTACTTGCCGGTCCGAGGCACATTTACCTGTCATTTGGAGAACGATTGCTTACTCTTGCGACTCAACGAGAAAAGTTTCGTCCTATTAGCTAACTTAATCACAAAAAATAGAATTACCGAAGTTAAATCAAACTTTTTAACTCCCTAATTCCGTTAGAAAGGCAATAAACGAAAGATGTTATTCGTAGATTTTAGACATGAAAACCGGAAACAGCCTCTTCGTTATAAACTTAAAAGCAAATTATTTCTGCTGACATTATTTCCAGATGCATACATCTTATATATATATATATAATAGTTCAAGGTTTTTACCATTACATGGGTGAATTTGAAGGTATAGTAATATAGTACGTGACGTGAAATGAATAAAATCGTAATAGTTGTGGTGATGGTGGATGGTTGACAGTATTAAATTACCTATAGGTTGTACTATGTATAGAACGAGTTGACGTACTCTACTAAATATTAAAAATTAAAAAATAAAGCATTTCCAGACAATAATAGGACAATGATGTTAGAAAAACGGCGCGAGTACGATTTCCGTGGCGCCGCGAATCAATGTCATTTTTAGGTAAATTTGTCCAAAATAAGATGAAACTGAGGAATTATTTATTTCGATACCTCGCTTCATTTTCGAGAGAGCGATGTTTTTAGGCTTTATTTTCAACTTCATTAATTATACAGGGTTTTTCAAGTTGATGGGCTATTAGAAGTATATGAATTAGTAGAAGGAATTCAATTCTGAAACTTGGGCTCATTTGGTTATTGTTTATGCCGCTTCTTTTAAAAATATTTTCAAGTTTGATTTACATCCGGTTATACCGGAAGTCGATATCAACTTTGTTATTTTAAATGGAATGGTATATTTTTCACGCTGAATTCGAATAAAACGTGTAATTCTAAGGTAAGTTTGATAATCAACTTGTACACCTATGACGATCGGTTTCTGAGTTAATTTAATTTATAGAAAAAAATCGCTACCGCAACCCAAATTATAAAAAATCATAACTTCCACAAAATACGACTAAGAGTGTTGAAATTTTTACTAGTAATAGCTGAATATTAGTGCTAACGCCTTGACAAAATTGAATTAAATAATTTATACAGGGCGTTCAAAATAAAATTCTAAAATTGAAAAACTTCAAACACGAATTACTTCGTTTTTTCAAATGGCACCTACTATTTCTTATTTTTTTAATCGATTCCTTTTTTTATCCTCTTTCAATCCATATGGATACTTCCTATTTTATATGAAAATTTTGGAATAATTTTGAATTATTACTCAAAATAGGAAGTATCCATATAGATCGAGAGGATAAAAAAAGGAATCGATTGAAAAACTAAAAAATAGTAGGTGCCATTTGAAAAAACGAAGTAATTCGTGTTTGAAGTTTTTCAATTTTATAATTTTATTTTGAACACCCTGTATAAATTTTTTAATTCAATTTTGTCAAGGCGTTAGCACTAATATTCAGCTATTACTAGTAAAAATTTCAACACTCTAAGTCGTATTTTGTGGATGTTATGATTTTTGATAATTTGGGTTGCGGTAGCGATTTTTTTTCTATAAATTAAATTCTCAGAAACCGATCGTCATAGGTGTACAAGTTGGTTATCAAACTTACCTTAGAATTACACGTTTTATTCGAATTCAGCGTGAAAAATATACCATTCCTTTTAAAATAACAAAGTTGGTATCGACTTCCGGTATAACCGGATGTAAATCAAACTTGAAAATATTTTTAAAAGAAGCGGCATAAACAATAACCAAATGAGCCCAAGTTTCAGAATTGAATTCCTTCTACTAATACATATACTTCTAATAGCCCATCAAGTTGAAAAACCCTGTAAAGATACCACTGTTTAGTCGGCGGTGCTTAGCATTTAAAACAGTTTAATCATTGCAACCGTTTCATACCATAACCTAATCTATTGTTGGTTTACAGCACTTTTGCACGGAGAGATAAAAACCCTATTAGATAAATAGTATTGAGCGCAAAGTATGTTATAAGTCTATTTAAAATTGAAAACTTTAAGTATCGATATCTCAAAAACTAAGTGAGATATAGAAAATTTTTATTCTTTATTTTCTCCTTATTTTGGGCCAAAAATGTTATGAAATCGGGGCATCATGGAAATCGTACTCTCACCAGAAAAACTGCTTTACTCACAATACAATATTGCACATTGTTAAATGAATAATTAATTCACAAGTAAGACAGACTATTAGGCAAGGTGTGTACACAATGATAGAAAACATCAAATGGACAATTAGTTTTACCCTAATCCCTTTTCGTTTCCAATATCGCATAACCTTATGATAGGAACGATATACGCAATAGGTTATTGTTATTTATCATTCTTATGCATTAAAACGAGAAGGCATCGTGGACGTATGTAGGTTATTGTTCCAAGAATTTACGTTTTTTTTTTACTGCACTTTCTCTGCACGGTTACAATAAAGACAGATACATTGCATTCTCTTTCCACAGCCAAGAACTGAAAAAATATTTAATTACGTATTTAATTATGCTAGGGAGGCACATAAAATGGTAAAACAGTGTCACGTCTTCTTTTTCCTGAAATTTAACGTAACGTAAGCAATAAAAATTATTTCTTAAAATTTCTTGTGTACACTTTAAGATTGAGCTCATTAAATATAAGATAAAGCGAGCAGTGTACATGTTCCTTCAATCCAAATTAGGCGAATTGTTTCATTTTGTTTTGTCAATTTGTCTAAATAATGAGATCAAAAGGATTTCGGAACATTACAAAACTCATTAAACTGATTTTTCTTGATAACTTTTTATTCAAATTTTAAGATGTTATCAAGGTAATGATGCCTTGACAACATCTTAAAATTGAAATCAAAAGTCGTTGACGGAATTTGGGTTAATAAGTTAGATAAAAGTAAAAAAGATTGCTTATAGGAATGTTAATTAGTTTTCTTACTTTAGCTTCTTTTTTATTAGGACTTAGTCGACTTGAAAAATGTTAATTCTTACTTGCTTTCAATGGCGGTGCGTTACACAAGCGAAACCGCTGAGCTAACAATGAAAGGAGTAACTTAATGTTACATTTCTTGTTTTTATGTATAACTGTTTTCATTGTGTTTTAATAGGCAACTTCGTAATAATATAAATAAGTAATTTACTTTTTAATAAGTGACGTCAGAAATTCAAAAGGTTTTTCTTTCGTTCATTATAGGCATAATACCTTGAAGAATACAAATAATGTCTAACATATTTTATTACTTTTTCAACGAACATGATGCCTAGCACCTTCACCAAGTTTTATGATACATTTGAATCTTATAATAGAAAACTATCTTAAAAGTACGTTGAAAGCTTTGGTAAGCTGAAATACATATTTGAGAATCTGGCATTGCAAGTACATCGTGTCTAAGATAAAAGTTCGATTCAGACTGCAATGGCTCCTAATTTTAAAAATTCCTTTGCAAGCAAGTAGCACAATCCCAATAACGAAGATATACGAGAAACATTTAGCAAGCACGATGGAGAACTAACTGCACTTTGATAGCCCTAATGCAGGGTCTTATCAGCATGTTGCGGCTGCAGACTTTCAAATATACATTTCGTCTTTCTTTAGTATTTTCATGTACCATTCTACAAGATTTGTTACAATAGTCTCGCAATTTTTACGCCAATTTACTGCTGTACCAATGAATCTTAAGCAAATAGACGTGCTAAGCATTTTGAAAAATTTTACGCTGTTCGTGGATTTTAGACTCATTCTAATCCCTAGTTTACAATAATTTTTACACAAACAACCACGACTGTTATTGCTTGCCTTAATTTAGTGAATTATATAAGAAGATTCGAAAAAGTATGCAGGAAAGAGTCGAAATTTTTGATAATATCAATAGAAGATGGGTGTCATCAACAATGGTGAATATCGCACTACACAAGGTGAAACAAGCACAATATGAAATGACAAAATTACAAGTAAAATCAAACCACTATTGTAGGCCTAAATATATTAATTTTTAGGAAGTTTTATTTAAATGAATAAATTATACTAAAAAACGCTTTTTATTATAGGGCTTAATCCCTTTTTATTTGCCTGATTTTTACTTGTGGTTTATTATTTAATAATATCTAAATATAACGAATGACTTTGGTGACTGAACATGGCCTACTTCATGGCAAATATTCTCACAGAGATTTATGTCTCCAATAAAGTGTAATTACGCGCTTCCCACGTTCAAGTATTTTATAATGAGATACTCACGTCATCCTACGTGGAAAACAATGAATGATTATTCCATATCTTGCTCCTGTAGGAGGAGGACCCATTGTCGAATATTGTGTAGAAATAAACCCGATGATATATAATAAACGCGTTGAACTTTGATTCCTGCATTAGGTCATACAACACATAAACACTGATTTACATAGGTCATTTTGTATCAATTTATACTGTTTGATGTCCTTTATGAGGCAGCTAGAATTATTCTTGTTTGTGTTTCTAAACTGTTACAATCTATTTTTGGGTATATGACGGTTGTAATACGATAAAGGGCCTTGGCGCATGCGGAAAGGATGGTACCTAATCAGTTTTTTTCACTTTTTAAAACATCACCCAGGTAAGTTAGCGAAAAAGAATAGGTTTTGAATTTTCTAACCCCTTATTACCTCCTCAAAAATTAGATAGGTCTGATAAAGGCATATGTTTTTTCATGGTAACGTGGGTCAAAACGTTTTTTCTAAAAATATTTAAAAAAATCAAGCCTCAAAAATAATTAAATTTCCCGCTTCACGTACGCTTCAAACACAAGAAAAGCTGAAAAACCGAAATTTCTTTTATGGCAACTGAGATTTGTAAAAAAACCAATAATTCTTCGTGATTCGATAAAACAGTTTCTGAAGCAACTAAGTAGGTAAATCAAACGGTTTTTTATTTTCAACAAACCTAGCTTAGAAGGATTCCAAAAGGGAAAAAGCCGATTACCCCTATTTATGCGATAAGGCAATTTAATATCATTTTAAACCTTTATTGGATACATCATATATTTTTTATAATTTTATCTAATTCTCTATTGTAACTAATTGGTGAAATCGATTAATTCTGGTTAGGTTAGGTTAGGGCAATACCTCACTTATTTTGTGTGGGGTAAAAGTCACTTAATGTACCTATAATATAATGTGTTATGTAAAATTGCGAATCAGGCAATAAAATTGTCAATAAGTGGCCACGTTTAATTAGTCTAGTTGCACTTATTATTTTTATAAGCACATTTGTATTTTTAATTATGTTAATCACTTTTTTTTGGAGAGTTCAGAATACCTTCAAAGCCTTCACAAAAGTGTTATTGAATATTTAAGGATTATTGTCCTTTAATATGTTACTAATAACCGTCTTCTTGATTATTTTGTATATTTAAGCTCATAAATCTTTTAAGTTTTTTAAAAAGAGCGCTACCACTTTACATGATATAGATTTTATAATGTTGATTGATTCAGCGGTCGGATGATTGTAAAACATTTTTAAATATTATTAAAACACCAAGTTAATGTTATACACTTTTTATTAGACACTCTAACAATTGTTTCGACTTATGCAGTCATCTTCAGAGAGTAATTACAACTAACTTAAAATTAAGAAGTACAGCTAATTTATATTCTACATACACATATACATAGATACATATATATATTTCATTGAGTTATTACAATTTTCCTCTGTTTGTGATTGGTCGAAATATCGGACTATTTAGTCCTTCTGTTACATCATTCATTACATTTAGTTTTGAGTTGATGGCTTTTTGTATTTCTAGTTTTTCTAAATAATTAGGTTTGAATCCTTTATTTTCTATGTGGATAATTGAGAGACTTTCATCATTGATAGTATGATTTACCGAGATACAGTGTTGTGCCATACCTGTAGTGGGTTTTTTATCTGTTATGGATTTCTTATGTTCTTTTAATCTAGTTTCAAAATTCCTCCCAGTCTGTCCTAAATAAATAGCATCACAGTTATTTCAAGATATCTTGTATACTCCCGATCTTTTGAGTTTATGTATCTTATCAATTTTGTTGTTCATGAGATTTTCTTTAAGGTATTTCTATTACTACTTATTGTTTTAATGTGGAGTTGTTTCAATTTGTTGCAAATATGTGAGCTAACATTTTTATAAAACGTAATTGGATACCAGTAGATTTTATACTACATCACGGAAAGATACTGATTCTGTCAATGTACATTTTCAGTATGTTAAGTTCAAGGGTGAAAAATAATTAAAGTCTCTTTGTCTATTTGCAATTCTCTTTTACCTTGTTGGCCTTGTACTATAGCTTGTATTTGCGTTAACAAACTGTTTGGGTCCCCTGGGGGCATTTCAGTTTTATTATGTTACGCCCTGTAGATATATTTGGGTGGTTATTAGATGGGTAGACGGTTTGGGATCAAGACAATTTTTATAACACACTCCATTTATTTTGCAACATTGGGGGCGAATACAATGGAAGTGGATTAGTGCCGCCTTTATGAACAAACTAATAATCTCTATTAATAATGATACGATTACCAACGTATTTCGAGCGATCTCTCTGCAATCGATGGGAATCGTATTACGGAGGGAAAAACAGCAACAAAACAAAAGCCGTTTCTCGGCTGTGTTATAATACACCCTTGGAATTAATATTGAGGATGATACCGTACTGCGATAATGTGATTATGACCGAGCCAATCTTATTGACAGTCTTCGTAGCTGAGAGCCGGGATCCTTTATACATGTATCAGAAGCGATGCGGGGGTTTCTGCCGCCGTCCACCGCTAAGACGGTCTTAATTGTCTCAATTAACGAAATTTTGGACTGCAAAAGGCTCCTTTGCTCCCTGTTGGACATCGAATTCGGTTGAGTCATTATTAAATTAAACACTTAATGCCGAAACCTCCTACAGAATTAACCTTACGTTCAACGGTCAAAATCGGTGTTTACATTGGTATCTAATATACTCGCAAATTGATGTTTAATTTGCAAGCCGTATAATCGAGAAAACGTGTTCACTCCAAACCAGAATCATTTACTACGAACGCAAAATATACAAATTTTACTTGTTCAAAATATCACAATAAAATATAATTTATATATACCTACATAAAAGTTAAGTTAATTAATAAAAAGAATTCACAATTTTTGCTTGAAAATGTTTATGTACAAAGAAAACGAACACGACAAGAAAAACAACAGATGGAAAAAAATATATGCAAAAGATAAACGAAAAAAAAAAAAAGATTTTGGGTGTCTCATTACCTCTAATGTTGGTGGCCTACACTCCAGTGCAAAGAAGGAAGGGCCCTCTTCAGCCTCCTTTAGGAGTAATGGGAATGGGTGGATGATGGTTGGGGGAAGAAGGATTAGACAGACGAAATGAGGACAAAAGAGAATTGAAAGACTATCTGTGGAATATTACTGCCCCAGAATGATCCAAAGCAGTCACAGAAAAACTTGGATTAAGGCAACCGTATAGAGTAGGTTATTTTGTAAATATTTATAAAATCGGATTGTTAGTAAAAGGAAAGGAAAATATTCTGGAAGAAAGGGGTAATGACGAAAAATATCTACTTAGAATTAAACAGTACAGTAATTTATGGACAGCCCAGCTATTAGTAAAGGGTGCATGCAGGTACAGACCAAGGCGAAATTCTTGGTAGAGCTAAATGATAATATATCAATAAAACTAGATAGAAAAGACACAAATGCATCTACGAGATAAGAATTTGGAAGTTTATAGATAAATAGAATAGGAAAAAATACAAAAATATGCAGTTTTTGTTTTCGTCATATATACAACTGAATAAATTACGCAGTAAATAATTTATCGAAACTTCTGAACATGTTTTACGATTTCTATCAGATTAGATCCCATCAGCACGCCAAAATAAATCACACAAAATGGAAGACAAATTAGTAATTGTATACTAATCAAATCCAATAAAATCAATTTTCTATAATTGAGTTTGTTTCATTGATTTGTTAAAAATAATCGTGTGACTAGGTATTAGTTCATAATAAAATAAAAATTATATTAAAATAGTTTCTTTAAGTTTTGATTTTATTTGTTACTACATTGATTAGATATTGATTTAAAATTTGTAGTAAATCTACGAAAAAGGTGGTGAATGCTCGTATCCATTACTGGATTAGGTGGAGAATAAAATCGTAAATGTTCTGAGTGAAATGATGTAAGAGCTCCTCAATTTGTAAGATAATACGGTCACACATGGAATGGAAAGGAAAGAAAAAAAAATAAATAAATACATTACATTTTCTTAAGACGAATAACCGCTTATTATGGCGTTTCATGTGCTTTTACTGTGCGACTTATTGCCAAGTTAATTTAAGGAAATTAAAGAGCCCACGCGAAAGCTTTACAAATGAAGACAATTTTTTTTTCAATATGTATCGTTGCTTGAAAACTGGCGACGAAGATTGTTAAACTAAATTAGCTTTTGATTATATAATTCGATATTTTTTTTCAAAGGCGAAAATTTAACGTTCGGATTTCAAAATTGTATAATAGTTTTTGTTTTTATTATTGTTGATAAAAATATAAACAACAGTATAATCTTGTGTTAATACTATTGAAATTCCATATTTACAGCAACCGTTATAAACAAAATACAAAAATAGATTTTCAAATGGAATGTCGGAAGTTGATTAATGGGCATAATGGAAATGAATTACTTAATTAACGAAAATATCCATAGACAAACGAAATTAAAATTGACACTGAAATATACTTTGGCAACAAACGTTATACAGGTTCACAAATAAATATACTTTTGTTTTATCAACTGTAAGCGAACAATAATTCATTTTTATGCTCATCAAATATTAAAAGGTTTGTGGATATAAAATAGGATTTTATGAATTATTGTACTCGTTGATGGATTTGGTTCTAAAATCAAAGTTGATATTGCCGTAATTATACATGTCACTTACGTCCTAACATATGCAGTAACAAAATTATTACCTAACCAATAAAAAATCATGCACTTATTCCTAACGATTTGCAATTATTGCCTATTTTTTTAACGTGATGGCCCAGGAAATAAAACTTCCAAGGGATTTCTTAACTTATTTGTTCGAATATCTGATATTGGCACCCAAAAAGATATTGTAGCGACCAGTGACACCGTACGTGTGTGCGATAACAATTTGTATGCATGTACTTCTTATCGCCAACATGTTTACGACACAGCCACAGCGTACGACTTCCCTTTATCAACGTAAACTTACAAGCTCCAGCGACAAGTAATAAGATCAATTCTGGAATCATCGACGACATTCCAATTATTATTCATCATTCGGGAATAATCAGGATTTCCTTGCGAATCATCCAGAAAGTTCGAAAGGTGTATATAAAGTGATCTCTTTGGGCCAGAGGACAGTAGTTGTGATAAAGCATCAGTGCGCGAAACAAACCGATAAATAATAGACAAAAGTGATATTATTATTATTATGATATTAATTGTGCTTTTTGCTATATGCATATACTATTGTATGGATTTGCTACAGAATAGTAGAATGAAAGGTACCTATATTGATTTGATACGTACATGTACAATAAAGATTTTCGATTGACAGACAGAGAGGATTTATAAAGGATACTTGGTATATGGGTAATGGTGGGCAGATATGAGCAGAAATTTTTTGCTGACTTTAACATATTACACCAGTGTGATAGGTAAAATGAAGCCCTTAATTCGAAATTAAGTGGGCCAGCATTACAGGCCGGCAATGCTGCAGTGAATTTATGGTTTTCAAATTGGAACGTAATACTCCGATGTTGATTCGAACGGAACTCATACATCATTCGGCATATGTTAACGTGGAGCACATTCATCATCAGGGTCGTGGTGTACATCAGGGGTTCTCTCGCAAACAGACATATAGATACACACGCCACACAACCCCCTCCGTTCAAAGGTCCGTTTGTTCGCCTGCTATCTAAAGCTCAACCTGGATTAACTTACATTTAGCCGAGAGAAATTTTAGCATGCTCTACATCCGCACAATGAATTATCCGTATTCATATGTTTTCATAGATTTAATCTCTTTCCCAGTAATTTCTGAGTTACTTGATATTCGGAAAATTAACTAAGCTTCTTAATAACAGACATAACAGGGGATCATTTATCTAATTCTAACAGAACAATGAAATCTATCTTATCTTATTAGAAATAGAAACATTTGCTCTAGGCCTTATTATTTCTTGTTGCAACAATTGTGTTATTAAACTCGACAGCGAGATAATTACACAACATACACAGAAAATTTACTTTGGTTTAAGTCCAGTAATTAATTGCTGTTTTTGCATTCATGGGGTATTATTAAATTTTTTACTTTAACAAAAATTTGTAACAATTTACCTTCTTCTAATTGAATAATGATTGTGACATTTTAAGATAAGTTCATAAGTTCATCTTGTTCGTTCATGCATTTGCAACAATAAATTGTTAAGGAAACAAAAGGAGTCATACGATTAGAGAAGAAGTTATTTTGTTTGCAGTACAACTTTTAACTTTCTATTAGTGACCGGAAATTTAACCAGTGTCAAGTAAAAAGTTTCTCGAACCTTCATTAAAAGTTAGTGAGCAGAAAGCGACCCCTTCTTGGTAAACAACTGTCTACTGGAGGTAGATACGTGAAGTAAAAAATGTTTTTCCGACAAAGGAAAGGAAAAACTAAGCGGATCAACTCAACAACGAATGAAATGTGATGTTTAGTTTGTGTTTTACATTGACCTCATTTTTATTATTAATGTTTTGTTTGGTATAGGGTAGTCTAAGAAAAATTCAGAGAACTCTAAAAATTATATTTAAACTATCTAGGGTGCAGCTTTTTGTGAAACAAATGTATGAATAAGTTTATTTAATAAAACAATATGGAAAATTTCATCAACTTTATTATTTTTGTACTCGACAAATTTGTTTCGAGCTACGAGCCCATTATCAAGAGTAACATATATACTAACAATTCAAAATCACTTACATCAATTTATAGATAACTTAAAATTAGTGGGGATGAGTAACTACCCAATTCCAACTGATTATTTACAACGTTCTCCGAATTTTTTAAGGCCTTATTTATTTCTAAAAATTCATACAAGGATAATTTTTTACTTTTTACTGTATTTACATGAAAGAATTTGGTGTTTTCTAAATTTAATTTATGATTTAACCTAGTACAATGTTCGCTAATTCCTGATTTAACTTCTTTTTTATTGATTGATTTTACATGTTCATTGATCCTAATCTCGAACAGCCCTTCCTAGATTTGTTAGACTTCGTAGACCCTGATTTCGTTTTACTATATACTTTAAATTAAAAGGGGTTAATAATAAATGAAAATAGATATAAAAGAGCATGTAATGCACTTCTTTTAAAAAATTAAAAGTAATCAATCAATTTAATCAGAAATTTGCGAACATTGTACTAGGTTAAATCATAAATTAAATTTAGAAAACACCGAATTCTTTCATGTAAATACAGTAAAAAGTAAAAAATTATCCTTGTATGAATTTTTAGAAATAAATAAGGCCGTAAAAAATTCGGAGAACGTTGTAAATAATCAGTTGGAATTGGGTAGTTACTCATCCCCACTAATTTTAAGTTATCTATAAATTGATGTAAGTGATTTTGAATTGTTAGTATATATGTTACTCTTGATAATGGGCTCGTAGCTCGAAACAAATTTGTCGAGTACAAAAATAATAAAGTTGGTGAAATTTTCCATATTGTTTTATTAAATAAACTAACTCTAAAAATGTTCTATGCTTTTACAAATATATGTATGTATGTATAAGTATAGGGAAAAAAACAGCAAAAATTACCTTGAGGTGTCATGTCGTAAAGACAAGGGTCATTCTAAGGAAAAAAGGGAAAACCATGACTTTTTATTATCGAAACAGGCGACTACTGGTTTTGTTGGAGTATTGATAGTAATTCTTCTGCTGAAAGCATCTCCTTTTTTTTAGTTTTTTAAATATGTAGTGTGTTCGAAGTGTTGGGATTTCATTGCCGAAGAAAAGAGGGTTCTTAGTACCTATGTCAACGATTTCCCCAAAGATTTTTTCAATTTATACTTTCTGTGAAAATAGCGAAAGTTCACGGTTTATAGGCGACTTACGCTGTTCAATAGGTACATAAATTTTGTTCGGGTATTTATGACGGAATGAGCTGAAGTTTGTTTAATAAATCATTCAAATTGGCATCACTGACAAGTGTATTGCCTGTTTAAAATGCACTAAACTATATCTGGTTGCACATCATTCGCGTACGAGAGCCTGGTGAGTGTAACAAGCATTTTTATCGTATTTTATTATCCACGGGGGAGTCACAAATTTATTTTGTAGAAGCATTTTGTACGTTAAATTTACCGAACATGATCACCAACGACCACACACTGTTTGCATTTTCTCCTTTACCAGGCGATAGGGTTCCCATCACTTTCAAATTTTAACGAGGAATAAAATTTACAACACTACAGTTCCGAAGATCTTCAGAATATGTTTTGGAATTTATTCGAAGAACGTCTGCTAGTAAGGGGACGTCCAATAATTTCATGAAGGCTTTTCTTTTAATTCGGACTCAGCCCTTCCTCAGATTTGTTAGGACGTTGTAGGACCCTGTATCCCCTTCACGTAAGATTTACCTTATAATGAGCTTTAAATTAAAAGGGGTTGGGAATTTATAACAGTTCTCTGCAGAATAAGAAGGTTGACTCGAGATTGTGAATGACCTTCTATACCTTCCAACTGAATTTTGATGAGATTATGGTGGACTTCCCCTAAAAAGCAGGACACTTCTTTTAAAAATTAACAATATCAATAAAAATCTATGAAATATCGTAATTTTTCCTTGCTTTTTGGGTTTGTCGTACTTGGTTGGTTTTAGGAAAAAAGTTACATAAATAATATTAAAGGAACTGGCCCTTATCACACAAACGAAGTATAATGTTTTGTATTGTCCCTTTTTCTTTGTGGAAAAGATTTCAGATGGTAACTAAGGAATACAAGGAGAAATAGTGCAATATAGTCGCGTATGTTCGATATACATCGGTTGTTTATTTACTAACTTATAAAACTAACGATTTAGGGTGTGTATCTCGATAGTTTTCTTATTGGTAAAGGGAACAATGATATAAGTAGAGCTCTCGAACCAGGCACAGTAGACCCCCAAAAAATATTTCATTTCGGAGATTGCAATTTAATATTTATTCTAACGCCATGCAATGGCATACAAGTCGAAACATGGCTGCAGTCGTATCGTAAGTCCTGCTGTTTATTATACCGTTTCGTGCAGTTGTACCACTAGGAAAGTGCGCACATGTATTCCCTACTCATGAATAATTTACTACATTCGCGGAAAACGACTCCTTTAAATAAAGAAATTCGCAAGCCGTCCTCCAAAAAGAATTCGTAAGAGCTTCTTGCCGAAATGAGTACACGGTCGTATTACAAGGAAAGTTCCTTAGCGAAAAATGAAGACGTGAACAGATTTACGTCATCATTGTACTTTTATTAACTTTTCCAAATATATCCCTTAATGCCCTCTGCCCCTTAATGTAGATATTCAAGGTTGGAATTTGTTTCATATTCTACTAAAAGTTACCACTCGGCTCATGGCATCTTCCTTTACTTTTTTTATGAGTTAATATTAAGGGCTGTGAAACTTAATTCGTAAATAATTTATGATCTTTTATGATTTTTAGAAAATCTATTAGAACTATTATCTATCTGTAGAAAATGTTTAAAAATTTAAAATAAATGTAGTGAGGGCTTATGATAAGGGTTTATATTGGATACATTTTGAGACATGAGATTGAATTGTATATCAGTCGAGTAGGAAAAGTGACATGATGGACTTTGTTATGTGGAAATAAAATAAACACAAATCGAATATTAGGTATTCTTTTAATCGGAAATCAATAGTAAATAAACTGCGGTAAAGCTTTACATTTTATCCTGCATAACGAATGAGTAGATTGTAATTTCAAATTATCCTCTTCAGTTTCCATCAGTCGAATGATTAATCGAGAATCGATATTTTTTAGAGAACATGATTGGCACACAGGTGTCCAGTTACACAAAATTTTATTAACACATCTCGTTATTAATATATTTGTTTTTGTACTCGTTCGATAAATAATTACTTATGGATTACTGATAAAATTATAATTCGTTGTTAGTTTGTGATGGGAAAAACTTAAACACACCAACGATTAGCTTAATCCTGCTGATGCCTGAAGCGTGACAAGAATTAATTCCTATTATCAGAAGTTACCCTTTAGGTAATGCCAGAGTAAGGTAGAAGAAGCAAACTGTTATTAGAGATTTTATAGATTTACTAGAATAACTTAATAAATTATTACAGAGGTAGATAATGTGGGCAAAACAAGAATAGGGTACTGTAATTAATTATATTTCTTATTATACAAAGAATGGTTGAATATAAATATTAAGATTTCAATAGTTCGTGTCTATTAATCTCAACAACGAATTCATGTGTAATATCTTAATACAGGCAAAAATAAATCACCCGCTCTGCTACAATAACGACTACTAGGGGCTTATATAGATTAATGGCGTTTTACATGGTGTAAGAAACGCCACCTGTGGTAAAATCTAAGTAAGTAATATAAGTGTTCTTTGCAAATTTATAAATACTTACCAGTGGTAAAAAGGTCAGTTATCGACTATTTGCGTTGTCATATTAATAATATAATCACTTAGATTTCAATAAGTTTCAGTTAAACAAATCAGAAGGGAATTAGGGTGGAAAACCGGTGACGTAATAGTAATTGTGGTACGGTGAAGATATTTTACATTATTTAAGTTATAATTGCAATACAAATGTCTACTATTTGGTCTGAAAAGCTTTAAATAGAATGCAAGTGACGGCGCCTGGCCGAATCTCATTCTGTCGCATAAACGAAGTGACTGACGCTTCGCGTCGCGACGCTGTAGTAAGCAACAGCGACGACGGCGACTCGGAAACTAATCAAGCTAATTCCGCGTATTTACTGAACTCACAAGTCCGATAAATTTGATTTCGACTCTCGAGATGGACCTTCAACGTATCTCTCATAAACATTAGACGTATAATTGTATTTTCTTACCCTGGGGTGCAAGTGGTTATTCGTTTTATTGAGTCTGGCCATTGGGGACATAATTTCTCTACTCTGTAAGGGGTTGCGACGGATTCGTAACGAGCAGCTAACTTTATTTATTTTTTCTTGGAAAAAATCGATTGATTGCGGCTATACTGAATCCAGGATTAGGATAAAGTAAGTTTTAATGTTATTTAACGAATTTTATAGAAAATCTTATTTACGGGAAATACAGTTGGTAATTGTGTATATGATAATTGCCTTGTTGCAAAATGTACTGTCTATATCACTTGTCTTTTATCGGCTGCTTGTAGTCATGCCGTTTCTTTGTAGTCATAAACTTTTCCCGATTATTTCTGCATAATTCTGGAAGTTTCTCGTTCTTTCCTATATTAGTCATGTATGCATATGATTTACGACTCGACCGTATCGATCGTGGCGCTCACCAAGAAGAGTTTGGTGAACAAGTAGATATTCAGAAGACTTTGTCGGTTATTATGAAGATAAAGACGGAAATGTTTTAATCTTCTCAATAAAAAATCAGACATAATGCCAAAAATGATTTGAAAATTTCAAATGTAATTTGTTCCTCATATTTTCCCTGAAGCTTCCTAATGTACTCCAATTTGAAGGATAAAACTGATTTTAAGTTTTTTATTTATTTAGAATGTGCTATCGTATGAGTTGGTAAAGAATTTTCAATTTTTTAAATACTGAAATTTTCCGCTGCCACAACGAATAAAATCCACATTTTCCTTTTTTCATGGCATAAGATATTTACTAAGCATTCTTCTTTCGCAATATCGTTTGTTTTGTGGAATAGCAGAAAAAAAAAACAAGAGCGGGCTTAAAATGTCTTTTTTTTTTCCTTATTGACAATTTCTCGAAATATTGCTAGAGGGTGATGTGCCCGAAACGAATTTTTGCTCGGAGTGTGTTCATTTCGCATTCGTTCGCATACATATTCGAGCAGTTACTAAATGGATACGCTCCATTGCCAAATAAAAAAGTAAAATATAAATAGGGATGGAATATTTACCGCTTTCTTACAGCCCCTTTAGGTTCCGGTACGTAGCAATTTCATTACTGAGACCAAATAAAGACGCTCTTAACCTGTCAATTTTATCTATTTTTTATACCTAACTGCGCACTTGAGTGCGATTTAAAACTTTCCTCCGAAATTGGTAAGTAAACATGGCATTCGCTTGAATATTTCACGCTGTCCAAACGAAAACGGAAAAAATAATGTACATATCCAGCACGTGTAACATTCATTCTTTCATAATACGTATGTATCCCTGACCTAAATTAGATCTTAACCGAAAAATAAATCTCGGGGATGGATTTAGCAATCGCTGTAAGCACTCATGTCAAGATCTGAACATTGTATGGTAATAAAAAATGTAGATTGAATTTGTGTGGGAAAGGTTCCCTACCATAATTTCATGTTTTAACTACAGCTAGAAAGAACACAATGCTTGTTGAAATATAATAATATCTAAATGTAGATAATATAGTAGCAGTAAATATATGATCCCTTCCTAGGAAAGCTCTTTTTAGCGACCACTTTAATTTTATTTGGGCATACCCCAATTACCAAACCGAAGGATGTAAGTGTATACCTTAATTATTAAAATATATACAGGAATGTGGTAACAAATGCAACGAAGTAAATCTGTATGTATTCGATAAGATAAATAGCATTTGTTTCATGAGATGGTGAAATAAAAGCGGCAACTTGAAAAAAAAGTAGAAAAAAGACAGAAAATGAAAAAAGGATAAAAAATATGGAAGAGTTATAAGAGCACGAGGCAGAAGTGGTGGCGGGCGGCACTGGAAGTGGGAAGAAGGTTGAAACTGAGGCTGAGGCTGAGGCTGAGGACAAGTAGGGGAGTCATTCGCATTCCAGTCCGGTCGACGGGCGAGTCGCAGATGCGATGCCCAATAACAAGACGGAGACGCTTGCGTCTTGTCGTCATGCATTTTTATTCCCCTTTGCGAATGTTTTAAGAAGGAGTAAGGTATTAAGGAACGGGCCGACAAAGCTGAAAAGAATAATGATTCTTAATTTTCATCTCGTTCGTATACTCCGCTTCGTGACCAGAAAGCTGAACGGAAATGTGTCATGGGGAAATTTTTGCCAACTTTCGAACTTGGACCATTTGTTAGAAAATTCAATAATGTTGTACTAAGTTGTCATCCGACCGAACATCATCTCTCAACTTGAAATATAGCGTCTACTAGGGGGTGTCCTTTTTAAAGTCTACGTCGCTTTCATTCGTTGTATTCACTCCTTTACTTTCCGTTCAATTGCCCAATAAAACCAATTGCTCTTGCAATCACCCAAGACTGGAATAAAAATTAAATCCGCCGATAAATTTTATACGACTAATCGACCTTCGAAATTAAATCATAAATCGTACAAGGGGGTTGTTTGTAAGCAAGCGTTTGACGGTAAGTTCTTTAATTACCAATCTCGAAATGCCCTAAAATGATCGTAATACTAAAGGCCCTTTTGTCTTCTCTTCGCTTCTTATACAGCTTAATTTTTTTAATTGCCGCAAAAAACGCCCTTTAGTAGGCATTTTAATTTAATTGATCCGCCCCAGCTGAACTTTAAAAAGACACTGTTTATTTCTGTTTAACTTTTATATCATTGAAACGAATGATAATATCACGCATATGAATTTTGCCTTAACCCCAATAAAAAGGAATGATTCAATAAAAAGAAAAGTAAAGAAAGGAAAAAACAAAAGAACTTTGAAGAAATTGGATGTAAATATCGAAGCTTTTTCTTTTCTAAATGTTTTCCCTCCCAAACAATATTAAATTTTTTTTGGATAGCTCAATCAGATCTGATATATAAGCCAACTGAAGTAGCATATGTTCATACGTAGAACAGAATGTTGAGACATAAAAAAAGAAGCGTGACTTGAATGACTCATTTCTAAAACTACATTTTTTCATATGCGTAAAGTAGCAACATCTTTGATTATTTTCACTAATAATAAAAAAGAGACATTTAACCAACTTTGACTTATAATAATATCATTATTGTTTTTTAAGAAATGATTGTAGATCCTCAGTATTCTTGATGAATTTATTTTTTATTTTTCTTTATTTAGGGACATTTATTTTAAAAATGACATCTGTAAATATGTCATGCGTTGACATTTCTGTAATATTTTTTAAGATACTTACACATTCTTATATATTTGGATAATAAAATATGACTAAAGTACCAGGAGACAATAATTGGGAAATTGTTTTGGACAAAATTGATATCAGTTCTTATTTGAATAATAGGACCTGCGATGTACTCATATGTGCCGAGAGGTCATCTGAACACAGTCCCATTATGGAGCGGTTTACTTTTGGTTCCGTTATTGACGATAGAAATGAAGTGAAATGTTTGACATTTGCAGATCTAACGAAAGACATCCAAAAAGCTGCTAGCCAAGTGGTTTCTGGTCCGACAGTATCTGTAGCCGAAAGTTTATTTCGAATTGCAGCCCTTAATTATTTCAATGCACTCGAAGACAATGAAGCCATTCCTGTATCTATTATATCTCGTCTAATCAAAATTCAAATTTTGAGAATAATGGAATACGATGTCTACTTAGAAAAACGTTATGTTTATCACTTACAACAATTAGCTGCCAGTCGTTTGGCTTTAGTTGAAGATTCAGGTGATAAAGGGAAAAAGGGAAAAAGGGGGAAAAGGGAAAGGTAAAGATAAGGGAAAAAAAGATAAGAAAGCCGACAAGAAGGGAGGAAAGAAAGGCAAAGAAGTAGTAGATCCTTGTTTGAAATGGGCAAAGCTTGAAACAAAATATGGATCCCCGTTAAAGAAAAGGAAACCAGAACTAACAAAACTACAGTTAGACAAAATTCAAGTTCCATACAAACTTTTAAATTTATTGTATTAATTAACTTTTTTGAGGCCGATCTCATTCAAGCATTAATATCGCTTGATATCCCCATAACGTGTCTTTTAGAGATAGGGCAAGCAAATAAAGAAATATGTAAATTCCCGAAACTTAAAATTGAATTTGAAAGATCACCACAGTTTTATGTTGGAAAGAAGACGATAGCACAAAAATCTACTAGTAGTAAATCTGAAACACCTTCGACAATCTCTAACTCGGCCGTATCACAAAATACAACATCAAGTAGCAAATCCCCGTCTACAACTACAGAGAGCACAAGTCAAAGTAGTTACGAAGCAGCTTTAAATTTTTTTTGGAACAAAATATGTACTTTATTCCAGAGCGACAACCAGTTCAGTTTCCTTGACAATACTTATCATATGAGATTTGTCGATGACCATTTATTGGCTTTACTTTCAAATACCAATAACGAGGAAGACAAATTTGAAAAGGAGAGCATCAAATGCTTCCAGGATATATCGACTTTTATAAAACAACTCCCTGACATATACAGACAATATGCTACGTATATGCGTCATATGAAATTATGGAATTTGGGCCCGGAACCCAAACGTTTAATAATTTCTTGTTTATCGACATATAGAAAGATGATGGACCGATTACCTCCAGAATGTTTCACCATCGCCCTTTTGTTGCATTGCTTAATTGAAGAAGTTTGTGTTCGATTAGATGGTTGTAGTTCGTTCAGTTACAATTCTGAAAGAAGCATTAAACCAGAATCGACACTTTTAAAGGAATCGTCTATACCACTACCAATTCCAAGGTATTTTTACTCTGATTCAGCAAGGAGTCAACTGTTGACTGTTATTACTAAATATTCAAGAATGAACGAAGCAAAACCAGAAGTGTCAGTTAATTACGAGAATTTTTTCCCGAAAACAACAGTGGAGTTAAATGTAAGACCATTTAGGGTCCACGAAGATAACACCTTAGAGGTCATGATAAATAGTTACAATAAAAAACTAGCGCGTAATTTATTCGATATTAATATGAAACCATTGGTTACGTTGCAGCCCGTTAATCTACTTAATAATATAAAAAATGAGAAGAAAAAGGAATATGAAAATTATATAATTGTTTGGAGTAAACAATTAGGAATTTCTGTGAATGACTTAGCCAATATAATCAACATGTGGATATTTATTAGGAACAAACAAGCAAAACAGGAATGTGAGATTATGGATAAGTGCCTTTTGAACTTCCAAATGAAGTTTCCTAAAAAGACAAATGAAGAGTACTTGGACTCTCAAAAGATTTATGTAAAGCGTTCGAAATATTCTACTGAAGAAGAGGAAGAGGAGGCTGGAGGTGGTGATGCTGCATATGACGAAAGCCGAAAATCAAGTGCAAGTCAAGAAACAGTAGACACTAACCTTTTAGATATAAGATATCTCGAATACAACAACAATTCTGTCTTGCTTCAACAAATAATGGACGCTTGTAATGAATTTCAAAGTATGGATCAGGAGTACATTTATTTGACCGATTCACTCGTTCTACATTTTCACAACAACTTTGACAATATTGGTTCGTACACACAAGTATTTGATCAAAGTATTCGGACGCCTCTTTGTATAAGAGACTTCTGTAGGTTTATAACGCATGAGGACACGAAATGGATTAGAGACAAAGAAACCGTCTTTCAGAACGAACTGGCAGCTCAAAGACTTTTGAGGGAACAGAAACCACCAATGTACGATCCTCCCGGTGACCTTACCACCTTGGAGTACATTCAGCCTGGATCAATCAAAGAAGCGTTATTGATATCACAGACCGAAACGAAGACCGATAAGAAAGGTGGTAAAGGTAGTGCTAAAAGTGAAAAAGCATCCAAAGGCGGCAAAAGTGGAAAAGGTGGAAAAGGTGGTAAAGGTGGTAAAGGTGGTAAGGACAACCTTCTCCCATATTTTAAGCAGTTAGAAGCGACTCGACCACCACCCCCACGTTCTCCAAGATTGTCAATAAGAACGGCCTATCCAGATGAACTATCAGATTTTATAGGTTACGATTTAGCAAAAACTAGAGTTCAATTAACTGGATCTGTAACCACGTTAAAGATCGTAGATGGACTTGAAGTAATAATCGATCAAACCAGATGGTTGGGAGGGAAAAAGAACATCTCAATAAAAGTTAACGCTTTGGGCCATTTACTGGTTTTACACTTAAGAGAAAACAATACATTAGATCCATTACTTTTTCATATGTACTTATCAGATCATACAGTTGTAGCATTCCAGAAACCCGAGGACAAAGCAAACGTTCAAACAGCATTGTGTGAAAGAATTTATCGAAGTATTGTAGAAGAAAAGAAGGACGGAATTAAAAGGCCACGACAAAAAATATACTGCGTATCAGAAAAATATAATATAATAACCAAAACAATTAATGTGCCCATCATAATGGAACGAAATATAATAATGACCGAATCGTCTGTAAAGCCTTTTATCGATCAACTTCGCGCCATGAATATCAAGCATAAAATAATTCCAGATGAATTGTCAACAAACAAACTTGATGAAGCAGAAGAAACAATCGAAAATGCTGAAGAAGAAGCTTCATATGCCCAAATACAAGAAGAGGCACTTGTTAATACACAAGTGCAAGAAGAAGAAGAACAATATGAAGGTGATATTTGCAGAAAATTTGATAGATTGAACACTCCCCATGTGAAAGTCGTCGAAGCTATCGGTTCTGTACCATTAGAAGAAGCTTTTGAAGAAGAGCAAGAAGAAGAAATAGCAAATGAGTCATTAAAAAGGCCTGTAAATGATGAAGAAATTCTCTTTCCTAAACGTTTAAAAAATAACCAGTTTTTAAAAGAGATAAAATTAGCGAGTGATAAAAATTACCCCATGTTTAAAATATGCTCAAGCCCGTTACATAAATACGAATATGTAAAAAGGGTTAAGTCTTATGTGGATATCCCAACAGTTAGTGCTGTTCGACGAGTCCTTCTTAGCTCCCCATGTCCTAGACCTAGAGCTACAATTGAAGTTTCAAAATGTTATCCTATTGTTATGTCAGAAAATGACGATAGGAGCATTAAAAGTCAGTACGAAATGAAACTATCTCTCTTGTCTGGACTTATGGTAAGCACTATTCCGGGTTTTGATCAAGCACCATTTCAAATAAAACAATACTATATTGAAAAAGGTTCATTATGTAAAAGCGTTGTACATGAAGAATACAGAATATTTCATGAAGGTAACATAATTATAAAGAAATGTGATGGAAACTTTGTTGTACTTAATGTTAGTGGTACCGTTACCGATTTTGAAGTACCTTACTTTAAGAAACGGGAAAATGTTCGCTTTTTGCCCAGAAGAAATAAGCAACCTACATGTAAAAGTTATAGAATACCTTTACACTCTTGTACAAGAAGCCTATCAAAAATGCAAAGATTAACATACAAATCAATTTTGCGAAGACAGAAACATCTCATTGATAGTTTTGAAAGTCGTCTTTACAGAAGCAGAAAAGCTTTAGCAAGAAGTAAAAAACATAAAATAGAACAAAACAAGTTTTATTTTGTTCACGATGAAGCGGAATCTTTTAATAATTTTAAGATTTTAACTCCAAGTGGTAAACAAATCAGGGCAAAGTCAAAGAAGATTTTTAAGTGTAGAAAATTTCACTCTTTCCGCGAAACTGATTACAATACTGAAGAGATGATATTGGAGAGAGAAGATGGCATGATTGCTTTCTTGACTAGAGAAACTATCCTGATAACACAATTTCCAGATGGTACACGAATAAAAACAACTGTTATTGTTGAAACTAATTTAGTCAGTGCTTTTGAGGACGAAGAATGTTTACCGCCTCCACCAGTTGGATGTCCTCAGGACACAAAAGCAAAGGTAACTCCAAAAAAGGACAACTTGTGGGTGCTTCTCAGTTTAAAGTATGAATATGAGCATCCTTGTTATGCCAAAATAACCTATAGCAATTCTGATAATAGCACAACAATCGAACTTCCAAATAATGTTTTACTTAACTGTGATAAGTCTGGAAAATTTTTGGTTGATATAAATAGTAAAGTGAAGGCCGAATTTTCCAATAAAAACTTTCAAGTTCGTTCCAAGTCATGTCAACAGTGCCCTTGTGAAGCTGTGTGTAGCATAAATGTAAAACCATTGTACAATTCAAAAAACTTTAATAACGGTCAAGAAATTCTTCGTTTATTTGATAGCCATGGGAAAAGGTTTATGGTGAAATTTGACGCTGATTACATGAAAATATATGGAAAAGTTGAAAAGGGGTCGAATACGTTGCACTGCGAGCACGATTTTACTGAGAAGGAGAAAATGTTTGTTCTGAAGCAAGATTTGACAGGTTGCAAGTTTTGGAACTCCAATTTATTGATGAGGTATAAGGTGAACAATAATTCGGACAGAAAGATGATGATATACAACGATGAAAACAAAAATACAATTCGATGTTTAAAGTTTATCACACAAATGAAGGAAAACTATATGGATAGGTTTTTAAGACCATACCCAACACCCCGAATGTGGTTAACGAAGGACCGTCCTCCTGAACTGAACATTGAAAAATATGCATACACTACTTACCGAACCGTTAACGTTTTACCTCCGTTAGATAAAATCGAACCGCTTTATTCAACTATCGAAAGTGTAATTGACCAGTTTTATGAGCAGGACTCGTGTCTTAAATTTATTCTATTAAAACTTCGAAAAATGAGCACTCAAGACAAAATAGCATATCTGGAAGATGTGAAACATGCAGTAGAACATGAAATGAAAAAGAAGGAAGACGAAAAAATCAAAATTGCAAAAGATGCCACTGTATTTAATCGTTTTAAAACAATAAAACAATTTACGTCAAAACAATTTATTGATGAACTGAGCTTTAATACTCCGCTTGATCCAGATATTGAGAAGTATGATTATCTATATAGAAAATATTTTAATAACGCAGTTTCCCTTTACGAAAAATGGTACGTTTGGCATTTTCGTTATTGGACTTACTGGTCAAAAATAAAAAATTTGGTTTGTCCTGGATATTTTCATTACAAATACTGTCCATATCCACCTCCTCCAAAACCGTGCAAACCGAGACAAGCGAAACTTCTGGCAAAATACTTCCGAGAAGAAGAAGTCAGGGCAGTCTATGAGATTAACACAAACGCAAGTGTTAAACAAAATTTTGACGTCGACCTTAAGTTACCGTTCAAGAGTTTACCTAAAAGTTTAAAAAAGTCTAAGTCGGAAATTTTGAAAAACTTTGAAATAAATTCAGGTGTAAATAAACATAAATCTGACTCGTCACTTTTAAAACCAAAATTATCAGGAGAACGTGTTAAACCGAAATCCGGGAGTCCTAGAAATAAGTGCAATCACAATTCAAGTAATAATCGGCAAGTGATTATTTGTAACATGCTTACTGTCGAGACCCCGAAGTTACCGTTGTCTTCTTGCAAAGAATCGAAGGTGGTGCCTGAGACTAAACAGGAAGATGAATCTCCTACTGAAAATCGCAGACAGTGCTTTGTACAAGATGTTTGCGATGTGAGCCATTTAAATAAAATTAACGAAGCATGTGACAAACAAACGTCAATATCATCAAAAGAGGAAAAACATGACGATAACGTGATCGCACGTGAAATGGTAGCAGCGTTAAGAAAAGCAATCGAAGATGAAAGAAAGGAACTACAAAACGTTGATCCAGATACTCCAGAAAAATATTTTTTTCTAAGGTCAACGAAAATACCAAAAATCATAACTACATTTCTGTCAGAGCGGGTGACCATGAAAGAAGACGTTAATTTATCCTATTCAAAGGCATCCTTCTTGCAAAATATGTTGATGGAAATTAGTAAACTAAACATGACTGATGCCGAACTGGATGTCTTTCTCAAGATAATCGATGAAGAATTTAAGTCAGTTTTGGATTTAAAACAAATCTCGGTTGATGGTTTGGTTAATGACTCAAAAACAATATCAGTGGTTCGTGATTTCTCCGCAAAACAAGTAACTTACGGATCTGCGTCAATTACAGAAAGAGCGAGTTCAGTATACAGAGGTATTTTATTAAAAATCTTAAAATACAAAGATCCATTTATAGCTTTAAATTTTATATCAAGTATGTTAAGTATAACATTATGTTTTTGAATCACGATTTCTATTTTATTAGATCTCATCAGCACGCCATAAGCTCTCTCGATAAATCGTCCAACAAACGTATGCACGTTGTAGGCGAGCCACGTATAAAATATGCTACCTTTTGTTTATTTTACTGACTGACGTAATTCTTATCATTTAATGGACGTTTTCAGAGCCTTTTATGTTCACAACTTAAAAAAAAAAGAAATACATTGCTGGTATAATTTCTTTTACAATTGTTTTCTTGCAAATAAGTAACAGTGATTTTGTTTTATATTCACCTCAACTGTCTGTTGATTACATTATCCTAATTTTAGTTTAGATATTCATAATATGGTATATTTCGATTTGGAAAATATCTAGGACCAAATTCGTATAGGACGGACATTTTATGATAATGTGCATTTTTATTATCGTTTGTTGTATTTATATTTATTAATTTTTATTGCAGATGACGATCTCAATAGCTCTCTACAAGCAAGCGTTTCAGTAGACGAAGTATATACAGTAAGTTTGTTTAAAACTCCATAAAATAACAATTGTGTTAATTTCTTTATAGACTAAAAATTTAAAATATTTATCTTTGTTATGGTATTGATTTGCCTAAACAGTTTTGTAGAGAAACTATTTAAAATTTAAGACCATTACATGTATTTGAATCATCCTAGTTGTTGTGCCTCAATATTCTTTTTGTCTATTGTACCTATTCGGAATTCATTATTATAAGGTGTTATATTGTCTGCATTGAAAATGGAAAGTTTAGGTTCTTTTAAAGACCGTACGTGTATTCATCATTTAAACATTTTATTGCATCCTAATTCTTTTGTACAGGGTGATTCATTATAATGTCGCCCCCCTTTAACTTTGTTATTTCGAGTGTCCCAAAAAAATTAAAAGTATGGTTATGTAGGTGCTAAAAATACTTTTTTCTCTTTATAACAAAAATTTGAAAAATGATCAGTATACAGAGAAAATCAAAAAGTTCATTTTTTTTAAATGGATCACCCTATATATGAATTAATTTTTCGATTCCTCGTAAAATTCTAAGCATAATTTATATAACATACCGTATACCTAAATTCAATAGTTTCTGAAATATTCGCATTAGAAACGTTATCATCAAATATTTTATCAAAAATTGTTACAAATCAAGAAGTCCTAAGACACCACGCTTTTTATTGAAAACAAATAACTAACAGTGACATTATAATAAAAAACCGTGTATACGACCACCAAATTGAAAACCTCGATCATCTTAAAGATTTGATACGGAATGAAATTAATAATAATTTAAATGAAAATAACCAAGCATTCCTAACAGATTCATTAGAGAAAATGCGAAGAACCCCTTGAAGAAAATGGAGGCCTGGTAGAGCATCTTTATATTTAACTAAAAATTGGTTTTGTTATATTATTTATTGTTAGATTTCTTGGTTTGTTGTTGTTAAATAAAATATTTGATGATAGTGTTTCAAACACGAATATTTCAGAAACTATTGAATTTAGGTATACGATATGTTATATAAATTATGCCTAGAATTTTAAGAGGAATCGAAAAATAAATTTATATAAAGGGTGACTCATTTAAAAAAAATGAACTTTTTGGTTTCCCCTGTATACTGATAATTTTTCAAATTTTTTTATAAATAGAAAAAAGTATTTTTTATCACCCACATAACCATACTTTTAATTTTTTTGGGACAATCGAAATAACAAAGTTAAAGGGGGGCGACATCATAATGAATCACCCTGTACATATTTTAATTTTCGTCTATTCAACGTTAAATTACCCCCAATTAGATTAATTGCTATTATCACATTTATATCATCCTTCCCGAAAGTGTTTTATAAAATTCCCATCACGTATTGCACGTGTGCTAGTACCTACCAGGAGTATCTGACTGACCCTTTCTGGGTACTCCTGGTATCTTAGCGGATCCACCCTTTTATATCTCCGTCTCTCTTTTACTGTTTCGACCAATTCACTGTATTTAAAATGAGCCTTGATTTCTTCCTAAACATTCCTCCACTATTCCAAAATTTGTAACTTTTTCAAAATGAGATAACACAAGGCAGTTGCGTTTTCGATCTTGAATTTCGTAGTAATCTTTCAGTTCCGATTTTTTTTGTCTCCATATACAGTCCATCCCCGTTTTTTAATTTGAAGTGTTGTTAATTTGTTTGTTAAGTGTTTTGTTTTATTGTTCATTATTAGTTAGTTTTTTATAATTAAACAGTTAAAACCTTCAGTGAACTTTAATTAATCAACAAGACTCAATTCAAAAAGGTGGCTTTTCAAAAGGTTCGTCAAACTACGGCGACAACACTACTAGTAGTTTATTACTTATTTATACTCTTACAAGAACAAAAGTTTGGTGAAGGCGCCGGAACAGAAAATATTTTTCCAATTACGTAGATACGTACTTTTAAATTAAAATAATGTCGCAATTTTTAGAAAGAAAGCAAAAATCAACTGAACAAAACTTTCTCTGGTTTTGGTGTGGATATATCTCCAAGTATGAAGCTTTTTCATGATAGGTCATTATTCGGACGATTGATGTCAGATACAGACTCAATTCATTACGAAGACTTAAGGCCTCTCAACGATATGTTCAAAGATAAACCTCAACGAGATTATAGGAAAAATAAAATTCCGTTAACTAAAATATTAGGCAAATCGCCCAGCATCCTACAAATGATCCTGGCTAGCGAGGAAGTGGCGGGTGAAGAAGAAGAAGAAGAAGATAAAGAACAAATGTACCCCCACTCCCTTTTGGATGAAAATGTTATGCCACAGGTACATTAAAATGTTCGTTAAACAGTTGCGAAATAAAATAATAATTGCAATTGTACCTTTTATCAGCTTGTTGTTGACTACAAATCTACGAGTAATCAAGATGTCTCAACTGGCAGTATACTGAGTGTAATGAAGAGCAAGTCCGCTGAAGCCCGAGAGAAAATTCCGGCTAGATTTCGTTCAAGCAGTTTAAAAGTAAACGTCCCAGCTGATGAAGGGTATTTCAATAAAAGATCTGATAGTGTCATGGACTTCGGAAGTCTTGACGACCTGATCCATGTTGTACTGCCTACCACTGAAAAGAATTCAAATAATTTAGTAAAGAAAATTGGTGGTGTGCATGGAAAAATTACTGACAAAGAAGTTGACTTCGACATGGGGATTAAGACGAAACTAAGCGAAAATAGAATTTTAAGTCCCAAAATAACGAGGGGTGGATTCCAACATTCAATAATGCGCGAAAGTCTTGGAACACAGACACAACTTGGAAAACAAGATGCCGAAGTTCCAAATCCTCCACAAAAGTAATATATAAATACAACATAAAGGTTAAAAATCACCAATTATTAACTGCATTAGGACTTGTAAATGGAAAATTCATTTTAGATGGTACCTATTGAAATGAAAATTTGGAAATAAATTCTTTATTGTCTACCATATATTGCATAGTTTTGTCAGGGATATGGAATACGTACAGTAATTAAAATAAATTTTTTCAACCCTTACTTACCTGTTATTAAATCAGAGATAATATAATTTCGTATAATTCTGATTGACAATTGCCAATGTCATTTGTGTCATCTATTTTGTGCTTACCATTAAATCAAACAAACCAAAGAATCACGAAGGGAAATGCTGTGTATTATGTTAGTTTCTATTTATTGAAAACAGTATACTTATCATGTCCAAAGGTAAGCCTTCAGCAGTGAAGGTTGACAATTGGGAGAATTTTGTGATTTCGACAGATTTAAATTGTGTCGATAAGAACAGAAGCTGTGATATAATTTTTGTAGCAGAAAGGATTCCAAAATACACAGAGCATCTTGTTAGATTTTCTTACGGTGTTTCGATGACACCTTTAAGTAATGTGAAATGTGTTACATACTCCTCATTGTTACAAGACATTATTAATGCAAAGGATACTTCATCCATCACTGAGAATCTATCTCAAATTCAGCAAATGTTTAATTTCGCTTCAAAGGAGCTACCTGGTAAGAGTTTAACTGAATTAGAAGAAACTATTACTCCCATCAGAATGTCACTATTTATAAAGCTACAAATAATGAAAATAATTGAAGAAGACGTTTCCCTTGAAAAGAACGCAATTCTCAAAGATAAGATTTTCGAGGCTGAAAAAATGAAGGAAAAAAATGTTTCCATCACTTCCAAAGATTTAAAAAAAGGAAAAGGAGCAAAACCGAAAGCAGGTAATAAAAAAAATACTCCAAAAGAACCTTGTGCACCGGAAAACATCTTGAATGCTAACTCAAAAGCTTTAAAACTTTGCTTGGATACCATCGATGTTCCGTACAAACATTTGGTAATCGCATTGGTGGGATTTCTGGAGCCTGAATTATTTTTAAACTTGTTCTCCAATGGTGTCCCTATAGCATGTTTATTGGAAATTACTTCGACCGAGCAGGGAAATACGTTAAATAATTGTTTACTTCCCGACCAACTCAGTCAATACTATGCAACTGTCAAGAAGAGAGAATCTTATACAAAAATAGAATCACTAACCGATAATTTTAAATCAATTTCAAAAATTGCACACACAGCAGAATTAACGCAACAAAGTTCCGATGAATTAAGTAAATTAAAAGAATCACGGACGGCCCTTAAAAATAAAATGAGTATTACAATATCATTTAGAGAATTCTATAACTTCTCTAATGCTGAGCTGCAGACTCCAGAATCTGCTGAAAAGTTTTCTTCCCAGCAAAGTATTTCAGAGCCTCATATTTATAACGATTGCTTTTTCTTATTCAACCGCTTTTGGGACAAGGCTTATGAATTGTTTCAAAGCGATACACAAGCAGATTTTGTAAAAGATACTTTTCATATGAGGTACGATCCCCAAAGAGAGGTTGTAGCAAGTGTAACTGATGTGGACGAATTTGTAAACGAATGTTACTATATATTTGAGTCAATGGGTGGTTTTCTTAATACAGTACCAACTATTATTCGACAATATATCAACTATATAAACAATATGAGACTTGATCGACTATCAGAACAAGTCGAGGCCATTAGTGTAGAAGAGTTATTGATTTACAATAATATGATAAAGAAAGTTCCACCTGAATGTTTCACTATACCTTTACTGCTTCATTGTTTGGTTGAAGAGGCCCATTATAGAAATGAGAAAGTGGCAAATGAGCCCGAATGTAATCATTGGCAGTTTGGAAGTATCCAAAAAGACTCCGTGCTATTGGAGAAACGTAAAGAAGAAGCGCCTTTATCTCTAAAATTAATTTTAAAAAAGTCATCTAAACCGAAATTAATTAATGTTGTAAGCAAACGTATAGGCGTGCTTGAAATGCCCCAATGTCCATATTATGAAAATTTACAATTAATAACAACAGTTAAGTCGGGTAATTACGAGAGAGAGGGTAGCAATAAAATTATTTTTATACCATTTAAAATTCACGAAAGTAATTATACCGAAAAGGCAGCAAACTTCTACGGAAAAAAACTTTCTGTTGATCTGTTTAATGCAAATGTTAAGACCTTATCATATTTGTTTCCTGCCCTACTATTAAAATATAAGTTTACAAAACTTAACGATATTAAGAAGCTTATGGACGAGAACGATTTGCAAGAATGGTGTCAACAACTAAACCTGCCACTTGTTAAGTTGGTGGATGTTATTCATTTGTTGTTGTTCAGTACTCAAATACGGAACACAGGTATCGGTAAATTACAACAAAAAACTATTAAAGCCTTTGATCAAAGATTTCCTACAAAATCTATTAGCCAACAACTTCAACAGGAAGCTGTTCGGATAGAAGGAGAGGAAACAACTTCAAACGGAATTCATAACGAGCAAAGTACTTTGAATTCAGAAAGAGATTGTAATTTGGACAAAGTTCCAAAAATTCCTTACATCGACTTATATGGAATTAAGTACTCTGAAAATTTAAAAGCCGCTGTTTTATTACAGAAACTCTTTTTGGCCCAAATTCAATACCCACATTTTCAGTACAGATACGTTCCTTTGACTGATTCATTATTGATTTACTTTTACCATAGTTTTAATAAATATGGAACAACAACTGAAGTGTTCAATCAGGGCTTACCATCACCGGTATGTATTCGCGATTTTTGTCGTTTTGTAATTCAGGATATTCGGGAATGGTTAGAAAAGGAGGAAAAGGAAAATTTGACTAGTCAAGAAATGGATCAAGTTGAACGACGTGAAGATTTAATTTGCACCATGAAGATAGAGGAAGAAGTTGTTTCAGTTAAAGGAAAGCAATCGGAAAAGGGCAAAAAGAAGGAAGCTCCAGTAACAAAAGAGCCGAATGTACCTCCAGTTGCACCTAGAAGAGTATTGCTTCCACAGTGTGCGTCATCAGATAAATCTTATAGTTTTTATGGTTATGATTTGGGTTCTACAAGGGTCCAGTTAACAGGTTCTTCGTCGACTTTATATAGTCAAGATGGCATTACTGTTGAAGTTGATAAGACTTCCTGGTTAGGAGCCGGAAAGAAGGTTACCATAAGGATCAAATTATTACATCATGTATTTGTTATGAATTTACCAAACATTCATGATAAGAACAAAACTCCTAATTATAATAATAATGACAAAAAATTACGTTTTCATTTTAGTTTATCAGATGATACTATAATTTCCTTTTCTAAATTCAGGGGACAATCAAATTCAGAGGCGACACTTTACGAAAGACGATGCACATACGATTACAGAACCAAAAAGGGGCGTTTTCCGTCCGCCTATAAACCACCACAAAAAAATGTCTACTGTTTTTCGCAAGCACAGGATCCTCCATTAAATCCCCTAACTTTGCCGTTTGTTGCAAAAGAAGAGTTTGTCATTCCTCCGACACCAATCGGATGTTTTCTACAATATCTTCAAAAACTAAATGAGAACATTATATACAATTTCCCTTATAAACTTGATGAATTGAAATATGAAAAGTCGTGTGTCGAAGAAGAAATGCAATATGAAAATTATGGTGAAGAAAAATACTTTGAGAGGACTGCAGGAAACAACGGAAATGAGATTATTGAAGAAGAGGGTGAAGAAAATGATGGCTTGAATCCCTTCGAATTGTCTGATTTTTCACCAGACATCATTAAGCCAACGGTTTCAAGTATTAAATCCGACAGCACTTGTGCCTCTGTCCAAAGAACTACAGAACAAAAAGTGAAAAATTTGAAATTGCGTCTTTCGCAAAGAAAGAAAATGTTTAAATTTTTAGGAATAGAGAATCAATTGAAGTATCCAAAGTTTAAAGTCATATCCAGTATGTTGCACAGAAATGAGTATATAAAGAGGGTGAAGTCAGCTGTTACTATTCCAGTCGGAGAATCAACAAATAAACTATTTATTAGAACAGCATTTCCTAGAGTTCGAAAGGCTTTGAAAATTACTAAATGGTATCCGACTTTTCTTACGGATACCACCCATAATATGAAAGAACATACATTTGAACTCCAGTCGTCGCTGAAGTCAGGACTCATGATTGTAACTATTCCTGGATTCGAAGATGATTCCATTCAAATAAAACAGTTTTATGTTAACAAAGGACCTGCATGTTCTACAATAGAAAACGAAGAGTTTAGAATTTTTGTTGATGGAATGGTTATTATCAAAGAGCGCGATGGTAACTACAAAATACTTTGTGCTGATGCCTCCATTGTTAATTTCGAAATGCCACATTCTCGAAAAACTAAAAACATTAAGGTACGACCACCAATTTCTAAGGAAAAATATGGTAAAACTAAAAGTTGCAATTATATTCCCTTAGGATTAAAAAACAAGAAATTTCAACGACAAGAACGCAAACTTTTTAAATTTATATGTCACAATGAAAGGCATCTCGTAGACGGTCCGAACAAATTTTTCTTCAAAAGACAAAAAAGGTTATTTCGAAATGAGAGAAGAAAATTCAAAGGACCAATGTTTTATTTAGAAGAAAATGATGTTAACAAGTTGATTGATTTTGATATTGTAACCTCCACCGGTGTTCGTATAAGAGTGAAACGGAATGAGCCAATAAAAAAGGAAGTACTTCTTGTAGGCAGTGAGGTGGATTCTAAAGCGGAACAAATAATTTTTGAAAGAGAGGACGGAACGCATTCCCTGCTTGACAATGAGGGTACTTTAGTTACTCAGTTTTATGACGGTACTCGCATAAAATCAAGTATTATATGCGACGAAAATTTGCTTATTTATTTTCCACCAGAACCAGATGCGGTAAGGTCCTTAGGTCGCACAGACACTTTGTTGGATTTAAGCGGGTCGCAAGAAAATAATGTAGAAGGATGGCTTCTCATTATGGCTAATTATGAATACGAACATCCTTGTTATGCTAAAGTTTTCAACAATAGTTACGCCCACGAAACGACCATTGAATATCCCAACAAATCCAAAGTACGATTCGACGATAAAGGTGTTGTTTTCGTTACACTGAGCAAAGGGGTTGAAATTAACATGTCAGAGAAAGCTATACACATGTTTGCGAAACCGTGTCCCGTTTGTCCCTGTAAATCCGAATGCAGCCTTAATATATCACCTTTATATAATGAAAAACGTGTGTTACCTAATAAAACATTCCTGAAAATGTCGGACACACACGGTAAACTTTTTAAAGTGACCTATGACGGGACTTGTAAAGTCATAAGCGGAAAAAATAATGTTGATAAAGAACACTGCAAACACGATTTCACTGAATTAGGAAAGCTCTTCGTTGTAAACAGAGATTTATCAGGAAGTAAATTTTGGGATTCAAAGTTGCTACTTAAATTTAAGATGTCCAGCAAAGATTGCACAGATCATTCCTTAGAGTTACACAAGAAAAGCACAACAAATGAAATAAATTGCATTGATTTTAAATCGGTCGTTAAAAAGGCGTATTTCGAAGAATTTCTGAGACCTTACGATTATCCTTATTTACGCCTTGAAAAGCATCAATCAAAAACACTCTGTGCTAAGAGGATGGCTTATACAACTTATCGAATCATTAACGTCATTCCTGCATCTGAAAAGCTTGCTCCTTTCTATGGAGTCATTTTTAAAGCAATAGAAAAAATTGATACAGAAATTACCGACTTTGAATCTCTCCTGGCAAGACTTACTGACGGAAGTTTACACACAAATCTTGATGATTTAATAAAATTGCAAATGAAATTGAGTTTGTATGATGATGTCATTGATTGGGATAAAAATATCGAAAAATTAAAGCCGAAGCGAAAAAAACGACTCGTGTCACGTAAAAAGCATGACCGGCAAGCTGAAATGTCAATACAATTGAAAATTCCGTTTGAAGACGAATTTATTAATTGCGAATCAGAACTGGCACCTGATTTCCGCCAAGCGTTGCATACTTATAATAAATGGTACTCTAGATTGTTCCGTTGTAGGTGCAAATCTCCTCATACAGATAAACCTTCTAAATGTTTCCGTAAAAGTACCAGCACACCAAAACTTAGTCCAAAACACTTTGAAGATAAACCATGTGCTGAAGAAATTAGAAATTATTGTAAAATGTCAAAAACACCCCCCAGCACATTTACATCCAATTAAAATTAAAAAAACTTGCAAGAAAGAACAATCTGTGTCCTTAAGCTCCATACTGAGTACCGGGCCTTGCGCAATAGATCCTTTCCTACAGGATGCAAAGCCAGACTGTACGGTACTACCAAAAATAGAAAACAGGAGCAAGACACAACGAAGGATCACAGAGAAAGGTGGAAATGTTGTTGTGTGTCAAATAATGAAGTTGGATCCTTTAAAAGACACTGAGTCTACTTCAGCAATCATGCCAACACAGTTCCTTTCCAGTAGCAATTTGAATGAAACTGAAAAATATCCTAATCAAAGTATTTCTCGGAAGGAAGAGTTGTTTGATCGGGGTTTACGGAAATGTAGAAAACCATTCACAATGAGAAGCTCCGGGACCGATAGTGAATTTTCTAGAAGAGTTCATCATAGTATTTATAACTCTTACGGAGATTTTCGTGATGCGAATTTGTTAAATGGGAGCAACGATAGTAATGGCGAATGTGCAAATAAACACCTGGATTTCGGAGAAGTTAGAATAGCAAATGCCAATTATAGAACAATCGACCATATGGAAAGTTCTACTAATGTTAGGGCACCTGCAGAATCTGTCGCTATCAAGAGGAAATCTAAAATAGGGCGACGTAGAGGTAAATAACACTTCACAAATTATTATTGAAAATCAAATAACAAAAAGTATTATTTTAAGAAAGAGAAATTGCAGATGGATCGTCATTTCGAAACGAAATGGTAGGCTTTCGTCATTATTATTATATACTGGTATTAGTACATCTGTTTAGGTCTTTTTCTATTCCTTTCTTACTCCTGTAACTGCTTATATATATACAAGTCAGAATATGTTCTACCATTTTGTCTCTAGTATTTTTTATTGACTTTCATTTCTCATTTTTTGTCGACTCATTTTAAATTCTTCTCACTATTTGTTATTCTAAATCATTATTTATTAGAAGTTCCATCGGAAGGGAAATGATAATGAATTAAAGTTTTGCGAGAAAAATTCAAGGATGTTTTTAATACATCCGTACACAAAACCTGCCGATATGACTACTAAGAAAAAGTCTCTAGAAGCGAAAGGGAAGAAAGAGAATCCAACACTTTCTGGAAATTGTTTGAGAAGAGTTTCAAACACAATTAATCTTAACGCTAAAGCTTCTAGCAATCTTCTAAAGAGAGAAAGTGATACAAAACCTATAAGCGCTGCGTCGCAAGCGAAGGTAAATAAAACATAACATTGCCACAAAAAAACTTTAAATAGTTTTTAGTGTGATAAGAATAGAATTATCGATATTTTTAAATGAATTAAATTTCTTAAAATATATTTTTTCAATGTACAATTAAAATATAAAATTGTTCAAGATGATATTTTCTGGCACACTCTATTCGAAATTCGGCACAAGTGGTTCTACAAGCAGCTTGAAGGGAAATTTACAATACAGTTTGAATGGATGTGAAAATAACAAAATGAATAGTTATCCTGGAGAAATTAATAAGTCTATTATGAAGACGTTCGTTAGTCCTGATGAACTTAAGGATATTGTATCGGAGCTGAGTATTTTTGATCGTAAACATTCAGTAAAGAATATCAATATCGCAGCTCAAAAAGGAGAGATTAATAACATAAATAATTCAAACGTGATTTGTGATAATAATTTATAGAAACACTAAAGAGGGTTATAATAGAAATATGATTTACGTTTTTGGCGAAATAAGATTTTTGTGGTCTTTTAAGTTATTACAAGATTCACTTAATTATCAAAATATCAAGAACACGTCTACCCTCAGTACTCAGGGTAAACAGTTAAAACTTTCAGCAGGAAAAATTGTTATTTTAACTTCAAATCGGTTACTGCTTTGAATTTTAAAAACATGGTAAGATTAAAATGAAACTATCAAAATTAGATACTTTAATTGCTTTCTGCTTACAATTTGAATGAAGTCGAATATAGTTCTACAAAAAGATTATCTGTATATTTCTGAGAACAATAAGTCGTTTGATTAGAATTCATAGAAGTCAGAAAAGCCATTAATAGTAAGATTATATCGAAGAATTCGTAGCAGTTAAAACACTTACAGTGATTTTCAAGATGTTGACGGTTTATTAAATATTAACACCGGTTAAACATTTAACTAAATATTCAGATTACATATTTAAAAAACTGTAGGATGACTAATTTTTCTAAAATACTTAAAGCTTATGTTTTACATTAATACAGCTCGTCGGCAACTTATTTAAAAATTAACTTAAAAGAGACTACTTCCATTGTTTCAAAAGAGTTATCGTTAAACTTTAGTTTGATGTGAAAATTACTTTTCATGAACTGGAGGTTAATACAATCAATTTCCTGAGTTTTTAACTTTTCCTTCCAATATTAATGCAGCATATAAACATAATGGGTACTGCATTATGCTCGTAAAATAGAGCATTTTGTCGCAGAAGATTTCCTAAACACTGCAAGCCTTACGGAAATGTGAGGCGACAGTAGGGTCGTTTTGGTAAGTTAAACGACTTGCACAAGTACAGAAAGTTTGCTAGTCTCGCGAGCTGTGCAAAATGCTGATAGTTTGGGGAATAAGAAACAATCATTCCTCTTTGAAATCGCCAGGTTTTTGTGAGTTTAGTTGTAACACCTGTTTTTATTACCTAAAACTCCTTTGCCAGAGACTAAGAAGTTTTAGAATTAAATTTTGCTGGTGATGTATAGTATTTATTTTTTGTTTTTGTTGAGTCATTGATTCTCGTTTGAGGTTCAAAAAATATTAATGTAGACAAATTTATAATTCAGTCCAAATAATCTATTTTTGTATTGTTTGATTTTAGCGACATAGGTAAAGCTGACGAATAATTTTAAAATACCGGCCTTAATTTAAATCGCTCGTTAGAGATAACATTCCCTGGGGAATTCTAATTTACTATGTCAATATGTAACGTATGAGCTGAGTTAGAAGCACCTCTTCTATGGTTACATTGCAGATTATTTTTAATGCTATTATAATGCGCTTGAACTTGAAGCTTAATTGTATTGTATTTCATATTATGCAAGTATATGTTTGCGTAGGTTGGTTTAGGAGGGTGGCTGGTAAGGTAATAAAAGTGTTTCCAGTGAAAATTCATAGATCAGATGCTTCCCATAACTGATGAAATAATAAAGAAGCAATCTTCGAAATATACACAAGGACAGAGCGGTTCAAGTTTAATAAAGTACGTTATGAAATATGAGGAATATCGGTTATGGGCGCTTTTCTCAGGTGGTTCAATACTACGTGGATTAAATTGCAATGTTTGTGTACTTAGCTGGTTCAGTCACTGTGCTCTCGTGTAATATCGGACTAGCGTGTTTCTTTGCTCAATCGATTGTGTGACATCTTGCCTTTATGGATCAAGAAACGTACATTTCCCCGATTTCTTGCTATATTGCAATCGTCCTTTTGTTTTCCACAGTCCTACTCTTTTACTTTTGTCTAGTTGCGCCTTTTTATTGGCTTTACTTGGTAAAGGTAAAGCTTTTTTTTCTAAAAACTGCTACGCTTTCACAATAAAAATAAGGAGATTCTCAATTCGACTTTGTTTTTATGTTGACATAAGGAATCTGCATGAATTTTGATATAACCATTGGGAACCATACGCTGCAACTATAACATTCGAACTACGACGTTTTTACAAAATAAAAATTCAGATGTAATAAATGGTCTTGTATAACAACCTCAAGAAATTTGTTTCTTAGAACAAGTGGCTTTGGTCTGAGTTCTACATAAATAAGATTCGTAAAACTAAAGAATTTTTACAAAATCTGTTTCTAAACTTCCGTTTATTTACTGAACTGCTTTAGTATTTTGTGACATACCTATATAGCAATTATTATGGATACTTCCTCGTCTGCAAATAATAATTACATTCTGTATTTATATTTCAATTAGCAGTTAAATTGGGGGTGATAATAACGTTAAAAACAGTTACTTTGTTCAAACATGGTGGATGTATACATACGTTTGGAGTAATATTAATTTAACGTCATCACTTTAGTGGTACTTATATGCAGAGACCATATTGCCTTCTCAAACGCAACAATTTCTGCTGCTCAACTTTCCTTATCTCTCTGGGGATGCTGAGATACTAGACAACATCGAGTTGCATTCCGCAAGTGGTGAAATTGAAATTCTTGGGTCCCGTAAAAGATACCAGATAATAATTTGCATTGCGGTCGTAAATTATTGTACTATCAACTTATATCGTATGTCATACGGTTAATAAATTTAATTGAGGAAGAAAAATTGGAAAACATTTTATGCTAGGAAATATATCTTTAAGTTTAACAAGTATATACCTTTGATTAAGAGGACTTTATTGAACCCAAATTTAGTGACAAACCTCGAATCACTCACGAATTCATCGACAATTATCTTGTTAAGTAGACTCTAGAAAATCTCTACGTACATATGTGAATGTGTATATCAATTTTACGACATTAGTGCACAGTTAATTAGCGATTATTTGAAAACCGCAAGAAAAGGAAAACAAGGTCTTCCGTTGAACAGCGGTCCATTTGACATTAAATATTGTAGTTGGAGTATTTTATTAAACCGGATAAGAGTTTTTCTTTTGTGGTGGAGGTGGCGATTTTGACATACGAAGTTGTTTGAAACAAAGCGGTTCCAAATTGAATTTCCGACGTACCTACCCATTCAAGAGCACAATGAGCGCATGAAGTGCACAATAAAAAAGGACCACGTTCACACAATAGACGCTGCGTAATTAAGTATGCAAATTTTATTTTAGATTTTGCATGTGAATTTGACGAACAAAGAAATGTTCGACTAGCGCTTCGCGAGGGAGAGAACACTATGCTTTGATGAAGACAACGGCAGAAAACAAATTAAATGACGAGAAGGTTTTCGAATTCTCTTTCAACTTGTACAGCACAAACTTTTGGAGAAATTTTTTGATTATTTGAAATCTCAGGGCCAACCCTGAAATACTTGAAGGCTCTTTTAAACAAAAAAAACAATATAATTTTCAACAGGTTTATTTCGCTTGACAATTGTTTCGCCACAACTTTGGCTTCATCAGAAGTTTTACATGAAACTTGTTGTGTTTCATGTAAAATTTCTGATGAAGCCAAAGTTGTGGTAAACCTGTTGAAAATTATGTGTTATTAATTGTTTTAATATGAATTTCAACCAAGTATCAGTAGACTCTATTAAGTCTTTTAAACAAGATTAGATTCTAATAGTCTCGTTAGGATTTTAACATTCTATTTGCGTAATCACTTGTTGTAATGTGAGCTGATATGTATGATTTTGTGTGAAGAAATTGTTATGAAGACTAAACAAATGAAATGAGTCTTTCAATGACAGTGCTTTACATTTTTTTTTCCTGATTCTATTGGAAAGTAAGTGGGAATCTGGAGTTTTCCAAAGCCCCCCTGAGTACGTAGTTTACATGTTGCAATGTATTGCAGTTTAATATTAATTGCAATCTTTCTTATACCCGTTGTGCACTGAAAACAAATACAATGTCAAGGGAAGATAATAACTTGCTTTTATGCTACGATCCTCAAAGGGTGCCTCCATGAGCAGGCATCCACGTTAGAAACAGTATCTATGATGCACAATGGTGAAGTATAGTGAAGTATTATAGTTGAGCACGCGAACACGTGAGTGATTGCTAATCTTTGTTGTCTCTTGCCTCTTTGAGAACTTAATACGGACGTCAAACAAGAGAGAAGATGAAAATTCAAAGTAAATCCACGATTAGCGACGAAAATGGAACTGTAGCTGATCGGAGGGGTAGAAATTTTATCAGTATACCAACGTTAATAATAAATTGCGTTTAATAGTTACCATCCGCAGCTGAAACTCCATTAAAATATATAACAGGAGCTTTACTCCTTCATCCGATGTAATTGCAGTGAATGTTAATGCATTGAAGCGAGAGGTACTGATCAGGATCACTATCGACCCACTTTGGAAATTAACTGCACAAACCACTCCGATAGTAAATCTAAACGCATTTATTTGCTATGTACCTAGTACACGTAACACAAAGATTGAAACATAAACCAACCGTTCACTAACTGAACCAGAAACATTTGATACTACAATGATCTTAACGATAAGTCCGGTATGAAGGTAGATAAGGTATTGATTTTGTGCACCAATAAAGTGTTTTTATGACATGAGCAAAACATCAAAACAGCAAGCACAAATAAATTAATTTCCATTGTATTCAACGCATGCACGCTTTGGATTCTAATAGAATTAGCTAATGTTTTTGACAAAGTTTAAAAAGTTTTCAAATTTTGTAGAAATGGCACTGGGAGACTTACTAAGCAGGGTCAACTACTTCTAAATTCTTCTTAAACATATTAAGTACATGAGCTCAACACTTGGGAACACTTGGGATGAGGTTACGTTAGGTCTAGTAGAATTTCTTCAAATGTTATTAAAAGGGGGAGGTACCCTGAAAATTCAAAGAATTCATTTTTTTACTTTTAATTATCAACTCACACTATGGGTAAATTTTACGTAGAAAGGATAGAAAGGGAGTCCCACTAAAGTTTATCAAATGGATAGATTAAATTAATTCTTTACGTTTTCAAAAGTTGCTGTAACTGATGGAAGAGGATAAATGTTTCTGACAACACCCATCAGTACATTATCTGTATGTCCTTAATATTTCTACTGTTAGTTATTCAACATGAGATGAATAACCTGTCCGGAATCTTGTACTTTGTTGGGTCAGATTTTTCACTTCAAAATTTTATTTCATGCAGGAAGCTGCTTTCGAAGTAAACAGACTTTCATGTTGTCGCATGCTTATGACAAAGTTTCGTTGGCAGCAAAGAGAAAGCCCTGTGTGAGTGGAGCACGAAATTTGGCATTTAAAGGTGCTTAGCAACTCATGCATTATGGCATGTTGTCTGTTCGAGAAACTACTTGAACTAAACATTAACAAAACAAACATACAAGTCATGACAGTCAACGAAGAGAAGTGGTGACTCCTGAACAAATCTTCGGCTTGACGGTTTCCAAATTGAAGATGCTCCTCCACAGCTCGCTCTAACTAATTAATTTGCGAGTCATTAAATAGTTCACATATAGGCACCTGAATAAAAATAATAAAAAAGAAATCTCAGGTTAAGTTGGTCTGATAGAAGTGAATTCAGAAAATAAATGTATATGAAATTGTAAAGCCAAATAATTACGTCGGTTCGTTAAAATTTGCCCCGACAAAGTCAATACTAATGAAGGGTACAAATGGTCTCATAATATATATAACAACTACAAATGAAGGATTATAACTGCGGTTGGGATGAAACACAAGAAATGTCAGTATTTGTATATAGTTTCGAGTGCGCCGATTTTCATCAAAGTTTCTGTTAACTTCAGCTATGGTCGAAAGCCGCGGTCGTAAATTTGACCTTCCTTACGGCTTTGCGGTCTCTAATTCCTCCCATGCGACGCAAAAGTTGTGCTTTATAGGCTTGCGTGTAAGGTCGACATACCACTCTAGAACGTCCGCAATTGATTTGCCGTCTACCAGTCCCTTCTTCCCTATATGATCATATACGGGGTGGTTCCTGAATTTAAAGAATAATTAAATAGTACCATGTAATGTAGGCGAAGGTGGATAATCACAGTGTAACTAGGTTTGAGTGTATTTTACACATACGAGCTTAAACCCATCGTGGAATAGTATAGTTACCCCTTAATTATGTCAATGGATGGCGGTGTGGTAGCCCTAACCTGATGTTACATAAACTTTTTTGCAGGGATTAAGAAAAACCTTCAGTTGTTTGCTGAACAGAACTAATAATGGTGATCATCTTGTGTTTTTGATTTATTTTATAAAATTGTTTTCTAAATGGATTGTGGACTGGATCTATGTAAAACAATGCACGGTCATTAAAAGTGATGAATTTTTTAATTAAACTTTACAAATAATTGAATTGAAAAAGTGTATACTCAATTTCTAACCTTTTTTCCTTTTATTCAAATACGAAATTCGTTTTATTTACCTACTCCATGTATTTTGATTTGTTAAAGGATCCCTAATTGTACCGGCTTATTTCTATCCAATTTCGCTAGTTGATTAGATCAAGAAAGTTTGTTTAGGAAAAGTTTAATTCGTATTCTTACGTTCAGCAGTTGTACATACATAGATATTTTGCTAACAATTACTTGACTCGAACTTAAACTTTTCAATTTTTTGCAGGTCGTGAGTTGGAATACGACAGTATTTTAGATTGTGTATGTTGGAACTTTATTGGTGAGTACATAATAAGTACCATGTAATAGTTCGTGTCTCGTTTTCATATTGAGCGTTTTTCGATCACTTTTTATTTCTACCAAGGTTACGTTTTTCCGTTTTTTATACATTTTCTATACATGGAAATTTTTGTAACGTTAAAAGTCTATTATGTATTGCAGCAACTTTGAGAATTTTGAATTTTGAAATAACCACCCACTTGTCAATTGTGTACCTTTAAGTATATTTTCTTTGGTAATTTGTAATACGTTGATTCAAAATTACATACCCTTATGTAAAAAGAAGTGAAACGAGTTAGTTAAAAATTTGACCATAGATATTCCTTTTTTATTCGTTTGAGCTATCGTTTGCTTCAAAGTACGTGTCTTTTATTTTTTATTGTATAATTAAACAACCTATAGTATACCATTCCTTCGCATAGTTTTGGAGATTTGAAAAAAAAGTATTGAAAACCCAGCACTAATCTATCCGGATCTACTTAAAATACGCCTTTTCGTTGTCATATTGAAAAACAAATCGAAAGACATGGCCACAACAACCGTAACTTTATTTATGTTGTCCTTTCCTACCACAAACTTATGAGTATATTTTACCTAACCGCTGCTTTAACATACGTTTATTTCTTACTTTCTTATAATTACCATGCAGTTTAATGAAATTAAGTTTTTGATTGACTTCTGGAGTTTTACTTTATAGAAATATGTATCACAAAATAGGGGCAACTGGAGACCACAAGAATAGAAACTCCTAAGAAAATAATTCATTATTCTCTTAAAATTTGTATTCGTTTGGTGTTCAATGCGGTTTCTATTTTGTGATATGTTATCTACTTTGAATAAAAATGAAATATGTATGTTATCAAGGAGAAAATGCCTATAGATACCTCTACGTAAATCCGTTGCGTTTTTTCCTATTTTCGCGGATCAAATTCGTGTGGAAAGCCTATCCCAATTTTTCCGGCGCGCCTTCCCGCTATACATTCCGTGATGCGGTAGTCTTCTTATTAAAAAGACATTTATATTCAAATTGATTTTTTAGACAAATAACTTCGACCTCTTTCCCGGTCGTTCATCATAGACTCTGAGAGATTTGAGTAAGCCAATGGGAAAGCAAATTTTTAGTTCATCATCGTAATCATTTTTCAGACGTCCTTTGCTCCACGTCTCCCCCGTTTCGCTTCGCGATCCGATCACTCGTCCTTCTTCTTATTCTTATCGAATGCAAAATAACGCGGTGGCGGCGTCGAATGACGTCCCTTCATTTACTTGTGTGTGCGTGTATGTGCTTTTGTTTGTAAGCGTGTATGTATATGTATTCCCCATTTTACTACGTAAAAGTTGCCGTCGTCCCATCCATGCTATATACCAGGCACAATGCGGCCCGATCGACCCGTCAGCTGAGGCTGGCGCCGACCGGGCTGGCGTCACAACGTCCTACCTGCAGCGCCGCTGACTGAGGCCGGCAATTATTTATCCCTAGACGCAAATTCTGTGCCGTTAAGTATTAACCACACACACACACACACATATACACAAACATATACAGATAGGTAGACATGCACAAGGCAGAAAATGCAAGGGACACTGCACTCACAGCATTTCTACGTACAGTAGTTTGAAATAAAAGCGACGGATTCGTATAATTTGTCACGAAATATAGTGTTAAAGCACGTGCATGCATATGTACCTTACGTGGGGTACATATTTATTTTCAGTCACTTGATTTGCATTTTAGACGAAGCGACGCCGACATGACGAAAGTCAAACGATACCGTCGCGTCGCGTCGCCCCCGTTATAGGCGTTCAGAGAAGGGTCAGGTGCAAAATATCGTATCACATTAAACTTTTGTGGGATGAAACTCAAATTGAAGTTAAACGACCCTAAATTATTTTTAAATAATAGCTGAAGGTGATTGCTTAAAATTAATTGTGTAACCATTGAATGCTTTCCTATTATTATCATTATTTAGGAACAATTCACTAATAACCACGAATACAATAACATCCATAAAATCGGGATGTTACGACAGTAAATAATCGATAATATATCTATATCTGCATATATCAAGTCTAATAACATAATAACTAAGTCTCAACTTTCCGGATATAATGATTTGCGAATGTGCCGATCGTCATCAAATTTCATTGTATATAAATGTTATCGGTGGTGGTAGGCTTTGATTAGGGAAATGCTCAAGTAATAAACCAGTTCATTATTCATAGTACATGATACTATAACCTTTGACCAGAACATACGACCTAAACTAAAAAAATGTACCTAATGGTTAAATAATAAATGAGTCTTTACAAACGGTATATGTTATACGTACTTGTCGCTATAACAGAAGATATTTTATGATGACTTTTACAAAAAGTTTTGTAAACGAGCTTATGTTCCTAAAAATTTTAGGACACTATAGCAAAAGTCCAATAATTGACATCCATAATATAAATAAAAAATCATCAGTATTAGGTAATATCTGTAAAATATCGATTTTAATATCTGATGAATATTTATAGATTCTTGATGTAAGTAACTGCTTAACAAAATGTGTTCTTTGATACAAATTGTGGTTACTCATAAAATGTAGCATGAGTTGTGCACAGACGAATAAATATTTTTAAAATTAAGTTTTGGCTACTGTTTGAATGTAAAATTGTAATATGTGTACGTGACAGAATTAGCATTAGAGAAGTTCATGTGATCATAAAATGTTGATAAGCCAATTTACCAAGTAATAAGGAAGTTATAAAATCCCATTGCCTCCCTTCACAAAAGACCATATATACTTCCATAGTTGGAACACATAATCCACCATTGCTTATTACTGTAACTGCTTTGGTTTTCTTTATTTTATGGTAGTTTAAATTTACATTGTGGTTATTTTAAAATTTATATTAATGCAATTTATTACCTACAATATAACACATTGTAGAATTACATGAATTACTTTCATTATTTATTAATCAGGTAGTGTTACTAGAATTATAATTGCTAGAATATAACAATCAAGATGTGACGTTTTAGTTTTCTTATAAGTAGTTGATGTTGTAAACTTACCTGCATCGGAAGTTCAGATGTTACTCCAACTAAGTTGAATAAATAAAATCGTCTGATTGGCTTAGTACTTACTTAGTTGTCAGAAACTTAGGAGAAAGTTCTAGAATGCAAATGACCATCGCAATAGGTCCTACAAGTACAGATATTGTAAAATCAGACAATGCTAGCAGGTAATAGGATTGAAGTTGAAGTCATGTGGTAGTGTAGTCTCTCCAGCCAAAAATTGATTTTGTAAACTGATCAATACAGGAAAGTATTTAAACGTTTCTTATTAACAATAATAATAATATATTTTGAAAAATTAGCAAAAATAAAAAAAAATAGTCAAGAAAAAGGTGGGATTGTAACGTACTAAATAGCTAACACTCCTACGCCAAAACACGAACGACCGAAGTACTTTTCGGTAACAAAATCACCTTCTTCAGTCCTGAAAAGTACTTCAGACGTTTCATTGTCGTGTTTTGGCGTTGTAGTCCGGTCAATTTAGACATTCGAAGCTACATAAATTTCCACCAAGCTGAAAATCAGTAAGATTGTTTAAAATATGATTAAAAATAAAATTTGAAAACTCCCCATCTTTCCCCTGTATGCAAAAATTTTTATTCAGGGTCAAAGGTCAAAAAAATGAGTTTTTCGCGGTTTTCAGCAAAACGGTAAGTTTTATCATAAAAATACTTCAGACAAAAATTGTAGATAATAAAATTATCTATAAAATATGTATCCATATTTTTTTTCCTAAGAACCACCGTTTCTGAGATATCAGGTAAAATGAAACCCAGTCCCTTATTTTATACGCCAGTGTAACCTCGAGACAACATCTGTCTCCTGTTCAATTGTATGCGTGGTTAGGGGCTTATACCTGCTTTATGTCAGTGTGCCTAATAAATGAAATACTGTTAGTCTCAGGATTGCCAGATTAGGGGATTTTCCAAAAAAATAGGGGATTGTTTTCCTTTGGGGTGTTTTTTGGGGATATATTTTCCAGGGGAATTCTTCTGGGGAAAAATTTTCCTCTACAATCTTTTTTCTATTTACACTAAATATTTTCTAGTTCTTGGGGATTTATTTGTCACATAGCTTATTTTAGGGTATTTTAGAGATACATATTTTATAGATAATTTTATGATCTATAATTTTTGTCTGTGGTAATTTTATGATAAAACTTACCGTTATGCTGAAAATCGCGAAAAACTCATTTTTTTGACCTTTGACCTTGAATAAAAATTTTTCCATACAGGGGAAAGATAGGGAACTTTCAAATTTTATTTTTAATCATATTTTAAATAATCTCACTGTTTTTCAGCTTGGTGGGAATTTATATAGCTTTACTCTTATTTTTTGGTCCAATTTGACCGGACCATTGGGGTGTAAGCTATTTAGTACGTCCCTCAACTCCGCCAAAGTTTTTAGTTGTAATTATTAGAAAGATGGGATCGTAACAATTGGGTGAGTGGGCCGGTATTTCATATATTTTAAGACCAACAAATACATAATTACAAAATGTCTGGATTCTGTAGCTCTTACTAACTTTTCTGTTTTTATCTCTTTCCTTTAAATTGTGATATAAGATTAGTAAGTCCTAACTGGAATAGAAGGTCTTAGCTTAAATAAAAGTGTCCTGTAGGTTTTGACGGATGGCCAATGAAATTTTTAACAGAAAGAAAGCAAACTGATTACAAACTAATTTTGCCATTAAAAGATAAATACGGAAACAGCCAGATTTTGAACGGACATCCCTACTTACTTCTATGTAGATAATAGTAGGTAAAGGATTTTGTGCTGGTTGTTTGATAGAGGGATAACGTGACCCGGTGTTAAACTGATGGATTTCGTCTAGTTTCGTGGATTATTGGTTCACCTAATTGAGATAGGCTAAAACTATTACGAACGTTATGCTGAATATACAAGCGCAAGCTAGCTATTAACCAGTGAAAGCATGATTGACCATGAGATTGTATCGTGAAAGCTTTGTTTAGAGATGCTGGTGGCATTACTGTTGTCTGAAGGGTATACGACATTTAATCGACAATGTTCCAGATATTCCAGTCGGATAACTGTGTTGAAGTCTGCACAATCTACTGTGTTAAGCTTCATTATACACAACTGCCAGCAGATGTTTCGCTTCCTAATATTGGATTTTGTAATTGTACCTACGTGTGCTTGTATCTGTAGAATTGTCTGCCTTCTGGTGACGACGAAACTGTAGTCACTAATTGAAATCACCATTGTACATTTAAAACTCATATAATTTATTGCAGTCCTGTAGCTCGAACTGAAAAAGAAAAACTAGGTACATTTATTTATAAGGCAACTTTGTAATATGCACGTTTGTCTGTTCGTTAAAACGTTTATTTGTATTACGATAGGAACGACATTCATAAGTGATTTAAAATTATCAATGAAGCACTTAATATAAATTAATATGATAATGATTTAAAAAAGCAGTTCCTTTAAAAAAATTTAATACTAAACTGTTCAGTCTTGTAGTTCTATATCTAAAAGATTCAAATTGCTAATTCAATACAGAAAGGTTTTCTAAGTACATTCATGACTCACGGATAGATCTATACAAGGTACTACTTTCCGCCAACGAAACAAAATCCAATTAGAATAGAATGATTATTGCAATAAAATCGGATGTTTCTTCCAAACAGCTTAGTCCAGGATTTATTCTAAGAAGGTACTTCAATTTCCGATATCGGATAGCTGTAACCATAATAATTTAATTTTTATGAGGAGACCCTTTTTCACTACTCAAGTTAGTCCTGTTACTTTAACTAACCAGAAATACGAAAATTGTGCTGTAATGTGCTCAAGATCAGCGTAACTGCAATTATTTACATCCTTATATATATCCGAATAAAGCCGAGGGTTATGGCTTGTCTGTATTAATAAAATTCCAGGGTATGTCTGTTTGTCTATCTGTTTCGATTAATCTCCGGAACAACTGAACCGATTTCGATGGACCTTCTTTTAAAATAAAGAGAAAATCATCGGGAAGGGCATATAACGAGCAAACATTTTTAGATCTAATTAGATATAATTGGATCAAATAAAGTTTCGATAATGAAACTTCTTGATAAAATTAGATTTATTTATATATAATTAAATGCATCTAAATATTATTAAATATATTAAAGTATTATTAGACTAAGTGGCCCTTTTAGATATACCTAACTAGCAGCAATACCCGGCGTTGCCCGGGTAAGAACGTTTGATGGAACATTCTAGAATATTCGCGAATTTAGAACTATCCAGAACATCCCATAAAGATTCAAAACATTTTCTAACTTTTTTTAACTTTCTGAAATATATTCTTGAATGATCTTCAAGATTCTGGAACATTCTTGAACATTGCCAAATCATTAAATTAATCTCTTGATTGTTACGATGATAACACTGACGAGAAGTCACTGAATTTTGGTTTATATACCATCAGAAACCGAAATTTCTAGTATTAAAACACTCTAGAACATTAAAATAGTCTGTTCTTTTCCATTTGTCAAAATCACTTAAATTTTTTTGGTCACTGTTCGCTCTTATTTCCAATTGATCTTTACTCGACTGCAAACACAATTTAACTGACAAAAAGTCACTGAATGTTGATTTATATATCATTGAACATCGAAATTCCTAGTACCAGAACACTCTGGAATATTTAGGTGTACATCACTTTGAAACGTACATGTAAATTTTTTGAAACTCTAGATCATTCAAGAAATTTTTAGAACTTTCTCGAACATTCTAAGTCGATAGTAACAGTTTGCGCTCATTTTAGAATTTTTTAGATCATTTCAGAAATTTTGAGATCTTTCCGGAAGTCGTTATGACTTAAAATAGGACAGAAATATTTTTAATCACCTTTCTACCACCTACAACGATCCACTTCCACCCACCGCGACCAAACTCCCTTACTCCCACCTGGAGACCAAGGGGTATTTACCACCTCAACAGGAAGTTGATTGGAGTAGGTAGAGATAGAGAAAACCCTGTCTTTACGTACGAACATTCACATTTTATATATGTATTTAGATTTCGATTATAACTGTACCTTACTTAGTGTTCGGAAGATAACCGTTTAATTGTAAATACATGAGTTGTGGCAGTTGCGTTTTTCGAAAATATTCTTCATTCATTTGTCACACTTGTCTTTAAAAAAGAAAGCACTCCGATTGCTTCTAAAAAGATACTTAAAGCACAAGATCCTCTAGGTACCTGAATTTATGACCTTCCTTCTGAGTAATTTCACCACGCTACCCTTGCCATATGTTGTTGTTTTGTAGTTCTCAGAATGTCTCCTATGCACCTAAGTAAAAAGCAACCCTTAAGAGAAATCGGAGAAGAGAGTAGTAGTCAGATACCAACCGAACCGTAAACTTAACCAACCAATATTTTGTACCGTTTTATATGTTTTTATTTTTGCTGTAGTCCTAAATTTTGTATATAGTTGTAAATAAATAGTGATTATCTTTAATTAGAGACATCACATCCGCATATCATTTGAAGTGACCCTTTCTTACCGTTACCTTTACCGTTGCTTACACCTTGAATGATTCGCGGAAAAACATTTTGGTCCTTCGAGCCGGATTTGCGCGACTTAAGTGATACAGTGAGTGCACAATCAATCAACCAACCAACCAACCTTCGGGACTACAACCAGTTTACTAGATTTACATTAGCAACCAGAATCATCTCACCACATCAGACCATTTACCGTCAACTCTGGAACCGTCGGCAGAATTCACAATTACAACATTGAAAGGTAGGCTGGTTAAAAATTACTCTATTAATTTGGCCAATATCCCAACCTCCTTTATATTTCTTTCTCCAAATCGCATTATTGTAAACTTATAGTTGTTACCTCATTTGTATAAAATGGCCGAACTTCAAAAATTGAGAAGACAGCGCGGTCATATTATGGCTACAATTACTTACTTGCGTAATACCTTGAATGAATGGGATGCCAATCCAACCGACCGGGATATTTTTCAAGTAAAATCAGCATTTGAAACAATGCAAAACTCATTTAAAAATTTCGAAAATTTGCAAGACTGCCTAGAAGAAATTGATGAATCAGAATCTGATCGTCGGATGGAATATATTCGTTGTTATAACGTCGAGAAAGGTCGAGTACTTAAACTATTAGAAGAAGACAATACCAAAAACATCCTCATAAACCAATCGCAGGTCAATACAACTTCTAAAGTAACACTACCAACAATACCTTTACCAACCTTCGACGGCACCGTAGAAAATTGGGCATCGTTTTATAGTCTTTTTCAAACATTAATTGACCAAGAAAATTTACCGGCAGTAAAGAAATTACAATACCTTCGCTTGTCAGTCACCGGAAAAGCCGCGAGTGCAATTGAATCACTTGAAACCAATGACGAAAATTATGAAACCACTTTGGCCATTTTAAAGGAAAAGTATGAATGCACAAGACGAACAACTCAACGACATTGGGCAATACTACGGGAGTACCCAAGGCTGACTAAAGACACCCCTTCTGCCATCATTAATTTAGTCGACACTTTTCAACAACATACCAGAGCTTTGGCTAATTTAAAACAACCAGTTGATCAGTGGGACATTCCATTAGTTGACCTAATTTTATCAAAATTGAGTTCAAACACGGCTTGGCAGTGGGAACTAACCCTTTCAGACAATAATGTACCATCATATAAGGAACTATTAAAATTTTTAGAAAAACGCGCAAATTGCGCAAGAAATATTTCGTCTGAACCCGCAATCAATAGAGCATTCAGAAATGAAAAAGATAAAAATCAAACGAATTTCGTGCTCGACCCCAAGCATTTGTGACATCAAACCAACAGCACAAACCAGCTATAAATCACAACCAAGCGATTGTATGTCCCATTTGCAACGAGGGTCACAAACTTTATACCTGTCATAGATTTCGAAACCTAACTACCGAGGAGAGGCAAAAAATTATTTCAGATGCATGTTTATGCTTTAATTGCTTTGGCAAGGGACATGGAGTTTCGCAATGTAAATCAACATCTTCTTGTCATAAATGTTCAAGACGCCACAATACTTTGCTACATCCACAATCTGAAAAGGACTCAACAACCACAAAATCAAATTCACTTGAATTACCGAGTACTTCAAATTTATGACTAGAAAATCAGTCCCACGTCCCAATCACCCGACCACAAATAAATTTTGTTATCAATTCGGTATCAAATGATATTATGGTTACCGCATCCTTGTATGTGCTTAACAATGACCGACAACCTGTTCCTTGCCGAGGGCTACTCGATACCTGCTCAACAACCAACTTTATTACCGAAAATTTAGCGAATACTCTACAGCTGAAGAAAAGGGCCTGCAACATACCAGTGGGTGCATTAAATACAATGATGACCTACTCCAAAGAAATGGTAACCGTAACCATAAAATCACGTGTTAACAACTACTCAAGGACTTTAACCTTTTTAATCATACCTACCATTTCTCAAGTTATACCAGATCAACCAATTAATAGAGAAGCAATTAATGTACCACCTAATATACAATTAGCAGATCCAAATTTCCATAAGCCGGCACCAGTAGACATTCTTTTAGGAGCAGGTACAACCCTTTCGTTCTTATCAGTTGGTCAAACACACCTCACAGTAGAACAAGGTCAAGATGTGTATTTACAAAAGACATTACTAGGATGGATCATTGGTGGCGCTGCTCCAACAACACGATCATCCAAAAATATTCATTCATGTCATTTAACAGCACCGTTAGAATTTGACCTAAATAAATTTTGGGAATTAGAGGAATGTTCTAAAGCAATTCCGCCGCCACTCGAAGATCAACAATGCGAAGACCATTTTCAGAAACATGTAAGAAGAACTTCTAATGGAAGATACGAAGTAGCTCTACCTTTCAAACGTCAGTGCCCACAACTCGGCGAGTCTTATCATATTGCATTAAAACGATTAGAAGGAACAGAACGAAAATTAAACCGCAACGCTGACCTCAAGCAACAATACCATGATGTTTTAGAAGAGTATTTGAAATTAGGCCATATGTCGCCGGTTGATGAAGATTCACCACCACCTAGTGGTTATTATTTACCACATCACGTTGTGATAAAGGAGTCCAGCATGACCACCAAAGTTCGAGTTGTTTTTGACGGCTCTACAAAAACTACCACAGGCGTCTCGTTAAATGAGTGTCTTCATGCTGGTCCTACAATTCAATCTGATCTATTTTCTTTACTGATTCGGTTTAGAAAACACCCTATTGTTTTAACAGCCGACCTGGAAAAGATGTACCGTCAATTTCTAGTAAGAAAGGAAGATAGAAGGTTCCAACGTATTTTATGGAGAGATAAAGACAACAAAGTACAACCGTTTGAATTGAATACAGTAACCTTTGGACTAACACCAGCACCGTACTTAGCAATTCGCTGTCTACACCAGCTAGTTGACGACGAAGGAAATGCGTATCCCAAAGCTGCAAGTGTGATAAAAGAAGATTTCTATGTTGATGACTTGCTTACGGGAGCAAACGATAAGAACGAAGCAATTAGTCTAAGAAAGGAATTAACACAACTTCTCTCCACGGCAGGTTTATTAATACGCCAGTGGGCTTCAAATGATGTTACAGTTTTAGAAAATATTCCTACCGATAGTTTACATCTTCATTTACAACTTGGGAAATCATCCACACTCAAAACCTTAGGCATTTATTGGAATTCGGCAACCGATTCAATAACCTACTCGGTACAACCGTTGACAAGGACAACAAGGATTACCAAGCGACACATCTTATCTGAAACCGCAAAAATCTTCGATCCCCTAGGTTTATTAGCACCAGTCGTAATTATTGCCAAGATTATGATACAAAATTTATGGACCATTAAGATTCACTGGGATGAATCACTCCCAATAGACATTCATACTGAATGGCAAAATTATTACAACCAACTGCAAGTGCTCAATAAATTATCTTTTCAACGAACCATTATTCCACCCAATGTAAGAATTATTCAACTCCATGGGTTTTCAGATGCTAGCGTAAAGGCTTATGGAGCAGTTTTATATTTGCGAATAATTGCGCTCATGGTCACATCAAAACTCAATTATTATGTGCCAAATCACGAGTAGCACCCTTGAAGGTCCAAACAATACCTAGACTAGAATTATGCGGCGCACAACTGTTGGCATTATTAACCAAAAACGTTCTATTAGCAATTAAACTAAATTTCAACCAAATATACTATTGGACCGACTCTACAATTGTTTTACATTGGTTAAATACATCACCTCACCAATTGAAAACTTTTGTTGCAAACCGTGTAGCCAGTATTCAAGAAATGACGTCATTAAACCAGTGGCATCACGTGAACACAAAAGACAACCCCGCCGACCTTATATCCAGAGGACAATTGCCAGATACTTTTGTTTCATCACACATGTGGAGAGTTGGACCATCTTGGCTGTCAAAACATGAGACAAAGTGGCCTCAACCTAAACTAATCTCTATCGATGAGTTACCTGACCAACGCAAATCAGTTTGCCTTTCAACAATCACCGAAATAAAACAAAATGAAATATTTGAAAGATTCTCATCCTTAGGAAGATTGATTCGTTCAATTGCCTACTGTTTTAGATTTATGTGTAAACCGAGACCAACAGGAGCGTTACGAGTTAACGAATTACAGCACGTGTTAAGCAAAGCAATAAAAATTGTGCAAAACCAAGCCTTTACACAAGAAATAAAATTATTACAGGCAGGTAAATCTGTAAAAGCCAAGTCACCTCTGACATCATTGAATCCATTCATTGATAAGGACTGCTTTATGAGAGTAGGAGGTCGTTTATCATTTTCAACATTACCATATGAGGCAAAACATCCCATAATATTACCAAAGGACAACCATATTACAAAATTAATCATTGAAAATGAACATAAAATTCATTTACATGCTGGTACTCAACAAACATTATATGCAATTCGGAGAAAATACTGGATAATCGACGGTAGAAGTCAGGTATGGAAAGTTATTAAAAACTGTGTAAAATGTTGTAAATCTAACCCACCGCAAACAAACTACCTGATGGGTCAACTACCAGCCGCCCGAGTTACACAAACCCGACCGTTCAGCCAAGTTGGAGTAGATTATTGTGGTCCATTCATACTAAAAGAGAAGAAATTTCGGAATAAGTCCGGAATCAAAGCATATGTTGCCATCTTTGTCTGTTTAACCGTAAAGGCTGTACATTTAGAATTAATCACCGACCTAACTTCTGATGGTTTTATTTCCGCATTACGTCGATTCATTTCCAGACGAGGACTATGTCAAGATATTTATAGCGATAATGGAAGAAATTTTATAGGGGCAAATAATTCATTAAAGGAATTAGCAGACATGCTAAAGAATAAAAAGAATCAGGAATGTATCCAGGGTTATTTAACGGAAAAAAATATACAATGGCATTTTATACCACCACAAGCTCCTCATGTTGGAGGTTTATGGGAAGCTGCGGTCAAATCATTTAAAAAACACCTGTATCGAGTAGCTGGACGTGAAATGTTGTTCACTTACGAGCAATTTAATACATTGATATCTGAAATCGAAGCGATTTTAAATTCTAGACCATTGACCGCTCTTTCCTCTGATCCAAACGACCCCCTCGTCCTTACCCCTGGCCATTTTTTAATAGGTGATTCTTTGACCAACCTTCCTGGTCGTAATTATACTACAACAGCTTCCCACCCGTCATCAGTTTGGGAGCACATTCAACAAACCAAAAGACACTTCTGGAACCGGTGGAATCATGAATATTTAAATGAATTAACTACCCGTACCAAATGGACCAGGAATCAACCTAACGTTGCGATTGGAACAATCGTACTCCTGAAGGAAGAGAATACAGCACCTGCACAGTGGATAATGGGTCGCGTAATGGAATGTTATCCGGGAAGTGACGGAATTGTGCGCACAGTGCTTGTGAAAACCGCGAAAACTACCTTTAAACGAAATGTTCGAAAGTTAGCTATTTTACCTGTGCAAGTGAATGAACCTCAGTGAAATAAAACTGTAATGTTTATGTTTAATTTCGATTTACACCTAAGATAATTAATTATGATTTAAATTTTTTCTTCTTTAATTGTTTAATTGTTGGTTTGTTGATCGATATTATCTCTCAACGGGGGGAGAATGTTCGGAAGATAACCGTTTAATTGTAAATACATGAGTTGTGGCAGTTGCGTTTTTCGAAAATATTCTTCATTCATTTGTCACACTTGTCTTTAAAAAAGAAAGCACTCCGATTGCTTCTAAAAAGATACTTAAAGCACAAGATCCTCTAGGTACCTGAATTTATGACCTTCCTTCTGAGTAATTTCACCACGCTACCCTTGCCATATGTTGTTGTTTTGTAGTTCTCAGAATGTCTCCTATGCACCTAAGTAAAAAGCAACCCTTAAGAGAAATCGGAGAAGAGAGTAGTAGTCAGATACCAACCGAACCGTAAACTTAACCAACCAATATTTTGTACCGTTTTATATGTTTTTATTTTTGCCGTAGTCCTAAATTTTGTATATAGTTGTAAATAAATAGTGATTATCTTTAATTAGAGACATCACATCCGCATATCATTTGAAGTGACCCTTTCTTACCGTTACCTTTACCGTTGCTTACACCTTGAATGATTCGCGGAAAAACACTTAGGTTAGCTTAGGTACAAAAATCGAAAAATGTAACCACAATCTTCGTATTTCTGATAAATTAAAAAGTAACGGGGCTAACTTGAGTAGTCAGAAAGGACTTCCTCATACAACTAAAATTATTAAGATAATTTTTTTATTGAATGCAGCACATGATGGCACATTTTGGTCACATTTCAGCACAATTTTCAAAATCGAAATCTCCAAGATAGAAGGTATTATGGACATCACGCAAATTCTCAATAATAAAGTTACTGTAATTCGTTTTGCCTCGGATAGGTGGCTGGCTGTTAGTTACTTGGTTTACAGATCGCATTTCATGACTCACCACCACGTGAAATCGTTTTTTGTTTTTAAAAGTCGCTCCCCAACTAGTACGTAAGTATGTATCCATTCGGTGAAACTCCATGTCAGACAGTTTTAATTAAAATCATAAGTGAACGAGATGTTCGTACACACGCGAAGTTGTAGAACCAGGCAAGTTTGTCAGGGTTATAATCCGGAGAACAATCGCGCTGTTTGTCACGAAGTAAGCGGCGTTGAAACGTTGACGAGCGCGAGCGTGCAGCTTCTACATAATATGCCAAGTTTAAATCCACTGCAACGTGCAATTGTACTTTATGATTATGATCTAATATGCAATGCAGTATACGAATTTCTGTTTCGATTGCTACTAGTCAAACGTAGCCACCCACATCTATATATGTTTGTGATATGGACGGAACATGTTATGGACAACACATTGCCCTAATGATACACCAGGTACATGCAGGGCACGAGCCATCGCCTTCATCTAGTAATGTGTCTCAAAACTTTATCAATAGCAAACACAAAAACTGTTTACAGCCCTCTCTATCGTAGTCATTATATACCTAAGTCAAAGACAATAATAATTATTTACTACTTTACATAAAAATATCTCTCAGTAAGTCGAACAACCCCTTAAACATTTAAAGATTGTTAAAATTTAAAACTAATTGAAAGCAACAATAACCACAATATTTTACACCATGGTTACGATTGGCCCTTTTTGTAGTCACTTGGTGAGTGATTTACCATAAATTATTAAGTCTGGTCATCGAGCCGTATTTCAGATTGATCCTAAAGACCTACGATAAGTGTAACAAAAATTAAAGTATTGTCCATGCAGTACATGTATACCCAAAACTACGACACCGATCGCTCTTTCGATTTCTCTTTCTTTCAAGGCCAGGACAATTTATAAAAGTAAATAACAATTCCCCCCTAAAAAGATAAGTTCTTATCGTTTTCGGCATTACACTGTTCTCGCGGTGCCAAAGGAATTGTTAAAATATCATTTCTTATCCGAACGGTATCAGTAGGTGGTTGTGCAGCGGCAATACTTAAGGGCTTAATTAATAACCCTTTGCGTAGTTCGTTTTCATTTTAATAGGCATGGTAGTTAGTAATTATGTGAGTAAGAGAGTGCACGAGTTTTTAAACACTGCGTGCTAACAATGACAGTTCGTGATCGGCCAAGTTATTTCGTGTTTGTTGAGCGAACGGTGGCGGTGGAGTTATCTGCATGAAACAGACCCCAGGTAACAATTGCTGACAGGGAAATAAAAAATATTCGGCTGAAAATGATAACGCTGATGTCCAAATATCTCATATTTTATGGATATCTCGATATGTTTAATGAAAATCTAAGACATTACTTTGTTATTATGTAGTAGTCTCGGTTAGGGATTAAATTAAAAATGATTATTAATAATCAAGATCAACCTTTAAATGCCCTTTGTTTTCCAATTTTTTTAAATTGTACGTATTGGAGGAAAATGTTTCTACCAATAATCTATCTATTTTCTTGACTTCTTTTGGAAATCCGGAAATTCATTGATTACAATTTTCTAATTGTGTAGTTAATATTTGGATCCACATTTAACTGAAATTAAATTTCTTAATCGATTTTTAATATGAGTTCTATTAAAAATTACGTTTAATGCTATTATTTTTAATTTGTTTGTTATCTTCTCTTTGATATATGTGAGATTATGAAAAACTTAGGAAAAAAGAAAACACTTAAAAAACTTCCACTTAATTTATTTAAATCTTAACAAATCAATTTCAACCCACAGGGTCATCTTCAGAAGAAGGAATAATAAACTAAATTTAACAGTTTCGTCTTAAATACTAATCCTAAGCGTACTTTTTTGATGTAAATCTGTTCTATCGTTTCTATTATTTATATGTTTAAATAATGTATTTGATGTTATAAAGGCTATTCTAATATTTTCACATGCTATTTGTTCTGCAATTTTTGTAGACGACCTGCCTAAATAAGTTAACGTCTCAAATATATAGTTTTTTGAATTGACATATAGATAAACAGAGTTAAAACATAATTTTTGTTGTTTCTTAAAAATTAATTTATCAATAAGGCATGTATCATATCCATTACTATTTGCTATGTGTTTTATGGTAGCTACTTTTTTATCAAAATTGTTTTTTTTGGTGGTAATTTACATAATCTATCGATTATATTATTATATGCTGATAATTTTTGCTGTATGGGGTGGCACGATTTTTTATTTATTGTTGTGTCAGTATGAGTAGGTTTTCTATATACAGAGACTTCAATTTTATTATTTTGTTTTTCAAGTGTTAAATCTAGGATATTTAATTTATTATTTTCTTCGAGCTCTATGGTAAACTTTATTCTGTTATGAAGATTGTTCAAAAATTCTAGAAATTTGTTTAATTGTCTGATGGTACCACTCCCTGTGGGTTGAAACGAATTTGTTAAGATTTAAATAAAATTAAGTGGAAGTTTTTTTAAGTGTTTTCTTTTTTCCTACGTTTTTCATAATGATCAACTTTCACATAGTAGAGGCCAACTCTATCAATTTTTGCAAGATATATGTGAGGTTTATGTAAATTAGAAATAGTAACTTAAATAACTAAAAGTAAAAGGCTCTCTGAAAGTGCCGAAAATGTGATTTTGTTTGTCATTATACGTTTTTTCTTCTCCTGGATTTCGTAGACACGAAAAGTAAATAAGCAATACCATTACCGAGTTTTGTTGAAATTAGAAAACCCCCGTTCGACAAACGACTTTCGATTCTATTTTTGCCGATGTATTTGCATACTTCTTGAGCAGTCGTTTCTTGAGCCTCCAGAAAAATTACTTTCGCTTTCCTTTCCGTTGCCTTCGAATAGCTCCAGTCTCTCTTCGTCATTTCCTCTTCAATCTAACGCATACAATAAATAACAAGTGGAGCGTGCGGATATATTCGGGAGAGATAATAATGGAACGGATTGCTTCCTATATGTTCAGAGTGCTGCAGGTTCATTATCAAATATAGCCGGAATTGGTTTATTTCAGCTATGTAGCGAGGGGTCATAACTTTCTGATAGTCTCATCAGGAAAACTACAGCCGTTCCGTAAACCCGCTGGCCAATCGCTAGCTTATAGCCGTAGATTGTATGAATCAATCAGGATAGCTTGCCCTATACTTGTTCTAAAATAAGAGGGATTTCTTCAATGGCTTGCGAAGCTTCATAAATACATTTTTATTGCAAACTCTGGGCGGTCCATCTGCCCTTGTTCAATTAGTCGGAAAAAGCATTCCCGACAAATTGGCAATACACACTCAACTACAAGAAACATACATGCTATTCTCAGGGACAAGGACAATAGAATATTTTGGGGGAGCAAAGGAACGGCGTATAAATTTGTTGATAAATTTTTTGGCAAACCTGCGGTGTATTTCATAAAATTTTTTTTTTTTTTAAGATTTCACCCTTAAGAGCGAAACTTATATTATAGTTTTAGTTAGTTTCGTTAAAAATACTTCTTAGAAGTCGCTTTAATGAAAATATTACATTTTATTAGTAATTAATACCATTAAATTGAGAGAAATTTATTTTGTTGCTTTTGAAAAGCAAATATTTATACAGCACAAACGTAATCGTTGATAAAGAAGTCGTTAACATTTTTATTGGATTATTCTTGGCTGGGTCTTGTATTTCGACGACATATTTTGTCATACTGCACTGCACTAGCGACAATGCGAAACAAACATAATTTTCCAAAGCCTTTCGTAAAACTACTCTAAAACGAAGCCAACTCGAATGTATTCATTCTATAATGAACTTCAATTGTCGAAATTTATGTGAAACATTTTCTGGCCATTGAGTTCGTACGCTTCACTTACTATTTATCGTACACAATAGACTTGGCAAATGGTTCAAAGCCTCCACCATCATTTACATATTAAGATATAAAAGCAATAGGGGAGTGACAACGAGTTTCCCTTGTTGTTGAACGTGATATTCTTAAAATTTTGTGTATTACAACATATTAAACTAAAGGGGACTCGATAGATACGTTTTGAAGAAAAACATTTTTGAGGGCCAAATGCTTTGAATGCAGTTTTTTTGTTTGTAATTTCAAATATTTTGTTACATTTTAAAGTCTAATGTACATAGGTACTCATTGAATATAATATCTTATTTATCTGAAGTCAAATTGTTGTAGCGCCCTTTTAATATTAATAGAGCCAGTTTGCAGATGTAGTGTAAAATAGGATTTTATAAATCGAGTAGATCAATAGCTAGCTGATTAACCGGCAAGCTAAACAAAACCGTACCGATCTCTAGCGCCTTTGAAGATGACAAAATCAATTATATGCATCAGTGAGTTGGCACGTGAAGTAAAATTGGAGAACTACAGGAGAAAGATAAGGTTGTCGAACACATCTGTCGATGTAATAAACAAGGAGCTTGCCACGGAATTTAATTTCCAACAGTTTCGTGATATATTGCTCCTGAATATTTTATGTACAACGCGTTTGTTTGATTCCAATCCAAAAATTCTTTCTGGTATATCGTGGAAATTCTTCGATGTTTACGTTTTCCATTCGTAATGTTCCTTAAGAAATAAAAAGTAATCCCTTTGAAAAACACGTAGGTAGCATTTTTTTCTGGAGAAGTAAGTATGTCCTACATTTTAAATTACGTTTTGGGATTTCAATAAACATAATTTTTTATCAAAATTTTGATCGGTTTACGCAACAAAGCATAGATATGGCTAAGTTTACTAAAGGGCACTGTACAGTTACATATATGAATGAATGTAGGGGAAAGCAGGGGAATTCCGCGCAGCGGGTAATACCGCGCACCAGTGTTTTAGGAGAACCCCGAATTATTCTAAGGTTTGAATATATGGTGCTTTCTTGTAGCACACTAGCGAACATGCGCCCGTATTTGTGTTGCAATAGTACAGTTCTTTTAGATGTGGTGGACTATGTTTACTGTTCGCGATTCTGATGTAAGATTTGTGTGATCTTCATATAGTGGTAAGTGCTTATATTTATTTATTTGCAGTGTAATTTTCGCACGGTCATTTCTCTTCATCCATACGCTTAATTCTCTGGATATAATCAATTTATTATACGTAGTCGCTCATGACCTGTGTTAGGTTATATCTGACTATGCACATTGGGGGAATCCCGCGCAGCTCAGTCGGGGTAATGGCGCGCTGCGCGGTATTAACCGCGCGAGAATTTGAAACTTTACTAGCGTGTTCTTTTTAGATTTCAAAATGCCCCGCACTTATGTAAGGAAAACCGAAAAGTGTAAATGGACAGAAAAGCAGTTAAGGGCTGCTCAAGACAATGATATGTGCTTGGTTTGTGGAGAATTCGGACGCGATAAGGAAATTTGGTATCGCTGCGTATCGTGTGCCAATTGGTCACATTCAGAGTGCAGCGGTTGGGACTCGCCGGACAATTACACGTGTGACATGTGCATCAATGCATCTAAGAAGAAAACAAAAAAGTTAAATACTGTTCTATAATATGTATTCATATCTGTAGCTTAAGAATTTTTGTAACATTTTCTATTTTTGTATTATATTTTAACTTACAATGGTAAAACTTTTTTTATTATTTGCGGTTACTTCTTGCTCGTAACAGATTGATATATTTGTCTTACTTTAAATGAGAATAATAACAATTTTTTTTATCGATTTGGAGTTACTCGTGTTAATTTCAATCCTGCGCGAAATTGCCCGACAAGGTGCGCGGCATTACCCAGTAGGTCGGGAAATACCGCGCAATGACAGTATTTTGAATTTATTTTTTTTTTTTAAACTAGTTGATTCTACATTCCTGTTTTGTGGTAGGTAAGGTGTCAAACATAGGTAGGAATCAGCAGTCAAATTATGAAAGTTTTCAGATAGGATAGGAACATTTTATGAGGACATTTCCTTAGGTGCGCGGAATTCCCCCACTCTCCCCTAAATTTATTTCATTTCTCAAAGCCTTTTTGTTAATTATTTATACCTCCTGTTTTTTGTTTTTATCGGTTCCGGAAAATTTAAAGCATATTATTCTAAGCCTGTAATATGTACTCGCTTATGTAAATGGAGTAAATAATTGTAAATTTTGTAAGGGTTGCCTGAAATGTTGCTTATTTCATTTATAAATTAATTTTGATACAATGTCAAGTTAATCGTAAAGTAAAGTTTATGGCGGTTTTCTCCTAATCCGTATCGTTGTCACTCAGCTTTTTATTACACAACAAGTCCATTACGAAAAGGGAGTTGATAAAAACAGTACAAACAGAAGAAGACCCTTGTAATGCCACCGAGGCATAAGCCTCCATAACAAACTGTAACAAAGCCAACATTTTTATTAATACAAAATGATGCGGTGGAATCTGGGTCTTATTACGGACGACATTTCTACGTCTCGAAGCTAAATTACTTAAGTTTTATTAGATGGAGAAATTTTCATGATTTTTTCATGAGGAGGGAGACGAAGGCGACGCTTGACAGCCTCGTAAAAATGTCGCTAGTATAAATTCCATAATAGTATCTATCTACCCGACTTATAACCAACCCCATCCAACCCCGTTTTCTCATCTTTAACTTGTATCTTCTTCTTTATACGTACGTACAACATTGATAGGCATCGTTTCAGTTCGTTTCATATTTAAATAGGTTGGACTGTACTCTGCGCTTCTACTACAGTTCGTTTTACATTCTTGTATGTTCACTTTCCCTTAGTGGCACATAACAAGTCCAAAAATTTCACGTGGAAAAGAAATTGCTCCTGCCGAACGTATGAAATAATAAACTGAAGCAGTAAAAATACATGATGAAGAACAACCTCAGGAAACTAAGTAGAAAGTAACCAATTTAAACATGTACGAGAAACCTGATGGAAATTCTTAAATTTCATTTTTATTCGAAAAAAAGGTATAATCAACAAAATAAGTAGTGCTCTGAGAATTTCGTACGGCTGTTACATAAACATATTACCATATTTGTATGATTTATCCAATGACGTAAGTACTATATTGCAATTTTGAAAAGGGCAAATAAACGAGAATGTGTATAAGGGCGCCGCCACTATTGTTGTGGTCTGCTGATGACCCAATGTAGATGACGTCACACGTATTGCGGGCCTGTACTGTATGTGTGTAAACAAAACATAAAGCATAAAAAGTTCTAAAGTTCTGTTAAAACTTGAAAGGTTTCAGAATATCCTCGTTATCCCGATTAGACCAAACTAAACTAAATTTAAAAATGAAATTATTTGATAATATAGTTTGTGCTGTTGAATCCTCTATCATTTTTGTTTGATATTGTACCTTTATAGAGATGTGTTCAGGTAATTTTGATTTGTTAGATGTTAGAGAAGTCTTCTGCAATATATTTGCACCGAACTCTAGGTAAGTGTACTTGCAACGTTAATTTTTGTAGTTTGATTGTTTGCCAACTTACGTATAAATCACGAAATAGTAGTGCAACAAAGCAGTTTCACTAGCATTATTGCTTTGCAGAAAATATTCAAATGCTTATTGGTACTGCAGGAGGAAAGCTTTTGTACGATAGGAAAATGTGAAGCAACTTTGCTTCAATTCTACATATGCTTATACCTAATACGAAAATCCTGCAAAACTAATAACCGGAAAAGCAAACATGTAAAACGAAAAGGTACACAAACGACCTCTACAATTGAGCTAAATAATTCTTGAAAATACTTAAAATGCAACAATATTCGCATTCTATGGCCAAGACATATTCGCTAACGACACGTTATTAAATTAGCTAGAAATGCGGATTGCTTTTTTAGGTTTCTTTTTATTTACAATCCGTCTGTATTTTTGACTAATTGTTGTATAAGTTGCGAGTAGGCAGATGTACACAAACATACAACAAAATTTTTGTACGCGTTTTAATGGAATGTCAGAAAAATATTCCCACTCTCTCTCTAGTTTTAATTATTTCTTGAACTTGTTTTTGTTTATTTTAGTCCCATGAATGTCTTCCCTGGGGATTCGTTAATTAACGAAATACAAGGCTAATAATTAATTGAATCGGTTTTATAAAAAAATATTGATTTTGTATCTACATTTCTTCTGATAGAGGTGTCCATCGACTAATAAAAACAATTAAATTCTTAAACCAATAAGCAAAAAGCTTTTGTTCGAAAAAAGCAAAATAAAAATAACAAATTTTAAAACCTAATGATAAATTATAACAACCAGAAATTAGTCATTTGACCTTAAAAAAATCTTAGATTGGCCTCGACCTTGCCCAGTGGAAATAACATGGTTATTAGTGTTGTGGTTTCAATTGATGCCTTGTAAAAATTAATTTAAAAATGTTTATGGTACTCGTAATTGTTTAACAAAGGCCTATAGACGCTCGCCAGACTGATACTTTTTAGAAAATTTGTTTCGTTTTACAGACGGTTACATCTCAAATAGGCTGTGAAATTCAGCAAATTCACGACGAAACTTCCGAATCGAATCGATATGCATTAAAAGTGACTAATATTTGTTTCGAAAACATTTCGCAGAAACAAATGTTCCCAACTGCCGATCTGGCAGACCAATGAAAAATGCATTAAATTTGCTTGAGAAATGACGCAATGATTCACTAAACTTTTCGAAGTCTATGAATCATCGCAACCCTATCTGTCTGCGAAATGGGGAATGGCTCGAGGGGAAGATTTGGCGAACTGTACAGACACACACGCAAACGCACACACATATACAGAATATTAGCTGATTATATCTTACTAATACGATATACTTTTTTATTCAAAAAGAAAATCTTCCCAAAAAACTCCTTTAGATACATTTCAATAGGCATATGAACCCCGGATTAAAACTAACAGAAAGAATAACCATCTATCCATGAATAAAATCATACTTTACATTGATTTTGTATAATTTTATTGTTACTATCCAAGAGTAGGGTAAAGTCAATATGTATGGTAAAGTAATAAATAAATTAAGTAAATAAATTCTGATTTAACAACTGCTTACCTATCTTAAAGAGTTTTCGTAAGGACAATATTTTTGTAATCACACAAACCTACCCAAAATATCATTATTCCTATGGTAAAATTATTTAATTTCCATTTCTTAAAGAGAGAAAATCGTTTGTTTTACATAGGTATTGTATAACTTATATATAAATGTATTTAACATTTAAAACGATTTGTGCCGATAAAAATTAGGTCAATTTGAATTAACATCAAGAAAAGAATTTTCTGCAGTTTTGCAATCCGTCGATCGATGAGTTTTTTTGGAGATTTATAAATTTGAGTGATTCGGATTACATATCAAAACACAAACAAAGTACCTATTCAGAAAATATGGACTCATTTTTCGACTAGAAAAAGAAAACTATTAAACTTATCTAGATGATGGAAGTTAACAGTTGAGTAAGTACTCTGACTTTTCAGTAGAACGTATGATAATAAAAAGCACGTACCTACTTTCTTTTTATTCGATAATGTACTAGTTTATATCAATTTATATTATTATCAGGATCAGATGCTCTCGGTATTTTACAGAATACCTACTTTTCCGTTTTGTATGGTTATGTTTTGTGTAGATTTTACGATCTTTGGACGATTAATACAGGCACCAATATTGATTATAGCCCGCGGCGCTTACACAGCGAGCTGTATAAAGTAGTCGACGATACTTTGTGCTGATTTCATCCCAAATATTCATGCTCGTTACAGTACCGTATTCTTTACCATATTCCTAATAACACCGCTTTTATTGTATTGTACATCTTTTTTTATAAACCGTAAGAGCGTGAAATGTCCTTCCATAAACTATTCACGCAAACACTGATAGTAAAAAAGTCAATAAAAAATCCATTATGAATTACGTTATTTATGGATCTGTTTACTTTTACGGACCCGCTGTAGTATCGCTTGAAACCATTCCTACACGACGTTTTACAACATATTTTAAGAACACGTTATATTCTTTTTATTAAATGTATCCGCGTATAATAATTTTACATCCGCCCTTATAGTAAAAATGAAGGAAAATGTAAAAAGGCTCGCAAATAAAGAAAATTACATATGGCGAGGTAGGTTGTGCAACATTGTTTCTTTAGGTGAAGTTGCTCGATGTTTATGAAGGATACTTTTGCTTTAGAGCTACTGAGAAATCGAAATTTTAGCTATCTACGGTAAGGACGATAAACATAAAACTACGAAATAAATATAGTGTAAACTTATTTAGATCAAATGAGTTTAGTTTTGTATTCACGATCACGATCACGATTATAAGTTACAGAAACACAATTCTTCCCTAAAATAGAAATAGGAAAAATTTACCAAATGATATCTACACAAATTGATCACTAAATAAATACATACTTGTGTGACACGACACACCTACACAATCTAATTTGTGAAACATTTTCTCTGTTAATATTTGGAAGTGATTCACACCCGAGCTCATGGAAAGCCTAACTAACTTAAAAATTTATAAAATGACAAAATATAAACGTATAATCATTACCAAGTTATTAATGCTTAAACAAACATAATGTATCATAAAGATCCTTCCATTATTCTGTTGTGTTTTTACTACAACCGTAATTACTTTTGGTATAAAACAAACTTAACGTTAGTGGTAACTGCATAGTATATTATATATCATTTTGTGGGTTGAAAGGGTCGGTGTCCTTACTAATTTATTTTAAATGTCGTAATAAATAAATACTCCGACAATGACATTATTTACGCCCATTCCTTTTCGAACATTGTTATCAAATAATTGGCTGTTAATGAATGTAACGTAGAAAAGAGAATAAGAGAAAAAGTGGAAAAAGGGCAAAACATGTTGTTAAGCAGGGAGAACGTGTCGACAACAAACTACGGTCTGCGAAAATACATGGCATGGATTGGGAGACGTTTCGATGCTAATGAGCTCGAGTCTGAGTTAAGCTGGGACTGCTTGTTGTCATCAAGCCTGCTATAAAACCGCAAATGTGTGTGTAAAGATGTTGCTACCGTCACATCATCTCCCTCTATAGGAAGGGAGACATAGTCTGCGTGCCCTAACGAAATTGGACAATGACGAAAAATTTGCTGCAAAACGCGCAAAGAGTAAGCAGGTACGCGGATCTTTCAAGATTAGAGACGATTCCGGAAAACCTGACGTAAAGACTTTGCTCTTTTAAACGGAAATGTGCAATTTGCAAAGATTATTCGGATGATGGGGTCGAAGTAATCGCAGGGTTTTAGTGAGCTTCATATTATTACTATGGATAAAGGAGGTGAGCACGATAAAAATGTAAATTTTTGCTAGAAAAGGATTTGCATGGAACGTCACGAACGTTAGAAAGACACCGTGTAAAATACTCATAATGTTCCGTTATACTAACTTAGTTAAATATCGTACAATATCTATTTATTCTTTATGTCAATTCGTTCATAATGTCAATAATACGTTTGAACTTCTAATAACGTTTTGCTTTATAAGTACTTTTACTTTTCACGTTTATAATTAATTACTATTAGTATTTATTATTATTATTATTAGTACATAATTGGACACAACGTCATGGTAATGATCTCCCTCCCTTTCAATGAAATTAGACGAAATTTTACCGAACTCTCCCCTCCCTCTCTAATTTTTACCTCATGTACTTAATGGATGTCCCCTAATGTTACTTATATTGTTCTTAAATTCAATTAAAGTTTATTTTGTGTAATTCATATGTATATGTAATATACAAGCATATCAAAAAGTTAATAATTTAATTATTATTTTGACAAGGCTAGGGTAGTTCTCTGGTATTTTATGATAATAACTGTGGCATTGGAAAAATTTATTAATAAGTATATTTTTGCAGTGGAAAGAAAGACGGCAGAATAGAATAAATCAGTTCACAACGGTTTTTCTACTGAAAGTAGGAGGGGCAGCTGCCCTTCTCAGTTCGTTGTTTCGATTCCCTTGAAAGTCCGTTGTTTATCTGCTTATATTTATCATATTATTATGGCTGTATTTTTCTTTCGAATAGCTTATATCACTACATAGTTCTCGTCTAAAAAAGTGCTATTTATGTCTAGTAGAAGAATACTATTGAGCTAACCCTTGTTTTATATGTTGGTAAAATAAACATTTTCTTATTGTAAATTTACCATTCAACCAGGATTTCCATTTCTTTGTAAAATAAAACAGATATTTTCAAGTTAAATAAAACAGGAATACTTATTATTTCGTCAAATGAGAAATATTCAAATTTTCTAAGTTAAGAGTTCCAGACAAATAAGTCGAGCTCTTCGGCGGGTTTTGTCTGTAAGGTCCCGACATCAGTTTGATTGGTTTTTGTCGCCGTGATAACGAGGCCTCCAATCATCGACGACTACCTAATTTGTATGGTAATTTCTGAATCTTACGTCGAAACAAGTAAACCGTTGGCAAGTGATAAGACTGCTAGTTCAAAAGCAGTGGCGTAACCGATAATTACCTTTTATAGGTATATAATACAAGTAGTTTTATGTAGGTATGCATATTAAACTTCAAATTAGTGGAAGCATCATAACCATAACTTCACATTCACGAATATTTTACATATGTCCGGAAAATTATTAATGCAAGTATAAAAATACAGTTTTTTTAAGTTAAACTAACAATAGTAGAATTTCGCTCACTTTATGTATTAAAAACTGTTGTTTAATAAAAAAAAAAAAATTAAATTCGTTAAGGCTGCAAGCAGATTGAGGAAAGTCAATTATGCTGCTTGATGGGGTATTTAGTTTTTCACAAAGAAAAAAGTTTTTGAACCTACCTAACTAAAGTGGATTTTGACTTAAATTTGATTTTGTTTCATATTTTACTCATTGCATTATCATGTGTTCTAGACAGAGAGAGCACAAAAGGTGATAAAGCATAAGCTGCCAAATATATTTATTAAAAAAGGCAAACTGATTTGATTAATAGCATTAAAATAACCCTCATTTTTTAAATACTTTATAAAATGTTTTTAGTTGCGAGAAGTAGGTACCTGTAAGAAAAAAGGCTGTAGACGCAGTAGAAACATGTGTGGGAGCAAACAAATGGTTCTGAAAAGTAAAGATGGATTTCGCGTTAAGATAAGGGATTTAGAGGCAATTTAATTGTCCAAGTTTCTACGTATTAGGTTTCATATAAATTAGCACGTGTTGTTCAAATAAACGGTCGAAGAGGTCTGTGTTTTACCACAGCTTCATTTATATTGCAATGTATATATCGCCTTACACATAAATCGCCGACTTTATTGCACCTTCACGCTTTCGCTTCTCGCAACCATGCCACAATGTATGCACTAAATTCAGATTTCTCGACATTTATTCACAATCCCGCTATTCCGGTTAACACAGGAAGCTATTATCAAATTATTATTGCTCTCGCCGTCCGACTCTTCCTCTACAAGCGACCAACATATGCTTTTCATTCGCCAACTTCTATCATTCAAAATGCAAAGTACTGACATTTAAACCATCCAAGTGCGAATCATACTCTTACACTGTAGAGGACATGCAAACCATAATCGTACTTACTGTGGAAACTTTTTAGTTTAACGTTTTAAACAAACAATAGCCGGAATAAGCTAATTAAGCTATCTTGTTTTTTGGCATTACGTGTGGAGAGCCTGTTTGGAAAGGAAAAAAAATATATACCGCATATATTTTATGATAGGTACTTTTGACAGTTTTTAAGTTCGGTCCAAAATTTTTCGAAACTGCAGTAGAAGTTGTTGATGGTCGTATGAATTTTGTTATGAAACCTAAAAAAAATGTTTGTTTATATATCTACTAATTACATTAATATTATAATTGTTGTGCTTGCATATAAAATTTTATTCAATATTTGTTTAATACCTTGACAAATACTATTCTAAGAGCATGTTGGTTTATAATAGAAAAAGCTTAATCGAGTTGGTTCAAGTAATTCTGTCGTGAAACAGCCTCATAATTTTCAGTTTCTTTATATTCTTCATACACGTGAACCTAATACAATATTTGATTACGTACCCACAAATTGCGATTAATTTATCTGCCGTGTCACGAAAAGAGCAGTAAAAAAAAGTTGTAAAAGCAAGTGCATCGTGTGGAATCTAGTTGGTAAATTATTGTTCTTAGACATGCCCTTTCCTTATAATATATTCAAAGTACATTTGGAAAGGAGTGATGATATATAACAGAATCTACTCGCATTTCTAAGTAAGATCTCGAAAGTAAGACTTCTTCTGACACTTATCCTTATTTACGTAGGTATTTAATTTCCCCATAAATTCTGAATTATGTAGTCTAGCTACACACTGGAACTTATACCGCAGACACATTTTGGTATTAAATATTAGAAGAAAATATACCACGGGCGAAAGACTCCCTCGAGTTTCCGGCAAAACTTTAATATTCCGTACTCGAAGTGAACTAAACGTATTGTAATAACAGAAACCGGAACTAAGTCTACAATTGTGTGACAGAAATTTATGGATTTTACCCAATTCGAGAGATCAAATTTTCGCTCGATCAAATCCCATCGGAAATGATTTAAACAGTTCTTTGGTAACGTGTGTGCCATTTGGGAACTAATCTTTGCGTAAACGAATTGATGTGACGTTTTATTTAATGCCTCATTACCAAAACGATCTTTATTAATTATCATTCGTTTGTAAACAAATTGTAATTGTTTCAGAAACTTGGGCAAATATATAATTTCGACTTTAATTAACATAACCACATTTATACACAGTACCGAAGTTAACGTATTTTCGCACAAATTCTGAATCTTGAACAACTTGGCCTAAATCATTCAGACATTGCTTGTAATTGTCATATTTGTTCATTCAATTCTTAAAGTTGTAGGCAATTTATAAGTAAAAATGATCTACAATGAATTTTAAAACGCATCAAATTTTCATTACACTAAATCAGGCATGTTAAACTCATATTATATGCGGGCCACATGATCTATTTTGTCTAGGGCCGCATGTTTTTACTCTTCAAAACATTAATGCACATTATAATCGTTCTAACAACAATGCTTGACAAAGACGAGTTACAGTAACTTATTTCTTTATGAATTGTTGTTAAGTGAACTAACAAATGACGTTGAAACTGGGAATTTCTCAAATGCTTAATGCAACGGAGAAACTAATGGCATTTTCCGGTTGCTGGTACTTTCAAAATTATCTGGCCATTTAATTTTCGAATTCGCGATATTTGCTAGTCAGGACACGCTGTAAAATAAAATTGTACAGCCCGAGCAATTTTGTTATATATTTTCCGCTGAATACGTAAAAAGCTGGGCGCTGAAAGAAATGTGAAAAATGTTTAGTCGACTAGGAAAAATGCGAAAAGTTCCCAATAAAGACGCGCAGGGAGCGGAGCGTAGTCGTAGTCATGCTGCTGCGGGAAGCTGCAATGTCGCATGCGACGTGGTCGAACTACCGATGCCTTCTTCTCAATAAACACGCGTTTCAGCCTGTCGAGTCATTATTTATTCGTCGAGTCCCGTTTCCTAAAGCGTCACCGCCAACACTGCCTGCATCCATTGGCTCCCTAAAAACGTTTCTAAACAGGAAGGCAAACCACTCCACACTGAGAACACGAACTACCCTAATCCAACGATGTTGTTACTCTTACAGCAGTAATCTCATTCCACATAATCTGCTTATACCTAGACTGATATGCACCCTAACAGTAGATTAAAAATATGATTTAATTCACAAGGTGCTTATAATTCTTGGAGTTACATTTTTAATCGACTTTTTCCTCTAAGAGAGTCGAAATTATAAATTAAAGAAGGAATAATTTATAGGGTCTAGAACCACAGTATCTTTTATAAAGAAGAGAACTTGTTTCAGTTGGTTGTTTGAAGGAAACTCAGTAACCAGACACTATGATTTATTAATCTCTTTAATCCTTATTTACAAGAAAACTACTCCTTTTAAGGATAGTTTTATTACGTGATTGGTAACTGGACATCAAAAATCGAACCCCAATAATCTTTACAATATATGTCCCAATGTATTAAGTTCCCAACACTCCTTTTCTTAGTATTCGTTTTGATTATCATTTTTAAAGACGTTAGAGGAATAGTGTCTTCCTTCAAACATTACAGTGTAATTCTATATATTCTATCTAATTAAAACACTTGTATACACTTGTATAATTTTTTATTATCATGTATAACATATGGAGAGTAACATGTACCTACATGTTTCATATTGTTGTTATCCTTAAAGGTCAAAAAGTAAATTTCTTAAATAAATTAAGTACAAGATCTTCTATACAAAATATCGAACGCAATGAAGGGCACATTCCATATTGCATTGAACGTGTTTTCGCTGGGCAATGCAATTATACTTCCGTGTCAAAGGGTCAGTTCACTATGCCCAAGCGGCCAATACACAAATATTCATGTATTCAGATGAAACAGTCTCTTGCATGTTTAGATTAGATGATGATGACGGAAATAAATACGAAGTTCATCATAATTTTAATCAGTGCATGCTCATGATAGCAAATACAACCGTCTCACCTACTTATAAATATAAAAAGCAACATCATATAATTCTATTTTATCTATGGAATTTATATAGAAAAGTGGTAAAGTATTAATTAATTGATGGAGGCGCTAGGCCAGAATGTCAAAGAATCTGTGCACTTAATTATCTTATTTATTACTTTTTCTCTCAGAGAGTGTATGAGCAAATCTCCGTTTTCTTTTTAAGCAATATGTACGTATGTCCGACTTTGTTCCATTAGTTTCTCATAAAATACGTCTAGTTTTAATTTGGCACTAGATAGAATCTAAGATGTAAGATAAAGAATCAGCTCCGAGTGTACCTACTGTGGCACTGAGGAGAAGTTTGCATATGGTGACTTGCTTCCCTTATTTCCCTCGAGATCCCTATGACATGGAAACCTAAAATTACAGATAGAAAACATGACTGAATTGCGTGCAAACAGTAAATGAATAAAATGTTTTGATGCAAGTAGGCGAATTTAAAAAAATAGGAATCAGTATATGCAACTCAATTACTTTTATAAGATCATACTTTCAAGTAAGAAGTAATAAATTAATAATCAATTAAAGTAGTAAAAATTCGTCCAAGATTATATGAGTAGGTAATGAAGTTAAAAGGGATATTTTGAGTAGACTGATGTAGGCTGTGGACAATTTGTGACCAGATGCTTCACTAGATTTCTTTCATTCTCTCTCTTGCGAGAAATTCAAACTTCTTAAAAATTCTGAGCCAAATACATCTACTCTTCCATTTAAACCACTTAGTGGTAAGATTCGCCACACAGGTGGAATGTTAAGTAACGACTGAAGTTCAGAAATTTAAAGAAAAAGTTTATAATTTAGAAATTTAGATTATCAAAGAAGGAAACAAGAATTTGATTCGGTTTTTTATTAATATTTTTTATGGTAAAATAATAAACGCCTCCAGAACATCTAAGCCGCCAATTGGTCTCGTTGAAAACTTTTTATCTGGAAAAGTTCATCATCGTGAAGGAACGAACGTTTCTAAAACAGTAAGGAGGGCTGACGCGTTGTCGTTTTCGAAATAAGTTTATGTAATGAAGGTGGAACCAGTGAAAACATAGAACGAAGAGTAATTTGGAAAAATCTCTGCACGAAAGTTGGACGGCATCGACGTCGCGGCGCGGCGCGTAGCGTCGTCGGTTGGGATTGTGGCGATACGGTGTTGGTTGGTGAGGTGGTGTTATATAGGAGATGACGCTTTACGAGCTCATGTATATTTCCATTAAGGAAGTATTCAGTATTCGCCAAGAGGTTCGTGGAGAAGCCTGTTAGTTGTTATATAAAAGTAAATCCGAGAAGAACGTGCGCAGCCTCTCGCACCGTTGTTTTCGTATTCTTCTAGAATACCGGTCTGATATCGTTCATACTTTAAAAATAAATTGGATTCTGATATAATGTTGCACAAAGTATCCGTAATGAACCCTTTTTGGTCCTCTTTATGAAATACCTAGTTTGTTTTTGTAGATGAGTGCTCTCCATTCCTGAAATTTTCTTTTAAGCCGTCGATTTCCTCAAATTCGTTTTGTGACCATATAAGAAAACTTTTTCAATATGATGATGAGTTATAAGTGACCTTAGTTCTTTTTTACATTTATCGGTTGGACTTCTAATGTTTTACTATTTATATCTTAAAATAAATATAGATAATAATACCTATATTTCTTATCTTTTATTACTTATCTATTAACTCATACAAATGTTTATAATTGCTACTTCAATGAAAATCTTAAAAGAAATTACCTAATCATTTAATGGTAATGAATAGAGAATTATTTTTTGACTTCGTACACCTATAATTTTATGGTTAGATGAAAAACGAAGCGTTATATTATAAAATGCTGCGCTTTGCTTCCGTTTCTGTTGAAGATTTGTTTTGCGTCGAAAATTCAATACTCTGTGAGTGTTAGAGGTAATGGAATTCTTACTTGAAATTTCAAATTGTTTGAATGTGCATAATAAACAGAAAGAAATCGACTTGTCACTGGCATTCCATTTCTCTGCAGAAGTACTACGGGGCGATGACGATGGCGACGGCGCACCCAATTGGACTCTAATCATGTGTGTAATTCAGTAATAGTGTTCGTCTCAGAATTCAATTTGTCAGTACATACTTTATTAATGTTTTATTTGAAATATATAAGTGGTTTGCATAGTGACGTAATACAATACCTACGAAGCTAAAATACATTATTATTATTTCCAGAAATTGCAGAAAATTAAACCACAGCAAATAATAAAATAATTTTCACACCTAACGTTTCTTCAATTGTGCCTACCTGAACCTGAAAAACAGGTTATTTTTCAACTTTTCTTTTAATTATTTCAAGTGTATTAGTCATAATAGTTCTCCTAATTGCATATATATCATATTTAAGATACATCGAATTATATTAAACTCACTACATCAAACATTAAACCCAAGGCAAAAATATTTTATTGTAAACCTTTCTAATTAAAAAGAGAAGCAGAAGGGACTTAAATAGCGTAACTTCTAATATACTTTATTTATTTAAATAAATATTCTTAATAATTTATATAACGCTTGAATACTAATTTATACTAACTACTAATTATTTTATTCGACATTGTATTTACATCACCCTGTATTATTGATTAATACTTTTTTTATTACTGGTCTTACTGACTGATTTAGCCTTCTATTTATATTGTTAACGAAGGTTTGGTTAGGCTAGATTAGTGTTCGTTTTGTGTACATTAAATTACACTTATCGTAATTTGATGTAGGTATTTAATTACGAAACTTAGAAACAGTGAAAACGTCATTTTTAATTCTAAAAATAATAATGGGTGCGTACCTTTGTGGTATCGTACACCATCTGGCATTGTATTTTATACGTTCCCTATATCTACAAATGTTTGTGGTTGTCGATAGTCGGGAACAAAAAAAAGTTTGTGTTTACAGAACGAATAGAAAATTTAAAAGTTGGCTTTGTGTGTCTAGCAATTAAGGATAAAGGGAGCGGTTTGCTTTTGCTCCGGAATCGTTATCGTGTTCCAAGTTAATTAATTTTCGATTTTCCGCTAATGAAACATAGTTATAAAGTCATAAAATTAAAACATTTAATTGGAATCCCAAGCAAATGAGAAAAACTGCTACTGATGCTTTTGCTATTCTTAATTAAAACCGGATATATTTTCGTTATGGAATTCGTTGAGTTGTAGGTCAGGATAATGAGAGATAGAATCCGAAAGCTTAATTTACAATGAGTTCACTGAATGCTTACTTGAATTTTGTATCTTTAACGAATACGGTGATCCGATACTGTTAGTGCCCAGACTGAAATTTTTTAATAAGTTTAATTGTTTTTTAATCTCAAGAAAAAGAAATACTTGAAATCGGTGTCACTCACTATGTTGCACTTATAAATGACATTAAGTTAACGCTATCAGAGTGTTATCTAGTAAATTAAGATGTGAAAAATGAACGTCAGCAATGTTTGGGACATAAGAAAAGGGTTGGTTGTTAATATAGTGATTATTTAAAACTTTATTTTAGCGAAATAGTAATTTCAATTTTGTTGAAATCATTCTCAAAGTAAATAGGTACATTTTTGCACATACATAATTTAAATTCTTGTATCCTGTGTTATTTATACCCATCATTTAATGGAAAAAAAATGTCACAATCGTTTTTCATTGTTTTTGACGTTTTTTTTCGAAAACGTTTTAAGAGATGAACAAAAGAAGGAGCGTTTTCGTCCGCTTTGTACTTCAATAGCGCCAATGGTCTATCTTCAGATTCAAGAGGCGTTTGAGATAAAAAAATCGACAGGAAATAAATGTATTGTCCTGCCCGTCACGAATCTCACTTTTGGCCGTGATGAAGAAAGGAGCGTATAAGGTCAGAATGTGTCAAATAAAATCCAATAGGCAACTTGAAAGCCTCTTGAGAAAATTACTCATGATCAAATAGAATTAAAGATTGCCGGCACGTAAACACTACAATGTATTAGAAAATTGCCCTCTTAATTAACACGATAAACCGAAGTTTTTCATTAGGTCTAATTAAAAACGATATTACTCGAATTTATTACTTACTGTTGCAGATATACGCTATTTCAGTGTTCAGAATTTAATTTTACGATATTGATCCTTGCGGCACTTAACTTCTGAAACTCTATATTTTAATGCTACCTAATATGAATTGAAATTTTTGACAAATAATGAATATTAAACAAGTAATCTACTTATTTCTAAGATTAAATAAACTTACAAAGATGATTCATCGTTCTTGGAATTATAGGTATGAATATTATCCCTTGAGGTTGATTTTTTAGAATACTCTTGTTATAAAAACTGCACTAAAACTAAAAGCCTTAAGATCACTTTATTGATCGTCTACTTGTTCATCATAAAGTCCTTTAGGTATCTTAACGACAAAACATAAAAATTAATTTATAGGAGTTGTGGAAAATTCTTGAAGCTTATTTTTTTTATTTCTACTGTCACTATCACTTGTCTGCCCTTTTGTAAAATGAATTCTGTTTACGTTCGACTCAACCAACTTTGTCACATTTAAAAGCCTGACATAGTAACGGATGATTGTCCTAACGTAATATTGCCTGAAGGGTTCTTAAAAGTGGTTATAGGAAATTTTTTCGAATATTGTGTTATAGGGGTTAAATTTGGTCACGTAACCCCGTTATTCTATACCTTCTTTAAGCGTGAACTCATAAACGAGAAATTGTCAGTGATATGTTCAAATGGACAATGTTGGTGGTATTTTGGTCGGAATGCGAGAATAGATCGAGAATGAATAGCACGGTTTCGCACAATCAGCTGAATCGGCTTCGCCAAATAACCTCACATTATTCTCGCACCGCGAATGTATATTACATTGTCAAACCAGGAAACTGTTCGACCACAATATAAACTACCGCATACTGTATACATTTGTTCGGGGTTCTCGAGCCGCAGAAGAATTGCCCAACACACTTGTGATGAATACAAATTTTGCAACTATACCATATCTAATATCTTTTTCTTTCCGATAATCCAAACAGATAATGTATTAGATATTAGGTATACAGGGTTTTTGAAGTTAATGGGCTATTAGAAGTATAAGAATTAGTAGAAGGAATTCAATTATGAAACTTGGGCTCATTTGGTTATTGTTGATGCCGCTTCTTTTAAAAATATTTTCAACTTCGATTTACATCCGGTTATACCGGAAGTCGACACCAACTATGCTATTTTAAATGGAATGGTATATTTTTTACGATGAATTCGAATAAAATGTGTAATTCTAAGGTAAATTTGATAACTAACTTGTACACCTATGACGATCGGTTTCTGAGTTAATTTAATTTATAGAAAAAAAATCGCTACCGCAACCCAAACTATAAAAAATCATAATTTCTACAAAATACGACTACAGACTGTTTTTTGTCCTCTTTCGATTTATATAGATACTCCCTACTGTTTGAAAAATTTTGAGTAATTTTGAATTTTTAAAATATAGATAATTTCATTAATTTTGGCGTAATAAAAGTGTGCCTTGAACAATTGACAACTAACGAAAATCAAAGCAAATCACAGTAAAACCTTTTTTATCGCCTAATTTCTGTTAGTGAGATGTTCGAGACAAATATTTATAATAAATACTTCAATTGAAGTTTTCGTTTTTGATTATTTTTTATTACAGAAATTCATCGAAAAGGCGATTTTTGGCTTCATTTTGCATTGCTTGCCGCTAGTTGTCATTTGTCCAAGGCACACCTTTTTATGCGACAAATATTAAAATTGGCTATTTTAAGTAATAATTCAAAATTACTCAAAAATTTTCAAATAAAACAATAGGAAGTATCCTTATAAACTGAAAGAGGATAAAAAAGGAGTCGATTGAAAAAATAAACAATTGTAGGTGCCATTTGAAAAAATGAGGTAACTCGTGTTAGAAGTTTTTAAACTTTAGAATTTTATTTTGAACGCCCTGTATAAATTATTTAATTCAATTTTGTCAAGGCGTTAGCACTAATATTCAGCTATTACTAGTAAAAATTTCAACACTCTAGGTCGTATTTTGTGGAAGTTATAATTTTTTATAATTTGGGTTGCGGTAGCGATTTTTTTCTGTAAATTAAATCAACTCAGAAACCGATCGTCATAGGTGTACAAGACGGATATCAAATTTACCTCAGAATTACACATTCTATTCGAATTCAGCGTAAAAAATATAGCATTCCATTTAAAATAACAAAGTTGGTGTCGACTTCCGGTATAACCGGATGTAAATCGAACTTAAAAATGCTTTTAAAAGAAGCGACATAAACAATAACCAAATGAGCCCAAGTTTCAGAATTGAATCTACTAATTCATATACTTCTAATAGCCCATCAACTTGAAAAACCCTGTATACAACTCATTCCTCTAAGGTGAATTGACTTTTGCCAATATTCGATTTTTCGGTAATAAAACGTATGTAGGTGGTGGGTAGGTAATCATACATTTAATTTAAATTCCAATGAAATGAATAGAAAATGCTAGAGAAATGTACCATCAAATGATTTGAACAAATCCGAAAAACGTGTTGTCTAAATATAAAATATTCTTGACAAAATATTGATTGTATCCAAAAATAATTTCATGATCAATTCATAATCTCTTGTTATTTTCTAAAATTATGAAATTTGCATAGCAGGCAACCTCGGGCAAATATTTGTTTTAATTTTAACATTAAATTAGATTTCTGCTATCCTACCTAGTTACCCTACTTAATTTTCTGTTTACTTAAATTAAAATCTAAGCATGATTTTAGAGTTCCAGAAGCAAATAAGTAACTGATTAGAAAAAGCTTTAAATATTGTACCTCCATAATAAGTAGTGAAAAAAAATACACACGCAAGTTACAAAAATATATCTATATTACCACAATGTACATTTCGCCATACAGTGTTTTCTTCAGGTGGAAGAAGATAATACTTCCTGGCGTAGGGGTTACCGTGATCAACAAGGCGGTTCCTCCAGGGTGAGGCCCTTCCATTGCACTACGGTTGGGCTGACCCCTGCGATTATCCTTAATCTGAATAACTCGGGCGCCTAATTTTTGTAGTCGGGACTGCGTAAACGCTGTCCTGTTATTAAAAAGTAATAAAACATTATTTTCTTTCATCTGAAAAAATGCACATTGTCGTATTATAAATGTATTTTTTTAACTTTTTTGTTTTTTTTTTGTTTTTCTTCACTACAAATAAATAACTTTATTTTTAAATACACAGTCGAATTTCGATAATTTGAATCACAATGTGACAAAAAACATCGAAGTGCCGATGCTTTAATTTTTGTTTAAAAGACAAGTTTTTAAGTACGGTTTGATGACAAATAATTGTAGAAACTGAACTGCCTCACTGCTTAATTTCATAATACCGCTATTAAAAGATTCCCCAGAAAATTCGAGTTATCGAAGTTGCTGCCAAATATTATCTTCGAGTTAGCAAGATATTCGAGTCAAAGGAGTTGGAGAGTTTGCGTTATCAAATAAAAATTACACGTTTGTCCCATAATTGATGGCATTGCCAAAAAATTTCGTTCTAATTATTAAAAATCCGAATTATTGAAGTTTTACTGTAATTACAACAAGATTGTTATCAATCAATTATTGCAAATACGTTACCGAATCAACAAAGATAACAGGGTAGTTAAGTTTTAAATAAAAATTTTTTTGAATTATTCGTGCGTTCTATCCTTGTAATTAATTAACTTACTCTAAAATCGTAGAGGATTATGAGTCAGAATACGTGTTGTCAGAGCCGAGTGCCTTAACAAATATCTTCTGTGTCACTTTCCAACTCTGAGTGTCTACGGGATAAAAGTTTCCCTGGTAATCATTTTAGCAAGAAGGGAACTTAGGAAAACTTGTCGGTCGTTCGTTTATTTGTTAGAATTTTAGAAGAGGGAAAAGATAGAAGAATTCTGAAGTTTCATATTGAAAAAGAGCTCGTTTTCGCCTCTAAGATAAATTTTCTCAAACGTAATATACTTATGTTACCAAGCATTTCCAAGGAACAATTGCATTTGTGTCCGGAAGTATCACGTACACACTTCCTTTCGTCAGCGTCATCTGCGCAGCACGTAGGACTTATTTAAAACGACGACATGGCTTTCTTTCTTTCTTCATGTATACATGTACCTGCTTACATGTGTACGTATCTGTGTGTAAAGTTACGTATATGTTTACGTTGCACTATATTGCTGCAAAACTCCGTTGTCGATATCACTACGTACGCTACGTACCAACCCCCGAAAGAATTTCAATACTTCCTTTTCCAAAATGCAATTTATTCTTCTCTGCTTATTATTTGGGCGTTACTTGTATAGAAACGAGCAGTTGACTACATTAGAAAATTATTAAGTTTTCTTCTCTCACAATCAGTATAAATCGAGGTGGAATTAACTCATAAAAGCTATGATAAAGTTGTCAACTATTTACACTGCAAATGTACCTACTTATGTATTAAAAATGTAAATTTATATGCAAACTGTAGGTATCTTCCCAAAATTAAATAGCAAACAAAAAAACATAATCCAATAAAGGCTGTGCGATTTATTAATCGTGAAACTATGTGCTAAATAAATTAATATGTATAATAATCTTACAAATATTTTAAAATCCCTTTGCTGTAAAATAATTTTCATGAACAATTTATATTATAGTGGTATCTGGTACCAATTTAACCGTGCATAAAAAATTCTGATATGGCCTTGTGTTAAAAGTAGATGTTTTGTTTGTTCATCTTTTGTGTGGTCGTATTTGTCGGGGTCACCTTGCGTTATATCTTTACTTATTTTCGAGATTGATAAAAACTAGCTAGACTTCTTTAAGTTGTTGAGACAGTTGTTTTTCAGCAACCTATAAGATATTTTTATTCTAGTCATTCTTGTCCGAGCTCTTGTCCGATAGTCTTATTAAGAAATATGATGTTGATAATAAATAGTGGTTATTGAAACTGAACTTTTTAATTAGTGGTTGTGTGCCATCACGTGATGCAAATTTGGATTACCTAAACTATTTCGGAAAGAAATCGTAAGTGTGACCCATACAGTATTTTATAAATATTTTATTTTTTTGTTATGTAGATAATTAGATTATGATTTTAATGGTTTTTATGTAATTTTGAGATGGTAGATAGGCTGATCTCTTGGTGAAACATCTTTAATATACCATTAGAAATAAAACCCTTGGTTTGATACAATTTGAAACTACGATTAGTGAAACGTAACAAACAAAGAGTTTCATTTCTAATCGCTTTTCGTATATTTATTTAAGTTTGTTAAACATTGAATATTAGATAGATCGTCAGTAATCTTCTAGTATTTTCCTATTGTTCACTGTCAAACTCCCACAAGGAATATTTAACGGAAATTGCAATGTACTGTAATGTTAATCTTGATATTATTTCTACAATAACAAAAACAGATCGTACCATACTTGTTAATTAATATGTTTTTTTGATTCTCAGTGTTTAATTATGAAGAAAAGTTTTGAAAAACGTAAAATAGCAGTTTTACAATAAGGTTGTGTACTGTTTGTAGAATAACCCGTTTTCTGTTATTAAACCTTATTTTGTGATTTGTAACTAATGAACTAAGCCATTAATTAATTGTGTGGTTAGGTGTCACGTCGGCGACTTAGAGCGCTCGCTAATACTACTTTTTTAAAAAATCACGCCTCAATAACATTTATCCAGTCAAGGGATTCGTATCCAGCCTACAAAATTATTAAAAAAATACAGAAAAATTAATCAGACACAGTTGGGGTACAAAACATTTTGTTACAAAAAATAATTACATATTTCAGGTGGAAGAATTTCTTCTTCTAACTGATGTATTTCATTATGTTTCTAAATATGGAATTAGAACATGTGAACGCCTCATGTATCTCATTTTTTTAAAAATTTGTGTATTTCAAAAACCATTTGCTTTTACTTATCAGCCTTATCATAACGTTTTGTGGAGTTTTGCATGGAAAGCGTCTACGTTCTGTTTAGATACGCTCCTGACGCTAATAAATTAATTAAAAACTAAATTAAGAAAATATTAAGAAGATTTTCACAAACTAAAGAAAAAATTGAAGGTATTATTTAGTTAGAATAAATTTAGAAGTGGGAAGCTACTCTTCTGTCTTTTAATCGGTCGTTCAGAATTATATATTTCAAGTTTTTAAATTTACGTATTTACTTATTTCAATTTTCTTTAACAGTGTTAATTTTTGTCCCTAGGTACTTGTGTAAGGACAAATAATTAAAGAAACGTATAGAACCAAATAACCTTTTTAGACTGAAATAGGTGAATATACTTAAAAAACTAGGAATAATTTTGAATAACAAACTGTAGTTAATAATTCCCCTTCACTTCAGAATTTATTGGAACTGAATATTTACCACCCCTAATTTCATGTGGTATCTATGTAGGTAACTAAATTCGGTAGACATTACTTTTATTATCTTGTAAATACTCAATTCTTCTGATAAGCAAATGTTTTGGCGAAGTATGTTACAAAATAAAACTTGAAATATTACTATCTTCTAATCAAGATTAAACATGTTTTTTTAGCAAGTAAATGTCGATCGCATTAAATAATAAAAGACACTGCTTTTTAAAATAAGTGGATAAAACGTTAGGTTTAAAAAAGGGAATTTACTATTAGTTGTATAGTTTTGAATTATCTACCTATTGCCAAATGTTTTGAACGATTAACGTATAACATCTTAATTAATTATGTTGTTAAGGGTGGCGTTTTTGGTAAAACTATTAACTGTAGTTACCTAAAACAAGTAGTTCTGTTGGTGAAAATAATAAGTGCAATACCATATAACAATAAACACGTTCAGTAATAGAAACGAAGGAGGTCAACGGTTTTTTTGTATAATTAGCACGTGCAAATAAAAAATAGCAAAAGAAGACACACCTGAAATGTAAATAAAATATGCATTCACGCGTGCAAATAAGCGTGTCACTTCCAAGTTTTTGTTAATTAAATAAAAACATAAGAGTATTATAAAATGTCATGTGTGGCAAATCGAATTCGCGCCGGTCTCCTTGCTCGAACAACATTAAAAATGAAAATTTTCGGTCTCCTGTTTGTCGTTTTCCTCGTTGGTAGCTTCATATCGGTAAGTAATATACATTTGTGTATTTTTTATTGAATTTTAAAAATAAATCTGAATTGAGTGTAAACCGAAAAAATTTCATATTATGTAGTTTAATATTTGATTAACTGCTTTTTGAAATCGATTCCAGCAAAGTAAATTTTATTAATATTACTATAGAAGGTGCTAGTAAATCAAAGGCACATAGAAACATTAATTTTAAAAATACAGTTTTGGACTGATATTAATTTTTTTGCACATAACTGTCTTTCCTTGTATTTACACCATTAATTGTATATTATATTGAATACAGGTACATAGAATTAGATACTTATTCAATTTTGTTTTGCTTCGGTGATATAATTTTAAAAAACAACGTAACATTTGCATTTATTATTCGAAAAGGGACAATTTTATTTAGAACGCTTAAAATATTTTTAGGTTGCCCTTGCTAACCCACCATGCGGAGGACCTTGCGGAAATCCAAAGAAGAGCATTGAAGTACTCGTACATGAAAATAAGCAATCTTAAAAATCGTCGTTAATTTCAGAAACTAATGCAACTTAATTTATATTAAATTAATTTAAAGTTATATTAGTAGGTTTGGGGTACCTTTTAAAAATATGACACTCTTACGCGTTTCAAAATGTGTAAATTTTTTTCAATTCAGTTACTTGAATCATTTAATCAATAATACAGAAATAAATAAAAATGACTCTTCGTGTGTTGTTGGTTATGTGATATTTTATTCTCGGCATTATAATGTTTTAGTAGTCAAAAGACTTTATTTTTGTTAAACTTTCGTCAACCCATTTCTGCAGTTTGAAATCTAAATTATAGATTTATGTTTAACAAAAGTAAATATTCACCATCTTTTACCTGTATGTAAATATTAAAAATTTTTAATAGCTTGCAATAAAAGAACCTTTTTTTTCTCGCTTTATGTACTACCCAACAGCTGTAGGTGTTAAATTTACTTTAAAAATGAATGTAAGTGTTGTATTTCCTACTTCAAATCATTGCAACCTAGTGTTTTATTTTTATTTTTGTGAATATTTGAAATTGTTGTATTTATTTGTAGAATTCTTATAATATGTTATTACTTGTATCTATTAAGTTTAATGATAATCGTAATGAAAAGAATGAAAGTGAGTAATTTTCAATATCAGCAAATAAAATGTGTTTATATATAAATAAGTTTTACATTCCTGATTGTATTTTCTAATTTAGTATCTAATACGTATTTTAATAATCCTTTTAATACTGTAAAACAGAAGAAAAAATTAGAAATTTGATCGCCTTAGCATTTTTTATTCTTTTTAGCAAGTTAAGAGAACACACTCTCCTAGAATTTTAAATAAGAATTTTGAAAAGTCTTAATTTTTTGTGAACAACTTACTGCAGAGATAGACTTTAGTGTTTTATAATTCTGAGCATGTTTAGAAGCACTAAATATTAAACAAAATATTAAGTAGTCAGCCTTTTACGTTAGTGGTTTTCAACTTTACTTCTTAAGTCTTTGGTAATTTAAATTTCTTAGAACTGTAGGATTATTTAAATTAAGAAGAAGAGGAAGAAGTTTCTTGGTGCTCGGTATCAATATTCCGAGTGGAGGGTCATATCATACCCCTTAATGGAGCTGCAGTTTTAAATCTCTTTCACGAAATCAATTGGTATGCATGAAATGTCGACTGCTACTTCAATCATCAGTATACATAACGCAAATATCTTTTGCACTCGCGGTCTTCTTGGGTATTGCGCGTCGCCACTGAATTTAAAAGCTCAGATTAAGTACGGGAAGCTGCTTAACCGAACCGAGTAATTTATGGAAATTTTGTCGTGCAATGCAAATCATCATCTACTACATAAACGTATGAATTCATTTGCCCCAAACTAACGGAAATCTATTTACATGAAAACATTTAAAATAGTGTTTTTTTTTTAATGACCAAAAAGGTATAGAATTATTTAATACTAGCAGCAATACCCGGCGTTGCCCGGGTAAGAATATATTACACGTTTGATGGAACATTATAGAATATTCGCGAATTTAAAAGTATCCAGAACATCCCATAACGATTAACTTATTTTATCACTCTGAAACATTCTTGAATGATCTTCAAGATTCTGGAACATTCTTGAACAATGCCAAATCATTAAATTAATCTCTTGATTGTTACGATGATAACACTGACGAAAAGTCTAGTTTCAGTTTTTTTATATAACATCAGACATCGAAATTTGTAGTATTAGAAACTCTACATTCAAATAGTCTGTTCTTTTTCATTTGTCGAAATCACTTAATTTGTTTGGTCACTGTTCGCTCTTGTTTCCAATTGATCTTCACTCGACTGCAAACACAATTTAACTGACAAAAAGTCACTGAATGTTGATTTATATATCATCGAACATCGAAATTCCTAGTACCAGAACGCTCTAGAATATTTAGATGTACATCACTTTGAAACGTAGATGTACACTTTTTGAAACTTTCTAGATCATTCAAGAAATTTTTAGAACTTTCTCGAACATTCCAAGTCGATAATAACTTTTTCGCTTATTTTAGAATTTTTTAGATCATTTCAGAAATTTTGAGATCTTTCCGGAAGTCCTTATTACTTAAAAAAGGACAGAAATATTTCTTTTCACCTTTCTGCCATCTACAACCACCCACTTCCACCCACCACGACTAAACTCCCTTACTCCTACCTGGAGACCAAGGGGTATTTACCACCCCAACAGGAAGTTGATTGGAGTAGGTAGAGATAGAGAAAACCCTGTCTTGACGTACGAACATTAGCATTTTATATATGTATTTAGATTAATTTAATATTAAGACGAATGATTTGATTTTCTGTTTTTGATCAGAAGGAATCAATTTTTCGCAATGAAACTCAAAAAAAAACATGTAACTTGCTTTATGAAAATCATGATTGAATTTTAATTTTAAGGAAATGATGATATTTAATGTTTGAAAAGACTTTTTTAGAAGAAACTGTGTAATCCGGACTTGATGACCGTGGTCTAGAATTATTTCTCCTTCGGTGAGAACACCGAAAAAGTCTCTTATCCGACGTTTCGCCAACAACTGTGGTTGGCATCCTCAGGGAACGTAGCGTGGGCGTAATGTCCATTTCTGCGGTTGTGCTGAGACTTAATAGAGAAATAATCATAGACCACGGCCATCAAGCCCGGTTTACACAGTTTCTTCTATTTAATGTTTGACGAGTAAAAAAATTGAAAATTTAAAACATAAAGTGTTGGTTGGAATAAAGGCCATAACTACTTTGGTCTTATTTTACTTTGATAATTTTCTCAAAAATGTTTCCTGTAACGACCTCAACTTAGTATGTTTTCCAAATTCTTTATCTTAAGGCTAACTGAGAAAATGAAAATATCATCATTTTAACATTTTCTTCTTTTCTAGGTTCCACTTTGCGCCTGGGTAAATAATTACAACAGTGTAGTGAGACATCTGGTAAATTTTTTTCGTATAAAATAAAAGTAAGTTTAACTATTTGTCAAAAATTCTGTGAATTTGTAAACTAAAAAATTTTATTTCTGAAATATAAAATATGAACGTTCCACATGACAATTTGCAGTGTTTTATGTAATCAAAACAATTTGCAAGAACTAATTTTTTCATTTTTAATATTTGAATCATATTTCACCAAGTGATTACGGCTGATACTCTTAAGTTGAACTAATATGAGTTTAAATTATGCAGGTTTTTTGTTTTTCTATTTAAACTATATTTAGATATTTTTATCTCAATGGGCTATCTACTACATATGATACCTTCTTTTTCATTTTACCGTTTTCTTCATTAAAATTCATTTTTGTTTTCGGTATTGGTGTTGCGTTGGTGCCATGTGATTTCAATATCATTATTAGTGTAGGTATAACATGTAATGGATTACATGAAGGCATATTGTTTGTATTTTTGCAATATATCACGTACGGGGGGATGTATTTACATATAAATTATCGTCGCAAATGAGATTTGCAGAGGAGCCTGACGACACTTACTTGCAGTCCGAGCACGTTTCGCACAATACTCCTCGAGAAGGAGAAAGAGAACCGAGAGCACTAGTTCTCGGTTGCTTTGAGACGCCTTTATGCCTGCCAATCTCATCAGTCTCCTCTTCCAACTGCCTCGTGTTGTTGTACTTTGCTTTAAACAGCAGCTTTATATCCTCCGACCGAATGTGGTCTAAGACATAAACGCTTAGGACACGAAATTGTGGATCTGCAATATGTTTTGTATGATAATGGCGTACGTATGTATATGTGTCCTAATTTTATAATAATACATATTTTGTATGTAAATGAAACCGAATCATGTGTTATCATGCTCTTTTACCCTATAATTACAGGCCATTGTATTCCTAAGTAAAATTAGTAACCTACAATGTAATAAGGATGTTACCGTTTTGGAAATGGTAATGAAGGCTCTTGAAAAATTACTCAATTCAGAAACAACGTTTTAAACGTTAATGAACATTCATGCTATTTTCAGTGTATTGCCAAGCAGTGATGGTAAATTAGACCTTTCACCCAATTACACTATCATTAAGACATTCTTATATCACGTAGGGATAAATGTACTACCTTTGTAATTGTGCACGTGTATACTATATAATACTTATAGTATATAATATTTCGATAATGTTTTCATGTAAATACTGGTTTTAATCAAAATAATGGACAAATGAGGGAAAAGGACCTTTCTCAAAATTGAATTTTTGAAGAAGCCACGATTTCAGAATAAATTTTATTTTTGATTAAATTATAAACGCAAACTTCAATTTGTAATTATTTTCTAAATTTCGTGGATGTATTATAGCAAATTCATAAGAAAAATTTGAATAAAAATTTGTCTCGTAACCTTTGCACGGCTTACTGTCTAATACTGTAACAGGAGAATGTATCGTTAAAAAGTAAATTCGTCGGTAAAAAGTTCCTTCGGTAAAATCATAATCGTGTTTTCGCGGGGAAAAAAACTCATCAGTCAAGAAGGAACAGCTGCCCATGCCTTTAATTGTGTCAAATTTAGCAAAGGCAGAATGTTCCCTGAGAATAATTCACCAACTATGGCGGCTAAAATAAAAGCAATTCCACGTCGGCTGCTTTACCTTCACGGTGTTCAGGTGTCGTAAACATGTCTTATGATCTTCTTTATGAGCGTTTTCCTGGCTCATTTCTTTCTCCTTGTTTCGGTCAATATAGTGGAGAGAGAGTCCTTTTATTCCGAATAAAATCCACTTAGCCTCACCCTGCTCTGGCTGCGTTCTATGTATTCGTAATGAAAAAGCCGAGTAGAATTTTATTGTTTAATTTGGCAATATGTGGTTTACGAGACTGGCGGATTACGATAAGAACACAAAACAACCATAAAGATATAAAATCCGTTGCAAGGCAGATTTAGAAGGATTGCGAAAATGGACATAACCTCCGCTCACCCTTCAGGCTTAGCAGGTTATTCTGACCGTAAACCAATGTTATAAGATTATAAATTTATATGGATAAAATCTCGTACCTCTACACTGTCTACCTAGTAAAATCCGTAAAGAACCGGAGTAAATTGTTCATGCCCTTTTATTTCAACAAATCTGACCAAAACAACGAAGGTATATAGTAAATTGCTAGTCGTAAAATTATAAGCGTACAAAGCAGGAGAGAACGAATAGCTTAATAGAATATTTAATTCGGAAGGAAATGAAAAGAAAAAGTTTTTGCTTGGGTAAATAATTTTACCCAGTGTTTACACGATCTTTAAAATTGATAGCATAAATAATATCAATATTTTTTTGTAACTTAAGTGTCTTAATTTAATTGAAATTTCAAAAATGTGCTATCATAATATTGAAAACGGCTCAGTGATAACAATGTTATTTTATATTTTATTAAAAGTTGTTTAGTATTGATTTGCCTTAAATTGTATTTTTGAAGAAAGCTGTAAATGATTTTCACTCACAATTACATATATTTCACCAATTTTTTCATAATTATTCTAATTGAAAGTGGGGTGCAAAGCTAGTTCGCCTCCTCGTGGTGCACCCTGGGTAACGCTAAAGGACTAGCACTTATGTAAAAAAAATAATAAAAGCTTTTACTGTACTAATAAACCGTGTTTTATCTCCTTTTTAAACATTTAGTTATTTAATCAATTGCTTCAAATGTAAATTGTATTTTTTATTATGTTGCTAGCACCTTTTCAGATAAATGTGAATTATAATGGGAGTAACAACCTGACTGAGAAGATGAAGTTCATATTTAAATATTCCTTTTCTAACAGATTTCTTTTTTTAACAGGTTTCTTTTTCAGTGACAAACTTTCTCGAATGACAAGTAAATATGTAAGTATGAATTTACATTATTATTGTATATACTTATGTAACTATTTCAAATTAAACTTTCAGATCAGACTTGAAGCATGTCTATAACAAGACGAAGTAGAAGTAGTCTGCAAGACAACATTCTGATGGTAAATAACAATTCTATTTAATAGTATTTTTAACATCTGTAATTGTTGTAAAAAATAAACCATTGTTTGATTATTTCCATTTGATATTTTACTTGCGCAAGTGTTTTTTCACATTATTTTGAAATAGGTTAATTATGATTTCGTATTGGTATACATAAACATTCCAGGTTTTTCTCTATTTAATACCATATAACAATGTTGTTTTAAAAGCCCTAAAAGTGCTCACTTAATAGTGTCATTAGGTTTTTATATTACATTTTACGACACTTTTTAAGCGACTAATGGATGAGCTTTTGGTGTTCAATTAGAATTTTAATTAAACTGCGAAACAGTTAATAGTGAGAACTGCTTTAGAATACTAACGCTGCTGAAATTTAAATTGCATAATTGCATCGAGATTATTGTGAATTAGCTATGCCTTTTCTTAAAGCTGCTCAACTAACTTGAAAGAGTCGAGTAATTTTCGCCTTTCATTTTATTACCTAGGTATGTCAATATTACCTTCCAATCATAATTAGTAAATGGACTTTTCAATTTCCAAGTTCAATGTTTACTGTCTTCTATAAAACGAAAACAATTTGTGTCGGCTTCTACTAGGGATTTGCTGCTATATGAGTATTTTATGTGTAAAACAAGGCATCGTAAAATGCTTTTTTGTCGAAAATGCCCAATAAATGGATTAAAATGTTTGTAGGTAGATACCGGTTATATTATATATTATATTATATATATTATACCATTTTAACTTGCTCCTTAACAGTTTGCATGCTGATGAAATGAATTTTATAAATATCTACCCAAGAACAAAACTTTTTTACTAAACTTTTAAAACTTATCTTTAATGTTTAATGTTTATTTTGTTTTCTTTAATTTAATGCACAATTGAAATTTTTTTATCAGTTTTACACTGTTGCTTCTAGTTTTTCCTCATCACCTGTCCTGTGTTAAAAGACCCCTTTTATTTTTAGTTAACTGAAGGGTTGTCGTTTCAAAGGGTAGTGAGTATTGGTATCATTTTGTCCTACTACATTTGTCGATTGTTGTGTGCGAAAAAGTCCCTAAACAATTATCCGTTTGTATGCGATTTAACTTTGCTAATTAGTCGTTGTATGTTAAAGCCGATCGCTCTTCCAAATAAATGATTATTTAACATTGATATTTCGGATTGGAACTGCTGAATTCATTTATCAAAAGCGCTGAAAACTGACCTATTTACATTCATTAACCTCCACATAGCGACTACTTCACGGCTTCCAATCACGAACACGTCCTAATCAATTCTTTTTTTTTGTTTCTGACGAATGTCCAGTTTTACTGACTTCCACCAACAATGGCTACTTACTACCAACCACTTTTGTACGGTTATTTACGTTTTCATAAAAACCAGTCTCATCTAGATCCTACTTAAACAATTAATTATTTTTTGTTAGTTCAATTAAACTGCTATTACATTTTGACATCAAAATCACTTTCGATCGTAGATAAGGAACTAACTTAATGGGATAACTTAAAGTAATAAAGAACGTTGAAGCAAATAATAGTTTTGTTTTTTATCACTTATATACTTTTAACTAAACTAATTTCCTATTTATTAGTGTAATATTCCTTCTTTTACTGACGAAAAGTACTAAATTTTTGTCATAATATCACATCCATAAATTATATGTGAGGCATTTTTCTTTTAATTTGGATCCCTTCTTCGCTCTTATTTAGTTGTATTTATCCCATAACGGGCTTGTAATTTAAAGAAAGAATCTAAATATTAGAATTCTTTGAATGAAAAGGATGTGACATTTTCAATATTTAATGAGATTTTATTGGAATCCTTATCCGATTTTGATCTCACATAAGTAATAGATACTCCCCTCCTTTGCAGTTATTATCTCTTCAATTGCCATATAAACTGCAGAATTTAATTTTAATTTCCAAATATTTTGGCAGCATAGGATGAAACAACATTAATTTTATTTTTCTATTTGATTATGTACGTCATGAATTTAAAGACTATGACACTGGTGAATTTTCTTAATTAATTAGTTTTACCTCCCAAATTCCTACCTTTTGTTTTATGCTTACGTGATTTTATTTTATGTATCTGTCCTAATGTATTTAGTTTATGGCCGAAGTAGCGAGTGGTTCTGGAACGTGCTAGGGTGTTGTAGCCTGAGGTTTAGTTAAGTGTATCTCAAACGACTTCTAAGCTTTGGCAAAGTCTGCAACGTGCTAAACACTAGGTCAGCAAGCATTAAAATAACGAAGATAAACTTGTTCTGCCACACATCGATTATGCCATTATTACCTACGAGAATAATATAAGTATCTATATATTTCTCTAAAAATATTTATCGACATTGCCTACCGCTATATATATAATTAATAAATCGGTATGTTTTACGGAAAAAAAATTAATAGTTTTAGTTAATGTTTTTGTCCAGATTCTTTTTACGATCCTCTATTACCTACTACAATATGTAGACAAAAAATATTTTTAGCTAAAAGATGAAATAACTACCTATTGCTAGTAAATAATATTGTATGTTAGGTAAATTATATTTCTGTTGACATTTTACGAACATTACCACATACTTTTTTAATGAGGACTTTTCTTGGTCGGTTTAACGAAAACAAAATCAGATGTGTACTTTTTTTATCAAAACGTAATAGGTATATGTATTAGATAAACCGTTCCAAGAGGATAATATCCATTAATTACGTGATTGATTACCTTCCCATCCCTTAATAAAATTTGCTAAGATTTAATAGATTGTCCCCATATCCTTATATGAAATTTACGGTTTTCAAGTAAGTTGCTTTTTTCTAAAAAGTTAGTTCGTATTTAAATCTTTTTTCATTTCAGAATCGATTCACGTGAGGTCATTACTGCTATAATTAGCAGACGAGTCATGATAATCAAATTTACAATAGAAAATTGTTCAACAATATTCATACGATTTCATGAAAATTTAATTCTGATTTATTTCATTTTATATTGGTTACATTTTCATCCTTAGTGATTCAACTGCTTGGAAATTGCTTTTACTTAGATATTTCGATATACCTGTTTATACCACACTTTAAGGAAATAGAATTAACTGTAGCAAAAATGAACGTGTAGTCAATCAATTAGGTAAATAAATTAATGTTTTTTTTATCCATCGCAGACATATAGCCACTTTATCAGCATTTCAGAATATTTTTACTTTTGCCTTGAATTCAGTACCCATAGTAATATATTATGCGTAAAGTACCGTTTGATAAAAGGATATAATAGAATTTCCATTTCACTTAAAAAGTCGCACGTTCGTCACTGAGTTTTCAGCGATAGCAAAGTTATTATCCGATATTAATAACTTTAAGAAAACCACTCACGTAGCGAGTACATCCATAAACTTTTAAGCTCGGCTCTCTGTACCTTACCATTATTCAAAAACTTATAAAAACTAATTAAAAATTTTCATCAGGTATGGGATCCTTTATCGTTACGAATGCAACTTTCTCCTTTAAGATAACCGCGTGAATAAATTAATTTCTTTCCCGCTAAAGTTGATGCCTTAAATAAAAAATGGACATGCTTTTCCTCTTTACAAGGCAACGAGACCTTTTAAAATTCTTATTCTTAGAATATTAATTTAATGGAAATAATTATTATTAAACACGATATTATTTTATAACAGGGTTTAAACACTACATTATCTAGCTATTAATTATGAAAATAAAAAACAAAATTATTTTATAGCATAAAATTATAAGACTTCAAAAAAGTATCGTCAGATATTTTATTTAAATAATTGTTTCAGTGTACAGTAATATTTTATGTAAGCCTCCTTTCTTTTATTTCTTACTGACAGCATCAAATTAAATTTTTCCTCATTATTTGTCTATTTTACCAACTTTTATTGATTAAAGGATGCATTTGTTATTATACATTTGTACACGTAGGTAATCGTAAATGTTTTTTGGAATCGGATTTCTGAATGGGCCTCTTTCTTAAATGATTTACATGGATTTAAAAATATAGATCGTAAAGTAAAATTAACCGAAGCTAATATCCATATTTAATTTCATCGTAGCTGGCTAATAATTTTTCTGAAGGTAATGTCACGTATCAAAACATCCGTCAGTTTTGATTTCCCAATTAAAAATCGAATATCTATGTTTTATTTTTAAGACCAAGTAACTCAAAGGAAGCCACATTTATAGTGGATTTTGCCAAATTGATGACGAGTATGTCAGTAAGTGACAAGACCTGTGCATCTACCACACCAAAACCATCAACTGTATTCTTTGTATGGTACCCTGAGCTATGTAGACGTAAGAATATTAATCCCCTGATTAACATTAAGGCACCCAAAGTGAAAAACGGTACGGTTTTGGACTTTGTTGGTGATAGATTGAAAATAGACGAATGGAAGCCGATTTTAAACGCTTTGTTTTTGGACCAAAGCCTTCACGTCGTAGCAATAAGAAGTCGTTTAAGTGGGCGTGTATTTAATTTCGATGTAGACACCGAAGAGAAACTGCGAACGCTGAAGAAAACTGTCGGATGCTTATGGACCGATTATGTCATGCAAGCTATCATAAGTAGCGTATGTAATTGTTTACTTAGATCGGAGGTTTTGTCAACGTTAGAATTGGACGGTTTACCTTTGTATACTAACTATTTTTGTCGATTGGTAGAAGCGATTAGGAGGAACCGATATTTAAAGATGTTATCTTTAAAACGAGCACCGATAAAAGATACTGGATGTGAAGAATTGTGCACCAGTTTGCAATATCTTCCACATATAGAAGTTTTAATATTAAGTGATTGTGACCTGACGCACTTGAGTGGTCAATATATTGGTAAATTAATCAAGTATCAACAATTAAATCGATACTGTGAGACTTGGAACAACTCGCTGCGATATGCCGATCCTCCAATTGAAAAAATTGCTGGACTTCGAAGAATAACATTAAACAACAACCCGTTGATCGGGAATGAAGGATTAGAAAAAATTCTTCACGAGCTCGGGGATGATTTATGGATTAAAGCAATCGACATGCAGAATTGTGGAATAACAGAAGATATGGCGGATAGATTGATCGAGACATTGCATTATAATAAAACATTGGATATTGCGGATTTCAGAAGAAATGATTTAAGTTTCAATACCCTCAACAAAATTTTCGACATGTTGCGAGAAAGATTAGATCTAGAAGGTGAATATCATTGGTGTTTGACCTCTACGACGCTGGATCAAAACGATGCAGCAAGCAGTTGCTATCCGACATCAACGAATATATTTCACAAATCTCAGTCAGCACCTCTTAATAACTTTAATCCGGCGTTAAGAAGCACAACAAATCTACGGAAGGCAAAAACTTCGGCTGATTTACATAAGCAAATGAAGCCAATTTTGCCAAAAACAGGCCAGCCTCGCATTGGATTTGCTGATCTGCACAAACAGGTAACTGTACTAAGTAATCGTCTTAAAGAAGAAATTCGAAAGAGAATTGAAGCAGAAAAGGCAAATAAGAACCTGCAAAAGAAATTAGAAAGAATGCAAAAACTTAATTCGACTCAAACAAAGCAGAAACCTCAGACCATGAAGAAAATCGGCAAACTTATGGAAATATTGGAGAATTTAGGAATAAACGTTGAAAATGAAGATAACGAATCACTTACTAATATAAATAAAGTTTTGAAAGAGAAAGGTTTAGACATCAGAGCTATTGTGATGGACCATATTAAACAAACTGAGGGTAACCGTAACGGTTTTCAACAAAGAATTTTGGATCAGCATACACATAACAATGATATTTCTAAAAAAATAAAGACCTGCAACCAACCACAAGCACAAGAAATAACCGAAGGAGATAGTAGGCCGACAACATCGACTAGTGAAGCTCCCCAGAGTATTTTGGAAAAGTTTCTATACACAACTGATTCGGACAGAGAAGAGTCAGAAAAAGAAGATGGTTGTGATATTCTAGAGTCGTACTACAACCTAAATGAGAATTTCAACAATCGTGTTAAACAGAAGAAGAAGCTCCGATCTGCGAGAGGTAGAACAAGTAGCACAACATCCATTCTGAAACTTTTGAAAGGACTCGACGACACGAAGATTCCACATTCACCTGCACCGAGTTTGTCATCTGACGATGACTGTTCTTCAATTAAAACGGTAGTTGACAGAAGTACGAAACTAGAAAAAATATACCAAAAAGTGCCACTGAAAGTGAAATAAAAATAAAATTACTGGTGGCCTATAAGACATTTCTTCTAGTTTATAAGATTGTAGGTGAAATGAAACAATTAATTGCCAACATACGATTTGTTTTGCTTCCTTTTTGAAACCAAGTCTTCAGATATAGTGTATAGAGAAACCGCAGAGGTAGAGGCTCCTAAAGAAATTATATTTTTTTCTTTAAAGAACGCTTCTTTCGACCGAAATTCTTTGTAGCTACTGATGATCATAAAATTATTACTCATTTATACTCTATTTTAATAATAAACGAAAATAGTATTTGTCTTTATTGAATTATTTGATAGAATACAACTATTTGCATATACAAAGCTTCTTATTTATACTGTTTCGATTTTTTTTCCAAAGGCCCGATAATTTTTCACTTTAAAATTCAATTGAAGTATGGAATTAAAGTGCGCCTAAATGTTATCTGTTTGTTATCAAAGCGAATAGGACCGGTAGTACAAGATATTTGAACAGCGTCAGGTAGCTTATCAAACGGATATGGAAAACTAGCTTTGACTGAAGTATCAATGTCATGAATTATTCAAGAGATGTTCTTAGTTACTTCAAACGACATTGCCGTCTGCGAATTCAATACAGACGAATATGTAAATTAATAAATCTTACACACAGGTCCCTGAAGACGTTGTTGAATCTGCATATAGATGACCACGAAGAACCAAAGCTTTTAGGGCAGGACGTGCAAATCGGAATTTCTATCAAATACTTATCGTAAAAATACTGATAGATATACATACATACATACACAACTTCACAAAAGAGACAAGATATTTGCATCGTAAGACTTCTATAAAAGAAAAATTATTCCCAACTTTCAAATTTGATGAATTCACTGCTTTATTTCATGTATAATTATTTTTGATAATATTACAATTTATTTATACATTTATTCGCTTTGTCTCACTGTTGATTTATAAGGTAATCAGTAATCCATGAAGTAAATATGCTAATATCAACGTCATGTTCAAACAGAAACGTGGAAGAAACAGTTTATTGTCTAAATCCATCACGTTAACAAGCTAAACGTTTACTAACTTAATAACGTGAAACCAAGAAGGCACATGTTCCTCGCACCAAAATGTTAGGCGTGACTGACAACTTTCATCTAAAAGTGGTTAACAATTTAATTAAATTATGCTATTACTTTAATTTGATTACCAAATATAATATTTCATTACTTTAACTTAAAACCATTATACATTGAAATGATGAAATAAACTACAATTTTCGGAAATTACAAGCCTCTATTTGTACTGTACCTCACATATGCTTAGCTGCATTCGATGCAGCTCAAAAGCCCGCCTAATTTCTCTGCTTTATGTGAGTAGAAGGGCTTGATCCGGGTAGTGCACAGATCACGTTGTGCTGCTCAGTTCACTGATAACAAGAGACGTCCTCGATCAAAGATTGGGAGAATTCCTTTGGTCAACTGCTCAACACAAGCACATCAGCATTGGGTGTAGTGTAGATGTTTTTTCTGTAGTTTTGCTGCATCCGGCTTCATATGAAATTTCTTAAATGCAATTGCGATAGAAGTTTTCTGGAGGATTTGAAAACGTGTAAGTCATTGTAAACTTGCTTGGAATTGGAGAACGAAAACTTTTCAGCAGTGCTTAAAGTGAAATCTGTAAAAGAACATGTACAAGGGATGAGATCGTCTAAGACAAGCAAAGGAAAGCGGCATTTTCGTAAAATTACAGCCGATTGATGAACAAACTGTTTCAAGTCACGTCCCGGTAATGTGATAAACCAGGGCAAAGCAAGTCTGCGCGAGGCAAGCTGGAATGAAGACGCAATCATTTGTTTCAATCAACATATTAATCGGATTTGGTCCTGCAATGTTCCACGTTTTACCCTCCATTACTTTCAAATTACCTTCTTGATTAACATGGAGCAAACACTATTAAATGGTTGATACTGACAGAGCGGTATCTTAATAAAATTTATATTGCACCTTCGGTCTCGCGAACCGAGTCGTTGTCACTCTAATAAAAGTCCGATCGAGACAAAGATTAAAAGTAAGAATTAAATGTACAAATCCCTCTTTAGGGCGGAATTTGTTTGGAAACTTAATTGACTATTGCTGCAACCAAACCAGGCAAAGCTCTTATTCTTTATTGAAAAAAATGTGATTGGTCTCTTTTAGTATTTACTTACTACACTCACAATTATTTCTTTATTTATTTATTTATCAAAATATGAAATTTCAAGAGCAATATACTGCAAGAAGGAACACTGCAGGCGATCGATACGACCCCGTCTCTTTTTCCTTTGAAATCCGAAAACACAGGGTCATAAATTTAATTAAATTTACTAGATGTATTCGAGAAATTTCCATAATAATGCAAATACGTAACTGACAGCCAGTCGGATATCTATTAAAGACAGGTGCAAATGGCAGATGTATCTTCGTTGGTCACGATACTGCACTTTAAGTTTTCGTCTTGACTTCGTTCATAGGTATGTTTAGTCTTCTTAACTGAAATTTTAGAAAGTAATCCAATAATTTCGATAAATCTAAAACATTAGCTAATACGACTCACTTGTCATTTATAAAAAGGCAATTTAATCCTGTGTTAACGGTGACGTTTAGCTTCCTGAAGGCTGTACAAATTGAATTTATTTAGGAAAACGAACAGGGAAAAAAAGCGAAAGAAGAAGGTTGCTAACTCGATAACGCCTAATATTTTAACAAAATTCTATTTCGTTCCGGTCTGTCAAGTACAAAGAGGATAAAGGAGGCACGTTTTTCGCGTGTGTGTGTAATAGGCGCGAAAGTAAATTTCACGTCAGACATGGCTATTGCATTATTTTTATTTGGCCTGTGCTGAGTCTCTGCCATAAAACAGTGTGAGTTATTTACAACGAAGCAGACACCGTCGACCTTAGAGTATGCCTTTCCCTCTGAGAATAGTTATTTGCAGACCAATGTCAGGTGGAGTCCTTCAGTCATTTATTTCTTTCATACACTTACGCCTTTTACGATTCTCCCATAAGTCGACTTCACTTGTTCGACTTCTTATTACTTCGTTCTCTCTCGTTCTTTTTACCTTCGCGTACGAAACCACGTATGTATATCTACCATATTCCTGAAGGAAGAACAAACTTCCATCTTACGACTAGACATTCGTAACCGTGTTAGTTTTACAGCACGGTTCCAAAATTCTCCCTTTCAGAGCTTTCTTTTATATAATAATGGTTTTAATGAAACTTTTATAGGGAAAAGGGAGCCTTGAGTGCACCTTTGTTACCTACACATATTTTATAAGTTCCCTTACATAAGAGATAAACTGGAACCTTTATGATTCCATGATTATTGTTTACGTATGTCGTATTTAAAGGTTTAATAGATTAAAGTATTTTAAAATTTATATGTTTGTAGAAAAACAAAAACAAGGATTAATTTTTAAGTTACGTTCATTAAATATTACGCTTTATAAAGTGGCTAAGTTTTTCGTAGTCATTATTATCTAAATAAAGGTGAATATTCGAGCTTAATGGCCAAAGGATTTTACTCTATCCATATGGTAGTTGAAGATCTTCATCATGGCAGTTGTGAAAACGCCAGATAAGTGATTATGTCGCTGTTTTTACTGAACGACAAAAGTCGATCTCAGACTATGGTCCTCAAGCTCGAATATAGAGCACTTTTCAAAGAAAATATTCTCTCAGTTTGATTTTTAATTACGCATAAGCAGCGTAGATATGTGTTAGATACCTCTGCTATATTAAAAACATTCGAATGCTATTTATAATGTTTATTTAATTTTTCTTGAATTTTCTAAAGTATAGTAAAATACTGATTTTCCTGCACTTTTCCTAGAAAGGGGTAGAGTGGCTGATGTATCTGTAAAATAATATTCGGTTTAAGAACATTAATCATTATTAATACTACTTAATACTTACTATTTTTATCATTTCCCTGATCTATTTCTGCAGGTGATTCCTTCAACTCAGGCATAATAAGTTTTTTAGGTTTACGTTTATAAGTACCGTGAATTTTCGTATTTTCCTCTGAAAGAATTTGAATACAAATATATGCTTTCTATTTTTTCATGAAAACATTTCGAAACTTAAAAAATATACTGTTGACACATTCAACAGTTCCTTCCCTAATGACATTATTTTGTAAGAGGGAGAGAGGGGGGGGGAGAGAAGGTATTTTTTTAAGTAACAAACTGTGAGATTGTATTTACAAAGAACACTCGAAACTTTAGTATTGATTGTCTTTTTTCCTATTAACCGTCAGAATAGAAAAAGAAAACATGCCGAAAGTTACTCACCCTTACACTTTAAGAGTTGTTCCCACAACCGTTTCTCAATTTGTTCAGTCCAAACTTTTTTATCCTTTTTCCTTTTAGCTTCTATTACAAACTCGACGTGCTCTTTAGTGGCACTATTGTATGAAGGGAAACACTTTAGGTGAAAAACGAGGGGTTGATTTTCGAACGTTACGATTCCCATTTCATCTAACCTGATGCTATCCCGGTAGATGAACTTCTCGGGATCGCGCTGAAAATTCAATGCAAAAAGGGCCGTCAGGAAAACGACTAATTATTCTAACTCACAGAAAACCTTATCAGTCTCGGCAGAAATTGCTAACGAAAGTAAAACTGTCTGAACTAAACTAGCTCGCATTCTCTTAAAATGCCATCAGTAACTGACTTAAATAAATTTAAATGTTTTTTGAAATTGGTTTATTTTTTGTTTTATTATTTTTTTATGAAAAATTAGACAGATACTTTTTCTTTTCCGTAATATGTTTGGATGTTTACGCGATTTGTGAATTACAGTAATTTATTTCGGAATAGTCAAATGTGACAAGCATGTTCAGATCTTTTTTTTTAATCTGGATAGAAGTTTCTTTCATCGATTTAGAAAAAGCACAGTTTTCCATTTGAAAAACTAATCTTATTATCGAGCTCGTCGAAGTATGTGCCAATTCTTATTCAGTTCGTTAGCAGTTATTTGTAGTTAGGAGAAAAAAAAATGGGAAATCGAAGAATCTTGTAAAAAGGGCTGCTAAATACTTTTATTGAAAGTTGTGAGCAGTAATCTAAGTAATTTATCGCTTCTTCGTTTTAGCACCAAGGGGGTTACGATTGGTTTCATTCCCTCATAATTCTCATTTTTGCTGTATTGAATCGCCATTATTTCAGATTATTAAATTTCGCCCACTACGTCGCGCCACCGGCGTCGTCTCGATTTATTGAAATTTAAAATGGATTTTTAATATACTTCTATACGTGTATTGGAGCACAAATTTAGAAGCCTTTTGTTGATAGTTGTTCGTATTCATTACACACGCAAATCAAATTTAGACGAACAGGTTTTGTGCGGTTTTTTCAAACGGAGCAACGAAAAACACGGGAAATATAAATTTACAAAGATTGTTTTCTTCTAAAAGTAAACTGGAAAGTGTGGAACACTTTTGGAATATTATTTCTCCTTAATTTATTACTGTTTATGTTTCAGACATCTAGTTTATTATTTTTTTTCTATATTATCAAATTAACTTTTATATATTTTTTTTCAAGATTATTTTCCATCTATTAACTATTATGCCTATAAAATAAACGCTGAGAAGATCTACAACCAATTTTAGGGAGGACAGTACAATGAAAAATAAATTTGCTTTGCATTCCTTTCGTTTTTTGTCTGATTTCTTTACTAAATACTTAGTTATATTTCTCCTGTTTCTAAATCCTGCTCTTTCTATTTCATCAAAATGTGGTGACACTTTTCTTATAAAAAATCTGAATTTATCGTAATTATTACTAAATTTCTTGATTCGCCTTTGATTGATTTATTAGGACTTAATTTTTTCGGCGAAATTTGTATTTGATATTACTTAGTGTCCTACTCTGTTATCTTACAGTGCTAATGATAAGAAGTTATAGGTATTTAGGTATCGAGGGAAGTGTATCGCTCAATTTAGTAGAAGTTACTATTTTTAATTTATTTTTTTAACCTATTTAGAACAATAAAAAAAATTAAACAGACCGAGAATTTGAGAGTCAAGGCGTACTACGGGTGACCTACTTGTTTTTAGAAATTAATGGCTACTGATTAAATAGCTACTCTATGGTCTGAAAAAACAATAACACAAGAAACATTTTTTGGCATATGACGTGTTGTTATTGAAATTTGTGACAATTAGTCAAAATGCTTAGTATGTTTGATTTTGGGGTACTTTTAATAAGTGCAGTATTAAATGATATTCTAAACGACCAAAATCGTTACGTTATGCACATTAAGCTACGCGTTATTTATAAATAGATAATGGAAGAAGCCACAATGCTGTACTGATTTGTTTCCATTAAAATGTTATAAAGGGTGAACAGATACCTCCATACGTCTAAGTACTTACCGTATCAGGTGATGTAATGACTACAATTTCTTCGAAGAGGAAAAGCATCGCCTCGAATTTTCTCGGTTTGATGATATTAAACTTCTCCCGCATAATAAAGCTTCCTTGTTGAGCGAGGTTAACGGGGCTCTCTTTGATCGAATCGATGGCAAGGAAATCGTTTCCCCTAGACATTTGCTTCCTAACCATTTCGATGGCCCTCTGAATTTTGTTAGAAGGAGTACCCTCCTCTGTTAACTCCTTTTGTATCTGTTCTAAGAGAAGAATGTATTTGCCCAGCCTCTGAACAGGCGTTAGCAAATAGCTGGCCAAACCTAATCGATCTCCGAGGTGTTTTTGTCGGGCCTAAAACGTCCAATTTCCGAGAAAAGTTTTTATGCTTACAACCATCTACTACTACTTCACTAGATGGGTACTAGATTTGCTTTTAGAACAAGATAAATTTCTTTGTGTCTGCTTTTCATAAAAGGAACGCGGCATAGTTTGCTTCCTTCGGCAAAACATTTTCCATTGAAATCCTACACTATCTTTCAAAGTTAAGAAACTGCCATTTGCCAAGATAAATCGACTCATTTTGTTTAAAGGACGTTGCGGTAACGGACGGATTCGCTCATTTAAAATCATGATACGAAAAGGAAAACGATTTGAGAATTTATAAGTCACGTCGTAGCCAAAGGAAGACCTTTTAAAATCCATCCAAACCGAACAGTAGGTTTTAAATGATATATATCCCTTTTATCAGCTATTCGAAAATACGAAGTAATATTCTATTATAAACGAAAATAATTATCTGTTAAAATTAGATTGCTAGTTTTGAATAAGTGCCTCTTTTAGCTTTAAAATGACCCAAAACACTCATTTATAGGTACACTCACAATTATGTAATCGATTTACCCCTAAATATCTAAATTTGACTCATCTATGATTATCACAACTAATTGTAACAAGGGTATATAATATTGTATTGTTTGTTGATGTAGTTTGGTCCATAATTAGAGACGACCTTTTTTTAATTTCTTTCCTATTAAAACCAACAAATTTTGCCATTTTATTATAAATTAATAGCATCAAAAACTTTCGGTTTAGTTTAGACGTTTTCTTTCTATTTGCCAATATTTATAATTTTAATTTAATTAATATTTTATTATTAATTTTTGGTTTTTTTCTATTGTAATAATTGTTTATATTTTAAGTACGATCTGATTTTCTAAAATCTGTAGTTCGATTTGTATTAATTTTTTTTCAACTTTTTTTTCAAATATTTAATGCTTCTGTATGTGATTATAATTTTTTTATATACCATACAAATCCGGTAACATATAAACGGAACATTCAAATTTCACATTTCTTCGTCGGTATTAATAAATAATTTACGAACTAATATTTATCAAAGGAAGGTTCCATTGTGATTGCATATAACAGAATATTCCTATGTTCGGTTCAAAAATTACTAGATCTGCATATATCTTTCTGTTCGGCTTGAGTTTGTGAGTGTGTGAGTGTGTATGTTTGTTACTTCTTCACGTCTAAACGGCTGGAGCGATTTTAATAAAATTTGGTATGGAGTTAGCTGACACCCTGGATTAACACATAGGCTACGTTTCACTGCGGGAAAATATCTTATTCCCATTTGAAAATCCATGAAAATGAATTCGCGGAATATTATAAGTGCAAAAGTAACTCTGTCTGTATGCTACACAATCTCACCTAAAATACTGAACCGATTTAAATGAAATTTGGTACAGAGGTAGTCTAGAGCCTGAGAAAGGACATAGGCTACTTTTAATGCGAAAAAAGGGTTGTAAGGGGTTTGAATAGGAAAGTCTGTGGGGAAATTCCGTAATTTTTAAAGATTTTTAAAGGTTTTGATTAGATATAAGTAAATACGACATTCAATGTTTGTAAAAATTTTACCCTAAAGGGGATAAAATTAGCTGATGAAAGTTTTGTGTTGTGACGTCGTCCAAAAAGCTTACGGCCCAGAGAATAATAATATTAAGTGTAAAAAGTTATAGAGGTTTTGTTTATTTGGATCAATAAAAGTAATTGAATACTAAGCTATTATAAACTATTCTAAAGTTTAATTAGACTATATTAATCTATAATATTACAAAGGCGAAAGTAACTCTGTCTGTCTGTGTGTTACGCAATCACGCCCAAACTACTGAACCTATTTAAATGAGAATTTGGTACAGAGATAGATAAGTAGATATAAAGCTAAAGGCTCGAAACTTATTTTGTAGGCTTTCAATTAGATATAAATACGACATTTAAAGTTTGTAAACATTTTACCTCAAAAGGGGCAAAAATAGCTAGTAATATAATAATGATAAGACGGTCTGGTATCTGTTTCCAAGAAATGTGTTTTAACTTAAAATTATTCAATTATATACCTATTTACTCTTAATACTTACAATTATGTCCCGTCTAAATTCCTTTGTTAAATAATAATCTGCTGTTGGTTTGTTTTTATAATAAATGGGATACATTTGGAAAAGCGTTTCCTATAAATAAAAGTATAAATCAAAAGGATCGCTAAAAATTTCTTTTGCCTTACATTAGTACTATTCTATTTTACTCTTATTTTCCAACAATTGTAGGTTGTAAGGTCATCTGTAGGAAAGCATGTAAAGTATTATCCTCGCACGTATAAATAAATTTAACCATCGCAATAATTAAAAGAAAAACATAAAGCATATTATGTTTAAATTTACATAATATTCATAAAAATTCACAGAATCATTGTATTTTTATAAGAATTGTTACGATTTTCTGTAGATTTCTGTTGACAGAGCGAGTATTGATTAAAGCTTGATACAACTTTATCTCAACTTGGCGAGATGACTCTGCCTTTAAATTTTCCCGGTTTTCTTAGAGTGCTGCTATAGGCATTTTTAGATGTTTAATCAATATTGTTTATAACTTTGATTATATAAATATAACTTTTTATAAACTTACATGTTTCAAGAATGTATCGGCTATTAATTCAACGATTTCAGCGCAGTTCTGTAGGTCTTCGTAGAATTTTTTAGTTCTACTGTAAATTTGTTGTATGTTTCCGAAAACTATGTGTGCTTTTGTGATTAGGTGATGCGGGATAGTTTCTTCGTTTATCAAAAATGGTATATAAACCTGCGGACGAAGGAAAAAATCCTTTAAATTCATATTGGCTGCAGGAAAATATGTTATTCTCACCTTAACTACTTTCTCAAGATCTGATATGTACTTTTTCTCACTGTAAATCAACTCCTCTGCCAGATAATCTATCCTGATGGTTGCAAAGCGATAAAGAAAATGTATAAGAAATTTAATTATTAAAACTTAAATACCAGAATACTTATTTTATTAAATAGCATTCCTTGCTACTTATTATTTGGATATATTACATTATTTTCAATTAATTGTAACACTAATTTCCGTAATAATAGCTGTAATATTATTTTGATTTGATTTGATTTGAGTTTCTTAGCAAACTACTTGTTGCAGACGAGCGAAAACTTTTTATTAATTTTAGACGCTTTGGTCTTGTTCGCATTTTTTTTTTGTATTTTGTCTGATTGTGAGTTTGTAAATAATGGATTAAGGAACTACACTTACTTGCGCTTTTCTTTCGACTTCTTCCGTTCCCTTTCCAGAGAGTTTATGTCGTAGTGTGATTCTCCACGATTCAAAAGACATGATTCCAAACTACAAATTTTCTCTATGACTGGATTTTTTTGACTATTGTAATAAGTTTCTCTTCTGATGCCCTGATCAAATGTCACAACTTTATCTCGTATGTCGATTTCTGCAAAATCACAACTACTAAGACTATCCTCGTCGTTAAACTCGGAAACTGAGTATAAAGTCGATCTGTTTGAAGACACCTCACTTTCGGTGGCCTCACTTCTGTTTCTTTTACTATTAATGACATCCTGTTCAGAAAAGTAATTTGCAATTTCCTGGTCTTCATGGTCTTTAACTTCACCTGGTAGGTATCCGGTTTTCGAAGTGATTTTATTAAATTTTTCGTTTTCGTTCTCTTTATCTAAAGTTTCTTCTGGAAATTGCTTGTATGAGAAATTTAAAGTACTACTGCTTCGATCCTGTGATATACTACGACGTAGAATTTGCCCCACTTGCGTCAGTATCAGTTCCGAACCGCGTCTATTGTAAGCCTCTACAAAATTTATGTCTTCTAGACTTTCGAAGTTACTTTTGCCGAATTCTTCGTCTCTATCTTGACAACTTTCATCTATAATAACATAGTACATATCCTCATCCATTTCGTCATTTTCATTTTTGATAACTTGAAATGATGACGAATCTTCTCCGGTATTATTTAGATCACTATCATTTATATTCGTTTGTTGCTGTTCCTGTTGTAAGCGATGAGCTGCTTGCATTTCCAAAATTGTACTTTCCATTTCGTGAAATGTGCTTTCGATTTTATCAAATTCTTCTTCGTTGAAGTTGTTGGTTCCATTGTCGTAATGGTAATGGTCACTAGTTTGGAATGATTTTGAAATATCATCTATGATGTTATTTCTAAGCGTCTCTACCTTGTCATTCGTATTTTTCGTTTTCTCGGGGTTTTTACATAACTTGTTGTCTGCGGATTCAAATACCTTCAGCTTAGAGTCATTCCTTGATTTACATGTATTGCTTATATAATGAGCACTTTGTCGTTGTAATGTTTTCTTCATTGGTTTATTTTCTTCAATTTTTTGTTCGTACTCATGCATCATACGTCGCACATAATCCGAGGTAACGTTTCTTCGCTTTTCTTTAATGTCTTCTGTACTGCACATTTTTGGAATGTCTAAATTTGATTTTGAAAATCGGTCTTTCAATTTTAATTGGTTTCTGATACTTGCGTACTTCGGGTTTTCATAACTGATTTTATTTTGGTCGACTATTTGATAAGTTTGAAGTCTGGTTGAATTATCCTCTCTCCTTTTATAATTATGACTATCTTTTTGTTTTTTTTCTGTTTGATTTACATTATACATTTTCTCACTGTTATTATAACTGTTACTATTAATATTTGAATTGTTAATTTTATTAAAGGATTGTGGAACCTGCGCATGCATATTCGACTTTGTACATTGTTCTGACCTTGAATCATTTAATCCACTTGTGTTTGATTGTATTTCATTATCCTGATTTCTGCCAACAGGATCAATCCTTTCGTATATAACTATTCGTGTTCTCACCACTCCGTCATGTTGTTTTTCGTTAGTTGATATTGTTTGAGGCGGATCTTTTACTTTTGCACTCTCTCGAAACATCACAAAATTTGCTACTAACACAATTCGCGAATTATCGTAAAGGTATTATAAACAAAGGTGTAGATAAAAATGATAATAAGATAACAAAATTATTACAGGCGCCATATCGCTAACAGAGCGCTTATCATTTGAGGTGTGTACGGCGCGTTTCCTATAAGTAACTTAATGCAAAGGACTTTTCAGTTAAATTTTTAATACTTATGCAATTCGGAGTAAACCTCAGAATGTCATTATTTATGGTATATAAAACAGAACTGTTAAAAACGGAATATCTTCGATAAAATGTGCCTATTTACAAGATATATAATTTTTTACAATTAGTCAGAATTTATGATACATCACTTTATTGTTTATATCAGCTGTGGTGTGCGAAACTAATTTACGGTTTATCTTCAAAATTTTATAATTTACTCACCCTACACATAGTAAATCAAATTACCATTTTTAATAAAATCATATACGTAATTCTAACTCTCTTATTTCTATTAAGGTTGATACTAAAGGCGTCGAGGCTTAAGGTGATAATTTTCAATATGATTTTCTTAACATTTAGACTCACCTGATAGACACCTCAGGGTCGTTATCAACTAGACCAACTTATGATCCTAGAAAAAATCGCGTGAAAATAACTAAACACTTAATGATATACTAAATAATGGTTTAATCTTTAGAGTATTGTTTATTTTCAGGTTTAAGGTTTATAAAGTTACAATCAATTTGATTAGGTGTCCTTTCCGTTATAATTTAATTACATTTGTAATTAATCTATATTTAATTTCCTAAATGATCCCTCGAGTCCGAATATGTCGTCAGAAGTTTTCGGCTTTCCTGGCCTTTTCTTCTCGTTTGTACCATACTTTTCATCTTCGGCAAACCAATCCTTATAGCTCTCCACCTTCTTTTTCCATTCGTCTTAAAATCATGTTTGTAAATTTTTAAAACGATGTGTATTCCCTACTAAAGAAATATAGAAGAATTTTTACTTCTTACCAGCTATGTGTTGTAAAGTACCAGCATCGCCCCCATATTCCTCTGGCAAAATAGATTTTGGAAAATCATCGTGAAATTTTTCTATATCATTTTCTGTATAAAATTTCATCTGAAATATTAAATATGTATTTAGATCAACTCTAATATTATTCTACGCAGATGACTTACCCTCTTTTGTATCTTTTCAGGCATAAATACATTGAACAGTGGCAATACAGTGTAGAAAAATGAGGGTATGTTAATAAAATGCAAGGTCTTTTGCCTTAACGGATAAGCCTTTTGATTAGTGGTCAAGAATTTTTTAATAATATCAGGGGGTGCTTGCATTATATTAGATAATAACGCTTTTTTTAAATCATGGATTGTCACAACTCCAGCTATAGAAAAGTTATCATCTTCATTAAGCAAAATATCTGTCATCATCAAGCTGGTTTTAAATTGGTTAGTTATACTGACATTCTTCCCTCTATCTCTCATGAAAAAAACTCTTTCGCCTGTGGGAAGAGGTGTGGGAAGAGGCAGAAACGTTCTGAAAATTACAAGCACATAAACTCAGGCAATAAGCCTAAATCGTTTCGAAAAAAATTATCGGTTGCTGAGTTGTTAATTTAGAACAACAAATTCAATAGTACTAAGTAGTGATGTGCCGGATATCCGTATCCGCGGATATCCGAGGGAAAAGAGAGGTCCGTATCCGTATCCGTATCCGTTAGTTTTTGGCGGATCTTTTACGGATTTTTTACCTTATTAATTTTAAATTTGTAGATGAAATGTATATATATTGTGCCGATCAATATAGATTTAGGCAGTACTGTGTGTATAGATGAGTGCGTGGCGGGTTATTACCGACAAAAGCGGCAATAAATAAAGCAAAAAATAAATATTAAGAGGGATGCCGCCTGCCACATGGTTCACCAAGGACAGAACGCACACGACGGCCGAAGAAGACGGTCGTCTTAAATTGATTAGACGCGACCAGATTATTTTAGTTTTAAAATTATTGTGACATTAATATTGCATTATTGGATTTGATGGTGTTTTGTAGACATTTTTCTTAACTGATATACCAAACACAAACGTTATCTGTGCTGCCCAGTGTCACACTAAACTATACGCGGCGGTAAATATTGCACATGGATCTTTGCAAAGAGACAATCTATTATAAAAGTTAGCTCTTAAAAAGTTTCATAACATAAAGTTTCAGGTCGATGTACAGGGTGATTCATGATAATGTCGCCCCCCTTTAACTTTGTTATTTGGAGTGTCCCAAAAAAATTAAAAGTATGGTTATGTAGGTGCTCAGTATACAGGGAAAACCAAAAAGTTAATTTTTTTTAAATGGATCACCCTATATATGAATTTATTTTTCGATTCCTCGTAAAATTTTAAGCATAATTTATATGAAATACCCTATACCTAAATTCAATTGTTTCTGAAATATTCGCATTTGAACGTTATCATAAAATATTTTATTAAACAATTGTTACAAATAAAGAAGTCCTAGTCCACGCTTTTTATTGAAAACAAATAACTAACAGTGACATTATATAAAAAAAACCGTGCATACGACTACCAAATTGAAATCCTCGATCGTCTTAAAGATTTGATACGGAATTAAATTAATAATTTAAATGAAAATAACCCAGCATTCATAACAGATTGATTAGAGAAAATGCGAAGAACCCTTATACAAAATGTGTTGAAGAAAATGTAGGCCCAGTAGAGCATCTTTATATTCAACTAAAAATTGTTTTTGTCATATTATTTATTGTTGGATTTCTTGGTTTGTTGTTGTTTAATAAAATATTTGATGATAACTTTCAAATGCGAATATTTCAGAAACTATTGAATTTAGGTATACGGTATGTTATATAAATTATGCTTAGAATTTTACAAGGAATCGAAAAATAAATTTATATATAGGGTGATCCATTTAAAAAAAAATAACTTTTTGGTCTTCCCTGTATACTGATCATTTTTCAAATTTTTGTTATAAATAGAAAAAAAGTATTTTTTAGCAACTACATAACCATACCTTTAATTTTTTTGGGACACTCCAAATAACAAAGTAAAATGGGGACGACATTATAATGAATCACCCTGTACCTACAATATTTAGCGTCGCGTACTCTAAGAAAGTAAAGATCCGTATCCGTATCCGTATTCGCGGATCTTGAGACCAAATATCCGTTTTCAGATCCGTATCCGCGGATATACAATTTTAGCGATCCGGCACATCACTAGTACTAAGTAAAATTTTCATTATAATGTGAATGGTTTGACATTAAACAAAGTTATTTTAATAGATATCATAAATATATGAGAAAGTTGATCTTACGCAGATTTTAAAACTTCTTGAATTTCTGGAAGAAATGGGTCTCGGTTTTTGAATAATTCAGGACACAGTCCTCGAATTGTGTAAAAGTAATCAATCTTTTCTTTTGTTCTTTCGAGGCTGTATTTACATCCTCTGAGAAAGGAAAGTAACCATTGGTCATCTAAAATAAATTCAAAAATTATTATCTCATATAAGTCATATGTTCTATATAATATTGTAAATTATTAAAATCATTCTAAAGGCATTGAACCCTTTAAAATACTTTGTCTTAGTCTATTGCTTCTTAATTGAATTTCATCGCTAATAATAAATGTAGCAGTTTTAATTACTCTTAACAACAATTATCTTGCTTTGAAAGTTGTGTAACAATGGAAAGACACAATTTTGAATTGTTAAATACAAAAAAAATGGAGTATTGTTTTTATCATTGAAAGCTCTTAGTTTTAGAAAATGGAAAAACATATGCTAACGGAAATTGTTTTTAAATATTGGTAATTTAATATTAGTGATATTAATAAATCCGTATTTATGGTTATCTCTACCATTGTAAATTAATCAGTTGCGATAAACAAATTTTGTTCATACATTATCAATAATCTAATCATTATAAAGAGTGAAAATTTACAATATATTTGAAATTACTAAAATAATAGCCAGACTGTGTAATATTTTAAATATGTATTAAATATTTTCAAGAGCGATCAATCAAAAAATCGGCCCTAATGATTATCCATAGGAGAACATTAAAAAACAAAATAAAAATGAGATTTTTTTTGAATTAATTAATGCCAAAAAGATTAATTATTCTTGTTTTATAATATGCGCAAACATATTGTGCCTATAAAAAAATTAACAAAAATTAAAAATCAAAGTTTGTCTAATGAAAAGTATAACGATCAGGTTATATGATGTTTATTTAACAATAAAATTATATTTTCTTTCATATAACTTACCTGTCCTTGCACTTATATGGGGTTGTTTCGCTAACCAATCCTTTATGTGTTGTAAGTCTTCTGGTATCCTATCGGTAACCTCATTGAGTTCTTCACAGGCAATTTTTTGAAGATCGTCAGATACCTTACGCATTTTCATTAAAAAATGAATTATATTGATTGTTCTAAAAAGCCAGATGTATGTACAAGATCCAAACTTTATTGATAATGTAGTAACATGAGTTGAAGTAAACAGTTTTCCACAGATGTTTGATAACTAGATAAGATTAGACTCAATTTAAAAGACTGTTAAAATATCACTGTATGAATAAAATCGATAAAGTACATTTTATATTATTGTTTATTTTTATAGGTAATTAAACAAACATTACAGAACTGTACCAATATTTGTTTGTTGATTTTGATACTTGGTGTTTTCAGTTTGATTGAACATGGAGAAAATATAAAATCCTTTGAAGCCTGTTAAAATTATTACAAATTTAAAAAGTAATTTAAAAGTGTGCTAAAAATAAAATGTAAAATTAGTGCCTAATGTTATTTAATCTATATTTAATTTTCGAAAAGATCCATCAACACCAAATAGTTCATCCGATGTTTTAGGCTTGCCTGGCCTCTTCTTCTCATTTGTACAGAATTTCTGATCTTCTAGGAACCAATCTCGGTAACTCTCAACTTTCTTTTTCAATTCAGCTGAAAAAATATTAATTTTGATAGCTTATCATTAGAAATACTACTACTGCTACTACTACTACAAAAATCGTTATCCATTTATTTAATAAAACACTTAATTTACTCTTGCAAATTTAAATTACCCTTTTAGACTTTCGACCTACCTGCCAAATCCTCGAAAGGACCTGCATCACCTCCATATTCACTAGGCATTATTGATCTTGGAAACTCATCATAAAACTTATCTATATCTTTTTCATTAAAAATTTTAATCTGCAACAGTTGTGTTATTAATTTTTCCCAGGCATGTTGTTGATTTTCATACCCTACTCTTGTTCTTCTCTGTTAGAAAGACTCGGAACACTGACATCATTGACTCGAAAAATGATGGAATATTCAAAAAGTAGAGAACTTTAGTTCTCATTGGATAACCCTTTTGTGCAGCAGTCATAAACTTCTTTATTACATCTATCGGCGAATGAGCTACATACGATAAACTTGCATCCTTCACATCTTGCACTATAGCGCTTCCTGCTATGGTGAAATTGTCATCTTCGTTTAAAATAACATCCAGAATCATTAGATTTACTTTAAGGATATTTGCTAACTTTATTTTATCGGGATCATGGCCTTTGTGTTTCAACAGAACTACTCGTTCTGAGTTTGGTGTCGTCTTTGGTAAAGGCAGAAATAAACTATAATTTAGAAAACCTCTTTTACATTTCACTTCAAAACTTTAAACAAAATCAAAGGATTAGTTTTAAAGCAGCATGTTCAAAATTATTTGTAATACAAAATTAATTTTAAGCTTTATAAAAGTTATAAGAAGCAAATTATTGGCTGTTGGCAGTAAAACGATAAATGTGTTCGTACATAATTATACATAATTGTTGTTTATACGCATATATTTTTAAATGAATGGTAAAAATTCAATGCTAAAATACTCACATAGGAGATGTGATAAGAAGATAATTATTATATTTAAGTGGAAATATAGTTATTTTTAATTTTTATTGGGTATGGTTATGGTACAGAAGTATCAATGTGTTGAATGTTTATCGATTGATTTTTATGTTACATATTTTAAATTAAAACACAAAAAGGAACTTATTCTGTATTCGCCAGACTTACCCCATTTTCAATATTTCTTGTATTTCTGGCAGAAAGGGATCACGATTACTGTAAAGCTCAGGACACAATCCTCTAACTGTATAATAAAAATCTATTTTTTCTTTGGTTTTCTGAAGACTAAATTTGCATCCCCTAAGAAATGTTAACAGCCATTGGTCATCTACAATCATAATATAGGGAATTCATCCATTCCTGCTCCACTACCATTATTTTTATTATGCACATATAAATACACAAAATGATGACGTGTTATGCGTATTATCAAGTTAATTAAATCCAAAACTGGAAATCATTTAAACTTCCAGAATAAAAATTCAATAATTGTTGAGCGTCATTTTAAAACAACTTAACTAAAACATATGTCAGGGTATTGGGAAATGAATACATAATCTTAAAAGAAAACAGTGACAATATGTGAAATCCTAACTGCAATACGTTTTTAATTTAAATAAACTTAAATGGTAATACGAGTATAATATAACTAACCTGTTCTTGCATTCAAATGGGGTTGTTTAGCTATCCAATTCTTAATATGCTTTAAATCCTCTTGTATTCTGTTGGGATCTTCATTTAGTTCTTCTTCTGCAATCTTTCGTAAGTCTGCCGGAAGAGCACGCATTTTGATAACAATTTATAAAACTTCACCTCCTGGGCCTATTACACTAGATTATACTTAATACTAAGAGGTGTAAAAATGTAACGTTGCTTTTTGATATTGATGAACAAAAAGTATAGGTTCTGGTAAAAATCATCTTTACACGTAGATAAGATTAGATACTGACATATAAAACCGGTTCAAGTGTATAGAGCGTGTGTTCATGGACAAAAAATAATTAAAACGTTGCTAACATATTAAACCAAGTAACTCAAATAAATTTTCATTTTTTTTTCTTTTTCTATTGCTTACTATGTATCAAGTAAAAAAGCAAATTAGGACAAGTGTCGAACGTTTTGAAGGTAAATTAGTTCTAGTATTCAAAGCCGTTTAATGAAAATACATGGAGCTAAATAACAACAATTATTTTGATATAAGTTTCAAAACGTTACGTATTTTTCTTTATTTTTAAAATTTTGTGGTCAATAGCAACATCGATTTAAAAAAATGACGTGACATTCAGTAACAAGGGTTACGTCCTCTCGTCTTGCTTTTAAAGGGACCTGGAAATTCTAAACATCCATTTTTTGTTATTCTTATCTAGAAAATAATACATTTATTTATTATTTAATGGAAATGTATTATTTTCTAGAGAAGAATAACAAAAATTGATGTATAGAATTTCCAGGTCCCTTTACTGAATGTCACGTCATTTTTTTAAATCGATGTTGCCACTACCTAATTGTAAATAAAAAAAAAAAGCTTTTCTACTGATTTTTACGTATTCTGCTTAATGCCTTGGTATTAACACAACAAATCGGCTTTTTGTAGAATATTGATATCTGAAAATGAAACTTAAACCCCAACATTCATTAACGATAAAGGTTTTTTTGTTTATAAAGTGGAATTTTCATAGCAAAAATGTATTGTAAAGAGTAAAGTACATTATACTGAATTATATTTTATGATAACAGCAGTATCCTATTAAGCCTGTGGTTTGGGTTGCCTACGAATTACACTATAAATTTGTTTAATGTATATCAGTTTTATCTCGAAATCACGTAACATAAAAATCATGGATTTAAATATCGATAGTTTAAAATACTTATTATCGTATTAGAAAATTTAAACGTTAGTAGGTCTCCTCAATTTCACTCCTAAAATATTTGAAATACAGTTTTTTTCAGCCTAATAAGTAAATTATGCTTTCAAGTTCGGAAAAAAACAAAAATTATAGAACAATTTTTTAAAAAGAATAATTACGAAAAGCAACTTTAAAATAAAAAGAAATTCATTTAATTTTGATAAATAACGACACAAAGCGAAGATAAGTTTCGGAAACTGTACACAAGATTTCAATTTTCATATTTTTCGAAAAATTGTATTTTTTTTAGAATGCACAGAGAAAATGAAAACACAATAAGTCAAATATTTTTTATATTATTTTAACTAGAAGCTTACGAGCTATTTCTTTTCAAATGCATGGAGAATAAAACGCAAATAAATGAAAACTGTACATAAAAATATATTTTCTAAAAAGTAAATGCCTATCTACAAAACATTTCTCTTTTACACATACAACTTGAACGTCATATCAAAGTATCCTAACATATCACAAAAATTGCTTTAATAAATAAATTTCTACCAAAACAAACAAAACAGAGCATCATGACTATATTTTTCACTCGCCTTATTACAACACTTAAAATATAACGTCAAAAATCTGCAAACAATTTTAAATCTGATTCATCAATACTTTTGGTTGATTTCCAGTCGACTTCGGGATAATCATCAAAATTGCTTGAATCTCCAGGATGCGATACTTTAGGAACGATGGGGGGCTGAAATTCATAAGGTCAAATTAATAAACACAATCTATCTAAATATACGAATATACGGATTGTTAAATTTAGAACAGGCGCCAAATTTCTACTTTACTAAAAAAAGAAAATATTGGGGAAATGATTTAAAAAAAAAAGACACAAATGGATTTTACTGAACAATACAAGGCACGTTCAAAAAATATCTAGACTAACGCAAGGAAAAAATGAAAAGATAATAATATATTCTAGTGAATGCAATAGTGATATAACAAATGCAAAATATAAATTGCGAAATGATTAATTCTTTCTGAATTACAGTTTTTTTTATAAAAATGGCATCTACAATGGGTGTTAAATAGATATAATCCATTTTTATTTTTGCTCGTGTATTTGTCAACTCTCGAAAACTACGTACACGTATCTAAATTTTTATGAGAAAATTAATCCGGAAATTTTATGTATCTACTGTGTAGTTTCACATCCGATCGGTTACTAACTTGTTTATTATTAAATCATATAGGGTTAATGAGATTGAAACATAAGATGCAAAACTAGTACAAGTATTTTCAAACTGATATTTTCCAGACAAAAAGGTGTCTTAACCGAAATATGCTTGCGTAGTTAAAAATAATATTGTCCTAACAAATTCTGTTAATGAAAGATGTTATAGATTATAATTCTATTTTAGAATTCGTGGTTAAAATCATGTTACTACCTCCAATATAGGTATAGACATAGGTAATAGTTACCAAGAATTGACATATACTGTTTATATACTTAAATAGACGCCTACGTATCTAATCATAGTTCATATCAGAATTAATTTTAATGAAATGGAACATATAACATAGTATAATGATCTATTCTTAAAAAAATGTTATTGTAACTTACGGTCAACTTTCTGTCTTCAACTTCATGCCAGTCTATTCCTTTAAACCACCTGTGACGTTTTACATCATCTGCACCACTCTGTAATGAAAAATAGATTATTAGTATAATACCTATTTTAATGTATATATATGTAAACTTGTTTTTTATATGGACATAAAATTAACGGTTAAACGTATAACTGTTTAAATACTTCTACATCACGTACCTTCATATTTCCTAAACGTTTTGTTCGGTCTTGTACCAGTAATTTTTTGATAAGATCTTTTGCTACAGGGTCTAAATGTTTAGGCCAGTCAATTTTACCACTTAATATCTTTTCGTATATCCCAAAGGGATTATCATCGTAGAAAGGGGGATAGCCTGCTAACATTTCGTAAATGAGGATACCTATAAAAAAAATTACTTATTAATCTAATTGCTTTATTTAATGTATTTGATAGAAAAAAATTATTATTTATTACCATAAGTGACTCTGGTGAAAGCATTTTAACAAGTTTAATTGGCAACAACTAGTAAAGAAGTAATAATGTTTCTACTTCTGCTATTGATTTCTATAGCAAATAAACAAATATACAATGAAATAATTTTTAAACAATGCCCTTTTTTCTTTTTTATTTGGAAAACGTAATTGAAATATTTCTTAAGTAGACTATAGAAGTATTGTTTATATTTGTATTGAATCAATGGTAACGAAAACTTTGCTAAAGGGCTTTTCTGAAGGGGTTAATACGTTAATTATGCTTTAATTCCTTGTTGTATAGAGACTATCAATTTTCTTAAATAATCTCGTACTGTAGTTGTCAAATAAATTAATATATAAAATTTAATATATAAAAGCTTGTGAAGATTTGCACACAGAAAGAAGAGGAGGTCACCGCAAGTGCAGTCGCACTGACCTATTTTTATGAAGTGAATGTGTACACACTCGATGCCAATAATAGTACTTTTCCTAGAATTACTTTTAATGCCACTGACCCAAACGATTAGAAGACGAAAGATGAAAAGCACAACTTTCACGACTAACCAATAAAAGATGTTGATGATGACTGTCCAGACAAGGTCGGTCAATGAAATCAAGTTACAACGTTGACTCTTTTAAAGATCTTTTGTAAATACGGATATAGAGGCACACTTGGCACAAAACCACTAATTACCATCACAGGATGAGTCTTGAGAACAGTACGCTCATAAATTATTAATTACGTTTACAAATCATTTGCTGTAGAAAGGAACGTCTATAGAGGAAGTGGAATAAATGGGACGGTGGAAACATATATTAGAATTTTATGGCTACTTACAATCGATTTTATTGAATGTTATGCCAAACTGTTTAGCAAAACTGGTGATGATAAAAAATAAATGATACAAAAAATAAAAAATTATTATTGTTTCTATTTTAGTAATATTTAAAAGAAGTCAAATAAACAGGATCATTAGGACACTAAGTCAAATTAGAATGGCATCTTCTATTACATACAAATTTATTTACCTCTTGTTGGTTCACAAGAAATTCTCCAAAATCATTAAAAGTAAATCCCAAGATGTAACATACCTAATGCCCACCAGTCAACGGCTTTATTGTGTCCCTTGCTCTGTATAATTTCTGGAGCTAAATATTCCGGTGTCCCGCAAAGTGTCCATGTCCTGTCGGTTAGTTTTTTGGCGAATCCGAAGTCAGTTATTTTTAAATGTCCATCCATGTCCAACAGCAAATTTTCAGGTTTAAGATCGCGATAAACGATATTTTTTATATGTAGATATTCTAATGCACACACTATTTCCGCTGTATAAAATATACCGGTCGAAGGACTAAATCTACCGGCATTTCTTAAGTATGAAAAGAGTTCACCACCACAAACATACTCGAACAACATATAAATACATGAATTATTCTTCTTAGACCATAACCTGAAACAAATAGAGAAATACTTTGAATTATTTTACCTAATACTATGGAAAGTATGTAGAAAGTGATCCAATTTAGATAAACATTTATCAAATTTTTGGAACGTTCAGACATGGTCATCAAAATACATGATATAGAAGAAGTCAGATACTAATTATAAATAGAAATCCCAAATAATAATCATACTCGAGCTTTTATATAAATGTTAAAAATAGCTCAAAGTAACAAAATCTAATAAAAGCCGCATTCCGTCTTCCATGTTTGTGCATGAATCTTCTTTCATGAATAAACCAAGGTTGACCAATTTTTTTTATTGAGAATTGTAGATTCGTATCTATATTTTAAAATAAATACTACATTTAATTTTAAAAATACTCATAGCTTAATTTATTCCAAAATAGGATACGTGAATCTATTTCAACGTAAATATACATTGTGATTTGAAAATTTGCCAAACTGAAGCAGCTGCAATTTTATAAACACTATTTTTAAACTGTTTTATAAATGTGTATCACAACATAAGTGAAGTCTGTACATCATTATGATGTTACACTTACTATTGATGATATACTGCAGCAGCAAGACATCGATTAGCAATTTGTTCTTCTCCAATCAACAGAAAGTTTTGAAAAGACCCATCAAATTTTGAAAGGTTATTAAATAAATGAATTTAAAATAAATTTTGGAGCAGCTGTATCACATTTAATAAAAATAAACAGTGTGGTGTTTTATACTGTGAAGGCTGAATGGAATGTGCAGGAATATTCAAGTTATTAGAGATCCTTCAGAATCTCATGAGCTAAACATTGTGAGGTGTAATTACTCTTATATGCACCGTTTGAACAGTAACATTTCACGGTGGAGCTGCTTTTGACTTTTGCTTCTCCACAGGTTTGCACAACTGACACTAGTTACCTAATACTTTGATTTTGTCATTGAGAGAAACAAATATGAACCTTATTTGGAAATTTTAGACGTCTGCATTTATAAGGATTCTCTCTTTAAGGCCAAAATATTCACGTTAAAGTTTTTATAAGTGATGTTTAACCTCAGTATCCTTGCTAAATAATTTTTTAAAGGTATAATTTGGCGAACATTGCTTAATGTTAATGTTAGTTAAGACATATGTTCTTAACACTTAAATAGTATTTTTTGCATGTTGTTTGCTATTAGTTTCAGAATTTAGTTTTCTTTATACTTCACCCAGACTATGTCAATGACGTAATCACAGTAGGTACTTCGACAATTTTACAGTTTGGTACTTGACTAATGCTATGTTTCCTGTTTACACCATTTTATATTTTATTGCCCATTAGGATATTTAAATTAAAAAGGTCGAGTATTCATTATTATTTTCTTCCATAAATGTAGACTTATCCCACTTATTACAATACTAATTAATGAATATTGTAGCGTGTAACTAATAATGCTATATGTATTTTGGTGATATACGGAATCTATTCTTACTTCTACTATTAATTTATTATTTGTGTTATTATTTCTCTTTACGTGACTGTGAGAGCGTACGTAAGTGAATAAATTGCGTTTATTAGCTTATTATTATCGGCATTTATTTTGCACTACGGACATATCACAGACGTAAAAACTACATTAATTTCATTAAAATTTCAAAATAAGTTGCAGTACCTACCTATAACGGAAAATTTAAGCTTATATCAAAAAGTCACGTTCTACGTATTTTTCATAAAAGTAGAAATGTATTCCATATCAGTAGTTAAACTCAAAAGTTACAATTCGCATTGGGTCAAGTGTAGAAGGTTAAACGTTCGACAAACGATAAGTTTGATGGCGCTGTTTACCAACTTGGCAATTTATTGACAAATCATCATTAGCAACGTTTTACAGTATTAATTCGTAAAGTAAATAATAATCAAACCGGCTTTAATTGATTGGTTTTTTATTTGTTCAAGACGGAAGTAGAGCTTTCTAAAGTTCCTAAAATTAGATGTTCCGCTAAAATATACGTAGGTATATAAACACAATAAAAGCAGTATTGAGTAATTGTTGAAAGCAAAGCTAATTTTCCATCCCATTTATTTGTAACTTTTATATCCTTTTTTATTGACATAATTGCAATGTAATATAATTTGTACGAGCATTTATGAGAAAAGCACTGAGTGGGAATCTTATTAAAAGAAGCAATTCATCGTTAAATTTGGTGTTCAAATTGTCCTTGTAACTTCTTAACTTTATAATTTTGTTGGTTTACCTATTAAGCGTTAACTATACATATATTAGACTTGATCACTGTTTAGTAGGTACGTATACATCGTTGAATGAAGAGCTACGTATACCTACAGGTATTCCTTATTTTAAATTGATGACGATAAGTTAGTTGTATAAGATGTTTAAGAGCAAGTTCAATATTGAAGGTCAACAACCAAGTTCCTCAAAAATTGAAGACACTTTCTCGACTTGTGCTCCAGGGAAGATACAGCAACTTTCACTTTGATGGGATATAATGGTTTCATAAGACCTTTCGCAGCGGTTATTAATAACTGTACCTTGATGTTTAATTTGAAAACGAAACAAAGTAGGTATCGAACACAGATAGATAGATTATGCTTTAGGTTCTAATTGACTCATCGTCACTTCTGTCTCGAAGCTTCATACAATTAGTGAATTAAAAACCGGTCTTCCTTCATGAAATATGTCATAACATTATAAATTTAAATAGCCCATTATTATTCCTAACTAATCATTATGATTCTATGGTAGTTATAGTTATAAAGTAAACTTGCGCTTGCTCTATTCAATAATTAAATGTATTTTAAAAACAATTCAAAAATTTGACACTAAAAGATTAAATAATACATAATGTTTGTTAATAATGCATTAAATTCATTGTTCCAGTTGTTTGAAATCAACGATTTCTTTATCTTATTGTCAGATAATCCAATTTTGAACTTGTAATTCTTTTTGGTGTTTACACAACTGTACAAGCGTGTTTAACCCAATATCCTACTTACATGTTTACTATGAAGGGATGCATCACTTCCTGAAGGATATTTTTTTCATTTTTGACATGTTCCACCTGTTTTAACCTTATGACGTCGGCGAGTGCCAAAATTTTCATTGCCCCGAATATATTCGAATGCTTGTTTCTGCACAGTAATACTCTTCCAAATGTTCCAGTCCCTAAAATTAGAAGTAAAACGTAAATAAACTGTTTCTATAGTCCCGACAATAGGATCATTATTTAATGACGCACATGATGGGAATGAACATATGATCTATTTTACAAGCAGTACTAGTGGTTTAACTTGTGTTTTGGTCACTAAATCCTGATTTACGACCATTGGAAGATTTGTAATGGGCCAAAATAAGCAACTGTCATCGTTTATATATTTTAGCTTTTTGTTTAAACTGATCTACTGCTATGCTGTTATTGTTTTAAATGTGAAATATTTTTTACCATTTTTATATTCTCTCCATAAATCCTTCTGCTATTATTATATACAGGTTTATATGTGTATACTGTCCCGTAATTTTTGAAGTAGTTGGCATCTTTGTTGTTTGTTTCTATGTTGGAAAAAAACATGCCCATAAAGAAGTTTTCCATTAATAACATTTCATTCAAAAATTAAAAATACGTTACTTAAAGTACAACGAAAGGAGAAGTGTATAAACTGATTTCTTTTATACGTCGGGAATAAAATATCCCACCTACAAGACCCTACAATTATATCTTTAAAGGACTGGTAAATAAGAATATTTTGAATTGAGGAAATACGAGTATAATCAACTGTGATATTCAGGCGAACACCCACGAATTCATTATTTGTATTTATAAGTAAGTAGAATATCACTTAATAAAATTCATTAACCCCGATAAACAATGACCCTTCTGTCAAGATACAGAATTAGAATTTATTTTTACTTGTTGTGTACGTATTTTTAATTCTGTAAATTTTATCGTTTGCAATAAAATATAGTAAGTAGGTACTATTAGCAGCAAGGAGGTCATTTGAACTTTATTTCAAAATAAAAATTCGCGTAATAAAGTGCAAAAGGCCATCTATTATTATTTTTTATTTATTTGTGTAAATTTTAGTTGACTAATGTAAATAATACTTTTTCATCTAATTTTACAGTAATTTAATATCTTTTATCGTTTCGTGAACTTCTTAGTTCTAAATTAAATAAATAGTTGTGTATTTTTGCCTACAGACTTGCACTGCATGTAGGTATTTATTTGTAGAGACAAAAATACTTACACTTTATGTAAGATAATGTCAGTAACCGCCAAAGAGTGAAGATAATCTGGAACGAATTGTGAATAGGGCATTGAACGTGTACATGTACGTACATAATATGCATAACACGATATACCTTTCATATTACTAATCTAAAATAAACTGGTCAGTTTTGTACGGCCTTTTAAATTGACTAAATAATAAATTGGAAATGACCCATTTTTCCAGACGTAATGTTGTGTTGTTAGATTTATTCAAGTAGTTTCAAGTGAGTTTCAATCAAAAATAATTAATTTTTGTTATCATACGTTTTAATGCACATAATATTGGTCTCAGTAAATTATTCAGAAACTACTTAATCATCTTTTGAGCGTAAACATAAATATTGAAGAATAAGTATTAAAAAAATATGTTTTCTGTAAAATATCTTCAACAAATTTCATAATCGCAAGCTAATGGAACAATTTATACTAAAAATGGTAATCAGTATAGGTAAATTATAATTTTTAAAACTGCATAAACAATGTTTTGTAATACTCTTTGGATATAATTAATTTAAACGCAAAAAGCATCTACAGTAATAAACAATATCCTGCCTTAAGCCTTTCACCATAAATTTTTGCCTATTAATTTTCCATTATATTCAAGGATAACTGTAAGGCATTCCCATACAAGAAGTTTACAGGAATAAAGCCTCCCCTAAAATATAATTTAATAAATAATTTCGCATTGATGGAAATTAAAATAAAATTGTGAAATGTGTCTAATACTGTACAGAACGAAATTTAGTTATATAAATTGAAAAAAAAAAATTATTGTTTTGTTCCTTTTAAGTTAAAATTTTATTGACATTTTTCTTATTTGCTATGCTACAAATAAGAAATGTCAGAAAAACTGTTTTAATTCTGAGCTAAAACAATTAATAACACTTTAATAAATGGATGTTATTGTATTTAATGATCATTGCAATAGTCAAAAAGTTCAGAGGTGTAGATAAGTTCGTTAAAAAATTGTGTATCATAGTTTATTAGAAGTTCTTGACCCTTATAAGTTCGAAATCAATTGATAATAATAAATATTTGAATGAAACGGGCAACTGCATTCAGTTTTTGATGGATTAATAAAACTGCTTAATTTTTTTTTATACATCGTGTCCGATTTTTCATAGATTATATTATAAAAACGAAAACAATGTATTGTATAACCTGCTGTTTGCAGATAAGTTACGAATCAAAGGTAATTACTGAAATTATTGTCATTTCATTTCAAAAATATCACACTCAAATTAAGAATCTGTAAGGCATATACACCTTATCTCAGGAGTAAATATTTAATGATATATTTAATAAAACTAAATTTAAAAAATATTTTGACTTCATGGCGGGCGATTGGAAGCAGTAATAAGATACGTATCATTTAATCTTCCTTTTGAAGGACTTTCAAAGAGTTTATTAGAGCGTATAGAAATTAATATGTTAAAAAATAACCTTTGAATGTTAATGATCAAATTGACTTTAATAACTAAATTAGATAGTAAGAAAAGAATAAAAAATTAGAAAAACGCGTTTGGGTTCAAAGATATTTCGAATTGCAAGTCGTCACTTATCGGTATTTGTTTATATACTCGTAGTAGGAACATTCATCTTGTTTCTTTGATCATTTTTGTAAACTTGTTGTCCAACAGAATTTTAATTCTAATTCTTATATCTTCCACATGGTGTGTATGAATGTTCATTTTCTCAAATAAAAATTTGCCAAAACAAACAGTGGATAATGTTCCGTTGTTTATTTTGGCATTTTTATACTTGATGAAATTCAAATGGTTCAGGAATAATGATTAATTTTTTGGAGTGTTTTAAAATAAATCAAACTAAAACACTAAATATTACAAAATAAAATTGAAAATGTTACTGTTAGTTATTACCTACTCTTTGCAAACTATTTCAAGAGCTTGTACGACTTATTTTATGGCTCATGTTTTAATTAACAGTCAAAAGAATCGAGAGAAATTTTGACATAGAGGAAAACTGTAAAATTTTTAAAATTATTGTATAAACTTAAACATTTGTATTTGATGGAGTGCAAAGCTATGCGAGAAGGCGCTAAAGAACTAGCACAACGACATCAAACTTGTAAAGGTTTTAAATTTTACTTGTTGATAAATACTTTAAGTGACGACTTTTTCCTTTCAGGTTAAGATGTCAGAGAGGAATTCATTTAGTTAGTCAATTAAATATCAAGGGATTTTAAAATCTACAAAAACTAATTTTTGTCTGAAGTCTAATTTATTTAAAAAAGTTAAGTCTTGTTAACATATGTTTCAGTTAAATGGTACAACGAATACCAGAAAACATAACAAGTTAATAAAAGATGCAATGATTTATGCCAGGAATTTAAAGAATCTTTTTTGACGTAAATAGCGAAACTGCTGCATTTTTCGCTCATATTTGGACATCCCTGTTTAATGTTTTACAAATTCTAATACAACGAAATTTCAGTAAAGATGAACCGTATGTGCTGCAAATAAATTAAATTCTCTAAAGGCTAAAAAGAACATTAGACTAAAGTGTTTGTAAAAGTATTTTAAAAGTTAATAATGATTACATAAAGCAGAACCTATCCTTGATTTATTTTTAAAATTTCTGCGATAAACTTGAGTTATGTTAAAGAAATGATTGTTATTAATGCAATGTATAGTTAAACTCATACAATATTATTGAAAACGTTTCACCAAGAGCTTAAAATTAATGATGTTTTCCACGCGTCTGTAGTGTGTAGAATATTGTTACTAAACATTTCATTTACCAGTGACTAAATATAATGAAAATCACTGTAATAAAATTGTAATTTTAAAAATAATAAGTGAATAAGCCTATTTATAGGAGCTGTTGTGGGTGGAAATCATGTACGGAAATACTTTGTGATAATCGCTAGCAGAACAAGTGCCAAATAAGCAATTTATGTTGAACCATAAATGACAAAGACGCGGAATATTTCAGTTACCTACGAACGTGTGCGCATCACTTATCAATGAAGAAAAAAACGAATAACGTGTAATTGGGTTATTTTTGAAAGGTCACTAAAATGCGCCTACTATTTCGAGTCCAGTAAATTTAAAATTTTTAAAAAAATTATTTCAACATTGAGTCTTGTCGCGAATAAAAAATTGTAGCAATAATTCACTTAAAAAAATATTTTTTAAGCAGGGGCGGAGTTATTTTTTAAACTTTTGTTATAAATTGGATTTTTGGAGCCTCCCCTTTATAACAAAGGGAAAATATGTTTTGGAAAACCCTGACATTTTTCCCTCGCAGAATAACTCTATAATTGACCCTAAAGGAACAGATTAGGGTACATCCATTTATTAAACTATATGAGCTCAAATGGGGGGTAGACAAATCTAATCACTACTCGACCTTAAGAGGAAGGGGTTCACTGAAAATCTTACGGCTACTTTTTAATTCAAAGGATTTTTATAATTTCACGTAAGGGGGTGGAACGATTTGTTCCTATTTCGTCACCTAAACCAAAAATTCCTGATTCGTCACCTGCCTACCTGAAATAAACTAGGTAGCTCGAAATTACCACTCAGATAAATTATGTTAAATTACTTTGATCAATTTTCGTTCACACTTATTGCAGGTTTAGGACTGGCAAAATAAAAAAATCACAGTAATTATTTCATACCATTTTGCATGCATCTTCGATCCTTTACCCAATTATTACACCGCAAGGGTGGGGGCTGCATGAAGAAGTAGGTGATGAAACAGGAAATCACCGGTCATCATCTTCTGAAACCTTATTATGGGGGAATAAGAGTTCAGAACACTTCAATATAATTAATGGACATATCTTTAGAACGTTTTCGTTTTTGTTCTTCAATGTAGTAATATTCTTTAATATAGGTATCAAAGACACCCCAAAACGATTTCAAAATTATTAGAGGAGGTAAGTAGGACTTTTAATTGTAAGTGTTTTTCTTATACACAAAATATAGTTTAAAGTAAGTTCTGGCAAAACGTTGGTTGTCAGTTTTAAAAGTTAAGAAATTGAAACCAAAATGATTTAATTTTAATCATAGGTTCGAGGCTAGTCTGCCTAAGATTTATTTTGTTTTCCTTCAAAGCGCAGTCCTACCTAATAAAAATTGTATTATTTTTAAATTTTCACGTCTCTTTTCCTACAATTTTATTTCTAAAGGGCCTGTTGAATTTTTGTAATTTTAAAAACCCTTAGCCTAGAGATCTAGGGAAAAAACCCACTTAACATTGTAAATTTATTGAAGCCCATGGTCAGTGTATATTTTGGTTTACCATATGCCATTAAAAAACTAATTTTATAATATAAACATTTAAAAATACTTCCTAAGTACTTTTATGTTACGCAACTTTAATTTTCGATTAATTTTAGGATTTGACTTATTATGAAACACATAAAGATCATGCAAACCTTGAGGCGTCAAGTTTACATTTTAGTACCTCTACCGTAAGATAAAGTCGTTTACAAACTTCCTAGTAAATAGATTAGGCACAACGTTTAAAATCCATAAATCTCGTTTACTGCTAATACTAAAATTAAAAATAGAATTCGCTAGTAAAAAATGATGAGTAGGCCTTCCGTTTATTTAAGCAAAATAAAATTCATACGAAAATAATAATTCGTTTCTATAGACCTACTTATGCAGTATGTAAGTTCATAACTATAATAATAAATCGTAAGTATATAAGTAAGATAATACATATAAAAGCTTTCAGATATTTATAGCGAAACTTTTTACTTTCATTTCATAACTTTTGATAAAACTGTCGACTAAAAAGCTTTCTTTCACGACATTTTATATAGGTATACGTGCAGCGATAACACAAAAAGGGAAAGTAACTGTAAATTACTATATTGCCTGATTATTTTGGTTTCTTTTTGGAACTGTACTTTTTACTTACGATAATATGGTTTGTAAGTAGGTCTATAAAAGGATGTCTTACCTAATAATTTTTTTCGAATCTTTTTTCTTTTAATAAAAGTCATATCGCACTTTATGTTTGCCTGGAAAACTAATGTTTTACGTAAACGGTTCTTGTGCAATATTAGAGTTACAAAAGTTTAAGAAAAAGCTCATGGTTCCAACTTTTTACTTAACTCGAAACAGCGTTGGTCATTAGACCATGAAATTCTAAGGAACGATCGCACTATTAAAAATAAAGGTTACTGTCTTCTTTTACTTCTTTCTTAAACACAATAACCATTAACGATAAAAGTTCGAAACTCTTACATTTCGAATTCTCAGTAACTTCTGCTTTTATTTCCATTTAGAATAAATGTCAATTAATATATTTTATGTATCAGACAGCTCTTAAAATTGAATATTACTTGAAAGGCCCCAACAAAAGTCTTTCAGCTAATGTTAAAATCTTTCTTTTAAATTTTATAAACAATGAGACATCAATTCTGAAATTCAAAATATCAAAATCCTAATTTTTATCTCAATTATACCCATGACTGACTAGTCAGGGTTAATTAACACATAATTACAGGAAGGTTAATATCCTAAATGAATAATTAGCGATAATATTATTTATTAATTAAAACTCTTGTTAAATTTCGCTTAGTCATATATTATAAAACGCATGGATAATTCAGGAAACAATTGCAGAACAGTTATATAGATATTCAACACTTTAGGTTTGTTAATGACTTCACACAATGTTTGAAGGTTGATCAGTAGAACCTCTCATTACTTTTATATGTTTTAGTTTGAAGGTAATATAACTGTTGAAGACGATATTTCCTTAATTATCACACCACAATATTTGCAATAAATTACTTATTATTAAGTTTTTCATTATAAATAACGTAATAACCTACTGTATAGAGGTTATTCCTTCTAATTTAACTGTATGTTGAGCTGAATAAGCGATATCGATTTGGTAACAAAAATTGAAGGATTTTCCGTTGATCAATTTCTCATTAATAATATAATTGAAACAGTTACATTGAGTTTAGACTAAGAATTAAGCGAAATTTAAAGTAGACCAAGATTGAAATCATTTTTATAGAATTAAACAAAAATTTTTCGGGAATAAATAACTTAAGAGTTACGATGTTTTTCAGGGATGTTTTCAATACAATACAAATAAATTATAGAAAAGGACAATTTTTTAAAAATTTAGTATCCGATAATAAAGATCTAATAATATTCCTTTTACTTTTACTCATAAACAATATTGATAACTTTAAAGGTGTGTTACGATTTTCAGTTTTATTTTTTTAATTAGATCCCAGTATAAGAATAAATAGTAAAATTCAAAATTATTATTTACTGTTTTACTATTATAATATCTATACTAACATAACCAACCTACGTTCGTATTCAGAACAGTGGGCAGTGGCGCTTCGCCCACTTCCGGTTGTAGTATAAAATGTAAGCTGAGGTTTCAAAGCCTATATCAAAAAATCGTAAATATTTCAGACCGCAAACTATAACACAAACAGACTTTAATTATTAAGATACAGAACAATTTTCACTGCTGAAGAAAAAAGGAAATCTTATCATAGAACATGGACGAACGCCAGACGTAAAGTCGCTGAAAGATTGTGTAACTAAAATACAAATTTAAAATATCGCTTTGGCAACTTTGCCAATTCTGAAAGTTTAATTTATTTTATCATTACTGAAGGGGCTTTGGGCTAATACCATTTAGAACCAGTAAGTAATGAAATATTCAATTTATAGTCATGTTATAATTTTATTTGATTTCATACTAGACATCTACAGGGAATTCTAATTAAATTATAAATATATCAAAATTCTAAATTTGAAAAGGCTGGAAGTAAATCGATGGGGCCCATAAGATTTTGGAATGTCTGTAATTGTTCGTATATTAAACGTAAATATAATTTTCGAAAATGGAAACTGAGAGGGCAAGAGAAAGAAAGGCTCATTTCTACTTACCACAACTCACAATTAAATTTTCGGACACGTGTTTCGTCCACTTTCAACATAATTGAAGTAGGTAGGTAAACGAAACAGGAGTCAGAAAATTTAATCGTTTTATAATAAACAGGGGTGAGCTTTATTTATTATTTTAAATAAAATACCTTCCTGGTTAATGTATTCTCGCGTTGATAAAGCCCACACAAGAAGTGGACGAAATAAATATGATCTTAATAAACTGGGGCAAATCTGTTTTTCTTTTTTCTTTTCGGTAGTTCAGTAACAGTTTGTTTTTGCTAATCAGGAAGATGTTGTGTTCCACATCACAGAACAAGCGGACGAGTTAAGACGAGCTAATAAAATTACTGAACTATGGCTTATGCTGTTACTACTACAAACGCGGGAAAAATAATATTACCTGTAAATCGTTAACTAAACGTTTCCGGTTGTCAACTTCACGCATTACAGCTTTAAATGTTGTGCTCTACGAAAAGTACAAATGTGCCAGAAGGTACAAAAATAAAACTTATTTTATAAAATTATTTATCGATTATTTTCTAAAACGATGTTTTTCCTTGTTCAACTGTTACATATTTCCATTATTGCTTGTATAGTACATGAGTGAACAAAATTAACTTCGTGCGTAAAGCCTGTAGGATAAAAATACCTCTGTAGATGTTGCAGACAGAGTTGCGCCCATGCAAAAAAAAAATCAAATATTAAAATAGAAATTTTGTCCTACTTATAAACACTACTCAAAATGTAACAGCTTACACATGTTGGACGATTTGTGATACAATTCTTCCATTTATACACCCATTATCCTAAATAGTGAATTTCGATTAAAATTAGCTCCTACACACGATAGCCACAACCTCTTTTCGAACCGACTGTCTCTGACTTCTTTTTTTTTATTTTTACGTTACCAGAATTGTTTTATAACACATGACTGTTTTGTCCTTTTAACCTAATTACACAGACTTTGTTATTTTTTTAAATAATTATCAATTTGTGATAAATTTATTTGGTAAATATATTATTTTTATTTTCTCCTATAAAAAAATATTTTTTAACGTGGACTTAGTGATAGTTCTTATTTAAGTCTGGAAACATTTCAATGGAATATAGTTGTTGCTTTTAATATAAAACGCATTTACAAGAGCTGATAATAAAATAAAAACAGTTAAGACTGCACGGATTTTGTATGTTCGATAAAATTTAACGAGAGAACTGTGATTGGAACTTTCCTAAATCTCCTCGTCATCTTTATATTATCTATTGTTGAACACATTGACACAAATAAGTTATTATTATCAATTATTATTGTGTATTTAATCGTTGTCTCTTATCATTTTGTCACCGGTCCTCGCATTGATTTGTACTATACATAATTAAATGCAAGTAAATATTTAACCAAAAATGATAATTCTGACATAAATGGAGGATGTATGTTGTAGGTACATGTCAATCCACTTTGATTGATAAATGATGCAATTGAATTCAATGCAATAAAAACAATTGTCAATTAAGTTCTGATAAAAAAAATATTCCGATTTCCATTCGTATGAAGAATTTACATAGGTGTAAAATTTATATAAATTTATAACGAGCAAGTATGTAGGTCCATGAATGCTGCACTAGTCTAATTTGCAGATGATGAAAGTCATTACATACAGAAATGAATATGCACAAGATAGTAACAGGAGGAAAAGAAACTTGTAGCGTGTAAAGTGAAACTGCAACAATATTATGTTCTAGTTATTATTATTATTTTATTATTAAGTAACAAAAAGACGTAATTTCAGTTGTAATTACTGACATTATCTTTTACATTTTAAATTGTTCGCTCTCTATTCTTTCAAAAATAATAAACACCCATTGATAAAATCATTATTTGATTTGCAAAATAAATTATTTTTATTAGTTAATAATTGATTTCGATCTTTATAGAAAAGACGTTTTCATTTATCTATTTAACATGAGTAGGTAATTGTTGTTTTGCCCTCTAAATTATCTATATCAATCTATTGATACTTATGTTTATTAGATAACAAATAGAAACTGTTTGACTCATCATCATTGTTCATGTGGTTTCTAATTGATGTCATTATGAATTACCTTGTCAGTATTTAGATTGAAAAGGTTCTTTACATGTTACACGTAGTTAATGCTCTTAATTATGTTTAAATGATTTGCTACTGTTGTTGTACAGTAGATTTAGTCCATTTGTCATTTTCAAAAATTGGGTTAAAACAATATTCAAAATGAATTGAAGTTTACGTTAATAATTGCAAGTGTTACTATTAATAATTGTAGGCGTAAGGAAAATTATAGATACTACTTCAGAAAAAATTGTGAAATCGACAAATGAGGAATGAACTCTGTTATTAGATTTCCATTTGTAGTTGATAACAAATATTTTATGCAATAAAAACTACATGAAAAGCAGTAGGTATACATTAAATTATTTATATCCTATTATTATTTATAATTTTGAAACTTATATCTAGTATTAATTAGTATCTTAAATTACTAAACTTATTATTAGGTAGGTACACAAAAAGAAATCGTTCGCCAGGAAAAAACATGTTACAAGTTACTGAAAATGATGCTTTCATAACCTTTTCAATCTTCATTTAACAAAATTTGAAAGAGAGTTTGGTGGTTAAAGAAAGGTGACTGACTTGACGAAAATTGGGTTCATCGAACCACAACAAAACATCGAAAATTACCAACAATTTATTCAGATTAAGACATCTTGTATTATACGGAAAACAACAATTCATTTAAACCGCAATTTAAGATAAATTTAAAGGAAATAACAAAAATAACTAATTTAACAATCTGAAGCGATACCTAAAGCTTAAACTTGGGACTTACTTATAAATGGAAAGTAAATGCTATTTAAAAAGAATAATTAATAGACAGTAGTAAGGGTAACAATAAACAAAGATTATTTTAATATTTTACGCTACACAAGTATAGTTTTATATACTAAATAAATAATAGTAGTTTGTGCCCTTTTATACATTTTAAGTATACGGAGACATTTTGGAAACACTTGTACCTCGTAAATTGCAAAGCTATTTAAAAATAGTTCTACTTTATATTTGGTATTATACAAATACTGTTAACTGTTGCTCGAAAACAAACTTTTTGACGACGCAGTCAAAAATGGGGCAATTTGTTTGCTACGCTTTCTTTCACAATATCGAGTAGGTAGGTAGGTTTTATTGGTAAAGAATTTAAATCGAAGTCACGATCAGCTGCGTATTAAATACTTTAGAGTGCAAAATTGATTTAATTACTCATCGCAAATGATGTACCTACTGATATCTTTGCTTTTAATTTTCTATAACTACAAGTCAAAGGACAAGATAACGTTATCAACAATTGTAGTGGCCTTTTAAGTTGCGTAGTTATTTTAATTATAATTAGAAGGGATGTATTAATGTTAATTATTAGAAACCTAATTCAGTTTTGGTAAAATTTAAATAATTACTAAATGGATATTGGAATTGCAAATACAAATCAACATTTAATATTTGATAGTACCAACGTATTGTTTTGTTCCAGTATTTAGAAGGTTACAATAATAACTGTACAATTATGTGTAATTAAAAACAAAAATTGCGACAATTTAATGGTAACAGAAGATTGAATTCTGCCATATTGTTTGTAATTTATCAATGCCATGTTTTTCTTCTCAAAATTTACTAATGCTTTCACCAGCAACATATTTTTTTGGTGTGAAATAGTATCATTATTATGTGGCTTTGATTTAAACTCTCTCAACGCCATAATAGCATGTTTTATTTACTATCACTTACAATTAGGTACTTATTGTTAGACTGAAGGATCTCTCGGCTATGCCTGCAGGTGCAAAAACTTTGTATCACACTACTGTCCAATTTAAATTTCTGCCACTACAAGATTTATTGTAAATGGTTCTGGAAAGTCATATATAAAAAAATATTAGTGATTTTCCAATATTGTTTTTGAGTAGATATCTATTGAATGGCTTTTGAAATTAGTTGCTTTCTACGTTAACTTTTAACGGTGTAAAGAAAGAATTTTTATTACCTTGACATGTATTAAGTAAAGCAGTCAAGCAATAAAATTGCATTTAAGAACAAAGTAGTTTACTATCAAAGCTTGTCACCATTTTATTAATGACAACCGGCATTTTTTCTATTTTTTATCATATTAGGCAGGTACCTAAAGAGTAAACAATAAAAAATGTTTGAAGGCTTACAAAAATGTAGCTACGTAATATAAAAATTAAATAATCTGTAAGTAACCTTCGGACTGTTTGCTTTCAGAAAGTATTTTGAATTGTTTTTGAATTTGTGAATAGCATTCTAACGCAACAATAGAATTGTTTTTGACAGAAAGGTTAATTTGTGATAATAAAGTGCATGCTGATGCAAATTTAGCACTGTTTTTCGCTTTAAGTTTTACATTAACTCTTTTAAATTAGTTTGAAGCGCCTTATGCATTTTAATTAAAATATCTATCTACATTAATCAAATATCCAAATCATTACGAATCAGGATCTATTACTAAGTACAATATTATTTCAATGAGACGTCCTCAAATATTTATAAATGCATATTAATATCAAAGTAATCCGCACTTACAGCTGATTGCGAGTCAAAAATGATTGAGTATATATGTTTCAGAACATCATACAGTCATGTTAAAAACTAAATTTACTGATTATATTGCTTTTATTCATGTAGAAATACTTTGAGATTTTGTTAACTACTTCGTTAAATTTAATTATCAAACTATTTCTATTTTCCATAATAATTACAATTTTCATAATAAAAAAGCATTTAAAAATAGCGTATATCATTCCTAAGAACCTTCTTCATATCTGTATGGTATCTTTGAAATTGATTCAGTAATTTCGAAACCTACCCCATACAGACAAACAGGGGTTTTTTGATATTACAGTGAGGTTTTTAAATTATACATTGGACTATTTTAGCTTAGCTTTATGTGATGGTTTAATGTGAGAATTGTGAAATCGATATTCAGTGTTACGTTTTCCGAAAAACGTTATCCAAATATATTATTTTTTGCCTTGACAATGACAATGACAGTGAAATTTTTCATTAATAAGACTTACCGACAGTCTTAATGATTTGAAAATCGTCAATATCAAGTTCATTGTTGTCCTTGTCATCGTCGGAAAACTCTTCGGACGTGCTTGTGGTGGATGAGGTGGAGGTTTGGGCTGATTCCAGGCTTTCGGTACTTTCTTGTCTGCTTCTCATCTTCTCCTCTGCCATACTACTGTTTAAAACACTCATAAAAGAAAAAGTTATTTTTCTGTGCTAACACATAGCCACGTTAACACTGACAGGAGTCCGTCACACAACTTTCCCACCGTATACGTCTACTTAGTACTGGTTTTGTTATTAGTACAACTGTCGACGCGTTAGAACTGAAAGACACACTTCTTTTTCAAGATTGTCCGGGTTAATTTACAGGAGTCGCTCGTGCAACCAAGACAAGTAATTGATGGCAACTAATCCAAAGTGAGATTAAAGTGCGTTTGAAAGGCGCGGGCTTGCGTCAGTCAACTCGATACGTTGGGTATATGGTATGAATACAAGTACGTCTGCTCAGTCTCTCTCTCCTTTTTCAAGCCCACACTTTCGACGATAATAATTGTTGTACCCAATCCAATCCAATCTGTAGTTATGTTTTATGCTGTTATTATTATTAAATCATGTTAAAACAGGAGCAACGGACAGAACGTTCACCGATAGTTGACAGTTGGTCGCCAAATGTCATCTCTTATTCCGCAAATAAATGTGATAAAAAGTTATTTTCGCATGCACGGCCGCATTATTTTTTCACCTCAACGGTGCGCCGCAAACCTCATACTACCATAAATAGATAATAATAAATGATAAAAACTTCCTTTATCCCTATTTTTTTTTTGTTTTTATTATTATTGGTATACTGTTAAGAAAAGTTTTTAATTTTTTTGTGTTCTGCAGGAGTTTTATTTCCAAATATTTAGATTTCGAACTGAAAAAATATTTTTATCGAAATGCAGTTTATATTACTCAGAAATACTGTAGTTTTCCATTAGTCGAAGCAGTTTTAAGAATCAGTTCAGTAATTCCCGAAATTTGCTCGATTTCCAGATAGAGATGCACTCCCATTAACTTAAGATTTTTACCACATACTCTATTAGGTATGAACTATATGATGATTCCAATTTCACGGTTATTAAGATAAAAATAGAAAAATCAACCAGTTTGCATTTTTCAAGTTCAAATTGTAAGTTTTTACAGTGGATTTATAAAGAAAATGCTATATAGCTAATATTTCTTATAGTTTTATAACCGTTTATGGTAAGAAAGTATATTTTTTATGTAGAATTTATATTAGGTACTCTTTTTGTTGCAAATTCGAGTTGGTAACTTTTTTCGTAACTTAGGTATGGTAGGTACATAGAAAAACAAACATTTAAAAAATATAAAAAAAATCAATTTAGTCAATAATTTAAAAAATGAAAAGAAAATACAAAATAATTAATGAAAACTATTGAGTGATTTTTTAAGCTGTAAAAAATCAACGTGTTCTGTTTTTCAATTGTTCCTCTTTTCATATACAATACAATAAAAGAAGATATGAGAAGACTTGAGGACGAGATTTTTTTGTTAAGGATTATCCCGTCTATCTTAACTATTCAAAGTTATATTAGAACAGAAATCTTAAATTTAGATATTCCTACAGTTTTTTTTTCATAAATCCGCTGTAAAAAAAAACATTTTCAAACCATAACCATAAAGATTAATCTATTTTTTGATTTTTTTATCATTAAAAAACAAGATGACCGTGAAGTGCATAATTACCAAAATTTTAGGCCATTCGAACCGGAAGGAGTATATCTACCTAAAACCTTTTTGTAATTTTTCGTATTTAATTGTATGTATCACTTTAGCGCCATAAAAATTAAGAAATAATCTATTTCAAAAGGATTATAATAGAATGACTTTAATAACCACTTAGTGTACGAAATGGCAGCAAAAAAATATAGAGGAATTTGGCCTACCCCATTTCCTCCGTGTTGTCTTTTCCTACATTAACCTTATGGTCCTAGCTAACCAAATTATTACCGAAAAATGTTTTTATTTGATATGATACTGTTTAGATATTTATTACTTTCGTTTTTAAATGTTCCAAAAAATTTAAAATATTCACAAAATATCTTTCAACGGTTCTCGTGTGAAGTTTTAGTGCTGTTTCTAATTTTAACATCAACAAGACGTTGGGTTTAGTTTAAATTTTACCAAAATCACAATAAATTTCTATAAAATCTAGTGATGATATATTTTTCATAAGCACAGCATGCCAAACTATTGAATGACTTGGCTTTAATGTATAAATTTAACCTCTTGAAGAAGCTGCAAATATATAATTGCAACATTTTGAGATTGTCTTTGTATTTACTGTTAATTGTGAACGCCATTAAATCTTAAAACTTGTTATGATAAACACTTAATTTCATGAAATATGTTTATTACAGTCACCGAATAATTTTTTTATGGATTTCTTTAAGTCTCCTCAATAAAAAGTTTACCAACAATTTTATTTTCAATATACATAATTAGTAACAAACTGTCTCGAATCCTTGCCTCACTACATGCCTTTTGACTATAGTAAAGCTGCAAAACTTCAAATTGACGAGATATTGTTGATATAAATTACTTTTAATAATTTTTGAAACGAGATTATTAGGCTCAGAAAAGACATAATCATTTATAGCAATATCATTAAATAGGTATCATAAATAGAGTACCTAAGAGTATAACCTTTGTAGGTCATTTTTGGTCTGAAGCTTCCACATTGTACTAATTTATTAATTTTATATAAATAACACCTTTGATTGAGAATTATTCTTAACTAAAACCTAAAAACTGTGTAAAATATGCTACGTTCAGGATAGTAATAAAAAATCAATGTTATTGTTTATTTTACGAATATGGTACTTTGTATCATTGTTTCATTGTTACTTTTAATTGCAAAATAAACGGATTAATTAACTTTGCATTGAGAATGCTAACACAGTGATTGGCGATTATTACAAATAACTTATATTATTTAATATTATTAAGCTTTCCTTTTGTAATTTGATATTAAAGCAGCTCTTTTCACCGATAGGAAGTATCACGTATTTGCAGCAATAAAAAGAGATTTTTCTGAGGTCAACAAACTGTCGCAATAATTATTAATTGTAGGAAAATTGTACAATGGATGCAATAAAAACAACTGTATTAAAGCACTTTTTAACTCTTAAATTGCTTCTGGAACCAATGTTACATTGAACCTTGCATGAATAATTAATTAGGGTAGATATATTCTATTGCGAGACTTAATCTTTAATGAATAATATATTCGTAACTGTTAGTTGACTCTACATTTAAATAAAGTAAATTAAGTAAAATTGGTGATAAGGTTGTCATTTTTTATATTTCATTAAATGAAATGATTCACACGTGTAATTATTATTTATTTAAATATGTTATTATATCTAGGTACACTTATTAAACACTTAAATGAAGGATCACAGTAGAAGAAAATGTTGAAAAAGTAAATCCGCTACTTTCGTTACATACGTATGTTGATGATAACTTGTAATGCCTTTATGATTGATCAATAATAGCCTGGAGCATGTTGCACTGAGTATTGTCGAAGTATAAAGAAGTCACTGTTTCACATATATTTTCAGAAATACACTCCCTGTCACAGCCTTGTTCAATGAAAGGATCTGAATTCTTGAATTTGTTTCTGAAAAAAATATTTTGTAAGGGTTTAGACTGTAGTCAATTTTGCTCGAGGATTGATAGCCAGACCCTATTCATCTTTGTTCCCAAGTGATCCCAATTATTTTTGGGAATATATAGCTGAATATAAGAACCATCGTTCCCCGGCTGTCCCACCGTTTAAGTTCAATGTTTCACTGACAATTTATTGTGGTAGGCACCTTCAGGGATTATAGCCAAAAGTTAGTCAGTGTCTCTTCACCTTGGGAAAAATTAAGATCACGTGTTCAACTCAGCAATAATCCTTGAGGATGCCAACCTTTATTGCTAAAAAGTACACTGGAAAGACAAATACTCACCCTGTACTTTTTTAGCAGGTATCTGAATTAGGTGAAATACAAATCAGGGGTAAGTTAGATTATTGTTTTTCTCTATATTAATATCTTATCTTTCTATAATAATTTAATGCGGCAAATAATGAAATCAGATTTGGGTATTGCGTATTTTTTTGGCTTTGCAACTTAACTCTAAAAAGATCAATTACAGCCTGCCACATTAATTAATTGCCGCACCTACCCGAGAAATCTGTTAGAAATCCTACGAGTTGGAGCATATTCCAAAAGTACTCAAACAAATTAGCTTATTTTACACTTCCCTTCATAGTTGTCTAATGTGAGTGGCAGCTTCCCACGTTTTCATAATTTTTTAATAATTTGACTAATATTAGGTAGCTGCGTCTGAAACTGAGTTGTCTAAAACGTCCGCATGTTTCCTCATAAATTACCGTGGAAAAAACGTTGAGGTCTCTGCCAGTTACGTGGCAATTATTTTTATATTCAAATTTGCCTTTGGAAAACGGAAATCAAGCTTTTAATGGTCAACCGTTTCCGCTATTATCTCGGTATTCAAATAAACAGCCTCAAAACAAATTAAATTCCAAGATGATTAACATGATTTACAAATATTTACTAACTGCACAAGTTAATTAGCAGAAAATAAATAACCATTAGTGCAAAATAAATCTTGTGTATCATGCTACGAAAAATAGATTTCTCGAATGTTATTTAGTACAACAATTGTACTTTACATTTAACATTGTTCATTGTCAACGAAACTTAAGCCTTGATCTTAAAATGTAGGTTCTGAGAAATTAGTTAAAAGTAACGAAAAATAAGATAGAAAGAACACAAAATAACATATGTATGCTGAAATGCACCATATTTTGTTAAAGGAAAGTTTAACCATCTGAAAACTGTTTGAAGTAGACACATGATAATCATAATTAATGAATATCGAAATAATTAGAAAGGTATGGCAATTATTAACCCCGTTTACTTTACAAGATGATGTCAAAACATTTCGACCTTTGTACTTCGAAGGAATCCGATCGTTTCAGCATTGCACCTCTTAACGGTCCTGCCGTATTGGGCTGTTTGTACATAATCATCGGACTTGAAAATTTCAAAACAGAACGGAAAACTTAACAACCAAATTATTTAAAACTAACAACATTACTGAGGCATCGTGATATTATTTCAAATAAATAATACTGTGGCATAAATTATTTAATTTATGTTCCATGAAATGTATCTTTTATATGTATCTATAGCAATATTGAAAGTACATAAAGTGAATAATTCGAGATGCATAACGTATTTACTTTTGTTGTGATTGATGGTTGGACGTAGGTAATGATCAGAATTCACGAAATTTTAGATTTAGATTCGTGATCTAATGGTACATTTATTACTACGCCTACTTTGCTGACCATCAAGTCGTAAAATTTGCGTTTGCTGTTTACTAGACGGATGAACACTTAATTTGTAAAAACACGTGAAACATAATATGCTTTTTAAATGTAACTATGTATTTGCTTATATTGCAAATGCTTTATTTGTTTTCGTGTCTAAATGTTAAATAGAATTATTTGTTTTTCAAAATTTTACTAAAGACAACTACGTTATTATCAACAAATAATTAAAGGTTAAGTCACTTTATTAAAACTTTGTTAAAAGTGTTTGTCGCGTGTTTGTTGCCGTTTGTTGTGTTTGGTTTGTGATAATTATTTTTACCTGTCCTGAAAGTAAGTAATGTATTAAGTACTGCAACCATGCTTTACAGTATGTAATTATATTCTGAAATAGTGCTTGTTAGAAACTTTGAATCAAAACTAGTTAAATTAATAGGTAGTCATCGTTTATTAATCTGCTGTTGATATTATTGCAGATAATAAAAAAATGAATATACACCCAAGAATGTGCTGCGTCGAAGGATGTGGGGAAATTACCCCAAGGTAATAATGCAATGATGTTCAGTATACAAGAGAATACATTTATTTGTTGTAATTCTTGTAAGTACAAGTTTCCCAAACAACCCCTTTTGCAACGTGTATGGGTGGAAAAGGGTGTTTTCTGTCCCATACAATGATACAACATTGCCCAGCAGTTTACACTATGGGGTGTGAGGCAGCATTTCCACCCTATATGCAAAATGGTAAATGGGAACCTGAGACCTTGTAAGCTTTCAATGACTAAATACGTTATACGTTCAAATTGAGTTTTATTTGATAATAACATAATTTGAGTAGTCTATGGTCACTTGCCAGACTGCACGTCAATATTGGAAAACTATCAATATCATAACCATTTTTCCAAATAAAGTAAAGAGGCTTTTTATCTCCATTGCTTTTAGTTTTTTTTAATTGTAAATTTTAAACTCACCTATAGTACAGTTTAGCCAAAGATCTATCACCTGCCATTCTTTTTACAAGATCATTTACGGTGTCCAAATTCATATTATCTAGATTATAAGCATCCTTAAAGGAATACAATTTATACCACTTCGGTAAGACTTTAGCTCCAGCAAGATTTGCTTCCGTTAAATTGTAAGTGTAATGCTCATAATCGATTATAGTCTGTAACAAACAAGATAAAGAAGTCATTAATGAAATATTTTATACACATAGATAATTGCAAAAAAAAAACCAAAACTAGTAACTTATTATTTTTTTAGCTTACACTCGTTTCAGAATCAATTTCGTAGATAATATAATTAGAATTTAAAAAATTGTATGTAGTAACGCTTCCTCCATTGAAAGCCATTGCTATCGCTTGATTTGGATTTGAAAGATTGTAAAATAATTGAAATTCATTGGTGTGGGTATGCCCATTGAAAATTCCTTTAACTGTATTTGCATATCTAAAATAATAGGAAACGATAAGAAAGAATAAATAACAAAATGTATTTTTGACATTTAAACATCTTAATCGCTATAATTTGTCGAATTTCATTGGTAGTATACAAAGAGAACTTACACATTTTCGTTGCGATAAAAAAGAAAAATCAAATTTGTCCTTAGAGACAATTTGAGATTATTGTAGTGGTTAATAAAAAGGGTAGGGCTTCCATTAATAAATATGCAATAGAATTAAAATTTATACCTATTAATAATTTTTCTGTACTCTCTTGCCCATGTTACATAACACTCCACTGAACCTGTTGGTACATGACTGAGTATATGTACTTTTTCGCCATTAATTTCAGCCTGAGCAAGAACATCTCTTAGCCATTGCAACTGACCGTACATGTCGACATGATTGTACAGTAACCATCTACAAGCCCAATTTAATTAATATGGTAATCAGTTATCCTGGTTACCAATGAAACAAATATTATAAATAAGTAAATTATCAGTTTTTAACGTATGAATTTCAACAGTTGGAAAATTAAACAAAAACAAAAAAAAATGTTTGCTTTCCAAAAATTACAAATACTGCATACTTACGTATTAAAAACTACGTAAGAATGAAGTGTGAAAAAATCATGACAGTGTAATATTGAATGTATTTATTTTTATTTTTAATTTACTTGAAAGTAAACGTTGGAAGCTGTTCAAAAAGTTGGCTGGTCGGCTTACAAATTCAAAGCATTACTGTCAACAAAAACACAAACAGACAAAACCATTGACGTACTTATACTAAATCATATTTTTAGTCAATTGACCGCTAAAAAGACACAATCTACACAATTTTTAAAATCCTGTCAAATTTACTCCAAAAAAGTATTATTATTGTTGGTGTTATTTGGTCTTATGTTGTAAAAGAAATTGATGTAAGTGTTAACAGCCAAACCTGATTTTAGGACAAAATGGTTTATCATAGGAGCAGCAAGTTGCTCAACAGACTGGTTTGTTGGGTTTATTTTGGTTTCATTTCTTTATTTATTTGCAACATGAGTTTTGGACTTGGTTTCAAATTTTTGAGTCGAATAATTTTCAAAACGTGATTAATTAATTATAAATTATTTACTGACGCAAATTCACATTTTTTTTTACTTACAAATTAAGTGTATAACATACGTTACTGTTGAGTGCCACAATTCTAAATTTCTCGTTTACTTTGACAGTGTAGTAACCGCCCTTTAGAATTGTTTCTTTGGTGCTTTCTGGTAACCATCTGCTCCATTCCTCCGCGACTAATTCAAAAAGCCATAGAATGCTTAGCTTTGGATCTACTGTGCTAGGGGAATAACTAAAACAGTAAAGACTATAAATAGGACTAGGGGCTCAAATAAAAAAGTATCCACCCTAAATTTGAAACTAATTACTAAATTTTTTTGGTTACAAAACAATTTTTAAGTGATGAAATATCGATTGTTAAGTATTTGTAATTGTACTTACAGATTTATGGGATGAGGTTCATGGTTTCCCAATATAGGATACACAGGAGTATTGGGAAATGCTCTGTCAATAATATCAAAATTTTGTCGTATAACGTTTATATTATTTTGTTTTTCTGTTTTCCATACTCGATGGTCTATAATATCTCCAGTGAAGTAAACGTAATCTATGTTCTGTAAACGTTTTAACAAATATTTTCATGGGGTTCATGAAGTAAATTTTGTTTTGGACTGTCAGCACCTAGCCTCAATGCATAGTAAACAAATCAAAGCACGTCACATTTCGCTATAGTTTACGAAGCTTTATTTTTTACATAATTAAATTTTTTTTGCCTTGATTCGTTTACTATTAAACTATTTTGTTTGCTTTTTTTAATACGTACATTATTGTCGTGGGCATGGTTCAAGGCATTAACAACACTATGCATAGGTGTATCGCAGTTCCTATAATCGCCCCAATAACCAGCTTTAGCTTTATCGTCAGATGGGTCTCCTACATCACCACTGCAGCATATAGGAAAATCACATTCCGCGTTACTTCCGGGCAAATAATGCTGGTCGAAATGAAAATCTGTTATGTGAAGTATCTTACTAGGTTTAGACTCAGAAAGCTGGAAAAAACTACATCTCAGTATATACCATCACGTTTTCATTTCGATAATTAAATTGATAAATAATATTATGACATTAAGATTGTTGATAATATTTTACAGAAATTACTGTTTAAACAATTAATTAATAATGTTTATCCGCTAGTAAAAGATAAAACTAACCATAAGTATAAGACAATACCATTTCTAAGCCCGTCTCTTTGCCTAGATAAACTTTTTCGGAATAATAATTTAAAAATTGCATTCTACACGAATAATACGTTAAGCAAACACATTAAAAACAACAAAGATGCGACAAAAAAAGACCAACGTTCAGGTGTTTACAAATTAAATTGTAATTCATGCAATAAGTTTTATATTGGACAGACTGGTCGTCCTTTTAGAAAACGTATTACAGAACATAAAAAATCATTTAGTCATAAAAAAATGGATTCAAATTATGCTAAACATTTAATTGAAGAAGGACATGAGTTTAACGAAGAATTTGAAATTTTACATGTAGAAAATAAAAGTTATAAATTGTCCCTTTTGGAAACTATTGAAATCAATAAGTACAAAAACACACAACAACTTTTAAATGATCAACTAGACATAAATAATTTACCATTACTTAATTTGTTCCTTAAAAATAAACCCCCCTCCCTTAACCTTAGTATAAATACACCCGAACTTTAGTGTTAAGTTTATTGTTATACTTCTGATGAAGCCTTAGTAAGGTGAAGCAATTGTTAAGTACTTGTTAATATATTGTGGAAATTTAAATTTGTGTTTTATTTGTTATTAAGTGAAATATTAGTGGTATAGGTGAGGTCATGAACGCCCAATTTTATGACTCCAAAAAACTTTAGAATACACTCCTTTTGCAGAAAAAGGTGCAATACTATTACATTAAACTCAAAATACAAAACGTTAATTTTATTTTTATATGTGTCCTTAGTATGACCGTGGCTTTACAGGGTCTACATGTGCGTTCCTAATAAACACTTCTACGATCAGCCCATAGACCAAAAGGTTTTAGTAAGGGTTTAAATAAAAAACAAAAAGATGTTTCAATACAAATTTTTATTACTTGACGAATCATTTTGACTAATATGTGAATTAGACTGCGAAAGGCTGGAAGTTTAACATGAACGGATTGATTAGAACTGGCTGGTATCTATTATATTTTGAAAAACTTTGTAATGTATAATATATTATTATCGAAATGGTTGTAGATAAGCCCAGAAAATTAATTTAATGTACTCTTGAATACGATTTGTTTAGCAGTATAAAATTTGTGTTGAAACACCTTTTATTTTCTATTTAAAGTTTATTAAAAATGTTTCGTATATCGTTAATAGATTGCGTATCGCATTCTTTGTGAAACATTTTGAATACGAAAAAATCGGTGTTAGAGTAACAAAAACTGGGTTACGTTTCACGAAAATATTTTATTTATCTCTACAAATTTGTTTCAACCCTTGCGGGTCATTGTCAAGAGCTATGGAGTTACTAAAGATGTAAATAATGTACCAGACTTATATAAACAGATTACAGTAGGCAAGAAGAACTTTATGCAGGTAGGTAATGGTTATCTATTTGGAAAAACCAATAACAGCGGAGAATCCAATGTGAACATTTCAATTTCATTATTTACAATATTTTGGTTATTATTAATGGCTTTCTTAATTTCCAGAGATTCAAGCAAACTCAATTTACGACTCTTTTGAGCAGAATGTACAAGTAGTCTGTCAGTCAATCTTTACAGTATAATTTGTACACGCCACTTTTATCTATTGAATTTGTTTTATTTTTGTCGTTAACTAACAGAGTTTTTAAATTAATTTTGTTAACTAAAATTGGTGTAATATGTAATTTAATTAGATGGTGTTTAATTTTATATCCGACTTCTTATTTCTTATTTTCATGAATTAAATCAGGAAGGAGACCGTTGTAAAGTTTGATTTCAATGAGTTTTCGTTGTTTATTTTTTTATTTTCTCAAATTATTAAATTTCACAGATTCGAACATTCAATTTACGATGGAAATTTAAACAGACAATAAGTTAAACTTTTTGGATCTTACTTTATACAAAAACAACAAAGAAATTAAGTTTGAAATTTATAGAAAACCTACGACAACTGATACGGTAATTCCCTTTGACTCAAATCAAACTTTTAAGATCAAAATGGCAGCTTTTAATAGTTTATTACACAGGTTAATAAGTTTACCCCTTTCTAAAACCAATTTTGAAAAAGAATTAAAAAGTATAAATGTAAAAGAAGTCAAATATAAAATTAAACACCATCTAATCAAATTACATATTACACCAATTTTTGTTAACAAAATTAATTTAAAAACTCTGTTAGTTAACAACAAAAATAAAACAAATTCAATAGATAAAAGTGGCGTGTACAAATTATACTGTAAAGATTGACTGACAGACTACTTGTACATTCTACATAAAAGTCGTAAATTGAGTTTGCTTGAATCTCTGGAAATTAAGAAAGCCATTAATAACAACCAAAATATTGTAAATAATGAAATTGAAATGTTCACATTGGATTCTCCGCTGTTATTGGTTTTTCCAAATAGATAACCATTACCTACCTGCATAAAGTTCTTCTTGCCTACTGTAATCTGTTTATATAAGTCTGGTACATTATTTACATCTTTAGTAACTCCATAGCTCTTGACAATGACCCGCAAGGGTTGAAACAAATTTGTAGAGATAAATAAAATCTTTTCGTGAAACGTAACCCAGTTTTTGTTACTCTAAAACCCATTTTTTAGTTTCATATACCTACCGTGCATTACAGATATTCTTAATTTTTTATAAGAATATATAAATGAAATGCTTTTTTCTTTTTATAACTCGATGTTATGAGTCCTTATACCTATACTATTTATTTTACAAACCATTTGGGGATCTCTTGGACTGTAACCCTTATCAACTCTTATGCTCCAATTTTTATTAGCAGGTTGTCTACAACCTTCACTCTGAAGTACTAACGAGCATGCCCACGTTCCTGTTATAGTCTTATCATTATCAACGATGTATAAAATCGTATCCTGAAAATCAAATTCTTAAAAAGTTTTTTATCAATACCTATATCTAGTTATTCAAAGGGTAGTATGAAGTGAATGCTCTCTTTTCTGATGTTCCATTCTATCCTTATTTAGAGAAGCTCTTAATGTAAGTCAGTAAAATTTATTATGCAGATAGGAATTTTAAAAACTCAGCTCATTGCCCAATAAATTAGGGTTTCACCTTATATTATCTTTGATTCACTAATTTTATAGAACAAAGGGGAGGATGGAATAAACTTATTACTAACCAATATTCTATCGATTACTCCATCACATACGGGTTTACTTTCAATTCTTAAATGTTCACAAGTTGCGGAAAGGAAACTAAAAATCATAGCTCTAGATGATCCTAATCTTCTAGCTGTGATGAGAGCTGTGATTGCCGTCCTACAAGTTACACAAGTTACTGTGCTCCCTATCTCCTCTATTACACCATTGCGGCGAAATATACGAGGCATTCGAATTTGTGCCAAAGTTTCTTTAAATTCCTCTGTTTCCCCTTCATCAAAAAAACGGTCAAACACTGCCTGCAAGCGATCTTCTAGAGTGTCTGTTAAAAAAAAGTACCTAGTATAAATAAGTAATTAAAGCACTAAATACTTAATTTATAATATTTTTGTTTTTATATTATTCAAAGATTTACTAAAGAAACTGTATGAAATATGTAATGAATCAAATAGGTGCTACAATTTAAAGAAAAGATATTATATATTACAGTAACAAATCCCACATTGATTGAATAAACGACCACCTTTTCTTATGATTTTATCTGTTCTAAAATATTTTTTTTTATTATTGAACTGTTAGTAGGTATCTATATATATACATGTATAATATCATTTTTTGGTTTTTATCTAACTTCCTCATTGTTCTTTTTGGCTTTGCTATGTCATCAATGGAAAAAAAGATAAGATAAAACAACATGATGTTCCTTTTTAAGTAAGTACATAAAGAATAATTACGGAAAGAATTTTGATTACTGAATGTACATCTGTCGGAAATGTAAATCAGTAGTGAAAAACATCCGCAATGAAAATCCTAACTTGTTAAAGGTACACAAAAATATTTCAAATGCAAAAAATTAGTTACCTACTATAGCTTCTGCAAATGAACCTTATTTCCCCGCTTCCACGACCAAAACAGAATTAGTTAAGAAATCCTTACATGTATTAGGGCATAATTAAATTGAATGTATTCATTATGAAACTTTGGCAAAATTTAAAATCTATCTATCTACTTTTTTTGTATTATTATTCAAAAATTGTTTATGTTTATGTTTTTGTTCATTGCGTTGTTACCTCTTTATTTTTATTCTCACCTTCACTAAGTGAACTAAGCGTTACCGCATTTGACACATCTTTCAACGAAGAACCACTTACTGATAGTACTACCGATAGTACCGCTAGCAGTACCTGTTTGACTATCATTTTTATTGTAACTAAAGGATTGCCATTGAAAAATTCACTCTATTTATATAATCATTTTGTACACAGCTAGTTATCGTAATGTTCCTATTTGATAAAATAGTGGGACCTTAAAAATGCAGCATTAATTTTCGCATACAACATTAGAGCCTTTTATTATTCCGTTGATACGGATATTCTGATTAGGCGCGTACAAAAAAAATTATTTTTTTATAATATTCCACAATAAAAATAGTACAACGGAACAGTTATGGAATTAATTACCTTAATTGGTGATTGAGCTATTTTTACTTTTTTCTAAGTCGATTCCGGCTATTAAGAACAAGAAGAGGCCAAGAATTTTATTCGTTATGGCCGGGTGTTTGTTACTGGCCATTTTTATTGCAATTTTCGGTAATCAAAAAATGTAATTTTATCCTTTAAACTTCGTTAAAACCAAACGATTGTTATAACCGAGATCGAAATATTGCCCGGTTGCACGGAGTAGATATTAGGAGTTTAATTAGAAATAATTTCTAAAATTGTGTAGTATGAAAACATGTCACGTTATAGAATGCTTCTTAAAGTACTTAATTATTATATCTTTAAATTTTTGTTTAACAAAATTTTAATTTAAATATCATTTAATTTGATTATTGTATTTTAGAAACAATTACTACATAATGTAAAAAGTAACGAAGGAAATATTGAAATTCAATGATACCAATCTTATTATTCTAAAAGACGACAAAAGGCTTTAATTAAGTTTTATAATATAATTTCTCTTACCTATTTATTGTCAAGGGCTATTTTTTAATCATATTTTTAAACATAGTTTTAAGTATATTGTACATACCTACATCTACTTATTTTACGGTCTAATAATTATTTATCTATATCAGTGTTACAATTCTTCGCCCCATGGAGTCTTTTTAATCTCTTAAAAATTTGATATGTACATATTTAACATTCATTAAAAATAATTAATCATATTCAAATTAACCCCAAAAACAATAACGGTCAATGGTCCTAACTTAAATTATTATTAAAAATAAATACGTAATGAATTTTGTTACAGGGAAAATAAGTATCATTTTAATCTTATCTTTTCTCATTGTGCCACTGTTCTCTTTCATCTCAAGGATTAATTTTTTAATTTTTATTCTTTGATAAAAGTTGTCTAGAATAAATAATGAAAAAGGACATATATAAAATAACAAAATGTTTCAAAAAAGCCGAATAAAGTTACCTACATTTGGTTTAAAGGAGGTCAATGTACACAGTAATATAATTCTCCATACCTCTCGAAATGCAATAAATTACATGAGAAGGAACTGTAAACAACAATATTTTTTGTAAAATATGGTAAATACTTTGTAAATATTGAAATTATATACTAGTATATAACAAGGTAATCATTTTCATTTTTCTAAGTCAAGTAAATATTAATTTAAAACAGTTTTGTCAAAAAGAAATTAAATATGAATATTTAACTTTCTCTTTCTTTTCTCAAAAATAAATTTTATTCGGATGATGAATTATTTATCTGAATTTAGTTAATTATTTTGTTGTAATTTCTAAATCTTATAGATTACAATATAATATTTGAGACATTAATAGAACTATCATCTGATGTGGTAGATTCACATGATGTTTTTTTGATTTCCGAATATTTTTTTTAATTTCCAAACAGTAGCTAATCATTAGGTTCATATCGCATCAGTAGAATAAAGATAAAACCCCCAATTTCGAAAATCAGATTCCGATAATAATTTCTTTTATCCACTAAATATTAAATTATTCGGATTTCATTTATATGGCATTAATAGAACTAGCTCTTGTATGGATTTCCCCTCCAAAAATCAACCCCTACATTCAAAGGTTTTCTTAAAAAAGAAAACATTCGAATTTAGATATGTTTTTCTTGGATTCGGACAACCTTTTTGTAATCTTTGGATGTATATCGCATCTTTAGGGCATCGCAGTAGAACTACCTCATTTTCATCCAAAAATCAAGCAAGTCCCTCCTCGAAAAGAAAATCGAATTAAGACAATTATTATTATGAATTTAGACTACATTTGTTTTTTAATTTCCGAACAACTCGTATCGCATCTTTCGGATCAGTAGAATTAACTCTGGTGGATACTTCACCCAAAAATCAACCAACTTTCTATCTTCCACAGTTTTTCGAGTTCATATGATTATTTATTTGAATTTGAATAATTATTTATTGAAATTTTTTAACATCAAAATATTGGATTAGAAAAAAAAAAAAGGACTATTTATGATGGATACTTTCTCCAAAAATTAATTACATTTAACAGTTTACTCAAAAAATAGAAAATAGATTATTATTTGTATTTATGCTGACAATTATATTTTTATACTTTTCAAACAATTAATTAGTAGATTATATTTGCATCATTTAGACATCAGTAAAAATCGAAATGGAATTTGTTTTTTTTTTTTTTTAGTACTAACTATATGACTTTCTTAAGTTAAAGTTGGTTTAGTTTGGGAATAATAAAGCAGAATTGTTTGTAATAATTATCTATCTAATTAAATTGTTTTAATAGAAAATAATTCACTAATTTATACACTAAACTAAAAAAGTTAAAATTTATTTAGATATTGAAAAATGCAAGTGCTTTTTAAATATTCAACCAATTTACTTCAGACTGAACTTTATATAGTTTTAGAAATGAATTTTCCCTAATTAAATCCTAAACCAATAAAAGAAAATTTGAATATAACAACAATTTATTTTTTTAATATTATGCCTACAGCTACTGACAAGTTGTAATTTTTTCTGGAGTATCTTCTTCTATTCGCTTATCTATTTCACCACATTCAAATCTCTTAAAGTCTATTATTTCAACACCATTTTCTTTCAACAAGTCCCCAACAGTCCACTCATTATCTAACAAGTATTCTTGGTAAATTAAACACTTTTCCTCATCAATGTTTCCAGCTGGTTTGTCAAACACTGTCCCAATCTTATCAGGATTCATACCAACAATATGTTGACATAAGTCTTTTCCTAGTTTTTTGATATCAACATCACTTGGTCTGGTTTGTCGAAGAGCTACAATACCTCCAAATTTTCCCAGTAAAATCCCATTTCTTTCGTTTCCAAATGGATGAGTGTATACAGAAAGATGTGTTTGTTCAGCAGCTTTGAAACTAATTCCTCTTTTAAGGGATGCATTTTCTCCAACCAATCCAATCATAAGGGCTAACTGATCTGATAACAATTTACCATCTGTAGTTGGGAGCTCATTTAACTGTCTGGATTCTAAATCAATCTGAAAAGTTTAATTCCAGTAAGCAACTAGTGTGAAGAAGTTTTAATTTTAACAATACCTTTATTAAAGGGCTTTCACCAAGAGCATACCTCTTTGAAAATTCTACACAAGCCCTCGCAGCAGCTTCTGCCATTTCTTGAAAATTATTATTTTTTGCAACAAAATCAGTCTCACAGTTAATTTCCACCAATACTGCATTTTGGTTCTGAACAGTTGCTGCAATTAATCCTTGATTTGTCCTTCGTCCCTCTAATTTGGTTGCTTTTGACCAACCCAAAGCTTGTGCTTGTTCATGTAACCAGGACTCTGCCTAAATAATATAAAGTTAACTGGGCATAATGACACCAAAGTTTTTAATTAAAACCTTTGTAAGATCGTTGTTATTTAACTCCAAAGCTTTCTTGCAATTTGAAAATGTATAACCTGTTTTTTTTCGAAGAGCAGCCAACAGGGACTTCTCTGCAGCAAATAATGAATTGCAATTATAGAAAAATCGTTTAAATATGAGTTGGGAATACATTTCTAAAACATAAAAACAGAAATAATGAGTAATATGAATTAACTTTGTTGAGATAATTTTTAGGTTATATAGGTTATAATCATGACCACCATAGAATTTATCGATCCGATAATGTACGCATGTCAAACACACGTTCGTTCATTGCAGTTGATACCGATTTCATTCTATGAGTATCACTTGTGTCATCAACATGTCAACTGTTTCCATAGCAACGTGCTTATTTATACATATAAAAAGCTTTTGGATAAAAATCCTATAAAGCTTTTATAAAACTATTTGATTAATTAAATATTGTTCTCACTAAAAAGAGAAACCAGACGGTTAAAAGGTGAGTACGCTATTATTTTTTAAGAAACCCATATTTAGTAGGTATATACAGTATTAACTTTTGAATTTGCCGCAATAATTTATTTTGAATTTAGTTTTTTGTTTTTTTTTTTAATATTAAATAGCAGTATTTTTTCTTCGAAGCGCATACTTATTGCATTTTTTTGTTTATATCTACTTTAAACTTGTTAAGGCTAAAAAATTTGAAAGTTTTTCCCGCCATTCTCATTTAGCATAAATAAGACGAAGTTATAAATTATTTCGATTTTTTATTTTTTAACGAATTAAGAGAAGAATTTAAAATTGTTTTTTTGCTTACTAATTTTTTATTTCAGAATAAGAATGTCTTTCAAACAACAAGTAGAAAGAGAAAGACTTAAACGAAGATTAGCCGAAAAAATGGCTTATTTAGAAAGTAGACCGGATTTGAAAATAAAAATTCCAAAGATCCTCTTACCCTGTGATTATAACGTTCAAAAACAACCACTTTTTAAACTTCCTCCAGAAAAACTTAGACCCATTTTAGCATCCGGATATCCTGGATATCGCAGATATTTAAAACAGGAAAAACGAAAAAGTATTTAGTTATTTTTTATTTTTGTAATTCGTTTATTTTTTGAGACTTTAATTTTTTAAATTTGACTTATAGTTGCCGCGCGTAAAGAAAAAATGAAAAATTATACTGTACTGCGTAAGAAAAGGGAGGAATTTCGCCAAAAATTGGTAGAATTGATAAATAAACAAGAGGAGGACATGGAAGTAGACCCTGAAGAAGTTCCTACACCGGAAGAAAGAGAAATACTTCGATATTATTATTATATCAGATACGGTGTAGATACAATTCACGTCGCTCCTATTGATGACAAAGTTTTAAACGAGGCAAATAATTCATTTATTTATTTTTTTTATACTACAAATTGCATAATCCAAAATTACAGAAACTTAAATTATTTATTAAAATTAAAATTTTTCAAATAGAATTTTCAATTTTCGCGATGTAACTAAGAATATTTTAGATAATGAAATTAATTCCTGAAAAATGGAAAAGATGGACTGACATGCTTGAAATTTGCATCCAAGATTTAAGGGAGGATTTTATGAGTGCTAACAAGAAAGCAATAGTCGATTACGTTCTAAAAGATCCTACAGTAACACAATCAATTGCTGCAGAATTTGATTCACCTGAAAGGAGGGAAGTTGTTGCATTCGGTCCCATTTGGCAAAAATCGTACGATTTTAACAAATTACAAATTAAACGATGGCTGCTTATTGTAAATCCATGCATGCAACAAATACTTGATTTGTGGTACAGAAAATATCGGTAAGAAAAAAACAATAAAGTAAAAATACTTATAATATTAAGGAAGATAGATAAGGAACAATATACACACATCTGCAAATTTAAAGGAACAAGAAGCTCAAATCTGTTAACATCCCTGACTGATTCACTGACCCATGAAACGCCCAGACTAAACCCTTAGACCTAGAACGCTTAAATTTTTACACACAGGTTTATTTTAGTATGTGTACAAGGCATAAAAGAGAATATTTTAAACTTCAACCCCTAAAAGGATAAAGTGGGGTTGCTATTTTTTCCTACGTTTGTCAACCGATTTTATTAATTTATTTTTGGTTAATGGCTATTGACGAGCTTTAGTGTTTTCAATAAAAAAAATTCGAAAAATATTTATTTTTATACATAAAGCAGTAAAGACAAAATGGAATTTTTATTGTTATATTTCGACACAACCCTGTAGAGCTATTCTGTTTAAAACCAGTATTTAATTTGAGTCAGATCTTCAACTTATTTTCTTCGTACTTCATCTAAGTTGGGTTTAAAAGATTATCCGTGAAATATTAACAGTATGTGTACCACAGAAAAAAGCATGAACTTTTACATCTGTTTCCTTAAATATGCCGGTGTGTTTAGTTACTCAAATTATTATGTTTATGTTCGTATTTTTTATTATTTTTATTAAGTTTGTTTCTTTTTTGTAATTGTACTATTTTGTTTACAATAAACATTTTTCTTATAAATTATTACTTTTTTGTTTCTTTTTTTGTGGAATGTTTTTATTTTAATTAGTTTTAATTAATTTATCACTTATTGATGTCTTCATACCATCAAGCATTAAAGAAACTACGAAGGGTTTTTAGATCTGAACCTTTTCTCCCAATTCAGGATAAAAAAACTAAAATTCAAAAATTATTTTAGTATACATATTTGATAAGCACATTCTGAAAATTACAGATGGGTGAAAATTTTTATCCATGAACCCCCTTCTCAAAATCGCCAATCTTTACCATCAACAATACAAGGATCATTCTTTTTCATTTTAAAATTAGCTTTTTAAAACTTCACTTCATCAACTTCTCACTAAATGCTGGCTTTCTTAAAACTCTTTCTTTCATTTATTTTATTAATTTAAACTAAAATTCCAAAACTTTGTACAATAATGCTGTATCAAATAAATATCCTTGTGTTTATTCCAAAACATTAAATAACCGAATAATTCCAGCATGTTCTGCAAAATTAATATAAAATTTGTTCAGTTGAAGCTGTAGAGCCTTAAAAAAGGAAAGCAATGAAACAGGAGAAATTTTTGAAAACAGAAGCCTGTGTTTTTTTTATTTTATAACATTAAAAAGTCAAGAGAACCCCATATACAAAATAATGGAATATTATTCAAATTATGATGTACCTATGGGCTTTACGTTCCGAATTTCCCTTCAAAAATCTCGTGAAATTGTCCAGCCTAAAAATCTATTTTTTTTTCGTGCAAAGTTCTCTTATATTGTTTTGTTATTGTTCACCTGAAATATTTTTTTAATGAGATCAATAAGGTGATGATTTTTTCATTTGGTACATTTGTAAAACATTTCCGTTTCGCCATTTTGTAAGTCTCAATTTCTTTACACCAATAATTAATTAATTATTAATTTGAAAGAGAGCCCAGGCATTAATTACAGTTTTGTTCACATCGCCATAAAACTGAATGTTAATGGAAATGGGTATCTTAGGTACCACTCCCTCTTTTTGTCAAGAACTGTATTTTAGGACGCCCTGTACATTGTAACATAAAACCATTTTTTATTAAATGTATCAAGTTTTTACTTTTTTTAATTTTAACTGAAAAGCCACTGTGATAAAAATTTCATTTCTATTTTCCCCAACATCCACCCCCCCTCAAACTGTGTCGTATAATTTATAAAGTTAACACAAACTAGAAATCCAAACCCATTTTTATTTTTCTAAATTATTTCCTCAGAAACCTGCGTCTGGTGGACGTGGAAAAATTAAAAAACTACGAAGCGCCTTACGATTTGGGAACCTTCCAATGGTTCGTTGAGAAACATATTACTAGTGCTCAAAAGACATTACTTGAGTCATACTATAAAGAAGTAATAGAGATATTTATAACGGCTAAAAAGAAAAACCAGCTGGTTGACATGACCAATTCAAAAAAGAGAAGGAAATTCTTTGCTTGTCTTGCCACGTTAATGGAAAGCCAGTTGCAGTCATTATGTCTAAAATCATTGTATGATTTTCATGGGTATATAACCGATGTGCAAGTAAGTAAAATTACTTTAGGTACTTAAAGAACAAAACTCTTGACGTCTTGATCAGCAGAATAAAAAGGTATAATGTGATACTTTTTTTCAGTATTCTAATACAGGATTTTCCATAAATGTAGTCCAGAAGATTGACGGTTTAAATTTTGAACCGCAATTTAAAAATTTTGGTGATACGCTTAAGAAATTATTAACTGCACTAGAGCAAGCAGTGATGGTTGTTCCCAGAATTGAATTGGAATTGTATCCAAAAGACACAAACGAAAAGCAATTTCTTACTGTGAGTCTGATGGTTTCAGTTTTATCTTCTTCCATCATTACAATTTTCTAACCCTTTAAGAACTTTCAGCAAATTAAAATTGTTCAGATAAACCTACTGTTATAAGTTTACTTAGTTCTCTATTTTTACAGCCCATCATCCTTCCAGAGATTCAGGAGAGATATAAAAATAGCTTTCGTAAACTTTTAGATGAGCAGCGAATTTATCCCGAATTACGTCTTCAGGATTTTGATGAACATCTTCATTTAATTAACGGAGAAGTACTAAAACATCAATTACTTATATTAAACATACTCGTACAATTTGTTACCTTTAATCTTTTCTGATTTATTTAGTAAATCTGTTGCTTTGGAATTTTGACGAATTAGATCTTTCAAGTTTTTTGTGAATAAATTGTGAATTCCAAAAATTGTATGTGTATGTGTTTTTATTTGTATTAATTATTTTCAAAGTTCTAATAGACCAAATAGAACTATATATTTAATTTTAGGCGGACAAAAATGTGGCAGATTTCATGGCAGAAGACCATACATTTGAAGAATATATCGAAAAAGTGAAATATTACATAGCAATTTATGATTCAGTACCCGTAGTTATGGAACATACCGTTCGTATGGGGATGTATGATGTTCATAGACATGACTTAATTAAATCAATTGCATTAAGTGCAGATCAATGTAAAGAAACATTATTAGCCCGAGTGGTTCAAGATTATCAAACGCTCTGTAAACAGTAAGTTTCTCATATTATATTATTGCACTAAACAGTATCACTTTAATTTTATGTTTAGATTAGGGGATGATTATCAGTTAACAACTGATACTGCATTGAAAGAACCTGCAAATACACATAGATTAATGGAATTAATTGCTTATGTGAATAATGTTGAAGACGTAGAGTTATATGAAATGGAGGATCGTTTAAGAGAAGTAATGCGATATATGTTAACTCTGCCTACTTACCATCCTTACCATGTGTTGGAAATAAAACAGAATTGTAATACTTTCCTCTGGTATTTACATATTTTTATACTTTTAAAAATTATTTTCTTTTTGTTTGAGTGGGAAAATGCATTCAAATTAATAGGAAAATTTAAATAGGCTCATAAGCTTTAGCGAAGCAACCTTCATATCAATAAAACAATTTTATTGTGGATTTATAATATATCAAGTAAAAATTCAATAAAATCAATCGACATAAAGTTCACTTACGAGAAGCAACATAATAATATCCATTAAGTTCAATTTGGTTTGTTACAGAATATAACATATTCTCAGTATATTGATAATGTAGTATTCCTAAAATTGAAAAGTCGATGGTTAGATTTACTCATCCGTTTTCCTTGAACATATTATCCTCTTATTAATACTACCATTTCTTTGCCAGGTATTTAAGAATGCCTTCTATTATTAAAGAAAGTAGAAATCTAATAAAGAGAAAAACTGATGAATTTAAAGATTCTTTAGCCCGTCGGATATTATTATTTGTCCAAGATCTAGATTTATATGCCAAATTAGTGAATCAGTTGCAATACAAAGGCGATGTCAATTCAATCTACAAGTATCACAAGAAAGCTATAAAATTAGACGAAAGGTAATTTTAGTGAGTTATTTTTTCGAAGCAGATAGTTTCCGGTTTACCTGTTCCTCTTGTGTCTTCAGATTGATTAAAGCTATGACAACAATAGATGAATTTAATGCTGAAGAAAAGGCTTACGGTTTTGAAGAATCATTTTATCCAATAAGAAAAATAACTCACGATAAATTAGGCCCCTATAAAAAGTTGTATGACAATTGCGTAGACTATTTTAATAAGAATGACAAATGGATGAACTCAAAGATTGGAACCAGTGATCCGGAAGAAATTGAGGCAGAAGTGACCCAAATTTATAGGAATATTTATAAACTGGAGAAGACATTTCAAGACAGACCTGCTACTTATGAACTTGCAGTAACTGTAATGTTTTTTAAAAGATATAAGTATAAATGCCATTTGGTAAAATTAATTTTTTCTTACATAGGTACGAATGCAAATTGAGAAATTCAAAGAGAATATGCCCATGATACAATCCTTAGGAAACCCAGGCCTAAAGCCGAGGCATTGGGAGAAAATTTCAGAAATAGTCGGGTTTCCCATAGTTCTTGACGACGATCTTACACTAGGAAAAGTTTTAGATTATGGATTGGAAGATTATTTGGACAAATTTGAAGCCATTTCTGAAGCCGCAACTAAAGAAAATAATCTCGAAAAAGGACTTAAGAAAATGAAAACGGAATGGGCGGACGTCTCCTTCAGTGTTCTTGAATACAAGTTGGGCTATCAATAAATTCAGTAATTAGCTATCAATAAAATTTATACAATTTTTAGGGATACTGGGACGTACATAATATCGGCAATTGATGATATTCAAGTACAGCTCGATGATCATCTTATTAAAACTCAAACAATGAGGAATTCTCCCTATATAAAGCCGTTTGAGAAAGAAATAACGTAATTATTGTTTAATCAACTTTTAATGGTTAACGTAAATTATATTAATTGTTTACAGGGAATGGGAAGAGAAACTCGTCCTCCTTCAGGAGATATTGGACGAATGGTTGAAAGTACAGAGTACCTGGATGTATTTGGAACCCATTTTCTCTTCACCCGACATTCAGCAACAAATGCCAGAAGAAGGACGAAAATTCAGTGCCATGGATAAGGTATAACAAAAAGTGGACATAATATTTAAGAATAATTAACATCTTCTCCTATCCTTTTTGGCTCAAAAAGGGGAAATATACATTTACGTGTTTTTAAAAATTTTTAATCCTGCAAAATTTAAATATTAATGTGAAATCTTCAAGAATTATCGAACTCTTATCGTTCCCAAAACTTAGCTTATGGAGCTACTTATCTTTTCAGAGCTGGAGGGACGTAATGAAAGCTGTTGAAAGCGATCCTAAAGTAATGGAGGTGGTTGAAATTGATAAAATGTTGGAAAGATTACAAAAATGTACAGCTTTGCTGGATGCTGTACAACGTGGTCTAAACAACTATTTAGAAAAGAAGCGTCTTTACTTCCCAAGATTCTTCTTCTTGTCTAATGATGAACTGCTGGAAATACTATCAGAAACTAAGGATCCTACAAGGTATTATTCTATCAAATTTCACATAATTTCACAATGCAAAAAATAAGGAGGAATACATGCAGTGATAAAGAGGGTGTCATCAGGAAAATAAAATTACAAGACCACTTATGTTATCTTGGTTTAACATTTGATACTTATATAAAAAAATAATTACTCAATTTATAGAGTGCAGCCTCATCTGAAGAAATGTTTCGAAGGAATAGCCAAACTGACATTCACAGAGGAATTGGACGTTACTCATATGAAATCTTCTGAAGGGGAAGTGGTACCACTTGTCGATGTAATCCAAACTTCTTTGGCCAAAGGTCAAGTAGAGAAATGGCTGGTTGAACTTGAAGCGGATATGAAAAAATCAGTCCACAAAATAGTAGAAGTAGCCATCCTTGATTACCCAAAAAGAGCAAGAGACGCTTGGGTCCTTATTTGGCCAGGCCAAGCGGTAATTTTCTGGATATGAATACATTACATTTTTGTTATACAACAACAATTCAATTACTGTTTTTAGGTTCAATGCATTGCAATGACTTACTGGACATCCGAAGTAAATGTAGCCATTCAGCAGAGTATCGTCAATATGCGAAAATATTACGATAACTGCAACTTCCAAATATCAAAGGTGGTTGATCTGGTGAGAGGAAAATTGAATACACAAAACCGTATTACTTTAGGTAACAACAAAAAATTTTAGTTTATTAATTTGCCATGAAGTACCTACTTAATTAATAGTGGTGTTGTTTTTAGGTGCTCTAATTGTCTTAGATGTCCATGCAAGAGACGTTTTGGGACAAATGATTGATCTGCAAGTTAAAAGTATCGACGATTTTCAGTGGCTATCCAACTTGCGGTATTATTGGGAGGTAATGAATTTTAAAATATCAGCTAGAATTGCTATACCATATTACTTAGGAATAGAATTAAATGCAAATAGAAAGCGAATAAAACGATAAAAAGTTTCAATTATAATTTTATTATAAAGATGAGACTCATCTTCACCTGAAGAAGTCAATGTTTGGCGAAACAATTGTTGTGATTAATAAAATTATAATTGACTTTTCATCGTTTTATTCGCTTTCTATTTTAAATATGAAGTTTCAACAAGTAACGCCTACAACAATTAATTAAGAATTAAAAACAATGTTAATCTATTTGCAAATTAATTATTTATTTTATTTTTAGGTTTTTTCTAATTTTTGATCTAGATTAGACTCTTTAAAATCATAACTAACATTTTCGAAATTTGTTGTACAATGGTCAATAGAATCGCTAAAAACTAAGATTTGATTGATTTTGATTCTTTTAGTTAATGAATTAGGACTTGTAATTACGAGCCCTAACAACTATATGATTAACAGTTTGAGTTTTGTGGCTGGAATGGTTATATTATTAATGCAATAATGACAAACAGATATTTGCCAGTCGTCTACTAATTATTACAATTAAAAAATAAATTTTATTGTAGGTACTAAAATGTGTGTATCAATTTTTTGAGCTGAAACAACTTGGTGCATTAAAAAAATATGACAAGCGCCTGCTAAGTATATATAAAATATAGTTGTTAGGGCTTGTAGTACCTATGAGAAAATTCCTCAAACATATATATTTGTAACTTTACTTTTAAATTTCCCTTTAACTAAAACTCATTTTTTTAACCATTATTAGAAAAAGCAAATTGTGACGCGAATGATAAACTCTACATTGAAATATGGATATGAATATTTGGGCAATGCAGCCAGACTTGTGATAACACCATTAACCGATAGATGTTACAGGACACTGTTTGGAGCTCTACATCTACATTTGGGTTACTATTATTGTTTTATTTAATTTACCTTTAAGAATTAAAAGGCACTGATTACTTTTGTTTTTAAATTGCGTTTCCGTATGTTTGTAACAAAAAAACAGACGCATTTTACTTTTTTTATTTTTTATCATGTCTATTTACTGTATTACATTTACTTATGTTAAAGTCACCTATTTTTATATACCTATGTACATATTGTATGAAGTTTTTATAAACTATTGAGGTTTCTCCTTTTCCACGTTTCTTTTAGGCGGAGCACCAGAAGGTCCTGCAGGAACTGGAAAAACGGAAACCACAAAAGATCTTGCAAAAGCTGTTGCAAAACAATGCGTGGTTTTCAACTGTTCGGATGGCTTAGATTACATCGCCTTGGGAAAATTCTTTAAGGTTAACAAACTTACTCCCAATTAATAATATTGATTTTCAAATTATTTTTTGGACATAGTTTTTCATATTTGCTTTTAGATATAGTCCGGTCAATTTAGACATTCGAAGCTACATAAATTCCCATCAAGCTGAAAATCAGTAAGATTGTTTAAAATATGATTAAAAATAAAATCTGAAAGTTTCCCATCTTTCCCCTGTATGCAAAAAATTTATTCAAGGTTAAAGGTCAAAAAAATGAGTTTTTCGCGATTTTCAGCAAAACGGTAAGTTGTTTTCATAAAATTACCCCAGACAAAAATTGTAGATCATAAAATTATCTATAAAATATGTATGGATATTTTTTCCTAAGAGCCACCGTTTCTGAGATATCAGGTAAAATGAAACCCAGTTCCTTATTTTATACGCCAGTGTAACCTCGAGACATCTGTCTCCTGTTCAATTGTATGCGTGGCTAGGGTCTTATACCTGCTATATGTCAGTGTGCCCAATAAATGAAATACTGTTAGTCTCAGGGTTGCCAGATTAGGGGATTTTCCCCAAAAAATAGGGGATTTTTTTCCTTTGGGGTATTTTTTGGGGATATATTTTTCAGGGGAATTCTTCTGGGGAAAAATTTTCCTCTACAATCTTTTTTCTATTTGCACTAAATATTTTCTAGTTCTTGGGGATTTATTTGTCACATAGCTTATTTTGGGGTATCTTAGAGATACATATTTTATGGATAATTTTATGATCTACAATTTTTGTCTGGGGTAATTTTATGATAAAACTTACCGTTTTGCTGAAAATCGCGAAAAACTCATTTTTTTGACCTTTAACCTTGAATAAAATTTTTGCATATAGGGGAAAGATGGGAAACTTTCAGATTTTATTTTTAATTATATTTTAAACAATCTCACTGATTTTCAGCTTGGTGGGAATTTATGTAGTTTTACTCTTATTTTTTGGTCTAATTTGACCGGACTAATATCTTAGTGAATCCTATAAATGCAAGTAACATCAATTTAATGCTTTTATAATCAAAATAAAAACACTTGGATTGTTTCACAAAATTTAATTGAACGTCTCTGACACGTGTTTCGGTTGTTACACCATTATCGAAGAATCTTAGACTTAAACAACCGAAGCACGTGTCAGAGACGTTCAATTAAATTTTGTGAAACAAACCAAGTGTTTTTATTTATTTTACTTTTGATTATTTAAATATGATTCACCAAGAGCCCAGCGAAATATCTGTCACTACTATAATGCTTTTATGCTTAAAAATCACACGAAAAAATATAAATAATGAGTGCCCTGTATATTAAATAGGGGTATTATGCTCTAGTCTTATGACTGGTACTGATGGTCTAGATATAGACTACATACAAAAATTAATTAAATTCTCCCGAACTATAGAAATTATACTTATGTGCATATTAAATCCTTAAAAATTTAAGACGTTCATCTTTTTAAATTAAAATATTGTTAAATTACAGGGCTTAGCATCATGCGGAGCTTGGTCATGTTTCGACGAATTTAACAGAATTGATCTGGAAGTTCTGTCGGTTGTTGCTCAACAAATTTTAACCATTCAACGAGCTATCAATTCGGGTTCAAATGAGTTACTTTTCGAGGGTACTTTATTACATTTGGATCCCACCTGTGCGGTATTTATAACTATGAATCCAGGTTATGCAGGTAGATCAGAATTGCCTGACAATCTGAAGGTATACTAATGAATATCTAACCCAAAAACACAGAAGATGTGATATACATTGAGACATTTTTAGGCACTTTTCCGATCTGTTGCAATGATGGTACCAGACTATGCCCTAATATCAGAAATAGAGTTATACTCATGCGGATTCTTGGAAGCAAAGCCACTATCTGTAAAAATTGTTGCAACTTATCGTTTATGTTCAGAACAGTTATCATCTCAACATCATTATGATTATGGTATCTACAAAACTTATATTTTAGTGAGTCCCTGTATTGAAGTTTTGTTATTGTTTTAGGGATGAGGGCTGTTAAATCTGTACTAAGAGCAGCTGCTCAATTGAAATTGAGATACCCTGATGAGCAGGAAGATATATTGGTTTTGAGGTCAATCAAAGATGTTAATTTAGCAAAGTTCTTGGAACACGACGTGCCACTTTTCCAGGTGAAATATTCTAATAACATATAATATTTAAGCTTTGAATTCCAATTATATACTAGGAAGATTAAATAGTCCTTCGTAGAAAAGTCGTCCCTATTATCTTCTTTCTTTTTAAATAAGAATACAAAGATGTCTTTTTGATTGTGAAATGTTTTAGGGTATAACGTCTGATTTGTTTCCGGGTGTTGTACTTCCTCCTCCAGATTATGTTGTATTTAACAAAGCAGTAAAAGACACTTGTAAAACTAAAGGTTTGCAATGTACTGCTAACTTCTTGGAAAAGGTCCAGCAGCTCTATGAAATGATTGTTGTAAGACACGGTCTAATGATCGTTGGATTGCCATTTGCGGGTAAAACCACCAATTACAGGGTTCTAGCAGAAGCTCTCGGACTAATTGAAAAGAGGGTAACTCATCTTTCTTTGCTTTTTATAACTCAAAACTTTACATCCACCACGTCTATTTCTTTTTTTTACTGATATGAAAATAATTAAAATAAAAAAAAGTTCTATACTAATTTAAATAAAAAAAAACAAGCCTTAGTGAATATATGATTGATTCACCCTTAAATACTGAAGCAATTACCATCTTATTTTGCAGTAACTTTTAATTGTAACTTAAGTTCAAGGGCTCGTTTAAGGGTTTCTAATTTTATTTAAAATTATTAGGGTGGAATGGATGAACATAGAGCAATTTATACAGTTATGAACCCTAAATCGATAACCATGGGTCAATTGTACGGCCAATTTGACCCTGTATCACATGAATGGTCAGATGGGGTCTTAGCAGTCAGTTTTCGTCAGTTTGCAATGTCAACTACAGATGATAGGTAGATATATACACTTACCCTTACAAAATTTAATTTTTATCCCCCCTATTTCTCAGAAAGTGGTTACTTTTTGACGGTCCAGTCGATGCCGTGTGGATTGAAAACATGAATACTGTTTTGGACGATAACAAAAAGTTATGCCTCATGTCTGGAGAAATTATTCAACTATCAAACACAACAAATTTGATTTTCGAACCCATGGACCTGGATGTAGCTTCTCCTGCAACGGTGAAAACCTACAAATAATATTTTTTGCATCTTGTTAATGATTTAGTTTGCAAATACCGTTTTAAATCTTAATTTATACCAACTTAGGTATCTCGTTGCGGAATGATCTACATGGAACCAGTGGCATTAGGATGGCAACCACTTTTAGAGTCATGGCTTCTAATTTTGCCCCCATCGTTTGACAATTCTGTTAAAAATTTGCTACGCAACATGTTTGTTCGCTTTTGCAAACCACTTATATTTTTTCTACGAAAAAGTTTACGTGTAAGGATATGATTATTATATTTTTAATGTGCAAATGTGTAAATTGACTTTGTTGTTAAGGAACTTTCACCGACATCAGATTCAAATCTGGTCAAAGGAATAATGAATTTATGTGACTGTTTTATGGATGATTTCAAAGATGACAAGTACATGGAACAAATATCAGACATAGATTTTAGAGCTCAGGTTGAAGGTCTGTTTTTCTTTTCTTGTATTTGGGCAATGGGTGGCACCATAGATAGTGCTAGTCGTGCAAAGTTTAGTGTTGTATTCAGAGCTTTGCTAGAAAAGGACTTTCCTAAACCACTCATCGAACAAATGGGCTATCCATACACCATTGAAAAACCTGATAAACCCTACATTTTTACTATTCCCCAAAATAATACTGTCTTCGACTTCAGATATATCAAGGAAGTGAGTTAATAGAAGATTCCTATTTTAAAATTTATTTACAGTGAAAAAGCAATTGAATTTTTTTGACTTTTGTCTTTTGAAATATTTTGCAAAATCACTATAAAGTTTCAAAAATATATTTTGAGTTTTTAAGTTCTTCTGGACTTTTGTTCACGCAACATTAAAATTTTATTGTTCCACATAAATTGTATTTTCTATGTAAGGGAAAAGGGAAGTGGAAGCTTTGGACCGACGAATTATTGACAGCGCCACCAATACCCAGAGACCTTCCAGTAAATCAAATTATTGTCATAACTGTAGAAACAATAAGGAATATGGCCCTTATGCAATTATTAGTTTCACATTACAAGGCAATGATGGTAGTTGGACCAACTGGAACGGGGAAATCCGTATACGTAACTGTAAAAATTGTTTGTACTATCAGTAAAGGACCATTTTGATAATAAGGATATTTCAGGAATATCTTTTAAAGAAAATGAACAAAGAAGCATTTACGCCGTTATTTATTAACTTTTCTGCACAGACGTCGGCAAATCAGACTCAGAACATAATAATGTCCAAATTAGACAAAAGACGTAAAGGTAAATAATTACCTACATATAATATTAATTTCATAGAGAGGAAAAAAAAAGGTTTCAAAAACATACTAAGATAAAATGAAACCAATAATAAACTCAAAATAGTTGACGTCAATACTGCGAACAATGTGAGTCACTTTTTTCACCCTGTTCTAATATCCTTAAGCTATTGTCAATGATCTAAAAGAGTAATTGACAAGCACCCAAGCACATGCTTTCTTCTTACTTTGATGCTGAATCTAATGAGTAAAATCCTTACTACCCTCTTTCGTTCAGATATTCACTTCATGCTTTATTTATGTTATTTTATTTTTTTATTAGGAGTGTTTGCTCCTCCAATTGGCAAACGCTGTGTTATATTCGTTGATGATGTAAGTATGCCTCAGAAAGAGGAGTACGGTGCTCAACCCCCTATTGAATTGTTACGTCAATGGTTTGACCACGAAATGTGGTATGATTTAAAAGAAATTGTACCGATGAAACTGATTGACATCCAGGTAAAAGAAAAATGTATTCAAACTAACTTTACATTCATAAGTTGACACATTGTCCTTTCAGTTCATGTGTGCCATGAATCCGCCTATTGGTGGTGCAAAAACTGTTACCCCTCGTTTTTCAAGACATTTTAATCACCTGTGTATTGATGAATTCGAAGACGAAGTTATGATTAACATATTTTCTAAAATAATGTTGTGGCACCTTGACACAAGGTTAGATGAATAAAAAGGGAGTAGTCTATTTATAACTTTTTTTGTTGTTATTTTTAGAGGATTTTCGAAAGATTTTGACCCTGTTATAGGGCAAATTGTACAAGCAACCCTGGATATTTATAAATTGAGTAGACAAAACTTATTGCCTACCCCCTCTAAGTCTCATTACTTGTTTAATTTAAGAGACTTCTCTAGGGTCATTCAGGTATTTAATTATGCATAGATATTAAATATTAAAACATTTTTTGTAACTTGAAGCTACTAGAATTTATATTTCTTCTTCCTCTTCTTAATTTTAGTTGATGCTAATAAAGGATTCTGAAATATTTAAAAGTAAACCTTTTATTTGCAATAATTCAAGTACAGGTTCTTTTGATCTTTCATTAAACATCCTTTTAAATTTTCTAATTTTTTTTTGACCAGGGGGTGTTGTTGTCTGTCCCTGAAGTAATGGAAAACTTGGCAGCAATGAAGAGATTGTGGGTTCATGAAGTTTTGCGTGTGTATTACGACCGTTTAGTGGATGACAACGACAGAAGTTGGTTGGTAGGCGCTCTCCATGAAGTAGCTGCAGACAAACTGGAACACGATTTCGATAAAATGTTGCACAGACTCGCATCTCCCGGAAGCAAATATGTACTAACTTCACTTACATACATTTTTAGCCATTTTTACTCGAAGTTCTTAAATTAAATTTTTGTATAGATTGGTGAAGCGGAACTTCGGAAATTAGTTTATTGCGACTTTGCGAATCCAAAAGCCGACACAAGGTATTACGCTGAAGTTTTAGACCTAAACGAATTAAGGACTATAGTTGAAGGATACCTAGCTGAGTATAACAACATGTCCAAGAAACCGATGAATCTTGTGTTATTTAGGTTCTATTATTTAAACCTTGAATGATATAAATTGTTACAATATTTAACTTAAAGATTTGCCATCGAACATCTAACAAAAATATGCCGAATAATTAAACAGCCACGATGTCATGCTCTTCTGGTTGGCGTAGGAGGATCTGGTAGACAATCCTTAACAAGATTGGCTGCCCATATTTCAGAATATGATGTCTGCCAAGTAGAAATTACTCGTCAATATGGCATGACTGAATGGCATGAAGATGTTAAAGGGATTTTGCGGAAAGCAAGCAGCAGCGATCAGCACATTGTCTTTCTTTTTACTGACAGTCAGGCACGTTGATTATTTTTAATAAATTGATATAATTTTTGCATATAAATGAGGCGGTTAACAGAAAACAGAAATATCACTCTAGATAAAAGAAGAATCATTCCTTGAAGATTTAAGCAACATCCTGAATACCGGTGAAGTCCCAAACGTATTTACTGTTGAGGAGAAGATAGAAATATGTGAGAAAATGCGACAAATTGATCGTCAAAAGGACAGATCGTTACAAACGGACGGCAGTCCAGCTGCTTTATTTAATTTGTTCATTCAAATTGTACGCGAACAACTTCACGTTTCGTTAACCATGAGTCCCATCGGCGACAGTTTCAGAATTAGGATAAGAAAGTTTCCGGCTATTGTGAACTGTTGCACAATTGACTGGTTCCAGGTAAACAATTATAGAACCAATAAATTTATTTGGTTTTGTTTTCTTATATTTACACCATTTACCTACTTGTCTCTAACCTATTACATTAATTTTTTGACTGTCTATTAGCATTTATTTAGGTATATTGTCCTGAAATATTCCTGAATACTTCCGAAAGTTTCTGGCAAATTTCTTTTGTACTGGGGTTTGTGTTTGTAATGTGTGTGTATGATTTCCGAACGTCCAATGTGGACTATTAAAGGTACAAAGGGCGCTGCCGTATTGCTTGTCGCTTGGGGCATTCACCCGTAACACCAAAAAAACAGTCAAACAACAATTTGCATATTGACTGTTATTAAACCCCTAACCACTTCTTTTCGTGATTAAATTATAATAGGACATCTACTTTTAATGCTGCATTAGAGTATGTCACCTCCCTATCGATTTTCGTAACTATGCACTTTGTATCTACATCATCGCTCGAGCTAGACTATACGTAAACTGCAACAGAATGTTTGCCAATGGTCCAGAATCTATAAGATAACTTCGCATCTGCTAAATTTACCATCCAGTAACGTACCTTCAGCCCTCAAAACGAAAACATAAATATTTTACTAAACCTGGTTGCTACATCGGATAGATACATGAATTATGTTTTCTACAAAATATTTTCAATTGGGTTGTTAAATAATTTGTAACGTCAATAGGCATGGCCTGAAGATGCTTTGTTAGCAGTCGCAACACGATTCTTGGGAGAAATTGATCTCGTCGAAAAAGAAAAACTCGTCTGTATCGACATGTGCCAACTATTCCATATTACAACCCAAACACTTTCCGATGAATTTTATGCTAGATTGAGGCGACATAATTACGTCACGCCTACATCGTATCTGGAACTAATTAATACATTCAAAGAATTTCTATCCAAAAAAAGAAAGTAAGATCAGCCTTTAACACAGTGCTTGAAACATGTTTTATTTTTTTATATTAAAGGGCAATACTTTTGGCCAAAGAAAGATACGAGGGAGGTATCGGTAAATTGGAGTTTGCCGGAAGTCAAGTAGCTATAATGCAAAGCGTGTTGGAAGCTTTGCAACCTCAACTTGTAGTTGCCGCAGAAGCGGTAGCCATCACCATGGCCAAAGTGGAAAAAGAGTCGCTGGAAGTTGCAGAATTTGAAAAGATTGTTGTTGCTGATGAAGAAGTAGCCAACGAACAGGTCATACGTTAATTAGTATATGTTTTCCTTATTTTACAACATGATGAACTGATTGTCATGTGAATAAAGATTTTATTGTATAAATACAGGCAAAAGCAGCGCAAGCAATCAAAGACGAGTGCGATGCTGATTTAGCAGAAGCAATGCCGATACTGGAAGCTGCTTTAGCAGCTTTAAATACACTGACTCCTGCAGATATTACAATTGTTAAAACCATGAAGAGCCCTCCAAAAGGAGTAAGACTTGTAATGGAGGCTGTATGTATATTAAAGGTAAGTAACGTTAAAAACAACAGGTGGGAGACATTAACAAATATAACAAATCAATTGTTCCACAATACATAAAAAATAGAACTACATCACAACGTTTTCTTTTATCGTTATTAATTACATACAAGTAGTGGAATTAAAAAAATTAACTCTTGGTGATTGTGTTCAATATTAGGGAGTTAAACCTGACAAAGTTCCTGCACCAAGTGGAATTGGAACGGTTGAAGATTATTGGGGTCCAAGTAAAAAAGTACTCGGTGATATGCACTTCTTGGACAGTTTAATAAATTTTGACAAAGACAATATTGATCCTAAGATAATGAGCATGTTAAAGGGGCGAATTCTAAATGACGAGAATTTCGATCCTGACAAAATCAAAGTCGCTTCAACTGCCGCTGAAGGTTAATATAAAAATATTTATTTAAACTTTCAAAGTCTAAATAATATTTTCCATTTTTCTTCCCCAATAGGATTGTGTAAATGGGTGATTGCCATCTCAAAATACGATAAGGTAGCAAAAGTAGTAGCACCGAAAAAAGCGGCCTTAGCTGAAGCCGAAGCGGTTTATAATACAGCAATGACGGCTTTGGAACAGAAAAGAGAAATTTTAAGGGAAACAAGAGAAAGATTGGCAAAATTGGAAGCTACCCTCGAAACTGAAAAAATTAAGCTGCAACAGTTAAATGACGAAGTGGATAAGTGCCAGAAAAAGCTCAACAGAGCCCAAGAGCTTATAACTGGATTAGGAAGTGAAGGTGCCAGATGGGCATCTATGGCTAAATCCTTAGGGGAACAATATTTTATGTTAACCGGTAGTACTTACTCAAAATTAACAATTAGTTCAGAAAAACAAAAAATTTAATTACGTTTTAGGCGATGTTCTTATTAGTTCAGCTGTTGTGGCGTATTTAGGTCCATTTACTATGCAATATCGGCAAAAGCAAATCGAGGAATGGGTTGCAAATCTTATAAAATACGGGATTGTCTGTAGCAAAAATTTTCAATTAACCGCTATCCTAGGGGAACCCGTCGTTATCAGACAGTGGAATATTTTTGGCCTTCCTAGTGACTTGTACAGCATAGACAACGGAATTATAGTGACGTAAGTACATATATAAAAGTGTCTAAAGGTCTGCACAACATTTAATTACTTTACTAATTAGAAATACGCGACGTTGGCCATTAATGATAGATCCTCAAGGACAGGCAAACAAATGGGTGAAAAACATGGAGAAGAAAAACAATTTATTCACGATAAAACTGTCTCAGCCAGACTACACGAGAATTTTAGAAAATGCTATTCAATTTGGACATCCAGTAAATCATTAATTACTTATGTATTTATTAATAAACATTTAATTAAACACAAATAAACCTAATTGTAGGTATTGTTGGAGAGCGTATTAGAAGAATTGGATCCAATTTTGGAACCTGTTTTGTCAAAGACTATTTTCAAACAAAGTGGAGCATGGTGTCTTAAGCTTGGAGATTCGGTTATTGAATACAATGCTGACTTTAAGTAAAAGATAAATGTTGTAGATACTTATTTTATTTTAATTTTAATATTGCGTAGACTTTATATCACCACAAAGCTAAGAAATCCCCATTATCTGCCAGAAGTGGCTGTAAAAGTTACCTTGGTGAATTTCATGATTACTTCAGTGGGTTTAGAAGACCAACTTTTAGCAGTCACTGTGGCTAGAGAACGACCCGATTTGGAAGCTGAAAAGAATTCTCTAATTGTCCAAGGGGCTGAAAACAAACGGTAACATTTTTGATTTTGGCTACTAAAATTGATTTTCAACCGACAAAACTTTCAGAATGCTAAAAGAAATTGAAGGAAAGATCTTGGAAGTGCTCAGCACTTCAGAAGGTAACATTTTAGAGGATGAAACAGCTGTGCAAATTTTGAGTTCTTCAAAAGTTTTATCAAACGAAATTTCTTCTAAGCAAGCGATTGCTGAGGAAACCGAAAAAATTATTGACAAGACCAGGTTGGGTTACACCCCAATCGCTGTACATTCTGCAGTTTTATTTTTCACGACAGGTATCCTAATGTATAATTTTTTTTTCTCAAAAATCAGTTTCTACAAATTTTTTGATAATCTAAAAAAAGTTGTGCCTGGTTTTTTAGCTGATCTCGCAAATATCGATCCAATGTACCAATATTCTCTTGTCTGGTTTATGAATTTGTTTCGAGCAGCAATTGATAACACAGAAAGGGCCGACGAGGTTGAAGAAAGACTTCACATTCTGAAAACTTACTTTACATACTCTCTATACGCAAACATATGTCGAAGTTTATTTGAAAAGGTGCTCATACCTAGTAGTAGCAACCTCGGTGTTTTATTGCATACATATTTTGTTGATATTTCAGGATAAATTATTATTTTCCTTGTTATTAACTATTAACTTATTAAAAGCGGAAAGCAAAATCGATCAGTCACAATGGATGTTTCTTCTAACTGGTGGGGTGGGTTTAGATAATCCTCACAAAAATCCTTCAACATGGTTAGTAAGTAAGTCATGGGATGAACTATGTCGACTCGATGAAATACCAACATTTTCGTAAGTAGAATAGATTTTGATCATTTATTGATATTATTATTTATATTAGTTTTCAAAACAAAATGAACTTGCCGGATTTGCAATCGTTACAACATTAATTAGAGTAATTGTTAGTCAAGTCAAACATCATTTCAATGCACACAACACTACATCATTAACTTGCCAAAATATTTCTAGTAGCAACAAGAAAAGGTTTTTTACAGGGTGTGATACATTTATAAAAACCTGATATTATTACATTCTTAACATTTTTTTAATAAATGCTGTACTATAAAGAAACATTCTTGAACAATTTTCCTTTTAATGCTTACCAAAGTTTAACACAATAATAAATTTGGTAAGAAAAAGCAGATTTTATATAAAAGTCTTCTTCCTGCAGCGGTCTTAGAAATCATTTCAAAGATAATGAGCCTGCATGGAGAAAAATGTTTGATAGTACAGAACCCCATAATCACCCTCTTCCGGCCCCCTGGCAAGATAAGCTTTCACAATTTCAAAGAATGTTAGTATTGAGGTGTATAAGGTCTGACAAAATGGTCCCTGCAGTACAAAATTTTGTAGAAGGTATATGTAGGTATACAGTCAAAATCGGTTACAACGACATCGAAGGGACTACTCATATTTTATCGTAAAAACCGATAGTCGTAACAATTGGTAATATTATAATATGTAGCATTCAGCAAGGACCTTTGATTTTGGTCAATATAACCGGTACGTTGTTCTAAACGATGTCGTTATAAACGGTTTTAACTGTATTAACAAAAACAATATTCTTCACTTTAATAACAAAAATGTACATCATTATTTTAAAGTTAATTTGGGTAAGCAGTTTGTGGAACCCCCTCCGTTTGACTTAGCTTCATCTTATGCGGATTCTCACTGTTGTATTCCACTGATATTTGTCTTAACACCTGGAGCCGATCCTACTGTCGTGTTGCTCAAATTTGCTGACGATCAGGGATATGGATTGAACCGATTGTTTTCGTTGTCTTTAGGGCAAGGACAAGGACCCATAGCAGTCAAACTTATAGACGACGGGATGAAAAGTGGATATTGGATCGTACTTCAAAATTGTCACTTGGCAAAAAGTTTCATGCCAACATTAGAAAGGGTAGGAAATCGCTTTTGCAATCAGGATTTATCTTTGCGTAAAATATATATAACAGTGAAAATAATTGATTAAATATTTGAAGTTGCAACTTTGTTTAAAAATCGAATAAAGTTTTTGTCCTAATAAAAGATCGTTTTTAGTTTTAATTTTGACAGAGTTGGTTCTATTTGTCTCATATTTTAGATATGTGAGTCACTTGTACCTGACACTACCCACCCTGATTTTCGTCTTTGGTTAACATCATATCCTGCTGAACACTTCCCAGTCTCGGTCTTACAAAACGGAGTAAAAATGACCAATGAGCCCCCAAAAGGATTAAGGGCCAATATAATCAGGTCATACTTGAGTGATCCTATATCAGACTCAGAATGGTTCGAAAACTGTAAACAAGGACCTGCTTTCAAGAAGCTTCTCTACGGCTTATGCTTCTTCCACGCATTAATTCAAGAAAGAAGAAAATTTGGGCCCCTCGGTTGGAATATTCCATACGAATTCAACGAAACTGATTTGCGAATAAGTGTCATGCAACTGCAAATGTTCCTCAATGAATACAGCGTACTACTACTTCGTATTTCTTTGATAACTTTATTATTTGCTACTTTATGCTTTTTAGGACGTTCAATTTGTTGCCTTGAGATATTTAACAGGCGAGTGTAACTATGGGGGTAGAGTAACCGACGACTGGGATCGCAGAACACTCAATACCATTCTAAGAAGGTTTTATTGCAAAGAACTTGTTGAAGAGTCGGAGTATCCTTTTGATCCTACTAGTGAGGAACAATAAATTCCTTTGTGTAAGTCTCTAATTATATACTTATGATATTATTTTCAGAACAATATTATTGCCCTGATTCGGAGGATTATGACTACTTCGTTACATACACAAGGTCTTTGCCGTTGCTCACTCATCCTGAAGTGTTTGGTATGCATGCAAATGCAGACATTATGAAAGATCAGTTCGAAACGAACTTGTTGTTCACAAGTACTTTACTTACACAGGTAATTTTTATCTATTAATTTTTTTACTAAAGAAATATAAATAGGTACATTTAAACCACTTATTTATTGTATTTTTTGCAACATTTAAGGACCGATTGGTAAGTACCGATCTTTACGTAATAAAACTACTGTTCGTTTTAATTAATAGTAAAGTATAAAAAATATTTTCTAATGAAAGTCTATCAGGACGAGACAGTTGTTACAATAACTATAAACTGTTTTATCCGATTAGTGTAAGTCTTAATTTAATTAATTTAAAACTCATTACTTTTTTAATTATAAATATTTAATTATGTACTTTTTTCCCATTCTGCGCCTTAGGATCTCTTTGAATTTCAAGTAAGTTAAAAACATCATACGTAATAGGTATTTAATTATTTATTGTTTTTATATTTATTGCAACTTTATTATACGGAATTACAGAAATTAAAAGTATGTATACTATTTTTCTTATTATTACCTATGAAATATTACCTGTAGAATTCATTTATATTAAAAATTCATTGATTTTTAACTAATGACCTTTGAATTATAATTTAGTATCTAGTACATCATTTACATTGCTAGGATTCAACTTCATCAGAAAGTGCAGCAAAGTCTCCGGAAGATGTTATTTTTGATGTATCTACTGACATTCTTGCTAAGCTGCCCAAAAATTTCGATATTGACGAAGCAATGAGAAAATATCCCACAGTTTATCACCAAAGCATGAACACAGTGCTCGTGCAAGAAATGCATAGATTTAATCGGTTACTCAGCACCGTAAGGGATAGTTTAATAAACGTTAAGAAAGCTATTAAAGGTATGATGACCTCAATTTACCAAATAATTGCACCAATAACTGTTTTTATTCAATGAAATAACAGAGAAAATTTTCATGAAATAATTGATTACTTAACAGTCACTTATGAACATCAATGATAGAAATCTGTATGAGTATAAATGTTGTGCACTTACCCTCTTACAACATTTCTTGAGTATGAAACTATGACATTTTTTTATTAGGATTGATCGTCATGTCTGTAGATCTAGAGGAAGTTTTGGTGAGTATGTTAAGAGGAAAAATTCCAGGAAAGTGGGCAAAAAATTCGTATCCTTCGATGAAACCTTTAGGAAGTTATGTAAACGACTTCTTAGCAAGATTGGCCTTCTTACAAGTAATTCTATTACTATTATTCTTACGTTCATTTTTTCGAGTTTATATTTTCAATTACTTACAGAAATGGTACGATGAAGGACCACCCCCGACATTCTGGTTATCAGGATTCTTTTTCACTCAAGCTTTTCTGACGGGTGCCCAACAAAACTTTGCAAGAAAATATACAATTGCTATTGATTTATTGACATTTGACTATGAGGTACTTAACCTTATCAGCAGGTGTAAAGATAAACATAAAATCTGTTCTTAATTTAATTTGAATAGGTTATGAAAGCTCCTACTTTTACTGAACCCCCTCCAGATGGTGTTTATGTTTATGGACTATTTTTGGAAGGAGCCAGATGGGGAATGAACACCATGAGGCTGGAAGAATCCTACCCCAAAGTTTTATATGACACCGTTCCAATTGTAGGTCTTTTATTAAATAGTTACATTTTTTATCCAGATTAATTTCTTTTCCCACTACTACGTAAAGACATTGTGTTGTTGTTGTATGAGTTAATAAGTACATATTTTAATATGTTTTTAGCTGTTATTTACGCCAATAGAAAGGTCCCTGTTGGTCATCCGGAAAACGTATGACTGTCCGGTATATAAAACATCAGAACGAAGAGGAGTCCTTTCGACCACAGGGCACTCGACAAATTTTGTTATCCCCATTCGTATGCCGACAGAGAAACCCCCAGAACATTGGATTTTACGAGGGGTTGCTATGCTATGTCAACTGTCGCAATAAATTAATGCAATTTATTATTATAAAGATTTCAGTATGTTATACATTAACAAAACTCCAAGAGCAATATATAACAAAATGAAAAAAAAAAAAGAAATAAAAATAAAAAAGTAACAATATAAAACGTTTGTTTATTTTCCTATATAAGAACCAATCTTCAGGTAATTTTTAAAAATCAACAAATATTCGTCATCAACCGTGTGCCATCGACAGTTTATATTTATATGTTTATATTAAAGAAATAAATAATGTACCTAAAGATATAAAAAATACCGGCCAAGTGCGAGTCGAACTTGCGCACCGAGGGTTCCGTACAAACCTGTATATATGTGATTTTTCCTTTATATGTGCTATAAAACATTGCTTCATGCCAAATTTCAAGATTCTAAATCGACTGGAAGTACCCTTTAGGTTTTGATTCCCTTGCGAGTAGTTGCGAGTTTGAAAATATGCGTCTTAAATTGCTGTTTCTTTTGATTGCGTTGACATAGAAGTTTAATTTTTTTTACAGCTTAAAGGTATTATAGACCTGAGTATTTGATATGAATTTCAATTGAATACCTCTACGCGTTCATGAGGAAAGGGGTAGTAACTTTAAAATTATTAAAAATATTTTTATTATATGATGTAACTAAAAATTTACGGTTTTCGCAATTTTTCCTTTATCTGTGCAATAAGACGTTGCTTCGTACCAAATTTGAAGATTCTGAGTTCACGGGAAGTACCCTGTAGGTTTTGATTCGAAATTCGAAATTTGCGGCATAAACGGCTGTATCTTTTGATTTGCGTTGGCTTAGAAGTTTGATTTTTTCACAGCTCCAAGGGACAATAGACCTGAGTATTTGGTAGAACGGACGGACGGACAACGAAGTGATCCTATAAGGGTTCCGCTTTTTCCTTTTGAGGTGCGGAACCCTAAAAATGAAATTAAAATGTGGAAAGGGTTTAAAATATAACAGAGAAGTCATAATTAGTTAATACGTATAATAAATCTTACAAAGAATAATCGAAATGCATTTGAGAAATACTTCTTTCTTTTTTAATTCTCATAAATTTTATCATCATTAAGTATAGGTACTCAAGGTCTCCCCCAACTCCGTATTACTTCTGCTCATGTTATTACAACATATTTTTAGCTAGCCCTACTTATATCTTAAAGAAATCATCTCATTTTTCAAAAAATTGAGAAACCTCTAACCATTACCGTTCATTTAGATACTCTAAGCCCTCCTTTTCCCCTTTTTACTCCAATTATTTTCTTATAATATATCTTTAACTAGCTTTACATATCTCAGAAAGTGAAAGTGAAGTATTTTAAAATTTTTTCGAAATATTGTGGACATTAGGCTTTTACCGTAAAGTATTTCTGTGAATACTTTTCACAATTCACGTTCTCTCAATTTCATGATGTAGGTAATTACTAAATTTGCATTAACTCGATAAAAATAAGGTAAAATCACTTTTTAAAACTCCAATACGTGTTTTGGTTGCCATGAATTCATATTATTGATAAAATAACAACTCGTTTCCTCGTTTCTATAGTAAAAGTAAACAAAGTGTTTATGTCAGAACTACTTGTCTTTTCTTGATAAAATGTATTTAATTATTGCTTATAGAATATTTAAGCTTTAATTGTATAATATTTTCAGAAACTACAATTTATTTCTGTAATTTATTATAATTACCCAGACAATTCATCTACAACAAATTATTGCATACCCTGCAATAAACTTTGAGAAACATGTCTCAATCATCAAAGCACAAAAAAGAAAGGCAGAGGCTTATAAACAATATTTTGGAAAAACGAGCGTACATAGATAACAGAGACACAAAAGTAAAAGTACCACGGCTTATAACACCTTACGATTACGGCCAGAGAAGTGAAGATTTGTTTAAATTACCGGAAGAATTTAGCAAATCTCCGCTACAAAAGGAAAAGGAAAAGAAAAAGAAACGTCGCACACAAAAGAAACCTTCGTATTCACAGTTGCGAAAAGAAAAAGAAACTTTTCACAAACGAATAGTTGAGTTGATGACAAGTGATGCAGACCAAATGGACGTTGATTTGAACGAAGTTCCAGTTACAAATGAAAAAGACTTGCTTAGATATTGTTACTATATTAATTACGGAGTTGATACCATTCATGTATCGCCTCTTGATGACGCAGTTTTAAGACAGGTCCGTTGAGCTTTTTCTACCCTTAATTATTTCTTATGGAAAATGTTTCATCATGATTTTTAAGCATTTGATAGTATTATAATTTAATCGATTTAAAAAGAAATATGTTCTATTTTTAATACCTATTACTTTTATTACAAAATTGCTTTTGTAGATTTTGTTCCTAATTCCTCCAAAATTGAAAAAGTGGAGCACAATTTTGAATGAAACAGTGGAAGAATTACAGAAAGATTTTATGCTAGCAAATAAAAGAGCTATTATTGACTTCGCTCTCAAAGACCCCAATTGTAACGAGCCTCTTATAACAATGTTTGATTCACCTGATAGACGAGAAGTTGCTGAAGAATGTCTCAAGTGGCACACCAGTATCGAGTTTAGTAAATCAAAAATGTTACGATGGCTATTTATCGTTAACCCTGCAATTGTAAACGTTTTAAATCGATGGTACACACACTACAGGTAGTTTACTATATAATTAATAAAGGACCAATAATATGTATTCTTAATAATTAAGGCAGCTAAATTAAATTAAAATGTTTTCATTTCAGAAAATTGCGTCTTATAAACATAACAGAGGTCAGAAACATCATTGGCTCCTTTCACTTAAAGAAATTTCAGAAAATAATTCAGAAACAATTTGAAAAATCAAATATAATCCTCTTAGAAGATTACTTTAAAACAGTCGTCGACATATTCATTATTGCTCATAAAAGGAAACAACTGGTCGATTCCAGGAATTTGAAACAATTAAAAAAATTTTATGACTGTGTTGCTTCTTTGATGACCTATCAGTTACAGACACTTTGCCTAAAATCGCTCTATGATTATTATCAGTATATTACAGATATAAAAGTAAAAAATTCTAATGATTAGCCACCTACCTACCTATGTATACGAAATTTCATTGTTGTAGTATGCCAATAATGGTTTTAAAATTTTCTTGAAGAAGAAAGCTCCTCCTGTTCCAGCTGAGGAAGAAGAGGAAGCAGAGGAGGAAACACTTGTTGAAAGTGAATATACCGAAGAAGAGGAGAAACAAGAAGAAGAACAAAAAGCTGAAGAGGCAGAAGAAGAAGAAGAAGCAATCGAAGTAAAACCCGAACTAGAATTAATTTTTGAACCACCTTTCGAGGAAATTTCCTTCGAAATTATTTCTGCAATTGACGAAATGATTAGTGCAGTTACGGTAGTACCCAGATTAGAAACACTGTTGTACCTAGATTACGAAGGACCAGAAGGAAATCTTTCGGTACGAATCTCACATTTAGTATATATTCTTCCTCTTTAAACTGTTTTAAATTTTTAGCCAATAATTCTTAGTGAAATCGTAGATAATTATAAAAATGGTATTTACAATATGTTACAAGAACAACGACTTGGTCCGGAATACAGGGTTCATGACTTTGACCCTTACCTTCATTTGCTTAATGGCGAGGTATGTGAGTATGTATTGTATCCCTAGCATATCCACTTTTAATTTCTTCATCTGCATCTGCTTATATTATTAATCTTTCATTGAAACTACATAAACATTTTTCAACAACTTTTTAAAATTAACTAACAAATCGTAATCTAATTATCTAGGATAATTCTAAAACTTTTTTATACAATTCTTGTTAATAATTACAAGTTATTTTAAATTCATATTTTGAATTTAGTCTGAAAGTAATGTCCTTGCCTTCCTGTCTGAAGAACATACTATAGAGGAATATGTTGAACAGATCACCGTCTATAAAAATCTTTACGAAAGCATACCATTAGATTTAGAGTATGTAATTACTGTTGGCATGTATGAAATGCACCGAGAAGATCTAATAAATGACTTAGTTGAGGCTGCTGACCAACTCAAAAATCAGTTCATTAATCGTCTAATATCGGATTATCAGAAAATGTGCAAAACGTGAGTAATATTTTTGCATTGTTAGGAAACTTGCATAAACAACATGTTTATAGGTTGGGAGATACATATAAGAAAATATCTGAGAAAGTTCTTACAGTTCCAGAAGGTACACATCCTTTGATGGATTTGATAGCTTATGTGAATCATGTGGAAGAATTCGATTTACCCCAAATGGAAGATACTCTAAGGGAAATTATGAGATATATTCTTATACTTTCCAATTTTTGTGCCTTAACACCACAGGAAATAAAACAAAATAGTTACACAATTGCATGGTAATATTTTAGATAAAAGTTTAGTTACACTTGGTGAAATATGTTCCATTAATAATAAGGGTAATAAAAACACTTGGTGTTTTTCGTTTCACTGGTTTATTTTTTCGTCATACGTATGATTCGGCCATAATGCCATTTTAAAAGAGTTTGTAACAATTATTATATAATAAATAGAAGCAATAGAGGTTATAAAGCTTAAATTCCAGGTACCGTGTCATGCCGAAAAAAATAGAAGAAAGTAGAGAAATGATCGACCGGAAGACTGAAGAATATAAGGAAAGTCTTGCTGCTCGTATCGAGAAATTTGTTGAAGACCTTGAAATTTACGCAAAATTGGTAGATGAGTTACAATATAACGGAGACATCGAAGAATTAGACAAATACCACAAGAAAGCACAGAAATTGGACGAAAAGTATAAACATTTGCTATTCCTTAACAAACTTATTCGAAATTAACAACGCATACACAATATTATTAACATTAATTCATTTTAGATTAGTTAATGCTATTGTCATGATAGATGAATTTAATGCGGAAGAAAGGGCTTACGGTTTCGAAGAAACCCAATACCCATTGAGGAAAAAAACCCATGACAAATTGACCCCTTTCAAAAAGTTATATGACAATGCTATGGATTATATGGAAAATCGTAACAAATGGTTGAATTCCAAGGTTGGCACATATGATCCCGATGAAATAGAAGCTGAAGTCACCACAGCCTACAGGAATGTATACAAACTAGAAAAAGGTTTCATTGACAAGCCCGCCACATGCGAATTGGCAGGAATGGTATGTAAAAGAGTAAGAGGTCAAATGTTTTTCAAATGAGTTTTTCTTAATATCTATAGGTCCGTGAAGAAATGGAAGACTTTAAAGACAATCTGCCCATCATTCACACTTTAGGAAATCCTGGATTAAAGGAAAGACATTGGGAAATGATTTCGGAAATTGTAGGTTTCCCCATAATACCAGACGAAGAATTAACATTAGCTAAAGTAATCGATTACGGTTTACAAGACTTCATTGAGAAGTTTGAATCAATATCCGAGGCTGCTTCCAAAGAAAATAATCTCGAAAAGAATATTAGAAAAATGAAAGCAGAATGGGAAGATGTGGTTTTTACTGTTTTGGACTATAAGTAAGCATTCCACTTGTTAATTAAGAGCATTTGATTAATAGACAAATGATTAACTTTAACCAGAGATACCGGCACTTACGTTATATCTGCAATTGACGACATCCAAGTGCAACTAGATGATCATATAATTAAGGCCCAAACGATGAAGAATTCTCCATATATAAAACCGTTTGAAGCTGAAATCCTGTAAGATAACAAAGTAAGTAACTCATTTGTAAATGATAATCAAATATTTGCTTTGTAGAGACTGGGAACGCAGGTTGCATTTACTTCAAATAATTATCGATGAGTGGCTGAAAGTTCAGAGCACGTGGATGTATTTGGAACCAATTTTCTCTTCGCCGGATATTCAGCAGCAAATGCCTGAGGAGGGACGCAAATTTACTGCTATGGACAAGGTAATTTTAAGGGAATATAATAGTTACAGAACAAACAAAATAGCTCAAACCCCAACGCCAAAACACGACAGAGTTACCTTCTTCAGGGACTGAAGTGAACTAAACCTCAAAGAGAACTAATCCTAATATAAACTGAAAGTTGTTAAGGTTCAGTGAACATGGTTCAACAACAATAGTGATGATGTTCAATGGACCTTAACAATAACAAAAATTAAACTAGACTAAATAGCGGAGATCCAGGGATAGGACCCTTGTCATTGTTAAGTAAAATTTGGTTATTTTTACAAATGTATAAACGTTCAAAACTATCTAGTAGACAATTATTCCTAACTTCCTTAACTAATTTAAGATTATTAATATTAATATTATGTTCTTTAGCTAATTTCATATATCCCCGACTTTTCTAAGAAAGGAATTTTATCCTTGGGATTATCGAGGAGAGTTTGAAGGAAGTTACCACTTGAACTGTAGGCAATGCGAAAACCACGTTTACAAAAAATGTCTTTGAATTCTCGAGTAAATCTTGGCTCGTATGGCATAGTAATAAACTTGGTCTTACTGGTGTCTGTTTGAAAAGTCGAAGATCTTGAAACAGAATTCTTAAATTTAATCTTATTTACTAATTTATCAATGATGTTACTATTGTAACCATTGTCAATCGCAATTTTCCTAATTGTACAGAGTTCCCTATGATAACTACTTTTACTAAGAGGAAAACTAAGCAATCTATGTACAAGTAAATTAAAACTAGCCATTTTATATTGAACGCAATGATTAGAGTCCATGGTTATAAATCTAGAGGTATTAGTGGATTTTCTATAGATATCAAATTCTAAAGAATTCCCATTTCTTATAACCAGCGCATCTAAAAATGGTAGCTTGCCATCTTTCTCCAATTCAACAGTAAATTTGACCGAAGGGAAACGTGAATTTAAAACATCAAGAAAGTCTTGGAGACTTCTGGAGCTCAAATCGAAGATAGCGAAAATGTCGTCCACGTATCTAAGCCATATTCGAGGAAAGAACTTTAGGTGGTTAAGGTCACTTTCAAAACGACTCATGAATGGATCGGCTATGAAGGGTGATAAGGAATTGGTGATTGGAAAAAGGGAACAAACATCAAATGAAACAATAACCTCACTGTCTTTTAGCTTAATATCTTTGACTTTGTTTATGAAGAAGAAGATGAACATTGTTACCGAAAAGTGCTTCGGACAACTAAAGTGTCGTGTTTTGGCGTTGGGGTTTGAGCTATTTTGTTCGTTCTACAACAACCGCCAAAGTTTTTCCAGTCTTCATAATAGTTACAATAAAAAAAAAAATAATAAATGGATCTCATAGTCGATTTCATTTTCTTTAGATTTGGAGAGAATTAATGAAAACCGTTTTCACTGAACCAAAAGTTCTAGTTGTTGTAGAAATAGACAAAATGCATGAGCGATTAGTAAAATGCAATGGTCTATTAGATGCAGTACAGCGTGGTTTGAACAATTATTTGGAAGTTAAACGATTGTACTTCCCTCGGTTCTTCTTCTTGTCAAATGATGAACTATTAGAAATTTTGTCAGAAACCAAGGACCCCACAAGGTAAAGAAAGTTAAAAAAATACCAGTGGGAAAATTATTTCTAATTTTTTTATGTATTAGAGTTCAGCCTCATTTGAAGAAATGTTTCGAAGGAATCGCCAAACTGACATTTACAGAGGATATGGATGTAACACATATGAAGTCTTCTGAAGGCGAAATTGTACCATTAGTGGACGTCATCCAAACAGCATTGGCAAGAGGGCAAGTTGAAAAGTGGCTGGTAGAGTTGGAGACAGATATGAAAAAGTCAGTTCATAAAATGGTTGCCCTTGCAATTGCAGATTACACCAAGAAACCTCGTGATGTCTGGGTTCTTCTATGGCCAGGGCAAACGGTACGGTTCTAACAAGAATCATTAAAATGTAGATGTAATGCAATTTTTTTTATTCGGAAAGGTTGTCTCAACTTTTGCAGAAATTTATTTTTTTGTCGATAACTTATATATATTTGTATTTAGATACAATGCATAGCAATGACGTACTGGACATCAGAAGCACATGGAGCTATTTTAATAAGCATGATTGCAATGAGGAAATATCTTGAAACATGTAATTACCAAATATCCAAAATAGTCGACTTGGTAAGAGGAAAATTGAATTTACAAAATCGCATAACTTTAGGTCAGTATTATAAACTAATGTATGAATGAGATTTAATGTCAAAATCAAAGACAGGGTAAGGTCAAAAAGCATTTTTTGTCAAACTCTTTGTGCTACACAATATTAATAGATAAGAAAATAAATTTAAAAAATGATTTAACACCACATGCAACAAGCAGATGTCTTGATTTTGATTTCGACCTCGTTATCTTAAAATAAAATGGACGCTAAGTCAAGTATATTTAATAAATTAGTTGTATTATTTTAATCTTCAGGGGCTTTAATTGTCCTGGATGTCCATGCAAGAGACGTATTGGGAGAAATAATAGATTCTGAAGTGAAAAGTGTTGATGACTTTCAATGGTTATCTAATTTAAGATACTACTGGGAAGTAAGTCCTATATTACAAGAAATTTTTAACTTCGATTTGACTTAAAAGAATTTGAATTATAACTTAAAACAATATCAAGCAATTCACAACACTTTAACAATGCTTACTAATTGTAACAAGTGCGTGGAGCGTCAAGAAAGCGTCAGGGTGCTTAGAACATTAAGAAGTGTATAAATGTCACCCGTTTCACCACCCTAACTTCTTTTTTAACCTTTTATCTTAAATCTGCCTATGATCTGCCCGATATCTAAATAATATCTTATATACGAATGGATTAAATGGCAATTTAATCTAAGAATACTTTGCAATATAAGACAAATATCTTTTCAGAATAAACAATTAGCAACACGAATGATAAACTCAACCTTAATGTATGGATATGAATATCTTGGAAACACAACAAGATTGGTGATAACACCCTTGACAGACAGATGCTATCGAACACTTTTTGGAGCTTTACATTTACATTTAGGTAAAAATTTATTTTGTTAAAAGTGAAACGTAAATGTAACGCCATTTTCACGATTATATCTTAAGGTGGAGCTCCCGAGGGCCCGGCAGGAACAGGAAAAACTGAAACTACAAAAGATCTTGCAAAGGCTGTCGCCAAACAGTGCGTGGTATTTAACTGTTCAGATGGATTAGACTATATTGCCCTGGGAAAATTCTTCAAGGTATGAAAGTTAATTAAACATATCTTACTCATTATAGTGATTGTAAGATTTCAAACTAAAAGATAAATAAATGAAATAGGTTCAGTTTCTAAGTATTGGAGTTTAAAAGTAAATATAACATTAGTATTGTTTAGGGTTTAGCATCTTGTGGGGCTTGGTCATGTTTTGACGAATTCAACAGAATCGACCTGGAAGTACTTTCTGTCGTTGCCCAACAAATTTTAACAATCCAAAGAGCCGTTAATGCAGGTGTTGAAGATTTATTATTCGAAGGTACTCATTTGAAACTGGATCCAACATGCGCCGTTTTCATTACAATGAATCCTGGATATGCTGGTAGATCAGAATTACCGGATAACTTAAAGGTTGTAAAAAATTGAAAATTAAGTTAAACATACACTTATACATTCCATTTCAGGCGCTTTTCCGCTCTGTAGCAATGATGGTACCAGATTATGCCCTCATATCAGAAATTGAGTTATATTCCTGCGGCTTCCTAGAAGCCAAACCTCTATCAGTCAAAATTGTGGCCACCTATAGGCTGTGTTCGGAACAATTATCGTCCCAACATCATTATGATTATGGTATATTTTGATCAGATAAATTGAATAATGGTGATTATTCATTATATGATTGTAGGCATGAGGGCAGTGAAATCGGTTTTAAGGGCTGCTGCTCAGTTAAAATTACGATATCCGGATGAGCAAGAAGATATACTGGTTTTGCGATCCATCAAAGACGTTAATTTGGCAAAGTTTCTCGAACCTGATGTCCCTTTGTTTCAGGTAATGTAGTACTAAATAAAGAGTTTTACAAAGAAAAACATTAATAATTGACATATTAACTTCTTACAGGGTATAACGTCTGATTTGTTTCCCGGTGTTGTACTACCCCCTCCTGACTACGATATTTTTAATAGTGCAGTTGAGGATACTTGTAAAGCTCGCAATCTTCAGTGCACGCCGTTCTTTTTAGAAAAAGTGCAACAGTTGTACGAAATGATAGTCGTTAGGCATGGTCTTATGATTGTCGGTCTTCCATTTGCTGGAAAAACTAGTAACTATCGTACCCTGGCAGATGCTCTCGGTTTAATAGAGGAAAGGGTAATCCCGTGATGTCATTATGATATCTACTTCTTATACTAATAGTATTTTGTGCAAAGGGAGGAATGGACGAACACAGAGCTATTTACACTGTGATGAATCCAAAATCGATAACCATGGGTCAGCTCTATGGGCAATTTGATCCTGTCTCTCACGAATGGTCAGATGGAGTTTTGGCCGTCAGTTTCCGCCAATTTGCCATGTCAACTACAGATGACAGGTATCAAACCCTTAAGTTCTGAGTTACTCTTCTTCTGTTTACTTAGATAATGGAGAAAAATTTTAATAATCACTCAAAAAAAATGTTATTTTCAGGAAATGGTTAATATTCGATGGTCCAGTTGATGCAGTCTGGATTGAAAACATGAACACCGTCTTAGATGATAACAAAAAATTGTGCCTAATGTCTGGAGAGATTATACAATTATCTAACACAACGAATCTTATTTTTGAACCAATGGATCTTGATGTGGCTTCCCCTGCGACAGTAATTACCAAAATATTTTCCTTTTCCGCAGCATTTCATTTTTGAATTTGAACGTTATATTTAGGTCTCGCGATGTGGTATGATTTATATGGAACCTGCAGCTCTAGGATGGGAACCTCTTCTAGAATCGTGGTTAGCAACACTGCCACCACTGTTAGAAGATTTTCACAAGAATATTGTTCAACAGATGTATTTACGTATTTGTACACCTCTTTTATGGCTTGTTCGAAAAGGGGGTTTAAGGGTAAGTGTTCGTATTTAAACTATATCCAAAATTACTATATTTTACATCACCTGTGATACTTTGTTATCTCGTACCTGTCTTCTATTTATATGTATATCGAAGGTTCTCCTCTAATTATCCTTTCAGGAACTTTCTCCAACTTCAGACACAAATTTAGTGAAAGGTGTAATGAATTTGTTCGATTGCTATATGGACGACTTCTATAACGAGGAATATATGGAACAATTGTCCGATTTGGACGCAAGGGCACAGCTAGAGGGAACGTTTTTCTTTTCTTGTATCTGGGCTTTAGGGGCTACAATTGACTCCGCAAGCCGTCCAAAGTTCAATGTAGTATTCAGAGGACTTCTGGATCGTGAGTTTCCCAAGCCCTTATACGAAGCTACAGGAATACCCTTTGAAATTCCGAGAGCAGAGAAACCTTATATGTTTATCTTGCCTGCAGCCGATTCTGTGTTTGACTATTATTACATTAAAGAGGTACTTCTACTAGTTGGTACATAGGTGCCACGTTTAAGTAAATAAATATTACTATAATCTAACCATTGGGCTGTGATCACTTGGTGATACATCTTTAAACACTTCAAACGATATGTAAAAACATATGTAAAAAAACACACTTGGAAAATTTGTTTCACTATAGTTTATTTAAAAAACTCAATACGTATTTCGCCTTCTCAGGGCATCTTCAGGTTAGAAATAATTGAGATAAAGAGAACGTTAAAATAAAATAAAATATTAACAAATGATCAAATTAACTTCGACAGAAACCCATTGCTATCCCCCCACCCCTTAGCTGTTAATAAACATTAGAATATATAAAGAGAATTGTAAATAGATTGTTTAGTTAAAGTATAACTCCTGAAGATGCCCTGAGAAGGCGAAATACGTATTGAGTTTTTTAAATAAACTATAGTGAAACAAATTTTCCAAGTGTGTTTTTTTACATATGTATATACATATATATATTGAAATATTACTAGTAAAAAATAATAGATTACAATCTCTAAATATATTTGCCTACATTTTTAAAAAAATGCTACTATTAGGGTAAGGGAATTTGGAAATATTGGGCGTCTGAACTAGAAACCGTTCCCCCCATTCCACGAGATATCCCGGTCAATCAAATAATGGTCACAACTGTTGAAACTATTCGAAATATTGCTATAATGAAACTGTTAGTGACCCATAAGAAAGCAGTAATGGTTGTAGGCCCAACTGGTACTGGAAAATCTGTTTATGTGACGGTATATTAAATGGACACATATTTATACTTATATCAAAAATAACGCGTCAACTTTTCAGGAATTTCTTCTTAAAAGAATCGATAAGAAAACTTTTATACCACTTTTTATAAATTTTTCCGCTCAAACTTCTGCAAATCAAACACAGAGTATAATTATGGGAAAATTAGATAAAAGACGAAAAGGTAAACATATAGTACCTAAAAAAAAAAGGTTTGGCTAATGAGTAAAATTTAAGGTGTTTTTGGTCCTCCGATTGGAAAAAAGTGCGTAATATTCGTAGACGATGTCAGTATGCCTCAAAAAGAGGTGTACGGAGCCCAACCTCCTATCGAAATATTACGCCAGTGGTTCGATCATTTCATGTGGTACGATTTAAAAGACATTGTGCCAATGAAACTAATTGATATACAGGTACAAATTAATATGAAATTTCAAAACATACAACACACATTAGGTACTTATTATAGGATCCTAAAATGAGGACCCACGTATAGGTGCTAATAATTATTATTATCCTACTATTTAACAGATAAAGTAAACATTTAGTCCTTTACATCCATACACAATAAATTAATTTTCTTTATGTTCAATCAATATGTTCGAATTTTCAAACGTATATTTTTAGTTCATGTGTGCTATGAATCCACCAATAGGTGGTGGTAAAACTGTCACCCCCAGGTTCTCCAGACATTTTAACCACTTATGCATCGACGAATTTAATGATGACATTATGATAAACATTTTCAGCAAGATAATGTTCTGGCACTTGGATGTCAGGTAGGTACCTACGTATTACAAAAACATTTATTTAATTAATAATTAATATATGTATTATTTTAGGGGATTCTCGAAGAGTTTTGAACCAGTGGTAGAAGAAGTCGTTCTGTCTACATTGGAGGTTTACAAACTGAGTAGGCAGAATTTGCTACCAACACCATCTAAATCACATTATTTATTCAATTTAAGAGATTTCTCTCGTGTTATCCAGGTAAGTCCAAAATATGTACCTACATACAAACAGTAAATATTTAAAAATCCAAAAACTCAAATATTTTTGTTCCTTTGGTTGTGAAGTAAAAAGAACCAGAGAAGACTTTTCTTTAAATCAAATGCCTTACCCAAATAATTGGTTGTATTTAGAAAGTCTGAGTTACAAATGCATACAAGTTACACAAATTTTAGCAAATCCTATTATTCAACCCCGCAATGATTGCTCAAATTTTGAGTTGTTTCTTATTGCAATACTTAGATTAACATATTTCCTTAAATGCCTATTTAACAAATTCAATAACGAGATCTACTCCAACATTTGATTCTATAAATTTAATTTTATTCTTAATAATCCTACCGTTATGAACTCGTCATTTTTTAATCTATTTAAAATGATATCTTTTCCCATGCTTTAAGAATTAGTATTTGAGGAAATGTAAAGATTTATGATCAAAAATTTAATTATTAAACCACTCATTTTAAAAGTTGTTTGATTAAGCAATTATTGCGAAAAAGTACGAGTATATTTTCATCAACTAGAACTAAAACAATCAAATATCACTCAAATATATCTACTTCAATTTCAAGTTTCATTTTTTTACTGGGGAGATTAGAATTTTAGAATCAATAAATTCTGAAAATTTATTAATACCTATTACAAATGTCCACTATTCAGTTTGGTAATGCTAAAATAATTTTTACAAAAACAAAACGCAGCATTTTTACCGTTATATTATAGGATGATTATAGGTATGCATATTATATTGTCAATGAGATCTTAAAGAGTTACAAAATTACAAAAAATATGTTCCTCTTTGCCAAAAATTACAATCGATGAATAAACACCACTTTTTCAGGGGGTATTGCTGTCACTCCCCATAGCAATGGAAAATAATAATGCAATAAAAAGATTATGGATACATGAGGTGTTGCGCGTATTTTTATGATAGATTGGTCGATGATGCGGACCGACTTTGGCTGATAGATACACTTCATTACGTTTGCGAATATAAATTAACAGCAGATATGAACAAACTTTTGGAGAGACTTGCAATTGCTGTTGGGAGGAACGTACGTCAGCCTTTTATTAAATACTTAATTTTTTGTTGCTTTTCTTTTTATTTTTTTATTTTATATTTTTTTTGATGTTAACAAAACCATGTAAAGATATTTTGATATTCAAGATTGGAGAAGCAGAATTGAGAAAACTTATTTATTGTGATTTCGCTAATCCAAAAGCAGACCAACGTTATTATGCAGAAGTAACTGATTTAGGGTTTTTACGAAACGTTGTTGAGAATTACCTTGCAGAGTACAATAGTATATCAAAGAAACCGATGAATCTTGTCCTTTTTAGGTAGAAAACGTAATTAGAAGGGCTCCGACTTAGTTAATCGATTCTTTATTAACATTTTAGATTTGCAATTGAACATTTGTCCCGAATTTGTCGCGTAATAAAACAACCCAGAAGTCATAGCCTCCTGGTAGGAGTAGGTGGGTCTGGAAGACAATCCCTTACCAGACTGGCCGCCCATATATCAGAATATGATGTAGCCCAAGTGGAAATCACTCGAATGTATGGCGCGAACGAATGGCATGAAGACATAAAATTAATTTTACGAAGAACCAGTTCGAGCGATCAACATGCTGTTTTCCTCTTTACTGATACTCAGGTTAAATTTCGTCAATACTCATAAATAAGCAACCTAACTCCTTCGTTATGTTCACTAAAGATAAAGGAAGAGTCCTTCTTGGAAGATTTAAGTAATTTATTGAATTCTGGTGAAGTGCCTAACATATTTACACCCGAGGAGAAAGTTGAAATTTGCGAAAAAATGCGTCAGCTCGATAGACAAAGAGAAAAATCGATGCAAACTGACGGAAGTCCTGCGGCACTTTTCAATTTATTCATACAAATTGTACGTGAACAACTCCATGTCGTCCTTGCAATGAGCCCCATTGGCGATGGATTCAGGGTTAGGATAAGGAAGTTTCCTGCAATAGTTAACTGCTGTACTATTGACTGGTTTCAGGTTTTAAGCTTTAATTCTGTAACATTTTCTTTTTATTTGTAAAACTTTCGTTCACTGTTAGGCGTGGCCTGAAGACGCTCTTTTGGCCGTGGCTACGAAGTTCTTAGGGGAAATAGAATTAACGGAGAATGAAAAGAATGTCTGCATAGATATGTGTCAGCTATTCCATACGAGTACACAAACTTTATCCGACGAATTCTTTGCTAGACTTAAAAGACACAATTATGTTACTCCAACATCCTATTTGGAGCTTATCAATACGTTTAAGGAATTTTTGGGGAAAAAACGAAAGTAAACATTTTTTTTACATATTTTCTGCAATTTATACTAAACGTTTAATTATGGACTTTATTTAACAAATTGATAAAAAATCAGAATTCTTTTTTAGTATTGTATCAAAATTATATATTAGTTCTGATTTGCATTACTTATTCGTGATTATTTAGGGCGGTATTAACGGCCAAAGAAAGGTACGAAGTGGGACTAGAAAAATTAGAATTTGCAGGATCACAAGTGGCAATTATGCAAAAAAGTTTAGAAGCACTTCAACCACAATTGGTTGTTGCAAGAGAAAAGGTTGCAATTACGATGAAAAAAGTCGAAAAGGAATCGTTGGATGTGGCAGAAGTAGAGAAACTTGTAATGATTGACGAAGAAGCTGCTAATGAACAGGTTATTATAAATTAATTCTACTGTTAGAAAGAACGTTTCAAATCTATTAACTATAGGCAAAAGCAGCCCAGGCAATTAAAGATGAATGTGATGCCGATTTAGCTGAGGCTATGCCAATTTTGGAAGCTGCACTGGCAGCCCTTAATACCCTGACACCTGCAGATATCACAATCGTGAAGACCATGAAAAGTCCTCCAAAAGGTGTCCGGTTAGTCATGGAGGCTGTGTGTATATTGAAAGTAAAAGCAAAAATTAAATTAAATTAAATTGTCTCAAATAGGTAATATTAATTTTTTAAAGGGGGTGAAACCGGACAAGGTTCCTGCTCCTAGTGGAATAGGCACAATTGAAGATTACTGGGGTCCCAGTAAAAAGGTTCTCGGTGATATGAAATTCTTGGACAGTTTAATAAATTATGATAAGGATAATATTCCTCCACAAATTATGGATATGCTGAAAAAGAAGATTCTAAATGACGAAAACTTTGATCCTGACAAAATTAAAGTTGCATCAACTGCTGCAGAAGGTTTTTAACTTCTACTTTGAATTATTTTTTTGAAAATTTAGTTAAGCATTTCAATTCGACAACAATTTCATAAAAAAAATCTTAATAGTAAAGTAACAATTTATGCCACAACTAGTTGATAACTTTTACGTTTTAATATTAAAAACAGTTGTTTATTTTTTATTTGAACACATGTAAAATAAAATCGTTAAGCTAAGTTACAACTGTGGGATTAAATAGTATCGATGGGAATTTTCTATAGTGAGTTTGAGATGTCAACAATTATTTTGCTCTGGCTCATATCATTATAAAAAATAATAAAATAAGTATTTTAAAAATTTGACATATAATTCCAGGGGTGATCTCGAGCAAATTAATAAACAATCTTTACTTTCATGTTATTGGCATTCAATTATACTTAATAAACAATAAATTGAATAATATTATAAAATGCCCATCAAGATTTATATTCTGTTGAAAAAAATGTGAAAAAGTTATCTTCATATCCCAGGTCTGTGTAAATGGGTAATCGCTATTTCCAAATACGACAGGGTGGCAAAAGTGGTGGCCCCTAAAAAATTAGCCCTTGCAGCAGCTGAAGCAGTCTACAGAACTGCTATGACTGCCCTAGAAGAGAAACGGGAAATTTTGCGATTAACAAGAGAAAAATTGGCTGCGTTAGAAGCTGCGCTTGAAATCGAAAAAACAAAACTACAAGCCCTTAACGACGAAGTGGACATGTGCCAAAAGAAGCTCGATAGGGCTCAAACGTTAATTGGTGGACTAGGAAGCGAGGGCGCGAGATGGTTAGCGACGGCAAAACATCTTGGCATACAATATTTTATTATCACAGGTGGGTACAATAAAAGTAAAAATAAATTGTGTAAGAAATAAATAGACGTAAAGAATATGGTAATGGAATAATCCTGTTATAGGCGATGTTCTCATTAGCTCAGCAGTTGTTGCCTATTTGGGTCCTTTTACATTACCGTTTAGACAAAAACAAATAGAAATTTGGATAGGAAAACTGATGAAGTATGGCATTACATGTACAAAAGATTTCCAGTTAACTGCGGTTCTGGGTGAGGCGGTCATTATTAGACAATGGAATATTTTTGGCCTACCCAGTGACCTATACAGCATAGATAATGGTATAATTGTCGCGTAAGTTCAAATACTGTCAGGAAACGTTTTAAAATTATTCAATAAGGAAACAGTCACGTCTAGATTATAGAGTAGGTAAATGAACATTTCAAAATGTTTATTTCATTACATGTATAATTTAATTAAAAAAAATAAGTTGATGTTCTATTCCCAAAATTTATTTAACTCCTTTAAGCGGGAAGTTATATTCATATAAGGGAATTTCATAGGATACGCCCACTTTGAATGTGAGCGAAAAACGTGTTAAAACCTGTGTATGGGCGAATTTCTTGAACTTTTCATTATTTTTTACAACAGTCTTATGTAGTATCGTCTTATTTACAATTTAATTTAAATCTTCTGGTATTCAATAAGTATGGGTATTTTAACTTAGGAATACTCGTCGTTGGCCTCTTATGATAGACCCTCAGGGTCAGGCAAATAAATGGGTGAAAAATATGGAAAAAGCTAACAGTTTAGCGACCATAAGGCTTGCCCAACCCGATTATCTTCGAGTATTAGAAAATGCAATTCAGTTTGGCCAACCAGTAAGATTATTTACCTATTACTTTAGACGCAACTATAATATTTTTCAAAATTTTATAGGTCCTTTTAGAAAATGTGTTGGAAGAACTGGATCCTATATTGGAGCCAGTTTTGTCGAAGACAGTCTTCAAACACGGAGGTGCTTGGTGTTTAAAGCTTGGTGACTCTGTTATTGAATACAACCCTGATTTTAAGTAAAATTCCACTTAATATGCTAATAAGTACTCTTTAAGTAAAAATGAAAACAAAACATTTTAGATTATATATAACTACAAAGCTTCGAAACCCACATTATTTACCTGAAGTGGCAGTTAAGGTTACTTTGGTAAATTTCATGATCACTTCGGTGGGTTTGGAAGATCAGTTGTTGGCAGTAACTGTGGCCAAAGAAAGGCCAGATTTAGAAGCAGAAAAGAATCAACTGATTCTTCAAGGAGCTGAAAATAAAAGGTTCAAAATTAATTAAGTTGTTGCAATATTGATTGAAAGGACGTGATTACCCGTTCAAATGCTTTAATAAAATATCCTTTGATAAAATATTTCGTTTGTTGGTTTGTAGAATGCTCAAAGAAATCGAAGATAAAATTTTGGAAGTTTTAAGCACGTCTCAAGGCAACATTTTAGAAGATGAAACAGCTGTACAAATTCTAAGTTCTTCGAAGGTGTTGTCTAACGAGATCTCTTCTAAACAAGCAGTTGCTGAAGAAACTGAAAAGATGATTGATAAAGCTAGACTTGGGTATATTCCTATCGCAGTTCATTCGACCATTTTATTCTTCAGTACAAGTAATTAAATAATTACATATTTGATAGAATTACGCGTATTTTAACCGCACGATGCCATTTCTAGCCGATCTGGCAAATATTGATCCAATGTATCAGTATTCTCTCGTTTGGTTCATGAATTTATTCAAGTCAGCCATCGACAATACCGAGAGGACTGAGAATGTAGAAGAACGTCTAACAATATTAAAAAACTATTTCACTTATTCATTGTATGTTAATATTTGCCGAAGTTTATTCGAAAAGGTAAGATAATAGTTTTTAGAAAAAGTTCAGAAATATTTTCCTATAATATACTTCTTATGGATATTTATTTGCTTTTTTATTGTTCTACAATTAGCCTGAAACCGTTTCTTTTTTAAAAATGTCTACAATACTGAATAGATATAAACCTACCTGCAAAAATTTAAATAAAGGTCAATTTCATTAAATAACTTCCAATGAATACAATGGAAATATTTTTTAAAAGGTTAAAAATTACTAAATGAACAAAATTGTTCCTTTAGTACACTTCAAGGAATAGGACACATTTCTATTAACATTAACATTTGTATTTATGATTATATTGAAATAAAATATAAAAGTAAATAGTAATAAATATAATAAAATGGCTTTAAACAAAATTTTGTAATTTTGACTATGATGGGCGAAAATTACCAGGAATTTTACCCACCTCCTTTCTATGAGTTTTTGAGGTTTTACTATGTCACTAAAAAGCTATTAATAATAAACGCGAATCCTAAAACCTGAAATAATCACAAGTACCTACCAGATATTTTGATATTTATATTTTTCAGGATAAACTACTATTTTCGCTGATCCTCTGTATTAATTTGCTTAAAAGTAAAAATTTGATAGACCAAGCACAGTGGATGTTTTTACTAACGGGGGGTGTTGGCTTAGACAATCCCCATAAAAACCCATCTGTATGGCTGGTTACCAAACAGTGGGATGAATTATGTCGTCTTGACGAACTTAATGCCTATAGGTATAAAATATAACTACTTAAATTTAATAAATTATTGAAATTACAGCAAGAAATTTTTGATACACAGAAAATAACAGAATATGTATCTTTAGTCTTTTAAGTTGATTGTCTGAATTTAGAATACCTACTATCCTTTTTTTGTATAGTTTCAGCGGCTCTTTCTTGAAGTTATTTTTATAACCATTTTAAATTTAAATTAAAAATCTTCAGGGGTTTGCGCAGACATTTTGAAAACCATTCGGAGCTTTGGAGAAAAATGTTCGATGACTCTGAACCCCAACATTTCGTTTTACCGGATCCTTATCACAAATCACTTAGTCAATTTCAAAAACTGTTACTCTTAAGATGCATTCGACCAGATAAAATTGTTCCAGCAATACAAGATTTTGTGCAAGGTATTATTAAATAAAACTTATTTTCCAAAATACAACTCAAATATTTTACTTGATTTATTATAGAAAAACTTGGTAGGCAATTTGTTGAACCGCCACCGTTTGATTTAGCAGCGTCATATTCCGATTCACATTGCTGTATTCCATTAATTTTTGTTTTAACACCTGGTGCTGATCCAACAGCTATCCTTTTAAAGTTTGCCGAAGATCAGGGCTTTGGTGCCAGACTATTCTCGTTATCCCTTGGACAAGGCCAAGGACCTATAGCAGTGAAACTAATCGACGACGGCGTGAAAAACGGAAATTGGATCGTACTTCAAAATTGCCACTTAGCAAAAAGTTTTATGCCAAATTTAGAAAGAGTAATTGCTTTGCTATCTTATCTAACTAGAAATGAAAACAAAGGAGTTTCATCTTGTTTTAGCTCTGTGAAGGTCTGACCCTGGACAACACTCATCCCGATTTTAGACTTTGGTTGACCTCGTATCCAGCTGAACATTTTCCCGTTTCTGTGTTACAAAACGGGGTAAAAATGACAAACGAACCACCGAAAGGTTTAAAGGCCAATATTACCAGGTCGTATCTAAGTGATCCAATTTGCGATCCAGATTGGTTTGATAATTGCAAACAACCGTCTGCATTTAAAAAATTATTATTTGGATTATGTTTCTTCCACGCTTTAATTCAAGAGAGAAAGAAGTTTGGACCTCTAGGTTGGAATATCCCATACGAGTTTAACGAGACTGATTTGAGAATTAGTGTTTTGCAATTACAAATGTTCCTTAATCAATATTCAGTATGTTTTTATTAAAAATTATTGTGTAATAACAGTTTATAGTAACATCCTATTGTTATACAGGATGTACAGTTTGTGGCCTTAAGGTATTTGACTGGCGAATGTAACTACGGGGGCAGAGTTACTGATGACTGGGACAGGAGGACCTTGAATACCATTTTGCGAAGGTTCTATTGTAAAGAAATCGTCGAACTACGACACTATGCATTTGACCCGACAGGTACAGCTTAATGTTCAATTTTTCATTTTACGAATTTTGTTGCTTTTTGTACTTGTGAATTTTTTCTTATAGGACAATACTATTGTCCCGATGCGGAAGAGTATGAAGAATTTATAACTTACACAAAATCCTTGCCCTTGCTGACCCATCCTGAAGTGTTCGGAATGCATGCAAACGCGGATATTACTAAAGACCAGAATGAAACTAATTTACTTTTCTCAAGTATTTTGCTGACTCAGGTAAATCTAAAACAGTTGTGCATAGAAGTAGATTTCTGCATAAAAGACATAAAAATATTTTTTTTTTAATTAATTTCATGTCTTTTCGTATGTATATTTAACTACATATATTAGGAACAAGTTGTAAGTACATTCAAGTATTTTAAGATTCGACAAAAAATGTAACATGTTTTTTTTCTTTATTTTGAACTTACAAGGATATCCGTCACTTCATGGTAAGTGTTGTAAACAGTAAAATATTTTGACATACAAAAGTGATAATCACTCTTGATAATTGCGGACTTTTTTGCTCAATATATTTCATGAAAACCCAAGTTTTAGGTACACATTTTATTTTTTAGTTAAAATTTTTATATTTGCTTATAATTTGTTTATTTCCTCATAATAAAGGGGTGGGAATCAGTGTGTGGTTTAATAGTTAGATATTGTAACATTTCTTTGGAACCTCCAATTTATGTGTAGGACGCAACCTCAAGTGAAAGTTCAGAAAAATCACCGGAAGACGTCATTTTTGATATAGCCTCAGACATTTTGTCAAAACTGCCCAAGAATTTCGACATTGACGAAGCAATGCGCAAATATCCGACTTCCTACACCCAAAGTATGAACACGGTCCTTGTACAAGAAATGCATCGTTTTAATAAACTTTTAACAACCATCAGAGAAAGCCTGAAGAATGTTCAGAAGGCAATTAGAGGTAATAGAAACTTCAAGGTTTAAAACAATACAATCGTTATTTTAAACGATTTTTGGCAGTTGTTATCTTCATTGTTTCGTCAACTTTGTGGGGAGGGGCCTTTCCAAAAATTTTAAAAAAACTTCTCATGATTTTGTCCAAGCCTCCAAGCGAATTGGCGAAACATTGAAAATACATATAAAGTTCACAACGACAATAAGAAGTAGTAGTCGCGAAAACTCTAATTAATTGATTAAATAGACACCTATGGTCACCACATTTATTTCCTAGGCCTAATTGTCATGTCCAATGATCTCGAAGAAGTTGTAGTAAGCATGTTGACAGGAAAGATACCAGGAATGTGGGCAAAAAATTCGTATCCTTCCCTCAAACCCCTTGGAAGTTACGTTAACGATTTTCTCGCAAGACTTGAATTTCTTCAGGTAGAGTACTCGACAATAATCATAGGGAACTCTTTAAGGAACTATTCTTCTTTTTAATGCATATTCAAGTTATGTTTATTTTCTTGTAGAAATGGTTCAATGAGGGCCCACCCCCGACCTTTTGGATTGCAGGATTCTTTTTCACCCAGGCTTTCCTCACGGGTGCCCAACAGAATTTTGCTAGAAAATATACAATTGCTATTGATTTGCTTGCTTTTGAATTCGAGGTTTTTATACTACGACAACTATAGTCCACCACGTAGGTATTTACGTAATAGAATTAATGTTCTAGGCTAAAAAGGAGAAGACATTTGCCAAACCTCCCCCAGATGGAGTCTATGTTTATGGGTTGTTTTTAGAGGGTGCAAGATGGAATATGCAAAAGATGATTCTTGACGAGTCTCTTCCGAAAGTTTTATTCGCCGTTGTTCCAATAGTACGTAAATATTAAAAAAATGTTCTCTTTCCCAAAATACTTTTTCATTTTGATTTTTTTAAATATAGAAGAAAAATTTTAAAAGAATTGTCTGTGGAAATCTTCATATTCAAAAAGAAATTACTAGGATTCTGATCAATTACAAAGTTTAATTAAACATGAAATTGTAAATTATTTTTTAATTAGTAGTCAAATGTACATTTGTAAACTCCAATTTCAATAATTCTGTAACAGTTTCTGTATTTTGTAATATTAGGTATTATGTTTCTTATCCCAGTCTTGATAAATGTTTTATAGATTCTAATGCTACCCATTAAACGATCTGATTTGATACCTAAAAAGACCTACGATTGTCCTGTCTACAAAACGGCAGAAAGACGAGGAGTCCTTTCTACCACAGGTCATTCGACTAATTTCGTAATTCCCATAAGATTGCCGACGGAAGAACCACCCCAGCATTGGATTCTACGTGGCGTTGCCATGCTCTGTCAGCTGTCCCAATAAGATAATCACAATTTTCTGTGATTAATTATTTTATGCTATTGTTTTAATATTTTTAATTAACAACGAATATTGTGTTGTTAATCATATTTTAGGTTAATTTTTTAATAAACTTTTTAGTTTTTATTTTAATCCTTGTTTATTATTTCCTTCTCAAATCCCTCCAGACAATTATTGTAGTTTAAACAGAAATTTACCCCTTCAGTTCCCCTTCCCATTTATTATTTATTAAAGCAATTTTTATGATAAAAATGCACTACGTATCTATAAAGTAAGTAAATTTTCTTCGTATTGTCTTAAATGTTGTTTAGTGATACAAAAAAGAGAGCATTATACATAAATAATTTAGTTTACATAATGACACATAAACTTTTTTATGTTACATTTGAGTTTATATAATTATGAAGACTCGCCCGTTTACGCAAAAATGTAACCACTCCTTAATCGACAGTAATAATTATTTTTTATTAAGAATCTTGTAAAGTCCAATAAAACTGAAATATGCATAAACAATTTCATAAATATCTACCGGATGTGGGTATTATCAGTTTATTTCCTGGGGATGCAGCATACACAAATATTTGATTAAATACCAATAGATAGACTGAAAGTGCTCGTACTCGCAATATAATATCGAATTTAATTACTACTAACGGTTAATATCGTAAATATAGTGTGTCCATTAAATTGTACAATATGATATTTATTTGTTTTCAATGTAGCTACGTAGCAGGTTAAACATCTACCTATATGTATGTATTTCCATAACCATGATTGGTAAGTCTATATAAACTACAACTACAAAGGGTTTGTTTGATACAATTTAAAGTTATTTGCAAGTTAAATACGTCCGACAATTTTATTAATTAGCATTTTTATATTTTTATTTCTATTACAATGAAAGTGCTTATGTACTCTTCAAAAGGAATTAATTACTTTGTTCTTGTTTCAAACTTATTATTTCTTTCCAGTTGATTGTAAGTAGGTACCTATCTGAGAATGTATTTTTTCAGTAAGGTTTAATCAAATAATACCCTTTTAAAACATTTTTTACAACTTTTGTAGTAATTTTCTAAACTCAAATAATTTTGAAAAACGTTGAGATAAATATTTGATATTTATTATTAATTATATACCTCTTCTAAGTAGCAATTCGTTGGAATTTACTTTGTTGGATCCACTGCTAAATTCTCAAGTGACTTTTATTACATTATTATTACATACATGCACTTTTGCTCTTTCTATCATCAATACACTTAAAATATAAACATCTTAATAAAGAAAAGCACAACAGGATAATATTTAAATACCCAATAATTATTTGGATCTCTTGAAAGTTATGTAGGTACTATTACTAATTATGGATTTCTTAGAAGTAATACGCATTGTAGAAACGTTGTACGTTGCACGCCAAATTTAATTTTTATGCAACTAATTATTCGGATCGGGAAATATCGTTTAAGAATAAAATTCACTTTTTTAATTTAAAAACATTTACTTCTATTCCAAACACTAAAAAACTAAGTTTCAAAACGTCCTAAATGAAAATGTGAATTACATTCGTCCAAGAAAGAATAATAAATTTATGATGCGACTGATTTAGCTGAATGCTTATTTTTGACTGTCTAAGTTACCTACCTGAGGGTGACAATCGGACCCATTGGGCAGTCGGGGTATTTTGGCTAAGTTATTGACCCTGAATGGTTCAATTTTATTGTAGGGTATATTTATTTTTATTTTTATACTGGTCTTTCCAAATTACCCCGAACGTGCCCCAACAATAGACATCGTCCAGTATCTAATAAAATTGTTTTAAATAGAATTGAAATAACTCCGGTAGATAATATACACAAAAAATATAAATTTAAATTTAAAAATATTTCATGTATAGAAAAACAAAAAAACTTAAAGGACCTAACACGCATATATTTATTACCAGTTCAGAATAGTTTTGTACTTTTGTTTAATTAATTTAAAACATTACACTAATTAGAGTCATCCCATCACTAAAATACATACCATCAATAACTATTCTAATTTGTATCTGACGAACATTCAAGTATACTAATGCCTGAAGGCAAAGAATCAGAAAATTGATAGAAAAAGTAATCAACTGGCTCTTAAGTTGTCATACTATTTATATTAGATATTGTAATAAAAACTGATTAGTGAAAACCGATAAAAGCATATCAGAATAATTAGATTTATATCTCACTCGCTTCTCTAGTTAATTTTAATGATCTCCGTTGATTCTTATACTTTGCTGATAAAATGCTAATGTTTCCGCTTTTATCAAAGATCTACTTTGTATACAATTGTTGGGGTGTAAAGCTAGTTCGCCTCCTCGTGGTGCACCCCGGGTAACGCTAAATGAACTAGTATAGCCATAAGCTAATTTATAAATATATCTATATGTATGTAAAACATTATTATTCCATATAATACTAATAAATTATATTACACGCAGACAGCATTTTAGTAATTTTACAAATCTAGTAGTCAACTATTAATTAAATCAACCTTTAAAGGTGTTCAGAAGATAACAAATTCTTTATAATTAATACTTATATTTTGTGACTATTGCATTTTTGTAAATTTACCAAATATTGCTTTCTAAAAACGCTTCGATTTTTTTTTAAATGTACCTACTTCAACCAAAAAGATCCTCTACCTGATTTTATGAAAAACAAAGGGCGAAAACACTGTAAGTACCTATTCCACACTAAATATCCTTTTCCTTTACTTACTTCCTTTTTATTACCTTGTGTTACGTAATGAAACACCTACGGTAAAACGGAAGTTAACAACCTAATAAAATTAAATGGTTCTCATAAAACTTTAAAACTTAAATGGCGCCCTGCAGAATACCAGTAGCTACTCATAAATTAATTGAGTGGACACATACTTTTATGATTGGTGTTGTTTGAACATTTATTAAAACAAACAAAACTTTGTTCGACGGTTCTAGGCCAGTTTTGCTCTTGAAAATATAAAGTAAGAAACTTCTTCAAGGATTTTTCTGACGCACTTTACTAATTTGATAGTCTCTAAAAGAAATACTGCTTTTTTGAATGTATAAACTGCACTTTTTTACTAAAAATTATAGAGATATGGTTTATATGTACTCGAAATTTTAACTGCAGTAATATAATAAATACCCTTCCCTTAAAATCAAATAACCTCAATTGCCATCAATTGGAAATCTTTCAAAATTAAGTTGCCTATAATTTTGTGGCCTGATTTGAATCTTAAAATTTTGACGTATGTACTAAGACAATTCTGAGGAAGTATCGAGCTTTGAGTCTCAAATTACATTAGCTGCTTTTGTTTAGTTTTACCCTCAATTTTGTTAGCTTGTCTATTAAATTGATAACTATAAATTTCCATCTTAATCATACCTTCACAAAGGTGATCACTATTCCAAATTTACCCCAAGCAGTTTTTGATAGTTTCGCCCTAGTCTCACTTCGTAGAATTATAAAATTGAGTCTGATACCAGTTTCCCTAGAACTGAAATATAGGCGTGTAAATGTACCGCATATTTACATGATTTTTATAAATATTTATTTATTATACCTAATGGTTTTCATGAAGGGATGATTAACTTATTTTGAAAATAAAAGCCCACACTGTGGTTTATAATTAATTGCTGCGGTTTTCTGAATTGTCCCAAATGTGGTCATCAATAGGTATATATCATGGTCATCTGAGACAAAAAACCACCAGACGATAAGTTAGAGTTTTGTAATCTTACATCTTTTGGGCTGATACGCCCACGGTTACCAGGGTTACGCTTTCGAGATCGATGCTTCACCCTCCGGTCCTAAGGGGATAATGATCACATTGCGGAACAATATGCAAGAAAAATACACAAATATTATTTAACTTTAAATAATAAATACTAATATTCTTAATTTCTATACTGAGTATCTACATTACGATTCACACTAAAAAAATTATGTAATGTTAAATTGCTTTGGTACTCGTTATTTCATTATTTGACCTTTGAATTTGTTTGAATTGTAACAATAAGGGTTTTTAGTCGATTTTAAACAATCAATAGCTTAAGAATATCAAATATAAAAAATAGGTTTAGACGTTTCTAAATTTGAAACAGTTTATTTTCTTTGTTTGTGAAAATCAGTAAAAGTCCGTCCCCTATTTGTCCGTATTTGGAGCAGTAGAGCTATCCGAGGCTCTTCGATGTCTTAAATGGAACTTATACAGCTGATTTTACAGACTTCTTATGGGGGAATAGTAGCCTCAATAAACGTTCTTTAGATGGAAAAATTTACTCAATTTTAATTTCTTATTTCAGTTTTATGCCTTACGGACTTACGTTTTTATATTAACCTTATTTATTTCAAAATTCATTAACTTTTCATCCTCTCGTCTTTTCAATTTTAATAAGATCCTTTCATAGTAATATTACCAACTTCAGCAGATTTTTAGTTTAACAAATAAGTAATCTTTAGCATTATTATCTTTTAAATCCCAAAATTTCAATTTTAGCTAAATAACTAAGTTACTGAAAATTTTTACTTTTAGGGCTTCTTCATGGATAATAAATAAATAAATAAAATAAATAAATATATACCTATATGTATTTGTAATATTAGAAAAATTTTGTGTAACGGTTTCATTTTTATTCGAATTTTAAACGAATATCCAATTGATTAGGTAACTAGAACTGGAAATAGGAGTTAATTGGTTTTCAACCATTTACAATGCGGGTTTTGTCAGATATTGTCGTTGATATTAATTGAGTTTTTCAGTTTCGGTTTCGCTTTGTCAGTGAACAAAATTTGTTTATGAATTGATTAATTTTTAATTTGGATATACGAATACTGATAAGAATTTCACAATACGTTGTTGTTTAAGTATTTAAAGTTATTGATGTCATTATTTTTATATGTATACACGAAGAGACAAAATATCATGTATCAACTTTCCATATTAACATCATCCAAAGAATTGTTTATGGTATAAATCAATCGAAATTTTTAACCTTGTATTATCAATTCTCCAACTTGACTTTCTTTCGTTCTTGTATTTTGTACTTTAAACAAATTTTCAAGAGCATACCATCGGATCTTTTCTCTAAACTTTAAATTAATTCCTTTAGATTCTTAGAAACAAACTTTCACAAAGAGAGGATCACGCATTACTAAATAAGTCATCGTTCAAGTAGACTACCTAAACAAATATTCAGTCCAAATTCAGAAGAAATTGACACAAAATGTTTGATGCGAGGCCGTATCTGGTATCCAGCCTCTGTTATGCGTTCGGATTTTTCTTGTTTTTATTGAAAATCCTTAATTCAATAAAAACAAGAAAAATCCGAACGCATAACAGAGGCTGGATACCAGATACGGCCTCGCGCGGAATGTTACGTCTTGCGTGTATATGTATATACGTATATATCTTTCTTTGTGTATATGTATATATCTTTCTTCTTCTAATTTATAGTTGTATGTGTGTTTATTTATAAACTAACAAAGGAGGCCCTTTTTCTAAAATTACAAAAATAAAAAAAAAAAAACCAAATTGTCATGGATAAGAACAAAAAAAAAATAACAACAAAAAAAATTAATAAAAAAGCAACAAGAATTCAATTACATTCTGAAGACCAAGAGTTATTAATAATCAACATATATATTTGTAAATAGTTGATTTATATATAGTGTATTACAATAAAAAGGCAATAAAATTCAAGAAAATCCTTAATTCAATAAAAACAAGAAAAATCCGAACGCATAACAGAGGCTGGATACCAGATACGGCCTCGCATCAAACATTGTCATTTGTTGAATTTGTTGCCATCGGGATAATCGGTTGAACTTTATCTCGATAAGGTCAGGCTCCACAACAGCAGTAAAAATGGAATTTCAAACAAACAAACATTCCTGTGGGAGCGGTAGTTCTTCTGAAAGAAGACAATCTTCCTCCCCTTCAGTGGACACTTGGTCGAATTATCGACATCCATCCAGGAAAGGACAATTATGTGAGAACGGTTTCAGTTAAAACGTCAACGGGTGTTGTAAAACGTGCCGTGACAAAAGTGTGCCCGTTGCCTAATAACGATTGAGAATCATATTGAAAGATACATAGTTCTTTCAAGGCGGGCGGAATGTTACGTCTCGCGTGTATATGTATATACGTATATATCTTTCTTTGTGTATATGTATATATCTTTCTTCTTCTAATTTATAGTTGTATGTGTGTTTATTTATAAACTAACAAAGGAGGCCCTTTTTCTAAAATTACAAAAAAAAAAAAAAAACCAAATTGTCATGGATAAGAACAATATAAAATAACAACAAAAAAATTAATAAAAAGCAACAAGAATTCAATTACATTCTGAAGACCAAGAGTTATTAATAATCAACATATATATTTGTAAATAGTTGATTTATATATAGTGTATTACAATAAAAAGGCAATAAAATTCAAGAAAATCCTTAATTCAATAAAAACAAGAAAAATCCGAACGCATAACAGAGGCTGGATACCAGATACGGCCTCGCATCAAACATTGTCATTTGTTGAATTTGTTGCCATCGGGATAATCGGTTGAACTTTATCTCGATAAGGTCAGGCTCCACAACAGCAGTAAAAATGGAATTTCAAACAAACAAACATTCCTGTGGGAGCGGTAGTTCTTCTGAAAGAAGACAATCTTCCTCCCCTTCAGTGGACACTTGGTCGAATTATCGACATCCATCCAGGAAAGGACAATTATGTGAGAACGGTTTCAGTTAAAACGTCAACGGGTGTTGTAAAACGTGCCGTGACAAAAGTGTGCCCGTTGCCTAATAACGATTGAGAATCATATTGAAAGATACATAGTTCTTTCAAGGCGGGCGGAATGTTACGTCTCGCGTGTATATGTATATACGTATATATCTTTCTTTGTGTATATGTATATATCTTTCTTCTTCTAATTTATAGTTGTATGTGTGTTTATTTATAAACTAACAAAGGAGGCCCTTTTTCTAAAATTACAAAAAAAAAAAAAAAAACCAAATTGTCATGGATAAGAACAATATAAAATAACAACAAAAAAATTAATAAAAAGCAACAAGAATTCAATTACATTCTGAAGACCAAGAGTTATTAATAATCAACATATATATTTGTAAATAGTTGATTTATATATAGTGTATTACAATAAAAAGGCAATAAAATTCAAGAAAATCCTTAATTCAATAAAAACAAGAAAAATCCGAACGCATAACAGAGGCTGGATACCAGATACGGCCTCGCATCAAACATTGTCATTTGTTGAATTTGTTGCCATCGGGATAATCGGTTGAACTTTATCTCGATAAGGTCAGGCTCCACAACAGCAGTAAAAATGGAATTTCAAACAAACAAACATTCCTGTGGGAGCGGTAGTTCTTCTGAAAGAAGACAATCTTCCTCCCCTTCAGTGGACACTTGGTCGAATTATCGACATCCATCCAGGAAAGGACAATTATGTGAGAACGGTTTCAGTTAAAACGTCAACGGGTGTTGTAAAACGTGCCGTGACAAAAGTGTGCCCGTTGCCTAATAACGATTGAGAATCATATTGAAAGATACATAGTTCTTTCAAGGCGGGCGGAATGTTACGTCTCGCGTGTATATGTATATACGTATATATCTTTCTTTGTGTATATGTATATATCTTTCTTCTTCTAATTTATAGTTGTATGTGTGTTTATTTATAAACTAACAAAGGAGGCCCTTTTTCTAAAATTACAAAAAAAAAAAAAAACCAAATTGTCATGGATAAGAACAATATAAAATAACAACAAAAAAATTAATAAAAAGCAACAAGAATTCAATTACATTCTGAAGACCAAGAGTTATTAATAATCAACATATATATTTGTAAATAGTTGATTTATAGTGTATTACAATAAAAAGGCAATAAAATTCAAGAAAATCCTTAATTCAATAAAAACAAGAAAAATCCGAACGCATAACAGAGGCTGGATACCAGATACGGCCTCGCATCAAACACAAAACGAGATTAAAAAGTTGGGCAAATGGACAACGGATCTGAACCCAGCGATTACCTATCCAGTGTGGATATAAAATAAAATTTTGGTTTCAATATGACAGTATATTAAGAAAACGACGAAGAAGATGAAAAGCAGACCAGTAGTCTATCTAAAATTATCTTATAAAAAGCTCGACCTACTATCCATCGTTAGGTTTAACAAACTTAAAAATATCACAGAACTAATTAACCCAGACAAGGCTAAACTTTACTTGTCTCAGTACATCAGCTCTGATAAAAAGACTCTAAACTTCAAGTGGTATATCATCACGAAACATTGAAAAAGGCAAAAGGGGGGTTATGATATGGGCTTAGGCTTCTTTCTATGAAACAACCAGTTTTCTTATTATTATTAGACCTGGGATAAAAAATTCCCAAAAACCTTTTCGGTTAAATTGTCGGTTCTTCTCAAAAGACGAGTGGATGGCTCTATTTGTGAAAAGTTCTTTAGAGTTCAGAACTAAATGCACGGACTCTCTTAAAAACACTTTGATTTGACAACTTTATCAAGGCGATTATATTACATCCACTAATGTAAGACATTCAATATTAAACGAAATTTCTAATAATTTTTAGGGTTCCGCACCTCAAAAGGAAAAAGCGGAACCCTTATAGGATCACTTCGCTGTCCGTCCGTCCGTCCATCAACACCCTTTTTCTCAGGAATCAAGTTAAAATTTAGACCAAATACCCTTGGTATTGTCCCTTGGAGCTATGAAAAAATCAAACTTCTAAGCCAACGCAATCAAAAGATACAGTCGTTTATGCCGTAAATTTCGGCAAATTTTCGAATCAAAACCTACAGGGTACTTCCCGTGAACTCAGAATCTTGAAATTTGGTACGAAGCAATGTCTTATAGCACAGATAAAGGAAAAATTGCGAAAACTGTAAATTTTTAGTTACATCATATAATAAAAATATTTTTAATAATTTTAAAGTTACTACCTGTTTCCTCATGAACGCGTAGAGGTATTAAATTGAAATTCATATCAAATACTCAGATCTATAATACCTTTAAGCTGTAACAAAATCAAATTTCTATGTCAACGCAATCAAAAGAAACAGCAATTTAAGCCGCATATATTCAAACTCGCAACTACTCGCAAGGGAATCAAAACCTAAAGGGTACTTCCAGTCGATTTAGAATCTTTAAATTTGACATGAAACAATGTTTTATAGCACATATAAAGGAAAAATTTCGAAAACCTTAAATTTTTAGTTACATCACATATATACAAGTTTGTACGGAACCCTCGGTGCGCGAGTTCGACTCGCACTTGGCCGGTATTTTTTTTAAAAAAGTTTGTACCTTTAGATTCAGATTTAACATTTATCAACAGTGATCACTATTATCTAAAAACAAAGAACACTGTTTCAAGTGGCATATCTAGCTTGTTCATCTCTGGCTTTAGATAGAGCGCACAAGTATTAATCCTGGTAATTTTTAAAATAACTAAATGAATTTTCCTTTTCTATCACATTATACACGTCGATTGGTTTGCACAATAGCCAGAGAATATGAATTTGTAAATATTTAAACAAACAGACGGAAATAATACGAGTGGAAAGTAACGCGAATGGGTTCAAGATTTTTTTTTACGATTGGAAAAGGTTCTTGCGTGGGCAGGTATAAAAAGAATTGTGGAGTGTTGGTAATTAATTTTGAACGGTAACTCGAAAAGTGATTAAACACATTTCCAAAGCTGGAGGCCAGAATTCTCGTGTCGGAATTGTTAGGGGGTAGTTGGACAGGGGGCGTGACCTACCCCGGGCGTGGGCGTCACACAGTCTCGCAGCAGCTGGTTGCTATGGTTACGTTCCTGGCTCTCAACCTGACAGATATTGATCTTTGTGAGGAAACCCCTTCTCGGTTAGGGATGCAGAGAGAGCACACTGGCGTCCAAAAAATTATCCCAAATGCAGTTTACTTCGTTTTGCAGGGCATAATTCCTGAAAGGATCTTATTCCACGTCTCGGCACCGACTTCTTAGCTTCTTTCATATTCGCGGTTTGGCGACCTCATAGCTTCCACTTCGTTTAAGCCATCTACGTGAAAAATTACATGGGCAATATTCAAAAGGACTGAAAAATGAGCTAATTATTCGTATAATAACTTGGACTTCTAAAGGATAATGAATGTTGAGATGAAACGATTCAACAAAAAGAATAATGGAATTTACTAAAGAGCTCTAAGTACCCACTTAATTTATCTGTTTTATTATAAGTGACCCACATCAGGTAAATAAAGGTGTAGTTTGTAGCCAAATAAAGACACTTTCGGTAGTTATATATTCAAATGACGAGACAGATTTAGAGTCATGTAAAATGGCAATTTGAGAATACAATCAATGTTCTGTATAAATAATTACAATTAGGTGTCCATATAAATTGTGCGGCATTAAAATGAAATATTGTTTGTGTTCACTTACTTCCTACGTTTTCTGGAGCAGACTTTGAAGCAAGACTTGCATGCTTCTGTTTACCTTACATTTATATTTAACCCTATTAATTGATATAAATACATTTTAAACCCGTTTTTTTTATTAAACCCCTGTTTAAATTTATCTCATCTGTTGGTTCTTTTTAAGATACATGTTTTTTTTTCTTTATTCCTGAAACGTGTCATACTTACAAGCTGCTAAAAAAGTACGCAGGCACGTTCATAAAAATGTCATCCGCATTCGTTTTGTAACGAAGTGACCTTTAAAGTTTCTTTCTGATGCCAAATCGTTGTATGATTAATATAAAATAAAAAATGCGATCGCTTTTTAGCACAAGAGTATATCATTGATCACTATTCTTTCTTACGTCTTTCAAAATCATAGTGAAGTACATAATTAAATAAAGCAATATTTTTTTTCGCAAAATGTGTTACTTCAGGCAAAATTTTTCAAAAAGGTCATTAACGTATTTTTTTGATAACGTTTTTTTGTTCAAAAAATTAACGCTATAATCTATTGATAATAACGCAGGGTCATGATTAAATATTTGGCAAAGAAGAATTTTTTAAAATAATGATTTGGTAACTAGGCATAAGCATTCCAGCATTGCCCACATTGTCTCGTGGTTATAGACCAAGAGCTGGCTGCAAAAAAACCGACCGATCGAGTAACAGAATGAAATATTTTTCAAACTTTAGTACTCACCGAGACAATAAGGAAATTCATGGGGTGCCTAGGCAGAAGTTGTGCACAAGTATAGTACGATTTTTGTAGGGTATATTTTTTGTACAGCAACCATACCAATGGCGTAACACCTTGAAATTACTCTTAAAATTTTGTTATTACAGAGTAAAATTAAAATATACTTGGGTGCCTGATCAAATCCTGTTCGTATGCCTTGGCACCCCACTTTTTTCAATTTTTTTGTTACTTTACCTATCGAGTAACAGCTTCAAACTATGATCAAATTAAAGCTTAAATATTTCTCTATAAAAAATAATTAGGGTGCCACGTCTATGCCTGTTACAAATACCTGGCACCCCACTTTCTATTCCTTCAAGTCTTATGCTATTATTAATACAACCTAGAAAAGGAGTATTTAGGGATTAACAGATAATTAGTTAATAAATAATTTTCATGATTTAAAGCATAAGACTTGAAGGAATAGAAAGTGGGGTGCCAGGTTTTTGTAACAGGCATAGACGTGGCACCCTAATTATTTTTTATGGAGAAATGTTTAAGCATTAATTTGAACATAGTTTGAAGCTGTTACTCGATAGGTAAAATAACGAGGAAAAAAAATTGAAAAAAGTGGGGTGCCAAGGCATACGAACAGGATTTGATCAGGCACCCAAGTATATTTTTATTTTACTCTGTAATAACAAAATTTTAAGAGTAATTTCAAGGTGTTACGCCATTGGTATGGTTGCTGTACAAAAAATGTACCCTACAAAAATCACAACTTCTGCCTAGGCACCCCATGAATTTCCTTATTGTCTCGGTGAGTACTAAAGTTTGAAAAATATTTCATTCTGTTACTCGATCGGTCGGGTTTTTTTGCAGCCAGTTCTTGGTCTATTATATTTTGAAGAGAACATCAACCTTTACGAATGTTACTTTAAGTGCGTCTGTTCAGAGCTTCAACCCAAAACAGAAGAAACAGTGAATGTAGATGGAAGAGCACTGATCGTGTGTATAAAAGCTTTGCTTTAAAAATGTCGTCTTTGATTTTTTGGCAATTTAGCTGTTGTTTATTACCATGAAAATCGATTATATGCTATTAATAATTTTCCACATCAAGAACTAAGATTAGGATCAGTTTTATCAGACTTACATCTATTGTTAAGAACCATTTTTTTTGTTTAAATAAACGAAGGGAATGTGTTAAGCATTAAAATGAAATAAATCTTCAATGTTGTTATATTTTAAACTAAATATATTTAATTTAATTATGCTCGATATTTATTTTGAAAAAGTTATCATAGTAGCAGCATCCTTGTTAGGCTGGAACTATCAGATTATGTTTATTTTTAATGAAACTTAGGTATATCAGTATATACCATTATTGTGCCCCTCTTTATTTGTTTATTTTCTTTTTATCCGTTCCGGGAATGAAGATTAATCCCTCGAATAGTTCTGGGAGTGCATTTAAGGAACTCAAAAACGTATCGTCACCTAGGAATACGTTTGTCGTTTTATTAATGTTGAGTACATGTGTACATTTTGTACATACATACGTAATAAATGGCATTGGTGTGTTGTTATAAAAGATGAAATCTGTGCGCGTTCCTATGGCAACGCGATCGATCAGCTAACCTCTCAAGCTTTCTATCATTCCCAGGGCCGGGCCGGCCGGGTTGGGAGTAGCACGGGAGACTGTGCGACGCGACGCTTCGCGTCCCGACGCTGCGAACCGGGCGCGGGCAGGCCAGTCCCGAGCGCAGGCCGTCGCTGCCAAATGACGTCCTTACAAAGTGACTGCTAAAAACAATCAATTGAATTTTAAATTCGTCGTTTTACCTATTACAACCCTAAAGTTGATTAAACATCATGTGAGCACTAATGATCATGGTATTACATACTGCAAAATTTAAATAATCTTCTATTGATTAAATCTAATTTAATCAGATAACACAAACTGTCCAAAACCTCAGTGTTTAAAATTTTAAATAAGTACATTATTGATCTTAATTTAGTTATCTAAAATTACAAAGACTATAGGTACCTAAACGCATAGACCTAATACAATGAAATTACTAAAAGTATAAAATTTTGACAGAAATATTAAAAAGGTTCACAATTTTATTGACATTCTCTATACCATAAATTTTAAACCGTAACAAGTTTCCTTTTGCCTTTTTTATCAACTTTTATCGATATAATGTTATAACAATTAAAAATATTGTGAGTAAATTGACTCCATTGACTGAGAAATAAAAGACGTTGGATGCCCACCCATATAATAATCAAAATCAATATACATAATTATACAAACAATGATGATATTCTCCAATAAAATTGTAAACTATAAGTAAAGCTATTACTTCGGTTATCGTTGGTGTAACGATTAAGAAATTGTAGAAAAGTAAGATTTCTGTTCTTATTTTTATTTTAATTAAAATAAATTACAGCATAGAATTATAACGGAAGAATCAATAAATCTTTTAAATTAAGAGTATTCCAAAGCTTGTCTAGTATATCATAAGTACCTATTCCACCCCTATTGTTTAATAAATCAAAACTCAAAGCTGTTTAAAGGGCTAAAATGTTGATTATTTATTTTTAGTTAAAATTAAATTGTGTGTGTTCCTTAATGTAGCCACATGCTTTTTATTTATTTATTTGTTTATTACTTTATTTATACGGTGTGTTGTCTTTTTAAAGTGTTTATTAAATATTACGCTGAGGTAATCTAGGTTTGTATTTAAGCAGTTCTCATTAAATTAACCAACATGTACCTGGCACTACTTCCATTTTTGCAATTTTGTTACCATTTCTAACTATAAAATCTATCCTTAAAGAAGACTTACACTACAAGACGAAAAGTCGGTCTTGGTTTTTTATTAATAAACATTTTAGCCCCTTAAACAACTTTGATTTTTTATTTGCTTAACTGATTTATATCTATACATATGAGACTTACATCTCTCAGAGGACATCCATCAATTACATGAGTTAAAATGAGAGATGAGGGGATTACCAAAATTTCGTCAAAAGGGAGCAAGAACAGCGAAAATTTCTAGTCAACTATTTAAGTTAGAGAATTATTATAACAATTTCCCTTCAATTTTTTAATTAATAATAGAGTAATTATTCCATAAGAGAAATGAAGCATCCCACCACATCCTATGAAATTTACTAAAGGACGGAAACGGGTTCAAATTAAAATAAAAATACCTGAGGTAGTTATTGGACATCCCTTTTAATATATTAGGTACCTACTGTAGATGTCGATTAAGTAACGAAAAGTATAGTCAGCACACAAACAACTTTTTTCTTTCAAATTTTCCTCTTACCCCAATATTAAAGTGCATGTTGTGGTAATAACTTCATTTATGTGCATTCAGAATTTCATAGACAAACTAACCATAGAAATACACATTTCTGTGTTTTGAGTTTGTATTTGGTAGAATGACTCCAAATTTTATTAAAAGCACATTATTGTAATGAATAAAATAACTTAAATACGTAGCACTAGTGGAACAATAAAGACAATTCAGATGTATTTAATTACTTTTCATGTTTAATGCAGGAGTATTAGTCAGATGTAATTAATTTTATTATATAAATACTAGCAGCAACACCCGGCGTTGCTCGGATAAGAATATATCACACGTTTGATGGAACATTCTAGAGTTTTCGCTAATTTAGAACTATCCAGAACATCCCAGAATGATTCAAAACATTCTCTAACTTTCTGGAACATTCTGAAACATTTTTGAATGATCTTCAAGATTCTGGAACATTCTTGAACATTGCCAAATCATTCTGAAATGTTTTAATAAAACATTCTTTCACTTCTTAGAACATATTTGAAATCCCTGTAACATTCTAAAAAAATCTGCTTCATTCTCATCCCCACTCCGTGCTGTTTGCTGGGTGAGTAGTGACATCAGTAGACGCCTGGCGGGGATGACTAATCGATTGATAATAATTGATCAGTTATCGACCAGTGAGAGTTGAAGATTATTACAGTACTAATATCGCTATTAAAAATTGGGGGTTGTTGGTAGAAGGGTGAAAATTTAGGGTTGTATGCATTTTTGTATGCTGTATCATAAAAAAATAAAAACAAAAAATTTTGTCTAAAAAATTAAAAAAAAATTAGGGGTGGACCACCCTTAACATTTATGGGGATAAAAAATAAATGTTAGCCGATTCGCAGACCTAAGCGATATGCACACAAAATTTCAGGAAAATCGGTTAAGCCGTTTAGGAGGAGTTTAATTACAAACACCGTGACACAAGAATTTTATATATTAGAAGTATTGTATTATATTAAATTGGTCCGTAAAGAAAAGAAATCTCTTCCTGAAAGAAACACTTTATTAATGTTGAAAAAGGTTTTCAACCATCCATTGGATGCTTGCTCGTAATAACTAAACTAATGACTTATGTCTTCATAAAATGTTATTAAATTGAGTCAATCACATTAATTTAAAAAAATAGTAGGTACAGATGCCACATCTACAACATATTTTAATTTAGCCAATGAAAATTTTTTTAACTCAAAATTATATTTTCGAGGAACATACTTCAATTTTACTGTATTTTTTGTTAACAATATTTTTTATTAAGCTGTCAGTCAACACGAAAAGGTATCGTAAAACATAGAAAGCCAGAAGCAGATTTTGAAATATTCAGAAAATCAATATTTACGTATTGCACAGTATTAAATACCCCAAAATCACTTGCTACCTGTCAATTGCCCTCTCTAATTTTCTGTTGTAAATAACACCCTAACACTACTGTTTAAATATTCGTAATTTTGAATATCATTGGTACACTGATACTCTTGATATTAAGACTTTACATAGTCGAGGAAAAACGTATCTTATTTCATATTTTATATTTATTTTATTTAGCCTCTCCAATTGTAATCAATTATGTTTGGGCCCATAGTTGACGAGTGTCTATCTTTACGAATTTTTGCTTATTTCTATTTTTACCATTCACAATTAGGTACCTCACACAAAATATAATAAGCTTTTGATATGATTATAAAAAATGGAAAGCATGTTTATGTGGGAGGTGGGCAATAAGGCAGTACAACTTACTAACGTTAAATAAAACACGTTAATTTAATCAATAATGAAATAACAAGGGCAAAGGTTTTTATTTTCCTGATTTTAACTCAAATCTTCGAAGGTTCGTTCCACGACTTAATAAGGCACGCTAAGTCACGCAATAATGAAATATTAAAACAAAATTCGTTTGTTGTTCTAAACAGTTGATAGAGGTGCTGAAAAACTTGAAGTGTTATGATTTATAAAATACAATAAATACACAATATTTTATAATATAATTTTATACATTTTCAAATTGATCCAACAAATAAATTCTACACTACTTACTATTACAGTTAGTCTTCTTTTTCTCTTGTAAAATTGTTTTATTGTCCTTTAAAGAATTAGAAAAGTAAAATAATTTTAAACATACATGACAGATTACTATGGCAAAGGATCATCTAAATTGTTAATGCAAAATATTGACAATAATTTCAGTAAACACAAAAAACTTTTTAAATATTAAACTGTCACTTCTTCACAGAGCTTGACAACGCTTTATTAGGGTTTTATTTTATATCTGATAGTATGTACTTGCAGTCCTTTCTGAGTTTAGAAGCACGGTAATTTAACAACTATAGTTAAGGCTTTTAAACAAAACACTTTTAAAAAAATATACTTTGTATTTGCATTTCAAAGAGCCCTTCCAAAGTGATTAAAACCCTCATACTTAACTTACCTAAATCGAATTCGAATAACTTATTGTTTTAAAATGTAATTGGGACCAAAGTATCTTTACTAAGAACGTTGAGCTCCTTTGAAGAAGACTCTCATTGAAAGTTTTAAGTAGTTCACCATGTGAAACAATTTAAAGTGACATGTACATGCATGATGAAACGTTTCTATATATTTTTATGTATTTATAGTTACATACTGAAACAACTCATATTGTGTTTTTACTAATTGCTTTTCATTTTACATTTCTTCTTTCGTGAATTATTCATTGTAGTACCTAATGTAAGTAATCATTTTTATAACTGAAATTTAAAATATTTTATTACACCTTTAATGTAAGTATATACATAATTAAAATTGCTTTTGCAACGTATTAACTAAAATTACAAAATTACTTATAATATTAAACACCCTGTTACCTATATAGTTTTACTTTCGAGTATTCAAATTTACACAAAAGTTTTAATATAAAACTCGGATTTATTACAGGAAAGGAACCAGTTGCTTATTTACAACCTGCATGTTAAATAATGAAGAAACCATACGAAAGTTTATAAATCCCTTTATATGTCGTTGAATCTACTTAAACTAACTCGTTTGTGATTAAAGCATCTCCATTTTAATTAGAATTCTCATTAATTAGAATTCTCATTAATTAATTTTATCCATTTTTTTATTAATTACCTAAACCCCTGAGATATACATAGTTGTTTACGAAAATTAAACTAAGTTATATAATAGTTACATCACCTCATCACTGTAATATAAACTTATCTTTCATAAGTACATTAAGGTAGGGGTTTACTCAAATAGTAGAAGTTTGAAATGATTCGTCTTTTAAAAAGTGTTGAAACTTTATAATCGATATAATGCGTATAGTCATAAGGATTAGGGTAATAGTCGCTACCTTTTGTTGACCATCCGCCTTTAGCTTACCTTCTTCAATTCTCTTTAAAAATACAAATAAAATCTAAATTTAGTTCTTTGCTTCTAACAATTCAAAATTTTGAAGCAGGCATTTGTCTCTTGCTTTTGTAATTTTCAACCCCTTATGAAATATAATAACGAACATTACAAATAAACCAATTAACAATGCTATAGTTACATCAGATGTGTTTACTTAAGGAAACTGGAGAGTTCTCATCTACACGTGCCAATAAGAAACAAACAATATAAGGGCTTTTAGAGTAAACAACTAAATTTTAATAAGGATAACAAAACAACAAGTTTAATTTATATATAAGGGGTTGTTAAGTTTACTAACACATAAAAAGACAAAGAAAGTCTGATGTGAGGTAAGGATTTCGAACTTAAGTAATTTTAGCATTAATAAAACATTCTTAAATTTCAAATTACAGGGTACAAATGTGTATAATATTATGTATAATTACTACAACCAACAAACAACAATTAAAAAAATTGCCTAGATTAATCCTCTTCATATCTATGTCCACTGAACTCGATGCATCCCTTTCAAAAATTAGCAACCACTACTTGAGCTTAAAAGAAAAATATTTTAATTGTAACGAAGAATAATTTTTATAAAAATATAAAATGATTTTTTCTATCAATGTGAATTTTTCAGATAAATGGCTAAATAGTTGGTGAAGAAAAATCAAAAATCTTATCTAAATTTGAAGGACCTAATAACATATTAAATATCTATACATTTGAATGCTCCAAATGTACCATTTATACACTGAATATTATAGAAAAATCAGCAAGGAAAAGTTCCGGTAAACTGTCGTGTTACACCCCATCGTTTCGCGTAATTTTTCTGTTGAATTTGTACGTAAGTTTTTAGTTTTTTCGTCATCAGTCTTGCATATTAATTTCTTTTTGTATCGAAATATTATTAACGAGTAACAATAGCAAGGCCGTCTGGATGCTGAGGGTTCTTTAATCTCCCTTTTGAATGTGTCATGCTTCCGAGTACACCCCCAACCCTTATTAGATACGCAGACAGCTGATTCTAAAGCATGGGCGTTACATTTCATGCTAAACATAAGAATAAATATCTGTTACTTTTTATTAAGATCTTATAGAGTATGATATTGAATAACAACAACAACAATAATTATATTACAGACCTGACAGGCAAAAAGTTGAATAAGTTAAAGTTAATTATAACGCGTAAAAGTCGTGTTTTCTTTTAATGTCACATAATTAAACGTTGCTTATTAATGAATTTTCAAGTAACATTTAACAACAAACTGTAGTCCAAAGGGGTAGTTAGGATATGATTTAGGGGAAAAGAGAAACAGAAAAACAATTTTTAATATTTTGTTGTTTTTATTTTTTTATGTTCTCTAGATAATTATGAACAATTCAAATTGACAAAATATAATTTATGTGCCTGAGTTTATCTATTGGCCAGTAAGGTGACAATTGCTTCCATATTCTCTCCTAACTTCCAACTTAAACATATAGATAAGTGTAATAAAACGGTAACTATCCTTAATTTTACTTCTTATTTTCAAATTATATCAATCATGGAAGATATTGAAAAAAAAATGTCTAATTACTTTGGCATTAAAGTTTTCCTTTAACAAGGATATTTATTTAGAGTTTAGAATAGAAGTAGCGCCACTGCATACTGCAGTCACTTTGCAATGCCGCGGAGCCGTAATCAAACACCCTACCGAACGCAAGGGTCAACGTAGATAAAACATGCACCCCATTCTGACACCCTTACGACGACCCTCCCTTCGTCGTGTACATATATAATTTACGTGTACAGTTATCCACATCTTGAGTCCACAAATGCTTTATTATTTGAAACTAGCTCTCGTAAACGTCAATAACTCTTTTCAAACATCAACTGTGAATGCGGTAAAAGTGATTTCCTTTAACGTCATGTTTTTTGAACTCATTTTAACCTGGAAAAAAATCAAGAACTGACTTTTCGTTTTCGTGATTACAAAATGTAATTAGGTGTTGTGACCCCATTACATCCTTTTTCACATTTCTTTTGGAATAGAAATTAGAGTCGAATATTCGCTTGTAGGTACCTACAACTCAATTGCGAAACACTTTTTTAAACATGTTTAAATTAAAAGTCACACATGGTATATTACGTGTAGGAACAAGCGGTCCTGGTCAAACTTTTACCATGGGGATCCTTAAACTTTTCCTTGCAGTAATTTCGCCATTGACCCACCTTATTTGCTGAATAATACACAACTGCCTTATTTCAATAAATAAATAATTAGATTTTAACAACTAATTTCGTAAAAGAAGTGAATGAAATGAATCGTTGAAAAATTGTAAATGAAGAAACATTCTCCTTATATAAAATTTAAAGTTTTTTATAACATTAGAAATGTTATCTAGTAGGTATTATTAGAAATTAGTAAAAAGAAGAATTTAAAATTTTGAAATTAAAGTTACATTAAATTTTGTTTAGAATTTGTAATGGGTAGAATACATATTCTGCACAATTATCAACTTTTTTCTTGACCATAATGTGAAATTCACCAGCTTTTATTGCACTTAGTCCGAGCTAAAAAAATTTTTATTTTCAATTGATCATACACTTGATTTTATCGCAACCACTTCCACACAATATTATAATTGCTCCATTAAATTTTTTATATAAGAATTGGAATAAAAACTAATTTTAACCGCTACAAATAAAATATTTGTTTTACTGACGTCTAAAAAGCTCCTTAATGACGAATAGTCCTTACATATAGCAGTATTATCTACTGTACGAACGACCAAGGAAGAATCGAAATTCGAAGTACCTAAAAATGGATTAAATAGATAGGTCTCTTCCAAAAATAGCTTTCAGGAAAATGTGAATTACTAAGAGCATGAAAATTTATTTGCTTTATTTGTCTCCAACTAAATTTCTTTACTTATTAATATTAGACATCTTTTTGAAATTTTTACGTGAGTACCATTTCGGTAAACAAAAATATTTTAAAACCTAATTCTATCGACTTTAATAAAAAAAATAAGCTGTAAATAACTTTCTTGCTCTAATATTAGTTCTCCTTGATAAAAACTGAAAATATGTCCTTACAAAGTTCCTGTGAGGGTGCTTGGGACTAATATAACTACCTATTGACCCGAAACCAACTCAGCTATTTATAATTAAAGCGGATTAGGGATGCAGTGAAACAACTTGACGATTCCAGGTTAATTATTTATTGAACTGCATATTCCCTTTAGGTTTCTACGATAAAGGAAATCCTCTTTCTTTATACATAAAAAGGAAAAGCATTTACTTGTCTGTAGGTAAGTGAAAATTTTTTCTTCTTAAGCACCAAGTCGTTGCATTCCACCTTTTTAGGTTCAATTAATTTGACTACTGAAAACTGGCACAAATTATACAAAAGTTGTAAAAATAAATGACGTCACATAGTATGTGATGTAATCATTTAAAGAAGGTACACTTATTACTCATTAATTTGCGTGACTTCCTTGCCATCTGTTGTCACGCTGCACATATTCACACATTTTTACTTTTTACAGAAATGAAACCAATATTAATAAATGAACTTACCAATTACACTTAAAGCATAGGATGCACCAACAAATCAATGAAAATGTTGTAATAAGTCGGCTCTTGGCATTCACCGCGTGCCTTATGATTTAATGGAACATAGAGGCCAACAGTGAACACTAGGAGAACGACAAAAGTTTTTCCAGTTTGCTAAAATATTACACGAACAGTTATAAGTAACTATTATAAGTTACAAAACATAAAAAAGATTAAAATTGTCCCCTAATTTTCCATTTCCATTTAAATAGAACACATTTGGAATTTATTAAAAACATGAATAATTATTTATTGTAATTTGTAGTAGAAATATGAAATATCCGCTGTTTTATCTTAATTTAAATTTATTGTTTTTAAATCCTCCTACGACTCAGAAACAACACGTTGTTACGTTGTAGATAACATGCAGTAGAAAAAAATAAATACAAGAATTATGAGCTTCGCCCTTTAAATGAAGATTGTTGAGGTTTTTCTGGACCCCTCTCCTTCCTCATTTTGATCTCACGTAATTATTGGACGTCCCCCTATTAAAATTGACATGTCTGTGTAATACAATTAACTTATCTAAAAATAAAATAGAGTTTTTTAAATTTAAAATAATGAAACCTTTCAAATTCAATATTAGCCTGCGTTTACTTATGATGGATTTAAACCAATATTGCAATAAGGATTACTATTCCAAAATCAGTAAAATTGATAGCAAATAACTCGATATCTGCAAGTATTTCTGAAAGCAAAATGGTAGGATAAAATTTTCTTAATACCTATATTTGTGTTTCACACTTTAGAGGCACATTGCTTACAAAAATTTAAATGTACCTACACCCCCAATGTATGTTAAAATAATTCAGCATGTTCTATCTGCATTTGATTGACTATTAAATCACGACTTGTTTTATTTCCGAGGTAGCTAAAATACCCAATAAACTTTTTATAAATAGGTATTGATCTCGTTATTTAAAGAGACAAAGGAACTTGATGTTATTCGTAGCGGAAAAATACAATTTATGGTAACCAATAGGATTTGGTTTAACGTACACATTTCAAATAATTTCTTATTTGATTTGCGCCCACGCAATGTTTTTTATGAATGCCCATACTGACTACATTAACATTTCTCATTCTAGGGACTTCTAATGATAAAAATGTTTTTTACTTAGCAGGTTTCTTAGTTTAAGAAAATAATAGATACTAACGAAGTAAACATTACACATATATCTAACTTAAACTATTTTTTACAACACAAAATAAAAGCCAAAATGGCCAAATATAAAACGAAAACTTTCCATTCATTAAAATTTGCTTTTATTTAATATCTACCAAAAAAAATCAAATAGGGAATGGGATTGATTATGCTTTTTGTTAAATTGATTACGAATTAACAACTTGTACGAATATCATCGTATTGACAGCTTATATATTTTTAATTTGTACACACTCGTCTCATATGTATTTCTTACTGAATGGCTTTTGCATTAAATAATAATTTTGAATATATCCAAACTATGGCCATGAAAATTAAAAATATTGCCACGGTTTATTGTGAATGAGTGTATCTACTTTTAAAAGAAAAAGTTTCATTTTGTAACAAGTTTAAAATTTGATTTCTACTTCTCGTATGGTTCTGTAAGTAATTTCGTATTGTAAACCAAATGCTTATACTAAAGTTGTCGATATTAGCAAATAGATATTGATTATATACCGTTTATAAGCAGTAGGTACCTGACATGACAAGTTTACAGGCTAGAATTTCATACCACACAATATATACACTTACATACTTAAAATTAGGTTCTGTTAAGGAATATTACAATTTGCAAAACTTTTTCTTCATTTATAATAAAAAGAGAAATGTACTTCACAAATCTATGCATTTCTTTCAAGAATATTTTTGGAACATTTGTTGTGAATGATGAACGATATGTTATTATGTATCTATTAAACTCATACTACCAACTTATTTGTATGTATATTGCCTTATAATGCAGTATGTAAAATCGCACAAAGAAGCAATACAATTGGATAAAATGACCTAAGATTTGGTGCGAGGGTAAATGTAAACAGAGAATATGAATTAATAACAGTTAAAATACATGAATACAAAATGCACATAGTTTAAGTGGGTTGTAAGTTTTCTTCATAGCTTTCTAATGTGTTTAATAGAATACAATAAATACACAATATTTTATAATATAATTTTATACATTTTCAAATTGATCCAACAAATACATTCTACAATTCTTTGCAGTCTACCTATTACAGTTAGTCTTCTTTTTCTCTTGTAAAATTGTTTTATTGTCCTTTAAAGAATTAGAAAAGTAAAATAATTTTAAACATGTGAAGAAACAAAAACTTTTTTATGACAGATTACTGTGGCAAAGGATCATTTAAATTTTTAATGCAAAATATTGACAATAATTTCAGTAAACACAAAAAAACTTTTTAAATATGAAACTGTCACTTCTTCACAGAGCTTGACAACGCTTTATTAGGGTTTTATTTTATATCTGATAATATGTACTTGCAGTCCTTTCTGAGTTTAGAAGCACGGTAATTTAACAGCTATAGTTAAGGCTTTTTAAACAAAACACTTTTAAAAAAATAAACTTTGTATTTGCATTTCAAAGAGCCCTTCCAAAGTGATTAAAACCCTCATACTTAACTTACCTAAATCGAATTCGAATAACTTATTGTTTTAAAATGTAATTGAGACCAAAGTATCTTTACTAAGAACGTTGAGCTCCTTTGATGAAGACTCTCATTAAAAGTTTTAAGTAGTTCACCATGTGAAACAATTTAAAGTGACATGTATATGCATGATGAAACGTTTCTATACATTTTTATGTATTTATAGTTACATACTGAAACAACTCATATTGTGTTTTTACTAATTGCTTTTCATTTTACATTTCTTTTTTCGTGAATTATTCATTGTAGTACCTAATGTAAGTAATCATTTTTATAACTGAAATTTCATTCTTCATAGCTTTCTAATGTGTTTAATAGAATTTTGCTTATCCAGGAGTTTTATTATCCTTATCTTATCTTATCTTAGTTTAAAAAAATCTGGCCAGGTCTAGGTGAAATTAATTTATCCTGAATAGGTATAAAGAGCACAGAAATCTTTGTCAACCATCACTGTAAAATTCAAAATTAATTTAAGGTAACAAGGTAAGATTTACATACAGTTAAGGTTTTGTGTAGTACTCTTATAAAGTGATAAGAAATACCTATTAGCAGCTCGTTTAATCTCGTCAGTAATTTATAAATAAAATTTCTAAACGAATCCGACCAGGCTGATCCCCAGTGTGCGATGTTTTCTAACTTTATTTACCACCTAGTTCCTGATTTAGATGAAAAATCATAAATTTTTCTTAATTAATGAAAAAATTCGGCACGTAAAATGTAATAATGAATCATTTTGAAACTTTAAACCAAAGATAATCATTTTGTCCCAATTACTAGATAGTGTCTAAAAGAAAATTTCTTACAATCATGAAATAACTGAATTGTCGAATATCTTGTCAAATTTAATGTTTTCAACTACATAAAACTATTTCACAAAACTAGACTAAATGCTTACTAAACTGTTGCCCTCAAAATGATTCTGAACTTATGGTTATTAATATTATATCTAATAATTTTGTCATTGGCAAGAGGAAGAGCCGTCGATTCGGCAACGTATAGAATGGAGGGTGTATTAATATAGGAAGGGTGCGTTATCAGCTGTAGTAACACGTGACTATACCATGTACCAGTGTGCCTTATGACGTCATCCCCGCCGCGACGGCCCTAAACGATGCACACATACATACACATTCTATGTACTTTTACGTTTCAACAATATGTCTACGTATACTATATAGTATGTACGTGTATATGTACGTAAATGGACGGCGGATGTTGTGTGGAGTGATCGATAAAATGCTTTTTATAGACGTTCGCAGAGGTTTAGCCTTTCTTTGTACCAATAAACTCAATGTAATTTATTTACAGTCCGCTTGTTCGAAGACTACTATAAGCAATCAACCACCCCATACTAACCACCAGCTAATACCTAATCATTACTTTCTATTATGTTTACCTGGTGCAGTAAAAGTGAACTAGGAACTTGGAAAGTACTCACTGACCAATAGAATTCCTTTATAGATATACGTACCTTAGTAAGGATTAAAAGAAATGATGATTGCAATTTATTTTTTACCCTCAAATTTTTTGCTCTCCTAGTGTATAGGATTCTTTCCCGTTCTTTTGCTGCAATGGTAAATAAAAAATGGTTAGAGTTTCTAACTGTCACATGAAAGATACGAAATTCCTTGACAAATGTTTATAAAACCAAGGAATGTCGGGGTTTTTAAAATTATTTCAGTGAAACTCCTCGTCGAGCTTTTGACAGAAGATAAAAGAACTAAAACTTTGTGGACATCTACTATTGAGGACACTACAGCTCCTCAGAAGTTATAACTTGAAAAAAAGTTGTTTATAAAAGAAACAGTATATAAATAGATAAAAAAAAGGTAAAAAGTGGCAATGAATGAATAACAGCTGCTAGATATTAAGAATCACATGAGAAATAAAACATGTTTACCATTTTCTTTTAGTACCTACATTTGCTAATTTTGACTTTTTTAGAAACACATGAGCTTTTTGATTTTTAATAGGATTTTGAAATTTTTCTGTTTTAATATTTTTATCATTTTTACACTGTGATCTCAGGAGATACGATTTATTAGTGGCTTATATCCATTTCGTACCGTTACCCCTAATGTTCCCATTTCGTACCGCGTCCCAAATATATACCTGTCGTCATTCCCATTTCGTACCGCGTTCTAGAAATAGTCGTGCGGTTAAAATTACAATAATAATCCGATGTTTAATTAACTAACAGTATGCAATATGTAAATAAAACACCACTTTGTAAATTTTAAAAAATATACCTAATATTTATTACAAAATAAAATAACATTTACGAAAATTAACGGTTAAAACATATTATATATTGTAGTTTTTCTGGGCATGTGCCGATTGTTGTTTTTCTCTCAAAAAATCTTCAAAAATTTGTTGTGTTGACATATCTTTTTTTATATATACCTTTCTGCTTTTTGAGGGCGTCAAATATAGATACAAAGGATATTAAAAAATCTTTAGAAACATTTCTTTTAATGCAAAATTTGAGTAGAAAATAGAATTATATAAATGACACGTTCGCAAATAGCACTAACTCTACTCTACTGGGCGACGCGACGGTCCAAAATGAAAAAACAAAAAACAGGTAGAATATTTTCGCCATACGAAATGCAACGGTACGAAATGGGACGACACCTTTATTAGTTGGCAAATAAGTATAAAAAGCAATGAAAGTTGAATTTTATTTTCCACGTTCAAAATTATTTCATCTTTTGGGACACTTGAATCTCCCTAGAGATTTAAATCAGAATAAAAATACTGAAAAATCCCTACCGAACAGAAATGTGTTACAACTTGATAACCCAATCCAACTTTTGATGCGAAGCGAATCAAGAAAAATAATATCTACAGATGTTAAATAGTATAATTTCTTATTTAATGCATACGTAACGTAGTTAATAAATACTAATTTTTTTAATTTTCGCTATTTTCGACAAGGAGTTTTACCCAATTGCTTGGAAATTTTGCAAATTTTGCTTGTACTTACTTTAATAAGTCAAATATATTTTAACAAAAAGGAAAACTTAAAGAATATACACATAAAAATTTTTTTGTTATGACAAGGAAATCAGTTTTAGGTTTTTTTAGAAATAACTGCCTTGCGCATTCACCAAGACTTAAATAAAACCGATTTCAAAAATTGATTTTTCTTTTACAGTAAAATAATTTTCTTTTACTAAAATATTTAAAACAGTGTGTTCATAAAGTACAAAACTGTCTATAAACTATAGTGTAGAAAATCTTGTTGCAAAAGAAAACAATTTTAATATAGGTATATTTAAATAAAACAAAATCATAGTTTTTACGATACACATATAAATAGAACAAGAAAACTGCATTTATGATTAAAGTTGATACAAACTAAAAATAACATTCAAGTGACACGTCGAACGTAAAGTATCGATTGCAGAAGCTTTTAGAACCGTAACAACCACTTTTCCCTCAGGTAGCTTTGATTAAATATGAAAATCGGCTAATCAGAAATGTTTGCCGTTGGTTTTATTACTCGACAGAAGAATACTTAACAATGAATGATTCTGTGTTTGAACACACATTTAAGTTAACTAGATGTATACCCACGCACCATATAAATTTTAAAAGAAATAGATTTAATGTTTTGGTTTACGATAAACAAAATATTTATTAGCATGGTATTCAAAAACTACTTTTCAAGGCGGAAAAATAAGTCGAAGCAACAAGAAAATTATTAAAGATCTCGAATTGGAAATCTAATTTTGTTTAATTTAAGTTTTGAAAATAAATTTGATGATGGTCATTTTTGAGGTATATATAAAGGTATTATTTAAGATTGATCTTTTGAAAATTATTTAATAAGGATAACAGGGCAGAAGCAACAAATCATAAGAAAACGTTTTATATTTGGAATTAATTATTCAAATATTTTACTGTATCTGTCTTTACTCCTTTTAAAGATTATTTTTTTATAATTATGTTATTCGTTGTGTATAGAATTTTTAGTTCAATTTAATATATTTTAATTGGGAGTTTTAAACGCTAATTATATTATTAATATAAGAAAGGCTCTTCATGGTGCATTCTTGATGAAACACGTTTAATAATAACAACTATCTAACTTATTTGTTTCAACTATATATTCAACAAACCGAAACAATTGTAATTTCGACCGAAAGAGACATTCAAGTGATGTGCTAAGTTAGATAGTTGTTTTATTTGCCTATTAATTGTTATTATTATACAGTACGTTACACGCTCTTCAATTCATCACGGTTTTTTCGTCTTATTCAAAATAGAACCTAACACAAAGTCCTAATAAGAATATGCTGCAATTTTAAAATAGATAAAGGTGATTCATTAATTACTTTAGCTCAAATTTTGGGAGAGGAGGGAGTTATTATAAAACTCTTGTTATTATAATTTCATTTTCTCTTTTAATTAAAAAATTATGAGCGGAACCATTCTACATCTTACCAAATTCCACTAGAAGGGTAGAAGGATTGCAAACTATAAGTAATAGACGTCCCCAAACATCTTTTCCGAAACTTGCTTAAACTTCTTTATCTATAATTTCTCCATACAAATACCTTTGAGGAATAACGTAATAGTAAACGATTCAGTAATAATTAGGCGAAGCAATTTAAAGGAATCACCAATTTCAATATATACTGCAAAGGAACATAGTATATACGTATGTCAAAGTGATTTATTCCAAAAACAAGAAAACTTAAGTTCATAACTTTGAAAGTATAAAAGAATGTTACTCAATAAACGATATTCAATGAGAGTGCACACTGAAGTTACCAACTACGCTAATTTAAAATATTAGATACAAATAGGTAGGTACTATACGTATACCTAAGCATGCGTTGATTGGTTTTGAAAATGTAGGCGGATTTGTCACAGATGCCAACTTTCCCTTTCACTTAAGACGTGTGGGAAGCGTTAAAGACCCTTGTTATGGATTATAAATATCATGTGGGTGGTGTAATGGAAAGAGTAATAAAAAGTGTATTTATAAAGGAAATTTCTTATATACATTTCTCTTTTTCCAACGAATAACGAAAAGAAATTAAATCACCTAAGTAGAATAAATAGCTATTTGTCTATCGAAAATAGATATACATATCAACCAAATAATTTTATTTTGTGTATTTAAATTTCCCAACGACACTCCACGATTCTCATTTTTTCCTTTTTCTCAAAGCATCCCTTACTTTTAATCATGTAAGAAGTATTGCGATGAACGTTTTAATGTGAACTTTCTTTTGATACTATTCACGATCATTTAATCTATGGTCTAGGCCTACAACATTTCTACTTTGATTACTTCACCGCTGAATAATTTGATTATAAAATAAGAAGCCATAAACCACCCTACAACATCATAAATATTTTGGAGGAATGCACATGCCCATGAACAAGCATTTGCGTTTAATTAAAATTAGTATTCGCCATTTTTTACCCTTAAATTATTGACCAATTTAGAAGTCATTCATAGTTTATCATTATTTTATGATAAATAAACTATTTACTTTAAGAAAATTATAATATGATGCATGTACACACAAAGTTTCCAGTCGAGAACACAAATCATTGCTACAAAAGAAAAAAAAGAGGGGAGTTCATCACAAATACAGAACCAATAATAAAGTGTGATGATTTTCCAATGACATTTTTAATCGTAAGTACATCAAGTAAAAACTTTACTGTCAAAATCACCAAGAGCTTGAACTCCAAAACTCAAATTAGATAGGTCAACGCACCAATAAAGATCGGATAAAAAAAGTTTGCGGTAAAAGTTCCAATTGCAAACCATCATAAGGGATATAAAATATAAGAAACTCAAGATACATGTTTTGAGGTGAACAGACAATGGATAAGTTAATCGTCTAAAAAACTGTTTTAGATTGCACGCGATCCAAAAAGATTTGGAAATCTAGCAAAGAAATTGCTCTTCTTGCCACTAGGCGCACGCCATTGGGTGAAAGACAAATGGGAAATTACTTTCAAAGAATTTGTTCATGTATGAATCATGAAAAATAGTGAAGGGGTTTTCTAATAAGTCTCAAGTTGCTATGCATTCTCAATTCGTAGGTAATTATTGCCAGGTGATATCAGATGGGAAATATACAAAGGTGTCACAGAATATTCTTAACAGCAAAATTCACAGGATGGTGATGTTGGAGAAATAATAGTGGTGATAGTGTTTCTTTGAATACATTAAAAAAATAATAAAGCTTGATTTTTAACACGTCCAAAGAAATGTTCATGTTTACAGCAACATTTACTATCTGTGAATTTACATTCGGGCTTAAGCTTATTAAAAATTCAGGAATAGAGCAATTACTTTATGAAAACAAGAAACTGTTAATTACATTTGATGAATTAAGGATTTACTTTATTAGTATATAAAATGTTAGTCATTGTTGAACCAATTTTTTGCAGTTTTAAAAAATATTTCATTTTTAATTTTATTTCATGGGAAATGAATTTTAATTTACCTAAACATATATAACATATGTTTATTAGTTCATTACTTTAAAATTAAGAAATATTTTCTTTAAAAATGAACCAAATGGTTTGTGAAATTTTTTTCTTAATTGTAGAACTATTTTTGTAAAAATTTATTTCCTTAACTTTAAGGAATCGAAAGTAAATAACAACTAATAATTACTATTTTAAAGTAAAATTCAAACTCTGTCAATAATTGCCACACTACCCTTTATCACTTTTGTATCTAGAGTTCTGAGTATGAATAAAAATGAATTTACATGAAGTAAAAATAGGTTCAATCGTCAGGAATATCTATTATTATTTCCCGATAGAGAGCTTTTCACCTATTATTGCTTTACCTAGTATCTTTTGTAATTTAATACCTATCGTATATACATTTATATTTGATTTGAAGCAGTTTAGATTTTTTCCTTGACACATTACATGAATTAGATTGCATGTTATCATTTAAATTCGCTATAAATTCTAACTACATAATACAAAACGTTCAGTAACAATCGTCTAATCCAAGGGACTGGATACCCCTCTCGTACAGCCTATTGATAAAACTAGAACTAGTTCAAGGGAGTGCTTAAATTCTAAATAATAATAATCTAAGGTCGCAGTTATTTTGTGCATCGTGTGACGTCACTTAACTTGTCATGCATGATTGTATCGGAGAACACACAGAAACCATAGCAAAGCAAAGTAAATTAGGGTGGGATCAGCGTGTTTGTAATCTAAAAGTCCCGGCTGACAACATAAAAACAATAGGGTCGTTTTAATTGGCTGCAATTTAAATTATGAATTAGAAAGTCTCATAAAAGAAAAATAAATATTTAGATTTAAAGCGAAAGTTTGTGATAGGTTAGTTAGTCAGATAATTACGTATAACCCTGCGAATGTTATTGAAATAAAATACAAGGTTTTCCTTTTCACAAAGTTTACCAGTTTTGGTCACGTGACTTTTTGTCCCTAACCTCGACGTCGGATCATTTGGATGAGCGCACGTAGATATACTTAGAATTAAAGCTTAAATATTTGGCCCGCAAACAAAACCTTTCTGTTGATATTGATTAATTAAACTCCAATATACCTACTCCCTTAAAAGAAGGGCGTACCGTCATTTAGATCGCATTGAGTTGTACAGCAAACAAAAATGTGCGTCTACAGTTGTTACATGTTCGACCAACTGACGTCTATCACCACACCGTCAAATCGGAATTATCTTATCAACGATATTATAAAATCGCCTGTTTGTACATCATGCACACGATTGTCAGATCCAAGATAAAAACGATATAAAAGACAAACGCGAGCGTTAAAAATTGTTTTCATTTCGATTTATTTCACAAATGTTAAAAAACAACGGTCCGTTGTAACCCGTTCGTATTTGCACCCTCGCACCACAAATTTTTTGTTTCGGACGACGGAGTTTTCTTGATTCCGATATTCACTGACTGGTCATAAAAGCACTTGCGAAAGTGGGTAGATAAGTAAAAGGGACAATACGGGATCAACTACGCAAGGGAGACCTTAAAAGGCCTTTATGTTTTATCAGTAACAAAGTGACTTACCCTGCACAATGTCTTCCGTTGCAGACTTGATGACGCCAGTTAGTCTACTTACTATCTGTAGCGCCGCGACGGGCGTCGCAATAGTCTGCACCCCATGCGCACGCTTTACCCCTCCTTATCGGTTCACAAATCCATCCCTACCTCCTTTATCACCCTTGGTAGCCAAATGCGATTGGATGTGCAAACTTTGTTTTACAGAGATTTTTGGCAACTCGATTTTTTTTTTCTTTTTGGTTATATATACACCATTTTATTTCAATATCCTGACAGGTCTGCTACATGCTAATTAATTATTTCGAATCAATTTATCTACGCATTCGAATTGTACGTAGATATGCATTCACGACTCCCTATTCAGCTTGATATTCCTGTTTACTTGTTGTCAGTGAAAATTATAAATTAATCCCCATCGTCCTCGCCAACCGGTATTTAAAATCCGACACAACTGCAGTCACTTTAATTCATTGGAGCATAACGTACATAACTTTGTAACAATAAGCCATAATAGAGACGCGTGAATTTACCTACGTACGTATTACATACGCATACTGACAGATAAAGCTTATGAAGAGTCGCAAATTTTTATCAGGCATGAACCTGCGCAAAATAATAGAGAAAAGAAAAAAGGAGTCGAACATATTTTGCATCACTATCCAAATACAAACAGATTATGTTTTTATTTTGGATCACACAACGAATAGAATAACTCGAAACGTGGTGTAAAATATTAATATCACCTCATTGTGAACTTCTTTAGGGTACTCTAATAGTTTGAACTTCGAAATAGGGTGGGTTTGCACTTTCGCCCTTGTCAGCTGCGTACATTGATTATTTAATAGACGCATGCGCTCAACGGCAAGAGCCGGGTTTTTCAAACGGTCCCTGAAGCACAGATCAAAACCGAATGCTGATGAAACAAAACTAAATGGTAATTTCTGGGCGCATTCGGAAAGTTGTGTTCGCAAGGCAACTCTTCAAGAGTGCTATTTTTACTTTCCATTTGTCGACTGAATTTAAAAAGTGAGAGGCACAAAAGACAAATATTACACTTTGCCCTTTTTACAAAATTTACTCTGCCAACTTTACGAAGTGTTTCTCATATTACATTTAACTTTCCAGCCAATTGCCCAAATATTGAAAAATACACTCGAATAACTTTTTTAATTTAGCAAAAGTAAATTTATATATACTTTTGGACAACCGGTAAACTTTGGAACAATAAAAAACCAAAATAGCAAAGTAATTATAAAAGCTGAATAACATGTTAAACTAAAACATTGACAAATACTCTCTGATATTTCTCGTAGATTTAGAATAAAATAAAATAAACATTAACTATTTAAATAGTTAATTAATGATTATTGTTTCACTCTCACGCACCCTAAAAGTTTGAATCATATTGTTATTGCTGCAACTCCCCTTTACCTAAGTGCTTTCGATTTTACATTTACATCATATATCGTTGATGCTTCAATTCTACACATTTGCTGTTAAAAATTTAAATAGACAGTAGATTTCATTTATAACGACTTCGGCTGTAACGACCTTTTGGTTATAGTGACATAATACTTAGAAATTCCATCAGCATGCAGTTGTAATAATAAGATTTTCTTTATAAATGTTTAGGTAGATAAAGGTAAATTTAATTGTAAGAATCAGTTGCTGAGTAATTTTCTTGACTGCTTTCTTTCTTTTGTTCTTTCTCTCTTTCTTTGTGTAAAGTTACTTCTGGATACAGCGACAAAATTTAATGGTCGCTTCATTGTCGTTATAAACGAAATCCACTGTTTATGTATGAACACATTCAGAAAAATTCCATCTGTAACATATTTCTGTGTTACCTCAATTGAAGGGGAGAACAAAATTGATAGTTACTGTTTGCCATATAAGCGACTCAAAATTATTACATTCCCAATTTTTATTATTCATTATCTGCAAAATTATCAGTCTCTATCAAAGCAAAAATTGACTTATAAATATTAGTAAAAATCTCAGGCTTGCAAGGGACACCTAATACAACCTCCAGGCCCGATTCTGATGCAGGGAGATAGATGCCTTATTAATATGTTCTCTTTTACCAATTTTGAAATTTATTACCAAAGCATTTTACAATCAAAGAAGGCATTTAAGGGAAATTTGGTACTTGAAATTGAATAAAACACATATTATAAAAATGGACAGTTTTAAGTTCTGTAGCATTGATTAGGAGATTATGAAATCCACAATAGAACTAAAAAGAGTAGAAAATGTCATGCAACGAGATTCAAAACCTTTATATTCAGAAAATAGACTTAAAAGTTCAATTTAACAATACATTACTATGGAAGAGGAAGACCAAAATGAAGAAATCTTCTGCAAGGTGCATAAACCAAGATTGCTATTGTCTTGGTATTCGTCATGATTTACCCAGAAATAGGCAGTTACTTATGGGTGAGTTAATTATATTAAAATGTGACAATAAGTAAACTTCAAACAAAAATCGGTGGAAATGTTGAAGGACATTTTAGAACCTACAGAGAATTAAGGGATAGCCATGTGGAATAGTATCCAGACATAATATTTCGACGTCATTGTAACGTATAAATCGAAACACGTTCTTTGTCTATAAATTGAAGTTTCTCAGTTTGTACGATCAGTTTTCCGTAGCTGTTTCAACTCTTTCTTTCGAAGAAACGCCCATCTGCTTTCAAAATTAATCGTCCTGTACCTACATAGATCATGTGGAGACATGTAGTAACAATGGAAGTCTTTTTAAATGCGAGAAACGACTCCCACCCATCGATTTTGGAGTCGGGTCGTTCGGTGGTGGTTATTGTGCCGTTGTTGCCACCGCTACCGTACAGGATACAGGATACAGGACCAAAGTCGCATCTGCTGCCTCCGCTGATACTAATAACATAGCATCGCAGCGTCGCGACCGACGCGACGCGTCTTGCCGCGCGTGTGGCCTCGTATCGCGTAGCATCCCTTTTTCATTCGCCCATTCGTCTTGATGAATTTGTAAACTACTGTTCTAACTACGGTTGTGTCCTCGACGACAACGTAGAAAAGGAGCGTTCCTGCCAGGAACGCTAACCTTGATCGCTGTTGCTCAGGGTGCTGACGAGCCGACCGACGACGGAAGCTTGGTTGCTAAGCGACACGCCGCGGCGCGCCGCTTCTCCCACCATTATTCCAGATCACCACCACCACCACACCGAACAGCATTTCTATGGCAGCAGCATCATCCAGACACAGGCACAGGACCCTAAAATGCGTGCTTACAGCGGACCGGCCAGCTTAATGAGGAAATACTAATGATGCTTGTGAGCAAGCGGCTAAAGAGAGAAGAGAGCAGCAACAAAATACATACGTGTATGGCAGGTGTATGTAAGTAAATACATGCATCTGCTATTTTTTATTCTGCACCAACGTGTAGGTATCTACTTCACATTGTCGATCTATTTTATAAAAACCTTTTTTCCACGAATACCTAGTATGTATCTATTGAAAACGTCGATAAATAACAACATTTACTGGATGTATTGATTTTGGATAAAACAAGGAAGCTGTTACAAAGAAACAATGTTTGAAAAAACTGAGTTGCAATGAACATTATTGTAAATGGAAATTTATTTCATTGTTTTACAGCTATATATATATTTATTTATATACATAGGTTTATATAGATATAAATTAAGCAGTTTCTCCAGATTATAAAATGATTTCTCACAACGTTGATCTCTGTCTCTATATTCATCGAACCCTTCTCAAACAAATTCAATTTTTTTGTCTTCTTCCTGACACCTATCTTCCATTTGAATGATTTAGATGCCCATATTTATCTCGAGTTTCCTTTCTTTTTATATTCTTCGACTGTCCAAAAGTGTCACATTGATTGTTCGATACTATCTTGGATTTAATAGCAAGGAGAGGGCGAATAAATTGTCTGAACTAATTGTTCTAAAACAATCAAGAGTTTTTATTACTTTTGAACTACAGAATTGAAGTAAAAAGATATTTTTGACTTAATTTTAATCGACAATTCGTTAAAGCATTTAATGAAACTTGTGATTCATTTGTGGAACACGATTAATCGCAAGCCGCAAAAATGATAACCTCGTGAGCTTTAAACTGTGCTGTATATATTACTATACGGAATTGGAATATAAAATACTCATTGTAAGATAATAAGTATGGAAGCAGACTGGTTGGACAGTGTTTATGACGCAGTTTCAATAACTTTAAAGCCTTAAAAATTTAATGCAATGTATTAAATAATAAAAACGTCCAAGTCTAAAGATTTAATGTTTTACAAAACTGTGTCAAATATTAACCAATTCTACTGATTAAACGTATGACCCTTCCAGTGGCGTAACAATAGGGTGAGAGGGCTGGCAAAATGCCACGGGCCCCCAACCCAAGAGGGCCCCGGCCCAAGAGGCCGCGAGCTCAAAAATATTTTTTTACATTGTACCTAAGTATTTTATTTTATTTGAAAAGTATATTTTTATAAGTTCTGCTTAAAATCCAAAGTGAGACAACTAAAGACCATAATACAAATTCAAGTTAATAACATTAAAAACATTAAACCCTACTAGATGGGCAGGACGTTATGATGCCGTTTTTGCTTTAAAAGTTCGGTTTGTTGAAGTCCAAAAAGCGCTAACGAAAACAATTCTGTTAAATTGCAAATCAGATGAAAGAAATGAAGCTGTTTCGCTCAAGAAGAAGATCGAAAACTACAATTTTATTATGTTATTGGTTTTCCATTGCAAGATCCTACTTACTATCGATGCAGCCTCTAAAGTACTTCAGTCTAGAGCCACCGATCTTTCAAATGCCTGAACATGAATTTGAAAATTTAAAAATGGAAGCAAATAGTGTAGCAGAAAAATGGTCCATCACCCTGAATTTTCTAAAACTCGTCAGAGGAAGGTAAAACGCCATTTTGATGAGCTTTGCGAAGATGAGCGTCTCCAACATCCGGAAAGTTTGTTCAAAGTGAACATATTTTATCGAGTATTAGACATCATTATAAACCAACTGAAATCGCGTTTTCTTCCAATGAATGAAATTGTTTAAAATTTCAGTGTTTTGCAGCCTTCCACTTTAAAAGTTTTAAATGAAACTGATCTATTAAAAAAAGCTCTAGAATTTGTTGAGATATATAAAAAAGACATATCTGAATCATTTGCCAGAGAAATTCTCAGTTTTCGATCCACTTTCAGAAACGAAATAGAAAAATCTTCGTGTATTAGAGACCTTGCTGATTTATTAACAATAAAAAATCATTTTATGTCCTGCAGCTTTCCTGAAGAATGCACTGCATTAATGTTATTTCTTACAATTCCTGTGACTACAGCTAGTGCTGAACGATTATTTTCAAAACTAAAATTGATAAAAACCTATTTAAGAAACTCTATGAGACAAGACAGGTTATGTAACATGGTTATTCTGTCTATTGAAAATTCTATGGCTCGATCTTTAAACTTTGATGATATTATAGACACTTTTGCGGAACAGAAAGCTCGAAAAAAAATATTTTTCTTAATAAATATCTTATTGAAATTAAATTGTTATTTTTATTTCATTGTAAATGTATGCAGGCTTTCTTACGATGTTGTTCCTTCACCGAAAAGCTAGCGAATAGATGATGAATGCATTGAATACCATTCCCTCTCGCCTAAGAAAAGAGGCCTATCGTCATTAGTTGGACATATACAATATACAACGTGTAATTGAGTACGCTGAAAATCTCGAAGTTTATTAAAATTAAACTGAGTACAACGTGACGATTTTTACTGATAGGGCCCTATCAAAAGAATTTGTCACGGGCCCCAGATAGTATAGTTACGCCATGGACCCTTCTAAATCATTTAAGCCGGATGTGCTAAATTGAAACTATGTATAAAAATAATTTTAATCTTTCAATTTTTCGTTTCATTTCCTTTGGTATTTATCTTTAAAGTTTTTTGAAAAAAAAACACAAATTCCCCTTAAATCGTTATTTTCAGTTTTTAATGATTCTATTAAATATAATTACTAAATACAATTTCATGTAGCGAAAGTAAATAAATTAGAAAAACCTCTGACACCATGTCATCCTCACAATTATTCGAACACTTAGTTTATACAATTACAATATTCGTCCTGTTTGTAAACCTACACAATATGATAGTTGATTTTATCTTTTGAAAAAAATTATTCTATATATTTACTATTAATGGTAGTTGAAGGTTTGGCAACTGAAGTCAAATTGAAACACTCCGTATTTTAGAATTGCTTTTTCAACAAGAGATAGGTACCAGCCAAATGCTTTCTTTGTGCCAAAATAAAGCTTTTAAAATCGTATCTATTTAGCTACTGAATTTGCCCTTTACTTCAAAAAAATTGTAAAATTGCAACCTAAACATGTGCAGTGATGCGTTACGAAGGAATATTTGTAATGATGAAGTCGAATAAAAGAATATACCATGTTTTGTGTTTTTCAGTTTGAAAGTCGAAATGCCACACAATTCAGATTTGTTATTCAGGAAAAGAAAACGAGGAATGGGAAATTCTTTTTAATCAACATTCGAGTCCCAGAACTTAAAAGATTTATTGTGTGTGATGCAGTTTTGAAGAGATCTACAGTACATAGTTGAAACTCTGGAGTACTTAAAATCGTTCGGTAAATGAACTAAGTAGGTAGGTACCAACATAAATTAAAACAATGGTGTTAACCTGATGGAAGCACTAGAAATTCTACGTTACAACACTTATAAAAGCTAATTTTAACTATCACCAATTAATAAAATCATCAAGAAATATTCGTCAAGTATTTTAGTTCATTTCTTTTAATACGTAGGCAGTTTATAACGAATATACAAAGACATGTAGATAATACTTTCAAATAGAATATTCGTGCTTAATTAAAAAACATGCGTTCTATCTACCCTTACTCGTTTATTATCCAGTGTAGACTTGTTTAAATTTTCTTATTATTGAATATTTAATTATACCTTGTTGAAGGACCTTATGTAAGTATAATGAATACTCAAATCTCAACGTACTGCTCGTTTAAAAGCAAAAGCGACATAAATCTAGGATGTTTACTAACAGTAATTTTAATTCATTTTCTCTTTGATGTTTCCATGAAAAGCTCTAAGCCCCAGAACTTCTTACATTAATAATCTAGCAAGAACGTTAGCTTCATTATGAATTTTAAGGAAAAGATGAACGATTTACATATGTTTAAAGAAAGTTTCTGAATATCATGAGCCGCACAACAAAAAAGTGTAGATACCACAATTTCCAACAAAACGCTATTTTCATATATCGTATTAACTTAATGAAAAGAAAAAAGCATATAAAATAAAATCATTTTAAAACGTAACACAGGTTACCCACATTGTATTTTGGACGATAACATTTTTTTGAAATAATTGAATTTCCTTTTAAAAGCATATTAAATTACAAATACAAAAAATTTAACATGTTGTTAAAATTGTGCTTTTTCAAAGTATTTTCAAAATTATCTTCCTCTTCAAAGATTTCGAAAGGAAATTGTTTAGATCGTTTGATGACATGGGGTTTTTGTGAAGTCAATGTTTCATACATATTTTCGATTTGTAAATGTTTCCTTTATGTAAACAGAGTCCATCGAGTTTTGCGCAGAAGTACTTTACATTCCATTTTATTTTTCGAATATGATACAAATAGCACAGTAACGGGCTGTAGTCGTTCTCTAAAAGCCTGCACCGTAGCTATGGAAACAATCTAGGGATGTCGTTTTCCATCTCTTTCCTCCTCAAATTCGCTACTCTTCCTGTAATTTATTTAAGCTCTTCCCGTCTCTTTCACCCTTTTGGCACATTTTACATCACCAGTTCTCGTTTTCGATTTAATAATACAACAGACACTATGCGAAAATTTAGCGTACCTACTTAATGGAAGCATTTCCTTTCGAACATGCTAAGTACAAAATTTAATTCAGATATCGCCAATATCTTAAGTCTTCTCAACTAATTTCATCGAATTACTTTATAGTACATTTTACTCTGCACTATATTTGAACATTTAAATATCATAGGACGTTGAAAAACGTTTCGATTATTAACGCAACTAATTACTATTATGACCAAGAAGTAAAAACTGTGAGTTAATGATGATTTCTACTGGTAATTACGTTTAATGAATTCAAAATTACTGACAGTATCTTTCATATTATGCACTTATAAGTACATGCAGTACATAATATGACAAGCGTTATACATATATAATCTCGTTCCAACGCCGATCCCTAATGATCAAAGAAATTATATTCACATTAATGGCATTCAAAAAATATATTCTTTTGGCATGGTTTTTGCTTTAAAGTGGATACGATTTCAACAAATATTAATATTTTACGTGCTTTGCATGTTTATAATCATCGTTTCCATAGTTCCTTGGAAAACAAAAGGATATTTCTCTCGTCTTGCAATTTTAGATTTTATATTAAAAAAATGATGACCAAATAGGGAACCTCTAAAGGTTATAATTGTTAGGCAGTAAAATGATTACTGATTTCCTCCTCATCGCTAATATAAAATCAAAACCACAGTTTGTAGGGGTTAAAAATCCTTTTATTACTGTAAAACCAACATAAGACGTTTAATTCTTAAAAAAAACCTTTGGTCATAAAGCGAAACGTCGGATGTTGCTTTTACAGTAATCATTTTTTAACCATTACAAATTTTGATTACGGTTCTATTATTAGGTAACTTTTACTGACAATATTAAATATATAAATTGTTTACCTATCACGTACTTGTACATAAGGATAGGTACCTATTTTTTTCACTTTCGTATTGTGTATTACATATCTGTTGTATTAAAATATGCTATATGGGGAAAATAAACTAATATGTACCTACCTTTCATATAAATTAGACTAGTTAATCCTCACGAATCTATTTCCAGGGGCAAACTTTCTCAGTAAATTATAACCAAAAATTTATGGAATTCTTATTTGAAAACATTAATTCAGTTTTTGTCTGTATATGAAATAAAGCTTTTATGGATTCATACGTGTATAACTGAAGTCGTTAGAAAATTCAGTTTTGATTTTATCTCTCGTGGTATTGTACACTATCATATAATAAAACCACGTTTAAGCTTTCACGTTTTTTACAGAATCAAGATTAAATCTATAAGGGGTTATTTTTTTTTATTATTCCAAAACCAACATCCGACGTTTCACCTGATAGTAAAAGTTTTTCCTATCCTTGAAAAGGAAAAAAAGAAAAAGGCTAAACGTCGTATGTTGGTTTTGCTGTTAAAAAAATTTTTTAACCCCTTATACGTAGCTATGGTTTTATGCTGTATAAGTAATTAGAGGGAGAATCGATAATTATAGTTTCACACTTTTTTAAGACGCACATTATCGATATCACAGAGGCATGCGTCTTCAAAAGCTGAGTACCTAAATTTATTTTGAATGGCAAGGGCTTGTTACTATTTATTACTAAATGGGGGTTGTTGTACAACCGTTAACTACGTATGGGGGAGGAATATACATTTTGTATTTCATTTAATAGAATGCAATTATTGTTTTATTAAAAGTTTGGCAATTTAAATGTGGTTTTATATATTTACAACTTTCATCAAGTAAAGATCAAAACAGCCTCCTACTACCTATTGTTCTACCAAAGTCAATATGAGATAACAGATTAATTTTTTATAAATATCTAAAAAACTTTTAGGTGAATTACGAATGCCGTAATGTTAAGTAATTAATCAAAACCAATATGGGGTAAAAATATTAGTTCGTTAAAAAATTTGTAGCTAGCAGAATTCCCCAATTAACACCGCCGATCGTTAATATTAGACGGTTTATCTTAAATGACAATGTAATGAATGGAATCAAAGAAAATTTTCGTTAGTAGGTTGAAGGGATGGTGGTGGTGGTGGTAATTCGTTTACGTCAGTTTGCCGGATAAAAAGTAGTGAAAGACAAGGGCGTAGCCATTCGATGGTTATTGATCTCGCGTTGCCAAGGACTACACAGAATCTCTCCCAGTAGCAACCAGGTGCTCTTTTGTTTACGGAAAACCAACTGCTGATGCTCTGTGAAATTTAATTCCCATTAATTCGAAACGAATGTGTATCGTATTAAACGTGCCTATACATGAAATGTATTTACATAAGTAAATTGTACTATGCGTACGCGATATACCTACAAATTAATATTTAGATGTTTTGAAGGATGGAAGGGTCGTTCGCTCTTTGTAGTCCGATACATTTGTGGAAATTCTCTTCAGCAGTTGACAATATTTAATATTTTCAAAAACATAAGTACATATGTACATTATAATTCGCTTCAGTATAAATATGTTCCTGATTAGTTAATTTGTCAGAAAAGGGACATAAAATCGATTTACACGAAAGAAATCCTGGAAATAGACGATATTTTAATTTGAAAACAGCATCTGAATCGTTTATACTCAGAAAAAAAAATTGTATATATTTTAAATCGATTTGCTTATATTTTTGTAGGTACCATTGGTGTTACTTTTAAATAAATTTTAATTTTAGTAATAATCAAATCAGATGTCTTTTAAAATTTAATAGATGAACTTTGATATCTTACAATATACTGCATTGAAAGTGATTAAATTTTATCTTTATATTTACCATTTGAATTTAATTAGATCAAAGGATTAAATTGAAGATTGACATTTTAAAATAATAATCATAGATACCCGTTTAATTTATTAGGTTTTCATTTACTTAATTTCTTTTTTTTTTCTTTGGTGTGAAAAATACATAATAGCATAAATAATATATTATTTAAATAAGATATCTATAATTAATTTTATTTTATTTCAAAATAAAAAGTGGAACAAACGCAAACAGAAATATTAAAAAATATTGAAAAACAGCCATTTAGGCAAACTTATTATTATCGTCTTCATTAGGGTAAAAACGAGACCCTATTACTACGACTCCGCTGTCTGTACGTCTGTCACCAGACTGTATCTCATGAACCGTGATAGTTATACAGTTGAAATTTTCACAGATGATGTATATACTATTAATATAAAATCAAAATGACAACATTTTACTTCTAAATAGAGACTTTTAAAAAAACACTACCAAAAGTATTCGTATTTCTATTTGATCGCACGTTTAAGAAATAGGATTAATCTTTATTATAGTCACATCATCCATATCAATTTGAAAATTTCAATTTGAAAGGTGACGTACGCTTCATTTTATTTCAATTTCACACGCTGTTAGGGTATAAAAATTGTATTTGCTTTAAAATGTTAAAAAAGGGTCAAAATGAAACATACAACAGTTAATAAAAAAAATAATTATTTGTTATAGTTTAAAGCCCTTCACCATAAATATTTTTAAACAAAACGTCTTATTTTTGCACGGTCACTTTTATTTTTAATTATATCGTTGAGATTGGTCATAATGTAGAAAATGTTCACCATAAATTTAATTATCAATAAATTACATAATTTATTGGAACCATAAAGATATGTACATATAATTACGTGTAAAAGTGTCACTCATTGATTTGGTAAATTTAAAAATTTTAAAAATCAAACAATTTTATATTTGTTATTAATAAATTAAAATTTAGTCTTCTCAGTCTCAAAAAGATTTTTGTTTTATTATTTATTATCATAACACTGTGAAGCCTGTGTAAAAGCAAATAGTAAGTTGGTATTTAACAAAGTAAATACCTAAAAATACTTTTCAAGTTGATATAATGTAAACAAGTTTTTTAATACATGTTTCTTCATACATTAATAATATTTGCAACTATTAAGTGTAGATGTAACAGGCGAAAACGTAACAAATAATATTCAATTACGAAAAAAAGAAAAAAGCTTCCGGTACCGGGAATCGAACCCGAGCCTCCTGGGTGAAAGCCAGGTATCCTAGCCACTAGACCATACCGGACTATGAATGTTGTCTATACATATAACTAATTTCTACCTAATCTTAATGTAAAAAACAAATTTTTGATTTATAATAAATTCATTTATTTAATTTTATATAATTGTTACAAAAACGGACAACCTACATGTAGTAATATTATCAAAATTACAATCTTTTTTTAAAAATTTTAATAAAAAGCAAATTTAATAATTCAAATCATTTTAAGTTTATGAATTATTGAATATATTAATAATTAACAAAATATACATCTAATTAAATAAGATGAAGTAATTGACATTTTATTTTAATACAAATTTAAAAGTTACTCTCATAAGTTGTCAGGATGGCCGAGCGGTCTAAGGCGCCAGACTCAAGGTACACCTTGTCTGTAAATTTGCAGGCTTTGGGCGTTCTGGTCCTCTCTGAGGGCGTGGGTTCGAATCCCACTTCTGACACATCTTTTTGCTAAATAATATTTAATTTTACATTAGATTCTTTTATGATTAATAGTAAATAATACCATAAACTAATATTTTCTTCTTTCTGCAGTTATTAATTAATAATTTTTAAACGTTTCATTTGAATACAGATAATGTAGATTGCTGTATTCTTTCCGACATTATATTTTACAAAAGCTCTCATAGAGCGCGGTAAGGATAACATACAAAGCTTTAGGACGGTTGCCATGGGGACGGTTTCCCCTTCGTTGTGTTTTATAAGGGAACAGTAAGAGAGGGGTTGCTCTCAATACTTTAGCCAGTGGTGGTTCTTCAGGGAATGTTTAACAGAATTGATAGAAACGAATTAACATTTCAATTAACTCTAAATTTCATTAAACAATAAAAAATAACTTATGATTTGTTATTACAAATGTTAATGTAAAAAAATTTATATTTATTTAAATCTGGTATTATTAACAACCATATAATGCCCTCTGTGTTGAATTTCAAAATATGCTTTTCTTACAATTTAACCTTGTGCACAATTTAATTTTTTCTATTTATATAAAAGTTATAAACATGAATGACCTACATATATACATATATATTTTTACCACAAATTTTAGAAAAATTGAGTTTAACGGATTTTAATTGTGGTACCCACGTACAGTTTTTGAAGTTATATTTAATTTACGATTGACTTATTCAATACCAACTTTTAAAAAGGGGTATTTTTTTTCACTCGAATAAAGGGCAATCGCCGCCTCTGACTTTCATCCCTTATTGTACGATAGAGGGTCGCATCTGCGATTTTTGGAACCAAGATTTTCCTGACTAATATTGTCGGTGTGTAAATGTGTGTTGCACCTAATTGGTAAACAATTTCAAAAAGAAACAAATGAAAATTAGGTGCAACAATTTACAAATTTTCGGAAAGTTGTGAACGAAAAATGAAGTGATTTATTTCGGTAATCATTGCTTTTGTGATGTAAAAGTTGTGTTTTATTCAACTTGTTATTAAAATTTTAACAAATGAAGTCCTTCGATTGTGAGTCTTCTTCTGAGGGTGATGATTCAACATCGTTCGCTATTTCAAAAAAAATACCTGAAACACATCAGTGGCTTACAACTAATAATTTAGGAAATACGCCTGCTTGGGGATGGCAAGGAGTTGTAAGTAAAAAGAACAACAACAGTTTAAAGTATTTACTTCAAATACATATTTAATAGCAATCTTTTCTTTTAAATAAATTTGTTAGGTACCTATTAGTATACTCTAATTTTTATCTTGCTAATTTATTGTTGGTAGCTTCATCTAAAGAATAAGATCCTTAAGGAGCAAATAAAAATTCAATTTTTGATACAATTTTCAAATAAATATTAGATATTATATAATTAAAAACAATTTACGCTTCCAATAAAACATGTTACAAGTTTCGAATATATTTAAATAAATAAATTACCATTTTTTATCTAGTGTCCTTCATCTTCTTCAACGGTCAATCAATCGTCAGGGGGATTACCAAATGACCAACCTTTTAGTTCCTTTTCTCATCATTCAAACGAAGAAGTACCAGGTAGAAGAACCCCTTTAGGAACAGTTGGGGTGGGTGGCTTTTTTTACTTTCAAAACTCCAGTAATGTTGGAGGTCCTTCAGGACCCTCGGATGAAAATAGTCCTGAACCTGGAGGAAGCAATAGGTAACAACAGCTTATATTAACCAAACTACTTAGAATAAAATTATTTATGTATGATTACATAATGAACATGTTTTTATAATTTAACAAAATATGAAAGCATAGGCTTATACTTATGTAGTTCCTTCTTACTTCCCATTTACAAATAAATTACGTATAAATATGTGTCTGTATTGATATTTTGACAGATTATTTTTCCAAATAGAATTTCAAGTGCCTACATTTGATAGTACTAAGTGATAGCAGAATCATAAAACACGTTTCGGTATGTTCAAATGTTAGTGATTGTGTTCCATATTTGAAAATACAGAACTAGATATAGCAAAACTCCTTTGTGAAAAAGGTTTATATGACATTCTTGTATTTTAGACCACAACAACCTGGAAGTCATTCATCTTCCCAAAACACAGGTCCAGGAAAATCGAAAAATCGCCAAGGAAAAGCAGTACGTCTTAACATTAACGCACGAGAAAGAAAGAGAATGCACGATTTAAATGACGCTTTAGACGAATTACGAGCAGTTATTCCATACGCTCACAGTCCGTCAGTGAGAAAACTATCAAAAATTGCCACCCTCCTTTTGGCAAGAAACTATATTCTAATGCAGGCAAATGCTCTGGAAGAAATGATCAGACTTATATCGTACATTCAAGGAACGACAACAGGTGCTGGAATTGTCATTCCACCAGGATTTGATTTGCAAGGATTTCCAGCAGCTGCCAAGTTCCTTCAGCAACACCATTCTTTACAAAGAGACGGACTTGGTGGTGGAGGGCGAGACAATAGTGGAGGCACCGAAGGAACTCTTTAACGAATAACTTGCATACTACCTTTAGTCTGTGTGTTCGATTTTAAATTTGTTGGAATGCATGTACTTGAATACTTCTAGTCATTTTGAAATTTTAAAGCAATAATGGATAATTTAATTTAAAGATATAGAATCGCATTGAATGGCGTTTTATTTTTATGCCCTTTTTGTCTTCGTATGGGGCATAACCACAACTTACAAGTATTTTATTTCCATTAGGAGCACAACTCCAACAAAACTTAAAAGTTTAATTAACAGCAATTTCTACAATCTTCAAAATATTTCCTTTCTCGATCTATTACTTTAGAAATCATATCTTGATGGAGGTAAACTGAACTGGCTTAAATTTTAAAAAGAAATCTAGTTCTGATTAAAAAACAGGATAATTTATTTCATTAATTAAATATTGTGTTACTTGTATTACTTCTGAAGGCTACCAAATGTAGAAAATATAACACCAAATGTCACAAGTAAGGAATTGTGATTATAATTAGAAGATAACAAAAAATATTTTATGAACCACAAAAAAATAATTAAATGGAAATATTTTAATGACCTCGATGGAAAGGAGAAAATTTTAATCCGAGAACGATAACTGTTATTCTAAAACGATGCATCTCTAATCCACAACTTTCTACTTCTTTTGATACCTGTCTGCTATTCGCGAGCCATTTCAAGTTTTCATTGCATAAAAAACTCTTCATTTAATTTTTCCTGTAATCATTTCTAAATATAATTAATTCATGTTTTTATTTATCCCTTTAACTCCAATAAAATTATTAATTACAGTTATTTAGTCAATCTTCACAATTGAAATTTACAATTAGCTGCATTAGAGATTTAATCGTTTAATAATTTAAACATTTTCATCACATTTTATATTACGTGTTATAAGGACCCCGCATCGTTTTACTTTTATATAAACATTAATCATTTGACAGTTTTATTAAACTAATTGCTTAGCAAAAGTGTGTCATCATTTTTAACAATTAATCCAATTTTACAAAGCAGTTAAACAGGATGAAGTTTCGGAAAAACGAGGTTACCATTATACTAGGTACCTACGTACGTTCTGACAAGAAATAAGAAGAAAGGCAGGTAACAATAATTATTTACCAAAGACGATTTTGTTATGCTCCAATACTTTTCCTTCCTTCCAACTTAATTCGTACGCTGAAGGTAAATAATTTGTATACCAGAAGAAACCAGTAAATACGAGTCGAATATATCATTTGAATAGTAATTCCCAAAAATGATGTATTAATTTTAGTACTTAAATAAATAAATAAAATATTTGTTTAGATTTCGGATAAAATACACTCAGCATATTTTCTTCTTTAAAATACACAACTTCAGTATATTCTACAAAGTTATGGTATTAGTTAAAACCGCAGTAAAACATGGATAAAGGAAAATTCAGTAGATCATATTTTTATGTATATTTTCTATATACATTAATTTTTTTAATTCATACACATGTACATAAGCTCTGATATCAAAGCGTTATTAAAACCTTTGATATTCTTTAAAGTAATTTTAATTATTTCCAGCTCGGAAGTAAATTAGTGCTGCGATAATTATTTTTATATTTTAATTATTTTATTTCGCCGTTTTCAGTTCAAGTATGTAGATGCAGTTATTACGTTTTAATTACAACAAGAATTACACGAGAGACAAAAAAATATTAAATTCTATACCAAACGGAGAGTAAATTGGAAAATCTTATACAATATGGTCAGTTATTACCCGTTTTACTGTTATTTCTGTATATCATTAAGAGGATTGCGGATTAATTTGCTGATTTTTTATTTAAATGTAATGTAAACCTAAATTATACCTCAATACTCGGCGTTGCCCGGGTAAGTATATATTACACGTTTGATGGAATATTCTAGAGTATTCGCGAATTTAAAACTATCCAGAGTATCCCATAATGATTCAAAACATTCTCTAACTTTTTTTAACATTCTGAAACATTCTTGAATGATCTTCAAGATTCTGGAACATTCTTGAACATTGCCAAATCATTCTGAAATGTTATAATAAAACATTCTTTTACTTCTTAGAACAAATTTGAACTCCCTGTAACATTCTTAAAAAATCTGCTTCATTCTTATCCCCAATCCGTGCTGTTTGCTGCGTGAGTAGTGACATCAGTAGACGCCTGGCGGGGATGACTGATTGATTGATAATAATTGATCAGTTATCGACCACTGAGAGTTGAAGATTATTACAGTACCTACTAATATCGCTATTAGAAAATGGGGGTTGATCGTAGAGGGGTGAAAATTAAGGGTTGTATTAATTTTTGTATGCTGTATCATAAAAAAATAAATACAAAAAATTTTGTCTAAAAAATTAAAAAGAAAATTTAGGGGTGGACCACCCTTAACATTTAGGGGGATAAAAAATAAATGTTAGCCGATTCGCAGACCTAACCGATATGTATACAAAATTTCAGGAAAATCGGTCGAGCCATTTCGGAGGAGTTTAATTACAAACACCGTGACACGAGAATTTTATATATTAAATTAATAATAAATTCTTTTACCGTTTGTTTTTTTTTTTTTTTAATAAATGTTAGCTTTTCTGAATATTAGTAAATACTTCAATAATGTTCTCTTGAGGATTTCTAAATTCCTAGGTCGGTAGTAAAATAATACAATCCCCTTTAGTAAATCATTACTTTGTAATCGTGCATATTTTATCTTCTTTTTAATCATGTTAAAATTCTTAACCAAAGTAAAAAATTCTTCAAGGCCCTTTTTCCAAAGTTTCGACAGAAATATAGATTCATATTGGCTATATTTATCATACTTCATACACTTATGATGGATGATACTTTTTAGGATTGAAAAGAAACCCAACACTTTTAGTAAAAACTCATCATAAAGTTTATCACTAATATAAACATTCGATCAATAAACAAAAAAAAATTTCTTGATGTATATTTTATGTGATGGCATCGATGTATCAATTATTGACTAATAAATTATTTCGGTTCAAGAAATCGCTTCACAGATGAGCTGGGCGCTTTCATAACAAAGAGAATCGGTTAATTTCCGGGTCCTACCTATTAACTAAGTACCGACGTTAGAGTAACATAGATATGAACACGTACCTATATAGGTAGGTTTGTGTAGGTTATATTTGTGCATGTATGGAACATTTATAAAATTAAAGAATGACGTGACAGGTTCGTAGACAAAGCTTTTGTTAGAGCTCTAGCAGGTGTCCAGTGCTTTTGCGCAAAGCTCTGCAGGATCGGTAATCACTATCAGATATGTAGCATGCCGCCAACGGCTTTTGCTCAGTCCTCTGAATCCCCAAGTCGCAGATCTGCAGTCGACATCGTGTCCTTTGCCACTGCGGCTTTCCTCTTCCCCATTTATTCGAAAAAGTAAGTTGTAGATTTCTAAATTTTCTTTTAAAAACTTTCTTGAGGGCACATTATTCCTCCAAATATTAATATTAAACCAACTTTACGTTATCATAAGCAAAATATTCGAATGAAACTTTTGCACTTATAATAATAATTGTCCTTAATCTGTTTAGTACAAAACTCATTTACCTAAGTAATGGAAGGTTTTAAGACAATTGGGAATAGATTTTATCTAAATTGATTTGTATTACTGGATTGTAAATAATCAATGTGTTCAGGGTTCATAAAAAATAAACTTGAAATCAAGATAGAAAACTACTTCAATATGAACAAGCTTTTAATAAAGAAATTGGTTTCTTTACTTTAGGAAATTTTAAAAGTTAAAACATTTTACGTTACACTATATTATTTTTCAAAATATGTAGATACTGTTATCAAAAAGAAAAATTGCATGTACAACAACAATTTTACCTTTGTAATTGTTTGTGTAAGAAGAACATGAGGTATCTGTAATACAATTTACTTTGTTTTCTGGTATAAATTAAAGTTGAAGTGCATATGCATTTATCGTAAATTCAAAACAAATATGTTGAAAACAAGGGTTTAATAAATATGCGCAGAGGTAACCACAAACTGGGTTTGTAAATGTTTTCGTATACCTACTCCTATAACGTTTTCAAAGGTGCATTATGAGTAAGTTTCATGATGTTTTAATTTGTTATTCGTTAATGAATTAACTATCACTGATTAAACAGAATACTTACATTAAAAGGATCACCCATGAAACCTGATGGAAATAAATTTTTCTTTATATTAAATTACACAACGAGCAGCTCCCGTTTTTCACATACTTGGTAGTCATCCTTCTTGGTGGTTTAACTTTGAGGAAACGTAAAGGCCTCATAGTTTATGTGTTACCTTGATTAAACAGATTTGTGAGAAAAATTGAGTATGTTTACTAAATATAATCAATTAATGGTCAATTTTTTATGTATCTAATTTTTTTCATTTAAAATAAAATAAGTATTAGTGAAAGGGGTAAATGGACTTTGGAGGCTAGTACTGGTACGTTCATTATCCTTGGAACAGAACGTTGCGAACAAAGAACATTAATCTTTTTAAAATAAAATACCGAGGAACCACTTTATATTGGTCACAATGAACAAGTACTATTAATTTTTACCTTTATTAAAAATTGTTTTTACTATTCAATTTAATAATTGTTCGTTCTTCTAGAATAATTTGTTGTGTCACGCTAATACAAAAGGGTTAAAATAAAAAAAAATTATAAAAATTAGACGGCATCTATCTAAGATTCCTTATTTGTCCTTATCACAATTGTGACTAATTAATTAGACGGATAGAGACATTAATAAGGCTTTCTCTTCATGATTCAAACAAGGGTTTAACTTATTCGCACTGTTTGTGGTTTTCGATTAAAATGTTGTTTAATTTGTTTCGATTCGTGATTTCTTATTGGTTTCTTAAGGAAAAACGTTTCGATTGATTTAGTTTCAGTCAGACTCGTGGCCAGAGGTGTAAAAGGATATCTGCAACCCCTTTTATAAATTTAGTAATTCTACAATTTTTACGAGATCCATGCATGTAATTCCAATAAAATTGCCTTTAGAAAAAGATTAAATTATATTATTAACGATAAAAATCCCTTGATTACAATTTACATTTCTGTCTGATATTGTAGTAGAAAAATATTTACATAATGACAGACAAATCAAAAAACATTGTATTAAAAAAAAGGCCAACGTTTCGCCCTATGTTACAGGGTTTTGTCAAGCTAATCAACTTTAAGTTGTCTTGATAAAGCCCTGTAACAACGGCAAAACTTCGGCCTTGTTTTTATACAATAAAAAAGTTTTTTGTCCCGATATGCCTTGAATTGCTTTTTTTTAAAGCATTCGATTATCTTAAACCAAATTTTTTTGCCCAAAATTATTTTAGCAAGAACATGTGTCAAATTTTAAAATAATACTATAATCTCAAAATCTATAAAATTGGCAAAAATTTCAAAATATTTTAATCAATACTTAATTTAATACAATATTCGATAATTAACCTATTTTGTAATGTTGTAATGCTATGAACTAGTACATACCTTTTAAATTTTTTAAATAACAAATAGTTCATTAAATTTAATTATTACCCCATTATTTGATTAACAACACAATTTTCTCATTATAGACATCAGGAAGATAATTATATGCAGCTTTTATAGCTTCTTAAAAACTTTATTATACACGCTTAAAGTAGGAATTAATTATACAAATTATCCAACAGTAATTCAGCTATAAATCTTTGTTGGATACTCAGGATACTAATTTATTGCTCGTTTATTATCTAAATTAAGAAAATTTTATCAGTGTTATTAGTTATTACATAAGTACACTGCACGTTTGATTGACCATTTTATAGTTAAATCAAATGGTCCTTAATATCTTAAGTAAGAAATCATAAAATTTTGGAAACAAAATAGCAATTTCTAAAAAAATTAGAAACCTATTAGAATTAATAAAACTATAAAAAGTTATTAATATTTTCTTGTAAGCACCAGGGAAATAATTAAATTTTCGAAGGTGGTACGGACATAATTTTGAGTGATATTCCAAATGCTATGTTTTCTTTTATTTAAGTTATTAACACATACTTACATTAATTAATTCTAAAACCAAAGGCATATTCAGTACTAAATTCCATAATAACAATATAGGTACTAATGCGTACAATAAAATATGTTTTAGTCTATTTCTATATCCTTCTAAAAATAGATTTAATTTCAGTTATGCTTCCTTATGCGTTTCTTTCGTTTCTGTATCCGTTAGTTATTAAAGGGGCTGCCCGATCGCAGTTTTACGTAAGAGGGCTTTAGTCTATTACGTCTTCATTTATGGATTCGGAAAAAAAAGTCTAAAAGAACTGTTGCAAAATCCTGGCAGTCCTTTTTATGAGACTAAAAAAGATACGTTTCTTATAAACCTGATAATGATTACGTGATTAATAAAAAAGTTTCTTCTACTAGAGCAGACATGGTCGTAAAACTTTTATCGCAGTTTCCTTTTTAATCGCAAATGTATTTAGTGGTGGACTTTTTTTCGTACTTATATACTCCACGATCCCGAAATATATTATGGTCCTTACTATTTATGAATTATGATACATATTTACAATCAAGATAATGGTTAATGATTTGGATGAATACTTCTACATTTTACACGAACAGGTTATTATTATTTGTGATTGCTTCGTAAAATTGCAAGTTGGGTAGGTGTAGATCATTGTTTAAATCGTATTTGAAATAAAAGAGCCAATTATTTCCAACATTAATTAATAATTATAGATACAAAATCACTTAAAAATCTCTACATTCGAACTACCTACGTAGCTCGTTAAAATCTTAATTAATTATCATAATACGTATTTTACATTCCTTTCATTATTGTTTATAACAATGTTCTTCTGATTTTTAGTAAAAGCTGAAACTATAGGTAATTATTTGAAGATTTCATTTAGTTCATGAATTGAACCTTTGCATTCACGATCAGTTGTACGAGAGTCTATAAACGTAATTTGAATGGTGATTGTGTAAGCCATTATTTTTTTATGACCTATCAACTACACCACTGAGGTCACCGTAAACATTTAACGGTCCCTAGAGAAAGCTTTTTTACTTTCACTTTATTTAAAAGATAAGCTGTTGGTTCTTATTAAAATAAAAAGGACTAATAACCTATAATTACAATTAATTATCTAACATGTTACTGTTATCTATAAAAATAACTTAAAGGCACATCCATTAATTACAGGAGCTGATAATAGGGAGGAAGGTTTTTGAAAATATCACGTCTCCTTTTTAAGTCAGAAAAAGTGTTTTAATTTTATTTATTTTACAAATATTAATTGCAAAACTCATTAAGGGAAAACATGAGGTGAAGGAGGAATGAGAAAATGAGGAGAGTCCCACCACATTTTACAAAACTTCACTAAGGGGAGGGGGAAGGGTACAAATTAAAAGAAATGCACCCAGCACTATTAGTGAACATCCCCTAAGATACACTTAATAAAAATTAGGTTGTTATTTGTGTATATGTGATGATTATGTACATTTTGAAAGGGATAAAAGAAAATTGTCAATAAGGAACAATGAGAAACGTGAAAATTTTGCTACGACCTGTGTTGTTGGGAGTTGAAAAGGCTTTGACATGGATTTTTTTAAATATGCTTGTTTTAATTGTTTTTTCATATTTATTTACCTTGTGCTTGTGTTAAAATGGCAGTGATACATCTACTCAGTACGTGAAATCAATGTGTTCGGCAGGTTGCTTAGCAACCAAACCGTACAGTCAAGTTTCATAATAACGCTAGCGCCGCAGTTGGTGGAAATACTAATTAATTCTTCGACAAGTTTCGGTTGAAATCGTTCCATAGCAGCCTTTGTTTTTTCTTTTTTTCTTTTTAATTTTGTGACCTAGTATTTTCCCCACTAAATACTACACTAGTATTTACTTACTTATACATACATATTTATATACGGATGTATAATATCTTATTTTGCATTTTATTTGATTTCGCAAACCATCAGATATACCCAAATGGAATAGTAAGTACCTAGGTATCTAATTAACAATTTGACAAATATGGAAAACTATCACAATGTTTAATAAAAAAAATGCTTTCCTTGCAAAATATCCAAGTTTAGCTTTCAACACTTTTACTGTCAGTATATCAATTTTATCATAATAACGCATTCAAATTTGTTTTGAAATCGTAGAACAACAATTTCCAAAAGTCTTATTAACGTAACGTAAAAGTAACTTCCTAAAATCCTATAGTCAAGTTAAAACCGAAAGTTTAATGAATTTACTTCTACAAATAGCTTAATTTATTTTTAGTTGACCGATTATCATAACAACGTCACTATCGATATGATTTTAATGTTCGTGCTTTTCCAATGCCGTAAAATGTTTTTTAATGGTAGGTCTCAATGTTTCCTTTTTTACTAATGGGAATTACTATCAGATGAAAAATTCTTATATCCTTTTTTTTAAGTCCAGGAATAAGTACATAGATTATTATCATAAAATTAAAAGATTGGTATAGAAAATGTTGCTGGCCACAATTTAAATGAAAATGTGAAGTACCGCCTTGCAGATTCTTATTTCTAACGCGACTGTTAGTGAGTGGGAAGTTTTGGGTTAAACAATTTACATTGATAAAATCTCAAAATAAAAGCATAAATGACTCAGGAAAATCTAGAAAATTAATTGAAAAAAAAAATTATATTCTACTTAGTTGATAATAATTTTTAATTTTAAAGTAGTTATCCGGATTTCACGAATTGAAAGCAAATAAATTTGGAAATGTCACAAAATGCCTTATAGATTGTTTTCTCAACTATATAAATTAAACTTAAATAAAATTATAAATTAAGAAAACAGAAGATACAAGTAACTAAATTGTTAAAGCATCCATAAAATCCTCCCCTTTGCGACAGGAATAGTTTAAATCATGACTTATATCAATTAGCTGGATAACTCTTCAGCGATCAGTATCCCACTTTGAATATGTGAAATGTTTCTTTCAAATTGCTTTAACATTCCTGGATTTTTTCTTAACATTTTACTTATTTGTAAACAAACAAACACAAGCAATGTTTCAAGAATAATATTTATTGTAAAAATCACTATAATATTGTTTCACCACACCGTGGCATCATCAGGTGATGATTTTTTTTGTATATATAGTAGTGATTTTTACAATAAACATTATTCTTGAAACGTTACTTGTGTTTGTTTGTTTACAATTATGGAAAAGTTACAACGCTTACAAGCTTTAACATTAATTTTTTTTACTTATTATTACGTTATCTACAGGACTATTTTCAGAGCAAACACTGTGAGCCCTATAATTTTTGCACAAAAAATAGGACAAATCGTAATTAAATATCTGTATTAACTAAGTAAACTACTGAGTTAAACGATAGAATTCATAGAGATTTAAAGCACCCTAAAATTGCTCTTAGTAATTATTTTAAGTTCAGTAGATTTCGAGATACAAAGCGTTTGAATATTAAAATTATTTAACAAAATATTGGAAATCTGTAGGAAAACTTAAATTAAAAGTTTTTTCTAATATTGTTTTCATAAATATGAAAGATACTTGTTAAAATACTTTTAAGCTTCAGCTCGGTTTCGTATTTAGGTAGAATTAGAAACAAAACACCAAGTGTATCATTTTAGCACTTTTTAAGAGTGAATAACTAATGCAACGGTTGAATCTACATTTACTTGGTGGAAATTCATTGTAAATAGAAATAGAAACACTGTTGTAATTTCCAGTAAATAGTAAACTTCTGAAAAAGATATAACGTAGCGAAACGTACCTACGTCAACTGACAAAATAAATTTGTGGAAATTAATTAATTAAATGTTTTTATTTACATTTGAAAACTAATTTCTCAATGAATATTAATAATAGTGCTACTTTTAAAGATTTTATGATTATTTTTTATCAAGAAAAGAACACCAACAAGTAGATTTTGACATTTGTTTTTATTTTGTAGCATCATACATCAAACACTGACTTCGTCAAAAACAAAAAAAATTCAATTTTGCTGGAAACATTACAGAATAAAATCATATATTTAATGATAATTTAAAAATTTTTCGTAGACAATGAAATCAAAAATTAGGTTTATTGGGAAATCTGGAAATAATAAATACAAAAAACTAATATAATATAAAATGAATCGAACTCTACTAAATTTATTTTAAATGCACTTCCACCCCAAATGTTAACTATATAAGGATTTAAGCGACACTGAAGTCTGAGGAAGCGAATATTTGTCGAAATATTTTGCATACCAAATGAAAAGCTACTTGTTGGTGTTTTTTCTTAAATTATAAATTTTTGTCATTTAAAGATCGAGCCTATAAAATTATTTATATTAGATCTTTTGGGGGGCCAAACCAAGTAAGCAAAAATTCTATTTAAGGTCTTTTTTCTTTTCGTGCTGATAAAGTGAAATCGTAAATATTATAACTTAGTAATCTAATGTGCAAATATGTGCCATAGACATGGGGGTCTAGATGTTTTATATCAGGTTCTATTTGAACTTGAGCTCTTTTCCTTCCCGTTCAACACCCAGTTAGCCTTGCTTACGTCGATTCTTTTTAGAATAGAAAATGTAGCGCAGATTTAGAAAGGTTTGACATTGTATCATTTATTTTGTAGACAAATTGTACATCGCACTATTTCTACTATGCCCACTATAACTCAATAACTTTTCAAATGTTCAATCATCATTTTAAATCTGTTTTTTGTCATGAACTCCTACTGGAGTTAGTTTCATGATGAATATTGTTAAACAATAAATTATAGTTTTTCTTAGAAAACCATTGTAGAGCTAATTAATGAAATTCTTAATTGAAACCTATCTCATAAAAAGGTAAGTTACAGTAAGAACTGTACTAAAAAGCATTCTACTGGAATTATTAAATCTATAGAAGGAAAAGATCACACAATTAAAAGTTTGAGTTATCCTCCACAAATAACATCCTGATATTCCCATTAGTCATTAATTTCAATAAATAAACCAACATACAATACATAATTTCCCTTGTTGGTTTTTCACGGTTGATGTGAATCGGATGTAAACATCTTTCGAAGCTGCTTTTCAATGCTCCACGAAATTATATGCCCGAAAAGTTTACAATCGATCATAGTATCAGCAGCTAATACGTTTATCTCAGGAAACTTAAATGATAAGGAGTTTAGATATACTTACCTTTAAAATACTTTTTTTGCTTTTATGCATGCATTTTAATATCGATAAAAAAATTTACGCTTCTTTGTATTGTATAAAATTTATAAAGTGGTACAGCATACAACTAAAATTTCATATCCATATTTATTGGTTTAATTTTGAATATTTCTGTTAAATAATCCACTTTACAAGATTTTTTTATCCAAATTCATTATCTACTGCCTGTACTAGTTTTTGTTTCTCATAAGATAATAATTAAGTTGTTTTAGTATACAATTTCTGAACACTTAATTATCGTATCAACGTGAGCGCAAAACGAGCAAAATCTCATAAAATATTATTTAAAAAGAAGATGATCATTGAAAATCCCACGTCAACTTTTTTATTCAAAGAATTGTTATAATTTCCTTTCCTCTTTTAATTAAAACGTCACTGCAGAGTAAATTCTATTTGAAGCAGGGATGGAGATAAGATATACATTATACCTACTGCAATAAATTTCACGAAAAGGATTATGGGCTTAAATTAAAAGAAAACAACACCTCACCTCACATACTAAAAAGAATAGATCAAAATTGGCATGAAATAGTTTTTAGCCTTTGCAAGTATGTGGGATCTATGAGCCAGCATAAAAGATAAAAGATAAATCGATGTTCCTCCACAGTTTAGTTTACGCTTTTTCTGATATGCAAGAATTATTTTCATTTTTCATCCTAAATAATTCAATAAACTATGATAGACATGAAGAATTACCCCCTAATACGATTTTTTTACCATTTTTGTCGAATAGTGCCAAATGGATTTTCACCACTGGGTTGACTATTTTCGAAAATTGTATTAATTTTTAATCTACACGTGTCGGTATCGATCTTCATCGTGGTGTTTAAACGTAGCAAGTATGTTAACCATCAATTAGATTATCGTGATCTGGATACAATAAAAGAAGGATAATATGACAACATCTAGTCTAGTGAATTCATAAAAGTTTCTATTCAATTTGGTATCTGTTGCTTCTGTCGAAAGGGCACAATGGCTTCGGAGGATCGGCTTTTTCCGATTAGTTTCGGTCTTGTTCGCGTGGATATTGATCAGAGTACCTATATACGGGAGGTAGGTAGAGGTATATGTATATTACGTTTGAAAACCCTTTGAAAACGGAGATTGTCAAATGAGACACCCACTCCCCCATTAGTAGGATAACGTGGTGGGCAAATAATATTAACCAGATGAAAATTAGAACTAGAATTTGAATTATAACAGAAAATTCAGTCTACATTTTCATATAAGAATTAGGAAGTGAAAAGCTACTCATATTCATAGTCAGTAAAAATATTTTAGGTCGAACGGATCCAGCTAGCGAACGGTAAATATAACCAGGCATACAGACGCTACTGACGTTAACATTGACTCCAACGATAGCCTGCCTGGCTTGGCTGACTACAATATTGGGGACCTTAAAACCGTTAGAACGCAGACCTTTTGGCTTTCGTGGGTACCTGCTGCAACTTTGAGAGATTGGTTCAGTTTGTAGCACAACCGCTAGAGCTTTTCCCGAGCGTAACTTCTACTTTTAGAAAGCTTCTGTTTCTCGTTTCAAGTTAGATAGGATACGAAACGATTTTTACAAATATATTCATTACGGTTTATAAACCCTAAAGCTATTTTTTTTCAATCTCACTTATCATATTTTTTCTTTTTTCATATCATAATTAAGATCAGTTTTACAAGAGAAAATAATATGAAACCAGCTTTTTGTTTTAATATTGGTCAACTAAAAGAACGTTTAGAAAATTAAGGAAACTCTGAAGATAGCGATAACCCATGTTTGCAAAATAATTAAGAAATTAACCGGTTTAATTAGTTTGAGATACCAGTTTTATAATGAACAGTAAACAAAACAATAATAATTATATAAGGATTGTGACGTAGGAAACTTACAAAGTTACAGTCGAAAAAATTCCCAAACAAGACAATAATATTGTAAATATATAATTTTGCAAGTACCATTACCGAAAATTTGTTGTTAAATTTTGACGGGTAAATTCCGGGTATACAATCATTTTATGTAATAAATGTTTGAACTGCTACTGATAATATGTAATGTATGCATATTTTATCTACAAAAGATTAAGAGGTAAATTGTATATCTGAACCTTTATCATTTATAATTACAAATATTACCAAAAAATCAACTGAAACATTAATTCAACAGGTATTAAATACAAACTTCGTATTGTGAATCCAGAAGATGGATAATATTGAAATATCATTGGTAATACATATTTTCAGAAAAATTATCTTATACTCATGTGCATATCGAAATTTAGATTTGTAAACGGCGTTGAGAAAGTTTCGATTATTTTTTTGTTAAAACTATTGAAGCGAAACTTCTTTATGGACGGTCCGTGCTCGCTCATCTAGGGAGTAAACCACAAAAAATATATAAAAATATTACCGTTCACTAGTTTTTAATTTCGATAACTCCTCAAAATGTAGACATGACGTATTTGTTTAATTTGCTTTATATCCTGAAAATTGACCAATTCTCGATGTTTCGAATTCAAGTTAACCCATCGGCATAATTTTGTTCGAATGCTTTTTTGGTTCATTTGTAAAATTGTAAAATTGCACTACATGTTCGAAGAGGGCATCTAGGGAAAAGGTTTTGGTTACAAAAGAAAATTCTCGATCTCTTGAGTTTTTTTAATCAGTTTGCACATTCAGTTATTTTATGTTTGTCTCCATTCTTGTTAAGTGGGAAGGATAACGAGCAAAGTACCATAATGAATTTTCACTTTTGTTTACTTTCATAGTTTTAATGCATTTTAACAGTAGATATTATATTGATTAAATACATCTAACAAATTGAAAGTCTCTGACAGGATTCATAACGTAATTTCTGTTACATTTATTTCAAAAAAAAATAATAATAAAAATACTTGATGTATGTCAAAAATCACAAAAAATCTTGTTTCGGTTATAAAACCTTCCCCAAAAAGACTATTTATTTAAATTTTTAAAGACAGTAGTTGCTACATTAACCTTATCGAAAGTGTATATCGATTAAATTAGTTTTAAATCATCACATCATATTTGTATCTATGTGTATAAATATAATAATTGGTCTGGTAGTGAATGATATTAAAATTACTACACGTTCTTTGTATATGTTGCCTTGCAGTTGTTTTGCTTATAACGTACACATCTTTATACCGGATTCCTTGGCACAAACTACGTCATCAACAGAAATTCAGCTCGGTCATGCGCGCGACTAGAAGCTGGTTTATTGTATGTTTCATGTATATCGTCGAACAAGTCTAGATAGTGTTCTATCCATCTGCTTTATCGTTCTTTATACAGTCGGAAATCAACGTATATCGGTTTATTTTCTTTGTTTAAATATTAAACGAACTTAAATTTTTGTCGTACTGTTTTTACGAATAGAGAGTGTCCAAAATTTTCCAAAAATTCGGCGCACAATCGAAGTGAAAACCTCTGCGTTATGGGTTGGCGGTAAAATTTGAAACGGCATTCGTTACTATTATTAACATTTTCGTGTTTGGACAAAAACTCGTATTTACGCACCTATGTGATCTTTCGTGACTAACGCTGGTAATGGAAAAAACTACAGTGGTTGCGATTTAAAGGGAAAAATACAACCAACTATAACAAGGTTTGTCAAGAATATTAACGCAATAAACATTTAATAATAATAACAATAATAAATTAACTACCATATAATTGTATCATTTAACTTTTCGTTCTCACATACAGTAGGTACAATATTCAGCTGCAGGAAATTTCCTTACGAAGCAACTTACGATCCTGCTATTCCTCCAATCCTCTCAGTATGCCTTCATTTATCAAGTCCTAATACTTTTAGAAGCGGGTGACTAAGTCTAGACTCTGGAGGGTGATGTCAATGTTTTTATTTTAAGAAAACTTATTTCTCCTTCTTTATTATTTATTTATCTTCCTATTTATATTTTCCAAGGTAATATTGTACATCGGAACATTATTTAAATATTTTATTCTATTGGCTTATTTTTCATTTGCGGCCCAGGAGTTGGTATAAAAGGTAATTTCTTATTGGTCATAACATAGAAAACTTTCTAACTGTACACTTACAACTTCTCTCACATTCAAATTTAATCGTGAACGTGTAGCAGTCTCCTAGTTGTTAAAAGTGTTCGGCAACTTAGTTACAAACAAACGTTTTACATACTTTTGAGAGTTGAATGGAAAGTAGGTCTGTGTGTAGGAAATACTACACGTTCTCCATTGAAATTTTTTATCCTTGTAGATACTGTATTTAATGATATACAGATACTGAAAACGCTAGATATTATTCAATTTATCAGGTATCAGGGAAGCTTCATTTTGATTTTAAATTTAATCACGAACTCTAAATTTGTCTTACTGAACTCTTTTAATTTTCCTTGGTTACTTTTAGTATTTATTTAACTTATTGTTATGATAGAGACAATATAATAATATTAATTGTTTTATTTTGGTTTTACTATAAATACGGTAAACTCACTGGCTGTTTCTTTTAAATAAAACGTTTAGGACAACCATAAAACGAAACCATTTTTTTAATTATTTCGTAAGAATTTTATGTAATCTATTTAGGCAATTAATTAAAATGTTAGTGGTTAACTAAAAAAATTAGTTCCAAAACAGTAGCCACTTATTTACTTTCTAAAGAGGTTGCTCGTGTTTTGTTCTTATAATAACAAAGTGTAAAATCGCTGTAACAACAAAGTCCCTATAACGTAAACTGCAGCCACATTTCGACGGTGTAGTAGTAGCTTTAAAGTACAGTCGAATTCGGCTATAACCAACACAAAAAGGGGCTATGAATTTTGTTCGTTATAGCCGTTAAATCCACTATTAGCAATTTTTATTAATATCTTTTATAGATACACACTACATGGTTATAGTTCTACATATTTAGAGAATCATATACAACAACTGCTGATGCAAATCCAACACTAACATGTAAAAACTTTTCAAATGACAGTAGTGTAAAATAAAAATTCCTATTAGGTAGTTATAACCGATTGATCTCATTCAAAAACAAACCTTATAAATACAATGTAAACTCTTTACAACGTCATTCGTTATTACGATAAACTCCTTATAACGTAGAAATGAGCTCAATTTGGTTGGTTTAAAGCATCTCAAAGATATGTCGAAATGTCTTTTTTCGTAAACACGTATGTATTAAATATTATTGTGAATTTGGTTGTTTTCTTTTTTCACTACAGAATTAAAATGAAAGCCACGTAAGGGCTGTAAAAACACAGGTTGTGTACAAATATTCAACTTTTACAACTCTTACGTGGCTCAGATTCCAATTCTGTTCCAAATACTCTTACCATCAATGGAAAACCTAAAGGTATCAACCACCATAAAAATTCAACGAATAGGAGCAAGAGAAATTGTGATATACTGTCATTTGTAGGTAAAACTGTCTTTTATATTGTATATAACCAAAAAGAAGTTCCCTTTAAGATGGATTATAGAGAGCTTATAGTAATTTCCCTAAGGGGGTTGATTATTATAATACACCATTATATCACATTATATTTCATAATTAAGTACTTGCTCCCAGCTTTATTCCCACATTGTTCTGGATTCTACTTTGTTATTGAATAATTCTTTCTACAGAATATTTCTTAAAAGGTGAAAAATAAATAAATAAAACTTTTTAAAAGTATGTTTATGTTTGAATGACGGCCTTATATGAAGGTGAAAAATGGACCATGAAAGTTAGAAGTATTTGAGGTGTGGTGTTAGAAGAGGATGTTAAAAATATCATGGATAGAAAAGATTAGAAATGGAATCCAATGTAGAATAAAGAGGTGAAATGATAAAACATAAGCTTCCAACGCGCTACGAACTAATCAGAAACATATTAGAAGCAGAAACAGAAGTAAAGAGGAAGTTAAGGAAAATTTAATAAAAAAATAAAATTTTTAGGTATTGTATACCACAGAAACAAAAAAGGCATAATTAATTCTATCATACGCTTTATCAATATTCAAATGGGGTTTGCAGGGTGGCCTTTTCGTTACAAAAAGTGATAAGTACTTCACTATAAGGCAAATCAACCTACCAACACTGAGGACATACTGTTCCTGCTATAGGGAACGTTTCGTTCTAAAAGGTTTCCACTGCATTTCTAAAACCCCAGCAAATTGTATTAAATTGTGATAGTGTAGTAAAGTATCAGGGAAATTGTTTTCCTGGTTGCCCTCTCGCCTAATGATGGTAACGAAGTTTCACTTCTTGAAAACCAGAACAGAGAAATTAGATCTATTAGTGAGCTACAATCATCAATCAATAACATGAATTAAAATTTCTAAATGATTACCTACCCAGTTTTTCTTTATTTTTACTTCGTGTAGGTATATAATTTGATTGCTAATTCTATATTTTTTATTCCTTATATTTTACATAAATAAACAAACAGTTCACAGTGTAATCATCAACAGAAACTTTTCTTCCCATCAACTTTCATTACTACTGTATAGTATATCTCCTTTGGTGGTTTAATTTTATTGGGAAATGACGCAGAGTTTCCCTCTAAAAAGTGGTTACTAACATAAGTACACCTTTTTTATCGTCTTTTAAAATAGTTTGGGCGAATCATGAAACCCTCGCATTTTCAAAGCCACACGTCAATTATGATGCAAATCCAACTATAATATTAATGTTTATATTACATGATACTTTTTAAAAGTGTGGAGGACGCAAAGAAAATTAAAAAAGAATATGGAAAATTTAATTATCACACCAAATTAAAAATATGATTATTAGGTACTTATACATAATTTTAAAGAAATACAGTAGGTCGTGTAGTTGTTATATATTTATTTCAAAATCTATTGCATAAGAAATTATTTTTCTAGTTTTTAAAAATGTTTATATCCCTAACCAAACCAAAACAAGCTATTCTTTAGTTGTTTACGGGTACAACCCTTTACCTAGGTCTTTCCCTACCTTTTATTTTCTCCTGGGTCTGCTTCTAGTATATCTCTAATAATAAGTGATCCTTTATGTCTCAAAGGATGTTTTGCCATACTTATTATTTTATTAACTTCAATAGCTCCCTACTTTTCCTAGTACCTCTTCATTTGTAACCTTTTATATCTACAGTATTTTCATCATCCTCTTTTAGAGATTAAAAAAGAACGATGTAAATTTTAGGTAAATGTGTCGTTTCCTTTACATTTTTAATAAGTAATCTTTCTCAAATTTCCAGTTATTGTTAATCAAGCCCAAAAATTATTTATTTTTCTTTAAAGCAATTCAAGTAACTATTTGTTTTTTTTTATTTATATCCTGATTTTGTTCTAATAATGATCCAGAAATTATTTGAATATTTAACGAAAAGTAGATATTTTACGAGTTTTTATCCCTCTTCTCGTTTTATCGAGATTTCCCTAATTTCAAATTATACCCTTACTCCTGAAAGTTTTACCTCGTTGAGCTTTGTCCAGGGATTTCTATTTCCCTAATTCCGAAATCGTGTAGAGATGAAACCGTATTCTTGGATGGAGCAATGTGTGAGAGTTTCGTTCAATTATTCAACTGTGTTAAAATATGAAAGAGTTACTCGTAATTTTGCTATAAAAACTCTAGGACACGGTATCAAACCCTTACACAAAAAATTCAACAAACAACAAATATTGTGATTAAAAAAAGGAAACTTTTTCAGTTTTTTTTACAGTAGTATCAACAAAATAGTAACAATAATAATCTGCAGACAGCGAGAGAGGTATTTCCTTTGTAAATATAAAATTTGAAGATAAGATTGTTAGAGGCTGCTTCATTAGGTTGCCATTTGTATTAGCAGCAGTCTTGCTTAATTACTAGGAAGGTATATACAGTTAGTCAAGTTTGTAAAATACCAATTTGTAAAATTACGTCACAATATTAGTATAAAAGTTGTTTGTTTCCCCAAATTCCAAATCGCATAGCAACTGCCCAGAGTTGAATGTCGTCATTTCCCTTACAAAGTCATCGAAATGGGTTAATTCGACCGCAAAAATATAAAAAACTATAGTGGTAGTAGTAGTAGAATAATTTCATGGTAGAATTTATGGGTGTTATGGGCTTGTTGTGGATTGCATCACGTGCAATGATATCCTTTAAAATTTCTGTTTTACAAAAATATTGTTGACGCCGATTCGCCTTTCCCATCAGTTGAGTTTCTCGATTTCTAAATAAAGAAGGTAGAAGTGCGAATGGTGGGTGTTGGCGATATTACGTAGTATTGTATGTGTACCTACAGGTAGGTACCCATCAAGATACTCACTCACAAACCCAACATAGAGGCAAACATGTACAGCAACAAACAAACTGGTTTTGTCTGCCACAGCAATCGACAGACAACGATGTTGCAAACAGCAAAAGTGGCCGACCATTATTAGACCTTCTCTGGAAATTTTGCAATATAATTATTTATTGTTATAGATTTCAAGGACTCTTGTCTTTTACTTACCTTTATAATAATAAGAGAGAGCAGTTTTACTAACAAAAATATACAGTGGTGTTCGTTTAAAACGACGATAAAGCGGCCATTAAATTTGTCGCTATATTCGGAAGTCGCTATATGGAAAGAAAGAAATCAGACAAGAAAATTACTAAGTAACTGAATCATAGATTTATCTTTACCTACCTAAATAATTATAAACAAAAACGTAAATTATTACCACTGCGACCATCTTTGGATGTAAGCAAAAGATAAAAAGTTTTGTTTTTAGACTCGGTCGCAATATTTGCATGGGATTTCTAGGAACTTGTTAAAAACGGTTCATCAAAATTAGTCGCTATACCTACCCGAAATCAACATTAGGTATAGCCAAAAGATTTTCCTCTAGAAGTGTACTTTAAATTCAAATGTTATGTCCTAAATCCAAAAGGCCGTTACAACCGAAGTCGTTATAAATGAAATCTACTGTAGGTACTTACATTGTTTAGTAAGAAGGTAATTCGAAGTAACGTCAGCGGCTTTATTATTTTATCTTCGTCAGAATCTATTCATGAGTTAACTATTTTGTTGACACATTGAATGAAAAACAGAGAATCCGGTTATTGGTGAGACTAAATTTTAAATTAAGGGAAGATTCCAGCCATAATATGACTGAAGCAGAAGGCATATTAATTAGCTAATATGCAGGTTAGTTGATTTCATTTATTAACCGTCACATATCCGTATATTGAATACTTTTTGAACATGTATTCGTGAGGACTTTATTTCAGTCCTTGACCCGATGCCCAAGTAATCGTCTTATACTCAATTTGCTCTAAAAAGGTCACGGTCTACTGATTTGTTAAGGCATTTGTAATTTTTCCAAATTCAGAATCACACATGAGACACATATGCAGAAATAAAATAACAATGAACTGTAAAACACAAACGAAAAATAAATTTTAATTGGTCGTTGTTGAATTTTGGAACTAAAATTTTCCATAGCGTACACCTAACGAAGTAAACAGTTAATCCTCGTCATGTACACGAGCCTTTTGGTACTATTTTCTTGACGTACCAGGTATACGTAATACAATAATAGCCCAAACGTTGATGTAGTGTTTTAGCTTTATAATAAGTTCAGTTTTGTCATGATATGAGAGTGGGTATACATATTACGTATTTTGTACGTCTGCATGACTAAAGCGCCTTGCGTAATGTCATTGACTTTAAATAATGTACAGAAATACTTTAATTAGCAATCCTGTGTTCCCTTCATTTGAGTCTTCGCACTGATGAGAGTCCCAATCAAGTGGAGAATTCACATCTATTTAAGTTAAATTTAGGATTGTTTGTTTTTGGTAAAATGATGCACTTACTTCATTATGAAATCCTTGAAAATTCTCGTTGTAAGTATAAACGTTACTAAAATTGATTCAGAATGTTGGAGTATTCATTGCTGACGTTTCAGCATGAGCATGGCAACAAGTCACCTAGTTATTCTAATTCACTACTATTTCCGTAGTTGTTGACAACGACGGTGTATGTACATTTTGATATCGGTATATACAATTATTTCACTCTCCCCAGAACAAGAAAGTATTGCAAAAACGAATTTATTGCATATAAAGTATTTTTGCTTTTGTTATCTGTAAATTATTATTAGCCCCTATATGGATATAAAGAAAACTTATACGTACCTATCTACGTAGATGGTGTTAAATCTGTATAAGTAATCACATAATATAAAGCATATGATAAGTAACTGTTCATGGAATTAACTAGTTATCAGTAACAACAGGCATGATCGAGGGTTTATAACAAAAATCACAGTTATCATCAACACTATGCCCATTACTATAGATAATCGGATTAATTGTTATTTTTTTTTTTTCAGAACAAAAATGTTAAAGGGAAGCACCTGCCCCGGCGAAAATTCGTCAAACGATCCTAATTCCTCAGAATTTCACAGTGAAGCATCAAACTGTACAACCTCAATAATGGGTAATGACTTTAGCAAAATTTTTAACGCTACTAATGTAAGCAATACTGATTCCACACAATCGAACAATAAGTCAAACATCAAAGATGATGAAAAAGAAGGAGATCGGCAAGAAGAAGGAATCGCTACATCACCTGAGAGTGGCCAGTCAGATTTAAAATTTTTAAGCAATTGTATTTCGGAAACGTTATTAAGCGAAGGAAGAACAGATGTTTTTAATGATGGCGAAGATTCAGCCACTGAAAGTTTAGTAACACTTGAAGAAAATTCAGAAGAACCGCATGACCGTTCGGACGGGTCCGATTCCGGTATGGGCTCTGAAATTTGCGAAGAAAAATCGGCTGAAACAAGAAACTCAGCTACTACAGAAAGCGATTGCGAAAACTGCTTTTTAGACCAATCTGAAGAAGAGCAACAAGAAAACATTGAAATTTTACCAGAAAATACGGATGACGGTATAAATCTGTCGTTACCGGATAACGTTGCATTTGCTGAACCGAAACCGATTTCTAGCATTCCTGTACTCCTTAAAAGTAATTTAAAACGAAAACTATCGCAAGGCAATGAAGAAAGTCAACCGAAATGCAAAAAGAAAAAGGGAATAACCTTTGATTCAGTTACGGTGTACTATTTTCCTAGAGCTCAGGGGTTTACTTGCGTGCCCTCTCAAGGAGGTTCTACTCTGGGAATGAGTGCTCAACATACTCACGTGCGCCGATTTTCAATTCTAGAACACGCCAACGAGCAACGAAGGCTTCATCGACAACTCCTTCAACGGTTACGTTCTGAAAGAAATTCTACTTCTATTACGGGCACATCTAGCGACGAAAGCGAAAGCGAAGAAGACATTACAGACGGCTCCGATTCGGAAATGGACTTGGATAATTATTATTTCCTTCAACCGGTGCCCACGCGTCAAAGAAGGGCCCTTTTACGTGCCGCAGGTGTTAGGAAAATTGATTCGATGGAAAAGGATGAATGTCGAGATATCCGCACTTCTCGCGAGTTTTGCGGTTGTGGTTGCAAGGGATACTGTGATCCAGATACATGTTCTTGCAGTCAAGCGGGCATCAAATGTCAAGTCGATCGACTTAACTTCCCGTGTGGCTGTTCCCGGGACAATTGCGGCAATTCTAGCGGTAGAATCGAATTTAATCCAGTCAGAGTTCGGACTCATTTCATTCATACCCTTATGAGACTGGAATTGGAAAAGAAACAGAAGGAAGCGGAACAAAATATGGAACGAGTAAATAAAAATCCAAATTTAGCCTGGATGCAAAATGAGAGACTTGCTGGATACGCGGAACAATCTGAAAGGGATCAAAACAACAAATACAACGGAAGTTTCATCAGAGATGTCAATTTAAATTCTAACATGGAAATGGAATCTTGTGTGCATAATGGAAATTTTACAAATCTCCATTATGGAGCTCCAGGAGAAGGACCGGGAAATATACCTGCTCATAATTCGTCTTTTGTCGATCTCCCTGCACGTGAAGACTCCCTAGACTTGTACACTTTTAGAGAAGACTGCTATCACGATGTAGCAAAAGAAAATACGTCTTTGGAACGAAAACAGCAATTTCCTTCTAACCAAGGATTTCACTTTCCTGATCCCCGTTTTCCTGAAACTGGTTTTACAACGAGCGGTTCACCTTACCCAACTGTATCTAATCAATATGCGCAACCCTACCAATCCAATTTCCCCGAGTTCTCCCCTGTTTTCAGCCCATATGCAGGGATGTACACTCCAGAATTTGGAAATAAGTCTTTCGAAAATGGCTTTTTGCAAAGCGGAAGCCTCGAAAACTTCCCTCCTAGCACCACCGAAAATTTTCCTGCTAACGTAGATTCTAAAGAAAATCAATACACAAGTCTAAGTCCTGTGGGAACAAACAATAAAATAGAATCATTTTCCGATCTATTAAACGGGCGATACAATTATTCAACGTACGAAGAGTCTAATAATTATCCGGCATTAAGCAATTCAAATTTATCTGATGGACCATCAGATGGGCAAAGAGCTTTAAGAGAAAAGGGGGAGTCTAGCACAAGTACTAATACGGCTAGCGAAGACTGTGATGAAAATTTCGGAGAAATTATTAAAAAGACAATGGTGGAAACTGTGTCCGCATAAGTATTAAAATCGTATTTATAAATATTAATATATGAATAATATAAATGGTAGATATTACGCCCTATATGTTATTGAAACTTGTAAAGATTTATATAAAACGTAGAAATCTCTAAAATAATTCGTGTTTTAATAAATGTTGTGAAAATCAAAATAGTAAACGGAACTGATCAAATAGATAAAAATATCTAATAATAAAATTCTGTACCTAAATAAAGTTTCAGTTTTCAAATATTACATGCTATTGTTTATTATGTTTCCATCTATATACTATATGTTTCAATTTTTACCCACTAATCAATATGTATTCTGTGGATATTTTGCAACAAAATACATTTTAAAATAACAATATTACCCAAAATACTTTTGGTGCTTCAACAAAAATACAAAATTCAAAATAAATTTTCAGGAGAGTAGACTAAGGGTATTGTTTTTATTTTTGCATTTGAAAGAAACATATAATTTATACTTAATGCATCGAATGCTGTTATAGTACACGTACAGAAATAAATAAATGAAACCGTTTATTCAGGCCAATTAACTTGTTTAAAAATATTTGTTTTAATCCAAGTTCGTTTCTGTATAACGCAAATTTTAAAAAAAGGTAATTAAATTTTGTAATTTAATATTAATACATAAACAAATTACACAAATTTTTATTGTTCTGGGAGCTTCTTTTAGTAAATTTTAAATCCACGAGGACCTACTCCTGCCCCCAAAATCATTCTTTTTTTCTAAGATCTTTTTAATTTTTACTGAATAAAATTTTGATTTGTATGTATCAATTTAGTTCCTTCTTAACCTAAAATACTCTTTTGAAACAAATACTGTTGTCTTCAAATTCGGTCCATTCTACAAATCCAAGCTAAGGCCTCGGTGAGTAATGTTCTGTAAGTATTTTAGAACTAATTATATCTTAATTAGTAGCGAATATTTAATAATAAATTGTATTATTTCAGATGAATTGGAGTAAAAGACTTTGAAATTGATGATTTAGAACTATGTATGTTCTGAGAACTACTTCAAATTTTATCTCCAATTATTCATACATATATTGTTATAGTAAGAAACAAATATGCATTATATGTATATCTAGTTAATCTATTTTCCTTTTCTATAACTGACAAATTCATTTTAAAGGAAAATTACTAAAAGAAAAAAGTGTCGAGAACACTTCTGATTTCTATTTTGAGTAGAATAAGTATAAAAACTTATTTTGTTGGCATGCAACTCGTCAAAATTTTAAACAGTGTAAATTCTATGCAGCGAAAGTTAATTTATTTTGTTATTAAGAGTTTTTGTTAAACGAAGAGTAATAGAAAACAATATAAATTTACTAATAAGTAGTTTAAATTTTGACTAAATTAAGTCTAATAAATTTTGTCGTTGTTTACTACTTATGCTAGTATTTTAATTGTATGTTTCGTTTTATTTTATTCATGTCGTGCGGTCATCTCTGTTATATAAAAAACAATTGTAATATTTTGAGAGGTTGTTCAATGCTTGGTGATGGCTCAAGATCATCTAACTCGTCTTCTTGATTGCCTTGTTGCTTTTCATTTTGTCTCACTGAATCAAGAATTTTTACGTTTTATGGAGTTTTTCGCTAAAATAATTTTACACGGTAATTCGATCTAACATTATTTCAACAGATATATTCGGTGATTTCCCGTTTCATGAACTTTCAAAATTCTGCCTGTTTTAAGCCGATTCGCCTTTTTAGAAGCATGTGGATCTATATATAATCTCAAGTACACAATGTTGATTTACTCTAACAAATATTCATAAATATACATTCACAGGTCGTAATATGTAAAGTAGGGCCTTTTCAAATTATATTATTTATACAATTAATTAAGCATATTGATTATTCAATATTTGTTTGTACAACGAAGTTAAATTTTACAAAATTTGTTTAAACTTATTATCATCCGCAGTTTGTTATTTTATACCTATAGGCATTTATAATCGATAATTATTCAAAAACCTAAACAAATAGGTGCAGACCATTGGTTGTTAAACATTATTAACTTTTTAATACAAATTAGCATTTAATTCAAAGGTTTTAAATAATAATTCTATGTTACGTAACTACCCACAGTATATAATGATTGACGAAACGGGAATGATAAAGTACATTATTAAATATGGGCGGTTATGCAAAACAGCATTAAACCAAAATCGACATTGTTAAAAACCTCTTAGAAAAGGTTGTACCTATTCAATTAATTACAGTGTTACGAATCAAGAAAACCAGTAGACATAATTATAACAATATTATTGGAACCAGGGCCGGATCTACCATATGGCTTTTTGGGCTTCAGCCAAGGGCCCCGTGGATTCAAGGGGCCCCCAGCTATGGTAAGTCAAGTCAAAATCAAAAATAGACGATAATGCGAAAGAATCCATAATAGATTATCACACTAATATTATAAAGACGAAAGTTTGTGAGTGTGTGAGTGTGTTTGTTTGTTACTTCTTCACGTCTAAACGGCTGGAGCGATTTTAATAAAATTTGGCAAGTAGTTAGCTGACACCCTGGATTAACACATAGGCTACGTTTTACTGCGAGAAAATATCTTATTCCCATGGGAAAATCGATGAAAATGAATTTGCGGAATATAATAAATGCGAAAGTAACTCTGTCTGTATGCTACACAATCTCGCCTAAAATTTATTGAACCGATTTAAATGAAATTTGATACAGAGATAGTCTGGAGCCTGAGAAAGCACATAGGCTACTTTTTAATGTGAAATAGGAAAGTTTGTGCGGAAATTCCGTAATTTTTAAAGATAGAAGCTTTAAACTTATTGCTTAGACTTTTGATTAGATATAAATAAATACGACATTCAATGTTTGTAAAAATTTTACCCTAAAGGAGATAAAATTAGCCGATGAAAGTTTTTGTGTAATGACGTCGTCCAAAAAGCTTACGGCCCAGAAAATTAAAATATTGAGTGTAAAAAGTTATACAGGTTTTGTTTATTTGGATCAATAAAAGTAGTTGAATACTAAGCTCTATAAATTTTTTAAACTGTAATTAAACTATATTAATCTATAATATTATAAATGCGAAAATAACTCTGTCTGTCTGTGTGTTACGCAATCACGCCCTTTGTTACAGAGATAGATAAGTAGATATAAAGCTAGAGGCTTGAAACTTATTTTTTAGGCTTTTGATTAGATATAAATACGACATTTAAAGTTTGTAAAAATTTTACCCTAAAGGGGGCAAAAATAAGGAATGAAAGTTTTTGTGTAAAAAAAAAAAATAAAAATAAAAAAAATTTTAAATGCTACCAAAAGTCACTATTCCACGCGGACGAAGTCGCAGGCATAGCTAGTATGTAATAAAAATCAAATATTTTATTGACTCATTTTTGAATAATTATGTGGGCCCCTAAGTAGTATTAGCCCAGGGCCCCTTAAACTCACGGTCCGGCCCTGTTGGGAACCCCGACAATTCCAACAGGAACAGTGGGTGCCTGTATTGTGTCGCCAGCCCGACGATAAATAAATAAACAACCGATTCGTAGACTGTTAATATGAATCCTAATACTAATAGACTAATAGAGTTCAACTAAAGTTCACTCTCTTTGAAAATATTATGTAGACTGTAAGAAAATAATATTTAGGCATTTTCGTTTATACCTTCGAAGTTGTAACACGTATTCAATAAAAAAACTATATACTCATTTTTCATCTTTATAATAACAGGATGAAACATTTGATAAAGATACCGCAAGTTTGATTAGAAATATCATGTGTCCTTATAATTCTCTCAAAACAAAACGATAAATAATAAAATACTAATGCAATTATTTGCTTGTCAGCTCCCAGTTTACATTTTTTGTAACACTTTCTTTATTAACTTATTTTATTACAGTATTCTTCATGGAGTGTTTAGAAAACTGACGTGCCTTCTAGTTCTACTATTGTTTAGTAGCTCGTTCGTAATCGTAACGCATAAAGTACAGATTATCAGTCGGTATATAAACTGGATCAGTTTCTGAAACACAATCATGTTAAATCCATTGCTTCAAAAACTCAATGGCATGAAAATAATTCTAGCAACAAGTTCGAAACAGCGAGCCAAAATATTGCAGGAAACGGTAAGCATCATGTTGATTTTTATTTATGTTTAGCATCTTTTATTAAAAGTTATAAGCAATTATCGACTGAAATCTAATGAATTACGTCATTACCCTATAACCTTGATCAAGCAAAAAAATGGAAATTGGAATATAATTTTCAATAGATTGCTCTACTTCGTCATTATTAATAAGTACAAATTGAATTTACAATTACCTTTAAATTTATACCGACAGAGGGCAAGCAATGTACGTATTTTGTATAATGATTTCAACTTTTTTTAAAATTTCTCCCCAGCATCTTTCTCAAACAAAACTGGATGTTAATTTGTTGAAGTATTTTTCTTATCATATTTAAATAATAATTAATTGTTATAATCAATCGTAGGTAACTATTATTATATAAACTTAATCGTTTAACCATTGAATAGAGTTCTAAAAAGTTGTAATTAAGTTTACGAACATACTTTAATAACTAATAAAATAAATGTCTTATAGGGGTTGAAATTTGAAGTCGTTCCTTCAATTTATAAAGAAGATTTGAATCCTAACGACTTTTCTGTTTCTGATTTTGTTGAACAAACAGCATTGGGGAAAGCTAAAGACGTTTATGAAAATTTAAAAAGTATAAGACCTGACTTGATAATTGGAGTAGATACGGTGGTATCGTTTAATGGAAAAGTTTATGGAAAACCAAAAAGCAAAGAGGACGCAATTCAGCTGGTGACGAAGTAAGACTTTTAAAGTATTTTAATTTATTTTGGTACAATTACAATATAAAACATATTAAAGGGATTAATTTCTATAAATTACGAATATTAACCTGAATTAAAAAAAAATACATAAAATATTAAAGAATACAGTACATGTTTCAATATTTACATAGAGAAACGCCTATTCATTCGGTGGTTAATTTTGAATTTTAATTAGTTTACCTCTTCCCACCTCCATTTGCTTTAATAATCTTTCGTATGCTAAATATACGAGTATATTAACTTATAATATTTTCAGATTGACTACTCTGAATATTCCTCACATGGTTTACTCAGGGGTGGCAATTTTGTATCACGGCAGCATATTCAAATTTACAGAAGTAACAACAGTGTATATGGGTAAACTCACAGAGCAAGAGATTCAAGCGTATATTGATACAGGAGAATCCATGTATTGTTTTCAATTTTTTTTAGTTGTTAAAAAATATTTGTTTAAACATAATTTTGTAGGGGAAAAGCTGGCAGCTACGCCATCCAAGGATTAGCAAGCTCTTTTATTGAGAGAATAGATGGTGATTACAATAACGTTATCGGATTACCTCTCTATAGATTGACGCAGAAATTGAAAGAAATTTTAAATGTTTAATTGTTTTATCCTACATGTAAACTGTAAATAAATAAAAAATGCTATAGTTCTAATTACTTTTTCTCGTATTTAGAATGCGGAATATTCTACAATTTACATCTCTTTCTCTGACGTGGTGTTGACAGATTTTGATAGGTTCTAACCGGAAATTTCTTACACAGGGAAGCAACTTGTAATAATTATTTAATTACTTCTCGAAAGTCAGTTTAAAAAGAATCGGTTGTGTTAGTGTCGTCTTGTGTAAGCATTTACCAATCTTGTTACAACTTCGTTTATTGCAAAGCATTTCGTCTGCAATGAACTAACGAGTAATTTTAGACCATTTGTAAACTGCTTCAAAAATGAAAACATGAGGATTTTTTAATCAAACAATCAAGAGAATAATACATAGAAAGAACAAAATTTCCTACCTGTGAGTGAGCTAAAATTGAGCAGATTAAACGAATATAGTATTTAATTGCTATTTAAATCCTTATCGGGGTAACTCCGCCAATGCCGGTCCCAAGCCCGGATGAAAAAGGAGGAGGGGGAGGATTGACAACCTCTAAAAAAACAAACAAGAAATTTATATCGATATGAATTTATATTACTTTTATTAAATTTCATCCCAATATCCATCCTGATTTCTGATTAAAAATATTTATAAATACTCTTGCACTGCTTCTCACATAAGTACAAAATCATTTGTAAAACCAAAAATGAATTTTCCACATAGAATATTCAAATATCTCATTTCTAAGACAACACCCTTAAATATTCATCCAGTGGAAAAAAGTTATGGAAGAAATTTGTCCAGAACCCCAAAATATGGCGTTGTGCAAGAATATGCAGCTATATTTAGGTGCTTTCGCCATTTTTTATTTCAATTCTACATATAACAACGGATTGTCGTGTACTAGTCTGACCAAAACTCAAAAATGGCTTAACCGATTTGAATATCGTTTTTGTTTTGTTCGCCCCAATACAAGGGTTGTATAGAAAGACAAATTATGAAAACAATTATAGAAATAGCCAATTAATTTTCGCGGATTAGTCTGACAATAACACAAACAGTGCTCATGTTCAACCGACTTGAATATTTTTTCTTTCTTTTGTTTGCTTCAAAACTGGGGTTGTTTAAGAAAAAAAAAATGAGAGAAACTGAAAGAAGCAGCCGTAAAATTGAAAAAAGAAAAATTGGTAATTTACAAGAGCTACAATAAATTTTTTACTATTAATCACTCACGTAGGGCCAAGAAACTTACAAACTTTCAAGTAATTACATAATTAACATTTTATTCTTCAGAATGTCTAGTTACATAATAAGTTTCACAATACATAAGTACATATTAAAAATAAATTAGACATATTAAAAGAATACTATAAGACTGCAAACTTTATTAGGTTTCTGATTGCATTTAAGTAACTTTCGGGACAAATGCTTGTCTTCCATTGCAAACGAAAATGGAACGTTCGTTTGCGTTCAAAATATTTATAAGCTCCAGAATACTGACCCCGAAGTGTACGTAATAAACTAAGTAAATTCTGTATATTCAAAGGTTTTGTATATACTCGCATTTTGATTTTTCTATTATAACGACTGCGTACTAATACACGAAGAAAAAATTGAGATGTAGATCTAAAACCATAAAAAGCATGCAGGTAATTAATAAAAACGGTAAGTTAAAGTTCATCTGAGTTTTTAATATATTTTTTTTCGTAGTAGGTACTTACCCTGTTCCAAAAAATGATATTATCTTCAACTTTCGACGTTTCATTAATAAACTGTACAAAATATAGGGATGAATTTGCTTTTGGTGGCGAAAATTCAAATTGATTATTTCCAATATTTGCAACTCCACGCAATGTATTTGCACCTAAAATAAGTACATATATAGTTTTATATAAATTATGATTTAATGAAAGTACAACACGTACACGAAAATATATTATTTTAAAGACACTAAAAATTAATAATACACAAATGTTATTTAAATAAATAATAAATTGTTGAGAGCAAGAGGAGATACTAATATAAATAATAATAATAATTCTAATTTATTTTCTTTTGGGAGGTTTTTGGTTACAAAACGCAAATTTATTTGTTGTTTCTATTGGTTGCTTTTCGGTAAATTAAAAGTACTGCGTACGTCATTATACAATTATAATCATTAACAATACTAGTGAGTAGAAAAATAATAATTGTTTATTCGCAATGAAAAAGCCCAATTAAAATTTCTTCAAAATAACATTAAAATTCTATCAATAATTAGTAATTAGTTAAAATTGCACAATATGTATATTTTAGGTACGATAAAAGAGTATTTCATGGGTGGTTATGACCTTCCTGTTCGTCATATCAACTCAAAGGCGGAAATAGAACAAGGTTTAATAAATTTATAAAAAAATGGAAAATTAAACTACCCAATTAACTAATAGAAAACAATTTTTTGTGCTAAAATGAAAATTGGTAGCTATAGACTGTATACACTTTTAGCAATCTTTTCACCATACAGAAATTTTCAGGGAAATAGTTAGATAAGTGTGACCGTTCATGTTGGCGTTTTGCATTTAAATTCACTCTCCTGCCTTCAAGCTCGTATTTATTATTAAAGTTATGTAGTAATCAAATATAAAAGTATAATAGCAAATTTGTTAAACGATTGATAGGCTGGCTGTAGTAGGTATATTTGTGGTCAATTCTGAGTTATTAATGACTTGTATTTTTTTTTCTTCTCATTATTGCCTTACTTGAGGGTGGTAAAAAATAATGCATTTAATTAGCTCTTTTTTACGTGCATTTTACAATAATTAGATATATTGTTTTACTACCTGTTGTAATATTTTTTCAATATCAGGCCTATAATAAATTATTAAGTGCTTCAAATTTAAAGCCGATTTTAACCACAATTTAATATCGTCCAATGGTACATCGTCTGTTAAGGTTATCATTTTCCACAATTTATAGTCCATTGCTAAACGATTCCATCGTTCGCACACCAATCTAGCACTGTAATATAGTTCAGATATCGGCAAATACGAAAATATTTTAACCATTACTTCGTCAGGTATGTCATTGAAATTTTTGTAATTGCTTTTTAAATTAGATGATACTTTCCGTTTTTAAGTACATGTATTTTTGAACGGTTGTCTGCAGGAAAAGCTTCGCGATTCGTTCGCTTCATAGTTATGGTCTACTTAATGACTTAAAATTTTGACAAGAGATTTTAAATGGCACTTTATTATAACCTATAGGGGTGTTTTATTTATTTAATCATGATAGGCACATCGGGAATTGTTGCAGTGCCTAGGTACATTTTAGCAGGTTTTGGAACGAAGTTCTTTGTGGCACGTTACACTCTATACTTTTGGTGAATGAGAGTTACGAAAAAAAAAGTGCAAGATTTCGACCGTTACACAAGTGTCGTGCTATTATAGTACGTTTTGTATATCTGTATATATTTCAAATAAGAGAGGAATCGTTTTTTCCCGTGCTGTGGACAAAAAAAAAGGATAAGATTGTATCAGGAAGATAAGTACATATGCGATTTATTGTTGTGTTGATCAAACCGTGCGTGTCTTATAATAGTCAAATAGCCTCTCTGTATTTTTATAATAGTTAATAATAAAATGCTTATTCCTATAACGTTTAAAAAAATATTATTCATTTATTTTGTTGTGCCTAATATTTAATACATAATATACAGCAGAAGGAACTTCGTTTCAACCAGGTCTCGTCTTTTTATTTTATTTTATTTTAATAAGTATTAGAGAAGTCTAGCACCTCCATCATTTTTTATCTACTTTGATTAAAAATTTCTTTTGTTTGTTTCAGAAGTAGTTACATAAGTATGTTACTGAAAATCCAAAGAACATTTTTAAAATCAAAAAAGCACTTCAGGCAACTTTTAAGTATTAGATACTAGTCATACTAATATTATAAAGGCGAAAGTTTGCGAGTGTATGAGTGTGTATGTTTGTTACTTCTTCACGTCTAAACGGCTGAAGCGATTTTAATAAAATTTGGTAGGGAGTTAGCTGACACCCTGAATTAACACATAGGCTACGTTTTACTGCGGAAAAATATCTTATTTATTACCATGGGAAAATCGATGAAAATGAATTCGCGGAATATTATAAATGCGAAAGTAACTCTGTCTGTATGCTACACAATCTCGCCTAAAATTTACTGAACCGATTTAAATGAAATTTGGTACAGAGATAGTCTAGAGCCTGAGAAAGGACATAGGATACTTTTTAATGCGAAAAAAGGGTTGTAAGAGGTTGAAATAGGAAAGTTTGTGCGGAAATTTCGTAATTTTTAAAGATAGAAGCTTGAAACTTACTTTTTAGGCTTTTGATTAGATATAAATAAATATGACATTCAATGTTTTTAACCCTAAAGGGGATAAAATTAGCCGATGAAAGTTTTTGTGTAATGGCTTCGTCCAAAAAGCTTACGGCCCAGAAAATTAAAATATTAAGTGTAAAAAGTTATAGAGGTTTTGTTTATTTGGATCAATAAAAGTAGTTCAATACTTAGCTATATAAACTATTTTGAACTATAATTAAACTATATTAATCTATAATATTATAAATGCGAAAGTAACTCTGTCTGTCTGTGTATTACGCAATCACGCCCAAACTACAGTACCGATTTAAATGAGAATTTGGTACAGAGATAGATAAGTAGATATAAAGCTAGTGGTTTGAAACTAATTTTTTAGGTTTTTGATTAGATACAAATACGACATTTAAAGTTTGTAAAAATTTTACCCTAAAGGGGGCAAAAATAAGGAATAAGAGTTTTTGTGTAATGACGTCGGCAAAAAGGCTTACAGCCCAGAAAATAAAAATATAGAAGAAAAAAATTTTAAATGCTGCCGAAAGTCACTATTCTAACTTATTTTAACTGAAGTATTGTAATTAAAAAAAAATACTTGGAAAATCTCACAAATGTTTAATGAGAAGCACATCCTTCAGGGATTCTACTTACTCCTGATGATGTCTTGAAGGGCTCTAGTGTACATAGAAAGTTTCATTAAACATTTATGAGGTCGTCCAAGTGTTTTGATTTTAATTTTTTATTTATTAAAATGTCTTACCATGAGTTACATAATTTTTTTGCACCATATCGTTCATACAAATCAAAACTCTTTAATATCAAATTAATACAGAAAAATATTTATTAGATTATTTCTTTTATGCAGTGTTTTATCCTTGCTACATAAGCTTAATAACTTAACTATTTTAAACAAAATATTGCTCCAAATTATAAATTTTTATTTCGACCTCACAATCCAACTGTTAAAAATTCATGGTTCATACGAATACACACACACACACCAACAGGTGTACAATAATAAATGCGTCAATGACAGAAGGTCGAATACGTATTATGTCCTACCTCATGTCACCTTTTTTGTATAAAGATACATTTAAATTTCTTAAAAGACGAACATCGAACAGGTAGAAATTCTTTGACCGTGCAGCCTCAAGGATTGTGATAAAAAATTTGTTTGTCAAATGCCTAATCAAAAGGTCATTGTAGATTGTGAAATTTTAATCGTAAAACTCACTCACATTTGCCTACGGTCACCTTTCTAAAATTTAATTCGTCAATAATATCCCACAGCAGAATGTAAAATGGCTTTCTGCGAATTTGATGAGTTTCTCATTATAGATCTGTAAATAATGTAACACATGTGCATGTTGATATGCAAATTGCAAATAGAAATTGATTTATACTGATTTTTGAGCAATTTAAATATGAATAATTAAAGGAAGAAAAATTGACTTTGTTCTTCAAAGTGAACCATCTGACATAACTACAGAAATCTAGTAAGGCGTTTTCAATTCCACGGCTAATTAAAAAAAAATATTATCCTTCATTCTTGTTTCCAAATCCTAAATTCTGTGTACCAATCCCTCTTACAATAATAAGAAAAATTTGCTTTTCTACACTATTTATTACATTTAGAAATCAATGCTAACAAAAAAATCCACAGTCAACACTTGGTAGCGATAAAATGATGAGAAAATTTCTATTTCTTTTCATTGTTATAAGACTTTTGCTTTGCTCATTAGAGGAATGAAAACAAGCTCCCTCAAAATAAAATGAAATTGCGGGTGCATTTTCTAGGTATTTACACACTTTCTACAGCAACCTACTCATTGTTTACCTACAACTGCCTCTTGTTGCTCTGTTCCCATCCCATTCATTGTTTCAATCATTCTGAGAAGGTAAAAAGGTTGCAAATTCAACTTCGTCACCATTCCCACATTTTTCTAATGGGAAATTAACAAGCAGAAATCCATATCTGGCGGCAGAAATATATACGGACTGTTTCTATCCCAAGATAACTTTCAAATAATTAAACCAATTAGAATAATGAAAATAAATACGAGTTATTATTGTTGGAATAGAACTGAAGATGCAATGAGACGATTTATACACAAATTATTTCCGGCTTGAAAATGCTACAGGTCGAAATGAGGATGAAGCTGTTAAATATTTCCGTATTGTCGGTTATCTTGTATAATTTACTTAATTATACTTTTTTAAGTATAAGCTCATTAAACAATTCGACGTTTTTTAGCAAATTCGATACCATGATTAGAAACTACGAAAAAAAGTAGACAGAAATTATTTTTAATTATCTTAAAGCGGAAGTAGTAGTTGGAAAAAATCTCCACACTTCCTTTAACTTAAAAAATTGATTTTTAATATAACCTGATAAACACATTAAGGAATCCAATAAAATCGATTTAAATTGGAATGTCCGAATAGTGGAATATTTTAGACAGCAATGTTTCCACTATTATTAAACAAATTAAACAATAAACAAATGTTACAAAAATATTAAATTTTCTACATATATAATACGTTTCGACATTAGTAAATATAGTCAGATAACCTAAGATTCTTTAGTCCTTATCTATTGGACAGATTGTGTATCTACATAATGATATTTAGAATATTTATATTAGATCGTAAGTCTATACAATTATCTACTGAAAATTCTAAACAACAGCAAGTAAAATCGGAGTGTACACTTGAACTCATTTTTAGTTATTAATAATTTTATTTAAAAAATGTTTATTTTTTTTTTCAATCCTAGTATGCATGACTGAAGTTTAACTTCAAAATTATGTTCACTTATACAGAAAAACTTTTTATCAATACGACTTTTTTTTTACTTTCATATTTAAAAAATTATTTTTTAAATCAGTTTTTTTAATGATATCACACAGGGGCACACAAAAAATATATTTGTCTTCTAACTAGTAAGTACATAAGTAGAAAAAATTTTTAAAAAAAATGTTTACTTATGTATATCTGTATCTTCAGTAATAAAAATTATCAGACTTACAAAAAATAATTTTCAAAAGTATTTAGGTATTTACCTTTTTTGAATAAGCATTTATACCAACCGGAAATGAAATTGTGTTATTATTTTGGGGCGGTTCATAAAATCCATTCGCATACAGCTTAATGTAACAAGGGAAGACGTGGGTCTAGGGAAACAAGTTTTTCTTGAATTTTTTATTTCATTTTTCTGTTACGATAGAAAATCCAATTTCAAAATCGAATGTGTAAATATATAACAAATATTCTTACATAGATATACATTGTCGTCGTTACAATAGCTTATTTTTGAAATAATAAATATTTGTGCACCTACTATTAATAGTGTTGAAATATTTATAGGGGAAGGGGCTAATGTAATGTTTACAGGAAGGTCGCAAGGTGTCATACAGCGTATGACAAATACAGATATGAATAGTATAAAAGTATTTCTATTTTTATTTCAAAATTTTTACAGTCAAATACTTTACAAGTCCGAAAATTATTCTAATTATTGGGCAGCATAATGCAATATTTTAGGGGTGCCAGGGTCCAACAAAAGGTTACTATCAATATTTGATTGGTTATTAGTAATTGCGTATTTTATTTTATATTGAGGTTTTTAAATTTCAATTAACAAAACACAGAAACACAGTTTGTAGTTTTTCACAAATATATTTAGTAATTTCTTACAATATTGTTTCGATCTTGCGATCGTTATCAAAGAGTATTTGGAGAACTCACGATCTCTAACGATCGCAAGATCGGAACAATATTGCAAGAAATTACTAAATATATTTGTGAAAAACTACAAACTGTGTTTCTGTGTTTTGTTATTACAATGTTTCACAATCACCCAACCGCAAAATCCGTTGATTTTATTAAAAATTTCAATTATATCTTATGTACCTACCTAAATTATCAACTTATTTTAATATGACACTACAATTTTCATCAGTTGTCATCGTACCTATTTATATCTGTCGGAACAGGCTTTTATTCTCGAATGGTAGTATTTACTTGATTATTATCCATGATAATTAAAATAACAAGAACACCGAGTACAACTGGACATAATAACAATCTTTCAAAGTCGAAAACGAATACACGGGCTGTCCGTTCTATTTCGCAGTCAATATCGAAGTGTCCTCATCAGCCGCCCCCTGCGGTAGGGGTCATGCCAATACATGGCCCCTTTTTCCTAAATTTCTCAGAAACACCACTACATGACAGCCCGTGTCTACGTTCGGTGCTCTTACTTGTCACCTCGACTTTAAACGTGGTTTCTAAATCTTATTACTCTGATAATACAAACAATATCCACAACTGGGACCTAACAGCTTTTTACAAAAGGAATATGCACTAACTAAACCTAAAGGTGAACATAAATTGTGCCTCTTTGTCACTATAAATAAGAAATAATTGCCTTCAGACACCATCTCCGACATATCTTACAACTATTTACCTATTATATATCCCTGTTTGAGCATCCAACGTCTACATTTGTAAAAAATGTTGTCCTTATATTTGTCCTTATCTTTCCTTGTCTTTTAACCCTTTTAAAGTAGACAGAAACGAACATTTTAGTTATCGTTAAATTTTTTATGCAGGCGCCACCTCATTTCTCAATTAACAGCTCACAATTCAACTAGAACAAAATTAAGTACCACAATTGATAAGCACTTACAGTGGTTTAATGTGTAATAAATAGTGTCCAATGCGTGTAATAAAACGAAAATGAAAGTCCTGTTAAAATTTATAAGATAACACATTATTCCGGTAGCAGTAAGCTCCTGGCTCTAACAATAATTACTTATAACATCTATCCTTTTCCTAGCTAGCACCCAATCAACCAACCAACGGGTGTAATAAGGAACGAAGTGTTAAAGCTCAAGAGCTAGAGGAACTTTTAGCGCTTAACTGTTATGTATGTACATATGTAGCTCTGCTGACTTAACGCCGTGTTAGCTCGTCGCTTGTGTTAGTCGTATTTGTGCGTTCAAAGGAAGCGGAGCTTTAACGCGTTTCGATACCGCAGTGCGCCGTGTTAACTCTTCTTCAGTCATGTTGTACGTTCGGCTTGTGCCCTTATAACTTCGCCGATTTTTTATTACTGAACTGAACTTTGACTTCTCATTTAGTGGTTTGGATTATTACAATTAAATCCTGTTAAGGTAATAAGAAATACTTTCTTACTTTATTATTATTTTATTGAATGTACCTGTGTATGTCCAACCTTCAAAACTTTTAAAAACAAAAAATTTCGGGATAGAATCATTTTATTTTTATTTATAAAATTTTGACATTTAATTGCATGTTCGGTTTTTTCATTGGCTGTTTAATTAATTTTTAAAGTTTCCACTAAAAGTTTCTGAAAGTTTGACTTATTATTTATTATAATCTTTCTCGTATATTAATAGTTTTTTTTACATTCAGATTGTCAATGAGTTATTTCCCGGAATTTGACTAAATGAATAAGCAACTATTGCAATTTTTATTATCTATTATGTATACGTAGAAGATGATAGTGATTGTTTGGCGCCACTCGCGGTTCATAATAGCTATTTGTATTTTGTAATATTCCAAGTCTGTCTATTACACTTTAAATAAAAATAACTCTGACAAACAACCGCAAAATGTAATTTACAATACACAAACAGCACACTTTACACATCAAATGAAGAGTAATAGATAATAAGTAGACAAAAAAACAGGTTCTATAATTATTACTATAGAAGTCAAGTCAATATCAAATGTCGCATTTCTTATTACTATCACACTACTTATTGTAAAGAAACCACAAAACAATTAAATATTATCAAGGGTTATATAAATAAAATTTTATTAGACTGATTAAATATTTATCCATCCAAGTTTTAGTAAGTATCCTTCCTTCTTTTATTAACCTCGTACAACTCTAATTAATTATAATATGTACTATCGTATTATTAATTAAGTAAATGACATTTCTTATTTAAATGGTTGGTTTGTTTTCCTACATTAAGATGATTAGGTTTTTAAAAAATAATTTTATTACATTAGACTTTTTATTCGTTTAAACTTAATTAATTGGGAAACTATATCTACTAGTCATAAATAATCCAAAGGATTTTTTTTTATTTAATTACAAATTAATGAAATAAGTTTTGAAATATTTTATACAGGGTGATTCTAGCAAAATCTTGATATAATTTTATAGTACCTAGATCGTTTAGTTGAACTAAAATAAACAAAAAGTTTCATCTGCAAACAGTGGGGGATTTATCAGCAAGCTGAATAGGCTAGAGCCTAGGGCGGCAGATTTTAGGGGGCGGCAAACTTTGCTCAAAAATTTTTTTGTCTTACAGAAATAAAAAAAAATATTATCTTTTACACGGACAAAAACGAAGCTCAAAAAATCAACAACAATTACAATATTTTAGTGCTATACAGTATACTGAATGCACTAACGTTTGTATATGAAAAATTACTAAACGCTTATTTATAAAATATGCTATTGTGATTTTGAATTTTTAAAATATTCCAATAGCGTTTAAGTATTAGGTACATTTTAAATTTAGTATTTTTACCAATTTTTTTAATTTATTATTGCCATAATTTTTTCTTTAGGTCCACCCACACTATTCAATTAATGTCTAATATGTTTCACCACTTAAATATATCTGTTCGAAGAGAAATGGGATCCGAAAAAAAATTGCTTAAAAATAACAATAACAAATATTACATCGTATAGATATATATGTGGAAAATTATTACTTTTCTATAGATATTTCTGATGATATTAACAACATATTTGAGTGTAGAATAAAAATTTAATAAATTTGCACGTAAAAAATTGCATATTGTTGCACAGAATTTCATAAATATTATTCATTTTTTAGAATGATGATTAAAAGAAACAATCATGATAATATTGTAATGAATAAAAGCTGTAAATATCCATTCAACGAAAGTTCTTCTTAACATTCTTACATTTTTAATCTTAATGAAGTCATCAATATTTGTTGATTAGTCTTATAAAAATATAATACAATCATAAAGTTGCACTTTCATTGACAAAAAATTTATTGTGAATTAGGGTATAAAATTACAGGTGTCAGTAGGGGCGGCAAATTTTGAATAGCCTACGGGCGGCAATGTGTAAATCCGCCACTGTCTGCAAATTTTCAAAGTATCAATTTTTCCAACGTCTCTCAGACGAGACTTCTTACGGTAGTAGCTGCTGAGACTTCGAGGTATCTACTGAAGATGTCAGTAGCAGCAACCTACAAAACATCTGTACATAACAGTCCATCTTTAAATTCTTACAAGAAAATTCTGGTGTTTAAACATATTCTGTTAACTTATTACTCATACAACAAATACTAGAAACAATTTCTTACTCAATAAAAGCTGTTATGTTACTTGATAAGGTATGCCTAGTCAACTTCATTCGTCTTGACGTGATTTATTAATTTTATTATTTAGCCCAGAGAATGTAAATACAAATATTACATGCTTATCCTATAAGTAATCAGAAAACATATTGAACAAATTTTTCTACATACAGATTAAACAGTTCTGTTATCTACTGGTTGCATTTTATATTTGTAGGTATTGTTCGTTATTTAAGGAAACAAACGAATTCATTGCAATAAAAAGGTCGTGTACGCACAAAATCGGCAATTTGTCTGTCGTGTTGGTAAAACCATTATTTCTTAATTAGGTTTATAGGTATACCTGCGCAATTATTACTTTCATTGCAGGTTTTACCTTTAAATAAATACTCGTCGTGTCACACGTATGTAGGTATATTGATAAGTTGTATAATTAATTAGACAGAATTCTGAGTACTGTTTGGTGTTTGATTATTACGTGTATGCATACGTAAACGGTTGTAAAATCCGGGTTGATTTCACTTTTTAGCAAGCTATAGAGTTATAGGTATATTTCGGTATTTTTAAACAAAGTACCGTCATTTGCAAGATGATGTAAATCGCATTGAAGATGGCTCCATTCAAAAATAACGAAGCGTTACAAATAAGCAAAATCGACGGTGAAAGTGACCAACAAGTTATAATCTCGATTATTCTACTATATTATTGAATATTAATAGCTTAACAATTTAACATATACATACATACTAATTACGTAATGAAATATGAAATAACAGTTTAATAAACATCGGAATTTTTGTCATTTTCTAATAAATCCGACAAATCTTTTACTTTCAAGAGATAATGCGGGTAATACCAAAATAACTCAAACTATGCATTAAAACTTTATTTTGTTCGTATTTCCCGTTTTACATCATTCTCATTACTGAGAAATAGTTGCATTATTAGCAGTCTATTATCATACATAACTTTACATAAGAAATACATATTCGAATTGATTTCTGAAACAATGGCATTAATCCGTAACAGTTACGACTTAATTTACTTTAATAATTATATTATCTCATATGTGTGATGTATATTATTTAAACGTAATTATTACGTATTATTATAAATGTGCAATATACAAACGGATTTTTAACGTTTAAAAACAAAACTAGAACAGAAAACAGAGATAAAATTAAAATAGCAAAATGATATTGCTATTTACTTTAAACAATGCGTAGGTACCTACACATTCAATTTAATAAATTGATAAAAATGAACTTTTGCATATTATAACAAATACCTACATATGTATATGTATTTAGAAAATATTGACACAATAGATATTTTTTCTATTAATAATTTTATGTAGGTTTTAGAGTATTGCCGGTCGTTAACCCGGTTAAGTTTTGTAATTTAGATAACAATGACAATGCATAGATTGTAGGTATTTAAAACACACTTGTGCGTAAGTATGTTCCGAATGGGGCCAACCATTTTTTAAATACATAATTTGCAAAAATACGTTTTCGTAGAAACGTTGGTTCTTATCACATATAATATTAAAGTCAATGATACTCCATTTGCTGAACAATCAGTTTTCCATTTCAACATAGGTATTTACCATAAAATACATTTAAAAAATCAAATTCGCATCCTTACTGCAATTAACGAGTAAAACTCTTTACATGATGACTTTTTAACTTCCATTGTATCGCTATCTTCCAATTATTGATGAAAAGTGAAATTTTTTGCGTAGTCAATAACTAAACAGAACTAAATATTTAATTGGTCGAGCTTGGTGGGTATCATCTAGGATTGATTATTTAATGACGAAGACAACGATGGGGTTGATTATCCTATCTACGTCTTGCTGTTATAACTGTTGTGATTGACACCATCTGGAAATACTTCGAGGGTGTGAAGTCATAGTTGCAGTTGCACTGAAGATTTTGCGTCAATTCTGTGTTCCCTGAGTATGTCAATAATAGCAGCAAAAATTAGCAAAACATCACGTATATCAAGCTAGCACGACAATTATTGTTCCGATTTCTGACTTGCACTATAATTTGATATCAAGCTAGCAAACCAACTGATTATGGCTAAACGGCACGAGCGACAAATTTTTGGATTTGGTAAGTCAGAAATCGGAAAATTAACTTTGTCGTGCTAGTTTGATATAAAACATCGGAGCAAAAGACCCATCGACATTCTCACTGAAGGAGGAGGATCAAAATATCTGAAGCAGTACTGTGGAACTAAACCGAATAGAACACTGATAACTAGAAAACTTTTAACGCGTTTCGACACCCAGTTAAAGTTTCTGTGGAATTTCGAGTTTTCAATATTCTATTGAAAATAATCAATTCTACTACATATCTATAAGTAAAACATCAATTTTTTGTTGTCATCACAGTACTATATTACTATGTTCTTATTTTCTATCCAATGTTTTCATCGCTTGGAATGTGTGCCTTATGGTTATGTAATGTGATGTAATGTTTAACATACATAAGTGCACATCTAATTACTTACTAGCCGTACTACCACAGTACATCGAAGTTAGCGGAATGAATACGCTTTGCATATTAATTTGACACTAGTGAGTCAACCAAATATCCATACCGTAGTATCTAACGACAATAATAATTTTAAAAATTCTCTTCGTATCCACTTGAACGCTAATAAACTCAACTCACTCACTCATTGCTGCAGAAAGGTACCTGCATATATTATTTATACTTTGTATTATCATTTTCGGATACTGAATGAATGTTCGTATGTATTTGTATAGCAAGCAGGAAAGTAGTGCGTGGGTAAGGGATATCCGACTACGTAACAGCATGAATACTTTTAGTACTTTATATAATATAGTAAACCACATAGGTATCGTTTTAATAAACCACGAGGCTCAAATTTATCACTAAGGATTATAAAAAGGGACCAGAATATCTTGTATAATGATGCCTCAATGTGGATGTTGTCTTCTTATTAGGTATGTATGTACGTAGCACAGGTCCTTAGGTATAGGTACCTATACATATTACAGTTGGGGGTGTTTTATATCTCGGTTAGCAGCTGTTCTGATGGTGATTTTTACCTTACGTTGAAAGCAGCCATTCGAAGTGTATAATTAACGCCAAACCACAAACGGAACTTTACAGTTTTCCATTAAATATTTCGACTTGTAGGTATCTACAGGGTGTTCCTTACTGTTATCATAACCTGATTCTAATTCCAAATATGTACTCGTAGCCAAATAAAAGATATGTAAAAATGAAGATTCGCAAAGCACTTGATGAAACATAATTTTAAATAAAAAAAAATAAAATAAAAGATAGAGACGTATATGTAGGGAATGAAATCTAAAGAGTTTTCTTTTCTACCAATATCAATATGGTAAAGTTTGAAGAGTTAATTAAATTATATTATTACTTTATCGTTCACTGATAAATTTTTTTTGGAAAATTTCCGACTGCATTTCCGTTTATCAATTTAGTTATGTACTTACTTAGTTCAATTGCTGTGTGTGTGGTAAGGTGTAATTAAATCTATCTCAACGACCGGCAGTAGTCGCGAATGGCATATTAAATAAAGCAAAAATTCTTCAAGTGGCACCGATGTGCTTTTAGAGGCAGGTCTACTACAGACGTCACCTATAAGCACTAGGTTGACGACTTCCTGATGAAACGGTTTTGCTAAAACCAACAACCAACGCAAATGTCTGTGGCGACCAAGCGACTACCACTATTTACTACAAAGCCTGGGAAGTATTTTAACCGATATCCCGATAATTATTTCTTGTAGGGACGACCTTTTAAAGTAATCATCGTTATTTATCGACTAGTTAAAATGACGCAAATGACAGCATAATTATACCAATTACAAGTTTATTGATTTTATGGTTCTGAGAAACCTAATAAAACTTCCGGAAGTTTCGGATATACATATGTTCTTTTATGTGGACCTTACGTTCTTATTGTTTCTTATTATTTGACCTTCCTATTGCATACTTCACAAGGCAATCGACTTCTGTTCTCGTTAGAATGCGTTTAAAACAAATAGCGGATGTACAAATCAACTTTCAGGTTTTGTATTTACAACAATACTAACAATTAGGTATCTGTAATAGTCATAATTGTATTTATATATTTTCGTATGCGGCTAAACAGATACATATTACTTATCTAGATAGGAAAGGTAAGAACTCCAATAAACAGTACATCATTGTGTATAATGTTACGTAAGATGTAAATTTAAATACCTAACGGATGCTTTCGTTATTTCATACCAAACAATTTATTATAGAAGTCGAATATCATTCTGATATAACCTAAAAAACGTTTAAAAACGCGCCAAAGAGAGGAAATTGTAAACTAAAATTAATTGGCTCTGTTATTACTAGATGTTGTGGATAAATTGCTAGGTTTTTGCTGCATCTATTCATGTCAACCTTTTCGGGATATATAAGGTTTTAAAAATTTTAAAGTCCCTAAGAATATTTTATCAATTAAAACAACTGACTCAAAAGATCATGATTTATTGTCCGAAAAAGTAGAATTTATTTTTTTCATTAATAAAATTGGCTTATAATACAATATAAGTTATACCTACATAGTATTTACTTGAAAACTGTGATACAAGGAAAGAATAAAGTGACGGTTTAATTACTTGGTCTTTATTGTGCTTGTTTATTCATAGGGTAGGAAATTATAGCTGTGCAAATTGTCCAGAGAGTGCAGTGCCCTTACTCATTTTAAATCATTTTTAATTTATTGCCTAGTGAAGTATAGGGGTTACAGAAAGTCTGTCAAAAGTAGTGAAGCAGTTAAATAAATTCATTGTTACTATTCAACAAGCATTTTATCAAAAGGAATTAGATTTTACGTATTTAGTATCTGTTAGATATCTTCATTGATTTGTCGGAAGTCTTAATTGTCACGTACTTAAAATAACATTTTTAGTACTAACTGCCGTAGGTATTATTAGTGACTACACATATTGGTTAAAGGCGATAGACATACTAATTAAAAAAACATATTTTTTCCGCATTTCTATTCTGAGTCAGCTTTGTGTTTTTCCTAGAATATTAAAAAGTCCGGTTTCGAATAATATTCTTTGATCTTTGCATGCCTCCTCAGGACAGAAACCAGACAACAATAACCACTTACATAGGTATTAGGTCAAAATATTGTGCACAATGTGTTATTTTTTATAATGTTAGTTCGTTTATGTTTTTGCAAACACATATTTTTTAAACTTTAAACAGTTTTAGGAATTTTTAAAGTACCTACAAGAAACGACTACTTATTACAAGGATGTACTGTTGTAGGAAAAGGTCAATGTCGTTTATATCCTGCCCTATACATACAGCAAACGATGTAAATATGTATTTCTGTATCAGAAGCCATAAAAGCTACTTAATATACATACATATTTAAATTTTTCTATACTTTAAATTTCTTTACCATCAGTAAACATATTATGTAAATATGTGTTTCATCTATTTACTTTAGGCAAGCTTTGATCCTCTCAAATATCAAATTTTTATAATATCAACATTTAGGTATCTATTGGGTACAATATTTGGTGTAACAGACGCTGTGGTTGTATCTAATGTTTGCCTGATAGACTTAAAGTACCTAATAGTTCTTCGTTCATGATTCGTAATTTAAGCAAGAAATGAAGAAGTAGCACGAATATTTTTTATCTTTCTTCTTAATAGTAGATTTGTTGCCGTAACTAAATTCATAAACGATATTTTCACCTAACAACTTTAACCAATGTACAATAAATTGCACACTTTCGGGCTTCAAATAGGCATGCTTCATGATCGCTCATTGAACTTTCTTATCATTATCAGTAGGTAGGTATTGATAATTACGCGTTGTATTATTGGCGACAAGCGTGGGAAGATTTGTAAAAAAATAATGATATTTTTACAACCGTTATCACGACGGTTTGTGAAATGAAGTTGCTAGAGAATGTTAACGGTCAATGGTTTTTGAAGGCTATAGTTTTCCTTGTACTTTCAGACAATTCCCTTGTTATGAAACAGTTAGTTACTTTTTTATTAAGGTTGTTGGTAAGCGTTGGTTTTTTTAAATAAAGAAAATATCCTTTCCAGGAATAAACTGAGCAACAACCCTTATTTAGTCATAATAACCACTATAAAAGCTGCTAAACAGTAGTTGTGTTAAGTTAAGAAATTCTTTTCCGATGATAACCGCGCAGACAAAAGTGTGATGAATAAGTTTTCCTTTCTCCGTATCAAGGATATTAACCTTGAGAGAGTTAAATTGCAGCATTTATTATACGGCCACAGAGTGCAAGAATTCCATCACGAGTGCGTTAATTTCTAAACGATCACATTAAAAAAAGTGGCACCGTGTCTCCTCATTATGTCGTGTCGTAGTGAACTGGAGACTAGAGATGAGACATGTTCAGAACGCGGAGAGTCGTCAAAGTGTTCACCGGAACAAATGTTTGTAACAGTCCTGTGAGACGTCATAAAACTATCTTAAAAATTTCAAGGAAAATTCTCTCATGCGCAACGACCTCTGAAGCATAAAGAAGGCCCAACGATTGCTTTTTTAGATTATGCATGTTCTTGATTACGTACCGATGCAGATCAGTAGAAGAAAAAGAGAGTCGAGTTAAAAACGTTAAGAAAATAAACCTCCTACTCCTGAGCAAACTCGAACAATAACCTTTTAAAAATAAACCGTACCATCAACCTCCTACTTAATCATGAACATAAGCAATCATAAACCGTTCACAACTTTTTCACAATAACACACTTTGTTAATAAATTTATTATAACATCTACAGTAAAAGCTCGCAGTATTTATTATGACGCGTTGACGTTCGAAACCGCAATCCACACCTGGTGATTACAAATATTCCTAATTTTCTCCTCATAATGAGTTGCTTATGAAATCCTTTTGAACACTCAATCATAAAAGTAGATAATAATAACAGTTTATTTGTCGGAGACCACCCGTTTACTTAAAACCACACTGATTATGACTTTAAAGTGTCATGTTTTTTAGTAATTTGGCAGCGATCCATTTTTTTCCTGTTACGTCTTTCAAAAGAAACCTTTCGACAGAAGCAAAGCAAAAAACACGAGTCAGAAGAGTCCTTTTACATTTATGTACGTGTGTATCTACACTCGAGTGAAAGCTGAACTGAATTACATCACTTATAAATAATAAAAACACCTGATTATAGTTACTCCAATACAACGATTGTTGTAACAAAATATCAAAGGGAATATTATGAATGGATGAAAACTCGTTTTGTTACTATCAGTAATTACCGACTTGACTTTTTTTTATGAAAGAACAAAAATTACATTAATGCAAATCCATCCTTCCAGATGGGTTACCTAAGATTATTATTAAAGGAATAAATAATAGAGGGGATGTCCCTGAGTAGGGTAGATACTTCGAGTCTAAAGAGGTCTCAAAGTTGGCCAATTTACCGTAGAGATTTTCATAGCTATTGATAAGATTCAGAAACTCATTTTAAAACATTGTAAGTTTAATGTTTTCTGGAAAGAAAATCTAATAATTAATTTACTACCTACTCCCCATACAAAAGTTGCTAAGTATGTAATTGGAGTTCACATTGTAAAGCGCCAATATCAGGTGGATAACTATAATTACGTAACTAATTAAAGGAGAAACGATTAAAGAACTTGTTCGCGCGCATTTAAGAGCTGCGCTTGAATTAAAATCTATGTCTTACATTAAGTAAAGGTGAAGTTGAAACAGGAGCAAATAAAAACAGTGCAAATGGAATGTCCCGTGCCTCCGGCATCACAGATCGATTCTCTCATGTGGAACATGGATATCCGGCAAGGAGTAGCACTTAATGGTCGGTACATAATATAATAATAATAATAATTGTATTGTCAAACAGAAAAAAATTTTAAAAGAATCATAAATGCAAATACATTTTTATGGCAGAATAATGATGGATTTAAATTTAGTTTGAAAACTTCTATTATTTTGAATAACAATCATTTAATTGATTACTCATTTTACATCAGTTTAATTATCTGCAATATTGTTTTGCATACACGTATTAAAAGACAATAAATTTTCTGCATTGACGTTAATTGTGCAAGCTTGTAGCTTTGTCCGGCTTCTGTTATTCTGTAGTTCAATTAACAATGTTAATTAGTATGGCTACTTGTTTGTTCTGAGTCATTTAATTAGTCGTCAATGTATTTATGTATTTACGAAGAGTTAAATATCAATTAGTATACGTACTTCATAATTTGATTTAAATTTGTTAGATACAGCACACAACTAAATATAACAATTATACAATTATTGCATACAAGAAACACTAAAAGGTCATATCCATTATAATTCTTATTTTCACTTAAACTTGACGACAACACAAAATTTTGGTAATTTAAGATCCATTCCCTTGCCTAGATTGGACTAACAATTAGGGTTGTTTTTGGTTCAGGCTGAGTATCTTTATGTTCTGACTATTATAACTGACAGTAGAGATTGCTGCCCATTTGGTAATCCAAGCTGGCTTTAGTAGTTAATACTGACATGGGAAATAATTTCAAAGTTGTTTTAGTATGACCATTTCCTGACCCGAAATCAGGGAACATGAGATGTTAGGAAATGCAGGTTGTTTTTAATAAAATGTAAACAAAACACCGTAACCAAGCTAATCAGTAATCATATACGCACCTCTCTCGGAAATAATAAAGTACAATAGACGTCGAACGTATTCACTCACTCGATCGTACGTATGTCTCTTGGGGATGCGGTGCCTACTTCCGCGTAACGCAACTTCCGTTTCCACGGGTATTGGTCGATGTTTACGTTTATTATATATGTGTGAATGTGTTGTGTGTTCATCCACATACGTGGATGCGGAGTGCAGCTGTAGCTGCAGCTTAGACGGCTTGCTACTGCATTCCGGATTTGCAATTCCCATCGCTGCTCGCCGTGAGATTCTCATTTTCGACGGGGATCAGGTTGCTCCTTCAGATTTTCTCGCCACACAGCAAAATAACTAACAACTTCCATACATCATTCATTGATTAAATCAGCTTCATAACGTACGCATTAATGGGTACCTAGTCAGTCAGTTAATTAAAATGAAAATGAAAAGCTATATAGTGGGTCCGTCATATCATATCTATATTAAAAATTTACATGCATATCTTATTAATATTTGAATATGTATATCATTTGCCATAACTTCACTGAGTAAGATTAGGTACTTATTAACAAAAAAATTATGTACACACTATTGAACTGCCGATAGTTCAGCTAAGGGACGTATTTATTTAAAATTTTACCCCTTCCTTCTTCTTATCGATATTTAGCGGGATGTGATGGATTTCCCCACCCTCTAGCATGAGATTTATTGTTTAATTAGTTTTTATTTAAAAGAGGAAAGGAAATTGTATGAATTTTTTAAATTAAATGTTGGCGTGAGGGTTGCAATGATCTTTGTTTCTTTGAATGAGAATGGATGAGATTTTGCTGGACCTTCTCCCTTTTTTAACTAACTGAATTGATAAAAGTCTCCATAACTCTGAAGACAGTTTCATTTGTGCTTCTAGTTAGGTGTACTAGTTTTCTTAGTTATTACAAATTGTAAAAAATATTAGTTCCACTTTCGCGTTAAAATGAAATAATCAAAGAATCGCTAGACCCATAAACATCCATTTTAAAACAATGTATATATATGTTAAAAAAATACTGATTTATTGTTGTATTTTATGATCATATTGATCCTATTTTTAAGTCGATGTTAATAAAGTGACATGGGTTACCATTGCTCGATTTAGACCCAAACGGATGTAGTGCACATAGCTGAAGTCATAACAGGAAATTAAATATTCCTTGTTCCCATTATTTATTAAATTAAATTAGCCTGAAACTTTTTATAATTACTTGAACATGCGTGTAATGCGTAGCTAGTGTTGTCAGTGACCGATTGTAGTGATTAAGATTGTTTAAATTGTCGGTCACACTTAACTTTGTTTTAAGAATTACTCTCACTTTACCAAAGAATAACTAAAAATAGAAATTGTTCTTTATATGTCCAGTTAAAAATATTTTCATTTCTATTTTTTGAGATACCTTAACTAAATTTGTCCACATGGATTTTTTTTACCATGAGACAAACCAGTATGACACCAGGATGGAACAGAATGGTCCAAACCTTTGCATCTCTTGTTCGTCCGTTGACAAAGTAATAAAATTTTATTTCTTGCTGTACTCCTGGAGTTTACGACAAAGAACCCGATGAAAAACGTATGTTTTAGTGAAATATCCTCAAAAGCTGAACATTTGCTCCTATAGATCCCGGAAACGACTTCTGATTCAATTTCCGGTGGTCGCTTACTTAAAACTGAAGTATTCGATACACAAACGACACGCAAACCGATTGTATACAACGGAGGCTGTACAGGAAATCCTAAATTTCATCCAATTATAGCTTATTTTAATATTTAGATTTGTACGCATGCATAATCAACTTTAAAGCACATTTAATAACGGAATTTCGTAATAAATGTTACAGGTTACAAGTGAATTCGCCATTTGCATATTTCTCATGGTTTACTAGTACCATTAGCAACTGGATTTACGTTTTCTTGCTCACTACCATTGCAAAATTATTTTTTGTGACAGAAATTTATAGAGCACTGGGATGCTTATAATAATGGTCGAAACGAAGTTTGCTAAAATTTACAACTTTACTTATTTTCTGTTGTAATTTTATTGTTAAATATTTAAAAATGAATTTAATAATAATTCAAGAGGGTAACAAATTGTGTAATAGCACTACAATTAGATAATTCTTTGCACATTAATAGCAATTTTTGGTTAATAACGTAATGGTCGAAACGGAGTTTGCTAAAACTTACAACTTTACATACTTTCCATTGTCATTGTATTGTAAATATTTAAAAATGAATTTAATAATAATTCAAGAGGGTAACAAATTGTGTAATAGCACTACAATTAGATAATTCTTTGCACATTAATAGCAATTTTTGATTAATATCGTTAATGGTCGAAATCGGATTTCTAAAACACAACTTTACATACTTTATGGAATTGTCATTGTCAAATAGTGGTTAAAAGTTGATTAGGGCAGCTAAAGGTAAGGGGATATACCTATCTATACCCCAACGTTAATTTCTTAAGAGGTAAAAGCCAGGGGGAACTTTTAGGCGTTGTCCCATGTAAACAAGGGGAAGGCTAGGTTTTGCGTTTTGCTAAAAAGTATTAAATGCCCTACCTATATAGTCAATGTCCTACAGCAGCCCCCTCATATTAATTTGTGAAACAGAATGTCGTTTTGTATCACCTTATCAACAGAAAATTTTTACAGCAACACAACATTAGTATAATAATTGCGGTATCATCGTGTCATTAATTAATTGGATTAGGTTTTTATGAATATAAGAATAATAGCATGTGGATATATATGTATCTGCGTAATGTACTGGCAAACCACTTAAACTTAATATTTTATTTTCGTTTTAAAAAGATTGAGCTGAAATGCCTCCCAGGAAAAATAATTACAATTAATTGTTAAACCATGTACTATTTTATGGGTTATGGACGAGGTTATTCAAAGAAAAGTTTAAATATACATATAATTAAATTAATTTTCTTGTGGGTATTATCTAATGCTTCAATGGCTGACAAAAACCTCTTAAATAATATTTGATACGTGGAACCAACATTCTATTATAATATTTTATAATAAATTCATAATTAATCTGATAAAAAGTAAGGCTAAGTGATACCAGGTTTTTGACTGATATTTTGACCTCAAACTTGTCCATTTTGTTAAAATTATTGAGAATGCAATAAGGTACTTAACCATTTGTGTGTTTTTCGACTGGTCGCCGATTAATGCGAGTAAATATCCGTTTTTCCTTTTTCAAATGTGGTAACACATAGTTACAAGGTCTTTGTAAATGAAAAATGCAATGAATCAGACGATAAGTAACTCTAATAGTAATGACGGAAATAAAAAAAGTACATTAATTTTATTAACCTTACAGTCACTGTTTAATGGCGATTAAGTTTTCTCGACAATGATGCACTGGCAACAAAACGACTGAATTGATTTTTTTTAAATACATGAAATTGAAACTTCAAATAGAAAAAGCACTGTAAACACCTCAAAAATCTTCCCTTCATTAGTTATCCCACTTCTTTTTTAAAATTCGTTTACAATTCTTGTTTTCTAACAGTACGAGCTTCATTTCAGCTACAAACTGTGTTCCTTCTTAAAACAAAATCGAGAATATGTAACTAATTTAATTTAATATGCAGCCATGTTATGTTTAATCATTTTTATATATACTTATTTGCAAATAATTAAATACAAAATTTTTTTCCTAATTGTTAGCTTTGATAAAGTATTAGTTCCTTTAATGTTAAATCTTGTTTGTGCACCATTGTACATTTATTTTATTTTGCACCTGTATTGACATTGAATTTGGTATGTTTCAAAAATGCGCCAGTATGACTTTCATTATTTGTACTTTTTACCTTTAGGTTATAAAACTTTACTTTGTTAATAAAACTGTGTAAACGCTTTTAAAGAAATTAACGTTTACAATTCTCCACTAAATCTTTTGTTCTTGAATAAACGTATCACCAGTTTTATAGCCTGTCGTGTTCGTATTATTATGCTGTCTGTAGTATACGAAGAGGAAGAGGTTGTTTGTTTCTTTAGGAAATTAGTAGCAGTTGCGTAAGGTTTGTTTAAAGGTTATCAGAAATCTGATACCCTTATGAGCCCTTTCGGTCTCTGGTATGTCAACATTTGTCAAACGAAGCCGATCCTTACAAAAAAAAAACTTAATAATTGCATAAATGTGTGACTCAAGCCCCATTTTGACAAACACTTAATTAAAATTAGATAAACTGCAGTTTTATCTATTTCATTTGTAAAAAAATGTTTCATTTTTATGTTAATAGTCTAATTTTTTAATAGGTAATAGTTGTCATAAATAAACAAACTGCAAATTAAATTTGATATTATATTGTTAATAACGTAGAAGCTTAATAAAACGAATATCATAAAACTTTTTTAATGTACCTACTGTGCTGATTCTACAGTTAATCATTATGTTGCACTTCGATCATGATGACTTACGAGTTACGTATCGCTTTTATACAATGTAAAAAATAAATACAAATCTTCTGTTTAGTGATTCATACAAATCTTTACGAAACTATACAGTAATGGAATTTGATTATTAAGCATTAAAAAAACTCAACCTAAAAAAATAGTAATTAAACCATGCTAATAATTACAACGAAAAAGAATATCTAAATATTAGGATAAAAGCAATTTTTGAAACGAAGCTCAAACCGACAATGCATTCATACATTCCCTGACCTCGTTCAGTTTTCAGTTATGTATCAGGTAATAAAATTAAAAAGTTAAATTTCTTCTAGACGTTGCTCCTCATATTTAAAAGTAAATTTTTTTCCTTTTTTTAACATCATTATTAATTAAATATTTTTTTGTTGGCAATAATTTGAAACCGGAATAGGTCATTACCATATTAAGAAAAAGTAACAATAATTTATTAAGTGTACCTACTTTTATACTCATATACCTACCTAACTTTTATTTATCACTTAGTTTTTATAGGTATACCTAGATAGTAGTTTAAAATTGATTTCTACGTCATTTCCTCTTATTAAAACTACATACTTACTGCAGCAGTGAAAGTCATAATTTTATATTCTTGTACGGAAACAGCAATCCCATTCTCTGAGATTAATAATAAAATTATAAAGCAAGTAGGTACGTTCGTGATTATTAATTATTCATCGCCTGAAAGTTGCATACTATTGATCTTAATAGCCAGATAGTAACGTAATTTCAAGTCAACTCATCGCCAAAGCGATTTGTTGTTGTTCTTGGGAATTTTAATAAATTATGAATATTTCAAAATTACAAGTGGGTGAATTTAATAAATATTACATTGCAAAAATTCTTTAATGAAAGGAATAGGACAAGGTTACAACTATAATGTGTGTGGGATTAATTAAACTCCAAACCATTGATAAGAAGAAACATAAGGTATCAAAATACTTTATTTATCGCATATTTACATTAAAATAATTTCTATCTACTTTATGTAAATATATATTTGTCGTCCAGTAATATTTTTAGATTTTTTCGAATTTCAGAACGGTTGTTATCTCCAGAAATTTTCGGAATTTTAATATCAGCTGTTTTATCATTGTTACTTCATGTATCTAAAAGCAAATAAATTTTAAATGGCACATGGTGGGTGTTTTGTTTACATAATCAGAGATAATAAATTTATTAGGATATTATATGTACAGCTTCTACTACATACATTAAGGAAAGCCCATAAAAATACTGGCCATGAATATTAAATTGAAATATTTATAAAAATTCACAGATGATACTAATTCGTTATTCTTTAAAATTAGTTATTTTTGTATACCTAACACAAACACAACCGTAAGTTTCTTTCTTGAAGTCAATTGTTCAAACAATTTTCATCTTCCGGGTGTCGGAATATGTAAAAGGTTCTTATCGCAAAGGTACTATAGGTATGTGGTTGTTATACACGGTGTTCTTTCAAGTGCAACAGTGTTATAAAATAATAAGTTGTTGGTTTCAGTTATAAACTCGTAACGTTACTACGGTCTGTGGGAGTGTCATTGGCTTGTTCTATGTATGTTGTAGGATGTTCTAAGAAATCGGGCGAACATCTTGTCGCCACAATTTTTCCCTCGTTAAAAGCACAGCTAGAACGCCAAATGTTGCCAACAAAAGAACAAAATAGCGTCCTCATTATCATTAAAGACCTTTTCTTTTCTTCAAAATTTGTAACCAATTAGGATTTTGTGTCATGTTGCAAAATTAAATGGGATGGTTTCCTGCTTCGTCACCTTATTACCCTTTCGCTATTGTAACGCCGATTATTTGCACTACCGAAAGGTTAGAGTATGTTAGGGTAGGTCATGCTATGAAATGGTCGCTGTGGATTAATCTTTACCTTTTTATTTTGCCATCCTCTAAGTCTGGAATAAGTGTAAAGGATGATTAATCAAAGTAATTTAACACTTATATAAATAATTTATCTGAGTAGTAATTTCGAGGTACCTAGTACCTACTTTGTTCCAGATAGGCAGGTAACGATTCTACATAAATGTATGTAAAAGTGTTAACTTAAAGAAAAGTATACTGATAATATAATAATCCGTCATTTGGGTGGTGGATTTATCTTCATGTCTCTTACTTTATTTTTATTAGGTATATATTTTATTGTTGTATGGCAACCCTACTTTTCTATTGGTATATAAATGCATTATATGTATTTAGAGACGGTCATTGACGTAATAACGATGATCATGGCGATGATATCCATTCTGGAAGACGTCACATTCTTTAATCGTGATACAGACAGCAATTATTACGGTAATGCTGGGTCAAGGCGAGCAAATGGAGCATTTCATGTTACAACCGACGTATTTTACAATCGTAAACACACGTACAAATACATAATACGGAAGATATGTATTATTATAACCCTACATAAACTCTAGATTGCGGAAACACTTAAGTACCTACTCCGTATTTATAAACGCGTTCGGGAGCAGTGGCAAAAACTTTTAGTACCTATTGCAAATATCGTAAATGTCGTTAATTGTTATGTGTTATGAAATTGTTCGGAATTTACAAGAATAGTTCGTTAGAACTTTAGTAACAATCACTGATTTGTAAATTTTCAAATGGTAACGCCGGAAGTTGGCAATGGCACTTCTTACACCGGAAGTTGCTATAAGCATGAGCAAAACTTACTCGATAATACCCAAAAAAGAAGTGCTGTAAAACTATTCGTGATGTTTAAAAAAAGTTGGTGCATTTTCCCACAAATTGTCTAAAAACAGGATAATAGTTATAATTACCATAAGTAAATTAGAAATTCGTGGCATTAATTAGTGTCCCAATTCGCACATAATAGATACATGTGTAATTTCGGCTATAAATAAACTAATTTGTTGTGAATATAAACCCACATTAATGATATTCTAAAAGTAACATTCACTAAACTGGGTCCATTCATTTATTGTAAAATACTCATAGCATTTCATTAATACCTACACTGGAACACCTCCACTCACGGTATAAAATTCAAACACAATCACCTTAAATGGTCCAGACAGACCACCTTAAGGTGCTAATGTGGGCGAAATGCCATACACAGGTGAGATTTTTAGAATCTTCAACAACTTCCTACGTCAAGATGTTGAAATTTGCATGTGAAAAACAAAATAATAATGTAACTTGACAAATTTTCGTTGTGTTTTGCAATAGTTTATCAGTTATCAATTAAACATAAATACCTACGCTATTGAAACAAAAAGAATTGTGTGGGTAAAAGATATGTTGAGGATTTTCCATAAATTGCGACATTTAAACATAAAAATAAGTTTTTGGATTGTGTTTCTCTGATTTTTCTTGATACTTGTTTAACTACAGGCGTTTGTAATATTCAGTACGTTCTGTATAATGGTCTTCGATTGAATTTTATATTCAGAAATTTGGTAGGTACCCATAGAACACCTGTTCGTGAATAATTTTTCGCTAATGATACAATTACCATAATTAATACTCCTGACAATATTAAGATAACATATATGGAAACTGAATTCTAAAGAGAAAATCAATAAATAGAAAGTCACTTTTATTGACTGCTTTGTGACAATACATTATTCAAAAGGAAAAGCCAACTCATCGAGCTGACTTCTTTTTTTGTTTTCACTCACATTAACATTGAAGTATTTTTTAGAAAGAACGATTTATTCAAATCCTAATTAACTATTAAACTATTCTACTAATTCTTATTTTGCCCTTATTAAACAAACTATTTCTGATTGATTCAATTTACTCTTTCTTGGTGGAAATCCATAATATCAGTGAAATTAAAACACTTGGAGCCTCAAATTGGCGGAACACGTTTTAAGTATGAAAATTATGACTGTTGTAATTTTCGCGAATTTTAATTGTAATTACTTATAAAAGATTATATTACGTGCCAATTTGGAAGAAAAACAAAACTGATTTTTATTATTTATTGATCTCTATCATACTCACTTATAGTATGTTATTTGATTAACTATTACACTAATATCATAAAGGCGAAAGTTTGTGTGTGAGTGTGTATGTTTGTTACTTCTTGACGTCTAACCGACTGGAGCGATTTTAATAAAATTTGGTATGAAGTTAGCTGACACCCTGGATTAACACATAGGCTACGTTTTACTGCGGGAAATATCTTATTCCCATGGGAAAATCGATGAAAATGAATTCACGGAATATAAATGCGAAAGTAACTCTGTCTGTATGCTACACAATCTCGCCTAAAATTTACTAAACCGATTTAAATGAAATTTGGTACAGAGATAGTCTAGAGCCTGAGAAAGGACATAGGCTACTGTTTAATGCGAAAAAAGGGTTGTAAGGGGTTGAAATAGGAAAGTTTGTGCGGAAATTCCGTAATTTTTAAAGATAGAAGCTTGACGCTTATTTTTTAGGCTTTTGATTAGATGTAAATAAATACGACATTCAATATTTGTAAAAATTTTAGCCTAAAGGGGATAAAATTAGCCGATGAAAGTTTTTGTGTAATGACGTCGTCCAAAAAGCTTACGGCCCAGAAAATTAAAATATTGAGTGTAAAAAGTTATACAGGTTTTGTTTATTTGGATCAATAAAAGTAGTTGAATACTAAGCTATATAAACTATTTTAAACTATAATTAAACTGTATTAATCTATAATATTATAAATGCGAAAGTAACTCTGTCTGTCTGTGTGTTACGCAATCACGCCCAAACTACTGAACCGATTTAAATGAGAATTTGGTACAGATATAAAGCTAGAGGTTTGAAACTAATTTTTTAGGTTTTTGATTAGATACAAATACGACATTTAAAGTTTGTAAAAATTTTACCCTAAAGGGGACAAAAATAAGGAATGAAAGTTTTTGTGAAATGACGTCGGCAAAAAGGCTTACCTACGGCCCAGAAAATAAAAATATAGAAGAAAAAAAATTTTAAATGCTACCGAAAGTCAGTATTCCACGCAGATAAAGTCGCGGGCATAGCTAGTTTTTAATAAATCGTTTAAATTTTAGATCTTTCTGTCGTTTTGAACTTCCAAGAAATACTTTTTCCATAGTCTCAGGTCTTGACAATTATTAGTTTAACGTTTAAATTAAAATCAACTAACATGAATCCTTTTGTCTCCTAGTATGATCTACGTTTTCTTGCGAATTATATCCATTAACACCTTAGTCACACGTAACTATGTTTAAAATTGTAATCAACACGTATGGATTAAATAACTTTGTGGGAATTACTCAAGTGAAGTGCCTAATCGGTTGTGTATGCAGCAGTAAGTTGCGGTTTTGGAAATATGCACATGGAAATACATATAACGTGTTTATGTTTAAGAAACCAATTAAAAGTCCTCAACATTCTTGCTCATTTATGAGGTTTTGTCTCTGCCCTGCACCAGAACTTATATAAACATCATTAACATATTTTTAGTCTTTTAGTCAATTATTTCAGAACACCATGTATTTATCCAAATCTGTAGGAATTTCCCTTATAGTTTTGTCAGAATAAGAAACAATTTCATAATCAAACGTACTTCAAGTAATTTCTTACTATATTCTAAATTACCAAAATTATTGTAGTTTTCGTTTGCAAGCGATTTTTTGATTTTCACCACAATTATTTTCGCTGACGTTGCTCCAATTATTGCTGATATTATTGTATCGTACCTTTATTTAAAATTGCCCGTATCTTCATCGCTAATGGTAACGACTTGAAAATAATTGTGCTCGGTCAGTCTCCGAGGTAGTGTAGTGTAGTGTAGTGTAATTAACCTTTTTTGCTAGATGTCATCCTGTATAAGCCTAATGTATCTAATTATGAGTTCATGGATGGTGTACGACAATCTTGTTGGCATACTTTATTCTGCCGACAAAGATTTTGTTTTTTCTTTTTAAATATATCTCGTGCACAAAATAAAAGTTTTAATATTAAGAATTTTAATTTTTTTTAGATGTTGTTTACAATAATCCAATTATAGTAAAAAAATAAAATAGTCATTAATAGTTATAATCTACTTGTAATATTATCTTTAATTTTGCATTGCTATGCTTTGAGTATGCTATTGTTTATATGTTTATATGAATTTGTAAGTAGAAGTTTATTTTAAAGTTTAAATTTAGTTCCTGTTTATTTCCGTTCAAAATTCAATTTGCTTTTCCATTTCCTTAATATTATGTCAAGGTTCTCTCCGGATTATTTAGTTTTTAAATAACTTGCACCTGCTACGAAGTAAATGAAACAACCTTAAATAAACTAGTTTCCTGTCTTTTTTGCTTTGTATGAATTGTAATTACATACATTAAAGAAAAATAATTTCAACAAGAATAAGATAATTATTGTGAAATACCAGTAGTGAAAAATCACACTGGTTAAAAAAAACTTATTAGAAATAAAAAAAGTCAATAAATATTATTCAAGATCATGACCAAATGCTGATTCAATTTACTATTTTGTTTATACATGGTTATGGTGACAAATATTGGAAAATTGATGAAACAGCAATTAACATAATTAAATATGTTGTAGTCAAGTCAGTCATAGTCATATAGGTAAATAGATATAAAATGTCGAGTTAAACTTTTTTGCATAGTTACTCAAATACTGTCAAAGATTTTCACGTTTCAGAGTCGATCAATTAATAATTAATTAAGAAACACACATACTCCCACAAGAGAAAAGTGTGTTGTAAATCTTCCATTTTCTTGTTTATCGCCTGTGCATATATTATTCTTGTGGTTCTATAGATAAAAGATTTCTTGAACAATAATTATGTTTATTTGTCTTAGGTAGGTACATATTGAACAAATGCTTGTCAATGATTATTCAATAAGAAGCGACAGACAATCACTTTGCTATTTATTATTATTTTGTCTCTGAATATTTTCCTTGCAGTTGTTAATTATGTTTGTCATATGTGGTACATAAGTTTATCGAATGCTTTCTCGTTTGTTTATTTCAATCGGCATGAACCTACCAGAGAATTTCTGGATTATTTCTATCACATAAATATTATGGTAATAAACGTTTGCAAAAACTTCAAACATCCGCAAACCTCACGACCAGTACGTATTTATAACAGTAGTGCAAAAAACATTTTCATTTTCTTTCACTGCGATTTTATTTTAGACGAAGGCTACCAATTAACTGTGTTTATTATTATACTCAATATTAACTAGCTGGTTCCATAAAAGCACATTTGTATAATGAGTAATGATTATTAATTTTTGTTGCAGATGATGAAACACGTGCAGCTTTCTCCTTACAGGAGTAGAGCTGATACAGTGTCCTTAGCATCCACAACGTCCTATGGAAGCCTGAGTCCGGAACCTCTAGGAAGTAGATCATCCAGTTACTCATCGTTGAATGAGTCTGGACCAACGGTATGTTTTGAATTAACACAGCCAATAATTATGATAATTTAATTTTTTTTTGTTATGAATCAGTTGACGATGGAATTTATGTGTCTATGTAAATAACAGAAAATTCTTTTATGCATCATTATTGGGAATAGTCTACGTTTCCTAATTTTTCACTTATGTATTATGGAAACTTTTGATCGTGGAACCACCTACGTACATATTTTTTCACAATTTTATGAATGAGTAATGAATTGTATACTCATCGAAACGTTATGAAGTTTCTCTATCTCTTCTTTGACAGTGACCTTTCTTATTAAAAAAAAAATTAATTGGCTATTGATAAAGGTCACACACAAACATCATGCTAACTGTCCAATATCACAGAGGATGTGACAGCAAAATTCGGAAACAAAAAAGTAACTGTTATAACGTTTTTCGCTCACGATTTTGTTCAAGCTAAATATCGTTTTAATTAATTGAGTTTTTAATACTCAACCCAACATTTTTCACAAAGTTTAAAGCAAAACAACACTTATTTATTAAAATTCGTACAGTTTATGAGACCAATGGTTGAAACTAGCCGTCAACGTTTTTATTTAGGTATTATTTAAATCAGTTTTCTTCCTTCCTCTATTTCTATGTTTACTTATGATAATTCCGATACCGGATAGTAGTTGCACTTTTTAAAAAGGGAATGTTTTCATTTACTTAATATAGCTTTTGAGCATAAATTATACATCATTTATTCGAGCCAATTCCGTGGGAAATAGAGCAAAATGCGATTTTATAGGACAACATAGTTGTAGGTGAGTTTCCTATTTTGGAACTTTAGTAATCATTAATTAGGTTTGTTTACTCAAAATCAGGTTTGTTACATGCTATCCTTAATTTTCCGCTTCGAACTTGAATAATGACATTAAACTAAATTACATTTGATAAGTTATGTAACATAAGGAATTTTTTTTTTTCATGATTCAGTAACATTAGCACATTGAATAGCAAATAACTAATTAATGGAATATTTTTATTTTAAGTTGATGTTTGGAAAGTATTTCGCTTTTACACATGTGTAGTGATGGGTTGAACTTCTGCCTTTTTTACTTTTTATCCCGTAACGATATGTTTTTAGATCTCATCAATATGGAACATCTGTTGCTTAATTAAATATCTTTTGATCGTAATTGACGTTATAATGCTATTGCAGTAGGAATAGGTGTACCTTCTCCTCAGTTAATCCCGTTGTGCTCGGTTACTATTACCTATACAAAAAAGCCAATCTTATTTTCGAGAATGTCTTTTCGATTTCCAGACAAGATACCCTATTAAAATTCTTTTTCTGCATTATGATACAACTATTTACTATTTTTATTAAAAAATTCCTACTTCTCTGTAGTTAATCCCTTTAGAAATTGTGAAAAATTTTCTCCCTAATTTTTGGACCAGGCAGTTAAATTTTCTGGGTGATTCCTTTAATAATGTACGATTTTGATACCTCTTTCTGATAGCGGTGCTATGCAAGCAATGAGGCGGTTAAGTTTGTTCGTAAGGATTCATAAAGTAGGTACTAGGGTAAAATATTTATCTGACAAAATAACGTATCTTAAAATGTTAAATTTTCCCTATTTATATATTTAAGAAACCAAATAATAATGAAATTAAATACCACTTTCTAAGTAGGGTACGTATGTATATATGTATTTGTAATTCGGAAATTTAAATATCATTAGGGCAAAGAAGACGAATAAATGAATTGTGAAATTTTAACATACTTGTTTGTACTCTCCCCAACTTCGACAATGTCAATACTTGTTTTATTAGATATTTTGTACTTAAACTAATAATATTGTGCTATCGTTGTTTGTTGAGTAAACTTAAATGTTATAACAGGTAGGTATTTACTACCTGTAAATATGTTAATGGTTGGTACTCCATACCAGTTTTAGCTCCATATGCATATTAATGATACAGAGAGAGGTTCAGGTTTATATCGTTTATCAAATATAAGTTTGTTTACTATTAGTGATAACTTGAGAAAACACAAGACACAAAGATTATATTGTGTTCTATCTGAGCTTTATTAAAGTTTCTAAAATGCTATAATGTAATGTGATGACCATTTTATATAATAATTCTTACAAATTTTGGGGATAACTATTAATTATTAAGTAAGCTCATAATGAGGGTGGTGGGACCCTTACAAAGTCACATCAAATATCATTTAAAGGGAGAAGGTAATTGAAAATCTTACATCAACTTTTTAATTCCATTTTTTCCATGTTTTAATTAAATGTTCCTTATAGAGTAAATTTTACGTGAGTACCAAATTTCACTAAGGTGAAGAGAGGGGTCCAAGTTAACCTAATAAAGAAACTTCCCCTTTACTAACCTTGCATTTTCTCTCAACGTAATGGTCTTTTAATACTGAGTAAAAGCTCGCTGTTTAAACTATAAAAGCTCTTGATTAATCAATCAAAACTAAAAGTAGATTCCAACAACTACAATCAGCTACTATTGTTATCTTAGAAGCCACAAAGAACGTATTTTCTTTTATTGAAAGAAGATTTCTTACAGTTTGAAATACAAAAGAACACGCGATATCTTAGTAACTTTGATGAAATGAACAAAAGAATAAATGCGTAAACGGTGGATCATGGGACGTTGTAGCAACATGACACCATGGGAATGTTTGCCACTGAGAAAGGGACGTCCTTCTGTCATAAAGACAGCTTTGCATGTGTTCAATAAAACGGCAGTACTCTGTAGGTTAGTAAGAATTTATTAAAGAGAATAAAACGTGTAATTCGGAAGATGGATATAAACGGACTGAAATCAGGTCACAAAACAAAATACATAAGTAGTTACAATGCGTTGAACATTCTGCTTTCATTAGACTAAACAAATGTGTCTGAAAAATAATTTTAAGAATAACAAATAACAGCGAGAACAGTGCTGTTCAGAGTTAGTAAATAAAAACGAACCATTGTTACATGTTGAATTTAAAATCTTAAATACCTACATACTGTGTGTTCACAATATCTCAACACTCCCACTTATTTAAGATTTCCCAAAATACCCAACCTGTAATTTTAATTACATAATGAAAAACGAAAATCAACAAATTCTTAAAAAACTATGATTTGTTATATAATATAGTTGACTGAACACACCTATAGTAAATTTAGTTTTAAACACAATGATTCTAAAATTGTTTTACTTAGAGGTTTAGTTAGTAAATCCGCCACTTGATCACTAGTTTTCACATATTGAACGGAAATATTGCCTTTTTCGCACTCGTCGCGCACAAAATGCACCTTTACATCGATGTGCTTTGTTCTATTGTGGAATTGATGTGCCTGGGACAATTTGATGGCTGATTGGTTGTCGACTTTTATTTTTAAAGTCGTGATGTTAACATTTAGTTCCTGAAGAAACGATTTTAACCATAACCCTTCCTTTACGCCAAGGGCCAACGCAATGTACTCGGCCTCGGTGGTGGATTGCGCTACCACTGGTTGCTTTTGGCTTTTCCACGTAATCGGTCCATTTGCCATTACAAAAATATAGCCGCTTGTTGATTTTCTGCTTTCTACACATCCAGCGTAGTCTGCATCGGTGTAACCGTCGGGGTTTATTTGGGTTGTTTTTGAATATGTAATTTTTATATTAAACGTGTGTTTTATATAACGTAATATACGTTTAACAGCTATCCAGTGTTCATCATTCCAATTGTTTAGAAAACGGCTAACTTGATTTACAGCGAACGCAATATCCGGACGAGTTGACATGGCCAAGAAAATGAGCGAGCCGACAGCCTCGCGATATGGTTGTTTTTGATTATTGTTTATTTCTTTCGGAGCGACCAAATGTAAACTCGGTTCGGCTGGTGTTGTTAACGGTTTCGCTTCTTTCATATTGAATTTATCAAGTAACCTTGTAATGTAAGCCTGTTGATGAATAATAATTGTTCCTTGGGATAAATTTTGCTCGATTTGTAAACCAACGAATTGAATGTTTTTATTATCGAAATTTACCGTGATATTAAACATTTCTTTTAAAATTGTTATCAACTCCTTAATTGCTTCGTTTGATTTTGACATCAAAAGTCCATCATCTACGTAAATAGCCAGATAAATTTCTGAATTCACGAACTTGCCAATGAATACGCACTGATCAGATTTCAATTGTTTGAAATTATATTTATTTAAAAAAGAAACAAACTTACGGTTCCAACAACGCGGCGATTGCTTTAATCCGTATAGACTCTTTTTGAGCTTACATACCAGATCAGATTTCTGTTTGTTTTCAAATCCCATTGGCTGTTTCATGTAGATATCTTCACTTAACTCACCGTAAAGGAAAGCAGTTTTCACGTCAAAATTGGCTATTTGTAAGTCCTTTTCGGCTGCTAAAGCTAGTAAAATCCGTATCGAATCAAATCGAACTACCGGCGCGAATGTTTCTTGGTAGTCAATACCTTCCTGTTGTGTGAACCCGCGCGCAACAAGCCGTGCTTTATAACGAACATTTTTATTGTCACTTTTAATGCGAAACACCCATTTGTTGTCAATCACACGCGAACCCTCAGGTAGTTTCACTAGAGTCCATGTATCATTGGATGCCAGTGCGTCCATTTCCTCTTGCATGGCATTTTTCCATAGTTCTGATTCTTCACTTTTGATTGCTTGGTTGTAACAATCGGGTACGAAAGTCGAACTACAAAAAGCCGTCGCATCGTAATAATCCGGACGATTTAATTTACTGCGATCCCTTAATTGTTTTGGTTCGAAGTCTTCATTTTCGGGGTTGTGATCTTCATAAACGAAATCGTCATCGGATGCATTTTCTTGCTCTTCTTCACTGCTTGTATAATTTTCGTTTGGTGGTGGTTTGTTGTTACCAGCTTGTTCTGGTGGTGCTTCCTGTATCGGATCTTCTTGTTCATTTGAACCGAATTTGAGCGAAAACGATTCTTTTTCTGTGTTTAGTCTCTCATTTTCATTGAACACTACATTGCAACTGACCTCGATTTTTCTCTTTTCTGGATCCCAAAGCCTATAGTTCGTGGAATAACCCTCATATCCAACGAATAATAGCTTTTTGGATTTTGGATCCCATTTCTTTCGAAATGTATGCGGAATGGACATATATGCAACACATCCAAAGATTCTTAGGTGTTTCATTTCAGGCTTATACCCAAACCATTTTTCAAAAGGAGTCATGTCATCTACTTGTGTCGAAGCCGTTCTGTTCAGCAGATAAACTGCGGTGTTTACAGCTTCTGGCCATAATTCTTGCGGTACGTTTTTGTTTATTAACATTGTCCGTGCGCTCTCAACAATCGTTCTCATTTCTCTTTCTGAGCGTCCGTTTTGTTGAGGTGTATATGCTGAAGAACATTCATGATATATACCCTCCTTCTTTATGAACTCTTCAAATTCTCTGTTTATGTATTCGCCCTTACCTTGGTCACTTCTTAAAGTTTTGATTCTGTTACCGGTTTGGTTTTCAACCAAGGCCTTGTATTCCTTGAATCTGTTGAGAACTTCCGATTTATGTTTCAGGAAATAAACCGTTCTGTAACCACTGCAATCATCCTTGAATAGGACGAAATATCGTGAACCGCTAGGCGATACAATGTTCATCGGTCCGCACACATCGGTGTGAATTTTTAGACCTGGTTTTTCGGACTTATCTCTGATGAGGCGTTTATGTGATTTTCTGGCTTGTTTTCCGAACTGACATGGTTCGCAGAAGAAATCATCTTTACTGTCAATCTTCATGTTTTTCACCATCTTCTTTTCAGCAGTTTTCTTGATCATGTTCTTGTTTACATGACCGAGACGGTCGTGCCATAGTTTTAACGAACTTTCCTTGCTGAAGTTGCACTGTGGAGGAACGATAACCTTGAATTTCATCACCCATAGATTGTCTTTTCGTGCACCGACACATGACACTTTTCTGTCACTGTCGCGAAACTCGCAAAAGTTTTTATAGGAATGAAATGTGAAGTTTCGATTTGTCATAGCTCCCACTGAAAACAGACTTAGGCTTAATTCTGGGATATACAGGACATCGTTGATTGTTCTATCGTACCATTGGCCCCCAACAAATGCCCGAATTTGTATCATGCCCTTTCCAGTTGCAGTCAACAACTTGTTGTTGGCTATCTTGACATACACCGGTTCGTCAATCGTTTCTAATTTGGTAAACCACTGTCTTTGACAGGTCATATGAACACTTGCCCCTGAGTCACAGATCCAATCTGATTTGTTTTCTTCAGAACTGGCCGAATATAACGACGAAATGTCACATATATATGCCGAACTGCCGCTAACCGGGGTTTTCTTTAAATCAGCTAGACGCTTTCTGCACTCTCGTGCCCAATGCCCTTTCTTTTTGCAGTAATTGCATGTACTGTCTTTCTTCTTCTTATCAATGGTTTTCGTATTCTTTCTCTTTGAGAACTCTACAGCTGCCAATTTTTCTTGCAAAGCTTGAACCTGCAATGCCAGATTATGCGATTCTGTACTGTCGTTTAACATTCGAGTCTCTTCTTTTAAAAGTCTTGCTGTTAAATTCTCGAATGTTTGCTTTGAACTATCAACTGAGTCCCAAGCCGTTCGAAATGCATTAAACTTGGATGGCAAACTGTTGATCACCTTTGAACAAACAGCACTATCACTGATGTTTTCACCAACGTCTTTTAATTGTTTCACCAACATTTCAACAGCTGAGATGTGGTCGGCTATTTTTCCTTTTTCTTGCATTCGGTATTCGTAGAAATTCTGCCATACCATCTCTTTCGATATTTTAGTTTTCTGCTCGTGTATAGACATTAATCTCTTCCACATTTTTGCAGCGTCGTCACAGTTTATCAAGTATTGCATCTGGTCTTGACTAATTGTGGATATCAGAATTACTTGAGCCCGTGTATTTTTCGCATCCCATGCTTTCCATTCTGGTGTCGATTGGTCTGCTGGTTCAGTTTCTGTTCCGTCAACGACCGTTTGAAGATTTTCAGCTTTCAGCAAAATTTTTATACTGAATTTCCACAATTGGAAATTAGTGCCGTCGAATTTAGGAATGCTTCCCGATTCAAACTTAAGAGACGCGGCCATCGCGAACACTACTTTTTCTTTCGTACGACTCGAACGTAACTAGAAAATTTTCACGATACTTTAGCCCTGCTTATCTAACCTACGAGCCAACGTAAACTGGGCCCATAACCTGTTCAATAAAACGGCAGTACTCTGTAGGTTAGTAAGAATTTATTAAAGAGAATAAAACGTGTAATTCGGAAGATGGATATAAACGGACTGAAATCAGGTCACAAAACAAAATACATAAGTAGTTACAATGCGTTGAACATTCTGCTTTCATTAGACTAAACAAATGTGTCTGAAAAATAATTTTAAGAATAACAAATAACAGCGAGAACAGTGCTGTTCAGAGTTAGTAAATAAAAACGAACCATTGTTACATGTTGAATTTAAAATCTTAAATACCTACATACTGTGTGTTCACAATATCTCAACAGCATGTGCAATTATTATTAAACGTTCACACACCATAACGACAGTCGACCGACCCACTTTGTAACACATTGTTTAGCGGGAGATAAGAAGAAATAATATAATTTGAAGGTGTTTTCTTCTTATTATTTTCTGTTTAAAAAAACCAACATTACCAGTCATTGGTTTCCGTTAGTTATGTTATTGTTATGTTGTTAAATACATAATTTAATTAATTAATGTAAAAATTGAAAATATAGAAACATACCTTTACTAATTTTTTCTCACATTAACCAACAATACAATAATTATATATGTAACAAAGAAAATTAGGTTGTTGGACAGCAATTTATCAAAACTACCAGACGTGATTCGCAATTTTGAGTTTATTAGTTCTCATCAGCACGCCATACATTTAGGCAGGTAATAAGTTCAATAAATCATCGATTAAACCAAATTTGCTCTTCAAGGGCCTAGACCTAGACCTAACTCTATAATTAATATCATTGGGATTTAAAAAAATTTTAACTGGTCATCGTTTTGGAAAAGTATGTAGACAATTTAGAAATGGTGTATGTATACCTAAGCTTTAATTGTAATAATAGGATTGTTTAATTGTTTTGTCTGTCTGTTACGTATAAATACTTAATATTTTACAAAACGAAATTTCTGGTAATCCGGGAAAGGAGGGTCAAAATACAAGGAATTGTTTTTTCAAATAATGGTCTAATAAATCATCTATAGAGACAAACAATTCAATGGAATGTCACTCATTACGTACACATTCTAATTTGCACTTTGAAGTGCCCTTGACTTACCTACCTTTGTTTTGTGAATATTTATTTAAAATTCATTTAAATAATAACGGCGCGGCGTGTAATGAAGTAGTAGGTAAGTACACAATTGTTGACGTTAGAAACATAGGTAGTACATACGCGAAACGCAATAAAAAATTGTACTCATAATAGACACCTAACAAGGGAATATATATTAATATCTAAACAAATAAACAAAATAGAATTAAAATTAGAAAGTTGTGAATGTAAAATAATCACGAGGAATTCGATCAGTTACTTTTTACCTAAGCTAAAAATTTAGTGAAAGTTATTCAATAATAAAAAAAAGGCATTAAGTAGGTACTATTCGGAAATGATTAATTCGTTGAAAGAATTTTGTAACGATTATTGCACTTCATCGTGTAACATTTTATTTACGTAGATATCTACCTACTCCTAATTTCGATATAGCTAATTTGATTTGATTTATTTTTAACAGAAGCTCTTTTTATTAGGTTGTGTGAAAAGTGAAACTGAAATTTTGTCTCTTAATTTGCATGAATGAAATTATGTATTAACAGGTGGCCACCGAAGAGTAATTGAAATTTATTACGTATCTATTTAAAATAAAAAATTACTTAACTATTTTTACATACCTAGGTATATGTGTATCTAATGTATGTTTGTAAATATGTACCTACTCACATCCTAAATGTAGTAAATCCTTTCTTGCTGTAAGGTGTGCTAAAGGATGTCCTTTCTTAAATGTCACACCTTTTATGTAACAAATAGTACAACTGACACAAAAATGTTTAGCAATCACAAAAACATTAAATTATCTAATAAATAAACTTATTAAATTTTATAGTACGTATTAAACCCATTTCTTTTTAATCCCGATTGATATTACTATGTATATTAAATCAATTATCTGCTATGTACAGCACAATTAATTTTATATTAATTAATTTATTACATTTTGCTTTTATATGATTGTGCAACTTATCTTATTACAGCGAAACTATTACATACATTGTTGTGTTTATGACTGAGATAACTTCTATATAAACTATCCTTTTATTTTCTTTTTTGAAAAAATACAAATATGAACGTTTAAACTAAATGCCCGCCACTAAAAAATAAATTAGCCGGGACAAACAGTCTTTGAGAATTTATATTTAGACACAACGAGTTCCGTTGTTTGAAAAGCACGTAACATCTTATCTCCTCTTTATGTCACTGGTGGACTTCATGAATGTTAAATATAAATCTCTATATAGCGATGAATAGTTACACGCTTTTTAATACAGGGTGAAAGTACCGTTTCTTTAGCAAGGGGACCTAAGCTCATTATGGTAGTTAGGGGCAGAGGCAGGTCCAGAAAAATCTCATTTAAGGGTAAGGATGTTATTGATAACCTCACATCAATTTTTTATTTTCAATTAAAAATACAAATCTTACGTGAGAGGGATGTTGAAAGGTTACCACCTCTCACATCAACTCTTTAATTCAATTATTTTCTTCTATTAATTAAAAACTCATGTGAGTGAGTCCCATCTCACTAAGGGGGTAGAATTAGATTAGGTTAGGCACCTTACGTAATTAATGGATTTCACCCTCAGATGGTGGATGGCCTTATGGGAATTAAGTTTGACTATTCATTTAAAGTTTAAAAACGATCAATATTAACGGTCCCTGCATAAAAGTATCATGGCCTTCCATTCCTACTTTATTCCAATCCTTAAATTGATTTCATTCGCAAAACGCCTACTCGTTAAGTCAGTAGTCGATATTTATTTGCCTTACACATGTATGTTCTTATGCATTTTATGTCTTCATCATATACACAATGCCAAACATGATGCGGATCTTGTAGCACATGTTGTGACTTTTTTAAAGTACAAAACAGATAGTGGATACACGTTATACAAATTTAAAAAGAAGTGCCATCTTGTTCGCAGTTCATGAGTCGTGAAGTGTACAAATTGTAATTCAAAGCAGGTTCTCGAACAATCAAAGATAATATATTTACGTACGTCCCGATTTTATGTAAGCTTTAATGTATGTATATGTAGATATGTACCTTAAAATAAGTATCTATATGTATTAGTAATATTCATCGTCAGTTAGTTATTCAGTGTGTATATTAACGGTGAAGTGATGTAGGTATAGGAGGAGATACAACGTTGCCTCTGTAATAAAAAGGCATATTTTAAGTCAGTTTACACAGTTGTTAACGCACTTGCAGACGTGAAGAAATGCAGTTATTATTTACATTGAGAATCCTTGCGATCGTGACACTGCTCCTGGATCTGATAAAGCGCAAAATTAAGAGCGACAACGACTCTTATTTAAACATTTACGAAAGCTTGTTAAGAATGATTTAGATCAAGTGCTTCTACACATCCACGCGTAAAGGAATTTCATAAGGGGACACATATTTTTTAAATTTAATTCGTCCCCAGACATATGAACCAACTTATTGGTACCTACAGATATCTGTAAACAGTAAATCCTAATAAGGATAGGCACATTTCTCCTGTTTGCAATAAAAAGAAATAATTAACTACCCATTTATATGGCGGTGCAAATTTTTTATTAGAAAGTTGCCTAATGTGTTGCTTAGTCACCAAGACTACCCTAATAAATATTTTAAGAGAATTAATAAATTTTCTTCTGCTTTAGGTGAATTCCTAAGGAGTCATTAAGAAAACTATTGATTTGGAATTTCAAAAATTTAATCGAAATTTCAATTTAAATCTCATAAATTATTTAAACTTAGACACAGTAAATTTTATAATGCAACCTCGACTTCTTTGAAATTCAAGGCTGGAGAGTAAGATGATGATAACCGTGACTCCGAATTTGTGAAACTAAATGCATTCTTAATACTTATACGTAGTTAATCATTGTTTCATTATTATTTGTAGCAAATCGTTTTTCGCTAAATTACAATTCCAAATTCAAGGTCTTAAAATAATCTGAAACTACTTTTGGGGAGATCCTCGATCCTACTCGAATATCTATTCTAGTCCAAATAATGGGAAAATTCTGTCTGAAGTCGTCCATAAGTGTTGTATTTGAAAAATAATTCTACATACGTACGTATAACATATGCCTATTACGTATCTACGTAATATGACTTACGTACAACAGCATATCTTTTACACGGTCTAGTATGACGACATAAAAAGTGCTTCAGATACAAACACTTGTCAGATATGCTACTGTTGACATGCGTTTCTTATTATAAAAAATGTTTAGTGTTAAGAAATGTCGACTTGAATAACCAGATGTTAAAATAATTTAGTTTTTCATAACCAGTTACTTCAAACGGTCATCACTCTTTTATACATAAAATGGTACCTGAAACCACCATTCAAATAAAACTAAACTTATTTGGAGATACGTCTTTTCCTGCCATTAATAACCCTCCACGTAAAAAAAAATTGAACCTTTTGTCTTGATCTTGAAGGGTGGAATCTGGCAGGGTTCGATCGGCAAACAATTTCTTATTTTTTGTTTGAATGTTACCATTTACAAGACAGTTATTAGCCACATTAATTTGAAGATTTATTGGACCTTTCCAAAGCCTTCAGCCGTCTTCAGCTGTCGTCCCAGTTTTTATAAGAATCTTGGCCTAATTTCTCGCATATTGAACGTTTCTGCAGTAATCGTAAAAAATAGAGCACCATAACGACTGCGGAAATAAGATTTATTTCTTAATTTGTGTAGTTTAAAACTGAATATTTCATAGTTCTTACTGTTTATATCTCACAAATTGCAAATACATAAATATACAAACAGCAACTGAACAATGTCTTATATCTAGGGCCTTAAAATAGTTCTATATTTCTGGAGAAACATTTGCGGCCTATTTTTGCGATATTTTGATAAAGGCGGAAAAGATTTAGATGAGAATGCCAGAAATAAGCTTGTGATTACTTACATTGAATATCTTGGAATCTTGTAAGACATTGTCTGTATTACTCACCCAAATAAATGTTAATAGAGTGTTCTAAATGTTTGTGGCATCAAGATTCACGAAGGTTTATAGGGTGTCTGTGTATCTATTATAAACTCATTTAAGCCCATTTAATCTACTTTAATTAAGTTAAATTAAAATGGACTTAATTTTGGAAACACATAGATATGTATTTCGGTTTCCTAATTTACAGTCATTACCATTGTTACTAGCACATACCCACTATTGTGAAATTATTCATTTTTCTTGGAAAACTTAAATCGCTAAGATAAGCTGTATTCAAACAATAGATGAAGAAAATAATGGACTTACAAACATTTGCAACCTTCAATGATAATGCGTTTTTATGTTTATTAACTTGCAGCTACATTATGTGAATTTGTAATTTGGTATTAGGTATCCAAAGTACCACAACTTGCAGTAAATCTTTTTCTAATAATTTTATAATTGCATATACAGTAGAACCTCGACAAGATAAAGACCAAAGGAAACGTTAAATAATTTGAGTTATTGGGGTTTTACTTACTAAGGGTTTAAGTTAAGGAGTTTTTATTGGTTTATATTTTTACTTACAGAGGTCCCTTTATGAACGTTGTTTAGGAATTATAGAGATAGACGAGCTAGGTTAAATGCAAATGAAACTTCGAAATGTTATTATGTACATATACGTACTTTATTTTAGGCTTAATGGTACATTTATTCAATTTTATTTTATTCTACATAAAAAAGTCGGTTATTGTTTTTTTTGTTTAAACAATTCACGTATTCTACATCAATTTTATTACTTACTGAGGTGCACTGCCCAAATTATTCGTTTAAGTTATAGAGGGTTCGTAATTTAAGTAAAGGAGGTTTTGGACTCCGAGGGGAAGGGAACACAAAATTTTATGAATTTATAGAGGTTTTTACGTTGTCGAGGTTTAAGTTATCAAGGTTCTGCTGTAACACAATTAATTAATTATTTAGGATATATAATTTTGTGCGTATATTTTCAATTTATTGATGGCAAACAGTTATTATTCACTTTTACTGCTGCATAATAATGAACAAAACTATTTAAATTTGAATCACTCTCAAAAATTGAAAAAGCCCTCATTTATATCGTCAAAAACGTAATCAACTGGTACAGAAAGTTTATTGCACAGAAGTGTTAGTTAGTGTAAGTACTTAAAATTGTTGCACATTAAAAATTAAAACATTGTCAGTTCACATTTTATTGTTATTGTAACTGTACTGTAAATAGTTCTTCTGACATTCTCGTGTGATTAATTCTAAGAAGGAATAACTTCTACTAGGTATTGTCCAGTGGGTATACTGTTACAAAAATGTTCACGCAAATGTGCTTACATACCTGAGATGATGAGTATCACTATTTCACTAATGCTTTATTATTTGCCTTAATGCGGTTTTATTACAGAACTTTGTCAGTTAATTATACCATGGAATGTTGAAAGGATTTATTTTATTTTTAACTTTCTGAATGTTATGCACGTCTAGGAAGGCTCCATGTCAAACCGATTTAGAAACAATTTCAATCACAAAAGTTAAACTTTACTTATTTTACATAATTGTCTGGAATTCTCCGGTTTTTTAACAATAAAAATTGTGAGCTCCCGTTTGCATTTAATTTTTAGCAAAATTCAAAATGTGTTTTAAATTTTGTTATCTTGGAAGAAAAATATGCAACTTCTGGTACGTCAAATAATAATTAATTTAACAATTAGTAAGAATAGATTAATTTAAAAAAAGTAAAATAAAGATTAGGTTCATTCAAATATGTTTCTTTGTAGCAAGTAGGTACATACATGGTACTTTTTTTAAGTGATTCAACTCTCAGTTGTCAGTAATAAAAGGTGTCATTGCATTATGTTTGTAAGAATATTAAATAGAATTCAGTATTTATAATGTGGTACTTAACATGTGCGGTCCGTCGAGTCCTTGACGGAAGGGCAAGGACCCTCCGATGGTACGAGGGAACAGGGCAGGCAAAGAATCGCGGATGTGGGTACAATAAACTGCAGCGTTTCCGCACCTTTTTATGATGTTCATTCTATAATCTCTGAGTAGATAAAAGTGTAACAATATAGTATAATATAATACATATCTGCTGTTTATGTAACCAACCACACAAATTCAGGGCTAATATAGTAGGTACCGATTTAGGGGTCCAATTTATAATAATATGAAGAACTTTTTAAGTCTTATTATTGATTGTTTAATCTCAAACATTTTGTAGTAATTTTTAATTATTTATATACGGAAAATAAAACTTGTTTCTATAATAAAAGACTGCTTTTAAAATAAAACAATATTTGATTAAATTACATATTTGGAATTGTCAGTTAGATGAATAGACAGACATGCCATTTTATTTTATATTTTATCTTGTCTGATAAAATTACATTGATTTATATATTCATAGTACCTAAGTGTTAAACGGTAATAAAATAATTTAGACGAGATAGTACAATATTTTAAACAGTTACATAGGTACCTTTAGTATTTTGCAATCCGCTGAAAGAATAATAAATTATAAAATAAATTTTGGTTTGGAAGTACTGTGTTTAAAAAGGCGAGACACGTAAATTTTTCATTTCCGCAGTAATCGTTTTGTATATTTTGTTGTTAATGTTTCTTATTCACACGTTTTAGAAAAAGCATTTTTTTGTACTTACAATTACACAGTTGAATTAGAACATAACAAAAGTAACATTGATTTCTTTTTTGTAACTTGTAATTATTCTCATTTTATAATTGTACATATTATCTACTATATTTATTAAATTTGGGTGTAAACATATTTTTAGAAAAATAGAAAAATCGTACAATATAATAATTAATAATTGAGTGGTTATCAAATTTTCCACGAAATTCATGGCAACGAAATACATAAATAATAAAATGTTTTTAATAAACAAAAAAAATTATATAAATTTCAGGAATTAAGTAATTACAGATTTATAGTGAAAAGTACGTACATTAAGTATTTTTTCCAAATTTAAGCTTTTCTGTATTAATTTGTTGAGGTTCGTTTTTATCTAATTTTTTGGGTTGCTCTCCATAAATTACTGCTGAAAAGATTTTACTAACAATAATAAATCTCAAATAAAGCGGCATTTCTGAGAACGAGTGCCTAAAACCTAGTAATTTAGGAAATTTGTAAAGATAAGCAAACATTTGTGAAAAAGCAGATGGTAAACGTCTTCTGTAAAAGGGTCAAATTTAGAACAGTGTGTAAAATAACTCCTTGCCCAGCTGTCGGCAACCTTATGTAAAACAATAGGTACTTCAAAAGAGGAAGGAGTTAAGGATGAAAAATGTGATTACCAACCAAATAGCAGGTATACCTAGTAAATGCAAAAAGTTAAAAACTTATTTTTATCGTTACTCTTAATTTTAGTAAAAACAAATTTCGCAAATCACCTAAAATTATATTATTAGTCTGCTGATGCAAAACTTAATAGAAACATTAGTTAGTTTTAGCAATTTAGAATATTTAAGATTGTCTTATTCCTAACTTATTGAGGAATTTCACACACTATTCAACTTTTTATACCACATCTACATAATAGGTATATAAAAGCGGTAAAAATGAACGGGAATTTTATTACAGACAAAATTGTTCTGTTGACGTCATAATGATACCGAAAATGACTTTGTTCACAACATATGTCGTTTTTTTTAGCTTCAAGAAAGTCAAATTCAGATTTACCTTAAAAGGCTCTTTATTATCAAAACCTTTTACAAAAATTGTATACAAACACATATACCCGTTCATGATATGTTTGACCCCTATTCCGGGCGCCACTTTAAACGAGCGAGTTTTCAAAGAAATTAATAATTAAATCAGAGCCTGTTTCGTAATTAAAGAAGCTATAGAAATACTTGATTCTATGGAGCTACACATTACATAATTTCATTTAGAATTGAATCTATTAACAGCTTCCGTTTCATTGTATGTGTTGACGTAACGGATATTGTCAATAATGCGTTTCGTTTATCAATAAATTGTATTTTTAATCAATTAGTTGTCGCAAACAATACGTATTTACATCCGTATTGGAAAGATGATGAATCACATTGATTCTAATAAAGAGTAAAGAATTCAAGTCTGGTAAGTTACAAAATGAACATAGTGCTATGATTGTGGAACATATTAATAGATAATTGTAAATTCCCCATGCTCCTATAGGAACCTGCCCTTATCAAAGTTTATCTGTGGTTTCTTTGAAACTCCATCAACCCATTCCTACAATTTCTTGGAGAAGTTGCCGTTCAGTGAGTGTTAAGGGGACCAATTGCATGTTGTGGAGGCATTTCAGAATCTCATGAGCTTTGGCCTTGATGTGCACAGAAACATAACTCCACCCGTTGTTAACTAAGCTCCGCCTCTTGCAGATCTTATGCATTTCGCAACTAATAAAATTTTGAAATACCTCTAGCTGGTGGAAATCTAGAAATTCAAGTTTTTATTTTCCAGAAGTTTAGCATTGTTTATAAAACACCATAAACAGTATTAATTGGAAGCACATATCTCTTCCCTCGTTGTAGAAAAAGAGTGTTAGGAATGGCGTATTCTATTAACGTGAAAAACTAATCGCTTTAAATTTTAAGCACCCTGTATTTTAATGTGCGTTTACGTATACATCAGTGCGCTTTTCGCCATCATCAGGATGAAGTCTGGCAAACGACGCGTGTCAATTATGTCCTGTCGTCCCATGACTGACCCCATCTTTAAAAGAACTTAAGTATTCATTGAGCTGTGCTTAAATTCCAACGGCTGTGCGTCCGTGCACTGAAACATGCTTTTAATTGGTTTAGAATAACGTGGCGCTATAAATATTGGAGCATTTGTATTTTCTAATTTTTTCAAAAAAATACTTTCTTGAGTTCATTTAAAAATAACGTTAATCATATTTATTTAGGAACTGTAACTAACTATTCTATTAGAAACAAAACAACAATTTCGTAATCTTAGAAATTATCAAAGTTGTAAATAAAACCTACTGTTTAAGTTACAGTAAGTAGGTACTTTTTAAGAAATTTTCTTTTATGATAACAAATGAAAACACTGAAACTTTGAACTTTAAAAGTCATTTAACTATAAATATTCATTTCTACCACCAAACCTGAGAATTTTTAATTAGGTAAGTGGATTAAAAGTGATTCGCAGATGAAGCATTTTTCTGCATTAACCACCGCTACTGTTGACAATGAAACGATATCGTTTTATTCAATTAACGAAGCTTTCAGATATTGTAACTCCATAATAATAATGATAGAAAAACACAGTTAAGTTACAAAAATGTTTATTAGTACCACTATGTACATTTCACCACACTGTGGCTTCCTCAGGTGGAAGAAGTAATATACTTAAAATTAATTACAAAATCACTTTACAAACATTGGTGGTGGGGTAAAAATAATAAACTAAATTAGATATTTAACAATGGGGAAGAGTTTACATCTACCTGGTCGTTAATAATTAGACCTAACTTATTTAATTTATTAATTTCAAGGCTTTCTAGTAAGTTTAATTTTAAACCTTTCTTCTCCGTATGTAAAATTTCGAAATTTTCGTTAAAAGAATGTGAGTTTTCAATTAAATGATTAGCATAGGTTGAGTTTGAGTTTTTGTTTAAGAAACTTTCTGTGTTCTTTAATTCTTTCTTTAAAACTCCTGCAACTTTGACCTATGTAGGATTTATTACAGCTCCCACAATTCAATTTATAAACTCCAGACTTTGTATCTTTTTTTGAAAAATCTTTATTGTTTTTTATGTATTTTCCCAACGAATTATTGGTTTTAAAAGAGATATTTGAATTAGTGAAATATTAAAGTTATTTACTTATTTTTGTAGAGAAGAAGACCAGGTAGATGTAAACTCTTCCCCATTGTTAAATATCTAATTTAGTTGATTATTATTACCCCACCACCAATGTTAGTATTTAAGTGATTTTGTAATTAATTTTAAGTATATTACTTTTTCCACCTGAGGAAGCCACAGTGTGGTGAAATGTACATAGTGGTACTAATAAACATTTTTGTAATTTAACTGTGTTTTTCTATCATTACTGATATCGTTTTATGTTGTGTTTCATTTTTGCATTTTATGCATTCAATTTATTCGCAGGAATTTAATATTTTAGTGCATTTTATACCTACGCACATTCCGCCTCTTTGTGTGATATGCACGTTAAAAAGGAAACGTCAAATAGCTCTCTAACGAGGGACAATTTGAATAGATTGGAACAACGGTATAATTGGTCATTTAAGATAAGATTATCAAAGTTCCGGAACCGAGCACAATCATTTCTAACATTAAAGATTAAGACAGAAATGCTATCATTTCCCTTTTTAAAGAATCTAACGGATACTGCTGAACTGCATCAATTTTGCTTTTGCTTTTAAAATCGTTGAAAGCACTTTTCCATTATTAGGTGATACAGTCTAGTACTTCATGAGTTTTGCACGACCTAAATATGACTTCAGTTGGAACCAACGTATATAATGAATTCTCTTATACACAAGTGTAGAGAACATTACGTTTTTGCGAGTCTAGCCAAGAAACACAAAAATAAAAATTTGATTTCATTTTAATAATTACAGAAAAAGGCTTAAAAATTGTCATATTAGCTAGTGATAATCATTTTAAGAAAAACTCAGAGAGCCTTCTTCTCGCCATAGGTATAATAAGCATCAGTATACATCAAATCAACCCCAAAATTAATTAAAATACACTCGAACTTCGATAACTAGACGTGTGACGTTATAATAATACATATATATGCTTGTTTTTTGTAAATGGGTAATTGTAGGTATGTATTTAATTCATGTTACTCAAAGATAGATAGGTAAATAGATATAGGTACAATATCTTTTTGTAATATTTAAACTACGTTTTGATAACAAATAATAATCGTAGAAACTTAAATTCGCCACTGCTTGCTTAAACAGAGACAATAAAATCATAAATTATTTAGGGATTCACCAGAAAATTCGACTTATTGAAGGTGGCGCGAAATATAATCTTCGGGTTATCAAGTCCTTCGATTCGAGTAATAGAAGTTCGAAGTAAAAATTACACGTATTTCTCCTAGTTGATGCTGTTGCCAACCAATTTGGTTCGAGTCATCGAAATTTGACTGTATTGGATTAGAGTATAAAAAAATAGGACAGCACTTTGAAGACTTTGTGGAAGAGGTAAATACTTCCAGTCGTTGCAATATTAGATTATTTTTTATAAGAAAATCGAAGGAGTACTGTGAAGTATTAACTGAATAAAACAAATAAACATCCAAAATCCACAAAACGTTTAAAAACCTAAAACTCAGTCTCTAACTGCGAATAACACCTTTTTTTCAAATTATCAACGCAATTACTTTATCCATTACATACAGGATGTGCAGTATTATTAGGCACTAATGCCTTTAACATTCGATCTTGTTCCTGTACGTATTATTGTCAAAGGGTCACTGATTTAAGCTTTCAGCAATATTTATAACTTACGCCTTTTTGAACCTTGTATTAGGTACCTACATATGACAAAACCAAATGCCAGCGGCAGATGTGACATGTATACATTCGGGATTGTACATACCATACAACATATAATAAGTAGTAAAGCACTAATTAAGTCGAACAGAAGGTGCACCTACTGGTTCTTTTCTTAAAACTCTTTAACGTCTGCGGCTGGTATGAAGATGATAAAGTTGCGCTAGGTATAGATGGATACCTGCATGTTTAAAGGCATAATTTAGTTGAGACACGTGTTAAAAATTATAGAAGACAGCAGCTGAACCTGAACAAGGCTTTTAGACACAAGACAGGATGTAAACACCTATGTTGTTCCCCATAACCAACTAGAGGGATCTGCCCCCTTTTTATTCTAATTCGTGCGCTTTCCCTTATACGTTTATACTTTTATCCTTAGATAAATGAGTTTCAAAATATTCAAGGACAAGGAATATAAGACCATTAAAACAGAAAGAGTTCAAAAATAGAATTCAGTACCTGCATAAATCTAAAACCGATATTGTACGAATTCTTTGGAATGGTATTTCTCATCTAAAAACAGAAATAACGTTTTTTGTAAAATCTAATCAGTTTTATTTAAAAACATTATAACTCTTCTGTAATCCTTCGTTTAACTATATTGTAATGTATGCATTTTCTTTACGACGTTATGTAATTAGATCTATTGCTTATTCAGGTAAAAGTTTAGAAAAATAGCAGATTTTGTTACAAAAGATTGTGAAGTCACTTTCAAAGGTTTGCAGTATTAGGTAAATCATAAATTACTTATCTTAAGGAAAAGTAGTTGACAATATTACGAAGAATTTCTTAAATTCCTAAAAGTCCCTCACTTCGAAATACATACTTGGGGCTTCTTTGTTGCTAATGCATTAGTTTTTATTTAATATGTATTTATTTCCCATCACAAAACAGGGATCTGGGTAATTAATTTTTCCACCTGAAGAAGCCACCATGTACTTAGATGAAACAGTTTGTAGTCGTTTATATAATGAAAAATCTTTAGAAGTTTTTGTTTTATGAGTCGTTTCCACATTTAGAAAGTGAATGAACAGGATTTATTTCGAAATAATTGAAAATAAAACAGGATAAAATAGTAAATAGAATTAGCACGTGAACTCTTACAAAATACACATACATTTTAGTGAGCAATTGATCATGAAACCGCAAAGTAATTCGTCACATACGGTGTTCAGGTGCGTCCTGCACGTGCTCCGCTTCAACGATTGTTTCCGGTCGAGGATCATATTACAACTACCCCATTTTATTATGTGCTTTACCAGCTTACGACGGAGGACCCCCATGACAGCAAAAACTGTAATGGTCTTAAGCTACCGTCAGTCAACACTAAAATGTGTGCAGAAACAAACTTCATTCTATATTCGTACCTACGGAGGAGACGTACAAAAAGCTTAACATCTCAAGACAGTTCAATATTAACACTGAAAATGTTTTCATAAAGATAGTAAATAAACAACTTACAACATGAACTCTCAAATCAAACCTCATGAAATCCATCGCACTCTTACTGCACAAATAATATATTTCTCTCCTTTAATTTCCAACGCATTTCTTTGTGACCCAAAGAACTTCTTACTGTTTTCTTTTTTCTTGGCTAATTGTAAGTTTCTTTTGTTACAGACAACGATAAAAGTCTACGCAAAATGTTTACGCCCCGATATCGAATACAAAACGTTAAGTATAACTTACCAAACAACCTGTGGAGAAGTCGTTTCAACACTTTTGGGGAAGTATAAAATGAAACACAGAGACCCAAAATTGTTTTATTTAAGTATGGAAGTGACGGTCAGAAAAGCTGGTATCAGGACTCACTTAGCCCTCGACACTGATGCGAAACCTGCTGTCCTGCAAAGTTGCCATCCACGAGGAGATTCCAAGTGAGTTGAAGATTATACGACAATTTTTAAAATAAATTGCACAGCTCTTGTTTATGTTTCAGTAACAATAAAAAAAAAGTAAATCTTATTACAAGAATACTTAATCATTTTATTTATGAATTAATTATTATTCATATAACCGGTAACGGAAACAGTCAATCATATTTGAAAGGCTTTAACCAGTATATTGTATTAATTTGAAGGAAGTTGAGTTTTAATCAAACGAATTAAAGCGCGAAAAAAGACATATTTCAAGGCTCGCAAATTGTTACACTTTTTGTGAACGTGACTCTGAATGGAAAGTGCATACCATAAACTAGGTTACTAATTAAAAGATGTAATTGGAATTGTGTTCAGATTAGATTTAGATGCAAGAATGGTAAACCAATTTAGTACCGTCCCTAAGAATAATCGAAAAGCTTTTTGTTCTCTTATCAGAAGCGATAAATATTCCATTCTGATATAAGATTGTGGTGACTGATATTAACAGTAACTCATTCTGAATCATTTTATTTGTATGTAAGCAAAAATTCCTGTTTGTCACAGTCTTTTTACAAGAAATTGCTCGATTTACAAAAATAAGAGTATATTTTTTTTAATTTTGGGAATGATAGTTCCTTAAGATATCAGATTTTTTATCGCATGGAATACCATAAGTTTAAGGACCATTGACGATATCGAAAATATGTGATTTTAATTTATTTATATATGCAATATCTCTGAAAATGTAACACATATAATAACATAGGTAATACATAAAAGAGAATTTTAAACATTATTTTATGTATTTTGTTCCAGATTTTCTCTGCAAATTAAAAGAGGAGGTCTTGTGAAAGTTTACGACTCGGTGTTAAATACCAATTCACAATACAAAAGCCTTCTGATAAGTACCCAAACCACAGTGGACGAAGTCATTTCTCTTTTACTGACATGTTACAATAGCAAAGAGAGGGTGGAACAATTCTCTCTTTATGAAGTATGTCCAGAAAAAGAACAACAACGGAAACTTCATCCGGATGACCGACCCTTACAAGTACAACAGATGTGGCTACCATCCACTCCATGTCATTTTCTTGTGAGGCGCAATCCTGAATATAATTTGCCTCTTTCAAGACGTAAGGTAATTATTAGATACACATTTACTTTCTTGCAGTCCCTTTATGAAGAACATTTTCACAGAAAAATATTTGAAGTGTTTAATGTTCTGTATTGATGTTGATCCTGAACGGTCAATCAGAAATACGTTTGTGCATTCCAGAAATTAGAACCATGTCAAAAAATTAATTACAAGGTGTTGTTAATTAAAATAAACAAAAATAATTATTTTCGCTTACGAAAAATTGACTCATTTATTAATAGAAGTACGTATTAAAAAAATTTGGTTGCATATTGCAGAAATATGGAGGGTCGTTGACCATGATAGAAAACATTATTTTAAATTACTATTTATGGATAGGATTATTAGATAATCTTGTTTATTATAATAATAGCTGATTACTCTAAACTAGACAATATTTCTTTTATAGACGAAATGCTCTGTTAAATATATCTGAATTTGGTAGATAACTTTAATTTTATCAATAGACAAAGGTCTCGAATATTTAAACTTGTTTATTTAGATATTATTATTTATTATCACGCATTCGTACAAACTTTAGATACAATTTTTCAGTAATTAAAATTCTTTAGTATCAGATCTTAATTTATCATTTTTCCGAAAATAAACTAAAGTAAATTAATTATTACGTTTGTTGAAAAGTTACAAAAGTTACTAATAGGAATATTAAATTAAACATGTTGCCACTGGGTGGTAAAACAATATGTATTGTAAGTGCAATATATTTACTTGAAACTTTGTAATTTATTTTTTTCATTATTAAAGTAAACTAGTTAGCAATCAAAAAATGGACGATGAACAAATAATTTTACTTGTGTTACCGACAATAATTTTTTTTATCATTTCAAGATGCTGTGGATTCACGATCTCCCGCCGATACCTCAGTCAAGAAGTTCACAGCAACTACATTACAGGCCTCAAATTTCAAAGTCACAGTCATCACTGTTACCAACGAAAAAGAATGTTTCCGAAGAAAAAGATATTAATAAACGTACAGAACAACCTTCTACGAAGCTGACTAATAGCCCTTCGTATGCAGATTATGAAAATTATTTTTATATTTAGAACTTAACGAATCATCAAGAACTAAAAGACTAAAAGGAGTATTACACTTATTTATCATTTTGTAATATAGAACTGCATTTATTCAAAATTTAAAACCAAAGAAACATTATAACTGTATTACCACTTCACTTCTCAAGATTAAGGAAATGAGTACTGTTTGTTTGTATGTAACTATGCGTGTATGTGCATGTGAGTATTAGTGAATGTATGTAATTTTGAGTTTTGGTGTACTGTATGTGTATGTCATAGTTATAAGGCAGTTGACAATTATTTTTTCATATCGTTGCTGTTTTTTTCTGTAATTCAATCAATACCATTTAATATATAATATCTTAAATGTATTAAATTCGATTAATTATTTTACATGTGCAATTATTTGGCAAATAGATTTTTAGTTTTACATTGTAAGCCAAAGATTATTATTGTTTTCTATTTTGTATATATGTGTGTATTTGTAATAAAGACTAAAACTTGAATGATTTACGTGTGCTTAAAATAAAAATAATTTATATATATTGTCATTAGCAAAGTGAAATTATAATTTAAATGAATAACTGTTAATTACTACTATTCTGCTTAAAGTAGCAATATTTTTTTTGTTTGATAAAAAGAAGGAAAAAAACATCCACCTTAAACATTCATTATGAAACTTAAAAAAGAGTTCCTCGCATTAGATTCGAACTCACTCTACGAAAGTTCGTCGTGTAAATACTACTCTATTTATTAATACTAATCTGTAGATCTGTAGATCAGTATTAATAAAATCCTATTTTAAAATTTTACATTCAGAATAAAAAGAAAAGTGTAGTAAGCTGGTAAAACACTAAATTTCAATTTTAATTACATATCTTTATTTTTGTTATAAAGGAATATTTGCAGATTAATTATTTAGAAACGTACATGAATAAACATATAATAGAAGCCAAACAGGTTATTCATTTTACAACAATTTATCTTTTAAAAAGTCATAAATCAAATAATTTATAGATTAATATCAGATTAGTTGTGATGCATTTGAATGAACGCATCTTAATTAATGGTAAGGAGAAGAATAAGAAAAACAACAACATAACCTATCTTTAACTGCATCCATCAAAAATTGCATTATTTTTTATTTTATTGCATATCTGTAAATAATAATTTAAGAACATTACGATAATTTATAATTATGAGTAATCAACCTACACCGGGTCCTACAGGAAATAACGAAGATGACGAATTGACTTTACCTCGAGCAAGTATTAATAAAATGATAAAAGAATTAGTCCCATCTGTAAGAATTGCTAATGAAGCAAGAGAGCTGGTTTTAAATTGTTGTACAGAATTTATACACTTAATTAGTTCAGAAGCTAACGAAATTTGTAATCAGTTACGAAAAAAAACCATTAATGCAGAACATGTTCTTATGGGTAAGTCTGTCTAAAATTACATTAACTTATTACATGGCTAATTTGATAATATTTTTAGCATTAGAAAGATTGGGGTTTGCCGATTATACTGCAGAAGCTGAAGCTGTATTGAAAGACTGCAAAGCTGTAGCTGCAAAGAGACGAAGACAGAGTACAAGATTAGAGAACTTGGGCATTCCAGAAGAAGAACTGTTACGCCAACAACAAGAATTATTTGCAAAAGCAAGACAGGAACAAGCATTTGCTGAACAACAACAGTGGGAGCAATTACAAGCTGCAGCCCAGCAAGCTCAGACATCAGCTCTTGCTGCCACTGATGACCAAGAGGACTATTCATAATACAATTAATTATACAATTTTTATATTTAAAATATAATAATTAAATATAGTTTTTAAGTTCTTTATTTAAAATGTTTTTTTTTTTAATTCAAATCCTTCAGCTTTTATTCAATCAGTTAGTAATATACTTCAAAAATATAATTGCTTCATTATAATAAGTTTATTTATTATAATCTTTTTAATACATATTACACAAAATGGTAATGTTTTAATTTTTAAAAGTGAAAGTATTTGAAGGTGAAAGTTTTGCTCAATAGCACAATAGATAGATAAATTTTTGACAATGCAGTGAATACCTAGGTATCTACCTAGTTATCAGGGTTAGATTTTTTTTACTCAATTAAATTTACAATAAATTGTAATGCATTACAAAAATTAATTAATAATTTGAGATAAAACTTGACGTAAAGATTTCTATCAATTTGGCAGCACTGCGTATGTAATGCAGCTGCTGGAATGAAATGAAAGTTTTTAATTACGTGTTTAGTCAAGTGTTTGTTCACGTATTCTAAAAATATTAAAATCCATGACGTTTCTACATTGCAGCTTTTTTTAAGGTATTTTTGTATTTTTTCCTTTAATTGAAATAAAAAAAATTATTAAAATAATACGTAATGCTAAATTATATTATTTTTTTTCCTTAAATAATATCTATTATTAGTCTTTTAGGTTACAATTATTTTACGTTTAAAATGCTTCAATTAATCTTGTCTGCTTGTTATTTTTTTTTTTCGTATAAATTTACAAATGCAAAAAGAAAAGGATTTAGTTTACAAAATAATATAAATTCTAAATTTAATTGTTTTTATAACTTACACTTATTGCAACTTCATCTTTAAGAATTATATTTTCCTATTTTATTTTATTTTTCTTACGTTACGTTTTTTAATGTTATGATTTATTATTTGTATATTGTTTTTTGATAAATTGATATATTGTGGGCTCATTTATAAAATTAATCCATTTATAATACAAATATTAAACGTTTGTGTTGTGTAACAGCCTTGTGATGTCATAATTCACGGATACATTTTGTTTATTTATACGGTCCTTTCTTAATAATATTTCGATTGTATTTTTATTTAAATGCAGTTTTCATTTTTAGTAAGAGATTTAATAAAAATAATCTTAGAAAAAAGTGAAAAAAGGAACTTTTCGATCTACTTTTTATACAATGTTTTTCTATTATGTATCCTAGTATTTATGCTACCTTATAAACAACATTCTGTATACTTATTTGCATATGTACAAGGTGTAATGTAATAAGGAAATTTGGTTATGGTGGAAGCGTGGATGAGTTTTAATCTCGTGTGGTTATATTTTTTATTTACTTTAATTATTAATACATGAAATCTTTTGAAAAAGTAATCAAAACTTTCTAAAGATGGGGTTCTGTGTACGTACATATTTTTTGTTTATGCCATTTATAGAAACAATTAAATATTGGAAAATAGAGGCTGGATTGCTTAAATTAATATTTCTTCTTTTCTTGTTTTTTTTTATCTATCATAAAAGTCTTGTTTTTGTAGGTAAGTTATGGAATCATCTTTTTTAGATAGAAAATCATTTACCACTCCAACACAGAAAATCTTAATTAGTAAATTAAGAAAGAAGTATATAAAGCAAAACATTAAACGCATTAAACAGTATAAACCTCACTTCTTGTACACAAAACTTAGAAGCCAAGTGATAGAAGAGGAACAAGGTAACAGCATGTAAAAATATATTAATTAGTTATTGATTATTGTCTTTATTTTAAGATATAAAAGGTGCTCTTAAGAGAAAAAATGGTTGTTTACAAACCATTTCGTCTGAGATTAAAATAGATACAATAAATGTAAATAATCATCTGGATCATATTAATGAAAATTCTTCCATTATTGGTAAGGTAGGCCTAATAGATCCTGATAGCAATACTGTAACAGTTGCATCCAATGACTCACTTTGTAATTTACAAAAAAATGTTGAAGAAGAGTCATTATTAAAGCAATATCAAAATTCAGTTATAAACATTAGTGATGATCAGGAATTATTCCTTAGAAAAATAGAACTGCAAAAAAAACATTGTTATGACTCTAACCTGGAATTAAACTATAGCAGTACAGAGTCAAAATTATTGAAAATCAAAGAAAACAATGAATTGTTAAAGACTTTCAACATAAGTAAAACAACCAATGTGTACAAGACTGTAAAAAAACGAAATTATCTTCAAATTAAGCCCACAGAAACCAAACCACCTGAGATAATGTATGAAAATGATGGAACAGAGTATTACATTTCCAGTAGAACAAATCGTAAAAGAAAAAGGGTGGATTATGTAACCCTAGATCATGGACTGATGTATTCTGAAGAACTTGAAGCCCTTACTATTAAAAAACAAAAACTTAGTCCAAAAGATTCTGTTGAAGTGTCTGCAAATATTTCATCAAGTGATATAGGTGAACAGGAGTCAAATTCAGAAATCAATAAACCTTCATCTCCTACACAAACAACTCGAGGAAAATGGTAAGGTTTTAGTTTAAGCATATATGAATAAGAAAGTCTTCTAATTAAATTAAATACTTGTATTAAAATCTAACAAGGTTTATTTGTTTAAGGAATAGAAAAAGGACAAAAAGAATGGAAAATCAGAGTGATGAAAATACAGATAATCCTGAGAAAGTAGTAACTTGTGCAGTTTGCAATTTGGAATTGGACTTTACATCATGGTCTTATCATAAACAAAGACATCACAATAATTTGGCTTGGAGAAATGGTGAAACTCCATTGGTATGGCTGTTAGCAATTTGTTTTTTCTATAAGACCTCCCATCCTAGTAAAGTTTCTTCATAAGCATAGAATATTGATAAAAATACGTTGAGTTTATTGTTTATAATATTTCAAATATCTAGATGCATATTTGTTTTGTAGGATTTAAATGATGAAGCTTTAGTATCAAGAATATTAGGAGATTTATATAAAAAGCGGAAACCATTGTATTGTGAAAAATGCGGCGTAGCTAAAAAATCAGTGGTAGGTTTTTTATCACATAAATCAATGTGCCTAAAGACAGAAGAAGAAAAAGAAAGCATTAAAGTAAAATGTGAGCTTTGTGATCGAAGAGTGTTGCCTGTTAGTATAACCACCCATATGAAATTTTGCCATGGGAACATAAAAAAGGAAAACAGTGAAAAGTAAAATTTAAAATAACTAAAACAGATTAGATTAATTAATAATGAATTTGTAGATGTACTAAATTCAGCGAAACAGAAAGTGAAAGTGATACTCACAGTAATCATGCAAGCAACGATAATCCAGATTTCAGTAAAAAAGTTACAAATGTAAATTTGAAAAAGGAAGTCAATGAAAGCCAGGAAAAAGATTTTCCTGACTTTGTGGTGTGTGATAAAAATGATTTGGTAGAACAAGCAGAATCTGAAGAAAATTTAGAAAATTGTCTTGATGATAAAATATCTAATGAAAAAACGAAACTTAAAAAAAGTTTTGGGGAAGCAGATGGTAATGATTTTTTTGGTTTTGAACATGAGGATAATTCTAAAAGTGTATCGAAGAAAGAAGCCATATTGCAAAAAATAAAAAGTGAAAATCAGACACAAAAGGTGTTTACATCGTTATTTGCACAAATTGGAGAAGTAGAGTCTTCCAGTTGCAATTCCAATCCAGTAGAGAAAAAGACTGTGCCTGATATCATGTAAGTTATCCTTTTCATTTACATAAAAGAGATTTTGTTTTTTTTTTCTATTCTGTTTTATAATATAATTTCTTTTGAAGGATTTTTAATTTCTTATAGTTCATGTATTTATAAATTTTAATAATAATCCAATTGTTTTAATGTAAAATTCATTACATTTAATTTATTTATTCATTTAGTAAGAAAAGCATTCAGCTTATTAAACTAATTGTTACAAGAAGTTGAGAGTGTTTTATAGTTAATGTTAATGTATATTTTTTAGTACACCACGAAGAGGCAGGCAACCGAAAGTTATAAATGAAATAATTAATAGTACTGATGAATGTAATTCAAAAATCCTTGTTGAATGTGCTGTATGCAATAACAAAATGGAACAAACGAATTGGTTGTATCACAAGTTGAGAAGACACAATAATTTGGCTTGGAAAGTTGGAGATACCCCAATTGTTAGTTACAAAAATGTCTTTCAGAAGTATTTATCTGATATTTTATCATTTTAGGATTTAAATGATCATGCAACTGTAGTTTATATACTAAATGGAATTTACAAACAAAGAAAACCACTTTATTGTGAAAAATGTGATACTCCTAGAAAATCTGTAATGGGTTACTTGTCCCACAAGTCCCTATGTCAAAAAACAGAAGAAGAGAGGCTAGATCTTAGAGTACAATGTGAATATTGCGATAGAAAGGTGATGCCTGTCAGTATGCCAATGCATCTGAAGTACTGTAGAGCAATTAATGAGAAAAAATATACTACAGTAAATTTTCAGAATTTTTCTAAAAGCAAGAGAAATGCAGCCACTAAGTAACTATAAATTTATATTAACACTTTTTATCTGTTTTTCTTACGAATTATATTTTAGGGCAAAAAAGTTTATAGAAGAGTTTTCAAAAGTAAACGAAAGTGATGACGTTGATGGCACGCCGTATATCATTAATGGTGCTGTCTCGTCACCCCGCAAAGGAAAGGTAAAATAAAGTAAAAAACAAAAAACAAAAATATAGATACAATAAAATTATGTATTTTATCTAGAAATTGGATTATGTTAGAAGCAATAATTTAACACCATCAGTTTTGCGTATCAAACCATTCAAAGCTGAATTCAAAGAAAAAGGGATTCTTGTGTGCAAGTTTAAAAATTGTGCATTTTCGTCAGAAGGTGTTCAAGAGTTTATGAAACACTTTGCAACTTGTGCCTTTAAACCAAAAGATGTAAGTATAGTTAGTGCAACGCGTAGCAGAAGTAAATTCTTTTCAAATGCATTTAATTGCAGTTAAAAATAAGCTATAATGTGAAATTGCCTTGTTTACTCGTGAGAAGGTGGAAAAAAAAATGCTTCGTACGATTTTAATTAATTTTTGTACATACGGAACGGACGTCTATATTTAAACTTTGTTAAGAGAACTCATTTTGATCATACAAAGTTTTTGAGACACCCTTTATATTACTTCCGTTTAGCATTATCCTTTAAAAAAAATAGTGGTAACTTTTGTATTCTGAATTAATGTTTGTTTATTAAAATTTAGGTATACTTCTGCAAAATTTGTGCAAAACATTTCGAATCGCAGGAAAATGTGGTAGAGCATATTGCTGAACATAGTACAGATCCCGTTTTTAAAGAACTAAAAATTGAAGAAATTCCTGCTGCTGCAAGTGACAGTGAAAGTGACGATGAATATATGAAAGGAAAAACGTACTCATCTTCATTTCCATTCAGAAGTAAACATTTATCTTTTATGTTAGGTATTTGTTTACATAACAAATTGATTTTACAGATGCTCGCAATGTGAAATTTTTGCTTAAATCAACAGCATTGTCCTATGGCAAAGGAAAAGCTAAAATTTTTCCACTTGCCTTTGAATGGACAAAACGTTTGTGAGTAAATATCGAAGTATTTCTTGTATGATTTTATAAACGCTATTTTCTTTTATTTCAGTTACGAAGAAAATTACGATTTACAGAATTTATTTCCTGCTTTTGTTCCTACAAAGTCAAATTGGATTCCCGTTAGTCCAGTTTTAGTTAATCAGTATTTGCCGCCCTTGAGATATTCCTGTTCTGTTGCTAGGAAAATAGTTAAATCCTTTGAAAATCCCTTACAAGAAGATTATGAATGGAAGAATTATTATCTTTTTGAATCTCAATTATTTGAGGATGGTAAGTATTAACACCAATCAAATTAGAGTTATTTTCAAATTTAATTTAACTGATCTATTAAGAAAATCATTTTTTAGGTTCTTCCACGATCTTTTGTGGTGGTCCAGTGCACGCAATTGCTTGGGCTCCTACTCCTCCCGATAAAACGAATCATGAACAATATTTGGCTGTAGCTGTAGCAAATACAGTTGAAACTAATAAAAAATGTGCTGTCAGCATTGGGCCTGGTTTAATTCAAATTTGGAACTGTGGAGTATTGATTAATAAACAGTTTCCAATGAGTAAACCCGAGTTAGTTATTTGTGTTGCTCATAATTATGGAACTGTGACGGCAATAGAATGGTGCCCTTCAGGCTGTTATGACTTTGAAGTTAAACAGTCAAATGACAATTCAGAAGAACTTAAAAGACTTGGATTACTTGCAGTTGCATGTAGTGATTCAAATGTTTATATATACTCAATATGTATTCCCCATTTACTAAGTACAAGGTAATATATTTATTAATTTTAATAATAATAATGTAATTAAGTTAATTAATATTTTTTTGTAGGACTAAGGTTTCCAAACCTAAGCCAGTATGCCAATTGCGAATGGTTAGTTCAGAATTTTTTGCTTTTAGTACCGAAAGTGTAGTACCAACAAGACTGTCATGGACAAAGGTAAATATTGAAAATTTAATTCTTCATTTTAAATAACCCTATTGTATTAATTTTTATTTACAGGCTCGTGGTCACCGATATTTAGCTATAGGTTATTCAAATGGTATGGCAGCCGTTTTTGATTTGTCTACTAAATCAGAACTATTAAAAAGTTGTAACGAATCTGATGGCTTTGAAGTAATACGGCCTACACAAAATTTGAAAGCTCATTGCTTTGCAATAACAGGTAAATGTAGGTATAAACAGTGTGAAAATTGTAAATACATCATACAATTTTTTTAGGAATTTCTCTTTTTCATTTAAATGAAGGACGTCGTTGGTTAATGACAGTTTCTTTGGATCGTACATGCAAATTTTGGGATTTAGAGAGTCCTCTTGCACCAATTTGTGAATATAAAAAGTTTTTGCTCACAGATGCCGTTTGGCTAACTAATTGGCTGTGTTCAGTAGTTGGTCCTGATGATGGAGGATTTGACAGTGAGTGAGATTTTTACCTTTTTAGTTTTTAAAATTGACTATCTATCACAAAACAAATGTTTTCAGAAATGTCCCAAACGTGCTTCAACTTAGTGGGAAGTTTTGGTGTAAGTCAAATTAATTTCTTCAGGAACTTAAGTCGAGTTAATTCCTTATCAGCAAATGATTGGAACAATGGTTTCCTTCAAGGATGTATATCAGGAGAAGTGACTATTAGCGTTTATGGACAATTATTGTATTTATTGGATATGGATAAAAGAGAAAAGAAACTGAAAAATTTTGTGCGTACATATTTGATTAATTTTGTAATTTATTAATAACTGCAATATAAATGTTATCTTTTAATTATAGCCTATTTCTTACGTTGGATTGGTTGATAAATGCAGTACAATTGAAGAGCGATTAGAAAAACATAGAGAAGAAGAAAAACGTGTTAATGCAGCAGAAGATGATAATCAAACAGACGAAAGTACCGTTGACGATTTTAAAATGACTTACAGTGAGGCAGTTGATAAATATGGCTTGGTTTTCTGCGATTTCTCACACACAGTAAGTCTCCACTAAACTTAAATTTTATAATATGTATTTTAAAATATAATCCAGAGCTGGAAATATGTCTCTAGTACTACCAGGGCTTAGAAATTGTACTGTCTTTTCATAAGTAAACCAATTACTGTATACAAAATTATATTTGAAAAAAATGTCTGAGGTCTTTCAAAGTGTTTAAAACCCTCCCTTTTTACTTTTTGACCAGACATGAGTTTTATATAGACTGGCATTAAAGCTCTTCTGTCGAAGACATGATTTTTTTCTTTTTTAACCTGACATTGCATCTTGTATATACGTTTCTTATAAGTGAAATATATTTTTTTGTTTTTAGACAGAGTTGATCAATTACAATAGCTTAAAGCCATTACCTGATTGTTGTAGAATGACAAACTTAACAGTTTATCCGTTAACGTCTGTTTCAAAGTGTTCAAATAACCCTAATTGTTATTCCTACAATTATTTTGCATGTGGTTACCAGGCAGGTTTTGTTAGAATTTCTTACTGTGATATTTCAGATAGGTAGCCAATATATTGAATTGTATAAAATTAAATACCATAAATTATTTATTAAATTAGTAGTTTAATTATTATTTTGTCAGTTTCACAATAGTTGAGTTGTTATGTAATGTAAGATTAAAATGCAATAAATTTGCAATATTTCCGCATAACTGTTGTTTCTATTTTATTACAGAATAATTAGTCATTAGGCATTGCAAATTTAAACATCTAGGAATCTTGGAAATATATAAGAAGAGCTGCTGGTTATATCAAGGTAAATATACGTCGGATTCTACACTGGTTTATATTTAGAATTAGCAATAATTTTTAAATTTTTGAGCGATTAATTTAATTTAATAAAGCAAATAGTGTCGCAGTTAAATTTAAAATTATAAACAATATCACAGTCAAAATCTTAAATCCTTAAATTTAAATTAATTAAAAAGTTTATCACTTAAAATCTAAATCAATTTTTTTCTTTTCAACAAAATTATGTATTGATTTTAACAAACAATCTAAGGGTTTGCGCTGCTTCTATTTGGGTTTTTACACACTTCAGGGATTATTTTATTTAACTTTTACTATGAACCAACCATAAATTTAGGGTATTTAATTCATTAACTACCATACTATTTGCTTTATTTGAGATTAAATTAAATAAAAAATGAATTTCACAATTTGAAAAGGGCCACAAATGGATTGGCCGAAACGTCGTTGATGTTGATAAATTAATGGAATGTGAGTGGAAAGTCAGTCAAAAATTTTTTAAATCTAGCACATCCATTGCTAAATATAAACAGATTAATAATTTTTAAATTGTAAATTATTAATAATTTTTTCCTTTTGAACCCGTGCAACACATGACAAAACAGAGTTGGGTTGTATTTTAAAGTATGTTTTTAGTTTTTCAGTACGTTCAGCCTTTAAATATATTATTCCTTAAGCACTTTCATCAATCATTCATCATTAGACCTTTTGTAAACGAATTGCTTTATATTTATACTTTACACGAGGGCTTTAAGGTTTTTCAAAGTGCATAAAGCTCTGTCACTTTAATTTCTGTAATAATTAGTAATTTAAAGTCCTTGTAGTTTAAATTTACCCATTACACGATCCACGTTTCGATTAAATGAACAAAATTTGTTCAAAATCAAACATAGTGTATAATGGGTTGCCTACTCTACATCTACCTTTAATGTAAAATACATGTATTCGAAGTAACTTATATTTAAGACTTTTTTCCTACATTTATAAAAACATTTTGAAAATTTAAACTGATTCAAAACTTAAAACTTTTATTGGATTGCTTTTAAATTACAGTATATTTTTATATATTTAATGTTATATTTCGTTTTCTGGTAAATCTTTTGTTTGGGTTGAAATATTCTCATATTTTTTGCTTGCAAATCGTTGGAGCTTGTCTTTTAAATTTGTGTTTTGTTCTTCTAATTCCGTTTGCCATTTACAAAATTTTTTGTTCGTTTCTTCAGTAGATTTTAATTTTTCGGTAAGATTTGCAATTATTTTGTTTGCATGTTGGATTTCGTTTCTCAAAATATTTTCACTGTTCTTCCACTACAATTAGTACATATATAAAATATATTTGCATTGATTATATCTACAAGTCGAGTTAATATTACCTCGTCTAATATAATTTTAGTATCTCCATAATTTAAACAAAATGAAGACTCCCTTATGAAGTGACTTAGTTTATCTGCAGTTGCTAAAACGTTATTGTTATCGTTATTAAATTAAAAGTATATCTAATTTAGTAATCAACAACCTTTGGCACATATATATTGCTTTTCTAATTCTAAATTGCTTTCTTTACAACTATTTAATTCTTTTTCGTAATATTCTATTTTATTTTGTGAATCCTCACAGATATTAATTGTTTCAGAAATAGTTTTCAAACTAGTTTGATTTTTTCTTATTTCCTCGAAATCTCTAAAAAAAGAGTATCACCTTAAGACTTTCTAAATATTAATTTTTTTTAATATAGAAGATATTGCTTACCTGGCTAATTCTTGAATATTTGATTCAATTTTAGAGTTCTTATTAATTAAATCATTTTGATAAGAAATATCACTTTCGTGTTGCATTTCTAAATCTTTCAATTTCCTCGTTAATTCGCATTTCTCCAACTCTAATTGCTGAAGTAATTCGCGAAGTTGTTTGTTTTCAGAAATCTATAATGAGAGGTTAACAACAAGAACACTTTTCTCCTGTATTTTAGTTAGAATCATTTACCTACCACAGATTCGTATTGTATTTTCTTTTTAGCTGTAAAATTTAAATAATTCTGCAGTTTTTCTCCAAGGTTTTTGTTATTTTGCAAAGCTATTTCAAAACTAAATTTCCCTTTTTCTCTTATTGTCGTTTTAGACAAATCTAAGTTTCTTTTAAGGTCATGTATTTGTAAGTTTGCATCATCTAATTCTTTTCTAAGTTGTTCAACTTGAATCTAGAATTTATTACTTTTTAATTAAATAAAATGTCATCAATTTTAATTAATAGAATGAATTTAATTAATTAATTACCCTTTTTGTCGATAATTCGTTAAGAATTTCTCTAAATTTTCGCTCAAATAGCTCAATATCTACATCGTTTGTCTCTTTATCTAAATCTTGTATTCTCTTTAAAGAAGCTAATACTTGTGCAAAAGACATTTTGTGTTATTTTCTTTTTATTTAAGGTAACTTTAATCTAAATTACACAACAACAAAAATACTTTTCATGTAACATTTAATAGCACAGTAGTTGATATTTTCAGTCTTTTTATTTCTAAACATTCGGATGTTTTACGATATTTTTCGATTGTTGCATTTACGTAATTATAACCTAAAATTTGATGCAACGAAACGTTACCTCCTATAGCATCGAGGGTGACTAACTCCATACATGCTCCATACTAACTATGATACTAACTCTGGTATGCAATATTTACCGTATAAACAGTTTCCATTACATCTGATTGGCTGTTACGCCGGATGCCATCTTTTTTATCGACGTAAGTAGGTCAATGTCAATGCACCTGCAGATGCGGAAGTAATTCCATAATAATATTAGGCGCCACCTAACAAGGAAATTTTAAAAAGGGATAACTCCGTTATTTCTTATCCGATTTAGATGCGGTTTTCACCAAAATTTAATAAATTTAGTGGTATTTAATACTAATAAGAATTAAACCACCTAAATTTACAAATACATAATTAAAACAAGCGTTTTATAGTTGACTTTATGCAATTAATTGTCAAAATTCATGTGGGAGTTTAGCAGTACCAATACCATTTTTTATTTTTATGTAAATTTTTTCTACCTTGAACGATTATAATAGTATATATCTACTATAAATTTGTTTCAAATTTCATTCATAATACGCAATTATTAGACTTCATAATTATTGAATAAAAAAGCTTTAATTTTTATCAGAAAATAACGTTTTCTATCACAACACTTCCAAGGAACTGCCTATGAACGGGGAAGGATTCCAAAAAATCCTATTAATAATAATATTAATAAATGACCCTTAAAATAGAAAGTTTACTAAAAAAACCCTTTTTCGGTATGTTTTATTCATTTTATAGAAAATAAAATTTTATAAAGGCCGATAAAATTGATTAAATTCTACAACATAAAAACGCACACTTATTCATTGGGTAGGCACGTATTAATATAACTTATTATTAAACTACACTTATTACACGTAACATAAGTTTTTATCCATTCCCTTGTCATATGTATGTAACACCACCGGAAATCGCGGTTTAACTTTATCCAAAGTTTGTTTTCGTTTCCTTTCGCTCCTCCTGACACTCCAATGATTCCATTGTCTTTCAAAAGTCTTATAACACCTCTCGATCGACTCTTTTTTGCTCTGGTAGGAAATCGTTCTGGCCACGGTTGAAAATTTTCGCTTGGTTGTATTTTCCATTGCATATCCGATGACTTCATCTTCGTTACTATTGACATTAACATTTACCATCAAAAATTTTAGAAGGAAATTTTTTGGGATGCTTCTTTTTCTATAAAATTGTTACATTCTAAATTTGTGCGATCCAAAGATATTCTATAAAGGCTTCTTGTAGATGTTGAAGAGGTGTACGCGGTTGCTGTTATTTGGGAAAGGAACCACTTCTCAAATTTGATTTTTAACCATTCTTCGGAACTTTCAAAATTCACCATAATGATTTATTTGAACAGTAAACGGAAAATGAAGTGAAAAGCTTGTACGTAAATGTTTTATACGGATGCAGCAGAAGTAATTCTCCTCCAACTTTAATTTAATAAAGAATGTGGATTTTTATATACAGATATGTTCAAAAGTCCACACGTACGACTGCACATTACATAAATCATTTCGTATATACTCTATTAAACTATTTAATAAATTTGAACATACAATGGTTTTATGGAGTTTTAATTAATTTGATGGAAATAAGGGCGTTGTTTCAACTTTTATACATATTTGTATATTTAATGCGACATGAATGCTTTTGTCACGTATGTTATTTTTAACGGTAGGTCAAGGATTCTAACAGGGTACATACATAATATACGTAGTGATATGAGAAAGATATAAGTGAACTTGTTTGTGTTCGCTAGGTGATTATGTATAAGTTCTACTACGTTGTGTAAACGTAAATTAAAGCCCTAAAAGTGCATGCTATTATTGAATGAGATACATAATACATCTCAATGTTATTATAATATCTTTTTATTATAAGTATATCTAATCCTATGGTATTAGTAAGTACCTATATTGGCAAAATATATATATAAGCGTATTTGTAGCACTTAATGTAAATTATTCAAATATATTTTAAGGTTTATTAATTATGAAACCGCAACCCCGTTTCGTACACGGAGAAAAATAATCATGATTTTATTACTTGATAAGTCAAGCAAAATTTTTCTAGTAAATAATACTAGAATTCTCATAAAATGTACTTGGTGGTATAAAACTATTTTTCATTCTTTCTAATAATTAGTAGGTATTAGAATAATCAAGCTAACTAAGTCTAGACTTTTTTTCTCTGCCTCTCGAATCGAGAGTCTCGATTATTTTATCGTGTCGTAAAGAAATTAGTCATAAGAACTGTAAAAAATGTTTTCTAATCAAGTCAATTTACTAGAATTCAGTCTCAATATCGAACGTAGATTGACTAGACATTTCTAGTAAAATCTCCTTGAGCGTCTGGTCGTCCATACAATTGATAGATTTTTTAGTCATGTTTGCTAGAATTCTAAGAATATTTTCATGATTGTTTTTTCCGTTTACTTGTGGTAGGAGACTTCCTTAGAATAAATTTCTTTGTAGTTTGAGAAGTCTCGTATGGTTTCTGGCTTAATATTTTATTTAAATACTTATAATTAAATTTTGAGGAAGATATAAAAATTTCTGATCGTTGGCTAAAATTGCTAAATTTCTATAATAATTTTTTACTCATTTATATCTTTTTATATGAACTACGTAAATTTTTCACGGAATAGGTACATCAACCGTTTTATTTTCTTATCAACTCCTATATATTTCAATTCCCAACATTTTTCATTAGAATGTATAGCGCATGTTCGTATGTGCCGTCAGTCATCTCGTCATCTCTCAATGCTCAGTAGGTATTTTTCAAATAAGCGGAAATGTTAGTATCTTGAAAAATAATAACAGCCGAGCTCGATTTAAATATTATGTTAAATATTGTGTTATGTTCTTTCGTTTCCGAATGTGTTCTTTGGAAATTAATGCTTTTTGGAGTTTAATCCGGAGGTACTACTGAAGCTAAAGGTAAAATTCATTATTTTTTATAGGTAAATAAATGATATATAAAAATACTAATTAACTTTTGATCTGCCTTGGTGCTAAACATAAAATGAAGAAGAGTTTGAACTACTGTTTATTTATTTTTGTGTTACATCATTAATTTATTATAATAGGTAAAAATATTTAATAACTACCCTTTTTGACGTGTCCTATTCATAAATTAAAAATGAAGAAAAGTATAGACTTGTTTACCTATTTTTGTGTTCTAGCGTGATTCTATTGTTTATTTATACATATAAATTAGTTTAAATATTCAATAACCTATAACAACATTTTTAAATAAAAAATGTAGTTATACAATTGATATTTTTCAGAAGCATTTTTATTTTGTTATGATAAACTAAACTACAATTTCTTTATAGTTTTCATTTAAAAAGTATTTTCAACTATAATGTAAACATTAGAATGGTTCTTATGAAGATAATTTCTTTATTTTTCATAAATAATAGGTTCTTAGGTTTGTTGAATTATTTAATTGACTAAATTTGAATCCTTAATAGTATCTAACCTAATGCCCCACATGAAGAGATTTTCTGTTTTCATAATATCATCCCTTAAACCTTTAACTTTTAAATAATTAAAAAATTATATTATTTTCAATCAAATTATTATCATCAAGATGTAAATTAAATTTGCTGCTAAAAGCTCAAAACTTGGAGGAGTTATTTCATGTGCTATTTAAGGGGTGGTATTTTGTCCTTTGATCAGTTTTGGAAAGCGAATATATTTTTTATTGCCAACAATAGTATAATGATATTTAGTAGGTACTATAATATTTGCTTGTAAAATAACTGTTATTGTCGAAAAATATTTATTGGCCTGTATCATCCGGACAAAACTTCCATAATCAATATAATATATACGATACATACAATATATACATAGCGATAAAATCGAAATACTTATAGGAATTATTTTACACATCCATTTAACGAAATGTACCTATTTGAAATATTACTTTTATTTTACTGGGGGGTAATAGAAGGAAATGTATAAACTGATAAAATTTACAGTTTACATACAATTAATAAATTAAATTCGATAAATTGATTATCAAAAAATATTGGATTTTTATTATTATCAGTGTGAATGTCATATATCATGAATTTACTTTTACGGAAATTATTCTGATCATATTCAGAATCTTTTTGGATATTTTTTCTCAAATAACGATAAATTCTTCTTCATAAATTATGTTAAGTCGTTTGGGAGGAATTAAAAATTAAGATTTAATTTCGGGAAATCTATGTATTTCTTTATTTAGAACTTTGCATGCAAGTGGGGGTAATAGTAATATTAATAAAAATTGAGGGTAAATATTATTTATATTTTTAAGAGATATAAATACAAAGGTTATAAAGGTCCTTTATGCAAATTCATTAATAAAAAAATAATGTGACTATATCTAATATATAATATTGAACAAAGGACTTTTTTTGTTTAAAATGTAGGTAAACGGAACAACAAAATGTTTAATAGGTACATAATTAATTAATAATATAAAATAATTTACGTTTTGTAACTAATTAATTAATCATAATCAATTATAATATATATATATATTATAAATTATTATTTTAATTTTCATTACCTAGTTATATCATCGTCCTTATAAAGAGAAAAGGAACTTAACTTGCATTATCTACAATTAAAAAATTTAAATCGCGTATTTGTTTCTTCTTATAGGTACCTATACACCTTAATATTATTTTCTTTGTATAATTTTTAAATCGGGACAAACAAAATACAATTTCAACCGAGTTATTTCGCGTGGGTAGTATCCATGTCAAAACGGCAAGGTTGGCGAAAGTCATTAGATACGATAAAATTCCGATGAAACTAAGCGATAACGTGAACGCGGCTGAGGAATGTTTAAATAAGTATAAAATCTACATTTCTGTATGAATTTAAGACTTTTGGATATTACTTTGTTATTTATTATTTTATTTATACAACGTAGATATGTTTTTGAGTTTCTGTTGCTTTTGGGGTTTGTTTTTTAAGGCTAGGTTTATGTATCTATTAGTTCTTATCGACTTATAAAAACTACCTACCTTGATAAAGCCTTAAAAAATAGGTGAAACGTTGGGTTTGTTTTTGTAAATAAAAAGACTTTTTGATACCCTATTTGGCTCTAATTATTTTGTTGTTTGTTCAAGAAAACCAATTTTCATTAAATTTCGACAACAACAACTATGGTCTTGCGGCAGCTCTAATATTTTTTTGCAGTATTTTTTGAAAAATATTCAGTGGGAAAGAATATTTAGCATTTCTTTGCTCGTAATATACTTTATCTATTACTGAATGTAAGTTAAGAAAAAATAAACTGAAGAATTTAGGTAAACCTGTTAAAATATTCAATCCTTTTCATAATCAAGAGAACTATTTTCCATGTTGGTTTATTTTTCGCCCATTTCAAGATCCATATACTTACTGCATTCTAATACTGAATGAACAGAAATAAAGAGTGACTTTTTAAGATCAGTCACCAACAAAATAATAGTATTTTTTTTCGCCGTCTAGAAATTTTAACTGTAAAATTTCCAAAAATTGACTTCAATTTTATTTTAAAAGTTAATTCATAATTTGCTAATTTATTTTACAATTCAAAAAAAACTTGAGTTTCAGTTCAGAAACTCTGTGTACAGTGCAATACATAATTGCATTTAGTACACACACATTTTGTGGATTTGCTTCTTTTACAATAAAAATTATAATTTCCAATAAATTTATCTAATGTTTTTTTTAGTTAAGGTATTTATTTATTTTTCTAACTTACGCCATGACAAAACACGTCTATTCACTATCAATTTATTAAATTAACTTAAGCGATCATATTTTTATTTTGTTTCAGAAATCTTTTAATAATTATAGAAGAAGAATTTTGGATTTTGATGAATTGGTTCCTTTCTCGTTTGAGTATCACTTTTAACACACATCGATTATTGTAACCTATTTTCGCAAGAGACTTTTTTGGTTCCTGTGGGAGCCCATTTTCTTCCCTAAAGAGTGATACGTACTTGCAAGAGAGGACCACAGGATCTTGGAAAGTTGAAAAAGTCACATTACAACATAAGAAGAAAGAAAATGCTTTATAACTGGTAAGCTCATTATTTATCGTATAGATCATATTTTGGAACATTCAAAGACGACCCATTACCTGTAAGCAAAATACGTCGAGCTCAATTTTTTTAAAAATATTTTAAATTAATTTTTACATTGTACTATTCACAATCAGCACTTTTATTAAGAATTGCCTCAAGGAAAACACTTTTTTCGAATTAATTAATGAGAAAACTTATTCTAGAAATTTTGAGTATTTTATTCCTAATTCTGAAATTTAAAAAGTTAGTAGGTATGGCCAACAGATTGTTTTCTTCTTATACAATTTAATATTATTTTCTGTGTAAATATTCGAAACGAATAAAATACTAATAAGTGTGGTATTTTACGTACCGACACCAAGGTTAGTAAAAGTCATTTCGATAAAAAGCCTACGTTCAGATTAAACTGAACGATAACGTGAAAAAAGAGATGTTTAAATACAGCATTTCTATATGGATTGAAAAGTTTTAAAATTTACCTAAAATGACTGACTTGTAACCTACCTCGTTAATAATTTTGTCAACATTTTTTAAATTATCAATATTCATTTATTTCCTAGATTTCTGAACTTGAGTAGTTGAGATTTTTTGCTGAAAACAGAGTTTTAGTTGCACTCATCTTTTTAGAATTAATTTTCTTCTGTTGTGTGCTCTTATTCTTCAGCTTAAACTTTTTTCAGTTATATTAAAATATTAATATAATGGAAAGCCCTCTTCCTTAACATATAGTAAATACTTATGAAGACCGTAACTATACTATCTGTGAACTATCGTTTAAAAGAAAATTTTGTTTAAACCGGAAAACTTTTTTTAACTAATATTTTTAAATCATCTGATAAAAGAAAACGTTTATTTTTATTTTTATTTATTTATTTAATAGTCTCTTTTCTCAATTACTCTTTTTTTGTCACTTTGTACCCTCTTACATCAATTTTCAACCCTCATTCGTTGTGTTATTCTGTACAGATTCTACATAACTGTAAATTAACCAGAAACAAAAAAGTCAGTCAACCATATTGTAATAATAATAAATTGCATACTATTTATTTATTTATTTATTTATTATACATACATTGGGGCTGACTGACCAGCTCCGTTCCCATATTTAACTGACTGACTGACATAATGGTTATTAATATGAGATATATAATCTGTATAGCAGTTTTCAATCTTAGTGAATTTAGTTTATTACCACTGTAGTCATAGCACATATGAGACGTCTGTTCTACAGTTCACTTGACTGACCGCAGTATGTGTAACTACTGTAACCAACTGTCAAAAAATCATCTGTAATAAATTCAGAGCATTTTTTCTGCCCTGGCTCTCCCTCTAAAGATTCCTACGTAAAATAAATAAATAAAAAATACAAAAAGTAAGCTACGAACAGACAATTTTTGTTATTTAAGACTAGATTCTGTCTTTTAATTGTTCGTGATCCTGTCTTAGTTAAACAAACCGAACAAGAATCGAATTGTTATGTCTCCCGAACTGTTTGTATTTTAAGAATTAGCGACATAAAAGTTAGACACTATTCAAACGAAGCAGTAAATAAAAATTATTGCGGTTAATATATATAACTTAAAACGTTAGAAGATAAATTCTGTTTATTTATTTTCAGGAAGACTATATTAGGGAATTTGTCATAAAAAGATTAATCAATATTACTAAATGTGAATAATTGATAAAATTTGACTAATTTTTTCCTTTAAATTTAATAATTATAATTATGAAAACATGAATATTTAAAAGAATTTTTTAATTTTATTTAGATTCAATGAAGTCATAATATTGATTTTTCTCTCCTGAAAAGAAAAACGATTCCGATCACAACATTAAGTCTACTGCTAAAGGAGCTTTCTGCGTGGAACTAAAAACTATCTGGATGCGCTGGGAATTTGCTGGACAATATAAATGGTAAAAAATAATTTAAAAATATTTTTGTAGCTTTATGTTTGTACCTTAAACGGCAGTAAATGAATAATAAAAAAACCACGAAATATTAACTTTTGCATTTCATTAGAAAAAGAACAATTATAAATATAGATATTCTTCATTATTGTTTCAAAGAACTATTTAAGTGATTTGTTATTAAAAATTCGCATTTAAAATATTATTCAGTAATGTACCTACTTATTTTTTGAGATTAACGTAAATTGAGTTGAATATCTCACTGTTTAATTTGTTATTACTATTTTTTAAATACTTATTTATAATTATTCCAGCTTGAATTATTTGCAAATAAAACATTTCTAGATCTAGTCTGTTTGTTCATACTAAACAGACTGACCAGCTCCCTTCCCATATTTAACTGACTGAATGACATAATGGTTATTAATATGAGATATACAATATGTATAGCAGTTTTCAGTCTTAGTAAATTTATTTTATTACCACTGTAATCATAGCACATTTTTTAGCATATATAAGACGTCTGTTCTACAGTTCAATTGACTGACCGCAGTATGTGTGTGTACACAACTACTGTAACCAACTGTCAAAAAATCAGCTGTAGTAAATTCAGAGCATTTTTTTTGCCCTGGCTCTCCCTCTAAAGATGCCTACGTAAAATAAATAAATAAAAAATACAAAAAGTAAGCTACGAACAGACAATTTTTGTTATTAAAAACGTCGAATGTATATGCCAAATTGGCAACTGCAAGAGATACAAAAAATACATTGTAAATTTCGGGTAAATTTTGCTACACGTCCACATCTTATGTGCAACAGAGTGGCTTTAGAAAAATCACCAAAAGAAAGAAAATTAACACTTGTCAAGATACGTTGTTTATTTATTTATATAAATAAAACTTAGAAGACAATTTTTCAGTATTTATTAATTTCACTTTACAATTGTTTCGCCTTGTGATGAAACGTTAAACAGGGCGAAACAATTAAGAAGTAAAATTAATTACATTGTGTAAATTGTTTCCAAATTTTTATTTAAATATTTCGAAATGAATTTCTATCAATGAAGTGTAGGAACAATTAATGATATAATTATTTGCTTCTGTAACAGTTGTTTCGGTTATTACATCATTTCAAAGATAAATTGATACTATCAAAATGATGTAATAATCGAAACAATTGTTGAGAATTAAGCAAATACATTGTTAAATTTACCAGGTGTTTTAATTTACTTAACGGTTCTCATTACTCCCTTATGTTTTAATTAAAAATACAATCATTTCTTTTTAAATATAAAAAGGTAATTATAATCCTTATTTAAAAAAACGAAACTATGTATTGAACATTTGAAATAAAAATAGATTTAAAATATATTAGTACGTATATTATATTGTACATGTTATTAATATTGTTTTCTTCTATTACCAAAACAGATACCTGCATTTACATTTGAAAGCAGTTCCAATGATTATCTGCTTTTCAACAACATGACGTCTTCTTCCAACTTATCGACTAGGGAGGCTCTCTAATTCTGACGGCGCTTATACGACGAGTTCCACCTTCTGTTAACAACAATTTCAAGCGGGGGATCCATGTGATTGGCTGAGCGGAGGTGATCTAGATTATGGAAAAATTACTACTGTGACACTTCGTTTGACAACTTTATTGGAACACCACATTCTGCACATTATTGAGGTGAGAATAAATTAAGGTTGATTAAATATTGCTCGTTATTAATCAGTTGCCATCGTATTTGTTTCAGGTCGTCGCGGGAGAAGAAAAGAAGATGCCGTAGTTAGAACTTTTTTATTTTTGTTTATTAGATTTCATTTGTTCATTAAGATTTTACTTTGCATGCTTATCATTCAATTCATTCATTTGTTTGTTGTTTTTTAGAATTAATATTTTATTTTGCATGTTCTCTTGCTTACCTCTTCGCTTTGCTTACTGCAATTCTTACTATCACGCTTCGCATTTACCCTACATGATCCGCAGGATTCAACGTTTCGTTATCTTGCTTGTTCCTTCTCATCTATGGTTCGAAGCGGAGGCCTCCCCGAGCGACTTGCCATAGACTTAGCTTTTTAGTTGTTCTTTGAAGTGTCTTATACACTTCTCGCGGTCTACTCGAACGTCACTTCCTTTCAGACTGTTTGGTGTGGGTTATCTGGAATAGAAGCAATAGGCGACTGCCCAGCTCTCACAGACGACATCTGTCCAATCTTTTCTACCAAAATTCTATTAGTTTTTGCCGTTAGTCCTTTGTAGTTTAGTTGGTTAATGCACTGCACTATTCGCTTACAGGTAAAGGACACCGAACGATGACATCATATTGTTTTACTTTTCTTGTATTCTCTTTGATATTTCCTTTTTTTTTGTCTTTTTCTCTTACAGGTATTTATTTGTTATTTTATAAACTGTTATGGTAATATTTTGTACGATGTATTTGGGACAAAAAGCACCTCTGATACTTATAATTTTTCCAAATTGACTTTCTGGCACATTTGTTACAACCAAATTGAATTTTCATAATTAAAAGTAACTGGCGGATAAGGGTGTAGCTATAAGGGGCTGATGTGGAGGCTGCAGAGTATTAGGGGGCTTTTTTGCTCCAAATATAACGTTTAAATATTAATATAAAAGTTTATAAATTTTTCGTGTTGTAATAAATACTTAAAAAGAGTTAGGAGTTATTTGTAGTCGCACTGAATTAATTTACTCATATTGTTGTACTTGTAGGAATACTAATTTAACTCTTTTTAATACACCTAACAATGAAATAATGTAAAAAAATCAATTAAGTACAACGAACAACAGCTTGCTCTCTCTTCTTGAGTATTTATTTTAATACGAACGACATAAACTTTTCTAATTGATCAAATATTAAAATTTGTATTTTTGCTGTATTTGTAAAAGTATATGAATATGTACCTACATAATTTGGTCTCGATTGTTACAACATCTTGTTCAAATGTAGTATTGTTTTCTTATCGTTGTTAATGTTAAGATAATGTAAGAACCTAATGCACTAATAAATGTATCAAACTGAAAAATTGTTTTACTTCATAAAGAAAAGTTAAAATAGTATCACAGCGTCTAAAGCAATTAGCAGCAAATACATCTAAAACATCTGGATCAACTTATGCTCTAGTAATACAAAAGCAGAATTGTTTAAATTAAAAATTTTTGTTGTCAAATTATTTGTTGATCAGACCTCGTATAGGCCTAGCAACTGAAATTTTTCTTTAATTTTGACCATTTGTATCAGGAGAGCATAAGTACAAGGAGGTATTTTACAACCTTTTTTGTCAAATTATTTGTTGGGCAGACCTCGTATAGGCTCAGCAACCGAAATTTTTCGTAAATTTTGACCATTTGTATCAGGAGAGCATAAGTGCAAGGAGGTATTGTTTTAAAATTGGCGCCATATATACGAGGTCTGATCAAAAAATAATATGACAAAAAAATTTTAAAAATACCTCCTTGTACTTATGCTCTCCTGATAGGAATGGTCAAAATTAAAGAAAAATTTCAGTTGCTGAATCCAAACGAGGTCTGATCAATAAATAACTTGACAACAAAGACTTTTATTTTTCTTTTGTATTAGGAGAGCATGAGTTGCTCTCAGTCTTTTCCAGAAATATTAATTAAAAGCCTTTTATTCATGAAGTGACCACTACACATTTATATAGTTAGAGAAACCACCCATATAATATTAATCGATTTATTAATTACAGCAGTAATTTACATTTTGCGACAAATATATCTGCTTATAATATTTTATACATTGTAAAAATATTTTAATACTTCAGACTCGTACAATACGTATATTCACTACAGTCCAGAAATTAACGTCAAAATAACATAAAATTGTTATAGTTTATATTTATAAAGTACAAAATAAAACATTTAAAAGAGAAAATACAAAGCAAATCAAATACAATAAATTATGACAAAAGTACATAAGCTGTTGCATGTGTATATTTGATTAATTAGATCATTAGAAAAATTTACAAGTTCGTACTTTTATAAATACTCAAAAAAAGAGAGCAAGTTGTTCGTTGTACTTAATTGATTTTTTTACATTATTTTATTGTTAAGTGTATTAAAAAGAGTTAAATTAGTATTCCTACAAGTACAACAATATGAGTAAATTAATTCAGTGCGACTACAAATAACTCATAACTCTTTTTAAGTATTTATTACACGAAAAATTTATAAACTTTTATATTAATATTTAAACGTTATATTTGGAGCAAAAAAGCCCCCCCTAATACTCTGCAGCCTCCACATCAGCCCCTTATAGCTACACCCTTTTCCGCCAGTTACTTTTAATTATGAAAATTCAATTTGGTTGTAACAAATGTGCCAGAAAGTTAATTTGGAAAAATTATAAGTATCAGAGGTGCTTTTTGTCCCAAATACATCGTATAAAATATTACCATAACAGTTTATAAAATAACAAATAAATACCTGTAAAAGAAAAAAACAAGAAAAAAAACGGGAAAAATCAAAGAGAATACAAGAAAAGTAAAACAATATGATGTCATCGTTCGGTGTCCTTTACCTGTAAGCGAATAGTGCAGTGCATTAACCAACTAAACTACAAAGGACTAACGGCAAAAACTAATAGAATTTTGGTAGAAAAGATTGGACAGATGTCGTCTGTGAGAGCTGGGCAGTCGCCTATTGCTTCTATTCCAGATAACCCACACCAAACAGTCTGAAAGGAAGTGACGTTCGAGTAGACCGCGAGAAGTGTATAAGACACTTCAAAGAACAACTAAAAAGCTAAGTCTATGGCAAGTCGCTCGGGGAGGCCTCCGCTTCGAACCATAGATGAGAAGGAACAAGCAAGATAACGAAACGTTGAATCCTGCGGATCATGTAGGGTAAATGCGAAGCGTGATAGTAAGAATTGCAGTAAGCAAAGCGAAGAGGTAAGCAAGAGAACATGCAAAATAAAATATTAATTCTAAAAAACAACAAACAAATGAATGAATTGAATGATAAGCATGCAAAGTAAAATCTTAATGAACAAATGAAATCTAATAAACAAAAATAAAAAAGTTCTAACTACGGCATCTTCTTTTCTTCTCCCGCGACGACCTGAAACAAATACGATGGCAACTGATTAATAACGAGCAATATTTAATCAACCTTAATTTATTCTCACCTCAATAATGTGCAGAATGTGGTGTTCCAATAAAGTTGTCAAACGAAGTGTCACAGTAGTAATTTTTCCATAATCTAGATCACCTCCGCTCAGCCAATCACATGGATCCCCCGCTTGAAATTGTTGTTAACAGAAGGTGGAACTCGTCGTATAAGCGCCGTCAGAATTAGAGAGCCTCCCTAGTCGATAAGTTGGAAGAAGACGTCATGTTGTTGAAAAGCAGATAATCATTGGAACTGCTCTCAAATGTAAATGCAGGTATCTGTTTTGGTAATAGAAGAAAACAATATTAATAACATGTACAATATAATATACGTACTAATATATTTTAAATCTATTTTTATTTCAAATGTTCAATACATAGTTTCGTCTTTTTAAATAAGAATTATAACTACCTATGTTTTATTTAAAAAGAAATGATTATATTTTTAATTAAAACAAGTGAGTAATGAGAACCGTTAAGTTAAATTAAAACACTTGGTAAGTAGAAATGATGTAATAACCGAAACAACTGTTACAGAAGCAAATAATTATATCATTAATTGTTCCTACATTTCCTTGACAGAAATTCAATTCGAAATATTTAAATAAAACTTAGAAATTAATTTACACAATGTAATAATTTGACTTCTCAATTGTTTTGCTCTGTTTAATGTTTCATCACAAGGCGAAACAATTGTAAAGTGAAATTAATAAATACCTACTGAAAAATTATCTTCTAAGTTTTATTTATATAAATAAATAAACAACGTATCTTGACAAGTGTTAATTTTCTTTCTTTTGGTGATTTTTCTAAAGCCACTCTGTTACACATAAGATGTGGACGTGCAGCAAAATTTACCTGAAATTTACAATGTATTTTTTGTATCTCTTGCAGTTGCCAATTTGGCATATACATTCGATGTTTTTAATAACAAAAATTGTCTGTTCTTAGCTTACTTTTTGTATTTTTCATTTATTTATTTCACGTAGGCATTTATAGAGGGAGAGCCAGGGCAAAAAAATTCTCTGAATTTACTACAGCTGATTTTTTGACAGTTGGTTACAGTAGTTGTGTACACACACATACTGCGGTCAGTCAATTGAACTGTAGAACAGACGTCTTATATATGCTAAAAAATGTGCTATGATTACAGTGGTAATAAAATAAATTTACTAAGACTGAAAACTGCTATACATATTGTATATCTCATATTAATAACCATTATGTCATTCAGTCAGTTAAATATGGGAACGGAGCTGGTCAGTCTGTTTAGTATGAACAAACAGACTAGATCTAGAAATGTTTTATTTGCAAATAATTAGAGCTGGAATCATTATAAATAAGTATTTAAAAAATAGCAATAACAAATTAAACAGTGAGATATTCAACTCAATTTACGTTAATCTCAAAAAATAAGTAGGTACATTACTGAATAATATTTTAAATGCGAATTTTTAATAACAAATCGCTTAAATAGTTCTTTGAAACAATAATGAAGAATATCTATATTTATAATTGTTCTTTTTCTAATGAATTGCAAAAGTTAATATTTCGTGGTTTCTTTATTATTCATTTACTGCCGATTAAGGTACAAACATAAAGCTACAAAAATATTTTAAAATTATTTCTTACCATTTATATTGTCCAGCAAACTCCCAGCGCATCCAGATAGTTTTTAGTTCCACGCAGAAAGCTCCTTTAGCAGTAGACTTGAAGTTGTGATCGTCATCGTTTTTCTTTTCAGGAGAAAAAAATCAATATTATGACTTCATTGAATCTAAATAAAATTAAAAAATTCTTTTAAATATTCATGTTTTCATAATTATAATTATTAAATTTAAAGAAACAAATTAGTCACAAATTTTATCAATTATTTACATTTTTTGTAATATTGATTAATCTTTTTATGACAAATTCCCTAACATAGTCTTCCTGAAAATAAATAAACAGAATTTATCTTCTAACTTTTTAAGTTATATATTAACAAGCCAATGTGAATTTAAACATTGAAATTATTAATGTTACTTATTGTGAGAAAGTGAAATCGAAATGACCGCAATCATTTTTATTTACTGCTTTGTTTGAAAGCTTTGTGCAGGTTTTTAGAGTCAAAGTTAAAACTTCGTAATAAGTATTATTTAGTAAAAATATTTAATAAAAACATTCTTTAAATTCTAAGCAGCAATCTTTGAACCAACAAATTGATAACGACCAAACATTTACGTTAATAATTATACTATTCATAATTAATTGCAAATATTAATATTTCGTGATTTGTTAAATTATAACCATAGAAGTTATTCTAAAAGAACACAACAAAAAACACCCTGCAATCTTTCACTTTATTTTACAATGAACATATGTGCAAAAATTGAAACGATTATTTAAAATCGTTTAGTGAACCAACTGAAAGCTATAAAAATATTCTTAAATTATTTTTCGTACCATCTATATTGTCCAGCAGACTCCCAAAGTGTCAAAAAGGCAATCAAATCCGTTCGGAAAACTTCTTTAGCAATAGACATCATGTTGTGCTCGTCATCCTTTTTTTCCAGAAGAGAAAATGTCATTCTCAGGATTCCCCATTGAAACTAAATAGAAAACGAAAAATATCATTACTTAGAATTGTTTAAAGAACAAATTTAAAGACACAAAAATATTTTTAAATAATTTTTCTTACCATCTATATTGTCCTGGAAATGTCCAACGTACCTATCCAAAAAATAATCAATTCCATGCACAAAATTGCTTTAGCAGTGAATTTCTTCTTGTCTTCATCATCCCATCTTTTCAAGAAATAAAAAACCAACCTTATCACTTTTCACTGAAACTAAATAGAGATGAAAAAATAACAACCATAATTCCTTGTTTCAATATAATATACTATGTTTTTATATTAAGTATTAATTTATAATAGACACATTTTTTAATTAAAACTTACCCAAAAAAATCCAAGACCGCAAAATGTGCCTCTTTAAAAAGGAAGCATTCATAGTCAGCTGAGACTTCCTCGTAATGTTCTACACAGAAGACTGTAGTGCCACTGTCTTATTGTGAAGCCTATTAAAAAATAGTAAATACTTTAATTACCTTACATCAAACATGTATGTAGGTACTTATTTCACTTAAAATTTACAATGCAGTCTACGATGCACTTATCATAGTCTTAAAGTCACACAAATAACTTTACATATTCATGAATTTATTTTCAAAGGTATCTTACCTTCCAATATTTAAAAAGCCCTTTAACATTTAGGAAGAAAATACTCTCTCTGTGAATTATCTAACTGGGTAAAGGCAGGGAAAATGGGTGCATTCCCAAATGCATCTGTAAAAAAACAATCAATAAAACCATCGTGTCACACAAATTAACCCAAATAAAAGAAATAATAAATTAATTCATCACATTCAATTTATCTATAATAAATCGATAACTATTATTTTTCATATCGTCAAAAATTAACAAGTCTTCATTGAAGCATTTCAAATAATAAATGTATCAAACATGGATGCCTCAAATACCTCATACACATTTACTTAATTTATAAAAAACGTATAAATAATCGGATCCTCGAATAATAAAATAGGTACGTACCTCATATTAAGCTGCAATTCCGAAATATATTGTGATATAAATTATACATGTACTGTAATTCTTTTTTTAAAATTTTTATTAAAAACGAAGATAAACATCACAATCACACTTCCGAATTAATCATGAATTAATGAGCAATTGAGACAACGAACAGGAATGAACTACGAACCACGTCATTGACGAGATTATAATAAATACAATATCTCACACTTTTTATTTTGATTGCTGAAAATGCTGATTTAAAAATATTTTCTTATCAAATAAATTTAACAATATATATACTCCAACTAATTATCACGATAATTAGATGAAGCAATGCATTTTTGAATTTAAATAATTGCCAAAAAGTGCAAATGGTAACGGGGCTATCTGAAAGTTACCGTAGTTGACGGGAGGGTGCGCTGTAGGCGTAATTAATTAATAAAAAATAATATTATTCATTTAAATTAGGGGTTGAAAGTACACTCCGGTAATTTATAACAATACACTTCTTTCAAATGATGGCGTAACATATCATTAATACACTTTGATACTTTTTGTTTATCTAATAAAGGAGAAATTAAGTAATTTATCAAAAAATAAAAAACATTTTATAAATTAGGGGTTGAAGGAGTTTTCTGGTATTTTCTAACTATACAGCTCATTCAACTGATTGCCCTAGATATTTTAATACTTTTTCATACTTTCTGTTTATTTAATAAAGAAGAAAGAAGGAAATTTATTAAACAATAAGAAATATTTTATAAATTAAGGGTTGAAGAATTTGTTTACTGGTCGTTTCTACCTATAATTTTCTTCAATTGATGCTATTAGACAACTTGTAATATAATTTGATTGTTTAACAATTATATCTAAAAAAATTAAAAATGCTTTTTTTTTTTAATTACATCAGTTGAAAGTGGATATGGATTAATTTTAATTTCAAAATACATTTTTTGAATTAGTGGTCGAAAACTATATAGGTACATAAAACAATACAAAAATTAAAAAGCGTAAAATTTCAAAGAATTAAAAAGTATCAATGGAGGTAGAAAAAGTGTTACTTATGTAATGAAGTGCCTACATAGAATGTAATAGTGTCAACATGTGCGACTTCAAAATACATCTTATGACATAATGCAAACTGTTTTTCAGTGAAATTTTAAATAAATATCCTAAGGAATTATTATAGGATGAAATAAAAAAAAATATTTAAATATGAAAAAGGCTCTTACAAATTAAAAAATATAAGTACAAAACAAATAGTTTTTCCGGTCGACTTCAAATAAAAATCCTACGGCATTATTTTTATGTAAAAAATATGCTGTTTACTATTGGATTAGAGTGGGGAAGGGTACAAAGTGACAAAAAAAGAGTAAATGAGAAAAGAGACTTTTAAATAAATAAATAAAAATAAAAATAAACGTTTTCTTTTATCAGATGATTTAAAAATATTAGTTAAAAAAAGTTTTCCGGTTTAAACAAAATTTTCTTTTAAACGATAGTTCACAGATAGTATAGTTACGGTCTTCATAAGTATTTACTATATGTTAAGGAAGAGGGCTTTCCATTATATTAATATTTTAATATAACTGAAAAAAGTTTAAGCTGAAAAATAAGAGCACACAACAGAAGAAAATTAATTCTAAAAAAATGAGTGCAACTAAAACTCTGTTTTCACCAAAAAATCTCATGACTCAAGTTCAGAAATCTAGGAAATAAATGAATATTGATAATTTGAAAAAATGTCGACAAAAATTATTAACGAGGTGGGTTATAAGTCAATCATTTTAAGGAAAACTTTTATTACATAGTGAATAGGTAAATTTTAAAACTTTTCAGTCCATATAGAAATGCTGTACTTAAACATCTCTTTTTTCACGTTATCGTTCGATTTAATCTGAACGTATATAGGCTTTTTATCGCAATGACTTTTACTAACCTTGGTGTCGGTACGTAAAATACCACACTTATTAGTATTTTATTTGTTTCGAATATTAACACAGAAAATAATAATATTAAATTCTATAAGAAGAAAACAATCTGTTACCATACCTACTATCTTTTTAAATTTCAGAATTAGGAATAAGATACTCAAAATTTCTAGAATAGGTTTTCCCATTAAAATGCATTAATACGTCCCAAAAATTAGACAAAAAAATGCGTGTGAATTTTCGCCCTGTTAATGAATTAATTTAAACAGGAATCTAAAATAGAATACGGTGGTGATTAATATTTTAAAACGGTTAATTTTTTTGATTGGATTCGAAACTTTTGGAGATTACAAATTTATAACTTAATAGTATATACAGAGTGGCCCAATATGCTCATAAGCTACATCAATCTTTTTTAAACAAAATTTAAGCTAAGACCCTCTGAAACAGCCCAATTTAATTTGCCATATATGGTGCTAAAAAATCGAAAATACAAGATTTAGTTCAAATAGCAGCACCCTTAATAATTCGTCCAATAAAAACAAAATATAAGAAAAAGTTGTTCTAAATCCAAAAAAAAAAGCTATGAAAAAAGCCGTGGTATTATTGAGTGTTTCTTTTTGTCCAAAGTGGCTGAGAAAAGCGAAATTTGTTCAGATAATTTGAAACATCCTAATATAGGTAATTGTCTGTAAGGCCCTTGTTTAATTTAATTAAATATGCATCTAACCCAAACACTTTGTAGGAAGTTGTTCAGAATGAACACATAGGTAAGGGTGCTGTCATTTAAACTAAATTTTATAGATTCAATTTTTGAACATACTGTATTATAAATAAAATTTAGAAGTTGATGGCTGTCGTCTGACCGGATATTCTTTTATGGTGGATCAAAAGTGTTCACCGTTTCGTCTCCTATCACAAGAGATATCTTCAGGAGTTTCGTTTGTAGATGTAAAATCTCCAACGCTAGTGCTATGTTCCACCAATAACACGCTATTAGAATCCGAAAAAATCAGTTTCGTTGTCTGATTTTGTATTAAAATAGTTTTTTTGAAAGAAGTTTTGATTGATCGTATAGGTAGTTTGGTCAAACGTAATATAGATATTAATTACTATCCTTGACTAAGCAGTTCTGCATAAAACTATTAGAAAAACGAATATTAGGAGCAATGATGACAGAATTCTCTTAGGAAAAAAAAGTAAGATATTTCACTTGTAATAACAGACTGCGACCATAAGGGGTTGAATAGTATTCTTTAAAATTTTAAAGTTTCCAGGATAAAACAAACACAATTCCAAAAATTAGTGTAAACAACGCATTTTTGAATTCACAAAAAATCGTAAATGTTGTGGATTATCCGATTTCAATGATTACTTTCTTGTTGATTGAGAAATACTTCGAGGTTGGTATCTTTTAAACTTCAAGACAAAATTACACCCCTAAGGGTAATAGGAATGATTTATTTGTTACCCACTGATTTACATGTAATCAAAAATTAATTAGATAGTAGTTAGCCACAAAAAAATTAAAACCAAAACCTTTCGACAAAATATAAAAAATTAAATAACTGCGTTCTTAAATAAATATAATAACTCATTATAAGTCGGCAACCAACAAATGAACACTTAAGATCATTAAACAACTTTTAAGAAATAGTTAACTTCATCGAATTAATTCGCTTGGTTATTTGTATGGTAGCAACTCAAAATTAGTTTAAGAGCTTAATTATTAAAACTATAAGGATTTATGTTATATTTCCCATTTAAAAATTTTCTTTTTATCGGTTTAATTTTTGTTATAAGCTTTTATCTATCTGTGTACCTATTGAGTCATTACAAAAGTTGATAAATATAAATGCAAATAAATATATTTTCCTGAAAGATAATATATTACTTACCATTGTTTAAAGTTCAGCATCTTTAATGTAATGCAATGTAAAGGAAACACTGATTGTCAAAATAATTTAAATCACAACCCACTTAACCAATCTGCATGCAACTCCAAGCTCAACTTAACTCCGACTGACTGGGAGTGGGGAGAATAATGGATGAGACGTAAGGAATGCCATCATGCAGAACGCGCAAAATTAAATGAAGGTGACTCTATATACAAGGCTCGATTAGAATGTTTTATATGACTGTCTATTTTGCAAAATAAAGGACAAATAATTTTATAAGAAAAATAAATTACATATTTGAAATAGTGAATACCAACACAAATGAACAATGTAATATTAGATAACTTTATTTCACGTGGAAGTTACAGCTTGTATACAATTTACAATCTATAAAACCTTTTAATTTCATGCATAAATGTAAATATCATTAATATTGTTTTGATTATAGAACTTTGATTTTTTGTACTTGAGGAAATAATACGGGTTGTTTTTAGATACATTTTTTTGCGTAGTTAATACACAGACACAAACAATAAATAATTTTTATATGCACTACGTGATAATGATTCATCACTAATTAATATTTTTATCATTATCTATAATAAATAGTTGTCTTAGAGTAATGATATTCCATAATCTCTTAAAAAGTAGGTATGTTGTTGACAATAAACACTATTGTTAATTAATCAACTAATGTTTAAAATACATAAAATAAAAATCTATATTTATTAAAGCACTTCAAAGCTTGAAAATGGCATGAATAAATTTGTATACATACATGTAAATCATGCCTTCAGTATATGTAGATTTACGTGATTATCTTTTATATGCATCGTTTTTTATCCTAACATTTAAACATGTTAACTGTAAATTATTATTTAAAGTTTTTAGGCACTAAGTGTCAATATATATTTACAATGAATTATATAATTTATATTTCACAGAAATACTATTATTAATTTTTAATTTTTGGAAAAGAAAGCAAACAAAGTGAGACATCTACTAACATTAAGACTAGCAAACAAATGAATTAGACAAATACGTGCAGAAGATATTAAAGGAAAAGACTAAAACAAATGAAACAATAAATGCGTTTGAATAATAACGTTAATAAAATTTTTTGGTGTACTTGTGCAAGTTCTAAAACATATTTTTATTTAGTCGTTAAAAGAACCATTGGGGGAGATGCCAATAATTCCTGTAAGCGCTGTTAAGTTTTTCTTTACATTAAACGTGTGCTTTCTCTTTTATAACATGGAAGATCGAGCACCGCTTGATGTTAAAATTCTGTTCACAAAATTTACTATTGCCGACGCCGGTTGTTCTGGTTCTAATTCAGCAAATAGGTGACATTGGTTGTCCGCACTTCTTGCAGGTTTTCTTGCGACAAAGCCAAATATTCGACTGAAAAAGGAAAAGTGTTTTTAAAACAAAGTACTAAACAATTCAAAAGGTTCGAGAATGTTATAGAATTTTCTAGAAGGCTCGAAAGAGTTCTAGAACTTTCCGGAAGGTTCAAAAAATTTCCGAAAGGTTTAAAAATGTTCTAGAATTTTTTCCGCAAGGTTCGAGAACGTTCTAAAATTTACTAGAAGTCCACCGACTTTGTTTGACAGAAGCGAAAGTAATTTAATAAATTTAATAAAACGTATCTTTTCGATTCAATTTGAGTAGCTACTTACTTTTGACTATTTGCTACTCGTGCATCATCGGTGACCGTCCATCTGTGTTCATCAGGATCTATCCCGCAATGGGATATTGTATTGGTTGGATAATGCCTTCTGAAAAATAATTTTCTTTTGCTGTCTGTCAAAGTAATACCTTGCCCATTAACTTTAAAATGAACAACGGTAGCAATTGGTTGAGGTGATTTCTGAAAAAGATCCAATACAGCTTTCCTAACAGCCTGGGGACCAGTTAATGATTCCATATCGACAGAGTACAAATACAGAACGTTACAAGCCGCCCCTCTGTTGAAAAGTTGTTGGGCAGGGTTAGTCGCGATTTCCATGGTTTTGATGTCGCCCTCGGGGAGAACCAGTCGACACGGAAGAGCCATTTGGGTTACCGAATGCTGATAAATTAACGCAGATAGTGAACTAAAAACGGGTTCGTTTGCACAACCTTTAAGCCTGACGCCTCTCGAAGTTGGTTCAATTAAGAAATGACGGACATATTCATCGGTGTTAGGAGATTTTGCCTGAACATTTGAAGGCAATGTGGCCACCTTCAACGCTAATCCAAAAGCTCCAGGGAAAGAGTTGGAATCGCGAACCACGAATGTACCAGGAGGTTGATCACGCAACATGCTAATTGCTAAAGAAAATAGTGTCATTTTAAAATAGTGTTTTTTAATATGGTGAAGTGTACTATGGATGTACCTTGATCGCGTGATATTGTAGGTTTGTACCAGAACTTGGAGGTGTCGCGTACAAATTTAACATGGGCAGGAGACACTTCATGTGGAGATTCTGAATGTACAGAACTTCTTCTAGAGCTGCCATAATAAATAGTTGGGGATGCGGAACCATTTTGTAGCGGACTTTTTTGGGTGTAATGGTATGTTTCACCTCCGTTAACTAAATCGTTAGGAGATGTCGGACGGTCCTTGCTATTATAAAAAAAGTAATAACCCAAATTGTTCCACTTTTAATTAACAGTTTTCTAATTAAAGTGCTCTTTTAGAATTTTTTTATTGATTCGAGTGATTAATAAAATAAATTCTGCTCAAGAACAAGCAAACTATTCACAAAAATATTGATTAGTCAAATAAGGTGCGTTTTTAGTGAATATTAACTAAAGAAAGGAAATGTTAGAGTAGTACCTAATGGAATTCTAAGGTTAAATAAATTTTTACCCTTACGTGCAATGAGACAACTGATTATTTTTTGGGTCATAACATGCAAAGTGATGATGATAACTCTTTCAAATATTTTTTACAATATACTCAAAACAATTTTATAAATTTTGAAGTAGGCAAATCAACACTGAAGAAGTTTTTAATTAAAATTTGATTTTTAAGATTAACAATAGGTAATAAATTGTAAAAACTGAAGTATTTATTCGTTAGACAAAACATGCTAGTATCATACGTTGATATTATTTACTCCCTATCAATTCAAATTTAACCAAATGATAACATGCTCTAGAGTAAGTTCTCAATTACCTCTCAGTAGAATAAGTTCCGTGCCTATAATATTTAAGACTTGAAGTGGTTGGATAACTCATATGTCTATAAAAGTACATTTTTGATTTAACCAAATAAAAAGTAAAAAAATATTGAATGAAAAATGATAAGGACAGTTCTAATAAAAGGAAGAATTAAGTAACTAATGACCGCCACCAAAGATAAGTGTTAATTGTTTGTATTTAATTAAATAATAATTACTACAATTAGTAACATAGAAAAAGATAGACGAAGTTATTTTTTTATTAAACGTAACAAATAATGCATTAAAAATTTAAAATATAAATTAATTATCAAAAACACTCGTTCTTTAATTGGTAGTTTATCAATTAAGGCCCACGAATAATTAAAGGGCCTTGAAACAAATATTACTCTGTCATAAATTAAAAGCAACTTTTCCCACGAACTTTCCATTGCACAAAAAGAAGTAAATAATTTGTAAGTAAAATTAAAATAGATAAAAAAGGCAACATAAAAATTAATCGTCAAAAACAATAAATTACAAATGTTTTAATATTTTAAGATGTTTATTTATTTTTTAAGAATTAAATTTTTGTTTTCGTTAACTTACCGCAGGGTTGTAGGACTCTTGGGTGGTAGTCGTTCGGTTGGTAAGTCGAATTGTACCGTAGGGGTCGAAGAGTTCATGTAAGGGGTTCGAGACTGTACGGGAAAGGCTGGGGTTTGTGGACGTGGAGATACGCTCCTGGGCGGACTGGTCTCTACCTCACTAGCAGACTGGGTGCGCCATGACGAGACCGATTCTTCTCGATACTTTTAAAGAAATAGAAAAAATGCCATACATACATCATTACTACTAATTAATTAAACTAAAATGGGGGTTTATTTATAAAATTGACAAATTGACCTATACAATAATAGTATTATTTATTATTAGTATTATCTTTTCAGTTGCTATTAGTATTCACAGTTTTTCCAAAGAACATTTAATTAAGAGAGAAGCTGCCAATTTGTCCATTTCATCCGGTTATGGTCGCCATTGGCCAGTAAATAATATAGTTAATGTAAGAGAGGAAAAAAAATGAAAAAATATTAGTAGATACCTGCCAATTAGTTGCAGAATTAGGACTATCATTAGAGGTATCAGATCCATTAGACAAGCTAGCGATTAAATCGGCAAGCGCATCATGCTGCATGGGATTGGTATTGTGTTCAGTTTCGTTGATGATAAGTGTGCTTTGATTAGATGAGTTAAAGGAATTTTGTGAAGGCATGGTACCCACCATGGTAGGTGTAGGCCCTTGTTTCATGGTGTAACTTTCTTTCTCGACAAGAGACAGTAGTCCACTACTGTCAGTGGAATCTACCCCTCGACTCGGAGAACGAATCACGTTCCCTAACGGATTTGCAGCTAGAATTGATGCTGGAGACGACGATATCTAAAAGGTTAATGTGGTGTGCTAATTAGCCCTACACATGTGGTTTATATACTACAAGAGCAACTAATGTACATACTCTATACATAATCGATGCTCGTGGACCTTCATTACGTATTTACCGACTGTATGTAAAAAAATGTCATTTCGTTACTTACCAGGTCTAATATCGAAAGTTATTAGGTAACTGTACAAGTGAGTTATTATTTGTTTAAAATTTGACCAACCACTAATAATTGTTAACATTAGTAACTATTAAAAAATTAATTTACTTGATAAAGTGTACAATATCTACATTAATAAAAAAAAAATGGTACTTCCAAGTGTATATTAACGTGAGTAAGAAGGAAGAACACAAAAAAATGTTCATCAAAAATAGGTAAGTGTTTTCTTATTTGTGAGTATTGAGTAAACTATAAAACTTCAAAGCAAAAATATCTCAAGGAGTACTGTAGAGCTAAACAGAATTAAACTAAACTGAATAGAACATTGAGAACAAAAAACAACTCACAAAAACTTGTAATAATCTAAAATGCATAAGAGGCTTTAGAGAAACAATTTTGAATAGTTTAGTTTTCTGTTTATTTTGTGAAAGTACTTAGGTCTGTGTAAAATGAACAAAAATGTAATCATAACGTTACTTACTTCAGCATACTTCTGTACTTCATGTGCTCGTTTGACTGCCATGAAAGGACGTTCGTTCCTGGGGGTTGTGTTTGAGTAAATAGAAGTTTGCGAAGAGTTGAAATTACGCAAAGCGCTACCACTGTGTGGAGAGCTCGGAGAAGATATGTTCTTTGAGGATGTTGTGTTAATGTGCAATGGCACCGTGAAGTCCTCGTCGTCGTCAGCGAAAGCTGTCGTGTCACTCGTATAACCGTCTGCACGATGACTTGCCGATGGCCTTAAGTGTCTACTATGCACTTGCCTCAATTCCGAGAGAAGTCGTGTCTCATGGGGTTGTCGCTCTTCCCTCAGTTGTTGTTCTCGACGTTCCTTTAGTTTTAGTTGTTGACGTTGAAGCCATGTTAGGTTACCGTTGATTGTCGATGAATACCTATTTAGGAGGTTTAAAATCAAACTAAACATGCAACAAAATACAACTTTACTAGCTTAGTTCTCTTTTTGCAACTGATACAAATAACTATCTCCTTAGGTCAGATGCACAATGAAAAGGTAGTGTGTTTTATAATGTCACCATCAATGGATCATATATTGTATCCACAATTTTTTTTTTTCGATAGCTTACATACATAGAACTGTTAGTACATTTTGCGCATGCGGCTTTCACAGTCACTGGTATTTTGCATATTTCTACCAGCTGTTCGTATCACACTCATTTTACTGGTCATATATAAAAGTAATAGTTCATACCACTTGATGGCATAAAATATGTATCACATATCTTGTATTTAATAATATGAAGGTTATTTCTTAAATAGTAGTATTCACTTCTCTATATCAAAATCCCTTATGTTCTGCCTGTTTTTAGATTCGATGCAATTCTAGATACTGTGAGCTCACTACTGGCGCTAAAATTTTATACAGCATATAGGTAATTAAATGATGACATGCTTATGATTGTGAGTATCATCTACATGTTCACCACAACGGCAATAAATGTTAAATGCCGGAGTGGAACTACTCTAACAAATGCAAGAGATGACATTGAGAGTAATAGCGAAATACGAATTCATAGTTCATTAGCAGAGTATCATGTTTCATCCTAAATTCGACATCTGCCACTGCAACGGCCTTGGCATCGAATAAGTCCGAGTTTCAGTGGGGAATTAGGACAACGAATTTATTTGGACACGCCTGTAAGCATAATAATAAGACTGTTTCATCTGAAAAGCAACGTTTCATCATAGCAACAAAACGTTTGCCAGATAAACTGTAGGATTATTAAAAGACAGGAAAACAAGCAAAACATGAAATGAAAGTACACAGTGCACACCGGAAATCCGTTTAGTTTTAATTGTTTGCTTATGGATGAGTAGGATATTTTTGTTTTCAGAAATGTTTATGAAAGGAACGAGACTGCAAAAAATACCAATGCAAGAATAGCAGATCATAGAGGAGATAAATAGGGTCTTAAAATTTTGTCTATTCTGTTTTCTTGAGAACAAACAGTAGATATTTAACCTTTGTCGAAGATTCAAACAGCAAAATGATAGGGATTTGATGTACTCTTAAATTATGGTCATTTTTGAATTTGAAAGTACACAGATTTGGTAATTTACAAACTCAACAAATGAATTACACTTTAATTCATCAATTGTCGGTATTTTTTATTTATATTCCTACACCATCATTTTATTATTTATCAAAAGATGATGCCACTCGTTGGGATTGCATGTAAAATAATATTCCTATGTCCGGTTCGTTAGTTATCAGCAGTGTATACTAAATTTAGCCATACTTGGCAAAACAACTGTAGTGGTGAGCAGGATGAGCAAGATTTTTTGAAGTTTTTTTTTCTGTCTTGCAGGACAGAAGTCCTATCCTAACTGGTTCATTAATTTATTAATATTAATTGATTTTTAATTGTGTTAATGTTCAATAATTATAGAAACTACGGCACCAATTTTTGTAAAGTGACATACTCTGGCTATGTTTTCGCACAATGAATCAGTTCAGTTGTATTACTTCATATTATTATTGTTGTGAAATATTTAATTATTGATTAATTAATTATACATAAATATAATTCAGTAAGTATAATAGGTAGGTTTATAGAATATTTTACTCTAATAATTCAACCACATAAACGATAGACAAAGGCAAGTCTTCCCACTGTTCTCGATCGCTAAAGGAGCGTTAAAAATTGCTACAATGTATTTCGTCATATGTTATTTTTACTAAAATCATCATTGACTCGTATAACAATAATTTATGTAATAATTTCATTCAATTGCTTAATGGCTGCAAAGTTCGCTACCTTGGTGATCTCAAACAATAAAAATTGAAGAGATAATAACTAGTTAGTAGCAAAAACAATCCTTAATCCAATCCATAGTTTATTTCCTTATTAAATTTATATTTATGGTTAACGATAATTGCTGTTTACATATTCTTCTTAATAAAAAAGTCACTTTATTATATATTCCTGTTTCAATTTTTCAATTTGGTCTAATGTCTATATTTGAAGCCAAAGGATTATATAACAATAAATATACCAGAGGTTCAGAAAGACTGATCTAGAAAAAATTGAGAATCTTCGTTAAAAATATAAATAGAAGATGTGTTTGTGAATATACGTAGTGTTATTGTGCAAAATAAATTGTCCATTTAAATAAATAAAAAGTACCTATAGAAGAATTTTTTGCAATGGTGCATCATCCTTTGCTATGTGGATACTGACCTAAGAGTTATAAATAGAAAACATGCACTTTCTGTATGAAGTTTGTTCATTGCATGGAATTAATGCCGTATAAGAACACGAATCGATTTATTTGCATTCTAAAAACCAGAATGAGTGTGAAACAATCCTTGCATAACTCAGAATTTGTCACCGCAAATACCTAAACGTTACTAAACATACATAGAAGGTTGATTTTAAAGAGTTTTCTGCAGAACAAAATTGATTGCTTCCAGGAATGGGAATTGTCAGTTTTTAAAAGTACATACAAGACGATAATATTCCTTTCCGACAAAGACTACTATCTACAGCTAACATTGTTAAGTAGTTGTGTGCATCGTATGTAGGTTAAATAACAAATGTTAGCGGACTTCTTTTTTAAGAAAAACCTTCGAGGTATTGCGATCATTTATTGTCATCTTCGGCTCGTAGTCGACGTAAATATTACGATTTGTCAATAAAAAAGTTGAAAGAGCCTTTAAGCGCGACGATATTAGGAATTGAAGAGAAACGGCTGACATATGGTGCTCGCAATGTAAAAATCAAGTTCAAGGATATTTTATGCTTGTAGTAAACTTTTACATGTGATAGACGCTTTGTTTACGTAATAACCCGTTAAAACATTTACATAATTCGAATCCTAATTTAATTATAATATATTCAGAATAAGTCAACGCCTTTTTTAGAAGAGAAAATCGTACTATACTAAAAAGTTGTTTTCTTGATTGGTGCTTTTCGTAAAAACTGCTATACATATCAATAATATAAAAAATTATTTTATTAAATCTAAACGATTTTGGTAGTTTAAATTTCTACAACGTTACCTAGTTTGAGATAATAAGGTATAGATTATACAAATTTTCAGATTCCAGAATATATAAAACATTATCTACTTAAAAGGAATTTTATAAAACACACTACATTCGCCTACGAAATAAACTTTTACTATAACTCACCCTTCTTGTCTTGGTGAGCTCCTGAAGGCGCTCGGAGGTGATAAATTCCCGTCCGATAATGGGCTCGACACAGGAGATCCAATACTCCTGTAATCGGAATAATTATCCAGACTCCTCTTGATAGTTCCGTCAGTGTGACTCCTCTTCAACGGATCGTACCTTTTAACTTCATCCTTGTAAAATTCCTCTCGAAACTCTTTCTTGTAAGGATCACTCGCACTTAAAGCACTGGGTGTAAAAATACTGTCAATAGGATCTCTTTTGGATGGTAAAGTGGAATAATTGTATTTAGAACCGATATCGGAATAATCTGAAGTGTTATAAATGGAAGAATTATAGGTAGAGGAATTGTAGTTGCTCGAAGGACTCGAATAATTGCTACTCTTGTACGTAGAGTCAGGATAAACTTGCGTCTGAACTTTTTTCAAAGTATCTCCTGAGCTTTTGTTAAAGCTGGCTTTTCGTACCAGACTAGGACTCGATAATTTCTTCGAATCCCCGATCATGTTTGAATTGACGCCGTACGTAAATGGTTTACTGTCTTGTCGAGCGTGGTAAGGAATATTCTTGTCTTCTTCTTCGTCTATGTATCGGACATTGTCGAGGTTGAATGTCGTCGCCGAAGAGGAATCGCAATCCGAGTTTTGCTGTTGTCGCGGTTTGATGTCGGGAATGTTCTGAACGGTGAGCATCATATCCGATAGCAATTCGTCCAATTCGCGATGCTGATCTTCGGGGGTTAGGGGGGACGGTTGAGCGGTCGGAGGGGGACTCGTAGAGGCGTTCGTGTTGGCGTTCTGCTGGTGACCTGCCCCCACAAGCTCACCTAATTAGTTTTGTTTACAAGTTCACGTGGAATACCTAATTTGTTTGCTTTTCTTAATCTGAACGAAAGAATGCAAGGCTTCTGGATAAAAACTATTTTTAATTTATTGTTTGATTTTATACAGACCAAACGCAAGATTTTTTTGTTGGTCTTTAAAAGGGTATTTATGTAGGCTAAGAAATGGAATAAGCTTTTCCTTTTTTCAATCTAATTTTGTGCATTTCTAATAAAGTAACTGCAATAAATAATTTTATTAATAAATTGAACGCAATAAACCTTTCCTATCTGTGTATGCACAAAATTAATTGTTTTCGACTCAAATATAACTACTATTTGGATTAACGCCAATTTAGAGCAAACCTTGCACTTAAATTTATTTTTCTCGAAAACAAAACATTGCATAAGTCTGTAGGTAATAACATTTAGTACACACTTGACAAAAACAATGTTTGCAAAAAGTAAATTTACCTACACCGAATGTTTTCAAAATAAAAATTCAACAATTTTTGCATTAAAAAAGTAGAATAAAACTAGCATATTAAAACCGGTCCCGTCAAAACTTTTTAAAAAGGTGTAACAAATGTAATATTACCTGCAGAAGAAATACCAGAGTCCATGGACACAGTCAAGGGACTAGAAACGGCACCGGGTGAGAGCTCCGGTTTCTTTGCTATGGTTGCGTAAATACTTCCGTCAAGTGGTCCGAATGTGTGATTTACGTCTTCTGAAAAGAAAATTCAATATTCAATAATGTATTATTTTTTGCCAATATTTAAGCTTGTAGGTAATCAAATATTTAACAATTGCGTAAATTTCTCGTTTTTTTTTTGCGCATTAGGAAAATCTTTGATCCTTGAAAATGAGGATTTGGATGTTTTAGCTCGTTCTAGCTAGCAAAGGCCATTGATTTTTCTGCTTTCATGATTCAGTTATCTCTTTCAGAACATTTATCAATTGATGAATTAAAGTGGATAATGGATGTTGCCTGTAACCGCTATAAATAAAAATGTTTTTGCCTGCACATTACTGATAAAGTAGCGAATTGTGAGCTCTAATAGAAATTTGTATCAATTCCTTAAACTTAAGAGAAATAAATATATGGTAAAAACTATAAGAGGAAAAGTGTCACTAATTCTTTGACTCGCATATTTATTACAACAAATACGAGAACCAATAATAAAAAATGAAGTTGCACAAAAATTGCAATTTCTATTTTTAACACTAAACATCCGCGGTTTGATTAAAGCATCGGATGCAGAGTTTGACGAATCATAAAATGACATCACATTTATGGGCTCTTAAACAATAGTCTAGCCGCTTGTGTATGTACTTATAAAGTTGTAATTTTATTAACCGATTAACGAGGTACGACAGGTGTAAACAATTGTATCTACTTAAGTAAACCACATATAAATTATTCAAACGACCGAGATATTAATTAGATACTACTGGAGCATATTTAATATTTCATGGCTATCCGTTCATTCATAAGAAACGATTAAATGTGCTACTTAGTCATAAATAAGGAATATGAATGAAATATGCTACATCAAGAGAGTGTTGTTATCGAATATGGCCAAATTAGATAATCTTAATCATCAATTAAAAAAACCTTCACTTTACTGCAAGATAACGATTTAGAAAATTTTAAATTAAGGAAAGCTCATCAAAAACTACAATTTTTGCGTGGGCGGACGGTCGATGGAATCCACTAAATCATATAAATTTAGCATATGCTCACGGTCAGATCAACATCATAACATTCCTTGAATTTAGTAATACATAAGCGGATTCATTTAAAATTTTGCTACACTTGGGCGATGAGTTTTCAAACAAAAATTTTTGCAAGGAATTAGATTCATGAAAAGCTACAGTAAAAAGCTAATGGAATGTAATTAATATTTAAAATATTTATAATAGTACTAATTTAAAATTTAATGCGAAATTAATTTACCAAAAAATTTACTGAGGGCACAAAAAGAATAACATGACAAAGCAATAGGATTGTAATATAGTGTTCTAAAAACTGTTATTCTTTTATATGCTTCAATAAAAATTTATATCTCTGGCAAATGTACAAAATAAATATTTTAACAAAAATCCAAAAATATGTCAAATTTTACCCGGAGAACTAAAAAAACTAAACATTACTAAAAATATTTCTCAGCTTAACGTGTGTATGGTTCTTGAAATTATTATTTGATAAATTTTATTATGTACAGGGTGATTCATTATAATGTCGCCCCCCTTTAACTTGGTTATTTCGAGTGTCCCAAAAAAATTAAAGTATGGTTATGTAGGTGCTAAAAAATACTTGTTTCTATTTATAACAAAAATTTGAAAAATGGTCAGTGTACAGGGAAAACCAAAAAGTTCATTTTTTTTAAATGGATACCCTATATATGAATTTATTTTTCGATTCCTCGTAAAATTCTAAGCATAATTTATATGACATACCGTATACCTAAATTCAATAGTTTCTGAAATATTCGCATTTGAAACGTTATCATCAAGTATTTTATTAAACAATAGTTACAAATCAAGAAGTCCTAGGATACAACGCTTTTTATTGAAAACAAATAACTAACAGTGACATTATAATAAAAAACCGTGTATACGACCACCAAATTGAAAACCTCGATCATCTTAAAGATTTGATACGGAATGAAATTAATAATTTAAATGAAAATAACCCAGCAATCATATAACAGATTGATTAGAGAAAATGCGAAGAACCCTTATACAATGTGTTGAAGAAAATGGAGGCCCAGTAGAGCATCTTTAAATTTAACTAAAAATTGTTTTTGTTATATTATTTATTGTCAGATTTCTTGGTTTGTTGTTGTTTAATAAAATATTTGAAGATAACGTTTCAAATGCGAATATTTCAGAAACTAGTGAATTAAGGTATGCGGTATGTTACTTATATAAATTATGCCTAGAATTTTACGAGGAATCGAAAAATTAATTCATATATAAGGTGATCCATTTAAAAACAATGAACTTTTTGGGTTTCCCTGTATACTGATAATTTTTCAAATTTTTTGTTATAAATAGAAAAGAAGTAGTTTTTAGCACCTACATAACCATACTTTTAAAATTTTTGGAACACTCGAAATAACAAAGTTAAAGGGGGCGACATTATAATGAATCACCCTGTACAATTAAAACGGTTAGATGATCTTTGTACTAAAGAATTAAATTATACATAAAATAAAAGTATGTATTTACAATTATTTTTCATAAATGATTTATTTTCATGATTTAATTTTCTGAGAATGTGGTGTATACCTAAAGGAAAAGTTAAATTTCAAACTAAGTATATTTTCACATAACGTAATCAAGATACTTAAACTGAATGAACGAAAACAGATACTTTACGACTCCGCTAGAAGTAAATACTACTATCTTATCTTCTTTTGCTATATTTGTAGAGTACAACACCCATTGACAAAAAACTACGTCTAGTTACTAACATTTTTGGTATGGACCCCATCAAATATTTACTATTTATTTTCTTTTACATATTTATTAAATACCTGTGTAGGTATATTAACATTAGATCAGAGGTCGATGCATCATAACTTTAGGGTGTTATAATATTTGAATGAAATAAGGGAATTTTATGCTGTAGAGCCTCTAGTAAAAATTAAATATTATAATTTCATTTGATTGTATTTCCTTTTCTTGTAATAATACTAGAGAAAATCGGACCTACAAAGGGTGGCTCTAGTTTGTTTTAAAGCTGTAATTTTATACGATTTAAAATGAACTCTTGTTTTAATTTGTGGGTTAAAAGATCTCTAACTATATGAATCAAATTAAAAAAAAAGCAGGACTACAAAGATGTTTTCTTATCACAAAAACTTTAACTATGCACCTGGAAAAGGGAAAACTCTTATTTAGCTTTGTATTATTATACATGTGGTACTAAAACCTTACAAAAATCTAAATTACAAGCATTATTCATATTTTTAAATTTGTCACGTTCAAAACTTTTTAGAATCGATGGATATTATGTCAATTTATATTTCTCGTGCATAATTTGGATATATCTATGTATCTAATATATGTATTATAAAGAGAGAATTAGATAGTAATTTTTACTTACAAATTTTGGGTAAAAAGTACAATGCATTTTTGATACCAAATGCATAGTAATTTTTACTGTCAGTAATAAGAAAAATTACCAAATCAATGATTTACTAATGGAGAGAGAAGCAAGATGGAATGGGTCGCTCCTTTTACCTGGCTCTTCCCTCTGCATATTTTCATAATAAATATGATTTTTTAATTGCTTGGGGATTTCTCAAATGAGGAATAAATTTAGATAAATAAAAATACAACTAAAAGTTATTCAGTAGCATTTATGTTTATTTAATTCATCCATTGAACGGTGCAAACGAATGTTGTAGTGCAAAATTAGCAATACTTTATTGTATTAGTTGTATACAAAATAAGGTTCTAGAAAATTTTACCTAACTGCACAGAAAATTTTGCTGTATTTTATGTTTTGTTTCAATTTTTGTAATAATTGCAATACATACTATTAATTTTTTCTATATTCTGAGGTTTCACGCGATTACGTACAATTTGTAACTAATTTTTACTATGCAATTTTTCCCGTATAGGTATACATATTGTATACGGTTTAATTTAAAAAGTTGGATTAGCTGCAATGAAAGAAAATTAAGCTTGAAAATTTGTCTCTATACCCCACATGAAACTGAAAGTACAAATTGTCCCGATTAAGATTTCTCACGAAAATGGAATCAGGGTGGTTCGGAATCAGTACAGGTGCCTTTGGTCTTGGTGATCGTCACTGTTTGCTGATTGAATTCGTCCAAACCCTATACCCAGTAGGGACAACACTGCACGGTGTATATTATTTAAATACGTTATCAAAAAATATTTTGTACGTGAATATATTTATGCAAATCTTAATTTTCATTTACCCACATCTCACTGGTTTAGTATATTATGCCATTTATGATTTGTATAGGCGACTTTTAGATTTTTACGCATACGTTTACTTTAAAGATGGTAGGTGCTTTTAGTTAGTTGGACCATCAGTTACCAAAAATGTACGTTAAATAAAACAAACAATAGAATAAATTCGTAGGCGGTAATGCGAAAGAGTAGGTTCAGGATTGCCACCTGCTTCTACATATCTGTGGGTAAGTATTACGATGTTGTTCTTGTCTGCTTTTTTAGAATTAAGTTCATGGTTGCATGAAATTCACCTATCAAGGGCACCTCTCGTCATATTATTATATAAACACATATATGTCTATGTATATTCAGGACCATTATTATTGTTATTATTATTTGTTCACATTCGAATTGAAAAAGTGGTTGATCGAGACTTTTCCAAATAAGGCGTTAGTAATCGGGTTGTTCCGATGACTAATACAACGTACGTGCTGGTCGAGGTCTAACAAAAAGACGAACTCACTGAAATAAGAATATCTTCGCAAAGAGAGCCTTTGTAATCTTTAATGGAATGATTAAAATTGTCACCGAGTTATCTTTTCGCACAGCGTCTTAATTTTATTACCGACAAGCTTGTAATTCAATCTGAGTAAGTTGTGTCGTGCATTAAATTTAACTTTTCCCTTAATTAAATAATTTTAGTCACGCTCACCATATCGAATTTAAAACAGAATAATTTAAAATAAATAAAACATGTAACTACTTCTTATGTAATAACGCTTTAATGTTACATCAATTTTATCGTGTAGGACTATAACTACTCGTAGTAAGACGAAAGGAGTTCTTTTTGTATCTCATAACAATGTAGTTATACTGATTTTTGCTAATCAGATGATCAGAGATACGTTGGAATCTTGCCCAAAATTTTTTTATCAAAATTGAATTTAATACAAGTATTTTCAGATTTTTTTTCCAAAGACTGTAATATTTTTTTCCTCCCTAATTATTTTGACGATCTATTCAATCAACCAAACTGTAACAAATCGTTTTTTTTTTGGAGTAATAATTCGGAACTACGAAAAAAAGCAATGTGCCTGGACCCTAAAAGATTATTTAATTTTTAATGATACAAAAAATGTATTTTGCAAATAGTAGTTCAGATATATATAACAAGTATCCTAATCACACAAAAACATGATAACAACGAAAATTGTGCGACAATTTCCAACGTCAAAATAAATAATTACGTGTAATGAAGTTGATTATTTCTATCAATAATAATAAAACGACAATAAATAATTGTAAGGGTGAAATAAACAGGGCAAAAAATTGTCGTAGGTCTATTTGGGATACCAACTATAGAGATATTACTAACAAATATGTAGACAAACTATAAACTCTTGCGAATAAGTAGAAACGTCTACTTACAATTAGTAGAAAGAGAGAAAGCATCGGGATGGGCTTGTATCTCTTTTATCATTTAACGCTGATTGGTTGCGGCGATGTTGTGGGGTAATCTGACATGAGGAGGGGGCAAGCTAACTTTAACTGTGGAGTCGCGATAACCAATCAGCGTTGAGGGATGAGAGACGCAAGGCCTCAATGATTTTCATTCTCTTTTAGTCGAGACTTGCTTGCCTACTCTATCATTTAATATGTCTATAGTATCAACAGATTGTATTGCTAAAGATGCTTCTATCCATTTCAGGAACCGAGAAGTTAGTATTGCTCTTGAGACGCTTTTATTAGGTGTTTACAACTAACGTTTAAACCAATCGCAAAACAGTAATAAAAATTAAATATCCTCTTGGGGGACACCGTTACAAGATCAAAGCTGCGCCACAACTATGATGATACACCCTGCAATTCTTTGTAGAAGGGGTTTAGCGACAAATTACCGACTACTTCTCGCGGTTGATGGAACAACTAATATACCTACTTATTAAATTTCCAAAGCAAAATATATTTACATCTATTGTTAAATTATTAGAAGACTGTATTTACATTGTCGACACGACATACTTTGTATGAGCGAATCAGCACATTGAACTCACTTTTAATGCAGATAAGATGCAGCTTTCAATTGCTGATACTCAGCTAGAGGGGAACATAAATCATAATTAAACTATTTCACCGTGTATCGGTAAATAACTTTAATAGGTGCAATATTTTAAAAATATTACTACAAGACATCCAGAAACTTTTTGATATACTTTTGAAAGTGAATTAACCTTCTTTTAAAATAAGAAATTGGAACATGCTTTTTTTACACTCCTAGTAGGTATCTATGTAATTTTAGATATAGGTAATATGTTCAGATAAGAAAAAAATATCTATTCAAATTCTTATCAAAATAGTTGTTTTAAAATTATGTTTTATATTATATAAAAATAAGTTACAATTGTATCGGTTTATGACCAAATATACAAATGTTTTCTGCTCTCTCTATATATAACCGTCAACAAATATTCATCTATGTTACAAGATGAGTAATTATTTCTTAACTTTGACTTACTTATTATAAAAGTACGAAAATAGTTCACTCCATTATGTAAAACTGTAACAATAATTCCTTCCGGTAATTAAACCCCCACTTTATTTATCACCACTCTATACATATGTATAATTATTAGGTAAATTTTATTTTCATCGTCAATCTAAATGAAATGTTATTTCACGGCATAAACTTATAGGTGACTGTCACGTAAGCGCGCTCCAGATGCTACAGTTATCTTATCAAAACAAAAATTTTATCTGTCTCGCGTAAAAATGATCTGATATTACTGTAATCCAGTATTATTATATTACATAGCTATTTGGGCACAAACAAGATATAGAACTAAAAAAATAACGAAAATTGAATACTAAATATACTTAATTTATTCACTGTGTTAATTCTTATAACATTAATAGTTTTAGACCTGCAGATAATAACAGATTTTGGAAAACAACTTTATTCAGTCTGCCTCGTTGTATGCTCAAAGTATAGCTTATTACAAACTTACAATGCGCAAGCGTTGGAGGTTTCAGGTGTGATAACATTTGCAACAAAAACTGCAAATCGTTCAAAAAAGGTAAAAATTTTTTTACTTTGTTCAGTCTGCGGTTGTTTTAGAATCAAAAATATGCAATAAAATAATAACGTCAGTTTATTGGCAGACGGTTTTCGGTAATATGGAACTTTTTATCCTCAATTGAAATCATTAACAAAAAAGTTAGTTGTTTTTTTACAATATACAGTCTGCCAAAATACAAAACGACTACACTTACCAAATAAGAACCCCAAGCAACGACGCAGACAAATCCATGTAAGACTCTGACTTACATTTTATATCAAAATCGACCGGAAATATAAGAATTCTTCATCATTTTTTTATACCGTCTGCCTTTGGAAAATATAACGACAAATAGAGCATACAACGAATAAAGTTGTTTTCCAAAATCTGTTATTATCTGCAGGTCTGTTTAAGAAATGTTTGAAGAACCATTAAAGACACTTGTTAATTTTCAGTTTTTTCATAATTCAATAAAGTAGAAGAGAGTTTCTTGTAATTATTAAAATTTTCACGTATTGTCTATCCCATAAAAGACATCTACATAAGAAGTCTAAAAACTCAATTTCTGTTTTTGGTTGATTAACATAAAATATTGATTTATAAGGGACGCGAAGGCAAGATTACAGCTAATATGACAATCATAAAAGAAGTTACAGAGTTTTCGATTTCTAGAAAGTCTGATAAATTAGATTAATTCTGAATGGAACAAGAAAAAAAACAAATGAGAAGGTATTGGAGAAATAATGAGCACAGAAAAGCTATGAATAGATATAAGTAAATATGTAGGTATGTTTTAAAATCTGGAGGACTAGTTAGTTAGAGAGTAAAGAAGGAATGAAGAAGACCAATTATATACTTATTGAATTGTTATACGTCAACAGTTAGATAGATCTAGACTATCCAAGTTTTTGGGAAATACAAAGATTCGTCCAGGATAGAAAAGAGTGTGGTGTCTGGCCATCTAGTCAACTTTTTGAGGATGTACACACTTTTGTCCAGGTAACTAATATTAAAGAATGAAACACTTTCGTACTGAAAAAGTACATAAGCACATTTCAATAATATAGTTTAAGCGAACCCACCACAAATTAAAAAAAAAAGTTTATAATTGATTTTATAATAAAAATCTTCTTAAAAAAGACATTATTTTCTCTGGAATATAAGCAAAAACGGGTTTTAGTTTAAATCATATTGTAGGACTTTCTTTAATTTAATAGTCAATGGGAGAAAGTGGGATGGGGGAACCTTTACATACCATAATCTATCATTATATTATCATCGTTTTGTCCCGCTTGGTCAAAAGTGAACAGTGGATACATAACAGATTATTATCTATTAAATATGAGGTTTTCCCAAGCACTACTACATAAGCACCTACGTATTTGATTTGAAAGTGACAACTCTGTTTTATGGTGATGATATGTCATTAATGGATCCATGCTTCTTTTCACAATAACAGAATATTACTATAAATAAAAAAATATTTCTTGTATTATTATCTACAAATTTCATTACTTTCATCATTTTCCTTAAATTAACATCCCTATGTTTTCTTTTCAAATAATTTTTTACTACAACACAATTTTTTATTTTGTTAGTGCATTTGTACACACGCTTTTTTTAATAGTATCGGGCGCCCATTAAACACATCATCACTTTACAGTCTGTTCGGTTAAATTCTATTTTCAGATTTTAAAGTAGCACATGATCGGGAGCCAAATTTCATAATGAATCACTCATATTGTCATCATTCATCAACTCGATGATTTAAGAAAGATTATCTGATCTTCACAGGGTAGAGAAGACTTCCTCTTTTCTTTACCTACTTTACGTAGGTATCTAATATGAATGTGAATGAAACACCATAAATTTTAATGGCCAAAAGCACGACAAAGTGCTCTGTTTGAACTTCATAAATCAACCAAGTGTGCACCGAGTAGTGTTTTAATACGGGAAGTAACCTAATTACAATTTTATATGTATTTTGTCTTCGTGGTGTTTCCGACTCTTAAGTATAGTAATGAGCAAAGCAAGACCAAGACCAAGACAAAGGATAGTCTTGGGATTGGTCTCGATCTTGTTTACTCAGTCTTGGTCTTGGTTTTGCTCAAATTCGTCTGGTCTCGGTCTTGATCTTGGTTTTTCTTACGCAGTCTTGACCTTGATCTTGCTGAATTTCGTCTGGTCTTGGTTTTAGTCTTGGTCTTGGTTTTAGTCTTGGTCTTGGTTTTAGTTTTTTTTAGTCTTGGGTTTTAGTCTTGGTTTTGCAATAACGTCTTAACGAACATTTTTCAAAAAATTTTGTAAACATGTTTTCATTTGGCAAACATTTTTAAATCTAAATTCCCTATCCACAAATTGAAAAAAGTTCATTGAAATGTGATTGCTTATTATTATTCAATCATAAAAAGATCTAAAATCAATTATTAATTTATGGAGTAGGTACTTTAGTGATGAGCAAAGCAAGACCAAGACCAAGACTCGGATAGTCTTGGGCTTGGTCTCGGTCTTGTTTACTCAGTCTTGGTCTTGGTAATGCTCAATTCATCTGGTCTCGGTCTTGGTCTTGCTTTTTCGCAAGACCAAGACCAATTTTGCTCATCACTACTTAAATACAATTGAGAGTAACATTAACAAACGCGGGTTGCAACATTTTATACAATGGTAGCAAAAACGGTAAAAAGAATCGTATTTGGTGGTCTTCTTAATCAGTAACGTCTACCAAAGGACTAAAAGATATTGCACAATTTTAGATAACTAATGATTTTTTGTTTCCTTGAAATATTGTAAATTAGGCAATTTAAACTCGTGTTCTGCCTTCAGGTCAAAAAAATTTTTGGAACCCTTTAGATATATTTATTTTTTTATTTTATTTATTTAAATAATTTACAGTATTACATCAAATAAATCATACTTAAATCCCAAATATCCCAACTTCAAACTATAAACCCATCCAGAAATTTCACATATATTTGTTGAATAATTATAATCTGGCAAAATAGAAAAATTATAATGTCACTGTGCTTTACTCAAGGCGTTTACTAATTAATTTGTCTTGTATATTTACAGTGGAATTAACAATCTAGATTAACTCACGAGTACGATAAAGTGGCATTAAAATTAAAAACTTAATCTTTTGTTTGTAAGTTAATTAAAACATAGGTCTAGAAATTGAAAAATGGATATTGCTACTTAAAGACTTGCGGAAAAAGATTAGTTTTCACAATATTTTTTAATAAAGGAACATAACAAACAACGTAAAGTGCCTGGTGGCATAAGCTAGTAATTTTTCAGTTTTATTGTAGGTAGATAAGTTGAAGCTCTTTTAAAATTTATTTTCAAAAAACTATTTCATATCAGATGAGATCAGAAGTAACTATTTTTGTCATAAACATTTGATATAATTTAGTAAAATTGGTTCCATTTAACTAATGTTCCGTGAACTTCGTCTCTTATAGAGCATTTTGAATTAATTACAATGTGTTGAATTTGAACTAGTTTTCGACTGGTACATATTATGTGCATCTTTAATCTTCTAATTTGCCTGGTAATTATAACTTTAGTTCTTCAGGTTAATTCAACTATTGGCTTACTGGCTGGTGGGTATCAACAAACAAAGTTTTTCATAACACAAAGTTAACAGCTTATTAGACGAGTTAATGATCTATCTCTCGTTTAGCTTTTTTCCTCACCGTTTCAGGTTCGTCGATTAACATTCACTTTAAATTGGAAGTTAAAACGAACACCACACTAACATATTATTAAATCGTTTTCGTAAAAAAAAAGAGTCCGAAGAGCACAAGCGAGAATGTCCGTCAGGCTGTCCGTGTACGTTCTTCAAACTTAATATTTCCAAGACTGAAATAGGCGCGCCCGCTGCCCAGAAATAAAACGCTCCTTGGCCGATGTGTATAGTTTACCACCGCAGACGTATAGCGTTTCGAAAAGCAAAATTATTTTTAGTTGGTTAGTTGAGTCGACTCTAAGGTACTCGATTACGAATGAAAAAATAACGATATAAAACTTGTAGGTGCGTATATCGAATACGTTCTCTTAAGACTACCTTTTCCAACCTGATCAAAACACGTTGGGTAACTTCAAAATTTTATAATAGTTGCTAAAAATTTAACCAATAGCAAATCCATTTAGTGCTAACCCCTTTTTCTAGCAAATTAAAATTAAATTTAAATCGATTCAATATTGATTGGTTGAAAAAAAGTGGACATACTCACATGACCACTTACAAAACCAAACTTTATTTAACTGAATTGAAGACGACTCCTTGACGATTACTTTGCCCAATATTGAATTAAGTTAAACTGGGTGGGTATCAATCAAATATTTGTCACTATAATTGCATGACAAACAATTTAAGCATCTGGCTAAATATTTTAAGCTCAATTCGTTCCTTTAATTAATTGAGACAAAACGTTGGCCATTATAATATTTTGAACGGCGCGATGTGATCATTTGGCAGAGAGACCCACAACAAAACTAAATAATTATTTATTCTGCTATCCAGGACAAATTAATGTTATAAAATGAAAATTACCTAAACTGTGTTGCTCATTAAAATTAACTTTAGTTCACGTACCTATCATTTCGAGTACTTCTTGAGTCCAGTTTCCAGGATAAACTATATTTAGGTAACGAATTTAATCAATCTCACTTTTGAGTCTTATTGGTTGTCACAATAGAATTATTACTTTAGTCAAAGGTTTAGAGTAAAGATCTAATGCTTTACTTCCTTTCATTTATCCTTGTAGGTAAATGTGAAGTTGGCAACTTCTACACAGGTAAATGTTTAAAATTAGCTTTAATTTTCCTGTCTGTATAACTGCCAAATCCTAAAAAAATACTGTTTATTGATGACTAATTTCCGAGGGTACAGGGTTTAATTAACTTTCAGTTATTTATAGGCGAAACATGAAAGGCGCACTTTAATGACTATCAGGAGCGAAACCAATAAATGGAAAATATTTTCCCTTTTATATTATCTTTTATCACCCCTTCTTTACAACAAATTTTTAATACAAGTTTGTATTAGGTTCTGAAGGATAATAACTGTACTTTTAAATAACTTCTAATAATTTCCGTATTTGTTCTAAAAAAAATCTATTGTAATTGTGTAGAAACATTATCTATTTTAAATGTTGTTTTCTCCCACAATTTTAATGACAATAAGGAAATTTTGCGCTTAGTTCGGTTACCCTAAATTTTGTGTTCTATGGTGTCTACGTAAGTGGGCCTTTATTGATTAATTCCTTAGAAGTTTTCAACCCACAAGGAAGTAAATAAATTTCTAGGCGACAATTCTGAGTCATGTGCAAAACTAGGTAAAATTAGATTTCCTGTGCAAAAATAAAAACACTACAAAAGTCGTTGACATTGTTTGTCTTATAAAATCATCACATAAACCAACCTACAGATTGTCGTCTATTAATTTAAATGCTACGATATTAAAACAATTCCAATAGAAATGTTTTTTTATTTTTAATGTAAGTACCTGGTGGCTGCAAACTTTACCCCAACTGTTTATGTATATAGTACACTGACGTTAATGTCATGGTATAAAAAAAAGCATTGTAATGTTCGATAAAATTTTATTTTTGAAACGAAAAACGAAAACACTTTTACAATTGTTTTACTGACTTTGCGAATGTGAATGAGTCAGTTCTAAATTTAATGATCGAATAAACAAACCAGTAAAAATCTTTATAATAGTTGCTCCTATTTCGATTTCTGAAGTATGTTTTCACTTATTTTATAGGTATTCGATATTCATGAGCGTAAGCCATAAAATTTCAATAACCTTGCGTTTTTTTATAGATTCGTATGCGTCGTAAATTTATATGCACTTGAAATATTTCTGCAAGACATATTTTGTAGCGAATTATAAAACTTTTTGGATCGAAAACACACAGGCTACAGCAATTATTATATTATTATAAATTTGTTATGTACTTAATAATTAAAGTGTTTTCCTTTCCCTCAAGAAAAAAAAAATCATGAAGATCAACTTTCATAAGGTAGAGGCCAACTCAATCGATTATTATATATTATATTTTCTACTAAATTTTTCTCTTATACTGATAGTACTTCTATCGATTTAAAATGAAAAATTAACAATTGTATCCGTCTGTAACTTGATAAATAGGTAAAATTTGTCATCAGATAAAATAAAATAGCATACAGTTGAATATGCGAATGTAAATCAAGACATGACCTTCAAATACCACTGCAAATGCAAAAAAAATGTTGTTTTATGACGCGTCTATACCTTTATCTTATTTTTTTTTCTGACCACACACTCAGTAGGTACTTTTAATTCAATCAGATAAGTTAAAGCCTTGTCAGTTAAAGACGAAAACAGACTTAAAATTAATTTTTCAACATAAACATGCTCTGTCTACTTATTGCCCTAGTTTAGTACGGGCAGCTTTAAATTTCATCCGAAACTTTCAAGGCAAAGTAAAGTTTTGTGGTAAATAAAAAAGCATTCGTAGTATTAAAAAAATCACTTTTTATCGATTAATAAATACAATAATCGATCAAATCGGCGAATATATCGACTAACCGCAAGACCGTCCTCGTAAACTTTGTTAGTATGACATCTCTATATTTCTCCTACAAAAAGGACCTAAAAATAATTATAAAATGTTATTACTGTTACCGTTATGTATTTATATTTCAATTTAATTGCTATGTTGAAGAATATAGGCGGCAATAAATCCTTGATAAAGTGTAGAAACGATTTATTATTTCAAATTACTATAATGAGAATAGTTGCACCTATTCAACATTGCTCTGTATTTATTTGGTATCAATCACACAATAATCACTAAAGAGCACAAGGACACGAAGTAGTAGTAAGTGCCCACGCAAGTTACCTGCTATGTAATTTAATTATATACATAAATTTTCCTTAAAGGGTTTTGCAATTCATTGTAAATCTCAAATTAATTACTAATATTTGCTCAACAAAATACATACTAATAAGTAATAAAATTGTTCCTACAACTATTTTTTGTGCTTCAAAAACTGAAAATGAAAAGTTTGTTTTTATATTTAATTAAATTATAAGACGATTAGGTCAAACAGCGAAAGGTCTTTAATAAATTTTATCTTTTTATCTCTTGAGACACGTTTTCGTCAAAAAGAATAAATAAATTTCAGTGTTGTATTCTTATGGCATCTGAGAGTACAAAAGGGGTGATTTACCAAGGTTCCTCAACAAAGAGAGCTAATTTTAGATTTTCTATAATAAAGAACTCTTGGGAATTACAGTAAACTTTGTAAATGGAATATTAGAGTCACGTCCAACCTTGGTACGACAATAACTATTAAAATAAGGAAACTTTTAAAACATTTTTACCTAGTTAGTTGTATTCTCAGAATAATCATCTATGATGTTAAGTAAAAACATGAAATTTATTTGTTTAGAATTCTTTCATTTATGAAGTTACGTTAAATACAAAAATCTCAATGTCTGTTCATTTTACATAAAATACTCTAAGCCGCTTTTAAATGTTTGTACTAAAAATAATATATGTATAATATTATTAAGACGTTGTTAAATTTTTAATACATTAAAAAGTCCTTGTTCAAATCTAATTATAAAATTAAAAAAAACAATTTACTATATTATATTGTAAATAAAAGCTTTATTTTTTAATGATGTGCCTAACCATAAATAGAGAAATCCAAATACGTACGTAAAAAGAATCAAAAGTATCGATCGTTGTATTACGATCCCAGCACTTTAAATACCATTCTTTGGGAACGACTGTAGGCAACCCAAGGTGCAGAATTGAATACCGAGAATGTTTTTTTGGCATAAAAAATAAGATATTGAAGTTAATAGCCATTGAGGGATCTACGAAGAGTTCTTGAGTCTACAACCTTCAGGAATTTCGAAAAGGGGAGAATTGTTTTGTGAATCCCCTTTTCAAAAAACTGAATTCTATCTTTATTAGCAGCTTACATGAAGCACATATTGTTTTGTGATTTTTCTGTTTCGATTTATCAATATTATAGATTTTAAAGAACTACCTACTTAATGGAAGACAATTACTGCTCGCTCAAATTTTGTTTAGAAATGTGCTGTTTAAAATTAACCTGTTTTAGAATTTAAATTTTAGGCAATAGCGAAAATATTTATCAAAGAAGAACATAGAAAAAGGCCGTAACATTTCGACTTCTAGTTCTTGTTTTGTGTTGATGTGTCGACTGATAACGACTAAAGAAACTTTAATTAGTGTTGTAATTATCTGGCGTTCGACAGTTTCATTCAGGCTTACCTTCCGAATTGTAATCTTCTTCTGAATCAGGAGCATCTAATGGACTGTCGGCTCTTGTTATTGGATCATCGGCCAGCGTTACGGGCACTGCAGGAGTTGGAGCAGGTGTCGTTGTCAGACGACCTTCGGGCCCAGGAGAAAAATGTAATTCAACTGCCCCATCCGCAGGAAAACGGGCATCTGTAAAAGATGAAAACAAACAAACTTTTTAGATAAATATCAACATCAATAAAAATGCCTCCAAACAAGATGACAATAAAAAAAATATGATCCAAACAGTAACATTTCATCGCCATTGTAACAATACCTACCGTCTAATTTGACTTACTCACAAGGGGTTCGTACTCTATAAAAGTTTTTCTTGCTTTTTTGAAAATCTTAAATTTGTGATTTTCAGATTTCCTTGAACAATATACATATAAAAAAAATAAAGTTTCAAAATAGTTTTTGATAGTTTCCACTACTACTCGAAAACATTGGCATCCTTAGGTGGAAATTAAGTACAAACCGATATCTACTTGTATTATAAGAATTAAAAATTAGTTTGAAACTTTTGTCCTTTTATTTAAATTTGTTCAAGTGGTAAATGAAGAATTTCCTTTCTTCTTGAGGTACGGAACCCTCAAAATAAATTTGAAGTTTAAACTTTTGAAGAGTAATTTGAACAGATACTTACGTCTATCATCATAATCTTATAATAAGTAGACCTCACATCAAAATTTTTTAAGCGTACGTGACACAAGGAATGTAGTCAAAATATTTACAAAGCCAAATATACATACCAGATGTTCAAAAAGTGTTAAACCATTGAATATTCAAAGACCAAACATATTCACACATACATATTTTAATTCTACAGTCGTTGTCAAATTGTTAAAAGGTCAAAATGAAAATCCTAATGAAAAGTAATGAACCCTACAGTTCTTTTTTTAATTTATGCATTAAAAGAAATAAACCAATCGTTGTCTCTTTAATTGTTAATTATACGAGAGAAAAGTAAAATTTATTATTTTCCTATTGAAAAAGTAATTTTAAACAATTTTTTGTGTATCTACTGATTCTGAATGCTTGTACGAAATTTATTTCCAAAAGGGGATGCTCCTTCCCTATTTAATAAAAGTACATAATATTTACCTTTGTTTTAAAATTTTTTGCTTTAAAAATAATTTAGAAGAGATAGATATAAAAGACTAATAATAACAAACCTATTTTCCGAAGAAGAAGACGAAATAACAACTGTAATCCACCAATTGCAACAAGAAAACTAACAATCATAATCAAACATTAAAGAAGTAATGACGGATACATTTTAGGCAGAGCACTGCTCGGTAAAGTAACGGCGTTTTGATTTCGTTATAAATTATCTGCACTATCTTATTTATCTATGAAATGATAAAAAAAGTAATCGGATATTATGCTAGAATATTTATTACGCGCTTTGCTTGCTAATTTTCCAACTTTTGCAAAAAAATTGAATACAGACCCCCAATTTTGTCACACCTATTTTGTCACGTAGGTATGTGCTAAACGATAATCATAATGTTGTTCTATTATCACATACTTAAATATATTTGCTTATTGAAAAGTAAAAACCAATGGATAGGTATTTATTTAAGAAATGCTACGTACGTAACACACAATTCAATGACTGTATTCAATTGACTGCTTTTATCTTAATGTTCTCCGCTTTCGTTGGATTTATTATCTTTACAATAATTCGATTTTAAAACGTTTTTGCTAACCAGGTCAGGCAGAAAATAAAAACAGAAGCTATACGTATACATAGTTAATTACGTTAATGGAAAAGATACTTTACAATGACATAGCTAAATTTACAAACTAGGTTGGTTGATTAAAATTAGCTATTGTAAAGATAGAGAAGCAATTTCGCTTTCCGACTTTAAAAGCATCATGTTTGTAAGTAATTGAAGAAAACAAAAACTTCTTCTACGCACATTACTCGTAGACCTTAATAGCTTTGATGTGACCCATTTATTCACGAACTTCTACCATTAGATGTTTAAACTGTGATAGTACAAAATTTAAAGGAAAATAAAGTTTCTACTGCATCTAGCTAAATTTTTCAACATTTGTAAAGTGTTTTTAGAAAACTTTATGAGAAAGAGTGCGTAACGATTAGTTACACGATTCACGCGTGCTTAGAGTAAAGTTTGGTTTCTTGAGATATCGCTGCTGGATGAAATTTAATTTTAAACCTTCATTAGACATTAAAGCTTTATTTTTCTGGCTTATGAGCAAATAAAGGTAATGAAAGATGTTAATACCTGTACAAGCGTTGTCCAGCTCCTGTCTTGTAAAACTCAGCGTGTAATCAGCAACTGCACATGTATGGAATTGACAAGCAAAGATCGTTTCCCGACCATTAATTCCTCGATGATAACATTTGACCAGAATATCACCCCTAAGTTGCAAACCATGCCGCCTTTCCGTTGAAATGTTCACTGTAAATTGTCTTATACCATTTGACACACTGTATATCCCTGCAACAAAGAAAAGGGAACGTAAAAATAGTTGCTAAATTTCATAATTACGAACACCTTAATTATAAAAAAAGTAATAATGAGGAAAGTAAGTTATATAAGATCATTGGCCTCAATTACACTATGAATTTTCAAAAAACAATTATGAGAATTCAGGGAAATGTAGAGAACTTTTGATAATACAATTAGAAAACGGATCCATTTAGAACATGTGACATAAACAGAGTACTACTTGATTTAGTGAGGAAAAATAAGGAGGAACAAGGCGATCAAGAAGACTAAATGGATGATGTTGAGTCACAACTTGCTTGTATCAGGAAAATAACGGTCAATGATTTGAACATGTAATTCAATAATTTTTAGTTTAATGAACTTTCCAAAAATGGCTAAATTTTCAAATGTACCTATTCCTGCCTACGCGTCTACACAAATTTGGAATGAAATCATTCAACTACTGACTTTAGGGGTAAAGCACATGGTAAGTGAAACATAGTTATAATTCGTTGCCGAATTCAGAAATGTAATAAAAAGTACGTGTTTCCCTCTGAAAAATAGAGTAACTTGGCGTCGCTTATTTTTGGGCCACTCTGTAAATTATATGAATTTACCATGGAAAAGAACAGCAGCCCAAAATAAAGATCAACGTGTCCAAGCATTTTCCCAAAAAACAAACCCTTGAATTTTAAATAAATTAGTTCCAACCCACGCTTCCTTATTGTGGTATACAGGTAGTTTACACTAAAAAGTAACAAGAAAATTCGTTACAATTCCTATGTTTTTAAAATGATTTAGTTATGTATTTTAAAAATGAGTTTTAAATGGCTTGACTAGAAACGTCAAGTTTATAGATGCTGTTATCAAAGAAGTAACAGCTTATTTAAGAAAGTCATGCCATCCTGACAGAAGGCACTTGCAATACGACGATTAAATCAAACTGCAATGTTGACTGTGATGAAATTTATTGACGTTATTTAAAAGCAAGGTGAAGTGTTGAGTCTTCACCTAGCGTTTAGATGAAAAAACAAACAAGAAAGAGAATGTTGTGGAGTTTTAAAACAACAGACAACCTATACTCTGAACACTCGCTTCATCTACCAGACAGTCCCCGGTTTATTTCTGGATACGAAGGGAGTATGAGTACCTATAAGAGAAAGAGTGCTAATAAGCAGACTAATTACCGCGCAAACAAACCGAGGTCGATGTACCTTTCTTAAAACCGAAGAAATGCTGTTGGTACAGAGGAGGGAACGTGTCATGTACAAATAAGAAAAATTCCTTCACGTCAACGACAAGTAACAAAAAAGTATCTATTATGCCATATTACACCTTTGGAATGCTGTTTCCTATTGGCAGGTGTTAAAAAGTAAAAAATTGAAGTTTAATAAAAAAACATAATATTAAACCAACATAATTATCTTATTTTTTGTGCTTCATCATTTTTCTTTAATTAATAAATTGAAATACAGTCGAAAGAAGTGGAATTATAATAAAGGCGCAACAATTACACATTGCACACAATATTAAGTTCTTTTTTTAAATATTTTATTGATATTCGCCTGTGATCATAGAGAATTAAATTATTAGCTTAAATTTTGGATGACTAATATTTAAAGTGTTGTGTTGTATTTTTTCTTCCTTAAACTTTTTTGAACATCTCTGAACTAATCCTCAAGCTACTTACTTAGTAGACCAGATAACTTTTTAGTTGGTTTTATCAGCCTTTTAACAAATCTTGTACTTAAACATAAGTAAATCCTGAGCTTTCTAAAAGCAAAATTATGTCCCGGAACCCTATTGTCTTACAAAAGCGTTTGAAAAGGATCCTTTGCAGGTTTACCGGTACTTAAGTGCCTACGGTAATATTTCTTACATTCGGTGTGACCTACCTGAAGTGTATATCGGCGTGTGGCCTTCGTAGAGTTTCAAGAACGCTCTACATCCGCCGTATTGAAAAGAAGGAGCTCCGAGAACGGTGACGTGAGTGAGGTAGAGAGGTGCCGTGTTGATTTTAATGTTGTGGGACAGTAACCCGGCAAAATACTCCACATACCTGCAAATATTGACTTTGAAATAACGTACGAAGGACTTGAAAACCGTTGATTGGTTGGTGCGTGTGTTACCTTTTGTTCGACGGAAGATGGAATGGCCCTATGTTCTCTTCCAAGTATTTTCTCATAGCAAACCTGTCCAGTGCCTGGTCAGCAGTACCGCATATGTTGGAGTAGTGCATGTACGATGTTACCACGACACCCAATTTATCCTTGCTTCCCCTGGAAAGAAATATTTTGATAGGAGTCTCTAGGAAGGATTATAATTACAGGATTTAGCTTCTTCAGCAATGATCTACAAATTCTCGTTTCAGATAAATGAATAATGAAAAATATAATTGTCGAGTTCAAAAAGTGTTTCATTTCTTGTGCTTGTTTTCGAAATGTTGGTCACTTCTATTTTTTACTTATTTAAATTTCAAACGATTTTATAAGTTTAAACAGAAGCGCCTTGTAAGTCATGTTCCAGTCACAAAGTAAGAACAATTTTATATACTCATATATTAAAACAGAATTCCCCCGTAAAATATTGCTGGAACATTAATTGCAGATTGGGGTGATACATCACATTCGTTTGAATGAAATAGGGTTCTTTGCATTAGACAGCACGTGGTCGAAACTTTGCCGGAAATAAATCATTTCCGTTCTTTACAAACCTATGATTGAAGTTAAAACGAATTCTGCACATTACGTACTGCTAATTTTGTGGAGATACCCTTTGCTAAATACACACTACATACATTCATACATTCACCCTTAAATATTATGATGACGATTAAATTAAGACACTGACAAAAATATCAGTGTTCAAAGATTAAAGGTATATTCAGTTTACTGCGAGCAATTTCGAAACGAGGTAAAAGACAAAAATTGATACTTCTTTCGTTTGATGATAACTTACCGCGCATGTAGAACTGCAATTCTGTGCTTATCTCCGGATAGCCAGGACTCTATTTCCTTGCAAATGCTGCAAATCCTCTCCAGAGGAGGTGCCAGTTTGGCTGGCCATCCCATTTCCTTAACATGCTTATGTTCACTACGCAAAATACGCTTTGGTTCGGACAAGTTAAAAACCTGAAACAAAATCAGAAACGAATGTTCAATCTGTGAAGTACTACTGACACAATTGTCAACTAAATAAAAGAAAAGAATAACAAACAGAAAGGATAATGTGTACTTGTATTTTAAAATTGCTTGTTTGTGTACTATTTTGTGGCGAGTGGCTTCTTCATTTCAAACGAAGACAATAACGCTGACTACAAATAATCACGAGAGCTCAACTCTGGAATAAATTAACAAAAAACACCGACAGAAACGAATAACAAAGCTTTGTAATGCGACATTGCTTTGTTATGGTTATGACATTCAAACCAACCATTCATTGTTTCCTTTTATTTATGAAAGATGCCTTCCTCTAACTTCAAAAATGTCATTTTGCTTTGATGATAATTGTAGATTCCGTGTAAAAAACAAACCATGATGGCTTAGCTATTCAATTATGATACTATTTATCTTATCCTTCTGCTTATTATTGTAGACTGGTTTCAGAAATTCTTTGATTCCTTACAATTTACTACTCTAAATATTTTAGTTTATTCCAGTATGTATTTCACAGTTTAAAAGTAATCACTCAAAAATAATCCTATATGGAATTCCTCCAAACATTGCAGATCTGATAGAACAAAGATTACATTTTTATGAAATTAAGGTAGATAATGAAAAAATAACTCAACCAGACAGGTATGTTTGTATGATGTCATGGATAATCCAATGTTTTCACCAACAAGAATAAATTACATGAATACCTCGTTAATTTAATACCTACGAAGGCCTCGAAATGTAGCGAACACGAAGAAGTATTTTCAATTAATAAAATACGTGACACTTGGGGGTAATGGCTCTAATGAATCATATTATATTCTGTATCCTCCCAGAGTAATACGTAAATCGGGGTTAAATCGATAAGTAGGTGAAGGAGAAACGATATTCCGTCTAGAATGTATGGCTTTATTATGTAATTTCACAAACTTTGTCTCATTTCACAGAGGAGTTTGGATTATTGATGGAGGTTCACATTCCGTTCAAAATTAGATTTAGGTGCAAAAAGATAATCCTCTAGTAGCAATGGTAAAAAAAGGAAGTTTGTGAGAAACACATAAAGTTGGCTCATATAAGTAGTGGTGTATCGGGTTATTATTCTGTGAAGTGATTGGCATCAGTATACCAATAGAGACGACGCGACGATCTGAACATTATTAAGGGCCACTGACAATCCTTATTGAATGGAAGTTCAGAATAGGGTCGGAAAAATATAAAAATAAATAAAAAAGATTATGTGCTTTTTGACGTGTTTAAAATACTAAAATAACCGACGTAAAGCAGATAAAAGAAAATCCTTAGAAAAATAATTGAATTTAAAGTTTTGTGGTATAAAATAAAGCGAGTTAAATAAGGCTGAAGAATAAATACTTCTTTATTTTGGATTACAAAAAGACGTGATGTAAATTTATAAATCACGAAAATAGTGAACTAAACATTTAGTTATTTAAAAGGTCGCATTAATAGCAGAAGGTTTCAGATAAAAGGAAAACCCTTCGGAAAATTCAAGTAGTTTTGTCGTAGAAAATTGGGCCTCTCCTTTAAGATTACAAAAAAACCACACCATTGTAAATTTACTAATCATTAAAAATAGTGAACTAAATATTTATTTGTCTAAAAGGTCATAGGATTAGTACGTCGTTGTTTCTTCTTCGGTAAGCACACAACACAGATATAGTCTTTTATTACTGTGACTGGCATCCTCAGGGAACGTATCGTGCTTCAAACCTATTCCCAGTACAAAACGGTACATTCCCTAAGGATCAATGCCCATAGAAGTTGGTGAAGCATCAGTATACACATAAAAGGAGAAACGGTCATGGACCATTGCCATCAAGCTTGTATACAGGGTTTTTCAAGTTGATGGGCTATTAGAAGTATATGAATTAGTAGAAGGAATTCAATTCTGAAACTTGAGCTCATTTGGTTATTGTTTATGCCGCTTCTTTTAAAAATATTTTCAAGTTCGATTTACATCCGGTTATACCGGAAGTCGATACCAACTTTGTTATTTTAAATGGAATGGTATATTTTTTACGCTGAATTCATATAAAACGTGTAATTCTAAGGTAAGTTTGATAACCAACTTGTATACCTATGACGATCGGTTTCTGAGTTAATTTAATTTATAGAAAAAAAATCGCTACCGCAACCCAAATTATAAAAAATCATAACTTCCACAAAATACGACTTAGAGTGTTGAAATTTTTACTAGTAATAGCTGAATATTAGTGCTAACGCCTTGACAAAATTTAATTAAATAATTTATACAGGGCGTTCAAAATAAAATTCTAAAATTGAAAAACTTCAAACACGAATTACCTCGTTTTTTCAAATGGCACCTACTATTTTTTATTTTTTCAATCGATTCCTTTTTTTATCCTCTTTCGATCTATATGGATAAAAAATAGTAGGTGCAATTTAAAAAAACAAAGTAATTCGTGTTTGAAGTTTTTCAATTTTAGAATTTTATTTTGAACGCCCTGTATAAATTATTTAATTCAATTTTGTCAAGGCGTTAGCACTAATATTCAGCTATTACTAATAAAAATTTCAACACTCTAAGTCGTATTTTGTGGAAGTTATGATTTTTTATAATTTGGGTTGCGGTAGCGATTTTTTTTCTATAAATTAAATTAACTCAGAAACCGATCGTCATAGGTATACAAGTTGGTTATCAAACTTACCTTAGAATTACACGTTTTATTCGAATTCAGCGTAAAAAATATACCATTCCATTTAAAATAAAAAAGTTGGTATCGACTTCCGGTATAACCGGATGTAAATCGAACTTGAAAATATTTTTAAAAGAAGCGGCATAAACAATAACCAAATGAGCCCAAGTTTCAGAATTGAATTCCTTCTACTAATTCATATAATTCTAATAGCCCATCAACTTGAAAAACCCTGTATATCAAAAATTATCCTACCGAACATACTGAACCATGTACGGAACCCTCGGAGGACGAGTCACACTGGCACTTATTTTTTGTTACGTTCATAACCGTAAACAGGAAATCTCGCATACCTCATATGTGTACACAAAACATTTTGTTACAAAAATGGTTAATTCCACGAAAAAGTAAAGTAAGTCGGGTGTAGTTCGTCGTAACACTAGGCATATTCCAACAAAACAGCGTTAATTAAAAACAAGTCGTTGATTTCGAAGAATCCGTAAAGTAATATCACAAGTAAAACAAGACAAGAACGCAGCGCAATATAAGACTGATTTGTAAGCAACATTTTACAACAAGTTGAGTGTGTAAGTACATAATATTTAAATTTCTATGAGAAGTCGAGTGAACCCAGGCATGACCTCTTGCACACGTATTAAATATACCTCCGCAAATACGCCGTATCTTTACGTGTATATCAGGTAAACTTATCTCGTCTAAAGAAGTATCTAATACTACATTTCAACGGCAGCATCGGAGACCAGTCAACAGATCTTCAAGAGATTGATCAAATAAAATCTAATTGCACGTTCATATTTCAATTCCTATAAGTCTAAATGTGTTTATGTATGTACTAGTATAGGTAGTAGTTATGGACACAGGAACTTGAACATGGATGAGTAAATAGGAGCAGTTAAGCGAAAAACTGACCATTTACGTAGTTATATAATCAGAAGGTGATTGATTGATGCTTCTATGGCGAATAATATAACTGCACTACGTATGTAGTAAGTGTAGAGATTTATTAACTACATACTTGTAAATATATGTTCAGAGTTCGCTAATGTTTTAGGAAATAGGGGACGTCATAGCCTGTCTGGTAGCCATGGTGGCGTTTTTCGAGAGGTAGAAAGTCAAAACCAAAAACCCTCCATCATCTGAAAACTCTATTCTGCACATTAGATTAGTGTTTCCTAACCTTTTTTGTGGTTTGCTCCAACTTAAGCCGTTTTTAAGATAACTGTTTTTTTTTTTTTTTACTTTCCTACCTTACTATGAAAAGAGATATCAATTTATTTTATTTCAATCTGAAGTCTCTCCATAGTATTACGTTCAGTTTCTTCTTTTTAGAATTAAATAAGTTATTATGCCACATATTTTTGACAGACAATTAATTAATTTCCCACGTGAGTAAATTTTTTAATTTATATATTTCCCTTCTCCTTTATAAGATTTCGTAAGATGTGGTGGGACCCCCCTTAAAACCTTCAATGTTCCTTGAATTAAAGTAAGGTTTTCAAAGACTTCCCATCTTCTAAAAAAAATTTAATAAGATTTTTCGGAACTGCTCCCTCTATTTAATAAATTTGCTCCCCTATTTAGTATTGACAATTCGTTTTGTTGGTATTATAATGACAGACAACAGTTTAAAATTTTTTGAAGTTTAGGCCTTTTTATGATTATTGTATCCTCTCAACTCACTATGACAAGGGTTTCAATTCAGTCAAGTCTCTTGGTTGTATTACTTTGAATTTCTTCTTTTATAATCACACAACTTGTTTTCGAATCTCCCTTTTTGGCATTAATTAACTTGCCCCCACGTAAGATATTTTATTTTAATTTTAACTCTTCCTTCTTTGTGAAATTTAATAAACTGTGGTGAGGGGTGGGATTCCCTTCTCACTCTCTCTCAAGATTTCCCCTTTTTAAAATTCAAAAGTTGATGAGAGATTTTAATTGACTACTTCCTTCCTTTAAAAGAGATTTATTTGATTAGATTTTACTAAACTCCGTCCTCTAGTTAATGCTCCCCTAATTAGGATTTACAATGCCCTGTCAGTATGTACTGATAATCAACCGTTAAAAATGTTTTACGTTATACGTAGTATGTTAGTGAACGCTTTTTAAAGACATTTTTATTATTGTTCTAGCAATAAAAAGGGTTTCAGTCTAGTTAATTTTAATCTTAATTATGTTGGCACTTATTTTCAAATTGTCTTTCTTGACAATAAAATTGGATCAATGTCAAATATTTTTATTGTAATTTAAACCCCTTCCCCTCCTTTTGTGAGATTTGATATGTGGTGGGACCCTAATATCCCTCTCACTTGAGGTTTACCTTTCTTTGGAATAAAAAGTTTTAAAGAAATTTTCAATCACCCCCCCCTTTCTTTAAATGAGATTTGATGAGATTTTGCAGGACCTCCCTCTCTATTTAAATTGTACATCATTAATGGATGTTCCTATGTTAAGGACTAAATGTATGATACTCCTTCCCTTATTAAGGATTTACAATATTCATTGTTAGTACGTATAGATAATGATGATGATCAACAGTTGAAAATGTCTTGCTTTGTACCAATGCTGGTGGACGATTGTGTAGATAAAAAAAACGATATAGACCACTTACCATGTAATTGTCCCCATGTTTGTTACGTAGCATATGTGCAGCATGTCGCTGTCCTTGTTTGTACGTCTGCTTTGAGACGGCAGACGGGAACCACAGCGCTATTATCCTTTCGGTGACGTAACTCAAATCCATTCCTGCAGTTCCGCCGCACCTTATGCTACTCTTTGTTGAACGGGGTTGTGTTGTAAAAGCCTCGCCATAACTCACCCCGCTGTACGATGCTAACATCTGCAACAATAGAAATAAACTCTGACATTTTGCGGAAACTGGTTACCCTTAACTGTCTTAATCCCTACAAAATCATTACTCCAACAATTTAATTAATATTGGGTGGTGAAACATATAAGGACTCAGAAAGGATATTTAAAAATATATGAGTTTTCCTCGTCAGTAGTTGTCTCAGTTAGTATACAACTTCTACAAAACGAACCTACAACACAAAGAAGGGCAAAAAAGTTCTTATAAGACTCTGGTTTCGAAGGAATCAACAATAAGGTTCATGTCAGCTTTAATATTTGAAATTTAACAATTATTTAACGTTAAATTATAGTTTCTATTAATTACATCCTGGCACCTTCACCTTTTTATTTGCTAAATTTCTGAAAGCCTGATTATATACATAACATATATCAAAAGAAGTATTACATAATATTTTTTCTTCTACTTATATAAGAAGCCAAAAAAGTGTAAATTAAACGAGGATGTACTGATATTTACGTATATTAAATTCCTTTGGTCTTTGAGAAAACGAACGAAAGGATTCTATGTATTGATGTCGTGTACAAACATAAATTACCACCAATGGTCAAAAAAATTTAACACTTGTGTGAATAGCAGAAATAACGTTTAGATTTTTGTCTTAAAAATCATCAAGTTAAAAAATAAAAATATAAATATTTAAATTCTGGCTTAATTTTTATTATGTCCTAATCCTAATTCCAGACGTCCTACAAAAATAAAAACCCTACAAGTACCTAAAATTTGGAAAATAATTAAACAATTCGATTAAATTTTCAGTTAGTAACACTTCGTTTTAAAAAACCTACTTAATGATTAATTAACTTTGTATTGTATTAATTCCCTGTTGCATGTGTAGCGCTATTAATTATGTACAACATTTTCAAATACATTAAGTACCTGGTTAAATTATAATTCTCTAACATGATTTAAACTGTTAATCACATGTGGGTAAAGTGTGTAGATGACAAGCAAATTTACGCAGTCTTACAAGCAAGCAACTTTATTGGACGTAAATTAAAGCTGTTTCACGCCTCCAGGATACCTGCATAGAACTTTATACGTAATAAATCGATCATTTCCGTGCCTAAGTGCGCGTATCTCTTATACTGTGAACCAGGATTATTTCCGCATGTTGCAAGTTTTCATGTCCTCTTGCTATATAAATTTTTGACGTTTTTTTTTAAAACGCGATATATTTTTATCGACTCCTTTCACAATGAGAGACTGACACATGATGATCCATTAGAACGATTGAGTTTTTAGGAAATTTGAAATTGTACTTTAATAAATATCAGGCCTTCTAGACAAATAAAGTGTCTAGGTACTTTAGATTTTATTAGATTAGATTGGGGTAACGTTGGGTTAGGTTGAGTTAACTAAGACGTTACTAAAAATGAAAAATCATTCGAACGTAATCCAATTCTTCGGGATGAGCAATCTGATACTATTTAAAAAATGAATGGAAGGTGTGTCCTTGAGTGGAGTTTCAATAGCGGAAAAACTAATTATTAACTCAAAAAACGTCCCATTGAAACACTACTTAAGAACACACTTACCCTATATGCAGTCATTCCAGAAAGACCATCCCGAAGTACAAACCGGCATTTCAATGATTTTTCTTTCTCATAAAAAACGTTTTCGACTAATTCCACTATTCATTTAAGCTAATTATCCAAACATTTTTAAAGCTTTTAATGAGTAGTCGTCAAGCGAATTAAAAAAATCAACAACTATATATCCATCTATAAATCACCTGGAGGTGTATCAAATTATTTATATTTACAATTGTAATCAGGTATTAATTTTATTTCATTTTAAGGAGCTGTATGTATGTACGTAAATCAATTTGACAACATAGATATAAATTTTAATTGCTTCGTTTGTCTCGTTTTCATTTCCATATTTAGTGTGAATGAAGTTCTTTCAGCAAATGAAGAGTGCTTAAACATCTAAGTAGATAATACACAACTTTTAGGTGTAATAAGTAGCCGGAGAAGAACCTTGCTAACGTCTTAAGCATCTAATTAGAAAACAGCAGCACGTACTTAAAATGAAGAGAATGAATCCCAAAGCGGTGTCTTAAAAATGCATTTTGCATGCAACAGGCGTGTACGTGTATCTTATTAAGTGGTTTTAGCAAAAGCTGAATTATATAAATTAAATTCTAATGGTACCTACATTTGTAAAAGTTTTAACGATGTTTTTAACAAAAAATGAAAAAAAAAATATAGAGAAATTTTGTCAATAAAAATACATCGTTTTGTGAAAGGTTTTGCTTTCTAATTGATGCCAATAATTTTTTCTCATCAATAGGCAACACCACCCTAAGTGAAATTTGATAATATTTGGTGGAATTGCTGCATCTCCTTCACGTGAGATTTTAGTTTTAAATACAAGGGTTTTCAATTGTTTCAATTGAAAAGTTAATATGAGATTTTTTTAGACCCTTTACCCTTTTCAGAAAATTTTCATAAAAGCCTGTCCTCAGAAATTTGGCGAAATGTTACTGCAAAGTAGGTAATATTTTTTTGTGAGAATCTTTTAAAGTAAAGTTTATAATTGATTTTCATTACATTACATAAGGATTAGAACTATTCATTGTTTTTTGTTATCAAATTAATAAAAAAAAATGCTACTTTACAGATTTAGAAGTTTTAGATACTGTACAGCACATGAAAATTAGATTTACATGTACATACGTAGTAATAGAATAGTTAAAGATTGATTAAAAATCAATTCCAAGTTAGACAAACGAACAATGAAAAAGGGAAACGAAAAAAGTAGTTTTAGATGAAGAGATAGATCGTTCGTATCTGAGACTAATGAAGGTTCTTACCTAAAGGGAGAAAAGCCCGCCTTTGAGTGTAGTAGATAAATTAAGTTCTTTACATGATTCACCGGAACGCATCAATAGACAGACTGTTCTTTCTCCGTTTTAACTTATAAGATTAATTATTATGGGTACTGTGAGGTCTGTATGTAGATTTAGATGTTAGGAATCGTATCTGTCCCTTTTTCAAAAGAAATTTATCCTTGTAACATTTTGTCCTCGAATAAAATTTTTTACATATGAAGAAACCTAAAAATTAATATAATCAATGATGTATTTTTTATAAACCCAATTAAACTCTATGACACTACAATGGCGTATGGCGTAATGTTTATTGATATTCCTGTTTTTTTTTGTTGCCTCATAAACTACATCCAAAGTTTCAAATGAAAAGATGTGGAACAGTTTAACTGCTTTTAGGAATAATGCTAATAAAAAGTTAGCATATACTACGTATTTAAAAATTTCAATGATATTAAATTACAATTTTCTTTATTATTACTGTACGCAAACACACTACTATTAAAATTAATCAATCCCTTATTTCTTATTTCAAACTAAAAATTCTTGGGAAAATTACACTTTTCTTTAAAAATTCAATTGTGCCATATAATCTACACAGGCCAAAACAGGTGAATGTTTGAATGAGTGGATAAAGAAACATAGTAAGGGGTTAATTCTGATTCTACTTATGTTGAACGTTTTTTGCATAAATCACAATGATGCTCTCAAAATTTGACATTCAATAAAAAAAATTTAATTAATTGAAAGGAAGAGAAATCAATAAATTAAAATAATTTGATTTGATTTTGTTAATCCTACATAATTCGGTTTATCCCCCAATATCTTCATTTCATTTTAATTTTAAGTTATTTACAATTAGTTAAAAACTTTAGTGCAGATTTCTTTATCATTGTGGTCAATGAACAGTTTTGTAATTAAACGTTTTCGTATTTACAACAATTATTAAACCCATCTCGAATCAATTTATTAAAATTGTAATGTAATCTTACTAACAAAATTTACTCACCTTAAATTGGGGATGATGGTAAAAAATAAAACATTGCGATATTCTATCACAAACAACTAAAAATTCATCAGGTAACTCTGTACATACTCTGAACATCGAATTTGGTTAACTAAAAAGATTGTTTTATTACTATAACAACAAAACCGATATTATTCATTATCTTATAAAGATATCACTAAATTGTTCATGGTTAAAAATAACTAAGACATTTGAAATTATGCGCAGTACAGGGTTATTTTTAGTTGAGTGAACAGGCATAGGTACATTTTGTTCTTTTTATGTTTCCAATTTAGTATTTTTTTAAATAAAACTAGAGAACCAACTCAGGCATGACCCTCTTTTTATGTTACTTGCTTTGTCTTTTATCTGAAATCAAATTGGATTTTAGGTTTTAGGGGTTATAAAAGAAATGTTCAGAGCACAATGCGTATTCCAGAATTTGCTTTATTCGAAGTCAATTTTGCGCAACATAAAACTGCAATGCGCACGATATTTAACTGCTGAAGGCTACAAATACAAATTACATACGTATGTACTGTGGGTGTAGTATAGTAGAAGTGTTGTTGCACGCTAATAGGTCTCTTGCTCATTTTTTGTTTTAATGTTTAGATTGCGAAGCGGCTGTTGAAAATGTAAAATTCACGTTTTTGCAAAACGGATACAGCGACGTCTATTTTTAGGTTTCTGCACAAACAGCGACGGATATCTGGCACTTTTTAATGTCAAGAGCAAATATACTTTGGTCTTTTCGTGATGAGACCAATTTTAGTCCTTTATGGTTTAAGGAGGACTTCAACAAATAACAAAAATAACAACAATAACGAATAACAATATATTTACAACTTAACAAAAGAAGAGCGCAGGTAGATGAGAGATTTCAGTGAAGGTCAGAGAAGAACTGTCTAAGTGATTGAAAATTGAAAAAGAAGAAATGTCCAAAAGGAGGAGCTAATAGATAGTAGGTGAAAGTAGGGTACCAATAGGGTGGTACGAAGAATGGGAAATTTTTAGAGATAAGAAATCCTAAGAAATATATTGTAGTACCAAACCACCGAAGAAACCCATCGTAAAAGTGTACTAAGAAATATTGAAGGATACAGGCGTCATGCGGTTAGTAAACGAAAGATGATCTGTTAATAGGATTTTCGGAAAGTACAAGTAATAAAGTAATTGAGGTATAGAAATAGAATACAAAAGAATAGGAGTTTGAAGTATTTACACAGGAAGAGAAATATTTACATTATTGCAGATAACAAAGAAATATAATACAAAAGAATTTGTAGGTATGAAATATTTACACAAGCATCAAAAGTTTGGTCCTCTTGATACGCGAATTTTTATGCGCCTAATCCGCCACAGTACCCCCCTGCCAGTGATGAAGTCACGAGATTCCGACTTGGAGGCGGTCTGGGAATCGGACACGTCGTCCTGATCTCGTTGTCCTTTGTGGCGGTGACGTCGCCTGTGATTGTCGGACTGGCGGTTGCGGTGGCGGTGGTAGTTCCGATGTGGGCGGCACTGTGTTGGCTAGTGTTCCTGGATTCTCTAGTGCTGTTTCCTGGAATTCGATGGTCCTTTCCTCGTCGTCAATATCCAAGTCGGCTAAAACGTAGGCTGGTTTAAGTCTGTCTACGGAGACTTTGACGTCCTTTCCTCGAATATTAACGACGAATGTCTTTTCTGCCCGGGAAGTAACCTTGTATGGTCCATCGTAAGGTTGCTGCAGAGGTCCTTTTGGTCCATCATGACGAACAAACACGTTGTTTGCTGTCGACAGGTCCTTGAAGATGAATGGGACCTTTTGACCGTGTCGAGATCCTTGTATCGGGCGTAAGTGTTGTACGTGCTGACGTAGTTGTTGTACAAACTCCGATGTGGTGTTGGATTCCTGTGTTGATTTTGCCAGGAATTCGCCTGGGAGTCGCAGGGGCTCGCCGTATACCAACTCGGCGGTGGTAGATTGCAAATCGTCCTTCCAGGCTGAACGGATCCCTAACAATACCGTTGGAAGAACTTCGGTCCATTTGGCTGATCGATGGCATTTAATTGCGGCCTTAAGTTGACGATGGAGTCTTTCGATCATTCCATTCGCTTCTGGATGGTATGCCGTTGTTTTCAGGTGAGTCGTACCTGTCAGGGCGTTTAACTCCCTGAACAGATGCGACTCAAACTGTCGGCCCTGGTCTGTCGTAACTCGAAGCGGTGTTCCAAAGCGAGCTATCCAGTGCGAATAGAAGTTGCGAGCGACTGTGGCGGCCTCTTGGTCTTCCATCGGGATTGCCTCTGGCCATCGGGAGAATCGATCGACACACGTCAGTAGATAACGGTAGCCTTCGCAGTAAGGCATAACTACGATATCCATGTGAACGTGTTCGAAGCGACTTGTAGGCAGGGTGAAGGTTCCTGGTGTTGTTGAGACGTGGCGAGTTACCTTAGACTTCTGACATTCAAGACAATTTTTCGCCATCTCCCGACAATCTCTCTTGATGGATGGCCAAATGTATCGGGCGGATACTAGTTTGATTGATGCATTGGCCCCTGGATGCGACAAACCATGAATTTTATCGAACACTGTTCGACGAAACTTGCGGGGAATGAACGGGCGCGCTATGGAGGTCGACACGTCGCAGACCAGTGAAATATTTGAACCTGGAATTTTTATTAGTTTTAATAGCAGGTTAGAGCTCTTGTCCTTCTCTAACGAAGCTAGTTCTGTGTCTGCTCGTTGTGCTGCGGCTAGTTCCTCCATATCGATTGCTAAAGTGACTTCTTCGATTCTGGAGAGGGCGTCGGCGACGACGTTGTCATCTCCGGGAAGGTGGCGGATGTCCGTCGAGAATTGGCCAATGAAGTCAAGGTAGCGGAATTGTCTCGGGGTGCATACACTATCCTTCTTTTCGAATGCGTACTGGATCGGCTTATGGTCTGTATAGATTGCGAACGTCCTGGCTTCTACCATGTGGCGGAAGTATTTTACGGCGTCGTAAATGGCCAGGAGTTCCCTGTCGTACGCGGCGTACTTCGTCTCAGCTGATTTAAGCTTCCTAGAAAAGAAGGATAACGGCTGCCAATGTCCGTCTCTGACTTGTTGGAGCACCGCTCCGATTGCCGAATTTGATGCGTCGCAGAAAATCGCCAGCTGTGCATCGGCTACGGGATGTGCAAGAAGCGTCGCGGTTGCCAAACCGGTCTTGGTGTTGTCGAATGCTGCGATCGCTGCCGGTGTCCATTCCAACGGTGCTTTTCCCTTGACGTCGCCCTTCAGGAGTTCATTTAGGGGCGCCTGGAGACTTGCGGCCTTGGGTATGAATCTCCTGTAGAAGTTAACCATTCCCAGGAATTGACGGAGCTCCTTGACTGTGGTTGGTCGCGCCATGGATGTTATTGCGTCGACTCGTTCTGGCAGTGGTGCTGTACCTTTGCAGTCAACTAGGTATCCCAGGAATTTCACCGCGGTTTCTCCGAATTTACATTTGGCGGGGTTAATGACGACGCCATAGTCCTGAAGGCGGCGAAACAGGACTTCCAAGTGGACCAAATGTTCCTCCGGTGTGGACGATGCTACCAGTATGTCGTCGATATACGCGTAGCAGAAATCCAGGCCACGCAGGACTTCGTCAATGAAGCGCTGGAATGTCTGCGCCGCGTTTCGTAGACCGAACGACATAAAGGGAAATTCGAAGAGACCGAAGGGAGTTGTAATGGCGGTCTTGCAGATGTCCTCTGCGGCTACCGGTATCTGGTGGTACGCCTTTACCAGATCGATTGTCGAAAACACGGTGTTTCCCGCCAATGTTTGTGCGAAATCGTGTATGTGGCGAACTGGGTATCGATCTGGTACTGTCCGCGCGTTGAGGCCTCGATAATCGCCGCAGGGACGCCACTCGTCGCCTTCCTTGGGGACCATATGTAATGGAGACGACCAACAGCTCTGGGATGGTCTGATGGTACCTAACTTCAACATGGCGTCGAACTCCCGTTTTGCAGCCTTCAGGCGGTCAGGGGCTAACCTTCGGGGCTTGTGCGCCACGGGCGGTCCAGGTGTTGTTTTAATATGATGTTCCGTATGATGTTTTACGGTTCCGGTACCGTCGGGACGCACCACATCCGGAAATTTGGCTAACAGGTCTAGGTATGGTGACGATCCGTTGATGATTTTGACCGTCGGGATGTTGAAATTGGCTATTTGGCCCACCGTCGAGATTTTTGTTTTGGCGTCGATCAGTCTTCGATTTTTAGCGTCCACCAATAGGTTAAAATGCGCTAAAAAATCGATTCCTAGTATTGGCCTGCTTACGTCTGCCACGACGAACCTCCACGTGAAGTCTCTCCGGAGTCCTAGGTTGAGGGTCCTAGTTGTTGTGCCGTACGTACGAATGGGCGTCCCGTTAGCTGCGGACAGTTCGTACGAGCTCTTTTCGCATGGCTGCTCGACGTGGGATCGCGGGAAAACGCACAAATCGGCGCCGGTGTCGACCAAAAACAGGATTTTTGTGTTGCGGTCCTGGACTAGGATACGGCGGGATGTTGGATGCCTGGAGTCGTCTGCCGCCATCAACGACTGGCCGTGGAGTTTCCCGAACTCGCGAAATTGCACGGTCGCGTACATTTTTGAGCTTTTTCCCCGAATCGTTCGTGGTACCAGCATACGCCTTCACCCGCGTATCGGCCGCGAGAATTCGATCGGCCGCGATAGTTAGAACGACCGCGCGAATGTGATCTTCCCCGCGATTCCGGCACACGACACTGATTAGCCCGCAACTCCGAAATTTCCGCGCGAAATTTTGCGATTTCCTGCTGCAAGGCGTTGCTCATTTCCATGCGGATTTCCTGCAGTTGTCCTGCGAGCAGGTCAACTATAGAAGAGGGCGTACTCACTGCGGTAGTTGCTGTTGCTGCGGCGATTGTTGGCTTCCCCGCAGATAGGTTCATGACCTTATCTGCTAGGTCAGCCACGTTCTCCAAGGAGCTGTTATTCTGCGCCGCAAGAATCGGTTGGATGTTAGTAGGTAGCCGATTGAACCATATGGCCCGAATAATGTTGTCGGGTACGGCCGATCCTGCGAGGCTTTTTAGGTGTCGCAAAAATTGGGATGGCTTGCGATCACCTAATTCCTCGTTCTCCAAAAACCTGCGAGTTTTCTCTTCTTGCGAAGCACTGAGTCGTTTTATTACTTCCGCTTTTAGTTGAGCGTAGGAATTGTCGTCTGGAGCTGCTACCACCAGGTCGCGAACTTCCGATGCCACTCGCGATTCGAGGCTTTGAGCAACTATCTCGAATTTTTTAATGTTTGAAGTAATGCCGGCACTCGCGAAACCTAGCTCTACTTGCGAAAACCACAACTCTGGATCACTATAATTGAAGGTTGGTAAAGTCATTCGGGAGTTCCGTTGACCAAGTGCCGCTTGTAGCGCACTTATAATACGAGCTTCTTGAGCTGTGGGTTGAGCCATTATCACGAAAAAAAAAACTAACGCACACGGGAAGAAAAAACAAAATACGCTAGGTAGGTACTTAACTTGGACAGTTTTTTGTACTCCCACGAATTTCTTTTCACTGTCGAACTTTGGTCACTTTTCGCAGAATAACTGTTTTTCACGATTTATAACCAAAACGCACTTTTTTAACAAACGTCGGGGTCACCACTTTGGTCTTTTCGTGATGAGACCAATTTTAGTCCTTTATGGTTTAAGGAGGACTTCAACAAATAACAAAAATAACAACAATAACGAATAACAATATATTTACAACTTAACAAAAGAAGAGCGCAGGTAGATGAGAGATTTCAGTGAAGGTCAGAGAAGAACTGTCTAAGTGATTGAAAATTGAAAAAGAAGAAATGTCCAAAAGGAGGAGCTAATAGATAGTAGGTGAAAGTAGGGTACCAATAGGGTGGTACGAAGAATGGGAAATTTTTAGAGATAAGAAATCCTAAGAAATATATTGTAGTACCAAACCACCGAAGAAACCCATCGTAAAAGTGTACTAAGAAATATTGAAGGATACAGGCGTCATGCGGTTAGTAAACGAAAGATGATCTGTTAATAGGATTTTCGGAAAGTACAAGTAATAAAGTAATTGAGGTATAGAAATAGAATACAAAAGAATAGGAGTTTGAAGTATTTACACAGGAAGAGAAATATTTACATTATTGCAGATAACAAAGAAATATAATACAAAAGAATTTGTAGGTATGAAATATTTACACAAGCATCAAAAGTTTGGTCCTCTTGATACGCGAATTTTTATGCGCCTAATCCGCCACAATACGAACATCCTCAATTTGCTTTCGTAAAACCGACTGCAAAGCTAATGTCTGCAACAATATTTACAATGCTGCAGGTATAAAAAGTGAAACACTGCACAAACAACAAAAGGTAATTAAGTTCCTAACTCATTATTATCAGCTGGGTGACTGCTCTTGTAATCCTGAACATAACAGGGAAGAAAAACAATCTTGGTTTTTACAATAAAGAACCTTTGTGCGAGAACTTTTTAACGTACCTACATAAATATTTTCATAAAGCTAAAAATTTAGTATTATTACATTATAAACGTAACGTTAAAATTCCAAAACTGTGTATATATACGGATTGACATAAAAAACAACCAGGGGGAAGTTCTAAAATCTCAATAAATTCTTAGCCACCCAATGGCTTTTTCATGACAAGAAGGTCTCTTAAAATTAAAAATTTCATATATATATATATACATCGACTTTTTTCTAATAGGTTTAATAAAATACATTATTTTTAAGAGGCAAAACAATTTTTGATTATAAGTAACAAATTTGTTATTCAAATTGTAATTTATTCCCCCAAAATGTCATTTATAATGTAATTTGTATTAGCTTTAAATCATGATTAGATATTATGTATACAAACGTATTTTAGCTTTAACTTGTGTCAGGTTCATCAACGCGGTCGTTTTTTGCCCGATATCCAATTTCACACAGGAATGAAAATAAATTAAAATCTAAAACCGTCTACTCAATGAGATTAAATAGATCATGACCGGGTTTAACTGATTTAAAAAAAGTTGTTCTGACCTTATTTTTTACCTTAATTAAGAAACTATACCGAATCAGAACACTGTCATACCATGTCTATTTGTTTAGAATGCATGATAGTTTCATAGTATTTTATTCACCATTCGAAATCGATCGATCATCAACAAAAAACTCAAAATGTTGATTTAATATGTGACAGAAAAGTAGAAAAATAAGAAAATAAGGGATGCCAGAAGTTTCCATTTCAATTGTTATTAATATTTTTGTACTATTTTACTATCTACTTACAAGTTGCTTCAATTCTCACAAATAAATGTGTATTTTATCGTCGCAACTTTACAACCACAAATTGTTCTTCAAACTATTAAAGACGAAAGTCCAATATTGCAACAATTATAAGTAAAAACTGTATAAAAAATTTATGTGTTTGTTGAAATTATATTGACTTAATTGTTTTTAGTAAAGACACCAGCTTCTTGCGGTTAAAGATGTACATAGGTATTCAAACATTTTCTTACCTTATTCCCAACCGGTTCATGTCTCACTGGTTCGTGGTGACTATGCTGCAAACAAAAAGAGAAACCTATTAGTGGTTTTATTCTATTAACTAACAGATTCAATTCTCTAAAAAAGTAAAAAGTACCTAAGTAATTTATGGACCAGTGCTAAACATTACAACGCTACGATAATTAAATTATCAAGGAAAGCAATAAACAGAAATTATTTTTTTAGAATAGGTACAATATTTGGCACACGTTTTGTTTATAGAAGAGAGAAAAGTTGAAGATATGTGAAAAACAAATAGAATGCTAGCGTACAAAAATTTAAAATTTTAGTAATAAAACTGAGATGAGAAACTAGCGTAAATTAAAAAGGATCAATATGATCATTCGAACACTAAAAATGCATTTTCAGATAAAGGGGTAATCCTGGAAGCCCAGGGGATAGAGGTTAAATAGACATGACTACCTACGACTACAATTCTCGCTTCGTTGGTATTGTCATTTCCAACCGCAACCCCACAATACCTACTTAGCAAGAACAAGGTACCTGTGACTAGTTTTTTTCTTTAAATTGTTTCGAAACATGTTACATGTTATTCATATCTATATATAAAAAAAACGTAGGCAGATGTTAAGAATTAAGGAAACATAAACAAAATAAATCACGATAACAACAATAATTATTGCTAATTCAAATCTCCGTATGGTTAATCTAAATAGAGGAATTCACGATGTATACGCAAGATAGCCGATATGCGTAAGTGCATTTTGATGCTAATTGATCTAATCGATTTTATACTTCACAAGCACCAAGTTTAATTTTCCACATGAGAGCTCAAAAACCATGTACACACATAGATAGGTATGTATATTTTTTGTACAGTCGTTTTCTTCCTCGATTTTGGTTACTTAATAAAAATACTCGAGTTCGTTCGTGACATTATAAACAATACTGCTGCTAATAATAATAATAATGATAATCTGCTTATTGTAAAATCGTAAACGGGCGACTTCCGACTGGGCTGCAGATGGCATTCCACGCAGCAGCGAAAGAAAAAAAATCTAAAGCGAAACAAGCTTATACAGCAGAACTGACCTTTTCTCTTATATTATAATAAGACGGAACGAGGCCCAGTGGGAAGTCACAGTCACATCAAGAAAGTACTAAACGCCCACGGAAGCAGAGCACACAGCACAGCAGTTTTGAATTAACATAGAAATATGCAGTGTCCATTTTTAAAAAATAGTAACTTTTCAAACCTTGGTTTGTATAGCAGTTTAGACTCAATAGACATTCTATGATCTAGGGAACATCTAGGGAGTATGAAATTAAGGGACCAAAAACATGAATAATGGTAAAACTTTCTCCAATAAATAATTATACATGTCACTAGCGAAATAGTAATCTAAATACATATATATACCTATATAATGCTAATGTTCGTACGTAAAGACAGGGTTTTGTCTATCTCTACCTACTACAATCAACTTCTTGTTGGGGTTGTAAATACCCCTTGGTCTCCAGGTGGGAGTAAGGGAGTTTGGTCGGGGTGGGTGGAAGTGGGTCGTTGTAGGTGGCAGAAAGGTGAATGGAAATATTTCTGTCCTTTTTTAAGTCATAAGGACTTCCGAAAAGATCTCAAAATTTCTGAAATGATCTAAAAAATTCTAAAATGAGCGAAAACTGTTATTATCGACTTATAATGTTCGAGAAAGTTCTAAAATTTTCTTGAATGATCTAAGAAGTTTCTAAAAGTGTAAATCTACGTTTTAAAGTGATATACATACATCTAAATATTCTAGAGTGTTCTGGTACTAGGAATTTCGATGTTCGATGATATATAAATCAACATTCAGTGACTTTTTGTCAGTTAAATTGTGTTTGCAGTCGAATGAAGATCAATTGGACAACAAGAGCGAACAGTGACCAAAAAAATTGAAGTGATTTCGACAAATGGAAAAGATCAGACTATTTGAATGTTCTAGAGTGTTCTAATACTAGAAATTTCGATGTCTGATGGTATATAAACCGAAATTCAGTTAGTTTTCGTCAGTGTTATCATCGTAACAATCAAGAGATTAATTTAATGATTTGGCAATGTTCAAGAATGTTCCAGAATCTTGAAGATCATTCAAGAATGTTTCAGTGTTAAAAAAAGTTAGAAAATGTTTTGAATCATTATGGGATGTTCTAGATAGTTTTAAATTCGCGAATAGTGTAAAATGTTTCATCAAACGTGTAATATATTCTTACTCGGGCAACGCCGGGTATTGCTGCTAGTTAGTATTAAATTTAACAGTGGTTCTCTGACTGGAAGATTCAGTTAATATTCACTGATTAGTTCAAGATAGCAGTGAAATTTAAAATGTCTCCAGTAATTCACCAAGTCACTGGTCTAGTTGTTTCTATTAATTTTCATTGAGTTAGCAGCAGTTTCCTAGCGGGAATATTTAATTAATATTCTCTGATTTAGTTTAAGGAAGCAGAGAAATTTCAACCTATTTCCCAAGTTACTAGAAAGCCAGTGACTTCTTTTAATTTTTACTAGGTTAGCAATGGCTTTCTGGCCGAATGATTTAAATTCTATTCACTGATTTTATTGAAGAAACCAATGTAATTTTAATTGATTTTTCTTTTGGTTCAATAAGTCACTAGAAAATTTGTGATTAACTACTAATTTTCACTAAATTAGCAGAGGTTTCCTGACTAGAAGATTTAGTTAATGTTCACGGATTTAGTAGGTACAGCAGTGAAACTATGTGATTTCTTCAATAATTCTTCATGTCATCGGCAAACAAGTTGAATTTTAACCAATTTCCCCAGTGATTTTACAAGTCACTAGAAAATTACTGACTTCTGTTTATTTTCTCTATTTTCTCTGAGTTAATAGTGGGTTTCTGGTCGAAACATTCAGTTAATGTTCACTGAGTTTATTAAGGAACAAGTGCAATTTTAACTGATTTTGCCTATATTTCTTAAGGTCACTACAAAATCATCGGTTGGTTAGTAGTGGCTTCTTGACTGGATAATTCAGTTAATGTTCACTGATATAGTTCAAGATAGCAGTGAAATCTTTAAACGATTTCTCCAGCAATTCTTCAAACCCCTGGAAAACTAGTAATTTTTATTAGTTTTCACTGGAGTTAGCAGTGTCATTCTCGTCGAAAGATACTGCTAATTTTCACTGGCTTTATTAAAGATATCAGTGTATTTTAACCGATTTCGCCTATCAATCTTTATTAGGTTACAAAAAATCAGCGGTTGCTGCTAATTTTTACTAAGTGACTTCTAGGCTGGAAAATTCATTAAAGTAGTTTAAAAGAGCAATGAGTTTCTAACTTATTTCTCAAATGGTAGGTTATTAGTTATTATTAATAGAATTTGCTACTACTCCATGAACAGTAAATTTTCATTTAATGTAATGTTATTGGCCCTTTTTATTGATTATTAGGGATATAGATAGATGCAACAGTTATAAATTACATTCTCTTTAAACCAGTGCCTTTCAACTTCAATATCGTCAAGTACATTTTCTACAAAGGCACCTTTATTGTTCAAACACCACTTAAATTCTGAAAACAACTTTATTCCGCCCAGTTACATTGTTCTGTATAGAACGTGAAAGGCATTTTACTTCACCTCTTATCCTTAAATCTCTTTTAAAACTTTATAGTTCGTCAAACAGCCTTTTATAGCGAGAGAACTTCGTACTGCTTTTTCCGTCTTTGCTCTCGGCAACGGACGTGATGTTGACAGATTCGCTGTTTGAAACTCCAAAGGATTCAGTCAGAGCGCCACTTTAAAAGGAACGAAACACGAACAAGAATGATTTATAACTGACTGATTGAAAGGAATATTGATCAAAAAGGCAAATAATAATCGTAAAGTGGATGGGAGAATTACATTATTAAGAGCCACACAAAGGTTGGTACATTGAACATATTTTCTCAGAGTTTGACATGAGAAACTATCTCAAAAATAGCGTCACGTAGATGCAAAAAGGCAGAAGAACATACAATAGCAGAAAATTCAAAAGGTTCAGTTTTTCAAAAGTTTCCATACCAGTTTCTTCCAGCTAACGTACAAAAATTTCATTTTGACTGAAAGTTGTAAAAAGATCCAAGCCGTTCAAAATATTCCGAACTTTAATTCAGTTATATGAACGCAGACTTCGACAATAAATTAAAAATCTGCTTTCGATGGCTTTTGAAATCTCCTGTTTCTTTCCCCGTGCATTATAACTCTACTTTTTGATTGTTGGGATCTCACCATACAATTCCCACAATAACGTAGATATTATAATGAACGTTGAATGGACGTGGAATTTGGTTCACGGTTTCGGTTGAACTTTTATCGTGTACCTGTATCTTGTGCATGTCGCAATGTTGCATGTACGTATATTCGAAACTGTTGGATATGTTGTTGCATCTCACTGATCTTCGGATGTAATCGATGGCCACAATAAAACTGCCATTTCGTACAAGTAACCTAACGCTTCTCGAAGATCGATTGCCGGTAATATTAACGTTACGTATGATAATATAAGTGCATGTTCATCCTTATTAACTCATAAATATACTCCATTAAACCTGATGTTCATCTTTAAGGAGGTTAATAAAAAATGGAGTCGCCTCTGATAATTTCCTCTCAAAGCGTACAAATTAGCTATATTTATAACTTTATTAACACAAAACCATTTTTTTTTTTTAATCAATGAACCATTGAAAAATTATAATTGAAGTGAGAGGTTCTTGGAAGTGCTATAATTCTTGCAATTATTTATCTCATAAACTTTAGATAAATCTCTGGAGACCCTATCCTCGTTATAGTAATAACTATTTTTAAATTCCTCAAAGATACATATACAACTATACAATAATTAAAGGAAAACAATTTCAGGAACTCATGACCTTTGGCCTTACTCTACTCTTTGTTGATAACTAAATACTCGAGTGTAAGCTCTGCCTCTCGCCGTTCTCACCTATTTTGCAGCTCATGATATTTTGTACTTGACATTGTAATCCTTCATTTTTCAGCGCATAACCATAAATGGATATCAAAGCTTCCACGGGCTTAATCTTCGCCATTGTATACTACTAACTCCATTAAGTTCAGTTACAGAAACATAACAAAAAGGTAATGTAAGTGAAATGACGACCATAATAACGTGTAATTAAGAAAGACATCCAAAGAACAAAGGCCCCGAATGAATGAAAATGCAAAAGAAACAAATAGTGCTATAAGCGACAGTGATATGGCTGTTATAATATAATTTTTGATCTGTAATGTTTCAGGGTTATCGAAAAAAAATCTCAAATAGCATATTCGAATAAGAAACCGCTGACAGTTCAATTAAGATAACCTTTAACATTGATCAAAAGTAATATGAATCGGCGAGATTAATGTATGTTAAACATCGACGGAATTACAAAGCAATTTAATTCGCGTGGTACCTATAAATACATTACATGTAAGTACATATGTATCTACACACAAATATATATGTTTATTATTAGAGTATTGCGAATAGTTTTTTTAGTAAAACAATAGTTACACATACTTAACGCTGAATAGTGGTTGAATTGCATAGATTGAATGATAAGAGCTATACTAAATGAGAATAATAAATAAGCAATATACTGCTTTGTTAAGTGCACCTGTAATTGCGATTTTAATTTTAATCTTTTTTACTAATTTTTTATCAGGATCATAAAGGGTAAATATTTCAATATTCAATACTTACTGTCAAAATTTGTCTCTTTTTATCTCCAAAAAATTAAAATTCAACACTTTGGATAAATAACTTTATCACAGAAAGAAGTTTTTTGGAAAAATATTTACGACTGGTCAGTAAATAATAAACAACGAATTAACATTCTAAGATAATCAATTTGATACTTTGTGATCTTAATTAAGATCTATATGCATCCATCAGAACCGAATAACTTCTTAAGTCGAACTAAACAAAGTTTGCATTTAGATTAATTCTGCATGACTATGTAGGTATAGGTACAATGTATAAAAGGCCAACTGTAGATATTAATTAAATTTATTTTTAAGGATTATTCCAACAAATTGCACAATATTTTAATTAAACGTTGGTAAGTTCATAAATAAATAATTACTCGAATGTAACTGGTGATGAATGGACAACATAAATCAGTTAGACAACTTTAAAATATTTTGTAATTGATTAGATATCGTTTATTAAGCTTAATATTGAATATTTGTATGTAATTAAACATCTTGATTAAGCAAATTTTATTTTTATCGGTGACATATTCTCTCCAGCTGTTTGATAGAATAATACATGAGGGTGGAGTTGATACACCATTCTTTTGCGTTATATCGTATACCTCCTGTATCTATTAAATCTACAGGATCACAATAAATCAAAATACTGTATTTAAGAGTCTCATGCATTCAATTACAATTTGTTTAAAATGTTTAAAAAACACCCCATAAATATCGAAAAAATAAGAAGAGTCAGCGTTACCTGTAACTGTTGCTCTAAGTAAAGTCCAACATGCCACACTGTGAAGGCAATTCTGTACAACATTCTGGTTGTAATTTGAGTACCAGGTGTTGTATTAACCTCTGCATTGCAGTGACAGCAGTAAGCCATCCTCTTATACTCTTTTTCTGCCGATACTAAACTCGTTTCGTATTAAGGCTAATCAGCAAATCTGCAGGGATCGTTTACGACGACAGGACACGATTTTAACTTTAATTTTTTCACTGTCGTAAACATAATATAAACAAACGTAACATGTAAAATATTATAAAAGATCATATCACGAAATATAGTTTCATAAAATTTCCTGGTCAGTTTAGTGGAAAGTTTCGTCTGCGCAATTTCCACCACTATGCCTATACATTCACGCACACATGTAAACAACTCTGCTGATAAAAACTTTACGCTGCACTGCATTTAAAAAACAACGAATGTTTACATTGGAAGTTTCGATTAACCCTTCACAATAGGCCGGCCGATATCACAGCTAGTTTCCGATGTTGTAAAGTTTCATTTTTCATCTGCAGTTTTGTTAATTTTTATCACTGGCAAATAAAATAAAATTCCGGTATTGCGGGTATCAGACACGCCCGCCGTCTGCAAACCCGGAGTCGTCTCCCTGCATCCGTATTTTCCCCCACCCCGCGCGACAACGCCGCACAGCCGAGAGATGTTCTTCAGGAACAAGCAGGAGCTGTTGGGAGCTTGTTTCTGTCAATGAAAAATAAAGCGACACGAGAGGGATGAATCCACCCTGTGTGCAGATGGCTATTTCACCCCTTCATAATTAACGTATACAAAGTGAACACAATCTGGACGGGATGACAGCCCCAGGCAGTATAAATTGCCAGGATAAAAACGAAATTGAAAATTCCTTTCGGGGAGTAACTTTTGCATACGGATGATGCGGTGCTTGCAGTTTATTAATTTATTTTTATTAGCTGTTTTAGTTGCATTTTGAAATTTATAATATCATGATATTTATTACTTTTTGTTCAATTGTAACCATTATAAAAACGGAAGTATAAACTTTAACCATTTCTTCAGTAGAACTCGGTTATAAAATACTGCAAAGATCGATCTCTTCATTAGTAGTAAATTCGTTAAAAAAAATCAAAGAATGATATAACGACTTTTCCTTTGGCGAATTAAAATTTTGTCGTAAATTTCTTTTGAGAACATCTATCAATTATGTGAGCTCAAAATGAAATTGAGGAGTCCAGTAAATCTCGCAGGAGGTCATTGAAAATATCACATCAAGATTTTAATTTAAAAGGTTAATCTAATTTACATTCCTCTTTTATTTCCGTATTGGATAAAGGGATGAGGGGTCCCATCTACGGTCGCCATCTTTAAAATCTGGCAACCAGGACAAGTAACGTAAAACCCCCAGATTTTATTCTTAGAACCCGGACATGTTACCAGTGTTTTTCTTTATGTAATTTTTATTTATTTCTACATTAAATTGAGTCTTATTGAGAATTGTTAGCAGTCTTATGTTTTTTAGGGTTCCGCACCTCATAAGGAAAAAGCGGAACCCTTATAGGTTCACTTCGTTGTCCGTCCGTCCGTCTGTCAAGACCCTTTTTATCAGGAACGCTAAAGTTTATACCAAATACTCAGGTCTATTGTCCCTTGGAACTGTGAAAAAAATCAAACTTCTAAGCCAACGCAATCAAAAGATACAGCCGTTTATGCCGCAAATTTCAGCAAATTTTCGAATCAAAACCTACAGGGTACTTCCCGTGAACTCAGAATCTTGAAATTTGGTACGAAGCAACGTCTTACAGCATAGATAAAGGAAAAATTGCGAAAACCGTAAATTTTTACTTACATCATATAATAAAAATATTTTTAATAATTTTAAAGTTACTACCCCTTTCCTCATGAACGCGTAGAGGTATTAAATTGAAATTCATATCAAATACTCAGGTCTATAATACCTTTAAGCTGCAACAAAATCAAACTTCTATGTCAACGCAATCAAAAGAAACAGCAATTTAAGCCGCATATTTTCAAACTCGCAACTACTCGCAAGAGAATCAAAACTTAAAGGGTACTTCCAGTCGATTTAGAATCTTGAAATTTGGCATGAAGCAATGTTTTATAGCACATATAAAGGAAAAATTCCGAAAACCTAAAATTTTTAGTTACATCACATATATACAGGTTTGTACGGAACCCTCGGTGCGCGAATTCGACTCGCACTTGGCCGGAATTTTTTTAATTTATTCTTTTAATAAAATTTAAATAATTTAAGAAATTTTAAACCCGAACTACGAATGAAATTCCGCCCGGACTTCTTCTTAACTAGGACAAATCCGGGAAAACCCGGACTGGTGGCAACCCTATGACACATTACATTTTGCTATATCTTACTAATAATTTATTAATGAACGTCCCTTAATAGGTACATAATGAAAATACGAATCTTCTGTGTTACTTTACAATACAATAATTATCCTTTTTGTTTACTTTATTTTTTGGCCTTCAGGTCACGAATTGTGGTACTATACACATAAATATTTCAGAAGCTACTTTAACAAGGTAGTTACAAAAGATATATAAGTAGTAACTATTGAAGACTCCAATCAACAGTCTTTTGTATATACGTATGTATAAATGGTTTTTCAATTTAAAATTGATGATCTAATTGTTAGTCAAAATTCAGCATGTGTATAGGTTCCCATTGTAATCAAACTACCCGTATAATACAGTTTATGTTAAAATAATGAAGTACATAGTTACGTATTTTGCTATTTCTAATCAGTTTACTGACTTTACTCGCTTGATTTTGCGAAATATGAAGTTCAAACATTCGTCTGGTACAAATTAGTAACTGCAAATGGATCATAAAACACTTAACTTGCGCAGTAACACACAAATTCAATTTGGAAGATCGTTTAAAGCTTCAGTGTGAGATAAACATAAAAATTCGGTACAACAAAAAATTTACGATTTTTTCATCCATAATAAACATACTTATTAATAGATGTGGTTGCCCATTATCATTACTTTGATATTAATGTTAACCAGACTTTTCGCAGAGTTGGTGTTTATGTTATTAAGGTGTTTTTTACCGACATAAGGTTATAACTACGATCATAAATATGTATGACGATTTCTGCAATTGGTTAATATGTAGTTCCAACAAACTTTATAGATTTACGTATTGAAATATTTTGGTGGCCTTGCACTTTGGTTTATTTTAAGTTGGTATTAATTTCATTTCAATATGCAAAAATTGGCAATTAAAAATTGAGCGGAATACCTCAAAGCTAATTTGCCATATTTAATATTTTACCATACAACTAAGTCACTAAAGGAGCAGCGACATTTCAATAATTAGCACCTAAATAAATTTTTAAAGACAGCAAATGTCCTCAAACTCAAACCATTAATTGGTCTATTACTAAGGGATAAAAACCTAATTAATGCATGGTGATAAATAGAAATAATTACCTGGTAAGAATACCACGAAGAGAACAGGTAGGTAAAAGTTGTAAATGTTACGGCTTTTATGGTTTTTATTTCAGTCAAGGTTGTTGGAAATGCATGCAAAATAATGACATTCAAATAAGATATTTATTTTTACCGGTGACATGTGTATTCAGAAAAGTAGCAGATATGTAAATAAAACGACATTTCAAAAGAATTACGTTGACACGAGGCTCATACGCTTATGTGCGTATATATTTATGTAAAAGTGTTTGCGAGACGTGACATAACCTTTACAACCCAGGCTTCTAAAAATATGAATGTATCATTCAACAATTTTAAAATAGTTTACTTTCAAAGGGAGGAGGATCATTCGTCCTTCCAAGAAAGCAATACTTTTCAGAGTTCTACCACGTATATGCATAACATAACAAATAAAAGTGGGTGAAATACACGCCCGCTTAAAAAGTTCCCTTTTGTGAATGGGGGTGAGTTCGTTTCATTTCATTTTATTATTCAATTACCGCAGTCCTCATTTTCTAAATTTAGGTAAATATTCTAGCTCTATCGTTATGATTGACGGTATTTACTTCAATAATGGAAATAAATAACACTAAAGACAGTTTCACCAAATTTTTATCGAAAACTACTAACAAGTATAGAGTATACCTAAGTATTTACTGCTTATTCCTTGATAATGGTCGCGTAGACCGAAACATGTTAGGATTTTTCAATAAAAATTGGCGAAACTGTCTTTAGTGTTATTTATTTTCATTATTAAAATATGTTTCACAATAAGCGCACCCTTCGCAGTATTAAGGGTATTTACTTCTTTACTTTACTCGTTGAACTATGATAATATTAATTTATGATCCTCCGTTGTATAATTGAACAAATTTCATTCTTTCGCAGAATACAAATAAAACCACAGCCCTATTAATTTTGCGTTTTGTAGTAGCAGTAATATGACAATACAATTGAGAAATACTACAAATGTATAAGTCATAATGCAAATATTGTTCGTGGAATAGGCATCGCTAAGAAGTGCTATCACTGGCAATATTATTTTTTAGACTTATTTAGAGCAACATGTTGACATTGCACGAAGAAGTATGTTTAACAAACGCGGAGGCCCAATATCAACAATTTGCCAAAAAACAAAAACTTTTATGCAGTGAGTAAAGCTAACACTTGTTTTGGCATGAAAGCAATTTAGAACCTATTAGTATACCTCCTTGATAGGTATGGTATAGGATTACCTAACAAAAAAATTAATTTTACTCTGACAGCTAAGTGTTATTAAATAAATAAAATAGATAGTGTTGTACCTAAAATCTTGTAAGACAAATAAAAGTCAGAAGTCCCAAGGCATTGCCATTTGTTAGCATAATTACAACTCTTCAGAGAACCGGATCTGAATTTTAGACTGCTAATTTACCTTGACCGACATGGCAGTAGGACAAATTATCTAATGCAGCACTTATCTAATTAACAATGTATTCTATTGGTATGTTTCGTAGAAAAATATGGTTTGGTAAATAATATCACATTAAATTAAATTAAACATTTTTATATAAATGTCCTTTTAACATGATATCATCTACTGAAGTTTAGGCATAAAAAGTTAAAGTAAATTAGGTATATTAAAATAACACAGAAAAGTTTCAACAAAAGAATTTATTCACAACTCCTACAATTGTTTCGGCCAACGGGCCATTTTCAATGAGTACATATAAATTATTACTAAAATTAAAATTGTATCGTAAGCTGTATAATATATAGGGTTGAAGACATGAAAATTCCAACTAGTTAATGACGTAGAGGTATTCAGGTAAAACCAATTACAAATTACACAGAAGTAAGGGTGAATTGGAAGTTTCCATCTCTAACTGGTTATTTACAAGTAATTTATTACTATTTAGCACTTTTTTTATCTCTAAGTTTTCTAACAGGGTTAGTTTTTTACGTTTTTTACAATTATGTAATAATTTTGTGGTATTTTCATCTAAATAATGATTATTTTTACTACAATGTTCTGAAAAACCAGTTGACTCAATATTATATATTATATATAATAAATTCTTTTGTTGAAACTTTTCTGTGTTATTTTAATATATTAACAATTAACAATGTTTCATCACAATTGCACCTTGGACAGTTTAAATATTAGTAAATTAGGTATTAATATATTATTCGAAAATGTTTTTGTACTTCGTACAAGTTAGTTGTTAGTACAATGTACATATATTAAACGTATTGCAGTTTTATAAAGGTAATAAAAAAAAATTGGCGAAGTTGGCAAGGATACAGAAAAATAATCACATAGATACATACCTTCTTCATGAAAAATTTATTGCATGTTTCAAGTACCTTCCTAAATATAAAAGTAACGTCTACTAAATGTGCAGTATTATAAAAAATGCACCCATTTGTAATGTATTTGTTGCTGCTGTTCACCTATAGATAGGTACCTACTTATTGCAGTATTCGGATTAAGAGAAAGTAAAAAAAAAATGCCCTTCTATTCATTGAAAACCTTTTGTAGTTAAAAAATATCATAACAAATTTAAATCAGAAAGTTTTATCACGTCAGCAACAACCAACATTCAAAGTTCTAAAATAATGTACAATAAATTTTATTGTATTTATTCTTTTATTTAATGTATGTAAGTGTAAAGTACTACTAAAAGAACAATTTGGAAAAGCCAATTTCGTCACAATAATTGCGCTATAATTTTCCATGACGGTTTTGTTATGAAACTGGTGAATTAAAAGAAGCAAGTTAATGTTAAGAACTGAGTAATATCCATTGAAACTCACCAAGTTGTTCCAAAAATGAAAGAACCAATAGTGACTGTCAATCATATGGTAATAATCCATTTCGAAACTTAAACACTATTTTTTACCAGAAAAAGTAGTGATAGCTCCAGCGCGTCAAGTACAGTATGAAGTTATTAATAATACAACAAGTTCATGATGCGAGATACCAATATTTGCATGCGTGGTAGTGCGTGCGTCTAAATTAAGCAACAAGTTTTCGGACGAAACTAGGATCGATTCTCCAGGATTCACACCAACCGAAGGACATGTCACGCACCTTTACCTTCTCAGATACTGTTTAAAACTAATTGGTAGCGATTTTTTCCTCTAGGTAAAAAGCCAGACCGCGGAAAACATATACAAATGTGTGTGTAAAAGCGATGTTGCCGTCAGCGGTTCCCAAACAACGTGTATATTGAAATAAATGAACGCAATCCCTGAAGCTGCATTTCATTTGCAGTTCACGTGTGCATTTATTAACTGTTTCGCTTTTAGCGTTAGAATAAACAATACATAATGGTAACGTTCACGTTGGAATTAACAGAACAATTTTCCACCAAACAATCGCTTTGCATATACCTCTAGGGACGTCATGCTCGATGGGCGGGTAAAAGGTAAGGGTTAAAAATTAAACAGTGAAAGTTTTGTTCAAAACACCAACGTATAATCTCGTATTGTTTGAAAATTACAGTTACTTAATACCAACATATCTCGATTTATTTTCAAAATATTTTCCCGATATTTTAATAAAATTGATATTTATCATGCAACTTTCTGAAAATTATATGGATGCTGTTTTTCATTCTTGTAACTCGATTTAAATAAAAAAATACAACTCTTAGTTACAAATAATTTAATAAGCACAATAATTATTTCGACAACACAGTGGAAAATTTATGAAAATCCTGAAGAAGTCACTGTGTTGTCGAAATAATTGTTGTGCTTATTGAACTATTTGTAACTAAAATTTGTGTTTTGCTTAGTATCTTTGATAAAATTTGACATTAATACGTATGTGTTTCTTCAGTACAAACAGAACTACTGTCGAGCGTTTTAGCAAAACTGTGGTTAAAATTATTTTACAATTTTTGTTTTTAATAAGACTTAGGTTTTCTATATTTATTTACAATTTTAGTAACACTTTTATTGAAAGTGTTTAAAATTTAAATATACATAACTCACTCTTATTAATTTCTATGAAATGTTAGCTCCTTCAACATTCACTTGGAACTTATAGAGAAAGGTAAGTTATTTTATAACGAAATGCAACTACTAATCAAACAATTTTTTTTCCTAATTTTTTCTGTGAATACGAAATTAACATACTTTTAGGATTACCATATGTGGTAGAAATAGATGGACAAATACGAGTAAGGCCCGCGCGTCCTTGCGTTTCCTTAACTTTATTTCAGGCGTTATAAACCTTGACTCTAATAAGGATTTTGTGGAATTGTTTTTGGTAAGGGAAAATACTTTTATTGACAAATTTTATAGAGACAAAATCTTTTAAGTTTATAAAGTAATAATTCTATTTAAATATTGGATATTTTCCGTTATTTGTGTTGCAAATTCTTCCTTTGTGCTGAATTTCCAGATTCTAATTTAACAAGAATCAGTTTCTAAGTCAGTCAATCAGTGAATTAATTTAGTCCACTTCACGCCTCCTTAGTAAAGTTTAAATTAGTCCTTAAAAACTCTTGTTTTACCACTGACATTCGGTTAATGTCAATTTTTGATGTCTTGCTTGTCGGATACCGAGAAAAGCTACGCAAAGGCTTTTTCAGTTCAATATTCGAACCCGCTTCCCTTAGAATGCAAGACCACTTTGCTAGTAGACTAAGGGCACTGTACGAAATCGTATGCAGTCCAACTTTATTAAGATTTTTGGTTGTTTTCTTTTAAGTGGATGTCGTGAGAAAAGGTTGAAAATAATAAGCTCGGGACTACAGAACAATTTAATTGAAAATATTTTAAAGTTAACAGTATGAAATCTTGTGACCGACTAACTTACTAAAAGTTACACACTCAATAAGCTTTTTCTTTTAGGTTACTACGTCGTACAATCGGCCTGTCGCCAGAGCTTAGACTAAACAAAAAAAAAAAACAAAGCAAAACAAAACAAAAGTGAACTACTTATTATTCTATTGAACTAATATACGGCTATTTGTATTATGTCGTCAGCTTACTTTTAATACTTCAACAAACTTCGATAACTCGAATGTCGATTTGATATACATACTGAATTTTTAATAAGTCGAGCCAAATTAGTTAACTGTAGCATCAATTATGAGACATACGTGTAGTTTTTACTTGATAACTCCAATTCTCAAACTTCGCCAACTTCCAGAAGTCCAACTACGATTTTAACGTCTCTTTCTAAAAGCGGTACTATGCAAGCAATGAGGCAGTTGAATTTGTACTCGAAGCCTCGAAACTTAAAAGTTTTTTTGGTGATTCTAGTTAGGTATCGAGGTTCTACTTTCTGTCAAAATGAATAATGGTATGGATCAGAAGGACAAAATTTGACATTTAAACTAAATCAAAATCAAAATCTGGTGAATTCCTGTAATAGTAGATAGATTTGTAGGCAAGGAAAAAAATTAACGAATTCCGGAAACAAAATTGTCAATTAGAATTAAAAATTGGGCAGTTTTGTGAATCTCTACTACCTAAAATATTATCAATTGGAAGGTAATTGTTTACAGTAACGGTAATAACAAGTTTCCTTACACAATTAAAAAATACAAAATTGTTAAGAAGCTACATACTGTCCTTGTTTACGAGTTCAATAAGTACTACAGGAACTGTATAGTTTTGTTTATCAATTTATAAACCTGATAAATGGTGAAATGTTTGGGAGACACTGGTTTCAAAGTTTTCAGAATCGCCAAAGCAGGCGTCTAATTTATCGGTGACCAAGAGAGTTGCCGGACTACTCCTAGAGACTACTATTGAGAATAGCAAAAAAAGGTTTTACGTCATCGTTATTTTGGCGCTTGCAAGTTTGCATTTATTTATGGTATATAAAATACAGGTATACAGAGTCAGTGGCGGTGTTTACGACTATTTTGCGAACATATTCCACGTACTAACAATAACGAGTCATAAATACGCTTCAAACTGTATGATGTGACTGACGATGGCTTTTCGATTAGCATTTTAAACTCGCAAACGAAATTATCAACGTTATGTGCGCGAGACGTCTTTTGTTTCGAAATTAACAGATGCATTTGAAATTAAAATTCGTTTTAAATCACTAAAAGATTTATGCACGACAGCATTATATTTAAACACATACTTTTTACGTTTATTGAATACAGTGTTCAATATTTTAGCGTTTCTTTGCGAAAAGTTTCTGCTACATAATAAAATCTACCTGTAGCTAGTTTTGAGATATTTTCTGTACTCAAACTAAAGCAAAACGTTTCTACTACACTATACGAATGGTGCAAAGCGATTTTAGTATTTTTGTTATAAAATACATAACGTAGGAATTTTTTTAAAGAAGTGATTAATGTAAACTGTATTACCGTTACCACTATAATTATTAAGCTCCGTATAGAATAAATAAAATGAATTTATCAAGACATTTTGGAAAAACGATTCCAAGAAATACACAACAGATGAAGTTTTCTAAAGTGGATTAATCCTACTTCTGAAGATGGCCTTGTAGGTCGAAACTTAAAGAAGAAGAAGTTAAATGAAAATATAGTGAAAGTTGTCAAAGTGTTTTCTTTACATAAATATCAGTATTATGATCTTGTTTTCTCATTTTTAATAGTACATAATATATGTTTGTTATTGTCTCAAACTATTTTTGTTATCTGTAATGGCACGTGCTCAAAATAATACTGCAATAAAATAAACTGGTATAAATAGTAATCCTATGTCGGAAGAAGTTTATTTTTACGTGGTGTCATGTACATACATCAGTTTTCTTATCAAGAACAAGCAATTTTTATGTAGATATCAACAGATTTTATAACAATACACGTCTCTTTAAAAACATAACAAACACATTGGGATCCAAAATAAATCTATTAACATTATAACAACTCTCTATTAGCTGTTTTGTTTCTATGATCATCTGTTGTAAACCCTAATAAAATAAAAATCATGTAAAGCATATTACTTTTCACTATTTTTATCCGTATATCAAGCTAGCACGACAGTTATTGTTTGCAGCAGTTTTTCGCTCATCAGCTGGAGAAAAGACTACCGACAAATTCGTTGAATGTGTCATCTTTCAGCGTACAGTAATATTAATATTAGTGATGGGCACTATCGAATAAATTGAACTATCGAATAATTACTAAATGAATACTTTTAACTATCGAATGAATTCATTCGAATGAATTTAGTAATTACTATTTTTTTCAATTACACGATAGTCAGGCAGCAGACGGTTATCCATCGCTCGGTCCTTACTAACATACAAATATACTGATACGAACGTGTATACCAACAGACAAATATACGATTAATATGCTAGTATGGATAAAAAACAAACAGGCTATGCTGAAAATAATAAATAACCTCGACTTGAAACATGGTTTCTAATTCTTATTACTTTGATAAAATTATTATTTACTTAGGTAAGCGATCTTTTTTGTATTATTTATTGCTATACGTACTTTATTGTTATTGAACTAAAATAAGTGTTTTAGAAACATCTGTTGTTCTTATCCAGGTATTTGTTAGAGGGCGACGAATAAGGTTTTTTATTTTTACATTTAACTACTTTTTTTTATATGTTTCTGCACTTATTATTATTATTTTTTTTTTGGGTAATTATAAGTACGCAGTACAAACATATAGTACCTAAGTATTTATGACTCAAATCATCACTACACTAATTTAAAATTATTAATTATTTATTTGCATTTTATTTTGCCTCATATTTAACTAGTATAAATTGGTGCCATAGAAAATTATGTTTTTAAAGTTAGTATGTATGTATTGATAACGTCTAATAATTATAGAATTGTTTATATTATTCGGCTCTGCTACGAGGAAGTAGCGAAGTAGTAGACAATGCGCAATTTTTTATTCGAATAAAAATAGTAACTACTATTTTCAGTAACTACTTTCAGTTACTAAAACTATTCATTACTTTTTTTATTCGAATACTTTTCAACTATCGAATAATTCGAATAGTAGTGAACTATCGAATAGTTCGATAGTTTTTATTCGATAGTGCCCATCACTAATAAATATCCTACATTTACTTTTCGAGATACGCTATGTGTAGTGCTAGCTTGATATAAAGCTAGCATGCCAGCTGATAAAAAAAAAACAGCACGAGCGACAAATTTTTGGATTTGGTAACAAATTAGCGACAAATTATAGTGCAAGTCAGAAATCAGAAAAATAACTTTGTCCTACTAGCTTGATATACGTTACTTTTATGAGAAAATACTTTTCTAAACCAGGAAAAAACTAATAATTTCGATCTCTCACATTAAACGATATTTGATATAAGTGCAACTATAATCGATATACGAAATGTGCTTATACAGAAGCTCTTTGAAGCAAAATTTTGCATTTCAAGCATTTATTAATTACATATCTCGTAAGAATCAGCGTTAATGTTATTAGAGTGTTTTACGGTCTACTAAACTAAGAAATTAATGTTATAATAACGTATTCGACCCACGATTAAGCCACACACTGGTGGAAAAACGTTGGGCATGAGATTACAGATTAAAAATAAATTATACAACCCTTACTACTGCTTGATTACTAAATTAAATTAATAGTACCTATTTGTGCTAAATCACCTAATGCTGTTTATGTCTTTATGGCATACAGAGAACTAACAAGCGTCTTTGCATTTTCATCTGGTTTATAGGTACACCATTTTTACCAAACAAAATATTTTAAAGATAAACTCAAAGAATTGATTGATTAATTAAGTTAAGCCCTTGCTGCACCAATTTCACCATATTTTAGGAAGAGCAACAGGTTCAAAAAAGCATTCTATGTTGGCTTTTCCTTCAAGAAAAAGTATACTACTATCAATTTCTATGGTTAAATTGTACAATTACTAAGAAATATGCAGTTAGTATAAAATATTATTTATTAGTTTTGCATTAGGTACCTATCAGTTTTTCCGTATCATTGAATTTCTGAAATGAACAAACACATTCGCAATACCAACTTTATTGACAGTTATATAGTTAAGCTATAAAATTGTTGTTAAAAAGAACAATTTATGAGGTTTCTCTCACGACTACAATTACGTATTATGAAACATTCTCTAGTCCCCTGCTTCGCGGTGGTAGTTCTGATCGAATACGTCAATTTAGGCACGTATAGGAATAAAACGAATGATATGTAAATTATGTTAATGTAATGGCTTTTAATCTGTGTAGTTCGTGACAACTGCTCGATATTGAACCATTCGACAAGGTTTGGTATCGACATTTCCTTTCCTAGATAACTGGCAGCTTTCAGATTATTAAGATATCTAGAATGACCACCTAGGAATTTAAGACACAATTCCTACACCTTTACGAATTGACGAAGCGTCTAATATTCATCTTTAGTCAAATTATTATTTCCCTTAATTACTAACATAGTTATGCACTTTGCTAAATTTTTAAAAATATGAAGCAAAAGTGATTCACAATAATTTTAGAATAGTGGCAAATTTCCCTACATACTTTATAATTTAACTTTTAGTAATTAAAAAAAAAACACCTCTACAAATGCCCCAAAGAAATAATAGTAGGTACATTTGCATTTTTTAAAAGGTAGCACTCACAAAATCAATAAAAAAAAAATTTTTAATCAATTATTTCCAAAATTCTCATAATTTTTGAGTAGGGTATAATCCATAAAAAGTTTTTAGCTTAATTTAAAAAACCATGAATTGTTAAGTAAAACAAATTTATGGACAAAAATATAGTAATAAATAATAAAATTTATCTCAGATGTTCATCTAATACTAAGTAGATAATAATTGCTGATAGATGCAAATTTATTAATCGCCTTTGACTCGTCGTCGTTGATAGGAAAGCTAATTCTGATCGTCAGATAAGATCGATCACGGCTATGATGAATATCAATCGATACTTCATAAAATATAACGGAATATAATTGGCAGTTAATAATTTAATTTCAATTTTTTTACATATAGAAAGATATAGAAACAAAACGAAGTAGATAAACTGGCAGAGAATTAAAAATCAATCGTTTGAATGTACCAGGCACATTTAAATCTTTTTGGAAGTAGAAATCTGTGGTTTGGCAAATATCCAAATTTACATACATAGTTTAACTCAACTGATTTATTAAAATAGTTCAGAGTTTATCACTTCCAACTCTGAAACTTTGAAAGGTGGATTCTCTTCTGAATACTGAAATTCAATATGGAGGAGGGCTTAAATCTGAAGAGTCCTTAATTAACATTTTGTTTAGTTTCCTCTTAAATACTTAAAAATAAAACCTTTAGGTACAAAAAATGCACATCTGATTCGAATTTTAAATTTCCAATTAGGGGTGGCCAAAATAATGATAATAGAAAATTAAATACCAATATTGACTAGATATAAAAGCTATAATGTTCTCTTTCATTGCTTCTACTCGTTGACAGATTCGAGGCGTTAATATACATTTTTTACAATGGGGCCATTGACATCCCATTATTTCGTTGCCACACTTTTCCAAATGTGCCTCTTTTATTATGTCTCACGAGAAACTCACAAGACAAACAAGCGCGAGCATTTAAATTTAACAGTGGTCTATAAAGCTGTCGATCACAGTTTGATAAAGTAAACACTTGATGGACGAATAGATAGCAATGAATTGTAAAATCCAGTTACTATTCTCATATGAGTAGAATACACATCATGTCAAATGCATCGTGCGCATCAGTTAACAATAATGCATACATTATAACCGTATGATTTGAAAATAGTGTGTAAGCATTTTAAGCAGTGAGAAAGGAATTGTTTAAATATTTTGGCAAGTTTTGTAAGAATTATTGATTGACTTAAAAAAAGGGGGTATAATTTCTTTTGCTTATAATAAGAAAAGAAAAAAGCAACTGGTTATAACAATTATGAAAATGAAATTTAATTCTAGGTGTACAGAATGCCGATTACCACAATTCTGTGGTAAATACTTTTAATATAAACGTCAATTAACTTATAACAAAATTTTGCATTTGAACCTGAATTAGAAAAGCTACTTGGTGAGTGTTGCTAGTACTTTTTTTTTAATATAATAAAGTCACCCTTAAGTTTAAGTGAGATTAAATACTTCTTAAATAAAATCAATAGATAGCTAGAGAAGCTATTTGCGTACAGGATCATTTGATAGTTGGAGGGCCCTTAAAATCGATTAAATGCTTTTATTAATCACTTTAAATTTTCAATAGTTGCCTTCTACAATTCGTCTTTACCAAACGAACAAAGCTCATAACGTACTATAATCAGTAGATTACATGATTTTTTTCAAAATTCACAATATTGCATAGAAATTAATGGATGGTACTTTCCATTTCCGTGAAGTTAGTTATATTAATTTTCTTGTCCAGCACATGTTTAGACTGAAGTAGACACATAACCATAAAATAGTTTATGCTTCGATTCACATGGTGTTGTTCAAGAGGTCATAAATAAAATGTAAGTAGCATGTAGTGTTTGATAGCTTATCTTAATAAACCCTCTCAATTTAGAACATATCTTGCAATACCGAGAATGCACCACAAAAAGAACATACATTAAAGGCGATTACTTTCAAGTTGAGAATGTAATAACAAGAGGAGGAGGTTTTACATCCAGAATGTACGCACCTAGCTTTTTCTTTCTGTTCTATACAGCATAGGAATCCATAAAAATGTAGCATTTTCGGCTGTCAATTTTTAACTACTCAATTTCTTTTTTTAATAGGAAGTCTGGTAATAAAATAGGTTCACAAACTACAACAAATAGTATTTTGGTAATGTGTATGCCATCAAAATTTGGTAATATCAGCTATAAACTACAAAGAACTTAACTGTGCGTTACTAGTGAAACATTTAGGATTTTTAGAAATTGCTGTAGTTGTCCTATTTTATATACCCAGATGGGCGTAGGCAGGAAAGGGCATGGGAATAATTTTTTTCAAAATCTTAAAATGCATATTAGTATCTATTAGATACAAATTTCTTTTATTATATGAATAAAAAATTGAACTGCAAGTATACCTATTTGAATCTGTCTTAGGGGCTGTCACGCTAAAATTAGCTTTTTTTGACCCCCCCCCCCGTTGTCTCGCTGTATCACACTTTTTGTGACCCCCTGTAAATATTACGCCGCAAAAAGTAACCCCACCCCCCTGAACATGATAAATTTTTATTGATAATACACAAATTTTGATAGTCAAAAATATTAATTTTATTTTCATATTAAAATTTAAATAAATTAATAAATATCTTTTGTAACGAACATATAAATAATATTTCTATTTATCAGAAGTCCAAGGATTCTGTAAAAATTCAGTAAAATTTTTTGATGAACGGCGAACGTCACGTTGCCGTAGACTCCCTGAGCCCCCTTATCACATCTTGTCGCACTCAGCAAGACCCCTCACCCCCCTTGTATGCGAACGTATTTTATGAACGGTCCCTTATCAATCTATCTGTTTGTTGTGAAAAATATACAGTTATCTTGGTTTTCAAATTCAACTCGCACTCGATAATTTTGCCTTTGCAAACCCACATAAAAGTTTACTTTGCTTCTTTTAAAATTCCTACGTATATTTTGTTTCAATATAAATTTTGGTGTTATGAGTTTTTTGCAAAAGATGGGCACATTAGTGTATATGTTATTAAAGTGTCTTATTTGTACGTTTTGAGATACGGCAGCACCAACAAGATTAGGATCATCTCATTTTAGACGTACATAATGGTATCTATAGATAATTGATATAGGTACTCGTCCTTTTTTAAGTATTGATTTCCATTATACTGACGTTAAAAATTCTTATCCATTCAAATAAAATTTTTGTGTCTCTTTTCCTTTTAACATTTTGCAAAACTTAACTCTGATAGGAGGCACCAATCGTTATAGTAAAAACTTTTCTATAATAAATGGCTCAGCATTTCTCATTCACAAACATACAATCAATTAATATTCGATACTGATTGTGAGTATTGACCTATTAAATTTGATGGACCACTTTTATAAAGTGATCAATCAAACCATGTCAAATAATTCTCTCAGACGACCAAACGTCCTTAGAATATTTTCCGTATGTCGGTTACCTATACAACTTATTTGTCAATTGTATTTATTTGTCGATCCGTGAATTTGTTTTCCGTGGACAGAAAGCGAACAGAATCGGCGGTTAAGTCTTAAACTTGCCTTCTAAATATAAATCTTTACGGTCTGGAGTGGTTATTTCAACAGTGATCTCGCTTATAAATAAAATTTACGGTCAACGGATAAGATCATAAAAACCGCACACGCAAAACGTCCATCGATAAACTTATTCGCGATCTTTTAATAAGTATGTTACTAATATAGTAAAGTACACATTTAGTTAATCAATATGTATGGATCGATTATGGATGTATCGGCACAAGCAAGAAAATTTATTGGTCCGCAATCATACCTATCAGAAGAAGTACATCTACAACTCAACTCTACGGGTATTACAAATCTGGTAAATCATGATTATACAACTTTTTGTAAATAAATTGTCGTTCAACATTTTTTAAACAATATAAACACTTCTGAAGTTTGAACAGTCGATTATAGTTTTATAGTCTAAATAATCGATTTATTTTTATCCGATGTCTAATTAAAACACCTAAAGGCGGAAGAACTTCTAAACAACAAATTGTGTGCCATAGGTTAACGTTACCATAAAAATGATGCTGTTTAATACAGTTTTCTAGAGATATTGAATATTCACTTTAAAACTGCTAATTATATTAGCGTACAAAACTGACGAACCAAAAATTTTTGGTGCTTCACCTCATGAGTTACCAAACGATTTGCTTATAAGGACCTTTTTGGTCACTACGTATTTCGGATTGTAAACGCATAAATTTGTTTTACCTTTGCGGTCGATAAGTAAATATTAGCTTATAATGGAAGTGCCAACTAAAATCACCGAAAGGACTTAGGATAAACCATTTATTTACATAATACCGTCTAGTTGTGGAACCTATTAACACCAGAAATAAACGACCATTTTATTGCGACCATGCAGAGATATGAAATGGTAACTACCCTTCACACAAAAGGGTGCCGACTGAGTGGAAATACGACCCTATAATAAACGGAACATAAATGTACGAAACGCGTTGTTAATGTTAGCTTTAGTAAAGTTTGACACCTTTATTTTGAATTCTAAAACGGATTTATTATCATATAGTCTGAATATGGGGAGTATGATCTATAGGTACAGAAATTATCTTTATATATTTGATGGTTTCAGCCTTTACTTTATGGAAATTAATATTCATCTTAAATAATAACACAATAAAACACAATTGCTTCACCCTACCAGGGCATCTTAAGAAGAAGTTTTGACATTGATTGTTACATTCTGTCTTATTTATATCTATTTTAAGGGTGGGGGGATTTCTATTACTTCTTATTTATTCTAAGGGTGGAGAGTATTCTATTATCTTATCTAATATTGGTGAGTTGTAAATATTTTCTATTTCATTCAATATGACTGTGTTGTTTTTTATAAGTATGTTTTTTAATTTTAATTTTGAAATTATTATTTAAGTGAAATTCACGTTTGCTGTCTTTGATATGGTTCATAAATGATGATTTTTCCTTGTAGTTTTTTATGTGTTCTTGTGTTCATTCTTTGAATGTTCTCCCTGTCTGTCCAATGTCTATTGCATTACACGTATCGCAATTAAATTTAGAAACCCCACACAAATTCATTTTTCCTGTTTTGTCTTTATTACTGATTATATACTTTGATAGGTTGTTGTTTGTTTTAAATGATATGCAGAGTTTATTATTTTTCTTTTTTAAATTTTTGGTAATTACGTTTAAAATGTGTCCAATGTATCCAATTGATTTATAGTGTGTTTGTTCTTTTGTTCTTCTACTGTATTTTGCAGCCTGGTGGCACTTTAATTTTTGTTTTTTATTAATTAGGTCCTGTATTAGTTTTGAATAGTACCAGTTGTTTATCGCGATTTGTTTTATGGTATTTTTTTTCTTTTTCATAATTTTTATTGTCTAATGGTAGGTTTAATAATTAAATAAAATTAAAAGTGGAAATTTTCGTATTTTATTGTGTTATTATTTAGGCGTTACATGTTGAAACTCCATAATAATTTAGACACTAGGTTTTAAAACCTAGTGTCTTTTTTGCCTAAATTAAATAATTCTTTTAAAGTTTTATGTATATAAATTGATTTATAAAATATACGTGAGTTTTATCAGATGTATTATAGGTTTAATTCAATTTATTAACGTTCAGAAATTTTAAAATTCTTATTGCCAATTTTTTTTTTTATGATATCTTACTAATGTTATTATCCAACAGAACTACATCAAACTATAACCTTTGTTAATATTTTCACATTAAACTAAATACCAGTTATGTTCAAGCATAACTGAACTTGACGAGGAGTTTGTTCTACAAATGTTTACAACCACTTTGCAGACTAAGGTAGTTTTTGAAATAAATACATTTACTGTCCTAATGGGCAGCTCGTAATAAAGTATTCGTGAAGGATATTGTGGCGTAATTAGCACCAGAGGACTTAGAAAATTGGGACGACTACCGAAATGCGATTCTGCATAAGCATCTCAATATCGAATTTGGTGTATTCTCATTAAATTATTACATGTACTATTTAGATTGCAAAAAAACTCAAATAGAGACAGTTTTCAGCTCTGTAGCACCTATAGATACACCAATCGTTCATAGATTTAATGGCTATTACTTAACACATAAATAAATTAACTTTTACCTTTTCTATTTCTACAGCAAAATGGAAAAAAGCATCAATAGACACATATTTGAAGAAAGTGTCAGCGCATAATGTTCATAGGTGTGCTTCACACTGCATTATCACCAAATGTGTACATACATATCTAATATAACTTCCCTATGTTTGTTTATAATTAAAGTTTTGCCTTTCGATTTGCTTGTAATACACATATCTGTATGTATACGCCGTAGTGATTGTAGGTATGTATGAATAGTTTACACATGAATATCGTGATTAAAGATGCAAGATTCGCCAGGGGCTTGGCTGATAATTTAGCGCATTTGATCTTAGAAAATTACCATTTTATGAAGAGATTATGGCCAAGAACACATTAAGATACGCGTAATTCATACGGACGTCACTCTTAAGTACACAATTTATGTTGTTATAAACTCGTTCGATCATTGCCGTTATTAATACTTTTTTATTGAAACTTTAATACATTTAATATAAATTACACAAACTTATTTGCTCTCACGTTACATCTCATGGCAATTTTCTGTTTAACTAACACACATTGCCGGCTGGCTATTTAATTATTCTGCTTCACATTTATGTCAAGCATTTGTCAGAAAGTAAGCTTAAAAATATACAAAGAAAATCTTGTAATTGCAATGTAATAAAAATAGTAATTTATCTATCCATGCAAAATGTTACTAGTGGAATAACAATATCGTGTAGGTACATTATTTTACAAATACAAATAGTAAAGGCTGCCTGTCCTACTTTATAATTCACACTGAATATTTCGCCCAAGTCTGCTCTTAATCCGCTTTGGTTGAAACATTTTAATCTGATTAAATAAATGTATAGTGCAATGTGGCTAAAAAATAGACAATTTTTAATTTATTTTGTAGGTTTGGCGTGCTTACTTCATTTGAAAGGTTTCTTAATCAACTTACTTATCCTTAACGTATTTCTCAAAATTAAATGAAAGGGAGAGGAAGGTTTGATATTGACGTGGCAGATTATAAAAGAATTAGAAGGCAGCCACACGTTATAGGGTCACAAATAGCAACAGTAACGACAAGCTTCGGATCAGAAAAAGTAACTCTGGTTTTAATAAATAGCTGTATAGGTATAGGTATACCTACAATTATTATTCACGATGATTTAAAAAAAATTTGAATTTTTCATTTTCATATACAGCTTTAATAAAGCACTACATCATGTTATCGAACAGTTGAATAAAAATTAATGCAACATAATAACAAAACAAGGCGGCAATTACTGATTAAATTACTAATTAAGCCTATAATTATTATCACTTTTAACAAATACATTCAGGAAATTATATCATAAACAAAAACATTTACAAGCAAGTGTTATTTTGAATATTATGTAAGGCCGTCTCCTGTTATTTTTTATTAACATATGTAATTAAACGATGCATTTGTAACAATAAAGTTACATGGCGATACCAGTTTAGAATGAGCCTGATGTCTTCAAAGGAGTTATTGTTTCCATTACTCTCTATCTTTTAATTAAGTAATGCAATACAAGAGATAACGATGAAATATGGAACAATTATTTTCGTCGATAAACAGATGAAATGTAAGACTGTATAATAAAATAGAATGAGTTTCATTGCATCTACCAAAATAACATTTCCAATCAACATTCAGAAGGTTTGTGTGAATCTTTTTGTTTTTTAATATTTTGAATTATTTGCAATTATTATTGCTTTCAGAAATCTCTTTAAAAATGGGGTGAAAGTCAAAGTAACTACAGATGCTATATTCTTACATAAAATATTTATTTAAATCTTCTTAATCGTTGTATTAGTTAGTGCATTTTGATCGTTAATTTTTAATTTCGCAAATAAATGAAAACATACCTTCCATAATAATATGTAACGTTCTGTTTATGTAAGCGATTTTTGTGTGTATGGAGATAAAAATAATTAAGGATTGTTTCCTGTATACATCACTGATACAGTTTGACTGCATGAATAAAAACAAATCGCCAGAACAACGTGTTTTACGTTCTATTATACCTGCTAAACAACAATAATTCGATTAATTTACCTTGTAAACGATGGTTCGCACCCTGAACCGTTGTCGTTGCAGATAAATAAATCATCAAACACGAGGATCACGTTTCCGCAATTCAAACGTATGAAGGAACAGGTAGACAAAAAAAATACACGAAAGCTCTAAAGCGCTTGCGGTCCCGCATCACAACGAATACTAAAGTGAAAGACGTCGCGTCGACGAGAATGATGAAGATGATGTTGGTGATGATGATGGATTCTTTCTTTTCCTTCGACACACGATACTGTTCACTACCTACCACCGGAGGGTTGGTTTGGTTTGCAGGTCTAGTGGCCAGTTGTTGTTGCTCCAGTCCAGTCAGTGAGTATAAAGTGTAGTATAGTATAGTTTAGTTTGGTTTAGTATAGCCACAACCAACGATCGTAAAACCGAAGTTGCAGATGCCTACCGACCGCGGCAAGTCACTGACTCCAAAAGCTGGCAAGCAAGTTGCCTGGCAAAAGACTTCTGCGGCTCTGCTATTCTGTCTACGGCACGACCTCAAACGGCTCTCTGCCGCCGATGGACGGACGCAAGAGACGGGGACGGCACCACTACGACTCTGCACTCCACTTGTACTTGCTCTCGTTAGTTAATGTTTTCTTCTCTTTTACAACAACGATGTAAATGTAATATGGTTACTGTGTGTATAAGTTGACTTTATGTATCGTAGGTATGGTATGCATTTCAATGTAGGTACGTATGGTATATGGGGTGGATCAGATTACTCAAGTCAGAAAACTGCTTGTTCTGTGACATTGAAGCTACTTTTAGAACGCCAGCTAAACGAAAAAAAAAAAACATTCGTCGGGCAACAAGCCGCATTTTTTAATATCTCTAAAAAAACTACTCGAAAACCAACACTATTTATCTTACTCTTAACGTGAAAACATTTACGTAATAGCAGCTATGAAAAAATGTGAATAGCATTTAACGTTATCCTAAGTACTAAATACGAAATTGATAAGATTTAAAAATCTCTGATGGGAAATATAGGTAAGAAGGATAAAAATTGAACTAAGCAGGTTTATTGTTTTTACTAATACACACCATACAAGAAATTCCGTACTTTAATAAACTAGAAAAGAGGGCTCAATTTGTAATAAAACGAAAATATTCACACTTATGTTTACCCCATTTCAAAAACCATTTCAGTAAATATGGATGAACGAGCTTGTTTTTACTTTTACTTTTATTAAAATTTAAAATTCCTGAGGCAATGTTAAACGTAATGTTGTACTGATTATCCTATGAAATAAAACGTACATAATATATTCGTAAAAATAACAAATACAGACAGTAAAGAGTGCACTATAAAAAATAATTCGTTCTACAAAATATCAACTAATTCTATCTTTTCGCATACTACAACCACTTCTTGTAGTCCTAAACATAATCAGTTCATACGTACTCAATGCGTCTTCCTTACCTGATATCCTTTTTCTTACTTAATCCTTTCGCACATTCACATTCATGAACATTCTACAATATTATTTTAGTCAATAAGTACAATCCCGAAAGCTGTACTGAATAAAATCACCCACTGTAACTTTGTCATTTAAATGTCGAACGAACGATAAATATTTTCGGTACACTCTTATTACATTAACAAAAACAACAATTCGAACGTCGCACGCGAGAGAACGGAACGTGGTGTGGTGGCAGGATATTTATTTAAAGCTCGTGGAAATGAACATTTCGATGCGACCTGAACGGCGACACACTGCAACCAGCGCGTAAGGTGCCTTGCCTGCCTGCCTGTCTTCCTTCTTCGGGATTATCTAAGTAAGATTGTTGCGGCTACGGATGTGGTCGGCCGTTTTGAAACGCCGAGGCTCCGGAAGCTGCTGCTGAATATTTTTATGAGCCTGTGTGACAGTATCGGCTGTCCGGATTCAAAATGTCTCTGCTCGGGTTACGGTCGTAACATAATAAGAAAAGCCCAGGAGAGGACCATTAACAACACCATTCGAACCGGAAGAGGTGCATACATATCCGTATAAAATAACGTGTTGAATTGAACGTTAACCGATGTAGGAAACTGTGAATATTTCAGTTACCATATCCGTATAGAGGGTTTTCTTAGAAGAAAATTAAAATAAAACAAATAATACTTTGTTGACTTCCATTAAATAAAGGTGCAAAATTATCTTGTTTGACTCACAATTTATTAGAACAAGCCCGTTTCATATTTTTCTAAAATTTGCTTTCTAATAGTTTGTTTTCAATAACTACAAATTAATTTTCGTTAGTTACGAACTACAATTTTCCACAGTTTCTTTTTAACAAAATACGATTATATTTTAGAGATTAATTTTCCAGTTATCTTTGTCTACTTTGTCAGTTGAGAAAGCAAATTTTATTTCTGTTGTCGACAATATCCAATCTCCGATATTTACGGGTGTTACAAGTTGGTAATTATTAGTGAACGTATTCATTTTACATTTTATTGTTTGTTTTACCTTTTGTTATTTAAATGTCATGTACCTAGGAGTAGAATACACTGTTCGCCGTTGAAAATCTATTTACAATTCTGACAATTATGTAGTTAGTCCGTAGTTAATTCTAAGAGTGTCTCAAGTATATAAAAATAGGCAAAGTAGTAAAAGTGACTTAGAATAAATGTTTAGTTAATTATCTGATTGTGCTGCTCGCATTTACATCGTTTCTAAGAATAATTATAAAATTTATTGTGACCCAAATACAAAGGTGAGAAGTTAAAATAAATTCTCATACTAAAATAAACGAAGATGTAAACAAAATTATTAAATTGCTAAAATAATGAGTTTTAATTAAACAATGTTTCCAGTTAAAATCCTACAGGACATTTGCTATATTAAAAATTGTTGAAAAGGATAAATGACATCACTCAGTGTGAAGTAGAAATTTGAAACTTACTACTACTACATAGATTTCTCAACAGCAATTGAATTGAGTAATTTGAATACTGGCATATCCACACTGTGTTGTGTAGTAGAACATCTTTTAACGTTATATCAGTTGCGAAACTAGTGAAACATATTCTTAAAACTGACAATTAATCATTTTAAAAATAAATTCCGTTCTGGCATAAGGTCATACTGTACGCGAAACGAATGGATTTTTAGCAATAACCTAGAACCCTATTGCAAAATAAACGGTACCTAATGCATCTAATAATTCATACGAATGTACTCATTATTATTAGGCGGCACGTTTTAATAAAATTATATTCACTTATATTGTACAATACCACAATCGTTTCTCCGAATTATTTATAAATAAATTTTAGTTCCAAATAAATTTCTGTATATTTATTGCCACCAAATCTTCGAATGGGATTCAGGTTAGAAACTGATTGGTCTAACGACTAAATCCGTAAATATGATGTCATATTAGATTCTACATTTGCCACGATCAAAAAACCAAACAATACTCGTTTTTGAATAATGGGTAAATAGTCCAAATATTGTTGATGTGTTGGGTTTCAATCCAATTTTAAAAATTTTCGAAATGAAGTTGAAACCACTTTATTAATGATTAATTACAATTTTGTTTGTTTCCAAAGTTTGAGCTTCATATTTGGATTAACAAATTTTTTTTGAGTCACTTCATTTTTAGTAATTATTTTTTGCTGTTTCTGATCATTACCTATTCATAATAGAATACCTTGATTAGCGATTACTATAAGAAATCCAATAAAACTTTTGGTAATTGTAAAAACATCATCTACAATTTATGGCGAAGAGGTAAGAAGGTTACCGGTAAAATGAAGTCAACTACTTTTAAAGGAGCTTTTTGATTGCACTTTTTGCCAAAATAGAAAATGGTCGACAGCTTGCTTATTTCAAACGTACAGAAATAAACTGGTAGGTACTTGTGCAAAAATTACTTTCAATGTTTTAAAAAATTACAACAATTTACACATAACATTGAGTGGTCCTGTCCCGCATATCTCTTGCTCGTTATAATTGCTGTAAGAATTATAATGTAAAACACAGCCGTTTGTTTTATTGCTGTGGTTACATTTAATTCGTTGTGTGTGGTTAGTAAAACCGCGTCGGGTCGTAAACATAATATAATAAAAGTAATGTTTAAAATATGTATCGTTCCTCAAAACAGTTTGTGCACACACATACACCCACACACACACACTTAATCCATAACTAAATGAAAAAAGCCATTACACATATTTGTATTTTTATTGCCTGATCCGTTATACATCCTCGCAATTTACTGCATACATACGACGTTTGCATATGGCCGTTCGTCTACCTCCTACAATGTGAATTGTAAATAAACTATGTCGATAGGAAGTCGACAACTCAAACTGTAAATGCTTCGCTTCGAGAGACAAGGAAGAATGTATAGGACAATGATGTAAAAGGTACATGTTTGTAAGTAGAATTGGTGGGCGATCCTAGAACAGGAAGTGTTGAAACACACGTCTAGTTTATTGGGGATGCATTAGACAGAATTAGCTCGATACCATTACTGTTTACATATTTATATTTATTGTAATGATTATCGCGAAGAGGAAGCAGTCATCACGACAGATTATTTATTTATTAAAATTTGAAATACCTCTTAATGGATTTGCACCAAGAGATTTACAAAACAAATTGAAATTCTCCGAGTTTCTGCAAAATTAAACTTCACGAAACAGTCTAGAATATACGTGTGCCATTAATTTTCACCAGTTATACAAAGCTGTTATAACATAACAGAAGATATTATAGAGTTTAATTAAATAATATACTAACAGAAGACAACAAAAGTACAGGGTGTTTTTGCTCGGAAGTCTCGCAAATGATTGACTCCAGCCAGCAGTTGTCGAAGACTGTGACAACAATCCATTAACAATTTTGGTTTCAACAGTTATTTCCCACTTAATAATAGTTGATTGAGATCCTTAAAAAAAAAGAGTGTGCAAGTATTCAAATTCCTCATAACGTTACAAAATCATACAATATTTGTAGTATTGACAGGTTTTCTAACACAGCATTTCTGTAACACGACCTGACGATAGAAATTTAGAAAGGAGAACAATAATTCGAAAACGGTTCATCAATCAACACCCGTACCTTACTTGGATATAATTCCCTAGATGGAAAGTCCACAATACATAAACTGGTTTGCTTTACTTATCATCTACAAGTTGCTATTAACGATTTAATCTTTTTCTCGAAGTCGAATTAAGAAAATGCTTCCGTTATCTAAAAATAAAGATTGTTCGTATTAAGAATGCGAAGGCTAAAATGAATTCCGGAATTCTAGACATTTAATGCCACCGAAATTATTTTAATGTTGCCAGTAGGTAAAGTGATGTTCGGAATGAATTAAAAATAAAGCATCAAAATGACACAAACATCAAATTGGAATATGGAATAATCTTTATTACATACGAAGCTATAAAATAAAACTACATTATTTCACTTATCATTAAGAAATTAGCTTTAGTTATAAACAATTTTATGTTTATTTTGTTTTCGATGGTATGTTTTGCTTTTGAGCTAAAAGTGGAAAATAGTTTGGGTACAAAATCAATTTAAAGAGCAGTTACAGTATGCTGTATATTACATTATTAGAACAACAAAACAGACTTTCAAAATCCTTTTTCTTTTTTTGTTATAAATTCCTTTCGACTGAAGTTTTAGACAATATCCACTCAAAATTAGTGACACTTATAAATGTTGTATCAAGTTAGCAAGTAAAACATTGGTTGATATTCTGTCAGAAACCTATGGCGTGCTGATGCGATCCAATGGGATTAGAATTGCGATCCACCCCTGACTGTTTCCACAAAACATTGACCAACGATTACGTTCCTGTATTATACTACATATCGGCAGGAAGTACATAAGTATCTGTAAATAGATTCGAAGAAATTCATTCCTACTCAATTTCACGTACTGTTTAAACGATTTATTGTCACTAAATCGGTTTATTGACGCCTGTTGTCTGTTGCATAAGACAATAAAAGAATATGTTTGCATTTTAATGGCAGTCAGTTTAAACCGCAATTTTTTCCACCTCTCTGGACGTTTAAATAAAAAGTAGTTTACGAGTGCCATAGTCCAGTGATTGCGCTTTAATTTACAAATGTGTATAATAAATTGTTTGAGAAATGGTTAACGGGTCGATTTGCAGTAAAAGAGCAATAAATCACGCACCCACTCGAACAAACTTGCCCGACATACATGCTTGTTCACAGGGATATTCTCCAGCGGCGCACTGCAGAATACATCAAGGACCACACCTAATTTTATTTAGGTCAGGTCGCAAGGAAATTGGGTTACGATGCGACCATGCCGCGCTCTAAACCAACAAAAGACGCGTTATTGTAGGTTGCTAACACTCCCCAATGTCTTAATTTGATACTTGTTGAAGATACCTACACAACACACGAACAAGAATAAGTAAGTAATGAGATACGTGTTAAAACGTGATGCTTACAACCATTTAACAAATACTACGACTAAGCAAAAAAAAAGCCGGTGTACGTTTTTTTTAATGAGTCACTGAACTACATAATCATTTTATTGAACCATGCCGGTACAGGTGCAAAATTTGTACCCACAAATCTCATTAAAGGTTTTTGATAACTTACATACATGGTTATTTATTTTTAAATTTAAGCATTTCGGTTATTAAAAATTTTATTATTGAATGCATTGATAGTACTAGATAAACTTTTAGCTGTATTCCTCTAAATCAATTGCATATTTAAAAAACTGTAGGTAAGGGCCATTGTAGAATTATTTAATAATAATTGTGATAACTATAAAATGGCATATAATCCTGTACAAGAAGAATATATATAAAAAATATATAGAATACCATTAAAAAATCAGCAGCTATTGAACAAAATGAAATGAAACATTTTTGTCGTAGTTTCCGCGAACACTTGGATGCTGAATTCAGTAAGATTTTGGAAGTGTTTGAGACAAAAAGGCGCATACAAAAGCACGTTCAAAAAGAGCTTTCGTGATGGTTATTTACATAACAAGGATTCTTCTGGTCTAATACATTAAAAATTAATTCGCATTCCTATAGAATACATCATTTTTTTTAATTTATAGAATAAAGTGAAGAATAATAATCAGACAGGATAAATAAATACATTTCTTTCAATATATTCAGAGCAGTGTATAAAACCTATTTGATTATACGATGTTACTGTTGATTAAGTCAATAACAATGTATGGTGCCTAAAGAGTGATGGGCACATACCGCCCCAAAATTATTCAACCTAATATTTTACCGTCTATGAAATTTGGAATAATAAAATAAAACTTATCTTAACCTCTCAAAATTTCTTACGAGAGAAACCATATTAGACCTTCTACTATTCCTTGTGAAAAGTTAATGATATGTCCATATTAACCAGGCTCTTTTTTCAATAATACTTTTTTGGATACTTAATAAAAATGTAATAATAAAACACTGTTCTGGATTTCAGTAGTTTTATTTTTAAAAAAACACGACATATGTTTCGCCAAAAGATTTGGCTTCGTCAGGTGTTGAGTACTTACTAGGTAGTACTTTGGCGAAATATATGTTGTATTTTTTTTAAGTAAAATCCAGAACAGTGTTTTATATTTACATTTTTATCATCGATAATATGGAATTTCATCAAGTATAGGTCGAAACCATTCAATACTTTTATGAATAAATACAGAGCCAGATATATACTATGGTGCAAGGGGTCATTCTATACGATTCTCCTACGCTATGAAACTCACCCGGTAAAGAAATTTCGCGGATAATATTTACTGATGTAAAAATCAAAAAAAGACCAACGTTACCTTACCTGACCATTACAAACAGTAGGTACAGTTAGTTATCTTTCGAAATAAACCGTTTTGAAATAAATCCATTGTTACAGCTTACAGTTGTAGGATGCAATAAGAATGCTCCACAGCTGATGTGGAAACAAACAGTTAAAAACCTTCGTAGGTGTATAATAATAGATATTATGTAGAAAATTATTACTAAAGTGTTGAAACCGTATAAAATTCCTCAGTTTAATATATATCATGTAGTGTTCGTAACCAGACGTTTTGGAAGGCATATAAAATGTAAGGATGTTTAATAAACTGACTAAAAATACGTGTCGGTAACGGTATTTCTAAACAGAAGAGATTTTTATCACGTATAGGGTAGCTGTAAAGTGAGAAAATGAAAAAACTTTTTGTTATAAAAAAATGCTATAAAGAATAAAAGTCGCTTTCGAGAGAATTAGAAAAATATTTTGAGAAAAATGTTGCCTTACTTTTCTTTGTTATTAATAAAACTTTTCTTGAAAAAGTTATCGGACAAAAAAAAATTGTCTAGGTAATTTATCTGCTATTGTGTTATATCGTTGAAAAGAAAAAAGTACTAGTAGCTTGTGTTGATCCATAGATATAAGATTTTAGATTCATCTTTGGAAGAAAAAACGTGCAGCAGACAAAAAACAAACAGAAAAAATTTGATAACATTGCAGTTAAAGTGGCTTGTTGTAATTTAGGGGTAAATGTATCAACAGAGCGAAAATTTCTAGTGGTTTAGATACGAATACAAAATAGGTGACCCTGTAGTAATGACTAAATAAAATAATAAAAAGAAACTGAAGCCCTACTTACCATAACACAATCTACGGACACGCGCAACTTTGTTTTTGCATTAAAACATTATTTACCCTAAGATACGTTTTTTTTTTTAGAGGAATCGTTTTATCAAATTAGTTAGCTTTTTAGTGTCCTTTTTTTATTGGCGTACTTACTACCTTCATTAAAATCTCTATAAAACATTAACACCTGTTTGTAAAAATCAAGTGTTGCTATATAATACACACACATGCAATATTAACAATGTAGCAACACCGTGAATATCGATCAAAATCAATCATCTTTTTATGGACTCTTCACTTCTCTTATTATGTTTGCCGCAGTTTTATAACTCTTCAACTTACCTTATAAACTTTTATTAGATCGTAGCGGATACAACAAGAAGGTCCTTGCACATCCTTTGCAAAGTGCTTTAGAGGTAATTGGAACAAAAATTATACAAAAGTTGCGAACAGCTATCATTCAAGTTATTATCAACACGGGACAGTTTTTTTAGCATTTCATTCATATCAAAGCTATTTTTATCTTGATTATGGAACTGCTATTTTATATATCTATGTATAATAACGAAATTCAACCCTTACTAAAGGTTAGGTATTTACTGTATATCAGAAATATTTACCGAAAATTCAGAAACTAATTTTTAATGGCTTTTAGTATCTAATAATGCAGAAAAGTTTTTATTGATAATGTCATAATTTCTTTTTTGATAGATATACCTAGCGGTAATCAATTTTAATAAAATAAAATAAAATAAAAATCATTAGTGAACTAAAAAAAATATGTGGTGCGTTAGAAAAAAAAAAACTAAAAATAAATGCACTCGTTTTGTTAGTAACATCTGTGTTAATTTTCACTCAAACACCAACTCTTACCGATAAAGTATTAGTTTTCTGCTTTTCCGGTTTCGAATTTGCTTCATTAGCCACTTCCGCTTTTACTATCTTCAAGTTTTTACGTGTTCCATTGATGGTGGCATAAGTATCGTCTTTTTCAATTTTTTTTTGTGCTAATTTGAATCCGTTTTGCTGCGGAGATTTGTCGGTTTTTTTGTTGTCTGAATCGTTTTTGTCTGTTTTTGCAGTCGGGAAAGCTTTTCTTATATCCTTGAACCACTGACGATGGATTTGCCAACTCGTATCCATAAAACGATCGGCAGCTTCCTGAAATAGTTTTCACTGTAAAACACCATAATCGAATTTTTTTCCCTTTTCACTCTGACAATAACTCTTTAATTTAAGTTTCTTTTTGCACTATTATATATGACGACTATATCGAAATCGTATAAAAAGTAAATTAAAAAATACTCTTTTTAGGATTCTATTTTTTGTTTATTATTTATATACTGTTAAATCAGATAAAAATCAAAATGTAAATCATCATAACAAAAATGAAAATGTTAACAGTCTACTTGAATGACGTATGATTTATAATATGGTGATCGATAAGATCGTCATGATATTATACCCAGTAGGTGCTTGTCAGAAACCAAATTAAAAGATCCTTTTACAGCTGGATGCAACTCATGCAGTGACGATTCGAAGATTAGTTAGTTGATGCACATGGATGACATTCTGTTAGATTTAATCCTTTAGATGTACTTTAGAAAAGCCACTTTTTTAAGAAGATAAGAGACCATGTGAATAACATGTAATAACGAATAAAATTTACATTCAACCATTTGTATCTTACACACTTTAGTCGCTTACACTATAAACGATTATTGGTAGCTTTTAAGGCAATAACAGAATCATGCTGTTCAGGATTTCAAGACTCACCATTATTCGGATATTAAAATTTTAATTTGTTATTCTTCTTAAAATTTCAATAATACCATTAGGTACCTATGTATTGTAATAATTATTCAATGAATGAATGTTAAATTAGATGTCACCATTATGTAATTACAAAACTATAAACCATAAATCACCGATTATTTACTTAATAATAATCACTTTGCTTTAGATAATCAGTTGAAAAGTTGTATTATGTTAAAATGAAAATTGAATAGCTTTTATACGATGTGAAACATTTGCATAAAATGAATTACTTATTTATTAATAATTGGAAGCCTTACAGCAAACATACATAAATTTGTAGATATTTGTAGGTTCATTAATGTATTACAATGAATGATATCGATATCAGTTTGATAAGTAGAAGTCTAGGATAAGGTTTGCTCCTTATTAGCTGAGTCGATTGTCCAACGTTTCGTCAACTTCTTTCATTTGTATCTATAGTAAAAAGGAACCTTTCGTTGTAGTTTTACTGAAATACAGGATGCCAACCAAAGAAGCTGACGAAACATTGTACAATCGGTTCCAATTCCTGGGTTACTACATCATCACACCCTCAGTATTCTTATTTTGCAACCCATTTCATTTTCGATCACTTATAAAGTAAAAAATTACATCTCCTAAGTTGCTCTTAAAAATGAAACTTTTTAGGTAAGTTGAGTTTCTCTATTATTCTTCCTGAAGGACATCCCCTGTAGAAATATATTAATAAGTTGTGCAATATATTTAGTTAGGAGAAATTTTCAATTACGTACTCATCCCGCAGTGCTATAGCAGTTTCAAATATTAAAGAGATCCCATAAAAGGCATCAATTACGAAGAAAACAGGTCCATTAACTCGTGTTATAATGTTAACTAGTTGATGTAGTGCAAGAAAATTATTTTATGGCACATCAACATCACGAACGTCGTTAATGCAAGCGTGTATTTGCTAGTACCCGACTATAATTATGGCTGGAAAACTTTACTAACATGGAAATTTAACTTGATTATACACTTATGAGGGGCTTTATATGTATATACTTATAAACACTGTTTGACTAAGTAAATCACAATATAAAAATGCAAATTATTCTTATTTCTCTTTCGAGGTAACTAAGCTAAGTAGGGGAAGTATACTTTTTCAAATTTAATCCAAAATTTGTAAGTCTGAAAGAATTTCCAAAATTACTACCAGATTTAATTAATTAAACCCTTAAAAAATCAAAAACAAGTCAGATTTTAATTGAAAATTAATTATTAAATTCAAACTGAGTGTGTTTCGAAAGTGTATTTAAATTAAGGGAGCAAACAAAGGATTGTGAGGATTAATATCAATTAATGAATGAAATATAAGTATCTAAAGTAATATTACAATGCAAGGTAGTAAGTATTATATTTGGCAAAAAAAAATCATTTGATATGTTTTAACCCTTCTATATTTGGATTTTATTTTAGTTGTTGATTGCTTTATAATAATAAATATACGTTGTTTTCACGAAAACCAAATTAAAACTAAGACGAGAAAGCTAAGTGTTGCAAGTCATCCAAGCGATTAGCGTATGAGTTTAAGGTGGATAACAAGTCAGGATAAATCGTCCTGTGCTTTCAGACTACGCCTTTGAGAGTTTCCAGGCAATTAGGCACATACTCACGGAAATGTTTCGTGAATAAAATGCTCGCCAACGCAAATTACATGTTTCCGTAAATTGTGCAATTTAGTTTAGTAAAATGCTTTCTTTATTAAGAAGCGCCAAACAAGCCAAAGAGGGAATAGAAGTTCAACGTAACAGTAACCTTTACTGTAAACAAATGGACTATGGACGCAAATCTTTTTATCTTCATACGCACATATTAACACACACCTAATTATTATCTTTTGCAAACAGAAAGTCTTGGATGCGTGCAGACGGATGTGTAACAATACAAAATGATTCGAAATTTATGTCAATAATATGTGGAGGAAAATACAACATTGTTGTTGTATCTGCTTCTTAACAATTTCAATCATTTAAAAATACTTATAATTTTGATTATTCTATTTTTAAGTATTTTAAAGCATTTAAAGTATATGATAACATTTTCTTATAAAAACAATAAATAGAACAGAAACAATGGTGAAGTTTCAACAGTTTGATTTATAATGATTGACAATATAATCTTGATCTAGTAACGTAATCAATAAATATTAGAGATAACTTAGTACGATAATAAATGCCTGGAACATACCTGGATAATCCCAATAATGATTACAAAGATCAAAACAGTATCATCAATCAAAAGAAAGTAATGTAATTAAATTTCCTTTTTTAAATTGATCCTACAGGCAGTAGGTAGGTCGAATCCAATGCAAGGTAAAATCGATACTGCAGGGATGCATTTGATGGGTTACGTGTTTAGTATTTCTTTTAGTGACGTCAATGTTTGATGCATTTTTAACCCGTAAAGAGACGAGATTAACGACGGTGAGGAAGGAGTTAAAATAGAAAAATAAAATGCTAGAAAATTTGGATTTGAGAGGGGAGTGGAGGAATAAATTAAAATTAAGAAAATATGTTATACAAGAAAAGATGAAAATAATAAATATATGGAAAGTGAAAAAAAAGGTGCAAGGGATGAAAGTTAAGGACTTTGAATAGACGATGCAAAATTCTGAGAAATATTAATAATTTAAAAGGAACAAATGTATAGATACGTAAAAGAAAATATAACTATGGTGGAAAGGACCATAAATAAGAAAAAATATCAAAACAAATGATGAGAGGGAGAGAATAAGGTCACTAGAATTAAGGGATATAAAATGATGGTAATAAAAAAAAAAACAGTATATTTCATTTTCCACCAAAACAAGAAAGTGGGAATAAAAAAGAGCTATAAAATTCTCCATTTTTGTATTGATTTTTGTTTTAAAACTATAGGTAGAGTACCTACGTTAATTTTTAGGTGATAAATGGAACACATTGATTGAGTTGGAGTAATTTTTATTTTCTATTTTAAACGTCTTAATACTTTGGTTGTTCAGTTTCGACTAACTTTTATAAACTACAGGAAAAAGCACAGTTACATTGGTGCTGACGCACATGCGCTCTTGACAGACGAATAGCGCGCAAACCGCTGTAGCCCGCGCGCGCTTTCAAAACTTCTACCTATGCTTCTAACTGCTTCTAGCCTCAAATTGTATGGGATTCTGAGCGAGCGATTTATGAGATTTGTTTGGTGAAATGTGTGTGCATTTGTGCAATATTCCAGGAAAAATAGAAAAGCAAGAATACTTTCCCACTAAAAAACGTTCAAGAGTACATTTAATTTTTGTTATTCCAAGTAAAAGTCCCTTCTAACTTCATTTTGTTTTCAGACTCAGGATTTGTGAGATTTAATTTAAATATTGTTACAAGAATAAAAATTTATCCATATAGGTAATGGTGAAGGTATATGTAGATAATGGTGATGGTGTAGGTATGTCTTTAATAAATAAAATAATAAAAAGTCCGTCTAAATAGAAGCTAACGTAATTATTGTTTCATGAAAACATAATTTCTAACAAAAACATTGTTTCTTTTATTTGTAGAAAAAAAAAACATCAGGTCTCGTCATCGGAAGCCTTTGTACAAAAGAATAATTGTTACAAAAGTTATACCTAGTTTTATATAAATTATTTGTATAGCGTACACTTTACTTTAATTATTTGTTTTGCGTTAATGTTATGTATTACAATAAAACTATAAAAACTGAGGAAAAAACAAACGTTTTTATTAGAAATTATGTTTTTATTAAAAAATAATTACTTTAGCTTCTATTTAGACGGACTTTTTATTTTTTTTATTAAAATTATATAGGTACATTTTAAAGACATCCCTACACCATCATCATTATCTACATTTGTTAAGACAGTGAATTATGCTCATCTTTTGCTGACAATGCCTATTTTGTAATAATCTATATAAGCTTGTTAGAAATGAGAAACAATCAATCTAGCTGTAGACTAGACTTAGTATCAGTGTGCACTTTGTAAAATAAACCTTTTTTTAAAAACTCTTTGTTCCAATTTTGGAATATAACACATAATACCTTCACCATTACCTACACCAATAAATTAATAGTAGATAAAATTTTAATTGAAAATTACAATGCCAACACCAATACCAATATGTATAAATTTTTATTCTTGTTACAATATTTAAATTAAACCTCACAAATCCTGAGTCTGGAAACAAAATAAAGTTAGAAGGGACTTTTACTTGGAATTGGAATTAAATGTACTCTTGAACGGTTTTTAGTAGGAAAGTATTCTTGCTTTTCTATTTTTCCTGGAATATTGCACAAATGCACATACATTTCACCAAACAAATCTCATAAATCGACGGCTCAGAATTCCATATTTTTTGAGGCTAGAAGCAGTTATTAGAAGCATAGGTAGAAGTTTTGAAAGCGCGCGCGGCCGATATCAGTTTGCACGCTATTCGTCTGTCAAGAGCGCATGTGCGTCAGCACCAATGTAACTGTGCTTTTTCCTGTAGTCTAACTTTTATAGGCGCATTTCGTTTATTTTCTTTTCTTACACTACTTCTATTATGTTTAAGTGACTATCGAGATTTTGTCACGTTCGTTATATTTGATATAAGGCTTAAGCTAGACGTGTCACACTTCATTATAAAAAGTGAACATAAATTTTGTTTTTGTTAACAGAACGAGTTCATTTTTGTCTATATCTTCAATAAAAACCTTCTGGTTTAATAAATATTACTACAATATTGTCAATTAAAATAGAATGTTATGAAATGTTCTTATTCTTACTATAAATTGAGGCACAGCAAAATCAGGATGGTAAGGCAAAATCGTTATCATCAGAATGCAGTTGATGAATTATACATTTAGCATTTCTTAGCATTTGATTGCTAAATTTTTAACTATAAGTTAAGATTTCCAAAGAAGTTCCGCCATAATTTCACCATTAATTTCACATTTACGAGAAGAACTATGGTTCGGGTTCGCTATTAATGAAGTTAATGAGGGTTTGTTTTTTTTTTTGTTGATGATAAACGATACCCAACCGAGCCCTGTTCCCTTCTTGGTATCCGGCCCTATTTGTTCCGCTAGATCTGGGTGGTACTGCGATAAAAGGAAACATAATATTCTGTGTCGCACCGAGAAGAGTAAAAGGTGATTAACGATTTCGGTGGCACATAATATTAATAGTCGAAAGAGCGGAAGTAGGTATTACTGGACAAGAAATGTCTTATTCATCAGAAGGGCAGTTAGAAGCGACATTGTGTTTATTGTATTATGCAGAGGGTGGTGGTACTAAACGCTACTTTAATGCTTTCAAACAGTCCAACCACAAGGATATAAAAAGCTTTCTTATTTAGAAGCCTGCTTGTACAATAGGAGGGTAATAACATAAATTTCTAATTAACTAATCCTTTTTTAATTCTCGATAAACAATTGTTAGTTGATTTTCATGCAAAATGTGTGTTCTTTAGAAGGTCGTAAATTTACTTTACACTATAAAAGTCAGTTTTATTTAGCGTTGCCCTTTCTTAACTATTAATTACCGTACTGAAGATAACTATAATAGCATTTTTGTAAATATTACTTCTGTAAATATTAAACGATATCAAAATAAAGAATTTTTTTTGAAAAATTAGAACAAAATCACTTTGTTCAACTACTTACCAATTTGTGTTGTTGACTAACAATAACCTCAGACCCAATTAATATTATTGTTTAACATGAAACAAACAGTAGTTTCAATTAAATAGACAAATATAAACAATAACCGTTTGGTGACAAATATTTAAATTGTAATTTCTATTAATTTCGAGGTTTCCTGTTTTGTTTCTCTGAAAAATGTTAATTTGTAATGCAAAACTCGAATGTTTATGCATCTAAACATGTCTATAAATATCATGATTGATGACATCAAACGACAGTTATGAGTTTTTAGTATTACTAAATCTAATTTAGAACGCATTATTCCAGAAATTCCTTGCTAAAAAGCGCTTTATGTTTCAGGGGGTAAACATACCACATAAATAAACTTATTTTTGTTCATTACTTTACGTCGTTAAAACAATTATTGGAGTATTTATTCCTTCTATTATCTAAAAGTATTGTTTTCAAAAGACAATATCGCACAAAGGTCTCGAAAAGCTATTAAGTGTTATTGAAGTTGAAGTAGTGTGTTAAAATAAATTATTGCTTTGAAAATATTAATCAATCACAATACGTATATGTAATAAGATACAAATATCATACAATTTGCTTTTGCAGGCAGATAACTTATCCTTCTATGTAGTTTTAATCTATTTCACCCCTTGTATACACGGTTAGTTCTCATAAAATAAAACGAGAAAAAACAAAATCTATTAGATTCGTCTACTTCACTTATTTACTTCTCAAAGAATTTTCTGTTCACTTTTCCTAGTTTATTATTTAGTCCATTAACTATGTGAGGTGTTCTTCCTTTAATCTGAACCGCTTTCTACTTTTAGTGATATTTGGCAAGATTTAGTGGGACTCCTCCCCCACCCCCACTACCACCACAAGAGATTAATCCCATGAGTTTTTAATTAGGGGCCGTTCATAAAATACGTTCGCATACAAGGGGGGGAGGCGTCTGAGTGACAAGGGGGACAGGGGATGTACGGCAACGTGACCGCCGTTCATCAAAAAATTTTACTGAATTTTTACAGAATCCTTGGACTTCTGATAAATAGAAATATTATTTAATTGTTCGTTACAAAAGATATTTATTAATTTATTAAAATTTCATTATGAAAATAAAATAAAAATTTTTGACTATCAATATTTGTGAATTATCATGTTCAGGGGGGAGCGGTTTTAGTTTTTGTGACGAGTAATTACAGGGGGAGGTCACAGATAGTGTGACAACCGGGGGAGAGGGGGTCAAAAGTAGCTAATTTTAGGGTGACGTATTTTATGAACAGCCCCTTACAGAGAAGATTTATTTGAATAAAAAGTTGACATGAGATTTTTGATGAACTCTTTTTAAACAAGATTTGGTGAGATTTTATCGGACCCCTCCCTCCGCCCAATTTGTAATGTATATCCTCATACCTACAGGCGAAGAAACTAATAAAACCTTGTAAATTTTTTTGTACCGTGGATAGGTTTATGTAACCGTAGTTCAAAGAAGCATTTTCGATTTTGTAGCACTCTTTCCATATGCATTTTATGTACCTATATGAATATTTCTTGTGATTCTATGTTCCTGCTGGGCCAACTTTACATACATACCTACCTACATTGACTGAGAAGCCGTTTGAGTTAATAAATTTGCGCGACCTTGCGTGCTTAAAATGCAGACGCGCCAACCTGTCCGCTTTTCTTTCCTGCAACACCACAATCCACAATGGCATACACAAATACAAGAACGCAGAACCGCCATGCAGCGGTTTTTACATGTGTATCAAAAACACTTTCTCAGCAATAAATCAGTGTTGGTTATAAATTGCAATGGTACGTGGTACAACAGGCCTCACCTTTTGTACCTTGTTAAAACAATATGGTAATACAGTATATTACAAGGCAGATTTTTATCGCTCATAACCGAGCAAGCGATACCGAGAGATGCCTAGTCAACTGCTCCATTGTTCGAAAATTACCTACGCTATAATTGTGCACGAATTGAAGGGAAAGGCGTATATAATCACCAATCAGATTTTTCTCGTTTTATTACAATTGACGGACACTTTAAAAAAATTCTTTGACAAAGCATCGTCTTCTTAATATAGTACGTCGTATCCATTCAGGTTTAGTTGTTTCAATTCAACCGCCGAGCAGGGTGTATTTTTATGATTCATTATGTCCATTGTCATCACATATTTAAAAAGGAAAACTTGGTAACCCACATCCATATTTGTTAAACTTAAAGGTTAGATGCAGGCAAACTGCTAATTATAATTTAATTTTGTTGGTGGGTAAATAGTTGGGGTCGGTATTTAAATAATTGTCATGCAATTTTGTAAACAAAAACAATTTCTTATCAAAGACAGTAAACAGTGTGGAAAACCCAATTGCATGAATTCGTCTGCTGATCGCTATCCAATAGTTCATTTGTATTATTATGCATATTTACCTAGTTGTGTAAATAATTTTTTAAAAAACAGAAAGCATTTTAATGATAATTTTTATTTGCTTTCTTATCAAATTTGTTATTTCAAATAAATTAGAAATTCCATACAATAAATAGATAGTACATTGAAAACAATTCACTTCAATTTGATCATAAAGAAATTTCAACACATTTTATAAATAGAAAACAGTTTTGTGATAAAAATTAGTTCTTTAGAGGAATGGGAAACCATAAAAGAGTAATTATCGAATATTTTTTCACCTTTCAGCTTAACTTTAAGTTCTGCAATTCTCACAACAGTACATAAATATTTGAAATTTTCTATATTAAAATCTAAATTTTCTTTTTTCCATTCATTCCATATGATGACTAATTATGTTTGTGCAACTAATTACTAATTTCCTTTCTGAAGAAAGAGGGGGAAATAACCATGTAATAATCTAAAAAAATAATAAAATCCGGACTTAAAAAATTATTAAGCTCTTTAACACTAAATTTTATAAAAACCTAAGAAAAAAAAATAGATGAGTCATTTATTCGTGCAATGCATTTGGCGATTATTAATTTTGATCAGACAAAAAAATAATTATGTAAGCATTACAAAGATAATGAATATTGCACGAATAAGAATATCCTTTATATTTCATTATTTTTAGTTTGTTGAAGAAAATAAAATATTATCTTACAACTCGTCAGAACAATAAATTTATTTTTGCACAGGTCCATTAAAATCATAGACAATGCCAGACGAGAACGTTTAGTAAATTTACATACAGGCTCAGTTTAAAACTAGTTTTTAATATTCGAGATGTAGTATAATTTGTAATACGAGTTTCTCTCTAATTATTTATTTATTTAGGTACCCAATTCACATTCGTGTCTAAATTAGCGTACATTTTTAACAAGGGAAGTGCGCGACCTTGGCTAATCATTATTTTTGTTACGTTCGTTCCCTACAACCGACTGTGTAATGAACAGTATAAATTATTCAATTTATTAACATTCGTCTTAATTACGCAATTGTTATCGTTTATGGCAACTTTTTGCCGTAATGACGTTTAAAAAGTTAGATAATGCAATTTTAAAGACGGTACTGGATCTCCCTAAGAAAAAAATAACTACGACATCTGACATGCACAATATGAAAAATAAATCACAATTAACATTAGTTAGATGTCAAGAGTTCAAAAATAATAATCGATTATGTAATATGTAACCTAAGTATTTGTATATGTTATGAAAATAGAAGTATCCAAACCACTGGGTTTAATTAAATATGTATCTACAATTGTAACAATTATCTGATCGTGACAATGGTTGCTACCTATACATACATATGTATACGTATATTATAATTTTAATATGTGCGTGATACACGTACTAATCATTAAATTATTATAAGTAGTACACAGGTGTGTAAACAAAATCAGTTCTTTTCTACTTTACAATTATTATACAAAACTGTAGGCTAATGCATACTGAATACTTAATATAGGGTCAAGATCAAAATCTGGATCAAGGGCAAATTTACAATACAAAAGTAATCACGATGTTAGTTATGAAGCATCCATTAAATATGTAAGATTAAATTGAGGTGATAGAGTTAAAAAAAAATCACCAAATGTCATTTAAAACGAAAGAAATATCTCATGTCAATATTGTAAATCAAAGATTACTTTATGCTTAGCGTGAATCTCTCATGAGAGGGATAGGAAGTCTCACCACATATTATAAAATCTCACCAAGAGGAGAGGAGAACAACAGAGCGGTGATCTACTTATAAGTATTGTTTAGATTTGTGGTCGAAGAATCTTTTAGCAACATTAAGTACGTAAAATGTGATTGCTGACAGTTACAGTTAAAACTTTTTACCTCCAAAAGGTTTGTTTATTTTATTATATGACATAAAAATAATAATTAAAATTGAGACAATCAAAATCATTATTGGTTATTATGGTAATTTTGAAGATAATTAAGTGCGTTATTAAAACTGATGAAAAATGGAAACTATTTTCAATCCATGAAGCATGCATATGGTGTTTGGGTGTTTATATAACAATATAAACTAATTAATTATTATATGTAGACACTTATTTGTCTGTTGTAAACATTCTATTTCAACGACAAATTCATTAAAAACGATTTTCATGACCAATTACCTCCTTTATTAGTTCCATCTCATCTCTGCTATCTGCTGGCTTGAACGGCTTAAGCAGTTTAAGAGGGCTCATCCTGATTAAACCAAATCATCCACTTAAACGCAATTGTAGCACATACTACATTTCAATAAACTTATGCGGAGATTTGAATAATTAATTTGTTATTCCTTGTAATGCCACTGTCAGAATGTCAACTAATAATAGTTCGTAACAATATTAAAACGATTCGTAATGATTTATATCAGGCATAACGACGAACAGATAAATGGATGCATGCAATGATCAATGTAGCTGCTAATGATTAATTTATTAAAGAAAGATTCAAAGAAACCGCCTTTGAAATAACGCGGCTGATGATTGACAAGATTAAATTCTTTGCAATTAATTAACAATTCTACATGTTGTAAGAATAAGTATTTACATAGTGAACGCAAACTGTTATTAATTGGTCTTCCGGGTGCTTGTCGGCAAAGATGGGAAGGAAGATGTCTTTAATTTGTAGGAACGCAAGAAATTTATTTCTGTATATCTGTTATTTCCATAAATATCAGTTTTATTGTTTATTATTTTTAATTGCTTTCTCTTTAAACGGATGGAAAAACATTGACAAATGAAATAATATGTTTAAAACAAAACAATTTTATAAAAAGCCACTAGCAAATTATTTAATGTTTTTCTATAAAAATATTAATAATTGCAGATGCAGTTGGAATTCTCTTTTTTGAGTTTAAAGAAATGTTACGAAGGAACAATTGAAACTAATTTCATTTAATTAGTTAAAGTTAGGTCGTTTCAGTTATAAATACCTCAACAAAAGTAGGTTACATGAAACATTTTAAGCTAAAAGCAATAATAATTCATATTATTGTAAAATTATTTCCCATTGTTTTCCTAATTCCTGTAATCTGCACGTTGTGCATTTTTGTTTAACTTACACTGCATAAAATCGAGTTAGAGTCACTTTATACCTTGAATGATATTGCACTTTCAAAGGCTGTTCTAATAAAAGCGCATTAAGTACAATTTAAGTCGGAAATAACCTACTCCTGGTCATTGTTCATTTTTAGATTTTCGAAGTACAATCTTTTGCGGCTATTTGTCTGTATTAAGCGTACTTAAAAGATCTCAGAAAAAATCGAAACTAAGAAATAGATTGGTAATAAAAAAAAATTAAATATGTATTCGTGAATTTGAATGATCTTCCACTCTAAATAAATTTTTATATTTAGCAGTAAAACGTGTCGACATAAACAATAGTTGGTTTTTTAAATGCAGTAAACCGTGAATAATTTTATGGTTAAAATTCAAAAGTTGCTTGCTATGCAATTCTATGAATCAGGATTTAATAAAGGTAGAAAAATAAAAACCAATAAAACGTAATTACTGGTTGCTGTGACTGGCATTTTAATTGAACCTTTCTACTGCATGGGTATACATAATTTAATTGTTTAATTAAAAAAAAAATGGCACAGGTAATTTCAATCATTCTAGCAGCGATAAATGAGCGTCATCGTCGTACCTGGTATAAATATTACGTGTGATGTAAATTAGTGTAAATAATAGTTGTAAAGGCGATAATTAAGCAAAAAACTTCGCGCATCGTCGACCAATAATTCAAAAGCAATATTAGATGCTACGGTAGCACATTTCATAAACTGACGCCGCGGCAAAAAACTGGTGCATAAATAACAACAGCAGTCTCTATCATAACAGTTCAATAGAAAACACGATAAAAATCTGTCAACTTTATCAAGATGAGCACATAGCGTGACCAACAAATATTACCGCACTGTCACTTGACCGCATCAAACTACAACAACCACCACCGTTCGAAGAACAACAGTATTGTAACGAACTTATATCAATTTATTAGTTAAAGTAATAGATAAAATTAACAGAACCGGCGTAAAAGTAAGTAAGTAAAAATTGTCCGCGCGCATTCTGTACTTATTTACCATGTTGTACTTACTAGAAGTCGGTCTGTTAATAATACTTCAACATTCGCTTTGACTTGTAGTAGCTGCTAGTTCGGTATATCGTGGTGTACAAGCGCACCAACCAATGAACCAACACCATTCGATGTTTATGCTGCTTTCAAACTCACCAGATAAGTCACGTGCAGTAATGTTTATATTTCGTTAATTAACATCATCGGCTGGTGCTGGTATTTAGGTTTTCAACAGCAGCCGAAGCAAATGGAATTGACGGCAGTGCCGCCCAAAAAATCTAGGTATTATAATTATTATAAGTTAATAAGTACTAAAAATGTACTTACTTACTGTATGTATGCAAAGGTACGTTAAATACTAATAATAAGTAACGGGAATTCGCTATTAGACTTTCTTTCGCGTCATGCGAATTATTAGTATGCCAGACGTGTTATCGCATCATCATTAATTTCGGAAACTTATAATTTCTTGCCAGTTTGTTATGGAATGAACAGTGACGGATAGCTATTAGTTTCGCGAACTACAGAAAAATACGTAGGTGGTCTATTTGAATTTGTAATGCACCAGCTATAAAGCGAAATTACATGTTCAATTCAAACTGATATAGTATAAAGAAACAGCATTAAGTACCAGGTGCGTAATTTTAAGAAAAAAGGCTCAAATTGTATTTAATGAAAGAAAAAAAAAATTAATAATTGTGTATTTAATATAAGGATAGTCTAAAATCAACGAGAAATGCTTACCTATTAGGTGCTAATACTTGAACGTTTTCTGGAAGAAAAACTGTTTATAATGATTTTTAGATTTGTAGATACCTATTTATTCCAATAATTAATAAAAGTTGATAGTAAATGAATATTCGAAATTAAACTCTAGTTCTAGTTAAAGTTACTAAAACTAACAGTCTTCCACCTGAAGAATCTGCAGTGGGGTGAAATGGTCATACTGGTCTAGGTACTACATTATTTGTAACTAGAGCTGAGTGTAATTTAAAAAAATAAAAAGTGGCTTCAATTCAGTATAACTTTCCTTAAACTCTTACACCCTGTATTTTTATTGCACCGTTAGAATAGATGCAGTAAATTAAAAATGAAGGACGATGCCGGTCAATATCGCCTACAAACATGCCAGTATATACGAGTACTTTTACTTTCATAAAATTGAATTTACATATTGATATTGACATTAAAACCTACAAGAATACTTAAATAAAAAAAGTAACTATGGGAACACTTTTACGACTCCTAATTAATCCATTGGTTACAGGCACATCTCATAGGTATTTCTATTTTCTATAGGTCTTTAATCTATTGAAGAAAATCAATTGAAATTGATCAATTGAAAACTTAGTATTTAAGCCTAGATAAAAGAAATATTATTTAGTATATCTACTCTTTTGATAATGGTGTAACAACCGAAACGACTGTCGTCAAGAATTTTTCAATAAATATATCTATAGTGAAACTACCAAGTGTTTTTCTCTTCTTTTAATTTATTTTTTGTAATTGTCCTATTGACTTAACATTCACGATAGCGATATACACTCACACTACATGGGTAGCATATTTCTTTCCTTTTTTAATTTTCATTATCAACGTCAACGTGTCAAAATTTTTACGTTTTCTTTGATTGAAAAACTTATTTTAACCTAAACTTAAATCTTAAAATGAATCCATCTGAACACTATGTAGGTACGTTTTTTTTTTCAATAATTTCATCATTTTTATCAAAAATAAATTCACAAACGCTACATTAGTACCTATACTTATAGCTAATACCAATAAATACGTACTTAATGTTTCAATGTTTCTACTTTCAAATTTCAATTAAGCTGAATGCAATAAGGTATACAAATGTTCCTGTGCTCTGCAGTTGATTTCCTAATTAAACTTTTAACCATATTATTAGCTCCATATATATGGGTACTAAAAATACATGCACTAAGTGCAATGTTTAAGCATGACTGAAGGTCCTTATTATTCATGGCTCTGAATCATCGTCAAGAGCTGCTCGGTTTTACAGTCATTTAATGAAAATACGTACGTTCACATATAGGTTTTGGTTGCTCCCTCGGAAATAAAGAAGTTTACGCTCTCCTAATTTCATCCGAACCGAACGAATGCATTGTGTGTGTGTAGGTACTCATGTAGTAGAGAAAATAACACGCCGTAAGTCGATAAAAATAAGTTTATTTTCATAAAAGCATGTGTAGTGTGTACGTTGCAGTAGCACGTGCGCCATGCAAGATGTACATCCTGTTGTACCTTAATAGGGTAGCGAGCAGAAAATGAAAACGCTAAACGTGCAACTTTATTACTTTCATTGCCTGGCAAATGCACACTGATCCTGAAATAACTGAATTCCCTCTTGCAATTTGCAATAGAATGGAAATTGTTAAACTTTAAAATGTTCTCATGTGTATTACCATTTTTCAGTAGGTAATAAAAAACTGCAGTGAATTATATTGCTACACAGGAAATAAATGGCCAAGGGTTAGCTTGACTCGCTTATAGAAAGTTAAGAATTCAACATTCAGGACCTAGTTGCTGGAAAACAGGAACACTTAATGGAAAAATACCGAATAGATAATTCGTCTTTTTTTTAATATTGTTAAGAATATATTTAACAAATAATGGTGACACTTATTGTAGCTTTAATTACTGAAGAAAGCCGCGAATATTTTAACGAGGGTCGTTGCATTGGAAGGACTACGCACAATAGTGGTCAGATTACCATTTCTGTTTTCATTAAGATAATGCAATTTAATGTACATGCTAATCGTTAATACGCAAGAGTGGGCATGTGAACAAACTGGTAGGTATACGAGATATCCATGTACCTAGAGTCTAAAACGAGTCAATGGTGTCAGGCAAAGTTAAGTTTGCTTAACCTTTTGCTTAAATCTAAATATTAGCATTACTTCAAGGTCTTCAACTAATTAGAGTTTAGTGTATAGTGTTGACAAATGTTAATTTTTTTAGAAGTGTCAATTCACGTTTCGTATGTAAACGTTTGCGTTCAAAAATTACCAAAATTTTAAAAATAATTCTGGCAAGGTAAATTATTATATTTACTCACAGATACTAATTATTTTAAAAAAATATATAGGTACGTGATTTACGATGACTCTTATGTACGTCCGTCATAAGGAGATTTTGTGTTTTTGGTTAAAAACAGGATTGATTTTGCAGAATTTTTGCCTGTAGGTTCCACTACGTCAAGAATACTTTTCTATGAAAAAATAAAAAAATTAAACTGAAATGTTACAATTTGGAAATGTTCCTTAACACAATCCAATTTCTTGACATTTGGATTATAAAAAAGATTCAGGTGACAAAACTTTAGAAGTTAATAAAATGCAAACAACGTACTAAATAGCTCAAACACCAACACCAAAACACGAAACTGAACGTCCGAAGCACTTTTTAGTAACAAAGTTACTAACAACTCCGCTAACGTTTCCAGTTATTTACACTAAAATAGAAATAGTATTGTACATTCTCTAAACGACTTCGTTTTAGAAACAAAACAAAAACAATTTTTATTTAGAGCACGACGGAATTTTATCGCAACGATTGATATTATAACAATATCTTTACAACATTGTGATAAGATAACGTTGTTAAATTTGGATATTGCACTATTCTCAAGGGAATGCACTATGATAATTGGATTATATTGACAGTAGTAAATTAATAAAAAGGTATTTTAAATTTTGTGTAATGATATAGTTCAACAAATGTCAAATACTGTTCGTATCAGTTGATAGATAATTTAAATTCGCAGTTTTGATAGGGTTATCTTGGTTTTTGAGGTCGTCCACTAAATGTAGCGGTTCGATAGTTGAATCATCGAAATGATGACAATCGACTTTATTTTGGGCAAATAATATTTTAATTTGAAATGTATTAGCTAAATATTATTTACGATTAGACAAAAGGTACAACGATATTATGAACAGCAAAAAATTTTGCTATATTGAAAATAAAAGTGTGAAAACTAAAAATTAACGCTGCAATACATACCACTTCAGATCTATTAGGTATATTACACATCAAATTGAATTTAATAAAAAAAGATGTCTGAAATTTAGAACGTTTGTAATTATGTACATGGTTTACAATAATAATTGCTGCAGGAGCCTATTTATTACCAATATCAAAAAAAAATTTCAATTGAATAACCTTATTGATTACTCGACCGAAAGAATTCGGTTGTGTTTCGGTTATTCTAAATTCAGTTAAACCATTCGCAGAATTTTAAAAAGTTATAATATTAACCACGCTTTTACGCAATTTTAAAATATTTAATATTTCCAAAGTTTTTCTTTTTCGCAGTAAATTATTTATTAGAAAGTTAACGAACGGTACTGTTGTCATATTAGTTATGGTTTGCCCTACACAAAATCGAACTCTTGGTAAGATATTAATTTACCAGATGACTTGTTTTTGTTTCTTTGTTAATTAAAATTTTAGTAGGTAAACTGTAACTAGAAGAATACTATTTTGGTCGTTTCTTGAAGCACCCAATACTCACCGAATTAACGGATTCGTTGTAAATCAATAAATTATTTATAAAATACAGAAATTAGAAATTTTTAAATATGAGGATAAGAATAGAATAAATTAATAAGTTTGGTCTCAATTTACTTTACAAGGAAGTTAAAATCCTGAAAACTTACTTTGAACGAATTCTGAAGCGTTAAAGGAATATTGGCAAAATAAGAAAATTTATAAGCCTGAATAATGATACTGAACGATAATAATGATGGACTAGGGGGAGTAAAACTTCTCCAGTGAATCATAAGTCTTGTTCAAAGCCAAAAGAACAGTATCTAACAATAAGTCAATATTTTGTTTCATGTTGTAGGTTCCCGCCTTATATTCCTTTATCCAAATTAAAATCCAGAAACAGTAACCATAGTGCCATCTAGAGTCGTCACTATGAATTCAGATTTCCAATCCGGGAGTTTCCCGATGTTTCGCGGAAATTTTGTAATAGTTGTTTAACCCGACTGGGGCCCCTTTGCTGATATTGTACGACCATGTCACGCGTTTCCTTCTCTTTTCCGCGGCGTGAAGAGATGTCCAGGTATGAGATTAGGTACTCCTATGTACTTGCTATTTAGAATGAGTAAGCACAAAAGGAATTTAGGGGAACGCGGGGGGGGGGGGGGCTGCGAACGACGAGAGCTGGACAAGGGAAAAATTTCGGGGACATTCGAATTTGAACCACACTCGTGACAAGAAAAAAGAAAGTAAAATTTTGGGTGCAGTGAAAAAGGAAAAAAAAAACTATATTGTGATTTGATTTGTGTGTGTGTCTTTGTAATTTTTAAAATCATTTTTTTTTAATTGCAAATAGATTTTCTTTGTTACTTTTTTTGATTGCATGGAAAGTATTTCAGTTTAATTTCTGTTTAAATCTAAATCCTTTTTGTAGTTTTTATTATATTCAATTTTGTTTGTTCCTTGAAGTAAGTACATTTTTTTATGAAAGTATGTAAGTTCTTATGTACAAGTCACTAGGCGTTGGCTACGATGGCGTTATGTATTTTATTAATTTTTTTTACTAAAGGATTGCAATTTTAATTCGTTTAGTTTATTAAGGTGATTTCTTTCAGGCATGATTATATTTTTTGTGTATTCTTTCATTTTACGTAATGTCGTGTTTTGTGTAGTGATGTGATTCATTCTTCTCATTGTCCAATATAATATACATTTTAGAAACGCCTCGAAGCGAATATCGACTTTAACGTGCCTAGAAGCACAATTTCGATCAATGCTAAGAATTTACCACTGAACTTGTATAACTTAATTAAACCGATTTCCTTCTTATATTTTTGTTTTGGCAAAGATTTCACCTTATATAACAAAAACAGAAACGTGATCATTTTGATAGATTTTACCAACACCTAGTGGTCGTTTTGGTCATTTTGTCTTCCTATATACAAATTACATGTTCGTATTATGAGAATTAAACAAACAGTTTAAGGGGAAATTGAATAACAATAAATTAATTTTTTTATTTCGCTTTATCGTGGTTTTTCTTCCTTTCCCCTCATTTATACGCAGTGTGTTAGCATTAATGTCTGATCATATCTCATATCAAATCTAGTCTATCAAAACAATGTTCTTTTGATGTTTCACTGGATAAAAAATAACTTTGCAATTTATTTTGTCGGTTATTTCACTCGACTCAATACTTAATTACTAAGTTTTCAGAACTGATAAAGACCACTATTAAGTGAAAAAAAACTTAAAGGCGCGAATTTATTATTATATTTTATACACATTTCAAAAAATTTTTTCTTTTCGTGTTTTTGACAGACCCCTCTTTCCCAGTGGGCACTTTGGGCAAGTGCCCAGGGCCCCGCGATCTCTAGCCCCCGCCCCAGATCAAATACGAAGTCCCTAGTTCCTGTCATATCACCAAACGATAACCAATATTTATTACCAAAAAACTTATATAATTCGAAGAAATCGAACCTAAATTACTGACTACAATATCAACTTACTAGCTTTTACATGCGCGAAGCTATTCTACTCTCGCCCAAAAATTAGGCTTTCCAACTTCAGCATGCTTAGATAAATTTAAATATATAATAGTTTACTAAGCACATACACATTTTAAAGAAAAATCATCAGTAGTACACTCATCAGTGTGACTCGCTCCATTTATATTAAGCGAACGAAGCGAAGCATGAAGCTCCAAGTTTGAATTAACCCTTTGATTTCATTGAGAAATTACATGGGAAAGTGATACAAAATGTGTTTGACTTTATATTAAAGGAGATGGTGGAATGGAATCCCATTACAAGTTTGGCCCTGATTTGAATATCGATGTCCAAGAATAATTTATGCCACATTAGTTAGGTATATAAATGCTAATAACAGGTACATATTTTATTTATTTACAATGAGTTTTAATAAAACAATGGAATTTGTGATCTGATAGATTTCCACCAACTTTGGAAAAGATATTGAATCAGAAAGCGACCGTTCCTATGCCGAAAGAGCAACAAATTCGGTGATTTCACAAATAGCGACAACTGTGTCAGTAGAACAACAACAGTTTTCCAACCCGGAAAAAATATCACACGATCTCGCCGATTATTTTCATGAAAATTTTACAGAAAAAAATCGCGAAATATTGATTCGTAAGGGATCTGCATATTTTCGAAATAAAGATTCTGACTTTTCCAATACATCCAGAACCTACAAAGATGGTAATAAATCAGTAACTAGGTATTTCAACAAAGCATTATTTATTCGCAAATTGAAGAACAATTAAAGCGTCGAAAGAAAATGGTTGTTGTACTCGCCATCCAAAAAGTCTGTATTTTGTTTTTCATGCTCTTTGTTTAACCCTTCTGATGTAAATCTATGCTCTTCGAGTGGATGTAATGATTGGAAGCGCATTAATTACATAATTTTAGCACATGAAAATAGCCAAGCACATGGGCAATCTATGATGACTTATCTAGCACGAAGTAAAGCGGTTGGTAGAGTAGATATTGACTTATTATCTCAACATCAAAAAGAAGTGGATTATTGGAGAAATGTACTTAAACGGATTGTAGTAGCTGTTGTAAAATTAATATTTAACCTTGTTTATCTACTTTCTTTGCCTCATTATCCTAATATGCCCAGGGCCTCCAATAGGTTAAAGACGGCCTTAATTCTCTTGATTAATCTTATCTGAAAGCACCCCACCCCGTAAAAATACTAACTATTTACTGATTATATCATTATTTTTTTTCAGTAGCTAAACTAAGTTATATTCGCATATTTGTTCACGATAAAAAAATTGGAAAATACTCTCAACTCCCAGCCAGTAAATAAGCACCTGTAGAGTTACAATTACAAACACCTAAACATTTACCTTTTGATAACAATAATGATATGTGAACGGACATTAGAGAATTATTCTCGAAAGTATGTTCTGTTTCTCCTTCTCACACATCTACTTTCACGCTAAGATAAAAATGTCTTGTTTTGACGTAGCGATTAGCCAGCTACCATACATATCATATTCACATTTAGTTCCATTTATCAGAGATTGGGTGCCTGGAATGTTGTGTAGCCAGTCACGACTTGCGATATAAGCCAGGATAAATAACTACACAATATACTACGCTTAAATACACATGGGGATCAAAAATGGAATAGCGGTTGAACTCATTCATGGGACGTTCGTTGCTAAAGCGTTCGCTGACTGAGCTATTATTGCAAATAATCTGATCTCGTTTTTCACATTCTGTTCTCGTTTAAAAATATGGTGTACATTGAACATACCACCCGAGTACGTACTCTATTTCAACAAGATTTACCGATTGAAACGTGCCATTAATTAGGTAAACCAGGGTCGGGCCCAAGGGGCTCCTTTTGATCTACAACAAGCTATGTAAATTTAAAAAGTTCCTGGGGAAATATAAAGCACAATCGAGACAGTTTATTTTGTAAATTGTAAAGTAAAAGAGATGTTTTACCACAAGAAAATCAGAAATTTCTATGTATGAGGGGACGTACATTACTTGTGTGAAATGCGTTTTTTCCCTGACTATTTAAATTGCTAGACCATAAATTCATAGTGCTTAATTTTTTTCGCAAACTAATAAACCGATTCTTACGATATTTTTTTCAATATAGACAGTTTCTTTCGGAACTTCTTGGGACGATACATCGTTAGGTTTTGAGCAGTGGCGGTTTTACTGTAGGTGCATTTGTTCAGTGAACCCCCTTAAAAATTGAACTAGTTACACCATATAATTTTATCCTTTTAATATTTATTATATTATTGATGATTATCGTATAATATACATCTCTTTTATCATTTCATAGTTCATAGTTACAAAACACCAACCCGTAACCCATAGAAAACATTTAAATTTTTGTTGTGTCGCTGACGACTTCACCTAACTTTTTTTGTTCAAGTTTTGATTCTGAACATATCACGTGAGCGATACTCCGTTTGATGTCCATGTGTTAGAGAGAGAGGTAGTCGGACGCGTGAAATGGAAGATAAAATACACTCAACATACAGCGTTTAGGTGCACTGCACGAGAAGCCGGAATCAGCCGGAATATTGTCGTTCTACGTCGGCACGGCTACCCGACATTCTGCCAGGGTTGTGCATTTTCGGTTAGCCTGCCACCTGGTGAAAATGTCCAGTACGAGTCATGTTTAAAGGCTCTGGAAGCTAGTGTTGGTGGGAACCGATAGTAAAAAAATTATGTTCAGAAGCATGTTCAGATTTCAGAGTACAAAGTCCACTAATTGTAAATGACGCACAATTTATTGCACAATACGTGTTAATTAAAATATTACGTAAATGATGGAGTCGTGTTCGGTAAAATATGTTAAAGAAAATTCAAATAATTTTCAAAATCGTTTCGAAATAAAGAAAAGGGGTCCACCTAGCCCAAAACTACAGCTGACACAAGAGTGTACCTTAAAAAATAAAAAGTTCAAACGTGTGTTTAAAGTAGAACAGTATAAAAAAACTTCATGGTTGTGTGGGTGTAATAAATTAAACGCATTATTTTGCTTTCCGTGCCTGATTTTTGCCGGTAATCCTGTTGAGTGTGTTTGCTAATTCAAAACATAAACGAATGGATTTCCTATATAAGTAAACGTAAGGTTTTTATTTATTGTGTTATTAAATGCCATAAGAATTTGTTTCTCCTGAAAATATTAAAAATCTTCGCCTGCGGCGCATTTACAACATCGTGAAATACGCTTCATGTTCTGATATTACCTACATGTTATTAACTTTGTGAACCCCCTTCGTATTCGACCACGAGTCGCCACTGGTTTTGAGCTACCTAGTAAATAAGAAAAGCGTTTTTTTATATTGTTAGAGTCTTTGATACAAACAATTATTAAGGGTAAGTGATGTCGAACAACCGCTGTCGATCTCGATTCCTGGGGTGCGAGAGGGTATATCTACGCTACCAACTCACCACTGGTTGATGATGGGAGCTCGGGATTAACACCCATCGACCGAAAATTTTCTGCCCATTTTAGGGGTATTTATATTTTAAGAATTTTTTTAAATAATTCTTGTTTGTAAACATAATTAGTTGTGTAAGCTGTATTCCGGGTGTTTTAATCGACACTAATTTAATTTACATGACTACACCTTATAAAATTAGCTGGTTATGGCATTAATTCATTAATCATATCTTGGATAAAGGTTCTGAAAGCAAAAGTAAGCCTATTTTTCATTATAACGTGACTTCCAATTTAAATTGCGTACCTACATTAACATAAGTAAACCGTTTAGTTACTTATCCACGTTTTGTCTTTCTAACGCACGACTGCACGTTAACGCTTAAGCCATAAATTTTGCTACTTCTCAGCAAAATATGAAATATTTCTCTAGAATACACTATTTATGAGATACCAAAATGGGAATTGTAATAACTTCTTCTCGGCCTTAGCCATTTAGTTCATGGAACGCTGACTTCTATTTTTAGTACATAACAATAAATTATTATTCAATTAAATACCCATTTCCAATTTCAGTTCGTTGCAACTAATTCATTATTTTCCTCTACCTCATGCCTCATGTACCAATAATCACGATTAAAATAATATTTCATAAAGCTAATTCAAAACCTGGACATGTTGTAGCTATGTTACGGAAAATCGCCAGAAAATGCCTTTGAAACCTAAATTTAGTTTATGTTGGGAAAAGTTCCTTTTAACCATAAAACCACGGTAGTTGATAGAACTCTGAGAACACTACCGTATTTATTAATGTCTTAATCTTGAAAATAACGGAATAAAATGATTTATTGAATCATAATTTTGTTCAGTGACTAATAATACCTGAGCTGCTGTTTTCCCATTTATTTAGACTCGACTCACCTTTAGTGAGATAGGGTAATAGGTATGTGGTACAACTTCTTCCTTTTTTAATACCTACCCCTACCGTACAATGAGTTTCTAATTAAAATAAGGAAGAAAGTTATAATTAAATGAGAATTTATGAGATTTTGCTGGACCGCTTCCATCGTTTTGAGCTCATGTAATTACCTAACGAATGTCCTTTTATCACTCTTGCTGCAGTTGATTTTTTAAAGCACAATTTGCTAAGTATGAAATAATAACAAAGTTGAAGTTGCAACATAATATAAATTCCTCAAACTTGCAAATTCTTTGGTGAGTCATAAATTTATAAGTACAGTATGTAAATCACACAAACTTTTGCTTCTGCACGGTATAGCTAACAAGCGATTCTGTGAAAATCTGCTTTATTTATGAAGAATTTCTTTCATAAATCAACAACTTTAAGCTTGTTCGTTTATTTCGCTAACATTACATCTCTCGCATCCTGTTATTGTTGCAAGTTTGCAAAAACTTACCAATTATATCAATAAACAATTGTTTTCTAGTTCTTAACATCTGGAGCAAAGTAGGTATTTGAAAAGAATATTTAGAAAATAAACTCATGATGATTTTATTCAGTAAACGATTTTCAATTCTATTTAAAGATGATCAAAGCTCATTTAGGTATTTGAAGTATACCTACATAGATATATTATTATCAGTATCTAGTTAAGTTATTGGTTTCAATATTTATTATGACTTTCATTTGGCTGGATAGAATTGTGTACAATATGAATTGGTTTCTTTGATCAGTAATTAGTACCTACCACACTTGACTTGATACTATCCAGTCATTAGAAACTGTATTAATTTTTTTTATAGAAACCCAATTTTAAAAGACCTTTAACAGATTTATGGGAGATCAGAAATACACGTTTTGAACTGGAACTTCCGATAAGATAACCAACGTAAAAAAGGATAATTAAATAATTACTTTATACAATTTTATTAATTGTATTGAAAACAAGAATGAGAAGAATCCGTACGACTCCTTGAGCCATATATGTAAATATCTAGATACTGCAACCTTGTTCTGAATTATTACAGCCGTTTTTATTAGCTACGTAGTAATCTTTCTAATTAGTGGAATTATTATCAATATAAATTATAAGTATCTCAAACTAAATTAAATAAAACAACATAAATTTCAGCTAAAAAATAAATGTTTCTTAGGTAACCAGAATTAAAAATGTGTTTTTAACGAACCAAGAATTGCAAAATTACGAAGAACAAAGCATGTGACTATGGGAAATATCTTCATCCAACCGTTCGTTTTTGAAAGATTTCAAATTATAGCTCGTTTCGAATTGTAGGTACCTATGTAATTGCAGGACAGTCAACAACAATCACAACAATCTTACTGGTTGCTGTACTTTTAAGCTTTGGTTGTAATTGTACAGTTTACAAACCGTTTGCGTTTCCAAATTATTTTCACTACTATCCGGATTTTTATCCATTATCACACCACATAAAAAACCACATTAGTACCATTGCTGTTCATCTCACAACATGCGAACAAGCGTAGCATAAACACCAAAAAGTACATAATATAACGACAAACACTAACAATAAGTCGGATATTCTCGGGTTACAGCAGCGTTGAACAGCATTAAAACTTATCACCGGTAAAAACCGCAACGAACTAAGCGGGTGGTACCTGGGAGACTCGTTCCTTGGTCACTTATTGCACACACACGCATACACATACGTCTGTTTACCTTTTATATGTACCTGTGATAAGTTGCCGCATACGGTTTGCCACGAACTGATAAGCCTTATTATTCTTCCTGTTTGCCTTTCGCGCGCGAAAGAGAGAGATATATCCAATGTACGGCTGCTGCCCAAGTGAAACATAGGAGACTAGTTGAACCCGTTCAAATTTTGGACAATAAATCACATTAACTCCAAAAAGTTTGTAAAAAAACTGAACGAGTTTCGACATAGTGTCACAACTACAGCAGATAATATGTGTGTACCCGCTTCATATAAAGACCTTCAGATAATTTGTGATAAGAGCGATATTACCATGGGGAAAATAAACGTTGAAGGTTGTAGAGAGAGAAAGATATGAAAAGGCGAATTTCAAAAAAAAAGTTCGGTAATTATGTAGAATTGGGGCTCCAGACAAAAATCGCTCCAAATATTTTTTTAGCTATCAGAGAATATTCTGTAAGGTAACACTATATGTTTTAAAGCGGGGTAAGACATTTTCAATGATTTTTTAAACTAACCTAACCTAACCTAAACATTGAAATACATAGAATATGGGCTTTTAATAAAATTTATTCTTAAAATTCTTCTACCTCCTGGAAACCCTTCTGTTAGGTTAGGTTAGTTTATAAATAATCATTGAAAATGTCTTCTCCCGCTCTAAAACATATAGTTTTACCCTACAGAATGTTCTCTAAATAGCTAAAAAATTTTTGGAGAGATTTTTGTCTGGAGCCCCAATTCTAAATAATTACCAAAAGTTCAGAATATTACGACTTCTGTGATGTCGCCGAATGGCTTGAAATAATTTGGGAAACCTTGTTATATTACCTGACATGCCCGTTTATGTGCAAAATGTTGTAAAATGACGTAAAAAGGTGTATTTTAATCTTTTGTTTTTTTTTAATATGCGAAAATGTTAAATAATTTTGACATTGTTGGAGACGAGGTGGGAAGGGGATGCAAAATTTTTTACATTACTTAACACACGAGTTCACACATCGCGTTAATGCAGATGGGTATGTGCGTCATGAACAACCGTGTGGTACTGTTTATTTCATACAAAAAATAAAGGTTTTACGCCAAAATTTGGAGGGTCCAAACGCTTTTTACTTAGGAAACAATTATTTCGGTCATTTTCTCAAAATCTTGGAAGATTTGTAGATATTATAACTTCCCTTTTCTGTAACTCGTTTTTCTTTATCAGAAACGGTGTTGATTGTTCTCTATTTTTCGAAATGCCCTCGTTTTCCGATACAATTACAATTTTTAATTGAGATTTTTTTATTCTGATTCTAGAACTTTAAAATTCTCTTTAAGTATTTGTCAATTAATTGTTTTATCTGCAAAGTCGTTCTCAATAGATAGTACTAAATTTACCAATAGGTATCTAATATTTTGTGCTTTCATTGACAAACTTTTAATTGGTGCACCGGGCAAAGTTAACATAGTACCATAAACTCACCAAATAAGAAATACACCTGTACTTGTTTTACCTGCTAGAATTTGCAATAAATCGTTGACAATAATTGTTAAGTGCAGTGCAGTGCAGTTGCCAACTTATATGCGACCACTACATAGAAAGAAATACGTATATATGTACATTGAACTTTAAATAATCACATATACCATACGATTTTCCCATGACCATGTTGTATGATTCGAAATGTACTACAAATTTGATTTCCACAGACGTTTGATGTTTCTGTTATCATTTCTGCACACTTACTGCAAATTTTAATGAATTAAAAGGAGTTTGTGCTATTGAAACCTAGTGTTTTAATGTTGTTGATCATTGTGATATCTAACAACTACTACTGTTTTGCTTCGTTATGTTATCAAACATAAATTCTCGAGTTTGACGTCGACATTTTTAGATCTTCGAAAGTTCTATTACACCGTCATATCAATAAACTTTCTCAGTATGTCAATATGATTATTATTTAGTAACACGTTCCTAATTTAAAGGATGACTTCTATAAGTATTATCTGCAAGTACAAACATCATTTATAACTAAAAATTTTTGCTCAAAACGAAAAAGTTAAGAAGCTGCTACAGAGAAAGGTTATAAAAAAAACTAAATGTCCTTTTTTGTAAAATATAAACATTATAAAACGAAAATAACTAATAAATGTCAATGAACCAACCGAAACTGCATATGCGCAAATATCGTAAATATGCAGGATAATTGTGCAGTGTAGTTGCAAGGAATACTCACTGAAAATGACGAAGCAAAGAGAAGGAGAATCTTTAAGTGTTTCCTTATATATTTTATACAAAAAATAAAACCGAAAAGAATATCAAAGTAAAATCTATTCATTCATATGGCGAGGGGTAGGTCCTTTACCAAACAACAGCTCTTAAGCACAAACGAAGTTTAAATGAGCAACAATTGTTGATGGTACTGAGGAAAATAAATTATTAGCGTTAACATCATTAAAATATATTCTTGTTATTTATTCTTTATCATTATGATAATAATTCGAAAATTCTAAACGATTTATATCCCAAAAATATACATATATTTACTCTCATAATGTGAAAAATATGTATATATAATGTCTATAAAGTGAAGATATTTGCAAACAAAAAGCAAAGTACAGCTAATGACTAAATCCTTTTATACGTGTACTTATAATGTATATTTTTAGTTGCTAAGCCTTAGTTGGCGGTAAAATATTTCTTAAAGCGCTGTATTTCATACAAAGGAGTTGCAACTTTTAAATGTCAAGAGCTTAACGTTAATTTTCAAGTGTTCCTCACAGGAGTTGGCAATTAGCTTTGAGAGTCTCCACACCTTGAGTAGATCTATACGTACCTACATGATCAAATAACATTGTTCTACTATTTTATTTTAGAAATTGCTTGCAACATAAAAGCAATGTAAATAGCATTAAGTTTCTTTGAGTTATATTAGAGGGTTGATTATTCTTTTGTGCCATTATTAGCAATATCTATAGAAAAAACTAATATGTCTAAGGCAATTCTCCCCCAAACGTGTTTTTTCAAATGAAAATGACTTTGGTTTGTGTAATAGGTATCTAAGAGTTTCTATTTCCGTATCTCCAAATTACAAAAACCGACCACCTTTTATTTGCAATCTCTTTGAGATCCTTTATACGCAATTTTCTAAAGGAACCAGCCTGATAATAATGGTGGAGTGAATCGATTCAATGGAAACGTTTTTGTGATGTACAAAACCCCATTCCAGGAAATGGTTTCCTTGTAAAAGAGAAACTACGCTAACTACGTAGTTGTTGGTTAAAAAGTTTGCTCTCAATCCTGGCGGCAAACTTCAGAAGCAGACAACATTTTGTTCTCCGCGGTTCTTGAGAAGGATTACGTCTAAATAAGGATCGATTTGTTGAATACCTGCATTTTAATGTTCCCGTATCTATTACAAATTATTTTAATAAAATGGCTACGTATAGACGACTAAATAAATAATCCACGCTGTTTGTAGCATAACTGGGTATACATGGGCGTCACGTAATCAGAAAATAAAATATGAATATTTGTAGTATTTTTATCGTACGAAGGTGGATTAGGGCAAACAGGCAAATTTTTAGTTCTGTCATCAACAAATCAATCAAGAACGTTTTCCATCAGTTCCCCTTTCATAAAATTAAGTATATTATGATGATCCCAGGGTGATGGGTACGTTTGGGAATTATTCCCAGAGTTTTGAAGAAGATACACAGTTTAGTATTGTCTTGCTGAGAAATATAGACATCATTTTGAAAGGCTTTTCATCCTCTCAAAAAAAGGGGTTTCACAAGACGTCAATGATGTTCCATTGGAATTTGACCTTTTGCACAGATATCAAGATAGGTGATAATGATAAAAAAAGTGTTGATTATGATTGTTATTTGAACGCAGATGAGAATCTACCCTAGACGTCCTTATTAATAACGTCTTAAGGTCGAAGTCCTTCGCTTCTTAGTATTAAAAATCTCAAAGGGAATATGTTTCCCTGTCAGGTGACATGAGTTGGAAAGGGTTAGCTGATGCAAAGCCAAGAAATAGAGTTTTCATTCTATTAGAGATTACCAGTGAAAAACGGATATAGGCTTACCAGGAATCTCTTTGAAGTTGCCTTAGATACTTTTTAGAAAGAAAATTATAGAAATAATTTCTGCTTTCAAATTATTGATATTTTTGTTGCGACAAAACTTCTTTTCAGGCTCGCTATCTTCATTAATAAACGACTATTTAGTATGTGTACCATTTACTTTCTTGAGGAAAATTAAAGAACATTGCAGCCATCCTACGCCACTGTGTATTAAAGAGTAGGGAAGAAAATTCGCTTCGGTTAAGGAAATAATTAAAGCGTGTGATGGAGACATTCCGGTCTGTGGTAAAACGGGTAGTTACGTAGAATGGCACATATTATGAGGCAAGAGGAATTTTCTACTTTTTCATGGAGAAATCGAGCCGGTTGCGCGGAAAATTTATGACAAAGACGCTTCACGCGGCGCGATACGATACGACATAGTGCGGCGTGGCGTTCCGTAGTAAGGTTTCTCGTATGTTACTTTGTACAATGGAAGGTCGTCTATTATTATGGGCATAAAAGCCCAAGTTACAGTTCTTACGATTAGTATTCTTTCAGGTTGCACCTTTTAAAGCGTCACCGTTTACGATGCCAAGCGTTAAATCACTTAATAAAAAGTTGCTCCAACTTCTACAGTGGCGGCGAAAGACATCTAATAAATGAAGAATTCCCTAGAGTCAATAAAATGTTACACTGTATACACATTTGGGACTTTAAAGGTTTGTTTTTGAACGCTTTTTAATTACATAAACCTAGTAAATTTCAATTAGGTACAACTATAGACCAGTGACTAGTAATTTCTAATTCTAATGTGCTTTTTAAGGGAGAAAGCAAAAACTATTGTGGTCAAAACTTTCTAAAAACAAAATGCTTTCTATCAATTTGTTGGTGAAGCGTGAAGCTCTATTTCTAAGGTTCCGGTATAGGCAAATGTGTAATAAAAATGTGTAACTATCTGCCCCCATGATACAACTTTTTGGAGTTATCTGGGTATAATAACGTCTCATTGAAGGATGTAACTGGACCTTAAATCTACCATTCAAGTGCATTTCCAAATAAAAATGTTCAACCTTGTGACGTGATCGAGATAGTGTAGTGACCGTCATAAAACGCTTCCTCAAAATGGGAAAGACAGAGGGTCACCAAACCCTCATAAAATTTCATTTAAAAAAAAGGAGTCATTGAAAATATCACGTCAACCTTCAATTCGTAAAATTGTTTTAATTTCCTTCCCTTGTTCAAATCAGAATAATTAATTATGTGGTGGAAAGATTAACCCCATATGAGGAGGAAGAAGGAATTCCACCACATCTTACCAAAAATTACTAAGGGGTCGAAATTAAAAGAAAAACAGTACATGCAATTAACGGACGTCTCCTTGGACTAAATTAGGTTACCTGACGAAGTACTAAAGTAAAATTATGTCTTAAATGATGCGCTGCGTAACAATGGGACCATCTATCCCAATTTGGACGTGTTTTAATATAATTTTCGACGCGCGCCGCTGAGTGTGTCAAGTCCTCCTGTAATTTCCAGTTTGTCTAACGGTTAGCGCATTTCCACGAATGACCGGAGGAATGAAGTGGACGCATTTTCCAACTATATGGCACAGGGCATTTGCGCCTAATAAGGTCTTAAAACATTAGGTCTATGTAATTTATTGGATATCTTTTACCTATATTGGTTAACGTAAGTGGAAAAGAAAAAGTATTCGGAAGAAGAATGGCTCACCACCAATCCGCCTCAACTCGACTGACAGTTTACGGAACTTTTACAATGAAACAATGAAGGGTTTGGTTTTAATGAAAGACAGATGTGATTTGGCGGCGGCACGGCTCTGCTTTTTAAAAATAATGACGTTGCCTTATACGCTGAATCACGTCAAGTTACACTGCATACTTAGTAGAGTATAGGCTATAGATAATCACAAAGGCAAAGTCAGTCGAGTATCTCTTCTTTTAAAAAATTATTCTTGGCGCCATAATTCTTGGCCGATCTGACCTGCTATCCTAGAATACATGCCTCTAAATATGTCCTTCGAACTTTGTAATTTATTTACAGTAAAAAGCAACTGTTTCTAATTTAAAATGGATTGCGATGTAAGAAGAAATGTGAACCTTTTTTTTTATTTTACTTACAGCGAATTATGTTTTATGAGCGTTTAAAGCAGAGAGTACTTTAAGAGGAAACAGTAAAGAGTTACAAATGCAAAAGTCCTTAAATAAAAATTACCATCGTAGGAAATATGCAGAGCACTCCTTGAATCGCTTAACTACGAATGAAAGGGCCTAAGTCCAGAAAATTAAATTTAATACTAAGTAACAAAATTTTAGACTATTTAATCACTCAGCTAATGTATTAGTGCTTGAAATTACAATAATATTTTTGGTACTCTATCAAAAATTGAAAAGAGAGCAACAATGATTTTTTGGGTTGAACAACGAAAAATACAAAATTTTCCACGCAGGGATGCTTCGTAATAACTTTTTATTTATTTTCTTTAAGTATTTATAAGAACTGCCATCATCAGGTAACGTATGTAATGGTATATGAATTGTGGAAAAATAGTTTCATCAACTTCATTTCAAAAAAAAAAGGAAAGTTTAATGTTAATGTGAATTCCATTTTCCAATAAGTTTTTCTTTTCTACTATTTTTTGGGACATTACCGACGTAAAAATAAAAACGAGGGCTGCGTGAACTCCAAGGTGCCATTATATACCTCAGACGGTATTTAATAATGAAGGAACGTGCTGCTACTGGCATCTAGGCGAACTACATTGAAGTTTTTCATGGTTTCACTAATGTATTCTGTCTATGAATATCATGCTCGGAAACAGTTAACTATAATACACTCGAAACAAATCGACTGGGACCAAAAAGCGATGAAAAGAAACGTCGCCTACTGACGTAATAAAAGCTGTACCATTGACACTCGCCAGTGACCTTTAATTCAATTTCAAACTTGACCTACATTAGCCGCTTCATTAATTCAGCATTCAGTAATAATATTAAACGTGAAATTAAAAACGAGGCGGCGGTCGTTTACCTGATATGACTTTTTAATGAACGAATCCGACACCACCAACGTAAAAAGTGAAGATAACGAAATATTAAATGGAATATGAAATTTCCGTAGATTACCTATCGGCGGTCCTCGATTAAAATTCCTACTTGTTCTGCTTTAATTCCAAATCAATTTAATTGAATACGATATTAAAGAGATAACATTCACTTATTCGAAAAAGCTTGTATAATATACTTCAGTTCAAATAGTAAATTTAAAAAATGTGTAACCAAGGAATGATTAAATGATAAAGTTTAATTAGATTCCTTTTTTAGACAATTATAACTCGATTAATTAGGAAAGAAAATACAACAAGTAACCAGCATTACAAGTAGAATAATTATCAATGATAGGCGATATCAATTAGTTTTCTGATTGCTTTTCAGCTTATATCCGGCTATACCTCCCTTATTTGATATCGATAACGATGGAAAAATAAAAAAAAACATGGCAAAATTTCACCACCAACAAAACAGTGTTTAACTTCTTAAGTAGACAATTATTCTAAATTTATGTATTTTTATTCTTTTACCTCTTAATATAAAAGGGCAGATAAACATTTATTTGGAAGTCGAAGCCTTAGCTTATCTACCCCGGCGCATCCACCAAATCATTACACTTTTTGATATATGTATGGTTAAATGAATTTTTCGTCAAGTTCTTAGCCATTTATTATTAAATTTAGTGAGGAATTCGGTATGAGAAAAGAATAGGATAATTAAGCAACGTTTCGTTGGCTAGGTTTGCCAACTTCTTCAGGTAATTTTGTGTTCACGAGTGTCTTCATGATATGTAAAACATTGCATGGAAAAACCAACTAAACCTAAACACCGAAAGGTTGCAAAATCATCTTAATTTTTCTTATACTGAGTTCAGCTAAAAATCCAACAAAATCGCATCTCTTTAATAAACCCTGTTATTTTATACATTTTTAAACTTACAATACAAAACAATTGGGCTAATAAAAAGCTGAACTGACAGCTAACTGCTTTTCGTAACAATTTATGTTGGGTAGTTTTATTTTCTTACCCTAAATTGGTAATATTCTTCGCATGCAGTTGAAATTTCGGGATTATGTTCTTTTACGAAGCAACTTGTGAATTGATTTTTAAAATATTGCTAAAATATAGGCACCTACAATAAAAAGGACAATTGAAACTAAAAAGAGATAACAGTTACGATAAAAGGGTGTGTATAATATATGTAGTGGAACTTAAAAAGATCATAAAAATACATATTTAAATACTTGGCTAGGCCATCGCTTCATATTAATAAAGATGCCGTTTTCAGCATAAATTTTACGTTACCTTCGTTACGGTAATTGAATTTCTTCTTCACAAAGGACAAGTGTACCTATATCTCAGTAAATACCTTGTGTACGTAGAGACAAACGGGTATAGATGTGCAAAGTGTGATCAAAAAGTTCTGAGGCAGTTATTTTTAGTATGATGAATTAAAAAATTTGTAGCCCAACCTTAAATACTACCTTAACCCTAAATATTATTACACGTCCATTTAATAGCCAAAAATTCACCAACATTTGTAGATGAACTAAACACATTTTGAACTTGAGTAGTATAAAGTTGAAAATATTAATTATCGATTATACAAACTCTTGATGGTGCTTGCAAAAACCAGCACAAGAACATCAATGAAATTTAATTTTTTGAAATTATATGTGACTTTTATTTTAAATATTACTTAATCCGCTTTATTGTGTTAAAAATATGTGGAGTAATTATTTGGTAATCAATGCTCTGAAGAAGAACAGAATAAGGCTCGAAACATCAAGCTTTTGAGAATGTAGGCAAAAAAATATTAGAAACTGATTTTTTCAAACTAAAAAAATAGAACATGGGTTATTTTAATCTGACATAATTAATTTACTCTTTTACTTAACAGTTTTTATTATTTCCGCTAAGAGAGTTTTAATGTTACTTTGAAAAAATTACTTACTTAAAATAAGCATCTACTTAGTTCAACAAAATTTTTGTTTTATTACACCAAAGTAATAATATTTCTATCTATGAATCCAGAAGTTTTTCGAAAAAGACATTCAGGTTTTAAGTTACGTAATTATTATACTCGGTTGTCGAAAATATTATAAACAAATTATTTACTGCAGTCAATGGATATTCTTTTTATTTGAGACATTCTTTTTATGAGTGCATGAAAGATCGTCGTACGATTGACTTATTTCCTTTTTTGAACAGATTGGTGAATTTTAATAGAACACCCGCTTATCTACAGGTAACGTCATATGCTAACTTTTTGACTGCAACACGTACAGAGAACTTACACAATCGCATCTTACAGATTCAGTACCTACTTAAAGTGACTAAACAATATAACTGTAGTATGTATGTAAGCAGGAATAACATTCGTGCAATTTGCATGTATGAACGGACCCGATGAGCCTTTAATGCAGTGCGACATGCAATTACGTACAAGTAAATATACACACAAGGCTGTATACAATATTATAATGACTATTGTTGACACTTACCTTACTCTCACAGACTTTGTGGCAGACGTACTTGCACACTGAAACAAAATAATTAGCGTCAAGTCATCTTCTACAACAATGTAACATAATTGTAATAATCACAATAAGCAATTGTAATTCAATTTGCATTAATTTAATTTCAATCACATTAAAATAAAAAAACAACTTTAAAGAAACACCGCTTTGACGATCGATGTAATAAAGTAATTTGTATTCAGCTCTACCTATATAAATAAAATTTTTTATAGAGGGATAAGTAATTATCTTGAAACAATAGGCACTCATTATTCGTTGTGGAAGTTAATTATCGTGAGATCTAAAATTATTTTTTTTAATTAAGATTCGATTTTCCCAAATTATCTTGCAGCAAGGAAGCGAAAGGGAAGAAAATGTCTTTTATAAAGACTGATGAAATCGTAATAAATTGGGCCTTTTATTTGAAAACCATGTTGAGAATTTTGGCAAAATAAAGGTACAATTAGTTAATGGAATCTAGAACATTTACATCAAAGAGATCACAGTGGAAAAAGTTTAATTAATCTTTTAATTGGAGATACAAAATTTACTTCTAACTACTAGTGTAATTTCCAAACCTATTTCAAAAGACTCCCTATTATTGGAACGAATTAACAATTAGTTAATGGAATCTAAAACATTTACATCAAAGAGATCACAGTGGAAAAAGTTTAATTAATCTTTAAATTGGAGATACAAAATTTACTTCTAACTACTAGTGTAATTTCCAAACCTATTTCAATAGACTCCCGATTATTGGAACGAATTAACAATTAGTTAATGGAATCTAAAACATTTACATCAAAGAGATCACAGTGGAAAAAGTTTAATTAATCTTTAAATTGGAGATACAAAATTTACTTCTAACTACTAGTGTAATTTCCAAACCTATTTCAATAGACTCTCGATTATTGGAACGAATTAACAATTAGTTAATGGAATCTAGAACATTTACATCAAAGAGATCACAGTGGAAAAAGTTTAATTAATCTTTAAATTGGAGATACAAAGTTTACTTCTAACTACTAGTGTAATTTCCAAACCTATTTCAATAGACTTCCGATTATTGGAACGAATTAACAATTAGTTAATGGAATCTAAAACATTTACATCAAAGAGATCACAGTGGAAAAAGTTTAATTAATCTTTAAATTGGAGATACAAAATTTACTTCTAACTACTAGTGTAATTTCCAAACCTATTTCAATAGACTCTCGATTATTGGAACGAATTAACAATTAGTTAATGGAATCTAGAACATTTACATCAAAGAGATCACAGTGGAAAAAGTTTAATTAATCTTTAAATTGGAGATACAAAGTTTACTTCTAACTACTAGTGTAATTTCCAAACCTATTTCAATAGACTTCCGATTATTGGAACGAATTAACAATTAGTTAATGGAATCTAAAACATTTACATCAAAGAGATCACAGTGGAAAAAGTTTAATTAATCTTTAAATTGGAGATACAAAATTTACTTCTAACTACTAGTGTAATTTCCAAACCTATTTCAATAGACTCTCGATTATTGGAACGAATTAACAATTAGTTAATGGAATCTAGAACATTTACATCAAAGAGATCACAGTGGAAAAAGTTTAATTAATCTTTAAATTGGAGATACAAAGTTTACTTCTAACTACTAGTGTAATTTCCAAACCTATTTCAATAGACTTCCGATTATTGGAACGAATTAACAATTAGTTAATGGAATCTAAAACATTTACATCAAAGAGATCACAGTGGAAAAAGTTTAATTAATCTTTAAATTGGAGATACAAAATTTACTTCTAACTACTAGTGTAATTTCCAAACCTATTTCAATAGACTCTCGATTATTGGAACGAATTAACAATTAGTTAATGGAATCTAGAACATTTACATCAAAGAGATCACAGTGGAAAAAGTTTAATTAATCTTTAAATTGGAGATACAAAGTTTACTTCTAACTACTAGTGTAATTTCCAAACCTATTTCAATAGACTTCCGATTATTGGAACGAATTAACAATTAGTTAATGGAATCTAAAACATTTACATCAAAGAGATCACAGTGGAAAAAGTTTAATTAATCTTTAAATTGGAGATACAAAATTTACTTCTAACTACTAGTGTAATTTCCAAACCTATTTCAATAGACTCTCGATTATTGGAACGAATTAACAATTAGTTAATGGAATCTAGAACATTTACATCAAAGAGATCACAGTGGAAAAAGTTTAATTAATCTTTAAATTGGAGATACAAAGTTTACTTCTAACTACTAGTGTAATTTCCAAACCTATTTCAATAGACTTCCGATTATTGGAACGAATTAACAATTAGTTAATGGAATCTAAAACATTTACATCAAAGAGATCACAGTGGAAAAAGTTTAATTAATCTTTAAATTGGAGATACAAAATTTACTTCTAACTACTAGTGTAATTTCCAAACCTATTTCAATAGACTCTCGATTATTGGAACGAATTAACAATTAGTTAATGGAATCTAGAACATTTACATCAAAGAGATCACAGTGGAAAAAGTTTAATTAATCTTTAAATTGGAGATACAAAGTTTACTTCTAACTACTAGTGTAATTTCCAAACCTATTTCAATAGACTTCCGATTATTGGAACGAATTAACAATTAGTTAATGGAATCTAAAACATTTACATCAAAGAGATCACAGTGGAAAAAGTTTAATTAATCTTTAAATTGGAGATACAAAATTTACTTCTAACTACTAGTGTAATTTCCAAACCTATTTCAATAGACTCTCGATTATTGGAACGAATTAACAATTAGTTAATGGAATCTAGAACATTTACATCAAAGAGATCACAGTGGAAAAAGTTTAATTAATCTTTAAATTGGAGATACAAAGTTTACTTCTAACTACTAGTGTAATTTCCAAACCTATTTCAATAGACTTCCGATTATTGGAACGAATTAACAATTAGTTAATGGAATCTAAAACATTTACATCAAAGAGATCACAGTGGAAAAAGTTTAATTAATCTTTAAATTGGAGATACAAAATTTACTTCTAACTACTAGTGTAATTTCCAAACCTATTTCAATAGACTCCCGATTATTGGAACGAATTAACAATTAGTTAATGGAATCCAAAACATTTACATCAAAGAGATCACAGTGGAAAAAGTTTAATTAATCTTTAAATTGGAGATACAAAATTTACTTCTAACTACTAGTGTAATTTCCAAACCTATTTCAATAGACTCCCGATTATTGGAACGAATTAACAATTAGTTAATGGAATCTAGAACATTTACATCAAAGAGATCACAGTGGAAAAAGTTTAATTAATCTTTAAATTGGAGATACAAAATTTACTTCTAACTACTAGTGTAATTTCCAAACCTATTTCAATAGACTCCCGATTATTGGAACGAATTAACAATTAGTTAATGGAATCTAAAACATTTACATCAAAGAGATCACAGTGGAAAAAGTTTAATTAATCTTTAAATTTGAGATACAAAATTTACTTCTAACTACTAGTGTAATTTCCAAACCTATTTCAATAGACTCCCGATTATTGGAACGAATTAACAATTAGTTAATGGAATCTAGAACATTTACATCAAAGAGATCACAGTGGAAAAAGTTTAATTAATCTTTAAATTGGAGATACAAAATTTACTTCTAACTACTAGTGTAATTTCCAATCCTATTTCAATAGACTCCCGATTATTGGAACGAATTAACAATTAGTTAATGGAATCTAAAACATTTACATCAAAGAGATCACAGTGGAAAAAGTTTAATTAATCTTTAAATTGGAGATACAAAATTTACTTCTAACTACTAGTGTAATTTCCAAACCTATTTCAATAGACTCCCGATTATTGGAACGAATTAACAATTAGTTAATGGAATCTAAAACATTTACATCAAAGAGATCACAGTGGAAAAAGTTTAATTAATCTTTAAATTGGAGATACAAAATTTACTTCTAACTACTAGTGTAATTTCCAAACCTATTTCAATAGACTCCCGATTATTGGAACGAATTAACAATTAGTTAATGGAATCTAAAACATTTACATCAAAGAGATCACAGTGGAAAAAGTTTAATTAATCTTTAAATTGGAGATACAAAATTTACTTCTAACTACTAGTGTAATTTCCAAACCTATTTCAATAGACTCCCGATTATTGGAACGAATTAACAATTAGTTAATGGAATCTAAAACATTTACATCAAAGAGATCACAGTGGAAAAAGTTTAATTAATCTTTAAATTGGAGATACAAAATTTACTTCTAACTACTAGTGTAATTTCCAAACCTATTTCAATAGACTCCCGATTATTGGAACGAATTAACAATTAGTTAATGGGATCTAAAACATTTACATCAAAGAGATCACAGTGGAAAAAGTTTAATTAATCTTTAAATTGGAGATACAAAATTTACTTCTAACTACTAGTGTAATTTCCAAACCTATTTCAATAGACTCTCGATTATTGGAACGAATTAACAATTAGTTAATGGAATCTAAAACATTTACATCAAAGAGATCACAGTGGAAAAAGTTTAATTAATCTTTAAATTGGAGATACAAAATTTACTTCTAACTACTAGTGTAATTTCCAAACCTATTTCAATAGACTCCCTATTATTGGAACGAATTAACAATTAGTTAATGGAATCTAAAACATTTACATCAAAGAGATCACAGTGGAAAAAGTTTAATTAATCTTTAAATTGGAGATACTAAATTTACTTCTAACTACTAGTGTAATTTCCAAACCTATTTCAATAGACTCTCGATTATTGGAACGAATTAACAATTAGTTAATGGAATCTAAAACATTTACATCAAAGAGATCACAGTGGAAAAAGTTTAATTAATCTTTAAATTGGAGATACAAAATTTACTTCTAACTACTAGTGTAATTTCCAAACCTATTTCAATAGACTCCCTATTATTGGAACGAATTAACAATTAGTTAATGGAATCTAAAACATTTACATCAAAGAGATCACAGTGGAAAAAGTTTAATTAATCTTTAAATTGGAGATACAAAATTTACTTCTAACTACTAGTGTAATTTCCAAACCTATTTCAATAGACTCCCGATTATTGGAACGAATTAACAATTAGTTAATGGAATCTAAAACATTTACATCAAAGAGATCACAGTGGAAAAAGTTTAATTAATCTTTAAATTGGAGATACAAAATTTACTTCTAACTACTAGTGTAATTTCCAATCCTATTTCAATAGACTCTCGATTATTGGAACGAATTAACAATTAGTTAATGGAATCTAAAACATTTACATCAAAGAGATCACAGTGGAAAAAGTTTAATTAATCTTTAAATTGGAGATACAAAATTTACTTCTAACTACTAGTGTAATTTCCAAACCTATTTCCATAGACTCCCGATTATTGGAACGAATTAACAATTAGTTAATGGAATCTAAAACATTTACATCAAAGAGATCACAGTGGAAAAAGTTTAATTAATCTTTAAATTGGAGATACAAAATTTACTTCTAACTACTAGTGTAATTTCCAAACCTATTTCAATAGACTCCCGATTATTGGAACGAATTAACAATTAGTTAATGGAATCTAAAACATTTACATCAAAGAGATCACAGTGGAAAAAGTTTAATTAATCTTTAAATTGGAGATACAAAATTTACTTCTAACTACTAGTGTAATTTCCAAACCTATTTCAATAGACTCTCGATTATTGGAACGAATTAACAATTAATTAATGGAATCTAAAACATTTACATCAAAGAGATCACAGTGGAAAAAGTTTAATTAATCTTTAAATTGGAGATACAAAATTTACTTCTAACTACTAGTGTAATTTCCAAACCTATTTCAATAGACTCCCTATTATTGGAACGAATTAACAATTAGTTAATGGAATCTAAAACATTTACATCAAAGAGATCACAGTGGAAAAAGTTTAATTAATCTTTAAATTGGAGATACAAAATTTACTTCTAACTACTAGTGTAATTTCCAAACCTATTTCCATAGACTCCCGATTATTGGAACGAATTAACAATTAGTTAATGGAATCTAAAACATTTACATCAAAGAGATCACAGTGGAAAAAGTTTAATTAATCTTTAAATTGGAGATACAAAATTTACTTCTAACTACTAGTGTAATTTCCAAACCTATTTCAATAGACTCCCGATTATTGGAACGAATTAACAATTAGTTAATGGAATCTAAAACATTTACATCAAAGAGATCACAGTGGAAAAAGTTTAATTAATCTTTAAATTGGAGATACAAAATTTACTTCTAACTACTAGTGTAATTTCCAAACCTATTTCAATAGACTCTCGATTATTGGAACGAATTAACAATTAATTAATGGAATCTAAAACATTTACATCAAAGAGATCACAGTGGAAAAAGTTTAATTAATCTTTAAATTGGAGATACAAAATTTACTTCTAACTACTAGTGTAATTTCCAAACCTATTTCAATAGACTCCCTATTATTGGAACGAATTAACAATTAGTTAATGGAATCTAAAACATTTACATCAAAGAGATCACAGTGGAAAAAGTTTAATTAATCTTTAAATTGGAGATACAAAATTTACTTCTAACTACTAGTGTAATTTCCAAACCTATTTCAATAGACTCCCGATTATTGGAACGAATTAACAATTAGTTAATGGAATCTAAAACATTTACATCAAAGAGATCACAGTGGAAAAAGTTTAATTAATCTTTAAATTGGAGATACAAAATTTACTTCTAACTACTAGTGTAATTTCCAAACCTATTTCAATAGACTCCCGATTATTGGAACGAATTAACAATTAGTTAATGGAATCTAAAACATTTACATCAAAGAGATCACAGTGGAAAAAGTTTAATTAATCTTTAAATTGGAGATACAAAATTTACTTCTAACTACTAGTGTAATTTCCAAACCTATTTCAATAGACTCCCTATTATTGGAACGAATTAACAATTAGTTAATGGAATCTAAAACATTTACATCAAAGAGATCACAGTGGAAAAAGTTTAATTAATCTTTAAATTGGAGATACAAAGTTTACTTCTAACTACTAGTGTAATTTCCAAACCTATTTCAATAGACTCCCGATTATTGGAACGAATTAACAATTAGCTAATGGAATCTAAAACATTTACATCAAAGAGATCACAGTGGAAAAAGTTTAATTAATCTTTAAATTGGAGATACAAAATTTACTTCTAACTACTAGTGTAATTTCCAAACCTATTTCAATAGACTCTCGATTATTGGAACGAATTAACAATTAGTTAATGGAATCTAGAACATTTACATCAAAGAGATCACAGTGGAAAAAGTTTAATTAATCTTTAAACTGGAGATACAAAATTTACTTCTAACTACTAGTGTAATTTCCAAACCTATTTCAATAGACTCCCGATTAGTGGAACGAATTAACAATTAGTTAATGGAATCTAGAACATTTACATCAAAGAGATCACAGTGGAAAAAGTTTAATTAATCTTTAAATTGGAGATACAAAAATTACTTCTAACTACTAGTGTAATTTCCAAACCTATTTCAATAGACTCCCGATTATTGGAAACCCGATTATGAGTATTATTCGAAATAAGTATCTAATCCATGAACTGGATTATCTCAAATGTTTCTTGTTAGGCTTTCGCATTATCAGAAATTCGTCCGGTCCTCCTTATTTCGGATAATCGAGAGTTTACTGCATTATTGATGGCATTTCATAGATCTCATAATCCATTCATATTTTACGATGATCTTTACTTGTTATGGGTAGTAAAATCTGACAATAAGAACGTTTTTTTTGCCTTCCTACTTTAATTAAATTTTACGACATATCACATAGGTAAAATAACTAAATTAAACTAACTACACCAAACTTGTAATTTATTGTAGCAAGACCTATTAACGTTGACCGCAATATTTTCTTATTTTATTGGTCATACTTATAAGGAATAAATTTCTTATCATAACTCAAGATTTTAAAACTTTTCGTATTCTCATACTCACATAACATTCCTTTATCATCCCTCAAAAAGGTTTTATTATCGTACCGCTAGTGAACTTTCTGGGTCAAAGCTAGAAATGATTTACAAGTCTTCTGCATTCAAACATGATGTCTTTGTCTGATATGCGAAGCTATTTCGAATTTATCAAAACGTTTTCGTGACCGAAATTTTCATTTAGTCCAACGCCGTTATACATACAAACTGCGTAATTTTCAGGGATGTCTTAATATTTTCTCTTTCCTCGATATATCGTAGGTAGATACCATTTTTTAATAAAAAAAAAAAAAAATGGGTAGAACTTTTAATGTGACATTTAGTTCTAGGCAATAAGTCCAAAATAGGGTAACACAATAAAAAAAAATTTCAAAAACAAAATTATATCCAATAAACTGTTGAAACCGTTATGATGTTAAGACAGTAAATTAAACAAAAAATTAAATATAAAAATATGCAATATTTATGTATGTTTATGTGGTAATCGCCTCCACCATTTTAAACTAAAGAGGTAATTAGTCTTAATTTTTAAGGTAATACATAATAAATACCCTGTTAGACCCATTCATACTTTACTTTACATATTTATCTGTAAGATTGTATTAATTTTTTCTATATATCGTGATCAAATCTTCCATCACCTTCAAGTTTTTCTTTTGTGAAAAGTGGACTATGAAAGATATGATGAATATTGACATTGGTGACATGGGATTTCACTTTAACCTTAGGAAAATATAAGTAATGTTACAAAAAAATTGCTTTTTCACATGTTAAAAAGACTAGCAGAAAAGAAATGAAAATATATAAATACCTAATTAAAAATATTATTAATTTAAAATGATTTATCAGCAAGTAAGTACGAAAACACTTTAAGGTTTGAATTAGTTTCTTAAATTAATCAACAGTAATTGGTACGTGCTACAGTCAATCGCTTATTCACTCATTTTTCCGACCATTATATAATTTTAGAGTCTTTTTTATTTGTTATATGCTATTTGTTCGATTGTTAGGTATAAGGGATTTTCGTTAGTAGCTGATTATTATTCAAGAAATTAATGTATTATATAGTTCATTTGCCTAATTATAAATTTAAAATACAAAAAAAAACTAACCAATCCCCTGACTTCATCTCACCTTCGTTTCTGTCTGCACTTTAATTCGCAATGGCTCTAACTAAAACAAAACCACAACAATATGCATTCATTACCATTCTTTCACAGTTGAATTGTCATAAATGCGGGAGATGATTTTAATACATATTGATGCCCATGAGCAGAAAGAAATATGTATATTCGTCGATGATATAAAGATATAAAAGAAAATAATAGTCGAGGAATTTGAGTACAACAACAATCGAAGGAGTGTTCTCGAATTAGCAGGGCATCATTATAGAAGGAGGGACATTTTCGTATTCCATTTACCACGTACAATTATGCTGCTGTTGCAATGTAAACGAATGATTAATAATTTATGCTGTTTAACCGTGATCTCGACTCACTCTTGTCTGTCGGTTCATATCTATGTAAGTATGTATGGATGTGTATCACATGTACGTAGAATCATATACAGACAAACGTCCACGTACATCGAACACACATGTAGTTACTGTTCAATAAAACGGCAGTACTCTGTAGGTTAGTAAGAATTTATTAAAGAGAATAAAACGTGTAATTCGGAAGATGGATATAAACGGACTGAAATCAGGTCACAAAACAAATACATAGGTAGTTACAATGCGTTGAACATTCTACTTTCATTAGACTAAACAAATGTGTCTGAAAAATAATTTTAAGAATAACAAATAACAGCGAGAACAGTGCTGTTCAGAGTTAGTAAATAAAAACGAACCATTGTTACATGTTGAATTTAAAATCTTAAATACCTACATACTGTGTGTTCACAATATCTCAACACTCCCACTTATTTAAGATTTCCCAAAATACTCAACCTGTAATTTTAATTACGTAATGAAAAATGAAAATCAACAAATTCTTAAAAACTATGATTTGTTAGATATAGTTGACTGAACACACCTATAGTAAATTTAGTTTTAAACACAAAGATTCTAAAATTGTTTTACTTAGAGGTTTAGTTAGTAAATCCGCCAATTGATCACTAGTTTTCACATATTGAACGGAAATACTGCCTTTTTCGCACTCGTCGCGCACAAAATGCACCTTTACATCGATGTGCTTTGTTCTATTGTGGAATTGATGTGCCTGGGACAATTTGATGGCTGATTGGTTGTCGACTTTTATTTTTAAAGTCGTGATGTTAACATTTAGTTCCTGAAGAAACGATTTTAACCATAACCCTTCCTTTACGCCAAGGGCCAACGCAATGTACTCGGCCTCGGTGGTGGATTGCGCTACCACTGGTTGCTTTTGGCTTTTCCACGTAATCGGTCCATTTGCCATTACAAAAATATAGCCGCTTGTTGATTTTCTGCTTTCTACACATCCAGCGTAGTCTGCATCGGTGTAACCGTCGGGGTTTATTTGGGTTGTTTTTGAATATGTAATTTTTATATTAAACGTGTGTTTTATATAACGTAATATACGTTTAACAGCTATCCAGTGTTCATCATTCCAATTGTTTAGAAAACGGCTAACTTGATTTACAGCGAACGCAATATCCGGACGAGTTGACATGGCCAAGAAAATGAGCGAGCCGACAGCCTCGCGATATGGTTGTTTTTGATTATTGTTTATTTCTTTCGGAGCGACCAAATGTAAACTCGGTTCGGCTGGTGTTGTTAACGGTTTCGCTTCTTTCATATTGAATTTATCAAGTAACCTTGTAATGTAAGCCTGTTGATGAATAATAATTGTTCCTTGGGATAAATTTTGCTCGATTTGTAAACCAACGAATTGAATGTTTTTATTATCGAAATTTACCGTGATATTAAACATTTCTTTTAAAATTGTTATCAACTCTTTAATTGCTTCGTTTGATTTTGACATCAAAAGTCCATCATCTACGTAAATAGCCAGATAAATTTCTGAATTCACGAACTTGCCAATGAATACGCACTGATCAGATTTCAATTGTTTGAAATTATATTTATTTAAAAAAGAAACAAACTTACGGTTCCAACAACGCGGCGATTGCTTTAATCCGTATAGACTCTTTTTGAGCTTACATACCAGATCAGATTTCTGTTTGTTTTCAAATCCCATTGGCTGTTTCATGTAGATATCTTCACTTAACTCACCGTAAAGGAAAGCAGTTTTCACGTCAAAATTGGCTATTTGTAAGTCCTTTTCGGCTGCTAAAGCTAGTAAAATCCGTATCGAATCAAATCGAACTACCGGCGCGAATGTTTCTTGGTAGTCAATACCTTCCTGTTGTGTGAACCCGCGCGCAACAAGCCGTGCTTTATAACGAACATTTTTATTGTCACTTTTAATGCGAAACACCCATTTGTTGTCAATCACACGCGAACCCTCAGGTAGTTTCACTAGAGTCCATGTATCATTGGATGCCAGTGCGTCCATTTCCTCTTGCATGGCATTTTTCCATAGTTCTGATTCTTCACTTTTGATTGCTTGGTTGTAACAATCGGGTACGAAAGTCGAACTACAAAAAGCCGTCGCATCGTAATAATCCGGACGATTTAATTTACTGCGATCCCTTAATTGTTTTGGTTCGAAGTCTTCATTTTCGGGGTTGTGATCTTCATAAACGAAATCGTCATCGGATGCATTTTCTTGCTCTTCTTCACTGCTTGTATAATTTTCGTTTGGTGGTGGTTTGTTGTTACCAGCTTGTTCTGGTGGTGCTTCCTGTATCGGATCTTCTTGTTCATTTGAACCGAATTTGAGCGAAAACGATTCTTTTTCTGTGTTTAGTCTCTCATTTTCATTGAACACTACATTGCAACTGACCTCGATTTTTCTCTTTTCTGGATCCCAAAGCCTATAGTTCGTGGAATAACCCTCATATCCAACGAATAATAGCTTTTTGGATTTTGGATCCCATTTCTTTCGAAATGTATGCGGAATGGACATATATGCAACACATCCAAAGATTCTTAGGTGTTTCAATTCAGGCTTATACCCAAACCATTTTTCAAAAGGAGTCATGTCATCCACTTGTGTCGAAGCCGTTCTGTTCAGCAGATAAACTGCGGTGTTTACAGCTTCTGGCCATAATTCTTGCGGTACATTTTTGTTTATTAACATTGTCCGTGCGCTCTCAACAATCGTTCTCATTTCTCTTTCTGAGCGTCCGTTTTGTTGAGGTGTATATGCTGAAGAACATTCATGATATATACCCTCCTTCTTTATGAACTCTTCAAATTCTCTGTTTATGTATTCGCCCTTACCTTGGTCACTTCTTAAAGTTTTGATTCTGTTACCGGTTTGGTTTTCAACCAAGGCCTTGTATTCCTTGAATCTGTTGAGAACTTCCGATTTATGTTTCAAGAAATAAACCGTTCTGTAACCACTGCAATCATCCTTGAATAGGACGAAATATCGTGAACCGCTAGGCGATACAATGTTCATCGGTCCGCACACATCGGTGTGAATTTTTAGACCTGGTTTTTCGGACTTATCTCTGATGAGGCGTTTATGTGATTTTCTGGCTTGTTTTCCGAACTGACATGGTTCGCAGAAGAAATCATCTTTACTGTCAATCTTCATGTTTTTCACCATCTTCTTTTCAGCAGTTTTCTTTATCATGTTCTTGTTTACATGACCGAGACGGTCGTGCCATAGTTTTAACGAACTTTCCTTGCTGAAGTTGCACTGTGGAGGAACGATAACCTTGAATTTCATCACCCATAGATTGTCTTTTCGTGCACCGACACATGACACTTTTCTGTCACTGTCGCGAAACTCGCAAAAGTTTTTATAGGAATGAAATGTGAAGTTTCGATTTGTCATAGCTCCCACTGAAAACAGACTTAGGCTTAATTCTGGGATATACAGGACATCGTTGATTGTTCTATCGTACCATTGGCCCCCAACAAATGCCCGAATTTGTATCATGCCCTTTCCAGTTGCAGTCAACAACTTGTTGTTGGCTATCTTGACATACACCGGTTCGTCAATCGTTTCTAATTTGGTAAACCACTGTCTTTGACAGGTCATATGAACACTTGCCCCTGAGTCACAGATCCAATCAGATTTGTTTTCTTCAGAACTGGCCGAATATAACGACGAAATGTCGCATATATATGCCGAACTGCCGCTAACCGGGGTTTTCTTTAAATCAGCTAGACGCTTTCTGCACTCTCGTGCCCAATGCCCTTTCTTTTTGCAGTAATTGCATGTACTGTCTTTCTTCTTATCAATGGTTTTCGTATTCTTTCTCTTTGAGAACTCTACAGCTGCCAATTTTTCTTGTAAAGCTTGAACCTGCAATGCCAGATTATGCGATTCTGTACTGTCGTTTAACATTCGAGTCTCTTCTTTTAAAAGTCTTGCTGTTAAATTCTCGAATGTTTGCTTTGAACTATCAACTGAGTCCCAAGCCGTTCGAAAAGCATTAAACTTGGATGGCAAACTGTTGATCACTTTTGAACAAACAGCACTATCACTGATGTTTTCACCAACGTCTTTTAATTGTTTCACCAACATTTCAACAGCTGAGATGTGGTCGGCTATTTTTCCTTTTTCTTGCATTCGGTATTCGTAGAAATTCTGCCATACCATCTCTTTCGATATTTCAGTTTTCTGCTCGTGTATAGACATTAATCTCTTCCACATTTTTGCAGCGTCGTCACAGTTTATCAAGTATTGCATCTGGTCTTGACTAATTGTGGATATCAGAATTACTTGAGCCCGTGTATTTTTCGCATCCCATGCTTTCCATTCTGGTGTCGATTGGTCTGCTGGTTCAGTTTCTGTTCCGTCAACGACCGTTTGAAGATTTTCAGCTTTCAGCAAAATTTTTATACTGAATTTCCACAATTGGAAATTAGTGCCGTCGAATTTAGGAATGCTTCCCGATTCAAACTTAAGAGACGCGGCCATCGCGAACACTACTTTTTCTTTCGTACGACTCGAACGTAACTAGAAAATTTTCACGATACTTTAGCCCTGCTTATCTAACCTACGAGCCAACGTAAACTGGGCCCATAACCTGTTCAATAAAACGGCAGTACTCTGTAGGTTAGTAAGAATTTATTAAAGAGAATAAAACGTGTAATTCGGAAGATGGATATAAACGGACTGAAATCAGGTCACAAAACAAATACATAGGTAGTTACAATGCGTTGAACATTCTACTTTCATTAGACTAAACAAATGTGTCTGAAAAATAATTTTAAGAATAACAAATAACAGCGAGAACAGTGCTGTTCAGAGTTAGTAAATAAAAACGAACCATTGTTACATGTTGAATTTAAAATCTTAAATACCTACATACTGTGTGTTCACAATATCTCAACAGTTACATCCTTACATGAAATAACATATGTAAGTATACGAAGAACCAAGAAACAGTGTGTAACTAAAATCACAAACTCTGCTTTGAAAGTAACTTTGGCGTTATAAGAGAATAAATTAAATCCTAATAGTGAAGAAATTGTTTTTCCTTTGACAGGTAAGAAGACAAGGAAAATTAAATTTACATTGTATCCTTTAACGTGAAACTTAAGCTCTAAGAATTTGGCTCTCGTTCTCTAAGCTTTTAAGAACTTTAAATAAATTTGCGTCAAGCATCAAATTACTTTAAAAATGATACGCCTAAGTAGGTACTTATCAATTTCTAGAAGGTATTCATTAGTGGCATGAAAACGAAAACACAAACGTCTAAATAGATTTAAAAATGAGAATATAAAATTTAAGGCCAATCAAACTACATAATTAAAATTTGATTTTTTTTTGTATTCAATTAATTATGAATATGTACTTATTACACTAAAATCATGATGATGTGATGCCTTGTTTGAAGAGGAAGTAAAGTAGCATTTTCGAAAAGCTCTTTAATCGTAATATTGGACGAGAAATTTTAAGATTTTGAAACTAGATGATTGATGTATTAGCTATAACAATAACAAATTTGGTCCTGAGGAAGAACTAGACACCAGAGAACGCAAGGGAGAGTAACTTCTTGTTTAGATATCGTTATCATCAAGGAAACATTAGAAAATGTTAAAACTTAACAAGACAAAAGCATATTGAAGTAAGGAACAGGCTTGACAACACAAAAATATCAGATAGAAATACTAAGTAATTCTATTTTTTTAATTCTATGTCAAATCTGTCTCTTATTATTTTTTTTTTCATTTTCCAAATTTTGTCAAGAGGTAAGCTTACTTATGAAAACAGATCGTTAAACCACTAAGATATTCTCTTATGAAATTGTAACACATTTTAACATAGAGTACGCAGCAAAAATGTAAGTGTAACTCTACTTTCAAATTTCCACTCATTGTTTTTTGAATTAATTTTAAAGAATGAATAGACCACAATTCAATATCTGTAAATTACAAATGTAGTGAGATGGGAACTTTCTACATGATTTTGTTGTTTTCGATCATGTAAGAACTGTTTCAATTGATTACTTCTAGGCAAATGCATGCTTTCAATCGATAACTTTATGATTTATCTCACGTTTAGGGGTGACAGAAAAATGACTGTAACTTTTTTATTAAATTGTGGGCGTGTAACTGCACGTGTCATTTTGGTTCACATTCAATATAAACTGCATAATTGTGGGTGCGCAATTTATATTACTCCCACGATTATGAAATCGAATGGGTTATATTTCATGTTGTTGCAAGGATAATAGCAGGGAACAGTTAACCGATTTAGGCTGATGTATGGCCGTTTTCAGAGACAGAAGGAGAGAAGTTTCCTGTATAATAAAGGGAAAGTTTGTAATTTAGTGATCATTCAACTGTGATTAGTGATGCACCAGACTAGTAAATGATAGTTAATTGGCAGACAAAGAGTGTATTCTCACGGTGAAAGGCCACAGACATTTTTATTGGAGGTAATAAGTACAGAAACGATAAATTTACTCAGTATCTTATGTTATTATCTACCCAAGTCCAATACGTGTTAAGTGAGACAATTTTTTTGTTATTAGAAACACTCAAATGCAGGTAGGTATGTACAGGGTGAATCATTATAATGTCGCCCCCCTTTAACTTTGTTATTTCGAGTGTCCCAAAGAAATTGAAAGGTTATGTAGGTGCTAAAAAATACTTTTTTTCTATTTATAACAAATTTGAAAAATGATCAGTATACAGGGAAAACCAAAAAGTTCATTTTTTGTAAATGGATCACCCTATATATGAATTTATTTTTCGATTTCTCGTAAAATTCTAAGCATAATTTATATAACATACCGTATAGGTACCTAAATTCAATAGTTTCTGAAATATTCGCATTTGAAACGTTATCATCAAATATTTTATTAAACAACAACAAACCAAGAAATCTAACAATAAATAATATAACAAAAACAATTTTTAGTTATTTATAAAGATGCTCTACCGGGCCTCTATTTTCTTTAACACTTTGTATAAGGGTTCTTCTCATTTTCTCTAATCAATCTGTTATGAATGCTGGGTTATTTTCATTTAAATTATTAATTTCATTCCGTATTAAATCTTTAAGATGATCGAGGTTTTCAATTTGGTGGTCGTATACACGGTTTTGTATATAATGTCACTGTTAGTTATTTGTTTTCAATAAAAAGCGTGGTGTCCTAGGACTTCTTGATTTGTAACAATTTTTAATAAAATATTTTATGATAACGTTTCAAATGCGAATATTTCAGAAACTATTGAATTTAGGTACCTATACGGTATGTTATATAAATTATGCTTAGAATTTTACGAGAAATCGAAAAATAAATTCATATATAGGGTGATCCATTTACAAAAAATGAACTTTTTGGTTTTCCCTGTATACTGATCATTTTTCAAATTTTTGTATGAGCATTAAGTACCTGGGAAAAAAGTTATACAGATATGGTAAATAATAATTACTCACCTCTGCAACAGGAGCCTTGGTTGAGAATGGGTTGATGGCACAGGTGGCATGGGCGAGGCTTCTTGAAGACCTTACAGCGAAATGCGTGGTTAGGTCCATGGGCATTTTCGGGCTGAAAAAAATTTTTTTTTATAAATATTCTGTTCGTGACTATTTTTGTATTAACGACTGATCAAATTACTTAACGTTTAAAAGCTTTTACAGGCCATAAAAATTTAATGAGCCATAAATAATACTTATAAATTATGAACTAATGCTTTAAAGCTCTTTTAAATAAAGTAAAACGTTCAGAACATTAATTCTTTTTTAACAAAACATGAGAAACTACTATAAGAAATGAAAAAGTACATTGTTTTTTGATATACTTGAAACTATTTCTATAATTCCATTGTTTTTCGTTCCAATTTGACAAAATAGATAAATATTTAGAAAGAAAAGCCTTGGATTTGTGAAATCAGATAACTGTTGTGTTTATTTGTATGATTTGATGCTTTATTTTATTTTTAGCGCTTTTTGCAATTTAATGGTAAGATTTCAATAGAAAACTGAGCTTGTTTGCGGTTGGGAAAAAAATCAAGGCTAAAACATAACCGTAACCGTAAAACTTTACGACGTCTATGTAACATCTGTCTCAAAACAGCAAACTGCTTGGATCGTGGTTTTCCGCCGCATTTTCTGGATGTCTGCGGTTGTTTTCTCCAACGTATGTATTTAACGTCTTCATGAGAATTGGTAAAAATAATACAATTTTTAGCGTTAATTAAAACCAGAACAAAATATTTCACAGCATAACGTGAAAACTTTAACAAACATACTGAAATAAGCAATCTCTTTAATACACAGTAACACATATTATAGAGGTATTCCTGAAATTTCATTCTTGCCAGTATTGGAAGCCCTTGCAAGGATTTTGAGAAAGAAAAGTTGACAAAAATGTCCGCTCTTTAACAAGCGCATATTAAATCAATGCACCTTTACTGAAAAATTTTGCCTTGAGTGAATTTTTAAACAATAACGAATTAATTACCTGTAACGGTTAAAACAGCCTTAATCTTTTTCTTTTGTTTAAGAATATTATTAATTGTATTGTAGAGCAGGAAACACAAATAAAACAACAATAATCGTTTAACTTTTTCCCATAAGTTACTTATTTCTTTTTTACCTGTGTGAATGAATTAAGCAGAAATTTCCCTGTCCGACACATTTTCTTTACATCCCTTATATAGATTTTTATGATACCAACTGCTAGTAATTGAGATCAAGAAAAGGTGGAAACAAGTAAAGACGTCATTGAAACGAATGCAAGTCATGTCACTGTCGTAGAATAATAATAATAAATAATCGATCATAGACTTGAACAGTTAACAATATGTCCAGTTACCGAGATTAATGTTTTATGTGGACAGCTTCAATAAATTATGAATCTATCACAGTCAATCGACTGACTATTTCTAATTCATTTTGTGTAACCGGAATGTCAAAACGTAACGATCGCTGTGGTTAATAATGTCGTTATAAATTAATCAAATTGCAAATTCCAGGTCAAATATACCATTATAAACCTATACAGGACTGTTTGATAACCTGTCTAATTTCAAAACCGTTATTATTTTTCGTAAAAAATGGATTTATGGATTACACAGCACCGTTTCGACGAAATCAACAATTTACAAAAAACCAGGGTTGGTTTACACACATCCGTTTTGTATTCGCACAGTAACCGTGCTGTATCTTCATTTCCTACTTTTGTAGACATATTAATAGGCGAAGAAATGAAGAATTGATAAGTTGATAAACTCAAAAGGAATTTGCTACAGAGTTAAGATACTAGCCAAAAAAGGCTAGGAAACGTTTAGAAAAATAAATGCCTAGAACCATGAAGGTGTTATTCTCTACAGATCCGTTTTCTAAAATACACTTCCGTTACTGTCACGGTACGGATGTAAAGATGTAAAGCGAGCTTTATGGATCAATAATTGTGATCTCTGTACAATGTAATAACCATAGCTTTTCAATAAAAGTTTGATAGTTTACCTTTTGTTGTGACAGGTTCTGTGGGCATAGAAAACTGATACACTTATCAAGAACAATAACTGTTTAACTAGTGTATTCTTACATTCAGTTTAATCAATCAAACTTGATGAAATTGCTTTTGTTGCAAGGCTGACACTTTGAGTTGTTGACAAACCAAACACTTAGAGACTTGAAAAGGTTTTAATATCACTCTTTCATAAGATATCTATCCTTTTTCAAATATTTGTTGTAGTTTTATTAGGATACATCACCATTGTTCGTATTATATTCGTAACAATTACTCGAGTGTCATAAAAAGGATCCACAATTTAATTATCACGAAAAGGTAAAAATTAAAATGTCAAATTCTTCTTCTGAATCCTCAAATTCTTTTTACTTTTTTTTTACTTAATCAATACGCATGACCTTTCAAGTTCAAAGCAAATACTTCTGTAATAAATAAGTTTAAATCCATACTCAGTTTTTTATCGTTGTTGAATCATTAAATAACAATTAGCAATTCTACTCTTGTATGTCGGTTTTAAGTGCCGAAGTTTTACAAATGAGTAATGGGCACGCTTTGATACGTGAGTGGGATTAACAATTACGCAAATATAAACAATGATGACAGTTATTAACAATGTTTTATTTGGTGTACTACTTATGGTAACTTGAATAACTTTCTTTTTTATACGTTCACGAATTCATTTTCTACTGTTTTAGGCAAGACAACAACAAAAACAATTATGTTTAATGCGAGTAGGTACTCAGTAATTCAAATTACAAATTTACGCAAGGCTATTTTCTATTTTACAATTAGAGCTTGTTAACTGCCTTCAAAGCCTTGCCAGAATATATGCAAATTACGAAAGGCAATTAGATGCATAAAAATATTATTTTAATTAGAACGTTAAATTGTCTTTTGATTCTATTTTATGAAATTAAATTCGTAACAGCTGTGCCACTGTTTGACGTTTTCAAGCCAATTTAATTTACCTACTTATGATCGTATTGTCTCATAATGTATCTACTGAAAACAAAAAATTCACACATTAAAGTAACCTTTGAGTTCTATATGAATTTGTTCAGATTTAAATCTGGATCGGATCAGACATTTGGTACTCATAGTGAACGTCACCGCTCATATTATGGGGAGTGGATTGGATGAATGGATCGGATCCTGATCATAAACTCTTTTCAGAAACAGATATCTGTCTTCTTGTTCAGATCATGATTAGAGAAGTAAAGTATGTAGTGATGAAAATTTTCTTCATTATTTATGTTCCTGTTAAACGCCATCCTATCGCATGATGTCTTATGAAGCTTTCGTCCTGTGATTATTCAAATATAAACTGTCGAAAACATGCCTTCCAACTGGCCGTCACGTATAAAAGATTAAAGACATTCCGAACACGCCCAAATTTACATTTTCACTGCCTCAAAGGCTTGTTCCGCTAAATTCGTGCATACATAAAAGTGAGGTGCAAAAGCCCGAAAAGAACATGTTATTTACCTCTTTGCCTATTATGTTTGCATTTTACAACTCTGCGGCATGGTACAATACGTGGAAAGAACGCACGATGATGGTTCGTTGGTTGACCTTGGCCTTTCCTATTATCACATCCAAACCTTGTTTACCCTTAAACGAACGTTAACTCAATTTACAGGATGAGATGAGGCTTATTATACAATGAGCGGTTCCGTTGTCACCTTTACTTTTTATGGCGTGCAATTTGCACATATTAGAGGGCAACTACCTGCTTACTCCCATTACAATTTAAAGATAAATTAAGAGACTTTGTCTAATAACAGCACTAAAAACAATGATAAAATATCACTGTTAATTTGCTAATGGTCGTTAATTAAATATGTAACGCTTAACTAAAAATATAGGACGGTGGTGTGAGGTTCAATAGTGATGGCTCTAAAATTGACGATAGAAACCCCTGGAGGCCACAAATTAGGGCCGGGAGGTAGAAGAGGTTGGTTGAAATTTTCAATATTACCTACTTTATTTATAATAAAATGATAATATTCTCATTCGTAAGTAAACTATTTTCAGATAAATCATCTTTTTAAAATGAATATAATGTTTGTCAGTTTAGAATCCTGGATTCAGTATTCCAACTACTATTATTCACTAAAACTAGCGTTTTTTGAGCCCCCCCCCCTGGTTGTTACGCTGTGTCACAGTTTCTGTGACCTCCCTGTAAATATTACGTCACAAAAGCGAAACACCCTCCCCTGAACATGATAAATTTTGATTGATAATACACAAATTTTGATAGTCAAAAATATTTATTTTATTTTCATCAGGACAACTAAAGTGTCGTGTTTTGGCGTTGGGGTTTGAGCTATTTTGTTCGTTCTACTTTATTTTCATAATAAAATTTAAATAAATCAATAAATAATATCTATGGTAACGAACAAATAAATAATATTTCTAATTATCAGAAATCCAAGGATTCTGTTAAAATTCAGTAAAATTTTTTGATGAACGGCGAACGTCGCGTTTCCGTACACCCCCTGTCCCCCCTTTTCACATCTTGTCACACTCAGCAAACCCCTCCACCCCTTGTATGCGAACATATTTTGTGAACGGCGCCTGTGGAAAAATAATTTTATATTTTAGAAAACGAGCCTGGCAGACCCCTCTAGGCTGCGCCACTTCTGGAGGCCTTTAGGAGACTCAGAAAAAAATAGAGAACGTTGAGGCGGTTTAATAAGTACAAGGCAAGAAAGTTCTATAAAAATCCAATTTAAAATCGAATTTTCAATCACTGCCTTTGATATTATATATTTTTTTTATTAGTGAAAATGATAATGTCACAATCTGGTTTAAAATATTATAATCTGGTCCGAACTAAAAAGCTGTTTAAAAATTATAAATTCAATTTCAGTTCCACTGTTATATCCCTTTATTTAATAACAGGATCGATAATATTCCAACTGTGTTATTCATTGTTGAATTTATGTGTGCAGTTAGGTGAAATAAACTTTAAAGTTGCCGTTATAAATGTCAGATTTATAGAATAGAGTATCGCATTTAGTAACAGTGAGCATGTCTCTACAACATAAATTTTGCCTATTTTTTACCCATGTATAACCTCCATAAACTTATATTCAAAATAGGTAGGTAAGTATAAATAATCTCGCATTTATTTACTATTTCTGTACGCATCTTAAATAAATTTGCAATTGTATGGAAAACGGTTTTGAATAGTAACGAATTCAATGTAATGCAGAATATTAATGTTGCCACGTATGAAAATAATAGACTGTTTTAATGCTATAAAAGGAAAACGATCAGATATTTAAGATTTATTCGATGCTATTATTAAACAAGTGAAGACACTTTGTAATGCCACAATGTCAATTTAAATATTTATAGTTTTCCGCGTTAATATTTAACGAATTTTTACCATGCGACTATTGTTAGATTTGCCATTATGCTAAAATCGTTTGAATATTACTGGAATTGTAATCGAGTTAGTCGGACGAATTTTACGCTAGTAAATAGCAAGGCTTCAACATTTTTGTAAGAAATGTGGCTGCTAAGACCTACACAAAAATTATTAGGCTACTGTTATATATAGAACTTTGAAAGAAGTAAAATAAAGTTAAACTTCTTCAATACAATTCTACTTCTTTGCTAAAGTTCTGTAGAAACTTAAAGAACTGCTCACTTACCAAATTTTAAAAGACTTCGCTATTTTTTAATTAATTACAGTTTTAGTTTCTATTAGAAATGGCTGATGGTTAAACTTATTCTTCCTTTTTTACAAACTCCGGTGAATGTTTCCGGCAGCCCTAAGTTACCTTACCCTTATCTGATATCTTCCTTGTTTTTGCTCAAGTACATAATTAGGTAAAGTAAAAGTAAAACTTTTGGCGGTTAAAAATTAGTTATCTTTTTTAATAATTTTTATTCCGCATTATACATATTGTGACAGATGTGTCATTCTGACATTGACAAGCGCCGACTGCGAAAATTGTGTGGAAGTAACCTGTGACGCGTTCCAGAAAGTCCGAGAGTTGCTGGACGTTTCGAGAGTTGCCTAGAAACGTCCATAATACTATATAAGGAACAGCGTTGGACAGTTTGACAGTATTTTGATAGAACAGAGCGACAGATATAAGCGAGAAGAGAAGAAAGCGATTGACAAGCGAAATAGTTATAGAGTTGTTGTTGTTATCGAAATAGATATTGAATCGTTGTTGTGTTATAGAGTTAATTTAATAAAAACTGTTGAAAGAAAAATACGTGATATTGTAAATTACATAACAATATTTTATGTACTTATCTAATTATTAAGGACAACAACTGTTGCATTTTTCCGTACTATAAGAAGTACCTGTTATTTTAAATGTAAATATGTTATTTCATTATTTTTGGAGGTTATCGTGTTTGCTATCAGTATGTAGCGAAACACGAAAATATGTTTACAACTATTGTTTTAGATGGTTGCAAAATTTATGATGGTATTCACTTGAGGCAATAAACAACAAAGTAAATATTTGAATAATGATTATGGATGCCGTTGTCTTTCAAAAAAAATATCAAACACCCTCATTTAAAACAGCCTAATATTTTCCTACGTTTTTGACGACTTTTAGCAAGCAATATTTGTTGCTGTAAATAATTTACAATTTAATTTTTTCTCTTAATTTTAATTATGTTGACTGAGATCATGTTGATATAAATGGAATACGCAAATAATACCACAAACAGCAGTGAACAAAGCAATTGTTGTCTTGATATTGTTAATTAAAAATATATTTTTAATATTTTTAACTTATTATCCCAATTTTTAGGCGTGTATTAATTAAGAATGGAGTTTAAATACCCAATATACTTTTTATGTTTTATGGTTATCAACACCTCTTGTATGAAGGTGCAAGAAATTCGTCAGCATAAATTATTAACTCCAAAATTCCTTAAGGTGCTTTTTTTTAATTACTAAACAGAATGGTACAAGAAATTACAAACTTTAAATTTGTTGTTTAAATTTGCATTTTAAATTTCACACTAAACTCCCAAAAACCCATTTACAAATAGAGAAAAGATTTTCTATTATTGTGGCAAGTTTAATCGGATTTGTCAATTTAAAAATTAATTAATCTTTTTCTCATACATTTGCAAATTAGAGGTGGAAGACAACCAATTTATATCGGCGATTTATGGCCAAGATAATTGTTTTATTACTGAAGAAGTGAACGGTAAAGTCTCGGAATATCATCACACCTGTTACGTTTATTACGTTTGAGCAACCGTAAATCAAAAGGTGTTAATTATTAATCACTTAAGCAACGACTAATACATTAACAATTCATTTTTATTTAAAATAATTCTTGTAGCTTCAACACTGTGTTTAAAATTTAAATAAAATCAAAATACAAAAACTATTGGCAACTTATCATGACTAACTACAGCTTTTAACGTGTATAAATTAATAAAGGACGAGGATTTACTATTAAAAAAACATAAAAAGTAAGTGCAACTGAAACTGTTTCGTTCTGTTAATATGCATGTCTTTTCCAGATTTCCATTAGAATTGGCTTCTGTGAGGTATTTAATGCAAAAATAATTTTATTCCACCTTCGTCCTTATGACTAATTTAAAAAATTGTCAACAGCAAAGCCTTGTACTTAATTGTGTAGGTACGTTTCATTCATGTAAATCACTTGTAAGTTTTAAATAGACCCTTATCGCTTTGACCATACACGCTCATTCTTAAAACTTTTACTTAATAAAAGAGAAGCAATAATTATAGAAAACAAGTCTTAATCGGCGATAACCTCTAGAATTCCTGATCAGGAATTTACTGCCACATTAAAATTTTACGAGAGAGTAATGCATGAATAAAGTTCAATTGCTTATTTAAGTAGTGTGTACAGTTTGAAACTGAAATAATGTCAACACGAGCAGCACAAAAAACAAAATGATACCATTAGATTTATTACTACAGTAAAATATAAAGCTACCCCTGTGGGGGTGTATAAATGCAAGCATATTCCTATACGGCTAAAAATCTAACTAGAAGCGCAACTAAACCTGTCATATTTTGTGAAACTGATGAAGTAATTAGTTATTGATTTACGGCAGTAAAAAACTTATTACCTCATAGCTGGGATCATTGAATGCGTATTATAAAGGAGGTAAAAAATGTATTTGATCCCAGCAATCAATTTTGTTGAACATTTTGGGACGGAGGTGTTACGAAGCGGACGATTAAAAATATTTATATCTGACTGTAAAACCAAGTAAATGCTATCGGTAGATAGTGTGAAGAGACGTAAAGGCCAATAAAATTTCATAGTTACGGTATAAATAGCACATAAAAACAACTTAAATAGACAACTAGCGCTAAACCAAACTCCATTCCTAATACGATTTTGTTATGGAATTTAAATAGACGGATTAGTCGAAATTTATTGCTGCATAATATGGACTCTATTTGCCAGTATAACTACAAACTGCATAAGCTGTAATGAAAGCATTTGTGATTTAATAAATACCTACCTATCACAAATTAAATAGTTTATGTTGAATTTGCATGTTTAAGCAACATTTAAAGTAAAAAGGTAATTACTACTTTATTTATTGATAATGAAATGTCTGAAGCTTCGTCTAATTAAAGTTCATTTCTACTTGGGATTTCTTAGCCATGAAAATCTTCAATAAATGCCTCTTCGTTACTGATGTGTATGTATTAATTATTAAAAATGGAAATTCTCAAATAATATTATTTTATTGCAGTTGTGAACTATTTAAAGCTTTGAATCTTGATTTCGTAATAAATTTTTTTATGCCTTTGGCGCTAAAAAGTATGGTATCTCTACTACGGTTTTTGCTGCAGAACAATTGGAAATTAGGAAAAGTTAATAAACCCGTTATGCAGTAAAAAAGCATAAAATCGGTTTTATGTGAGCCCGCATCCACATAAAAGTTTGAGCATCTGCTACCTAACTGTATGAAAGTTATTGTTCATAACTTTTCGTTTCTAACAATAAAGTCGATATTTTCCGTCTTATTTATGGAGCCTCCGTTGTGTTGCCATTTTATTTCTCTGCACACACGTTGAAAATAGTATCTATAAAATCGTAATTTAAAAATTTACCGGATGGTAAAAATAGTTTCCTCTGCAAATTACTCTGCAAAGGAAGAAAAATAGAAAGAAATGGCTACTTTTTGAATTAAATTAATAAAATATAAAACAAACATATCAATTATAAGCACATATGGCATTTAAAATTATCAAAACATGACCCGTTCTGGTTCAGTAAAAATGACAGTGTACAGTATATAAAAAAATTATTTCTACAAGAGAGTGGCTACAATTTGATCTAATTGTTATTGCAAAAGAATTTAACACGTTCGACAAATATCCAATTTATTATGAAGAGGAATCAAATGTTTTGACATTAAAACACAAGTTCTGTCTTTTTGTTTAGTAGGATAAACAGAAGCATGAGTCGAACAGAAGGAATGTGATGAAATAAACGAAATCCAAAGGTCTTCGTTCTATATTGAATTTCAACGGTGACTTCATCTATTTTAAAGACTTTAAGACATCAAAATATTCTTCTACTTCAAAAAATGTTTACAGAAAGAAACACGATATAAGCAACACTTTTTATTACTGCTATTTGAAGTAAAAATAGGATGCTTTTTAACACAGAAAACGATATTCACTAGTAGGTTAGTTACACTGTATGCATACATATGCCATAAAAATCTCAAAAAAAAACTAATATTGAGTTAGTGTTTTTATACTTATACTGATAAAATTATTGGTTAATTCAAATTAAGCACTGGGAATAATCCACTTTTTTCGATTTTTTTATACCCTTATTCAGATGAGTATGAAAATCTGAGCCAATTTTAGAGTAATAAAGTTTTTGTTGAATCAGAAACCAACACCATAACCTACGCTCGGCTGTGATTTCTATATGATAAAATGATGATAATTATTAAAATGCGTACCTACTTGAAATTCGTCTGATAATCATGAGAAAATACGTATGTACAAATTAAAATAATTGTGCGACAAACAAATAACATGATTGATACTAACAACACTTTAATTTACCTAAATGGTATCGTTTCAGAATCAATAATAGCAATACCGTTTTCCAATACAGTATCAATCATAATACGTTATTAGTGTGACGGGCTGTCGGAGCACTTTACCAATTAACAGACGCACCGCACCCACTCGGTTCCCCCATAAGTAGCACGTCACCCAACACGAGGGTTCATGTCAGAAAATTAGTCCTAACAGAAAATGTACGTATCTTCTGCACGAAAAGTGTATTTAATATTAGTATACAATGGGCTTCAAAGGGCCCCCTTCAAATAGTATTCAGAAGGGAAGAAATGCACCAACGTCATTATAACAGCAACAGTATTTACAGAAACATACAAAATAAGTAATTTTTAATAAATAAATCTACTTGTTTTGTGTGTTTTTTCTGGACTATATATGCATTTTCACTAGGTAAAGGACGAAACTATACAACAGGATTTACAGTTTAAAGCAAAATAAATTTCCACCATCACATCCTGCTTGTTTTTGAAGTAGGGCGTAAAAGAATAACACCTGGCCTTAGAAGATTCTGAATTATTAAAGGTATGCTTTGTTATAAGTTGAAATACATAAATATAAAACATTAGTACCTTAACAAGCTCGTTAATATTCATTTATTCAAAATCCTTGGTCGCAATACATAAACTATGGTAATAAATTTTGAATTTATGATAATTTTAAAATCCTGTATTTTTTGCTGGGAAGAAACTATTAGTTATAGGTTCCCCGCAACAGTTTTTTCTACCTCAAACTAATTAGAAGCCGGAAAAACTGTTCGTAAATGTAGGTGATTGAAGATGTTTTTGTTTGAGAAAACGTTTATCACACGGACACGAAGAGAAACTAAAAATAAAATCGAGACATTAGACAGTTCATAGGTGAAAGGTCATAGATTAAAAACTTTCTAAATTTAATTGACCTGATGGTGTCGACTAATAAATAAAAAAACATTATTTTATGAGCTAGCAATAATCATAATTATAATTATAAATAATTAATTGTATACCTAACGTTATTTAATAAATGTTTTGAAATATCGCTGTCATGATAAACCGATGATTTTAAGAAAGTATTTCGGCCTATACAAGGGGTGCAATTCGTAATTTCCCTGAATCTCTTTGTTCGAGGCTGTCAGTCATGATAGTCCTGCATTATCACGCATGTGAACTACAAAAAAATCATCTGCCCCGCGGGAAGTTTTCCGTTACTATTTATCTGATAAGATTTTTACGAGAAACAGATGCCACATACACGCATATAATAATGTAGTTATGTATATTTCAAAACAAACTGTTCTGGTAGTTCTCCCTCAGATGCCTTTTAGAGGCATATATGGAATATTTTTTACGGCAGGCCAAAAATAATTTTTTATAGGTTATTAAAACACGTAAGAAAATAGATACTACAACACTCTAATACCTATTAAAATTTACGTATTGATACTACAATTGATTATGAGCAGCAGTCTAAAGAACTGAGCACATTTACTACTTAAGTAGCTTCTGTAGTAAGTAGATGACCTTTTATGTCACCGAAAATAATTAAATAATTAAACAATCAAACAAATTCTTATGTTTATAATATGTTTTCACCGGTATGAATAACTTATTAAATTATGTACGCTCAGAGGACGTTAATTCGTTCCCAATAGTTTTCTTAAATGGCAACGTCGCGGCTTTTCGGTCTGTATGTTGTCGATAATGTAGGAAACAATAATATTACGAGCAGAATCGCATCTATTGCTCGCTAGTTTCGTGGCTGTTTCAATGTTTATATACTTAATATGCAGGGTCTTTCAAGTTGATGAGCTATTAGAAATATGAATTAGTAGAATGAATTCAATTCTGAAACTTGGGCTGATTTGGTTATTGTTTATGCCGCTTCTTTTACAAATATTTTCAATTTGGATTAACATGTGGTTATATTACCGAAGGTAAATGTTAACTTACTTATTTTAAACGGAATGACATACTTTTTTTTTTATTTTCCTATAGAAAATATGAATTCAGGCATATTTTATACGAGGCACTAATCCGAAAATATTGATGGATTTTGGGTTATTTAATTTTTTTCAAAATTTTTGGCATCTGCACGTGAACATTTAAATAACCGTAATTCAATTAATTTTTGAGATTTTACTTTAAAACTCGTAACAATTATTTATAACAATTCACATTATCGAAAAAAAATTGTCGTTTTTAACTAAAATGTACAGGGTGTTCAAATTTTGTGGTCGTAGTTGGTCAACTTCAAAGAGGCATAAGTCAATTTTTTTAAATAAAATGGCCCATTTTTGACTACATATTCGAATTCCTCATTAAATTTGGCGTCTTTTGATATGGTACTATCGTATAACTTTGCTTATACTTTTTGAGAAAATCTACAATTTGAAGTAGGTATGTCATTCCATTAAAATAATAAAGTTAACATCTACTTCCGGTAATAACCGAATGTAAATCGAAATTGAAAATATTTTTAAAAGAAGCGCCATAAACAATAACCAAATGAGCCCAAGTTTCAGAATTTAATTCATTCTACTAATTCATATACTTCTAACAGCCCATCAACTTGAAAGACCCTGTATATTAGGTATGTAAACATTGAAACAGCCACGAAACTAGCGAGCAATAAATGCGATTCTGCTCGCAATATTATTGTTTCCTACATTATCGACAATATACAGACCGAAAAGCCGCGACGTTGCCCACTTTAAATGTACCTATCGTGGATGAGGCTATTTTTAAAAAGCACTAACTGTTATCTAACGTATGGTATAGTATTTTATCATTTTTGCAGACAACCAGACAGTAGAGTAATTCATACATTAGTCATTAAAAAAACATTATTGTTAGAGTCTAGGACATAAACAATCATTAAGGGTACGTGACGTCGTCGAACGACTACTGCCCATCTCAATTCCTGTGGTGCGAGTGCGTATACCTACGCTACCAACTCATGGTTGATGGGAGTCGTCGACAGATCAGTTTCTGCCCATTTAAACCATATTTCTTTTTTACTTGTTTTCTTTAATGATCTAGTTTTGTAAACATCATTAGTTGTGTTATTAAACGTGCAATTTGTATTCTGGGTGTTTTAATTGACACTAATTTAGTGCAAAACTAATTTTTATCGTTGATTTCAAACACTATTTTAAATATTTATGAATCAAAGTTGTTATTAATTGGAATTGCTACCAATATCCTCCATCCTACAGATAAAAAATTATTGATTTCAGTTTTTTCAAGCGCTCTGCAGCTTATTTTGTGTTCGTATGCTTGATATTTATCAAGCCCTAGAAAGTTAGTTTCATCACAGATGAGCTAGGCTATGTGGTTAATTTTTTTAACTGCACCATGGTAGGCAGGTACCCTACAGCGATGAAAGATTTTATTAGAACGTGTCATGATCGAGTGCCACTTAACCAATTTAAACATAAAACTCAAAAGGGAAGCTGTAGTAAAATTCAGGTAGTGGTGTAGAATATAAAAACATTCTCCAGTAGCTTATGTTTATTTACTTAATGAACTGAATGTTTAATTATTAATAACAACACCCATGAATTTGTTCAATTTATCTTTAAGATATTTGTATTTTACATTAAATTTAGAATATTTGTATTACCTAATTGGAAATACTAAAAAGAATGATAACTCGTGTTTGCAGTTACTAAAAATTAAAATGTAAATCTTTACAGTCGTGCAATTCAACTTCTTGAACTAACAACACAAAGAATCTTTTGTAGTGGCGAATATACCTACCTACGTATTTACAGGAGAGAAGACTAGATAGAGCCCTTCAGGATAAATTTCAGTAGGTAAACTTTTCTAAAAGTACAAAATTCCGTTGAGTACCTGATACTGACGACTTCAACATTACAAAGGCTAATTATAAACAGGAATTTTCCGGGAATTTAGAAAATGCCTTCTTGTGGCTGCCTTTAGAATGTAATCTGTTTTCCATGTTTGTATCAAAGTAGGAAGTAAATAGTTTTATTGTTGTTTACCATAAAGAAATATTTTATCTGGTGGTCTGTAAAATTTTTGTACTGACGTTTTGTCAATAACTGCGGTAGATATTTTCAATTTATTGCATTATTATTGCGGATTTGCAGTATAAAAACTAGGAACTACCACATCGCTCTTGAAAATATCTATTGCAGTTGTTTATTATGAAATGTCGAGAATCTTTTTTCATCGTGGCCCATCAATCTGAATAATAAATTATTCATCAATTACAAGAGACATCGATTACGAACGCTTATTACAAATTTGTTTACCTTCTTTATGCTTGACAGTTCTTTCCCAGTTAGTAAAGAATTTAAACTTTCTTCGGTGCAGTGACGATGAAACATCTTAATAAAGAGTAAAAAGTAAAAAAACACTTCGAAAATTTCATCAAACGTTTATTATTATATTTATATAAGAAAGTTTAAGTATTATTAAAACTGCGGTCAACGCGAAATTGGCGTTCCTATATAAAAAAAACGTTACTAAGACTAAAAAAGTGTTCAAATCATATCTGGTTCATAAAAATGTGTTTAAAAGAGAAGAAATTGTGAATTAACCCCCCACTCTCATTTACTGCTGTATATATATATATATTGATTTTGTACACTTTTAGCTTTAGTTACTATTTTTGTACTCTTGAAAATGATCGTTAGATCGAAACAATTGTCGAGGCGAATAAACGTTTCATGAAATTTTCTCTTTAGTAAAGAATTTTTTGAAATCTTCTTCAAATACCCTTATAAGATTAAAAAATTGCTAATAAAACTTCTTGTACCTACGCCTCTGACTATTTGAATGTTAAATCTGAACGTATCTAATAATTTAAAAATTGATTCATTAGATTCATTATAAATGAAAGGTCTCGTTGTAAGTTTTATTATATTCTATCCTATACTCACGCATACTTCAAATATAAAAACTGGACCAGGAACAGTTTGAAGTGAAGCGAGACCTTGATTTTTTTGACTTCACGGGGAACAGCTATTAAAAAAGTTTTTAACTGCTATTTGTCTTCGATTGTAAGCAAATTGCTGACCATTAATCTTTCGCTTTTTATCAAATGTGGCTATAATTTCTTGAAATGGAACACATATTAACCTACCGCACTGGTAAGCATGATATCGACATTTTTCCTTTAGGGAAGAAAGAATCTTTGTTGTTTGTACTGATAATTAGATTAGTTTTATTGATCTAACCTTATGATATTTGACCCGATGCCCTAATTTGAAAAAAACGATTTTTCGGGCTCAATTTAAATAGAATAGTGGGTTAAGAAGATAAATTATTAATATCGAGTTAAGACTTTATAAAGAAAAGTACAGGATCTACAATAAATCTTATTAGTTATGTACGTACTTATTTATATGAGCATCTCGAACGAACTCCATCTAGGCTAAAGTAGATATAAGTTTATTTTGTTATAACTGTTGTTACTTTTAATCTTTTTGAAATAATTAAAAAAACCTGTCATTCCAAAAGCACGAAATATGATAATATATAAGTTATGTTTCAAGTAAATCAATCGAGAGCTATATAGGCCTTTATTTACTCATTTACTTTTCAATTTATATACGTATTATGTTTTAAAGTAAAGTGAATAATTGAAATTGCCTTCTATTGATTGGCGAGACTATTACTGCGAAAAATTAGTCGTGCAACGTCTGGTAATTATATGAAACAATTTCCTTTAATTTTGACCCTTCCCTCCCCATTGAGCTTTGATAAGATGTGGTGGGATCAAGATTTACCCTATAATGGTTTTTTAGCTATAAAGGAGAAAAAAAGATTAAGTACCTATATTCATTTCCCTTGAGATGAGATCTTGATAGACTTCTCCCTATTATGAACTTATGTAATAAATGTATGCCCTCTTGCATATTACAGCATGGATGTGGGGGATTACCACTATTGAAGAAAATATTTCACATTTTAATTTTCAAAACTTCGAAAATCACGGTGTTTAGATAAAGAGAAATAATTTTTGAACTGCTCGTAGTGGTAGGTATACAGAGCAGTGTTCTCATTAACGAGCTTTGTTGCGGTTTTCAATTACGAGAACAATAAATAGCTATTCGTAACTACCTACATATTACATCTAACGTCGCACAGCGAGAGCTCGTTACGTACACGTGGAATTAAAACAAAATTGTGCATATGGGACTAAAATAAACAAATAAAGGGCCTAATTGAGGAAACGTAAGCTCACAGAATGAACCATTTTCGTTTAAAATCGTTATCCGCATTATTTTGGATTCCCTTATTATTCTCGTCCTCTCCGCATGGAATAGCATCATCATTTAATGCAAAATTTCCTGTGAACACACAATGCGTAGAAAATTCCTACTATAAATACACTTGCTATTAGATTTGATTCATCAATGATAATATGTTACAACATCCTGACATTTTATTCACTTTTTGCGCATGCTCCAATTAATATGTCATTACGAGCCATAATTCATTTTTAAGTGTGGGTATGACAATATACCACTTGTGTTACTTGACAAAAAAGTTGTACCTAAGTACATTGTAAGTAAAAGTAAGAAAAAGTAAAGATGACAGATGATTCTATTCACCACATGCATGATTACAGTACGACTTCTACTTGTTTTTTTCTTTATTTTTATATGAGGTGGCCCAAAACCATTAAATTAATTTAGATTACAAACCGAGAATGAACTGAAGTACCTAATACACAAAAAATAGGAGGACATAAAAAGCACAGTTGTAAGTTCATAAAGAACTCTCAATTGTCAAAACGTTTGAAGGATTTTTTAGTAAGGTTATAAAACAATTTCAGATTGTAAATTCATAAAGGAGTGATTTATTCTATGTGGACCGTTGTGTGAAAGCGTATAGTAGTAACGTATGGCTAAATGATAATTTCTTGACTCATAGTCTCATGTTAATCGTGCCTTTATTGTAGGTATATTACAAAGTACAGAAACGACATATCTCAGACACTCGCTTGGAATTCGCTAATTTGCATTGGCTTTTGGATGGTGCTCACACTTGCTTGCGATATTCTTAATGACATTTTTACATCATTATTAAAAAATTTAACAAGCAATTCTTGTAGAGTACAACAACTATATTGTTAAAGTACTGTAAATTTAACCCACTTATTCAGAGATATCGATGACGAGCGTTGAACTGAATTAAAAATTAATCTCTCTCGAATTCGATAAAGAGCGTAGGTGGTAAATGAATGTGATAATTAAAGCATGAAATGGCAGTGTAAAAGCAAAATTTTAATCGGAATGCGAAATAATTGCAGTTTATTTGGTAGGTACAAGATTTTTTTTACTGTTCTGTTTTAGTTACAGTATATTTTGGGATCATTTTTCTTATATTTTGGTCTGGTATTTTATCGAAATCTTTAGTATATTAATCACAATTCTTTTATTTTATCAAAATAAACATTAGTTTTATTTACTTTATTCTAATTCTCTCAAACATTAAATTATACTCCTTTTATAAATGCTAACAGGTAGTACCTACAAGAAGAGATTTTTGGATGCTAATGTTCATAGTAAATAATTATTTCCGCTTGGGCGTAGTTTTCGGTTAAATACGTGAACATTAGTACCTTAGAAGATTTTTTTAACATTGATGATGAAACCTACGCATTCAGAATATTTAATTGTTCTATTTTTGAACTCACGTTATACCTATCTACTACCTGAACCACGTGACAGGGTCCTTTGACTTCAGTACACAACATAACATACATATTATTATTTAGATTTAGGCATTCCACAGCATACCTACAGTCATATTCTACGTTTAAATGGGAATTGTATTCTTTTCGCTAAGATGGATTAGATATTTAGGCAAGTACTCATTAATATCGGAATAGCGTTTTCTGAAGACGTTAAATGAGACACTTAATTTTTCTATTATGGTTATGGAAGTTTATTAAATAAATAGTCCCACAGAAAAACACTAGCTACCTGACGATATATTTTTTCTTATTTTGATGCTATTTGATGAATTTTTTGTTAAGGCTACATAAAAAGGAACTGCTCAGCATTTAATCTAATATACATTTAGTAAATAGATCAATTTTAATCGTAAAACATGTTAAATTGGATAAAATAAAATGATTTGCAATCTTTGTTCATGTCACGCCACGTCTGTTTCTATCAGTATTTTGAATATGTTGCAATTAGGTGCACAAGTAACAAGGTTATTTACGATTTTTGTTAAAATTTAAATGCACAGCATGTAAACTGAGTAAATATGCATGCACAAAATTAGTTTAATCATATAACTATTATATGAAACATGCTTTTTTGTAGTAGTAAATATTTTTAATACGTTTTCATATACATAATGTAACATTTTACAGAAATATAAAAATGTACCTACTCTGTACTTGATAATAAATAAGTATAAACCGGCAAAAGTGATAATTATAATTATCGTTTTAACCTTGCACCTAATTATCTATTGCTACCGGCCGGTCCTTTAGTTGGCGGCATTACATAATAATAGAACTGCATAGCCATGTGTAGCTATTATTGAATTAATTACATAACAAATACAACACAAACGCACTATAATTACGTACGATAACGCCAAACAAACAGAAGAACGACATAAATAAAAAAATGTAAATTGTAGAAAAAGGTTAAAGTAATTTTGTAGATACCTATAAATTATCATGCAATGTTTGTGGTATAGTCCGGTATGGTACTTATATCTATACAAATTAGTAAACTCAGGCAATACACCACCTCAAAATACCGGCCAAGTGCGAGTCGAACTCGCGCACCGAGGGTTCCGTACCTGTATATATCTGATGTAACTAAAAATTTAAAGTTTTCGGAATTTTTCCTTTATATGTGCTATAAAATATTGCTTCATGCCAAATTTCAAGATTCTAAATCGACTGGAAGTACCCTTTAGGTTTTGATTCCCTTGCGAGTAGTTGCGAGTTTGAAAATATGCGGCTTAAATTGCTGTTTCTTTTGATTGCGTTGACATAGAAGTTTGATATTATTACACCTTAAAGGTATTATAGACCTGAGTATTTGATATGAATGTCAATTTAATACCTCTACGCGTTAATGAGGAAAGGGGTAGTAACTTTAAAATTATTAAAAATATTTTTTATTATATGATGTAACTAAAAATTTACGGTTTTTTGCAATTTTTCCTTTATCTGTGCTACAAGACGTTGCTTCGTACCAAATTTCAAGATTCTGAGTTCACGGGAAGTACCCTGTAGGTTTTGATTCGAAAAAATTTGCGGCATAAACGGCTGTATCTTTTGATTGCGTTGGCTTAGAAGTTTGATTTTTTCACAGCTCCAAGGGACAATAGACCTTTAGTATTTGGTATAAATTTTAGCTTTTATACCTCCACGCATTCCTAAGAAAAAGGGTTTTTGACAGGGCGGACGGACGGACGGACAACGAAGTGATCCTATAAGGGTTCCGCTTTTTCCTTTTGAGGTGCGGAACCCTAAAAACTAAGATTTAGTAGCAAACTAATTTAAACGTGAAGCCCTAACGTTTTCAATTTAACAATGATCGTAGAGCAACCGATGTATTTTGGATATTTGGGGGGTGTAGGGGAGGTTACTCATATCAAAAAAAGATTCTCGGCCTGCAAAAGTCAAAAATAGAATAGAGAAAAAATCCTTATCTTTTTCAAGAATAATAAAAAAGTGAACTTTTGTGTCAATTTGCGTACTTTAAGCACGAATTTACGATACGTATTAGTGAACGTGCTTCATTTTGAAGCCTTTCCACCCTCGCTTATCGATTTAACTTTAGACAACGATTTACGTAAAATGATAATAAATCACCCAAAGTGGTTTTAATTCTAATAAATTAATGTTCTTTACAAATAGGCTTCTTAGAACCTGGAAGTGGCGAATGTTAAAGAAAACCTTTAGACGAGAAAGTTTCCGTCCTCGCTCTAGAGTGAAGCAAAGGTAAACATCAATCAACAGAATGTGTTCCTTCCTGCAAAAGACCATTACGGTTTCCAAGTACGGTAATTCATCAGCTTCATACACACATATACATCATAGACCTGGTCGTTTTGCTTAAACATTGTATTTTGCACGGAGGATGAGCAAAAGGCAAGAACCGTTTACTTACGTTAGATAAATATGATAGGAGGGGAAGCTTTGAACTTCTGCGAACGTAGACAGATATAGGTAAAGGTAAATGTTGTAGTACCTACTCAAATGGGAGAGTTATCTACCAAATTGTGAATTCTCGCCGTGAACAATGGTCCTATTCACGTTCGCGCAACAATGTCTTCAAGCAAGTTACAGATCTGTACGAGTATTACATACCCACACGGTAAATTTTACGGGTGTAATGGTCTAATGGTACTACACAACAATAAACGTAACCAACCCAGGATGGAGAGAACAACTGAATTTACTTCCATTGTGTTTTGTGTAAGAAAGATGTTTTCACAAAACAAATCGGAAGCATAAATAAGGGTAAGAAAGAATATATAGGTAGCTGTTCCACCTACTGGGGATGACTTCTACGAAAGGTTGATGTTTATGCCAGGAATAAGGAACTCAATAAGAGTAAAATCTGAAAAATAAACTACGAGAAAAGTCTCATTCTTACCACTTCTTTAAAAACTTTTTACTTTTGTAATTTAGAGATTCATAAAGGTACTTCAAGAACTGTAAAAGTTCTCCAAATTTAAAATTTCACCAACAAACATTTCCTTATCTTCATTTCAGTTATGATCCTTTCAAACATTAATAACTTCACTTAACAGAGGTGTTAACGTATCCACGTACCGGAACAGGAAGTAAAATACGTTTATGATTTTAAAATAGGCACCCAAATACAAAATGCACTTTTTCCTTGAAAAACGGAAATGAATATTTCGATCTGAAAGCATTATATGTACAAGTGGGAAGTAGATTTAACCTACATCAGTTCCGCTTATTATCTAATATATAAAATTCTCGTGTCACGGTGTTTGTAATTAAACTCCTCCGAAATGGCTTGACCGATTTTCGTGAAATTTTGTGTGCATATCGGTTAGGTCTAGGAATCCGCCAACATTTATTTTTTATCCCCCTAAATGTTAAGGGTGGTCCACCCCTCAATTTTCTTTAAATTTTTTATACAAAATTTTTTGTTTTTATTTTATTATGATACAGCATACAAAAATACATACAACCCTTAATTTTCACCCCTCTAGATCAACCCCCATTTTTTAATAGCGATATTAGTACTGTAATAATCTTTAACTCTCAGTGGTCGATAACTGATGAATTATTATCAATCGATTAGTCATCCCCGCCAGGCGTCTACTGATGTCAGTACTCACCCAGCAAACAGCACGGAGTGGGGATGAGAATGAAGCAGATTTTTTTAGAATATTACAGGGAGTTCAAAATGTTCTAAGAAGTAAAAGAATGTTTTATTATAACATTTCAGAATGATTTGGCAATGTTCAAGAATGTTCCAGAATCTTGAAGATCATTCAAGAATGTTTCAGAATGTTTAAAAAAGTTAGAGAATGTTTTGACTCAGTATGGGATGTTCTGGATAGTTCTAAATTCGCGAATATTCTAGAATGTTCCATCAACGTGTGATATATTCTTACCCGAGCAACGCCGGGTATTGCTGCTAGTTAACGATAAAATCATGGAGTGCATAAAAATTCATTTTCATTTCACACATAACATCATTTAAGCTGTATACAAAGCATTTTCCTTTTTATGGGACATAACCCATAAAAGTGTTTTCTTTTTAACTTCTCTTAGATTATAAGTATTATAGTACTGGTCGATTGAATAATACAAAAAATTATTCATATAATACATTCACAACGTGAAAATAAAAGTGTCCCAGATGGTTTATCTAATACCATATTATTTAGTGTAATAAAATTTTACATTAATTCTTTGTTAAATATTATAAACATCTGTTACTATGTGCTGTACTGACTATGAGAAGAATCTTAATTCTTCAACGTTTTAAAATATATACATAACTGTTAAACTCCATTCCGTGTGAAGTTAATATAGTTTAGGGATTTAAAGACGACGAATGTAATTTTTGGGAACAAATACCACAGGTTACAATTTTTTTAAAAGGAATTTTTAAATTTCCATGACAATGCAGGCACAGAGATAACAAATTAGGTCTCAACGGGATAGAGTAAATTTACGACAAACAGGAAGAGGTATGTAGTGACAATTTAATAATCTAGTAACAGTGGAATCATTTCTATATTTTGATACCTATTGATCATTATCAACGAAATCGTCCGTGACGGGAAGCTTCTCCATCGTATAATTCAATTTTCACGGGACAAACAGGAGAATAAGTAGATTTACCTAATGGAATTCTCATTGGGACATATGTATAAATGAAGCCGCTGTTATCTCGGCCATTGATGACATTCTCATGGAGGTCATTCATTACCAACCGTCAGGAATACCGTATCACCGTGGCAGGAGCGTGCTCCATACAAGGAAGTCATGATTCGTGTGTACGATACGGCAACGACAGCGAGCTATCGGTGCGGCTGGCTGCTTTTCTTTCTTTCGTTCTTTCTTTACCCGTTTGCTCGCTTGCTTAAGGTCAGGAAGCAAATAACAGGGACCGGAGATAAAACTAATGAATGGAAACCGGTAGTATAAAGTGATAATGGATCCAAGCAATGAATTATTGTTGTTCGTACACATGTACTTACATAATTATTTAAATAGCTCGAAATGACCACAGATATACTTAATTGATTTCAAGTATTCATTCGTATTCAACGCATTCAATACATTTATGGTGAATAGAACGGAACTGTAAATTGCCAGGGTAGGTAAGGTTAGGTTGGTTTTCATTACAGAGTAGAAAAAATTGTTATCAGTAAAATCTGATATCAAAAACGTTGATATCGCTCATAAATTTCTGTTAATACTAAAAACTATTAAATAGCGTTAAAATGTTGTGATAATAACCTGTAATGTCTGTAACACTTTTCTACATTTTCTGTATAAGTAGATACTGCAATGAGATTTCCTTCCAATTAGTAGCAATCAATATGGACTCCAAATACGGCAAAACCTTTTAACATCCTTAAAAGGATGTTCGATTTAAAGATTAAGATAATGCTTTACAATGTTAAGTTAATTAAAAATGTCTCGACACTGAATAAGTACATACTTTGGGTAGGTACGAAGTAAAATCCGCTGTCATTAATTTAGGATCGTAACGAGAAAACAATTCAGATAATTATCTAAGAAAATAGAAAATAAGGAACAGAAGGACCCGTACTAATTGGCAATTTTATGTGAGCAAAGGCAGATGGTCATAAGGTAGATTGGGAATATTAATCCTGCTTCCAGAGCAGATAACCTTTAACACAAGACCTCTTATCTTTCAGAACTCCAGGACTGTGATAGTTCCAGTCAGCCTTTGCATGTGAGATAATAATTCAAATTTTCGAAATGTTTAACGGACTCTATATATTCAAAAGTGGTTTTCCTTTGCGCAACATCTTTGTGAAACCTTTTTGCGATACTATCAAACCTGCTCCTCAATTTGAAAACACTGATGCTGGTCCATTTACGTTGATGTGTCTATGCGGAAAGATTTTCATCTATCAAAAGGCAGCATAATGGAACGTTGCCAAGTAAATGTATGTGTAAGCGCACAACCAGGAAAAGTCGGAATATTTTTACTTCATTGAATATACATGGGCGAAAATGTATCTTCACAATTCGCAAACATAATGCAAATGTAGTGCTAAACTGGAATTTAAATAACTAAACATAATACCAATGTGATTGTTTAAAAAGAACTAAATATGTAGAGTAAAGTCGCTAAATGTGGAATACCATTTTTGTTTATTAAAAAATAAGTTATAAAAAATAATTTCAAATACATAGTTTTCTACATATGAAATACTTAGACTATTTCTAAAGCAGACATAAGTGTTATATTAGTAGTTCAGGTCTGTAAAAAGAATGTACAGTGAATTTTATGAAACAACTACGTTTTTGAAAGTCGAATTTTTGGTATCCTAATGTGAAATACCTTGGTACCTTTAAGTGGTTTAGCAAATACACTTATGTTTCAAGTAACAAACAGGATATTTTATAACAATCCGCGTTTATTTAAATGTACAGGCAGAATTGTTAGGGAACTAGCTAAATTTTACTATTCTCCTCCTCTGCAAAAATCGCAGACATAAACCTCAGCCTCGTCTCCCGCGCATTCTTCATGAGCCCGGCATTGGCACAAGACACACATAACCCAAATTTCCCCTCGCCTGTCGTTTGAAAACTCCGTCGCAAAAAATGCAAGTAGCATCAGTTGTGGGATTCTGTAGGAAGAATATTTCTTCGTCTGTAGAATCATGGACTCTAAAAGAAGATGCTTCAGAGCTTGAAGAAGAACGGCCTCTTTGGTCTTCTTGTAATTTTTTAGCATCACGATTAGACAGAACCTTATTTTGACCAGCCTCGTCTGTTATTTTTCGCTTAAGAAAAAGTAATGTAATATACTCTATGGAGTTCCCTAAAGTGGAATATTTGCACACGGAGTCCTATTCCACAATTGGTCACCTCAGAGATATAACAAAATCTAGTCACAAAATTAACAAGAAAGATTCCAGCTAACGAACTGACTTCAGAATACAATAACACAATCCTTATGCTACCTTAACTGATATTTGGCACACCCAAATGGTTTTAAGCAAATGCTGAACTAAAACTTTTGTACTAGCCTGTAAAAATCTCATGGACAACAATAACCATGCTTTCCACACGTTTTTAGGGTTATGATCGAAATTAGAATTCTGTTATATGTATATCGCACCAGTTCTTAAATCTAGAAATATAGATACTTCTACCTTTAAATTGTGGATACCGCTAGCAGTTCTCTAAAAACACGACACGACTTTACTTGTGGTACCTAATATTCAATAAATTTTGAATATGTACGTTTAATGTCAAAGTTAACTATAAACCTCATATTAATTCAAGTTCCTGCTAAAAAGAATAAGCCTAATATCTACTGATCAGATTTATCAAATGTACATAACGCAATTTCTCAATAAATAAATAAATAGCCAGCGCTTAATTAATTTTAACTACGTAATATTTCATTCAGTATCTTCAGTCAGTCAGACTGTCAGTCGTTGTTTGCTGTTCGTTATCGTACGGTAATAAGCGGTTTTCAAAAGAAGAACGTCCGTCGCCGTCATTGAAAAAGTCTACCATTCACGCAAGGTTGAAGCCACGTGCAGTTGCATATAAATGCACTTTAAAGAAAAAGAATGGCACGTTCTGTTGGCATAATTGAATTAAATGAATGGTCGTTTTCATCGTCGCATCGTCGATATTCCGTAATTGTGGCTCTCGCGTTTGTTTGGACACTGGACCGACCCGTTGCCCATGCCGCATGCCGTTTGTATATCTCAGACATGAGTGAGAGCTGCCGCTGATTTTGAATCGTCGTGGGTTTACGTAACAAAACAAAACCTTGACCGCAGCTGGTCTCTTCGGAACTTAAAATATGCACCTAAACGGTGTTCCTAAGGACATACATATAGGTACATACATAAATACACTTATATCAGTGGTGGCTCGTGTGCTCATGAACCAGAAAACTATTCGGCATTGATTTTGGTGATGTTTGATTCAAGTCATTAACTTTCGATCCATTGTTAACTATTTTCATTGTAAACTGAATGAAATGAACTATTACAATACAAAATGATAAAGAAATCAATAATCATGAGGTCAGAATATAAATTACCATCGCGAGGTCGACCAAATTTACGTGACTGAATTAAACATAATTCATTTTTCTAGAACTCTGGAACGTTAACTGCTAATAGACAAATGTTCGCATTCACGCGTTTTAATCCAAGGGATCCCTAAAGAACTTTTGACTCAGTATCTGTCAATACATCTAAGGATCGGAGAATAAAAAGTACTCGATAATGATCGAGTCGTTTTTAGTTAAAAGAAGTACGGCAGATAGGTTCAGTAGAAAAGAAAAATTAGAAGTGCTTGGAGAAGTGGTGGTAGAAAAGAATGATGGACACACAGTGAAGAGGCATTCGTAAAAGTAGGAGGACGGAGAGACCTACGGAACTCAATAAGGAATAAAGAATATTGGGATACTTTTTGAGATATAAGTAAGTAGTAGTATGAGCTTTATTGAAACGACAAAGTTATTTATACAGATAAACAAAAACTTATTTTATTCTAAATCTTACATAAAAATTTTATCATGATATATTAATACTGAGTACTCCTCCTTTTTTTTCTTGTTTTTCTTGTCTTTCCCCTCCCTCCCTTTCCTTACCTGTTTTTCTCCTCTATTCACTTATATAGTATGAGCTTTATTGAACAAAATTCTATCTTTTCTAATTTCTTATTTTTTTCTTCATTCAAATATACAAATATTATCACCCATCTTCCCCTTTGTTTTCTACCATCTACTATAATTACTCCCTTTTCTATTTCATTAACTTCAGCCTTTATTTCTTTTTTAATTCCCACTAACGTTCCCCCCTTTGCTCTTCCCTTTTTCTTAATCCTTTCCGCACTGTAATTTTTCCAATTGTACCCCGCGTCTAACTTACTCTCTAAACCTTCCATGTCTTTGTCCTCCACCCACGTTTCACTTAATAGCACCATTTCATAGTTTTTTATCTCCTCCCAAAACCATCTTTCCTTGTTCTTTAATCCCGCCACGTTCCATGCAATTGTCGACATCTTCGTTCCATTTTTTAATTTAGGTCCATACTTTGTCCTCCAGCTCTTCTTATCTCCTGTCGAAACCCCGTTCCTTTCTTCTTATCTTCCCCTTCTTCCAATTTTTCGATTCCTTCGTTCAATACCCATACTTGATCTTCTATAAATACCTTCTTATATCCCGCTTTGATTTTAATATCTGGTTTCTTTCTTCTTTCTTCCCTTATTCTTTCTTCTATTTTTTCTTTAATCCTTCTCTCTTCCTTTGTTAGATCCCAATTGATGAACACATTTGTGCCCTTAAGATTCCTACTGTTCCTTATTATATTCATCTTTTCTGCATAATTTGCTACTTTTGCTCCAAACATCGCGTTCTTTATTTTCCATACTTTTTGTATTGTTGTCTGGACTCCTAATTTCTCTCTTATGTATTCTTCTACCTCCTTTTTCCATTCTCCTTCACCAAGTTCTAGTCCTTTTATGATGATGTTTGTTTTCCTTTCCTCTCTATTTATTCTTTCCATCTCTTTTTCCACCTCCTTTATTCTGTTCTCATACTTTTCCTGTTTTCAGTTCTCTCCCCTTTTTCCATGCACTCTTTCTTTTAATTTATCCATTTCTAAGTTTATTTCTTCTAGTTTCTCCTTAGTTTTTTTTTTCTAATTCTGTTATTCTTTGTTTAATTACTTTATTTTCTTCCTGTATTTCTTTGATCTTTTGGTTTAAATTTCTCCATCTTTTTTCCTCTTCTTTATCTTTTTTTCTTGATTTTCTATGTTTTCCTTCCATCTTAACGAATTTTCTATTCTCATCTCCTCTAGGAACTTCATAATGTCGTCCATTTTATCTTCGTCACTTCTCGCCAACCCACTGCTATTTTGTTGCCTGTTTTTCTTTTTTATTCCTTTTTCTTCTGTTTCGATTGTCGCTGCTTTTCTTTTCTTGCTTTCCTCTCCATTATCTTTTCTGTTGATCCAATTCGCTATCTCACTTCCTACTGAATTGCTTCTATTTCTATTGGCCATTTTTCATCCTCGTATTTTTTAAGCTTTACTTAATCTGCCTTGTACTGCTTTTTCTGGCCTTTTTTTATTGTATTGACATGTTAGGTATACATGTTAGGAGAAGCCATCAGTAGATATTTTTCACCTTTTCTAGGAAGTATAAACGGGCACGTGTCCTTTTGGGACCTTATACTCGTACCTGCCGCCACTGTTTTCTACCTCTACGTACCTATCCTTACGTTTAGTTATAGTATATAAATGAAGCTGTGTGCTGTGTACAGGTTGTTTCACTGTCAACGAGAACATAACGAATCTGACCATGCATGAAGTTAATTGAGATGCACGAAACTCACAATGGCACTTTTATGTTGGGATTAAACGCTTATTATGAGATGACGGCCTACAACAGAATCGTAATCTCCATCCGATTGCGATAACGCCGACTGATTGACGTCCGCTTTCCACAATTTTATTTTTATTATGATTTATTAAGATCGAAGATAGCGTCTGCTTTTGAGCAATCGGCCAGGCAAAAAAAAACGAATGTCTTAATGCCAATTTAAAAGAAATGTGCCTTTAAAATTATTTTTTATCTCACTTGCTAATTAAGTAATAGTGCCATAAAGTTCCTAATTATTGAGGTGTAGATACAGATAGGCATTAAAATTCACAATTTTGTAAAAGTGTGGCAGACACTTTTTATTATGCTCATATTTCCTCTATTGATCCTTAAATTTTGAGGATTAATTCAATTGGAATTGAAGGGTTTTTGAGATTTTAAAGAAATCATTGCAGTGATAGGTAAACGAAGAATTCAGTGGGGTGGCAGAGATTAAAAGAATCTAAAACATGAATGATGATCGTGGGCTTTCACGGCCGGCGTTCCTATGGTAACCAAGTATTTTCTAGGTTGTTATGACGTGGTCCTGTCTTCCTCCTTCACTAAACGTTTCGCGAGTGTCGACTGCTGGCATCCTCAGTAGATTTCTGCTGCTCCTGCTGAGCTCAGTCTCTGAGGATGCCAGAAGTCGAGACTCGCGAAACGTTTAGTGAAGAAGGAAGACAGGACCAAGGCATAACAACCCGGAAACTACCTGGTTACCATCCTTAAACATGAAGTCTTTAAAAGGAAAGAAAATCATTCTATAGGATTTGAGGTACGGGCAAATGTTTATACGAGTAATGGCAAAACAAACCTAAATACAATATTAAGTACTTATATTAAAAATTTTGGCCAAAAATGTTTGTATATAAATGGTATGTTTATTCTACATCGCCTGTTTCGAAGAAGACTCAAAAATTTACAAGCACTAATACCAATAATATATTCACATTAAACTTCAATCTGTTGTGAAAATTAATTTTAAAACCTTACCCACAAAAAGAAAAAAGAAACGTATTTTCAAGAGATAATTGTTGTATATGGCGTAATAAAGTAAAAATTTTTTTTTGTGTAGGTTTTTAAAATTGATATTAATTCAATAAAGAATGCACGTGCAAATCTTAAATTTAAGCCAGGTCGATAAGTGCGACGCAATATCCAGTACAAAAAGAAAGAAATCCGATCTTCCTATGACCCCTGACCTACTTACATTTTCTCTATTCTCAGATCGCATCGCATATGATGAAAATAATAAATGAAGAAGCTGGCTGTTTTTTAATGGCTTATGTTAAATCGCAAATAAATCAAATTAAAACACACGTACAATCGTACAAAATATGCATTCATGTGTTGCCGTAATTCATCTTTCTGATGTGGTTTGTTGCGTGTATACAAGATAACACATGTATGTACATTACACGTATAATGAATGGTAGCGAACATCTGCTGCCATTTGAAACTGACACTTGATTCGTTACCCTGTCAATATCTGGAAGTTCTACATTAAGAAACATTAGTACAGTTGTGCTAAAAGATCAAAGAAGAAAATCGAATTACGCATATAGAGCGCTTATTTTTGCACAGCGGCACGTCTGTTTGTATTGATGCGCGTATAGCGGTCAGAAAAAGGAATAAAATTAATCAAGTCGAATCAAACGGGTGTATATCAAGAGATTCATTAAGGAGCCGAGATAATTCGAAATGAAGAAACGCTTCTTTTGAGTTTTAATTTCCAAGTTATTACTGACAAAAGTAAACCAAATTGCTATGTAAATATTATGTTTACAAATCTAACTCATAGATTCCATGGGTACTGGGAAAAATTCGACGTTTTTGATTTATTAAACGTCCATTTGCAACTTATGACAGTGAGTGTTGAAACAGAGGATTTACAAAAGACTGTTAACACAAATGTGTACAATAAAATTATCCTGCATGACTAACAAGTTTCATTTTTCTCATGATAAAAGCATTTACCTTATTAGAGACCACAAAGTGCAGAAACCTCTGCGAATAAATATGTTTTTCATATTTTGAGTCAGTCCACTTTTTCTTCATAAATCTTTTTGAAACAAGTATTTCATTATAATTAAAGTTTTAATTCTTCAAGGCTTTCCTTACTCTTCATTTCTCCTATTTCTACTCCTAATAATCGACCAAAAAAAAAGCCCTATCGAAGAATTAAAACAGTTCCAAGTATCGATTTATTATTAAAGGTATGAGGCTTTTATTGAATAGAGAGAGAATATAAAATCTTATTAACAGTTTGATATGTTTTTAAAGATGATTTTATAAACGTTTTACCACGGCCCAAAGGTTTCCCATACTTGAAACCGTCAAGTAATTTGTATTAATAGCGCCACTACTACTATGTCTTGTTTAATGAGAAGATAAACAACAGAACTGGTATTAATTAGAGGCATCTGTTTTAGTAAAAAAAAGAAAAGTAAAATAAATGATATTGTTTTTGCTCCCACGGATTTAATGGGTTTAATGTGTTATTACTCTTATCGTTTAATACGGATTTAGTGTTTAGTTTCGTCAGTAAACATCATAAGCTGAAGAATTAATTTAGGACACATTTAAAGGTTTACAAAATTGGAATATTTACTAATTTGTGCATAAACAATGAAGTAAATGTACTACTTTCAATGACATTCGTAGATCAGATGCCTAAAAAATTAATCTGAAGTTAATTAAAGATTCAATTATCTGCAGATACAAACTGAATAAACCAATTTATTATAAATGAGTTATTTTGAAATCATCAGTTGTTCGTTTCGATGTTAACAATATAGTTTGAAAATATTACTGCCATAAGAATTCTAAAAGGCCTTTATTCACCCTGGATTTCCTTTGTTATTACTGAACAGATCCCTGAACATAAAACCACAAAAATCCTGTTATAACAAATTTCAGAAACACAAGGTACCTTCACATTTAAGTTTTATTGTGTCAGTGTTTTAGAATCATGTGAATATTTCAATTACAACGATACGTACATAACTAACTATTAACTGTAGCGTATCTAATTGAAATTGGCTTTTTATCATCGAGTTTAGGAAGTTATTGTAGGTAACAGATCCAAACGTTTCCATCGTTTTATAACAATGGAATGTTTGCATGAAAATTCAAATATCCACCAATATAAGAGTGTTTATGGGATTAAACAATGAATGCAAATAACCGGCTACATTACGAATTTACAATGAATGTTATTTTTAAATGACACTGTCGGTAGTTTAGTCATTAAATTTATTACTGTGGGTTCAAATGCCCACACGTAAAGTTTGAACAAAAAGAAAATATATATCGGCAGATATGTGTATGCGTATGTATGGCAAACACCTACCTCTAAAGCAAAACATGCCCTACTTAATATTTGCTCTAATTAACATGTTAAACACTTCTTTATACATATTCAGTTTCTGTATTTTGTTGTATTTGTAATGTCTTCTAGCTGAAAGTATTACAAGAAAAACAATTGTATAATAACTTTCAGTTAGATAAAATGCAAAACTGAAATAAATTGTACCTTTTTCTGAGGTAAGAAACTGATTTTTAGTAATGAAAGTTGTGGCTCATTTTTAGGGCATTACGGTGACAAATAATAAAAAAATAGCAACTTTGTTTATTCTATTTGATCCTCAAGTACAAAGAGACTATTAGGGCTTTATTATGTAGGAACATAGTTTTTGTTCACCTGATTATCATAAAGTTACGATTGGATGAAGGATTTCTCGGGAGGTTTTTGGTAAAAGTTATCGAATTTCGTGGCACAGAAGTAAGTAGGCTCCTGTTGTGTGAGATCACATGTTGTGTCACATCTGTCGGTTTCAGATGGGTGCCCAAATTGAAAACTGGATTTAAGGGGTCCTCGTATACAGTACTACTGCATGAAACCTCAGCTCATTTTAAATTGAAAATTTGAGCTGCTGCATGCATAACAAAATCCTTGCTTTATTTTTTGTTTCGACGGAGACATTGAAGGTAACACAATACCGTAAAATGACATCACATAACTGTAGTTTCCAATGGCATACTTAATAGGTATTGCAACAAATTTTTAAGTACATTCTCTTTATTTATATAATTCCACTTATTTTAAATAGAAATACATTATGCTTATACTTATTATTCATTTTAAAAACTGCTTATTTGTCTCATTATGCATTTATATCACCGTTTCGTCATGCGCATTATTTATATCGCCTGTCTTTAATTCTCTATTTCTATCTACATATATTGTAATGGAAACTTCTTGAATTTCTTCGCTGTGTACATACAAATATGCTATGGCTTCGATCGTTACCTCTAAAATTTGAAGTAGTAATTGGTACTTTATTTTTATGGTATTCTGGATTTCTATTACCTAGTATAATTTTTTACTGTCAGTAAATAAACTAAACCAATTATTTACGGTTTAAAAATTATTTACTGAGGGGAACACAAAAACAAATTTTAAATGCTTTTGTTATCCTTGGAATAATAAAATCGAAGCGTTAGGTATTATCCGAAGAATAAAGACAGTATAATTTAAAGGACCACCAGGAAACACCTCTTCCTGCCTTGGGTGGCCTTCTTTTACCAACATACATACATACCTACATATAGGTACGTATTAAGTTTGTAGGCTTGTTTTCCTTTTTCGTTGTTGTATCATAAAACTATGTATTGCTGTGGGCTTCAAAATAAACGACCAGTGTAATGATAAGGTCAAGTTAAAGGCAAAATAATAGACTGAAACCACTATAATAGTCCAAAAGAATTACGTACATAACACTTTATCCGATGATAAGCGGCAATTTTCGTTGTTTATGGTCAAGCTACGAAGATAAATTGGTATGCTTCGAATACGTATTTAAATTTCAAAAATATAGTTCTTCCGTTTACGCAGGGTTCAAAAAATAAGAGAACATTCTTATACATTCAAGAAATCCAAGAAGTATATTTAATATTTCAAAATGGTTTTAGCGAAATTCAGAAAATCTTTGCAATGATTTCGACATATTGGCGATAAAAAGAGTTCTCTTCGACAATCAATAGTAGAAACGTCCAAAGGGATTTAAAAACGGTGTTCAAGGCCAATAAGAAAACATTTAAACAAAGAGTAACATGTAAAAACATCGACAGTTCATGGCGCTATTCTTTAAGTAACTGGTAGAAACACCGACGAAGTACTTCCTGAATTATTACGTAAAGTCCGCTTATGGTGCTGCTACAGTCATACGTATTACATGCTAGGATGCTACGTGATAAGCTGTATTAAGTAGTTTTTGATCTTGGAAACAATTTGAGCGGAAATTGCTAAGAAAAAATTACCTATTAGTATAGTGTTATATAAGGAAACATATCCATGTTAAACAAAATTTTTAAGCCAATGTCCTAGTTTACAGCACTATTTTAATTCCAATAAAATAAGTTTTATTAGCGCAATTAACAAATACGTGCTAATTGTATAGGTAGAGTGTTTGGTAGAAAATATGTCTTTTATTGAAGTTTGTTAATGAAGGTGTCGAAGTTAAGAATTATAATTAGAAAGTTAAAAAGAAAAGAACGGGTTGCGATTATTCACGTTCACTCTTGAGTATTCTTTTTTATTTCTTACTTAAATAAATACTTATCCCAAACGATATCCTTAGCAATTTTTACTACATTAACTTGATTGTATTGTAGGCAACCCTAATAAATGTAAAAAGGAAATGGTCAGTTTACAATCAAACAATTCTCATCACTTATCCACTTAAACTAGTAAGGTTATTCCCCTGGTCACATTTAATGTGTTTATTGACGAATAGAGTGTGAATTGCAGCGAAACTATTTGATACAGTTTCCTTCTTAATTACGTATTGCAACTAATGATTAAAAATTGTTGATTTTTATCCTTTTGGTAGATAGTAAGTATATACCTACAATATCAGTCTTATCTGCATATTTATGTTCTGTTTTAAGCTACATTTTCGCTTAATTGAAGATGAAATTATAAAAAGATTCTTAATTCCTTAGGTGAATATTTCTTTCCTTCCTTGCTTTTTTCATAAATTCATTATTTATTGTACTGCAAATAAGTTGAATGTTATTCTTCTAAGTTTTTTTGTTTTAGTGTAATAAATATTTCAGTAATGAAGATCTGTGTGAACAATACACTTAGGTTCCACTCCCCTTTATAACCGTATCTTGATAGTATGTATTTCTATTTTAGTCACATAACTAAATTGTGGTGTCGAGTACATTGTCCCCCGCCTACATCTATCTCAAGTCGATCGTTCCGATAAAGTACATTTTCTACGGTTAAAACCTGAATAATCACTAATAGATAACAATCATATACCTGCCCAATGCAAAAAAGAAACATGTTTAACGACTTATTATCAAAGCATACACAATGGCGTCAGAATAAAATTAGGCATTAATGTTTCTAGATAACTGCATTCCTATTACCTACGTCGCGTTATATTATATAAGTACATTCGAACAATACTGAAGCGTTTCTTTTTTATATTAATGATGTATTTAGTAAAATATTTCCGTTATTTCTTGGAAAGTTAATTTTGCAAATGTAGAAAGAAACACGTCAATTCTTTACATACTGGTGGATAATGAAGAACAATGAAGAATTATTTGGGTAAGACTGTCGTTCATATTATAAGAAATTTAAAACGGTTAATAAACAAAATAAAGCAATTTTGAGTTGTCCAGGTTTTAGAAATATTGGAAATCCAAGGAATATTACATTAAACAGAAAGGCGTCAAGGGGTATCCAATAGAGGCTAAGAATAAGAGAACCTCAAATCAAATCAAAACATTGCTTTGAGTGCGTCTGTTTAGTGTAACATCCAGAAGAGCAGCACATTCATGCAAATAAAATTGTTACAATTAAAAGAAACATTAGTAGTAGTAAAGCACTTATATAAATAGATTCCAAACCCTTAAACAATTTTTTGAAACGATGGGGGCTGTATTTGATTTTTAAATGCGAGAGGGTCATTCGGAACCAACGATTCTCTTTTAACATTTTTTTCGGAGCGTTATTTATTTCGACAGGTTTTAAATTAATGTCAGATTGTCTTCACCGCTGCAACTGACCGTTCCGTCCCATCCGTCAAGAGTCGATGGTGGGGTGGCACAGGGTTATGATACGTATGACCAACGACAACTCTTCCTGAAAATTATTTATTGTGTTCATGAACTTGTGTCGAGACGAAATACAACAACAACGTCGACGAGGCAGTAAAGATGAGAACGCTGTTTACTCTGCTCATATTGTGTAGGATGATGTATTATTACAGCGTCACAATCGAGCCATCGATATTATTTACTCGCCCACGTTGAATTTGTAATGTTACTTAAAAAAATCATCTACACAATCATTTATCATAAGAATGTCTGCCAATTTCCCGTTAAAATTACGATACTCTATATTGGCATCAATTATCGCGTGGACATTAAATTCGGGATAAGTTATTGCTCATAATTTTGTCGACAGAGCTATTTGTTCGATCAGGGCAAAAAAGCCCTCAAGGTATATAACTACATATGTAAAAGTAACAACCAAATTTTACGGTAGCAAAACGAACAGCTCACGAAAAAACTGACAGTACCTAAGTTCCTTACAGATTTAATAGAAAAATGTGAGCCACAGTTTTATTGTAAACTAAATTAAATCGTAAGTAGCTGTTTATATACCTGAATGTTCCTTTTAAGACATATAATGTCCATAACAGTGATTTATATTTGGTGCTTTAAAATGATTAATGTTGGTCGAAATAGTAGGCGCATAATATAGGAGGGGTCTAGGCCCCTTGACTAGCCTGACAGATACACAAAATATTTTATGATAAAAATCTGAAATGTGGTTATTTAATGTAGTCAAATAAAAGCTGACAGAGTAATATTTTTTAACAACTAAGTTGCTTAAATAGATCATAATAAAATGTAAATAGTTGTTACATAAACTAATTCGAGTTAATTTTCGGTTTAGATATTGCCGTAACTTTTAACATTTTAAAACAAGAATACAGTACATTTATATATTTTAATTTATTTTCCATTGGCTATGACAACTCAACACGAATTTGGTTCCTTAATTTTAATTTTCATTTAAAATTCAAACCGAGTGCGATTTTTTCTGCTAAAAACTGTCAGTAACCTTTTAAACAAAGTGTGATTGTATTCATCAAGAGTTTTTCTCACAACACATGTTTCTATTTACCTCATAGTGTTTTTTTAAGACACCAGAAGTAATTAAGGAGTCTCCTTCGATGGAATTCAGGTTTGAATGGCAGTCAATAATTAAGGAAAGGCACGTCAGGACAGTTGGTCTACAGGTAGGTATAACACCTCACACACAGAGCATGGACAGGCATTCAAAAATACTTACATAAACGGCTGGGTTAGCAGTCAATAATAGTTTGTTTGCACGTACGATTTACAATTGGGGACACGGTTGATTAGATGGTATGTTTTTGAAGCGGTAGGTACCTACATACGTACCTACCCGTAGGCGTACAGAACAGAATTAGCATCAACGAAAAGCTTTGTTATGTTATGAACACTTTTAAATGTCCATACCACAAGCGAACCAGATAATAAATGCGAATAGTTGTTGGTAATTGAAGAGAGATGACACGAAATAATGAATCTATGATAAATTAGTTTGGATGTTACGCAATGAGACGGACCAGCTGATATGCTAATTTTTTTAATCGAACTACACGATGCCGCGCAAGTAGTCCGAGGTCAATGTCTTTTCGATTACATAAAAAATATTAAGAATCTAACCAACGCTTCAAGCATTATAACCGCCTCTCTCAACCACATTTGTGTCTCCAAATAACTAGCTGAAGTTTGTAATTATTTTGAAAGCCGCTGCTTTAAGATTAGAAAAGAAAGTGGTTCATAAAACATTTATATTAACGATGGTTTATATAAATCACCATTAGCGTAGTATATCAACCCTTAACGGATGAATGTCTAAAGGGATACTAACACAAGAGATCAATCTTGTTCAGCGACCTAACCCTGGTTTCAATAATAAGTACCTACCTACTTTATGGAATGACAAAATTGGATACTGCTGCTTTTCGTAATTCTCAACAGAAAATTCGAGAAGACATTCCGTGGGACACTCAGTGTGTGATGAACTCCAACAAAATCCTGCATATACACAACTCAAAGAAAAATTGCTTGCAAAAAACTCGTCAGAAGTTCCTTCACATAGGATATTTATATCCACAGTATGTATACGTTTAGTAGTATATCAGTATCAGTAAGTTGTATGTAAACAACTCATTAATTAATAAAAAAAAAGTCTGGAGCCATCTTCATTTTAGTAATGGTTATGTTTACTTACATTATGCGGAGTTATGCACACCAGAAGAGAAAAACGAAGCACCTAACAGGCTGGTCATTTATAAAACTAAATAATTAATGTACTCGTTTTACTGATTAGTACTGGAATACAAAGCTGCTTTGTCTTTTGACGTTAATAATTACGGTTGTTTGCGCCTGATCGAGACAAATTGCGGGCGCTTTTGTTTAATGTGCTTTTTGATTAATAAGCGAAGAGATTCTTTACAAACGTCGTCTCCACTCGTAAAGAGTGGAACATATTTTGTTCATCGGACATCGATCATATTATAATTACTTAATCATACAATAATATATGATAAATAATTTCTCAATGCAAGATTTAATTATTTAGCCGGTATCTACAATAAGGTATTTTCTATAATTGGGTAAAAATTCGATGAAAACACAGATAATGTTTTATAGGTGATAACTGTATTGAAAAATTTAATAATATGCATAGTAGTACCTTTTTAAATTATTTTATCAGGAATTTCATCAAGTTTTTGAAAGTGTTTGACGTTTACGTTGTTGGTAACTCTTACTTTTAAAAAACAAATACATAGTTATAACACTGAAAGTAAGTAAAAATTCTCGGGCATATTTCGACATAATATAGAACAATATCCCTAATTAGACGTATTATTCCTTATACTATAAAAAAATAATTAATGAATTGTTTTGCGATAATAACGAATATGGTAATTAATGGTCAACAATTCCAAGAATTTCTTCACAAATTTATTTTAATTTAGGATTATTTTACAGACCAACTCTCGCGAATGAAATTGATTATGCGCTCAAAGTACTTTGTAAATTTAGTTTAATTTTAATTATGTCATCACAGTAGCGTCACATGATAACCATCATTTCTGTAACCAAATAGGTAACTGTTCATCCACGCTGAACGAATATTTTGTTTACTAGATTGATCAAGTAAAAGTACTGTTTTTGACAATCAAGTAAATTATGTTTATTCTGTTCAGTAACAACAACCTTACGAGTATGTAAGTCGGTTATTTTCAATAAAAATTTTAAAACAGACAATTTATTTGAGTTGTTTCGGTTTTACAATTTTTATTAGATTTCTGCATCTATTTAAAATTTAAATCGTTACACTTCGTGGGTATCATAGGTACATAAGTGTATGTGTACAAGTATGTTAATTATTTTGTTGATGATGCAATTCTGTACACATCCTGTTGTAATTGGAAACACAATTTTTTACGTGTATCTAAATAAACATTTCCTTTTAACACATAATATCAAGGATTAAAAAGAGTGGGTGCTTACGGTAAAGTTCATGAAGTCAGATTGCAAATTTTTTGAATTTATCTAATTGTATGAAGACGTGGACTAAACTGGAAACTACAACAAACAGAATTCGTAGTTTTTTTTTGTTCCAAAAGTGCTGTGTAAATATTTGTCTTTACAATAAGATAAACAGTAACCCAGTTAAATAAGTACTCACTTATGCAAATATTGTATCTATATTTTGAAGATATGCCACCTGCTTCGTAATATTTACTGTAGGTACAACAAAAATAATTTCGTTAAATTCTTATTATCTGTGGGTAATACTTACTACATAAAGTATAGAAGAAAACGGAAAATAATCGTTGAATCTGATTTATTTATATCCATAATAACTTAAAATATCTCAGACTCTTTTCGATACGAGCATCATCTGAGTTTATTAAATTATTTATTTAGTTTTGTATATTGTACATATATTAAAAATGTGGGAAGCTCTGCTGTTTGTTTAAATCTTATCAAATCCAAGATATTGCCTAAATATTTTTGAAATCTACACTGTTAGAAATTTCTATGGTAATTTTACAAAACAATTGTTGGAAGTTGTGACGCACCACGATATAGTAAAAGTAAAATCCAGTTTTGTAAATTTACTACACAATTAATTCCAATTAAATTTGGGAAAATTATAAAACGTTTGTAGTAATTTTACTAAAGAGTTACCTATAATCTGTTTAGTAAAGTTACAATACAAATATTGTAATTTTGTTAAACAAATTATAGTGAAATTGTTTATTAATTTCAGTATACTTTATTGTAATTATACTACACAATTCATTTCAACTAAGTTTAGGAATATTACAAAATATTCGTAGCAATTTTACTAAAATTACCAATAATCTAGTTAGTAATATATAAATACAAATATTGTAATGTTATTAAAGTTATACTAAAAATAATACTTCGTATTTAGTAATTTAAGTATGTTTAAAGGTCGAGCAAACACGAGTGACAAAATCAAAGAAAAAAATGGCATGTTTGGACCATCAATGAAAAACATTAATTTATTGATACACCTAATTTTGAGAAAGAATAGAAAAATATTCCTAAAAGTTAAGCATGATATGATATATGAACACTCACCGTTGAGTTGCTTTCAGTTATTAACTACTCGGGGTTGATATATTTAGCTTCAGAAATATTGGAATACAAATGTCCTGCAAACATGGGCGACAGCGTCATTTGGCAGCCACTGATCAAACTCATGTTTTTATGCAAAAAGACAAGAAATAACACGAGCGTTTCTAATAACTTAGTTTATGATGTGAATAGATAATCATAGAAAGGGTGGTTCAATGGATGTATTAATTTTGAATTTATATTTATTATTTTTTTCTTTTTATAGATTATTTTTATTTTGTGTCTCAAAAATTCATCACATTTCCAGAATGTGTAAAAAAAATATTGATGATTTAGTTCTGCTACAGCAGATTTATTTTAAGTAAAATTATAATACACTATGGAATCCTATAATCAAGACTGTAAAAATAAGGAAAAGGTTTTTAAACTTTCATTGACTTCATTGTTATTTCAATTACATTTTGTTTTGTAATTTTTCTTAAAATTGTAATAAATTAAATTACAAAAAATGTTTGTAAATTCGAAATGCTTTCTATTGCAAGCTAATAAACGGTTCAGTAAAATTACAATGTGTGTAGAATTTATACATAAAGATTGTAAAATTACAATTGGTATTAGTAGATTTCCTCATGTATCTTAGAAGATTACTTAAATTGTATTGTAATTTTGTATTGTCATACACTGATTTGTAATTTTACTGATCTTTTGTTTTGTAAAACAATTGTAATTTTACTAAAATTTTTAACAGTGTAGTGTTAATTTATCTATGAATTTGCACTTACTACGCTTAATTCTAATTAAACTCTCTATAACATAAAGAGTACTATGTACCTACAGCGAAGGTAAAACTATGAGCATGAATAAAAGATTGCTTTAATACTTGAAATACAGAGAAAGTGATGTGACAAGTCGTTTCGAAATCTCATGAACCCAACGAAAATCTTAAAAAAAGTGTTGCTTTTGTTATCTGTACTCTAAATCACGAAAACTTTCTACAATTGAAACAAAAGCTTGGTCATCTATTTAAGTTTCGTCATATAGAGTTACTTACCTATAGGTAATGTATGTATTTTCAAAATAATGTCGACTTCTTTGCAATATAAAATATTGTTTAATTACAGAAAGCAGTTACGACCGTATGAATTTAACAAGCTCTTGTTACGACTAAAAATTGGTTATAAATAGTGACATTTAGTTAATGGGTAATTAACAGTCCCGCAGAACCATCTATCCATCTAGTAAATTCCATTTCCAGACAAGTACTTCACCATTCTACGCAAACTATCAACGTACTTGTACGGAGTGGAGTACTAATTAAATTTGCATATGAAAGAAATTTTACTTACAGTACTTATACATTTGTACGTAAAGTGTAGGTACACTTGAGGAATTAAAAATATTTTGCGTAATACCTGGTTAAGTACCACTACAGAGAGAAACGTTATTATTTTATGCGCGTGCAGTTGGTGAGGAAACTGTTAAAAGTCATTGTAATTGTAGCTAATCGGTCTACTCTTAATTATTCAAGGTTAAAGGAAGCATTAAGTCCTTAATAAAGATAAGAATTTAACAATCAGATTACAGAGCAAACAAAGCAACGGTCCATTGAGTCACTTGGATAAATGGCAAAACAGCTTAAGAAGGTGTAATAAACTTTTTATGACAGCATGATGAAATGGTTCAATGAAGTCGCAAAATTTACTTGCGTCACAGTGGGACCCCAAAAAGGGTAAAATAAATAATATTACATACCTATATAATTCTAAAAGTACTTTACAAATGCTTAGAAATTAGGTACTCTTTTACATCCCTATTTACTGTCCATCTTAAATATCATTGTTTTAAAAGGGAAAAAGTAGTTTATAAAGGAATAAAACTTCACGAAGTAGATTTTCATCAATGTTTAATGTATGTAACATGTTTCGCCAAAATTTTTGGCTTCTTCGGACAGTAGAAAATACTCACTGTCCGAGGAAGCCAAAAATTTATAAACTTTATCACATCTAAAAATTATTATTTTAAAACCCTTCATAAATATTCAACAAATTTAATGATTTTTTTAGAATAACAAATATTTATTATTTATTTATCTATCAGTTTATTATAAATGACAATTCAATACTAAACTGCAGGGTTTGACCAAATATTGATTTTGTGTTTTTATTTTTCATTATTTTCCTTGTGATTGTAGCATCTATTTATAGCCTTCGGAATCTTCAGGATTTTCTCTTTGGCTAAATAAGTTGAAGTCAAAAGAACTGCCGTAATTACAAACAACAATAGATACTAGAAATCTTTGGATCTTAAATTATTAATCTATAAATTAGCAATTTTATTAAAAATCTGTTTGTTTATATATTTAATCCATTAAAAATTAAAATATATTGATCCTTTATTTGCGTGAGCTAATTATAAACTATATCTGTCATGAAGAATTACTTTTTTTATTGGTACATAAATTTATACACTTTTTTCAAATTATTGAACACTAGCGATCTGTGTCCTCTTTCCCAGGCAATTTGGTCAGCCTACACTCATAACCAAACGAGTAGAGCTTTTCAAATATCGAACTTAAAGCTTATATAGGTATGTGTATATAGGTATATTACTCAAGAATAAATAAATCAATTTCCTATCAGTTGGAGAATTTTGAGAATAATCACCAAAATAGGTGCAGATATTATCCCTTATATTTTATAAATAATCAAAGTAATTTTATCTCGTTGTATTTACGTAAACATTTTTTTATTTACAAATAGGACGGGTATTTAAATGCCACAGTTAATTGTATCAACTAAATTGCTCCTTGTTTTAACAGGTGTCAGAATTTTTTCTGAAAATATTATAATTTTATTGTACGTATTCAGATATCCACCCCCACAATACATCCCTATTATGTTTTATTGCCTATTTTCGTAAACTTGACGAAAAGGACATATATAATAGTAAAAAACTAATAACTCACATTCAGGAGTAGTTGAATTGGCAAACTAATCGTCGGCGGCTTCTTTTTCTCGCCCTGACAAAAGCACGACCTGATCCACGGCATTTTTGCAAGATATTTTGTATTTATTAAGTCCCGCACCCACCTAACAAAAACATTTAAACATACAAATTTCCATTGCGAATCATTCAATTTTCAAAAAGCTTTCACGACTGTCAATGATTTGAAAAAGCTAACTATTAACTATTACACTCATTTTTTGCGCCGCACTTGAACGGTCGAGTCATTATGTCAGTGTCAGGAGCAACATGTCCTTTTACCGCTCGTCACAGGTAAAGTTGCTGTTTCTTTCATTGACTGGAAAAACTGCGACGTTTTCAAAACAAATTTTCCCTTTTCCGGTCATTTTTTTTGAAGCCGGTTGGGGAAAAACTCGGTCAAGGGTTAACGGTGGTTGAAAGAGGCGAGTGTCAATAAAGCGAACGAATGGAGGCGAGTTTATAGGATCTTGTCTACGACTGTGTGATAGCGAGCGCGCTGTAAATATTTGAAATGCGTTGAGGTCCACAGGCTGTGGCAAGCCGGCAAACCAGTCGAGTTCGAAGTGTAGCGATCGGAATCCCGGACGCAACTGCTGCTACGACGACGACGGCGACGCGACGCGAGTCCGACCACCACCGGAAATCTAACTTGCAGCAGCTTTCTGAATCCAGGCAGCACAAAACACCGACTTGCTGAAAAGAATTTGAAAAACATTAGAATTCGACGCACTTTTCCTCGCCCGAGAGAGATTCCATCGAGCCGACGAGTTATCTATCAGCCATTGGCAATCCCGACTCATACGTTCACGTAAATGACTGACCACTTATCAGCTATCAAATTTACTCCGATGAATTTGAAGCTGAAGAAGTTCCACCACTTTTAATGCTGTAAGCAGAACTTTATACCAAAACTTTCTTGGATGCCACAAAATGAAGTAGTTGAAGAACAAGTTTTCATAAAAATCTAAATTTACAGTTCAGTCTTTAAATTCCTTTTGAACTAATTAAAATAGAATCCAACGTGGACCATAGTAAAAAAAAGAAACCTTTCACATCTTGGAGTCCAGTAAGAGAAGAATGGGCGAAATGACTCTGGGAAAGTTGGGCATCAGTAACATCATAGGCGGTGCAACGATTTTTTCATACAGGGAGCCAAATTTTCAAGTCTGCCTACGATTATCAACTGCTATTTATACATAGTTTATGGGATAGCTTTCCAATAACTGAAATATTATGATCATAATAGTTTACAAGGTTTTTGTTCATAAAATTTTGAGAGTGGAACTTTGTTAGTTGAATCACAATAGCGAAATTGATTGACACGACTTTCTGAAGAAATTTCACAAAAAAAGGATATTATTTGTATATTGTAGATTTATCTTGTTATTTGTACCTACCTACGCGAACAATTAATATTCTAGGGTGGGCTAGGAGGATTGTAGGCCCACCTGACTCCCCTTGTTGAGTATTTCCCAAGTTACAACACCCCTGCACGCACTGGTTTTTCAAATAAATTACTAAATCCATTGAAAATATGTAATTAACTGTTAATTAATTACCGAACATTCACAAGGAGTATAGCAGGCGAAACATTCCTATATCAGTAAGAGAAACTACACTTACCAAACACCCATTATCTAAACATTTTTAAGCATTTCCAGTCGTTAATAAATCAGAAAAAATAAAACTTAAAATTTTCAAAAATAAAAAGTTTCATCTGTTTTAAAAGCCACTAATTTTTAGGGTTCCGCACCTCAAAAGGAAAAAGCGGAACCCTTATAGGATCACTTTGTTGTCCGTCCGTCCGTCCGTCTTTCGTCCGTCCGTCCGTCTTTCAAGACCCTTTTTCTCATGAACGCGTGGAGGTATCAAGCTAAAATTTATACCAAATACTCAGGTCTATTGTCCCTTGGAGCTGTGAAAATCAAACTTCTAAGCCAACGCAATCAAAAGATACAGCCGTTTATGCCGCAAATTTCCGCAAATTTTCGAATCAAAACCTACAGGGTACTTCCCGTGAACTCAGAATCTTGAAATTTGGTACGAAGCAACGTCTTATAGCACAGATAAAGGAAAAATTGCGAAAACCGTAAATTTTTAGTTACATCATATAATAAAAATATTTTTAATAATTATAAAGTTACTACCCCTTTCCTAATGAACGCGTACAGGTATTAAATTGAAATTTATATCAAATACTCAGGTCTATAATACCTTTAAGCTGTAACAAAATCAAAAGAAACAGCAATTTAAGCCGCATATTTTCAAACTCGCAACTACTCGCAAGGGAATCAAAACCTAAAGGGTACTTCCAGTTGAATTAGAATCTCGAAATTTGGCATGAAGCAATGTTTTATAGCACATGTAAAGGAAAAATTCCGAAAACCTTAAATTTTTAGTTACATCACATATATACAGGTTTGTACGGAACCCTCGGTGCGCGAGTTCGACTCGCACTTGGACGGTATTTTTTTTCTAAATTTCCCTTTCTATACCCTCGTTTTAAATATAATAACTATCGGTATTGAGTATTATAGAGGGATGACCATGTAATTATCTTTCATTTCATATCATATACCTGACTCGCATTCTAAATAATCCATTTGTATAGCTGAAAGAAAGTGTAGATAACTAGAAATTGTATAGGTAGGTATTAAAGTCTAAAAAATAAGTTCGCTCTTTAGTAATTCTGCAGACTTTTCTTTACATGAGGTTTATGACCAAAATTTCAAGATATTAATTGAAACGGGTTCCGACACAAGGGTAACACAGTGATTTCGAAGAGCGAAAGCTTAAAACCCACACATTTTTGATTTTTTCTCATAAAAAGGAATGATAACGATAATGGTCGACCTAATAACACATCAGTGCATCTGTTCCTCTCCTTTTCGTCGCTAGTGATAATCAAATTTGAATATTTCGTTTCACAACGAATAATTAACGAGTTCCATTCGTCTAAGATATGTCATCTTGCTGTCAACGTATTTGTACGGCATATTTTTTACACTGACGTCTTATCGGTCAAAACTAATTAGAAGGAACGTTCTTCGGTTGAGAAGACGTTGTAACCGCATTTGACAAACGTATTATCCCATAAAACGGGATTAAAGAAATTTCAATGAATAGTATATTTTATGATAACCGCTTAATAAAAATCGTTATGGTATTTAAAATTACTAAGAGGTTAGATTTATTATGAATCGTAAAAACTAAGACAAATTTTAATTTAAATTTTTAAACTCCAGACACTTATACAAATTGTGGTAGTTCAGCACGGACAGCTTATCAAAACCGTTTTCTACGTCAAAAGAGAATTATAATAACATTACACTTTATTTTATTTTTATTTTAATCGAAAACTAGGTAACAATAAAAGTGAATATATAAGTAGAAGACTATGACATTAATTTGTACTAGAGAAACATCATGTCAGATTCTATTTCTAAATATTCTAATTTATTTTTCGCTATAAATTCCCTTCTACTCACATCCAACGAATGAACGGTAGACTTTAGTTTCGAAGAACGTAATAAGCAGTTATGTTCGCAGCCACTTTTGAGTTTGTTGTTTGTATCTTTCGATGATTCAAATCTGACTCTGGCATATCGCAACTTTTTGACAGGTGGTCCCCAATTCTTTGTCGGTTTGAAACACTCATAAAGATTGCCGTGATAGTAATATTTCGCCATTTCTATTATTCCTATACCAACAGTAGGAAGTAAAATTAATCCTGCTGTGAGGTAGAAGTATTTTAATTTCTCACGACCCACGAATGGTTGTTTTCCTTTTACATAAAAAATCATTAGAAACATAGAAGTGAATATAGATGTCAATTTCAATCCATGACCCCAGAAACTCGAAGCTCTCTCTTTGAAGCAAAAATGGATATCGTCTTGTAATTTCGATAGAGAATATCCCTGTAGCACCAAGCAAATTATAAAAGCTATATTACACATGACAATTTGTTGTCCAGTAGTTTCCCATGCGAATGAGCCAGCTATAAAGTTGCTTTGTAGAAACACAATGTTTATGCCAAAACATACCACGCAAATAATGATCGACAGCTCCTTGTAGAGTTTCTTAAGTGGTTTAAAATTTTTTGTAATGCTTATTGTAACACAAATGAATGTAACTGAAGCAGCCAATGTAGAGAATAATGAATTAGATAAAAACCATAGGAATAACCATACACGTGGATGTTTCCATCTGGTGATTGAATCGGGTATAATTGCGTATATTACCGAGGATGAGTCAAAAACAGCACATCTTAGGTCTGTCAGTTCGTAGTTTCGCTTTAAAGAGTTTAATCCAGTCATTAGTGCTATAATGTTACAAAATAACAATATCGTTCTCAAAATGTACGTTATCATTATATCTCTTTCTGGAATAAAGGATGGAGGTGCCAACGTTCCAAGTACTAAATAAGTACCCCTAAATTCTTTAAATACAGCTATTCCAACCAAGTGTACCACATGGTCTGAAGTGAAGCATTCTTTGAAACCCACAGGAAACACCGATGGCTTACTTACAAGAGAAGTATCGTAAAGTAAAGCATAAAATATCGGAATGCTTACCAAGAGCCAGAGAAATCCGAACATTAAAAATAAAAACCTTTGAATCATTTCAATTCGTAATAGTAACAAAACTAGTATAATAATATAAATTATTATTGTTGCGTAGATCCATTCGTAGACTATTGTTTGCTTCTTGAGAATGACGTTTTTTAAATACAAAAATGGAGAATAATAGAAATATTCTTTACTGTTAATATTTGATCCTTCTAGCTCATCGACGTATTTTGGGCAGGTACCACTAAATCCTTTAAAATTCATAGGGTAGCAAGGTAAGTCGCCTTTATAAAATTTACAATCTTTCCAAGGAAGCTCCGATTGGAATACCTGTGAAATATATGTGAAACCGACTGATACAAAAGCTATATCAAACATGCGACGCATGGTATCGTTAAGGATTAACGTCCAGGCCACACCTTTAGCCACAGGCATAATATATCCATAAGTAAAATATCCCTTCCGAGAGTAAAATCCAAGAAAGACTTGAATTAAATATGTCGGTATGCCAAAAAATATAGAAAATATGAGATACAAAATACAAAAGCATTCCGTTCCTGGGTTCAGTTCGGCGAATATGGCCGTTGAATCGTTCCAGCTAATTTCAATCAGAAGTAATATTGCCATAAACTCCGTCCATCTTAAATAATGAATTTTATCTTCGGAACTTGTACTTTTTGTGTGAATATCGAGTTCATACTCGCTGAAAACGTGTGACCCTTGTCTTGCAGAATTTTTTTCTCTCTTCATTATTTACTGCATTGATTTGTTTAATATAACGTCAGTTGTACTAAAATGACATATACTGTTATTGTTTAATAGCCCACTAAATGAGTGACGCTTACTTATAGTTTTTTTAAAACCACCTCAAGTAAAATTTACCCCATAAATGGGTTCATAATTAACAGAGGAAGGGAAATTACAACAATCCTTTAAATTAGAAAGTGATATTTTTAATGACCCCATAGAAACTGTTAAATTTTGGCTTAACTAACAAAAAATTTTCATTATATACGTATTGAACGAGTTTGAATGTTGTGGGAAACACATATTTAAAACCCATGTTATTTAGATATACTTAATAATTTTTGAGTCAATCATCGGACGAGAAAGTTTTGCTGCTTATTGGTATACTTTATCTCATAAAGAACTTTATTCTTGAAGACTATCATCTCCAGACGACAAGTTTTGTACCACCTTGTATCTTAAGGAATCTGCGACAAATAATAGACAAGTATGAATGTCTATTTGTAGCGGACCAAATCCCATCGCAAATATAACACCAGGAAGAAAACTAAGTTTAAAATAAACGTTCCAAAATTAAACCGTAGGGACCTATTGACCTTTTTATATTCAAAAATCGAATGAATCAGCTTATAAAAATGTTGTCAAGGTGTTATATCATGAATAAAAGATTCATAAATTAATGTAAAGATAAAAAAAATAAATTTTAATTAGTACCTAACATTTTTTTAATTACATTACAATTTCTTGTTAATACAACTCAATTTTTATCAATTTACATTCAAATCGAGAACAGTTCTTGCGAATTACAATGACAGATACAGTCAACGTATCTATATACACAGCTGGATATAAGTTCATGTACATACAATAAGACATACTACATGGGTATTTTACATAAAGGCAGGTAAGCAAGTGATTGTTCCAAGAGCAACGTGGTTTTACAATGTATTATTTGTATGTATTGAAAGTTTCGATCCTTTCACGGTCATTGTCACACACTCGTACAAGATTGGAGCAGATGCCGATGATTTGTAAGCTGACAATAGTAAGTTGCGAATAAAAAGGACTCTCAACTTTATAGTAGCAGCTGTCAAATCAAATAGATGGTCGTGTGCCCTATAGGTAGAAATATCTATTTTCCAACAGAACTAATTATTTACTTACTATTCTTCGTAAATGCCAACCCTAGGTCGCATTAGTATTAGAATTAGTGGTAGTTATTTTAAAAAATTTGGGACCTATCAGGATTATATACATACACATGATCTGCCCCATAAAAGTAGTAGAAACAATAATAAAGTTTTGTTAAGGATTAGAAAATGTTTAAAATTAATAATTAAAATAAACATTTGCGTAATATTTAGACATGTTGTTTGACCTTTTTACAGAAATCACTTATTATTAAATATGTCTTATGTCACCTTCATGCAATTTTGTGCTATTTTCAATGCAGATAGTTGTTATCTTTTATTTTAAAGGAGGTCAAATCTATTGAATAAAACATCTTTACGTTAGCTTTCGTAGGCGAGACAAATTCTGCAATTCAGAGGACGAAGGCGTTACAAAGTCACGCAATAGAAATATTAACTAAATTGCCACTTAGTATGAATGAAAATGACTCCGATTCTATTGTAAATACTAAAACGAGAAGTTAAAATTAAATAAGTAATAATGTCAGCGAGACGAAGAAGATCTAAGTTAAAAGTATTATTTTGAAGAATTAAGTAATTATTTTGTTCTTCGCTTTTAGGGAACTGAATTATTTTCGTATTTATTAAGAGTTTACTCAAATCGTAATTTCTAATTCATTAGCAATTGGGAAAACTACGATTTGATTAGACTACAAGAAAATGCCGTTCGATAAAAAGAACCCAACTAACACATTGTCTTTGGTCATATCCATAAGTATCTCGACAAGAATCGTGACGTCACAGATTCGAGTCCTTAAACAGAAAATAAATTAGTGTTGCAACACGACTTGGACTTGTGCATTGGCCACAATTATAATAAACGAAGTCCCATTCACAGTCCATCAAGATAACTAACAACAAATGTTCGTGTATACGTGGCTCTCTCCAGTGCACTGTAATCTTCTAGCAAAATAGCGCATACTTATAACTGGTAAACGGTCACGGAAGGTCTTATACAAACTATAAGAACGTCGTCATTCATATATCTAACGTCTGCAATAGAGGTTTTCATCCCTGGGGCTAGAAGACTTCTAGGTAGTCGTGAACTGTTAGAAAATCGACCAGAGAAACATGACTTGCTAAGATCTGATCGATCGGATTGAATATATTATCATAATTTACTCTGTCGATGCGACAGATTTGTAATCGGAAAAATGAACGTGAATTGGTAAGTGGATTATGTGATAATCACATCAAATTAAAAATAATGGTATTCTCGTTTGAATTTCAATCAGTGACCGAACCTCTATCGTCCTGTGAGAATAAACGGCATTATAAATACCATTCGTGGTACATTGATACCTAAAGCTATAACCGCTTTATAAGCGCGTAGAAGTGAAGAAAGAAAGACCCAAAGATATACATTTTTGTAATCCTCTTCCACTGTAATTGGTATGATGCAATAAGTGATTGATTTCATCTTAAGCAACCTCAATCTCAATACACGTTGTATTGTTGATGGATATGCGGGTAGGGTTGCCATCAGTCCGGGTTTCCCCGGATTTGTTCTAGTTTAGAGGGAGTCCGAGGAGCGTCCGGCCGGGGTTTCGTTTGTAGTCCGGTTTAAAACTTTTCAAATTACTTAAATTATAGATATTAAAACAATAATTTTTTATTTTATTTATGAAATAGAAACCGTCAGCCTGCTAACAGTTCTTAAAACATTTAGAAGGTTTTGTTTTGTTTCTTAAGAAGACCAAATTTAATGTAGAAATAATTAAAAATCAAAATTAGTTTTTATTTTACTATGTAATTTAAAGAAAAACGCTGGTAACACGTCCGGGTTCTGAGCATCAATGTCCGGGATTTTTACACTTCTTAGCATGGTTGCCAGATTTTAGAAATTTAGAAAATTTTACTTTAAAGGGGTAAGTGTACATGCTTGTTATTCTGAATTATGTATGTAATTATTTGTAGTATTTGCTTAGCTACACCAATTTTTTAACATTTTTCTAGTTCCTTCTACTTCTTCTTTTCTATACACTTCTTTTAGTTGCTTCATTATTTACTTCTCCTAATACAAAGTCTGCAAAACGTGTTTTCAGATTATTGTTTCACTTCCCTTCCTAAATCTTTTCAAGGAAGATACCACAGTAATTAAATCTATATGATTAGATCTAAAAATAACCTTTTTTTTTATTTAACATTTTTTTTCTATGACATCTTATATTTTCCCGTGTTGTGTTTGTAACTAAATGTTCTCTAATATTCGTCAGGTATTACCTATTTCTTATGTGAATCGCTGTCTTCATTGTTATTATTTATTATCATATTCATTTCTCTTAATAGTTACATATGTAGAATCAACAGGTCGGTTTTAAAAATTCTCATTTCATTATCTATCTCATGGCTCAAACACCTGCCTTTATTGAACATCCAAGGCTATAGATCAAATGAACCAATACGTGATTTTGAGTATTTATATCCATTTATATTCTATTACTGTTCATTCGATTCACAAGCCCTAAAACGTCTTATCGTATTCTTATTTTTTTTTGTCCTTCATTTGCAGTTAATACGACATCACTGCATACATTTTTTTCATACGATATTAGTAATATTATTTCTGCAAGCTTACTTCATATATTGCTTGAGTAAATAAATAAATGATTTTGTGAAATTTGTTTTGTTTAGGTATACAAATTAGTTAAATTGTTAATTTGGTAATTTATTCCTACATCTCTTACCTATATCTATCTACCTATGTAAATTTATTTTCGTTATTCCTATTAATGCAATGTTAATTAATTTTTAACGAATTGGGTCCATCCAACCGTTAAAAAGTCAAAAGAAGCCACGGTACATTTCGCACCATATGGTGTTTGAGAGACATAAATAACACCTAGACCTAGGTGGTGGACATATTCCCCCATTTGTAGGCCAAAACAAAATAGGTACCTAATTGTCAAAGACCCCCCTTACTTTTTAGACGTGGGTAGTGACGACTACACCACTCTTGTGGACAGCAGAAGGTTCGGTTTTATTTGTATGGTTGCTACACGCTTTTGTTTCGTGATAAATAAAATGTAATGTACCTAAAGTATAGTAGAATGAATGAATGAGCTTGATGCGTATGTCAGTTTTTATTCCAATAAGTAATTGTTTTCTGGTTCAGGTGATGTTTTCAAAAGAGTCAATGTTGTGGTTCACGTTATAAATTACCAGCCGTTTTAAAAAGTATCTATAGTGAATTGAATTTATAGCATTTGAATTGGGTTCAATGGGAGGTTTAAAATTAAATTAAAAATCTATTAGTTGGATGTCAATATTGATTCAATGCTTTAACGGAGCATCAGAACAATAAAACCTGAGAAAAAATAAAAAAACAAAGTTTTTTTTAATTTCAAGCCCTTATGAAACATTTTTTAAGGATGTTCTGAACGAAGGCATAAAAATTGTACCTAAATATTAAAATCATCAGTTCTATAATTCTTTATCAAGGAATTTTTATTTGAATAAATCTTTGTAGCAGGTATGTAAAGACCTATTAAAAGGTTTAACTTTAGTGCTGCGATTAAATGCTGAAACCGAGCATTTATTGAATAAACTACCCTTTTAATAAACGTTTTATGTCCATCTATAACTAGCTTACTTCTTAAACATTAGATGTTTTTCCTGATTAGACTGCAGTAAAATTGGTCAACTATAAATATAATTTTTTAAGTATTTTACATTTAAATATTTCTAATTAGTGTTTGTTGTAAAGTGTGGATTGTTAGAAACAAATTAGTTTTTGGGTAAACTTATACATTTTGAAGAAATAAATATAAAAAAATATTATTGAATAATTAAATGAACATTTTATATTCAGCAGAAGATACACATAGATATACAGGGTTTTTCAAGTTGATGGGCTATTAGAAGTATATGAATTAGTAGAAGGAATTCAATTCTGAAACTTGGGCTCATTTGGTTATTGTTTATGCCGCTTCTTTTAAAAATATTTTCAAGTTCGATTTACATCCGGTTATACCGGAAGTCGATACCAACTTTGTTATTTTAAATGGAATGGTATATTTTTTACACTGAATTCGAATAAAACGTGTAATTCTAAGGTAAGTTTGATAACCAACTTGTACACCTATGATTATCGGTTTCTGAGTTATTTTAATTTATAGAAAAAAAATCGCTACCGCAACCCAAATTATAAAAAATCATCACTTCCACAAAATACGACTTAGAGTGTTGAAATTTTTACTAGTAATAGTTAAATATTAGTGCTAACGCCTTGACAAAATTGAATTGAATAATTTATACAGGGCGTTAAAAATAAAATTCTAAAATTGAAAAACTTCAAACACGAATTACCTCGTTTTTTCAAATGGCATCTACTATTTTTTATTTTTTAAATCGATTCCTTTTTTTATCCTCTTTCGATCTATATGGATACTTCCTATTTTATTTAACAATTTTGGAATAATTTTGAATTATTACTTAAAATAGGAAGTATCCATATAGATCAAAAGAGGATAAAAAAAGGAATCGATTAAAAAAATAAAAAATAGTAGGTGCCATTTGAAAATACGAGGTAATTCATGTTTGAAGTTTTTCAATTTTAGAATTTTATTTTGAACGCCCTGTATAATTCAATTTTGTCAAGGCGTTAGTACTAATATTCAGCTATTACTAGTAAAAATTTCAACACTCTAAGTCGTATTTTGTGGAAGTTATGATTTTTTATAATTTGGGTTGCGGTAGCGATTTTTTTTCTATAAATTAATTTAACTCAGAAACCGATCGTCATAGGTGTACAAGTTGGTTATCAAACTTACCTTAGAATTACACGTTTTATTCGAATTCAGTGTAAAAAATATACCATTCCATTTAAAATAACAAAGTTGGTATCGACTTCCGGTATAACCGGATGTAAATCGAACTTGAAAATATTTTTAAAAGAATCGGCATAAACAATAACCAAATGAGCCCAAGTTTCAGAATTTAATTCCTTCTACTAATTCATATACTTCTAATAGCCCATCAACTTGAAAAACCCTGTATATTATCTGTTGAAGTCTCATCCTATTTTCATTAAAATCAGAATTTAAGTGACAGGCGAACAGTATTGCTACAACAATATGGTTCCATTTATGACACTAAACAGAAATATGACCGCGAGTTCACCGAATGCCGACCACAAATAAACCGAAGTAAATTTTATTGAGGTGACGTTAAGGTGCTGCCGCGGCGATTTTCTCACAAACTGCGTTCCATTAATGGTCAACAACAATACGAATGACGCTAAGAATTTGTTGTGACATATTGATAAAGCTGCAACAGCAATCGTGCACTCTATTAACGCGGTCCGGCGTTCCTGTTCAAGAAATTTATACTGATTACGGGAATGGTCGACTCCCACTGAGACGATAACCTGCCGGACTACGGGCCATTAAATATTTTACATATGTACCTACGTGCTCTTTGTAGGTACATATGTGTGTTCCGATGAATAAAAGAGCCGATGTCGACATGATAAGCTCTAATTCTAAATGGAAGAATTCGCAATTTGTGATATTTTACTGGGAAGATACTACTGCTAGAAACGCGAGAAAAAGTGAATCAGTAATTTCCGTTTCAACTCGAGAGAATATCGAATTTCGGTTAGAATGAGATTAAAAACGAATACCAATCTAGATTGATTTTGCAGGAAGTCGACGAAAACTAAATCTATGGAAATTGCGAAAATGCTGTGAATATCGGAAATAGTGGTACTCTCGAACGAAAAATCGGACTGAAAGCATATCGAAATAAATTTAAGGTGGAATACGTTTTGCAATCTATCGACGAAACGTTTAAAACACCAGACATACCTAGTGTCAAATTGAATCTAGACACCAGAACGAGAACAAAATGGTACAGAAGTGGATCTAAAATAATTTTAGAGTATTAAAGTAGCGAATTTTCTAGATTAGTTCTGTAGACCAACTCATTTTTTTTCTTTTCACAAGCTGGTTAGGTACTTACCTTTCTGTCTATTAATTACTTAGAATATATTTATTGTAATTGGTTTATTGAAAAAATTAAATTGTACCCGAAACTAGAATTTGTGGTGATGTTCATAACGTTAATTACAAAAAATCAGCACGTTGTTTCCTGTGCATTGTACCGTAGGATAATTCTACTCCCTGCCTTAAGCTTTTTATATCAAATGCCTCTGAGGATTCTTGGCAAAATCTCAGCTGAAATTCCTTGTTCCAGGTTTTAGAAGTAATTGGATGCCGACGTTGTTTTCTTCCATTTACTCTACAAAATTAAGGCAAAAACTAATCTGTATTTCTTTCTTAATATGATATAGGTACGTTTATTTGTTTTCCACAAGATCTTTTTAAGTACCTACCATAAACAAAATTACAGTTTTCCTCTCTTCAAATATGAATTCTTTCACAAATAATAAACTTTGCAACTACTACATTAAATAACAATTACTTAAAGAAAAGTTTGATCTTGTCAGCACACCACAAATGGTTTCGATAAATATTCTACTAACTCAAGTTGATAATATAATGTCAAGTTACTGCCAATATGTCGCCATCTACTGATATTTAAAAATTATTGTAGTATTTCAATTCAAATTGAAGTTGAAGCTTAATTTGTAATACTATGTCGGAAAATTTCCTCACCCGAAACAATATCATCAGGATATATACCTAGGAATCGTTTATATAAAAATTAAAACTACTATTATAAATAAGGATGATGTTACTTATATATTAATATTAAATTTGTTGATTTGTTTTCAGTATTTCTAAATAAGTATCCATGTATATCCAAAGTAAACTTACTAATTAACAAATTGCACTGTTTTTTTTTATTCGTTGGGACTTAAATTTACAGGAAATGACCTTAGTATATAGCATGTGCTTTGACGTTATGTTATCAATAGTTATGGCCGATATAACGAGATGTACTTAGTTCTTATTGGTATTGGTATTGGTAGTCAGTGGAGGACTAATATAAAATTTAAATTCAACTACCTGCTTTAATAACGATGGTTTGTTTTGTACCAATATAATGTATACGTATGACCTTAATGAGATACAGTTTCTACATCCTGCCCTCAACAGTTATGTGTGTCGCATGTCTAAAATTTTCTTTATTCTTCTCTTTCTAAAGCCTTTATAGTAGTCATAAGGAGACCAATTCGTTCCTTTACGGGTCAATGTTACGTTTGCTAGGAACTTATCGTTGGAAAGCAACATTATTTATGTCGCATGAAGAACATAAAGACAGTAATTTAGCGGTCACCGCCGCCTTTTTCGAAACGTACTTACACACAGGACAACTACAATTTTGGATGTTACAAAACATTTTTCGTTCTTCTAAATAAAGCATTATTCTCGATTTTCTTACTTTATATTATCATATATTAAAGTGTAATTGAAGTAACAAGAAACGAACACCGGTTATGGATAATGTAAATACTTATTTCAGGACACCTTTGTAATAAATGATGTATTCTGTAGTCATCCGTTTCGGTATTTGTAGCAAATAGGTAATTGCTTTGCATTGACATAAAAAAAATAAGGGGTCTCAGAGGTTTCAAGTCGATGTCGTCTTATTTGCGGTCAGTCCATCGAACGGTCAGTGGATTTTGCGGTCAAATCTTTCTTGAATGTAAAAATATAGGAAGGGTAAAATTTACCTGTAGACTTTGCGGTTAAAAAAGCGTTTCACGTGAATAATGTATTCACCTTTATTTTTCTTATATTTCTTATAACAATGTATTTATACATAAGTATATGTATATTTTTATAAATAAATATTGATAAAATAAGCTCCATGATGTTAGTTGTGTTTTAGTGGTATTCGAATTAATGACCGCATATTCCACAGGGGTGTAAGTCAATTGCTCGCTGCGGTCAGTTTACTCCCTGCTGTGACAAAACTGACCCTAAAAGTATTTAGTGCGGGTTTTTATATTCACCTTGCCTTATAATTAGTAGGTAACTAAAGAATTATTTTGTTTCATTCTCTAGGATCAAAAGATTACGGTATGTAAAGACAACACGAACGAAGTGAGTGTTGTCGTGGTCTTGTCATTCTCTTATTTGTCATGTTTTATTGTGTTTAACTTCTCATAGGTTTTCTTTTTTGTAAAAATTAAGATAATTCTATTTTGGAAGTATTGGAGTTTTTGTAACAAATTTTATATAAACATATTTTTAAGATCTTCAGATACTTTTCTTTAAAAACTGTTATATAAATTAAATAAAATTACCGAGCGCGCAGTTGACCTTACAAAGTCTTGGCAATTGACCTGTAATATTTATTCCTGACCGCAGCGCGCTATCGTCCATTGCCCTTCCACAGTCTTGTGTTACCTTGGCCGCAAAATCGACATATTTAAATGAGATGAAAAAAGTGACCCCCAATCTACAATTTTTGGGTTTTACCGCAAATTACACGACCATCTCATCCAAGGTTTAATAAAAATTCTACAACACCTGAAAATCCTGCTTTAAATGGTCAAAATGTTGGTGATTTTATAATAAAACAACATAATTATGAGTTGCAGTGATAAAATAAAGCTATTGTTCCTCTTGAAACGAAATGGGGCTTATGCTTAATTACACGTTTTTGTTTTAATTTGGACTCCTGCCTCTCCATTAGTGAGATTTAGTTATGTGTGATAAGAACTTCCATGCCCCTCACGTAATATTTGCTCCATAATAAGTTTTTAATTAACCCTCTTCCTCCCCATTTTGATCTCATCTTAATGGATGTCCCCCTGTCTGCATTGAATGCAGCTCGCGTTCTCACTGTTTTAAATCAGCAAATGTGAATGTTGGGGGATCAATGGGGGTTGAAAGAGATACACGGTACCCTTTAATAAACCAGTTGATGTTCTACGTACTCAGGACGGCAAAAATAGATAAACAACTAATTTATCTGGCAGTACTGCAGCTTTGCAGCTCCTATAGATACACCAGCTGCTGATCCTGCTATAAGCAGTATACCGTACGTGATTCCCGTAGAACAGGTAAGTGGGCGATATTTTTGTTTGGTCGGGTAAATGGTTCGCCATAAAATGCACGGCCGACGGGACGTAGTTTTAAAACTACCCGTTCATAATACTCCCATAATTGCTCTTGCACGCCATGAACGAACGAAACCGTCAAACTATACAACATACAATGGCCGCGTAGTTCATTGCAGATTGCAGGAATTGCGGGAATTATTGCCACTATATTACTTCACGGCAGCGGTGCATTGTTCTCTAATTAAAGGTATAAGATTAACTGATAAATAGAACTGCTATTTGCGACCAGCTTTGCTCGCTTTCCGGCTGTAATTATTATTACGGTATAATAAATTTTCATGTCGTTAATTCATTTGATGAAAAGTTGTAATTAGTTACAACTTGTTCTCGCGTATACAGGTGCATTCATTTACATTTGAATAAATTTGTTTCAGTACGTGTTACCGTGTAGATAAGAAATAAATAATCTAAAAGTGGATTAGTTTAAAATTATATCTATTATATTAAAATTACTACTTACTACAAAACTACTTAGTTGCACTGATTGTGTGTAGAAGCGGTAAAGGAAATTTCACTGTTTTCAATTACTCTCTCCATGAATTTTAAACTTCACTAAAAGTGGATAAATTACTCTGAAAACATTTTCGTTTGCTTACAGGTTTGTTCCCCTAGGTGCGCGTCGCTTTGACTTGATTTTAACGTAATGTAATGCAACGAGTTTCTCCAGAAAGGGGAAGCCGCAAATGCAATGATTAAAATTCCGTTTAAAGCATAGCATCAAGGGAAATATACCTGAAATTGCTCATAGCATATAATTAACAAGGCGTTTTACATTAATATTTGTGAGGGTTGAATTCAATTTGCTCTTCTATCAGGTGAATGCTTTTGTAGAAAATGTCGAGTACCTACTTTGAAATAAAACGTTATAAATAGAAAATGAATGCATGAAAACAGGATCAGTATAAACAATCAGAAGCACAATCGCACAGGATGATATAATTGCAGTGGCAGATAAATAAATGTTTTGTGAATATACCTAATTGTAAATAAGTTAGTATAAGTTTACTATTGTAGTATATATAAATTAATATAATGTATTATTTTTTCAAATAAACAATACTAAAAAATCATTACGACATAATCGGATTTCGTACTACTTTACTTGTAATAAAAAAATTGTAGTCTGTAGGGTTAATAAATGGTTATTTGTGAGTAAGGTAATTAGGTTTATTTTGTTACACCTACAATATTTATCTCCCCCTTGGTTCCGACCCTGAACAAATACCAATATTAGTTCAGATGCGTCTAATTATATGTATTTATGTGTCTCATTAATATTCGCGCATAAATTTTAGTTGCTGTTTATTGGTTAAAATTAGGCGCCGTTAAATTAATTAATTGACTTTGCCGTAGATGGTTATTCGGATTTGATTGTTTATTTACAGTTTTGCGTAAATGAGAATTTATGACGGAAAGCAACACCTTTAATGGAAAATCTATCTGCATAGCAAATATCCGTCCAATAATAATTTGCTTGCACCGAAAATTATTTAATTATATCTGTCGCATATATATACCTGCCGCTATCCAATTATCGTGCTGATTGGCTAAGACCGCTGGGGCGTTCATAAATTAATTTTGTACTCGATATGTATCTGTACTCATACGTGTGTAAGTTTACACACATACACACATCACACCTGTATGTGACTGCTGATTGCTTCTTTTGTATTTTGATTATATTAATCATAGGTACATATATTTGACCGCACTGATAACAATTTAGATACCAATAAATTACAAGATGTCAAAAATTAGTTGAGCACTACATTGTGGTTCTCTTTGAGGGATAAAAACCGATTTTCTTGAGCTTCCCAGACTTCTTGTGTAAAATTCGATTATGGTGTAAAAACAAGATTAACACAAATAGTGAGAACATGAGCAGCGCAAAGTACCTTATACAGTACTAGACAAATAAACGTGAATATAAGACCGTAATAATTAATGTAAAAGTGTTACTGCCTTCTTTTATTTCTAACGCTTCTTTTCTTCATCTCCCCATACGTTACTATCAAAAGACATAAAAACAATTTTTTTTGTTTCTAATTAATTGCACAACTCACACAATTCTACCAAAATCACTCTGGTGCTTTCAAATTTCACAGAGGTTGATATCAGCTTGTTCTCTATTCGTGGCTGCACTAAAAGCTGAGAGTAATAACGTAGGGTAACCGTTCGTCCCTTCTCAGCTTGACGAGTGAAACAACAACCGCAACACCTCCCCTTTATTACAGCGCCTAAGTAATAAACCGTTTCGAGTTAAAAATAGGAAAATTCTTATTGTTTCACCCTATCTGGGTGTTGTAGATTGTTTTAAGATTTTTTTTGAACATTTTACAGAAATGAAGCTGGAGTGGCATGTCACGGATTTGTTTGAATTGTATACACTGAGTTTACTTACTTGTCACCGTAATTTTAAGGGTGGATAAAAACAAAATTCTTTTCATATTGAAGAATAAACCTTTTAGTCAACATTCAAATATACTGATATATCTACAAATACACACAACGTTTGGAATTTTATGTTTTCAGTGCCTCACAAATTGTTGTCACTTACTCAAGAATTTTGGTGCAGCCGGGAGGAAAATAAGAAGAAAAGAAGGAAATTTTAAAGACTAAGACCAGCTGTTTGTTAACGGTTGCAATTTATTTTGTATTTATTAAAGTATATAATTTTCTTAATTCTATTTCTTTTTTTTTTAATCCAATAAATGTCATAAAGCAGATACTTTTTTTTCTAATACCTAATTTTTAAAGTTTGGTTAGGTACCTAATAGGTTTTGTGTGTTTTGATATAACTAAAATCCTTCTCCTTTATGATATAAATTCACCATTCAAATTGTCTTTAGATTTTCATCAGGGATTTCAATTTTTACCCTTTCTCCCTTATTTTCAATTTATCCCTATATTAGGTATCTTAACAAAATGAAAGTCGCATTGTGTATTTTGACATTTTTTGAAAATGCCCTTCAAAAATTTTATGATAACTATAAACCTTTAATTATGTGCACATAAATTTTCAAATTATTTTTAATCTATGCGAAATGAATGAGCGAAAGGTTTTAAGGTTTTCGTTTTCTGTGCGTGAACGTTGTCGTTTCTGTATATTTGTAGATCCTTAATTAAGTTGACCGTTCATCGTTAATTTAGCGCTTCAAAAGTATAGCAAGTGTAGGCAATGAGTTCCAATTTAATTGGTTAAACGAGTAGACGGTACAGAAATTAATGGACCAGTTTGGATATTTCAGAAGAGCAAATTGTGCAAATAAGTTAATGATCAATAAATTAGAAACTTTACGGCAATTGCGAGCTAGTTCTTATATACGTTACGCAGCAGCTTTTCAGCTCCTACATGTATACACGTACACGAAAGCACACTTACACACGTATCCTTTTAGATGATAACTAAATAACCTATAATAACTACAGTTCCGAGAAATGGCAACATCTGGTTTCTGGTGGAAGAAACGGCCCTTTGTTTCGCCACCGACCCCAAAAGTAATTTAAAACATGTTTACTGTAGTTGTCTTTCATTAGGAAGTAAGCGATAAAGATTACGGCGGTGGCGGCTGAAATAATTACGAAATTAATGACGAATAATAAGACCGTTCCCGTATTTAACACTACATAAAATTATATGGCATCACGAGTTAATTAATTCGAGTGCTGCCTTTACACTTTCCGCAATTTATTTGTACTTGCTATGTACACATGCTTTAATGGATGTCCTCGACTTAGTTTCTGCTTTTTCTGAAAACGATAAAATGATCTAACATCCGGTTGAAGACAGATTCGCAATAGTTAATAAGATTAAGACAAATATGTAGGGTGTCATAAGGAATAAGGAACAGTTAAAGGCAGAAGCTATAAGATGAAAGGATATCGATAGATATTTCAACCCCTTCCATATGTTTTTTTTTGGTAGTTAGGTACGCAGTTGTTAATAAAAAATTTACCTTTTTTTTAATAATTATTTGTCACTTGGAGTACTGCTGTGTAGGATAGTTATTATGAATCATTGAATTATTTCTAAAGAAAAACCTCATAGTTTATGGTGATAGACAGAGGTAGTAACGGTATGAGAAAGAAAGAAGAAAATTAGGAAAAAATAGTAGTTTTAGTAGAAAAAGTTGAGTGATAGGAGTAGAGAGGAAAGAAGATAAAATGTAAAAATTGAATTATTCCTATAATTTCATCAAAGATTCTTCAAAATACCTTTTTATTTATTAGTTTCTTAAATGTATTTAGGGCGCTGCTTGCGTTCGTAGTGGGCTACCGTTTTAGTGATATCATTTATCACCATTTAAGACGAAAATGTCGACCTAAATTCCTTTTCATGTCAGACACTTAGAACACTTTTACAATTAAATTATTCAATCAGTAAAACGTTGCTCAGGAAAAGACCGGAAGAAGAAAAATGTGTCTATGGAGACTTTACGAATCATTTTATCACTTTCAACGATATACTGGTTAATTTAACAAAATGTTTTATTTATTGCTATGTATAAATGAATTTGGGACAAAAAATTTCAATTACCAATTGTGGCCTAATTCTAAGCTAAAAATGATTTGGTTCAATAAACATTTAAGCAACAACCAATAATAAATATATCCTTGTTCTAGTTCTACTTTCCGTTCTCAAAAATACTTTACTTAGACAGGATGTTTATTATTTTTTTTTATTGGAAAACAATTGCTTTTACGTTAATAATGTTGTGTTTATTTGTAATAAGGTTTTGTCTAACAAAAGGTTTTAGTACGAAAGTTAGTTAAATGAGTAGATTCGCGAATGAAGTCCTTAGCCAAAAATTTAAATTTTAGAAATCATTATTTGGAATAATAGCAACAACAGTATTGTACTTACTTAAATTTTTAAGTAACTTTAAAGCATAAACAAACTATAAAGATCATTTATTGACTTATTTTCCAGTTATTTTTCAATGTACCATAAATATAAGCAATTGCAAACAACATCCATCAAAATATTTACTTGAGAAGTTCTGGAATAATGAGTACCTATATATTTACTTTAATTTTACTTGCTTGTGGAGAGGTGTAACATTTAATCATATTCTTAAAATTATTGTTCAAACTAACGAGTCTTCATTGTAAATTATTCAGTTATCTTAATTATCATAAACGAAAGCTTTAAGAAAAAGTCAAAGTAATAAGAACAAGAACTCACCATGCAAGGAGGACGAAATATTTTTGTATGTTAAAAAAATCCATTTGTTGTTAGATGATTTAAGCTGGTTAAAAGCTTCAAAACGTTATCCTGAAACAATATAGATAACAGTTAAATGTTAACATAAATACGTATGTATAGGAGTATGCACTATTTCCTATCAGTTGATTGTTAACTGCCTTTTTTATGAGTGATATAAAAATAGAGAATACACAAAATGGAAAAATTTTAGCAACAGTTTTTGTTTACTGAATTAATTATTTAAAAAAAAATTGACTAATGCACCTAAATCTAAAGAGTTTAAAGTGCACTACAGCAAAATATTATTACGGTCAATGCTAGAACTTTTGTATCTACACATTGTTTTGTATTTACACATTGTTGAAAAGCAATTTAAAATATAGCTGATGTTTGTGGTATCAGATTTAAATAATGGCTATATTTAAATGAGTATAAACGCTGTTGCTCATGGCGAAATCACATCCATCGACTATCTTTATGGCTCCATAAAAAGAGATTGGTTAGCTATAACACCTATTGCAGTATGAAATTTAACAACAAAACCAAATTCGGTCCTTAGTTTATGTTCAATTCTTCGGAAGATTTTCCGAAATAGAAACACAACCAACTTCGGGTTGTAAATCTTAAACAGGGACATAAAAAGAACCGAAAGCGTAAACAAGCGCTTCAAAAAACGTTTAAAGACTATTATAGAAGATATCTACTGCTTCTTATACTATTATTAGTCATCTTCACTGGTATTAGAAACATATATCACCTAAACATGAGGCATTTTAATTACTTTGGTGGAGTCTAATGAGCTGTTTTAATGAAAAATGTAAATGTCATTGGGAGAAAAATAACAGTTATGTTTCTGAATCATATGAATTATTGCAAGGGTCACGCTACATGCCAGCTAATTAATAAGAGAAATCAATTAACAGAAATAAATATCGATTGGGGGTCATCATCGTAATAAATTGAAATTATGTATTATCTGGGCAGAAATTTCTTAGTGAACACTGACAGCAAAAAGCTTGACAACTGAATTACCATTTTCATAAATTGTAATTCCTCTTCTGCCTTGATTTTATAATGGTAGTGGTAGGGAATGATACAGCTGTGAATTGGGAATATCCAGGAAAATCTTAGGTTAGATAGATATTAAGTCGAGGATTATTTATTGCACCTTAATTATTCCCGCATTGCAATAACCTGCATATATGATTCTCCAATAGGCATAATCGCGTATAATAAATAACACGTAAACGATTTACATAATCCTTGCCTGTCGGATAAGCCCGAAAGAACTATTGAAGAAATGGCAAGTGCTTTAACTATACTTATGTACCTACATGACTCTAAACCAGGAAAATGCATAATATTAAACTCAATATTCATGCTAAGAGCATCATGCACGTGATTATTAAAAGAAGCAAGTGGCGTACACGTCAAATACCATTCCTCGTCCAGAACAGATAATTACAGACCGTGATTCTAATGGACGGAGGAAAGTGCTTTTAATGATATAAAACCTTTCGCAAAATTACTGCCGTTCTTACTTCTAAGAATTTGTTTTAAGGGCATCCTTTGATAACCACCAGGTATTTCTGTCCTTAAAAATTAATAAATTATCTTCCTGTTCAACATAAAAGGAATGGTATAGTATCCTATTCACCTAAAACATCTAATGTACAAAAAATTGCTTGATATACAGGGTTTTTCAAGTTGATGGGCTATTAGAAGTATATGAATTAGAAGAAGGAATTCAATTCTGAAACTTGGGCTCATTTGGTTATTGTTTATGCCGCTTCTTTTAAAAATATTTTCAAGTTCGATTTACATCCGGTTATACCGGAAGTCGATACCAACTTTGTTATTTTAAATGGAATGTATATTTTTTACGCTGAATTCGAATAAAACGTGTAATTCTAAGGTAAGTTTGATAACCAACTTGTACACCTATGACGATCGGTTTCTGAGTTAATTTAATTTATAGAAAAAAAACCCGCTACCGCAACCCAAATTATAAAAAATCATAACTTCCACAAAATACGACTTAGAGTGTTGAAATTTTTACTAGTAATAGCTGAATATTAGTGCTAACACCTTGACAAAATTGAATTAAATAATTTATACAGGGCGTTCAAAATCAAATTCTAAAATTAAAAAACTTCAAACACGAATTACTTCGTTTTTTCTAATGGCACCTACTATTTTTTATTTTTTCAATCGATTCCTTCTTTTATCCTCTTTCGATCTATATGGATACTTCCTATTTTAAGTAATAATTCAAAATTATTCCAAAATTGTTAAATAAAATAGGAAGTATCCATATAGATCGAAAGAGGATAAAAAAACGAATCGATTGAAAAAATAAAAAATAGTAGGTGCCATTTGAAAAAACGAAGTAATTCGTGTTTGAAGTTTTTCAATTTTAGAATTTTATTTTGAGTGCCCTGTATAAATTATATAATTCAATTTTGTCAAGGCGTTAGCACTAATATTCAGCTATTACTAATAAAAATTTCAACACTCTAAGTCGTATTTTGTGGAAGTTATGATTTTTTATAATTTGTGTTGCAGTAGCGATTTTTTTTCTATAAATTAAATTAACTCAGAAACCGATCGTCATAGGTGTACAAGTTGGTTATCAAAATTAGAATTACACGTTTTATTCGAATTCAGCGTAAAAAATATACCATTCCATTTAAAATAACGAAGTTGGTATCGACTTCCGGTATAACCGGATGTAAATCGAACTTGAAAATATTTTTAAAAGAAGCGGCATAAACAATAACCAAATGAGCCCAAGTTTCAGAATTTAATTCCTTCTACTAATTCATATACTTCTAATAGCCCATCAACTTGAAAAACCCTGTATAGCCCTTGCAGATATGTTTGAAAGACAACATTTCCCAAAATAAATGGAAAATTTTGCATTGTTTAATTTTCCGATATGGGTTCAATTATATTTTAAGTGCTGAAACCGAAGATGGTGTTTGAGGTAATAGTTGTTTTATACCAACCTATGCCCACTATATTTACTATAGGTATTAACAGCAACTTTTACCAATAAATCCTTCAGCAAGTATTACAACATAGGCAGATAGTCACATAAGGCTTTATGATAAAATGAAATAGGTATCTAATAATATGCATATATTTAATTATTGCTATTCTGGTGGGGATTCTCGTTCCTTTATACATACCAACATACGTATCTTCTTTATTTCATTACGGGTATGCTGATGAAATATCTTTATACGCCCGCATACCACTAATTAATTTATTGAAACATGCCAGTTCATGAAATCGATTTAAATCACCGAAGACACTTTTAATGGCCGTACAAATTCTAGAACTAATAATTAAGTGTCTGTTGACTTAAAATTTACATAAGCCGATAAATGGTCGCACAGCTTTGCAGCTGCCTTTAATAGAAGAATCGAAATGTTCATTCCCAAGTATTACATAAAAAAAGGCTGTAAATCAATATTCTGGAGTGAATAGCGAATGTTGTACGCTAGGCAAAGTAGTCTATTATCGGCAATATAATAAATATATAGTAAACCAAGCGGCAGCTGTACATACACACACACACACACACAGAGATATATATTTAATTGGGACGTTACAACCTAATTGTCGTTTTTCTTTGTTCTAACTAATTTTTTGTATATAATATAAGTATGTATAGGTAAGCTGGTCTTTCAATATCCAAAGGAATAACAGAATGGTGGTAAGAGGGATCGTGTTCAATTCATCACAGAAAATCCTTTTACGAATTTGACGTCACACGGTTCCCGTCACCGATTCTATCGGAAACAACGAAATTTATTAAGTTGATTGATGACACTGGGTCACACAAATAGAACAAAATCCTTAAGCAAGAAGTTGTTGAGACGTACTGACAGAAATAGATAAATCTACAAGATGATGTATCGTATATTTACGCCCTTGTTTCAACAGTAAACCATTTTCTTATGAAACAATCTTCTTATTTGGGTAAAAATACCTATCACAAGACTGTAACCATCAGATGAAAGTATGATCGTTATGAGTTTCAATTTCGAAAAGGTCGTTGGTACAAAGATATAATTTTTTCTGAATTCTGTAAAATTCTGGATAACGTGTTTTATTTTATTTCGTAAGCATAGACCAATAGATAGCGAAAGAAAATAGTAGGTAATAGATCGTTTAATACCGTAAAGAACTGTAAAACAACACCATTTTGCATTAATCATTCAGTAAATTTTCTGTCGCTTTTTAATGATAGTACCTATTGAATTTCGTGAATAAATTCTTCGAATATAATCGGCCTTCAACTAAGTAACGCCTCTTGGGAGGTACAAATTAAAATATAAAGCTCTCACAGTAAAGCATTGCAAGTTACCTGAAATAATTTCTGCTATCTTTTTCATTTACAAAATTCCCTGTCACTTTACAGGACCCGCAATCTTCCAAAGTCAAGGCAACATAATTTCATTAGTCAAGAATCAATACTAAAATTTTTATTACAGGTTTGTACTTTAAGGTTATTAATATAGTTAATTAATGTAGATTGTGAATATATTCGTTTTACATTGGAGATGAAATTGTTCTGTCTGAAAGTCTATTCTGTATCATACTGTATCTATAGCATGGGTAAATTCTTCAAGTTAAAGCAACAAATAACGTAATTATAGTTTATTATTTATGGTTATTGGTAGGCGGTTATGTATTTCAACTTAACTGCCTGGTAGATGACAACAATAGGATTTAACTATTCACATATCTACCCCACGTATTAAGAAGTCATGCTAGATCCATGAAAACCGATTATACCGTAAACAAGGGCATTGTTATTATTGTACTCTTGATCGACATGATTTATGATCGTCGAATCATACGTAACTGAGTTGCAACGTCAAGCACCACTTGTATAATAAAAATTACCCTCAAAATCGAATTCAAAACCAAAACATCATTTAGGTGCCGTTGTATAGAAAATTAAGCAGGGGAGATATAACATACAAATATCTGATCCTTTCTTCTTGGCGCTAAATTTTTAAAGTAGGCAATTATGACTAAATACTTAAAGCCAGCTCACGCTGAATCATCGCTATTGGTCACTCAACAATTGATTCATGTACATACATTAAAATAGAAAAGTAATCTACATTTGCTGTAATGATAAATACCATTAATTGTAATTCATCACGTTTATACTATGTGAGAAATAAATTGCGAAGTACCTTAAAGTTATCGAACTGTCTTTATATTTAATGTATAGATTATATTATATATGAATTAAAATAGAAAGGATACTGGTAATGGTAGTGTCTCTGGTCTGTGAGGCCGCAGCTTTTCACTGACAAGAGCGAATACATACTCCATCTATTAGGGGTAGCACTATACGGTCGTTACAAATGTTAGTTAAGTCCTGAATCAAAAATATTATTCATACATATTGTAGCGACCAGGGACTGTACGAGTGTGCAATAACAACTTGTCTGCATGTACTTCTTATCGCTAACATGCTTACGGCGTAGGCACCGCACACGGTACTTTTGTTGTTATCAACTTACAAGATGCAAATCATTCTCCAGCGACAAGTAACAAGTTTAATGAATCATCGAGGACTTTCTAATTATTATTCATCATTCGAGAACCATCAGGATTTCCTTTTCGAATCATCTAGAAAGTTCGAAATGTGTATATAAAGTGATCATCTTTGGACCGAGACAGTAGTTGTGAGAAAGCATCCGTGCGCGAACGAAAACGATAAATAATAGACAAAAGTGATATAAATAAATTGTTATATAAATTAGTGAATTGTTCTAATATAAATATAATTTAAGTGTTATATAAATAGTGTTAAATAAATAATTGTTTAAATAAATAATCTTTGACTAGAAAATTCGTTACAATATGTACAAACACATAATTAATACTAAAAGATATGTAATTCTATCGGTCCTTGTACTTATACGTGTCAATCATTTCTTAAATACTTAGATAATTAGCTTCATTATAAATAAGTACCACTAACGAGATAAATTCAAAAAGCCCTTATCTATTTATTACATCCCTTCGCTGACATTGCTTCTTCATCTCCATTATAAAATTCAAAAAGAGAAAGACGCGCATTAAAGTAGTTATTTACTTTAATGTGCTAGTAAATTTTACAGTCCTTTAAATTTAAAAGGTAAGTAGGTATGCACTTATACGGGAAATAACTTGAGAAATAACGAGGTAGAAATTCCGTCTAATTAGCTGCTTATGTCACAAACATTTTTTCAATCTAAATTATGCATATGTGCTAATCTGCGATAAAGTTTTAATCTTATCACGTCACTAAACTGATTTTTATATGTTCTTGAACTGTCAAGAATCACATTATTTGGTTTATAAAACTTAATGACTGACTGCAGCTCTCAGCTTATTGTACCAAATAAAAAATACTAATTGGTTTATAAAACTTAATGACTGACTGCAGCTCTCAGCTTATTGTACCAACTAAAAAATACTTAACAGCAAGTAGGATTATATCTTAATAACAGTGTGCCAGATTGTTATTATATTTATTTTTGAGTAACTAAGCTTCAGTAATTAACGTTATTCCTTGCGATAAATTTAACAAGCAATAGGTACTTATAATCTAAAACAATACATAATGAAATTCACGTATTGTAAAAATATTATTCGGAATTCAATTATATACAAAGTTTATAAGTAATCGTGTCAACATTTCCATAGTAGGTACAGATAGCTCATACATAGCCAATATAAAAATTGGTACCTAATTAATTCAAGTGTCAGCTTCAAATTGAAATGTGACCACACTTATAAAAATCATAATGGGATGCATATCTATGTTCGTGTACAAAATGCATATGCTATGTCATCGAATTAATTTGCAACAGCTGTATGTAGAGGGTAGTACTACTAGGAACCGTCGCTAATAAACACATTATCATTAGCTAGACTTGTTTGTATGGTACGTGTAGTGACCGTGCATATCTATTTAAATGCTCATGTTCGCGTTTTATAATTCTATTTTCTTCTCTACCAAAAGTGGGTGTGTACGAATTCCTCACGTAGTACTACACTACACAGAAAGATACGCGTTTTGCATGAAGAAAAAAAAAGGAACTGCAAGTGTTGTTGACTTTAAATAGAATTCTTTGTCCAGGTTAGGCAAAGGTAATAGAGGTGAGATATGACGACTGAAACTATAATTTGTTCTCTAAATTATTATTAAGCTTTGCTTAAACAATTCGGCCGGTAGGGTAGGTAGGTACCTACATATGTGTACCTACAATAGCCATAATAAAAAAAGTTTTAAAACTTTGATACCTAGATTGAAACAATTGTTAAAGTAGTTTTCATTTAAAATACATATTTAAAAACAACTTTTATTTTATTATATTATAATTTGATACTAAATTGTAATGGTTATATATATTTTTCATTTCATTTAAATGTCTAAAATTCTAACGTTATTTAAATTTTAATAATTATTACTGGAAGTTTCTGCTCACACAAATTTTGTTACAATTACCTACCCCAACTCATTAATCTCTGGAATAATGTATTTTGCCAATAAATATTTCTACATTTTACGTCCCTTTTTGCTTATCTAATAAGCTTATATATTTTTTACAAATCATAATTCTGTCAGTAAGAACGATAAAATGTTACAACGTAAAATGTAAAATATTTCGGGGCTTATAAACTTCAATTTTACGCCGGTGGGTTTACGATATTAATAAAAAGACAGATTGTATTTTGCACTTAACGTTTCGCTTTTAATGTTAAACGTGTTTCAACTGGCTTCAAACTTTAATATCCCTATTCCGGAATTCTACAAATTGCGATATTTCATCAAACAATTAAAACAGTTAAGACCAATAAAACCAGTCATTTGCTGTTTAAGTTTCTAAAAATTATTAAACTAATAGTTTGTGAGAAAAGCTATGAAGTGATAAAAACATAAAAAAAAAACGTAAAGAGGGTTTCGTGTCAAAAAACCCAGGGCTGTTCCACTTCCAAAAATTATACTTTCAGTGAAAAAATCCAGTGTATCTTGTTGCTTAATACTCTTTTATTTTTTAAATAAATAATTAAAATTTCAATCTAAAACATTCAAGTGATGTTGTTATGAATAGCAACATAAACTGAAACAATGAGGAAATGTCTAGCCACTGTTTCAGTTTATCTGTTGCCCGCTGTCTGCATTAGATACTTGTCTTATTATTATTAAAGAGCGGTAGCCTGCAGGAGCTCATCCACACTTTCCGAGTTAAAGTAACTGTTTATCTTCACCACACATACGTAAATTTTGTCTTTTGTAAGAGTCTTCACGTTCACGTTTTGTTTCTGTTTTATTCACATTATGAACAGGGGAACTACCATTCAGATCCCAGACAGGATATATAAATTGTCACCACTTCTTTAAAGGGTTGAAAGTTCTTGTTTTTTCACGTACTAAAAAATACAATTTATGACAATACGTGAGCCATAATCTATGTGAAAACCACGAACAGAATAGCAAAGTCTTACTAGATTTTTAATGTAATGTTTTGGATTTCATACATGAAAATCTTTTTATATATGGTAAAAGATCAACTTACCACAAAATAATACAAGATAAGGTCCTGATTTAATTAAATTGGTGAATTGATCTCAAGAAATTTTTATTTGAGTGTTAGCTAGCAGAATTTTCAATAACGTCTCTTATTAGACAAGTACAAAAACTTTCATAAAGCGTAACTTTCAATGTATGCTCTCGACAAATAGGGTAATTCAGGGTGATATGGCCGTATTTTTTTTAAGGTAGAATTTTATATAATTATTACAAAAAGAAATGAAAATCTGTACTTTATTATTAATCTTTTATTAAGCAACTTTGGTTTTACAGACTTTGGTGACGATTTATCAGTTGACATTTTAGTAATTAAATTTTTAAAAAAACTATGTAAGTGGCCATCTTATCCGACCCATCCGTATCAGATGGCCATAGCAAAGCGTAGAAGATGGCCATATTATTTCTTCGTTATTTTTCCTTTTCCTTTTCCCTTGCCTTGATTTTCCCAGTCTTCAGTCTCTTCCTTTGCCTTTTTTCCACATGTGTCACAAGTATTTTCAAACGGAGTACAATTTTCATGCATCCATTTAAGACAGTAAATACACTGAATCCAATCTTCGATCTTTTTAGTTTCATAGTAGTTTTCACCACACCTTATACAATCATATTCGTAGTCTTCTCCAGCTGAATCTTCACTATCCAAATGTATTTCACATTCTTCTTCAGAAGTTGATTCTGCTTTCTTTTTATACAAACGAGGCTTGGGATTTTTAATTTTTTGTTTCTTCTCTATTTTTTGTTTTCTTTCTTTAATACTTTCTTTTGAAGTCAGTATTTCTGCTACTTGTTTTGCACGTTTTCTTGCAGTGTTGTCAATTTCTGGGACTGGACTTAATCCACAAAGAAATTTAGAAGGAGTTTCGATAGTGTCTGTAACAGATTTTAAGGTTCCTGGTTGGGGTGACTCACAACCCACTGGTTCTGAGATTTGTCTTTCATTCGAAACGTTAGGTTGTGTTGGTGTTTTATTTTGGTCTTCATAGAAGTCTGATATGAAAGCATAATCAGGAATAATGGACGGGTTAAATGGATATATTCCAGTAGAGCTGAACCCAGAAGAAGCATTCCTTTGAGACGTAGATTTTCCCCAAGATTCTGACAAAAGAGTGCCAAATTGTGATCGGGAAATCCTTCGACCTGGATGATTATTAAGCCAATTACGACATTGTTCATAAAAATACGATTTTAAGGACTTGAAAAAAGCTCTGTCTAAGGGTTGGAGATAATGAGTTGTGTGGCTTGGCAAACAAAAAAGAATAATATTATGTGCTTCGGCTAGTTCAAGAACTTCAACCGAACAATGCGATGCATGTCCATCAACAATCAGTAGGACTTTACCAGTTGGTTTTCGAGGAATAAAATGGTCTTTAAGCCAAGCTGTAAAGATATCCGCAGTTATGTAGGCCGATTTTTGTGACATGTAGAGGACGGAACCTGGGGGTAAGCCATCTTCGTAGTCTGCTTTTTTATTTTTACCCTTCATGATGCAAGCGGGTGGTAAAAATACTCCTTCGGCACTGCAGCAGGCTATCACCGTCACAGTTTCTCCCTTTTCTGTCGACGTTATTGTGGCTACGGCTTTACTTCCTTTCTTAGCTAAAACTGCCCCAGGACGGTTATTCATTTGGAGACCAGTTTCATCCATATTAAAGATGTTGGACGGCTTAGTAAACAATTCGTTGTCCCTCAAAACGGTCTCCAAAAGGTCGAAATATGATTTTACATCATTACGATTCATACCTTTTAAGCGAGCAATAGATATTCCCTCCGATTTACGAATTTTAATATCTTGATTTCTTTCTAAAAACCCAGTCACAAAATCATATCCAGCTTTCTGATTTTCTGTATTGAATTTATGTTTTAAATTTAACTGTTGTGCAAATTTAAATACGATTGTCCGCAGATCGCTCCTGGTTAAGGGAAATCCCATAGACTGCATTTTCTGTATATGACGACAGAGTCTTTCATTTTCAAAGCCGAATGTAGTACCTGGGCCCAAATTTCCCTTTCTAGGATTGTTTTTCTTCAAACGCCGCTCCAAAGTCTTTCTTGGAATGTTAAAAGTTATTGCAGCCCTATAGACTGACATGTTCTCGTTTTTTATAGCATTTATTGCATTTGATAACTGTTCTTGTGTCCAGTTACCACGGTTCGATATTCGCATGTATTTTGGCATCTAAAGACAACAAGTAAAATGATTAACAAATAAAAATAGTATGGCCATATAAGCCTTAAAAACTATGGCCATATAAACCATACCTTTAGGATAAGATGGCCATACAAACAAAAGCACTCACACAGTAAAATAATTTTGACGATTTTGAGGTTATACTAACAACAAAACAGCAAACTACAAAATAAAAGTAAAATTAACACAGAATCGATTATACAATCCCGTTCACAACGTAGGAACTAACATGTTCTAACAATTTTTGAGTTAGGTTTAACGTAAATCTAATAAAATACTTACCTTTTTAATTTCTTACGGCACAACAAACTACACTACATGTGATCTCTCATGAACGTCAAGCGCGTACTGCCGATACATTGCGTCATCAATTGCTAAGAGTGGGAATTTTTTCAACTGGCCATCTTAAACGACTGGCCATATCACCCTGAATTACCCTACTGCGAGAGATTTATGAAAGGAAGTTCATATGGAGCACTGAAAAATTTTCTTCAAAGAAGAAATAAAAAAAAAAACAAGAAAACGATAGACAAAGTTTTAAAACTTCAAGTTCACTTTTGTTAAAATATGCATTTTGTTGCATGTATGTATCTATTTCTGTGGAGTACCTAATTATTTTCAATAGATTAATATTAGGTATATTTTAAATTTGTATCGTTGCCGACAAAAATAATTTAAAAAGAAATTTATTTGTAGATTTCATCAATTTCTATAATAATGGAATCAATCAATCAATTGCTATTACATTTTGCATAAATGGTTACCAATTAAGATAATGGTATTAATATCAGTATGGTATAATCTTCGCACATATATCTTAATTATACAAAGGATCAGTTGCCTTGGAGAATATTTGAAAAGTTAGATGTTTTATCTATTCTGTTATTATTGTTTGTTCCTGGGGCTCGTAAACTTTGACGGATTGTTACATTCCAGCTCGATTATACCAATTGTAAAGAGCCGACATAGGCTAACAAACCAAACTAGAACTCGTATTTTATTAGAACTTGACAGAACGAAGAGCAATAAAGCAATAAAGGTGACTTTCAGGTAAAATTGTTCGATTTCCGTTTCTCTGAAGAAGCCGAACGCAGAGGTGCTAACGAAAAAGTTAGTTACTTCTTTGAGACCATAGTAATAATAATTAGTTCCTACTGTTGCTGTTACATAATTAATATTTATAAAAATTATGGGGTGTGAATTACGACGAAAGTCTACAGTTATCAAATACAACTTAGAATAATTGAAATTAGTTTTATTACATATGAAGAAAGGATTGTTTTATGTTCACTTATCACAGAACACAAAAATATTTGATATACCTCCATAAAATAATGGTTGTAAATATGTACCTACTTAAAGTGAAATTTCAACAATTTTTGTTCATTCTTGTAAGTGAAAAGTTTCTGTCAGCGAATATTGCAAAAATACCATTTCATAAGATATAAAACAAGTGAAGCTTTTAATTAAAATTTCCTAGCAATTTAGATTTAATCCTGATCTAACATGACGATCTGGCGCGAAGGGTTGTAAAAAGGGTCGGTTAGCAGTTAACATTAAACTGGAACGTGTGTCAGCATAACAACTAACAACCTTCGAACGTTTACCCTGGATCCTGGAAGGCTGTTGCAGTGTCGGTGGATATTAAAGGAGATTGAGGTTGAAATTGAGAGGACAGAGAGAATGAGAGAGAAACAGACAAAGATTGTGACGTCTGTGATTGTGACCCGCTGTAACCGAATTTTGCCATATGACTTGAATTTCAATTGCTCTAATGAGCCGGGCAATTCAATGTCGCTATATGTGCGCTATGGCAGAAAGACAAACATTCGTCCCCATTTAAAACCATAAATCCGGGAGAAACAGGCAGTGTACGATCAGCTTAAATAATACTATTTACAAATAGGGCCATGCAATTCAATTTGCAAAGTGGCTTCATAACACAAGTCCTCAATACAATCAAACCGCTAAATTATCACATTTGGATTTGGACATTGAAATCAAATTATGAGCAAATGTTTCAGTACCCAAATTCTCTCTAATTCTGAAAATGATAATTCCTACTTTGTATTAAATTAAAAATTATGATTCCTTTACCATTTGTATCAAGTTTATTATGAAATAACCACTGATACTCCGAGAATAGAACTGACACTGCTAATAACTCCTATAAATCTACACACCTTTCTTCCAATAATAATTCTGCTGCAAAGAAATAATAACCTCCCTTACAATAACCCATATGATAATTAATAAGTACATAATAATTATTAAGAAGTATTTTTTATTTTTGCCAATCAACAACACGACGTGTTGCGTGTGTATACCACTAATAAATGCACTTATAGATGTAGTAAATGTAGCCTTGAACTTAATTCCAAGAACTGTTGCAATTCAACGTGTCCATTATGAAACGCGATGATTTACAATAATATAGGTAAATGCTTTATGTTTTTAAAGAGTGAATGAATGGATATGTGCATACTAATGAGAACGAGCATTCGTTTGAAAAACGTTTTGCTCATTTAAATACTCAGGTTGTCGTTCCTTTGGACGCTTCAGAACTCGATATGTCATATCTGCTTGTAGGTACGTAGAACATAAAGTAAGCGGCATCTTTTTAACTGTACGCATTATTTACTATTTACTTATATCAGTGGATCGTTTGGTAAATGTTGAGTTTAAAGATTTTTTGTGATTTTGTATTTTGCTTATAGTATTAGGTAATGATAAAGAATAAACAAGAAAACATAATTTTTGTATTGTTCGAGTTTCCAGGACACTAATAAAAGATATTGCAAGGATTGTTACAGTAGCGCGTAAAAAGGTTCTCGTTCCCGTTACAATGGTTTCTATGTGCTCGCTTTTATCCTTTTAAAACGCGAGGGTCGTCTAGCATTTCATAATAAGAAATCAGAATGGGGCAATGGACGATAGCGCGCTGCGGTCAGGAATAAATTGAGGTAGTCAAATATTACAGGTCAATTGCGCGCGGTTTGCCAAGACTTTGTAGGGTCAACTGCGCGTTGGGTAATTTTATTTAATTTGTATAACCGTTTTTAAAGAAAAGTCTCTGAAGATCTTAAAAATATGTTTATATACAATTTGTTACAAAAACTCCAATACTTCCGAAATTGAATTATCTTAATTTTTACAAAAAAGAAAATCTATGAAAAGTTAAACACAATAAAACATGATGAATAAGAGAATAACAAGACCACGACAACACTCACTTCGTTGGTGTTGTCTTTACATACCGTAACCTTTTGAATAATTCTTTAGTTACCTACTAATTATAAGTCAAGGTGAATATAAAAACCCGAACTAAACACATTAATTTGAAATCTTTGCTTGTTTCTAATATGATTGAACTATTTTTTAATAAAAAAGGCCCAGGGGCAATAATTTAATGATCGCGCGCAACTGTCCCATCACTTTTAGGGTCAGTTTTGTCACAGCAGGTAGTAAATTGACCGCAGCGCGCAATTGACTTACACCCTCACAATGGTATACTTACACTTATAAAGGTTTTGACCTTATTAGATATCTACTTGTGAAACCTTTGTTCACGTCTTCGCCTTTTTGCTACATTTATATGAAAGACGAATCCATTGTGTTCAAAAAGTTCAACCAAATGGGATGTTCTTTTCGTACACTTTGCAGCTAAAGCTGTGACCATAATAACTAATGATTACAGATTATCACAGATTTCTACAAATTGAGAACAAAATGGATTTGTGACTGTCTATTGTTATTAAAGTTTATCAATCTTCAATTATTATATTATCAAACAAGTATCTACCGATAAAATTGACTTTATTTAATTAATAATATTCATATTTGACATAAATATGTAATAACTTTGTTGTTTTTATTGGAATTAGTATACTATTCATGTAGCAGTATTTTAATTACATAGGTATCTACATATATTTTATAAGCATTAAGCGTCTTTCATATTTATGACTTAATTAAGATTGCTTGGATAATATATTGGATTGTGCGGACTGGTTTAGAAAAAAAGGCGCAGTATAATTATTATGTATTTCATAATGAATAAATAAATAATTATTATATTATTAATATTGTTTACTATATTTACTGGCATATTGAATATGCAATTATATTCTTTAATGCCCATTACCACAGTTGCTGATAGTGATTAATTTACATTTTACTTCCCCCATCCTAGCTTAGTCCTGCCTTTCTAAACATTTACATTTTTTTATTTTTATTTATCCACTTGACTATATTTATTAAAAACTCATAAAAGTTTCATTTATAGGAATGTAAAAATCAAAGGGAAACAAGTTATCAAGAAAACATTGGTGGAGTCGGAGGTGCCTAGATTCTATTGGCTATCCGTACTACGCAAGAGTAATACGTCACTTATGATATAACTCAGAGATCGTAGAAGCCCAGCCAATAAAATTTAAGCATGCTTGCATGGACAACAATATTCTTCTCTAGTTTCCTACTTTATAATGACGCATAACCCTCTATTTCCCTTATATTGCCATGTCATTTTTTATTTTGTTAATGTTTAATATCTTACAGGTCTGACTAAATGCAAATTGTTAAAAATATGCCTGGAATGAGTTTAGAAATAAATACATAGTTATCTTAAGGAGTGCGTAAAGGAGCTGTTGTTGGTTCAAGTTTCAAAGGACTATTTGCGATGCATTAACATTTAATGACTCTGACCCCTATATAAGTACATGTACATTTAGAAACTATTCGTAATTATACGTATAGAATTAGGTCACCCGCATCCTAAATGAAATGACGGCTTACGTAAAGGATTTAACAGATTTATTGAATTAGAGTCGACGGTCAAATGTGTGAAAAGCCATTTATGTTCATTTAGCGTCCAATAAAAGCAGATCTTAATGCATTCTAATCGTTTAAACTTCGCTTTCGAATGGCGGTATTAATACGTTTATGTGTATCTATTCCTACCATTATTATTTCGTAGCTAAATGTACATTATATCATACTTTATTAAGTCAATATGTATTTATCCTTATATTTATGGTGTAAGATTAAGATAAGATGATTTTTTTTAATGTAAATAAAATATCTATTAAAATAAATATTTACGAACAGGGTGATTGGTATAATTTTATGATTCTTTTTGGGTTCCATAGAAATGTCCATTTGATATGGTTAATACCATATATAATATGGTAATTTTATGTTAAGTTGTTATTTCATGTCAGTCGCCCTCATATTTAGGATGGCATTGGTATCGCGCCTGGGACATACCGACAACCATTTGGATGTATGAAACAAAGTCGTCTCACAAAAGCTGTTCTTTTTTTGAAAAATTTTCCAACAATAAATTTAATATCTAATGTCCGCCAAAACTAAAGAAGATTTGTAAATGATCAAGAAAAGTTGATGAATATTTCTGATAATAATATTAAGAAAGGTATAAAATGTAAAATCAGGAATAATTTTATGGTTCCATAAAGGAAGGTTATAAATAAATTTTTGCTGTCTCTGTAAGTTACGAAATTTTTTAAATTAAACATATACAGTACATGTTTCCAGTAAAAACGGCGAAACTACTCTAAAAGTTGGAAACGATATTAGGGTAGAGTGGCAGTGTTTTCATCCCGGTCCCTTGGGATACGGTCCAATTCCAAGCCGCTCATCGTGGTACTGCTAATTTATGTAAATTGGTAAGAGAAATTTGCACACGAATCAGGGCTACAGAAACAACTTTTATTATATTTCAAAAATTTCTGGAGTACACTGTTAACCTCATAAAATAAAAATTTATAAAAGGGGCTATTGCAAATTACTCAAAATTAATTCTTTTTCATAGGTTATTTACCAGTACTAGATACAATATTTTAATGAATAAACTTGATAAGGTGTACGGACAGAAGATCTGGTCGTGAGATATCTAGTTATTTACGAATATCAATTAAAGTCAGTATTTTTAATTGCACAATGTAAACAAAAAAAAGGAAACTTGAAAAAATCTTCTGTTCTAATGATAAAAGAGGGATAATAAATTTTATTTCAAGTATTAGCCCTCCAATTATTACTCCTAACAACTAACTATAATTGGTACCAAAATATGAACAGTACTCACGATTGGGTTTATGGCTAATGCTTTAATTCCTTTATGCTGTTATTAATTATAATTTCTATTTTTGGATTTTCCAAAGGATGCTTATATCATAGCTGTACAGCTTAATCGCCTCTTGATGTTTGATGTCCTAGAATTATACACCACTTGAGGATTTTTAAACTGATTGAACCCTATTTTTGATTTAAAAAGAACCACTTATGTTTGTATTGCCCTTGGAACCCTGCACGTCAAAATATTTTCAACAGAGAGAATATTAGAAAGGTGCTCAAGAAAAAAAAATATTTTATTTATCATCATACGTAATATATATGTGTATGTACATAAATAATTTTATTTACATCACTTGAAATAATGTAATAGCTATCTACTATTATTTAATAATGAAAAAGAAGGAAAACGGTAGATGCCAATTAAGAATATATTGAAACAAAAGGTTAAACATTTGGAATAAAATCGGCCCTTAATATTTTTATAAACTTTTCTTTAATTTGGTCTCCAATTATATATACGGAAGCATTTATGTCTAGAATAATCACAGCGATTGGGGGAAGCCAGGAAGAGCATAAAGCGTAAAGTTAGTCTTAGTTTTGGATCATAAACTCTAACATGGTTTTGGAATACATTGTCACTATATTTTATAACCTCTCTGTATCTGCTTATTTGCATTCAAAACAATAGCTTGCATTAAATCTTAATGATCGCTGTAGGTCGTAGAACTTTAAAGAGGTTCCTCTAACCAATGCCAATGACTCATAAACCTCAAGAACCTACTCACAATGTCACAATTGGTATTTCTGGTGGTCCTAAATTCTTTTCCAATTAAAAAGTACATTGTCTTTTAAATCAGCCAATGTAAATCGCCACGAAAAATAATTTACAACTAAAGAATTAATTAAAACACTAAGACATCTACAAAGTTTTGTGCTAAGGTGTCACGTAGGCTATTTGACAAGATTATTAAAAATGAACGTTTAACACAACCACAAAGGCATGCAAAACCTCTGGGTTCAAGTAACCGTATGACGTGGTACTTGCGATAAACGTTTTAGAACGGAAGAATGGACGGTGCTACCTCAGAGTATTTATTGATACCATGCCAGTTGCTTTACGTGACCTAAGCAACTCTTTTGAGCTGCTCCTATACAGCGGGTGATAAATATCCCGGCGTAAGGGCGACCCCACGAATTGTTTATACCTCACACTTCCACATGAAAAGGCTTAAGCCGCAGATCTTAATCTTCACGAGCGGCATTCTCAAGCGCAACACCTGGCTTCATGAATAGCTCAACTAAGTACGCTTTGAGTATTATAGTTTGAAAATGCGTCGGAGAATTTCGGCAACGAATATGTACATACATATATCGTTGTATTCAATGACAGTAATCACTATCATCGCTATTAATCACGTACGAAAACGGTTGTCGTTTAAATATATTAAATATGCGCAAAAAACGTTCTTAAAACTGGTGGGAATTTTTTCAAATGGTTCTTAAAGCTTCTTAAATACCTAGTTTTTGTGTGTTTCATTTCCAGCAGCTAGTAATACTAGGGGAAGGCAGAGTCTCCCATCTCAATACAGCACAAAGCCAGAAGATAAGGCTCAATATATTCTTCAAGCTATCTTTAGGAATCACAGGAGTGGGTTTATGGTGATGGTTGGGGAGAGAAAGATAAGATGAACGAATAGTTTAAATGAGAGATGATAGTATGGATTTGGTTAAAGATCGTGATGAAAGTCGATTTTAAATATTGAATCTATTACAAATGACCCAAAATCTTTCGTTTTCACTTACAATTAGAGACAACATTACTTATAAATCGCCTCAGTATTATTACAGTAAATTTTCAGGATACTTTCGTTTACTTTTTATCATCTTCCCGTTGAGATATTGAAGGTAACATTTTGCTAACCAAGGTCAAAAAATCAAATTGCTTTTGTTCTCTTTATTCCCATCAACACCTTTGTCGGATGCGGTTTGTGCGCCTTTTTGTGCGCCATCGTTTTATGTCTTCATCGGCCTCTTTTTGCGGTTTCTCGAAGATATGCGGATGTAGCGTCATAGTGAAGTCTGTCATTTTTTTGATTGCATCGCAAAAGAACGTGAGAAACAGTCGGGTAAGCGATTTTTCATGGAATGTTCCGATAATGGAAATCCTTTCGTATGCACGACACGTTTAGATTGAAATGTAAAAAAAGAAGTTCGCGAAGGGTTAAGTGCCGCTTAACTTGAACGTACAGTTGGGCGTTACATACGAAATGTGTCAATTTACTAGCAATGGAATGAAAACAGAATTTAAAACATCTAACAAGACGAATTCTTGAGTTCTGATTCTGACTTTTGTAACTGAAATTAAATATTAAATTATTAAAAAGTAGGGAGTAGGTTTAATAACTTCAACGGATTATCTAAATGATCACTTGTAATCTAGGCGAATTACTATGTATATGTCGGAACAGGCATAATTTCTCGATTGGTAGTATTTACTTGATTATTATCCATGATAATTAAAATAACAAGAACACTGAGTACAACTGGACATAATAACAATCTTTCAATTTTATTACAAGTCGAAAACGAATACACGGGCTGTCCGTTCTATTTCACAGTCAATACCCAAGTGTCCTCTTCAGCCGCCCCCTGCGGCAGGGATCATGCCAACACATGGCCCATTTTCCTAAATTTCTCAGAAACACCACTACATGACAGCCCGTGTCTACGTTCGATGATCTCACTCATCATCTCGACTTTAAACATGGTTTCTAAATCTTATTATTCTGCTAATACAAACAATATCAACATCTGTAACCTAATAGCCTTTTAAAAATGAACATGCACTAAACTTAAGGGTGACCATAAATTGTGCCTCTACGTCACCATAAATAAGAAATAATCGCCTTCAGGCGCCATCTCCGACACGGCCATCCTGACAAATCACACGTCCTCGTGTGTGAAATCTACAATTGAATAACACCTGATCTAACATTACACAGTTTACGTTAATTCAAAATAGTTATAGTGCAATACTGACCTCGTACTTCGATTAAATCTTTGTTTTTACACGTTACTACTATTCACATTAATATTATCACTATTAAATATGCCTGTCATGATCCCTAATAGTTGATACAAAACAAGATGAAAAATAACGACTTCACATGATGCCTTCTGCATCACTCAATCTCCTCATGAGATACCAAGTCCCCGCCACATTATCAGCCACGCATCACGCCCTGATCAGACCATAACAATGGACTGCAGTTATGACTATGACCTGACAAGTGGTGCGACTCTACATTGCGACTTTTCGCAACCTGAGTATACAACTCACTACGAGGACCTTACCGCCTCACTGAGGATCTACCACCTCACTACTCATCTGAGGATCTACCACCTCAGGACCTGCGTTTGAGGATATACCACCTCACAACTCATCTGAGGATCTACCACCTCAGGCTCACAACTCATCTGAGGATCTACCACCTCAGGACTCACGTTTGAGGATCTACCACCTCACAACTCATCTGAGGATCTACCACCTCAGGCTCACAACTCATCTGAGGATCTACCACCTCAGGACTCACGTTTGAGGATCTACCACCTCACAACATTATTAAAAAAACTGTCAGAAAACTTTCCGACTGTACGTCCTTTAATAAATGAGCATCCTGCTCCAAAATCTAAATAAAAATGGAAACGACTCACCGGGATGTCTAACCAAACCTTTGAGGCTCCAACAACTGTACACATACTGGCACATCCTTCATGTTTCCTATTGTTCTCCCCGCTGGTAAATAGACCAGCTTCATTAGGACACTTACCAGCCATAAAGCCACTAATTCCACAATTAAAACACACCACTTCCTTATAGAATAATAATGTGGGGTCTCCATGAGACTGATGCACTGATAATGGTAACTTCGCACTTTCCTTCATCGAATTGCACTCTTTTACTTTGTGTCCGATTTTCCCACAAAAATTACACTTCACAGAAAACCGTAGACGTTTAGCTAGCTACATGGAAAGATCTTCGTGGGGTGTTGCAATTCTTCGTTCAGTGAATGAAAACGCTTTTAATTCCTTTTGTAACTGGCTTCTGGTTTTGATTTCCGTTGTAAGAGCCTACACTTGTAACTTGTAACCACGAATCAAACTATGCAGTATGCAGATACAGCTATTTTTTCTACACTTATTAACTACATCTCATTTTCATTATCGGTGCTGCTGTTGTTTCTTTCCCGCCAAGTCGAGCAGTAAATAGGTTTCTTAATTCTCACCATCTGATACCTGTAGAACACACCTGGGATAGACATTGAGTTGCACTATCTTTAAACACTTTGCTAAGCACCATAATAAGCGCACTAGGAGCATTTTCTGATATGCGAATGTCGACCGTTATACACTATGCACGGTAATCTGCACTGTTGTTTTCTGGGTCGAAAAGAGATAAAACACTTTCTTTCGCAAACGATTGTGGGCTCTTCATTTCTGGTATTAACACCATTAAGTTTTTCATTTTGATAAGCACTCGTCATTTGTTTTGTGAATTTTCTGTTGGTGGCTCGGAAGATTTAGATCGTTCAGATCCCACTCCTGATGTCGGAACAGGCATAATTTCTCGATTGGTAGTATTTACTTGATTATTATCCATGATAATTAAAATAACAAGAACACTGAGTACAACTGGACATAATAACAATCTTTCAATTTTATTACAAGTCGAAAACGAATACACGGGCTGTCCGTTCTATTTCACAGTCAATACCCAAGTGTCCTCTTCAGCCGCCCCCTGCGGCAGGGATCATGCCAACACATGGCCCATTTTCCTAAATTTCTCAGAAACACCACTACATGACAGCCCGTGTCTACGTTCGATGATCTCACTCATCATCTCGACTTTAAACATGGTTTCTAAATCTTATTATTCTGCTAATACAAACAATATCAACATCTGTAACCTAATAGCCTTTTAAAAATGAACATGCACTAAACTTAAGGGTGACCATAAATTGTGCCTCTACGTCACCATAAATAAGAAATAATCGCCTTCAGGCGCCATCTCCGACATATATAATTAAAGTGTACTATAGAGAACTTTAAGAAAATTTTCTGCGGATCTTCTGGGTTTTCCTCAATCCCTGTAGAAACTAATGTTGAGGAATATGACAAACTGTTTTTAAATATATAAGTAGTTTATTTTACGAATTTTAACTTACTGACTCTTAACGATACAAAAAATCTAAAGGAGTTCTAAAAAATCTAAATTTCCATACAAAAATGCTGGAAAATGTTTCATTTGAAACCATAATTAGTATTGGTATTGATTTTCAAGGATCTAAAATACGAAACGATGCGATGTACGAAGAGTAATATTATTGATATGGAAATCAGGAACAACTTTATAAAGAACCGAAAAATATCTTAATAAACAATGCCCATAGATCCATACCGTATCGTATACTATTTCCATAAATTGACATTAGACATTTTCAATTAGAATAAAAATGTCGACAAGAATTTCTAACACTGTAATACCTAGGAAGATTGCCGCATCAAGATAAGTTCGAAACAGAGAACGTCCCGTGTTGTGTTCTTTATTTTATCGTATCTGTCGACTATTTCACATCTCGCGCCGAAGAACTTCGCTAATTTAGATGAGATTAACTGATAAAATTACCGACAAACTGCTGCGTAGGAAATGCAAAACGCAATCCGTAAAAATTTCTTTTTTCATACGTGTTAAGACGTTAAGATCTCTAAATAACGATAATAGCTGGAACAAGTTATATGTACCTATACTAACTGCCTTTAATTAAAGGGGAAGAAACGGCCTCTTCGATGGTTATAAATAGTTTTAAATTAATTAACGTTTAACGTTTTCGTTCTTCCTACACCCAACAATTTTCCTTCTTATCTGTTCAACGTTTCAACGACTATCTGCTTAGAATGTGTTATTAGGCTGTTTTTCAAGAAAACTGATACGATGGTAATACACGTTCCAAATATCTGTAAACATGCAATCCCTTTGACTTTACATATATGTCTGATTGCCTAATTTTATTAGAATTCCAGTGTGTACAGGATGTTCCAAATCAAGATCACTTTTAATAGTTGTGAAACAAGTACCAAGTGTTTTTCCATCTTTTAAACTATTAATAATGAGAAATAGAGATAAGTGGAAATTCAATGTCTAGATACCAAAATCATTTTTAGACCAGGGTCGATAATTTTTGCAACCAAAAAAAATTATAGTAGGATGAAACCCATGGGAAAAGAAAGAGAATATAACAGAGATGAAAGGAAAAATAATTTGGTGAAAACTTACATATTTATGTCCCAAACACGCTGTAATTTTTTTGATTTGAAATATTTATTTTTTCACCTTATTTTTACTTAATATTGAAAAAGCACCCTAATTTTCAATCAAAAATTCTCACGTCAAAATATCTGCTTTTTTAAAAACGTTGGTGGGCTTTTTCTTCGTTGAAATCTCTACTTTCTGATGGTTTAAAAAAAATATACATTACTATGGTAGGTTTTCTCAGGAAATGCAAAAATGAAGTGAACTAAATTAATGTTTTAAAAAATATTATAATTAATAACGTAATCTGTATAAAGTATGTGAATTAAATAGTACGAATTACATGTATATTTATATATTATGAGATTTTCTATGACATTAATGTAATTAGAATTTGATAAAACAACTTTTTTACTGAAAAACATAGCAGCGGTCACATTTTTTAGATAATATTCCCTTCGTTTTTTTGCATTTCCTGAGAAAACTTACCATAGTAATTTCGATTGAAAATTAGGGTGCTTTTTCGGTATTAAGTAAAGGTAAGGTGAAAAAATAAATATTTCAAATCAAAAAAATTACAGGGTGTTTGGGACATAAATAGGTAGGTATGTTTTCACTAAATTTCTTGAAGAAAAAGTTTATTTGTTAAAGATAAAAATAAAAAACTAAAAAGTTGGTTATTTGAATTTTTCACATAAATTTTTAGGTTATGCGAAAAAAGTGTAAATACAAAAGTTGTAGATCTTTTTATTATCTAAAACTTTTTTCCATAAGACTTGTAGTTTTTCCGGAAATCAAGGAAAACCGTTTTTTACCCTTAAAACCTCACCCCTGTCCCCTTCCCGACCTAAGATCGCCCGTAAATTATTTTTCCTTTCATTTCTGTTATATTCTCTTCCTTTTCCAATGGGTTTCATTCTACTATAATTTTTTTTTTTCACTTTTTACTTTTTTTGAAGGCTTCAGCATTGGTCTATTTGGTAACTGTATAGAAAAGAGAATCTTATATTTGGATTTCTATTAATGGAAATAAGTTATAAATTTTTGTATTTATATTCACCTAATGAAGCCAGAAGGTTGAAAAATGTAATTTACTATCTATTGGTTATACTATTTTATTGATTCAAATACGTTCACAGAATTAATCAAAAAGAAACAGAAAAAGTTAACAATAACAATATAAATAAGCATTAACATAATATTTAATATTCTATGTAATGCTTTCAGATACTTAGTAGAATCTAATTCACAAATTACCTGCAAGTGCAACATTACAAGGTAGTATGCAAAAAATAGTTCTATTTCAAACAATTTCTTACCCGTATGTCTTAATTCAAATTAAAAAATTAATATTTTGGAAATATTAAATGATGCTATTATTCAATGAAATTTATTCATTATAAATATTTATTTGTAACTGAAATGTATTTCTTTTTCTCTAAATCAGTAAGTTAATAAAATATGCTTGAAATATGAATTGATAGGACATCTGGCGACTGAAGTAGATAAATGGTGGTTGGAGCAATCCTGCACGGATGGCAGCATATACTTTATTTTCATATGGAAAGCGGAAAACAACAACTTTTAAAAAACTTTAGAAAATCAGGAATACTTTTCATATAAATATTTTGCCTTTTTCAAAACAATTTGAAAAAAAAAAATAAAAAAAATGTCAAAATATATTGCCATGAACGATTTGTTATCTATTTTCAAATGTGGCCTTTTATTCCTTTAATTTGGGAGAGGGAACCGGACTATCCCTTAAACACTTGCCCTTAATAAATATTAGTTTGCATTAAATATTTATATTTTATCCTTTATTAATTTAAAGTTTCCCTCCATAAATAAATTATATTCAATGATTTAATTTTAAGCTCGAAAATGAAATCAAAAGTCAATAGGTAAGTATTAATTTAATTAATTTATTTTAAGCTAGTTAACTCCTATAATAATTTGTTGTAAATATTAAGAATTCATCAGTATTTACTTTCACGAAATCAGTTTTAATGTCTTTTATAACACCGTTTATAACATTATTTAAACTACAGCTCATAAGACACAAATGTGATTAGAGATACATAATTTTTAATTTTACGCCAAATTATTCGGCTTCTAATTCTAAATGTGATAAAATGGTACAAATAGAATATTTAAATTAAATAAATTCCTTTTTCTTTCTAATCTGTTTATCTAATATTTTGGCAAACAAAATTGTTCACGTGTAACGAAGTGTAACCGAATTGAGATAACAATCTCTGTATAGTTTTTTACTGCGAGCCATCTGAAAGGGACAAATCAAGTTCGCGTCGAAGGTTATAAATAGCAAATGTGTATTGGAAGTTGTAAAAAAAAACACATATCTTTTAGAAAGTCACTAAACTGCTTTAAAAGAGTAACAAAAAATTCATGCGATAACTAACCCATTAATGTTTTTTGTTTGTTGTTTGCTTTAAGCAGCGAATTTCTGCCTTTTAATTTAATAATACAAAAGGCAGGTCAATTCCAGAAAGTACGTAAAAGCGATTAAAAACTCTCGATGTTGTGAAATTATAATTATGCTTATAAACAATTAATGCACAATTATATCAATCATTATGGTTAATATGCAGTAGAATAAAATGCACACGAAGAAATTTCATTGTTACTCGATGTACGTTTTAATAATATATTCTAGAAATCGCTACGGAGGAGAAGCTACGTCGAGTCGTTAGAAGTTAGAATACAATAAAAAAATAGACACACTATTATATTATACCTAGGTACTATATTTTAATTAAAAACCAAATCTGGGTTCCCACCATCGGGTGAGGGGAAAAGCGACTGGAGAACATCATTCAAGTTCATTTACTTGGAGCCACATGGGGGGGAGGGTTGAATTGAATTATTGAATACATACTTCAAATATGGTCAATTCTGATTGTATGGAAGGAAGGATAAGGGGGATAGAAGGGTGGATATGATCCTAAATAAAACTAAAGGGCAGTTTTTAGATGGGGACAGAAGAGCATAGGTTCGGGGTTAAAATGAAACATTGAATATAAAACTTCTTTACCAAATTAACATTCCATTCTTAATATATTGTGTAGGTCAGGTTACGGAGTGTATACAATATGGGCGGAACTAACCCCATTTTTGCTCATCTTTTATAGGAACAATAGTTTTTCTAACAATGATAGCTTGGGAGGTAAGGGGAGAGAGGTGGGTTTTTACTCTTCACAACCTAATCCCTAAAGCATAAAGTGAATGTAATTTTAAAATAGATTGTTTCTTTGATTATTGTTTATTTCTACCCCTGCGCCTTCACCTAATTAAAAAAGTTTTTTTTACTGTTGTACAAAGTCATCGCTGCCCTCCTTCTTAAATAATAATTTATTGAACTTTAACTTTTTAACTACACCCATTTGCCTTCACAAGTCTACTTCCAACTAACAACACTTAAACGACAAACCCCCCTCGTCGCGTTTCTCTAGATTTGGACATTTATCTATTTTTTCCGATTAATTATTTCCATAACATAAGATTTTACTTATTGGTGAAAATTGTTGAAGGGTGCCATTTGGATCACAGTTTGTACCTCTATTCAAAATAAATTAAAAAAAAAATATCGACAAAGGAACCAAACAAACTCACCTTTGTTGACTTATTCAATTGTTTCTTTATAATATGCTTCACACAATTCTGAATTTTATATTAGAACTAGTTCTAATAAACACCGCGGAAATTTCGGATATCTTCATCACTACCGTCACACCAGTTACCGAATCCTTATAAAAAACACGGATTTTTGAAGACGAACGCATAATGTATAAATAAACGCAGAACTGTACCTCGTTCTTTACACAAATCAGAATTAAAAGGCCACTATTGCACTAATAATTGTATTTTCTGAACTGTCATAAAAATTCATAAGACTCAGTCAACAATGCGCAAAAAAATACCGTCATGCATTTCCTCTTCAAAGCCCACTTATGTTTATTAAAATGTCGACATAAATTATTTACGTTCAGTAGGTACTTACTACGAATTAAAAAAAAAAAAGAAACCAAACAAGCACTAAACCACTAAAATATTTGTTCGTAATAATATTTTCATTATGTTGTAGTTCTGTAATTATGAATCTGTTATATATATTATTATTTCACTCATAATAAAATGCACAACATTAAATTATAATTACATGCACAAATTAATATCGTTTTTTACTTTATACTGGGGAAACTGATGCGCTTGAGCAGTGTCTTAACCTTATTTTTCATTTGCAATGGCATTGGCAATAGTTAACAGAATTTGTGCTAGGTGTCGCGAGTAATTATATACATCTGTTTTATTTTAGGTACTTGCGCAGAGTACTCGGTGTTTACAGCAAAAAACGAGAACATCATCGTGCGCAGTAAATTAAGTCACCTGTTATATAAAAAGTAGACGTACAATATTCTTGATGTAGATTACATTTATCTACTGAAAGGCTTTTTCACGAATGTGGTTATATACTTTTGGAATAACAACTTTTGTATGTATACAAATCGTTTTTTGCTGTAGACAGTCGGCTTTTTTATTTTGATTGTTTAGTGCTTATTTTGACAAGAGAGCATTATTAAATGTTTTGTTAATTAATTAGTCTACTTTTTCTTAGTATTGCGAGTGCCGTGCGGTTGAACGAGCGTGTTTTCCGGAGCTGTTCGGTTTTACGGTAGTGATGAAGATTTCCGATCTCAGGTGTTCTGGAGAGGATAACAAGTATTTTGGTAAGTTATTAAATTTGTTATATTTTTTTATCATATTTCGCAAGGGTATAGCTAGATTATTTTGTCGAAAAAGGGCTATAATCTGAATACACTCCGTGGAAATTTTTATTTACAAAAAAAGTAGGTATTTGCAATTTGCAATTAACAGTAAAATGAGTACATTAGGGTGGGGAAGTAGTCCTCCTCCTTGCGTCTCGCTAGCTACGACTTTGTTATTTTGCAATATGCATTATTTTTAAAAGCTTTTATTTAAGTTGCAATGTATGTTTGTTCGGGTGGAATCTTGCTACTCAATTTTGAAGCAGATATCTTCAACGGATTGAGCTGAAGTTTTGTATACACGTTTAGTTTGGATGACAATACACGATAAGCTGTGTGATGTCATTCTAAATCCAATATGGCGGAACATCCAAGATGGCGGAATAGTTATTTTTTTATGCACTTCTGCAATATGGGTATCAAATGAAAGGACTTGCCGAGAATAATTAGAAAAATAAACTGACATCACTGTTAATCCAATATGGCGGACTTTTAGAGTTTTTTATGCTTTCTTATAGTATGCGTATTAAATGAAAGGGTTCGCTGAGAATAAAAAGGCAGGTTAAAAAAAGATGGTGATTGGAAACTCCGTTGCTCTAATCCACCTGAAATTTGGTGTAGAGACGAGATGAACAGACTCAGAAACCTAGACAGCGATAATTAAAAAGTAAAAAATAAATTAAACGCAAAAGACCCTTTTTTAAAAAAAGCTTTTATTTAAATGCTTTAAAAAGAAGAAAATAAAATTTTCCTTTATAATTTTAACTATGAACTTACATATAACCTCATTATACACAATTTATATGATCATAAAATCTTGTCGCGCGATTTACTTGTGTAAATAAACAAGTACCTATTTACCTGAGTAACAGCAAACCTCGCAACAAGCTTTTAGAATCATATAACTTGTGTATAATGAGGTTATAAGTTGATAGTTAAAATTTTAAAGAAAAATTTTATTTTCTTCTTTTTAGAGCATTTAGATAAAAGCTTTTTTTAAAAAACGTTCTTTTGCTTTTAATTTATTACATTCGAAATTGCTCCTTATTTATTTTAATATAATAATATTATATATTTAGATCGAACAAAATAGCTCAAACCCCAACGCCAAAACACGACACTTTAGTTGTCCGAAGCACTTTTCGGTAACAAAGTTACCTTCTTCAAGGACTGAAGTGAACTGTTCAGTCCCTGAAGAAGGTAACTTTGTTACCGAAAAGTGCTTCGGACAACTAAAGTGTCGTGTTTTGGCGTTGGGGTTTGAGCTATTTTGTTCGTTCTGCAACAACCGCCAAAGTTTTTCCAGTCTTCATTATATATTTAATTAACAAAACTGAACTAAAGACTACAAAATGAAGTTGGAATTAATGTAGAATTAAACATGCAGAAAGAATGAATTGGTCAGAACTGACTATAGTTTTAAAATTAGAAAATCAGGAAGATAGATATGAAGTTTAATATGTATGTAAGTGAAAGTAGGGATCCAATAGGAAAGTATTAAAATTTGGAAATGCCGATAGTAAGAAATACAGAGAAATAGAAATTGAATCCAATGCACCGAAGAAACCCACATTAAATAGCAATTAGGGAGAAGAATTAATTGTAGGTGTCTTGCTGTTAGTACAAAGAGCTGAACTGTTAAAGGGATTCAATTATCGTTAAGATGATGCAGAGCGTTCAAGAGGCAGTATAGAAACAGTATTATAAGAAAAGAATATTTACAGGCTTATATACAAATAACTATCACTTAAAATTCCAATAGATTAAAATTTCGTGCTTAAGACACACTAAAATCGCCACAATATAATATCGAGTCCCAGCCAACATTTCAAATTCTGCTCATCATCAAATTTTATACAATTTTGGATTTATGTAAGGAAAGAGGTGCGGTGCAGGTATTAGGGATTTAATAAAAAAATTCTGGTAAATGAAATGAAATTTCAATATTGTGTTATTTATTCTTAGTTACAAATCATACCCAAGCAATACAAAACGTATCAGTAAATAAAAAATAATAGTAGTATGGCAAAAATCATTCACTTTTTAATTTCATTGTGTATTGTTCTTTTATATTGCACCTAATTCTACCTAAACTCTAGCAGTTAAAACGTAAGTTTTTGAACGAGGAACATTTTAAGACGAAAAATAAAAAAATAAAATAAACAAATATTGGCCGAGGCGACAACACCGTTCAAACATTTTCTTTTTTTTTTAAGTACAACAAAATGATGATAAATCATCAGCGCAAAATAAGTTTTAACGCAATAATAATAGTAATAGTAATAATAGATAATAATAATTAATAAGAAGGACGCTCACTATTTTTATCGAATATTTTACACGTAAGACCTACTTTAGTTCGTACAATATAAAGTGTATATGATCTGCTGCTTAGCAAAACTATATTATTATAAGTGTTCAGCAGGTTCTATGCTATAAAAAGTTACAAGCTATTTTAATAATGTGTTACTCTCGTACAAGGAGTGTGCTTTATAGGAACTTCTTTAGCTTGTTGTTGCCGAACACAGTCAGCAACTCAGCTGGTAAACTTTTTAAGAAGGCACCCAGTCCCTCAACAATTATGTATAATATTCAAGAATTCTACTGGCATTGCGTCTCTAATCTTATCAATATCCTCGAATATCGAAGCGATACATAATATTTCTTTTTTTATAGATATTATTACATACATCGCTTCGTTACAATAAAACAAAATAAAAACAAATCGTTTCCCTTTTTCTTACACATTCAAGTTTAAATGTTACGTTAAGACTTAAATGCATACCAGTGGTAGGTCTTTAGAAAATTCTCGAACGAAACAATGTTTCCAATCGATATTCGTCAATATGACTGGTTGATTGAATTATTTATTACATGTTAGATTGCTTGTGTTCCTGAGCATTTGATAAACCTTAACATAACACTAAAGACATGCTTGTTTGTTGAAGAACTGCTTGAAAACTAAAAGACCACTTTTTTGTCTAATTTCAGCTAATTTTTCAATCAAAAATATTTGTTTCCTGATAAATAATATATGGCACAAATAATTAATAAAATTTATAAGCTCGATGCTTGGCCAAAATGGACCAAATAGTATACAAATACATGTACAATATTTCGGATTTTTTATACTATAAACTAAGAAGTACAAAAGTTAACCGGTATATAATTACAATAAATGGAGATCTTCGAGTTTATGATGTCATGGAAACAATGAAAAATATGAATAAACATTTACAATATGAGGTAGCTATTATTATGGAAAAAGAAAAGACTAATACATGAGTAAATAAAGGTCATCACATTTTGTATTGGAATTAATCAATATATGTATTGGTATTCCCATTAGTTTTCACATCTAACTTTTTCTTTCCTGCTTAAAACAAACACAACGGAAAAAAAAACAAGTTGATGCAATTTATAAAATATGTATACTACTACCTTTGTGCAAAAAACTATCAAGTATTCTCTTCCTAATTTTATAATTAATTCATAATCGGTTAGATGTAAAAAACTGTACATAATAAGAGAATGTGTTTCTGTAAAATAATCCTTAGTATATGTATAACAGCCTTTAAAAATGTATATAGGTATGAATGTAAAAAAAAGGATATCGGTATAAACAAAACATTTTACAATAATGAGGTTACAACAATGAGTATCATAATTAGCAAAGTAAGCACCCTCTAAACTTAACATGTTGCCCTTAGGGCCTTATAAAAACTGTACTCTATTATTTTAAAGGAAGAAGGATAAGTAAATTATGGCTGCAATAATTTATTATTATCTTTAATAATACTTCCTACTTCAGTCCAAACAAAATTGTGAAATTCTTCTTAGTTTACTTCTCAGACGAACAAGTGCGAATCGGTTGTAAAGAAGCTTCACTTTGAGTTTTTTAAATGTTTTTAATCCCAATGTTACCTCAAAGTAAAACATGATTTTATTTGTATCCCGACAGATAATATTTTAACTTTGAAGAACCTGCGTTTCTACTTAGCCTTCTTCCAAACAAATTGAAAAATATCTCAAATGATTCACTGGTTAACGCATAAAAAGTGCGCACATTATTTCATCCTATCGTATAGTCTAACAAGCTTATCTTTATTATAACTTACTCAATAATTAACAATGACATTTTCACTCATTTATTTTTGAAGCTAAACTGACTCGCCTGCTCATCTAACGTTTTATCTCTACTTTTTAATCAACATTTAACAACTATTACTTGTAGCACACTTAACTATTACAACTGCGTGCATTTTCTACAATTTTACTTTTAATTTAATTTATTACCCAAGAAAACAAGCGGACGTTCATAATAACCAATTCAAAAAAATAACATATCAATTTTTTAAAATTAAAAAAAAAAAAAAAAGAAAGCAGTGTTACCCCGCATCGTTCTGTTTTTTTGTTTCAGAATTTTCAAATATTGATGAGTAATCAATTTTAATTACCACCAATTTCAGAGTTGTGGGGGTTAAGGAGTTAAAAAAACTATTTTAAAATGTTAAAAAAGAGAAAATAAAAAGCACCGTTGCTGCTGTATATGCAAAAAGGGTTACGTAAATAATAGTTGTGAATTCAAGAAAATCAAATAGAACTAATTGTGTGGAACTGATCTAAACACTGCAACCTAAAATTTCACACTGTTTATGTAAAATTTTGTGTTTTAGTGTTTCAAATACAGATGAGGTAAAGTTGTTTCCAAAATCTCACATCATTAAACTCAAATTAAAACGAATAGACGAACTTCAATACCCGTAAACTTATTCCTGTCAATCTCTCACAGTAAAATATTAACTAGTGAAAATGTGTTTCACGTGGAGGACGTACGAAAGAAGGCATAAAAAGTATTATACAGTGACAATAAACTGAATGTATCAAAAACCTCCCTTATTCATATAAATATTATTATATTACAGACTTTTAAGTACGTCAACCTCGGGGCTTCACGTATAGGAAGAATAATATTCAAAACGGAAATTAGTATTCCAGGGTGTAGAGTACAGAAACACTATTTACATTTACACGCTAATGACTTATGCAAACTGCTATTTAGTATATAAATGGCATTATCATATATATAATATATATACTTTTATTTATACATATATCCTGAACTGAATTATTTCTTATGAAACTAACCTGAAAGTATCACTGATTGTTGGACTATTATGGCGAATTTGTACTTTCAATGAGATACTGAATCAATAACGATCAAAATATATGAAGTAGAATCTACTGTTCTAAATGAATGCTGCGAGCAAACGATATGGCTGCACTTTCTTCTTTCTTTATGAAATAAATTATGTACAATATAACTTGAAAAAGTAAAATGAAAAAAAAAAAAAAGTTCTCAAATTGTTACTGACTTCAAATCCAAAAGGCGTTTGGTAAAATTTTAATCGTTATTGACCGCAACCTGACCAAAAGTATAAATTGGCCATTATTGTGTAAATATTTCATAAAATTTCAGAGGTACACGCTTTCAATCCCTGATGTAGGTTGAGTAGAAGTTAATATCTTCCATTATAATAATTAATAAGTATATTAAGTATTAAAACGTTTCCTTTGTACTGCAATTTTAGATAGCAAATGATTACGAACCTGAGTGAGTTGATGATGTTTCTTTTTTTTACATGAGTAGTAAGTACCTAGTAGGTAGTAGTAGTATTACATACAATACATACATACAACGACGATGATTGTTTCGGTATACATCTAAATTGCTTTAATATGGAAGCGTATAATTATGTTACATGGAAGAGTTTGTAAACAAAGACGAAAAACCGATCTTACTATTTCTAAGTATTGCATTAAAATTTGTGACAACGTTACTTCTCATTTTAAATATTGTACAAAAATATCGTCTTACATTTTTTGCACGTTTAGGTACCAATAATAATAATTTGATTACAAAGGATTGATGGAATTAACTGTAATTAGATAAAACTGAAAATGTAACATTAAATCGGGGAAGAAATTGCGTAGTCTTAACGGTTGGTATTGAAAATTCTAATAATATTAAACTACATTATTATCATTTCTGGCACAATATAAATTTATTTTCTTTTAAATATCAAGTCTATGCGTCTTATTGCAATTAACTCCGAAGCTTGATTTCCATAATTTTAAACTTACCTTATACAATATTAAACCGTATACGTCTGAGACCCTTATCAACTCGTATAATCTATTTCCTTTTTTTTTTTATTTGAGGTAGACGGATGGAATAGTTATTTGTTTGAGAATATCTGTTTTATGAATACTGGAAAATACTATGGTTATATAATCTTGTATACATATAAAAAAAAAAAGAAGTATTGATTTGAGGTAGATGGATGGAATTATAACGAAATGAATTTGTTTTCCCTGACAGACAGTCAATGGCAAGATAAATGGCAGCATCATAACTGGCAAACAGCACCCTACATACATACATACATAACTCGAGTATTTTCGTAAACGGACCTAAAAGAATTTATTCGCCAGCTTTCAAACTTTCCGGTTCAGCTTCCTCTTCACTGTAATCGTCCTCTTCACCTCCTGAAGAGATGGCATCGTCTTGATCCTTGTCACCTCCGCGATCTATAGCGACTGATTCGTCGTTATTCCTCCGAATCTCTTCCGCTTTATTCATAATGTCGTTCGTCACTCCCATTTGTTGTTGCATTTTTTCCAAAAAGTGCTGCGACGTTTTATCTAGACCCAGACTGGCATTGAGGTGTGCCATCTTGGCCGCATGCATTGCAGCCGCAGCTTGTTCCGACATCATGCCCATACTGAGACTGTTTTCGGTGATAAATTGAAGGTACGTGTCCAAAATCGCCGATCCGGTCGTGTTTGTCGACGTTACAGGAGACACCATGGGAGCTGGGAACGGTTCTTTTGACATATTTTGAGCAATCGAATCAATACTTTTAGCAGCTATCGCCTTCCCGGACTGACTCACTCGGTTATATTTCATATTGGGGTTGTTGTGATGATTTAAAGGTGGAGACATCGTAAAATCTAAGCCACCGTATCGATGGCTGGACATTGTGAGATCTTCTGGATCGTTGTCGCCACATATCGAACTTCCCGCTTCCGAAGGGGCTCCCGAAAATGCACTTTTCGCGTCCAGTTTCATGTCCGACCTTCTCGGACCTGTTGGTGAAGCTCTAGCTCTTAACTCCGCTGGGCTTACGTGGATATTTGCTTTTGCCAGCAATCTATCAATAAAAAAAATAAAATATAATTGACTAATTTATTACGAATTAAAAGTAAGTTATTTTATAAATTCGAGTGATTTTTAAATAAAGGTACTTACTTGCTGGCTAGTTCAGGGTCAAAGGGAGCTGGCATGGGAACGACTGGTAAATCTTTCGTACTAATCCCTCTGTGCTGTCTAGACATGTGAGAGTGCAATGAGTTCCTAGACTTTGCCACTGTACCACACAAGACGCATCTATAACCTGGACAAATTGTATGCTTATCTTCTAAATGTGTCCTTAATGTGTGAGCTGATCTGTATATCTTTCCACATTTCGGACACGGTCTAGGATCTGTTGCTCTTACACGCATCATTTCCATTGAACGTCTTGAAACTGTAAAAAAACACAATTATTCCACACCTATTCTTCGATTTTTCAAAAACATTCCAACTACATATCCTTTTTTTATTTTTGGTACACTATAATTCCAATGTGATGGTAACTATTCTATTCACCTGATATTCTAAAAGTATACTCTGTGTGCGCCTCATTGAATATAAAATCAATGTTAAACGTTTCCTAAGAATAGATACAACTCATAAGGAAATTTAAATGATCTTTCGAGTTTCCTGCGATAAAAACCACGTCAAATCCAAGGATTAAGTATTTTAAATTTAACAATGCTTTTAATATGTACAGACCTGCAATTTTTTATATTTTATGAACAAATCGCTTTGTAAGGGGTGCTAAAATAAATTTCACTTGTTATAATTTTCCTCATGAATGCTACGTAAATGTATGCAGTAGGTAATGATGCCCCATTCGAAATAATAGCCATTAATTACTTTACATTTCTTTATTGTTCGACTATTAAAAATAAATATTGTTCATTTACTTCTAACTAATTGAATAACACACAAGCCAAACATTTTCTTATTGATAATATAAATCACATTTAAATAGATACTTTAGCGTTATTTTCTTATAATACAATTTATATCTGCATCATAAATGTTGGTTGTGCGAAAGCGTCATAAGTCATAAGTAAAGTATCTTCTTGTCCGATAAAGCAGCGGCGGGCGGGTAAAATTAACAGCAGTAAACTTTTTGGTTAAATTAATCCATTTCATTTACATAGACACTGTAATTATTGTACAAGCTCCATTTAATTTCTTTCATTCGTTTCCATTGGGTCGCATGTTTTATACGCATATGATTTCGCACGGAATTGGGATGGGAAAAGCGTTTTCCACATTCAGTGACGGGACAAAGGGGACTATCTCTGGGGTAGTGTTCCTCAATGTGGGCTCGTGCCACGTCGACAGATGCCAGCACGATCTCGCAAAGTGGACATTCGAACTTCATGTCGCGAAGTGGAACCTCCCGATGAACGGCGGAAGTCCGTCTCTGTAGCATCTTGGCATCTGCAATATGCCAAATTGACGCTGCACTTTATTGTTATCACACTTTTTATCCTAAATCTAACGAGAGAAATGGTTCGAAATGGTCTTTTTTTCCGATATTATTTTCCTTCAGAAAATATTTCCCATTAAACGATAATATAAATTGCCAGTTTGCTGTCTCTGATGAATCCCATGCGTCTGGAGCTGGTGATTTATTAGGTAGTGCTTAGTTTTGCATCTTTTACCGCAAATTTCGCAGGTTTTCCAGTTTTCCTGCGAGGTCTCTACGTGTACGTTAATTATATGCTGTCTCAAGTTACCGAGGGAAGAATACATTCTACCACAGTGTTGGCACTTTGGTTTTGTTTGCCAATTGGAAGAGTTAGGAGATCTCGAAGCCGCCCCTGTAAAAACAGAGGCGGCATTAAAACTATATTTCACCCATTCATGCACCGTTGATACCGTCACAAATACAAGCATCGAAAGGTGCAGCTAATTTTTCTTATAACCTAAATCTAAATGTCTATTTATGTCATAACGTTATTGAAGACGAAACTAAAACAGTAATACATACTTTTCGCATTAATTGTTAATTGACCACTTCAAATCTGTGCACCTACGCAACTGGATTTTTAATTTCCATAGATTTTATACGCGAATAGGGTGTGCCATTTGTAAATAAACCGATTTATACATACTACCTATTAGTTTACGAAGATTACCAACTGTTTTAAAATGAATAATATTTTATTCTTGAAGAAAATATAGGTCTTTAACTGAATAAATTCTTTATTCGAAATATGATGGTTGTGGTTAATGTTGTAGTTAAAGATCTTCTTTGGTGGTCGCTCTGTTGAAGTTGTTTGTCCAACGACTTGATGGTAAGCATCCTAAGGGCTTATTAGTCGTTGTCTACTTTGTGGCAATTTGAGTAAAGCGGATTGTTCGAATATTTGACCCAAAAATAAACCCTGGGGGGGAAATGTTGGACAGACAATTACAACCGAGGGACCGTCAATGGAATAAAATGACTTTGACGTTAAATAAAAAGTATTTGGAGCAGTTAAACAACGTGTAGTAGAACCTTCAGCATTGCTCGGAAACAATAACAACTTACATCTCTAACTATTTGCAAATACTAATCAAAGTTTCTTTCTATTCTATCTATTTTACTTCTTAAACTTCGAACGGTGCACTTTTTGTGAAACATACTGATTAAATATAAAATATTAAACAAAACGAACAAAAAGCGGATTTCTGAACACTCTTACGCCATTAATAAAAATGATTGCAAATCCGGTTTTGCCGAACATTGCGTTTCTAATGATCACCATTTAGACGTAGACAACATAAAAATCTTATACAGCAATATTCCAAAAAGAAGAAAATTGTCGCTTTTGGAAAATTTGGAAATTAAAAAAGCTTTACACAAGAATTGTAACATAGTTAACAACCAAGTAGAATTAGTAACACATAATTCACCCTTAATCTTATACAAATTGTAACCAGTCCCCACCTCTCTTTAGATTTACTATATATTATCCAGACTTAATTTGTTTACTTCAGTAATCTGTATTTTACTCTTGATAATGGCCGAATTGGCCGAAACAATATTGTTGAGTCAATATAGTTTTTGGTGAAACTTGTTCGTTTTATTTAATATTTTATATTTAACTTCTGTTTTTTTTTTCCTTTTTTTTTAATAAATACATCTCTATAGATTCCTTCATAAGTATTTAATATGGCACAAGAATTATTCATTATTCCTTACATACTTCCTATTATTTTTTTTATCTCAATTATGTTAGCTTTTGCTCAACCACAGTACGATACAGATCCTTTTTATCAGTGATTTTTTGCCTGACTTCATTAACTTTGCTTAGTTCATAACATGTCAGAAAAATAGCATTTTTTTATTACATTTTACGACCTCATTATGTACTTCAGTATCTGTATTTCAAACCACCTTCTGTAAAGTAAATCAATAATGTTACTGTTACTGTAGGTACCTACTACGAGTATTTTATTATACGTATCAATAATTTGTCGTAAAATTCGGTGTTTATGGAGAACATAATAACTGTTTCCTGCTGGTGTTACAACTATATTATGTTGTTAACTTGTATGTAGTTTCATCGCTTTTGTACTTGTTATTAAGACAACACGATTCCATCGATTTTTCACTTAGTTTTTTTAGTCAAATCGAAATGTACCCTTAACATGCCTTAACCAACGTTCGTAAGTACCTATATAGGGCTGGATTAAAAACAAAACACAGTTGCGATTGTATGCTCTAAGGTTGTGATCGTGTTATTTGCGTCGTTATTTCGACTAATTCATAAGGGAGCACTTGCGTGGATTAGGGGCTTTAAAAACTGAGCCAGATCACGCAAACCTTTGATAATGCCATGATTTGGTAAGGGCGTGCATGACTAATCTTTTCGGCAAACAATGTGTTTAAATTATCCTTTCAAAACCAACCGAAATGTATACGTATACCTGGGTTATTTTTTTATTTTTGTGGAAAAAATTGTAGTTTCAGTAGAGCATTTTAGAAACGTAAATAATAATTAATATTTTTTTATTTAGATGGCATTTCGACAATTTTTTCAGATAAATTAACTAAAGACAAGTAGAATAACAAGTAAGCATGTAATAAAACTGAAACATGAAAATAAAAACTCGTTTAGTAGGTAGGTCAACGATTTCAATAATATAAACTACAAGATTGTAACGACTCAAATTTCATGTTGAATTTTTCTCTGTTATTATAGATAATAGTTAGGAATTATAATATTGATTTTTATACAAGCAGGAATTTTTACGAGTATAAAACAAACAAGCAAAATAATGTCTACAGTCTTTTTTTTATCACTTGAACGTGTAATTTACAACTACTTGAACTATTAATTTATTTGTTTAATTTAAACTTCCTAAAGGTATTATTTTTCTGTACAATACTAATACCTAGCAAATCTGCGAAAGCAATCAACCATTAAATAAATAAATAAGGAATAAATTGAAAAGTGAAACCCATGCTAGTTTTCTTTTGATTGCGACTGGTAATTATAGAAAGGTTTAAATTTCAAAAATTTATTATCTAAACGAAGGTAAATGTACCTTTAGGTATGTATTTCTATTATTACTTTTAACGTTATAGGAAGTGAAAAATGATCCTCCTTTCTTAATATTTTAAATTGTATTAATGGTGTAATCTAAAAGAGAAAGGAAACACATTAAAGCTGACTAAGCAAATATTTTAAAACAAACTATATCTTAATTAGGGTATTTTTTAACATTTGTTGTATCCGCACCCGGTCAATGTCTTTGGAGATTCCAAATAAAAGGATGCAATATTTTTTTAATTAGAAAATCTACTCAGTAGGTACACAACAACTACTGATTATGTTTTAAAAGGTTGTTCATCTTCTAACGTTCAAATTCTTACTGTTGTGCGGTGTTTCTGATGCTTATTTCCAAATTTCTACAAATCATTGAAGGAATAATTGCAAAGTATTGAATAATGTTAAAGAGCTGTCAATTTTCGAGCTTTCTTAGAATGAAAACGCCGCCGGCTTTCTCATAATAACGTAGAAGGAGGATAATTGGAAACATTTTGAGAGCTGTTAAGTGGTAAAAGCCTGATTGGAAATAATTACCGGGTCTAATGGCAAGTTTTATGGCAAGCCAGAAGGAAAAAGATAGTCTTAGAAAACAATAGAAAATGACCAACAAAAGGCTGTCAGCCAGTAAGCAGCACAAGGGCGAAGCACACAAATCAATAGGCCGACGTTACAAGGGACGAACGGACGCAAAAGGAAAGTTCGTTTCTTTACTTTTGGCCGCACTTTTGTTCCCTTAACAAACCATTTACGTTCTGCTCTGTAGGTGCGTTTGTTTGTACGTCGTGCAACGTGTGCATGTAATACGTACAAGAAAGAAGGAACACCAACAGCACAATCAATTGTAGGTACCAACAACATTTACAACGAGCAGCAGTAACCTCGTACTTGCGCAGATGCTTTTCAAATGGTATTATTATTATCACGTACCCGAAGCTTAATGTATTGTATTATTGTACAATGTACCCACCGTCCATTTAACGGCAAGTAGGTATGTAGGTACACCCACGGACAATTTCGGTTTCAGGTACCTAGGCAACAAATTCCATTATTGAAGACCGTTTGTCTAGTTACATACCTACCACACAAACTTAAACAAAATTTGTTTTGTGTGAATGCGACGAATATTACACGTTATGGTTAAGCCCATATGAAAATAAAATTTATGCTATAACGAACAGTATCTTCATAGGTACGTTCGGTTTTAAACGATTATTTAGTTTTAGAAAATTTCTAAAATATTTTTGTTTTGACCATTTGATCTTATTACGATTAGGTGTATGTAGACCATTATATATTACCTTAGTATGTATTTATTAATGTGATACCATGATACTTATATGACGTTCACAATTTTGAAAGTTTTAAAAACAAACAACATACTTAGAACATTTTATCGATTAATAACTGAATGTAGGCTTTCACGGCCGACGTCTATTTTATCGATTAGTAAATGCGAATCTTACAAGTATAATAATATCGAATTTCCACAAATTCAAATCACAGGGTTAAAAAAAATTAAAAATCTTGTGTATATGTTGGCATAAATGCAAAAAGAAAAGAAACTAAGAGAAATTACGTGTACTGGAAATTTATTTCAACTAAAAAACACACTGGAATGTAATACGATATGTTCGTGATTGGTTTACAGTAGGTATGACAATTCGTAGAAGAAAGTTCGATTTTTAAGAAATCTACTAAATCAATTCATAAAAAATTAAGGTCAAAAATGTAAATTTTTGAAAAACATTTTTTTTTGAGGTTCTATTTACAATATAAATATATTCGATATAAAGACGTAAACTAATGAATGAAGCAACTTCAACAATCACAGTTTACAAACGTAAACGTAATTTTTTTATCTACTAAGAAGAGGCAAAAAACCTGAGTTAACCGAACACACAGATTTTGAGCAATTTAGTGAAAGACTGACATTTCCTTACATATACATATACTCTTAATAATTGTATGGTTCTCATCAAAATATAAAAAATCGAATCTGGATTTTCCTGAAATTCGTTTTTTCTAATGAACCGATTCTTCGATAAATAAATTTGAGATCGCCATATCTACTGCTAAAATTTTAAAATATCTAATCTAATATATAAAATTCTCGTGTCACGGTGTTTGTAATTAAACTCTTCCGAAATGGCTCGACCGATTTTCCTGAAATTTTGTGTTCATATCGGTTAGGTCTGCGAATCGACCAACATTTATTTTTTATCCCCCTAAATGTTCAGGGTGGTCCACCCCTAATTTTTTTTAAATTTTTTAGACAAAATTTTTTGTTTTTATTGTTTTATGATACAGCATACAAAAATACATACAACCCTTAATTTTCACCCTTCTACCACCAACCCCCATTTTTTAATAGCGATATTAGTACTGTAATAATTTTCAACTCTAAGTAGTCGATAAACTGATCAATTATTATCAATCGATTAGTCATCCCCGCCAGGCGTCTACTGATGTCACTACTCACCCAGCAAACAGCACGGAGTGGGGATGAGAATGAAGCAGATTTTTTTAGAATGTTACAGGGAGTTCAAATATGTTTTAAGAAGTAAAAGAATGTTTTATTATAACATTTCAGAATGATTTGGCAATGTTCAAGAATGTCCCAGAATCTTGAAGATCATTCAAGAATGTTCCAGAAAGTTAGAGAATGTTTTGAATCATTATGGGATGTTCTGGATAGTTCTAAATTCGCGAATATTCTAGAATGTTCCATCAAATGTGTAATATATTCTTACCCGGGCAACGCCGGGTATTGCTGCTTGTTTCATTATAAAAACATTTACTTTGATAAGATTTACATTAAATTAAGCGCGATTTCCAGTTTCTACTAGGTATTACGTACAAATAACTAAAAGAGAGTAATACATGAGGTTACAATATTGTTTTTAAATAGAATTAAAAAAGTAGAAGTTTCTAGTATCTAAAATCACATAATAAAATGTGTTTGTCGTAAAATAAGAACTGATTTACACCGTAAGATAAATATATGTAGTGTACCATAGGTTGGGATAGATACGATTAATATAGGTAACCGTATAATATAATTATAACTGTTAGTCATTCTACGTTTGTGTGGCGATGTGTATTTTCGTAAAATATTGACTTCATTTACTGGGAAAATGCTTTTACTGAGGCACTAGTTTAGCCGATCAATAGACACTACACGCGATGTCTTTAGCGTGGGAGTACATTTATTATTATTACATACGTATGAACGTCAACATCTAGAAGATGTATCTCTGTAACTATCCACATTTATCGAGATTATAACATTTACGGTTTATAACAGGTACACCTATGTACGTATGTTACAGACAAATTTAAAAATCCCGTTAGTCATTTAGGAAATGTCTTAATAAATACGTAATTTTCTTTTGCATTAAAGAATTCTTAGTTTTCTTTTCTCGTCGTTTAGAATTTCGCAAACTATGAAAATAATTGTATCATATCATGTGGTACAAATGATGTACATTGCACACATTAAAATTTATTATATAGTTCAAGTTATTTCTTGTATAACTACAGGTAGGATTATTTTTCCCAAAAGTTTACTGATTTAACGTTTGTGGTACCCATTCATACACATTATCTTACGCACGTGCGTGATACGTTTCGCATTTATTTTTAAGGTATGACCCATTTAGTCCAGAACGGATAATTATAAATACGCCTAGAGATGTAAACAACTAGATGAAAATACTACTACGATTATTGCACTTTGCTCGCTTTCGCTTTCATTTTTCTGCCATTACAAAAGTTATTATTATCTACCCTACGAAAAAAAAACACCAAAACCTCCTGGGAATCAAATACCTAATAACTAATGCTAATTCATAACAAAGAACTTTAAAATATGTTATGAATACTGTAGAAAAATAAATATATATATATTTATATTTTTTGGTACCTATATACTAGTTATGGGCGCAAAAGAAACGACCACAAGATTAAAAAAGAGATAGACAGATAGTTCTGATTAAAAATTGAAAGGCTAGTAGTTTATTGGAAAGAAGGTAATTTAAGTGACATTTTGGATTTTTAATTACCAATAATTTAAGTAAATAGAAATGGTATATATCCAGGAGATTTATGTAAATTTTTCTGTTTAACGCAAAATTCCACTCTTAATATGTGAAAGTGCCTATGACCAACATCTTCTAATTTGCATTAATAGAAGACGAACCAAGAAAGGTAAGTTACCTCATTTATTTTATTTTAATGCCTTTATAAAAAAATAAATAAAACGGTCGAGGAAGTATCTCGTTAATTTTAATTACGGCAGTTCTATTTGCTAGGTAATAAGAAGTCGTGGTTTGAAAAAGTCAAATTGCTTGCTGTACGTTTCGCTGTACAAAAATATGCGCATTTATTTAAAAATAATTTACTATTAGCCATTAACATTACCATAGGTAGTTTATATGAATTAGAAATTCTAAAAATCTAAAATTTCCTGGAGAATAATTTATTTGGATAACTACCACACACGCAAGATATCTGTAGTACAACTTTCAAAACGATAAAATTTACTGCCACTTGAGATCGGTCGTTATGTGTCAATTTTCTGTCGTAAAGTATATTTTTTTTAACATAAAATATTCTTAATATTTTCAATACAATATATACTTGTTAAAAATATCTAAAAGTTTTGTCTTATATTTTTTATTGATACTATCTTTAATTTTTAGCTTAGTTATAATAGTTATCTATGATAATTAATTATGTGTCAAGTTTAAATTATTGTGGGCCGTACATAAAAATATGTCTCCTAGCAAAAATAGAGTTGGAAGAGGGAGGGGGCATTGATTACCAATATGAAATGTAACAAGGCAAAAAAGAGGGGTCTGAGAAGGAAATACCCCCTTTTTCTTTCCCCTATCCACTCAATCTAAGCACTAAATACCTAGACGCATTCGAAGCAACGTTTGTATGTGTTGCTGATATAGACGCGATTGATTTGACGCTCTCTCGGTATCATTTAAATATTTATCCTTCTATCGATTTTTGATTCCTTCTATTTTTTAATTGTATGTGATTTTTATTATAGGGGGACCAAATTTTGCAACATTTGTAAGTAATGAAGCAAAATGTTAAAAAATGTTGCTATGTAATAAAGTAGGAGGATGTGGTTAAAAACTTTTTTTATGGAAAACCCCCAAATAATTCTTACTGATTTTTTTCGTGTGGAAATACTACCGATGCTCATACCGAATAAGGGCCATAGATACCTAAAGATGTTTAAGAATCATTTTTTTCAAAAATTACCGTTACATTGTACTGCATCTATTTTTATAAAATCAGTAAGTTTTATTTAAATAAATTATTATACTAAAATGAACTGATAGAAACTCACCAAAACTTTCTGGAGAACTACTGTGCATGCCTGAAGGCCCAGGAATCAGTCCTTGTAATCCTGTGACGAAAGAAAGAATAATTTTAATAATTTTAACTACAATATACACACACGTTCCTTTGAGAAACTTTTCGAACTTACAATCTTACACTTATCGATTGTGAACAAGAAACAATTAATACTTAAATTAAATATTAGGCTTACGGTGTATAAAGCGCCCTGGGATGGGTCAATTATTGTAATTACTACTACTTCATTAGGTACTAATTTTTGGGTGATTACTTGTCGGGTCGGAAAACTTGAAAGGAATATTAGGTTAGAATTCTGCAGGAAATTCAAGACGTACTATTACTGTAAAAACCGATATTTTATAGATTACTTAGCAAAGTATTTCTCTTTTACCAAAATTGTAGATTTACGGCAGAAAGTAGTATCTCTGTATATTTTATGGGAACGTACCTTGAAGGCCTAACAGTGCACCGGGAAACGACGGTGCTCTGTGTTGATCCATAAGACCTCCGTTGGTGTTATATGGGTGTTGATCATCCAACATTGGATAATCGGAAGGTTCAGTCTTTGGAGTTACTCGATCGCCATGGTCGCTCATGGCTGTATCACTACTATTGCTTTCTTCGCCCGTCGATTGGGCTTGTAGGGAAGAATCAGATTGGCCCTTCTATAACAAAAGTTACAATTACTACATACATATTTTCAAATTAACAAAGAGTCAATTTTGAACTTACACTTGCACTAGTATGTACAGTTGGTCCAGCTTCGAGAGCCTGACCAAGAAGAGATTCTCGCATATCACCATTATTATTATTCCCTCGCGAAGGACTCCTCCCTCTTTCTGGGCTGTTGTATGATCTTCGTATTTGATCTGAACTCCTGGATCGCTTCATGGGAGGAGGAGATAACCCACTTGATCTAAGAGAATCTGGATTGTCCGGACCCCAATTCAGTGACGTTGAATTCTGCAAATATTTATACCTTTGCGTTATTGGAAAACGTAATAATAATAACTCGGAAAATTGCATAATTTAATTTACTTGTACATCTCGTAATTACGTAAATAAACTTTTTACACTGCACTGTTAAATTGAATATTGGTTTTTTTGTAATAAAAACAGCATGCTGAGTCTATATTTGATTGCTTTTAAATAAAAAAGTTATTTTCACATGATTAAACTTACGGGTGATATTTTATCGTCTGATCCAGCAACGATTCTTGTACCCGCCGAAACATCCGCTAAACCCCTGACCTCAAGCATTTGTGCAGTCTTTAAAAAATCGGTTAATTGCTCCTGGCCTATGTGTACCTCTCCATTATACATAAACCTGCAATAAAAAAGTTATCAGTCACTTTTTTATTAGTTACCTATACTTCTTGTGGGGGTTGCGGCCAAAATTTTTGCAGGGAACGATAATTCCACACTGTTAACAGCACATCTATTGTCTATATAAAGGATGATCAGAACTGGTCTCTCTGATCCTGATGGTCGCCGCTGTTCGCAGCACTGCACGATAATTTTACTTGACTACTTAACATAACATGAATGATTTTTTTGTGCTGTTTTTGTTATGTACTATTTTTGTAACTACTGCTTTCAAGTTAATTAAAGTGGAAATTTATACAGTTTTATAGTTTCTAAGTCTCTTGGATTTTATTTGCTATTTAATGGGCAAACCCCCGTAGTAAAACTTTCTTGGATATCTACTTAACAAAAGCGTTTGAGGAAAAAACATATTTCACGGCTTTCCTTTATTATACCGACTCAAACTTTTTTTATTGTAAATGTTATTAGCCGAGCGGTAGTTTACATCGGCCGACAGTAGTCCAGTGCTGTTTGGTAGGAACCCACGACCGTTTACAATTAGTTACGCATAATTAATCTTGAGTGCTAAATCTGTATAAAGGTATATCGTAATCCATTTTTACTTCCAGTAGTAATTGAATTTTAAAGCGATGAATAAGTGCATTTTTTCTATTTACGCGCGGCTTAAGTGTTGCGCATTATTTTTGTGAAACGGTTTTTGGGATGATTAATCCACTATAGTTTTCGAAAGTTGTCACAGCTGTGTCAACCTTATTAATTGGTTTTGAATTAAAATTAGAGGTAGTTGTAACGGAATTTAAACGCCCCAAGTCAGAAAATCATTACGAATAGATACTTCCAGTTATCGCGGCGTATTTTAAAAAACACAAAGTGATTATGGGTACGTAGACGCGCGCGTTTTACTATGTACTTAGAAGAACTACACACAGCATTTATGTACGTATATATGTAAAAAAAAGTCTGAATAGTTAAGTACTATTAATACCTACACAAGATTTCGTTTTACTTTTGTCATTCTATCGTTTGATGATTTCGGCTTGGTTTATTAATTCTGATACATTTTTAAATGTTTTCAAGAAAAACTTAACACCCAAATGAGAGAAAAAATTGGGAAAATTAGCATGTTATCGCAAACTGTAGAGTCTGACAGGCACTAACTCCCTACCATATCATCATATTTTGTCATATTATTATATCATTTCAATACTTATAGAGCTATCACTACATTGATATAATTAATAGATTTTTATACCGATAAAGGTCAATTGGATCTTTAATTAATGGCCTGATGCATTTTGTATAGGTATTGTCCAAAAAGGAACTAAAATGACAACCCGCGTTGAGAGTGGTTTTCTAACGTTGGTTTTATCGAAGGGGGGTAGGGGTTTTTAAAACTGTATTCTTGTACCGCATGATAATATGAGATCTCGGTTTTAAGTATTTTTAAGCAGAATTTCATTTACATATAAACACCTTGATGTTTAAACATGTTAAATGAACAAATACTACTGAAATAATTACAAGTGCTTCGAATTTTGTTGCTTGGCTATTGTTGAACTTCAGAAAAAGCTTTCTCTTAAAATGTTTGAAGCAAATTTAATTTCGAAAATCAAGGCGTCACAATATATTCCACCAGCAGAAGTTTCTCCGATTTAAGAGGAGGCCCTTTTACTCCATTAGTATTAAGAATATTAGGGAATGAAGTGTTCCTTATAATCTCTTGTGCAAAAACGAGGGTTGCAGAAATAGAAGGGAAGGAAAAGGAGTGTAGTCAAGGACGAAAACCGTATCGAAAGACTTTCCAAACGTTTATATTACGATTAGAAAAGTAAATCCAGAGTAGGTACGAAAGGATTTTTAAAAATCGATAAATTAATTAACGAAAGTAGAAATAAGGAACTGAATCAAGGGAAAATTTATCCTGTTAAACTTTTTCTTTTTGGTTACTATCTGATCCCGGATGTCATTAGCTTATCGTTGTAGTTGTACTTAATATACGGAGTATAATAATTTTACTAAAGCTTATCTTATCAATTATTACCTACATTAATTCATATATATCGTTTTATCTATATGAATAAATTTTACAGACATTATTAAATATACGTACCCAATTTGATGACTCTGAATTCGAAAAGATTACTCTAAGTGTTAATTAAGTTTCATTACAAACAATTAAAAAATCTTTAAACTAACAGGTGCTTTTATTATTCTGGACTTTGTTTACATAAATTTAGAGAAATTAATAAATTTAAATTTTCCTATAAAAATAAAAAAGATTTTATTTATGAGTTAGATATTAACCTGCTTTTATTGTAGCTTTTAATAGGCGTATGTTAATCATCAATGTTGTAATAACACTTTTGATGTTTGTTTTGACTACTTACTGTGTCGTACGTGAGCTTGCACATTTTTCTAGAAAACTTGCTTAGTTTTGTTATTGTTTATTGCACTGGATCTAAAATTGTTGTTGACGGAATTATGGCACAAAAATATTATGAAGGTCTCTTAAAATTAGAGTTAAAAACATATTTTATTCGACAAAAAATAATTAAGATAGGGGTTAAGTATCACAATAGTCAAATCAAAGGGCTAATTAAATAAAACAAAATATTAATAAATTAGACATTGCAAAGCTTGTACATAGGTTTTGTTATTATGATTTATTGGATTGGAGGCTCAAAAATTGACGATGTGAACCGTCAGTTTCGAAAGACTTTTTTCAAATTAAATATCAAAAAACTAAATTTCAAATTCACTTATTGACTTATAGTGAGAAAATTTTTGAATATTGCTGTTATTAAGTCTTTTTCCCTAAAGATTATTTACTGAAAAAAAAAAACCCATCGTAACAATAGATATTATTTCTGTTAATACATTAAGCTTTTTTGTCAGATAGTTTTTCTGTTATTTTACTGATATTAATAATATAGCAGGCATGACAAGTTGTAGGCGGCTTACTGTCTCGCCACGATTGACCGTGTTACGATAATAAAAACATCATCCCTGGCAGGCAAATTACTCGTAAAAAAATAAGAATGATAGTGCAATTTTCGCTATAAATTAAATGTATAAGCATAGATATAAAACGTTCGTGATCCAAAAAATAAAAATGTAGAAAAATTAATCCGCAAATATGCAAATCACAATCACATAAAAATACTTACAGACATATAACATTATGTTAGGGATTAATTTATTCTATTGTACCAAAAGACTAACTCTGGTTGGGATAAGAAAAAAAAGGATAAGAAAAATCTAAAAAAATTGAATCGTAGCCAAAAGTGTTTTTCTCCATGGAAGAAACAGTCTAGCGCCTTTTTATTTTACATCAGTTATTCCAAAAAATATGTCAGAATAAAGTTATAAACTTATGACTTTTCCACGGCACTTATAATTTTCATGAGAAGGTGAAGCAACGCTTCCAAAACTTAATTTCATTAAGTCCCTGATATCATAATACATTCAAGGATATCAAATACGTTGATTTTTCACTCATATAATCGTTTACTTCGTTATTAATTAACTAACGAAACACTATAAACAAATATGTACAGACTTAACTGATAATGGATGAGAAACCTGGGTGCAATGGGAAACCTGTTTTTCATCACTTCGTTTTCACGTAATATAAAATATTTATGTTAAGGATAATTCCCCAATAATAAACAAAATCAGGCAACTCCTGCATCTGATTAGAACTGTAAATGTAATAAAAATAAGCCGATGTATTCGGAAAATCTAGAGTGATTATTTATAAATCAATCACAGTTTAACAGTTGTGTTGGAAAAACTATGATGCTTGCCAAAATATGTATTAGTCATTCGAACTATCTTAACTAGAACCTAGTGATCTTTGCAAAATTAGAATGGACATATTTATTTATTAACTAGGTAAACCCTATCATTTTGTATCATTCGAGATTTGTTAAGAGAGGGCGCCGTATGAAAACCAATAAGAAAGAGTTGCAGAACATCTTCTGAGAAACAAAGGGTTAATTATAGAAACAGAAGAAAAAATATATATTCGCAAATAGTTAGAGACGTATAAGGTAAAGTGCAAAGGAAAATAGTAGTGTGTGTCCAATTAGTCTTCAAACTGAAGACCTAAACATGAAGATCATTGAGATGTCGAGATTTTGCAACAGTCACCTTTGGTCGATTGTAAGTTTAAGTAGGATTGGATTATCCAATAATAATTACTTTAATGGTATGCTTCGGTTAGTGAAGAAGACAACAATTCCTTACCTTAATAGACTCTCCATATCTTTCTGTTGTACATCCCTCAGTATCACAATGGGATGTTGGCAAGGGTTGGCTTTCAAAAGTCTTCGAAAATAAGGGCTGCAAGCCGACAATACTACCTTGTGGGCAGTAAATGAACAGCCATCGCATGCCAACGTGACATCAACAAAATCTTCCTCATCCCGAAGATGTCGAAATGACGACAGTATCGAAGAATGGAAGTCGTTCCACCGCAGCGAATATTGCTGCTCGGGGGAGGTTTCGCCCCCCATTGGGCCGTGCGAGGGGGCAATCTCTACGCCAATGCTGACTCCGATGGTGTAACGATCCAATTAAGTTTGATCAATAATGTTCTGCGTTTATGTATTTTGCCACTGCTATCGCACTCATTTATGCTTATATTTTATTGTATCTATGGTTAGTTATAATTTTTGAATTTTCTTGATTGAACTTTTGTTTGTCACAGCAATATTTTGGAAGAATGTTAATGTTACCTCCGATCCAAGTTTTTGTTATCTGGAACAAAAAAATTATATTACCATATTGCCAAGGATGATTACGAAAAGCAATAATTACAATAAGAGAAAATTGGGTGTTCACTAAATTGAATAAAATGAAACCTTATAAAAGTTGTATTCGCATGGGGAGGGAAAAATATTTTATGTAAAATCGATTAGAAATATTGCACATAAACGTATTTAATTTTGCATTGATTTCAGGCCACAACAATGTATACAGTTTAAGTCTTGTTCTTATGTCTATACTCATGCAAAAAAAGAAAAAGTAAACTATCACACAGCAACAAAATTAATTAAAACCCTAATTATATGTAAATGGAATGAGATCTGTAACATAATTCTTACTTTCACTTCTTCTTCTTCTGCTTCTTTAAGACAGAATAGTACGCATTCTTAGCAAGACAACTGGACTTTTTAATAAGAATAGCAGAATTTAACGTATAGATTATTATTTTTTATGTATATTTTATTCTGCGAGTCCGCGTTCTAAAAACCTTGTATTTACACACAACACACAAACGTATACGAACACACATGCCTGTAAATACTGCTCATCATTTAATAATGTTGTAAAATTTGTTCATTAACTTTAATAGTTATCCTCATGTGATTTTTAATACTTTCTAAAATATTGTTTATGCTTGAAATAAATAAACGCAAAAAGAACAAATGTCACGTACGTAGCACCTGACTGAAAATTTAAACAAGAAAAATTTTACGTTATGAATAATAATAAATGTGCATATTAAATCATTTATTAGTAATAATGTAATCTGATCAGTTACAAAGCGAAAAATTAACACAAAAAAATAATATTTACTAAAGAAAAAATTCTAGTGTAATGTCTATAGAATGTTACCAGCTAATAAAAAAAAAGTGGACTATGATACTCATAATATAGATCAATACACAATACTTGGTATCTATATCTATTAAAAATTTTTTTTTAAATCCTATTCATCAAATTCGGTCAGAATTAATAGGTCGCCATTAAAATAGTTTTTTAAGGTTAAAGAAGCCATTAAGATTTTAAATTAATTATGGATTCGTAAGCCAAAAAATGCATTCAAACATTACTTACGATCCGAATTCATTCTAAAATAACGTAGAAAATATTTAAAAATAATTCAATAGAATGTCGATCTTTACTTAATAAGTAATACATATAGAAATAGAGGTCAAAGTACTTTTTGATTGCCGGACTATTCAAAGTGAATCTTTTTGTTTTTAGAGGTTGTAATAGCACTTAACAATTTTTTATTATTGGACAAACATTTATTCTCTATCATTGCTCGCAGACAAACCAGTATTACTTAAGTGGAATTGGATTGACTGTACAAAAGAATAAACTTAACAATAATAACCTTAGGCAAAGTTCTAAAACATTAATCAAGTGACTTACGATGAGTCATAATCTTACACTAAATATCAACATCCCTTTATTAATTTATAGTAATTAAATAGCCATTTTGTTATGGTAAAAATTGTCTCCAATAATTAGATACAAAATTTTATCTTATTTTATTAAGTGTTAGTTGTGGCTTTGAAAACTATGATATACATGCTCTAGCAATCAGATTATTTGACTGATTTTTAATTATTTTCTTTTAATTTTCAGGTTACAAACAAAGAGGCGATATTTTTATGAGATGTCGACATTTGCGATCAGGTAATGTCCTCATAAGTATTTATGTATAGTTAACTATGCAAAATAATTATTTATTCGTCTAGTCCGAGACAAAAAGTGGCAAACAAAGTGATCGTTGCAGCCCATTAGATTATAAATAATTGGTAACACCTTGAACGGTCCGTTAGACCAAATGTAACCAACTATAATATATTATTGGTATTATTAATTCACCTTTACAAATTAAATGATTCATTGTTTTCAAATGCAGTCGCCTAAATATACGTAGGTTATGTCGAAAGCCATAGATATATGGGTATCGAAAATATCATAAATTAGGCACCGCGTAATGAACACCTTTCACATAATCCTAATAATGGAAATTGCTGTAGTTCGAAATAATAACCGATTTCCTTGAATATTTGTTAATAACATTATATTGCTTCCAAACATGACTTTACCTATCCTAATTGGATCTTATAATCTTTATTTCGAAACTATCGGTCACATGGTCGAACATAAATAAAAAGAATATGTAGGTATAAATTGCGTTAAGGCCTCCTATATTTAAATAACACAAGTTTTACAAAAAGTAAAATTAATGTACAAAGTTAATTTAAAATTTAAAAACGTATCTAAATCTTCCTGTAACTTTTCATCTTTAGACATAAAGAAGGAAAAAATTGGTAAAGGCTTTCGCGGCCAATTTATGGACTGGTGATATCCCGATTCAGGTGTAAAGGTCGTTGTGGGTTGTAATTGCTTCCTAACGTGGCGAGCATTGGAGATGCAAGGACCTCTGAAGAAGCTCGCCACTCGTGCTAACGAAACGTTAGGAAGCAATTCCAACCGACGCGACGACGACGGTCTTTAGAGCCGAATCAGGACATTACCAGTTCATAAGGAAGAAATATTGTAATCAAATTTATAAGGAACAGTCCTTAGGATATAGATTTGTAATGGAAATTACGTTAATTAGCAATACTATACAACACTGTTTAGCTAAAATTTTTATTATTCAAGAAAATGTCCACTTGTAAACACAAATATCTTTGTTGAATACCACAATATACACTCACTAAATACTTGAACCTCATTGACAGTGACCTTATTTAGTGCATTTATTTTAAAGTACTTTTTATTCCTTTACTTTAAAAATGTAGTGTGTGTGTTAGTTTTATTTCCAGGTGTTAATTCGTTCGTTAATTAGGTACCTTCATAATTTCATAAAAGTAAATATTAGTAATACAACGGTACTGTTCGAAAAAAATCCTAATTACTTTTAGTCATTAACTGCCGTACTAGTACTATTAAATTACCGACCTAAAGTAAATGAAAAATAATAATAGTATTTCCGATAGAACTCAATGTGTAAGTGTGTAAATTCCGGACGTTACGTAAAATAATAATTGAAGAATGGAAAGGTCTTTGAACGTTGTTAATTACTCATTATCATTGAGAATGTAACGATTTATTTCGTTGTATTATGAGTACTTAATAATACCTTAAATTATTTAATCTGGATTAAAGCATAACAATGGTCTTCAGGCTTTCACGGCCGGCTAAGTTGTAAGTTTCGTCATTCCTTGCTGACGGCATCTTCAATGGTGACTGATCAGTACCACTAAATATGTCGCTAGCAAGGAACGGCGAAATGTCTTGAAAAATGAAACTCCATAGACCACCGCATCAAAATAACAATGTAAATAAAACAGCTTCATAAGTAAGATTTACGATGATAAAAACAGTCTTTATTTTGATGGCCAACTCTTGCCTTGAATTGAAAAAAAATCATTGTCTTGTGCAATTGCTTGATAATAATTTCTTGTTCCGACACCTCTCGATATTTGTCGACACAGAAAGAAACATTTTTTAGACTTTAAATAATTCTCTTAATAACAAAAGCCCAACAAAAGCATTTATTAATCTATCTCACTGCGAATGTCTAGTGTCTACAGACTGGAATGGAAATGTTTTGGGTGTCAATTAAGAGGAAATTTAAATTAAGACAAGGACAAGACAAGAATTCTTTACAATCAAGTTTCGTGAGATCCTATTCTTTGGTATTTTTTAGTAAAGTGCATCAAATATGGAATGATAACTGATTTAAAAAATAACATTTCAGTTGACAAAAAAATTTTTATTTTTAAATTTTTAATTTGTGCAACAAAAAATGTAGCAGAATAAAACTGAATCTTCAAGTAAATGATGTTCACTTCTTTAAGAATTGAAGTTTCAGTGTTGATGTTACAAGGAGCACTTTTTCCTAATAGGTAAATAAGAAATAATTTTTAACATTAGAAATTTTATCTTAAATTAAAGGAATTTAAAAATGTATTAGAAAATGCATAGAACCAAAAGAGACTCAAATTCACACAAAATAAAACTGAATCTAGGAGTATAAGTGATATTCATTAATAAATAATAATGTTAGCGAATATTCTTTGATTCATTGCTTCAATAATTCAGTGTTTCACTATTGGTGCTGTAAAGATAACTTTTTTAGTTGATAAGAAATAATTTTCCTCTTTAAGAATTGTATCTTAAACTAAACAAATTTTAAGAAATATTGCTAATATGCATACAGCAACTCAAAGTCATACTCATTTATTGTTTTGTACGATAACAAAAGTAGCAAGAGAAAGCCGATATTGTAATTTATGTTCATAACTAATTACGTCAAGAAATAGAATCTTCCTCCAATTTATTACTTTAAGAATTGAGTTGTTGTAATTGATGAAAGATCACTTTTTTCAATTAATAAGAATATACAAATTTAACGATGTATTACCAAAATGCATAAAGAATTTCAAATTTACATTCTACAAAAATAGTAAAATAAAACTGAATCTAGTAAATAATAATTCCAACAAACAGTATCTTCCTGTGATTAATTTCTTCAATATTCATATTAAGGTCTCAGTGTCGAAATCATTTAATGCTTTAAAGTGCACTGCCGAGATAGTCTGTAGACTGACGATGAAGCATCAACACATCGATACTTGAGTGACTTCTGACGCCTCTACGCGTGATGCGTGCACTTAACTGCAACGCAAACGGCCCACATCCACGATCCCCATCACCGAGCGTGCGAAGCGCTGAGAGTCCGCCCTATCGCCGACGATACGCGGCACCGGGTGATCAGGTGCTCGGATACGATAATTGCTACAAGCGCCACTGCTACCGAAAATTATTTTTCGCGTTTCCTCAGGAAATACTGACCGGATTTTGATGCGGTTTTCATATTTCACGAACGAAAACAAGAACTGAAGAAAACACTTTTCCAGTATATACAATAGTACTTATTTTTAGTCCTCCATCTCGTCTTCTTTAAATTCAATATTTTGGTAGATACTTAATGAAATTAATAATAAAATAATTTAAAATATGCAAAATACAGTATCCACTTTTTTGAACTACTAGACATAAATAGTGATTGTAACACCTTATTGGCTTATAATTATTTCAGTACTTGGGCAAATTAATGTAAGTTTTGCGCATTACTGTATCTAAACACTTAACAGCAGGATCAAATCCATTCGAAATAAGGAAAATTTCATATTAATGCATGGACACAAATTCACTTACTTTTAATTCATAACAGAGAGCAACTATTACCTCAAAATCTTTGTTTAAGCTTCTGGCTGTGCTTCTTGTTTACATATAAATTAATATAAATTATAAAATCTTAGGGGGTCATTGAAGATCCCAGGTCAACTTTTTAATCCAGAGTTTTTTCAATTATATTTCTTCCTTTAATTAAAAATTCATTTTAGGACAAAACCCACTTGCAGGGGACGAGTAGAGTCACACCATATCTTACCAAATTTCAAGAAAAATGAGGGAGGGGTCCAAATTAAAAGCAAAACATCTCACTTAATTACTTATTGGACTTCCCTTTATAAGTACGTGTTCGCTACTGTTTGATAACATAAAATTTCGTGAGCCTAGCAAAAATAATCCGATTGTGTTAATCACGTTGCTCTCATTTTCTTTAAACCGATTGTTATCCTTAAATGTAACACAAACAGAAAAGTAATATAGTTGCAGTTGAACTTTAAAAATCATCAGCATTCAGTATTGTAATGATAAAAACGTGACTTCATATATATTTCAAAGGACTTATTAGAAAGTGCACGTTAAAAAAATAGCTACCTAATGCAAAGGTATTTCTCAACAATAATTTGCTTGCTTTTAACAGATTAATACATCATTTGGATTCTAATTTACGACAGTTATTATTGTAAGAGGAAGTTAGTAAATAGTTGTAGGGGTTTAGTTCAATAAATTGACAGTTATGGAAGGCCTAATTTGTTAATATTATGAAAATTATATTATCATAGTGGGAGTGTGTACTTGTACAAAAGCCAAATTGTGATGTTCTTAAAAAATACTTTTAGACACATTAAGTTTGTGGAAAACGACCAATATTAAAATTCTGGTTGAGATTACTAAAATCAGGATTTTAATCGATTTTCAAAATAATTTCAAAATGAAGTCGATATTTGGATACCTAAAAATGTATTAATTCATAAAAAATTTAACCTAAAAACATCATTATGGAAATACTTATCATGTATTACCTATAATTGAAAAGGATAAAAACAGTTTTTAAAATTCTTTCCTGTAGATTCTTATAAGAAGGAAGCCATTTCTATCAGTTTCTAGATACTAATTTCGACGATGCCGCAAACTCGCAAACTGCATGAACAGAATTTACCTGTTAAGGCATGTCGAGTTTGTCTTCGTATTTGTACCCACTATTGAAAGTTATTTGTTGTTTTTACAAAAATACGATTTTTATCAACGTAGATAAAAGTTATACTAATGTAGGAACTTTTCAGGCAATCACAATTGGGTTCAAAATTCTTTATAAAGCAGGTTATCTGCATACACATTACCCAATTACGTGTATAAGTTTTTGGAAATAATGACGAAAATATATTATGCTAATAATCAAGTCCCTTTTTAGTTAATTTTGTAGAAATTCAGACCCATTTAAAATGACTTTGATCTTTTATCATTGGTCTCCTTAAAGCTGGGAGATTCTACTCCTCTTCTTATATTGCGCATTTTGACTCATGCGAAAATAGAGCGTACCTCTTTTTGAAACGATTATAGGTACTTAAATAATTATTAGAAAAAAAAGTTTACATTTATTTGTTAAATTAGTCCTTAAGAAAAATTTCAAAGGAGAATTGTAATGAAAATGTTTTCACTTAAATATACTTTTAATATAGGTAAATTAATTTTAGGCACATATTTAATGATAACTATTTGACACTTTATTTGCGATTGGTGCGATAATAAAGTACTCTACGAAAAACTTCCTAAAGTAGGGATGTTTTGGCGCCAAAATTAAACCCGCATTAGACTATTTTTCTTTGCAAAGTATCTACCTACAAATCCGTGAATAAAATTGTATTTTAACCTTTTGCTGAGTGTTTTAGCATGTTATGGTCCTGAAGCGTCTTTAAACAGCCGTCAGTTTATTGATCTGAGTGTATTATTATGATAACGAACTATCTCCCCCACGTTATTAACTAGGCCCAATAACCGGATATACAGTTCGTCACGTGAATTGAAATATGATTTTCATTATCAGTGGGTGCTTACAACTTATGCGAAAGAGCTTTTTAAACAAATAAATACAATTTTTTGTAATGAGTGCTTGACAATAATGAGCTAGGCATGTAGCTAGGTACGTTAAAGAAGATCTTTTAAAAAATATTACTAGCCTTTTCAAATAAATTTTATGAAATGTGTATCGCATCCACTGTCAAAAATCAAAATAGAGTTCCGGAAGCGTAACTGTTTGCATCATCCTCATAAAATAACTTCTAACTGCTGATAAACAATTTAATGTACAAAATAAAAAAAAGTGACCAAAACTGAATTATAAAACATTAAAGTATGACCATCTTCTTATTTTTATTTTATTAATTAATCAATATTTTATTTAATATTTTGTACAATATTGGTAATTTACTTTTATGTTTATTTTGTGTTGTTATTATTAGTTTTAATATATTACTAATTAATAAACGAATTGGTGGATGCACTGGGCAAATAACTTTTGCATTTCCTTAATAAAATTTTGAAGGATTAAACAATATAATAAAAACAGTTGTTGTAGTCGTTTATAACATATTGCGTATTACATAATTTTTTTCTAAATCTGATTTTAGAATAGACCGGAGAATAGTGCGCTATCTGTCTAATAAGTACTCACGTGCGCGTCGATTTCAATTTGTTTTTAAATAACAATAAACTAACTTCGACAATTTCAAAGTACATGAACTGTGTAATAAATAAATAAACTTTACAAGGAATAAGTACGTACCAAATGATAATGGTTGTAATGTAAAGGTAGAAATAGTTGTATTCATTATTGGATAAAACACTGATAATGAGAAGACAAAGAACAATAAAAGCAATAGTATTAAAAATCTCTTGTGATTTATTTATGAATACACATATATTTACAAAACAACTGGCTGAATTAGAACGCCTACGCTACCATGATTGTACGTTAAAAAATTGTACCAACACTAATAGTGTGAGGTCAGAAACTGATTGAAAAGTAATTGCATTTTGATCATTAAAAAGGTCATGTCGTTAATGCGAATGTAGGTGGTGTTGGTACTTGTTTTGTTTATGTTCCTATTTCTATGCATGGCACTTGAAATTATGGTAATTTTCTGGTTTAGTATTAGGTACGTGTTACCTTAATAAAAATAGATTGTTTTTCTTTTTGTTTTGTTGTATATTACAAAAATGAATTCTGGATAATGTAAGAAAAGAAATTTGCAATAAACAGCAAAATTAATTAAGGGTGTTAATAGTAGATATTAATAAACTTTATGGAAGCAATTAATGATGAAAGGAATGCACTTTATTTTTTTGTTTAGTTGTCTATTGCTAAAGTGTGTTATGTGTAACGGAAAAAAAGCGTGCAATAAATAGAAAAAAAAAACAAAAGATAATAATCTGCTATATAGTTCATTATAAAAATAATGTACTTATTTTGTTTATCTTTTTGCTTTGCTGTTTATTGCAAAATTGAATGGAAGAAAACAAGCAAAATTAATAAAGGTGTTTTAAAAACAAATGGTTTGTTAAGAATTTGATAATAAAGATAATGCAAATATTTTGTTGATGATGTTAATAGTAAAGTAGAGCATTCAGTAACTTCAAAGAATAAACGCGGTGCATACCTATTTAAAATCAAACTCGGTAAAATCAATATCCACTTAAAAAGTGGATTGTACTGGACAATGGCGCAATGGCAAAAATTGGGGGTGTGCGCAAAAATAGAAAAATCTCGATAAAAACTACAGACGATGTGCGCAACTTACACAAGAACAAGAAAAAAATGTCTATTTCTGATTGGTTCCCAATAATTGCAAAATCAATACATTACTTAGGTAATGCATTCCGTAACTGTGCGTACCCTTCCTGGTAACGTGCCATTTCAAAATAATCAAAATTTTCAACATTTACAGCAATATTCATTGTAAGAACATGACTTACATTCAAGTAGTACTCCAATAATTCAACTTTACATCAGGCACAAACAAATCAATCGGCGCTCGGTTTCAAATGCAATAAAACTGAACCATAAAAATGTAGTAATTAACACTTATTTACCGACGATCGGATTTCGCACTAGTACTTAAAAACAAAAATACTAATAAAAACAAGTAGTTGCCAATTAAACGAAAAAAATCCATTCACTTTTTGTAAACAATAACAACAACAACATCGACGTTTATTTTTTAAAAGAAAAGCGCGCCTTGTTTAAAATTAAAATTGTCGCACAAGAAATAGAGAGCACGTGTCATGGTATTGTAAACAGAAAATCAAAAAACCCGGCATTTTTGCAACAGTCACAGTACAAGTGCATCCGAGCAAGCGGTTGCAATTGTTGAAACAATCGGTGAAACCTCGCTTGCTACTCGGTGCGTGCAGAATACTTGCGCGCCGACCTGCCGCGTTTGCCGCCTACTACGATTTGAGCAGTACTTGCTCTCGGTGGCACTTAGTTTGCCATCATGGCTGCTTTGCTGAGATCTGAAAAACCGGTCATGTCCGTACGTCCGCCCAATTTACACTGCAACATTGCGGAGTCCTTGTTCAATTCGTATTGGAGATCCACATGTGGGCGAACTGTTATTACGCTTACGTTCCTTCTTACATTGTCCATCCTTCTCGCCAAAAGCACCCTACCGACCACACCGATCTGACGCCCTCAACTTGCCACTATTGTTTCTTGCAAATCAAACAGTTCTTCTTACTTTTAGAAATCAATAGCTGCTGCAATTCTTCATCACACGCCTTTCTCTTTATCGACATTAACGATAAAAACTTCCCTTATACAACATTATTACCTATTGAGAAAATTAAGGAGAAACGGCCCATGGTTCCAAAAAATGTCCCTCAACTAAATTCTAATTAAGTAATGAGTTTCATATATATATTCAAAATAGCCGTTTGACAGATCAAGAGTTCATAATTTAATACGATATGTATATGTTTTCCTCCTTAACAGATTTTTTTAATTATTTGATACAAGATTGTGCTTTTTTAAGTCAGTCTCTTAATTTATTTCACACGTTTTCGTTGCAAGTTCCCTCTTTATGACAAGCGGAGGACAGATGATCGACTGTCAAAGTACAGTTTGCATAAACACGAAAATAAAGGTCACAAATTTCCGGTCCGAACGAAATGTGAGAAACATCCCTTCGCATCTTTCCGTATTTATCATCGTTATCCATCGTTATTTCCTTCTCTTTCTCTTTCACGTTCGGTTATTTTCTGTATAAGATCGTAATATAGTGGAGGCTAAATACATATTTCTTGGAATTGCGTTTCCTAAACATGTGGGTTCAAAAGCAATCTTACGAACCGTTTACATCCCCGATTTTAAGTGAGTTTAACACTGATACACGACTTAGAATATTTAAAGCATATTTAGTAGCTGTGTGTATGTGTAAAGTACAAAAATAGATAATTTACGCAAACGAAAGGGTGCAATTTTAATAAGTAAACAAATAATAAAAGCTGCGTAACAGTTATGGCAAAGCTCAATATTTGATTACTCACTCACTGGTAAGTAGTGCTGAAAATGTTACGATACGGAAATGACTACTCCACCAAAACAAAAACATTTGAGTATTGGCTAAACACTACAATACGGAGTGTAAAGTGTTTTTTGTGGATTGAATCCGTAACATGGCGTACCATACGCATTTCTCCCTCTTGCCGCGCGTTTCGCTTCCTCCCTTTTACTTACTACGGGGCTGCTCACCCTCTAACCCCGCACAAAACAAACCATATCGATTTTAGAAGCAGGCAAGTAAGCGGCAGCTTGCCTAATACACATTCGCTTTGCAGTAGTTGCTAGGGTATGTGGGTTATACCCGGTCTATCCGCACCAGGAGTCACTCTACGCGTCCTTTTCGGACGTGAGGCAATGAGGCGAGCGGACTAGGGGTTGCGGACGCGAGCTTTTTCGTCCGACTACTACGAAATCGGATAAAAGATTTTGTGAATGAGCGCTTTTAGGCGCGTAAACATTATCGATTCCGAGCCAGCACGATAATTATACAAAACATAGTGTACAATAAACTGGAAAATCAAAACAACACAAATACCTACCGACCCATTGAATTACTGTACAATAGTACAATTATATTTTTTTCAACAATATAATCCAATTTTATGATGTTTTGTACTGCCTACATTTTTTTCTGTAAACGATTTTAAAGTAATAATATAACATTTAGTAACAACAATCATGAACTGCTTATCAAAATTATTTAAAAAAAGAATAGAAACAACGAGCTTATAATTCTCAGTTAATAATTTCGAGTTTTGCTTTTTACAATTGAAACGACATTTAAAAATTTTGACTAAGTATACCTTTAAGTCAATTATATGCAGTTTTGTGCACTACAACTCAAGATTAAAAAAGGTTAAGAATCAAAATAATCATCAGAAAAGCAATGGCAAAGAATGTGTAAATTTCTAAAACGTTCTTATGAAGAAATTATGCATTTGGTGTACAAAAAAAATTATAAGTCCTTATTAAGAAGTTCTTTTAAATTGTCTTTACTGTGATGAAACTGTTCTAATTATTTATCGAATTTACATGTCGAAAATGGATTACAAAATCTTGGTCAAATGAAGCGTTGAAGTGACCTATAAATCCTTGAGAAGGAGAATAAATATTTCATCCTCTCTTCGTAATTTGTCTCTTAAATATATTGAATTTCAGCAACTAGAAATTTTAATAAGTAAATCAATTAGTAATTTATTAATGACCTCCAATATTAATACTCATAAGTAAAATTTTTTGCATTTTTCTTTTTTCATATAAATTTCTTTTAAATGTCTCAAAGATTTTTTTTAATCCAGTTTTCGAACACTTCACTGCATGTCTTTTGGTTAAGATTAAATCATCATTTTCGTCTTTTAAAAAGCTTAAAAAGTAGCTTGAAATTCTTGTAAATGCTAGCAATACGTGCCACAAATTCATAAAAAACTCGTTGAGAACTTCATGAGTCGAGTTTAAATTAAACGATTAAACCCTAAAAGTGCGAGAACGAAAAATAATGGGAAGAAAAAGCTGTTGCCGAGGGTGTTATGGTAGCACTGGCCGCACGTACCTTCGTGATCCTGCTGACGATGATGGGTTGTGCGTTGCACTTGGAGAAGGAAGTACCTACTCTTCAATAAAATATATGTATATGGGAGCCATGATGCTGTACATACTGTTTACGAGCGCGTAAAAGGGCTCATTTCAATCCAATTAACAGGAGGGTTGACTTTATGTCCCCTAGTTCCTGGAATTGTTCAGTCTCTCGGCGTGTCAAAACAATAAAAACGACATTTTTTCTATTAAATCGAAAAAAGCACAATGTTGCAACATCTAACATTTAAAAATGGACCCGATCGTATTTTACACGGCTCTTTCTGCTTGTAAATTTATTAAGATGGTTTTGTTAATTTTCTACACTGAAAATAAGTGTAGTGTTCCATTGAAACAACCTGGATATGAGCCAGATACCATTGCGAAACCACTGGACTTAATAACATCTTGTACCAATAAATAGAACTTTTCTAGTTTCTAGTATTTTCAACACCTTTGACACTTAAATCCACGCTTAAATAAGAATTAATGTAATAAAGCAACTAGGCTCCAGTCTATTCCTAAGAATACTATCTTTAATAAAACGTAGGCAAAGTTGGTTATTATTCTACTTTACTTTAACCTGATAATCGCCTTTAATTTTATAAAGGTCATTCCAGGGCGAGTACCTATTGTTAAGCCCAATACCTGTCATGCTTTTAATTTTATTTTATATTAGTCTTAAAATTATTATTTCGTTTGAATCTAAGTAGGTACACTTTTACCTGCTATTATATTACTATATACTAAGATAATAATGCAAGGTATTTCTAAGCCGTTTGAAATTTCCAAATATTCTAAAATATGCCGAATGAGTATTGTATATAATACTTCTTACTGTGCATAATTAACATAAATTGTATGTGCATCTGTGATTTCCTTGAATTACTTCGACAAATATTCCGACAGTAATATTCTATACAAAAATTGTATTACTTCTCCTCTGACTTTATTTCGTCGATCGTAACAATTACTTATTATTATTCATCCATTTTCATGTTCCTTGATAAAAGGATGTTAAAGGGTATTTACCACCATACCTCTCGGCTTTGTAATACAGTGCGGATTGAGAGGAGTACACCAAAACATTTAAAAGATTTGTTCAACAATTCAGATCTTACGATCAGGTTGAAAATATTTCTATTAACAAACAGCAGTTGGAAGAACATTAAATTTTTTAAAAACTCGTTTTATGGTTGATTACCTAGTAAATTTATTACATGTAGGTACCATAGTATAATGGTAACACCTACACAATATAACAACAACATATAATCACACGAATGTATATACAGTGCAATTAACTCATATCCTCTATTTAAAGAAGCAAAAAAAATTTTTTCCATTACAGTGTTTAACAATAATTAATATTTTTACAATGTTCTTGTCTAAGTAGGTAAGGCATGAACCTAGAAATAACGAAATACATAAAAAACTAACATAATAATAAATTACACGATTGTACAACTGATCGTGGGTAAGTACAGTACAATGTACTAACACTAACATTCAAGGTCTTCTTCTTCTTCTTCATACTGTGCCTGATATATAACCCATTAGTGATGGCCGGTTATGATCTGGGCAATAACATTGGAAAAAACAAAACAGTATTCGCATAAAATCAAACTGTTTTCGAATTTCTTCGGATGTGCAACACCCATACAAAATTATTGAAACATTTTTCTTAGTAGATAAAAAATCTTTGGCAAAATTACATTAAAATCTTAATACAAAATTTCTCTTATTGGAGTCTTGAAGATTTCGTACTTTCTAATCAAGAAATCAAATCTTTCTTTATGAACATTTTCCTCACAATCAGTAATATCGAGAAAAAATAACAGTCAGGTTTCTTATTCTTATAAGTTACTACTGCTAATGGTTTGATAGCCCCTTTAATTTATTTTATTATGGAAGCATTTAATTTTTAAACTGATCGATAATTTTCACAATAAAAACACAAAAAAGTTTCAAGAGTATATTAAAATGTAGATACTACATATGTTTCACTGTAGGTACAACAGCTTCTTCAGGTAAAGACTTAACAAACTAATTGTAAGGTTACGTTACACCTATTTATATCTAATACTTAATTATGGTAGGGATGGTTTTGTTGTTAAATTTAGGTTTAGAAATGGGGAATTTTTAAAATCGAGTTGATCATTCAAGATTTTATTTTGTTTTTTATATCTATCGATCTCTAGACTTTCTAACAGATTTTAATTTATTCTTACTAGTGCAAAACCGAAGTACTTATAGACCACTTGTAGGTCAATTGTTAACGTTGGTTAATTTTGTTAATACAAAACTATTGTTTTAGATTAATAAATTTATTTGCTTTAAAAAATTAAGAATGGAGTAAACAATGCATAATTTACAATTTACTCTAAAATAAAGGGTGCAATTGTTGGTAAAAGCGCATATTCATGTACCGCCACTGGTCTAACCCCTTTTTGTTTAACCAAATCCGTCACAATATAATGTGTCTCCTAAAAGGCCATCAACGTCTTGCCAGTGAAAATAATTGTAAGTAAGGGATGATGAGGTAAGACGGGGAGGAAAGCAGGACGGGTTTCCGGCCTCTCCCGCGCTTCTAATTAACCAATCACTCGCGCTCTCGAGCTTGATAACAAACCACCATGACAACTTTTACTCGTTTGAGTAAAACGTAGTCTTCGAAATTACCAATAGATTGATTTTCTTTGAAATTTGAAATGTCAATTTAACTTGATATTTTTCTGTTTTTATGGTTGTATATCTAAAAAAATAAATGGAACACTTATAGGACCACTTATTGTCTATTCATAAAGGGTATCACTGTTCATAAGCACTTTCAGTTGAAACCTTCAAATCAGAGCTAAAGGGAGATCTAATGGTATAAGTTTAGGGAGAAAATTGCGAAATTCAAAATTAGTCTGTTTAGTGTATTCAGAACAAAAACTGAAGGAAGTTCTTTTTGTACAAGATAAGAAAAAAATCTTAAAATAACAAAAAAAAACCCTTGGAAAAAGTCACTTTAATTTTTATTACATATTTCTCTATATATCTAATATAAAAACATTCTCGTGTCATAATGTTAGTTACCATACTCCTCCGAAACGGCTTGACCGATTTTTATGAAATTTTATATGCATTTTCAGTAGGTCTGAGAATCGGCTACTATCTATTTTTCATACCCTTAAGTGATAAGGGTTGTCCACCCCTCTTTTTTTATTTTTTGGACAAAATTTTTAATTTTTTTATAATTTGGCATTAAAAAATACATATAACCCTTAATTTACATCCTTCTACCACCAACCCTCATTTTTTAATAGCGATGTTATTACTGTAATAATCTTCAACTCTCAGAGCTCGATAACTGATCAATTATTATCAATCGATTAATCATCCCCGCCAGGCGTCTACTGATGTCACTACTCAACCAGCAAACAGCACGGAGTGGGGATGAGAATGAAGCAGATTTTTTTAGAATGTTACAGGGAGTTCAAATATGTTCTAAGAAGTAAAAGAATGTTTTATTATAACATTTCAGAATGATTTGGCAATGTGCAAGAATGTTCCAGAATGTTAAAAAAAGTTAGAAAATGTTTTGAATCATTATGGGATGTTCTGGATAGTTCTAGATTCGCGAATATTCTAGAATGTTCCATCAAACGTGTAATATATTCTTACCCCGGCGACGCCGGGTATTGCTGCTAGTTTATTATACATTTTGCCTTGTTAAGGTATCATCAGGAGTACACTAAATATCTACCAACTTTTACTACATTGAACAGAATATTTTATACCTAAAACTAGGGTAGCTTAATCTAATCTTAAATGAATAATTGGTTAATGCCAAAGTCAATTTTACTGTTTACAAGAAATTTATTGTTAAGAAGAATAAAAAAGTAACTATCGCGATTATTTTTCGAATGTAGTATAATACAATATTCATTTAATATATGTTATTAAAGGATTGATTTAAGTGTAGTTTTTTAGTATTATTATCCTTATAAGTAAATATATTTTACTTTATGGGTAGCCATAAGCTTGAGAGATCACGTATTTGAGGAGCCCTTGGAAAGAGGTAATACATTCATGAATTCTTAAACATTATTCTTTATTATAAATATTTTGCACAGCACTGATAGCAGTTTTCTTTTTTTATCTGATTGAAATATTACAAAAGTATTTTTAAAAAGTGCAATAAGTTTTCACTATACATTTCGTGGGTATTTTCGTATTTCTTTGCGTTACTATTCCTATAAGTAATAAGATATATGTGTGGTTCTTTATAAAATTTCACCAATAATTGGCTAACAAAATCTAATATGTATGTCGATACCTTTTTTAATGGCCTACAATGGCAGTAAAGTTACTTTCTGTAGGATGATTTTTATCGTCTTGTAATTTATTGATGATTGTTGCTGTGTATCACAATACTTTCTAGTAGTAAACGTCATCGTGTCATAAATACAATATTGACCAATTAATTGAAAGAGGACTTAGTGAGTAGAAATTTTATTTATAAATAATGCGCGCGTGTGTGTGTTCAATCTGTACGTAATTAAATTATTATTTGCTCCATTAATAAATAATAGGAGGCAAAATACATTCTAATAAAAATAACGTAAAGTGATTCACTTGCAATAAAAATGATATATAAATAAAGTTTCAAAAAACAATCCTAGACGAACCAAAAATTTTAACTCTACACGGAGAAAACAATCATGAAAATATTGCTCGAATTCTAGCAAACATGACTAAAAAATCTGTCAATTATATGGACGACCAGACGCTCAAGGAGATTTTACTAGAAATGTCGTCAATCTACGTTCGGTGTTGAGACTGAATTCTAGTAAAATTGACTTGATTAGAAAACATTTTTTACAGTTCTTATCACTAATTTTACTAAACTATTCTCATTCTAGTATTTTTTTCTTTACGACACGATAAAATAATCGAGAGGTAGAGATAAAAAGTCTAGACTTATTTAGCTTGATTATTCTAATATTTATAATTAGAAAGAATGAAAAATTGTTTTATACCACCAAGTACATTTTATGAGAATTCTGGTATTATTTACTAGCACAATTTTGCTTGACTCATCAAGTAATAAAATCGTGATTATTTTTCTCCGTGTACTAAATAGACAATTGAGACGAAGCTTATGACTGTAGGTATTTCTTTTATTAAAAAATAATTTCCAACTTTCTTTGTCGTATTCTGGTTGTTTATTATTTGATTTTTCTTAAGGTGGTACCAAAACTTTTCTGTAACGTCAAAATTATAAGACAAGAAGTAGTTTGACTGTATTTTTTTAAAGTGTTAAGTATGCTATGTTTGTGGTTGTTATTACCTACCTGAAATCATACAAGAAGATACGGCTGGACCAAGAGCATCCTGTATTATTAGATGCTGCCATTTTAAAGCATCAAGTGGCAATAAATTTTAAGGTTTGTGAAATATCTATCTATGTTTCGTTGAGTATACATGCGTATGTTTATTTGTGAATGTATGTAGTTGCATAGATTGTGTTGGTGTTCTTTAGTGTTTCAAGTAAGTATAAATAAAAATACACAATCCGCTACCATGCACACATTTATAAGTTTGAGGTCGTTATACCCATTTATTCTGTTAAATAACCATCACAACAACTACTACCACTACTACTTAAATAACATTGGGTAAAATAAAAATAAAAGAAAACTATCTAGTGTTCATTTGATCTGAGATTTTGTTGCTGTTATTCCGTGTCTCTGTCTTTCTCTTTATTTTTCTCCAATTCTATTAATAATACTTGAAATCAAGGTGAACAGTTAAAATGGAAGAATAGTTTCAATAATTCATAGTGATGAAGTAAAAAGTTTTTTTTTAATAAAAAGGAGGCTTTTCTTAAATTAAATAAAAAAAAGTACTTTACTTAGATCATAAACTATTAAGTGAAAATTTAGAAACATACAAAGACGCACGTACCTATAGGGAGGGGACTTAGACCCCATCCCTCCCCTTATTGAGATTTAATAAAATGTGCTGAGATTTTTCTCCATCTCACATGAGATTTACCCAATAATTAGTTTTGTAATTAAAAAATTAAAGGAAATCATAACATAACAACTCCCCGAATCAAAGGTTTGATGTAAAATTTTTAAATGAAAGGGGGGGGGGAGAATATATTTTCAAAGAGACTTGATGAGATCGTGATGGTCTTGGAAAATTGGAAAAGGGAAATGTTTCTTTTTTAAATTCGCAATAAAGTTGCAGTCAATAGACTGAACTTCAACAAAAATACGTCGTATACTTGTACGTAGGTAACTTCCAATCAGCAAAAGGAGAAAAAATATTAAGAGATCATAAAACACAAACAGTAAGATAGAATTGGGAAAAAATAGTGGAGAGGGAAAAATAAACTAGAGACTGTAGTAACATAAAAGAAAAAGTGGAAACAGTTTCTTATAAAACAAAAAATTATCATTAACATACTACAAAGACAATCAAGCAACGGAAAAAATATACGGATACACGTTAGAAAAAATTAACAAAGACATCAAAGGCAAGGTTGGGCAACATAACTGGGAAATTCTGAAAACCTTAGAGAGTATAAAGAAATCCCACCACAATGGATGGAATTATCACAATATTTGAGAGAAAATAAAATAAAGAATGGCAGAAAGGGTACTTATGTATAAGTAATATAAAATATAGCAAATTTTAGTATACAGTTTAGTAATTTTTACCATAACGATCAGTTGTTACCCGATTGCTAAATGCATAATAATTTGTACTCAAATTTGTAAATAATTAATTCTCTCCGTGTACTGTTGTAGAATGGTAAAATTCAATATTTTGATGTTATTGTAAAAAACAAATAGGAAAACTATTAATTACTTTTTAACTACTTAATAAGTTGTGCAATACGCTTTATAGATTTTTGGTAAAATTTATAGCCGGGATTTAGATTATAGTATTGTAGAAGCTAGAAGTAATCAAGAAATAGCAGTTTCTGCAAGATTTTAATGGCCCAGTGAAATGAGCCTTTTCTCGATTTCCTTTTGTTTCATCTGTTAACGCAAACAAACCTCTTTCTCTCCCCTCGTCCTCCCCGAGGGTATGGAAACTAATCGTTTCACTATTGTGTCGTAAACAATGACAAACCAGATCCCAGAAGAATTTTGGCTTGGAATAATCCCGAAATATCGCAGTGCCTTTATTTGCCTTCTTTGAAAGTTTATGTGGCGCCTAGATTCGGCAATAATTCTTTCGACATAAAAATAAAGTGACTTATCTGAAGAGTTGTAAAGGATCAAAACATCCCCTTCGAAACAGGGTCAGCAGTTTTGACGTCGCCGTTTTCGCGCAATACAGGCCGCTTTTCCGTCCTCGTTCCACTCGCAATGGACGAAGGGAAAGCGTCGAAAAGAAAAACACAGGAAATCGATAAACGGACGCCTGTGACGTGGCGCCGTTTTCCAGAAGCAGCAGCAAACGAAAACATCCGAACTGAACCGAAATCGCAGGTGGCATACTGATTGACATTTTTTTAAGTGCGGTGTTTTATGTGAATATTTAAGAGAACATGTCAGTACCTTGAACTACCTGTTCGGATTAATGAACTTGTGTAATTAGGGTTGTACAATTACGTTTACTGTGCTAATTTCGACCGTCCAACTTTCTCCTTGTTTCCAATAGTGTTTGATGTTGGTTATCATACGATTCGGTGACAACCATTAACAATTAAACAAATCTTCTGCATTTACCGTTGCAATAAAACGAAAAGGATTTGATTAACATTCGTAAGTGCCGTGAGGATCCACCGAATAATAATTCTCTACCTCGATCGCGAGCCGACATTTCGAAACAATATTATTAAGTACATTGTTGCGGTGAGGTGTCCTCGAACTATCAATAATGTTAGTCTTTACTTGTTTTCCAATTGGTGGAAAAGTAGTGGAAGAACAATACGCGTAAATGTTACCAAATGTATCTATGTCACTGTTATGCAACGAGGGTGACAGGGATTTACCCATAATGGCCTAGATAAGGAGATGACATCACGGCAATTCCCTATAAACGCGGTTAGTCAGGGGTCACAATCCCCACATCTTAGTGTGCAGGTGAGATAACGGAGAATGTCTGCTTAATCGCACCCTACAATTTATTGACATTATTAGTAAAATAAAAAAAATCCTCGCTGGATAAAACTTTTTAGGATTTTTTTTAATTAGAGCAAAAATATAGATTACTGTTTGTAGGTGTAATTAGATAATTGATGTAGTCGCGCTTTTTTTATTATGATAACAGATTGATCCAAGCCGGAATGCTGTGTAATATTGAATTTGTGCTCTTCAAAACACATTATTCATATCTTTTGTCAACAACGTCAGCTGATTAATTTCCCAACAGCTGATGTAAATGTAAGATGGCGCCTAACACACTTGCATAGAGTTATACTGACATATTGGTTATGAAGAACATAAAATGTAAACATACAGTCCTTTAGTTGAATTTGCCACTTTATGGATATCAATTACCGAAGTTTTTTCACAATTTCACAAACTTATTCATTAAAAGTTTCTTTACTTAAAAGTGGGTCAGTTTTTCGTATTTAGGTTCCATAATTTTACCAAATATTTAAGAGAATATGAACATTTAATTTATTTCGTAACGTTGTTGAATTAGAAACATAAATTTTTTTCTTTTGTTGTGAAGATATGATCCAGTGTTCAATTGTTTTTAATATTAGTTTCAAATGTTTATAATGGAAGTTGATGAAATCGCTTTTTCGTTAATTACATTTATTATCTCCAATGCTAATTAATTATTTTTTATCTAATGCTATAGAACAGATTTCCTTTGGTCCGAATATTTTTGAATATACAAACTGTTGGCACCGTTAAAATGTTTATTGACTTCACCTTAACATGCAACACAGTTGTATCTAGTCATAATTAGTTTGAAAAGGACGTTAGCGATTTTGCAGTGGAAACATTATTTTTTTTCTATAATATTATTGAATAATAAATAAGACACGGAGACAATTTAATTAAAAAATGATTTCACAAATTTCCCCAAACGAAATACCTACTGAAAACGAGTAGGCAATCATTAAAATATCAGGAGTTTCTATTTATTCTTCGTTAATGTCAGTGGCGACTCGTGATTAAATGAGGCGAGGGTTCTGCTTTGAATATCGCCTCAATTCGTAGCATTAAATGAGAATATTAAGAACAGAGGGCACAGTTATAGTGGTGCACAGACCCTATCTTCTGGCCCAGTTAACGAGAGAATTATTTGGTGTAGATAATAAATTAAAATAAATTTTACTAAGTAAGTAAATAAATATTTATTTTATTTCGTGGTTCTGCAACTCTGCAGCATTTAAATACATCAATTTCCCTTGAATAAAAATATTTTTGTTCTATACAATTCATCACCTGATGAAGCCTTAGTAAGGTGAAACGATTCGTCGTGAATATTAAAAATTTTGTTAAACTCTTAAAACTTTTGTGTTTTATTTCTTATACGTAAAAATTATATCTTGTAGAGGAAATGAAAGAAACTGGTATCTCTTACGTATAATGATAAACGATTAAAATGTAAGTTTATTTAGATAAGAGAAAGGTAATAAATAGTAAATACATGCCATTATTCTGTATTTATATCGTATAAATACCAGGTCGTACTTACAGTTGAAATATGTGATGAATATCATGTGTACAATTCAAAACATGCTTTTCTTATTAAATAGGCAAACAAAAAAAAATGAAATGCAAATACAATCGCGTTACTGTTCATGACCATTATCGAGAAAAAGTAAACCTCAAATTTGTTCGATAAGTATGATAAAACAGCTTTACATTTCCGTTAAGTAGAACAGGACCTTGGAGAATAAGAAATATTAAATTACAATGAACGTAGGTTTGTGATAATTCATAAAAAATGAATATTTTCTTAAATATTGAGTCTCCAATCAAAAATTATGATTTGTAAGTTTTTTGTAAGAGAACGTCTTAATTTTAGCTTACGGCTTTTAAAATCTCATTCAAAAGTAAATAATGATATTTGAAATCAGCGCACGTTTAAATCAAGAATCTTGACTATACCCATCCATCCCTCATAATATTTTTTAAAAAAGATTTAATAATTTAATTTTTTTGTGACACTAAACTGAAAAAATTAAAAATTGAATACAATAAGGTTGTTAAATAAAATTGTAGGTAAGGGGGCGTACATAAATTACGTGAGATGTTTAAGGGGGGGAGGGGGTCGAGTCAAATCTCATCTAATCTTACGTTGGAGAGAGGGGGGTCTCGGCAAATATCACGCAATGTTTTTTCTGATTGAAACAAAAAAAAAAATTATTCTCCATGGACTGAATTAAAGTAGATATTCTTTTTCTTAATCACAGTAGTCACGATTTAAGTATTCTATTGTTAAATTTTTATTACACTTATAACTTTCAGCAATATTGATTACTAGTCTTAACTAGTCGTAAATAAAAGCACGAAGCAAATTTTTATTTTTTTTACAATAACAATCCAACGCGTTTACGTAAGAAACCCACATTTTGAAAAATCTCACGTGAGATTGGGGGATGGAGGAGGGGGTTGAATAAAATCTCACGACATCTCACCAGGGGGGAGGAAGGGACAGAAAATTAAAAAAAAACACGTCACGTTATTTATGGACGCCCCCTAATAGGTAATAACTTAAACTGAAAACCTTTATAATAAACCACAAAACTACAAAACTTGTTGAGTAAAGTACATAAATCTATTGTAATAGTGTTGGCAAGTGCAATTTTGACTGTTTCAATTGGGTAAGCCCCTCCCTCCTCCCTACGTTATAACGTGGTACAACGATAATATTTGCTCTAATGCTTGAATTACGTATGTTAGATAGATAAGCAAAAATTTTTCGGCAATTAAGAAGCTAAACAACTACTATATGTAAACATACTTTGATAAAAAAAAATTAAACGCAATATTGCGATTTCGGACAATAACTCGGCGTATGAATCAATTAGGCACTTCCTCTATGAAAATTTGGAAGTAGAATGTTCTGCAGACGCTGATTATTCGAATAATCAACTAAAATTTTACATCGATGTGGGTGTACAAAAATTAAATCGATAGATATTCTATTTATACCAGCGTAATGAACTGTTTTTTAAATCACTTTCCGCGGTTAGAATTACATCCTTAATTAATGAAGGTTATTTTATTTAATGAATTAAAATTAAACAGACGGTACATACAAAAACATATTTTGCTTTATACATTGATAGGTATTATGCTATAATAATTTAATTTTATATTTATAATAGGTTATATAAAGTACCTTTCTAATATTTCTCACTTATTTGAGTTATATAAAAAGGATTAGGCCAAAAAATAATAATAAACCAAGTTAATTGTCAGTGTGTTTAAAATCACGATGCGCAAGTAGGGATTACGGTTACCTCAAAAAAGGCATTTTTTAAATTGATTGGAATCGAAATCTGTTAAATCAACTCAAAAAAGATCGATTTCTTTTAGAGTTTGTATTTCAGTACCTAAATACAATATAAATATAGGTTTTTATTTTTTTTATCCATTAAAGGGTTGAGGGAATCTGAGTAAGCTGAGCACACATGCACATAGTCACCTAGCGAATTCTTGGGTAATCTAGTGAAAAATTGTCATCTCTTTAAACATATTTGAGTATTCAACTAATTGAAAATAACTTGTTTGGTTATTCTTAAAACAGAAACAAATTGAATCTCAATTATCTATTGTGAACTATCGATTCAGTACCACTCATTGATTTAAATATATTAACGGATATAATTAAATACACAATACTTTTCACAAATTTTTATTATTCTCACAATTATAGCTTCGCTACACTGTAGCTTTTTCAAGTGATTTAGGTGTACAAAGTTATTTACAAATTTCGGGCTTATAAATAGCTTAAACTATCAGGGTTGGTGGGGGAACAAATTTAACAGAGGTGAATTATTTAATTCTATTTGATCATTTAAAAGTAACTTAGTGTTGTAGTTTTTTATTTTATTAATTTCTAATGATTCTAATGCATTTAATCTTGAGCCTTTTCCTAGAGTATGGAGAAAATTACATTGTTTATTAGTTTGATGGTTTTCTTCTATTAAACGATTAGCGTAGTTAGAAATATTATGTTTTTTTGTTGATAAAGCTTTTAAAATGTTCTTTTATTCTTGTTTTGAACGATCGTCCAGTCTGTCCTATATAGCATTTTTCACATGAACCACATTTGAATTTATAAATACCTGATTGTCTAAAATTTTAGGTTTGTCTTTATTGTTTTTTATGAATTTTCCTAATTTATTTGTGGTCTTAAAAGTAATATTAATATTAAGTCTTCTTAATTTGGAAACTACTAAAGTGTAGCGAAACTATAGTTGTGAGAATAATAAAAATTTGTGAAAAGTATTGTGTATTTAATTATATCCGTTAATATGTGCAACTTTCACCAAGTAACAGCCAATTCAGTTAATCGATTTAAATATAGTTTTTTTCCAAGAAATCGATTCTTCCATTAATCAATCTCAGATCGCCTAGCCCCTGTGCAGATATCTTTACCCAAAAAAGTAGTCCCCCGGTTCCCCTCTATCGTAATACATTTTTAATAATATCCAATAATATTTAGTTCATAAAATAATAATAATCACCTTCTAAATAACGAGAGAAACAAGAATCAGCGCTAATAAAAAATTCGTATATACGTTATTTGTGTCAATTAATTTCCATATTTGGTACTTACTTTAGAAATAGGAACGACTTTTTAACAAGCTTTTAGATTACCTTTGCTGAAGATATTCCATGAACGTTATTTTATGTTAGGCTGCCACATGTGGATCGTGATTTCTTACTTCTCATTACCGATTCAGCGACAGTTTCGATAAATCACTGACTAAACGAAGCTACTGAATGAAAATGAGATAATTAAAGATCAGATAAGTGACAGTATGCTGCCATCTCTGCAGGTTTCGACGCACTTACTTCATTTATATTTTAATTACTTATATTTTACTCGGGTCATCGTTGATTTTATTTTTATCAAATGCAAATGGGATAAAAAGTGTAGCGTGGAAATTGTAAATACATACCTATGAGTTTATTGTAAAGAGCAATTAAGAAATTCCTTATATATCTGTTCTCTTGCGGTAATTAATGCTGGCTTAATTCTAATTCCTTTGTTTTGTGTTTACCTGTGTGCAAGAAGAACGATTTCACAGGTTTCTGATTTTATCAGTTTCAGTTTTAAAGTATCCACGTATACGTTTCTAAAAGGGGATCGTTCGTTTCGATAGATTAATAATGAATTGACGTTTTTGCCGGAGAACCGACAAGTGTGTGTCAGGTAGATGTACCTACCTGTATCGTATCTTAGCATGTCGTTTTACTGTTGAAAATTCCAAGAAATGCGTTTAACATCTTAGCGCAGGTCATGAATAAAAAATATTTCGTTTCATTCTTTCGATCATTGTTATTATTATTTTAGTGGCAACTGAAACATTTTTATCGAGAATGAGCGTTTGCGAACAATCGAAGTGGCTAGGTAGAAGGGTAGCTCAGGGGTGGGTTTTTAGCTTACGCAACCAAGCAGGTGCACGAAGATCATGGAACCGTACCTGCAGTTAGATGATGCACATAATAATACAATACTTCAGTGGCGTTTCATTTCATTCTTTAAACAAATCACCAAGTTTAATTATCAATAAAGAACCAAATTGAATACAAAAAATAATCGATAAAATACAATATAAATTTTTGTATAATAAGGAAATGAGAGCGTAATATTTGAATTGAAGCACTTATTTGCTTATACGTCCTTAACGAATGCAAATCAGCAACAAGCGTTTTGACCTAATTCATAGTTACGTTGATTACCTGTAATGAAGTAAATTAATTGATTGGCCAATTTTGCAATTAGCTAAGCTCTTAAACGATATTTTACTAAATTAATCTACTACTGAGTATGCACGGTCTATTTGGTAGCTTTAGTACTATCTACTGTTTAGTATCACAGAGAAACTGAAGATATTTTTGTATGTTAGCCAGTACGTGAAGAGACTTGCTACAGCTTTATGAGTTCAAATTAAATTTTACTGAAATAAAGGAGGTTAATTTATTCTCATTACTTTAAAAAATTGTTGAAATTAACTTCAATTCCGAATTTTCGTTATAACTGATGTTGTTTAGTTGTTATAACCAATTTCGCCTGTAATACGATTTAACTGAATAAGATTTATTTTTTTTATAGTTTAAACGATAAGAGGTATTTTTCTCCAAAAGAGTATGTACAAATTTGGACGTACCCTCATAAAGGATAACAGCGTCCCAAAAAGAAAATTACAAACTTGAAACTTCTAAAGCAAGAGCAGAGTGTATTACATAAAACTCATTAATTATTGAATTAAACAAAAATTAAAAAGTTTCCTTATAATTTGGTGTTCTCCTCCTCCGGATATTATTTTGGAACACACATTTTATAAATACATTTTGATTTACATCCTTAAGTAATAAAAACTTAAAAAAACGCTTTACTTCAATGAATTATTTACTAAACGGTTGTCTTTGTGTGCTACAAAATAATCCCGAGAAAGAATGGCTTTTTTGTGTCCATTGTCTTATTGGTGGTGTACGCCACTGGCTAAAGGCGTATGACAGATTGAAATTTTTACCTGCATTACAGCGGTGGTGGTGCGAGATATTATGATAATCTATCTAACCAACCTACTTCGAAGCAATCATGACACCAGTGGATACGACGACGAGTTTGCTCTGCTGCAATGCGTCACTTAACAATTTACCTGCCGCAGGTCGCCTTCTCGCTTTTAACAACATTCCCGTACTCCCCCGTCAACCCTCTGCCCCATCCCCTTGTTCGAATGAACCTGGGAATTGCAGATCTACCAACAATAGTAATGAATTATGGGGCCCCAGTCAACGTTTCAATTTTTTTAGCCTTTTGTGTTATTTCTCTTACGTACCAAGTATGTGTAGAGGCAGCAAATTATTGTTGCGGCCAGGTACCATCTCTGCAACCCATCGAAATCAAAATGTTTGATGACTTGGCTAAAATTTACTAGAATATCTGTTGAGCCTGTATAGGAGTACCTATTTACTTTCTTACGTAAATTGTAGTGTAAAATTCTAGATTTATTATTAAAACTATAATTCTTAATTTTTCTCAAAAATTATGATTTTATATTTTACCATAAGCTTTTGTTATTTAAAGGTTTTCTTGGGATATTTGTTAAGGGAGCAAAATATAATACATATAAGTCTTTAGTCATACTGTCAATTCTTCCCCAGGTTTTTTGAATAAAGTCAAATCGAAGGACAATTGGACAAAAATAATTTTTTTATTGGAAAACTGTATGTCATATGCTTTATATTTTCTTGTGCAATATTTCATCTTTTCCTGTATATTTTGTATATTTTTGTTAAAAGGGTGCATACCCGTTTGAGTCAATAAATATAATAATATAATCTAATAAAAACACTACCACCACCTATAACTAGAGCGAAATGTTGGCAGTGTTTTTATAATAAATAATTATTTGGCCCCAATTGTGCTTTATATCGTCATTTACTTAAAATTGAAGGTAATTATTTTATAATAAAACTCAAATAAAACACACTTGGTATTTTGCTTCACAATTTATTGTTAATAACTTAACGATACCGTCTCGGCAATTACACCATTATCAAAAGATAGGAGTACAATAGATACTAAAACTAAGTTGCAAATTTTCTGCTAAAGTACCTTTATCAGAAGGTAGCTTTTAAGAGGGGGGACAAAGTGAATGCAATTTGGTCATTAGTGACTAAATGATTGTGTTGTTTTGCTCTTGTTATTTCAAACATTTCGAGGAGGTCTAGTTTTTTACCTTTATTAATATTATGTAATATTCTGGGGTTATCAATATCTAATTGGTGATTGTTTAAAATACAATGGTCAGAAAATTTTGTGCAATTATTTTTCTGTATAATTGACCATACATGTTCTTTTAGCCTATGCTTTAGCGCTCTACCAGTCTGGCCGATGTAAATGGCCTCACAATTTTTACAATTTATTTGGTAAACACCATTTTTCTGTATTATATTGACCTTTTCTTTGTTGTTTACAAAGAGTGAACTTAAATTTAATTTATTTGCTACAATGGTGTTTATTTTATTTTTCTTTAATCTATTACATATTTTAATTTGATAGCTGTGGAACATAATTAATGTAATGATACTTTTGGTCATCCTTTGGATCTGGAGAGGTATACAGAGTTTTTCGTAACATTTTCTTCTGTTTTTTGTATAAAAGTAAATCTATTATATTTTCCTTGTAACCATTATTTTGGGCTAAAACCTTTAAGAAATTGATTTATTTTTGAAAGTTATATTCACTTAAGGGGACAGCAAGAAGTCTATGTATGTAGCAATGGAAAATACTGTATTAAATATTTATTGATTGTTTTGAATTTGCATGTGGAATAATGTCAGTGAAGGTTGCTTTTCTGTGAATGTCAAAATTAATGTTGTTATCATTTCTTGAAAGAGTAATATCTAGGAAATTTAAAGAGCCGTTGTTTTCTTTTTCTAATGTAAACTGAATATCTTTGTATAAAGTATTTAAGTGATTTTGAAATGAATCTATTTGTCTTTCTGTGCCTGTCCAAATGCAAAGGATGTCATCTACATATCTACCCCAATTATTTTATAACAATGTTTTTCACTGAGGCGAACGAGAACTATATTTATAATGCCTATATTACATTTCTTATAGTTCTCAAGTTTTTTCATATATTATGTACAACACGGATTAGTAGAAATAAGCCAACATGAATTTGTTGAAATTATTATTCTAAAGGCTCTAAGAAAGTAGAAAAAGGCTTTGATTCATTTACAATACATCAGGTGTTTTCGAACGTGTTTCAACATCATAAAAAATTTAGGTAAGCACTGCTTGTTATCAATTACCTTGCTACGTTTTCGCGCATTGAAGTAAAAATTATTCATGGGCGTAATTAAATTTAACGATGGATAATTAATTATCGGAAGATACGATACTTTCTCCTAAAATATAATCGAGCAGAAGCGATTTTTACATTTGTCACTCGGGAAGAAGCGTTGCGAACCTTGCGTAAAGTGTTACCTACAAACCAACAAGCACATTATGCGTTCTTTCGTTTAAACATTGATGAATTTAAGATTTATGTATCGAATAGTAAAGACCTACTTAAATACAATATTCAGACGATTCTATTAGCGTCTGTACTCTTCGTTATTAAGCATGGGAGCACTTGCTACATTACTTAACGTTTGTACAAGGTCGAATTTGCGAATGGTAAATTCTCAATTGAAGCTCTTTACGTTCAAATAAACTACTTAATATTCTGCATGAAGGACACTTCTTTAAAAACTACGACAAAGTATTCATGCAAATAATTGTTTAAAACAAACATAAAACTCCGAACATGTAGCCACAAATTAAGTGTTTATAAACCGTTAAAGCCTATTGAACTGGAAACATTAATAAACTTGGAAATTTGATGCACAGAAAAAATAACTACCGACTTATTCAATAATTAGAACTTGTTTAATATAAAATTCAATAGGGCAATTCATCCCTAAGTATGTTTCTTCAAATGTTAAATCTTTTTTCATTGTCACATAATTTTAAAACAGACCTTTCGCTGACATTCTTTTAGATTCATCAAATTTATAACTGACCATCATAATCCACTCATTGATGAAGCTCTTTTTAAATTATGTGATAAAATAAAAGTTTATACGACCCCCAAATTATTATATTGAATGTAGACATCATATTTTTTATACAAAATAAAATTTTTTGCTACTAGTCAATATTTTCTACAAAAATGTTGGGTCATGTCTTTAAAGTTTGAATTTTGAGGTGTATAGAGGCGTGAATGCTTTTAAATAAAAGTATTAAACCTGAAGAAATATTTTTTTTTCTGATATGTAAATGTAAATATTTATATGTACCATGTGTTATTTTTTTTTACATCTAGCTAATTACAGTACAGTACAACATACACAAAATTTTTGAATTATTATTGTTAAAAATAACAGCAAATGTGAAAGAAGTGTGTTTTTGTGTAGCTTTTATACTATAATACATCCATTTATATTCAGCTTAAAATGATATACAGCCTACATGATAGAATGCGTATTTTACAAGGACTATCATGTTCAATGAATGAATGATATATACGGTAATAATAATTTGATGAAAGGAACGATGAAACATGTTTTAACACTTGCCTGGCCTTTTGTACAAATAGTCGTACCAACTGTAATTATAAATCATAAGCGATTTTTCTCATTAGAAAAAGTTTTTAATGGAAATTCATACATTTTGGTTGGTTTGTTTAGGAGTAAAAGTACTTAAATCCCTCTTATAACTCATAGAAGCATGAAAACCCTTCATTGACCTATGATCATCTTTGATAAGAACAAAGTTATCTGAAAATCTTTTCCATCTGGAAGTTTATTTAATTTTATATTGAGAATAAATTGAGAGTTACTGGAGAAAAGTAGTAAGTACCTAAAGAATTAAATCAGCAAAAGTAATAATATATGGTAAGAAATCATAAAAGACCTGAAGGACTAAGCAAAAGCAGAAATAGGAATGGGGGAGGAATTGAAGGATTGATAGATTTGTGATGACGATGAGGATATCCAATGCAAAGATATCGATTATGTATGATTATTACAAAAAAATATTATCCGAAAGTAGATATATATAAAATTATAAATACCTACCTACCAATTTGATTTACAATTATAAAGCAGTGTGGAACTTTTAAGGTGTTAATCTAGATCTACAAATCTCCGAACACATTTTTTATTTAATGATTGAGAGAAAGTGAAACGGTGATATTGTAAGCGTTTATCACCCTGTATAGTGCGTTTTTCAAATATCTGTGGCAAAGAACGGAATGACATTATTGAAAAAAATTTAATCAATGCTAAACTGCGGGCTACGTAAGTACGTCATCAGCGATCTTGAGATAATCATGCATAGTAAGTTGGGTCGACGCTCTCTGAACATGTTGCACGTATATTTGTGAGTATGTATTTATGTACGGTCAAATTTAAAATGCATTGAAATATTAGGAATAACGAACGGACGGCAATTTTTTGCCTTCGCCAGTAATTAATATGACACGGCGTCAGATAAGGTGAGGCACAGTTATTGAAGTATAATCCCATTTACATGTTAAAGCGGAGTATTATTTTTCGATAGGATTATACATAGTTGGTACGCTCATTTCTTTTACGATATAAACGATACGATCTTCTATAGGTATATGTATTTCTACACATACACACATACGTATGTATAACCGAATAATTGTTGTCCGAAACTTGAACTCAACGAAAATGTCACTCGGTATTTTCGCTTCGAAAATTATTAGAATAATTGTTTTCGCTTCAGTCGAAAGTAACCGTAATGAGGCATGGCGGTACGCTACAAACGAAATTTAAGTTTTACGACACACTTCGATCTCATTATCATTTCATTTCTTTCTAAATTTTTATTAATCGATTAATTGCCCATGGTGGTAGGTGGCAAACAGGAACATGAAGAGGATAAATAAAGTTTTGGTCTGTGAACGTTTTATGCCTTGAACGGTATTTGAATTTGAATGATTTTATTGTCTTGCATTTTCTCTTAATAAACGAAAAAACTGAAACTAGGTAACCTCATGACTGGCGATGTCATGTTATACAAAAAGAGAAGAAACGAAACTTCTTTTCTCAATAAAATAAAATCAAAATTCTGAAATATATAATAAGGGAAGGGGTAGCTTGTAACTCGTATAAATATGCAATGGCCATCTTTACCGATTATTTTTTTTTTTAAGTTAATAGTTCCATAAAACGTAAAAAACAAATTTGTCTTTCATTTAGTTTTAGGTTAGGGACCGCTCGCCGTTCATCAAAAAATTTTACTGAATTTTTACAGAATCCTTGGACTTCTGATAAATAGAAATATTATTTATTTGTTCGTTACAAAAGATATTTATAAGGTTATTTAAATTTTATTATAAAAATAAAATAAATAATTTTGACTATTAAAATTTGTGTATTATCAGTCAAAATTTATCATGTTCAGGGGGGGGGGGTTAGTTTTTGTGACGTACCTAATACTTACAGGGGGGTCACAGAAAGTGTGAAACAGCGTGACACCCGGGGGGAGGGGGTCAAAAAAAGCTAATTTTAGCGTGACGTATTTTATGAACAGCCCTTTACTCCAACAGACAAATTATTCTCTTTTTCTCAGCGAATGAAAAGAATGAAAATCTTTAGTCACTATTTTGTCCAAACTACCAAATATGTATCTCAAAATTAATATTCACATAATTGTAGCGAGGAAAGAAAAAATAGTTAAAAAGAAATATGTATAAATGTAATGCCAATACTCTATGGTGGCAAATAGGTAAATACGACTTTTCTTTGATACTGTTGAGATATTGTGAACACACAGTATGTAGGTATTTAAGATTTTAAATTCAACATGTAACAATGGTTCGTTTTTATTTACTAACTCTGAACAGCACTGTTCTCGCTGTTATTTGTTATTCTTAAAATTATTTTTCAGACACATTTGTTTAGTCTAATGAAAGCAGAATGTTCAACGCATTGTAACTACCTATGTATTTGTTTTGTGACCTGATTTCAGTCCGTTTATATCCATCTTCCGAATTACACGTTTTATTCTCTTTAATAAATTCTTACTAACCTACAGAGTACTGCCGTTTTATTGAACAGGTTATGGGCCCAGTTTACGTTGGCTCGTAGGTTAGATAAGCAGGGCTAAAGTATCGTGAAAATTTTCTAGTTACGTTCGAGTCGTACGAAAGAAAAAGTAGTGTTCGCGATGGCCGCGTCTCTTAAGTTTGAATCGGGAAGCATTCCTAAATTCGACGGCACTAATTTCCAATTGTGGAAATTCAGTATAAAAGTTTTGCTGAAAGCTGAAAATCTTCAAACGGTCGTTGACGGAACAGAAACTGAACCAGCAGACCAATCGACACCAGAATGGAAAGCATGGGATGCGAAAAATACACGGGCTCAAGTAATTCTAATATCCACAATTAGTCAAGACCAGATGCAATACTTGATAAACTGTGACGACGCTGCAAAAATGTGGAAGAGATTAATGTCTATACACGAGCAGAAAACTGAAATATCGAAAGAGATGGTATGGCAGAATTTCTACGAATACCGAATGCAAGAAAAAGGAAAAATAGCCGACCACATCTCAGCTGTTGAAATGTTGGTGAAACAATTAAAAGACGTTGGTGAAAACATCAGTGATAGTGCTGTTTGTTCAAAGGTGATCAACAGTTTGCCATCCAAGTTTAATGCTTTTCGAACGGCTTGGGACTCAGTTGATAGTTCAAAGCAAACATTCGAGAATTTAACAGCAAGACTTTTAAAAGAAGAGACTCGAATGTTAAACGACAGTACAGAATCGCATAATCTGGCATTGCAGGTTCAAGCTTTACAAGAAAAATTGGCAGCTGTAGAGTTCTCAAAGAGAAAGAATACGAAAACCATTGATAAGAAGAAGAAAGACAGTACATGCAATTACTGCAAAAAGAAAGGGCATTGGGCACGAGAGTGCAGAAAGCGTCTAGCTGATTTAAAGAAAACCCCGGTTAGCGGCAGTTCGGCATATATATGTGACATTTCGTCGTTATATTCGGCCAGTTCTGAAGAAAACAAATCAGATTGGATCTGTGACTCAGGGGCAAGTGTTCATATGACCTGTCAAAGACAGTGGTTTACCAAATTAGAAACGATTGACGAACCGGTGTATGTCAAGATAGCCAACAACAAGTTGTTGACTGCAACTGGAAAGGGCATGATACAAATTCGGGCATTTGTTGGGGGCCAATGGTACGATAGAACAATCAACGATGTCCTGTATATCCCAGAATTAAGCCTAAGTCTGTTTTCAGTGGGAGCTATGACAAATCGAAACTTCACATTTCATTCCTATAAAAACTTTTGCGAGTTTCGCGACAGTGACAGAAAAGTGTCATGTGTCGGTGCACGAAAAGACAATCTATGGGTGATGAAATTCAAGGTTATCGTTCCTCCACAGTGCAACTTCAGCAAGGAAAGTTCGTTAAAACTATGGCACGACCGTCTCGGTCATGTAAACAAGAACATGATCAAGAAAACTGCTGAAAAGAAGATGGTGAAAAACATGAAGATTGACAGTAAAGATGATTTCTTCTGCGAACCATGTCAGTTCGGAAAACAAGCCAGAAAATCACATAAACGCCTCATCAGAGATAAGTCCGAAAAACCAGGTTTAAAAATTCACACCGATGTGTGCGGACCGATGAACATTGTATCGCCTAGCGGTTCACGATATTTCGTCCTATTCAAGGATGATTGCAGTAGTTACAGAACGGTTTATTTCCTGAAACATAAATCGGAAGTTCTCAACAGATTCAAGGAATACAAGGCCTTGGTTGAAAACCAAACCGGTAACAGAATCAAAACTTTAAGAAGTGACCAAGGTAAGGGCGAATACATAAACAGAGAATTTGAAGAGTTCATAAAGAAGGAGGGTATATATCATGAATGTTCTTCAGCATATACACCTCAACAAAACGGACGCTCAGAAAGAGAAATGAGAACGATTGTTGAGAGCGCACGGACAATGTTAATAAACAAAAATGTACCGCAAGAATTATGGCCAGAAGCTGTAAACACCGCAGTTTATCTGCTGAACAGAACGGCTTCGACACAAGTGGATGACATGACTCCTTTTGAAAAATGGTTTGGGTATAAGCCTGAATTGAAACACCTAAGAATCTTTGGATGTGTTGCATATATGTCCATTCCGCATACATTTCGAAAGAAATGGGATCCAAAATCCAAAAAGCTATTATTCGTTGGATATGAGGGTTATTCCACGAACTATAGGCTTTGGGATCCAGAAAAGAGAAAAATCGAGGTCAGTTGCAATGTAGTGTTCAATGAAAATGAGAGACTAAACACAGAAAAAGAATCGTTTTTGCTCAAATTCGGTTCAAATGAACAAGAAGATCCGATACAGGAAGCACCACCAGAACAAGCTGGTAACAACAAACCACCATCAAACGAAAATTATACAAGCAGTGAAGAAGAGCAAGAAAATGCATCCGATGACGATTTCGTTTATGAAGATCACAACCCCGAAAATGAAGACTTCGAACCAAAACAATTAAGGGATCGCAGTAAATTAAATCGTCCGGATTATTACGATGCGACGGCTTTTTGTAGTTCGACTTTCGTACCCGATTGTTACAACCAAGCAATCAAAAGTGAAGAATCAGAACTATGGAAAAATGCCATGCAAGAGGAAATGGACGCACTGGCATCCAATGATACATGGACTCTAGTGAAACTACCTGAGGGTTCGCGTGTGATTGACAACAAATGGGTGTTTCGCATTAAAAGTGACAATAAAAATGTTCGTTATAAAGCACGGCTTGTTGCGCGCGGGTTCACACAACAGGAAGGTATTGACTACCAAGAAACATTCGCGCCGGTAGTTCGATTTGATTCGATACGGATTTTACTAGCTTTAGCAGCCGAAAAGGACTTACAAATAGCCAATTTTGACGTGAAAACTGCTTTCCTTTACGGTGAGTTAAGTGAAGATATCTACATGAAACAGCCAATGGGATTTGAAAACAAACAGAAACCTAATCTGGTATGTAAGCTCAAAAAGAGTCTATACGGATTAAAGCAATCGCCGCGTTGTTGGAACCGTAAGTTTGTTTCTTTTTTAAATAAATATAATTTCAAACAATTGAAATCTGATCAGTGCGTATTCATTGGCAAGTTCGTGAATTCAGAAATTTATCTGGCTATTTACGTAGATGATGGACTTTTGATGTCAAAATCAAACGAAGCAATTAAGGAGTTGATAACAATTTTAAAAGAAATGTTTAATATCACGGTAAATTTCGATAATAAAAACATTCAATTCGTTGGTTTACAAATCGAGCAAAATTTATCCCAAGGAACAATTATTATTCATCAACAGGCTTACATTACAAGGTTACTTGATAAATTCAATATGAAAGAAGCGAAACCGTTAACAACACCAGCCGAACCGAGTTTACATTTGGTCGCTCCGAAAGAAATAAACAATAATCAAAAACAACCATATCGCGAGGCTGTCGGCTCGCTCATTTTCTTGGCCATGTCAACTCGTCCGGATATTGCGTTCGCTGTAAATCAAGTTAGCCGTTTTCTAAACAATTGGAATGATGAACACTGGATAGCTGTTAAACGTATATTACGTTATATAAAACACACGTTTAATATAAAAATTACATATTCAAAAACAACCCAAATAAACCCCGACGGTTACACCGATGCAGACTACGCTGGATGTGTAGAAAGCAGAAAATCAACAAGCGGCTATATTTTTGTAATGGCAAATGGACCGATTACGTGGAAAAGCCAAAAGCAACCAGTGGTAGCGCAATCCACCACCGAGGCCGAGTACATTGCGTTGGCCCTTGGCGTAAAGGAAGGGTTATGGTTAAAATCGTTTCTTCAGGAACTAAATGTTAACATCACGACTTTAAAAATAAAAGTCGACAACCAATCAGCCATCAAATTGTCCCAGGCACATCAATTCCACAATAGAACAAAGCACATCGATGTAAAGGTGCATTTTGTGCGCGACGAGTGCGAAAAAGGCAGTATTTCCGTTCAATATGTGAAAACTAGTGATCAAGTGGCGGATTTACTAACTAAACCTCTAAGTAAAACAATTTTAGAATCATTGTGTTTAAAACTAAATTTACTATAGGTGTGTTCAGTCAACTATATTATATAACAAATCATAGTTTTTAAGAATTTGTTGATTTTCATTTTTCATTACGTAATTAAAATTACAGATTGGGTATTTTGGGAAATCTTAAATAAGTGGGAGTGTTGAGATATTGTGAACACACAGTATGTAGGTATTTAAGATTTTAAATTCAACATGTAACAATGGTTCGTTTTTATTTACTAACTCTGAACAGCACTGTTCTCGCTGTTATTTGTTATTCTTAAAATTATTTTTCAGACACATTTGTTTAGTCTAATGAAAGCAGAATGTTCAACGCATTGTAACTACCTATGTATTTGTTTTGTGACCTGATTTCAGTCCGTTTATATCCATCTTCCGAATTACACGTTTTATTCTCTTTAATAAGGTAAAGTCGCCAAATATCGCACCCCATTTAGTTTTTTGATCACCACATGCTCAAATTTCCGATATTACGATAAAAAAAACACAAAAATATACCTTAGTAATTATTTTATTAAAAGACGAACATAAATTAGTGAATTTGTAGTAATATACTTTCAGAAAAAAATAATAACAAAGGAACGTAATTTACTCATTTCTATTTTTTTACGCATAATATCGCCCCCGGGGGCGGTATTAGGCATATAATATAATCTTTCAACGTAGATTTTGGTACATTAAATATTTTTACTGCTGTTTTGTAACCCATTTCTTTTTTCCGAACTGCATCAACTGCTTTAATCATGGCATCATGATCCCACGTCTTCTTCGGCATCTAATAAAAAAACACAACCGTAGACGATATTTAATATATAATCTAGTATACTTGTTTCCTAATACCGCCCCCTAGACGATATTATGCACGATGGAGGGGGCGGTATTAGGATCTTTTATACAATCCAACAGGGTGGCTTCTCTTCGAAACAACATGCGTACAATCGCTACGCAAATAAATCTACACTCATCTCGAAGCATACCGCACAAAACTAGCATTTAAGCGTTTAAGAATGTCTATAAATGACTAATATATATTGCAACACAAATATTTAAGGAAAAAACTCACCTTTGGTAAATAAATTAATATATTTTTCACACCACTTACAGCGATCGCTGTTTGCTCATTTGTTCAGAATGACCAACTGGCATAACGGTCCAGTAGTGCAGCATTCGCCCATAAGATTCCGCTGATTATTTTTGTAAATAACGTAGGGTGCGGTATTAGGGCAGGATGCGATATTTGGCGACTTTACCTTAAATTCTTACTAACCTACAGAGTACTGCCGTTTTATTGAACAGATACCAAAAGCTTTTGGCTATTGATTGTTTACAACCGTAACTGATACTTATTAAAAGTACTCATAGGAAGATACTAAGTCTCAAGAAAAAATAATATAAAAATAAAATACTTTTAAATGTTTCAAATACTCTTTTTTAAATTTAAATTAAGATTAAAATTTAGTTACAACAATAAAGGTATGGAAAACCTTATTTCCAATCCCTAGAAACAGTATTACTGATGTAGGTACTAAAACCATTGTTTTACTTTCTAAAATATTCTGTTTTCATTAAGTAAATTATTTTTTTTTTGTGACAAATCATCTTTACTCTACTTACTCTTACAGTTGAGTTATATATCTCTTTTTTCCGTATTTTGTTTTAAATGAAATGTTCTAGTTCAATTCACAGTTAAATAATTTTAAAATAAGTAATCATTTTTATTGAATAATATTTAATATTGTAACCAATTTTTTAATATTACTTGATTAATTTACACATATTATAATACCAACAATTTGTTTCATATAGTGTGTGTACTTTACCTATAGAAGGTCACCCTAATTTATTAATAACTCATGAAGGTATTTACTTATGAACTTTTATTTGATACCTACCACATTAACATTTCAATTATGTATCTACTATTTATAACATCTGCCTTTAATCGGGTGTGCACCAAATGCATGAACTCGGCACCAGCGCGGAAAAGGTTAAGCATTTTATTATATATACAATAATAAATAACTTGACATTTGAAATTTTACATTAAGAATAAAACCTACTTTATTTAGAATTTTTTTTCTTGAGTGTGGGCTAAACCGAAAACCAGTTTCTGCTTACATCTATTCTAGAGATGAAAACATTTTTTTAAGCAACGTTGGTTACGGGGTGAGGAGAAAAGGGGACCGTTACATACTCACCTAACCTAACCTAACCTTACCTAACTCACATATCGAAAGACAATACCGAGTCATTAATATTTGAATATACAATTAACTAGTTAAAATTTTATCAAATTAAGAAAACACTTGTTACTTACGTTACCCCCACCCCTCCCAGTTCACCATTTATCAATTTGTGATGAACAATATTTTTATATTAGTTTTGAAAATGCCTATGCAGTACAATAATTATTTTTGCCGTCTTAATATAAGAATGTAATTAAAAAACAAGTCGACCGCCTGCTGGGGCGACGGCTAATAGTTCGAAAAACAATAAAAAATCATTTATATTATTATCCGTAGGTTAGTGCCGAATTCGAGTAGTGCAGCAGGTAGCTGGTGCCGAAAAAGAACTATATTGTTTAAAGATGTTTCATAGTACAATCACCAAGTTTTTATTTGGATTAGGAACTCATATGTGGTGGTGAATCGATAAATTACTTTTTTAAACTAATGATGAAATTCGTTAAAAATATTATTAGGCTTTATATTTTCCTGGTTTATTTTAAAAGATTTTATACCCAATAGTGTATATTTACGTCAATTATGGTTTTCTACAGAAAAGCTTGATTGATTAGAAGACTTCCTCATTATAAGTTTTGCATACTTCAAGCAAGAGCTAGGCAAATTATTGAATTGACATCCAATTACGTCAGAAGTACGTTCTTTCGTTTAGTTTTAATAAACTTATACTTACCTATTTATTGAAATTAACTAAGTTTATTTTGTAAACGTCCAGTATTGTTGCATTATAAAATTTTCAAGTGTTTATGCATAAACTACTGTTTTTTTAAATTTGTTTTTACATTTACAATAAATAGCATATATACCTACACTTTAATATTTTGTTGGTTTGTTTGTAATAATCTAAAGGAAATGAAATGACTTAATTAAGAAAATGGTTTCTTTTCTCACAAGAACTAATTAAATAATTAATAGACAACAGGTAGTTTACCTCTGGACACCCAGTATAAGTATCTAGACTAATTAATTAATTTTGATTTCATAGGTTTATAAAATGTCAGTGCCTGCATTAATTTATTTAGGGGGCATCCAAAGTTGAGCGATAAAGAATTAATTTCCTATACGAGCTACCTATCATACCTTGTAATTGTATTTACAGATGTATGGTTTATATGGACGGTTGTGTTGAAATATTAATAAATGCGTATCTTTTATTCATAATATTTTCACAGTATCTACTGCATATTTGTAACGCTGATGTCTGCGCGAATTGCTAAACAGAATGCAAGAAATACAATAAATCACCATAAATGAAACCATCTGCTACCCGGGATAATTATTTTTAATATGTATACACAAACAGTAGCTTATTATTAATTTTATGTTGCAATATTTTTACAAGGTAGGCATGTGTTTATTGCATGGAAATAGTTATACAACCAATAATAATTTCTGGATAATAATTACTATTGAATAAATATTAGCATACTCTTCTTAATATCAGAAAGTATTTATTTATAATTTTGATTTGTATCAGATTTTCTTTATTTTTACTTATGTTATTGAAAGATCTTGTTAACAGGGAATACTCGATGGGCGTTGATGTCTCAGATAGTACCCTATTACCCTTAACGACTTCCATAACGTGCTCTGCTCTTCTACTTTTTATTGATACCATTCTACGTCATCATTTTGTTTCAGTCTTAAGCATTAAAAATTTCATTAGCAAAATTCTATAAAACGAAAGCAATTTCTCAGCCTCTTGATTTTCGGTGCATTTCCTTAAACCACGTTTTGTAAATAGCTGATATAAATTATTAACAAGTCAAGCAGTGGGATGTTAAATAGTAACGCCCATCAAGTCGTAGTCAAAAAACTACCAGGGAGAGGAATAATACACCCTCTCGAAAACGTCTACATTTATCATTTGTTCAGACAAAGGCTGCAATTATTTGGCAGAATTCATTTTTGGGAACAATACCTGTTGAGGTGGGTCCAACTATACTGGACAATTTAACATGTTGAGACGCCAGGTGATTGAAGTTGCCGAAAATTTTAGTTTACTATGCGTTTAGCTTGTACCTACCTGCTGGTTTTGTTTTCTTCATTCTCTTATAAATTATTCCACGACTTTTGTGAAATTTAAATTAGTAATTACTTTTATGTATATTTGACATATAAAAAGGAGCCTTTTTGTTTCTATAATTGTTTATCCTTTCTTAATTTGCACTGTTTTCAAATTATAAACACCTATTAAATTAAAATCACTTTAAACAATAATATTACTGGTTGGGATGAAATTTTATGCAACAACATAGATATTAACGATAAATATTTTGTAATAAAATTTTGTAGTAAATACCTGCTCTTATTTTCCACAAACGCGAACAGAAATGATAGGTAGGTAGTATAGGTAATGTTATTGTCTCGTCCTTTAACGAAGTCTTGCTGTATCTACACGTTTTTCTGTGTGGAAGGCAAAAAATTGTGAGATAAGATTCAATAACACGCTCTCAACACGCATGGATAGAAGAACGTTGCCTGTTGGCGCTTACAGCACAACTTTTGTTTAAACTAGTTAACGATGTGTGATCGCGAGTGCGGTAGTAAAAATTCTCCGGAAAATAAAATTTTCAGGTATGTAACCATCGGTAGGTAGTTGATGCTGAAATAAATAAATTCATTAATTACTTAACGAAGATGATTACTATTGGAGTAAAGGGAATGGCAATAATGATATGTCGTGTTATATGAGAATAATTCTGAATGCAGTAGGGTCATAGGTCACATACCTGGGGGAACAAAGTGTAAAAACCTCCCACCCCACTTTGATTGTTGAGTTTTTTGCCGTATCTTTTAATTAATTCACTGATCACATAAGGCATATGATAATGATTAAGGAAAATGATATAAAAACAGTTTGTCGTCTTCTTACTCATAAAACAAGAATAGTGGTCAGTCAGAAACGGAAATTAAAATTGTTGGATGTTGCTTAAGATTTTCAGGTTATTACTTCACTTAGATAGATTGTAGAATTTTAATGGTAAACTTTGGTGTTGCTTATATTGAAATTCGGATTCGTCCTTGATCACATATATCATCAGATAATCTCTTTATCAAATTATAATTCTTTTGCTTTATCTTCTAATGAGTTCATTAATCAATTAAGGAAAATGATTACTATTAGGGCAAGGAAAAAACAATAATTTGTTATGATGACATTTTGTCACAGATAAAAATAAAACAGTATAGTGGTCAGCCAAAAGTACAGTTTATGATTGTCTGATGGCTTTCAGTACTCGTAGGTTAACTGCTTCACTTCTATTGTAGAGTTCCATTGGCTTCTGCAAGTTTTGGATTCGTGTTTTGATTACTATATCATAGCATGTGGCGGTTAGTGGGTCATAGATACACATGAAAGAGCAAATTTAAAACTTCCTATTCTACCATATTTGTTATTAAATTCTTTTAATGTAATTGAGGTATCACTTCCTGATAATTGCAATCTAAAAACATTCTGTACGTTCTTAAACAGGAAGATTTTACAGATGAGTATTTAAATAATGTTGATTGTAAGGAAGGTTTAAATAATAAATTCTTAAAATACATATTATGAATATGTAGACATTATAAATATAATATTTTTCTTAAGCTTTTACGGCTGGTTGTAAATTAATTAACTGAGTTTTTGAACTGTGTTGCCGTATCGTATCATTCTGCACCAGGGAATGCATCGAATGTGTCGTTTGCTAAGCATAGAAGAACGTTTGTAACGATTGCCAATGTGAAGTGAAATTTACATAAAACACAGAATTGAAAATAAAAACAGGTTAATTCATGTTATGTCATGACTTTTTGCAACGCGATTCGTACCGTCGATCGTAAATTGACTTATTTAAGAAAATCTTAAAATGTATCACGAATTGCCTGAAAGAGGAGGGAGTAGGTATCATAGATAAAAACATGGTTATGGTGTGGATGTGTGGAGTGAAGAAATAGTAATTTATGAAATGAATTCAGATAGTTGGATGCTCGGTTAGGAAGCTATCGAATTCCAATAGCGGCGACAGAATGAAGCAAAAAACCGTATAGCAGGCCTTAAAACAAAAGAAACCTTGACGCTGTATCCTATGGATTTCAACAGTACCTGTGCAAAATCGTCTTAAAATATGTTAATTTCTAGACAAACGCATGGAATTATTCAAGAGCCGCTTTTGTGATCAATAGGGACTCGCGTTGTTTATTAGGTTGAGATAAGTTTTGAAAAAATTTGGAGCGTTCTAAGAAGTCGTTTTATTTTTAGGTAACACATGTTGCAGCTTTTCTAATTATGTACGTATTAAATATATTGCATTCCGGGAAGGAGGCGGCTGCTAGATCCTTCACAGAGCGGCCTTTGTCTTTGAGAACTACATAAATAGAAGCATATTTCTTTGTGCCTGAATATGTGCTTTATTACTTTTAAATTGGGATTTAGTGGCCGAAAAGCTCAAGACTAGTTTTTATCGATTCCGAGAGACCTCGGATTTTACTTTAAAGTCGCCGTCCGCTCCTCCAAAACAATTACGTACACTCGACCCATAAATTAACTTTGTTTATTTCGTTTTCTTAATTGTTAGAAAAACTTAAATATTCGAAACTGCATATATTAACATTAAATGTACATCAGAAATATGTTTACCATTCTTACCTCTGCCAAACCAAAAATTCGGTTTTTTTATTGTGACATTCCTAGTCAAGAAACAAGCAAATTGTAGAGGTAGGTGCAGTTTTCTTCCTTTATTCGGTTTGAAGAGCATTGGATGAAAATTCGTAAGCAGTTGTGTGGAGTAGACTTCTTCAACAGAAAGCCTCATAACAGCTAACATCAGTATCCATTTACAGTTCAGGCTCATTTGATAAACTATAAACTGCATAAAAATTATTCGTTTTTATTATATTTTTAATTAATTAATGTTAATGATGTTTCTAGGGTAAAAAGTAAGGCAACAAATTGCTAATAAATTACCCAACTAGTTTTTACCTGATGGTGACCTATAATAGACTAACAATGTGTTAAAAAGTAGGTAACAAATACCAAACGATCTAAAATTCATTAATTAAATATTTTTTTCGTTCTTATCAAAAATAGGTAAACTTGCTTCTTCAAGAGATACAAAACAGAATTTGATATCAACCTCTGAGTATAATTCTTGTATAAGTATACATATAGTTGATATCTTAAGAGCTTTCCTTGTTAGTTGAAATTGAAGTTGTAGAATCATTTCTGGCTCCAAGTTGAAAGTAATTTAGTTCTAAATGTTACCATTCAAGTTAATTTTCAATTATGCCTCTTCACGTTTCAAGTATACCTATGGATATTCGTAAACCGTCATGGATATTCCTATTCCTACTCACAAATATTAAAAAGAATTACTTTCTGTTGACAAGTAGGTAGGTAGGTGTAAGTAGCCCTATAAAAAGTACAATGTTTCAATTGCTTTTGATACGTATGACGGTCCTGTCACATCACGTCATATTAAAGTTTATCTCGTTCGATCAATAACTGTAGTTTATCTTGCCGATGGTTTACCACTGACATGGTTCAGAAGAGAAGAGTATCCTAGGAGGGCATCTCAAGAATCGCGCAGCGCACTGTGATGATGACAATATAAAAGCGATTGTTCTTCTACTGCCGACAGCCAGCGCGTGCTGTAATTCACGCGCTACGTGGTCACTACACAGCCACGGTATCGCTTCGGCTGTCATGACGATACGAAAATCGAAAAGAACACGAGAATAACAGTCAAAATTATGAATGGAGGTGAAATATTAAACGAGGAAGTTGTAAATTTTCGTCAATAAAATAGCGGACATTGAAACGATTACGCAATAAAATCAGAAATAATGTTGGTATAAAGTAAAATTATTTATTATGCAAAAATAGAGTTTCATGAGACTTTTCATTTTCAAGAATGCTTGTCTTGAATTAAGACAAGAACAACTATGTTTAAAAATCTAGACAAGACCCAGAGAATCACATCGAGAATCTTTGAGGAGTTAAAAAAATGCATATAACTACATAATGGAATACACTAAACTTTGGCGTTTAAACAAACAATTCCACTTCTAACTCGACTAATGTCGACCTGTAGATTAATTGATGTTTTAGGCTCTAAATTGATTTAGGTCAAGTTAGGTTAGGTTTGGTTTGATTAGTTACCTTACCTTACCTCGGTAGGTTTGTGCTTTTAGTAAGAATATTTGTTTAAACATTAAAGTTAAATATTCTTTTAAAACCTAAGATAAGTTTCTGTCTGTGTCGAAAAATATCGAGATTTTTGAATCAAGATAAGAAATTATGATCAACAAGTTGCATAAGACGATAAAAATTACTTTCTGGAAGAGTTGGACTCTTGTCTTGGTGAAACTCTACCTGAAAGGAGCCGACATTTCATAACAATAGAACTAGAAAATTAAAGAAATCGTTTTTTGCTGTATATGTAGAAAATTTTTACATATTGCTATTTAATTTTAAAAACCACTTTAGGATATTTCTGAAACAAAATCCATATGAGATGTAGTTATTAAAATCAAGAAAAGTCCAGCTCATATGTACTATTAGGTATGTCCTTATCTAATTTCTATTTAACTTACCTAATTTAAGTAAACAAAGAATAGAAAGAACTGTTTAACCATTTCAGTAATATGCCCACTGTCTATTATAATTTAATATTTACAATTGTGTCTACTTATAGAAGTTATTGTCCAGTTCTAACTACTTACATTATCAAATAGAAAAAAGAGTACTTATTACTGATTGTGAGATGAGTACGCATTCCTTGACTATGTCCTCCAGATAGGAAAAAATATTAGAGGCCCTATTGCATGTTTTCTACACAACCAGACGTTGTATATTCGGGATTGAAGACCGTGATTAAGGATTACTTTACCTTTAGACTGAGTCCAATAACGGACTTTACGTCCTTACCAGTGGCGGCTCGTGGTCGAATACGAAGGGGGTTCACAAAGTTAATAACATGTAGGTAATATCAGAACAAGAATCGTATTTCACGATGTTGTAAATGCGCCGCAGGCGAAGATTTTTAATATTTTTAGGAGAAAAAAATACTTACGGCATTTAATAACACAATAAATAAAAATCTTACGTTTACTTATACAGGAGATCCATTCGTCTATGTTTTGAATTAGCAAGCACACTCAACACTTTCATTAGGATTACCGGCAAAAATCAGGCACGGAAAGCAAAATAATGCGTTTAATTTATTACACCCACACAACCACGAAGTTTTTCAATACTGTTCTACTTTAAACACACGTTTGAACTTTTTATTTTTTAAGGTACACTCCTGTGTCAGCTGTAGTTTTGGTCGAGGTCGAAACGATTTTGAAAATTATTTGAATTTTCTTTAATATATTTTACCGAACACGATTCGATCATTTACGTAATATTTTAATTAACACCTATTGTGCAATAAATTGTGCGTCATTTACAATTAGTGGACTTTGAACTCTGAAATCTGAACATGCTTCTGAACATAATTTTTTTACTATCGGTTCCTACCAACACTAGCTTCCAGAGCCTTTAGAAATGACTCGTACTGGACATTTTCACCAGGTGGCAGGCTGGCAGGCTAACCGAAGTTGCAAAACCCTGGCAGAATGTCGGGTAGCCGTGCCGACGTAGCACGACATCATTCCGGCTGATTCCGGCTTCTCGTGCAGTGCACCTAAACGCTGTATGTTGAGTGTATTTTATCTTCCATTTCACGCGTCCGACTACCTCTCTCTCTAACACATGGACATCAAACGGAGTATCGCTCACGTGATATGTTCAGAATCAAAACTTGAACCAAAAAAGTTAGGTGAAGTCGTCAGCGACACAACAAAAATTTAAATATTTTCTATGGGTTACGGGTTGGTGTTTTGTAACTATGAACTATGAAATGGTAAAAGAGATGTATATTATACGATAATCATCAATAATATAATAAATATTAAAGGGATAAAATTATATGGTGTAACTAGTTCAATTTTTAAGGTGGTTCACTGAACAAATGCACCTACAGTAAAACCGCCACTGGTCCTCACTATACGTTTTCTGAGACTACTAGCCACAGAGGTTGACGAAACGTCGAAAAAATTACTCCATCGGTGTTATTATCATCAAAGGAAAAACAATCCTACTATGGTTTTACAAGCCAGAATGTCTAACGTTATTTTATTCAGTCACATGAGGCTATTAGTGCTAATCGTCACCATATCGGTTTGTTTCAGGTTAAAGTCTTAAAATATTAGCAAAACAAGTTAAAGATCACTAAAAATGTTACATTTCTTTTCCCCAAATTATAACGTGGTTTTCATAAAGGTATAACTTGACAAACTCGAGTTGCAACCCTAAATGCTCAAAAGCGGAAAAGAAAGCGGAGACGACGACTAGAGAGTGACTGATATGCTTCTAAGTTTCTACACAGACTATGTACAGTCAAAGGAGTAAGTATCCGAACCTGCTTTCGATGCCGCCTGTAACTTTGTCCATTATGCAATGGTATACCTGCGTAAATAATGAATTTCACATAAATTGTACACGATGTTCACTACTTGAAGACGCTGAACAAAATGCGCTCTGGGTGCATCCCTTCCATTTTGCCATGACGTACCGTTCCGTCGCTCTCAACTCACATTTGTCAACTAATACTTACTATCAGTTTCGGAAAATTGTAGTTACTGTCAGTTTCAAGAAGATAGAGAGGTACTTTCTCTCCCCTTAACAGGTGTGAATCTTTATTAGCTTGATTCCTTTGATAATTTTGATTAATGTGATTAACCTTTTACTTATTTCTACTTCTGTAACTACAGCCCATCCATTTATGCAACTCCTAAAAAAGTGACTGAACCCTAAATTTAAAGTAGAATAGATTACCTGTTGCCTAATCACCAGTATCACCTGATAAGAATAACCAAATAGAAGGAATTTGTAAAGAAAGTTCTGGGGTATTACCATCTTCAGATTTTTGCTGCTAATTTGTGATAATAAACGTAAGTTTCAAGTTATAATCCGTATCGTATTATTTCAATAATAATTGACTTTGATAGGCAGTCCAGCTATTTAGATTTATTGGCGATGTTTCGATTTTTCGTCATGTTCCTCAGAATATACTAATTATCAAGGGCTGCCATTGTCAAACGTCGCCAATTGGTCTAAACAGAGTGTCGATCAAAATCGGTCACAATAAATTACCCCTATCCAGTAGTAGTGCAGTGGACGACACAAATAAGAATGTAGTGCTCTTAATTCCTTCAATTACATATTTTTTATACTAAATACAACTAAAATAAGTTGCATCGTAACACTTTACGGTAGATATTTACCGGTTATTACAAGAAGAAGCCGCAAGTTGTTCTGATACAGTCGTGGAAGAAGCTGTATCATAACAGCCAGCGGTTCCTTTTTGTATCGCGTTATTACTACTTACGATCGGTACGCAAGCTTTCATAGGTAAAAGCGCGCGGCGATGCTGCCGGTCGACATGCTAATGCTCCTTCAAATTGACGGAAGCTCGCGTCAATTTGTCAAGAACAAACCATCGACGTATCGAGTTAATCATGACGTAATTTTTTACGCAGCTACGCGAGGAGTCTAAAAAAGTGAACAGCGCCACCCACCGTGTTTTTTATCATAGCTTTCCGGATGCCCCATGGTCATGGTTGTCATCTAAACTTAATAAAAATAATCTAGTTATCATTTACATAAATATGTTGCATGGAAGTAGTGCAGTAGAAGAAACACATTTTTATATCTAGAAAAGTAAAATTCAAGTCTTAGTAATCTATTTGCTGGCACAATTATACCTACGTATAAAACATTCACGAGAAGTTTTAGATTCAATGTCATCCCCTAAACATACATTTACATTAATTAGTGAAAAGAAAAGAAAAACGTCTAAATAAAGGATGCAAAGTTTATCAAAACCTTATAGCCTTCACTGGGTTGATATTTTTTGTTTTGCCAATTATTTTTGAGGAAATTTGAAATATAGAATTTCTCGTAGGTACATATATTGGTTTATTAAGGCAATTATAATTATTAACAAAAAGTCCCAATAACATGTATTATTAATAATTAATAAGCTATTGGTGGTGTATTGTTGATGAAACATATTTTAAATATAATAAAAATCAATGAAATGTAATAGTCCGGTCAATTTAGACATTCGAAGCTACATAAATTCCCACCAAGCTGAAAATCAGTAAGATTGTTTAAAATATTGTTACGTAATTTACAATTTTACGTATTTTCTCTCCCAACACTTTTTATTAAATCAACTATAATACAACTATACGATAACTATTTCAATAACAACAACAACTCTATAACTATTTCGCTTGTCAATCGCTTTTCTTCTCTTCGAACTTATCTCTGTCGCTCTCTTCTATCGAATACTACTAAACTGTCCAACGCTGTTCCTTATATAATATTATGGACGTTTCTAGGCAACTCTCGAAACGTCCAGCAACTCTCGGACTTTCTGGAACGCGTCATAGTTTACTTCCACACAATTTTCACAGTCGGCGCTTGTCAATGTCAGAATGACACATCTGTCACAATATGATTAAAAATAAAATTTGAAAGTTCCCAATCTTTCCCCTGTATGTAAAAAATTTTATTCAGGGTCAAAGGTCAAAAAAATGAGTTTTTCGTGATTTTCAGCAAAACGGTAAGTTTTGTCATAAAATTACACCAGACAAAAATTGTAGACCATAAAATTATCTACAAAATATGTATCAATATTTTGTTTCCTATGAGCCACCGTTTCTGAGATATCAGGTTAAATGAAACGCAGTCCCTTATTTTATACGACAGTGTAACCTCGAGACAACATCTGTCTCCTGTTCAATTGTATGCGTGGCTAGGGTCTTATACCTGCTTTATGTCAGTGTGCCCAATAAATGAAATACCGTTAGTCTCATAGTAGCCAGATTAGGGGATTTTCCCCAAAAACTAGGGGTTTTTTTTCCTTTGAAGTATTTTTTGGGGATATATTTTTCAGGGGAATTCTTCTGGGGAAAAATTTTCCTCTACAATCTTTTTTCTATTTGCACTAAATATTTTCTAGTTCTTGGGGATTTATTTGTCACATAGCTTATTTTGGGGTATTTTAGAGATACATATTTTATAGATAATTTTATGATCTACAATTTTTGTCTGGGGTAATTTTATGATAAAACTTACCGTTTTGCTGAAAATCGCGAAAAACTCATTTTTTTGACCTTTAACCTTGAATAAAATTTTTTCCATACAAGGGAAAGATGGGGAACTTTCCAATTTTATTTTTAATCATATTTTAAACAATCTCACTGATTTTCAGCTTGGTGGGAATTTATGTAGCTTTACTCTTATTTTTTGGTCTAATTTGACCGGACTATAAGAGATCTTTTCTTAATAAATGTGTAGAAAAATTTCATTGATTTTTATTGTATTACATCTATTTTTGTTTTATCAAACTCAACCTGATTGCTTCCTTCGTTTAAGGACTATGCATTGCCTAAAAATCGCCGTAATAATAGTAGGTAGTTAAAGGGAGATATAGTAATAAAACATGCACCTGCTGCTGTCTTGAATACTTCTAATTAGCCGGCTGTTAGGAATGCATTTATATTTTCGTTTATGTTAAAGAAGTATATAACATTAACTTAAAAAAGACTACATTTCAAATGGCTTAAATTGGTCTCACTTTAATCAGTTCTATCGCGTTCGCCGAACAGGGCAAGAATCTACATAATTTATATTTTTAACGCAATCCCCCACATCATGGTACCGATGGGTCTGATAAGGAGCCCATAATAAACGGGTAAATGTGACATAATGTGATGAAGTTGCCGTATGTCTCGCGAGCTGCTACACAGCTTCTTTGTTGAGAGAAAGTGTGGGGGACAGAATGGTTTAAGTCAGTAGTTGTTGTTAGGGATAAGAAAATCTTCAGTTATCGTTGGATCATGGTGACAAAGTGCACTTTTTGAAGAAAATCCGGCTCTAAGGACCAAAAGTATTGGGATTATTATAAAAATATTGCAGTGTTTTTTATTCGTACTTGGCCGTTGTATGATATATAATATCTGTTGTTATATTTCAATTACCTAATATTCATGATAATTTGGAATTTGTTTTTAACTTTACAGAAACCAATGTTAAATGTATATGACCACTAGATAAAAACTGATAGGTAAATGATACGATGTTTGTTTTGCAGGGATTGAAATTTACTGTATAATATATTTCCCCATACAAAAATAATAAAAAAGATCTAATTTCTTCTTAGCTTCTGCTAGTTTGCAAGATTAATAAATAACCAGGAGTAGGGCATGAAACGCCATCTATGGAGTTTTTCCGCCAAACTAATTTACAATTCAATTTATTTATAACTAAAGTTCGGTTTTCCTTTTTTGCAGAATATAACTGGAACTGGAGGTACAGAAAGTCAGGGAGTCAAACACAAATTACGTCCGCGAAAATACACCGCCTCTGGCAGCCTCAGTGATAGCTCTTCCAGCGTTAAACGCCAGGTATTTACTATACTTTTTTTTTTGTTTATCAAATTCACTTTCAATCTAATGCTTAAAAATGTCACTTGAAATAACAATCGTCGTGAAGAATTTTTTATAAATAGTAAATACGTGAAAATATTTCAAACGTTTTTATTAGGCATTTGTTGTGATGTGGCATGAGTGAAAAGAAAGCATATTCGAACTAAATAGTTACTGCGTTTGATCATGTATAAGTTGAAGTTTTACTTTACTATGTAGATACACCTTTCGCAAGCGACAGATTGGAATACATCATACTTTACAATGAGATGTTAAGTTATTACAATTTGCGAACGGTATACCTACATCCTTCACATTTGGTAGTCAAATCACTGCGAAAATGAAGAAGTTCGCATTATTCGGTGACTTATAAAATGCTCCAAGAAACTTTTCAAGTTACGCGACAAGTATGTACTTACTCTACTTGAAATTTGTTTTAAGAACTCCTTTATTACATATATAAAATGTAAAAAGGAAGAAGGCAAACTTAAAGGTGTGTTTTATATCTTTAAATCGCTACTTTAAAAATTGCGTACGGTTGTTACAATTAAAATTAATTGGATTGATAAAGCGTTTAAAGATTGTAACTCCATACTATAAAACCACGTATAGTTACAAGAATTATTTATTGTTACCACAATAATTATGTAGAAGTGATACATCTGAAGAAGGCAATAAATAATTCTTGTAACTATACGTTGTGTTTTATTCTATTTTTATTGAAATTAATTTTTTACAACTGGAGTTTCAGTCAATGTTTTGGCCAGACCAAACAGTTTTCAAGCGCCAACTCAACTGCCAAGAACAATATAATTCATCAAGTCTAAAATGCTTTTTAATTTTCTTTTAACCGTTTAATATTAGGAATTTTTACCTGTGTAATATTTGTTGTCTTTTTTATATAAAATTATTAGATAGGGTTACTTTTTCGTGTCGACTGACTAATAAAAAATGACTGACACTTTTAATAGTTGGAAGTTGTACGTTTCATTTACATTAAATTTTGATTGACGCGAACAATGTTAGCGTTTTATAACGTGGATAATTATTACAAGCGTAAAAAATTTTGGACTGTTCATTAAACGTCTTTAGTTTTTAATCAGGCGGTTGACTAAGACAGCACATCAGAATATCAGTGAGTGTACAATGGTCGTATATTATGAGCATTTACTTTTTAATTTAATAACATAACGGACAGTGAGAAAAACACGTAAGTTGGCATAAAATTCTCTATACTATTGTAGTCAGTTCTGGTCTAAATATTGCCATTCAAAAACTATTGCCGCGAGATTTATAAATAGATTGAGAGTCGGTTTAAGTTTCGATATTTTTAGACTAACCATTACATTCAGCAGGATGTAATGCCTAAGAGATTCATGAAATATGTTCAACAACTGCAGACAGTAGTGCAAAACCCTCTAGTTTTTCAATTTTCATTCCTTTAAAATCTCCCTCACTTTATGTTGTGATGTTGAAATCGAGGAAATTTCAGCTTCGCGTCGGTCTGCTACTTATTTTTAGTTAGTCAGGCCAATCACAAGGATCGTTTGACTTAACAGATGACACCTGTTGAGTGAATTATCGAACACAAACACTTTTTCGGTGTAAGGTGGTAAATTAAAATTATTTTAGAAGTACCTACATTAAAAATGTATAATTGACTATCCATAAACGAGTAAGCTTATTTTAGTCTTATTATCTTATAATCAATGTGTCCTTTTTTTCGTGATTTTATATTAAAGTAAACGAAACCAGAAAAACGATTTTCATGCACCACAAAAATATGTACATACATCGAATTAAAAATTTTTGGTTGATTATTATTCTAATTATGTCACACGAAGGTACAGAAAGAATTTGTCAACACAGTTTTAATTTTAAAATAGTTTGAAGGAATTTTGCTTGAATTTTTTACGTACGCTATGATAAATAGATCTAACAGATGTACGTAAACAATGAAATACACCTACATCAACGTTAATTCAAAAATTTACTTCTTTTCGAAAAGAAGTAGGTAGATGACGCACTTTATGAAATATTAAATTGTACACTTGAATTAGCTGTGAAAATAGCTTCATTTAGTAAAACACTTTATTTAACAGAAAATTTATTTTAGTAGGTATAAGAAATATCAACATGAAATGAATCTTATTCTTAATGAGAAATATATTAAAATTGTTAGCAAACTGATTTAATTCAATAAATTTCCTTATACAGTGACCAATACTAAAAATAGTGAAGTCATTTTATTGTAATGATACGTAATATTGTAATCGGTGTTTACTTTTGAATTTTTCTTTTTATTACTTACTAAAAACCGTACGTCAATAAATCTACGAAATTCTGACCACTCACTTATATTAAAATGTTTTTCTTTAAGACATAAAGTTATGGTTCCTTTAAGGAAGACGGTTACAGCAAGGACAATTTTTCATTTTCGAGAAAATTATATTATACTAGAAGTTACCTATTGATTTATGACATTATCTCCTGATTCGTCATAAACATTATTTTAATCTTTTGAACTAAATCGCGACATATAAATATGTTAGGGGCAACTTGAGAAGTACGATCACTATGAATAATGACCCGTCTGTATACATAACGCCCATATTAAGTTGACAATGTAAGAAAAACTGCATGACTCATCGTTTTTCCTGGTCAGTATGAATAATGACTACCCTGTCTTGGGCAAAATAATAAAATACATGTGCTGTAGGTATATTTATACATGAAAATTTAGGCATATACATATATAAGGTAATAAGTAATTTAAAAAAATGTAAAGTACACATAGGATCGGGAGACAAAAACAAAAAAAAATCGAAACTATAAACCAATGCAGCTTTTTGTCAAATTAGAAATAATATTGGTGATGCAATCTTGATGAAACATTTCAATATTTAATAATTAAATTAAAGAGAATTTGGAAGTTTCAACGCTCTGACAATTGTTTCGACCTGGCGGTCATTAACGAAGAGCAATTACAAATACTGAAATTACACTTAGACTACATCCCCTTAAATACTACTTGGTACATGACGTCATGGAAAAACCTAAAGTCTACATAAAATTAATACCTATAATTAATTAGTACCTATAAGTCAAATTAACATATCATTCACTTTATTTAATTAATATCGGCATTGGGTGAGGGTACGGAAAGGTTATTGTTTTATTTTTAAATAAAGTCGATTGTGGTAGGGGTGAAGGTGGGAGAGGCTTTACATACCGTAACCTAACCCCAATACCGCAAAGTTGGGGTTCCGAAAAAATGCCTACATACCTAACCATGGAAGTATTCTTACTGTCTGGTCCAAATGAAAAATCCAACTTAAACCTTGATTTTTTTACTGAATCACGGGTTATCGGCCATTATTAATTTGAGCCGGCCAAAGTAATCAATTTATCAATCTGACGGAGGTTCTTGGTCATCATTTATAATGATCGGTCAATATTAATACTGCCCGGTTAATATACAGGAACATTCTCAAATTAGAAGGATTTTTAAGTATCTCAGTTGTTCTCACGTGAAATGCCTCTTTAATAAAACAATTAACTTAATTAATGTAATATTTTCTTGATTTTGACAATATATTATTTTTTAATTAATTTATAATATGCAGTAGTACAGTTACATTTGCTAAAAAATTGTTATCTCAGTTTTATCGTAAATTATACCTATCGATTCTGTATGAGCCTTACACAGTCAAGAGTCGTAGCGATCTCTAGCTCTCTTCTTTTCTTTGTCTTCGTCATGCATAGGTATACATAAACATTAAAATAAAAGAAAGAAGTGACATAACAGTATCGTGCGCGAGTGTTTACTGTACATTCTAATGGGGCAGGTCTTTTTTCGATGACATTTTCTCCTCCTTGTTCCCAAACGGCGCGCGGGCCGCGCCGTTACGGAAATATAATGGCGCTCCATCTAATTGTCTCTTTCGAAATGATCTGATTTCGAAATAAATTGGAACATACGAAGTCAACGTTTCTGGTTCTTGTTTGTGTGCATGTAAGTAAAGCAACAGAAAAAATGTTAGTCTTCAGTCGCATATATAGTCGATGTCGTGCATTTGAACCGAACAACTCGACCAACAACAACAACAACAGAAGAGAACGTAACACGACGGACGCGCCGGCAGCACTGTAATCGTCGTCGTTCAGATAGAAGATACGCGATGAAATTAAAGAATTTAAATGTGTCCGACCGTCTTGCGGTCTCCCACATTGTTAAAAGAGTCAAATTATTTGAATTTCTTTTTCCATATCAGATTAGGCAGCGAGTAAGAAATTGTACGTGAACTCGTACGTATGCATGTATAAATTTAAACCTGTTTTTAACTTGAATTATGATCAGGTCAGTCTACGAAGCACATAAGTATACAAGAGTAACATTAGACTCGAAAAAAAAACACTAAAAGTATTTGGGCGTGAGGCGATAATAAGCCATACATTTTTTTTGTTCTTAAAAGTAATTACGGCGAAACGGATTTAACATTAGGTAATAAGGCCATGGTAGGTACATGAAACTAGCTGATTGGCTTCTTCCAATCTCCTATAAGATAAATTTTAACATCCCACATCTATTACACTGTACGGTAACAATTAATGTGTCTATAATTTTTTTATAAATGCAAGGGATTCATTAAAACTGACAATTCCAGTGGCAGGTTTCTTTATAGTCATTTGTTCAATGATCAACCAAATCCGTTTTGCAATTAGCAATTAAATTTTTTCAGTAGGTACTCAATTACATATCGCGGATAATATTTTGTAAGGTTAAATTGCAACACGAGCCTCAATACGCACTGCAGGCCGTATTTCAGATTGACCATGAACTTTTCCGGTCAGTATTAACCCTTAGATTGGCGTTATAATAATTTATTCATTTTTCATTAATTTAGATTTGAATAATTTTGAGTTATGCCGAGTATCAACTCAACTTATATACTTCTTTAAGAATTTATAATTCGAAAAGAAAACTCTTGGTTTTTTCTGTTTCACTTATATTTATTACTACTCTGACATATGTTTCGGCTATAATGCCATTATCGAAGAGTTACTTAAAAACTAACTTACAATTTACTTGTTGTTATTTAAATAGGCAAACTACCTACCGACATGGTTACCTGTGACAGATCGTAATAGAGGGGAAACCCCGAAATCAATTTGGTCATTTAAAAGGATTTTATGGTTATTGTTTGCTCTCGTTATCTCTAAAATTTCTAATAAGTCCAATCTTCTACTTTTATTCTGAATATGAATCAATTTGAAATTATTTGTATCTAATGTATGGTTGTTACTTACAAAATGTTGTACCAAATTAGTATTTTTTGATTTGAGAGTTATTTACTTTTCATGTTCAATGAGACGTTTTTTAACCGACCGTCCAGTCTGCCCTAAATATATTGCTTCGCAATTATTACATTTAATTTCGTAAACCCCGCTTTTTTCATTTTTATTTTGTCGTTCCTTATTATTTGCTAACAGAGAACCCAAATTATTTTTGTTGACAACTATTGGTGATATATCATGTTTTTGTAATCGTCTTTTGATTTTGGTACTAATCTTAGGTAAATAATTAATGAAACAGAATCTACTATCTTTTTTATTTACCGTTTCGGGGTATAATTTATTCATAATTAGTCTTTTTTGTTTTTTACTGATCATTTTGTCGATAAGTGAAACGTTGTAACCATTATTGAAAGCAATTTGTTTTAAAATGTTAGTTTCTTTTTCAAAATTCTTTTGTGATAGTGGTACAGATAGGAGTCTATGGATAAATGAATGGAAGGAACTTAATTTTATATTGGGAGATTGTTTTGATCTAGCGTGAGGGATAATATCCGTATACGTGGGTTTTCTGTAAATATCAAATGTAAGGCACGTTTCTTTTCTTGTTATAGTAAGGTCTAAAAAATTTAGTGCTTTATTAGTTTCTTTTTCAACTGTAAATTCTATACTTGGGTAAAATGCATTGATGAATTTTAAAAAAGAGTCAAGTTGTCTATTTGTACCCTGCCAAATGCAGAAAACGTCGTCTACATACCTTGACCAAAACACTACGTTTTTTGTGTAATTGTTGTGACAAAAAATGTTATTTTCTAAATGATTCATGAAAATTTCGCTTAGTAGTGGGGATAATGGCGAGCCCATTGGTAATCCTTCCGTTTGTAAATAAATTTCATTATTAAATTTAAAATAACTTTGACTTATACAGGTTTTAATTACTTGGTATATTTCTTCTTTTAAGACTTCGTCGAGTGATTTAGATTGGCTAGATAATACAGAGCAAATATTAATTAATTCTTTAGTGGGTATTGAGGTAAACAGGCTTTTGACGTCAAATGAAACTAGTGTGCAATTTTTCGGTATTTGTATATTCTGTAATTTATTAACTAATTCTATACTATTTTTTATGGAATAAGTGGGTTTGAATTCTAGTAAATTTGGTAAAATTGAGTTTAGTTTTTTGCATATTTTATACGAAGATGCCGAGATATATGAGACTACAGGACGCATAGGACAGTCTTTCTTATGTATCTTGGGTAATCCATATAAGATCAGGGGTTGGGGATTCATTTGTGTCAATAAGTATTGGTGGTCGTCTTTAAATATATTAGGACATTTTTTTATAAGGGCTTTTATTTCATTTTGAAATTTGTCTGTAGGATCTTTTTTCAATGTTTTAAAACTATCATTTTGAAGAAGGTTTTCTGTTTTCGATAAATATTCGTTCTTATCTTTAAGGTATAGTTACTGCATATAACAGCTCATTGAATATGTATGTAAAAAATAGACACATGTGATTATATCTACGTACCTGTACAACCGTAAATAAAGTAACTACTTAGGTATTTGTGCATAAATACAAACAGAGGCAAGTATACGTAGTAAGTAGGCCTGTCTACCTATGGCAAAAGCGGTTTCTAAACAAATGTACCTACTCCAGTGACAGCTCAGTCTACTTATCTGAACTAAATTAATGACTCACATTTCATTAAATCGCATTGTAAAAGCCTCTGGTGCATTTAGTAATCAAACCCATATTGTTCCAATCAACTGTACTTATACTTATGAAGTTTTAAGTATAATAAGAAATTATCATCACGATTTTGCAAGACAGTTTTAACCTTTTAAGTTATTAGCAAACAAACTTACTTACGTAGGTGGATGTCTGTTCTTTTATAACGTCTCCTTAATCTCTTCATGCAGTAATGAATGTACAATATCTGGTAATTAATGTTAACAAAAGGAACATGAATATCAGATTCAAAGTTGAATGAATTGTTCTGTTATGCGACATAGTTCACTGAAAGATTTAATGATCGACTGTCAATAAGACAAAAAGTCGAATATGGCTTTCGACATTTGATTACTCGTTTCTTAAATGATAATCATATTTTTACCTTAAAAACGTGAGCTATCGCAAAAATGCAATTTTAACCAACGATCAGTTAAAATTTGGAAATAATGTACTCATAGTTTTATACTCCTGATGAATTTCTCATTATTGTTTTTAACGTAGTTTAATTGTCCTTTTCTTCAAATGCAAATCTCAAATATTAAAAAGACATTCGAGTGGGTCGATACATTAATTGATGATTAACTAATTAAATGTCAAACCTGATACATTTAAGCTCAAATTAATGGAAAAACTTTAAAGCACTCTTACCACTGAGTCATCGATACTGTTACTGGTGTAAGTCCATCTCACCCATGCATATAAAAATTGATGTTTCTTTTCAATTAAAAAACTTTCCTTAAGAACAATTAATTACACAATATTTACTCCAATATACACTTCCTTATATACCCGTTGATTGTTTAAGCTTTTCAACAAAGTTACTTTTAACACTTTTTTAATAAGATAAGGTTGTTGTAAGATAGTCCCTATTGTGAGTCCATTATAAACGTGTTGTCAAAAAGTCGAAACTAGTTCTTAGTAAATAAAAACCACCTGCCTTTTCTCTTTCTTTTTTTTTTGCAGTTAATTACGATATAATGCTTGTAAGTGAAGCCGTTGTGCCCTCTTTGAAAAAGCTTAGCTGTTAGCTTTCGCAAGTGATTATTTGCATAATGTAACGGGATTGAAACGTTACAAACGAGATATAACATTTATGAAAAAACTAATTTACATGGAAATTGTTTCGGTATATCTTCCTTAAAAAAAAATAAACCTAATAATCGTTATTGGTAAATACCTAGTATAGCATTCCTAAAGTAACACGATCGAATCGAGATAGCAAACTAAAATTCAAATTTCATTGCCAATACATTACATTCGAATTATACGTAGAACGCGAATGAATTTGTTTTTGTAAATAGTTTTATCTAAAATTATTACACCTGACTACGGACAGGTAGGTAGAAGTTGCATAGATTTGTACCTAAGTAGGTACCTACATTCAATATTCATTAAATACTTAGCTATGTCTCATAAAAATTCATTTTCGCATCTGTCACTGACCAAATAAGTACTTTTAATAAATTCTCATTACCTCTTGAGCGGATGTATCAAAAATTATGAAGCTACGAGTGTTATGTACAACTAGCACTGGCCCCACCTGTATACTTAATAACATGAGTTGGGCGGATGCTCTAGGCGCCGGATTGGAGGAACGCCAAAATCTTTAATTAAAAAAAAAAAAAAATATTTTTTCTAGATGACTCTTCATATTTTAAAATTTAAGTGAGCAGATGAACTTATTGTTTATAAACATTTTGTAAAAATACTATTTTCTTCTTTAATTAATAATTACATTATGGTATCTATTGGGTAGTGATGAGAAGTGCAAGTTTTCTTTCATAGTCCTTTGGTTAATGATCAATCACATTCACCGTCCAGTAACTTATCGATTTTTCGTAACTTTTACTTTTGACAATTAGTTTAAATTTTGGAGTACGAGCCCACCCATCTTTTTTGGCTTGTACAGAACAATACATATTGAAATAATTATTTGTAAATAATCTACGAAACGTCAGTGGCACGTAGAAGTTGTATAATTGATGAAACGTGCTTAATACTATACTAAGTAATAGAAGCGATATTTATGTAAAAAAAACGCTTTGAAAACTTTCACTTAATTTTTATTTAACTTCTTAACATGTTTCGACCTACAAGAAAGAGCAGAAAGGACACAAGTACAAAGTTAACAATTCTAGAGTCAATAGAAATAAGATCGCATTTAAATTCAGACAGAGTAATCATAACAAATGAAACAGATAATGTTTACGACCCCCCTATTGTCAGAACATGTTTTAAAGTATTTACCTCCCCCACCCTAATCCCAAAAAGAATTGTTAGTATTTAAGACCAAAACTTGTAACTTCGTTATTAATCCTTCTTCTGAAGATGGCCTTGTAGGTCGAAATTTGTTAAGAAGTAAAATAAAAATTAAGTGAAAGTTTTGAAAATGTTCTCTTTAAACATAAATATCAGTATGATTAACTTTCATATAGTGAGTTTCAAGTAAAGTGTTAGAAGGAAAATTGCTAACGCAGTTTGAGCAAAAATCTGATTAAAAAACTGAATCTGAAAATTTCAGTATTGTGAAAAATCCACAACTAAAATGAAGATAGATTTTAAAGAATTTGAATGACTGTAAACAAGACAAATCATTGAAATGCTTTCATTATATTCAGAAACATAAACAGGAATTTTCCAAAATGGTTTTATACGGTTATTGAAGTGATATTATTTCTAAAGATACACTTAATGATTTAGTTTGGTAATAGGTACAATTTTAAGTAGCATTAAGTCACGGAAAAATTATGAGTTTCTAATATACTGACACTATATTTCTGAAATACCTACTATCAAATAATTTCTCAATCTGAAAGATAATTGAAGTAATAAAGAAAATGTAAAGCAATGGTTCGTAGTTCTTTTTAAGTGAATAAATTAAAATTACAATAAACAATTATTAAAAATCTCATGAACCGAAAGGCGGCATTTAGGCATTTAGGTGCCAAAAGTTGAATTTATCTTTTTATGTATCTCCACAGTTAAAACTCATAACATTTTGAAATACCTCTACGAATCTAATCTAAATATCTAAATACATATATAAAATGCTAATGTTCGTACGTAAAGACAGGGTTTTCTCTATCTCTACCTAATCCAATCAACTTCCTGTTGGGGTGGTAAATACTCCTTGGTCTCCAGGTGGGAGTAAGGGAGCTTGGTCGCGGTGAGTGGAAGTGGGTGGTTGTAGGTGGCAGAAAGGTGAAAAGAAATATTTCTGTCCTTTTTAAGTCATAAGGACTTCCGGAAAGATCTCAAAAATTCTGAAATGATCTAAAAAATTCTAAAATAAACGAAAAAGTTATTATCGACTTGGAATGTTCGAGAAAGTTCTAAAAATTTCTTGAATGATCTAGAAAGTTTCAAAAAGTGTACATCTACGTTTCAAAGTAATGTACATCTACATATTATAGAGTGTTCTGGTACATACTAGAAATTTCGATGTTCGATGATATATAAATCAACATTCAGTGACTTTTTGTCAGTTAAATTGTGTTTGCAGTCGAGTGAAGATCAATAGGAAAAAAGAGCGAACAGTGACCAAAAAAATTTAAGTGATTTTGACAAGTGAAAAAGAACAGACTATTTGAATGTTCTAGAGTGTTCTAATACTAGAAATTTCGATGTCTGATGGTATATAAACCGAAATTCAGTTACTTTTCGTCAGTGTTATCATCGTAACAATCAAGAGATTAATTTAATGATTTAGCAATGTTCAAGAAAGTCCAGAATGTTGAAGATCATTCAAGAATGTTTCAGAGTGTTAAAAAAGTTAGAAAAGGTTTTGAATCATTATGGGATGTTCTGGATAGTTTTAAATTCGCGAATATTCTAGAATGTTCCATCAAACGTGTAGGTAATATATTCTTACCCGGGCAACGTCGGGTATTGCTGCTAGTATTTCAAATAATTTTACAATTATTCATTGTTAAGAGTTACAAAATATTACAAAACAGAAATTTCTGTGCCGATTTTTTAAGAAAATCATTAGTGTTCGAACATATACCTAAGTAGTCGTTGGAGCTCGTATAGATACCTACTTATGCAAAAAAAGAATAATTTTATATTGTGCAAGTGATCACATTGTAAATACCCACAGTTTCTTTAATATAATTATATGGTTCAGTAGTTAACGATTTTCGATAATTAACCTCTTTCCTTTATTACTCAGCGTAGCCGTTGTGTGGTAACTTTTGCCACGGGTTCGCGATATGGCTACATATCTTGGTTGATTGTCTATGTAACAACTAATAACCATCGAAATTTAAGAAATGATCCATAATTTGGAGTAGGTACCCTTTACACACATATCTTCCACGTTATATAGGTACATATCCTATAGACGATTATTAAACATTACCATAGACATAGACCGTAGGTAATAAGCTGTAACGGTAGATAATAACATGTAATAAAGCGCTGTAATGGTTACCGTGAAAGTTGTTCTAGGCTATCACTGCTCCGGTTTAGTAATTGCGTTAATTAAATAGTAACCATAAAATCATGTCGGAATACAACATCCAACCATAATACTTACATATATGTGCGCACATTGTGTCGCTTACATTATATTATGTCGGTAACTTTGTATACGCATCTACCTATATTTAGATCCTTTTATTAGGTACTTTAGTTTCACAAACTATTTGTCGATCGATTATATCGGCGGCTATAATTGCGGCATTTTTTTATTAAATTAGTAAGGCGGGTGGTTCGATTTTGTTACAATTTTTACGAGCCTTAGTCAATTTGCCGCCATTTATTCAAGTTTTTTTATACATTAATTTTTAATGTAATAATTTAAAAAAATATTAAGAATTGATTGATTGTACTGTGGTTAGCATCATCAGCAATCTCACCGGTTTTCGTACAATCGAATAGAAGGATTTCACGCCCCCGTCACATTTCTCGAGGATGCTAACCACAGCTGATGAGGATAAATCCTGAGTCTCAACGATCAATTTCGAATATCAACATTTTTTAATTGCGATTTATACCAATCCGAGTTTACAGAGAACTGTACTCGAATGAGTAACCTTACGTACCTACGAACAGAGCTGGCTGTTCGTCCTGAGATGATTACTTTTACGTGGAGAGTTAGCAATCGGATGTTTTGACAAAGTCCTTCTTCTTCTTCTTAATGTTTAATGAATCGAAACCGTGCACGAACCTTTAACTGAAATGTAATTTAACATTTGCCGCTTAGCTTTCTACATAAATCAATGAACTCACAGATAATATTTGTTCGCATCATCTGCCGACATCCGTATAGTTTTCATCGTAACCGTAACTGTCAACCTTCTTTGGTTCGCTGTACAACTTTATCAGATGTGAAGTTTAGATGGAATCTTATTTGTACATAACATATTTCTAAAGTCTATGTTATAATTAGTATCTATGTATTGGTAAGCTACGATCAAAGGTATAGGTACTGGAGAATGTATTGCGGTAAACCATCAATTTGGTCCGAGAAATGGTGATCTTTATCATTTTCTTTTTGCTTTAGTACTCACTTATAATAGTTCAAAAATTAGCATGTGAAGCCGAATGTAAAACTATTTCCTGCAAGCAACAACAAAAGTAATACATTGGTACAGAAGAAGTGTGGAGTTATTTCTATGATTTATATCTAATTAATTTTATTTTAGTATGATCGTCAGTTATGGACCATATGAACATGCCTTTATTAAAATAAAACTATTTATTTCAAGTTTTTTATCAAGAAATTATCGCACACAATCCGTTAAGCGATAGTTTATAGAGATGACTATGTCGTTAATAGAAATTGGACATTTTGAATTTACAATAATCCTGTATCTGAAATTTCTATCGAGTTTATTGGTCTAACGAACAAGGTTTGTTAAAATTTCAGCTAGATTTTGGGTAGAATGATGCCGTTTTTTGTACGTATACATAGATAATTAAAAGGAATTAAAAATTTATTATGTAGGTACATACCTTTATTTTATGGTAAGATATCCTATTCCTCATACTTTTGTGACACTATTAGTATCGTCTTACACCTTTATAAATTTTTAATGATTTGTGTGCGATAACAATTTGTGTACATGTACTTCTTATCGCTAACATGCTTACGGCGTAGTCACCGCGCACGGGACTTTTATCAACGTAAACTTACAAGCTCCAGCGACAAGTAACAAGTTCAATTCTGGAATAATCGAGGACTTTCTAATTATTACTCATCATTCGGGAATAGTCAGGATTTCTTCGAGTTCCCGTCTAGAAAGTTCGAAAGGTGTATATATAGTGTTCATCTTTGGACCGAGGAACAGTTAGTTGAAGAAAGCATCAGTGCGTGAATTAAAACCGATAATAGACAAAGTGATATAAATAAATTGTAATATAAATAAGTGAATTGTTGTGATATAAATGGTAGTTCTAAGTTAGTGTTTAAGTGTTATAAATAGTGTTAAATAAATAATTGTTTAAATAAATAGTTTGACTAGAAAATTCGTTACAATACAATGATGAAAAACTTAATTTTTTATATTCTCTAACGTGATAGTCCCACTTCATACACCCATCTAGTATTATGCCTAAATATTTACAATGGTTCACTCTTTTAATTTTATTGTTATCTATATAAATTTCCAACTCATGTGGGACACTATCTTCATAGCACTCGAACGTAATGAACGTGGTTTTATCAACATTCAAAGAGAGTTGATTCATGCATAGCCATACATTTTTGGTGAATTATTTTTTAATTTTTGCCAATTAAATATTGATACCTACTTAATTTGTGTCTACTTTATTTAGTTAAAACTAGTGTTAATATTCGTTTAGCTATATACAGAACTCGTACCGTAGCCAAGAGCCGGCGGCAGGTACAGAGTCGTTTCTTTTATTAAATAAATACAATAACTTTTGAGGGTTGGTAAATTCAAATTTCAGAAAATGTCCGCAGTTCGGATGAGCAAGGGGGGTCTTTGCTCCGCCTTAATCGAATTTAATTTTTATTTATTCAAAAAATTGACATTTCATAGTCACCGGTATTTATTAATTTTCTTCCTGAGGACTAAGAAGTTAGATTTATACATCACCCATTCATTTTAGTATGGTTTCTTTTTCAATCTCCAATTTTAAACCTCATCTACCCTATAATCTCGTGTTTCTCTAGCTTCAATTAATTTCTTTGATGGCTTTGAATTTTTCTTCAATAGAAGCCATATTTTTTTACGCTTGGTTTTCTTCCTTATAAGAATATATAATCTGAATAGCGAAACTTCTCTTGTAGATATGAGAAAGGCATTTCAAATATGGGTATATTTAATCGTAAGAATGTTAGTTAAAATGGAAACTGTAATGTTTCCAATTTTCTCAAGACAAATTGTACCCACAGTTCAAAGTGTGTACAGTACAGTATAAGAGTTTCTTTATCATGTTGAAATAATTATCCCCCCCCCTACTCTGTGAATCTCCCTGGGTAACCTCTGCTAATTAATATAAAATAAAACAATTTCTGGCCAATCAATGCAAAAGTCATCACGAAAGAAGACAAATTCAAACGTTACCTACAGTACGCAGATATTCATGGTCGTGCATTAGTATATACAAATACGCATCTTCTCTAATTAACATTATAAGATCTTTGAGAAGTGGAATTAACTGTCCGCTCAATTTTTACGATTATTAATTAGCATATCTGAAATTATTTTCGATCGAAACCCGTCACGGACTGACAAAGTGAATGAAATAAAGGCAAACATTTCATTCTTTCGCGTCAGCGCAACACAGGTACAAATGTACACATGTTAAATTTGATGGGTATGTAACAACGCGACGTTTTTATATCACTGGTTTGGTTTTTTTTTAATTATTATTCTAGTTCGTTCAATGGTCGATAACGTGTCTGTAAAAATAGTTTTGTTGTCTTAATAAGGAAGTTATTTGAATGGTTGTTACTGAAGATTCTTTATCTCGAAAACGTTATTATGGTCGCTAGTAAGAGCAAAAACTTGTATTTGTGATTACTATTGCGGTGTGCATGTATCGTATGAGCTAAAGTTCTCGGGATTTTTAAGGCCGTGAGAACGGCACTGCTCCAGTATCAGTCGTGGAGTATTTCTTAAGATTACTCGTAGCATTTGTCTTAATTAATAAACATACGAATAAATGATGCATGCACATCATCTTTATTCTTATCAAATTATAAGAACTGTTGCTTAGAACAAAATTTTGCAATTCGAAATGCAAAAACGCTATCCAGAGATTGCATCTATATATACCCTCTTTGGGTTTGGATAAATAATGATTATCCATGGCGCACATATATAGGCTGAACCAAAAAATGTATGTGAAATGTATTGAAATCAATAGAATTTTAAAAGAAAGGAAATTTTAACACAAATTATTTTAAGCAGGTAGAGGACAAGAATAATAACATAAAAAGGTCTAGCAAAAAAAAACCCTAATTTCTTATTTAAAGGGAGGGGATCATTAAAAATTTCTTTACAGCTTTTTCAAAAACTGATTATGCCCTTCCTGTTTTAATCACAAATCAATTGCGGGGTCAATCTCACATGAGAGGGGGCTCCTCCTCACAATATCTTACCAAATCTCATTACAGGATAGAAAAGGGTCAGTATTAGAAGAAAAACAAATTGGACGTACCTTAACTTTTTTTTAAATGGCCAATTGTATAGAAACATGATCCGAAGACAATTAATTTTAGTTCATATTTGTAATTTATAATTGATTCATTTTATTATTCGTTGCTTTCTGAATAACGAATAATGAAAAACAGGAATTGCGCAAGTTTCCTTAGTCATTTTTATTTCATAAATTCGTTAGATCGCCAATTAGGCGTTTCTGATCTCTTGCTAAGATAAAATATTATTTAATATTCAGACACAGATACTAATTAACGTAAATTTATTTCCATTTATGTATAAACAATTAGATGGTATAAATTTTAACTTTCATAAAGATGCTAATTTATCCTTTCTTTGTACCAAAATTTTATTGTATTAGATATTCTTGCCTTAAAGATCAATAATAATTTCAATAAACAATAAATATTCATAACGTACACTTAGAAACATACGTATTTAACCTTAAGACGCACTAACTACATGTCTTTAGCTGAGATTTATGTCAATGAAAATAATGAAGGAAATATATTTCAATATTTCTCTTTTTGTTTAACTAATACGTAGGTATTCACAGTAATTTCCCTAAGGTGAATTACTGTTGACATTATATTATGGTCAAAAGTATATTTTTTCTATGTGTAAAATTCGCGTAAATTGTTGTTGGCTAATCATAAATGGCCTGATCGGCCATTAAATTCATAAATTTACTCTTTGAAAGAAGTTTTGGTAATGTCGTAAAGATATGGCATATAAATATGTTTTAAAAAAAGAGACGGTGTTTGTATGTATGAATGTATCAATGTTACATACGTTAGTTAAATCACAAATATTTTTACGATCTAGACATTGTTTAATAACCGACGTTGACCTTTATTTGAATTTGTAAGCTTCTGAATATTTTACTCGTCTAATTTGCGATTTCTACATGAAATTCGCCTGCCTACTAACGACTAATTTATTCATTTTACGTTCTTTATTTATTATACTTGTCTAGTAAACAACCGCAAATTGTTTAGAATGTAAATGGGCCCCATCAATACGATTTTTCTTTATGTGAAATTGTTCGATTGTAGAACAACTGTACTACAGACCATAGAGATATAAGACTAGAGCACGCAAGAGACCGAATTTACCGGCATAGGTTGTGAGAGAGATAGCTGTGAAATTCCTGTCTGTGATTGGCTGCTTGATTCTCTCTTCGTGACGCATGCGAGAGAGCCTGAGCGTGGCACCGTAGCAGCTAATAACAGCGTTCGGCTAGAAAGAGAGAGAAAAAGTTTGGAACTATCTCTCTCTCACAATTCATGTGGGGATAGCGTGCTCTAGCGTTATATCTCTATAGACTACACTGTCTACGCTTTAGTAAGTTGAAGAATTATGTTGGGTTTTTTAAGAGATATGCTATAAAAAGTTCTCAGTGGTTGTTTACTTGAATTTATTAATTGGACGTTATTGAATTTAGATTACATTCCGAAATCAAACAAAAATGTAAGAGCCATCTACCGTTCGGTTGGTAGAGGCATGATATAAGCGGAACTGTTACTACACCGGGATTGTGCTAAAACAACCATCTCTATAATTACAGTCAACTTATGGGAAATATTTGACATGAAAACACGTCACAACAGAAATAGTACTCAAAATTCAGTGGCAAAATGCAGCTAAATAGATGATAGTATAATTCACCTCACTGTGTAATAAATTTTTATAAACTGAATATGCAAAAGAGACTAAAATACAATATATGTACCTATTGATAGGGTGACGGTAATGAACCTTTTCTTATGAAGCTACGCCTAATCCTAGACTACGTTTGATTTATTATTTAAATCTTCAAAAATAAAATCCAAGTCTTCTCCTATTCGTATTTGAAAGCCGTAATAAAGATTGAAACAACAACTAACAATTAAAAAAGCCGTAAAAGTGTTTCAGTTAACTATTTGCATCGGTATATTAAAATTAGGGTAGTGCTGTTAATTTACGGTCCAGGTGCGCATAAATTTGTCTTAGCGGAAACAATTTGGTCGTTTACGAGACGCGCCAGTTTCTACTAATCTAACGATAAGTGTGGTCGGATTACTTTATGGTTTTTGCCATTTACCGGTCACTCGACTTATTGGTTTTCTTAAAAGTCTCTAAGGTTATTGTTTGCCATAATGTTGATGTCATACGATATCTACGAAAATGTGCGGCATTTACAGAGGTTTTAAAACATACGTTTTTAATTTATGGCGGCATTTTAAATAAAATTATTAGCGCAGCTGTTTAGAACAGTAATTATAATATGGAAGGAGCCATTTACTATAGGCATCAGGGCATTGTACAATTTTTTCGTTTTTTATGTTTATGTATAAAAAATTAATTAGTTGCTAATATGATATTTACGTTATATAAGCTGGGAAATTCATAATCAATGGTATTTACGAAATACTGACTGAAAGTCGTTTAAAATTATACTTACATATATTATGCAAACTTTAGGCGATAACTTACACTAATAATAAGGACCCTATAACAAGGCAATCCAGGGCATTGTACAATTTTTTCGTTTTTTATGTTTATGTATAAAAAATTAATTAGTTGTAATATGATACATTACGTTAATAAACTGGGAAAATTTATAACATTTGGTGGTGGTACGAAAAATTGAAATTTAAAAACTTGACATATATTATGCAAACTTTAGGCGATAACTTACACTAATAATAAGGTACGTATAACAAGAAAGTCCAGGGAAAATATGTTGTAGGAAATCTTATTAGTAAAGTACATTAATTAATAGCTTGATTGTACATTTGGTGGTGGGTACGAACTTGAAATAAACTGGAAATTAAAAAAAACTGATTTTTTGGTAAGAGACTGTTGACTTCTTTTATGTTCATGGATACTTTAATGTAAAGATCTTCCTGTTTATCCGACATACTATTTGTCATTATCATATAAATTTCTTTAATTACTTTTGTATCCGATACGTAATTTTTAGAATAATAATAAATGAGAAATTAAATAATTAAAAAGAAGAATTTCGTATCCTCGTTAATAATTTGTTTTCACTGAATATGATCAAACAACCATTGAGATAATACTATAACCATAATCAAAAGGAATCCGTTTTAATTAGTCGTAAACAAGTAACTTGTTTGGAAGGAATATTTGTTGATTGGTATTTTTGGTATAGTATAAAGAAACTCTAAAATCATAATTACTATTTTACTCCTGCATTAAGCACACTACATATGTAGGTACTACTAAAATAATAACTTTACTTTCAACACTGTTGATTAACTCATTGTTGTTATTTTGTACATTGTACGTACAAGAATCCTATCACAATTAGAAGCCAAAATTGTTCAAAGAGTAACAACGTGTTTGTGTGTACCTCTGCTGGAATACAAGCACCTATTCTGTTTTGGACAAACATGTAATTTAGTCCGCAATCATTCGCGTGATTTATATTGTCTGAGTGTCAATTAAAACTTTTTCTAACCTGTCATTAGAGTACATTACCATATTCTAACGTAACTTCGGCTATCGGCCCATCTCGTAGCTTAAATTGCGGCGATATAGAGCCCGATTTTGCGGCGTGAGTTTTATATTTTCGTAAGATAAAATGACCGGAAGTCGTTTTCGTAATGTTATGCTAGAATTAACTTTCTACTTCTTTTCAACCAATACATGCATGTGAGTATCCATAAATAAATAGATGCATATGTGTGTGCGTTGGGTTTGCTTGATGATACTACCACTGTACCAGTGGCACTGGTACCAAGTGACATACACGCATGCATGGTTTTATATCCGCACACATGTGCAACAAGGGCGGCAGCTGAAGAAAATATTGCATGGTGGTATTTATTTCTGGAAATAGCGTAAGAGAACATAAGGTGCGACCTTGAATTAAGGGTGCATGCTCTTAGTTATATTATAGTTACGAGGGTGGTATGGACCGGGATGGGGCAAAAAAAGATCGGGCGTGCCAAGACCCTCCGGTAACCATTTCGGTACATTTGAAGTTCCGATTTACAGGCCATTTGACAGAACACTAAAGAATTGCGTTTATGTTCGTTTAAAGATATTCTTGCATTTTGTATTAGTTGCTTAATTGCCATTTTACTATCCGCTAATGTGATGTCACGAATAATATATAGTAATAATTCCAATAGGGATACTCAGTGTCCAAAAAAAAATTTATGTCCTTACCATTTTTTTTTTTTTTTTCTTATAAAAGGTAGATGTTCACTAGTTGCAATATTTTCTAATTCTATTTAAACAAAATTTTATGATTGATTTGTGATGCTTCATAGATTTATTAGGATATTTTAAAAATTACAAAAAACTAAAATAAAAATAAATTACTAATTAAAATCACACCCTGGTAATATAGAAATATGTACTTGCAATCAAAATTAAATTTTAGACTTTAGCACGTCCGATTCTAAATATTTGTTATTACTAACGCTTTTATAATAAGGATGCGATATTTTGAAATTTCTTATATCTTTTTTGCTTTATTCCTCTAATAAACCTTATTAACTATAAACTAACTTTAAGAAACATTTATTTCCTTAAAAGGAAAACAGAAGGTTCATTTAAAACTCGTAGAGACGTAATTGTTTAATTAATTTTTATTTTATTTACGCGTAATCCAGTGGAGCAATTTCTGAGAAACGCATAACAAATTGGATTTTTTTACACTTTTACTGATAAGAGTATAAAAACCTTGACTGATATATAGACTACGCTACTTTCAGTAATTAGGTAAAAAGCCTTGCTTATTGATTACTTTGGTAATACTACATTTCTTAACGTTCTAAATTTTGTTAATTATAACCTTATTGCTTTGGGATTTCAATTGCATCATTCGTATGACCTGTATCTACAGAGTGGCCCAAAATATAGTGTCAGAAGAAAGCAGAGAAATGAAAGACCTATAGACTTGCATGATTATGATATAGATATGTAAAGTGATGTAATATTTATGATAATAATTGTGGATCTCTCTTGAACTACGATAATTGTTTTGTGGTGATGTGTAACTAATTGTAGACCAATAAAAAAGCATTAATTTAAATAACGATTCATATTAAAGTTTATGAAATGTCGAAAAAAATTACAACCATTAAGAAGGTTTTTCCTAAGTTAACTTAAATGAAGACATAGAATTGAAATGAAGTGCACCGGATAGTCGTCGAGGTCCTCTGCCATCCTAGTTACGCCTTGTATATTTACATTTCCTTTTTCCTACTTAAAAATCAATGTAATTAACCTTTTATCTTCCATTTATATTAAAAGTTATCAAGGCTGTTAAGTATTTTTGTCTGTTAAATCAGAGCAATTGATGATTATTTAATTGCTCAGTAAATTAAATGTAACAATCAAAATTACGCATAAAAATTCAAAGGTTGTATCTTTCGATTTCTAATTATAAGTAATAGCCCACAGCAAAATACTTTACACGTACATGTAGGTATTTTGATATGAGTTATGGCGATTCTTTTCTTGTTGTTTTTGAGCGTGCTACACACTACACTTACAACACAACAAAATAATCATTAACGTGAAAAAATTACAAATTTAGTCACCTCTAAATGTTAATTTCGATAAATAACGATTAGTTGATGAAAACCAATAATTCTTTAAATTTTATTTATTATCATTTACAAATTGATGGTGTTTATTCTCAAATAATCACTTTTTTATCTATTGTTGAACTCATTGATTGATCGTGACATGGCAATAGAATTTGAATATCGAATCCTGATGACAGTTTTAAAAGCAACAAGTTTAAATTTAATGTAAAATATCGACTTAGAAGAATATTAGGCTCAAGAAATCAAGGCAAAGAGAAGATTCATTATTTAATTAACATGAAGGATTTCTTTAAACTTTTGGAAAATCATTGTGGTAACTCATCTAATTAAGAAGAAATTAAATAACATATAAACCACCTAAAAAGGACCCCCTTTTGTAGTTTTGGAATTATTTGTTTGGAATATAAACCACCTTATAAGGGCCCTTTTTGTAGTTTTTGAATTATTTGTTACATTAAAGTGCTTTAAGTGTTTCAAATTTATTTCTACTTATTGATTTATTTTTCTAGATATTCCTTTGAATTTTTACGATTTTCTCGGCTTATTCTTCCTTTTTGAGTAATTTTATCAGAAGTTTTCTTTGTTCAATTTCAGACCATTATAATTAAAAAAATAATGTGTTTGAAATGTTCTATTTGACCTTGCGTAACTAATTTATGCCCTTAAATGCTTTTTCTAGTAATGTTTTTGTCGGCATATGCTCCATAATAAGCATTTCAAATAGAAATACTCGAAGGTAGAGAGATGTGGAACTATAAAGTTTGAGGAGCATTATTAGGCAGCTGCGGTAATAACTTTTTATTTTATGATTTCTTTATGAATTTTAAGAACGGCTCACGTATTTACGATTTCAGAACCGTAGGACCATGCTTGTTGTTCTACCTGGTTCCGAATGTAGTGATTAAGTTATTACTCCCGGTTAAAATTTTAATTTCGGTTTAAGGACGTTAACTATTAACTGCTTTCAAAGCGAACTATTTTCGTGTTTAAATTATGTTGAAAAGAAATACGAGAAAAAATGTCTAACAAAACATTGCGTGGTGTGATTTTTCGTTAAAAGGATCTCGTTTAAAGTCGTAACCTCTATTCTACCTCTAGGCCTAAGTGTATATCTTTTATAAACTATTTATGTATTGCAAATTAATGACTCGATAAGATTCTAAAAAGCGAATCAATATTAGGTTAATGAACGAAAAAATATCATACCTAAACATTTGAAAGTCAACATTACTAATTAATAAAAGAGGTAGGTACATAATGAAAAGGGATTTAAATATTAATTTTATTGGGAGAAAGTTGATGCATTAAAACGAAGCACTTTTTTCCTTTCAATTTGAATTGATTATATTAAAAGCAGTTGTGGTAATTTCGCTTCAGAGTTTCGTCGTGTTATTTCAGATATTGCTGTACTTAGGGCACAAAATATCAACCAAACATGAATATCTGAGGGTTGAAAGAAGGGCGTACCTGTCTATTTTAATTTAAAAGCAAACGCTTTCAGGTACACCCTCAAAATTGTGAAAGTAAGCATGACTTTTTGATTCACACTGGGTGAAATACGTGTAGGTGAATGCCTCAGGTAAAATGAAGCAACAATAGGAAATGCGTTTTAAACATAACAACTCAAATTTTGCCGTTCACTGTGACGGTGATTTACGCAGAGGTTTAAAAGCTTTATTGTCCTTTGACACAAATCTCTTTCTGGGATCTAATTCTTGTAATAATTCTGTTGACAACTGCTACAACCTGAAAAATTCTTGCTTATTATTAAATTTTTAATCGAACATTTTAAAACTAAGAATTGCAGAATTATTGAACATAAAGTTCACGACTATATTTACAAAAAAAAAAATTTTTCGTTGATATGTAACGACGAGAAGGATGTATAGTATATGGGACTATTTTTTTAGTTTGATACTGTAAATATAGTGAGGTATAGAATAAAATAAACATTATGAATTTCAAGAGTCTAGGTTTTTTCGTTTTTATTGTCTAATGGTTTAAATTATAGCATGTACTTGATGCATATAGGTGGTCGTTTCCTGAATGGAGTGATTCGATGGCAAAAACACCATTTACATCTTCAGTTGATTGCAGGTAATGACAGGGAAGCCTAATTAATGTATTAATAACGTACAAAGAACACCCATATACGTAATTACTCGGATATGGCCGAAATAATGGTATAATTACCAACGAAAGTTGTAACAAAGGCTAACAGCAGTTTTATGTGTTTATTGTATGCAATCAGCTACCCAGAAATTTAGGCAAACTATATTTAAACTGTGAGTAAATGCTCAGTTTAATGTGTGTTAAACATGAACGTTGAAAACAAAACATATCTATTAATTGTTAGTTTAATGTTGAGTTCAGTAGTGGTCAGATAGAAGGAAATAGAGCAGGGCAACCGTTACTATTGTTCAATTATCTTTGTATTTTCCATTTTTTTCACAATTTATATTATACTCTAGTAACTGCTGATTATCTTCATATATGAGCTTTTTTAAATATCGATCTATACTAAAGGACAACAAACAAAAACCAACCGTTTTTAATGCAATCAGGATGGTTATTATATTATAATAAAATAGTACCATGTCATTTTGATTTTTTTCGTTTGCTAAACACTTGTAACTTTATCAGAGGACTTTCAGAAATTCAGTCTCTAAATGTTTTTGTAATTTTTCCTACGCTCTTGTTTATATCTTAAACGACATAATAAAACGAGAGAAAATAAGGTAAAATTTGTACCAGTTAAACTAAAAGTTCAGTTAACAGTTACTATTTTACAGTTCCTTTACCATAATAGAGAAAATTATTCATTCAAAATTAGTGGTAATCGACTTCTGTATTTTTGCTTAATTTGCCTATTTTTAACGAGCTGCAGTAACATTTTATTAATTTTGCTTTTTTTAATTTCCAGTCCTGTAATATAAAAACCGTTGGGACTACAAAACTTGTATTATTTATCATTACTGTATAAGCAATGAATTGGGATTTTCAAGAAATTTAAATGTACTCGTAGTTGTTAAATAAAAGAAGAGAATAAGGTGCAATCAAAATCTAAATAAAAGATTTCGCCATTTGCTTTAATACAGTTTTAAACCACTTATTAAATTCTGTTGTTTTATGTTGTAATTGGCAAATCATTATCACAGTCAAAAAATTTTACTAATGACTGCTTTTCATTAATCCTTTGAATAAGTGCGAGTTTAAGAGTTGATGACGGTTTTCTATCTTTAAAAAGCAGTCACAATCACTGGAGCGGTTTACAGAGAATTAATTGCCCCATCGTGGTAGTCAATGTTCCTAAAAAAATGCCAGTAGAAGTTGGGGTTGAGGTACACGAATTATTAATTAGAAATACCGGTTTGTGAGTCAATGCAAAAGACGAAATAAAGTTTCAATTGGACCCACACAGACTCGACGCCACCAATAAAAACAAAGGGTCCTAACTTTTATGTTGGCCTTGAATGTTTGCTTGGCCTGCTCGAATTTCGCCGGTATATTCACACGGACTTTACTTAATGGTAGATTCACTATCTGTCTTTGTCCGGGGTTGACGGAAATGCACTAAATGGTTTAGTTAAACAATTTTATATTTAATAGAAAACGTTCACGTCGCTGGAAGTAATGCTAGCCACTTGTTTGATCAACTGCATGGGCTTTTTACCTAAGGTATAAGAAGGGTGGTGGATCAATTTGTAGTAGGTACGATCATAGAGATATTATACATACAGTAGCCAAGCCATATTATGCTCTCGTGTAAGTGTAAACGTCCATAGAAAGAAAAATAAGATCGAAGTGGTCTTGCATCTTTCTTGTACCTCAACGCTGATTGGCCGAGCCGAGAGCCGAGCGTGGTTGTAGCGGTGGTGGTTAGGAGGAGAGCATGCTCGACCAATCAGTGTTGAGGAACGAGAAAGGTGCAAGACCACTGCGATCTTCTTTCTCCTTCTATGGACGTAACGCGGTTGAGACTCACTCTATGTATACTATCTTTATGGGTACGACCCATTCCAGAAGTTCTTAAACTAAATAAAATTTTGCCACGACGATTAAAGGATTAATATGAGAGGGAGTAACAAATTGTAATTGAAATTTTGAAATAAAATTGTCTCCTTTTTTGTTTGTTAGTCCAACTAATTTTGTTTAAAATATTTTTCTTATAGCCACTGATTTTGGAATAAAATTTAAAAATAAAGGCAGTGGGATGTTAGTGTAATATGTATTTTAATTTTCAACTCATACGGCAAACTGGACCCCCATGTTCCCATCTAGTTCCATATCCCCATATTCGATTCAGTCTTCTGGAAAATCTAAAAAGAGAGTACTGAAAATGGCCTCTTATAGGACTTGACATTTGAATTTTCTAAAGAATGAAGTTAGATATTTGTATTTTATCTAATTAATTTAAAAGAGTTTAGGTAAATTCGTTTATTTATAACAATAGATGATAAACTCTGGTGCATTTGTTCAATGCCCATTACCTCTACAAAAGAGCTCATACTGTTCCCATTTCTATCGTTATGCTAAGACAACGAGAGTCAAAGGCTAAAGGCAAGCAGGTACGAAACTTCGCAAACTTGGTGGTCTTATACAGATTGATGGTAATTGATCAACAAACTTATACAAACAAATTTGTACAACCCTTATTCGTTATTAATGTAGAAGCAATTTCTTTAGGTGTATTTCCGTTTAAACTTGTTAAAAATCTTTTGTTAAGTTATTTTTTGTAGATATTGGGTATGCCCACAATTTTTTCATTTTAGTTTGGTATACTAATCTTGTAGGTATGTATGATATCTGTGGAAGATATTAATCAACGATATTTATGGCACACGTTTTTCGACAATATTTTTTTGGACCATAAATAACTTAATTAAGTTCAGGACCTCCAATAATGGTTTAGTGAACGAAACACAAAAGTTTCACCTTCTTCTTCTTCTACGTTATTAATAGGAATTTTGTAAATTTCTTTTTGACAATAACCGCAACCGCAAGAGAGGAATAATATTCAAAAGTATATGAACCTTTTTAATAAAAGAATTAATTGTTTGGGAGTAATAATTTAATTTGGTGAAGCTATAACAGATATATATATTTGTTTTTTTATCTGATTTTAAATATTTAGTACTCATTTTGTTTTATTGTTAATCTGCTTTACAATTAATTATTTTCAAAATTATCTTTATTAGAGAATCCCTGTGAATCAATGCCCATTCTTAAATGCCCAAAGGCCTTAGTTAAAGTGTTTGAAGCCCCAATTATATTTAATAATTTAAAAACTTTGAGTTACCAGGTAGGTACTACCCAAGAATAGAAGTGAGAGGGCTTGAAGCCCTTTAAAAGTACTCGAAGCCCCTTAAAAGTGTTTGGAGCCCTTTAATCCCTAAAAAATATTGAAACATTTTTCACAAACACAAAATCTTAAAGCTTTGCCGAACCCAATTTCTAATTTATTATTAAAGTAATAGGCCATATCTTTTTTTATTGTATACCTGATATAAAATGTAATAGGTACCTTCATTGCCTCATTATTACTTTTTGTGAATTTATATGTTTCGTGTTGTTCGTGTCGTTTTCGAAATTTATTGCCGTGCCATTATTGCCTTTATTCGTATTTATTATGGTAGTGTGCACCCTGGACTTTAACGAACTTGACCGCTAAAACCAGACGACTTTTTATCGCCCTTGCTGTGCTCAGTACAGGTAAACAACGCAGGTACTCTCCATCCCTGACCATGCAACAGCATTTGGCTACTACAGCTCGACTACCATCAGATATGTTTCGGTATCTCTGTCTAAATGCACATCCATCCTTTCACAGCACAACATCGACAGATGCCTAGGGGATCTTGTCCTAGTTGTGGTCTTAAAAGTTCTGGTCTAGAACAAAGGATGGCACATTATTGGCTTATAGTGTTTTGTTGTTTAACTGAAAAGCTGAACTTTAAATTGTAAATATCTACTGTAGGGGCCATAAATCTGAAGTTGTAAATTTTAGTTTTAGGCACAACTATAATTTAACTCCATTTTAAAATAAATAAAGCTATCAAAAGCCTCTTTTCTACCTTTTGAAGATGATTTCCTCACTTTCGACTCTGTCTGGTGAAAATTATTCTTCCTGTTATTCTAAAATTTAAATTTTGAAATTTTAAGTTAGGAGAATGTTGATGTTCTCCGGTAGGCAATAGAAATTTTTGCTCATTAAATGCTTATTATAATCAAGAAGTGCTCTATCAGAAAGGTTAAGGGTTAATAAATTATTTGCAACTTAAAACAAAAAACCATCTAGGATTTATCAAATTTTACAGTAAATTCTAATAAGATTGAGAAGGTGCTTAATACTCAACCGTTAAATGTAGGTAAAGTAATTAATAAATTATAATAAATAATAAAAGCAATCACTAATTACGACTAGGATTTAGGTAATCCAACAAACATAAAGGAAAATATTTTAGTCTCATGTCATTTAGTTAAAAGTGAGTGACTGAAATTAAAAGGAAATTAATAAGTTTTAAATTAGGTCAACCTAACCCAACTATCATCACAAGAACAATTCTTTGTAAATTTAAATAATTTTTTATTTGGAGCAATTTTAGGTTAAGCATTTAATATGCACTTGTCTGAAAATTGCAAAAACTCGTACTCACAATCAAAAGTCCAACTGTTCTACGGTCGAATTTTGTGTATGACTTGGATAGAGCTTTTGTATGAGCGTCACCCTCATTAGATCTACGACCGACGTTGCTTTCCTTCTTTAGTATCTTATGGTAGTCGAGCTGTAAAATGCATTTACAAACGATGGCAGGTTTTGAACAAAAGGCATCCCCCAACCCATATCACAGATATGCCACTTGGAAATTGCGTTAAAAGTCATCCAGGCAGGTATTCTTCTTCTTCTACTCCATCGGTACCGAAGGATATAATTACACGGCTGCCATTCTGAGAACAGAATTTGTTAATACCGAAAGCGAAAGGTATTTTAAGCCATTTTAAAGAATTAGACTTTATTTCTTGGAAGTGACTTGGTCATTAACGACCCAACGGACAAGACACAAATTGCATTTTACATGTTTTTAATAGAAAAGCGGCACCACTTGTTCTCCGTGCACTATTATCTTAAAGAGCCGTTAGCCGTTAGGCACCTCACATTATATCAAAATATAATTAATCGTCTGCATTAGAGCGGTGCAAAACCCGATTATTAAAATGAGAAAATAATTATCAACATCATACGCCAGAAATGACTGTGATATGACTGTTATTATTTTCACGATAAATAAGTTTCAACAAAATAAAGGTAATTAATATCTACAGCTACACATACAGCTATAAGCTATAAGTAGGTAGAGCTGATATTCACATTACTGTGTAAGAAAAATTAGTCAATATTGTTTTTGGAAAAAATAATAGGTGGGTATTTACAAGGGACGGAATATGTAAATATATTTGAACAAAAATTCACAAGAAGTTAAATGAAAAGATTCTGTAATATAGTAAAGAAAATTGGCCTGAAAATTGGTGAAAAGATCTTAGTATGGCAGCTCGGAATAGAGACTCGTATTGACAAAATGAAGAAAATTCTAATGAAACTGTTGGGGGATATATCTGTATTGCAGAAACGTGAATAAAAATTAAATAACAAAACATCCACTTTAGTGTAGGTTTAACAAAGACTTTCTATTAAGTCTAAACACTTAAATTTTTTTCTTCTAAAAGTTTTAGTTTTCGTACGTGAATGTGGCATCATAAATGGTGTCTTTTGTGAGTTCTCCTTGATTACCGAAGATGGAGTGACTAAAACTCATCGTACATCATGTTGTTGTTTTGTGAAATACGTGCAATAGATAATTAATGTTGTCCTGGAATATTGACTTGTGCGGAATACTTTCCAGAGATCACGCCAAAGAAGCAAGAACTGACGAATCTGCAGATTTTTGTGTCCTATACAATATACAACGAGCACATATGTTGCGAATTTATTCCATCCTAACTTTATATCAAAAAGCTGGAATTATATCACGTATCATGTTTTTATTTTATTTTTTTTACGTTTTTAATAACCGTGACAATTTATTTATTATTTATTGGAAGGAATATTTTGACTCAATCTGTGGAACTTTTACATTAATCTTTAATTTGTAATAATAGTACATATGACAAGTGAATGTTTAAATTGTTTTTAGATTAACAGGCCCATTAACTTCTAATGCTCGCAATCAGTGGCGGCTCGTGGTCGAATACGAAGGGGGTTCACAAAGTTAATAACATGTAGGTAATATCAGAACATGAAGCGTATTTCACGATGTTGTAAATGCGCCGCAGGCGAAGATTGTTAATATTTTTAGGAGAAAAAAATACTTATGGCAATTAATAACACAATAAATAAAAATCTTACGTTTACTTATACAGGAAATCCATTCGTCTATGTTTTGAATTAGCAAGCACACTCAACACTTTCATTAGGATTACCGGCAAAAATCAGGCACGGAAAGCAAAATAATGCATTTAATTTATTACACCCACACAACCACGAAGTTTTTCAATACTGTTCTACTTTAAACACACGTTTGAACTTTTTATTTTTTAAGGTACACTCCTGTGTCAGATGTAGTTTTGGTCGAGGTCGAAACGATTTTGAAAATTATTTGAATTTTCTTTAATATATTTTACCGAACACGACTTCATCATTTACGTAATATTTTAATTAACACCTATTGTGCAATAAATTGTGCGTCATTTACAATTAGTGGACTTTGAACTCTGAAATCTGAACATACTTCTGAACATAATTTTTTTACTATCGGTTCCTATCAACACTAGCTTCCAGAGCCTTTAAAAATGACTCGTACTGGACATTTTCACCAGGTTGCAGGCTGGCAGGCTAACCGAAGTTGCAAAACCCTGGCAGAATGTCGGGTAGCCGTGCCGACGTAGCACGACATTATTTCGGCTGATTCCGGCTTCTCGTGCAGTGCACCTAAACGCTGTATGTTGAGTGTATTTTATCTTCCATTTCACGCGTCCGACTACCTCTCTCTCTAACACATGGACATCAAACGGAGTATCGCTCACGTGATATGTTCAGAATCAAAACTTGAACCAAAAAAGTTTGGTGAAGTCGTCAGCGACAAAACAAAAATTTAAATATTTTCTATGGGTTACGGGTTGGTGTTTTGTAACTATGAACTATGAAATGGTAAAAGAGATGTATATTATACGATAATCATCAATAATATAATAAATATTAAAAGGATAAAATTATATGGTGTAACTAGTTCAATTTTTAAAGGGGTTCACTGAACAAATGCACCTACAGTAAAACCGCCACTGCTCGCAATCAATAGCAGATAGATAGTCAGAATAAATAACACCTAATATTTAATCATAATAAGTCTAATTGGTATAGCAAACGGGTCTGATTTAATTTATTTTTCTTTGAGCTTATGAAAATTTAACAGTTTCTTTGTAATAATTGCTTATGTGTAATGAGCACTCGATAAATAACCCATTGGCACTGAGCTTTTTGCTTAATTAATATGCAACAATTATTGGCACGTTTAATGTTAATTTTATGCAAATAGTACCTACGTAATACAAAAACACACGGAAAATGGAAAACGTTTATGGAAAACTCCATTCACGTGATCCGATGATTCCTATTTACGAATTAAATGATTACCTTCATTAATCTGCTATTCCAATGTGCCATTACCATTACTAATATCATTTTTTATTTATTGTTGTTTTGCGCCATAATTCGACAGTGGTTCAAAATATTTATTGTTGGTTTGGTAGTGTATGTGGCGGGAAATAATTTGTGTATTGCAACTCTACACTAAATTAGTTTTCATAGATTTTCAAAACCAGTCACGTATCGACTCTTTTATCTAATTTAACAATTATCTAGTGCTTTTTTGCTTTCGTTTGGTCAGTCTACGGTGTCGATAGTTTGTTCTTAAAAAAAACATGATATACGAATCAGTTGTCAAGGTGTTGACTGAATATTCAATTTGTAAGTCTCCATACAGTAATTATCGTTTTCGCAATAACATGTCCGACACAAAAGAATAAAAGGAGAGCAACGCTCCTTCTTGGCCAAAAAGCAGTCTCAGATGCTGCAACCAGTTTATTGCAAGCAGACATGTTCTCTCCATTGGTACCAATACACCCATAATATAATGTTGTCGAAGGTGGTTGTTGTTGGTATGACCTTGAAAGAGTTTCAAGTGCACCGGGACGGGCGCATAAAAATCGCACGGGGGAAAAGAGAAAAAAGCTCAGCCGCATTGTTCGCAGTCTGGTCTATATATAGGTCGACTGGTTATGTAAGTCCGACTTTATGGTCGTTTTACTTTTTCTTGGTTGGTCGCACGTCTTTACAGCTTTAACCAAAATGGCATCTGTTGCGTACAGTTCAGCACGTGCACACTAAAATATAGGTGAGCAGGTCCAAGCAGTTTCGTGACTGCCCTGCACTCTCCAATTACTCATAACGTCATAACCGTAGCCCTTTGGCTGCTTTTCAATGAGGTGATCATCGCCTTTTCTCAAACAACGAAAACCATGCCCATCACAACATTCCCATAAGATTATGTATAAATTTTCATTGAAAATAATTCCTATTAAAAAGGTACTTGTCACACTCACATATTGGGTACTTCGTAAAATGAAATAATTAATCTTTTATTAGGGACATCTTTGACCCGCACATATTGGTAGTACTTACTTACTGTTAAACTAAATAGAACATAAGTGAAATCAGATATATATTGCGGTTTTTTACTATGTGGCGTTAGTAGTATGATCGCGGTTATGGATTGGTTACGCCTGAAAATGGTGATCCTAATGGAGTTTCTAAATCATCAATTTTATTATGCTTAAAAATCCCCATTGAATAACAATAATTACTAGTTTTACTTTTTGCTAGTTTCAAATAAACTTCTTTTGCTTTTTTAAATATCCCAGAGTTAGTGCTGTGACATTACCATAAATTTTAAAGGTCTGTAGAAATCCTTACTTTTTTATGTAAACTTTTTTTAACTAAAAAGTTCTATTCTTACAATAAATTAACAATTTTTTTTCTTTACCTGTACAGATACCCAACCCTTTTTCTTTCAGAATTACCCTTAACATTACAATACCACTGTCATATTACTCCATACTCACTCTTATTCTTAAAGATCCTCCCAACACGTGTATCAGAGTCTCATTCTCTTTTTCCCAAAACCCACAGATTTTTTCTTCCTTTTGCATCCAATATTTACATTCCTTGCATTCATAACCCATTCTAAACCATACCATTATATTTATTCCTTTTCTACACAGATAATTCAGCACCAGATCCTCCTGCCACGAATTCCACATCAAAACCTCGCTGCGTTTGTTGTATCCTCTATTTTTCTCAAGTCCTTGCCTCAATCTAACTCCTTACATAATATTTTATTCATTTCTGTATTTCTAATCATTCGTCTCCACTCATCTATTTGCTCTTGCTCTATTTCATCTTTCTTCATCGTATCTATTTCTCCTATCTATATTTAGCACCCTTTTCCTGCATATTACCTTCCTTAAATCCCATTTCTCTAAGCTTTCTAAATTTTCCTCATGGTTTATCACCCCTGTTATCACATTTTCCACATGTTTTCTATCTTCTTACAATGTTGTCCGGGGTATGTCCATTTCAATCTAGCACCCACTTTACATATTTTTTGTATTATTCTTCTATTTGTTTTTTATTTCCTATTTTTTTATTGAGCAGTTTCATTTTCAGCAAAATATATAAGAACGTGTTCTCATCTTCAGGGATGGGCTAATTACATTGTTAACATAAGAATATATACTACTATATCAAAATAAGTTTGCATTAGAATAACTTCCTTATGTATACTAAACGTAAATAGTTGATAGGAACCTGCTTTCGCTAGATTTAAAGTTGCTTTATTATGTGAATTGAAATTGTGAGGGAAGATCTGACTGTATCTAATTTTTTTTGTTCTAGGAGTCGTCCCCAACTTTGACGCTAATATCGTCAAAGGTAAGCAGACCATGCGACCACAACGTTGTCCTTACAAGGTGTGTCTCTTTGCATTTTATTTCACGTAGAGAAACGCTTGTTATCACCCATTGTGATAATCTTTATAATTCGAAGCATTTGTGCAAATTTGATGCATTTAATTAAAGCACGATGTTCAACTTTTAACACAATAAGTAGGGCACAGCGGAATTAGTAGTTGCAATAATTATCTTATCAATTTCTTATTATCTATTTATTTATTAATTATTAATAAGCTTTATAGGTTTACAGAGCAACTTTGAGTCGTCCATTGTTGTTTTTCATTATACCCTATTTAGATTTTTAAGTAAAACTGTTAATTTCTTCAGAAAACAGAACTTGATCATACATACACGGAGAGAAAAAATTTGGGTAAAAATTACTATGTATTTGGTAATCGTGATGGTAAAAATTACTAAACTGTAGAGTAAAATTTGCTGTATTTTGTATTATATTTTGTTTTAATTTTTGTAATAATTGCGGTAAAAACTATTAATTTCTTCTATATTCTGGGATTGTCATTCGATACAATTTGTAGCCTATAGTTGCCTTATTTGCAATATTTTATTAAGGACGCAAATTAAATTGATTTCTCATGAAGTTATGACTAAATTTTGGTAGTAGTCTCTTGTTGCAATTTCGTATTTATCAACAGCAACTTAAAAAAAAAACAATAAAAAATATCAGCAGCAATTATCTCTATAGTATTTTTTGTCAGCTCAAAGCGTGCTGGGTAGATGGGTTTCATGATCGTCGCCATAGGTTCCCCAAAAGTGCATGGTGGTTTCCAGCTGTTATTAATAAAATACCGTTGTAGTCACTAACTAAATTTGGTTGAACCGTAAAGTCATTAAAAAAATATAATGAGCTGTTAAATTAATAATAAGTTGAACTTAAAAGTTTGCAGGCACAGTAGTAACAAATTTGGTAGTGTGTGTTGCATACTCTCCTAATTTTCCATTTAATATGTTTCATTTATTTATAGTCGGAGAGCCAGCTGTATAAAAGTCCTATGGATAAATAATTTTTGGGGTATGAACAATAAACTCATAGATCTAGAGGTCGACACCCCTAAAGTTGTTTGATTTAGCCCACATGCAAAATTATCATCTCACTTCCGGTTTTTATTTTAGGTATAATTTTAATTTAAAAAAAAACATCAAGAAAATTTATGTCAAAGTGATGTTTTTGATTAGTAGAATAGAAAAGTCAAGGATCAACAAGCGTTATTTATTCGCTACCCTCGACCATCATCAAAAATATTTTTTTTTAAATTTCACTTAAGTCATCGAATACATGGATTTGTTTAAGATTTTCCTGAAACTAGAACCTCTCAAATTACTGAAAAAAATTGGTCGACACCTTTTATTTACCTGGATCCGACTGCCGACTTACTTTGAAGAATTAAAGAGCCTATACTTATACATCAATATTTCTTTTAATTAATCCTTGGACTAACATTACTAAAAAAATTTGTATCTGATCCATAGGACTTTTATACAGCCGGCTCTCGGACTATTAGTATTTTAAGTACATACATTGTATGGTTCATCCCTTCTATACAAAATCTATTAAATTTAATTTTTCGTGAAGGATAAAATGTTTTGAAATCAAGTGAATTGTACCAGATTTGATAAGATGTCAAATATTTTTTTTGATCTCACAGAAATACACTTGCAAAACGTTTTATAAAAATAACACAGTTATAGTGAAAACCTGTAGATGGCGACTACTCACTGTATGTATGTAAGTTGGTATTATTTAAATGAAAGAAACAGAATATAGTTAGTATTTGCTCTTTTATTTATGAGAATTCCTAAGTTCGCAATCAATCTCCACATTTGGTAATTTTGATAGTATGTTGTCCACAAATAATATTCTTTAAAAATTCCAATTTTGGGGACTGAGTTTGAGGAAAATTATGTACTTAACGCATCAAGAGAACTTTTAGAATAATTTTTGTCTAAATATGTATGTATTAAGAAGTCTACTGTGATTTGCTGTCTCTAGTGATTTAAGTGACAAACAGTTGATTTGGATTAAGAATAAATCCACTTTTGATGCCTATATTTATGTTAGCTATCAGTGCTTCTACCGAATACTTCCATATTAAATTATAAATATTAACCAGTGTTAACTTATGAATCTAAACGGGTTCATTAGTTGTATTTTCTGTTTGCAAAAACAATTATGTAAATAGGCACCAAATAACACCTGTTCCTGACATTTTTAATTTGGAATGTACGGGATAAATTTAGAATTAATATTAGCTACCTGCTCCAAAATAAAGCATTCGATTGTGTATTATAATTGGAATTATTTTCTTGAACCAAAAGCTACAACTTTTTTGTACTTTCAATATCGCAAAAGTGCAAAAGGAGAAACAAAGCAACCTGTCACCTTTTGGGGCAACGCTACCCGCATTAATTTGTCCATGATATTTCTATTGGTAGTAACTACAACTAGGTACATGTCTTTATGCCTTTTTAATTTTCAAGCCTAATTATTGTTTACATCTCAAGGTGACTCTATATGTGTAGGTAACGTATTATATACTTATGTACGTAGGTACATCTTGACCAGGTAAATTTCAGTACCAGTTTTAATTCACAATCGACTTTAGTCCCTTGCGGTCCCAAAAAATATTCCACTTCGACTAGATGAAAATAGACTTCCTTTATTTACTTATAGTAAGAAAGACTACAATAAAATATTTGATTATTAAGATAAAAATTGACCTGCGGTTTTATTATGGTTAATTTAAAAATTCATTAAAAATTTTGGTTGTTGACATAAATGACGGTGGGTGAATAGGGATGTTTGTCGTCGAGGAAATCGGGAATCAAGTCGATAAATTATTACATGAAAACATTTTAAATAAAATAAAATATTGAAAATTCAACTGTTTTCTGACGTACAATACATAACAGCTTTTAAAGCTGGATAATATGATTAGCAAAAGTTGAATTGGATTTGAATTAAAACTCTTCGGTACAACTGAGGATTAACATTTAGTTACTTCATGCAAATAATTCAATTAAACAAATTCTAGTTTTTCAATAAGTAGTTGGAAATTATAATCTTATTAGATAAGCAATGTTATGTGTAACATCTTTGACGACACGTCTGAGCTTCATTCATTGTTATGAAATTATTGTATGAACTTATTAGAAATTACAATAAATAAATAAATTAATACAAGAGTATGGTTTCAAAATTCAGATTATTAATTTTAAACTGCAATATTGTAGCTAATAAAGTTGAGAGTTCACATTATAAGAACTGAGATTTGCGAGTGTATTTCAAATTTCGCATAAAATTGCCATAGAAGTTTCAAAATCGTCAGCTGTAAATTTCCCTTGGGAGATATTGGAATAATTCGATTCATTCCGATAATATTCTGTCAACATACCGCACGGCTTTTATTTCGAGAAAATCCTAAATTATAACTTCAAAATTTATTTTATAATTTTGTGCATTGGTATTTATTTGTTTAATGTGTTTATGCTCATATTAGTGCTATAGGGATGTTGCGCCACCTTGTGGTTTGCTCCCCTGGCAACCGTTCCTGCGGCCAGTGCCTAGTTTCCTGGCTACGATATTTCCACGTAGCAAATAAATTGATGAGCACATAATTTGAGCTTTAGAAAGAATCTGGTAGAGATTTATTTTGCTTAATTTACTTGATGGACCAACAACTGGAAAATTAACAATGTTAAACTTTGAAAGCAATGTAGTGCAATGAGCTTAAAAAGCGTAACTACGATATAAACTTCTTCGAGCGAAAATACATAGTGGAAAATGAGAAAATATTAACTGGAACACGATGCAAAAGAGCAACCAAGAAGCTTTAGTACAAATAAAAGAATGAGGTTATAAATAAAAATAATCTAAATATTTTTTGAGTAAACAAATACATAAATAAATTAATTAGTTTACTCAAAGATAACACTTTTGAAATAATTAATTTTTATTATGCTTTAATTTGCACTAATTTTTATACTTTTGTAATGCCTTGTAATTAATTGCAGATTAAAAATGTACAAGCTCCTAATAACGGATTATGTGCTACTAAAACGCTATAATAACAAAAAATATGTTAATTAACAGTAATAATTAATTGCACCTGAATTGATCAAAAGCAATCCATTGGCGACTCGTAAAACATAATAAAAAAAAGTGTATTTTGGGGTTGTCACGTAGATAAATATACAGCTTTTTTTTTTATAGATCTACAAAGTTTAGTTGATTATGAAGTTTTCATAAAAACTATAGGTTTTAAATAATTTTCAGCTATTTATAATTTTGTATTCATAATATTTCAGGAATTCTAATCTATTGATTAAATTATATTCCTTAGAAATCACTGCAAATGTCTACCGAATAACCGTAAAAAATCGTTGATCCTCAATTTGTTTTCAATTCCTTTAAGCTTTGTGTACCGCCACTGTTGAATGATTTTTGATTTAGTTAGGCAAGTGTCCAGTTATTGTGCAATTTTTACTCATGAATTGTAACGGCTTGGCGACAAAAAACTGTTGTTTAAACCAACGAAAATGTCGATAGTTGAAAACAACTTTCGGTTGGCTGTACATGTACGCTGCCTTTATTTAATAAGACCGTATTATTTTCAATACCGACGTATTAATTTCAGCAAAAACTGTCACAATCTGCACGCCAAATAGTATCGATTAAACAAAGTAAACAACTAGTTCATGAGGCAAAATAATATCACACCCACAGACCCAAATAAATTTCCCAAAGTGAACGGAATTGTAAATAAAATTGTATGGGTACATATCTGTAGGTTCAATAGGTTCGTTCGACTGAAAAATAATAGAAAACAATAGTAAACTAATTGATTAAATACTTTGTATGGATAACTATATAATTATCTTTATTCATCACTATATTCATTAAATTAGAATTCGAATTAGTTTGTTTTGCTTGATCTAGTACAATAAACCCTAAGTATATATTTCCTCTCATATACAAATTAGGATTTGAAATTTAATATTTTTTTTTTAAATACCCTTCATCTATTTATTTGCGGTTATACATTAATACACAGTTCCTGAAATATATAACCGGCTTATGCATTAGAATACTTTTTCTTAAACGCCCTTACAGCGCAGTTCTGAAGAGTGCCTGATCATACTGAAAAACGTTTGATTTTGTATTGACTCACTGTCATCGGAAGGCTCAAGAAATCACCGTAATCAATAATTACGTCTTATTTATTTTCTAGTAACCTGCCCATCTACTGGAAAAAATAGGTGGAGGTGATGGACAGTTTCAAATATTCTCAACCTAACCTATCCCAACCTAATAAGTTTTTATTCTAAATAATTGATATATTAATAGCTGATTATAAAAAAAGAATTTTATTGTGAGATTAGCAATTGCTGTTGATATCATGTGTTTCCCTAATGATTTTATTTATTATTTTCCTTTCATAATTAATGGCTAGCCTATATATATAATTTAATAATTGTAATAAATAAAAATTCAATAAGACAGAGTTCAAAATAAATCTTATTACAATAATAAAATAGGTAATAAAAAATCTTTTGTAGAACAAAAACGTTTTATATTTGTTTTTAACAGAAAATAAAAGACAATATTGAAATTTAAACTAATTAAAATTATTAGTATTATATGATTTTGCTAATCTTTTATTGATAGCTTATTTTAGTCCTGATCTAACATAATCAGTAAGAAAAAAATCTGGTTTTTTCCTAATTTAATAACTGGATCATAAATTTAAATGCCCCAAGAAACACAACAATGTTATTCAATATCTTAAAAGCTAGAAGAATATCTACCCTACCTTCTAGACACAAAGTTTGCAATATTAGATTTGTTATAAAGAAATTACAATTCGTGCTCTGAATGCAATAAATTCTATCTAAATTCAATTTTTGCTAACTTTTATGGACTGAAAATTAAAATTTAAGATATTTTTTACATAGGGGACACATTTTTATTATTATGTATATTTATAAAGTCCAGATTATTGCAAAAAAACTTAAATCAATTTTTACAGTCGTGACCCTTACCATCAGAAATTTACATTATTCATATATTTTTTATTAATTAACTAAAAATTAAGTCATTACGTTTGCAACAAAGAACGGAAGTGTTTTCTATTAACCATTCTAGCTCGAAATTGGCTAATGTAATGAATATTTGATAGTAACCATATATCTCTCGGAGTTTCGTTCATGTTTTCTGTTCATTCCATAACTCTATGAAAGAGTTTTCGCTCGACTCACTAAAATTGTAACCTCATTGGCAAAATTATTGTCTATTAAATATAAAACAAGAACGCATGTAAGTATCTTGAGGGTTCAAACCAGAACAAAACTAGTTAAAATGGGCAGTATTTAATTGAGACACAAAATAAGAAGGCACATAAGGAGAACGCATATATTGATCAGCGGCCGTGAAAGCCTGCTTTTACATACGTTTCTTGTTTTGATGTGACAACAGCAGTCATTGAACTAAACAGTGTACAACTTTTGGCAGCCGCTGTTTTCATACAATAAGAGTTCTGAAATGTAATGAATACTTTCGGGCAGTTTTGTTCCTCGCTCTTAAATTCTTAAGAGACACGTTCATTAAGTCGAGTGGAATGTGGTACATTGAATGGGTATTGGCCACATGCATACCTGTTTTAATGAGAGCTTTTTTCCGATTATTTTGTTCTTTACTTAATTCATTTACCGGGAGACATGTTCTATCTGTTAATTATAATGCGGTAACTCTGGAGCAGATTAGTCGAAAATATATTACTGGTAGGTACGTCGACCAAGGCAATAGTAATACATAGATATATATTACTCGTGTACGTGAAAGGATTAAAAACCTATAATTACTTCAGGAAATATGTTGCTTCTAGGTATGTGCCGAACTACTTTTCCATGTAGGTAGTTTCTTTATTGCTGCTAATAGTTTTATGGTATTAAACTACATATGTAGATATTTAACCTAGGCATTAAATATATTAAGTACATAAGCTAGTAAGTAAATTACGGATCTGTTCAACATTTTTTATTTAATTTACCAGATTTTGTGTGTGGTCGAAATTCGATCTATATTTCCATTTAAATCATTGGGTGTCAACAGTTTTTCTTGACGTGAGCGATAACGCCCCATTGTAGCCACTCAGAATTCGGGGACATTAAGGCAATCTAGGGACTAGGGGAAATTAATAAGTATCTATACATAAAACCTAAATATTTCAAATTAAAATTAAATGTAGTCGAAGATTTTTTTATGCTGAAAGTTGTCTTTAGATTGTAAGTGAAAAACATGCGTTTGGATTTGTCCTAATATTTTGAACTAAAATTCTCGGCGTTTTCACGTTTGTCTCTTTCAAAATGAACATAAAAAACATAAAATTGATTTTAAGCAGTATTTAAATTTACAGTATGTGAAGAAAAAGGCTGTATCGGCTGATAGTCTAATTTAAATTTAATTTTATGTCCTTTATCCGAAAATATTTTATTGCCAAAATTTTGCATAAACATAGATATTACAAGCATATATCTTTGTCTTTTGTACGATGTACATATATTTATAGCAAGTAAATGTTCTGGAGGTATGTATGTAAAATATTATGCAGACAGGTCAACGTCATGTAAGGAGATAAGAAAAAATAAATGAATTGCAATATAAGTAACTAATTTATTCGGAGTTCATTTACTCCTTAAACTTGAAGGTCACCCCCCGAGATGCATTGCTTTTCGGATCCTGCAAATAAGAAAGTATATAAAGAAGCACTTAAGATTCTTACTTTGTTGTGTGGAAGTTTCAAACGAATTACGAATGCGCTCGACAAAAGTCTGAGAATGAAAGGATTCTCAACAGCAATTTAAAGAAATACTTATTAGTTTTTTATTGGTAGGTGGTAAAGTTGATATTTTTCAAATTTGAATCGACACGACAGAAATTTTATTGGGAGACTTATAAAAGGGCGACACCGCGTTTGTTGCTTCAAAAATAGATTTATTTTAAAAATATAGGTCATGTTGTGCATGTTGTTATAAAGATAGTAGCTCGTCCTTCGCTTATATATAAAAGTATAAATGTTCGTTACTCATAGACTCTTACTATGATGTTGGTATAGTTAACAAATATACTAGTATAAAAATACATTCGTAGGCTTTTCTATTTTGTAAATATTTTTTTACAGTTATCTGAGAATACAGTTTGTTGCATATTATCCTAATAGCTAAGGAATATCGTAAATACTTTAGATGTATCTATTTTAAATCTAAGTTCAGGATTTCTTCTACTGTTGTATTTGCGAACATACCAATCGCAAATTGCCGGATTTTGTGATCGGTGATAATCCTCAACTATCATCATCCTTAGGTTGTCAGTTCTCAGTTCAAAAGCTGGTAGGACATGCACTATTTTCCCGTCCTTCATACGTTTAAGCAACTTTCACATCTTTCAAAAATTAGAATCTGTTGTATTATTGAAAACAGTAATCAATTGAGGTTTTTCTTCCTGTGTCTGCTTCTGATAAATCTTTAATCATCATTGTTTGTCTCTGAATGTGTTTCACTTTTGCCACTTTTTCCAATGAAATCGATGAGGTTTTCACTTGTTGTAACTCCTTGTTTTTTTCTTCCTTCTTACTTTATTCAACCTGAAGAAATAATTAAGGATTATTTTACAGCGATAAAGTCTTTACAACCTAACTGTGTTTCGTTGCCACATTTTCCCAACACTTTCCCTGCAAAATTTCCAAACGTTTCAAAATTTTTGAAGTTCATTCAATTCATGCTACTATGGAACCTTCCTGGTAAGCATTTTATCAGCAAATTGTGAATGTTCTCAGTTAGGGTGGCAACCAGCATTTTTGTCGAAATCCGCTAAGGCGTGCTGATAAGAAATGACAAGTTCAAAATGTCGATCAACATCTAGATTTCGTTGGTAATTCAAGAAAATAGTGATTAGAAGCGTAAAGACCACAAACGAGACTGTAATTCTTAGTACATAGTATACACCTAAAAGGTGTTTTTTGTTGAGATAAGTCAAAATTACAATGACAGTTACTAAGAGATGTATGTCTTTCTTGTTTTGCCTATAGTATGCATAATTTAAAAAGTCAAATACAAGTGGAAGCGGTAATAAATATCCGCCGAGACAATAAAAAAGGATCTTTATCAGCGTTCTGATTCCATTGTTCGTGATGTACAACGAGATGCTGAGACTGCATCTCTCAGTTCAGTTATAATACGAGTACGTATGTATGTATGTCGGGATGTGTAGGGGGAATGCAAGTCGTCGCAGTGAGTGCGATGTTTACAGCGAAGAAACGGCGATATAGGATCACAGCCAAGGTGATCCAGTGTGCGGTTACTGCCCAATTTACGATCCTTTGATTACATTTACACGGCAGAGTACCCACTCTGCCGAAGAATCATGGGCGGCGACTGCGAAGATGCAGTTGTTTGCTCCCGCACCGTTTCGTCTGTCCATCCATCCGCCCGAATTGTTTTATCGGAACTCGGCCGTAATGGTAACGTATGTATGTATCTATATACGTATGTATTATAACTGCTTTTATTTGTCGGTTTATTTTTGGCGAAACGGATTCCTGGAATCCGAACTGAGGCGATGCGGTCAGGCCACGGCGACGGCTTTTCAACCTCTATGTCGTTTATGAGTGAGTATCTGAGTATAGGTACGATAGTAGGTAGGTTTCGGTATAATACACCTACTAATTAACTCGAATATTGATCCGACTGTCGAGTGGCCACTTCAATTCGGCAACATAATCGACCTGTACCAAACACCAAAAGAATAAACGCTGACTGACATCATAAAAATTACACTTTACCACAATTGTAATCCAGACGTAAATGTCCTCTTGAACATTTTAAGAGCCTGTTTGTTTATGTTTGTGTTTATTGGTGTAGGTACTTTTAAAATCCTGTGACGAAAATTTGCATAGATATAAGTACATAATTAGTATTATAGTAAATGAGACCTGAATTTTCAAAATTTTCAGTAAATTACATTAAATCAAAAAGGGGGAGGGGTATTATATACTTATAATGTCTCACACCAACTTTTCAATTAAAAAAATCTAATTTGTTCCATTTTTAGTTAATTGATGGCATGAGGGGTCCTAGCGTATTTTATCACACATTTTAAGGGAGAGAAAGAAGTCTCAATTATAGATAAATACTTCCAAGGAAATAATATAGGTACGATCTGTAATCAACTGCCTTAAATTGTTATTTTTGTTGTTTAAAGCTTACTTTTGAAATGTTTTAAGATTTTCAAAAAAAAAAAAAAACTAAAGTATTCCTCTTATGGAAACTATAACACCCTGCTCTTTTTTTAATTTTTTTCATCGTTTGATGCTTTATGTTGCTAAATAGCAATCATGCATTAAATTGTTTCCTAATTGGTATAATATGTGGAAGTATCTGCATGCAAAAGTAATAATTTAAGAGATAGGTAGGTACCTACTCCCTGCCTTTGACAAAAATGCCAATCAGAAAACACTTTCTTGTCATAAGAAGCGACATAAAAGTTTTTATTTTTATTGCAGCACATAAACGTAAAAATCTCATGTCGGTTGGCCACCGTCATAAAACTATAAGCTGTGCTAATGTAAATTTTATTCTGTAGAATGTAAATGTTATCCTGTGTATAATAAGTACACCTACCTACCTAGAGGTGCCTAATTAGTTACGGTATGTACCTGGGTATGAGAGTAACATATATAATAAGATACGAAACGTTTTACCTACTTGCAGGGGAATGCGTGGAAAGAAATAAAAGCAGTAATTTAACTGATGGAAAAATAAGAAACCAAAATTATGCTTTCATTGTTGAATGATGAACGAACACAGCACCCCACTGTTTAAATACCAACCTAGCTATAATTATTTGACCCAACGCTACAGAAAAATGATGGTTAATGAAATCGATGCTACAGGGTGGACTAAAATCGTCTATAGAAACCAAAAAAGAATCTTTAAAGTCTCAACGCTCTAATAAATGTATCTATGTATTATTCAATTCAGACGTTATCAAAGTTTTGGTCTCCTTTTCAGGCAATGAAGGGAATAATGACGATATTTCATCGCTTAATTGATATTAATATTTAATTAATTCTTCACATCTTTCAAGGAAATAAACAAATGATGGAAGCCGCAAATGAAACTAGGATTCTGGCTGTTAGTGCCAGTAGTCCTTTAATAATAAAAATCTTCCATCAGTAAACCTGTTAATAATACATTGCAAGATGATGTTAGTTTAGGTTAGGTTAGGATAAATTAGGTTGGGTTATACTTAGTCCTGAAAAGTTCATGTTAACCATTTGACCCTAAGGAAATCCCACTTTAATATCTGCTTTGTCGGTCTTTTCGGATTTTAAAAATTACAAAAGATTAAATTAATATTGCTATCTTTATTCGAGTCGTTTTGTAATTCTTCTAACTATAAAGGTGTGAAATGATCAGCGAAATCGGTCCTCCCTGTATGTATACCTGTATCAATTAAACCGTCTATCAAACAAGTAAAACCCGACCATGTATTTTGTTCCAACCATAATTAAAAGTAACATGCATTAGAATGGAATACTCGAACAAAATGAAATCAAAATTTAGCCTTGAAGTAAAAGAAGTACCAACAATTATAATTGTATCCATATTATACACACGTACGTATGATGTACGTCCGTGTATTTTACGGGCGCCACAAAACCATTAGTCATTCATTACCGCCTTCTATACCATAATACACCGAGAATACCTTTTCGATGCATTAATATTGTTCGTCATGACAGGGAATTTCGTTTGATTATCGTGCCGTATAATAATCGGCATACGTCAAATTTACTATTAGTAAAAAAGTGTTCGATAGTTTCATTCACAACGCGCAAGTTACGGTCATGCTGCGTCAGCACTTGTGTCGCCTTTTTTTGTCATAAGGAAGCGCTCGCCTTTCAAACGTACAACCTTATTACATGTAACCTGCTTGTAGCTCAATGAATACAGGGGTTTGCGTAAATAACTCGTACGTCTTGTCTTGCAATGAAGTTGTACTATACCATAGGCGTCACCATTAGGGCATTAGGAGGTGTTTCTTCCATCTACACGTTCACATTGAGGGGACAATGGATAACTTAATTTCTGAATATTTGTGATTCTGGGTGACATAACAGAAATAGAAACAGAAACATATTTTTGTTGCGAAGCCGGAACCAGAAACAAATGCAGAAGCGGAAGTATAAATATTATAAAAAATAATAATTCATTGTTAATATTAGGGGGTTCTTATTTGCTTAGTGCTCCAGTGCAACGTATTTTTAATCTCGTCATTTCTAGAAACTTTCGCTAATTTTCTAATATAGAAATGCGGAAGCAGAAGCGGGTGTCAGGTATGCAGACCTTCCATAGTTGTGGATGCAGAAGAAGAGGGCGATGTAGTACATTCAGGATTATATTTGTCTCTTCCTTGATGATGAAGAGAGTTTGGTAGCGGTATTTTTACAGGGACAAAAGTTGGTAGTGAAAATATTTTCTTGACTAACCGACGCCTAAAATGTTTCTGTGAATGAAAGATGTGCGAACATGGTTGAATATTATACTTGAAAAATTACCGTCCTTCGAGAAACTTCTTAAATTTTCCAAACTGTTCTTGAATTTTTCAAATGTGCAAAATTTTATCAACAATTGGAAATATTCTTGAAATATCTGCTGTTTTTTTCTACCAAATTCTCTTAAAACTGTATATAAATTTTTGGTCTGAAATAAAATCATTGGTATTAAAAGAAAATAATTCTGGTTTAGGTACCACAAGTTGCTCATTTGGTAGCAAATACATATACAGATGGCAATGGTGTCTCTCTAGGGGGTATGTTATATTTATTCCTAAAATACTATCAAACATAAAACTGTATTCAGAAGAAGCAGTTTTGTCCAAATAGCGATAGAAACTTTCGGCATAATTTTTCAATTTGGGGTACATGAATCCTCCATCTAGTGGTTGCTTTACGTAAAAACTTTTTCCAGCATGGAAGTTTTATTTTTGCTGAATATTTTCCGGTTTGCCACTTTATTACTTTTTCTTGCCAAGTTTTATTTCCTATCGTTCTCTAAATCCAAATGTGTTGCGAATTTTCTGAATAGTTTCGTATTGACTTACAATTTATTTAAAATTCAAATACTGCAACAAGGATTTTAATACCATTTTAAACAATGAAAATGCTTCTTTTCATATCTATTAATTACATTTACTAATAGATTAATTACTAAAGAAAGTTCTGATGGTTTTTTATTTCCTTTAACAAGTAAGAAAACAACACTCGTTAAATATTTCGTACAGTTGTGTGAGTTTGCTTAAAAAATTAAAAAACAAAGAAAATCGAACCAGGTCAAAAGAGTGGAGCTACTTAGGGTAAGCTATCGCAATTATGCAAATTATTTTAAAACAGTGATACAAATAACTAATTTTTTAAGTTATTAATTGCTACATTTACACGATGACGTTAAAAAATTAATTGAAATCTTAAAGGTATGTTATAAGCAATTTTTAATGCCTATGTATTTGTAAAATTCCATTTTCCTAAAAAGGAGACGTTTAATTAAATTAATTATACCTACAATATTATAAAAATCATTTGGGGGCGTACTAATGTTCTTATAAATAATTTCTCTTGTGGCATTGTTAAATACTTAAATTATTTAAATGTGCGTTACCAACGATTTTGTTATTTAGCAATAGGTACGTCAGCGGTTTTAAAAAAATTACAATAAAAGTTAATTAATATTGTAGGTAAGTCACATAAATTACCACGTACGGACCTTCAAATCAGTAATCCTCCGTAATAGATGTTAAAAAATCGCACTTTTTATTGAAAAGTTAAAAAGTCAAGCATTTTTATTGGGTAAAACATAAGTAAACAGGTTTTGTAAACTGTAATTTATATGGTAATTAAACGTAACCGAAAATTTTCGACATGTTCCATTTAAGATCACTTTCATATAAGGATGTTTGAAATTTATTGCTTATAAATAACGAAATTGCGATGTTTTCTCATTCTCATCCTATTTGCATTACAAATTTCTCCAAAAGTACAGAGGATTTCTAATGCTGACGGATATAATATGTGTTACATGGGAATCAGTGGCGTTTCTTAATTGACAATTTTATTTTATTCGTCCTTAATACCGAAACACTTTTTAGTTGAATCGTTAAATCTCAAAAATGTTTGTTAACAACCACGCAAAATATAAAGTAAAATGTACATACATATGTACATCATCATATCATACATTCAAATGATTATTTTATATTCCTGTTGCGCAGAAGTATTAGTTTTTTTTACATGATACATAACATAGGTGATCCGTTATTAATGACATGGGCACTTACTGCAAACATAAAGTCTAACAGACACCTGGTTGGCTAGCTATCAAATAAATTGCAGATATAAAAGTAATTTTAACATCTAAAAGGCATCGCGTGTCTTATGAATTATCTTTTACTGTTATAGTAGGTACCTAAAGGTATACATATCTATAAAAAAAATTACTATTTCCTTGTAGCACCTGGCAAAATATTTTATTCAACATTGATCAAGTTTTTTAATTTTGATTCAAATTTTATTATCTCTTATATAAACTCAAGTTAAAAGATTCTCTATTTTGACCTCCTGAAATTTGCCATTCAAGTTATATCAATAAATAACTTTTATTATTAGGTAATGTCAGAGATGCAAGAACTTTATCAATCAATTTATTATTCATATTTTGAACAATACAGTTTTTAATTGTTATATTAGACTTTCATTTTGAAAAAGTATATGAATTGATTTGCTATTTACAATTTAAGCACGGCGGGATGGAGTTGAAAATTGATAACGGAATAAATCATTATTGTGTACAAAAGAATGAGGTAGCTGTTGGTCTGAGAGTCATAAAGGAATCGAGAAAGATTAAGGATAACCTTGTAAAACATTCAGAAATTGTTTTCAGTTAGAAGCAGAGGGATAGAGGGGCAGGGGTTGAGATAAAGAAAGACATAACAACGACAATATCCACTTTTTTTCTTACTCTAACCTTTTGGCTTAAGCAATTAAATAACAGCTTAGTTTGGTTTAAATTAGGTAAAGTTATATCAGGTTATCATTATTTTAAGAATAACTTTTTCATTTCATTGCTTAGGGTCATAAGGTTACGGTAGGAAAGGACAAACACTAACAAAGTGATTTTTTTTATTGTGTTGTCCTTTATTATTTCATCCCCAGCGCCTCCCCCCTTCTGTTCGTAACTGAATAAATTTTGATGGTCCCATTTTCTTTTAATATTATGATTTATAAGTGTTCCTATACATGCTTAATATGTGATACATGACAATATTGTCAATGCGTATTCCGTATTTTTAGAAAGCCTAAATATATGTTTTTCCTTTCACAGTTGTTTCACATCATAAATCTCAAATCGTTTTATTTTGACTGCCTGGGAATATTACAGACGCGCGAAACGGATCTATTATAAAATTACGCAAATAGCGTTTTACCTTAAACCACACTGGTGATCTTTAATTTGGGCCACTTTAAATGCAAATTCGAAAATAAGAACCTCTCGAAACTTAATTATTATAGCAAAAGATGTCTCGAATATGTGTGCAATTTCCTGAAACATTGCTGTTTGCCATATTTTTACTACTAAAAGTCATGTATATATTCATGGTATTTCCTAATTCTACGTAAAGTTTTTGGTATGGATGTCTATGTCGATCTTTTCCTAGTATCCATCTCATTAGCAATACCGTACTTTTTCACGTGTCAGGTTTTTGTAATTTACTGTCTATGAAGGTAGGTCAAAGTAGACACATTTATCAATAGTGAATTATTTGTTGTAGATAATTTATGAATGGAGCTAAATCAGGTTAACCGTTTTTTTGAATTACTTTTAAAAGTTGCTTCTAATATATATATTCTTTTACGTTACATTTAAGAAACTAACAATTTTTACTGCATTAGTATAGTGTGTGATGAATGTTTCAATATTTCTGTAATTTAATTATAATTAATTTTATTATTTATATATTTAGTAGGGTATTGAAAAATGTTTATCCTGAAATCAGGCAACATTAAGTTTAAATTCACGATGGTAATCCAAATTATAATCATTGCTTTACCGTGACAAGTCCATAATACAGTAGAACCTCGATAAGATAAAGACCAAGGGAAACGTTGAAAAATTTGAGTTATTGAGGTTTTTACTTACTAAGGGTTTAAGTTTATGTTACTTACAGAGATCCGTTTATGAGCGTTGTTTAGGAATTATAGAGATAGACGAGCTAGGTTCAATGTAAATGAAAATGTTATTATGTACATATGTTACCGGCAATCTGTATAATCCGGTATTCTATACAATACCTAGGCAATGTATAGAATACCTAAAACGTGCAGGTAATGTATGAAATATTATTTATTTCATACTATGCCTAGGTATTCTATACAATACCGAATGCACAGCCGGTAATGTGTGTAAAAGACTTGAGCGGGAAAATTTATTATTAAGACATTGTATTTAAGACAGCAATTTACAGTTTGTCATCAAGAATTACTTAAAAAAGATGTCCCTCATCTAGAAACGACCCTCTGTACAGTAGCGACTCTGCAATCTACGGGGACAGATCAGGGATTTGTCAAATGTAGTTGCGAAAAGTACTGTGATACTAAAAAGTGTTCTTGTCTTAAAAGTAAGATTTCATGCACTTCAAAATGTCATAATAGTTCCTCATGCAAGAATAAATAATTTGTTTTTACTTACTTGATTTTGATTAGGATGTAGACGTACTTATTATTTTGACAGAATTGTTTTGTTTCTTAAATTATTAATAATTATTACTTACCTGAGTACTTCTAAGCAAATTACATTATATTACTTTTAGCCAGAAGATTTTTTTAAGTTTCACGTTAATTTTATTGTGATTTTACTGTAGTAACACAAAGGTAATACTTAAGTGGTTTTTTAAAGAATATTTTATTGTTTATGAAAGTTTATTAGAACTTAACGGTATTCAAGGCTTAATACAATTTTAATAAAGTTAATTTTAAGTAATAGAACATGTTTCTTTTGCTCGTCATTTTATAGGTTTTGCACTTTGCCGGTGGACCAGCAACTCTATACAATCCCTAGGAATTGTATACATTGCCTAGGTAAAGTATATAATAGACAATAATATTCATAGTATTTTATACATTGCCTGGACGCTCTAGGTATTCTATACATTTCCTAGGTATTGTATACAATACCTGAATTATATAGATTGCCGGTAACACATACATACTTTATTTTAGGGTTAAAGGTACGTTTATTCAAGTTTATTTTATTCTACTTAAAAAAGTCGGTTATAATTTTTTTTTATTTCAAACAATTCACATATTTCTGCATCAATTTTATTACTTACTGAGGTGCGATGCCCAAATTATTCGTTTAAGTTATAGAGGGTTCGTATTTTAAGTAAAAGAGGTTTTGGACTCCGAGGGGAAGGGAACACAAAATTTTATGAATTTATAGAGGTTTTTACGTTATCGAGGTTTAAGTTATCAAGGTTCTACTGTATTAAAAAGAAAAAGAAATTACTGAAATAATTACCTATTATGTACAATCGGCAATAAGAATACAAAGCAATAGTTTCTTAATTAGCTAAATTGGAAGTATTATATACTAGAAATGGATCTCTTTAAGGACTTTGTTAGGTACATACCTTGAAATTAGCAGATAATATTTGTAGGTGGTTAGAAAGTGCTATTTGTTTATTGTTTACATTAAAGCCTTTAAATAGGTGTAGGTTTTAATAAAATTAGGAAATTATCCTTCGGACTTGATAAAATCCACTTTTTATATGATTACCTATTCGACTTCATTCAAATATTTAATCCCAATTTTGGTAGGAATTCTCAGAGATTGTTGTTTAATCAAACAAATAATTCGTATACTTCCCTTGGTAGTCAAACTGAGACTGAGTTTTGTCAGAGTTGTTGGCGAAACGTTGGAAGGACAGTTCCAACCGAAGAATAATTTTCGAAAGAGGATTTCAGAACCATTGAACATTGGACAGCAAGTATTTTGGCTGGTGCTTTGTTAAAGAACTATCTAAGGCGTGCTGATGAGAACTAAAGAATTCGTATCTCAATCCACTTACCATGACATTTTCAACAAAGTAGTGAGCAAATGGATACTGTCTACTTATAAAGTGGATTCAGTTTTAATTCGAAAATGACCTTATTGAAAATCATCTATCTAATGTTCTTATTCTTCAATTCTTCTGCGATGGGTTTTTTCTTTGTTCTTCTGTAATTAGTAAAAAGTATTTATAGTTAATCCGAAAACTGTTCAGCCACGTTATTATAGAACATAGACAGTTGTTTATTAAGTCGATAGGGGTTAACCTTATTTTCAAAATGACCATACGGTTTTGAGTAGAACGAGTAATTTTATTTAAAAGCGGTCTGTGTTTCAGCTCCTCCAATTTCGTAATATTACCTGTTCCTATTTTCTTTTTTACTCAAAAACGCGATTTGATTCCAGGAAATTGAGTTTTTTTTCGATTGGTTTGTAGGTATAACAATATAATTTGTTCGTGATCGAAACTATAAAATCGCGCGCAAAACTATGTAAATATTTTCTAGGAAATAATAGGTTTAGTAAAAGATTTTGATTGATCGTTTAATATGCAAAAATTGTCGGTTAGTGAAGAAATAACAATAATAAATAGGTATGAATTTTGAAATTAGTCTGCACCAGTCAGTCCTTGGAATCTAGACACAACAAAGGTAATATCTAATTACAATTGCCGGACAAATTGCATGTTTACCAAAACGATATTGCCTAATTATATGTCTACATTTGCATATGTTGAGACGCACGATGATGGAAGAATGTAGTCCTTGTTGCTCAGAACATACAACTATTAGTACCTACGTACATTGTGTATATGTGTATGTGGTTTTAAATAAAGAAGAAAAATACCGATCTTCTTTAAATGTTATTCATTATTAACTTTTTAGTGCATATTTAAATAGTTTTTTTGTTAGATTTACGTAAAGCGATACTTATTTAGCTGCTGTAAAAATATGTAGTTACCGGTTGATTTTCTCATTTACATGTATGTTCAAAAAGCGACTATTTCATAAAATTTATAGGTTTTTTAAAGGAATAACTAAATTTCATTTCTAATTTATTCAGATCCGCAACAAATTGTAAACAGGTTAGTCGATATTTTTTACAATTATAGTACACTAACAATTGCTTATTGTTGACCTTAAGCAAATTGACTGTAGTCTGTTTTCGTATGCAGACTGTTATTATAAAAGTGACAATATCAACTATAAACAAAACACAAGAATATTTGCAAAAATAGTTTTAGTTTATATAATACGTATGTGCGTAGTAAAGGTGCGTTTAGACTACACGAGCAAATGCTACCTTGCGCCCACTATTCCAAACTTCTTCATCGATATTGATGGTGTGGTAAGACTGTGCACAACTTCAGCAAACGACAATTGTACAATTATGGAATAAGTGAGCTTACGATGAGGTAATGGGCCTAATACAACCTCATTAAATGTCATTAATAGGAGGGTAGTCGTTAGTATGGGGGAAAACTCAAACCCCACCAAGGAAAAGGGAAAGATCCAAATCAAGTGAAGAACACCTCACGTTTTCCTATTATACCTTCGATTCGATTTCAAATATAATTTCTCTCCATTATCCTGAATTTTTATCCTCTTGGTCAAAGAAATAATAAGAAGAAGGAGTAGACCACTTCTTCAAACTTCTTCAAATACGTTTTTTTCTTGGCACATTTATATCATAAATAATGAGAATGAAGTGAAATCATGACAGTCTTGGTAATGTTTACAGCAAATGCTATCTGCAAGGCGTTTAATAGATATTATGTGTACGCACTTTTCTGAAACGAGCTCCACGTGCCGCAGCACGTGGTTATTTTTGTAACGTGTGTAATCAGAAAGTACGTCGTCGTGTAGCGACTGTAATAACAGGAATGTACTCGTTTTAGTTCAATAGCAGCGTCGCCGGTTTATATTTAAATCCTTAGGGCTATTGCCTTATTGTGAAATCTAGAGATATTTTTGTAATGAGTTTCATACTTCACTCCTAATGAATTCGAATTCTTTTCCCCGCACTGCACGCAAACTATTATACCTACACCGTTTCGTAACCACTGCGGAATTTAGTTTTTTATCCGCACTCCAAAACAACAACTTCTTGTTAACCGTAAATTGAAGTAATGCTTTTTTAAGCGCTTACTAAAATTTGGAAACAGGATGAACAAACCAATTTGGCACTCCATACCATTTATCCTTTTTTTTTGAGCCTAAATTATATTTATTGAATAGATTAGAAGAGTGTATAACGCGATGAGTGGTACATTTTTAAAAGAAATTATACAGAAAAAGTAAAAAATCGAAATATTGTTCAATCTTTTCCCATATTTTCGGGATATATGGTACTTCTAAAGTACCATTATGTTTATTACTCTATTGAAACAAAAAAAGTAAACTTACGAAGAACTCCTTCTACAGAAGGCACTCTTAGATGAATTCTTCAGTTGTTATCCTTCGGGATGTTTATCAAATCAGCATATATTAGGGGCCATTCATTTACTACGTAAGACGGTTTTTACTAGTGTTTGACCCCCTCCCACCCCTAAATAAGAAAAAATAAAAAAAGGCCGACCCCTCCCCCCTGTTTAATATTTATTACGTAAGAATCTAAAGGAAAAATTGAAAATACGCTTGGTTGGTCTTGATGTTTATTTTTAAAAGTAAAAATTTTCAGGAGCGTTAAGAATCATGTTGGATGGATACATTTTTTAATCGTTTGGATATAATCACTACATAACATTTTCAGTCCAGGGGTCAAAACCCACTCAGAAAGTGAATCTGCAAGTGGAACATCTCTAATACCAGGTTTTGCTTCTTTTGGTCACATCGACACTGGCGCTTTTTCAAATCTTAACTTTGCGTATATTTGTGATCTTACGTAAGAAATATCAAGAATCCCTCCCACTCCCTTGTATGAAAAAAAAAGATATGGTCGACCCCTCTCTCCCCTAAATCGTCGTACGTAATAAATGAATGGTCCCTTACGTAAAATTGGTTTATCTATATGCATATCTTCACAGAGTATAGTATCAAATTTTTATACTAAAACATAGTTCTTGTTTCAAATCGATTTGTGTTAAAGAATGATCATGATGAGAATTTGATAAACGAAATCTGATGTTGTTGAGACCCACTAGGTGCATTCGTTTGAGGGATCGCCATCGTATCCACTTATTAATTTGTTTTTATGATATTTAATATAAGCATCCAATCTGAGGTACACGTGTAGCAACAAAGTAGAATCGAAGAATGTTTTGTCACAGGAAGCAATTGTAACAATGTTATAAAACTGGTTTTTTAAGATAACGGTCACTCCATTTTAGCGCATGTATTAATTCCCATTACCGACACTCGTTTAAGAATTAGTCGCCATAGAATGCGAACGTTTCCTCCTTCTAGATCATAAATGTTTTAAGAGTGTGGACGAGGCAGTATCCAAAGGCATTCTCATTCTCTTAAAGAGCATCGTAGTAGGTACCGGATTAACAAAAAACTGATTTTCATGAATTGGCGATTACCGGATCATTAGACTATTGCTCTCTAATGGAGACTTGTCCATTATGAGGGGACTGACCCAGCGTGAACTCGACAATAATTTTGTGGAATTTACTTATTTGGCCAATCAACCTACAAAATTATTCTCGTTTCAGTCGTATTTTATTTGGTTTCATTGTACGGTTGGCAATAATCACGCAAGTCCGTCCTCTTCACCGTCACCGATGCTAATAAGGCAATCCAAGTGTGTTTGTTTATTTGTTTGTGTATAGGTACGTCTGTATATGTTTCTGAATTATGCTGATTTTTCCCATTTGGTTGCCTCAACTTCCTCTCTGTTGTCCTCACGATTTCACCTGCAAATGTTAATTTTTATGTAACAGAATTAGTTGATGATTTTCAAGTGAAAGTACACCTGTTGTATGTTTTTTATGTTAATATTGTAAATGATATAAATGATCAATTATAAATTAGTTTTAAAGGTTAATTGTATAATAGTTAGAAGACATTAGGGCGTTATGGTTCCATGCATCACACTTGCTGGACCTACATCGGTCTAAGGTGTGCTCCATAGTCCAAAACATATAGCAAATATCTGACAGTAGTCAGTACATAATTAAATGTTTTCATGCAAACTATAAGAGCTCCCAAGAAATAAAACAATGTTACGAACAATTAAAAACTAAAATAGTAGGAGAACATTTTTGTTTATTATTTTTAATTAGCAAATGTAGTAAAAAGTAATAAATGTGAATTACAGTAATTTGAATTAATTAACTAATACTTATACATTTACGTAGGTTCGTAATTATTGTAACCTTATTATTAAGATAATTAATTCAATTATATCCATTAATTTTTATTAATGAGACTTCGAGATAATCGGAACGAGCTTCGCATCTATTTACCATAAAAACTTTTTGAGTAAAAGACAAATTGAGTAACGCCGGACCTGATAATGCTCGCACTTAAAGTGGGCGAAACACGTGTCCATTTCTCAAAATGTTTTTGTGGTAATTAGGATTTAGGAGTGACTCTTTTTTACTTTATTTACTGAACAACGAAGTCCACAGTCTCTTTTATTAATAGCTACATTTTAAGTTTTATTTTACATGTGATATACTCGTATTGTACAGCTGCCTGACCAATAACGTTTGTATGGATAGAGGATACGTCAGAAATCTTCAGTACCCAGAGCTATTAAGTTGTCCACACCTTTGAATTTTCCAGTCATCATATCTCACAACTCATAAATATCAATGAATGTGTTCTTATCACATAATAAATGTCAAAACACTTGTTTCTGGTAGTAGGTGGTATAGATTTACCCTAACCAATGGTGATTATCTGTTATCCTTCTGTTAGGTTTTCTTTTTAATTTGGATTTCTCTCTTTCACTAGGTGAGATTTTAGAAGATACGGTGGGACCTTCCCATATTGCCTTCATAATGAGCTTTTAATTAAAGGAGGAAAAAGATTATAGCAATTGTTTGAATTAAAAAGTTGACGTGAGATTTTCAATGATCATTTCCTTTAAATGAGAGTGATGACATATTGCTGGACCCCCCCCCCCCGTTTAGATTTTACGTAATTAATAGATGTTCGCTTAGGAACATTTATTCAATCTTGTCTCATTTTCAGAAGGTGTATAAAGTTTAACTCACAATCAGATAGCATTTGGTTATAGTTCGTACCATAAACTTACATACGTCAAATCAGGAAAACTGTAAAGACTGTTTCTTCAGTGAGAACGCTGACGGAGTTGTTTACCTGATGACGTTTCGTTTCGTTGACTTCCTCAAGAGGCAAGTCCATATAAAAGTCCACCAACTTTTTACTTCAAATTAATTGACTTAATTAGTCAGGTCAAAATTAATTCTACAGAGTTACAAAATGATCTCAAAACCGTACTGATTGTAGTCACATTTTGATTTTCCTTTTCTGTTTAATGAAGAACTTTTCTATGATATATATATATATATATATATATATATATAATTATTTACATCTGCGTTAGGGTAGTGAATAACGAATTTTTCAAGGCCTCACATGTAATATTTAGGCACCTTTTCCGGTGATTTATAAATTCTAGGAAACTAGTCCAACATGTGGACGTATCTTTAAATGCATATTATAAGTATCGGTAGTATTAAATTTCTTAGCTCGAGGACTAGAACGCTTAACTTCCCTTCATTTGAAACGGTCTCTTCCTAATTTCGGTGTCGGACATCAGTTTCTTCTTTCAGATTACCGCCCAACTGTTAGGTACATTAAATTTTGGCTGTAGCACATAATTTCCATAAAATAAGTATAAATGTGCGAATGTAAATGGTAAAATTTGCTTTTGAAATAGGGGCAGGCTATTAAGTTCGAAAGAATGATTATATAACATCGTGTTATTTATGTTTTGACCTGTACATCATTCAATGGAAGATAGAATCAAAGACGGAGCGTTTAATAACTATACTATACCATATATGTATGTATTTATAGGACTTTTGTAATAGCTGATTTATAGTTGAATGGAAACAAATATAGTCAAGAGAGTTTGACATAAAATGAGAATAACAATTTGTATGAGATGCTTAGATCGATTTTTTTCTATTTTGAAAATTTTAACATTTTTCATGAAGCACACACTAAAAACTTTAGTTTCATCAATTTTGGGTTAATTCCATAAAAATCGAATGTCGTGAATAAAATGTAAAAAGTATTGGATAGTAGTAATTATTGATATTTTATTAATTTTTTGGAATGTGCAAAAATATTAGAAAATCGTAAATTACATCACAAAATACTTCCCAATGAAATCTTTCTGTAATGTATGAAAAATTTTATAAATAAGCGTCTGTAGCACTTTTACAACCAAGTTTTTAATGATTAGCGAAGAAGCTTAATATGGAACATGTTTTATTTCAGTTAGCTATTAAATATTGGTTTAGTACTGTATTCATTAAAATCTGTGTTTTCCTAGAGACTATAAATCCTTCTTTGTACTTAGAAAGTATTTTTATAATTTACATCCCAACTAACGACTGTGGTCCAATTTCCATTACAAGCAAATAGAAGTTTTATGAAGTGAAAATCAGAAATATTAATATTTTTGTTATTGGTCATTAAACATTTCGTTGATTTATATATTAGGATTAGGCACCTAAATTTTCAAAAGGGCTTGCCTAATCTATTTCTGCCTTATTTAACTAAAACATTACAAGTTTATGGTAATAATAATTGGTATTATATGAAAAGTTTTATGATTTCCTGTATAAAATTTTGGTAACTAAAATAACATGTACATAAAAACATGCGTATCATGACAACTATAGAAAATATGATTAAAATAGCAAATACATTTCTTATGTAGAAAGTTAATTTTAGCGATGTTGAAAACTGATTATATTTATATTCGTAGGTATGTCATAGGTACGTACTACTTTTACTTGTCAAGGGGCCAATCGGTAAATAGATATTGAGGTAAATAAATTTTCAGTATCCTTGATGTCGTCTGTAAATGACTAAATTTAATAAAGGGGGAGGGGGTCGTGATCCTTAAAATGTGTTTTCCAGGAACACTGGGAATAATTCCTCGCCAAAATTCCTTTAATTATTTAAAATTTAGAACAAATGATGGAGAAAGCGTTCGCTACAGGGAAGTATTTTGAGATAGGTACTATTTTTGGACATATCTCTTGGAAATCGATGGTCATCAAATTTTTTTTCCGGGGGATAATATTCCCATTATTATTAAGACTACAAAGTATTAAAATTACAAATGTGCAGGAGGGAAATATAATATATAAAGTAATTCCTATAACAAAAATAGGGATGAAATTTGTCCTAATTCTAATTGATTATTTATATTGTTTGCCTAAGCATTGATAGCTTTTATGATTTCCATGTTTTCGAGAAATGTTGTTTTTTTTTACTTTTTACAAAATTGGTGTGTAATATTTTTGTGTTACCTACATCAATTTTATGTTTAAATAATGAACAATAAACTGAGATGCCTGGTTTTAAACTATTTTTGTTAATTTTCATAGATATGGTATTTTTACTAAAAAGAAAGGCTTTAAATGCTAAGTGAATCAATTAGAATTAGGTCAACTTTCATCCTCAATTTTGTTGTACGAATTACCCTAGTAAATATAGTTCTCCAGCACATTTGTAATTTTAGTATGTTTTTACCTACCCTTGATAGTGGGAATGTTATCCTGAAACAATTTTCGAGTAAATAAATAATTTTGTGAACATTTTTTTTCTTTATTTCCATTTTAGTTAGAATTTTTAAAGATAACCAATATTTGCCAGTTATTTCTGTAAATAAATCACTTTCTGTCCTTAAAAATGTTACAAAACAACGAAATGATAATATTTGGGGTATTTTCAAACTACGCGTGGAAATACCTATATGTTGGAAATAAATCGACCGTTTCAAATTTTAGAATAAAAATATGAAATTGAACAGATTTTTGTCAAAAAATTGTTTAAAGTTTCATGACATTTGGGAAGTAATAATTCCTCATTTCGTAATCCACCAGAAAAATTTACTTGTTCAAATATTAAGAATGTTGGTAATAAAGTTCTGTATGTTTGTCGGACTCTATGTGAGAGTTTATAAATTACTTCGCAGTATAGGCTCTCCGTTTCACGTTCCGAGGCAGTTGAAATAGATTCCTTCGTTGGAGCTCGTAAGCTGTTTATATTTCACAGTGTAAGGTGTCTCTACTTTCAATGTTGGCGTGTGAAAAAACTTCGGTAAAATGGGGAAACCTTAACTTTCTTGTCAGCATAATAGAATCGAAGCTTTTAGTGCTTGCTGGTGTTACTCACGAACTTTATTTTTTAAGATACATTATTTCTTACATTAACTGAAATGTATCTACTAATTCTTTATTCTAAAGTCGACTCACTTAATTGTTTAACTATTAATATTTACCCTTGTGGTTGTTTTTTAGTGAAATATTGTACATTAGTTTTTTTTTAGATTTTGTATTATATTGTAAGGGGTTTATTTACGAAAGTCACGATCTTTATTTTCATTTTGTCTTAGCAAGTACCCACTGATCCATTCGCTCTTTTCCCTTCCACTAATGTGCCTTTAAACAGCCCTTGGTCTTCCATTGATAATAAGAGTAAGATAGCAATATCTGTGTATGAATGTGTTTGGATGGTAGTTTAATAGAACTATAGATATTTCAGAATCTCATGGGTTTGGTCTTAGGGTGAGCAGAGCCATAAAACTACGCCCATTGTTAACTAAATGCCTGGGTATAAGCTCCGCCTCTCAAGACCGTCGTGCATTTAGCAACTCGTTAGTTTTCAAAATTCCTTTAATTGTATCTGTAGGAAGACATTGAGCATTCTGTATTAAAAATTTTAACCCCTTGACCTATACATGCATGACCTGCTTCCTGACTTAAATATGGATGATCTAGGGACTTAACATGATTGGTAAGCTGTCCGTTTTTGATATTGAATCATTGGACCATACAGAATTTTGTACGGATCTTCTAGGTACATATCAACCCTGTACGTAAAGCTGGTCTGTTTCAAATTTTAATGTTTAAAAAAATTGGCCACCTCCTTTCGATACTATGAACTGAAGTAGAACACATGACGTGGAATGTGATTGCTTATTATTTTTAGGAGTGTTCCCTCGATCAAAATAGCTTGCTAACGGATGTATATACCACGACTGTGACTGACTGTGAGTTAAAACTTAAATACCGGGCCTACGGCACAAGACTGACAAAGTTTTCGCGTGGTTGATAATAATACAAATCAATTAAGTGGTTTACGTACGTCGGGCGTTTGATGTTTTTCAATAAAAATGATCGTTTTTTAACAATGATCGCCGTATCGTTCGGGTCAAGATTCGCTAATGAAACAATGGATAATAATGTGCAAAACATTTCGAGTTCGTTTTTTAACGTGAAACTTTTAGGAAGCTGATAGTGTGAGATATTTTATTATGTCACATCATCATCGAATACCAATACGGAAACACCATCACCACCACCACCATCACCATGAACCTCCAAGAAAACCCAAATATATGCCTTTCGGAAGGCACAATCGAAGGGTAGGTGGTTCCTGATTGTGATTTGTGATTGTTAATCGTTACATCCCTGTTTGTTTTTTGAAATATTTTTTGGGAGGTAAAAACAAACTTAAAAATAAGCGTTCTACGAGGTCACTGTAGCCAAATTATATATAGAATAAACGGGCATTTTAACTAATTTAAATAGATACTACCTATGAAATATGGGTAGTTAAATACAGCTGACAATTTATAAATAAACATCATAAATATTATCAGCATTTGTGGGAAATATAAATTTTTAAGAATATGCATACGTGTCTACTATTTGTATTTTTCACAATTCGTGATTTTCAACTGATGAATAGTAAAATATTATTTCAAATACTTTTTAAAAAAATACGTTTCCTTTTATCATAGATTAATGAGAAACTAATATTGTTCCATTTGAAACCGTAAGATTTTTAGTTCGATTCAAATTGTTTCATGGTATATTGAACTCATGTTGTAGCGGAAGTTTACCTAGGAATTTCTTTATTGCAAATGGAATAGCTTAACTTTTGTTATTATGTGAAAACATAGAAACTACTTCAGAACTGTAATACTCAAAGCATATTAAAGTTATGAATTGCTGCAAGCTTTTGCAAAATATTGATAACGCTGTTATGTGTTACGACTATGAAATGAGTTACTTTAAAGGGTAGCAACTTCAACCATAAATGGATAACGGACTCGTAGAAATTATAAATTATGTTTATTTAAAGAGACACCAACACTCCTTTTCACATTTAAAAAAGGAATTCAATTCGTTATAACAAAAATGTTACCATTGTTAAACGCTCCGAAAAAACGAAGTTTAGAAGCCCATTGTGGGCAGTGGACACATTGACAATAAAGTGTTAATAATCTCATTAAATGCCTTAATGATAAACTTTAAATGCTTAAGGCATATCCACAGAAATAACTTATCTGCTAGCTAGTAAAACGTAGAGAATGTCTGGCATATTTAATTAACTTAAATAACACTTAATGAGCACTTATCACTGTGTGACTAAAAAGTCTGTTTTCGTTGTCTAAACAAATTTATTGGTCATGTTCTGCTTGCTTAATCTTAAACCAATAGTACAGTAATATCTGAGAAAATATTTGGAGCATTTAATTTTACTCCATCGTATATATTTAATATTACATTAAGGCACTTAATTAGCACCTAATGAGAAAATAAATAATTGTCAATGTATCTTGTCTTGATTTTGCTGACTTTGCTCTTCAATTAAGATGGACGTGAGGTTGAGGTCATCCATAACCTCTTCGTATTCATAACTGTAATTTTAAAAATTCTTGGAATAAAGGAACATGTATTTTTTTTTTGCTAAAAGTATCTATCTATTGCTTTCTCTGCAATTTTCCTATAAGTACAACAATTTTATTTGTGGATTAAGTAATTCATTATTATTTCAACGTTTCTTCAAGAATTTTCTAACGAGGAAAGGTAATGGAAAAGAGAGGAAATCATTTTTCAGTTCCATTTTTTCCTCTTTAGACATGAATTCAAAAAAATCGCCTCACTAATTGTTTTTTTTTAATTTTTAATCATTAATAAAGTTAGTATCTACTTAACAAAGGATAACATAGTCAATATGAGTAAAAATTCAAAAATTATAAACTGTTATTCAATAAGTTGTTTGTTACGACACAGAATCTTCGATTACAATAATAATACACCTGGTATATTCATGTGTTTTCATTAACTACCTTTGTAAGCCTTCATTCTTCAGCTGCTTATTCTTGGAAGTTTTCCAATACCATTAAACAGCGGATTGAGCTGTGTTCCACTTTCTTCTGCGGTCGCGTTGCTAACCTTATTCGAAGGGTTTCTTTTCGAGAATAATCATACCTACTGGGGTGTGTCATTTTATCATACACGTGGACGTTACCAAATGGATAAAGGCTGAAAACATTTACGATTCTATCGTGTATTCGTTTCACGAATCTACTTCTTTATTTCCTTTATCTCCATACGTACAAAATAAAAGTGAAATGTCAACAAAATGCGCAGTTTACATGGCAAATTTTACTAAATGTGAATGAATGTTTTTCTTTAACCCCTAATAGGGAAAATTGGGTTGGTTAGCATTTCCTATTTAATTATTTTTTGACACCAATTCATAAGGAAATTGCTAGTCTAGATAGTTATTGATTCAACAGATGTTAAATTCTTCTATTTCTTTTTCTAATCTCAGTAGTATTATTATTGGTTTTTTAATATATGCTGAGGTATAGAAAAGTTTATTGCAATATATTTTACAAAAACTAAAAGAATACAAAAGTTATTACAAAAAAGAATATAAAAACAAAAAACAAATTATAACTTATCCAAACAACTAGAAACTTTAGCAGTGTTGTAGAACATACTTAATAACTCAAACTCCAACGCCAAAACACGAAACTAAACGCCCGAAGTAATTTTCGATAATAGAGGGGCTGAAGTAAACTGATTTGTGTTTTGGCGTTGGAATTTGAGCTATTTAGTACGTTCTAAATAAGAATTTTTTGTTAACACCAAACACAGAGTGCATTTTTACTGTCGAATGAATGAATTTTAATTTATTCTTTCACTCTAATTATTGGCGAAGGCGACGGGAAAATCAACTTAATTATATTAAGTAAGTTTCGTATACAGATCTGGCAACTAACGAACCGAACATAGGGATCTTTTGTTACATGCAATCACAACGATAAATGTTACGTGATATAAGTATATAAATAAAAGAAGAAGAAAAAGGGAGAGGAGTACAACTAAATCTCATTAATCCTCAACTAAAAAGAGAAGGGCACCTTGAAAATAAATTGACTTATTAATTTAAAGAAGCAATGTAATTCGATTTTCCTTTTTAATTTCAAGCTCATTGTAGGGTAAATCTCACACGAGGGAAACAAAGGGTTTGCCAAACTCAGTAGGGGGAGGGAGGGGTCCAAATGAACAGAAAAATAACGTAATTAATAGATATATAGATAGATGTTTCCATGGGCGTAGTCAGGAGGGTTCTAACTGCATTTTCTAATTTCCCGAAGATTAATATTCTAACATTATTTTCTTTGTAAGATTTTTTTAACTTTCTTCTGAATCTAAACTACGTTTGATTTTTCTATTGCAGAAAATGATAACTTCATGGCCCCTTTGGTGCTTTTGCCCCTAAAGGCAACCTTGTGTAAAGGGTCTTTGATTTTATACAAATTTCATCTATTTATGAAGCTACTACAAAATCATTGTAGATAGATATATTCAAGAACAATTTATTTGAATAAATGGAAGGAATTTATTAATTTGGGTAATTATGTTTGTAAATTAACATAACTTCGAGAAGTATGTATTTGTGCAAAACTTTCATAGTAATTTTTGATTGATAGTTACATAGTTAGTAGGTACTTTAAATAGAGAACCTTTACATAAAGAAAGACATGAAGTTAAATACCACGAATTTTAAAGTTTGCAATAATTTAAGGGTGGTAAACCACACGCTTAATTTTTATCGAAAATCGCAGTTACAGTCCGTGATGGGCAACCTGCTCCCACCTCACTCTTTTTGAAAAAATTCTGCGCAAAAGAAAAGCGAAGGGTAGCGTTTGAAAGCGACAGTTAATATTCTCGCCTGGTTTTCCTAATTTTCTCGTGCAAGCCAGTGGCATAAATTGACCGGGAATTACATGTTGCCCGCATATATTTCATATAAATATGAGACTACTCATTAATATGTCATGCCACGTAATCGTAATACGTATGTGTTGTATACACACCATGTCGCCTAAATCGATACCGACGCCAGCGCAACTTTCAACCCCTCCAATGGCGTACAAACTTCGTGACGATTGCGGCGACGTCGGTGGCGAAAACAACCATCCGACCCTCGTATCGTGCTTCACCTAGCGGCATTCACCCGAATTAAAAATTTTCGTATGTCCTTCTTCATTGAGAAATACGTCAATCATGTTGCTAATCTTTGATCCCAACAATCGTGGACCGAGTGCTTTTTCTCTACCGTTTCTTTATTGCTTTTGGAATGGCAATTTTATGGCTGCATTGTAATTGATGCGGTGCGGGCTTCGGTTTTATTTTTGGACCTGTTCAGTGCCTCTTGTGTTTTACTCGGTCGTGGATTGTTTTAGTACAGACATTCTTGCTTGTTTGGTTTTAGTGAACGTTGCTGTTTAAACATAATGGTGGTATTTCATCCCCTTTAGAACGTCAAATAATTGACCTGAAATGTCGTCACTGCCACTGAGGCGGTGATACTTATTTTGCGGATTTTTCCCCAGTAAATATCGTGTACGTAGGTTACTGACTGGTGGAAATGTCTGTTGGGAGAAAAGTCCGTACTGGATTAGGTTTGAGTACGTAGTATGTTTCCGTGATGTACCACTGAAACAAGTGGTGCGCCAAGTAATACTTCAGGGATATGTCGCAATATGATAGGATACAATAACTATAATAATCAAGGTTACAACAAGCTGTTTACACAGGTGAGGCTCCCTTATCTAAATGCTTTTAAACACGCTCGTTCCATTTTTCACATATACATATATATGTAGGTATGCATTCATCGAATCCTTCTTAAATAATTAACATTTTAATAAATTCAAAGAAGTAATCAACAAAACAAAAGCATAGAACTACCCTGTTCGTATTATTTGGTCTAAAGTAGTTGCAGTCTTTTGAACAGGCCAGTAAATCACCCCATTGTCAATAGACACATTTCATGTACATTATATAATTACCTAATTGCAATCTTATGTATACTTTTAGGCCCTTTTTATTAATAATTTAATTGAAACTATTCTTGTTATCCTTGTTCATTCATCGAGGAAGCATGTCAGTGGAAATTCTACTATTATATATTAATTTTGCACCATTTAAAACTAATTTGGAGAATAAAGGGATTTTTGAATTGATAAAAAACAAACTAAAGCTAAACAAATACAAAAGGAATAAAAAATTGACTTTCCAATAAAAAATATGTAGCAGATGGAATAAATAATACGACCAAAGGCGAAACATAACAGGACGATACGAACTATTTATTGATGTCTCTACATTTCGGTATCATATTTTTATATTAACAAAAAATACAAACAATTTCTATAATCTCCTTCCTGTTTAAGACTATTTTAAAAATTAAATTGATTTCAAGTGACAAAAAGAGCCTTTTTCAATCAAAATGCAATGTTTCACTCAATAACTTTTTCAAGGAACTTGTATCTTGTTTATAAAAGATACTCATTTTATTGCAGTGGATTTCAAGCACTTACAGGAATTATTTTAACAAAATTATCCAATTAATTCACCTTCCTAATTGCTAATTTTTCGAAGGCAATATTTTAAATCTTTTGACAGTATTGAAAAATATTGTTTGTTTTGCATTACCCTATGAGATATATTGCACCATAGACATGAGTAATGAATGAGGATTATCTTACCCATTGAAACATTTTTTGGTAATTACCAGACAAAAGTAAGAATAGTACTTTAAGCGGCCTTTAACATTTTTTTTTTAAAGATTACATTGTTAAAACTAAAAATATATATTTCCTAATTTTTTTATTTATAAATTGTTTAATTTAAATGAAAAACTTTTGCTATAAATAGAACTAAATGGTCGTAAAACTTGGGTTTGTAAGGATTGGTTGAGAAATCTTTCAACGGCTAGTCACTCACGTTTTAACGGTTTACAAAGTTATGTTTTTTTGTACTTGACGGTTACGATCCGATCTGGGCGAATAAACAAATTTACTGAGATGCCTTTTATCTGTAACCGAGTTTTGTTATTCCCGCCAACTGTGCCATTATTCAACTGCGGCTTATGTTTTGTACAACAATTTCACAAACGAAATATTTATATTATTGCTGCCAACAATACTTTTCTGGGCAAAAATTGAAATAAACGTTTATGCTGCTCCCTTCTCAAAACTATATTAAAGATTCTCTGTAATAGGTACTAGACAATTTAGATTTTTAACAAGATTCAAACTGGTAAATTTTTCAGACTAGATCGATAAATTTTTAATTACTTAGTGTGAGGCCAAAAAGTTTTTATAATTTTGCTTTATACTATTTCAACAGGATTATTTAACCTATTGATTATCGTTAATTAAAATTATTGTTTTTGTTCCAAAACTGAGACAATTATTCATATTCAATAAATGTTTTGCTGTATGGCTTCTATGCAGGCCTAATTCCATTAAATTTCGAATTTCATGTTGCATAATAACCTTTAGTTCCGTCAAACTGTTTCGGAATTTTGACGTCAGCACTGAGTTGGTACGGACAGTATAGTAACTATTTTTAATCGTTGTTTACCTGCACAACGAATTTATGTAGATACTGTCTTGTAAAAGATGATAAATTTATAGATAAAAATAAAACTGTACTTCCTTTGGTTATTAATAAAGTGGTTATCCTAAATTAAGGACTCTTAAAATAACGTATATTCTGTTTCACTTTATTGCTGATGTTTTAAAAATATGAATACAGTCGCGTATCATCCTTTCAAGTTCATTCCTCCATACATTTTCTTACTTAATAATTAAAATTTAATTTAGGTGTAATAATAATAATGTGTTAAGAGAAACATAATACAAGATTTTGCATGATTTTACAGCGGGGTTTCTTCTAACTCATGTCCAAGTATACATTCTTGGTAAGAAAAGAATTTTACAAAGTTAGCATGGAATACCTTTCTACTAGACAAATTATAGACTCATTTATAGGTATAGGAATCATTGATCTACGCCCCCTATGTCCTCAAAAAATTGTAAGAAAAGCATACCACTCAGTATTTTCTTATTTAATGCACAATCACCATGTGTGACCACTTATGCATCTCATAAGGAGTTAACAAAACATGACTACCCAAAAAATATCTAATTGGATGGAGACAGGTTTTAGAAATTGGTTTTGGCTCTATAGAAACTTATAAAAGAAAAGGGTATTATATCGACACATTGTGAAGTATGATTTTCTTACAATATTTTTGGAATATCCTATATTAGTAGTTTACATCATCAATAGGAATTCATCGAGTTTAATCATCGTTAGATAAGTAAATTAATAAACTTTGGAATCCTTGATAAATCAAAAATATAAGTTCAGTGTTAGGTACGATTAAAATTATTTTAAAGTTCTTAGATTGCTTGAAAATAGTTAAAAGTACAATATTCGACTATGTATTTTATGGCTAAAAAGCACTAGTTTGTAGTTTAGCTTGAACAACGATTGCATCACACTGCGATATAGTTTCATGCAAAAATATGATTTGTGTGCACGTTAAACTTTAGAGTACTTAGAAGACTAATAGAGCATGGTAAAGTTGCGAAATCATGAAATATTCCACTTCCTTACAGTTTTATGACATGCTAGAGCATGAAAGTTTTACAGCATCGATTTTAGATGATTATATTAATAATTTCAAGCGTGCAGTTACAATTTTAGCTAGGTATATACTAGAATGTTTTAAAACACTAAATTCGGATGAAATGTATTGTTTTAATTACTTAAAATTAAACCCCTTTAATTTAAAGATTTTTTTTAAATATAAAAATTTCACGCAAACCTTTTGGTTTTCTAACACCCTAAAAAAAATGGAAAATAAAAATTTTACTTACTTTTGTATTTTAACATTTCTTTATCAGTGCACAAACAAATCAGTTCCTTATTTACTTAAGTTAATATTTAGACATTTATAAAAACGGGCTGTATCAGTTGCAACTTTTTTAATAAATCGCGTTAAGAAAATTGAAACCAATTTCACAGCATCTACAGTACAAAGTAATGCATAAAATAAGGGATATTCACTATATTAGAGACACATATTGTGAAAATTACTTTTCTAAAATTGAATATATCAACTAGGGGTGACAACGTATTTTGAAAGCATTAGAATTTTATTTAAATCTGAGCATGTTAGTTACTTATTTGAATAGAAGCTATAAGAAAAAATAGCAGTATAAATACCTGAACACTTTTCACATTTATTAGTTTCATGAGTTACAATAACAGTAGTTTTACAATAATCTAAAATATGTGTGGTAGTATTTTTGGAAGTTTCTATAATTATTTCATCTGAAAATATTTGTTGCAGGGTTCAGCTGATTCTAATTATTCACAACCTTCATCGGACCTGTCGCTGGACGAGGAAAAAGAAACGCTTCGACGTGAAAAGGAACGTCAAGCACTTGCACAATTGGAAAAGGCCCGAGTAAGTCTGGAAAAATTAAATGTTTTAGACTTCGTCTTTTAAATTGATTGCAACAAACAGAACCTGATTAGTTTCTGCTGTCTTAAGTAGTAATATAAGTATCTGTAATAATTGAGAAAGAAAACGCTAATGTTGGTGTTAGAAAATCAACAAATATATTTAAACTATCGTGGGTGCATTCGTGGAGAAACATTTTAATAAGAAAACACAAACAAACGTTTCTGCAAATAAACTTTTATTACTCGACAATTGTTTCGAACCTAGACGGTCATTTTCAAGAGTACCTACTACAAACGGTTACTAATCTTAAAATGTAAATGACAATGTTTATATAAGTATTACAATAAGGGGGTGGGGTGCAAAAGGTAACAATTAGAATTTTGAAATGACTAAGGGTGTATTGTAATTTAAAATTTCTTTTTGATTGTTTACTAAATTTTTTCCTGATTGTAGAGCATTTTTTATTTCTAAATTTTCAAGAAGGGTCAGCTCTCTGCCCTTCGGTTGTGAATGTAAAACTAACATTTTATCTATGTCTATGCTATGATTATGGGTGATACAATGTTCGGCTAGGCCTGTTGAAACTTTATGTTTTTTAATGCTATCTAAATGTTCTTTTCCACGTATATCTAGTGAACGTCCACTTTGCCCAATGTAAATTGCATCACATTGCATACAATTTAGTTGATAGACACCGCTTCTTTTTGGTTTATCTATTTTTAGTTTGTTGTTGACAAGCAGTTTTTTCAAATTGTTGTTGTTTATTTCGATGGTTTGTAAATTGAAGGTTTTTACATTTACATTGGGCATTTTAAGATTAGTAACCGTTTGTAGTAGGTACTCTTGAAAATGACCGTCTAGGTTCGAAACAATTGTCGAGTAATAAAAGTTTATTTGCAGAAACGTTTGTTTGTGTTTTCTTAAATATATCATATGTAAGAGTTAAATATAATCTTATTTGTGCTCTATAACTATCCATGGTATCCCATTGGCATTAATGAGCGTTGATAGCCTTGGTCTACCATTGATAAATAAGAGAGTTTAGTTGAAATAGTTTTTCATAATGGGTTGGGATGGATTGTTTCTCTTGATCTGCTCCAAACTAAAAGCAAAAACTGTTTGGATCTTTATATACAATTATAATAGAAACTTTCTAGAAGTGGTTTCTAAATTTATTTTAATTAAAGAGTTCCAATAGGTACTTTCTAATTTCTAATTTAAAAATTTCATACTTCATATAGTTGTCACGAAATGTCTTTTTAGGGCCAAAAAGTTTCTTTGAAAATTATTTAATTACAAGTAATAAAAAAGTAATAAGGGTAGCAATAAATATATTTACTGTTGTTTCTGTTTCGCTAGAAAATGTGCCTTTTACGAACTAAATTTCAGATTCCCTTTAAATTCAGCCTCAAAAGCGATTCTCACTAACTTCGTTATAGGAAGTTGAGAGGATATCCATTGTTTAAAATTGATCACTAGAGAACGCTATTGGATCAGCGCGATGATGTCGTTTATGAGATCAATTTACACTTACCGATACTATTACGTGACCGAGTGTTCATATCGGTTATCCCTTATTTGATTTTCCGGGAAATTTTGTAGGTACATTGTCATAGTGGTCCATTTATTTCACGTCCATGGAATATTTTGTCGGTAGATACATCATTTTCGGTAGCGATTCAAATGAAATAAAAAACATTTTGGGCTTTGTATACCATAATTGCTTATAAAATGATGCACATTTTACAAATTCCCAAAAATAGTTTTGTTAGTAGGTTTGTTCTTTATAAAATTAGTTTTTCATGAAAATAACTAATTTCCATTGGTGAGGTACTCATTTAGGTAAATATCGTATTATGAATGTTTTATTTAATACATTAGCTGTTTTAATTTCCAACTGTTTTAAACCGCTGATATACTTACTGCAAAGCAGGCTTTTACAAAACGCGTCTTTGAAATTTTTACAAGTATATATAGAAAATAATTTTCAAATGCGATTGAAAATTCCCTTCGCTGCTCACGATTAGATTCCATTGCGACGTACGAAGATATGATGTGACGTATCAAAGGAAAAGTCGACCATTTGAAACGACTTCTGAAAGGAAATTCTCTAACTGATTTTTTTGTGGATTACCAATAAAACCGTTCTGTGGCATTGATATATAGAGTTTGAAATAGTATAATGATTTGTGTAAATCATTAAATTGATTCACAATGTTTTATCAATCCAAGAGTTTTTCATTTTAAATTTGAATTAATGAAACACGTATATTTTGCTTAAATTAGGCTACTGTCAGTCTTTAATGCAGCATAATTACAAAAAACAGTGTAGAATGATGATTTACTGATAGGTAAAGCTTTTGCTGAAGCCAATACAATAATTTCCCAATTATTTTCAGACGAAGACGGTAGCATTCGCTGTTCGAACAAACGTAGCCTACGATGGCTCACTGGACGACGATTCTCCAGTTCACGGGTATGCGGTGTCTTTCGATGTCAGGGATTTTTTGCACATAAAGGTTTGTACAATTCTTTGTATTTGTACCTATTTTTTGTGGAAATTGAAATATCTCTATCTGATCTGGAATATTCAAGAAACGCGCCAACGATTATTTTTTACCGTTGGTTATAATATGCAACGATTTTAAAAAGGTATAAAAATCAGAAGATGTTATATGCATCAAGAGCCTCACTTATACTATGTTGTCTAATTTGTATTGATCATTCACTTTGATAAAAATATTGGTTAATATGGATAAAAACCCAAGTGTCGTTTCTCAGCTGATTTGCTTTCCTCGGTCTCAATCTTGCACCAAGATCAGATCAAGATTCTGAAGTACGTATGTTACCCCACTATCCGAAGGATGTTAACGTCGGTCAATGTGCTAGAGTTTCCTGGAGTTTTTCAAAATGAGATCCAGAATCAAGCTTTCGTTTTCCCTAAATAATAATTTTGTTACCCTACATAACCAAATTATCAAGTCACAAAATATAAATTGTATTAAGTATGAGAAGTGTACGTAGATATTTTTTTACTAGGAAAAGTACGATAATAATTGGTGGATAGGGAGGCTAGTAAAAGAAGGTAGTGATGTGGGCTTCATTCCGTCACCGGTTAAGCTCGAGAACCTGCGTATGCAGGCATCGCAGGCCCGGACTCCGAAGTTCTACTCGAGCAAAACCAGTTCCAGTTCCAACATTGGGGCCACTGGTAACGATGTTTCCAGAGGTAGCACCCCTCCTACGCCTGGTATGTCCCACCCAAATCACACGTGGTTTATTATTGGTGTATTTTTGTTCGTATTTTTATTTTATTAAGTACATATTTTTTTCTGTACTAGTATCTCGTGTATATGACGGGAATTAATATCTAATACTTAATTTGTTTGTAATTCACTCGATGGAATGGATTTCATTTTTTGGTGTATTTGTGTCAAGATATTGCGTACTATGTGGATTGCCGATAGCGATTGTTGCTCATATATTCAGGTAGAAGTGGTTTATTAAAGTAACCCGGACTAAAAAGGAATAATTAATATTTTATTGAGGCTAGTCGGTGGGATGAAGCTAATTGTACATATTAGAGTTCCCAGTCTTATTTACCTGAGAACCTGGTTGTTTAATTAATGAAATATTACGTTGTGACTTGAGGTTAATGGCCCTTTTGTTTTAAGGAACTTACTCGTAAAAATTCAATAAGGATATTGAGTCAATTAATTTTTAAGGAATTCATAATTGCAGAAATTGAGTTTAATTTCTTTACCAGAACAAGAAATTGGAGTCACATAAATAATAAATAAATAATGACACTAGAAATTGGATAGTTGAGTACTTCACGTTTTTAAAAAAGTAAGGACGGAGTCAGGAGTTTAAAAGACAAATTTTCTATCCTTCTTTAATTTTAGAGTTACATACTGACTAAAGTAAATGTCAAATTTTATTTTTTGTGACCCACTTCAAACGAGATGATAAATTATCTTCGATAAAGAAATCCTTTGTTTGTCTTTTCCATCACTGCTTTGATTTTGCAACAATTTTACGGTATTAACCAACACTTTTATTTTTAAAGGCAATTGTGACTTCAATTCCTTATTGAAGTAAATATGTTTAAAATAGTAACACCTGGTGTTTGTATTTTTGTAAATCCACTACTGATTCATCCCACTGATCTGTAGCATGCTGTTACATGATGGAACATAATTATTATCTTCAACAATTTAACAAGGCAGAAGGATTCTGTTTGACTTTATTTTTGTTTTTCTAATTACTTGAAAAATAATAATTATACCTAAAATATTCGCGGTTTGTCACTGTTAATTTTGATTGGTTCTTTTTTATTTTACGTTTTCGTACACTGTTTCCCACTAACCTTTTCTCACCCTGCTAGTTCCTTACCTTTCAGAGCAACTAAATTTCCTTCCCGGTGAAGTAGTGTATAGAAATAGATAGTACTTAGATGAAATTAGAAGTAGCGTGAGCATGTTTCTTAAGTAGTAAAATACTTCGGTGTAGTGTCAGTGATGTAGACGTGAATAAAGTGCCCTGTAATTGGTTCACGAATACTCATAATTAAGGCATATATACCTCATTCATGAGAGAAACTTTGAAATTGCATTTTACGTTACTGAATAATTCATTTCGTATTTGTGAATGATTCATGGATTCTCAAAATTCAGGCATATATACATCATTCATAACAGAAACTTCTGAATTGCATTTTACGTTGTTAAATAACTCGATAAAATCGATTTATATATATATTGGTTTTGTTCTAAATTATTCGTTGCTTACTTGTATAAGTGGAGGTAGCTGTTTCTACAGGAAAAAGTAATTTCCCAAGCGAAGTAGGAGCAAAGTATGCTCAAATGCTACTTTTCCCACAACCTCCTTAAAACATAAAAATCCAAATTCTCTCCCAGGTTATATAGAAATACCCTGAGGAGAAAAGGTTAATTTAAAACTATCATCAACGTTTTGCCTCTTGGTGGGAGGCATTTTCAATATTTGTTTAACGAATTATTTGAAATTTTCTTTTTTTTTACCAAATAAATTAAATTCTATATGTAAATTGGGAGAAGATATTTACAGATTTTGTTGTTTTATTCCCATTATCTGGTCGTATAAATGGCTAGTCCCACCTAAGAGGTGGGCAGGGTGAAAAGACTTCATAATCCCCATCTAGGGGCAATAGTATGTTCGATGAAGTTACTGGGCATTTTATTGACAATAGTCTTTTTCTTAAATATTTTTTATTCATTTAAAAGAGTTTTGGTTCTTAATTTGTTATTGTAGGTGACGAATCAGATTCGATAGGTAATCCGAAGCCGGCGAAAACACTCACTACCCCACCCGCGAAAGAAAAGAAAAAAGCGTTTTTTAAGAAGCAAGAAACCACTGCTCCTTATGATGTTGTACCCTCTATGAGGCCTGTAGTTTTAGTAGGACCTTCACTGAAAGGATACGAAGTTACTGATATGATGCAGAAAGCGTTATTTGATTTTTTAAAACATAGATTCGAAGGAAGGTAAGGAACCATTTTTATCAATACAATTATTCTAATTAACCATGGATGTTTTGTTACTGAAACTAAAAACACGTCAATTTTTAAGTTATTTTTAAATATAAGAATTCTCTGTTTTAACGACATGAGTGCGAAGAAGACTTTATTGTACTCATATTATGCTTTCTGAAAACATGCGCATTAGAGGGCATTTTCCAAGGAGAGTTCCCGATTAACTGAGTTCTTATTTTTAATAGTTTTAGAAGTAAAAGAATCTCACATTGCGTATCCCAAGACCGCAGTTTATGAGGTTGAGAACTACTTCTACCCACCAAAAGTTCACTGATCAGAAGGGTTTAATTTTTATTGTTTTGATCGTTATTTTCCTTAAGTTTGGCGAATAGAATATATAGATGAAGTGTTAAATTTAACTTCTACCTCCCAGGGACAGACCTAGTAACTTGACCTAGGGGAGGGCAATAACAAAAAATTTATCCACAAAAAGTAAATTTTCGTCTTTCGAATTATTGTACAGTTTGCCATCATCTTTTAATCTTGGGGGAGGTCGGTCGTCCCTATCGCCTCCTCCCCGGAAATCCGCGTCTGCTCGCTCCCTATATTCAAACTTAAATTGATGCTACCTATGTGCGCTCGTATTTTTACTTAGGTACTTGATATTAAAACAATTTTTTTTTGTCGACGGTATGATTTTTGGTGAAGCGTATAATAACTGTATAGGTATTTTAGTACTAACATTTGTCATCGAAAACAATGCCAACATCGAATTTACGCAAGTGTTGTACATACTTACACACATACGTACGTTACAAGTCAAAGTGCATATTCATGTCTATTTCAGGATTATCATAACAAGAGTTATGGCTGACATTTCGTTGGCAAAACGCTCGTTGTTGAACAATCCTTCGAAACGAGCCATTATGGAACGGTCCAATACGCGCTCGACTTGCCTGAGAGAAGTTCAAGATGAAATTGAAAGAATATTCGAGCTTGCCAGGACGCTGCAACTTGTGGTCTTAGATTGTGATACTATAAATCATCCATCTCAACTTGCCAAAACCTCATTAGCTCCTATTATTGTTTATTTGAAGATTACAAGTCCTAAGGTAAAGTCTTATCGTTTTACTGTGGTTAAAAATAATAATTTAAACAAATTTGGTCATTTGATTGATTGGATATTCAGTGTATTTCAGTTTTCAAAGAATTAAAATAAATATCGAAATTTAAAGAATCACGGTATCACATCTTTGGAAACTAGATAATAGATGAACTATAGGTAGTTAGAAAAAAATTTTGAAACTTGCTTCGCGAATTAATTATATATCTTTAAAAGACAATAATTTTCATTTTATAGGTACACTAGCAGTGAAACCCGGCGTTGCTCGGGTTAAAATACATCACATGTTTAATGGTATAAAAAATATGTCAGGATCTATTTTTTAACGTAGATATTATAGATTTATATCATAGATAACGTAGATATTGAGAGACTTATTCGGCCATTAAACATACGATGTATAAAGAGTATATCTGATAGAGTGAACTAACTAACGAATTATTGAATTCACTTTAGATTTTATAAAAACTTTTTTACGCTTTGGCATTGTGTATATGTAATGTAATAAAGTTAAACAATGTTAATCTCTTGATTGTTACGATGATAACACTGACGAAAAGCCCTGAATTTCGGTTTATATACCATCAGACATCGAAATTTCTAGTATTAGAACACTCTAGAACATTCAAATAGTCTGTTCTTTTTCATTTGTCAAAATCACTTAAATGTTTTTGGTCACTGTTCGCTCTTGTTTCCAATTGATCTCCACTCGACTGCAAACACAATTTAACTGACAAAAAGTCACTGAATGTTGATTTATATATCATCGAACATCGAAATTCCTAGTACCAGAACACTCTAGAATATTTAGATGTACCTACATCACTTTGAAACGTAGATGTACACTTTTTGAAATTTTCTAGATCATTCAGGAAATTTTTAGAACTTTCTCGAACATTCTAAGTCGATAATAACAGTTTGTGCTAATTTTAGAATTTTCTAGATCATTTCAGAAATTTTAAGATCTTTCCGGAAGTCCTTATGACTTAAAGAAGGACAGAAATATTTCTTTTCACCTTTCTGCCACCTACAACCACCCACTTCCACCCACCGCGACCAAACTCCCTTACTCCCACCTGGAGACCAAGGGGTATTTACCACCCCAACAGGAAGTTGATTGGATTAGGTAGAGATAGAGAAAACACTGTCTTTACGTACGAACATTAGCATTTTACCATATATATGTATTTAGAGAGATTAAGATTTAGATTACATAATCTTTATTTGGATTTCCGATCATTCACATTTTGAAATCGCACCGCTTTTCAAAACTACATTTTTCGATCAAAAATAAATATCTTCGTTTAATATTTTAATGATTACGTTAATAAAATGATCCTCCCCGATTCACTTTTATCATATTCTGTCTTGCAATTGCTGTACGAAATGCTTAGGACGATAAAACGTATACATATATCAAGTTGATCGCCCTAAAACTGCCGGAAAATGTGTATAAAAATGTAGACAATGGCAATTTTCCCGATCTGTGATTGTTCATCTGATACAGAATGAGAGCAGAAGACAATTCCGACGATGATTTATTAGGGGAACGCTCTCCAGGGCTTAGACTTAACGTCGCCAGATTCTACGCCATTGTAATGCCTTTCGCGCTCTAAATTTTCGCTGATAAATTACATCGTCATGACTTCTTTAGTTCTCGCTCTTACTTCACAATGATCCAACTGTCCGAATCTAGGTTTCATTAAAGCCAGATCCTAGCCAGTTGTAAAGCGTGAAAAATGTCAGTAATTTTCATCGATTTTGCATTACTTAGTAATTTATCCAAAAAAGTTTAGAATTAATTACAAACAGTAAGGGACAGTTCCTGATTATCCTGTTAATTGTGATACCGCTTGAATACTTGATTTATGTTAGCAAGGAATTAGAGTCCTTTATCCTTACTGTACCTATACTATAGTAAACTAAAAATATTTTTGTAAACGTAAGGTAATTTTCAGTACCTAAGTCTATTAATTTGTTTTTAGGTTTTACAAAGATTAATAAAATCGAGAGGCAAAAGTCAGTCTCGACATTTGAATGTACAAATGGTAGCTGCTGACAAACTGGCTCAATGTCCTCCAGAAATGTTTGATGTTATTTTAGACGAAAATCAACTGGACGATGCCTGTGAACATATAGCGGAATATCTGGAGGTGACTCAATGATATAAATTTTAATATTTAATTGTACCAGGAAGGTATTAAATGTGAGGTTTAATGACGTAGGCATACTGGAGGGCTACTCATCCAGAAATTGTAACGAGTACAACAAGACAGATCGGTAGTCCACCTCAAGCATCGCCTAGTGGAGACATGGGAGAAACGACCCTTCCAGGTAATTAAGCACTTTATTCATTCGGAAAAGTTTAAAACTCAAAAGCCATAAAATAAAGGTGTTAAAGGTTTAGTTTCTTCGATTATCCTCAGAATTTCCCAAAAACCTATGTTTATGACTTTTGAGATTCTTTTCCGTAATTTATTAGTGGAATGTGTATATTATCGTTTATAAATCGCCAATTAATTGCACCTATGTGAAACTGTGTAGGTGTATGCTTAGAAATTGACGTAAATGTTTGTTGCAAAAACTTTTTAGTACGGCCCAGAATTTATACCTCCCAAAGCTATCGCCTTTTTAACTACTTATTTTATGCTGATTCGCAACAACCAAAAATATCACTCATCAATCTACATGTTCTATTCCATTGCACACAGATTATACTAACTTATATAATATGATAACAACAATAATACGTAACCGATAATAACCACAATAACCATGACATGCCTAAACTGTACATAATTTCTCATCAACATAATTATGTATATAAATATGTATTCTAAATTATTGCAGGGTAAGTACTTAGAATTTTTTTTATTTATAGAGATATTTAATGAAATTTGGTACACAGAAAAAGTTACGAAGCAATTTTTCTACATTTTATATTTTCAATCTCCTGCCATTGAGTTTGAGAAATTTTCTTTCACTGATTCCTTTCACTAAAATAACTTTAGAAAGATCCCCGAAAATCTCTGATGACACCCCTGCTAGGAAAGTAATTATTGCCTTAATAAAGAAACATTTTATATTGGTTAATATTTACTATTTTGAGCCATTAATCGTCCTCATGGTGGGCGGGTCGAGTATTCACTTGGTGGTACCACAAGAACGGTGACGTCTACACCTCTTCAAGTCTCGAACGTCCAGTTAGTAGCAAATTTCCACATATGTATGACATATGTGACTTATATATTTTACTTAATAATATTAACCACATAAATAGTGTTTTACTCTTTAAATATGAAAAGCTGTGCAGCCAATAGGCTTTTTAGAATCTACAAAACTTCATACTACAAAAAAAGCCCATGTTTGCTTTTCATTACCACCTCAATAAATACGCTTTAGCTGTTCGCTGTTGTTAAAACTTCTAACAAGGTACTAACATCCCATAACACACTAACTTTAGTAATTTTCAGCTCAGCACGATGTCTACGGATACACTCACGATTCTAGAGGTATAAATTCAGGTATTAGATATATTGGACTGCAAAGCTGGGATTCAGTAGATTCACTAGAGTCGCTATCGTTCTTGTAAACTCTGCATGTTCAAAAAAAAAAAAAAAAAAAGTGATACATGTGTGCGATGTCGTTCATGCATTTTATAGTAGAACTATTATGATAGACGTTACAGGTCACATTTTGCGTGCATTACCGCTAAATTTCTTTTATAAGTTATAATTCGTTTATTATTTATTAGATACAAGCATCTTAAATTTTAGCCAAAGAAACATCACAAATGAAAACATTGGTGGTGCCATTAGAGCTTTTAAAATGGCAACCAAAAGAAATCCAAATATACTATCCACTAAACAAAAGAAAAATACGTAATTTGTGGTTGTTTAATTTACTATTAATATTTCATAACTACTAAATAACTTAAACTAAATTTACTTATAAGGTGGTTTATAAACATTTGGACGCATAGATACTGCAAATTAATTTTACAATATCGATAAATTCATAACTCCCGTACTAAATATGCGAAGGTATCTATGTATTTAGAACAATTTAACTACGTATTAATATTTGTGTTGTAGGTATTTATTTTTATCGAATTGAAATTTGAATTGATTAGAAAATTCAAAGCACCTATTAGGTGAATTTTTGTAAATTGTATTAGGTACTTACACCAAATGCGCCCTCCTTAAAACATCACCTTAAATTGCAGATCAACAAAAGGAAACAAAATTTAACGTTTTTTATTTCTATGAACTCATTAATGCCATTGTTACAAAAGTAATATTGTTGTCATTACTTTAGACGTACAAAATTAATATTTATTTATTTAGTAGGATTAAATTCTCATAGGCTTTTTAAAAAATACAGAAAGTTTAATATGAAAAAATTGTTTTGTGATGTTTCTTGACTGTTACAGTTTTTAGTATCAAATTTTTGTTGAAAATTAGGCAATAATGATGTACTTAAAACAATACAGACATTACAACCGATGCGAATGTTTGTTTTCCTTGTTTCTTGATAAGTTAATCAATTTTTCAGATTTCACTGGCTCAATGACGCCGATTCCAATTGTTTATTAGAAATAGGAGTACGGTTATATTTTTTATTCAATCAGGTTTTCAGTTTGCACGATCTTAATGGGTTTCTTTTTCTTTTTGTTTCATTTTCGGTATGGCACTTGGCACAATTTTCTAACGCTACGCTTTGCTATTGCGCACACTACCTATTCAAAAAAATAAAAATTAAAAACTCAAAAACAAAAATGAAAGCGGGAGAAGTTACACCCAGTCCTGGCAAAATTTGGCGAGCTGGTTCGACTGATTTGTTCGCTTAATGCCATTAATTGCAAATCGTCTTTTGTAAGTAATAGTGTGATGAAAGTTTGAGCGTTTAGTAACTTTTTTGTGAGTTTTGGCTAACACGATACTTTGCAAGTGAATTGAAGCAATGCAATGTTTTCTTCGAAGCTGTTTTAATTCGAAAATGTTTTCTACGATTGTATCCTATCCAAATGGTAACCTTCAGTGGTATCGGTGATAATACTAAAGTTAAAATAATTTTGTATTTCTATATTAAAAAAAAAATGAAAATGTGTGTGTAGCTTTTTAATAAACTGAAAATCATTCGGATGGAATGCATCATCTAGTGCAAATGTGAGTTTTTTTTTCATTTTATATCTATTTATAATAAGATCGAGTAGATTTTAGCTTTGCTCTTGTAATTTTGATGGTGTTTCTGGTTTGTTAAACTAAAAAATGCAAATGCAACATCTTTTAAGTAGAATAAGAGAAGTTAACGTTAAAAAAACGAATATAGGTTCCACGATGTTTCACGCAGGCCATCAGAGAGGCCGCTCGAGGCTAGAAAGGCAAAGAGAATACGAAGATTATGTAGAAAAGGAAGCGCATTCGCAGCTTCACGCGGTTCCAGCTCATTTAGCTGGTAGCCAAGATTATCCCAATCACTCTTATGAACGAACATTAGACAGGGCACCGCCTCGGGATCATAGAGTAAGTAGAGATGAAGAATATCCTTCTCATAGAAGTTCAAGAAGAGCTGTCAATGCTATCTAGTGGAGGCTGTCTACGGAGCAACCCATTGAGGAAGAAGTACAGGGTGACCTCAGTCCTTCGGATGAATATTTCTATCGGCAACAATTCCCAAAAGAGTTCAGAGATGACAGAGTGGAAATGAAAGGAAAACGCGATTACGGTTGGCGGTACGATGAACGGAGAGAGATGAGGAGAAGAGCAGAGGAAGATAGATACTACGAACGTGCAGAAGATAAACGATATAGAGATGATAATGTGAGATACGAAACGGGAATGGATTCGAAATCTTCTTTGCTGGTAGAAAGAAGAAAAGGTAATGGTGCGAAAAGTGAAGGAAAAAATTACCGACAAGAACTGTTAGAGAGATTCTCCAACATGGATTTTGAGGACCACGACAATTACCGTAGCCAAAGATACTACGAATAGTAGTAGCTATGTACTTCTTAATGAATTAACTTCTGCTCTAATGCTTGCATTAGGCAAATGGGTAAAATGGCCTTAATGGTGTGTTCCGTAGAACGAGAGTAAAATTAATTACCTTACCAGACATTTCATCAGGTCTTGACCAGTTTGGTGCCATATACGCCAGTAATAGCTCAATTTTAGCGATTTAATATTATTAATTAACATCCGGCTTTAACATAATAGATACCTAACTAAGAAGTTTAGAAATTGTTTGTTAATAATAAAACCATTTGGTTGTTTCTTATAAAACAAAATAAAAAGAACTGACCACTACATACAGTAGCCTTTTCAGTTGTTGAGTATGGTTTGTTAAGTTTGTTTGTAAATTTTATTCCTAGTTTCTAAATACGAAGTGATATTAGTGCGTAAAATTTATGCAATGACTGAACTAGGAAATTTTTAATGAATTATAGGGAAATGAAAAAATAAGGTAGGATTTTCAGGAAGTCCAACAGTGTTTATTATCCACTTTACTACTTCTTATCGTAATCAATTGTAGATGATATTTCTTATTATATGTTACCTAACTTATCTGTTCTAAACGATAGACAATCAAACGTGTTAGGAGAAAAAATTATATCTAACTAAATGTTGAGTTAATTTATTATTTATAATATAAGTACTCCAGTTAAATGTGTCGTACCTCAATTTATATGTTAGTGGGGTAAGTGGGTAGTAAGGATTGTTCACTTCTTTATAATTTCAAAAAAAAGAAACAAAGAGTAATCTGTACTTAATATCTAAGACAAAACTGACCAATTTCACTAGGAGGAAATTTTGTATATATACATAATGTAGATTATTTTAAATGAATAAGAAAAATTGTACTTCATGTCAGTTGTCGATTGTTGATTGTCGGTTTAAAAATGTAATTGTTAGTTGCACCAGCTTTCCCTTCAAGTGCAGCGTAGTACAATATCTTCGCTGCTAATGTTACCAAAAATTAATGAAAGTACAATTTTTCTTATTTTGTTTTGTGAGACAAATTCGAGTTGACGTTTTTTTCTACATATTTCTGAAAAACCTGTTGATATTCCTTGAAGAAACGTTAAATATTAAGAAGATTTAAGTATTTAAAATTTAAAAGACATTGTAAATACGAAAAATATATGAAAAATATTTGCTTTTGAAATTGTTTCGTTTCTTCATTCATATTATTATATAGCAACGAATTATTTGCGACGCAGATATTGTTTATAGGAGGCTTGCTGCTATTTTAAAAGAAACTATGCGTCGGACGTTTTGTAAACCATTGCTTTCCATCTATTTGGAATAATTGTTACGTGTAAATAACTAATTTAAAGAAAACAATGACTGGTTGTGTATGATTGTCATACGAACTTACGCACATCACATGTGCAGTCTTTCTTATAATAAAATAAAAAAATATAAAGTTTAAAACTTCACCCTTTCTTTTTATACATAGTTTAATATTATGTCTATCCATCTTTTTTATTTTATTCTTATAAATCGTTATTGTTCGAATTTTTAAGTCGTCATTTTTAAGAATTACCATAGAATTAGAATTAAAAATAATGCCTTTAAAATCCGAATTAACATTGTCCAGATTTATTAGTTTTATTATTTAGTTCATTCCCATTTAACATCATGCCGAAATCGTAAAAGGTATAGGTCTACCGAAAGACGAGACACTTAAAGACGACTCTTAAAAATATAGTCTTAACAAGGAACGAAAATTTGAACCTCGCGTTGTTCAGTATTTTCTTATATAAATTAATGGTCTCGATGTTGAATTGATTTATTTTTTATTTTAACAAGAGAAATCTTGCTCTCATCTTTTAATATCTAAAATATTTTAAAAGAAACTATTATCCAAATATAAAAAAGATGCTAGTTTTAATATTTGATAAATTTAATCATCTACGATTTAGAACTTGTTAAATTTCTTGAATTCATGGTAGGTAATTTTAATCTGTGGTTCGATAATATGATTAGGACCTTTATCTTTCAAATACCACTACGTTAATTTTCAGAAATAACGACGTATTCAGGGTAAAATTAAAAAAATGTTGAAAATTCCTTGTATACGTATTAAATTTCTGGTAAAGACCTAATATATTTATTTATTTATATTTAAACGTGACGTCCTCGAGATCTTGAGCTTTGCAGTCTTGACTTATTGTTCTTCTCGATTTATTAAAATTTCAAATATTTACATATTATTCATTTATGGGTTTATCCTAATAAAAATATTGTAATTGTTTCTTTAGTCAACTAATTGCATCCAAAAAATACAAACCTTTCTACTAACTTCATTCTTTTTATAACAAGAACTTTTTATTTACTTATCTACAGATATTTTTTATGTACATGGTATATATAATATAAATAATACATTACAAAGGCAACATTATCTTACATATTACTTAGGTACATTATAAATAGCGTTCAGTTACATGCATTTCATTTTTTTCATTGTACATTTTCTTGCATCGAAAGCTATCGTACCTACAGAAGTATTATAAAAAAATATCAGTTTTGGTACTTTTTCAAATTTTAGTTCAGGTAACATCACTGAATATTAAGTAGCAAAACGTTTAGATTTTAAACCATTCGCTGATATGGTACATGAAAATCTTCACTTATTTTCCACTGGTGATAGGTACAACGAATTTAAAATTGATTACTATATTGTGTTCTTTAAGGCATGAACCACATTTCTTTCTCGCTTATTACCATTGTTATACGTCTAATTTTGTTTGTGACGTCATCTTCGCAATACCATTATCATTGGATTGTTCTATACTGGTATCGGTTCGTTCTTCATCTTCATCGATTATACTGATGTCTCTAATTGATGGCCGATGACTTCGTCTCCATCCTTCTGGGATGTGTGGAATTTTAGTTTTAGTAAGAAGTCGGGGACCGATGAGCGTGATTAGTGCTGCTCCCGTTGGAGCAGTTAAAATGATGGACAAGACACAGACCATCAGAAGTTTGTTTGCATATATGGTTGTATCGGCATTTGAACCTACAATCGATAACGGTATTGATGACAAGGCAGCCTACAAACAGAATAAAAGAAGATTACGTTAATTTCACATACCTAATAAACTGAATATTGAAATAGTGAAGCATCATCATTTAAGATATTCCTTAAAAATGTTTCTAATATGGATAAGCTTTAACCACATTTTCATGGTTTGCATCAGCCTTAATAATTACCTGAACAGTTGCTTTGGATGTCCAAGCAATCCCGACGAACATTTTTTCTTTCAAATTGAGTTTGCAACCAATTCCCGTCACAGCAGTTGCACATACTCTGAGAACTATTCCTACAGCAAGACACCCAATTCCAATCGACACTACATCAGGAGACAGTTCAGAAAACTTAACTTGTGCCCCAGTGACACCAAACAATATTGGCTCAAACAGCATCCAAAATATTTCAAAAGCTATTGCTGCTGGATTTTCCTCCACTTCCCATCCTTGTTTCGTCCAAAAGCATAGAGACACGAATGCTGCAGCCACGCATCCTAATGGACCTGCTCCACTATATCCGATCACTTCACTACCCATAACAGCAATCAGACCACCTGCTAGCAACATAATAATCCTAAGTGGTACAGCAAAAGGATCGTGTCTTTCAGGAGCAATGCTGCTTATGGCTCCCCATAATATCCCAAATCCTATTCCACCAATCACGCAAATTGGACCTTGCAAAATCTGCATTATCAACGTGTCGTTCGAAAACATGATACTTCTGATTATTCCAAAACCTGCCACTGATAAAGCATCGTCTATTCCGGCAACTGCTACTATAAGCGTGGGGATCCCTTTAGCCACCCCGTATCCCTTTTTACGTAATCGAAACAGACATGGTACGACGACTGCTGGGGAAACGGCGGCTACTATAGAACCCAAAAGCATACCCCAATCCCAAGGAAGTTCAAGAAAATAATGGGATACAACTGTTATTGTAGCGGCTTCAACTAACCATGGACCTACACCAAGTTTTAATACTGTGAACCTTAGCCTTTTAAGAGCCTGTGGATCCAAATCCAGCCCTGCTCGAGTGAGAATAATAACTAATGCAATTTCCCTAAAATAAAAACATAAATAAAGCGTTTGTTGTTGAGAGACAACGTTTGAATATTTACCTTACAACTTTCGTTACTTCCGAAAATGAATCGTCGAAATCTGCTAAACCGATATTTCCAAATAAAAGACCGACTGCAAGCATTCCTATGAGAGCCGGCAGTGTGGTGAGTGACATTAACCAACCCCCAAAATGGGCAGCTATACTGAGGAAAATTAACTGAAATAGTTGTCCCCCAGGGGCGGCTGTGTCTCCAACTACAGAATATACTATGCCCCACGCCATTAAGCCTACGAGTGAGATGGCAATTATTCTGGAAAACTGTCGGTATGTTGGGCAAAAAGGATAAGGGCAAGTTTTGTTCCAAAATGACGGTCGCCATGACGGATGGGATTCCTTTGATCTACACTTGAGGCAGAATGTGTACCACCACGATCTGGAAAATAGTTCCATCATTACAAATATGAATATCCGTTTGAGTATCATTAATAGATAATTAAATTTTATTTTTAATATAAACATCGAGATGTATCAAAGGAAAAAAGCCATTATAAACCATTTTGTGTATTTTAGTAACAAATATCGATTTGTGTTCCGAAAGCACCAATATTACATTGGAATTTGAAGAATTTTATGTATTTTAATTATTGATTTTTATCACCCCAATTAATTAATGTAAATAATTATATAAATAAAAGAATTTGTTACTGCAACCAATGAGTTTTGCGAACTTGTACTGTAGAGCTTTAGAAAAATATTTGGATTCGTTCTGGTGCAAGAAAATATAATATGTATTAATACAGGGAAGAACTGCTTTTTATTTTAATTAAAATTTATATTGCAAATACTAAACCTACTAATACCATAATCCTTTTTTTGGGATTCTCAATTTAATTACAAATACCTAACAACAGCTGAGGCGTATTCATTTGAATTAAATATTTCAAAGTAGGTACCTTATCGTTTCTATTATGCTGTTAATTACTCATTTACTGCAAAATACCGATAAATGCCGTTGCACTTGCGAAATAACAAAAAATTAAAAAATTAAAACGTTAAACATGGGCATATAATTTAAATTTAATCTTGGCACATAACAGTATACTTATAGATAAAGTTTTCGATTAGCAGTGTAAACTATTGATTTTTTTTTCATTAATTAGTTAATTCAATGTCTATTAATAAAATGAACCAGGAAGTTCTACAACCAAACCAAAATATACCATATATACATTTATTGTTAAACGATACCTTTAATTAAAAGAAAGGAATTTATAGAATGAATGGAGTTACTAAAACAAATCAGTCAACAAAAAAATAATATATTAAACTGCTTAAAATTTAATAGGTATTTCTCCAAAAACAAAAAATTCACATAAATAAAAAGGTATTTGTATTTAAGCACAAAAAAAATGTTATGAAATAGATAAATGTAAATTAATAGTTTTGAGAAATCTTTAATCTAATTATGCTTACGTTTCAATGAACGATACAGATCCAGTAGCCATTAAAAGCAAAATAAAAATTACCGAACATATGCGTACTAACACAATCAAATCTTTTAACTTTTGAATGAAACATTGTAAATTGCAGTTTGTTATTAATTACAAAGAGTGGGGATAACGCACTAAACCCATTAATTTCGCAAGAATCGGTGATTAATCGATTAATTAAATTAGTTGATCAAATGTTTTGTTTTCTATTTTTTGTTGTTCTTTTTCGTGTGTTTTCGGTCATTGCCTTCTAATGATATCACTAATTGTAAGTATTAGGCCTAAGTACTAAATAGATATCGGAAATATTCTTTAATTCAACAATGGGTTACTACTTCCCGTAGCCTTACCGAAACAAGGTAACCTATATTTTTACGTACTCTTTTAGGCGCAGGTAAGTAAAGTAAAGGTATGTATGTGTACTTGTATCAAATCGAGACGTGATTCTAATCATAACTATTTGTTTGTTTATAGTTTCATTAAAAACAGTAAGTACCTATACAGTTCATTATTTTGCTATAAATTACCTGCTACTATTAAATTCTTCTATTTATGGTAAATGCTTCAAGAAATAATGTAACGTTAGTTGCTAAATAATTATAAATTTATCATAAATTGCAATTAGATATCTGTAATTACCGGGAAAACTTATTCATATATATGTTTATACGTACTAAGTAGGTCTTAAATTGACTTTCTTGCTAGAACATAAAATACAATGCAAGCATACTAATTTCTTTTTATAAAATCGGTTATGGGTGTTAGTTGAAATTAGAATATTTTTATAACAACGCGTATTAAAAAAAATGTCTAAAACACTGCTTATTTTCACAAGGAAAATGACTAATATTACTAATAATTAGTTACGAAAAAAATATTTTTGTACCTTGAATATAACAATGATATACAGTAAACTACGTATATGTAAATGTCTCCCCAATATAAATTTGTTTCTGTTTACTCGAAAATACATATCTAATTAGGAAGATAACAAATTCAGTAATTCATAAATACTTATTTTCAGGTTGGATACGTGTCTCTGATTGTAATTTAACTACAATTTTCATTGATTCTCTAATTAAGGAATTTTTAAACTTTTGATAATCTAAAATTTACCTTAAAATAATGTTATTTTCAATAATAAAAAAAAACTGAAAATAGTACAATTTATACCACTACGCAGAGGAAGTATGAAGGTGGATGAGCTTTACTCAACCCTCTCTAATCCTTTAGTCATTCATCTACTACATTAATTATATTTTTGTACATACTGATTTAAATAGCAATAAACAAACAACAAACAAAATTTATTTTCTATTTTAGATGACATTAATACAAAATTTTTTGTTTGTTAAAGTATCAATTACCTGATATTTTTCGATTTTGAAAAACATAATAATCAATCAATGTTTTAGTAATGTTTCGTCACAATGCTCTTCAAAATTTTTTTTTATAACTGTAGTTATTGAGTTACATAAAAATAATTCGATTGATTAGTACAGTCAGTAATTACAACAGAAATAGAAAGAGAGCCCATTTATTTCCTAACATTAGAATAAGCTTCATTCAAATTTCTATTCTATTCGGTTGGCTTTTTTCAGGATTATTATAATGCAGCTTCAATAATTATTATTCTGTGTTGGATTTCTAGAATTTGATTTAAAAATGATTATTTATTGTTCCCGCAGATTAGTTTAACAGAATAGTTATTAATGAGAAAAATCTAAATAAACGTACAGTTTCACTTAAAGGTGTTTAAACTACTCTAGTCCTTTTTGAGTATAAGTTGACATCCATATTTAAACAATGCGGTTCCTAATTAATATAAAAATTTACAGATATTGTCGTAAATAAACAAATAATGCACTTTTACTCAATTTTTCATCAAATTCTCTCAGTCAAATCACTTTGAAAAGTCTTATCATATCTTGAAAATGTAATTTGTTAATTGCTTTCCGAACGACCTCGTAATGGTTGAAAAATATAAATAACTCGAAAATTTCCTATCATTTTTGAATGTGTCAACATGTTTAAATGAGTTTATCTAATACTTCCTGTACTTAAATGATTATTGGAAAACTACTTCCTAATTAATATAAGATTGATAAGGACTCACCTGTCTTCTTCCTCTATATCAGAAAATCGTGCTCGTGAATGTACAGATTCTGTAACTGACGTTTTCTTCGATCGCTCATCCCCAATGTGTTTCCCAAGATCTGCAATGAATCCGTAGTTATCGCACATGTTTACTTAAACGGCTTTTAATTTTAGATGATAACATTTCGATATTCCGCGGCCTCAACCACACACTGCCAGCACGATTAACGACTGATAATTGTTTAGGTCAGTTCTTTTAAAGCGTCCAAGGTCGCTTAAGGTACCGGTAATTGTTACGATGCTTTTTCCCCATAACCGATTTTTCATATTTTCTTGTGTACGTGACTACTTACAATTGCAAAAGTTTATTAGATACAGCAATAAAGGGAACTGCGTAATGTTTAATTTAAAATGTAAGATGTAAATTGCGACTTATAACAAATTCACTAAGTTTATAACAGTAACTAATATAAAACTTGAATAATTGGCAAAAGCATGAGACACGCTTGGTTCATTGTTTATTTGTTTAACTACAATTGCGGGTATGTCAAAGTTAATTATTTAACTTAATCGAGCGTTTTGTATTCCACAACACGCTTTAAATGATGAATACTGCAAAAAGATGTTGGGTACGAACGCAGTTATTAGGGAGTTGACTTAAATTAGAAAATTCTGATATTAATATCTTGTGCTTAATGGTATGTCAAGTGCTTTAATCAAAAAAATTATTCAGTTACTGACCTTTTTTGTTTTCTTTATCAGGTCAATTAACTTTTGTAAATGCTTTTGTAACAATAACATAGCAAGTCACTTTAATCTTTATTGAAATATAGAAATGCTTGAAGGTTTTTAGACAAAAAAAAAACATTTAAAAAACAAAAGTTCTTTGAAGTTATTTTGTACATAAAATGAGTTTATATATCATTTTATTAGGAAAGCTTGTTTCTGTAAATATTAACAAAAGTGTAACCCCGCCAGTTACATAACCAGCGTTCTACTTACAGTTTTAATTACCTGCTACTAAAATTTTCCTCTACAATAATTGTCATTTCCACGAACTAGTATTTATTTTTTGTTGTTATACGAAATACCAACCACATATAATAAAAGAAAAATTGAAATTAATTTATTAATTTATATTTATAGAAGGCGTATATTGCTGATAATTCTGGTATATAAAAAGGCAGGACCATATTAGTATAAGTGTAAGATAACAAATGGAAAGTTTTTTACAATTAGTTTATTGCTGACTATTATCATCAGACCTAATTAAATAGCAGAAAGTTTTATCTACGTATACTCTTGAGTATAAGTTAGACAAAATTAAATCTTTTTTGACAATTTTCCAGGGTAATGGTTTGAAAATGGTAAGAAACTGCTGAAAGTGGTTTACAAAAAAATACTAACAAGGTATATAAAGTGTGCTGAACTTTATTTACAGAAAGTGATTTTCTATTTCTAAGGAAATATTATATGGCAACTTTTCACTTTTAAATTTTGATTTTTAAAAAACAAATCTAAACCATATATGTGGATAATTAAAAACTAATGAACGAATACAGTTACCTCTCCAGCTTTTTTTGGAATCTCTGTTATAACTTAACTTCGAACTTTTAAAGTCTTCACTGTATATAGCATTCATGGCTAGACGCACACCTACTTACTTACTGCAAAAGTTGAAGCAATTGACTACAAACGGTTAAACTGATCTGATTTAGAAAATGGTGTATCCGGGAAGTTAATTAACATATCTACGTTATTCCTTACATGCAAGAATGCGTATGCTTCATGGTAAGACTACGACTGACAACAAATTGATTGCAGGGCGATGTAGGTTTAAAGTCAATTAATCATAAAGTTTTCAACTGAATCACTTGTGACCTTTACTTATAATAAGCAGAGTTAAAAATTGCGTAGAGGGCGATAGACTTGGAGGACAACTTTATGTAAAAAAAGTACGTAATTGAATGTTTTATACTGAAATGTTTTTAAATTGCTGAAGTCGTATTTTATTGTTAGTTAACAAGGATCAGTAATAATTACCAGTAGTGATTTATTGATTTCTCTTAAAAGTGGGGTTCTGTAAAATTGTTTGTTCTTTTAAACAACAAATTTAATTATTTAAATTATTGTCGAATTGATAATATTGTGATGTGTTGTAAGAACTGCAATATCTCAGCAAAGTAACTTAATGATTTTTGTTACTTACAAACTGTATTAAATAATAATTGTGTTATATTTTGCACCTATGGACTGGAAAATGAACGAAAGTTTTTTTTTTAAGTTTATCTAAAAAGATACAATTGAACAAACCCGCTCAATAATGCTTATCAATTGTTTCATGTGTATTATCCACCGTGTTCCTAGATTAAAAATATTGATACGTATTACTGTGATGTCTCAAGTATTTATGAGGTTTGACAATGAACAATCCACAATTAAATATTACATATTTAATCGTAAGCAATTTTGAGTTTCCGTTATCCCTTGGATTTGCATACCCTTCTATATACGGTAATGTATAACATAAATTTTAAGAATAGCCTGTTTAATCTCCCTTGAGGACATTTTACAAATTTGTGATTTATGATTCAGGTCGTACAGAGAAAGATCTGACAAATATAGTTCACTTCAGTTTTAGAAAAGAATATTTTGCTGACTGGGAACACAGGACGGATTACAAATATTTTATAATAATATTTGATAGTAGGTCCGAATCAGTTAAATGAGGCCGAGTAAGTTCTACAAATAACTGTATAAGCGACTGGGGTATGTGATTTCTTTAACTGGTACTAGGAAATGATATAAAATATATTTTTGTTCCTAACCCTTCCAGGAAATTCATAAAAACCTACAGGATAACACAAGATAACAGTAAACTCAGAATACATTATCAATTACTTAGGATATGTATTAATATTCGCAATATGATCGCTGTAGGTACATAAATCAGTATTTGCTTAGTCGTTTTTCGTCGTTTTTAGTTATATTTGTTCCAGAAAATTCTCAGAAAATCGGAACAGAATAAATATAAACAATAGTACCTACAAACAATTTATAAATTAGGTACGAAGAGTACCGGTTAAATAAATTTTGTTATTCGGTATTTGACGATTCTATGAATATCAAACAATATTTACTCTGCGAAAATAATTTTCTTTGCGCTTTGTTTGCATGGAAATTACCAACCAATATGCACTCAATGTATCAAAATATTCATGGTCTACAGAAAATCGCATATTCTGCGGAAATAAAGGTTGTAGGTTCCTTATTAATTATTATAATATTGGTTATTAGCAACAAACCTATAGAACTGTTATTATGCAGAATACTCTTTTTGTGAACTGGGCCCATATCCGAGTGATCTGATGTTGCAGAAACTTTCCGACTTCGAGGGCTGTCGAAAGCAGGGTTGTCATGTCCCTGCGTATGATTTTGATTCCATGGTCGACCCGAATCTGGCGCTGTCGGTTGCTTGTTGTTTCCTGTTGTAGGCATTTCTGAAAAATAAGAAAATTGTAATAACAACTGACTGGTAAGCACTTTAATGCAATCAAGTACATAGAATGGGTGGCGTGTAAATGTGCCATAAAAAAAATATTAAATTATTAATAAAGTGGGAACGTATTTATAACCGTACCATTCTATTAGGTAAAGAATTTAAACTACATTATATATGTACGTACGTCACAACAAAGAACAAAGAACGTAAAATGAAATATCGTTGCATCATATTGTAGGAAAAAGGAATATTATTGGCAATTGCCTTTTTTGATAATTTTTTTTTAAATTTTTCAATATAACAGAGTTTTTTTTTTAATCTGTAATTATGGTCTATAACATGATGAATAAATTATATTTGTTCCGTTATTGGAATATACCAATCATTATTTCACAAAGGAGACTCAGAAACTGTGTCCACAAATTTTAACAAAACAGAAATACAATTACATCCATTTTAATCTACATATGTTGTTCTATTGTAAGACATTATGACAGGTCCTGTTACTAGGTTAGGCACTTATTACATATTTTCTCTTTGTAAACAAATATATTTTTAAAAATTTAATTTTTATTTCCTGTAATTAATCACAAATATCCCTATACAGATAAATATGTAAATAACATGCAGATTTCAACATGTGGGTTTTCTCATACTACTGACTGTTATCATAAGTGAAATAATATCATCAAAATAAATCTACAGGAAGTTTCCTCTCATTTAGTTATGAATCATCGACGATTCGATTTTTGCTACAATAAAACAATTAAACGTTAATAAGTTTTAGAAGACTTAGTGAGTCACAAATAGCGACTTCCTCTTTCAACTACCTACATAAACAGTCCTTGTGACAGGTTATGAATTTATAGAGTTTAATTAGTATAAAATTGTAATAAAATGTTCTTGACATCGTCAAAACTATACTTGTCGTCCATGATCGAGAATTTGTATACATTATATCATTATAAAACTGAGATATTATAAAATGGGTGTAAATCAATTGCGCGCTGCGGTCAGTTTACTCCCTGCTGTGACAAAACTGACCCTAAAAGGGATGGGACAGTTTCCCGCCATCATTAAATTATTGCCCCCTGGGCATTTTTTATTAATAAATAGTTCAATCATATTAGAAACCAACAAAGATTTAAAATAAATGTATTTAGTTCGGGTTTTTATATTCACCTTGACTTATAATTAGTAGGTAACTAAAGAATTTTTTTTTTCATTCTGTAGGATCAAAAGGTTACGGTATGTAAAGACAACACGAACGAAGTGAGTGTTGTCGTGGTCTTGTCATTCTCTTATTCATCATGTATTGTAGTTTTTGTAACAAATTGTATATAAACATATTCTTAAGATCTTCAGAGATTTTTCTTTAAAAACTATTATATAAATTAAATAAAATTATCGAGCGCGGAGTTGACCCTACAAAGTCTTGACAAACCGCGCGCAATTGACCTGTAATATTTGACTACCTGAATTTATTCCTGACCGCAGCGCGCTATCGTCCATTGTCCTCTAAAATCTACATATTTTTTATTAAAGTAAACTCAAAGTTGCTACTATAAAACCCTTAAGTGATCAAATTTACGTCGTGAACACAGTTTCTCGAAGCAATTTAAAAAGTAAAGTAGCACCTGCCTAAATTCTGTGCTCTATTATTAGGCGTGGTCAATAATATCTAGACACTATCCGTATTCTTCTTACAATTAGAGGCTTCACTCCCCTTATCCTTAAGATACTGCGTTTCCATACTATTCTGAAGTTTATGAATCACATCTAACCGAAAGTTTATTTTATTAAACTAATATATTACATTATCTCTTATTTACCTTAGGCATAAAACGTTATTTCTAATCGCATTGTACACTATAATAAATTATCTTATAGATATTAACTATAAATTACAAACCTATATATTATTCTAACAAGGTAGTTTAATTACAATTTACAATTAAAAGTATCCCACATAAGTAATTGTTATTTTAATTGTTTATGTTACAGTATTGCGTAGTTGATTGATAAATTGATATATTTTACAAGCAATATATCATTTATTGAAACTTTTATTAATTTTGAGCGATCTGTCGAAGTAGAATTAGGACAAAATACGTGGAATTGTGAAAAGAAAAGTTACGTAAATGTTACTCTAGGTATCTACCTAATAACAGCTTACCTAGAAAAGTGATCTTATTTCGATAAAAGAACCTTGTATTATATTTGCATACTAAATCGATAATAGCAATACAATTAAAATATCAATTATTTCCGAATTAATCGATATTTTTTTTAATAAGTAAGCATTGTAGGAATGTGAAAACGTGCCTATGTTTTGCGAATAGGTATTGTTGCTTCAAATTTTAACACATTTAATTGTTGCTGTTTCTATTTTGTAAACCAAAAACATTATAAGAGAAAAGGTAATTAAACGAAAATGTTTTAGCCAGTGTTAATGTTCTTTGATATAAAGAGCGGTACTGAATTAAAATAAACGCTGTAAAGTGAAGAAAGTTAGATTAATTTTGTTCAATAGTAGATACCATAACATATAAGTAACAAAATTAAAAAAAAAATCAATTAAATAAAATTCCGTTTCTGTGTCAAGTGCGTAACCTACTCAAAGTACACTAAATATTTTAAGTAGGATCTCTGTACGCGTATGGGTAAAGTACGAGTCTAATTAAACTATACTGTTACGCTACATTCGTATGTTTTACTTTTATTTAGTAGAGTTCAGTAACTGGTTGTTTTAACATTAATTTATACTATTTTAAAACAGGTCAGTTGGTAGAACGTAAAAATAATAACCGAGCATTTGGACTGTAGGTACAGACAATAAACAGCCATTCTTCAACAGTTAATAGTTAGTAACTAAGTGAGACCTTGCCTTACCTTCCGTTTTTTTTTTTTAAATAAGAGGCTTTTGCCTTATAAAGCCGAGCAAAATTAAATATTTACCCTTCTAAACAATTTACAAGTTAATATTCTACATACGACTTTGGTAAGTTCATCGAATATAATGTAAAATTATAAAAAAATAATTCTGTATTGAACTCTTGGGTAGGTGAAAAAAACGTAGTTATGGGTGATTAATTAAGTATAATCTGTACTTAATCTAATCTTCGCTTTAAGCATCTAATATGATGGATACTATAAATTTCCATTTAATACAATCCGGACATTTTTATTTTGTTTTTTTTAATTGTTTGATATTTAATCATAATTCCTAATGTATTATAGAAATTCCATATTTAAGTATATCACATATGTGTAAACGTTTTTTATTTTTTAAATTATCATAGTTTCTTATAAAATACGTAAATTAATTAAAATGACAATAAAAAAATGGAAAATGGGCTGGAGTCCCTAAAATTGTAGCCCTCTGAATCTTGTTCAAATTTGTAAAAACTTTTATTTTGCTAAACAACAAAGTACTTAAAAAATTTTTGAGACTAGAAGGAGACAAAAAAGTTATTATTTTTTTTTAAATTTCTTTCTTTTAACATTATCCACCCCTTACAGGTTAAGCTGCCCTTTTTTGAGATTTATTAATTTTGACATACAAGTGTAACTCTCTGATTATTATCTAAGAAATGACAACTCCTTCACACACTTAGTGTTCAGAGTTCAACAAATAGGCTAAAATTTCTTCTAATTAATAAAAAAAGATTGTTTTGTCTCTCGGTTTTTTAGCATAATGAAAGTTTTTACAAATTTTAATGTGAATCGAAAAATTTTGGACTTCGTAACTTCGGCCCTCCGAAGCTTTAGAAGCAATTACAAAATTCTTTTGGCAACCGTAAATAATTAACTAAGACACATAAATATCAAATTCAAGTGAGGGAGAAACTATTTCAAAATTTCATAAAAGGATATTTGTATTGTATCATTATTTAATTTTAATTTATTGTTGATGTCAATCTTAGCTGTACTTGTGGCATTATTGTATTAAGTTTACTTACCCAATTTTTTCTTTTCAAATCTCATATTGACAGTAAGTTATCTACGTGCGTGTGGCAGGAAAACTCACTTACTGCTTAATAAGTGCGTATTTTGTACCAAATATTTATATTGGTGCAGTTACTAACAATGTCAAGAGGTTTACTCTACTAAAATATTGGTATCGATTAAGTCAAATATACTGTAAACGTATTTTATATCCTTTAAGTAAATCTTCAATTGGAGTATTGCTTTATTGCCCGGAGATTATAAAGAATAATCACATTTATCTATGAGTGAGAAATTAGGTTGTTATCATAGCCACACAAAGACTAGTTGCAAGGCCAAACAATTTTAATGGTTATTAATTGAAATTCTTGTGTACGTATTGTTTAAAGCTTGATATTATTTATAAATGACAAAAAGTAAATCGATATCTGTGCAGAGATGAAGTTTCATAGAATATTGAGAAACTTTCCCGCGAATACATTTATGTAGGTATACTTTGCTCTGTTCTGTTATTGCAATATCGCGTTGTTTTCCGTATAATAATTGAATTATGTAAAACATTATTTCGATTAGAAACATACTACTGATAAAGATCTGTTGAAATAATATTGTGATAAATAATACAGATAACAAACAAATGTGTCACCTGTACATAAGTCAATTAAACGATACTGCACGATACAGTGGCTGCTTGGTATATATTAAGGAAAATAAACTGGAAATTTCGTGAAAAAAATGCATATGTTCATTATTTGATAATGTAACAAAATAATTTTTTATCAAATTATAAGCATCTTTGTTTATTGAAATGCTAATTAGACAATTCATTTCAATGATCTTTACGTAATACACACATGTGTGATGGTACATACTATATTTAAATATATGTATGTGATTCAGATTCCATGTGATATCTGTTAATAGTGATAATATTGTAATTAGTACTGTATATTGGTAATTCAATAAATTACCTACTTAAAACGCGACAATAATGGCAATAAAGTAAATGTCTGGATACAACTGGATGCACACCAGTCTCTTCATGATCTACTCCAATGTTCTACTCTGAACTTGTTTGTTGGAAATTAATAGAAACATGCATTCATTAATAGTAATTAAAACAAATCCCAAATATGTTTGGCAAATGTTTAGTTTGTGATATTTGGAAATGGCAGGGGGACGTATCAAAATGACCTGTATTTTAATATTATTATTCTTACTTCAGTAATCGTTGCAATTTTCAACTGAAACTACCATCTAAGAATAACATTCACAAAGTTATGTTTTAATTAAGTAAATTAGGCAAACAAGATAAACATCGATACCCAAGATTAAATTCAAAAATGCATAGCATTTATTTGAATTTAGTCATTTTCACTCCACTCTATTTACCTATTAAATAAAATTAAAGGTATCACAGTTTACCCTGAATACTTCGCCAGATCAACAATCAAAACAAAATACATTGAAGAATGTTTATTTGTTAAAAAACTACCTCCGACGTTTCTCCCAAAGGAAATGTATTTTATACAGCTGTATCTATAAATTACCTCTGATGGATAAAACGTCAGCGGTAGTTTTTTGACAATTAAAGATTGTTCACCCTATTTTGCTTTGAATGTTGAGTTGATCAAGATTATAAATATTACAATAAATTGTTAATTACTTATTTTTTTAATTTGTTGATATGCATATCTTCACATTTTCTACGAGATATCATAAACATGGGAATGTATAGGTACCTTTGCATTATTTAGTTTCTTTCTATAAAAGTTAAAAGAAATAAAACAAAGAACTTGATGCTAATCTTATATTTGAACTTCATCATGACATAGAGGTCATCCAGATGTAAGCTTGTAGAAAATGTGTTAAAGTGCACAGATTCACAACGGTCAAATCTCACTTTACATAACTATTAGATATTATTCGGGGAGTTGTGACACCTAAATTATGGAAGAGTACCTTGATAAGAACTTTGAACTTAGCCTTGACGCTGTTTTGAAGTTAAGATGAATTCCTTATTTGTAAATTCAACAAAAAGAAGCAAAAGAGTTAACAATGTTTAGAAAATTATTTAACATATGTTTATTTACACATATAACGATTTATACAAGCATCAGCTAAAATCAACGTAAATATGCATAAAATGTTACTTTCTTGCCACTCAGTTAGTGCAGCGCTACTATTCAATTATAATTCAACCCTCTTTTTCACATGCTTTATAACTTCATTCTGATAATCTCATTGACGGATATTAAATATTCGTCCAGAATGTATTAAAGATTCAAAAATTTTTTTTCAAGAAGCTTCAACATATTTTTGAAACAAAAACGTTTTAAATCCTGGACACTAAGAATGTTACTGTGAACATTTAAAAAATGTTGTTGTACGTCGTTGTATTTACCCCTTTTTTTCTAAGAAAATAATATTTAAGAAACGTACCTGGAGTTGTCATAATATTTCGAATATTGCATCAGTCAGCAAGCAAACGGTAACAATTTATGTCACAGCACGAATTATTTATTATTGGTACAAAAAATCCTTCTCAGCCCACATTAGCGAGACATAGTTTATGAGAATATCCTTCTTAAGTGGATAGTGGCACCGCGAAATACATTAATTTAGTCGATCTAGGTATGTACAATCAGTTCTTTATCGTTATTGACGATTTATGCGACTACTGTAAAAACAGTTGTGAGCTTCTTTATACGTGAAGGTATTGACTTAAGTACCTTCCTACCTGTCGACTATTTTACTTGCGTGAATTTTGGTTTACTGACGTTTAAAGATGACACTACCTTGAAGGACGCGTGTGTTTTAATTATTATGTACCTATTACACTATTTAAAGTAGGTACGCAGTGATATTAAATTAAAAAGGATCCACTCGATCGATAAGTTAGTATCATAATTATTGTAAATAACACTTTTTTGATAAAAAGTCTACTAGATAAAAATATAAGAAATCTTTCTAGCGACATTACTCCAAGCATTTCCTTTCTCTAAGGATCTTGCATATATTTCATGTTTATAAAATTTTATGAAAGCTTTAAAGTCTTGACAATATTATTTCATATGAATCTATAGATCATACTTTTACTTGTTGTGATTCCATTTCAAAGTAACACACACGGTGGTTATATATATATATATATATTTTTGTATTGAATAAATTCCACAACAATACTTTGACCTGAAAAGCCACAGTGTGGCGAAATAATTATTATTTCATCCTGGCGAATAATTTTCAAGAGTGAACAGGTACTAAAAGTAGAATTAGGTATCATGTAAACATATTTATACTTAAAATACTGAATAATATTGAGGAAAAACCAAATTTGTAGGGTACCAATTGGTAGTAGTACCTACAGTTGGTACTATTTTTTTAGAATTAAAAAGATAAAATTTTCACTTTGTTATCTATTTATTGAGTTACTGACTGATCGCCAAAATCTATAAGATAGCATCTTAATATATTTCGTTGCCCTAAAAGACCGTTTACGATCCTTATGGATAATCGGCAAATATAGTCGAATTTTAGTGGCAGTTCTGCAGTTTTTTTACATAATGTTTTTCATGTGTTTTACTATTTTACCTAAGGTATAGATTATTAATTCTTGGAAGTTTTCATAATAATTTAAATTATAGTACTTAATATGATGATAATATCATTAGCCCTCTATTGAAAAAAAGTGATAACATAAATAATAAGATGAAGATATCTATTCCTTTGATGTGTAATTAGTGGCGATTAATATCTCCCTGAATAGATATAACTGAAAAAGTACTTCCAGTTAATTATACTTTTAGAATTGATTATATTCAGATAAAGCAGTAAATATACTCGTGGTGCGATTAATAGAACGCTGTTGATAAATAAAAGTAGACCTAATCACATCGACATGAGACAGTTCCCTCTTGTAAGTGATCGAATCGTGAAAAGTCTGGACTTTTCATAAAAGCTCTATTAGGCAGTAAAACTAATAAATGCTGGTTAGTTTTAGGTATTATGCATCACCCTGTATTCCCTGTTATATATTTTAAAAAATCTCTCACACTTCAAAAACAAGGCAGGAGTTTAGCATTTGGGATAACCCCCAACAGGGTAGTGATATCTCGATGGAAAGCCCATGAGTAGTGGAACATTTTGGAGGAGGCCCGGAGGCGAAGAAACCTACCTAAAAATTGTGTTACGCCCTTCCTCCGTTGACTTTATATGGCATAGGATAGGGCATATTTATGTAGTCTTAAATGGCAAGCTTTATGCTTTCACCTCAGCTCAATTGCGCAGTGGATAGTGCCAAGCTAGCAGAGCTGCAGGTTGCGAGTTCCATTCCCAGGGCTAATTGACTATTTACCATACTTACCAATGCTATACAATACAGATATGATATGGGAAGGTATACATGGGTTAGGTTAGGTTAATTTAGGTTAGTGTTAGGTTAGGTTAGGTTAGGTTACATGAGATAGGCCCTTCTACCATTCAAAGTCTGTGATGAAAGGGCGTAACTCACAAATTTTGAATGCTAGGTTTCCTCGCCCCCGGACCCACTCCAAAATGTTCCTCTGCTCAAAAGCTTTCCATCGAGGTATCACACCCCCTGGTGGGCTTTATACCAAATACTAAACCGGAACCAAAATCAATTTTTCCATTTGGATTTGTTTAATACATTAAGTAAGTTTGCTAAACAGACCTAAAATAATTTATCTAATCTAAGTAATATTACTGTATATGGTCACCTGGTCAAATTACTAAATCCCATTAAATTGATTATCTTATTGTCGCGAAAAGCTTTTGTATTATTAATGTGTCCTTTAGTTAATGGAAATCCATTATAAAAACTTGACCAATAATCCGGTCAAACTAGACATTCAAGCTTACAATAATTCGCATAGAGCTGCAAAATGGGAGGAATTTTGGGAACATCTCACATCTGCAAAAAAAAATATTCAGTCAGAGTTCGCAAATATGTTCTTTTTTTGTACCCCTCCTACCAAAGCAAAATATTTCAATTAAATTTAAAATAAAATAGGACGGTAACAAACAAAAAATACCTGATAACTTTAAATTCTACTTTAATCCAGTATATCGTCTAATCAACTATTCAGTAATAATTTGCAGTTAATTGAAATTTTTAATAATCACCATAAGGATTTGTTTAATTTATTAAACACGTTATACAGTAATTATTGACATTTATGAGATCTTTCATGATATTCGTGTCATTTCCAACAAAATGAAATAAATCAACATTTGTAAATATAAGAAAGTCACGAGGTACTTGAATTGATATGCGAAAGTGGGAATTACGGTAATATAAATACCTTAGTGCATTGAAAAGCAAAGATACCAAGTATTTTGTAGGTGTATATTACGGACAGAGATAAGAAATGGGCACGTGAGTATAACATTAAAGAAAAGCGACATTTTATCATTACAATTTTCAACTTTTACAATACACAATTGATGACTGATTGACTTGATTTCAGTTATCAGTTTCTTTAAATATGAGGTAGGCATATTCGATTCAACAAAGTTTTTATTATTGTAAATCACATGATGTACAACAACACAAGTGGTTGTGATAATAATTTTTTTCTTGTAAATAAAAATTGAAGAAAAATCATCATTCACAATAAATAAATGGGTCAATATCTAGAGAATTTATTGATGTATAGTTTTATATCTAAATCGATTTATGCCCAGTATAAAAACACATATAAGTTTACTTAGTTCAAATCTACAATGTGTGAAATTGATCCTTTGGGGGGCGTTTACATTGCATTAATTCCAAATAGTGTTATTAAAATATAATCATGTCAAGTAATACATAAAATACGACAGATGAAGTATTACATAATTTTGACTTTTTTTTATCATAAAACAAGTTTAAAGTTAGGTGTCTAAAACTGTATACTTTTAACTCCAATAGTGATGATAACAATTATTTAAAAAGTATGGAATAAATGAAGGAAATTTTAAAAGATGTTGGGAGAACATTCATTCCAACGTTAAGAGCAAAAAGTTAATAAGAATTAAGATCTTATTACGAAATTCAGTCTGCTAATATCATTTAACAGCTCTGTCGATTCTACAAATATTTTCCATTAAACAATTAGCAAAAATTTACTAAATAACCACTTAATTGCATCGCGATCTGCCACTGGCGGATAACTTCAGTCATGTGAAAGTTACTAGTACATTCCTGATTGATACAAAATATTGAAGAATATATGCTCATAAACTAAAAAATAAAAAGGACAACAATAATACTATAGGAAAAAGGTTAGTAAATAACAAACTAAGTTCAGAAAATAACAATATACTCGAAAAAACAGGTGTTTACGAAATCAGATGTTCCGACTGTGACACTATATATAGGTACTGGTAAATCAAAAAAGAAAGATAGGCACAAGATTTAACGAACATTATCAATATGTAAAATACAATAAACATAACTTAGGTCTAGCAACCCACCTTATTAATGATAATCATAAAATAGAAAAAGAAAATGTTAAATTATTACAGAATCTAAAAGGCGGACTAATATTAGATAAATATAAAATATTAGAAATTTTGAAAGCCCTAAATTGTAAAAAGAAATTAGCTAACCACCAATTCATGTTCGGAAACAACCCCCTTCTTTGACCCCAAATCTAGTGTAAAAACAGTATTATATAAATAGGAATTACTTTAATTTTAGATTTAGTAACTTGTAACTTGTAACTAGTAACTCAATGTACCCCTGAAGATCCCATAATAGGCGAAACACGTGTGGAGTGGTAATAAAATTTAAGTGAAATATGTTTTCTTCTATTTAAAATAGTTTTTTTAAATAAGTTTCACCAAGTGTTAACGGTAGACAATTTTAATTTATTAAAAATTAAAATCTAACCTAAGCTGTATCAAATTATAAAGATTTGGTCAGCAAGTAGGGCTATTATAGTAAAGGTTATATATATAAACTAATATGAAAAATATTGGGTAGGTATATTTATAGTTTTTCATATTTACAATTTTCTTTATGTGGAAACTTCAAACGATAATTAAAGTCACATGAAGCAACGATTACTTACGTGATCAATATTCCATGGAAATATTGTTAGCAGTTTAATTTGCACTTGTTTCTGATAAAATTTTTGGTGGTGTTGACCATTGTCAATGTTTACATTCAAATTGTCATTATTTAAAAAATAATAAAGATCTATTAAATATGGAATGTGTATTAAATTAAAGAACCTTCAACAGCATTCAAGGAATTACACGTGATTTAATGGAAATTTAACACCTATCTTAATTAAAAGTTTATCAATATCGTTCGTTTTAAAAGTAAAAAGCTCATCGTTATGTAGATAGTAAATTATGTCTCTTAAATGTGTTATGGCAATTAAATTAATCATTTTTATTATTTTACAATATTTTTCAATCAGTTAAAATAACTAAAACACATTACAATTTTTCTAGAAGCTTCTTTGCTTTCCAATTGATGGATTTGGGCATATTAAATTATTCATATTTATTGACTAGCTATGCTCGCGACATCGTCCGCGTGGAATAGTGAGTGACATTCGGCAGCATTTAAAATTTTTTTCTTCTATACTTTTATTTTCTGGGCCGTAAGCCTTTTTGCCGACGTCATTACACAAAAACTTTCATTCCTTATTTTTGCCCACTTTAGGGTACAATTTTTACAAACTTTAAATGCCGTATTTATATCTAATCATAAGCCTAAAAAATAAGTTTCAAGCCTCTAGCTTTATATCTACTTATCTATCTCTGTACCAAATTCTCATTTAAATCGGTTCAGTAGTTTGGGCCTGATTGCGTAATACACAGACAGACAGAGTTACTTTCGCATTTATAATATTATAGATTAATCTCGTAGTTTAATTATAGTTTAAAATAGTTTATATAGCTTAGTATTCAACTATTCTTATTGATCCAAATAAACAATACCTCTATAACTTTTACACTTAATATTTTTATTTTCTGGGCTGTAAGCTTTTTGGACGTGAAGAAGTAACAAACATACACACTCACAAACTTTCGCCTTTATAATATTAGTGTGATGTGATTAACTGGTGAGTACATTGTACATACAACAAAATTGGATTCAATGACTAATTGTTAGTTAGGTTATAACAATATATCTTCAAGGTATAAAGATGAGTTTTGATTAACTGTACAAGGCATTAATTATTACTGAAATATGGTTGTTTATGTAGTGTTAGTCGAAGATTATTTATTAGATAATCCATAATGAATTTACCAACTTGAAAAAATTTATTAAACGTTCACATACCTAGTTGGAAGGGATTTTTAGTAAATACCAAATATGAATTAATTTTGACCTTTATTTTACCATACGAAATAAATAATATTTAAGAGCGCAGAGATAATCAACAAACACTCTCAACCAATGTTGGCTGTAATTGTCGTAATTAAAAAAATCTACAATTATACGACATTAGTGCACAATAAATTATTTTGAATTTATTATTTACCAGTGGAGTATTGCAACCATTTCAACCTTTCACACCTTAGTCCAACCAGAGCTGGGCAGAGCTTTAGTGCCTTTACTTATAAATGAGCTTCAAGCATTTATGGGGCTTAGAAGAGTAAATTTCACAGTGTGCTTGAAGCTTTTTCTTCAAAAACTTGAGGCTTCGATTTAATTAGTAATTTGAAGTCCTCCGATTTTAAAATATAATTATGATTATGACCAAAGCACTTAAAGTAAGGGGTTTGAAGTCCTGTTGACCCTAGATCTTGGTGAAATTCCCTGTTCATAGTATTATTTATATATTTATTATATATATGTGGCAACTTGTCAAAGTCAGTTTTGGTTGAAATTTTTTTTGCCTGCTTCATTAAGGAGTTATTAGCAACGAAAAGAGAGAAACTCACCCCACTTTTCCACAAGATGTTTTACTGAGGGGATGTTGTACCGTTTCGCTCACCTTTTATATGAGACTGAGGATTATGCTAATAATGATCACGTAACAAATAGGTGGGTAAAACACGTGGCTGCTTAGCAAATTATTTTGAGGTAAATTAGGGATCTCTCTCACTTTTTGCATTTGTTTGATGAGCAATGAGCATGTCTATTTCCGTAACTATAAACTTATTTTGTCAACACCACTTGCGATTTGCAAAAAATTGCTCTTATTTGTATTCATTATTAAATACGTGTTCTTATTATTATATTTGTGGAAACAATAAGTACCTACCTATCTACCTACCTAACCATTGTTCAAATTTATCCTGCTTTAGATTTAAATATGTATACAATTTGAGTTTTGTGTATAGTAAAAATTAAGCCATAATGTTTATTTTTGATAAATGTATAACGAACTAGTTTTGGTTTTTTGAACTTTTCTGTCAAAGGAAGTTGCAAACTTACCCATAAAGTGTCCTTTATGATGAGTATTTTTACTTTTTGAATTACAAAAATTTATAATTAAAGACGTAGGTGTGAGTATATATATTCGCTACGTTCTCTGAGGATAAACGACTCGAATCGAACATTATTCAGATAAAATTTTATAACTTAATTTGTAGGCATAATGCGTAACATTTATAAATGAAAAATCTACAAATTATTGTAACGTAGGAAAATATTTGCAAGACTTATTTTAACTTGAATAATGACAAAATATTTCAATATAAGTAAACAATTAACATATTACCTATAGTTAATGTCATAAGGTATTCTAGTACCTATATGCAATAAACAGGTCTGGTTTTCATGTATTGTTTGAACAAACAATCTGGATTTAATATGAACGGCAAATTGGTTTTTTTAAAAAAATACTAAAACAAACACTTTAAGAACTCGGTTGACAAATCAAAAATATCAAATCTTGGGAAATATTTGCTAGTCTCATTTACTGATTTGTAAATATTGTTTTGTTTATCACCTTATTATAAACCATGTGAGAAGCGTATAATAAGCACCTAAAGTTCGTAGGTACTGAATTTTAAAAATATCTGAGAATTTGTTTTATTTTATTCTTAATCGATATAGTGATCGTTATTCTTGTCAATGTCAGGAAATTTTAAGTTATAGAGAGAAGAAAAATTTGAAAATGAAGTAATATCCAAAATATTGTTAATCATTAATAATAAATTAGTCATTGCATTGGTTTTAATTAACAATTATTTCCTTTATAACATAGAGTAGATCAACAATCAAAAGCAGAATAGGGTGAAAAATCCTCATTATAATAAAAAAACCCTTGTCCACGTTTTGCACAAAGATTTGTTAAGGCTAGCCTGTGAACGAAACGTTGGCAGTAATTTTTTGATAATAAAGACTATTCACCTATTGATTGTTAATCTATTACATTGTTTTCCTTTTATTGATTACAACAAATAAAGAAAAGACTTTGTTGCAATAAAATGATATACAGAGATAATCAATGATTTTCTCGATTGTACTCCACGGTTTAGGCAAAAGCCACCAACTCACCCTTCTTGATTTTGGTTATATGAAAACGACAATACTTATGTGTGACACTAATTATATACTGTAATGTTATCTAATTTTTTCTGCACACATGAGTACAACGGAATAATTTTAGCAAAGCGTCACTGGGTTGTCACATGAAAATTGTGGAATTACTCAGCCATTGTAATTTAAATTGTATAGATCTACAAATAATTTACACTTTTCATCTAAACGGACAGTATTGTTGCCATAATTACCTAAATGTATTCAATTTCACTTTATGTATGTACACAATTAATTTAGTACCTGCTTCTCAGGCGATTTCTTAAACGTACATCAGACGTTTCTAAATCCTTTTGTAAGTTGTGCTTTGAATTGATTTAAAAGTTTGAAAATTATACAAGAAAAATTTTAACAAAAATTAACTTATTGTGTTTAATTTTAAATAATTCGGAAAAATCTTGTATGGCTTTTATCTAAAATTAATATTCACTTAATTAATAATTCAAATACAAGTAAGTATTTCAGACAACATACGATTTTACTTATTGCCATTCAAAATAGTAAAGGTATAGGTATATTTAATTATGGAAAGTAAAATGTCGTTTTATGGTGATAAATTTTTTAATGTTTTTCTTGAATTCTTTTTAATTTGCTTTTCCTCAGATTTCAATTTATTCATTAATAAGTAACCACCTATTATATTTAAGTAAATTAACGGAATAAATTGCTATGTAAATTATTTTTCTCGACCTACCTATTTTATCGTAGAAATTCAATGCATTTTAACAACACTTACAATAACTATTTTAGAATTTTGTTATAAACAATAAACTGCGGTATTGTGACGTACAACTCTATTGCAATAAATTATTCACACTGACTATTATACGCCCAAGGCAAGAATTACACCCTACGTATGCAATCAGCAAATGAAACTGCACTTAAGAGTCTACCTTCTGAATCTTTATCGTCTTTTAAAATTGTCATAGTTTATTTAACAATACAAATTATGAAGCAAGTTTATTATTTTTTTTGGTGTAGAGACATAACCGCGTTCGTTATTACTATACTTTTAGAATAAAATAAAAAAATTGTATGTATGTTTAAAGTTAATAAAATAAAAATGTAGCTACTGTGTGAAGGGGAATACTCTTACAATTTAAGGAAATTACTTTTTTTCAATATGTATATTCATGTATTAATTATATGTTTATTAAGGTATTATACTCTTATTAAGATTTCTGATAGCATATCTTACAAAATACCTACATCCGTTTTTAAAATTACTCGTTAATAAAATAATAAATTAATCTATGTAATATAACTGCTTATTAAGTACTTTTAAACACTTATTTGTGGATGATAAAAGATTTATAGAATTTCCAAGAAAATTACCTAAAATTGTTGAGAAATTTATAAAATTCGCAATACATGAGGTTTACACATCTGTACCTATACCAAGAAATTTTAATATTTACTCATTAAGATCTACCCCCTTTAGCTGTCTTATCATTTTTTTGGGTATGGTGTAACTTTAAGATTTAATCCTCATAAGAATTATTTATAGTTTCAGACGTGTCTACATTTAAAAAATTATATTATACAAACCGGTGGTGTGTAGTTAATTTAATAATCCCCTTTGTTTAAACCTTTTGTTGATTTATGTAATCATAATTAATTCTTGATGGATCAAATACAAAACTGCTTTAATTGTCCATGACTCATATTAGTGAAATGTATATAAAAACTTCAAATCCATAAATTGTTGCTGTTTGGATATTATTAATTAATACTTTATTTGGTCATGAAAATAAATATTTTAATCGCAGTAGATAATAAAGATAGAAAAACTCCAGTTTTAGAAAATTGTCATTGATTAATGCAATTTAAGTGAAAATAAACAAATGTTGTGTTTATTGTGTACACTCTCAAGGATAGCATTTTCTTCGCAGCTTCATTATGATTATGAAAAAAAAATCAGAAGAACGTTTCTCATAAAGATTTTTAATGATGAAATTGTTGGTAATATAAATAAGAAAAAAACAAGTGTGAACTTATTTGATAAATAGTTAAGTTAAAGAGGTTGCCTATGAAGAAGATTAATCCTGAGCTTGATCCTTGACTCCAGCACCGCACCGAGTCGATGCTTAATAAAAGTATCTACTTCCAATGGTGTATCAGAACTTTTTATTTAAGTATAATGTCATAATTCTTTTAAACATAATTTTTAGAAAGTTTACGGTTTTTTATTCCAGCAGCTGTTATGGTTCCTCGTGCGATTAATCAATTTTAATGAGATGCATGATTTTATGACAGTTTTATAAAATTACACTTTAACAAACAAAACTACTGGTTCTAACTCATTTCTAAAATTTTTAATTAATAAAATACTTCCTAATATTATAATACTCTCCGAATACTTTCCCCCCCTAGCAATAACCTTTGATCTCTAGGAGAATCAGTCGAAAATAAAATATAAATAAAATTACACAAGAAATTTTCGCCACCCGGATAAGAGGCAATAAAAAATTGCCTAGCTATACACAAGTTGCAGCAGATGTGTAGGCAATTGATTTTCTGAGACATAATTGGTAAACTTGTAAAAAATTAGTAATTAAATAAAGTATACAATGGGATATAAAAATTAGGTGAAATTTTTAAGAGTGTGTGATTTTTGATGTTTTTAAAAATAGCTACACTGTGTAGTTTTTTACGTTCCCTTACCATTGTAGTATAACCAAATCAAATATTGCAGATGTGACTAATAATTACATTATTACTTTTATATATGATTTTGCAAAAATCCGATGGTGTACTACAGTTGTATTTATATATTTAATTTAAAAATTAATTAAACATTGCAGGTGTTTTTGTCAATTATCAAAAAATATGTTAGCAGAACCTGATATAGTGTTAAAATGTTCTGTATCAGACCCGGTAAAACGTCCTTTACATTAAAAGGGTCAAACAAAGGTGAACTAATCAAGTAACGTCATATGTTTGAAAACACATATGGCAAATAAAATCTTGTGATGAAAACAAAACCGATAGGTTTATAAAACCTTTAAAAGGTACTTTAATAATTTCTTTAATTTAATTTTGCTATAGGTATAATTTTCCTTTCTATTTTAAATATTCTATGTATTCGGTGCTAACAGTCCTTTGGTTCTGCCTATGCTGACCCCGCCTACGCTTGTTACGAACTAGATAATTCTGGATTAGTTTATCAATATCGTGCTTATGTTAAACAGGTTAAACGTTTTCCAAAAATCGTAGTTTTACCGATTTTGACAGCAGAATACATTATTTAGTAAAATCAGAATATATATGTAGTTATCATAAGGACGTATAAACAGTGCGTTTGTTAGAAAGGATCATTGTTATGAAGTGAATTGATGTTATTCATCGATAAAATCATTGCAATAATTTATCTGGAATGGAATTTTTTACCTACAAAGAACTTGGAATATGGAATTAATGGGAATTACATTCTGGTAATTTCTTAACAATTTGCTATTGCAATTTTGTTTAATTATTATTAGGAGATTAGGAGACAGGTAATTTCTAAGACAATAAATCAAACTTAAAAATTCCTTTAACATTTAGAAGTCGTACTTTATTAGGCGGATATGTAAATTGTAATAAGCATACATAACAATATTGGTGGGAAATTTAGAATAATTTCAGTATCGAGCTAGCGTATTGTTGTTTTTCTTTTTCTGTAATGCTCAAGTCGTTGCATCGACCGTATCGTGTGTCAAAAATGCAATGATTAAAAATTTGTTTTAACACTTAAAAAGTAAACACTTTTTGAAAAATCAAAAATATCGTTTTTCATTTATTATATGCACATATTGATATATTAATTTTTCTACAATGACAATTTTTATTTTATTCTTATAACCCTTAACGAACAAGTAACTATTAATCAAATAATTTATTTGTTGTTCTGTTGCTTAATAAATTTCACAAAAACAAACCTCTCAATTTTAAACATGTTTCTTTCAATATACCCATCTTTATTTTTGAAAGAAAGTTTCTCTATAACTGTGTATTTTAGGCGTAGGACATGGTACATAACACACCGTTAAAATTAAAAAATGCAAGGAAATATAGATGATTCTATTTAAAAAAATTAAATTGGTGAAAGTCGCTTATTTTTGAACCACTCTGTATACATGACTACCATGAAAAAATCTGCAGCCAAAAATAAAGATCTTGCCTTTGCGTTTTTTCAGAAAATCAACCCCTGAATTCTAAATGAATTTGTTCCAACCTCCCTTATTACATTTGCATGAAAATCGTTTCTTCCTTATTACTGTTTCTTCTTTTAAATCACTTTTTTGAGGGATTAATATAATACCTGGCGCCTTCACCATTTCATATTCATCTTGTTATAATCGATCTGCATTGAGAATAAATAGTGGTTAAAAGATAAGTAGAAGTTTAATACATAGTTAATTGCTCTAGCAAATAATTGTTATTAATTGAGTAAAATTTCGTTTTTCTTTTCTTTATTGCTTTGTTTTGCAAGTTTGGTAATGTGAAATTCAGGAGCTTTAAAAAATATTAACCTTTTATTTCGATTACAGAGAATGTGATACATAGTTTTGTTGCAGCAACTTCCACTTTTTGTTCCTGGAGTTGAAGGAGGATCCTTGGAATGTCTGAGTGGGGTTAGAAAGAAATTGCGGATTAAGCGAAATGGCAAGGGTGAGTTTCCTACTTTTATTGTTATTTATTTCCATTTTTTGCATCGAAATACGTATATAGTTTAATTTCTGATTATAATTAGTAAATTAATAAAATAGTTAATGCTTTTTAATGTTTTTTCGTCATTGCATTTTCTTCTTGTATATTTTTTTATTACATACAATTTCATGAATATATTATTTCTATTTATATTATAAAAGGTAATACTTACTTTCATTGCAGCCATTTCTGGTTTTCCTTCTTGGAATTTAGGCACAAAATTTGACGAAAAGATGAAAGGAAACAGAGCACAGGTTGAGGTGAGTTTCCTTTATCTATGTCTGTTGGAATTTGTTTTTTTTTTGTATAAGTTTATAATTTAATTACAATATTGAAAATTAAGTACTTTCTATAGTGTTTTCTTTTAGTATATTGTTTATTTGTATTTTAAACAATAATGATTGGTTTTGCAGCATTTCTTTATTTTCTTCCTGGAGTTAAAAGAGGAATTCTTTGTAATATCAACCAAAAAGCGAAGGGAAGCAGAAGACCAGCCGCACCATGGGGTGAGTTTCTTTTAATTATGTTTACTGTAATTTAGTTTTCTGCTGGCATCGAAGAATAATTTTATATAAATGTAATTATAATATTGTAAATTAAGTGCATTATAAAGTTTTTCTTTTTTAAGTATTTTTTATTTCAATTATACTTAATTTCGTTGCAGCCATTCCTATATTTTCTTCCTGGAGTTGAAGAAGATTCCATGAAATGTCACCGAAAGGCCGGAGGAAAGCCGAGGACCTATCATACCGTGTAGGTGAGTTTTCTTGAATAATGTTTGCTGCTATTTGTTTTTCTTTTTGCATCAAAAGATAAAATATAGTTAAACATCTAATTCTTGTAAATAACCATAATTAAATTAATGAAATTAAGCATTTTTTTACTGTTATGTCTTTATTTTATTCTTTTTATTACAATTTCATGGGTTTTAGATTGTAAAGAATAATACATAGTTTTATTGCAGGTATATCTGGATTTCTTCCTGGAGTTGAAGAAAATTTCTTGGAATGTCAACTAAAGGGTGGAGAAAAGCGAAGGGCCGACCGCAACATGGAGGTTAGCTTGTAAATATGTTTACTGCAAATTGTTTTTCTTCTGGTATCGTAAAACGAGAATTTCTTTATCTTTTAATGTATTTTTTATTTGAATTATAAATATATATATATATACTTTATTTTCGTTGCAGCCATTTCTGTTTTTTTCTTCCTGGAGTTGAAGAACAATCCTCGGAATGTTAGCGAAAGAATGGAGGGAAGCAGGGGACCAATCATAATATGGGGTAAGTGTCTTTTAATTATTCTTATTGTGGTTTGTTTAAACTTTTGACATAGAAATTTAATCAATATCAAATCTAATTATACTCATTGAATAATTATAATTAAAACTAAGTGTCTTTATATATTTCTTCTATTCCTTTTTTTTACAATCTGAGGAACTTACGTCTTTCGTTTTGAATATTAAAGTCATACTTGGTTTTGTTGCAGCCATTTCTCAATTTTCTTCCTGGAGTTGAAGAAGATTCCATGAAATGTCACCGAAAGGCCCGAGGAAAGCCGAGGACCTATCACACCATGGAGGTGAGTTTTATTTAATAATGTTTGCTGCTATTTGTTTTTCTTTTTGCATCAAAAGATAAATTAAAGTTAAACATCTAATCTTTGTTAATAACCATAATTAAATTAATGAAACTAAGCATTTTTTTACTGTTATGTCTTTATTTTATTCTTTTTATTACAATTTCATGGGTAAATAATTTCTTTTTAGATTGTAAAGAATAATACATACTAATTTTATTGCAGGTATATCTAGACTTCTTCCTGGAGTTGAAGGAAATTTCTTGGAATGTCAAAGGGTGGAGAAAAGCGAAGGGGCGACCGCAACATAAAAGTGAGTTTTAAATATGTTTACTGCAAGTTTTTTTTTTTTCTGATATCCTAAAACGAGAATTTCTTCTTCTTTTAACGTATTTTTTATTTGAATTATAAATATATAAGTATATACTTTATTTTCGTTGCAGACATTTCTGGTTTTTTCTTCCTGGAGTTGAAGAACAATCGTCGGAATGTTAGCGAAAGAATGGAAGGAAGCAGGGGACCAATCATAATATGGGGTAAGTGTCTTTTAACTATTTTTATTGTGGTTTGTTTAAACGTTTGACATAGAAATATAGTTAGAAGTTTAATATCTAATTATATTCATTGAATAATTATCATTATCATCTTATATACTTCTTTTATTCCTTTTTTTTACAATCTGAGAAGCTTACGTCTTTCGTTTTGAATATTAAAGTAATACTTAGTTTTGTTGCAGCCATTTCTCAATTTTCTTCCTTGAGTTGAAGAAGATTCCATGAAATGTCACCGAAAGGCCCGAGGAAAGTCGAGGACCTATCATACCGTGTAGGTGAGTTTTCTTGAATAATGTTTGCTGCTATTTGTTTTTCTTTTTGCATCAAAAGATAAATTAAAGTTAAACATCTAATATTTGTTAATAACCAAAATTAAATTAATGAAACTAGGCATTTTTGTTTACTGTTATGTCTTTCATGGGTTGATAATTTCTTTTTGGATTGTAAAAATTAATACAAACTAATTTTATTGCAGGTATATCTGGATTTCTTCCTGAAGTTGAAGGAAATTTCTTAGAATGTCAAAGGGCGGAGAAGGTGCGTTTTAAATATGTTTACTGCAAGTTGTTTTTTTTTCTGATATCGTAAAACAAGAATTTCTTCATCTTTTAATATATTTTTAATTTGAATTATAAAGAATAATACTTTTGTTGCAGCCATTTCTGGTTTTTTCTTCCTGGAGTTAAAGAACCTTCCTTGGAATGTTAGCGAAAGAATGGAGGGAAGCAGGGGACCAATCATACTATGGGGTAAGTGTCTTTTAACTATTTTTATTGTGCTTTGTTTAAACTTTTGACATAGAAATATAATCAATATCAAATCTAATTATACTCACTGAATAATTATAATTAATAATTAAATAAAAGAGTATTTGGAAGCTTCAACGATTTATTATCAACGCTCTGACAATTGTTTCGACCTGGCGGTCATTAACGAAGAGCAATTGCAAATAGTATTATAATATATATATACATATAATATATTCGTTAATGACCGCCAGGTCGAAACAATTGTCAGAGCGTTGATAATAAATCGTTGAAACTTCCAAATACTCTTTTATTTAATTATTAAATATTGAAATGTTTCATCAAGATTGCACCACCAACAGTATTTCTAGAATTATAATTAAAACTAAGTGTCTTTATATATTTCTTTTATTCCTTTTTTTTTACAATCTGAAGAGCTTACGTCTTTCGTTTTGAATATTAAAGAAAGTACTTGGTTTTGTTGCAGCCATTTCTCAAGTTTCTTCCTGGAGTTGAGAGAGGTTCCCTGCAATATTAGCGAAAGAGTGGAAGGAAGCAGGAGATAGGCCTCGCCATAGGGGTGAGTGTCCTTTAATTATTTTTATTATAATTTTTGCTTCGTAATACTTTTCAATCAACATTAGTACAGTAATTACTAGGGAAATTTTAAATTAATTTTTTTTTAATGCTTTTTTTATTATTCTTAAATTAGGTGCATTTAATACAATAAAAGAAGTCGTTAACCAATTAAAATATATTTAAACTTCCTACATTAAATATTTTTTGTTTATATCCATATTTACAGTATAATAATATAATTTTTTGTATATTTTGTTACAGAACCACCATTACCACCATCAGAGGCTGCCACATTTGGACGTTAGATCTTCGCAGTTCCATCGTCGTGTGTCGCGAGTGATTTGTGTCGGGAGTGTTCTGGAAGTGCTCGAATTCGAAGTGGTGGTCCTCAACACTCGGAATTCCGGAAATACCATTCTTTATTTTGGAAATTCCGAAATCCGCGTTTTGGGGACTTTCACTTCGAATTTGGGTACCTCCAGCCAGCGTTCGGGAATCGTCCCGGACGCTCTTCGAATTACAAAACATTTTGCACTAGACCTGGTAGGCGTGAAAAATTTATTTTTGTCTTTTAATAAAAACGATTACATGCCATCTTTCTTTTGTTTATTGCCCCTTCCCCCCTCCCCCCCTCTCCCCGCGTGGGGTTGAATGACGGTGCATGTAAGGGTATTTCTTCGAGCCCTCTCACACGCAACCTCATCCACACCCCACACATATACACCCCCTCTCAATCATTGGGGTGGATGGATGGTGTGTATGGGCACATAAAAGAGTACCCTCAAATACACCGCCATCCATACCTCAAAAAATGAGAGGGGGTGGGTATGTGTGGGATATGAATGGGGGTGCGAATGTAAGGGCTCGAAAGAGCACCCTCACACACACCACCATTCATTTCCCACGCACACACACTCTCTCATTTATACTTTCTCTCTCTCTCTCTCTTTCATTCCTGGCCACCCCACTCTATGGGGTAAGAATAACGATGCATGTAGGAGAGTACACTTTCCAGTATTCTCCCACACATCTCCATTCATACCCCATACATACACACCCTTTTGTTCATGCTTATAACCACACATGCCTTCATTCATATTTATCCCCACTCTTTCATACTCAGCTTCACATTAATAAAAAACCCTACACGTATACTTTTTTCACCCATTTATACTCCCTTTCCCTCTCTCACGTATGCTAACCCTCAATTATTCTCTTGTTTATTCCACTCACCCTCGTCCTCATATTCCCCACATTCTCATGCTTCCTTCCCTCTCTCGCCCTCGTTCGTTCCTTTACTTTCACTCTTACTAATTTTTCTCACCCTCATACATACTCTTTCAGTCTCTTTCATTATTACACTCACTCTCAAATATTCTTTCTTTCATTCAAACTCATCCTCATCATCATTTTCTCCTTCCCTTATCCCAACTTAAACTCCTCTCTTTCTTTCCCCTCAAGTATTCTCTATTTCATTTGATTCACTCTCGTCTGCATTTCCACATTTCACATACTTTCTCATACATAAATCCTCATTTTCACCCTCATTGGCCCTCTCACTTTCTTGCTTACTACTTTTTCGCATCCTTTCTCACCCCACAATAAATTCCCCTTTTTACCCCGTTTATTATAACAGTGATGATAACAATACCTGTACGTAAATTTTACACAAATGTGATTAATAATACACTAAATAATTATACCCTAAAATCCTTAAATAAATACATTCTTATCAAAAGATAAAGATAAATATAAAATAGATACAATTCAAAAAAAGGAATGTCCTAAAATTAATCAACGAATTACTTATATACAGGTTATTACATTTCAGTAAATAGGTAAGTATGCATATCACGAATGTATATAGTACAATTATGTACCTTAATAAATAATATAATATACATATGCTTGTTCTTGAGTTTGAGTGGCAGATAGTCAAAATGCATCATGATATTAGGACTGATTGGATTTCTGAAGTCATCAATCATCCTTCACCACTGATCCTGCAGCAATGAAAAATTATTTGTAAAAAACTTTCTTTGTGCAATAGCTAATCAAAACAATTTACCGGTTCGAGAGATTCAACCCTTCAGCTATCCCTCTAGAACACAGCCAAATCAAGTAACCAACAAACATGACCATAAAGACCTGTAAATAAAAGAAGTTTAAAAAAAGCAGTATGTTTATATTATTTTAAGGGCAAAAAATTTGTGAAATTTCAAAAAACAGCTGATTCTCTTCGTGGTCAATTTAAAATGTTTCTATATGAGTAATTTTCCGTTTTATGAAAGCACTACAATGGTCGTTGATATTAAAATGCAGTAAAGTGTCGACATTATTAAGAAAAAAGTAATTGTAAAATAGATACTGTTTTGAAAAACCAGCAAACCATTGTTTCGAAAGTAAAATCCTTTACTGTCACAATCTTATACTTTTTGCTTTATCAAAGCCTAATTAAAAAAAGATTAACACTTACGTTCGTTATAGTATGTTTCACCTTGATTGACTCATCGTATCCAGCGTTATTCTGTAAGAGAAAAAAAAGTTAATACAAAACTCAAAAAATATGAACTACCTAAATGATAATTCTTTTCAGATGTATCTATTAGGCGTACTATTCTATATTTATTTAATAGTGAAAAATTTAATTCAAAACAATAAGTATTAAAAGTCATATACGACCAGAATTGTAAACACAAACATTTCAATTTTGTGAATAAATTGAAATATACTTACTTATTTCGCAGTATCGAATGTTAATATTCACAAGGACATCAAAGGTCCTTCACGAAAAACAATAAACACACTAACGTCTGATCAGAAATTAATAGTTTTGATATGTTTATAGTAAATAATAAGAATTGATAACACAGCCACTTTCCAACTTGAAACTTTTCCATTCAACCTCAGATCAATATTATTGATTTTATGTGGTTATCACTTCGTCAAGCTCAGATGTGCCCATAATGTCCTCCTTATTTCAAAAATTCTTCTTCTGCAAAGGACAAAACTGTTTCACACCATACGTAGCCCGTAATCCAAGACGTAGGTTAATGTTGTGGCACACCGAACATCGACGTGAAGTAACTGCCGTGCGTGAATCAACTAAAGCTATGGACTAGACTGAAAACAATATCAACCTGTGTTGCCAACATCTATTAAAATAATTATTCCTTTCTAACAATTAAATAAAATTTGAAATATTAAAATATTGGTACGTACACAATTAATTACAGAACGCCTACCCAGAAGTAAATAATTATAAAGGAGCTAAGGGTTGATTTATAAAACAAAAGAACTTTAGTCCACAAGATATTTTTGACTTTCCCTAGGATGAAAATAAAAATAAAAATAGAATTAAATGTAATGGTTTGTTTCTTTGAACTCTTTAAATATACAGGTATCAAGTATGTTGCCTCAGCCATCCTTTTTTTTAATAGCAATTATTTAGCAATAAAATATTTAATTAAACAATTTTAAAATTTAATTCTATTTGCCTTACAGTAGATGTAAATTAAACATTTTACCCCACCTTATCAGCAAGTTAAAAATAAAAATTTATTATTCGAAACTATAAATAATATGAAGCAGCATTGTAAATTTTTCAAACACAAATTATACGTATGTAAGTCTGTTGTGTAATATTTCACAAACTGGCAACATCTAGCAGTCAAATGTACGTGCGAATTGTTTTTCTAAAGGACAACGCCTTGAGGGCACGGATAGCCTTCATAGTATTTAGAGATAACGAGGCATCAAACTCGTATAAACAACTCAAATTAGATTGTGGACAATACAAAACTTTCGAATACTATTTCTTTTTATAAAAGCCTACTTTTGGCAATAATTTACAAAAAAAATGCAGTAAAGATCACAAAAATATTGAATACAAAAACTTACTAACAACCTAAAGAAGAATTTGATAAGATTAACAAAATAATAAGATAATTATATTATATAATAAAGGGTTAAATATATATTTTTTAATGAAATAATTGTTTAGATTCTCTTAATAAATTACTTTAAAAGTTCTTATACTTTTTATTTCTATACAATATGCAAAAACTTTTATTTCATTACTGATGTTGCTATTTCACGAAATTAAGGTAAATCTGAAAATTCAAATATGGGAAAAAATTAGGTACGTACCTGACTATTGTTCTTACAGTTAATGTATTCTTCCATTTTTCAAAGAGACGGATGCAGAAGTCTGGTGACAAAGTACTTGCCTGTTTTTTACATGACTATAGGATTGCACATTTAAAAAAAATCATTTGATACAATTTTTTGGAAATTCTCTGACGCAATTGTATCTAATATTATTTTGATTTACATATTTAATTGAGGAGGCACTTATATGTTTAAACTCCATTATAACGTATAAGAAATAAAACACAAAAGTTTTAAGAGTTTAACAAAATTTTTAATATTCACGACGAATCGAATATTAAATTTACTTTAGAACTTGAAAAAGAAAAAACTTTAAATTTTTTAGATTTGTCAATCACGTTAATTAATAAAAAAATCACCGTTATTGAATATTTTCCCCCCCACTTCATAATGTTGTATATATATATTGTAATTAATTTTTGTTCTGTACAATTCATCACCTGATGAAGCCTTAGTAAGGTGAAACGATTCGTCGTGAATATTAAAAATTTTGTTAAACTCTTAAAACTTTTGTGTTTTATTTCTTATACATTTTGATTTACTTATTATATTTTAAAACAGTTACCAAAACAACTTCTTTCTAATAATTTAAATTATTTCGAGTAAGTTTTACTTAATAATTGGGCCATTATGTGCTGTTAAAAATGAAAATTTATAATTTACGACAAAAATTTTAATCTGATTGTGAGCTTCAATTAACAGATATTAAAAATTAACCAAACAAAAAGGTAAATAATTGAATTTTCTTAAAAAGTATTGATTTGTTTACAAAGTCTGCCCATTTTCAATCGTTAATTACAAGAAAATAATTCATTATATTAATCACCAGGCGGGGTTTGTTTAAATTTTAACCCCTGTAAGATTGAAAAGTTTTTACGACAAGACACTAACTTTTTAATAAATACCATGATTCCTAAAATAGAAAAAAGTAGGTAAGTAGGTAATAAAAAATGTTCAAACGAGTATCAAAATAAATGTTCAAAAAACCGCTTCAGAAACTAATAAATTACTTGTTGATATTTTTCCTTTAACTGAAAACAATAGCAATATCAAAAATTAAATATTTTGTTATAATTTATTGAAAATGTTTATTTTATATCAAAAGCAAAAACCGGTGAATGTAATTAAATTATCAATGAAAAATATTTATATGCAATTGCACAATCAATTCATAATTATTAATTAATCACATTATATAGTAACATACCAATTTACTTAACTTACTTGGACTCGCAGTTTTTCTACCAGTATGTCTTGATAATTTACAGGAATATTATTGGCGAGAACTGCTTTAAAACTTTCTAAATTTACAGCAAAATATAGGCAGATGTCCAGTGATATAAAACGGACCCTTTAAAACAATTATCCCTTATGAGGTTTTTCTACGATTTTATATTTTGTGAAAGTATTTAACTAAGTAGTTACCATAAGTAAGTATTCAACAAAATTTATTATGATCCCTTAAATATAATATTTACTTAATTTGCTTGGTCACCCTATGTAATACATGCAGTTAGTATTATTAGGAAATTTCGACCATGGAGATGTAAGAATAGGCACAGTGAGGGGCTGTGTGCATGATGCTACGAATATGAGAAAATGCTATCGAGGGGCTGATTATTGCTGTCTTGCTGCATAGTATCAATATCCATTATTTTTTTGTTAAGAGGAAGATAGAAATAAGTTTTCTGCGCAGCGTTCTCTCTCACTGTTAGCATCATATTGAGTACGGGGTTAAATGGGGATGACTTTATATATTCTTATATCTCTGTCGTTTGGTACGCAACAAAAAGCAATTATCTACGAAATGCTGATTGTCGCATTATTTTTGATAACGTTCTCGCCAATAATAGAATAAAAAATGTATTACAATATTAACTGTTAAAAAATTATATACAGTATGTTACACATTTACTTATCCGTTATTCATTTATTAGGTGATCTGTGTAAGTATGTACTTAGTTACTGACAGATCTTTAAAACATGTTTTTTTTATGTTCAATCAATATCCTTTTTTTAATTCCGTAACAATTCACTTAAGTAACTTTTTGTTTTAAAATGCAAGCCATTATTATGTTATTATTTAGTATAGAGTATACAAGTGGAACATGTACTGTAATAAAAATAAATAGTTACATTAACCATAACGACAGAGCTGGACTATAATAAATATTTACTGATAACGAGGGAAACGCTTAATATTTGAATTGCATATTTAAGTATTTTTTTTTTTTTTTTTAAATAATAAAGAAAATGAATCTAGGTAATTCGATTTCAGAATACGCAAGACGTTCTATTTTAAAAGAGAACTGAAACACTACATTACTTTGTCAATGATTGATAACATTTAGAGCTACATTACTTTACTATTTATTTGTTGTAGGTATGTATGGAAGAATTACGGTTTGCGACGATGATGTTTAATGTGATCTGTACATTGATTTGATTGTTTGCTCATTTTAGCCAAACTGTTATTAAAAAGTGTTCGGTTTTTATTTTGATTTTGCGCTCGTTTTTCGACTACACTGAGATCCTGAAAAATTTTGATAATGTCCAGCTCTGCATGTACTATTAAAAAGTTATTATCATGTGTAAATAAATCAGATATTAATAATATTAATCACAGAACAATTCCATGACTCAGTCGCGCAAATAGGAGTAAAATAACAGAAGTTAGACGTTTGTACTGTATTTACAAAAACAACATACGGTAAGGATCAAATGGTCTCATACGGATATCTCTTGTATTTGTACTCGTTTCTTTGTGGAACTGGGTGTTATTGCTACACCATGTGCTCTTAAAATTCCACCTTGATTTGAGCTACATTCGTTCGCCACAGGCGGTTGATTTTTTGGTGGTGGAGGTGGTTCTGGAATATTAGGACTGTTGCCTGTTGTGTGCCTTTGCATCTCGGAGGAATTCATGTCAAACTTTTTCCCGGCACCGGGTGAAGATTTCAGATCTTGCAAACGAACTTCTGCCACGTCTGGTGTCTTCTTCTCATGTCTAATATCTGCACTTATGAAACCGAACTGGTAACTTTTGTTAATTGCATTTGATTTTGATAAGTCGTCTGATCTTTTGCAGGAGTCATAATGACTTTTTTGTAATTCATAAATTTGTGATTTAGAGCCAAAACATTCTTCAGAAGAACTGCTGCAATTTCCAGTTTCCATCAGTTCTTGCTGTTTCTTCTTCTCCTTCTTTTTACTTCGGTCACGTTGGTGATAAATTCCGGCAAATATTAATATGTTTAATAATAATAGAAAACACCCCACTGTTATTGTTACCGTTAATGCCGTTGTATAACTTTGATAATGACTTGACGCTAACTTTTTTAGAAGATTATTGCTGGATAATTTTGTGGCTGGTGTGGACAATGTTGTGTTTGGTGGACATTCGGTTGTCATGGCTTGAAGGGCGGTATCCGATTTTGGAGGGAGGGGCGTAGTAGTTGTGGTTGCTTTGGTAGAAGGAGGAAAAAGAAGGGTATTAAAGATTGATGGTTTCTGCATGGATTGTGGTCTAACGAATCCTAAAAAAATATGAATTTTTAACATATCTGCTTTATGAATTTGACTATTACTAATGTTAACAAACCGTCATAGTATTGGTCACCCTCTTCTTGAAAATGATGGTGCCTCATGGAGGTATCGTCTCCAACTCCAGGTCTATGTAATTGAGGTATAAGGTTTAACCACAACGACATTTTGTGACCTCGGTAGTGGCTTCTTATTTCTGGCCTTCGACCTGCAAAGCAACAACACCATGTACGATACAGAACTACACTGATTGTTATTAGTTTGTTCACAGCAAGTTTCTTGAGAATATTTTCTTATAAAATAGGTACGCCGTATTTTTCGTAATAAATTTGATTTGAATAACCGTTCCAAATGCTTTGTTTTCATTTTATTTGGTTTACAAAAAATTTAAAATTAAATCTCCTTGAAATACCATTTAACTGAATCGTTTCGGAACAGGACATTTTAACCCCTATTCCAACAGCTTTGATTTTATTAAAGTTATCATGTCTCCAATATTAAAGCAGATAATCTTCTTTTAGAGAAGAGATTAATATTGTAGAAAATAAGTTTTAAGAAGAACTCGTTTGTACACGGCTATCGACATGAATCTGCTCTAATCTAAGAGGTTTAAAGAGGCAGACCTTTCCTTCTTTTATTACAAGAGTATAGTTATCTAGATAATTATGTGGGGGTCACCAGTTCTTCTTAACACATATATAATTTTTTTGTTGCTTCTTTAAAAAATTAAAACAGGGTAAAACACAGAAATCACTCATATTATTGAACAATCTCAAAAGCAAAAGTTTCCATGAAAGAAGATTGTTTTGGGACAATGACAGTTATAGAAAAATCAAATACTTGAACCCAGGCTCTAAAAGAAATTCCAGTCTCTTCGATGCTTGATTTCACTAACACGACGCAAGAAAAAACAATCTTGAATTTTGATATATCTTTCTGTGTTTAAAATCAGTGACGCTAATTTTTGGACAAACGTTACATTCTTTTGGTTACAGAATTTCAAAACCACATACAACTTTCGGTCTGAGTTACTTCACCGCTTAAAAAAAATGCATGTGTTCATCAGTCACATAATAAGAGAACGATAACCGACCATGTTATCAGAAACGTTATCCGCCCTTATCCCTTTCTGCATTCTCCTATCTAAATCCCTTTGGCTGCATGTTTGGAATTCACCGTGGGCTGTTGGCTGGTCTAAAATAGTTATTTACGCGCTAGATAAATGTGTAATTTTTAATATCGCTGTCAGACTAGAAATTATGCACTGGGGTGTACGCGACGACTGCAAATGAATAGTTTACCGCGATGCAAGATGTGCATGGCCCGCTGTGATGCTCTAGGCTATGCGATACTATTAATCATGGGTAACTGGATGCGGAAAAGTGTTATTAAAAATGCCTCCCAGACTGTAATATTATCACCTTAACTAAATGATTTCTGATGCTCGACGTTAGCCAAAATGACGACGACGGTGAATTGCGAATAAATTTCGTATCAACAACGTGACGTTGTCGCCTTCAAAGAATAAGGAGCTAATTAATTTTTATTGATTCATGCTCGCTACCACAAAGAACAAACCGAAACCAATTTCTCTACAAAGCTCTCCCGAATGTAAAGCTTGGATAAACAAAGAGCGAAGAACCGTTTTTGACGAAATCACTTTAATGTTCAGACGACGGTGACGTGGCGGCTTCTTGAAGAATTTTCTTTCGCGAAGCTCATTATTTCGGAAAGTATGATAAATTGCACGCCGTGAATCAATAAAACAGGAGAAGAACGACCAAATAAATTCAGAAAACAAAATGAAATAAATGGAGTTAATCCATCTGGCTGCAAAAGAGTAAGCATTTAAATAAATATCTACTACTTAGGGTTGAGTATCAAGGAAAAGGGTTCATCTGTTATTTTTTAAATTTTTTTTTCCAAAAAGCAATTTAATTTTAAAATGTTATTTAACTTCGTCTGTTGCTATATTGGGAGATATTGATTATCAAGTACATAAAAATAGAGGATTTGTAGTCGACTCTCTTGGTCAATGACTATTTGGATGAAGTTCTATTGCCTCATATACACTTTGTCCCAATTTCCAATTTTATCAGATACAACTGAATAGAATTTTTGTTACTTGTTTTGCAGTTTCGGTGAATTTTATAAAAGAGCAAACTTTTTACAATTTATTGATTAAGGCTCCCCAGGAGCTACAGTAGTTAAAGTGTGGGTAAAATATGTCTGGGTTAACGTCGTTATGATAAAACACACAGCGTCAGGCCTTTACGAGTAATTAACTTAGCCATAGCAAAAAAAGTGTCCGTCTATACGTTGTTACTTTTGTCGTCCATATTTTACACAAGCTTAATTGAACTTTGTCGGCCGCTCAAAGGCGACAATGGCCAAATTAAATGTCAGCGCGAGTGAAAAAGGTGTAAAGGCTCAAAATAAAAGATAAAAGAGAGAGGACACAAAGAGTTACAAAAGGCACTTTCGTTAATGAAAGCCTCTGACGATAATTTTATTGGAAAGATGGAAAAAATGGACTTAAAAACATTACTATGAAATAAATTGTGTAGCTTCTAACAATCTATGTTAAGATTCCAGAAATTAGTTTTATTTTACTATTATTTAGTTAATTATATAAGGTTTGTGTGAAAGTATCCATCTTTTCCTTGTTTTTAAGGTATTAAGAAAAGAACTTCTTGTAATGTACGTAAATCATCAGATTTCTAAAAATCATAATGATGTTAATTTGATTTGCTCCGTTTTCAGATTAATATTAAAATTTCGCAATTTAAATCTCCTGTGATAATTATTTATGGAGCTAACCAGAATAAATAAAATTAGAAAAATGTAAGTGCTATACATTATAGTTGAGTGTTTTTTAATCTTTAATTATTAACCGAAGAATGCTTTTATCACAGGGTTACGTGGGAATGAGAATGTTGCCATCATGCCATTAAAAATTGACGATGACGATGACTAATATTAGCAGTACAGACATTTGCAATTTACTTTTTTTAGTTCAGTTGTTTTAATTAATTTATATTTATGTATTTTTGAAGCAGATTTATTTTCCTTACTTATTGCAGTACAACTGTAATTTATTTAACAAAAAGAAACATCGAAACAAATTAAACGTCTTTTAGGAATGTTTTTATGTTTATTGTATCCATAAAATGAATTGTTTACGTTCATAAATGAGAGAATAAGTTGCTGTCGCATTTTTAAATTTCAGCAAGGCGATCTTCGTTTTCTCGTGTTTTTACTATTTCACTGAACATAAAGAGAGACCGACGCAATCGACGTTCTTTTGTGTTATTTCATTCGGAAAAAGTGCTTCTTGTCGTAACGCGAGAGCATTTGTTTTCCTATGAAAATTAAAATTTCAATTCACATAGACATTTAACCGGAAAACAATGACAAGCACTTGGTTTAGCAAACGCTGTGTAGTATTAACTATGACAGAATGAAATTACAAACGGTCGCGAATCGTAAATGTGTTTCATGTTTTGTTAAATATTTTAACAAGTTTTTAGTTTATTTCTCAATGAGTTGTATTTCTTTCTGTTACCATAACATGTGAGTAAAAAAATTGAGAAATTTATTTAAAGTTATTAAAAGTCGAAAGAATCCGGATTACGATCCGACAAACTAAAGCCTCCACTTAAATTACACAAACGCAATTTTTTCTTTCTACTCACCTAATTCCAGATACAATTGATTAATGGTGTCGTAAGTATCCCAGAAAGGCGTCGTTTCTTCTGACTCTGCAGACTTTAGGTTCATATGATCGTTACTAGGTTTCTTTTCATTCTTACGAAGTCCATTCGGATCTCTGCAGGAAGAAGTAAAATTAAATTAATTCTAAAACTGTTTTCAGATAATTTTATTAAAGTAAAATTAAGTAGATACCGTTTCAATTTCCTATAGACTAAAGTAATATGGCAATACATTTTTTGATGTTTGACATTGAAAAAACGTTTGACAAAGGACCGAGACCGAAACGTCTCTTAACGTTCCTTTATTTCTTCTTTTTTATATGCACATGACATTACTGAAAATAATTTTCTTCTATAGAGACTCGGAGTCTTCAATGTTTTTCATATTATAAAATGATATGCAGGTGTTGTATTCTTTAATTTCTTATAATTTCCTTCGCCAACACTTATATATAAAAGGAGAGAAGGGAATGGAAACTAATTTTTAAAAAGATAAATAAGCTTCGATAAAATTACTGTGTGGAATTAAGAAAGTCAGATCAATTGACTAAAGAAGATAAATTTCATATGTTTTTCCGACCCGGAAAAGTTGAGTCAGTCCTTCGCAAAGAGTTTACTTAGGGAAAAGTAGTAAATCAATATTTGATCAAACAGTGGGAAGCATCTTTTTTCACTAGTTGGTGTTGAACACATATTTATATGTACGATATAGAAGGTTGATACAAAGAAAATTTATTATTGCCGGCGTTTTATTTCAATTCGCAAACAATGTTGCGAAACATGCAATAATTTAACCGGAAGCTTTACAACTGGAATGGACCACGCTATATCATTTCAAATAACTTCCATTTTTCATAGGCAAAGCACCACGCGCGTGGGTTGTGCAACGTACATGTTTAATACCCGACTAATACAAAATGTTATTTATTTTTTAGTGAAGCATTGTAGAAATATAAGATAATCAAATAAAGCTCAATTACACCATTGAAAGATTTACCTATAAATAAAATCGTAAAAATTCCTACATCTATGGACCCTTGCTCGAATGGAGGAAAATAATCAAAATGGGGGAGGGATAAAGGTTACCTTGGCTGAGGATGGATACAAAGATGCTTATAGGGTGAATTTAAAACTTGAAAATTGGATAAATGAAAATTGCATACCTAATATATAAAGTGACCAAGAGGCCAAGACGGATTAAGGATAATCATAAAGCACTAGAAAAGCATGAGGTATAAAGAAGAAGGAGACAGTGGCGCATTCAGGGTTGGAATGGGGGGGGGGGGCGTAGATGTTAAAATAGGCATTTAAGGTTAGATTTTTTAGGCTAAAAGTTAGTGAAAAAAGTGAGTGAACAGTGAATATTACTGAGATTCAAGTAAGGAAAAGGGGGTAGTTGACGTCGGGGAGACACTATATAAAAATATTGATCAAAAATTTTTGAAATAACATTACTTTTTGTAGTCATGGTTAGTAAATCTTGGGAGGCAATTACCCCCCCTCCCCCTCGGAATGCCCCCCTGGAAGGAGATGTATAGGGGTATAATAACTTTACTATTCCAAGTAATTCTAAGTAATGAATTTATTATCGGACGTATTTACGTTGACTTGTATTAATAAAAAATACGTGAATGTGTGCCCCACGAAGACAATTCGCCCTGTATATGGAGTATAAAATGATACGAGTTAATAAAAAATACCGGCCAAGTGCGAGTCGGTTCCGTACAAACCTGTATATATGTGATGTAACAAAAAATTTAAGGTTTTCGGAATTTTTCCTTTATATGTGCTATAAAACATTGCTTCATGCCAAATTTCAAGATTCTAAATCGATTGGAAGTACCCTTTAGGTTTTGATTTTCTTGCGAGTAGTTGCGAGTTTGAAAATATGCGGCTTAAATTGCTGTTTCTTTTGATTGCGTTGACATAGAAGTTTAATTTTGTTACAGCTTAAAGGTATTATACACCTGAGTATTTGATATGAATTTCAATTTAATACCTCTACGCGTTCATGAGGAAAGGGGTAGTAACTTTAAAATTATTAAAAATATTTTAATTATATGATGTAACTAAAAATTTACGGTTTTCGCAATTTTTCCTTTATCTGTGCTATAAGACGTTGCTTCGTACCAAATTTCAAGATTCTGAGTTCACGGGAAGTACCCTGTAGATTTTGATTCGAAAATTTGCGGAAATTTGCGGCATAAACGGCTATATCTTTTGATTGCGTTGGCTTAGAAGTTTGATTTTTTCACAGCTCCAAGGGACAATAGACCTGAGTATTTGGTATAAATTTTAGCTTGATACCTCCACGTGTTCCTGAGAAAAAGGGTCTTGACAGACGGACGAACGGACGAACGGACGGACAACGAAGTGATCCTATAAGGGTTCCGCTTTTTCCTTTTGAGGTGCGGAACCCTAAAAAACAGAGAATACATTGAAAGATCGATTATCCGGCGAATGTGTTGGCTTTATCGGGTTTCTCTTTCATAGAGCAAGACGTGATGGCAGATGCAGAGCATTAATGAAAAGCGTGGCTTTGCTATTTTTATTTTTCGAATAACGATGTGCATAAGGTAGTGCGAAAGAGTTCCATCGTGCCGCGTCGTTTCCGCAGAAATAAATCAGGGCCGCTGTTTACAGGCCATGCACAGATCAACCACATCTTGCATTGGGCCTTTGCCAAGCGCTGCATAATCTACGACAACAAAATGATGCTACATTAGTCTGCCATATTTCGGAAGCTTTCGCGGATTGTTCTTTGCTATTGTGCATTCCTGAGAGGACAAAACTCTAACAAAAGCTCTCCAGATCACGTGCGAAATAGATTAAAGTTAAATGATGTGAATCATTTCTATTGACTGGGGATTTATCGTCTTCATTTATAAACTGTACATAAAATATAGTAAATCATGTAACTCCACAAAAATCAGGTATCAAATCATCATGTATGTCACAAATATAAAAAGCAGTAGCGTCTCGTGGATATGTTACATGAAGAACACGATACATAATTGTATTAAGTAAGAAAGTAATAAGTCTAATAACGGTATTATTTTTATTAGCGAAGTAAATACCAACTTCTTCAAGGTTTAAAAATATTTTGTTACCTACTAAATGTATTCAAGAATAATAAAGAAAAAACTGATATAGTAAAAGATCGAAATCGAGGATTAAATTATTGAAATGTGACGATAATTTTAAAATTATGAACATAAATCAATACCAAAAAATAATCTCATCTAGTTTTTATCTTACAAATTGGTATACGACACACATAATGAAATTTTTTTTGGGTTAGTTTTCGGAATACTTCAGAAGTTTAAAAAAGCCTCCATTAAGTTAATTTGAAGTAGATGTAATGAAATATGGAAATTGTATGTCAGGATGGAAAATAGGACAACGTTATTAGATAAAAAGTCCTGATAAAAAACTTCTGAAGCCTGTTCTACGAAACTAAGAATAATGTAGAACAAAATATTGCTTTGTAACAGTTTTACAACTTATTTGGGATGATTTCTTATTTTTTTCTTGAAAATATATATAAATATCGTAAAGTTTACATAAATTCTTGGGGAAGTATAAAGTTTAGGACAATATTGCAAACAAATTAAAATAGAATCAACTCTACATTTATTATATTAAATACATAGTAACATATTTTAGATTGTTATTTTTTCTGTAAATAAATAATAAAGGATAGATTATTTAAAATGAATAATGTTGATATCAGTTATTATTTTTTTAGTAAAGTAGAATAACGAAAAGGAAAATAAATTTGTGAAATCCAAAAATAGCTCTTTATCAGTGCATGGTAACATTTTTCAAAATAATGTTTGAACTACCAAAAAAAAAAACATTGTAACACATAATTTAATTTAATTGAATTTAAGTGTTACCAAGGCACCATTATATTGATGTATAGTGTATTAAAAAGTAGCGCCACTGATGTTAGAAAGTTGATATTAATTAAAAAGGGATATTGAAATGTGAAGAGTTTCACAAGTAGGAAAATGAAGTTGATCCTGCTTTAATTGCAGAAACATAGACAGAAAGATACTTACCCAACTCTGGCGAAGTTGCTTATGTATCCAATTAGTAGTCGTGATACGTAGGTGTCGACTTGGGAGTAATTAGAAGGAAAGTATGCGCCACCCCCAACAAGGGGTAAACCCAGCACATACGGTACATCTTCGCCTCTCACGCTACTCACTTTCTGTAACAACAACAACAATTGCACTTTAAGTACTGAGTTACATAATTTGAAAATGAAAATCACATTACCTAGCATTATGGTGGCTAGGTATATCTTTGTGTATACACAAAACTAAATTGGCATAAGGGAGTAAACAATAACAAATACAACCATTTCACAAGGAGGGCGATTATTGAACAGCATTGCAGCTTGTACCAACAGTAAAATAATTAATCTGTACCTGAATAAATTATAAAGTTTACGATCTCTAATAATATACCTAATAACGTTTTCCTTACATGTTAGGTAAATAAATAACAAAATAAATTAAAACTGCTTTTTTGTTTTACACTGGTATTTGTTAACTTTTCAACTGTTTAGGCTTTTTTGCACATGTTTGCTTTTGTACTTTCTTGAAAAAGGCCATAATAGGCCGAAACAATTGTCGAGAAGTTAATGAATTTCAGTGTGAAATAAAAAAGTATTTTTAATTTATTTTCTTTATATTGTATTTATAACTTATTTTACAAAAAAAAAACAAATGCAACCACAATTCAACTATACATAAATTAAAATAACCACACACCTAATTAAATTTTTACAACAATAAAAAAGCAGAATTGATCAGTTTTGAACAAATAAATACAATACCTCGGTTTTTGGCTATATTTAAATTTTGTTACTAGTTTCTTTTTTTTTTGTAAATTTAGAATATAAGAGGAAGCTTCGTCAAGCACTGTACTTAACTAAAATTTTAAAAATAAAAACAGGTCGAATATACTTTGGTATTTCCACAAAACTAAAGTAGGATTTTCAGTAAATTATAGTTAGATGTAACCACTACAACCCGAGGACTTATTGAATAAAATAAATATTGTCAAATATCTTTTGTGAATGTGATTACGAGTGCGAAAACAAACTAGTTACATGCTGTTTAAAGTTTTATCGCGATTCTCTTAAACCTATGCTAATTAATATCGAATGCTTATTCGCCAAATGAAGTGTTGAAGTTGAGAAATTTATCTGTAAATTATTTTAGGCTGCAATTTATGTATTTAGTTTGAAAAACATCTGCATGTAGGTATATGTAATAATACTAAATGTATTCTAGATGCCTAGTGGACAATCTATATGACTTTAAATATGACAAAAATTAAAGGACTCTGTCATCCTTAGTTACAGACTCTCTAATTTTTCTTGTTTACAAATTAATTGAAAGTATATTTGAAAATTTTAACCCGTTGAACTGCCAAACATTCTTTTGAATTTAAACGCCCCTTCTTTTAAAATATAAAACTTGGAACATCAAATATAATCCTCAATTTTGTTGTTATTTCTCTATATAAATGTGTTGCAAATGGTAATGTACCTAATCATCATCGCGTTACGTTTTTAATTATTGTTCGCAAATGTAATCTAAATATTATCATCAAATTAAAAAAATGTTAGGTCGTAAAATTAGAGCGAGTGAACGCTTAGTTCGGTCGAGAAAAGTCGATTTGCTCGCTATAGCCAGTGTAGTTATGTAGTTAAAAACACGTTTAGCCGAGTTTTGAGCAACTAAGGCACGGAAAGCAGGATTTGCATTAATCTTCTCAACATCCTCGATTACGATCGCAATATTGCACTTTTAATGAAAGTCGATTCTCATTCTAGTAGACTCGTTCTCAAGCTGTTACCATTAATACGGTCAGTTGCGAGCGCGTTTCTGCAAATACTTTGCCTGCATAATATCAGTTCACTTCAGTTTACAGCGCAATTACATTCGCTTATATTAAACGTTTACCGTTACGTGACTGGAGGTTTACACCGATATTACTTGGAGAGTGTACGCATGCTGGTTCTCTAATAGTGCTGAATTAAATGAAAAAGAAATACAAAAATAATTAAACTATGCCGAAATTCACTTCCTAAATATCGTATCGCATACAAAACTCAAAAGAGAACCGGACCTTTTCTCGTTTGAATGAAATTATAATTAATAAAAAAACTATTAAGCAACTATAATTTAATTAATTACTTATTGCAATTAATTTTTTGTTATATAAATTAATTAAAAATTCTAGATAATAAATAAAATAATAAATGCAAGTTAAAATAATTTTTAAACTTATTTTTATATCTTTAAAAACATTTATTATTAATAGAAGTACCTAATTGTAATAAACAAAATGATAATTAAAATCTTTTACGTAAAAATGACCTACAATTTTAAGTAGCGGAGTACATCCTATGAAGCATCGTGTGTGACTAACTCAAGTATGCGCGATCAATTGTTATAAAGGAGATCGACGCAGTTAGACGCACCTGATTGGCTGGTTGCCGCAGCGACCATCTTGACGTCTCGCAGAAACTGGGTCAAATTTAAAGAGGACGTGTTCTTAAAGGGGATATTCTTAAAGACGTTAAGCGTCACTTAAAGCCGCGAGTTAAACAATTAAGCGTAACTCAGTTATTGTTTAATCGATTTAATTGCGGTTTTTACCAAAAATTTTCAGTATAAAAGGCCTCTTATGACAAGTAAAAAAAATTTGTTTCTTTTCTTATAACTATATAGGTCAAGTTCAGAGCATGTGTTATTAAAGGGGATATCCTTAAATAACATTAGGCGCCACTTAAAGATAATACAGTTTTCACTAAAATTTTGCAAATTAAACGGGCTATTGTAATAAAAAAATTAATGTGTGCTGGGACACATAGTAGAAGCGAAACTTCAACGGACAAGTGAAAAAACGAAAGGCAACGGACAAGTGGAAAAACGAATCGCAACAAAATTTTCACTTGAAGTTTTACGGGCAGACTGTTAATGTACTTGTCCAATTTGAAAAGCTGCCCGTAAAACATCAAGTTCATTAACTTTGTTTAAATTAATTAGGTATGATGGCATGTAGTTTATTGTACCTATTGTAAAAAATATGCGGTCTAATGATAGTAATGTTAGGATGTAAAGTATTTTACTTGCCTCTAAATGATTGATAATTAATCGATATGTGTTCATAAGCAATATTATCTTCAAAGTTGTAATCTACGTTAATGGTATTTGTTCAATAACTTTTTGGGCCCTTTTAAATTAAAAGATACGCAATCTTCATGCACCTTTCCGCCATGAATCGGGCTAGACGACTGTTTTTTATATAAAAGTTCGCACCGTAATCACGTACTATAACTAACAACGAAATTTACGATTATTACCAAACTTTAAGCGTTAACTTTATACTTAGGACGTAATAAAAAGTTAGGGTGGAATGAATTTCGGTATTTTTACATGTAGGTTGGGCACGCTAACCCGTACGTGATCGTAACAGAAATAGTTTTAATTTTGGATTCGGATCGTTCTGTTACATACTACTTACATACAAAGTAGCCATCACACATCTCCGATGATAAAATGGGGCATTGATTATATTAAATGCGAAAACGAGTACCTATCGTTTATATATTCTTGGGGAATATACGAGAATTACGTGTAATGGTCTGATATTTATTAATCAGAACAGTATAAGTTCTCGGTCAGCAATTTATCGAAAATGCCAGACGTGTCACGATTTCGATCCTACCAGACCTCATCAGCATAGTATAGCACCATGTCTCGAAAAATTCTTGTCTAATATATGAAACATTTTAGATACTTATCAGTAATTTTTTTTATAAAAATATGGGGCAAACACTCCCTTATCTAGATAAGGTACAGTGACACAATCTTAAACAGTTGGGGGTAGGTAATAATGTTGGGGTTCATAAAATCATTGGTGTGAAAATATTTAATTGCACATCATAAAATATTTTCAGAATTTAATTCTCGAAATAGGGATGAATTTGGGCGTACAAAATGATTTCCTTTGATCAGAGAAACCATAATTATTATTATGTTACTGCTGCTTCAAAAAGGTTATAGTAAGGTAACCGTCAACTTTAAAACCATTTTTTCCGTAGTTAAATTATTTTATTTCATATTTCCCTTTTAATAAAAAAATTCATTTGTGATTAATCCGTACTTTATACGACAGAGATATAAATCTAACGTAACGTTTCAATCGATTTTCCTTTAATCCTGTTGCTGAAACTGACGAGAATACATAACTTGATTTACAGCAATTTGTCCAAGGGCTTCGGCTTTGCTACTTTATTAAATAATCTTGGTCGATTTTCCTTTATGATATTGGCGACCGAATTCGTTTCCATAAATTTTTGTTACTTATTTCTGAAAATTTCCGTAAAGGCTGTTTATCATTGACGATCTTAATATAAACAGGTAAATCGAGCGAACTTAATTCTCTTTAAAAAAGATCAAGAGTCGAACCAATGAAATTGTATTATACAATAAATTAAAAGAAAATTTTCAACGTCCAGTTAGCTCGTAATTTTTATTAAATATAAGTCTGTATAATGGATAAAACAGTTAATATTATATTACTTAGTACTCACCTTCTAACGAATCGTTTCTTTATTGAATAATTTAAAATAGAGTCTGTTTTGATTTTTAGTCGGAATAATATTCGATTTCTAAATATATAATTTAATAGTTTATCAACAGAGAGAGGATTACGTTTGTAAAGCAAACCATTTTAATTATATTTTGGTCTCAAATGACTGTAGTTATAAGTACTATAAACCATAAACTATAATTTTACATTGTTGGTGGTTTTAGAACTAACAAATTATTCTAAAGCCTTTAATGGATTAAATCAGAGGATGCTCTTATCTCTGCTCTACTACGGTGGTTCCAAATTTATATAGCAACTATAATTAGAAACTACCTGTCTGACGGCAAATCTCCTAATGGAAACTGTGATGTTTTCCTCAAGGCTGTGCTTTACATAACATGGAATAGTTCATCTACATGGTATATCCTTACACCTTCGTTAAATAGAAAATTAGGAGAGTTTATGAATATTTATTTATTGGTAAACCGTATCCCCTGTTTTATAACGCCTGATTTTTAAGGCGATTACTTTTGTAAATTACATCTTCAAATAATTATGGCGAGACATATTAAAGTATGTCTTGCAAGCAAATGTTTAAATTTCCATTATTAAAAATTTACATTATTTCTGATGACCCTAAATTGAGTTATTCAATTAGAGAGCCATTCACTTGTATATTTTCAAAATAAATATGCTGAAGTGAAGTATCTTGTTCAGTTTTTACGACATCTAATTTTTCACTCACGATCGTTAGAATAAAGAGTGCAGGCATATTTTCTATATGAATACAATCATAAAAGTGCAAGTATCCCATAGAGCTTGTTGCTGATGAACTACCTTTCAAGTTTTACGAGCTATTTAAATATGCAAACGATCTCTGCACTGTTTTATGGCTCCCACTGAATATTTTCTAGCAAAAAGGGGAACAAAGGTAACGTTCTGTTTTGCTAATTGGGTTCGATACACCCTTTTTATATTAACAATAAAAAAAAATATCTGTCATGTATATTTTAAATAAATATTTGCAATGATACAAAATTTAAAAAACAAAAATATATAGATATAATTTAAACATTTCATATTTTCATATAACGAACACATTTATACAAAAATAATATTTTTGAACGGAAAACATACTATACCCTTTTTTCTTAATAAAGATTATTTTTAATCTTGAAAGCTTAAAAAACTATTTCCGAAATTAATTTCTATCCTCGTAAAGTATTTTCAGGTTTATCATTTCGTCTATTAATTTTCTTGCAAGCTGATTGTGTCCGATATAAACCACAAAGATTATTTTGAACGTAAATGCAAAAGAAACGGGAATGCTCGAGAGCTTAATCCTAATTGCAACTGCTAATACTCAAGAACATGAAAGTAACCAAAGAAAAGAAAAGCTTGGGATCCACCTAATGTCAAGATCAAATTGATAATCCTTTGAGAAAGGCAAAGTACGCTCTTAAACGTGAAGCCCTCAACTCTTGTATGAGGCAAAGGATTATAATCTCCTTTATGTGTATTATGTGTATTCAAGATGCAAGTATACATGCAACCGGTATATAGGTTGCATTAAATATACTTGAAAAGTTTATTCCTTCTTTTATTAGAAGAGTACCAATTCTCGAGAGTAACTTCAGGTTTTACATTACCAAATATTCCAAATGAAAATTTACCATACACAACAGCTTTTCTTTACGTACTGACAAGCACCTTTATTTAAAAATTATACAGTTGTAAGTACTTCTAAGGAATTGTAAATAAAAATGCAAATAAATGAATAATTTTGATATAAATACGATATTTTTTCAATATTTCCCAAAAAATTATATATTTTTCAATTAAAGTTAATTGATTTGTATCACATTTATCTGCTGATAAATAAAAATACATTTTGAGTTTAAAATTGATAGAGAAGTTACATTCTTTTGAATAACGTAATAAAACTAAACTGAACTGTGGTAATATTATAGAACGCACTATACGTCAAATAGGACACTAAAAATGCAATGTCCCTTCACTGAAAAAGTTACCTTCAGAGATTTAGGAGGAATTGCTTTAGATATTTTTGTTGTTTTGAAACTACCAAGACAATTGTAGATTATCGTTCATCTGGCATAAGTAGTATATTATAGGATAAATGCTTCAAATATAAAGATGTTTCTGTCAAAATCATAATATTGTTTGTAGAATTTAAAGGTATAAGTAGGTATTATTTAAGTAGATATGAATTATGAGGATATATGTACTAAGTATATGATAGATATCTAAAAGGAATTTTCAGTCTCGCAATTTTACGTTAACGTATGCATAATACAATCGTTAAAAGCTATTATATTACTTTTTTTATTTCGATGAGTAAAACTTTTATGTTGCCATAAACAGCAAACTATTTGGATTTTATTATTTCTCTGAAGGTTTAAATTTTATATTTCTATAGACCGAATGCAAAACAGAACAAAGTTGAATAATTCAAAAAAAAAATTAAGTAATTCGATAACACCATTAAATTTAATATCTCATTTGTTTTATATTATAGATATTATATGTCACATACCTGTGGATAATCCCGTTCAGCACTTTGGAGTTGGAAATGTAGAAAAAAAGTCTTGCCCCCTCTTAGCGAATGCAAATAGCCTACTCGAATAAGCGGCGCGACAGTATGACCGTCACTTAGCACCTCTAACGTTGCGTCCCGAACACTTAACGGATTCTGCGTTGGTTTTTCCCAGTCCGTATATTCATTTTTTAGAGTCGAAAAAATTTCATTCAAATGAAAATAATACGAATTCCTCACGTACGTCCTTAATATTCTGTCTCTGCGCGTTTCATTAAAACCGAACTCCAAGTCCTGCGCACTCAGGTCCAAGTACGACTCGGTCGTAGTCAAACTGAAAAGGAGATCCCGTTCTGGAAAATCGGCCAACTCATAACCCGACGAAGTTGCTATTGTTGTAGAACTGCTCGGTGGTGGAGGTGCCGTTGGGGTCACCAGAATTGTACCGTCAACGAAGGGGGCAAAACCCGGAAGAAACCTCGGTGGTTTCACCTGAACTTCTAGTAGTTGTTCTAAAGGCTTCATTCGAAGACACGGTGCCAGATCATCATCCACCAAATCTCCATGACAACCTGTTTGCTCAGCAACATGACGTTTCACCGATAGCGGATCTTTTTGCATGGCCCATGGGGAAAGACCGGATCCACTGAGAAGAATAGCTCTATGTAGCAATTCTGCAAATAAAAAAATCCAATTTCAATTTTGGTTCATAAAATAATAAAAAAATATGTAAACGGAAAATTTTTGAACATAACCTATTTTACTATTATCTATAGTGTATTTGGCTATATTATTTATGTGGGCAGGTTGTACATTCATATTTATTTGCGGAATGTGTTAGGAGGCAGCCGAGAAGGGAATTCAGGTTGTCAAAAGAGATATATGTAATATACATACATAAGGTACAGTTGCACGAAATTAGCTTTGGAGCTTAATAACCACATGCACATCTATTTCAATAAACGAAACCACGTCAGTAGGATTTGCAAAGCGCGAAAATGTCACTTTGATAAATAAGCTTCACCTAACGCTGAAATTGATACACGCCTTGAATTGAAAAGACAAATTAAACCAACCTCTACAACAACTCATATTAAGTGTCTACTGACAAGAATTAAACTAAAACTGCCATATTATTGGGTGTCATTTTTCGGGACTTATGTTTAAGTAATCAAATTTCAATTCTAATCAATATTATACCTACCTAACTACTAAAATGGAAATGTGTAACGACTAGATAGGCCTGCTGCATTGGTAGAGGTATGTATACCGTCATAACTACCAATGGCGTGCTGATGAGAACTAACAAATATATGTTTCTTTGTTATTTCTTGGCCAAGACTTTTTAAATGTTTCCCAAAACCAAAACTTCAGTCAGTTGAGACCCCTCCAGATTTTTTTTAAATAAATCTCTGATTTTCGAACATAATTAAAACGATAGTTAGTTGTATTAGCAGGGGACAATAAATACGTATTCTCTACCAGAGCTAGTCAAACGAAACAAGAAAGCGGTGGCAAAGAGAAACGCTCTAGGACACCGAATTTTATAGGTATCAGATAGTTTTTGTAGATGAGGTGATGGATACAAAAGAAAATATTGGGGATTTGATGTCTACTAATATTGTATCAATAATATTTTAGCACAAGGTCGAAGGGTAGGGTGGAGAATCTTCTTCAGCTTTCTTTAGAAATCGTTAGAACAGGTGAGAAGATTAGATGGACTTAAAAGAATATTATTCCACCCTAACATTTGCTTGGACTAGGACAGTTGAACCTTGAATCGTTTCTGTGACCTCCCGAACGCCATGCTGTGATACAGACTTTCAGACGACTAGACCATGCTGTCCGGTGAGGTGGATATTAATACCTTTTGCTTATATATCCTTATGTATTTATCATTAATTTGTGGTGATGGTGTAGAATTTGAGACAGTTAGTTGCTTTAGGCTTAGCTTTAGTTGTGGTATTTATTACTTTTTCGCAGGCTTGTGGAAGCCGTAGGGGTAATACTGCAAAAAAAAAACGAGGGAACTGGGTCATGGTGAAAAGCATCACGCGCTATGCCACTGTCAGTTTCTCATTTCCTTTTTTATTCGCAACGGCATTGATGGCCCAGGGGAAGTACTAGGCGACGAACGCATGCATTTTTAGTGACTGCCGGCAAAATAATCAGCCACAGTATGCAGCGAAAAAAAAAAGTATGTACACAGCTTCCGTCCGCCATTGTCCATATTTCATTTCTTCCCAGTTAGCTTCACTGCTTACATCTAAAGAGTACAATTACTTTCTTGCACGTCTTGTTCGCTTACGTTCAATTATTTTGTGCAAAACATTCCATAACCTTGCAGAACGGCCTCGGCGGACTAACAAACTGTGTGAGTGTATTCCGGGAATAAGGTGCAATCTACTATCCCGTTAAGACGTAGCTACATTTGTATTCACTTGATAATTAAAATACCCACTAGAATGAGCTGTAGTTTAGTTAAAAGTGGAGAAAATGGATTTCACGTAAACATACGTGCATAGGCTCATATTTATATTGTAACGTTTTTTTTTCTATGAAAAATCCCGTTACTGAAGTTTTATTTATTTCGATTCAGTTTGTGTTTGTCTTGGTTCAGTTTTGTTGATTATTTCTTAATGTTGATCGACCTTCCGTCTTATCATCAAGGCTAACAACCTTCGCGCAGGACTAGGCGATCGATGGAGGGATCGATGAAATTTTCCGGTCGGTGCTCGAGGTCTTCTTCCTCGATCCTTGACACTGACGTGACGTGTATGTGTTTTTCTGTTGGTGTTCTGTGCTTGGTTTTGCGTGAGAGTTTTTTTGTGATCCACTTACCTTTGCATTTTAATAGTTCAAGTAAAATTCATTCAAATTAATTATTTCTTTTAAAATCTTTTTTGCTATTCACTCAATATTTATTTTTGATGTAACTTTGATTAATTTTTACGAAATTTTCCTTATTACCACGTGGTCTCTTTTTTAAATATCTAACTGTATATTTGTAATCCTTTGGGCCTTTGTGGCCAATTTTTAAATTTTTTCATTTAATTAATTTTTCTCACCGTTTAATATATATATTTTTAATAGTCAAAATTTTTTATGGTATCTGGGGTGTATCTTGAGTGCATGTTGGTTTAACGACAGACACCCCTACTCCTCCCTTTTTATCCGTTTTTTTTTAAGCATCTTCAATGCGAACAACTTTTTAATATTTGATTAATATTTTTTAGTTTTAGGAAATTTATCAGCACTTTTATTTGTGCCCTTATTTGTCAGCCCATTGAAATTTTCTTAGAATAGGTTCCGGTTGGATTAGGGGGCTGGGATTAAAGGGTAGGGGTGAAGACATCCTGAAAACTATTTTAAAAAGGCAAATAGACGAAGCTCTAGTTTCCAACTACTCTCAATAACCAGTTAGAGGCCGATAAATTCCTGCAGGCGGCCCCCTGAAGATTAAAAGGTTGGTCCATGAAGCTGTTTCTCTGATATCCTCTTGCCTCACAACACAGCACGATAAATCCCCGATTATACTCTGAAACCAGCTTCCAGCCCTTTTTTTTTGGTGGGCTACATGTGTTATTGTAAGTTTTATTGATTTTGTTGTGTGTAATTTTTTTTTTTTTTTTTTTTAAGAGAGCTTCGAGCTCTCTAAAGCTTCAGGATTCTGCAGGAACCACCGATGCACTACCCGGTGCCCAACAAAGTTGTCGTTTCATTTATTCTTTTCTTTGTTTGACAAAGTGGCGCCCGAGCACGTTTTCTTATTAATATTTTTATGTTAATTAAATTAATTTAAAACAAACTATTAATAATTTCAAAACCCAAGTAATAGTTTTGTTAAAATATGTACACTAGAAAAATATAAGTTTAAAAACAAACTTGTTAGAGGCCGTTTATAAAATACGTTTGCATACAAGGGGGGAGGGTCTTGGAGTGTGACAAGATGTGACAAGGGGGGTCAGGGGGTCTACGGCGACGTAATGTTCGCCGTTCATCAAAAAATTTTACTAAATTTTTACAGAATCCTTGGACTTCTGATAAATAGAAATATTATTTATTTGTTCGTTACAAAAGATATTCATTAATTTATTTAAATTTTATTATGAAAATAAAATAAATATTTTTGACTATCAAAGTTTGTGTATTATCAATCAAAAGTTATCATGTTCAGGGGAGGGTTAGTTTAGTTGGATCTTTTTCTTTGTACGCAAACTGCGATTTAGTTCTTGTAGAAACAAATAAAGATAGAAATCATTGGCTTAAAGAATGTTTGTTTAGGAGAGCCTTGTCCTTGCTTAAGCTTTAATCAAAATAAAATATAACTCTATATTGGCAAAATAAAGTTCTTCAGCAAACATCAAAGGGTTTACAAAATGTAAAAATTCCAAAAAAACATTTACCGAATACTTATTCAATTTAAGTTCCCTAATAATAATAATGAAGTAAGAAGGAAAATCTGTCGTATTTTCTTTTCGTACATGTTGATACTTTTTTAGTGTATTTCGATACATATTGTGGACATTCTTCAGATTTATTACAACTACAGTTAAGTTGTAAGGGGTGGAGACACGTAATTCACGCAGAAATGGCCACTTAAGTGCATATCATTTTGTAAATGGCATACTACGGTATAAAGAAAAATTCTTCAGGAACTCATTTAAAGATTTTCCAGTAAGTCTGAAAAAATATTTTGTGTGAATGCTACGACAGTTAATGTAAAGGGAAACTCAAAAAATTATTTCTTATAAAGATTTTATTGTACGAATTTCTTTGTTGTTGCTAAAGGTGTTTGATTTTTTTGGTGGACTTATTTTTGCTTCACGTTTTTAATTAATTTTATAAGAAAAACACTACACAAATATTTTCTGACTCCCTTCCTAATGAATTTAGAAGAGGCCAACTTTTTATGGAGTATTCTCTTTTAATTAGTTGTATGAGAATTTTCGACTTTATAAACCCTTGATTTTTGGGTTTTGTTACAGTAGGGAACTACAAGGGAAATGTTTTGATAATTTTCACTCATTGTGGGATAAATCAACGATTGCTTTTAGGGAATTAACATTGTAGAATTAACAAACTTAAATATAAAAGTTTCTCTTTGGTGTAAAAATTTAAAATTGAGTTAATTTAATATTACCCAAAACTATGATTCCTTTTCATAAGGATCAAAAAATATTCAGTAGCGGCATTTCAGAATCTCATGAACCTCGACCTTGTGGTACGAAGCGATGTAACTTCCGTATTTTCACTTATTATTATCTCTCATGAAATTTTAAATTGCTTCTTCCTACATCTTCACGTCATAATACAGAAAATTCATCGATGTATAATGCTCTCTCATTTTATTTTATTTCTGATCTCTTTTGTCAGGCATTATGTGTATCATTTATGTTATGCTATACTTCATTTCGTTTTGCCTCAAATTTATTGCTCATATATCGTTGTTGAACAATTTTGTAACAGTATTACATGCTTGAAACAAACTGGGAAGCATGTGAGTTACAATAAGACAACGATCTTTTGCTTTAAACAACAGCCCAGTAACAAAGCCTAAGTGTCCATTATTTCTTCTAGACTGTTGCAGAAGTGAGTGCTTCTTGTAGCAGTTGAAGTAGTAGTTATGATGCTCCAACTTCCGCAATGGAAAGCCTGTTACGTTCATTATTATGGCGCCTGCTGCCAAGGACCGTTAATTTTTTTTGTTGTTGTTATTCAGCGGCTCACGAAAATCCATTGTTGATGAATGTACACTGCATCACACATTGTTGGTTTTACAAAATTGTAGCTGAGTTAAGAATACAATGGCACACAAATTTCAACACTTAAATAAATTTTTGTGAGTAACAAAAGCATGTTATCAAAATTTTAGTTGACACAAATTAAAAAGCGTGTTGAGAAATAGTTACTTTGATAGTAAAGATGATTGGTTTGTTCCTGATTAAACAGTAAAATATATATTTTAATCAATGTCGGAAAGGAAAATCGAAATTCATTTGAGTGTATATGGATTTTATTAGGTTAAAGAGTCAAGAGGATTTGGTGTAAACCTAAGTGAGTAGATAGGAAATAGTGATTTGATAAATTTTGCCCTAATTGTGAAAAAGAAGTAAAGCGAATTCGTTAAGAAAAAGGAAAAACAGTAGTCCTGGGAACATTAACATTGCTAAAATAATCAAGAGCCAAAAGGAACAGTAAAGGATCATTTCATGAGACTGTTTCCAAAACAAGTTTTCGAACATTCGTCTTAACGTCTAACCTCGTTCGTCTTTCTCAAGAATAAAATTGTATGTAGTTTGGTCTAGGTAAGAAGTGACCTGATTTTATTAAGTCAAGTTCTCTTATTGATTTAGTTTTTAGTCATCTAGGTACATGCTAAGAGTCATTCATTCGTCGTTCAGTTGTTTCGGTATTTTCTTCTAAAAGAGGATTTATCTTTTAAAGTCTAATAAGATAGTAAGATGTACAATTCTAAGTAGGCAAAATGCGCTCGCGAAAGCAACACAAGCAAAATCTTACTTGGAATAGTTGGAGCTGAATGGCTTATGTGGTGTTCGAAAATGAATCCACTTGCTATTTACTTACAATTGAACTTCTGAAGTTTAATAAACTTCCAGGAAATCTCTCTGGAGACGAATAAAAGGGGTCAAAGCGTTCGTTGTTCCGGAATTCCTCATGAATTCCTCTCTTAAAGCTCACGAGTATGGCTTCCTCCAATTCGAAATCGAAATGGAGATAAGGAATGCTGGAAACTTGTTTTTGACCAAACAATACGTCAATCTTCTACTAATTGGAAAACATACCCTACATGTTGCATTCCTGACGAACGCATGCAGTTCATTCCTTATCTACAGGTACTAAAAGCCGAATGAATATTTGATATTATTGATAATTATGTTATTATTCAAACTGGTGATGACCAAAATAATATTCGTATCATACTTTATTACTTTGCATTCCACACTGTTTATGTTACCTACCTCTTAAAACAGTAAGAAACAAACGGTCTATTTATATTATTGTCGAACTTTTCAGATAAAACGTTTAATTTTCTGGAAGCTCGATCGTTTAATTATTAAGATTTCTCAACTGCAACTTTAATTATAAGTCATGGTTCTTACACAAAAAAAAATCAAGGGCAAATGTTAAAAATCATACAGACCTTTTAACATCTGGTTTTAATTCGTTAGTTGCCTCACGTTTATTAATTTTAATAAATGTAATTAACTGACCAGCATTACTTTCAACAGTATTATAACCGGGGATTTTACTGGGAATCTAAATATATATTAGGTACAATTAGTGACTTGATAAACGATGGATAAAACGGTTCCAATTTAATAACTTTATCCGCCAATTTACAGCAGGCGAATGCGATTTCAATTTTTTATCTTAATTACCTTTTACATTACCCTTGAAAGCTCGGATCGAACCTTAAACATTAATTACAACTTGCAATGGGCTTTAATTTAAATTGAATCGCTTTATTCTGTTCCCGTTTTGATGACTAAACCGCTAAAATTAAGCCGAGTCCAAATCAAATACATAGATATTTCCCTTTACAACCGTCTCTCTACGGTTTCTCTTGCACTTAATCGTTTTATAGATGATCATCAACAGTAAGTAATTGTGAGCGTAAAGCTCCAAGTTCGTTAATAAAATTCCGAATAACTAAGATGCAAATTAATGTCTACGGTTATAATGTCAAATGATCGAAAAATAGTGTAATCGTCAATGAGCTGGTTACAAAACGGCGACAATTAAATTTAATTACTTCTTCGTCACCAACGATAAATATGTTTGTTTCAGAGAACATTTTAATTGAATATTGAAAAGCATTGTCCGTTTCGATTAACATATTTAAAAAAGACAGGACAATGTCCTAAGTAGTTGCGTTTTTTTCTTATGGTCTCTTGGTCAAAGTCATGGCAGATTGACCAATCGGCCTTCGTATGAGAATTAAAAGAACGAGAAAAAAGTCGATGGCCTATAGATAAATGATAAATTAAAGTGAATAGGGAAATATATTGCAGTAATGAAACCTAACCTAACATGACCCTATCTAACCTAATGTAACCTAATCTAACTTAACTCCTTCTAAAATAGGAATCCCTCTTAAACTGCCAATTTTAAATCTGAGTAGAAGTTTTTGAATTTGTGTTAAAAGTGTCCTACAAAATTTCCATGACTAGCACCTATTTGAATTTCCATTAGAAAAATGGTTTGTAAATGATTTTTGATCAGTTGCCACCATTAGAGAAGCTTTGACATCGTTTGGTGTCGATAGTATCTACAAAATTTTCAATTAGGGAAAAACTCCGATTTAGAACGAACTACCTTAACTGTCGAAAAAATTCTTTGATGTTATAGGACCAAACAAACATTTTCAGACATATAGGTAATGGAGGTGCTTTGAACTGATCGGTTCAATTACGATGACGAGATGAGCTAAGTTTGATACGTAACGTCCCTTAAATGAATCGGAATTTACAGTTCATATATCCCGTAATTGATTTATCGATTTTCAGGTTAGTTAAACGCAACACAGTTGGTTAAATATGAACAATTAAACGACGGCACAACACGTGTATCAGCCGCATTTCATTAATACCTACCATTGCTTTCTGGTGGCTTCGATCAATTGAAAACATGATTATTGTTTATTTAGTTAGTTAGTATTCATAAAGAAGAGCGAATTTTATTTGGTTTAATGTAAGATTTAATGGAATAAATGGCTTATATAACAAATAACATTTAAAAACTAATTATAAATATATCTTAAAACTACTTGCCTAATTAACTACCAACTAGGGGTATTGGTAATGGCAGGGATTCTTAATCGGGCATTAGGGTGAGTGATAGCGGTAACCCGCTACACCCCCCTAACCCTTCTAACTCGCTGGCTCGATACTTTATTACTTCTTTATTGTCAAAACTAATTCTTTTATACTGATAAGTAACGATTCCGCTTTTATACTGACCCACATAGCGCACTATGTGACAATATAATTTAATTTTTTTTCACGTGAGAGCCAGGAAACTGTGAAGGGTAAGAAAAAATAATTTTTAAGTTTTTTTTCATAAAAGCGTCTTAAAGAAAAACGTTGTAAGCTCTGATCCCACAACAATAGCACTCGGACCGGGTCTTAAATATTGACCATAACCGTAACCGTAAATTCTGAGGGACCCAAGGAACGCTTATCAACCGAGTTAGAGCCGAGAGTACAATGACATTCATTTGGATTTACGATTCTTATTCTTCTTTCGACTTTCTTAAAAATTTCTTGGCGACTTTCCTTAATCTTTCGTTATTTATTTATACAGGACCACGCCACTTTACATTTTAGGAATAATGAAGGCGAATGAAATAGCTCGGAAAAAACAGCAAGAATTTCATTTTTCTCTTAATATGTAAAATATCTTAAATTTCTTTTTCGTGGTATTAGCTAATATAAACCAACGTTAAAATATTTTCTTACACTAAGCTCTAAAAGAAGAAATATAGGTAAACACAAAAACGAGTCAAACACATTCTTCTCTTTAAGAATACTCATCGTATCTAATAAATAACACGAAACTTAAATAAATTATAAAGTTAGAAGTATACAAATAAAAAATCTGTGTAGGTAGTGCCATTAAAAATGTGGTATATTAATTTTTTTTTGGTTTAGCTCTATAGAATTTTTTTTGATTTTCATGTATTAGGTCCTGAAAACAAATAGTTATATTATTTGATAATATTGAACAATGCAAGTATAAGAAATATTGTGTGACATTTGTGCAACAAATATTTACACTTTAAATTTCCTTCAATAAAAGCATTCTAAAATATACTATTGAGGTCATTTATCATTTGACGTACAATTTGTGCAATAGTTTCCTATTTCAAAAATTTATTTCAGCAGGTTTCCAGACACGTCAGTTCTGAAAACGTGTTAGCTTTTGTAACCTTTCTGCAAATCACTTTTCAAAGGTATTACCATTGCACAATATTGTAGATGTTGAACGTGTTTCGCCTCGCTTTAGTCGAGGGACTATTTTGTCAATGATTCAATTTAAAAACCGCTCAGAAATTGTTTAAGGAACACAAGGAAAAAACAGTAAGTAACAAAAGTGAAGGAAAATTGAAAAGGGATAATATGCGCAACAATAAAAAGCCTCCAGAGTGTGCCTGGTGTATGTATGTACATATTATTTATGGTAATAAATTCTGAATGTACGCTTTTCTGGCATTAATATATACAATGTGTTGAATTTATATTACATTGTGATAAGGGTTTGCGGTGAATGAGCATGACAGTCAGGTGTCAAAAAATTTAATATACTCTTGTAGATACATCTGAAATCCTAATATATGCCCGAATTTTCTTTTTTAAAATTACTCATTTCATTATTTTTTAACTACTGATAACAGATGTGGGGACAGTGCCCCGAAATGAATACATAAACTGGCCTATTGTCGTGAATTAAATCTACTCGAAACAAATTTATAAATTAAGTTTAATTAACAATTTGAGACATTGCCTATGATAAAACAAATTTACTCCTTGAGGTTGTGGTATTGTGATAGGGTGAAAAATAAAATTTGACTTTTCGAATAGCAATGAAAGCTGTAGGTTTTCAAACGAAATTAAAGTACATAAAATTAAGTTCGGTTTGGTGACCTACTTGACTCATTCCCAAAATGCCAACAAGAGGAAGAAGGGTTTTAGAATTCCACGGTAAAGGGGTTGACGAAAATTAGATTCTTGTTTCAAAAACCATTTCTAATAAAACGAATACCGAATTGTTACTCTTGATGATCCGATGTTTCGAATAGCTATATATAGTTGCGAAAACTTTTTGAAAGGTTCAATTAAAATTTTTATATATTTATTTTGATTATTTCACCTCGCACTTTAAAGTAATTTTCCAAAACGAAACTCAAACTTTTACGAAATTCTTTCTTAATTAGGTTCCATAATTATGAATAAATTTAGGTTTCAAGTTATTGTTAAAACTAAACTTCAGAAATGATATGACAGGGCGATATTAGATTGAACAGGGAATTCTACTTTTAATACATCATAAAAACGTACTGATAATATTAACATAACATTTGTTTGTATTAAAAAATAGTAATAAATAAAGGCTACAGTGGTGGGGGATTTGGGTCTGGACTTCTTAATCACAAAAAATAAAACTCAGTATTTATTTTAGTGAACTTTTGTTAAGCATATATAATTTTCGTAAACACCCCTTCTCAGATTGCTGAATTCGCCCCTAACTTTTTTATTAATTCGACTGTTTTGAAAATAATAAGTAAGTAATAAGCAACAAAGTATAATTTTGATACCTAAAGGTGATATTTATGATCGATTTTTATTGGTTAAGTAACGGATTTACGCAGCGAAATTTTTACCATATAAAGAGATAGAATAGAAACTTCCTAAAATAAGATTCAGTGCAGGGTAGCGTAAGTTATAGGGGCAGTAAAGATTTTAGGATAAAAGTCGCTGGTATCCCGATAACCGTTGACTACATTTCTTCAAACATCCTTCTACATATGTGACAAAAAATTGGACAGAATTCGGAATCGAATAACATTGTATCAAAGAGGGGCTTAGAAAGGATAAATCTCGTCGATGTAATGATTGAGTTTGAGAGACAGAAGATACTGGAAAGGATATGTACCTACCTATATGCATATACAATACATAAGTAGGCAGGTACATATTTATTATTTTAGTTGCTATGACTAAATTTTTTTATTTATTGTGAAAAAATAAGGCAAACAAAATAAATAAAGGAAATGTTCATTATTTGTGCGAAAAACTTAAATTGGAGAAACTATTTTTGTAAGTTTTCAGGTCGGTAACTTTAAAACATTTAATTCAAATAGACGCAGTGAGAAAGAATCTTTATCATCAAAAAGTTGTTTACCATTAGTTTATCAACTAATTTCAATCTGAAACAAAGCAGAATTTGAAAAATACTTACTTCGTCTGAACCCTGTGCCATTAGAAATTTAAATATGAATTAGATAAATTGCCAGGACATTTAATCGACATTTCAATTTATTATTCGAAAAGCAAAAAAATAAAATAAAACAGGGAGTTACTTGACTAAATCTGATGCCGGAATTCGTCTTTGTCGCCTAGTCGCTTCATGTTAATTAACATCATCCGAGAAAGCGTTAAATGGGAACTGAGTTTCTTTAATAATTGAAACAGTTTTATCCAACAGAAACTTGAACGATTATCTTTTAAGTACTCAGAGGAATGTATTTAAGGGATCCGTGGAGGAAATTAGCCTCTTGGCAGAATTAAACAGTGACACCTACAGAAACAATACCCATCTAGATAGATCGGTAAATAAATAACTAACTGCAACTTAATAAAGATAAATAACGTTGAGTTACATCTACAGAATAACACTTTGTAAGGTTAATCCTTAAAGAAAGCGTTTTCTCATCTTTATGGTCATAATTTGATTGCTAGGTCTTTTATTCAGTGAAAAAATGGAATATGTGTTCAAAAAATATATAAAAAAAGAAAAATTACCGAAATTGGACTACCATACAAAAATTTATAACAGTAGTTGTTTAGAAACTGTTCTGAGATTTTCCAAATAAAAAATATATTACATAGATTTGCAAAACTGATCAATATTATTCATTGACTGTGTCTTAATTTGTGCCTGCTACTGATGATTTTCTGATCTATTTTACTCATTCATTGTGCAACTGACCCACTTTATGCAAAATTGAAATTCCTACGTCCGTTGCCCACTAATTTCCTGGAATGGCCTTATTCTAGTTTGATCCGAATTTGCAAGACAAAATCGACCATCAGGCAATCAATTCCACGGTTCATTAATTTCAACTGCATCGGTAAACCGATTACCTTTTTTTATCCAAGATGTTATAAAGAAAATTTTCTTTTACCAGTCTTTATGAAGACAGTTTTATGCCGTCTTTGGAGTTAATTAACGGAAATGACCACCTGAATCTTTTATATCGATCTCATTTGCGGAATTCCAGAACGAATTAGGTATCTACGTCAAAGAAATCCTGTCAAAGTTATTAAAGATTAATTTAAAGTTGGCAAAGAAGTTTGGTAATTTAAGGTATTGACGTGCAAATTTCATTAATGTAAAAATTATATAACACTGTCAATATTAACGAATCTCAATCAACTTCGATGCTGATACAAAATTGATCCTCAAACAAATTTAAAATTGGTGTTCTAACTTAAAAAATTCAAGACAAAATTTCGAAAACTATCGACATGATTCTTTTGATTTTGTATCAATTTTTATATCGCTGTTCTTGACTTGATTCAATACATGATCAATACAAGAATTCTTAAAAATTAAGAATCTCATGATACCCTATTTGTATTTGTTCACTATTCTTTTTGAAAACGACCGAAAGGTCGCAACAAGATTGTCAAAATTTCGTAAATATATTCGTGAATTGGTAGTTTAATTTAGTTTGCTGTTTATTTGTGTTGATGTCTACTAATCGTCTAGAAACAGATTCTTTTTAATTAATCCTTTCACGTTCAGTTTCAGAAATCCTAAATTAATTAAGGAATAGGTACCTATCTATAACCGTCAAGATTTGTTTGCATAGCAGTGTCTTCTGTCTTGTAAGTATAAAATAACATTTATGTCAAATGCAGCTACAATTCATTACACACTGCACTTGTGAAACTAACTTAATTGAAACTGGAAGTCGGAACGACTTTTTCACTAGGTACTATAATATACAAGCTTAATTTAACGTGGACTGTAATCCGTCATCGACACTGAAATATGTTCCACTACGGTGAGGAAACAATCCAAGATAATCAGATATTGTATGTATTAACGTCACTGAATGCAGAGGATTATTGATTAAAGTCTAATTGTAATAAACATGAAGTTGATAAACTATCTGTGTCAGAGTTCAAGCCAATTTCAACTTTTTCAGGAATGTAATTTTCGAATTGAACGAATTTTTCATAGGATTAAAATGTTTAGTTAATCAATGATTGCTCAACAACTATTGAAGATGTCTGTAAAGTTTAGAAAGTAATACAAAATAAGAATATTGTTGTTCGATAAAAAAGAATATTTACCTAATAAGTTAAGATGTTTTATATTTATAAAAAATATTTAACTTATGACAAATATGATTTAAAGTTTCAGTTTGTGATTATTTTTGAAATCGAAGGTCTGAAAACAACGAGTAATATTAGTGCAGTAACCGTATTTCAAAGAGCAATTTAAACTTACACTAATTGCGGAAGTTTGTCATTTTCAAGAATTGATTTGCCAAAACTGTATCCCATAACTGAGCCAGTTTAACTTTCAACTTGATATAAGTGTCTCAGAAATTTGAAAATCGGCAGTTTAATTTCTTCGTAACGGATATTATCCATTTTATTGCATCAACTTTGACGATTAGGGAAACCCTTTCTATCCATACTTGTTTCAAAGTGGACTACTTCGGTTTCCTATTCCCTTTAAAAACTGATTCTGAAACCGATAAGTTTGATTTGGGGAAGAAAAGTATATTTCAAGTGTCTTCCGTTGCTAAACTGAAACTGGTAAACAAACTCTTTAAGAACGTTTTTGAAGATGATTTTTATCGAAATAATACTCAATAAAAATACAATGAAAGGTTGTGAAATGAACGTGATAATATTCTTGTTTATTTAATTGAAAAACGAGGGCCATTGCCTCGTGTATTTAGTGATGTAGGTAAGTATTTTTGATCTGCAGGATCGAGTTAATAATTTGATTGCCTCGTGCTTATTATATAAAGAAGTAAATGAACATTATTCAATTTGATCTCTCATTTAGACATATAACGAACCAACCACCGTTGCAGATTAACTGAAAATTTTAAATCCTCTTATTACTTTTTTGCGAAAGTACAAAACTGTTCTGAATAGCAGTAGTGGTTTAGCTTTACGTTCAACAATGTGGTCTTTTTAGATATGAAAGGGGACCTATTAGCAGTCGGTCCTTCTAAATGAGAGTGAAGCTATTTCGTCCATTTAAACTTCGAACTCCTAACAACCGTGGAAGCACCGAAACTGTTCCAGAAATGCTGTATTTTGCCGTCGTTTATGGGCTTTAATTTCAAATGCAGGTTACGTCGAGAAAATTGCGACATATATTCGGCAATTAGAGCAGCTAGAAGCGGTGACCACGAGTACAACACCCAAATTTATGCGAAACAAAAGTCCCATAAATTCTCCCAGACAAGTTACATGCAATGCTTCCAATCCTATCTCCTGTTAAATTGGCTATACTAGAAAACATTACTATTCAATTCGCTGTTGGATCCTTACAGGCTTTATCTGCCCAGGCACTCTACATTAACCGCAATTAAATGGTCTTTATTTCATTATAAACACCAACCTCGACACAATTCAATTCTGCTGTGATGTTTAATGTATCTACGGTTACACGTACAAAGTATTTTCTTTGTAAATGTTATTACTTTTCTTCAATTAATTTCTAATAGTTTCTTAATTGTTCATTCTGTTAAAGATCCGTAAAAGGAAATAATCAATAACGTAATGTACAGGGTTATTCATTATAATGTCGCCCCCTTTAACTTTGTTATTTTGTGTCCCAAAAAAATTAAAAGTATGGTTATGTAGGTGTTAAAAAATACTTTTTTTCTATTTATAAGCAAAAATTTGAAAAATGATCAGTATACAGGGAAAACCAGAAAGTTTATTTTTTTTAAATGGATCACCCTATATATGAATTAATATTTTGATTCCTCGTAAAATTCTAAGCATAATTTATATAACATACCGTATACCTAAATTCAACAGTTTCCAAAGTATTCGCATTTGAAACGTTATTATCAAATATTTTATTAAGCAATAGGGTAGATGACTGATATTGAATATTATATATTTATTTAGATAATATGTTAATATACGTAATACGATAACAGAATTCGGAATCAAATTTCATATTGGTCATAAAATAAAAAAAGTTATAACACATTAAAGTTATTTGTCTATCTCTTTCTTGCAAAACGAAGTTTTGCGTGTAATTTATACGGCGGTACACGACTGTGACATCACAATTCAGTATTTCCCTCTGTGTCTAATTGTGATTTTTAAACGTTCATATCATTTTTATTTTTTAAAATATTAAAATACTATTTGTACGAGGCTATTTGTAGGATAAAAAGGCTTCAATTTAAATAATTAAAAAAAAATTCGTCATCTATCCAATTGTTACAAATGAAGAAGTCCTAGGATACTACGCTTTTTATTGAAAACTAATAACTAACAGTGACATTATATAAAAAACCGTGTATACGACCACCAAATTGAAAACCTCGATCATCGTAAATATTTGATACGGAATGAAATTAATAATTTAAATGAAAATAAACCAGCATTCATAACAGATTTATTAGAGAAAATGCGAAGAACCCTTATACAATGTGTTGAAGAAAATGGAGGCCCGGTAGAGCATCTTTATATTTAACTAAAAATCGTTTTTGTTATATTATTTATTGTTAGATTTCTTGGTCTGTTGTTGTTTAATAAAATATTTGATGAAATTTCAAATGCGAATATTTCAGAAACTATTGAATTAAGGTATGCGGTATGTTATATAAATTATGCTTAGAATTTTACGAGGAATCGAAAAAATTAATTCATATATAGGGTGATCCATTTAAAATAAAATTAACTTTTTGGTTTTCCCTGTATACTGATCATTTTTCACATTTTTGTTATAAATAGAAAAAAGTATTTTTTAGCACCTACATAACCATACTTTTGATTTTTTTTGAGACACTCGAAATAACAAAGTGAAAGGGGGGCGACATTATAATGAATCACCCTGTACATAAAATTGTATTTACCAAAATATTATTTTTTCCAAATAATAATTGTCTAAAATTAAGACAAATATGTATGTGAACTTGTAATTTAAAATCAGAATTTCTGTATTCCTCTTTACATTATGTGATTTCAGAGTTAACAATCATTAGGTAACAGTCAATAATATTAAATTTGATTAGATAACTAATGTAAATTCGTTATAAATAATGAAAAGAAGCCCAAAATACATTACTCATGAAGCAGATCATTGAAGACTTATTGAATTAAGCATTTACCATAATAAGCAACGTTTTTGTATAAACTTCTTATTTTGTTTGAAAAGGTATGTATAAATTATATAGGTCTTGTGGTCTTGAAGGACTTGTGCTAAGTTAATGTATAAATTGACATTATGGAATTATTGAGAAGTTTCAAAGTGAAACGGCCCGTTTGAGAGTCACTTACTTCCTTCTTTTTGTAAACTTTATTGTCCAACTAAGTCCATAATCTCGAAAAGTCCCAAGTGGAATCGAAAGAATTGAATGCCGAGTGCTGTCTCGTGTTTGAAAAAGGTCAAATTTCCTTTTTCTATTCCGTCCAATTCGTAAAATGTATTGAAGGTTTGTAAAAAAGGTTCTGACATCTTACTGGTCGAAATTGGATCAACGCGTATCAATCACGGCACGCTGTGCGATACTTTAGTGCCACGTGTGGCAATGGTGCTTCAGGAAAGGGTCAGGCAAGAATTAGTTTGCTGAGTAGGAATCGTTTTACATTGACAGTGTAATACATACTTGAATTCTCTGCTAAATAGCTGCCGGTTCTACAACAAACGAATCGAATTGTTAAGTCAGGAAATTCTGTTCGAATCGGACACCCGTGGGTATTGAAAAAACTGCTTTGAAAGGGTTTATTTCATTATACTGTGAAACTGAACGCTTTGACAGTCGTTTATTTTCGGGCTATATTGTAGAAAATCACTTCAATCCCAATAGTCTGTAAGGGATGAAACAAGAAATTTGTTACAATCAATGATTAATGATTAGTAATCAACAACTATTTAAAACGTCTTTGTTTCATTCCAATCATTGTAGGTACATTACAAATAGGTAAGTCACAGAAAGTGATTACAGCATTAAAATATATGTTTGTGTTATCGGTACAACAATTAAGACCGGATTTGATTTTGTAGGTACCTTATTTTCTATAAAGTACTGCTGTCGGTATATTTTGTATTTGTCATACGGTCTGCATACAGGGTTTTTCAAGTTGATAGGCTATTAGAAGTATATGAATTAGTAGAAGGAATTAAATTCTGAAACTTGGGCTCATTTGGTTATTGTTTATGCCGCTTCTTTTAAAAATATTTTCAAGTTCGATTTACATCCGGTTATACCGGAAGTCGATACCAACTTTGTTATTTTAAATGGAATGGTACATTTTTTACGCTGAATTCGAATAAAACGTGTAATTTTAAGGTAAGTTTGAAAACCAACTTGTAAACCTATGACGATCGGTTTCTGAGTTAATTTAATTTATAGAAAAAAAATCGCTACCGCAACCCAAATTATAAAACATCATAACTTCCACAAAATACGACTTAGAGTGTTGAAATTTTTACTAGTAATAGCTGAATATTAGTGCTAACGCCTTGACAAAATTGAATTAAATAATTTATACAGGGCGTTCAAAATAAAATTCTAAAATTGAAAAACTTCAAACACGAATTACTTCGTTTTTTCAAATGGCACCTACTATTTTTTAATTTTTCAATCGATTCCTTTTTTTGTCCTCTTTCGATCTATATGGATACTTCCTATTTTAAGTAATAATTCAAAATTATTCCAAAATTTTTAAATAAAATAGGAAGTATCCATACAGATCGAAAGAGGATAAAAAAACGAATCGATTGAAAAATTAAAAAATAGTAGGTGCCTTTTGAAAAAACGAAGTAATTCGTGTTTGAAGTTTTTAAATTTTAGAATTTTATTTTGAACTCCCTGTATAAATTATTTAATTCAATTTTGTCAAGGCGTTAGCACTAATATTCAGCTATTACTAGTAAAAATTTCAACACTCTAAGTCGTATTTTGTGGAAGTTATGATGTTTTATAATTTGGGTTGCGGTAGCGATTTTTTTTCTATAAATTAAATTAACTCAGAAACCGATCGTCATAGGTTTACAAGTTGGTTTTCAAACTTACCTTAAAATTACACGTTTTATTCGAATTCAGCGTAAAAAATATACCATTCCATTTAAAATAACAAAGTTGGTATCGACTTCCGGTATAACCGGATGTAAATCGAACTTGAAAATATTTTTAAAAGAAGCGGCATAAACAATAACCAAATGAGCCCAAGTTTCAGAATTTAATTCCTTCTACTAATTCATATACTTCTAATAGCCTATCAACTTGAAAAACCCTGTATATGAATAACATAAACCCAATCACACAATAATTTGACAGTAAACACATATCGTATAAATATACCTGTAGCAACAATACTTGATTTGTATTCTAATATATGTATACGCAGTAGTGAAAAGGGGATAGCAATATGTCATTCCCTGACATTATTTTACAGCATTTATCGGAAATTATTTATGACATCTCTTCTGAGATTGTGCACATTGTGAAACCGCGACAGGAACATAATAGCTTTTGCGTTTAAATTCTCATGGCATGGCAGCTTTGCATTATTATCATTACGTCAGATTCCGTTACCCTGGAAATCATTAGACAGTTAATTAACTAAAAGTAACGAAAACAAATTGTCTGATAACGGTTACACCTCATTATTTTAACTCGGCCGGTGCTAACAAAGAATAGGGTATTAAAATGGGAAAATTCCCTTACTTACAGACAACGGGATCAAATGCGATTTGTTCTTTAACGAAATAATCAAATGAACGGGATTCTGACTATGATAAAAAGTTTCTCGACCTTAAAATAATCTTTATACTGTCGAATAATAATGAAATTGGGATAACTTACAGAAAGGGCAAATTTAATTAATGCAGAATAAAAAATGTCTACATTTTTAGTTGTCTACTCGAATATGGAAATAATAGGATGATAATAATAATAAAAAGGAATTTAAAACATGAAAAATAGACATCATTTAGTAATTTCTAATTCATGCACTTGAACTTGAAGGACAATTTAAAGCAACGTTTTTATTTTTCTTGTGAGATGCAATGGTAAAGATTCCCTCAAAGATATTTTAAATGTTAACTTAATGCGATTTAAGTCATAAAATTGTATCTAAAACTCTATCACAGTTTCTTACTTAGTATCAAAGAAATAAAATTATAGGAAATGGTTGTGATATTCTATCGAATGTCTTTTATAGTTAACGGAATCGACGTGTCAGCTTTTTCCACCATACATATATATATATGTTCCTTAGGTAGCAGAACAATGTCTCCCTTGTGATTATTCCTGCCTTAAATCCAAAGAACTCCCCCGACATTTCCCGTTCTCTTTAATTCTGAATTCTATTGTGAAGTATACGTAGCATGATTTGCAGCGCGTGACTTATCGTGTTAATTAAACTGACATGAAGTACGTAAAACACAATGCCTTCAGCCAGTCTTTCTACCTTTAATAGACTCTGACTTACGTAAAACTTAATTTATATTCCTCACATAGGGGCAATACATATTTCATTTGTATTAATTCTCAATTTTATATAGTGCTCAAGTGCCAACTATAGGTAAGATATTTAATTTATTCATTAACTATACCTTGCTGAGTTGAAATGTAGAAGTAGTATTAATTTAATTAATAATTTGTCTAGCTATTTAAGTAATAATAAGACTTAATATTTGAAAAGTAGCACAAATAATGTGGTCTACTTCATTCCACATCAACCTTGTGTTTGCTAAAGGACTTTTACCTACATACTTTGAAATTTCTGTGGTATATCTAACGATATCGATGGATATATGTATGGCGGTGGGATTATTTACGTAGGTATTTGTTTATTTAAATAAGCTATACATTTTAAAGTTGTAGCAAGCAGAATAACGGTAATTTACATAATTTGGTTATATAATCTATATTCTAACCACTAATTAAATTATTCTGTCCTCGGAAGGGATAATGAAGTCAACCCGAATGTTTCCACAGGACTAATTTATGTGTATTTTGTTCATGAAAATGTAGCTTTTCGACTTGGCAATTTGCACGAAAGTTTCTGTCCATCCATTTATCAAAATTTTGTTGGTCTAAATTCTTTACATAGCCTACATTTCACAAAAATCCATTGTTATTATTAAATATTATTAAATTAACTTTAAATATCGGTTTCATTTTCACAATTTACATACTAACTTAATTAAATCAGTTGTTTCAACAGTTAGTTGTTCTTCATTAGCCATAATTTAAAGTCAGAGAAACTGCAAACTTTAACCTTTCGCTATGTACAATTTACACTAACATTTCTTTAGTTCTTTTCGTCTGTTAGTTGTAACTCATAGGAAAAGTTTAAGTTTCTTGAAAAGCTTTCCATCATAACATGATGAGCTCATTTTTTTAAATTACGCTTTTAGTAGATGAGTCAAAATAAACCTGGCATTGAAATTTGTGAATAATTTTTATAGTTTCTATAAAATCCTTTAATTTAAACAAAAACCTGGAAGGACCTACATCAGTGACATCGCGGAACTGTCTGAGATAAACGGCCGGCAGTGAACTAATTTTCAAAGTGGCTAATTTATTGTAAACTTGTTCCGTAAAATCCTTAACGTAAGGTTGTAACTTCATTAATGGAGACCGTTGAAATGAACTTACCCTTCGCAACGGGGGACACAGCAATGAAATTCACTAAAGCTGCCCCGGTCCCGTGTCCCATTAAGGTCACTCTCTCGGGATCGCCGCCAAATGCCGGTAAATTTTCCCGGAGCCAATGTAGACCCGCAACAAGATCCATTAGACCAAAGTTTCCCTGTGTACTTCCCTTTGCGCCCGTTTTAACAAAACCTGAAATAAAACATCCACCATAGTTTATATATTCAACTGCAATCATAAATGAACATAAAATTACAATTGCAAAGTACCTCACCCACGCACACTACATATGGAAAGTAAAAAAGATCCAGAAGTTGTGACATAAAAATCACAGCTCACAGCAGAATTTCCTGTTGTAGGGGAAAATTACAAAATGGCAAATAATAACATAATAAATAAGTTAATACCTATCGAGCTCTTCAATCAATGTACCTACATCCTACTAAGTTGAAATCTTTCAGTCAGTCACGATGAAATAAAATTCATCGAAAATATAGAGATTGGCGAGCCAGAAAGTAAGTGTTGTAAGGAAGAACTTCAGAGAAAGGAAATTCAGGAGCTTAATTATCTTTTCTACTAACAACCTCTCCTTCTCTTTCTTGGTATAAATGTTAATTAATAACCAAAATGACAATATTACATGTTTTTGTAGGCACAAGTTTCCAAATATTCTGCTGAAGGGAACCTTTGTATGATGTAATAAGGTTTTATAATACACTGCTACTTTTGATATTTTTTACATATTTCTTTGATCTCATTGAAAAAAAAAAAATGAACGTTAAAGAATATAAAAATTTTAAGTAGAAAGCTGTTTATTATTTTTCTTGAAAATCAGCTCCATAGAACGAAAAGGCGACCTAAAGTAAGCGTTTTTCTTTGAAAGCTTGAAAAGCGTATCAGTCGACGACTAAATGAGTACTTTCTGTGAAATACTTCAACCGATTGAAATTCTAAATATAAGGTTATTCGATTAATGAGAAAAAACATCAACAAAAAATTTTTTAGGAAAAAGTATTTCTGGTAGTGTTTTATTGAAACGCGATACGGTTGAGTGAATAAAAATTGTAGGATGGTAATCAGGAAATAAACGTATTTAAATGAAACGTTTGTTAAGAGATTATGGGCCATTAATAATTATTTTAAATTAATACGAAATACAACGTACAACTTAGTTTTTATACAGTAAAGTTACTTCTTTACTTAAAAATAACAAATTTTATTAAATAAAAGCTTTTGTGTATCACTTCTAAAACAAGTAAAATTATCAAAGGTATAAGGAGGACCAACAAAAAAAATTCAGTCAGGTGTTTGTAAATTAATCTCTAAAATATAATAATAATAATTCTGAGGATGAGCAAATTTTTATTTATTTTACATATTTACCACTACGTTTCGTTGAATTTTATGAGCTTCTTTAGGGTAGATTTGCAATGTTTTATAAATTACTATTTAAGGCCAAACTAAATGAGCGCATTAAATCCTTTAAAAATTTGCTTGTTAGAAAATAAATAACCAAAAGTAAAAGGGTTATTGTTAACCGACCAATTACACTGATGTTATTAAACTTTTATTTCACATTTTCCCCCAGAAACAATTTTTGAATTGCTAATAAGCCATAACTTCTGTGAAATTTAGACTGTAGTATTTAAACAATAATTGTAGTTTTTATGAAAAATTGTGAGAATTTTTATTCTTATTCTTTTAACTATGAATAATTGACAAAAAGTTTTTTTATAAAAATTTATTTGAAAACTTTTTAAAGAAAATATTGATAAATATTTCATTACCTACACAGTAGATGCAACGTAAGGAATAACTTTCAGCTACATATCATAAGTGTATCTAGTGTTGCTTTTATGTCGAATAGATACTATTTTCGTCGGTTCCATTTTATTCGTTGTATTTCCGGGATAACAAGAAATCTCCAAGTATAAAATACAATTTAAAGTGCACGTACAAGGTTTAGAGCTTCATTTGTCGGAAAGTGGCATTTTGTTTCCTTTCCCTACTTCTGCTTGTGCCATTAAAGGAATGCTTTAATCTGTCACATGGGAAAGCGCACGGTCCAGGCTAACAGGCAGAAATGTATAAGGGGGGACTCAGTTTTGAAATAAAATCGAAATAAGGACATTTAAAAAAACTTTACGGATTTCACGTCCATCATAAATAATACATATACGTATAGGTTAAAATAAAATTTCAAAAGTGAAGCAATAAATACAATAAAATGGAGGTAGTTAAAAAAATTGATAAACTCATAAAAATGGGAGTTCAGTACCTAATGGTAACTTTTAGCTTGAAGGTGTTTATCTAGCTTTCTTACCATGAGCGTAATTTTAACTTTTAATCTGGGCTGATAAGGCTTATAGAGGGTCTGGTGGTATCGAATGTGCCTACATCTAAGAGAGGTCCAAGAAATGTAAGAAAAACTACCATCACTAATCAGTAAATTGAAGCTTCCGAAATTTCATCAGACTACCTTACTTAAAAATTTTGCAATTGAAAATATTGGGCCTGACAATTTTGTAATGGCAACTACCATATCTTGTCACCCCAATTCACGCCACTGTCTTTCGACCTTGGTTGGAAGAATCTTTTGTGGTCTTCATTAATTTTTTTATCTAAACTGTTGTATAAAATATTATCACTTTTAAATTGCAATGGAAACAAGATTACCACTGTGTAGTGGCGTCATTTAATTTTCCATAATCTTCTTAACAAGTATTTACAACTTGAATCTCAAAAAATCAATTGTGTTGAAATTATTAACAGTAGATAAAGATTGTTTCCTTATATCATAAAAAGACTTTCCCAGTGAAATAGATATTAAGGAACGACGATGTTCTCGTAAAACGTATATTTTATCAAAAAACAATGGGGTGCGCCATTTTTGTGATAAACATGCTCATATATTTTACAGGGCATTACTTGTTAACCTTAAATCGAAACTTCCAACGAGCAGGGAAAATTTATGACATTTATTAAAGTGAGGGTGAATATGCAGTCATATGGGAAGTTGTAAATTATCGCTTCTCTAGCAGCTCTGCAAGAGATCAGCATCTCGAGTTGGTGCTTCTATTAATCGATAGAATATTTTTCATCGAAAGTAATTTCACGTTGGAAGGTTTAATTTACATAAAGATGTCGCAATATTATTAATTTTAATAACCTCTTTGTCTTTGTCACTGTTAACAGATTCTTATCGATTAAAATATAAGATAAGATAAAATATAAGTGCTTTTCCAAATTTATATTCTAAAACTGTTTATTGAAATAATCATTTGACATATTTAACAAAGTAGGTATACATGTGATAAGGTAATAATACCCTGTTTATTAAATAAATATCCGTTTTTTTAATCAGTCTCAAACAAACCTACTAATAGAAGTCTCATTTATTCCTATTTTCGATATTGATCAATCAAAATTATCCTTTCTCAGTGTTGTAACGTTTTTTTTTCTATGAAAGATCCCGTTACTGAAGTTTTATTTATTTCGATTCAGTTTGTGTTTGTCTTGGTTTAGTTTTGTTGATTATTTCTTAATGTTGATCGACCTTCCGTCTTATCATCAAGGCTAACAACATTCGCGCAGGACTAGGCGATCGATGGAGGGATCGATGAAATTTTCCGGTCGGTGCTCGAGGTCTTCTTCCTCGATCCTTTAGACTGACGTGACGTGTATGTGTGTTTTTCTGTTGGTGTTCTGTGCTTGGTTTTGCGTGAGAGTTTTTTTGTGATTCACTTACCTTTGCATTTTAATAGTTCATGTAAAATTCATTCAAATTAATTATTTCTTTTAAAATCTTTTTTGCTATTCACTCAATATTTATTTTTGATGTAACTTTGATTAATTTTTACGAAATTTTCCTTATTACCACGTGGTCTCTTTTTTAAATAACTAACTGTATATTTGTAATCCTTTGGGCCTTTGTGGCCACTTTTTAAATTTTTTCATTTAATTAATTCTTCTCACCTTTTAATTTATATATTTTTAATAGTCAAAATTTTTTATGGTATCTGGGGTGTATCTTGAGTGCATGTTGGTTTAACGACAGACACCCTTACTCCTCCCTTTTTATCCGTTTTTTTTTAAGCATCTTCAATGCGAACAACTTTTTAACATTTGATTAATATTTTTTAGTTTTAGGAAATTTATCAGCACTTTTATTTGTGCCCTTATTTGTCAGCCCATTGAAATTTTCTTAGAATAGGTTCCGGTTGGATTAAATGGGCTACATGTGAAATTGTAAGTTTTGTTGTTTATTTTGTTGTGTGTAATTTCTTGTTAATATACTCTTCAAGTTTTATATGTTTTTTTTTAAGAGAGCTTCGAGCTCTCTAAAGCTTCAGGATTCTGCAGGAACCACCGATGCACTACCCGGTGCCCAATAAAGTTGTCGTTTCATTTATTCTTTTCTTTGTTTGACAAAGTGGCGCCCGAGCACGTTTTCTTTTTAATATTTCATGATAATTTAATTTTTTTAAAAACAAACTATTAATAATTACAAAACCAAGTATTAGTTTTGTTAAAGTGTATATCCTTTAAAGGAAATCAAATTAAGAAATGCTTCCTATAAATCGTTTCAAAATAAACGCTGTCTTGCCGGCAGCGTTACTATTGCTTCGTTTCAATTTTTCTAAGCAAACTCACCTGAAGTGTAGTTGTTTGCTTTGCTAATATAAGCCGAGTCCTTAAGAACGAACAGCTTCGGTTTATTCAAGAAAATTTGATTTTAAATCCTTCCCTAGACTTTGCATTTTCCTTCCTACGAATCGGGAATGTACACTTGCGTCAGACGGAGGTACAATTGCTAAAAATTTACTATTCAAATGAGTTTTAGCGAAAAAGTAGTTGAATATTTGCAGTACTACTAAGATAAAACGTATAAACTCCACATATAACGAATTAGTACCTGCAGTCTGTAACATCAAGTTTAATTTAATCAAAAGTACAAATTAATTGTAAGTAAAGTTGTGGTTTATAAGTATTAAATATGTGGACAGTGTGATGTTCTTATTATTGTGAATAAATCGAACGTTTCGTTATCTTTCTGCACCCTCTTTAGTATAGTAAATGGCACCAATAACATTAATAAAAATAAAATTCCTTAACAAAAGCTTGTCCTATTGACTTACTAAAACGTGACCAGTTTATGGCATGGTCTAGTTGTCTAGATCATTGCTTAGCATTCGAGAGGTCACCGGCTCGATTCCGGGGCCAGCTGCCTTTGTTCTTTTGTGGTTTATTTGAATTATTTAGGCAAATTCGTGGGCAGTAATATCTCTAATATATAAAATTCTCGTGTCACGGTGTTCGTAATTTTATTTTTTTATGATACAGCATACAAAAATACATACAACCCTTAATTTTCATCCTTCTACCACCAACCCCCATTTTTTTATAGCGATATTAGTACTATAATAATCTTCAACTCTCAGTGATCGATAACTGATTAATTATTATCAATCGATTATTCATCCGCGCCAGGCGTTTACTGATGCACTACTCACTAGAGGTGGGCAATACGATTCTTTTTGATGAATCGATTCACACGATTCAATTTCATAAAAAGAATCGATTCTTACGATTCGTTCATTTGAACGACGATTCTTTTAGTTAGTGTTCGTTCGAAGTAGGTATAACGATTCTTTGTAATGAATCGCCTCGCACTTCGCACGATTCAATTTCATAAAAGAACCGTCTGTTCATTTGAACTGTAAACTATAAGAACCAATACTATAACGTTTATTAGTTTGATAATTCTAAGAATTCGACGATGACAAATTAATGCGAATTAAATATATACATTTATACATCGACAATTTTATGTACTTATCGAAAATAACCTTTGCGACCACAAGTCTTACTTACTTTTACACAATAATATACACTAAATGTTAATCTCTATTAAAATTGTGCGTAAAGTACCTTTTTATATGAATAATATAAAAATAACAGGATTCTTTGTTCGTATGTATGTCCAGATCCAGACGTCGAGAGCAATAGGAAAAGAAATTACTCAAGACTTTTAGGGGGCTCGAAAATTTTAATCATCACTTTTAGTGAAAATAAACACCCTTTGTGTACAATACCTATAGAGATTGAATGTTTTTATAAATGGATAGGTATACATACATATTTTCAAATGTGTGTATAATTGCGTTTAGTAAAGTATAAATTACGTTTAACTTTCCAACCAATTTAAAAGCAAATTAATAAAAATATCTTTACTTTCTATTTTTTTCTTGGGGCACATCTGAAATATTTGTATTTAAGTATCTATGTATATTGTACATAATATGAATTGTATAACATAACCACATTCTAATAACAGTATATAATTTACTAATGGGTACAACTTTTATAATTTTATTTATCTTTGTTAAATATACAATGTCAAAAATGTTTATGAATTTAAAAGATATGGGTCAACAACTAACAACGCTCCAAGATATGCAGGTAGGTATATACATGTACGAATAAGAATCGTAAACTATTACATTTTCAATACAGAGCACGGTTCATTTGAACGAATCGCACCGAAAACAATGAATCGATTCATGCGATTCTTTTTTAAGAGTCGTTCAAATGAACGACTCGTTCAATCATTGCCCATCTCTACTACTCACCCAGCAACATAGTTTTTTAATTTTCTTATGCCTCCATTTCGTAGGTCATATCCTTCTTCCCCCAACCACCACCTACCCATTCCAACTATTCCTAAAGGAGGCTGAAGAGGGCTTTCCGCCCTACCCTCCGACTTTGTACTAGAGGGACAGCCCTCCCACTAACATTGGTGGCAATAAAACATTCAAAAGTTGCTTCTTTTGACCAGTTAGAATAAAAAAAGATGAATTAGGATTCGTTTCTAGCTACTAAACAGTCCTAATGGCTAATGGTAACCATTCAACAAAAAAGAGTGTTCATAACTGTAATTGTGTTTATGTTTATTACCTGGGGTAGTTTATTTTTAATGCTGCAGTCGGATTAAGCTTTTAAACAGTTTATGTATTCATGGTACTCAGCCACACTCAAACACATTTCGGATGGCAAACTGCGTGGCACGAATGGCCTATGAAAACGAACGTTAAACTTATCTTTGTTTAATTTAAAAGATAACCAGTTGGTCAATAATACATTAAGCAATTTAAAAATCTTTCAATACAAAAAAAATAAAACATCCATGTTTCTTTTCTGTGGTGATTCGTGTCTCCTATATCTGATAAAACGATTATTTGTATTTGCCCAATTGACTTCGTCTCACACCCTTGTTCATCATTGTCAATATTTTCTCATTATTTCTATAATTCAATATACTTTTTCAATAAAGCTTACTCTTTAATTAAATTTAACATGCTATCACTTAATATTAAAATATTCGAGCGATTTTACGAAGAAAAAATGCAAAATAGAAGTCATGACCTTAATGGGAAACTGAAGACAGCTGGAGACAACATTTTATAGGTAACTGTAGGACAGATTTGGCGAAAGTAAATTAAGTTTAGCTGTCTCCAAGCTTTTGAGACAACCACAAAGCCTGAAAACTTTTAATTGAATTTCGGTTTCAAAAAGTTGAGGTTCTTAATTGTTTTTTTTTTACTAGCAATAACCCTCAATTTCGAAGATATTGTTAGAAAAAGAAAAAAATGAAGGAAAATAAAAAGTACGAATTTAAACAAAAGAAAAAACTTTACAGGTAAGTTTCTTTACTTTTTGTTCGATTTCCAACAAATTTTAATTATTAAGGGTCGAAATTAGATATTTTTGTGGATCTGTTGTTATAACTTGATATACAGGGGTTTTCAAGTTGATGGGCTATTAGAAGTATATGAATTAATAGAAGGAATTAAATTCTGAAACTTGGGCTCATTTGGTTATTATTTATGCCGCTTCTTTTAAAAATATTTTCAAGTTCGATTTACATCCGGTTATACCGGAAGTCGATACCAACTTTGTTATTTTAAATGGAATGGTATATTTTTTACGCTGAATTCGAATAAACCGTGTAATTCTAAGGTAAGTTTGATAACCAACTTGACGATCGGTTTCTGAGTTAATTTAATTTATAGAAAAAAAATCGCTACCGCAACCCAAATTATAAAACTTCATAACTTCCACAAAATACGACTTAGAGTGTTGAAATTTTTACTAGTAATAGCTGAATATTAGTGCTAACGCCTTAACAAAATTGAATTAAATAATTTATACAGGACGTTCAAAATAAAATTCTAAAATTGAAAAATTTCAAACACGAATTACTTCGTTTTTTCAAATGGCACCTACTATTTTTTATTTTTTCAATCGATTCCTTTTTTTATCCTCTTTCGATCCATATAGATACTTCCTATTTTATTTGAAAATTTTGGAATAATTTTGAATTATTACTTAAAATAGGAAGTATCCATATAGATCGAAATAGGATAAAAAAAGGAATCGATTGAAAAAATAAAAAATAGTAGGTGCCATTTGAAAAAATGAAGTAATTCGTGTTTGAAGTTTTTCAATTTTAGAATTTTATTTTGAACGCCCTGTATAAATTATGTAATTCAATTTTGTCAAGGCGTTAGCACTAATATTCAGCTATTACTAGTAAAAATTTCAACACTCTAAGTCGTATTTTGTGGAAGTTTTTGATTTTTTATAATTTGGGTTGCGGTAGCGATTTTTTTTCTATTTAAAATTTAAAATTTAAATCAGAAACCGATCGTCATAGGTGTACAAGTTGGTCATCAAACTTACCTTAGAATTACACGTTTTATTCGAATTCAGCGTAAAAAATATACCATTCCATTTAAAATAACAAAGTTGGTATCGACTTCCGGTATAACCGGATGTAAATCGAACTTGAAAATATTTTTAAAAGAAGCGGCATAAACAATAACCAAATCAGCCCAAGTTTCAGAATTGAATTCCTTCTACTAATTCATATACTTCTAATAGCCCATCAACTTGAAAAACCCTGTATATATATTAATAATAATCGTATTGGCAAAGGGCAAAGCGTGGGTTAAGCAATGTGAACTTTGATAATCTAATATCGATCTTTCTCTCTTGATAAAAATAACCGATGATCATACTTTAAAAATTTGAGGCTGGAAAATTTATTGATTGTGACATAATAATCCCATATAATTTTTTTAGAACCCAGGCTTTTTTCAGATGTAAAATTCTCATGATTTATTAGGACGTTTAGTAAAATAAAAAAAATTTAATTTTTGTTAATTTATAATAGGTACATATTACAGACAAACTAAAATTTAAAACTTTGTAAAATTCTACGATGACTAAAGCTTTTTAAGAGTAGGTAACATTCTTCAACAGTTTAATTTTTTGTATTGAATTAAGTTTTCATTACAAAATAAAAATGTGCTTTGGTAACCACTTGCAAAGTTTCAGATCAATAACTTGATGAGTAGTTATATACATAATAATAAGTTTAAATCTGAAGCAAGTTTTGAAAGTTAAATAAAAAAGCATGTAAAAGAACATCAGACCAGATATTCGGACAGGAAGGAATGAGTGTCCTACATTTAGGCCCCAAAGCTGCATCAAGTGGACTTTCGAACGTTTAAATGCTTCTCCAATAAATGCTGGGCATGAGAGAGGACAAAACATCGTTCACAAAGCGTCACCGCACACCGATCCAGCTCTAAAGTCCGAGTCCGGAGTCATGTAAATTTAAAGGCATCCACTGAACTAGTTTAACAATGTAGAGTTTGTTCCTTTAGCCTGCCATTCAGAGTATTCATGTAAAAACTTAGATAGGACAGAATTTACGCTTTTGAGTTTATAGCTTATATTGTTACACGATACTATTATTTTAATACATCACTGCAAACAGCTTTGAGATAACATTTAATGTATTCTAATTCTAAAGCCCCTATGTACGTATGTTCAAAGTTGCAATCGTGCTAACTTCCGGTTTGTAATACGTACCTTTGGAACAAAAGAATTTGTTTCCTCAACTGAAGGATATTGAATATTTTATATTCTACTTTTTAAACAAAATTTATTTATCTAACGCTGTATTTATATCACCCTGTATTACTTATACAGTATCAGCAACATATTATCGTCTTTAATCAACTTTCTTACTGATTGACTTACTTATCTTGAAGTTTTCCTGAACTTTCATTCGAATATTCTTGTAAATTGTTTGTAAAAAAAGTGAAATACTCCGAGAAGTACCATTTGAATAGCTTCATATATTGGGAAATAAATATTAGGACCTAATTTTACTGAGAGGACTGAAAAAGATAACTTGTTGCGTTTGCTTCGTCAGTACAGAAATTCAAAATCCTTTTGAAAAAAAATTCAAATCCAATATAAATCCAGCATAAGTAGCCAAAGTATTAGTGGATGTGCTTTTGTAAAAAGTCTTAAAGTTGCAACTTATGTCACGTAAAAGGATCTCATCCGTAACAGACATAAAGATTCGAATTTGGTCTGCCTTTTAAGTTTCGTCTTCGGGCGAGAAGCAATCGCTTACACGTTTGATACAAGGCGCAAATTTCTCTACTCATGTTCGAAGCGGAAAAGCTGAAGAGTGACAAGGCTCTCTTACTATTGTATGAAACGCTGCTTCTTCCAGGACCGATAACAATGAACGGTTGAGGTTTTGCAAAAGGAGACGTTCTTTCAACATTTTACATTTACCATTCACTGAAGTCACTAGTTTTTTCTCTTGCATTTAGCGTCCTCCGGGAAAACCAAATCGAGTATTTTAATAATACACTTTGTCACAATGTGTTTGAATTTTATGTAAGTGCACCTAAGTACTACATAAATCTAATACTTTTTCAAATTTAAATTTTGTATTATTACGCCAACAAATGTTTGCAACGTAATGAACAATTTTATACTTATACTGTCAATAGTAGCAGGTGAAGATGGCATGAAAAATGGGTAATGACATCCTCTTTATGATGAAGGATCTCATCGCTCATAAAATCACTATTAACTACACTGTTTTCATGATATATTATCCACCTATTAAAGCTACGCAGGCAACTATCTATAATACGATCACTACAGGATCATCATCTCTTGTAGTTTATCTTTGTCAGTTCACATTAGTGACAATAGAGAAGAAACTACTCAGAAACTTCATGTAATTGTGCTATTTATTATATTGTATTATATCAGCTTGTGCTTATGCTGTTAGCCGATACATCACAGAAACTCCAAGATAACATGTATAGATGGTTTGTGTGCTTTGACTTTGTAATCAAACAACTTTGGTACAAATTTTGTTAAAGAGGGTACCTTAACTCGAAAATAATAACTGTAGAAAAAAGCATTTCATTTTTTCCACTAAATTGATTACTTCTCTTTATAAATATATACAGGGTTTTTCAAGTTGATCGGCTATTAGAAGTATATGAATTAGTAGAAGGAATTCAATTCTGATACTTGGGCTCATTTGGTTACTGTTTATGCCGCTTCTTTTAAAAATATTTTCAAGTTCGATTTACATCCGGTTATACCGGAAGTCGATACCAACTTTGTTATTTTAAATAGAATGTAATATTTTTTACGCTAAATTCGAATAAAACGTGTAATTCTAAGGTAAGTTTGATAACAAACTTGTACACCTATGACGATCGGTTTCTGAGTTAATTTAACTTAAAGAAAAAAAATCGCTACCGCAACCCAAATTATAAAACATCATAACTTCCACAAAATACGACTTAGAGTGTTTAAATTTTTACTAGTAATAGCTGAATATTAGTGCTAACGCCTTGACAAAATTGAATTAAATAATTTATACAGGGCGTTCAAAATAAAATTCTAAAATTTAAAAACTTCAAACACGAATTACCTCATTTTTTCAAATGGCACCTACTATTTTTTATTTTTTCAATCGATTCCTTTTTTTATCTTCTTTCGATCTATATGGATACTTCCTATTTTATTTGAAAATTTTGGAATAATTTTGAATTATTACACAAAATGGGAAGTATCCATATAGATCGAAAGAGGACAAAAAAAGGAATCGATTGAAAAATAAAAAAATAGTAGGTGCCATTTGAAAAAACGAAGTAATTCGTGTTTGAAGTTTTTCAATTTTAGAATTTTATTTTGAACGCCCTGTATAAATTATTTAATTCAATTTTGTCAAGGCGTTAGCACTAATATTCAGCTATTACTAGTAAAAATTTCAACACTCTAAGTCGTATTTTGTGGAAGTTATGATGTTTTATAATTTGGGTTGCGGTAGCGATTTTTTTTCTATAAATTAAATTAACTCAGAAACCGATCAAGTTGGTTATCAAACTTACCTTAGAATTACACGTTTTATTAGAACTCAGCGTAAAAAATATACCATTCCATTTAAAATAACAAAGTTGGTATCGACTTCCGGTATAACCGGATGTAAATCGAACTTGAAAATATTTTTAAAAGAAGCGGCATAAACAATAACCAAATGAGCCCAAGTTTTAGAATTGAATTCCTTCTACTAATTCATATACTTCTAATAGCCCATCAACTTGAAAAACCCTGTATATATATATACTTTTGTTACCTTTTTTAGTGCAAATTAAAAATTTGAAATTTACTGCTACTTTTTCATTTATGCTTCTAGGTATTATATTTTTTTAAATTGGGTTGTTTATTTTATTTTTATGGTAATATAATAATTATATCCTTATTCCTAAATAGTCACAGGTTAGAATATTACATGAGTAAAAATACGCAAACGTTCACTTATAGTAGATGTAAGAAAATTCTTGTAGGTACTCTTAAAAGGTTTTTATAAGAGGAATATGAATCTTACCTAACACTCCCAGTCTAAAGTTTATCGTGACCACAATAACCTTGCCAGAGGATGCGAGAACTGTTCCGTCGTACGGATTTCCGGAGTTCCACTCGTAACTCTCTCCGTGGACGTAGACAATGCAAGGCAGCTTTTCCGTTTCCTCTTCGCCGGAAACTGAAACAAGACACTTTTTACTCGTCCGATATTTTTCTCAATTTTCAAAAATTGTTTCAACAGATCAAGCCAGATTCTCGATGTTAATTGAAGTCATTGTTTTACAAAAATATTATTGGAAGATATGAGGGTTGATAAAAAGGACTACCCTCAAAAATAAAATAATTATTTTCTATTCTAAAATATTTAGCAGTGATATAAAAATAATTAAAGGTAAAGGTGGATAAATAATTCATTAAATATGCAGTGGAAAATTGTTCAAGTTGCAATAAATAAAGGCGCATGAAGTCGCACCGAAAGTGAGACAATTCTACGTCTCTTCAGGTAAATTGCTTTATTGATGGAAATAAGCCAAACTCTTTACTAAATTGTACCTTAGGAAGTTTTATAATTAAATTCTATCAATATAAAAATAATTTGTCCAGCAAAGTTTACTCATAATTTAATCATTTTGCACTTCAAGTAATCTTCATTTTTGAAGGAAATCTTTTTCGTAAAACTTGGAGATCATTTGCAGCTGAAAAATTGCATCTTCAGAAGAAGCGTTGCAGATGAGGCTGTTTTCAAACTAAAAAGTGTACGTTGTGAAAAGTTTTACTAATTGCCATTTCTTTTAACATTTAGCAATCCGACTAATTATCTGTTAATGAATATGATTCTGTTAATCACGTTCAAAGTTTTCCAGCTTCTCATTTGAAACTCTTACTGAGAATTTTTCGAGATGCTACATCTACAAAAACTTTAGGATAATTTTATAAAAATTGTTTAGTTTATTTAATCAATAAATATTCTATTAAATAACAAATAATATTGGATGAATGAATTTATACATATATAGGAAATGAATTTTGACATACAAAGATTTTAGTCTACGTTAATCGTCGACATTATTTGTGTATACAGTGAATGTAATTAAAATGAGTTGCGAGAAAACCATTTTAGATAATCTTGATGTAAATCGCATATAATAGGAACGCTGCAGTTATAATTCGTTTATAATACCCACTACCACGCCATCCATATTCGAATTGCCAATTTATATTCAATGAGGGCAATTGGGTTTGAAGTTGAGTTTTGAATGCCATTAGTTTTAGTTTGCAACAATATAAAAAAGAGTAGTAAAATTTGTTTCCGTATTAGTTATTATCGATCAGCATAGTCACATTGAAAGTTAATATAAAATCTATTAAAAATCATGAGATTACAACGGTGATATAAATATATATAGAAGTGCGGTAAATAAAATAATCACTTCTGAATGATAACTTAAAGTGAGTAATGTCGGAGGAAAAGGTGCTGTACTAAAAAATTTCATTAAACAAACCAGTTCTGGTGGAAAATGCAAATTAAATTCTGATATGAGGATTTTTTCTTAAAAACATTGTTTTACTTTAGATAAATATTTAAGCAGGTTTCAGGTCGAGAAAACAAGATTAAATTTCCTGTTGCTAACAGGAAAATTCTTTCACTTTTGTCGGCTAAGCTAATTCATAAAGAACATTAGATTCAAAATAAAGAAAAGTTAATTCCAAAGCGAAAGTACGTCCTCCTTTGTTCTGAATAAACTGTGCATAAAATGATGCCTGGCAAAGACGAGGGAAAATAATGGACGATATTAAAGGAAAATTGCACTGTTCACCTCTTAGCGGGCGTTAATAAAACCATTTTAAATAATGCTATTACGTTGACTTTCGGAGCATATCTTGGCCGTTGACGAACAAGTTAAGCTGCAAATGAAAACTAACAGTAATATGAAGATTAAGTAACCAGACATTATCTTCTTTTCCGAGAAACCACCTTAGCGATAAGATTATTAAAATAATTACGGGGAAATTATTCTAATTTTAATTAATACACCGATCCATTTTAAATGTAACCTCAGGGTTAACGAAAAGAAATATACAATAAATCTTCAATTCTAGTTCCTAGCATTGATTAAGGAAGAAATTCTTTAATTAGTTATTAACGACGAATTAATATAGAATTAAATAAAACAATGGGCAAGTTTCACCAATTAATTTATTGTACTCGACAATATCGTTTCGATCTATGTGATCATTATCAAGAGTATCTTAATTTACTAAACTAAACTACACAAATCACAAAATTTATATAATTTTTATATTTTATATAAGTGGGGATGAATATGTTTCCAATTCCAGTTGATTGTTCATGAGTGGTTCTTTCTTATATAATGATTTCTTAATTTCTAAAGATTCTAAAAGTGACAACTTTTTTCCTTTATTAATATTGGTATGTAATATTTGGGTTTTATCTATGTCTAAACTATGTCCTAAACTTAAGCAATGTTCAGCACAACCCGTTTTGTTATCGGATTTATTAATGGTATTCACATGTTCATTTATTCGAGTCTCTATGGCTCTTCCTGTCTGACCTAAATTAATTCGTCGTTACAATGTTTCACAATAAGTGCACCCTCGAAAGTTTAAATATTATTAGTTATTAAGTTACGCCCGAAATATTTTCTTGTTGAAGTTTAGTTCTGCAGAATACTTGTTTCATTCGATAACGTCAAGAAACTTTAACAAAGTGATCGATAAGGTGCTATAATTCTTAAAAGGCTTTAGATTAAAAATACAATGATTATGATTAAAATAATTGAAATCTAGATAAGACCCATTAGTTCAAATTCAACAATTTATGATATTAGATTCGAACAAATTAGTAATGTATGTCGAAGCTAAGTTAGATGCAGTAAAGAGTATGTTTTCGTGAATTTTCATCATTAAAATACGCCACAGTTCGGCATAAAACAGCTTGAATGTTAAATCAAGTGGTGGGTACGTTTCATAATCGAGATAGCTGTAATTAGTTTCTCCACAAAATCTTGTTCGAGTGAATAATGTTGATATTGTAGGAGATAATGAACTGAATTCTCACTTACTGAATTCTAAATTCAGCAATCAGAGCAAACACGCTGCACGAATAGGACACTCTTGTTGTCATTGCCTAGGTTGATTTATGTAATAATATACCAACCTATTTCATTGGTGAACTAATTGTAAGAGATCATTATGCTGTATATATGGATATATTCGATAAATCGATGCAGAATAATGTTTTATTTTATTAAAACCAAATAAATACTGGTCATTAGTCAAATTTCATATAAATGTAACGGACTATTGTTTATAAACGGGTACAATTTAATTTTCTATAGAGATTAATTTTAAATTTTACATAAGCTTTATGTATTGTAAAGTGTAAGCGAAAAATTGTGCTTATGTTAATGTACATCAATTGGACTTTTATTACTAACCGAATCTGGTTCTCTTCTTTGATGAAGAGATCAATTTAGTTGAAAATATATCGAAAACCACTTAAGTTAATAATTTATATGATTGATAGTATCTACGTTTTCTTAATGAAAATTCATGATCACTAAAAACACACAAATTAATTTCTACAAATATTTCAATTAAAAATTAGTAAAAATAAGTAATACTTCTTAAGAAGCCTCAAGGAGGCGGAACAATTGTAAAGTTTTTAATTAAAATATTTGTGGAAACCAAATTGTGTTTTATTATTTATTAGTAATAATTTATATACAGATCTGGTAACTTACAAACCGGACATAGGAAGATTCTGTTACGTACAATCATAATGAACGGCATAATCTTTTGATACATAGTACATGGTGTAGAATAAAAAATTTCGACAAATAATTGTGTAATTCCTATGTCCGGTTCGTAAGTCACCAGATCTGTATATTCTATATTTTTCCAAAAATGAATTAACGATTATTTCGATAAATGAACCCCACTGGCAGTGAATGCTGGCGACTCCTTTAATGTTCACGAATGGCTGCAGCTTCTGACCATAAATTATACAACGGGCAATAAAATAAACTTACGAGAAGCTTTCGGAAATAATCAGAAATGTTTCGGTGGGATGAATTAATTCATGGAGAATTAATTTCTGGATGAATAAACGAATTTATTTCTAAGGAATTGTTTCGTTTTGAAAAAACAAAACATCCAGAAATGACTAACTACAATAATATATTGACACAATAACACAACAAGAAAACACACCGGTAATTACTCTCGGGGGGAGATTAGGTTAGGTTAATTTTTTTGTAAATTTATTTCTTTTATTGTTTTCCCCCGTTGGGGCAATCCATTTTACGTTGCATTCGTTTTTGTCTATTTTCAAGAATTTCTAGAAATTGATTGATTGTGTAAATTGAGGAAATATTTCTACAAATTATTTCGTCTTGTAAAATTGTTGTCATTTGCAGGAATTTGACCAGGAATAGTTTCGTTTTGAGAACGAATGAATTTCTAAGAAATTAATTCGTAAAAACATCAGAAATAGTTTCGCTTCCATTTTTTTCGGGAAAATTGCTCCAGGAATTAATTCATAGAGCCGAATGCTTCATATAAATAAGCAAGCAGCATTCAACGAAGGCTAGCCGAGTTATGGACAATACGTATACAAATAATATAGATAGAGAAGCAAATAGTGATATAAATAAAAGGAAATTCGTTATGTATGCTTCAAATTGACATACTTAAATAATGAAAAAACAATATATAAATAAAAATTGTTTGTTACAAACTTATTGAGAGCAATCTCAAGATTTTTATAATATTATTAATTATTTATTACATATAATCCGCGTTCATCTGTACTCTTGTTGGTACTTAAAATTTTGTTAAGTCCATCACCGTTTGTAATATTAGTAGAAAAAAATTGGCATCAAACTAAAGTGAGTTAAGTACATGCTCAAATAACTTGAAGAAATGCCAAAGATGTTGGATTGACTAATAACAAACAAACAGTGGTTACATTGTCTAAATATATCATTCTACATTTCAACAAGATAACCGAAAACAGTTTTCTATTAAAATTGCAAATTCATTCACAATAATTCCAGGCACATTAACAAAAATTGTCATTAAGAACTACGCTGAAACAATCGTTTAGTTTTATTCAGTCTATCGAAACTTTTATTTTCAAGAAGAGAAGAATTTAGTCGTTTCAGTGTGAGTTATTGTTTCCCAATTTTCCGATTCTGTTTTCATTTCAAATATCAGTTTCAATCTATTCGCTTAGTTTAAGTGTAGCGTTTTATTAGAGAGCTGGACGAAAAAGGAAGTTTATTGAACTTCAATGGTCGATTATTCGTTGTTAAGTGCGTTTTGTTGGAAGCAATTAATTTTCTTTCAGAATCTTGAAACCTATGGTGTTCTAAAGTAGATATTTCGAACAGTAAATTGCACAAGTTAGATGATTAAGCAGCGCTTTAATTAAAGTTTCCCAACACTACATCCTGTAACCGAAGTTTAAGTAACTTCTAATTAGCGAATAAATGGTTGATTAGTCAAAACGCTATTGCAGAATTTTGCTCAAATATTCGATAGATCCTTATTTATATTATACCTATACTACACCTAAATCCTGCAGGTACATTTATGTCACTAGCAGTAATTTTTTATCATCTGAAAAAAGTTTTCGATGGGCTGTAATAAATACTAATACGGTAAGTTTTTGCACATTATTTGAACCTTTTCGGTTGTTCTTGAAGATAAAATGTAAAAAAAAGAAAACCAGATTCCATCTAAATAGATTTATTGATTGCATTTTTCACAGAATTTACATTTAGCACAAGTATCGTTCTAATAGAAGGGTCGCAACGGTTAAGTGTGTCATTAAAATACTCATTCGTTTTCGTTCACCTGACCGAAAAAACTGAAAAGTTATGTCATAAGACTATTTTTTTCATCCTGTAGGTGACAGGCCCTGGGTCATCATTAATTGTAATCAAAAACTGGCCAGTAAAAATACTTACAGCTAGATATCCGTTCTACAATCCTATAACTGCCCTAGGGGCGCAAATGAAGAAAACTAGAAAAAAGGAATTTGTGCTGGGACACATAGTAGAAGTGAAATATCAATGGACAAGTGGAAAAACGAATGCATTTTTTGTTTAAACATTTTATTTTATCAAACAAAAAAGCTGAATTCAATCCGAAACCAAAAAATAAAATAAGACAAACATCTGAATATGCAATTCCCATCGCCAATGACTGGAATTAAAATTTTTGGTCCATTCATTCTCATGTATCATCAAATAATTTTAAATTACAAAGAGGAATCCTTTAATAAATACAACACTAGTTACAAAAACTCTCTCGGATGAACTGAGACTTATTTTCCCTACAACGCAAGAACTCACAAGTCTGAACTAGTCCTAAATTCTATATGAAATGAATAACATAAATGCTTGACTTATATGCAGAACCTATATTGATAAACTCTCAATGAGTGACATGGTCGCCATCAATAATCAATGCCCGGCGACTATTCTCGGCGTCTCCTCTTTGTGCGGATCTTCGTAAACTTTTTCTGCCTCTCTCACTCTGCCTACGTAAATGGTAATTAGAAAAAGATAAGGAGTTTACCAGATTTGTTAGCTCTACGAGTTCACTCTCATGCCAAAACTCCTGTGTGTCCCATAAAAATTTTCACTTCAAAACTATTTTCAAAGCGATTGAAAAAATGTGCTTCACTGTTATAGTAAAACATCAAATTTAAGGACTCCCCGCCCTTAAAGCCCCCAAAATTTAATCACAAACATCAACTATGATAAAGAAAGCGCCTTTGGGTAGGTATTCATCAGAATAGCTACCATTCGTCATTCTTGTTCCTATTATACTACTTCATAGCAGTAAATCTTATCGATTCGTTCTATTATAAATATACGAACATGCCCAATACCGTTAGGATTTATTCATTAAATTTTGAGTACGCTCTAAAGAGTTTTATTAACCAACCACAGATAACGAAAGAGATTGCATGGTATAAGTATTGTAATATCCTTCTCCCAATGTACCTACATACGCATCTTCTATATTTTCACAAAGAATCTTTCACATTGTTAGAAAGAATTTACGATGGCGATCAAAAGTTATGACTTTTTAGATTGAAGCTTATTTCTACGACAGTTGGGTGATAAAAGGCCTATAAAAGTGTTAAGAAGACTGCATTCTCTAACGTGCTTCTTTCTTTATTTTTCAAAGAAAGAAGGGCTTGAAAATTCTTGCATCGTCGGTATAAAAGAAATGAATAAATTTTAAAATAAACACTTAAATTAGGTTACTACTCAAAATATCTTTTGATTTCATTTGTACCTACATCAACATGATTACCTATATGAAAAATTAAAATTTGTTAGTTTCTTTATTCATAAACCATAATCTTGAAAACTACTGAATCGATTCAAAAATTATTCTTCGGTCAAGAGAAAGCTGCACTATTCTTGAGTAAGACAGATTTTTCATTAAAAAAAAAAAAAGCTGTCAGGTTGACATTTTTAATGTTTGTAAATCAATGCCTGGTGAAACAAACAAATAGGTAGTTGTTAACAGACAGTTGTTTTCAAACAACTGGATAATTACAGAAAGAAAGATCAAGAAATATGTGGTCACTCATAAATACAACGTTTTTAAGATAATTACTTCGACCCTAATGCTCAAAGCAGATGCTAAAAGGGATTAAAAAAAATCGGAAAGTTGATTAACGGTAACGTAAAAAGAAATGATGACGATTATCTTTTCGATTTCTTCTTTTTGTATAAAAGAGGATCGAAAAGTATAGATTGTTTAAAAATACAGTCTTTCGTGCCGCTGACAATTATGTTATATAGTATTAATTTGTTATGAGACAGATTTAATGTTCGTTATGCCTAATTTATCATCCAATATCCCCTATATGCCTAAATACATGACAAATGCAAAAATGTAATCGGATTATATGTATACGTACCAATGTAATTGTGCAGCTATAATAGCATCAAACAAGCAGATTTATTTGTAGATACATTATTATAAAATTCTCCGGATTCCATACAAATCGATCAAACCAAATATTTCAAAGTAAAATGTGTCCTTCAGTCGACATAAATCAATGTATATCAATATTTCCGGAAAATTAATAGATACGTACTATTTGCGTCCATTCGCCTCGTAAATCTCCCGTCTCTAATTATTGCATTAATGCATGATGGTTATTCGGATGTTACGAGCTCGCTACCGGTAATTAAATGTGCATTTATACAGAAACCGGTTCTGCATATTTGAATTAGGAAGAAGACAGGAATTCAAAATGTAAAGGACCACAAATTAAATAGTTAATTAATTCGAATTAAAATCGTGCGTTATACATTCTAAACAACTTTCTGTTTTTCTATTTCTAGTGAGTATTTCTAGATACCTTTTTCCTGTTACGTGATGGCATTTTCAAAGTATGGCATCCCTTCATGGTATTTAAAAACTCGAGCAGTTTTCCTCATTTTCATCCCAATTCTTTGAAATCGGAAATAAATTAAGTACATAATTAACATTTTCAAAAATGGTCTTAGGCTTTATATTGAAGTTATACTCTACAATTCTACGTACATAATCGTGTTATTGATAACCACATTTTATTTCAAGTTCTCTATTATTAATGTTTTAACATTTCAATTTTCCTAATACCATCTGGTCAAATTCTTGTAATCGATTAAGTTGTAGTGTATTTAGAACTAAATTGTTACATAAGACTATTCGGAGATTTTAATGGCATGATCTACTTATATTTTGATATATATATATATCGTAGTTATCAATGTCAAAAAAATGTTGCTCTTGGTCGAGTTCCGCAGTTGTAAAAGTTTATTACCGGCAACGGTCTCCATTAGTCTCTCTTGGCACTTGTACGGTTCAACTGCGAAACTTTTATTAAATATGATCAACCTAAAAACTTCTTATAAGTTCGGCCGTTCTTCTTCGTGTTTTACAACTTTGCAGTAATAAATACCTTTCTTTTAGGAAACCCGACTCTCTCTAGGCTACGAAGTGTATAAGGAAGGGGTTTTAATCGACCATAGATAGATCTACTGTTTTGTCATTCCACTCAAATAAGTCATCCTTTACGTCTCATATTTTAATCAATGTAAAATTATTTTAATCCTATAAGCTAACTATCATACTTCATTACTTAGAATGTGAAACATGTTTATTATAATGGGTGCTTTTAGGAATTATTTAATTTAATTATAAGATATTGAAGCAGACAGGTACCTAACTAAATTAATAAAATATTAATTATGGTCTCTCTTTTAAAAGAAACTTTGACTTTCTATGTTTTGTTAGATGTCTATGATAGCTGCAGGTTATCGATATCGACAGCACCTTTAAAACGCCAGAACAAAGCTAGCAAGACAAGAAATTTTGAGAGATAATTAAGGACAATCTGGTATTGTATAAAGAATATCTGGATACGATCGATATACATAAGCAGTGCTCGAATTAGTGCTGTAATTAGGAAACAAGTGTTAATTGACATGGATAAGTAAATTCTCAGATAAATGAATATCAAAATATTATGTAAAAAGACAGGGTTTTTTTTTGAGGAATCCTCAGTTTTTTCACCCCCTCGCGGTGGTAGTGGTAGATAGCCCTTAGCCTCTCCTCGATAATAAGAGAGTATGGTCTCGATGGATGGAAGTAAGTGGGCGTGGGTAGCAAAAAATGTGTGATAAAGTACATCTATCTTTGTCTAACACATTATTTTTTTTGCAAATGAAGTCGAAAATGTTTTGATCGGCATTTAGTGAACCAAAGAGTAATGAATTATATTTTTCCAAAATTTTCTAAAATTTGTCCCAGAGTTTTGAGGAATGTTCCAGAGTATTCAAAAGTGTTCCAAGAAGTAAAAAAAAATGTTTAATAACATTTCAGGATGATTTGGATTGTTAAAAAATTATTTATGATCTTCAAGATCCTTCAAGAATGATTTAGAATGAATATTCAGAAATGTTAGAGAATCTTGTAATGGAATGTTCCCGATTTTTCGAGAAGGACTTGAATGTTTTCGATTTTACGGAAATGATTCGGGATGAACGAGAATGTTCCAGAACCTTTAAGATCTTTCGGTAATGATATATAATGTTCCAAAATATTCAAAAATATTAGAGAAAGTTTTGAATCATTACAGGATGTTTTAAGATGTGCCGGGCATTGTAGTTAGTAACTTTATAATTCCATTTTGTGTTGCAATTAACCCATTTTGTCTTCCTTCTTAATCGTCCTATATAAATTATCAAAAATTTCACCAATTCACGAACCGAAATTAAACCAACCTCTCGCTCATAGCTATGTATTAATTGTCACTTATCCAAACCGATATTTTTGATTCAATACCGAACATGGTGTGTCGTTCAACTGATAATTCAATTGACGCAACTGACAAATACACGTACAATAAGCATATACGGTATACCGATGCATCTAAACTGGTAGCTATCATAAGGATGCAACGCCAGCGACGCGTCGCGTCGTTCAATTACGCTGCATTGCTTTCCGACTGTAAACTGTTTAACTTCAATGCTCTCACTTTGTTAGGTCATTAGGCTTCACTTGAGTAGTACAACGTCTTTAACAAGCGGAAATGTTCATTGTATTAAATTTTCCATTTAAAACTAAGCAGGTGGGTAGATATACCGAAGGCAAACGGTTCCTCATGACACTTTCATAGTTACAAGATCCTTAACATTCTTAAAATTGGCTGAGATGCACTTCTAATGTCCACTTCGTCATTTTCTATAAGACAATCTCTGAAATACTAGTACAATCTACGCTTCTACTTCCTCTTCCTCTTCCACACTTCACGCCTGTTTCTGCTTCTAATATAAACATCTCTAGGCGGCCCTTCACGTCTTAGAAGGTGTCGTCTCTTCATAATTCTCTCATTCTTTATTGGCTTCCTGTTTTTTAATATTTTCTATCTAGCATATTTTCATCCCATGTACCTACTGCACTTCTAAACTTCGTATGCAAGTTTTTCACCTACTATGGGAAGGCAATTTGTTATTGCATGCAAATTCAAACAATTACAGTTCCTTTTTTCTCTTAGACCATTTTACAAAATTATTACAAGAAAATTGTACCACCTCGCTTGAAGATCTTTTTTCTTTGTTCTCTTACGTTTTCCATTCGCAATCCTTTTTCGTACGAGCGCAACTCTGTTGCAGACAGGAAACCGTGGATAGATTAATAGTTTAATGTTGAGATCGCTAATGCGGGACTTGAGATTTTTTTGCCTTTATCCCGGAATGCCTGCCATCCTCGACTATATGCGAATTAACGCTGCGCTTGCTATTCGTGTACTACAACGATTGTTGCAAAAACCGAACACTTATGGAATGAAAGCGTTCTCTATTTATCTTTCAATCTATCGAGCGATTCGAGTTTTCAACCCATCTAGCTTTACTAGCAGGTACTCAATAAAATAAAGATTAGAGCAACTGTAGTGGGTATATTGAAAGTTTAGAAACTTCAAACGCTTCATTTAAGATTTTATTTTAATTTTATAAATAGATTAAAACGTGAATTATAAAGCGTCTGTTTGTGTAACATAAAGTTTTATTACGAATTGGTAAATGTTAGTAGTTGTAAAAATTAACCCTGAAAAGTAGGTAGGTACGAAGTGCTTTTATGAAAAATAAAAAGCATCATGGTCACAAAGAGGCACTAGGGTTAATGTCATTCCGCTGTTCATATCCGAAAGTTGAGGGAAAGCAAAATACGTTCCCGATTTTGCAATATCCAATTTTGGTAACACGACTGGACAAAAAACAGAAACGTGCAGAGTGGGAAAGCTTTGCAAACATAATCAGAGCTTTGCATTTACACCTGCACGTTAGCGGTGAAAAGCGTTCTGCTGAAAATGCAAATGCTTTTGCATTTGAAATGGAATCCTGAAAAATAGTTTGCCCCAACAACTGAACAAAAGTAAAAGCAAACAAGCAATGTAACATACTTGCGATAATTCCTCGGGAGAGCTAAAGCTCCGAGGTTGTTGACGCCCTCGCGCTGAAGCTCTGTCAACGATTCAGGGAGAACGTTATTAGTTTAAGTCGAAGCTTTAAGATGACACTTCTGCTATGGCCCTTCTAATCTAGACGACCGTTCTTTCTCACTTCCGGTTGGTAGGTAGTTATGTCACCGAAGCATCTTCGCTTGAAAAAGAGATTTAAATTGTCGCCTCTCAAGCAAAAAGCGTCATCTGTTTCAGCTGAACGACTTTCTGTTAAACGCGATCCTAGTAATTATGTATTTCAATGCTGGTTTAAATTTTATAATTCAGAATCTTTAATTGGCTTAGTAACATTTACTAAAAACAAGGCAAACTGAAGTAGTCATTAACCAAAATTAAACCCAATATGTTAGCTTACGTTGCAAAACAAATAGCAAGTGGAATATAAATTCACTCTTTTGTGATAGTTAAAGAAAATTTAATTGTTTTTGCAACCACTTTTTGATAAACAACCAAGGGTGAATACCTACCAAAAAAATGTGATTTATTATACAGTTTATATCTCGTGCCTTTCGCTATTACATGCTACCTAGGTACTCGGTTTTTATGCTTTGCCATTGAAAATTTAAAAACAATTTTAGGCCCCCAAACCCCAACCAATTTTTACTCAATATTTTGGGGAAGCCGGTTCCTTTTTTTTTTTCTTTTTTTCTAAGGGGAAATACCTTTTTGCCGGGGGAAAAATTTTTGGGGGGGTTAATTCCCCCTTCGGTTTGGAGGGATTTTCTTGGGGAAGCCGATTGGGGGGATGTTTTTGGTTATTTAAAATTAATTGGCCCCAATTCGGGGTCCAAAAAAAATTAAAAGTGCCAAATTGAAGGAAAACCCAAGAAATTTTGGGGATTCGGGCTTCAAAAAATTTTTTAAATTTTTTCCATTAAGTTCGGGGCTTTTCAATTTTTTTAAACCAGTTTTAAAACCCCACAGGGAAAAATATTTTGCCTTGCAGTTGTAATCGATAGCGCTACTTCCACTCAATATGTTGGGGTAATTACTATATTTCGGCAGAAATGAAATTGTTAATGAACAATCATATTTCTGTGTTTAACTACAAATACTTCCTAGGAGGAAATATTTATTACTGACGGAAGCCATGATCTCCCACTTGTGTATAGAATTTAAGCACATATACGAAGGTACCTAAATGTCAAATACCCTTCTAAAGCACCCTAAACCCTCATCTTTTACTGTTTCCTACTATCGTTTTAATGTTTATGTTGAGAAATAAAGCGTCTGTTTGTGATTTTCCTTCTAGCTTCTATGTACTAAAAGCTCATGGTTTATTTATTATTTTGGAGTGTGTTATTTTAAACGATTCGAACATAAAAATCCCATTAGCTACTAAAAAAGTGGGTATATGAGAGTTAAAGAAGTGGTCTAAAATAAATCTTTAGGGTGAAAGTTAGATGTGAAAATATATGTTTTAAAGCAATTCCGCAGTTTGCGAAAGAGCTTCCCTGTAGTTTTCTCTTATAAGGCGTATTTGTCTTCCGGTAACTCGAGGGATTTGTAGAACGAGAGAGGAACAAAGATTGCGAAAAAATTCGATACACCAACGAGCTCCGGTAACGTGAAAGTGGAAAAGTAATTAAAGTGTAAAAAGTTAACTTGTGCAGATGTTCTCAACGAAAGCAAGCATAACCTGAGAGCAGTGTTCCAAAAAACATTGAATAAAAAAAAAGTCACCTAAAAATACCCAGGAGTTAAAAAAATCTATCTTAGAAATGAGTAATGTTTGAAAAGACAATTTAAATTGCATTCGACAGAAAGATTCCTGTCGTTAAACTACAAAATTAATGACGGTGAATTAAATATACACCGGGTGAAATGAAATAGAGTCCCAAATTAAACGTCTTACCACAACTAGAAGTGCACTTTCGTTTTTGATGATCAATGATACTTTTAATAGTCAGATTCTACACAGACTGATTTATTCATTTTGTCTATAAGTTTTAGTATTAATTTAAATATTCTTCTATAACTAACCAGCAGTACTTTTGTCAGACAGATCCTAGACAGACTGATACGAAATTCACTACTTTAATATTTCCTTTTAATTGGTAGGTACTTCCCTTAGTCCAAAACTGAATATCCTCCTTTTATCCACATTTGAGAACCCCAGCTAATTTAGAAATGTCTGAATTTAAATAGTAAATGATTATTTTATCAGTCAGACAAACTGGTTCGAAATCAGTAAGTCTTACATAGGTACTAATGAAAATCCATATTAACAAGTAAAACTAAATTTAAAGGATTTTCACAAAACTTTATCAAACTATATCGTAACATATGTTTCGTCAAACTTTGGCTTCTTCAGATTAGGGTAATTACTACTAAATATTCTTTGACAAGTAGGTGATTAAATAGTTTAACAATAAAGGCGGTGGATGGCCAAAATAGTGTGATATTGTTACATTCTGTTTGTATCTAATATCTAATTTTTATGTTTATTTATTTTTAAATTTTCTAGTAGTGTTAATTTAAATCCTTTATTACTTAAATGTTAAATTTTCAGGTTATTATTAAATTGATGGGCTTCTCCTGCATAAGTGGAATTTGACTCTTTTATGTGCTCTAATAGACTTTTTGTGAAGTTTCTAACAGTCTGACCAATATATACTTTTTGGCATGACCCAAAGGTTAACCTATAAACTCTAGAACACATCCTTTGTTAACTTTATCTTTATTATTATTAATTAATACATCTTCATACAGAAAAAAATGTTTTATAAGGTATATTTATATGAAACAATTTCTTCCTGAATTTGTATAATAAGACCTTCGTTTAGTTTAAGTGTAACCATAAGTGTCCTTATATTTTGATGAACAGTGATACGCTTGCCAGACATGTAGACAGTGAAATTCGATTTTTGTTTTTTACATATATTCCTGAGTTTGTAGCATAAGACCTCCTTCAATTAAAAAAAAAACGTTTTTGCTTAAATAGAAGTGCTTATGACCAGTGATATTTTGAGAGACAGGCAGATAGAAAAGTGCTCCAAAGTCAAAAAGTTACTAATGTATCGCTAGAGAAAAACAAATTAAATATCAAATTCATATAGCATTTGTTCTTTAATGTCGGAAATAAATTAGACATTTGGGACCTAAATTACCATTATATATAGAGCATCAGTAAAACTAACTCAACTATAGTTTATGAATTAAATTAATAATTTAATTATCTCAAACCTCAACTGAACTGACATGCGGACAAGACCGTACCATTTGAAGTTATACGTACGCTAAAATCACCTTCCTGTACTGTACCGTGTATATAATTGAACAAAAGGGTTTCACGGTGTGCGAGGCTGAATTAATTGTACCTACCGAATTCAGTAAATACGGACTGAAACCATTACCTCCATCACTTAATGCTTATGGCGTTAAGTTGTTAATTTCAGTTTCAATTCAAGACAAGCTTACGTTAGTAGTACCTACGCTTATGGACGTATTTAAGTTCTGAAACTGTTCCATGAATAGTTTAGGTGTAATATTTTCTATTTGGGTCATGTCTAAAACATATCAATTTAGCGTAAAGGGTAATCCAAACAATTTCAGTGAAATTCTAAACGTGTCATTTATGAGTTCATTAAAATTTCAAATGGCCAAAGGTATTTTATGAATTTACTAAAGGGAGAAATAATGTAATTATTATAAACAACTTAGCGATTATCTGTCAAGAGAATTCATAATATAAAACATATTGTTTGTGAAAGCACAACAAGTATAAATTACTGTTACGGCAACCGTAGTAGAAACATCTTCTGTATGTATGATGGAGATAAACAGACAAAGGACAAATGAGAAAATGTGTCAACGGTCAGTGTCCTGAAACAATGTGCTTAGTACGATAAATGCAACATGGACCGAATGTGCGTGACCGGAAAGATTTAATTTCTAGAAGATGACACCTTCCCGGTGTCATAACTTTCCTTTATGGGTACGAAGTAGGAAACTCCTGTCGAATGCACAGGAATTTAATTAGTCTGGAAAGCCAGACCATCTAGTAGCTAGGAACAATCTGTTAAGAAAAAAGGGTAGAAGTAAGAAGCGAAGCCGAGAGGTGGCAGACAATATTAAGGCAGAGAGATGAAGAGGTGCTGAAGCATAGTTTCCAACAACTATTCGTGTGAGAGAATAAAGGCGAGCGAGCCCAGGGGATGGCGACGTGCTGGCAATTTCGCGCCTCCTGCTCTCACCCTGCGATTCCACCTCATTAAACATGAATCGAGGTTTATTGTTCCTAAAGAACAAAAAAAGAGAAAGAGAAAGCAAAAGAATCAGCAACGTGCCTCAAGGAAGGAACAAAAATAGCGGTAACGCTTCACAATATCCTGTGCGGATTAAAGTCCCTTCATCTCATCGAGAGAAAAGCATTCGAATGGATTCTATTTGCATAAAGATGCTATATTTTGTAAACGGCGTGTAAACCAGAAACTCCTTAAATGGAAAACGGTCTTAGGACATTCAAAATTACGCACAGCAGCATTAATTTTATAGAAACTCGTTGCACGAATAATATAAATAATTGAATCCTAACTGTTAATGAAAATTTGATTTAAAGCTCTAATGTAATTTAAAACATTCACCATCACAAATGATAATTAATGAAAAGATTTAAGTACGAAATTTTATATTATTAAGTTCTTCTTCATTATTTTTGTTCTGTAGAGATTAAAGTAGTGTTCATTTTGTTGCGGAGTACAGATAAAGAAAAAGCTCTTGCAAACACATTTCGTCAAATTACTTTTCGGCTTTCCGGGGCATTAGTTTCCTTTGGCTTGTGTCTAATCTGTGGTCGCGCTTTGTATAAAATGTCCTTGATTCAAGAAAGATACTGGAAACGAAATCGGCAACGACTTAGAAATCGTAAAAGGAGCAAATATGTGAGCAAAGGGTCCAATCCAGGATTAGTCGCCATGAGAAAGTTATAAAAACGAACGACTAATGGGGCATGAACGAGATATGGAAAAATGGTCCTTTCAATATTACTTCGCATAAACTACACGATTACGATCACTAGGTTAATAGCGCGTGGTATCGTCTACCATACTCATATTATAACGATTATGTACAAAATAAACATCCAATAATACAACTTTTGCCTCACTAAAGCACAAGAAAAATGTGTTTAAATTTAGCTCAAAGCATATGGTTGTTCTGTTTTTTCATGAGGACCAAAGAACAATAGAATTAAACCCAAAAGCCCACAGAAAACGTTCAGAATTAGGGTCAAGCCTCTAACTTATTTATAGATATATCTATTATTCGTTCCTTTTCTATGGTACTTCCATTACGTCTAACAATAAGGGGGGTCGACCATGTCTTATTTTTTCTTAGAAGGGGGTAGGAGGGGTTCTTGATATTTCTTACGTAAGATCACAAACATACGCAAAGTTAAAATTTGAAAAAGCGCGAGTGTCGATGTGACCAAAAGAAGCATCACCTGGTATTAGAGATGTTCCAGTGGCAGATTTTCACTTTCTAAGTGGGTTTTGAGCCCCTGGACTGAAAATATTATGTAGTGATTAAATCCAAACGATTAAAATGATTCCATCCAATATGATTGTAAACGTTCCTGAAAATTGTTACTTTTAAAAATAAACATCAAAACCAACTAAACGTATATTCAATTTTTCCTTTAGATTCTTACGTAATAAATATTAAACAGGGATGAGGGGTCGGCCTATTCTTATTTTTCCTTATTTAGGGGTGGGAGAGGGTCAAAAGCTAGTAAAAATCGTCTTACGTAATAAATGAATGGCCCCTAATCAACGAGGAGTCGCAAAATCAAGACATATAACACATAAATTACCGCTTTATGCAAACGATCTAAGAGAGTTTTCTGGATATGGTTTAGAGCAATCAATAAAAATGTAAATAAAGAAAGGGTTCGAGATAACTGATTCGGTTAATCGACATAAGATACAGGTACCATAATAAAAGTGATACAGAGTCATGCAAGTATAGTGAAGACAAATAAGCTTTTGTGAATACAAATAATTATTAATAATTAGGACAAATTTAATATAACTGGCTTAAATACAGTAATTACTAAGAAAATTTGTTTAAATAATTTAATTACATAATTATTCCTTTTACGATTTATTTATTACTCCGCAGATCTTCGTTACAACCAATTTAATATAAAATGGTAATGATTATTTTATTTTTACCTTTATTTGTTAAAATTGGTGAAGTCACTTATAATAATTCAATTTTCTTTACACATAAATTGATTTTATTTATGAGTATACAATTGTGTTGCTGGATGAAGATTCTAGGTCAACAAATAATCTGAAAAGCTTCATTATATTTCGATAAACAACCATAATAGTTGTTTAAAAATACATTTATTATTATCTACTAATACTACTCCTTGGGAAGGGAATTGTAATCTGATTTTCATTTTGATTCCGAAAGCTCTGAAATAACAAGCTTCGGTTACTAGAGACATTCGGTTTCTCTCACGAGATTGCTTTTATTAAGTTTATTACATAAATAATACTGAGATATAATTTAAAGAAATTTTCTAGTATCAATGATAAAATTTGAAATCCCAGTTGTTTGTTGTAGGTACCTAAATACGAAACAACAATTAAATAAAGAAATATTTTATAACGACATTAAGGCTATTTATCAATCGACATCTTCTAAGCAACAAGACTTTTTTGGGGTAGATTTATATCAGTCAATTTAAGAAGTTTAGTAGGCACTTGAGATTAAGAAAAGAACAAAGTTAAGGGAGAACTTCTATATAAAATCAAAAGTCGATCAAAAGGTATGATTGATCAATACAAAACCCACTGACAAATCAAAGCCTGGGAATTAGTTACCCTTTCCGTTTAATGGGTTTGGCTATAAATATTTTAAATTAATGTTTTATTTATTATATGTACGTATTTTCATGTAATTTGAAATTATTATTTGCCTATTTTTCTAAATGCATGTGGATATTGGTTTTGATGATTGAATTGTTCAGTCTAACAATTCTATCCAATTAGAACGTTGACTAACAAACCTAATTATTCATTATTAGCATATCGAGTCGAATATATGTATTATTTATTGGATGGATAGTTCGAATTGTGTATGTAAATGAATAAAAATTCTGCCGGGCTTTTATTGGGAAAGGAATATTTTAGTTAGAAATATTATTTTTAAAAATTCCGTTAGCATTAATTTTTTGTGCATGTAATAATTCATTTACCCCTGATTGTTCAGCAATTATACATTATTACGTACCTACATAGTTGCTTTAAAACATAACGGTTTTCTATCAGAAATAAAATTGTAAATTATTTAAGCCTCTATATGTAGGTACAGGAAGTCCTTTTTTGTTTGAAATAAATGAATGTATAATCAGTAGAGTTTTGCATGTTACTGGACATTTTTGTTAAATCGTCCGCGAAATTGCCATTAAAACTTATTTTTGCGAGTGAGTAATACAATCAAATTTTCACACAGACGCGCGAGAATTATACGCGAATTCGATTGTCAATTGTAATTAATTATTTGTTGGTGTGCATACTATGTATTTACTTATGTACATACATAATATACATTGATGTATAAATGCACTGATTCGCGTAATTTGGTTCGCTTTTGTAATATAATGTTAAAATATATGAGGTCCATTGTCATTAAATTTAACTCTTGAAGTATCCCCATCTATTCGTTCGCTGGTGATTTGTTCAGTTTATGGTCGAATGAAGGTTTTGAAACGTAAATAGCTGAAATTCAATCATCTATGTTTTTTTTTCTCACTTTTTGGAAAAATTGTAAGACTTTTTTGTATAAATAATTTAAGGAATCCACAGACAAATTCAGACCAGGGCAAGTGGAGCCGAAATCTGGATGGTTTCCTGTTTTTCAATGCTAACCTATGATTTATTTAAAGAAAAAATTGTGTTTTTTTAAAAACCCTATTCTTTTGATAAGTTCACTTCTCTTTTCATAAAGATCATCATAAGCAATTCATTCATTAGACACCTAATAAATTAAATAAGGCCTAAATGATTCCAACAACAAAGATTTGGCAACTGTCCTGTTAAATGTTCCTAATGAACGAATACTTGCTGTGATTAGCGATGAAGTTATTTTCTATATTATCTTTATTTGTCCATAGTTAGGTGCATTTTTGTTCAAGATTATATTCTGTGTAGAATGTGTCAAACGCATCTACATTGTAAAAAGAAAGTGTCTAGTTTGCACAGTCAATTCGTAGTGAAATGTACGTAGTTCTGAGCAAGAGGCATTTGACGTAAAATGCCATTATGTTTACTGTTGCCTGTCACATACAGGCTTAGTATTTTTGTTGTCCTGTAACATACGTGACGGATGTCGTCTGTAAGCGTTTAAAATTAAATGCCTCCAGGGTGCATTCTAGATCTAAGCATGTAACAAATTTTTGTGCTCAACAAGCGACATTAGAGAACTTTCCAATACATAAGGGATTTTATTTATATTTTATGCTTTTCAAACGTTCATACTTTCTGAATTTTATATTATGCCTCAGATCCTACATAGTAGTATATTATTTTAACGGTCTAAATGGACATTGCGGGCGATCGGTACTGGCGGCATCTTTCATGAACTCCGCAGATCAGAAATCATAGAAGATTAAAAGAACCTTCCGGAAGAAATTAGGAATATTCTACAACTGTATCAATTAGTAAGCAGCATCCGACTTGTTTCAGTTGTTAAAAAAATATTAACATAATTATTACGAAAGCGAGAGAAATATAAGCGTGATATAAATAACAAAATTAAACTAATGATTCTACATCGAATAAAACTCAAAGAATAAATCTTTAATAACAGTGAAAGCGATTGACTGTTGAAAAAACTATTGCAGTACAATTAACTCGACTGAATTTAGATTATAAGCTCATTTCATCAAGCTTTGTTTCCAGTATAATTAAATTGAAGCGTTTCCTTAGAGCAGTTGCAGTATCTCAAGTCCGCGAGAGTAATAAATACTTATAAAGGGGTATCTCTCGGAAAAATATTTTTATCAATCACCGTTTAATGTTCCGTAAGTGATAAAACTGGTCGTACAATGTCAGCGATGCTTCAACATTTTCAAAGGCTCCTGTGTATGTATCAAATTTATGAGAACGTAAAAAGAAAAAAAATTACTCCAAAAGCGAAGGAATTTGTACTCTTACAGAAAATGTTTTTTTTTTTTTTTAATAAATTTAAAATCAGGTAGATGCTCTTAGTAGATTAAAAAGTGATTTTAAAACAAATTGTAAAAAAAAATAAATGGGAGTGAAGGAAAAAATTATTGATAAATTAAAAACTAAAAGTTATAATAGGGAAAAATAGAGTAGAGAGGATTAGAATGAATAATCCTTTTTGTCTTTTTCTTCTCAGGTTATAAGAATTGCAGACTTTTGCATTGTTTCTTTCTACTGTTTTAATTTTTTGTTTTTGCCTTTTTTTTGTTTGACAATTGTGTACAAACTGTAACTTTATGTTTCAATAAATCATATACTAGAATTAAAAGTAAACCTCGAAAACCAGAAAACAAAAATACTTACAAATCGCTTTTCGGGCATTTTTTTAAATAGATATTTATAAATTAACATATACAGTATCTACTATAATAGAGGTTTATAAATACAAAAAGATATTTCTAACCCTAGGATTTAACATCTACGACATCTTCAAACCAGTAGGCTCTTTCTGACCTAATAATGTCATCTGCAGGTTAACTAGCTTCATTATTTCAACGATTTTTTCTATAGGAACAAACAGTGTCTTTTACGAGGACACGGAGGAGAATTTCTCCAAATAACAAAAGATTTTCTTTAAGTTGGTCAAATAGTATCTTGATTTCTATTGTAAACACGAGCATTTTATCGTATATTCTCAATTGTTAGCTAAATAAACGGGAAAGGCCAGTCGTCAGCAAATAAAGGCGACGCTACAAGAAAGGAACAAATTGCAATAGAAGCCTGATGGACGATACCGAACAAGGTTCTCATTAATAGCCACTTAGTATCTCAGGTTTACACCAAAAAACACTCGAGCCAATTTTGTGGTTTCATCTGAAGAGCACTTGACATTTGACCTCGGGTTTCACATAGCTGCTTTATTCATCTTTTTTCGGCGGTCCGTTCGCTTATCGATTTTACAATCAAAGCAGTCACTTTGGCAAAAGTTTCGCTTCCCTTTAATAAACTCCTCCGCCAACTCACGACTGCCAAGTCATGAACTATTTGCATCTGTAATAACAAATCATTTTCATGGGATCCTTTGCTAACTGAACTGAACCGAATGCCATAAAATTCGATCAGGATCTTCTAAAGATATCAAGGGACTTCGATAAAACGACATAGTGGTACCATGTTTTATAAATTATGTATACAAAGTGTTTCTTCTTATGTGCTGCAGTTTGAAGCTGTCTCTCTGCTTTTACAACTGCAAGGATAGTCTGTGATATGGAATTTCTAAAAACTGTCAGACCTAATTGTAGATTTTTGGCTGTAGCTACACGATCTTGCCTCAATTCCAAAACAATAGGTACATAACTAACGAACCAATTATAATTGCAAAAGCTTCTTGTATGAGTTATAAATTTTACAGATGAAAAATTATCATATACAGGCATCTCATACACTTAACAGAAAACTTCTACTACTTACAAAAATATTTTAAAAATGTAATTTCATCACAGTTTTTAAAAAGAATAAGAAGGTATATAAAAGTATTTTTAGAACAAACAGAAAAAAAAATGGTTGAGGAATTGTATAAATTTCCAGACATCACTGAGCAGAGATACTTTTACAAATAGATGTAACAGACGAAATTACTAAAAAATGGAACACATATTCTTAATATGTTGACAAATATTAAAGAGTAGATGTCATGGCTTTAACTAAGAAGATTGAGAATGAATTAATTTTCGGCTTTTGGGATACATTTTGCAAAATACTAAATTTAATTAATTACAAAATTCTACTTAAAAAAAAAAACTATAATTGAAAACACGAGTACAGAAAAATCCCTTTGTTATGCTCTAATTAGGAAGACAACTTCTTGAAGGGAACTTAATTACTGAAATATTTACAGGGCTTGTATTTCTGATAATAAAATGAATAGTCTAGCATTCGTTAATTTACATCAATCCCAATTCTCTGCTAATTATTAGTTTGTTCCCATTTTTTCCATCCCAGTAAAAAAGCAAACAATAAGTAATGATCATAATAGTACCCCATTCCTAATACTAATTATTAATTCTTTCTTCATACAGATGACCTTTTTGAAAACTTGTTTTTGAATCGTTTGATTCAATTCTAAGTCGCTCTGGCTCTTCCCTCGAGCTCTAATTAGCAATTAAAATTGGCTTCTTGAGTTTTTGAAATTCCTTTTTCTGTTCTTTGTTTTTCTTCATTGGCCGATGTTGTTTCGACTCCTTCCAAAGTGCAGATTGTGAAAGCATCTCCTCACTTCCGCACTGCTTGCAGATTGCTAAATCAAACACTGCAATGCACTACGGAATTGAAGAGATGAACCACTTTCTTTAATTAAATACATTTCCACTGTTTAGACGAATAGAATAGTCGGGTCTTACAGTTCCCAATTCTTAAGCTTAATTATTAAAAAACAAGACAAAAGCAAGCGAACATAAAACAGAATTTGTGATAAACCGAAAGACACTTATAAGACATTAAAAAATTATGCCACCAAGAAAAGCTACTCTACCTAATACATTATTTACTAAAATTAGCGAGGTTAAAAGATCTGTTCGAAAAATTCAAGATTCAGCGAAAGGAAGATTACTTCGACAAAAGTTTTAGAGACTTGTTAAAAATGTAGTGCTATTCACTCACCAAAACGAGCTCATGTCTTTAATGTATCAGCTGTGAATGTATTAAAGGAAGAACCTATTCGCTTTCCTTTTATTCGTTGCTTAACTAATTTGTGATATACCTAAATATCCTTTTATTTCTTTACTATTTTAAGTCAAAAGGAAAACAAGCTATGAGACATAAGTAATGCTAAACATGTTGGTGATCATCAGTTAAAAAAATGACATTTTCCTTAGCTAACTGTTTTTTTCAAAACAAACAATATACTAATTAGATTATTATTATAAAGAAAAGTAAGATAGAGGAGGGATTGATATGTAAAATATGAAGAAAAATTGGGAGAATTACCGAAAGGGGACATAAGAAAAGAGATATGGAGGAAAAAGGTATGGGGACCGAGACAAAAAATAAATATGATGTGGAAAGGGACAAGGCCAGACAGAAATGGCAATAAGTAATTAGTAGGATGGTGGGGAAAAGATGTAATGAAATAGTAAGAGGTTAGGATTTGAGAAAAACTTGGGAATCCAGATAGGCGAAAGGTATGAGGGAGTTTATATTGGTAGAATGGCAAGGGGATGAGGTGCAAGGAAAACGTAGAGATAATAGCGAGATTCAGAATGGGGAATGAGTGTAATGAGAATAAGTTTTGGATGGAAGAAAGTAAGAGATTGTGTAGAGTATGTGGAGAGAAGAGTGAATCAATGGACCATGTAATGGGGAAGAAATGCGGATGGTAGTGGTCTGGCCAAATTTTAAAAAGAAGAGGTGTGGAGAGGGGGGGAGAGAAAACAGGAAAAATGAATATAAGGGAAAAGGAACCGAATTGATTAATATAAACATTTAAATTTTTGTAAGTTGGAGAATATTATATGTTTCTTTTTTTTGTGTATATAGAAATCTAAACATAACTTTTTGTTTTAATAAAGCTCTACTACTACTAATTAGATACATGTTAAGCGATTTTATTAGCTTAATAAGTTAACAACTAAGCTACTATTTAAAAATATATAAGAGAGTGCTTTGGAGATTGAAATCATTTCTTCTCTTTTTTTGAAAATTAACGTGTTATCAACCACAAGTACATATGCTGATAAAAACGGAATAAAATTTCATGATACTAATTATTCAAAAATTAGTAACTTAATATCTTTTAACTGGTAAGCATAAGCTTTTATGTGAATCGCACAGCATATATTTATATAAATAATTACTGTACTCCACTTCTACACACACTTTGATGAAAGTTACAAATGACAGTGTTGAGCATCAGGTCCAATAAATAACAATAAAGCTTACAGGAATAAGTATGATTCAGTTTTCACATACAAGATTCCTTATTTACTCTTAAAAAATGCACTACCATCCGTTAATAAATAATAGAAACGGCATCTTAAGCAACAAATTCTCAAGTTACAGTTTTAGTTTTTGTAAATATTTACTAACAAAGTAAATGCTTTCTTTAGGGTATGCTTCAGGCACCAAGCATATTATTTGCTTACATGTTATTTTCACATACATAGTAATGATTTTGAATAAAATAAATAAAACCACAAAAGAATAGATGTTTCACACTTTATTTATGTTCTCGACATATGTTTCGGGCATAGCCCATTATCAAGAGTAAACGATTATACTAAAATTACAGAGTGAAATATTGCTTAATTTATACCTAAAACGATCACAAAATTTTACTTAATAGTAGAGGGGATGCAGTGTTACCTAATTCTAACTGGTTATTTACTAGGTTTGACTTATTGTCTAGAGCCTTCTTAATCTCTAAATTTTCTAACAATGTCAATTTTCTACCTTTATTAATGTTACTGTGTAATATCTTAATATTATCTAAGTCTATATTATGATTAAAAACTGTACAGTGTTCTGAAATGCCAGTATTTTGCTGTTTTTTGTTAATACTATATGTGTGCTCTTTTATTCTAGTTTTAATAGATCTGCCACTCTGTCCGATGTATGAGGCATTACAAGTGTTACAGAAAACTTGATAAATACCACTTTTTAGAAGTGGGTCTTTTTTAGGTTTATTATTGACTAACAAGTTCTTTAAGTTACGTTTGTAGGTTTCCGTAGCTGTTATTCCTAGCTTATTAAGTTGGTTCTTAAATTTAGAACTGACATGTTTAATAAAATGTAGAGATGTGTATGTTTTTTCTGTTTTTTTACTGCAGTTGTCGTTATATATCATTTTAGTGACACTTTTTTGTTTTTTCTTTTTAATTAGTGAGTCTATTAAGGATGGGTTATACCCGTTGTTATGAGCTATTCTTTTAATTTTGATTAATTCTGAGTTGTAGTTAGTAACGGACATAGGTATTTTTAATAATCTATTAATTAGCGAATGAAAAACCATTAGTTTGGTTTGGTAGGGGTGATTTGAATCTTTCGGAATGATAGTGTCTGTATTAGTTGTTTTTCTGTAAATGCTGAAAACAATTTTATTGTTTGTGATTGATAATTTTAAGTCTAGGAAGTTCAAGCTTTTGTTTTCCTCTTTTTCCATGGTAAAATTAATACTGTTGTCTAATGATTTTGCCACTTGTAACATCTTGTTTTCCTTAATGAATAATTTAAAAATGACAACATAAAAGACTGATTACCTAAATTGGAACACTTGAACAAATGTGCCAAATAATAAGAAATTAAGCAAATTAAAATAAGTTGTAGGTACATATATATACATATTTTCATTGCACTCTAAGCGTATTACTCATCGTAGTTTATTTTCAAATCCCTAGTACGTGTTCAGCGTCAAAAAGCAAATTTTCCAGGTGTATGGCATTGAATAATATCGAAGTTCCTTTACAGCTACTATTGAAGCACACGATCTCTACATAGGTATTAAAAAAAATTACTTTACTCTGAGGCACACACGGAGCATTTCGAGGAATAGTGTGAGTTAGAAACCTATGGAAGTACTCTACGAAATCTAATATATAAAATTCTCGTGTCACGGTGTTTGTAATTAAACTCCTCCGAAATGACTCGACCGATTTTCCTGAAATTTTGTGTGCATATCGGTTAGGTCTGCGAATCGGCCAACATTTATTTTTTATCCCCCTAAATGTTAGGAGTGGTCCACCCCTAATTTTTTTTTAAATTTTTTAGACAAAATTTTTTGTTTTTATTTTTTTATGGTACAGCATTAAAAAATACATACAACCCTTAATTTTCATCCTTCTACTACCAACCCCCATTTTTTAATAGCGATATTAGTACTGTAATAATCTTCAACTCTCAGTGGTCGATAACTGATCAATTATTATCAAACGCTTAGTCATCTCCGCCCGGCGTCTACTGATGTCATTACTCACCCAGCAAACAGCACGGAGTGGGGATGAGAATGAAGCAGATTTTTTTAGAATGTTACAATAGGTAGTCAAATATGTTCTAAGAAGTAAAAGAATGTGTTATTATAACATTTCAGAATGATTTGGTATTGTTCAAGAATGTTCCAGAATCTTAAAGATCATTCAAGAATGTTTTAGAATGTTAAAGAAAGTTAGAGAATGTTTTGAATCATTGTGGGATGATCTGGATAGTTCTAAATTCGCGAATATTCTAGAATGTTCCATTCGTCTGTTACATCTATAATTTCTTCGAAGATGCGTGTTCCATACTTTTGTATATTTATTATAAAACGATGGTCCCTTACGCCACTTCTCTCCTTTTTAGGGTTCCGCACCTCAAAAGGAAAAAGCGGAACCCTTATGGGATCACTTCGTTGTCCGTCCGTCCGTCCGTCCGTCAAGACCCTTTTTATCAGGAACGCGTGGAGGTATCAAGCTAAAATTTATAACAAATACTCAGACCTATTGTCCCATGGAGCTGTAAAAAAATCAAACTTCTAAGCCAACGCAATCAAGAGATACAGCCGTTTATGCCGCAAATTTCCGCAAATTTTCGAATCAAAACCTACAGGGTACTTCCCGTAAACTTAGAATCTTGAAATTTGGTACGAAGCAACAATTTATAGGACAGATAAAGGAAAAATTGCCAAAACCGTAAATTTTTAGTTACATCAAATAATAAAAATATTTTTAATAATTTTAAAGTTACTACCCCTTTCCTCATGAACGCGTAGAGGTATTAAATTGAAATTCATATCAAATACTCAGGTCTATAATACCTCTAAACTGTAACAAAATCAAACTTCTATGTCAACGCAATCAAAAGTAACAGCAATTTAAGCCGCATATTTTCAAACTCGCAACTACTCGCAAGAGAATCAAAACTTAAAGGGTACTTCCAGTCGATTTACAATCTTGAAATTTGGCATGAAGCAATGTTTTATAGCACATATAAAGGAAAAATTCCGAAAACCTTAAATTTTTAGTTACATCACATATATACAGGTTTGTACGGAACCCTCTGTGCGCGAGTTCGACTCGCACTTGGCCGGTAATTTTTTTATTTGAAGTCAGTCGTTTGCTGAACATTTACGTTTACGATAACATCAGTAATTGTTCTGGTTGTTTGTTTACGACTTCGCGTTTTGGCGAATTTTAAAATGCACGATTTGTATTTACTTTTGATTTACGGGTGTAAATATTGGGGAATTACTCAGTTAATTCCAAAACTGCGAACTTCTATCATAGTTAGGTTATCATTTCTTCAAATAAAAGTTAAAATTATACAAAAGGCAATCTTAATACCTACATCATTAACATACTCGTACATTTGAGGTATTTCTAATGGCTTTCGGAAGGTATGTTTCAATTTATGTAATACTGATTCGAGTAAAAATAAGATCTGCTTATGTTCCCCTCCAAAAATTACTACCTACTGTAGATAACCAATTTCGTATAGCATTTTAATTTATATTCAAATTATCCTAATTTTGATCATCACAAAAGATAATGAAAATTACGATTTTAATGAAATTGAAATGGTAAATGTAATTAACATTGGTTTCATTATATGTAGACTGGAGTGTTTATATTACACAATACTGTCATACCTAAGCGGATTGTGAAGTATTTGTTTTCGAAATATTTGTAATTAAAGTAATATATTATGAAACGATCATCCCCCGGTCCACAAATAATAATGTAATATCAGATGTGGTTTCAGAAATGTCCTTTGCATTAATTGATACTCGTAATTGCACTTTATTTAATGAGTTCGTTGAACAGGTGCGAATAGGTAAAACATTTCATAAACAGAAATTGATTGTTTAAATCGTGCAGTATTAAATTGTTTGTTTACATAATTTATTGGAAACGTTTGGCATAGTAGAAGTGATTGTTTAACAGTTTGGATAAATAAAATTCAATCAGAAGATAATTTCGTTAATTAATACCAGGCATAACATTATTATTAATTCATAATTTAATTTTTTACTTTTTTGTGGTCAGAACAAGGATTGTGATTTAAAGAGAGATAAGAAATTATGAAGAAATGAACTTTATATCAGAGATAATTATATTTAAAAAATGCTACTTCATTAATCCGCCCATTTTATCATCTAGGACAAAGTCTTAATAGTGCTTAGCTAACTATTTTGCATATAAGAACTTCATAAATCATTAACTACTAGCAGTTTATAACAAGCCTGCTACCACAGATGATGTTTTCCCAAGAATAGCTTTAGCAAAAAGATATTACTTGTAACAGCTTCGAACAGTGAATTTCATTATTGTACTTAATACAAGTTCCCACACTGGCGCAAGAAGTTGTCAAGCCGTTCCGCAGGTACGTTGGCGGGATAAAAATAAAGAGCAGGTAAAATTTATTCTCATAAATCTCAATATGTTCCCTTTCCGAACTGAAAGTTGCGTTAATAATATACGTACCAACGATATCGTGAAGCTTTCAGGCAAATAGAAGAAAGAAAACATCATCACGTCTCGGGATAATAAATCGGCGTTCTTGTCGTCTGGCGAAAAATGAAACTGACACGAGAGTAACTGGCAATAAAAAACAAAGAAAAAAAAGGAAAACAAATCCCCAACCCACGATATTCTTTAGTTTGTCGTCGACATCAGCGACTGCTTGTGTCTCTTATTCAATGTCAACGAAAATGGTGCAGCTCTTACGGAGAAAGTCGACGCCGATATGTCTTCCACTCTCTGTAATCAATTGCAGTTGACTTACGAGTTTTTCCTCTTTAATTTGATTAGAACTTCTCAAGAAGTTCTTTCGGGTAAATAATTAATTAATTTTCTCTATCAATCTCCTTTGAGGTTTCCGGATACAATGGAAGTCAGAGAGTTTTTTTTTTCGCGTATATAGCAGTCTGAACTTAATTGCCTGTTGCTGTTTCATAAAATAAACGGTGTGGTAGTTTGGGAAAAATTAAAAAGATATTTATCAACGTTCAGTCGAGACAACTTTACTACTTCATTCGGGTATCGGGTTTTTTAAGCTTCAACAAAAAACGTTGTTAATTATAACACATTGTCACGATGTTATTTCCAAAATAAACATTTACGATCAAGAATTAATTCAATAAACCAATTAAATTACATTCTTTTATTTCTTTAGAACCCAGTCACAAAAATCTGTGACAATTGATTTAAATTCCCCAAGAATAAGGGAAATTTCGTTTTAAGGTTATCATTATTTCTACTTCAATAACTCCTCTGACAATTTAATACATTTTTTTTTTAATTAAAAGACATTAGATTTACAAATAATTACAGTTCGGCAAGGTGTATCAACATTCCCAATTTGATTGCACCCAATTTCATTAACGTAAACATTAATTCACCACAAGAAATCGTGACAAGTTCAATTAATTAGAAGTTTAACTTTCCGCAATTTCAATTAAAACTATTTCAATTTATTGCAGGTTGATTAAAACATAATTGAAACTCCAACTGTTCGCTTTCTGTTCATTTTAAATTGCAAAAACCGCATTAATACAACAGGTGGGAATAAACTAACATTCATTAGACCAATTAAAATTTACTTACAATAACTTCACTAACTAGCTATAAGGTAAATTAATGTATGTAAGCTACAAGGTTGTAGTAGATAGGTATAACTTTTTATTTTAAGGTGCTAATTATTCTTTCTAAAATGTTATTCTTTATAATGTTTTGAAATTATAAACAACCCAAAAAGGCCAAATGCTAATTTCGAATGGTTGGCCCTTACGACTGAATATTCTTACTAATTATTAAGGAAAGGAGGAAAAGGAGAACATAAACCCTTACTAACTAGTATAATTTTCGGACCTACTAATGGTTTCACTAATTTTGCTACTTTCAATCTAATCTAAGCATTTCAGCAAGGGGTTTCATTAGGGAGCAGATGACTGGTAATTATTTGGCTCGGGGTGCAAAATAATTTGCAACACCAACTTTTACGTAACTTGACGAGAAAACGTCCAGTAATTAGTTTGAAAATAATTAGCGCGTTATTCTCTGTTATTGTCTAAATTCATGTTTAAGGGTCAGTTTCTAAATTACACTGTGCAAAACAGAAAGTCCGCTATGCACAAATAAATCTTGTTGTTTGTTACATTTCATTAATTTTAAAAATTATATACTTAAATATTAACAGTAGCAGATGTTGAAATTTGTTGTAAATGATACGGTTAAAGGGGTGCCTATTATAGATTGAAGGAACATTCCCTTACAATGACAAAAGACTGCAGTTGGAAAAAGCGAATGTGGCCCTTAGAGAAATGCTTGTGATACTTAAGGTAAGATTATCTTAATGTGAAGTCATTACTTTGAAGAAAAAACACGTTATCGGTCTTAAAAGAGGCACAAAGAATAAGCGAATAACGAATTACGTTCTGCTGGGGCGAACAAAAGGTACCCCATTTATTTCTAAAGGTAAAGGGAATATGATTCTTTTCTTCAAATAAGGATCTACAAAGCTTATAATTTCTTGCTACAATACGTAAAAAATATAAGTATTATATGAAGTCATTTGAAATAAACTTAGAAAAAATAATAATAATAAATATACTGTACAGGTCCACACTTAAAAAAATATACTTTTTTACTTTAAAGGTGGTAGGTGTATGAAAAAGAATTCTTAAATATTGTTATGGGAAATCAATTTAGCTTTTTATATGTTCATTGGATTTTTTATTAGGGCCTTATGTAGGTACGGTTTTCGTTATTATTTCCTACTTTTGGGAGGGTTTGTAGATTGTGGACTAAACACAGCTAATGAAATATCCCCATAACCAAAGTTTTAATAAAATATAATGTGTAAATGTTGCTTATTGATAAGATTCATTTTTCATACAAAATTATTATCCACCTGATCCCTCAGATGAATGGTTATTTAAATAATGCTACTAATAATAATGAATAAATCAAATATATGTTAAATCACAGTCAAATTCACGAGAAGCGAGTCAGGGTAGTGAAAAGGGGTACCCTCCACATTTCCATTTTTTTTAAATATTATTTCTCTGGATTTGTAAGGACATTTTCTCTTAGATCCTTAGATAAAAGTTTGAGTTCCTGTTATATTTTCTGCTTATAGTTACTTATGATTAGTTTCATTAATTTCTGTTGTATCATTCCAGATTTAGGTTGCAAGTTTCTTGAGTTAATCAATCAAATTTTCATCGGTATTTGACGTCCTCAAAAACAGCATCATTAAAATTTAACTCGGGTCCGTCACGGAGTTCTTTCTATTTATTAACGAGTACAACATCGTGTTGTTCAATAGCGCTGGCTTATACAATGCATCGTGTAAATAATCTGGTTGCAATAACAACGTACTATTATGGCAAAGACACTAATTACACTGGTTGATAACCGTCGCATATTAGATGTTAACAGTTCCTGTGGATAGGAAAGTTTAGCGGTTGAATAAGCAGATGTAGATGTACCTATCACTAAAGCGGATACAACCCTATCATTTACTGGAGTACTTACCGCGGTTAATGGTCCAGTTTCGATATAACGCACTGAGGAATGTCAGGAAACTCGGTTCCCATAGAATTATTTGATTTAGGGCTGCGCGTAGACATGGCTCGATTCCCGCGAATATCCCATTAAACAACTTGGTGAATCACAAATTAGGGGGAGGGAATCTAATATTGATCTTAAATTTCCTATTTTATAACATCCTATTTGATTAGTTTCAAAGTACTGATTCGGTTGATATATACTGCACAGTAAAATGATGAAGATGTGAAGATGTCAACAGATTTAAATTTTAAACAGAATTGGCAAAAATCAAACAAAATTATAAAAAAATACGTTTCTTTCAATAAAGTGATCCTATGTACCTTGAGTTTGAAATATAATATCCTTAAGACTTAATCTCCTCATCCTCCAATCCCTCAAAGTGGCACACTTTTACCTCAAGATCTATATTTATGATAATACACGACAAATTTTTACATTTACTCGTGTCTTATGGAGCTCTCCCAGACCTAAACATAATAAAAAGTTTTAATCCTTAAGGGACAATAACATCGTTTATATAAGGAGTAGAAGATGTTAGCATAAAGTTTGAAGATGTTTCGTTTCTTAAAACTGAAATTAATTACGTGGTTTATAATTTGGAAAATAGCAATTCCAACAACTTGAGTGAAAACAAATACTGGCTACACAGTTAAAAAGTAAATACACCGGGAAGAGTTACTTAATAACTTGAGAGCCCATCACGTTTCCAGTGGGTAGCGCAAAATTTATGTAAGTGTTTGTATTTCTGTTTAAGCATAATTCACTCAAGATGTTCAGTTACACAAGAATCAAGCGTCGTAAATTTATTGCTCGTTTTATGTACAAGCAATGTAATTATAAGAAAATCTAATACTAAAAGCGGATGTCGAGTACACTCCTAACGTTTAATTTTATCATATACCGTAAGGAAAACTCTTCGGTTCGGATGCCTTTGCGTTGACAAAGTTTAAATTTAAAGCGACTTACGGACTTGTTTTACATAAAAGTTATTAAATTTATTTCAAACAATAGTAAATCGAATTAATTCCTTGAATTCTTTAACAACCCTTCAAATTTCAAATTATATTCAACGGGAAAGAAATGATGATGTAATGAATATTTTTATGTACTGTAAACTCATAAAAATATACATATTGTTATCAATGTCATATCCGAAACTACCTACGTATGTACAAAGAATAAGTTTTTTTGAAATTATCTTCAAAATGAAAAATGTGGCTGTTTTTAAATGTCTGTTTTAGTTCTGAAAAGAAATTATTTATCTCCCCAAATCTATCGAAAAATTCAAAGGAATTATTGTTGTAATCATTGAAATGATTCGAACCAACTACAGGGTGTTTCATTAGGAATGCACTAATAGGTGTAATAATATAAGTACATACCTACGATCATTATTATTCATGTTTTTTCTAATATGTTTCGATAATAATTTAATGGATTTAAGATAAACTGAGTACAAGAGCTATAAAATAACCAGCATCTGTTTGACATACCCTGTTTGCTACTCGCTTATCTATTAACTGTCGGAGAACATAATACATAGAAGAAAATTCTAGATCAATAATAGGCACGGACAGAAAACAATCCATTTTGAAAATTCGAATCATTAACCCCAAATTAATTATAGATTTTCAATTTACAATTTAGACACCAAACAATACACGAGTTTGAACATAATAATGTCAACAGATGCGATAAAATGAAAACAAACAATGCCTCATAGGCTTGTTTAGCTTGTGTCGTACAATGGGCTTTGAAGTTTTGTAAAAAACATAACTCATTGATTGTATTTACTACCCTGTAGTTTGAGGCAAATATTTGTAAACTGCAGAAAAGCTTTCACGTTTAAGAGACAAAATATATTAGTGTTTTAATGACTCATAAAAATTTTGTACATTACTTTTTTAAGCAAAAATTACTTCGTAACATAAGAACAATTTGTTTCAAATAAAGGAATTAGACATTATACTAATACAACTGATTCCTTTACCCTAACAGTTTTTAGAGTGTAGCAGAACAATTTTTGAGGATTATTCAAAAATACATGTACTTATTACGTATTAATTATAATGGTAATTTAGGGAAGCTCCCATTATTTGTTAAATAATTGATGTCTCGGTTTCCAAAACTGGCATTTTCAAAGGGAATTTAGTGATAAAAACGTGTGTAAGTACATTTACATTTGATGTATATTTAAATCCGACAGGGTTACGTGTTTAAACATTGTGAATATTTATGAGGGTCTCGGTTTTGTTTTATCCCTCTATTTATACTTTTGAAATTTATATCTCCTTTAAGCTAAGCAGACAGAGCAGATTTACTATTATCTTAACAAAAGGCGCTGGCTTTTCAAACACATCGCTTTGTTATGCCGTCTCGTAAATTTACCTGAGACTTATGATTCCCATGTGAACCCAGATTAAAATAACAATTGGAAATTAAGAGGATTAAAACAATGAAATTTCATTAGGAGGAGGTGACTACGACGCAACTTTCCATGTTTCACTTTTTATCTTACGTTAGTCCTGACCTTAAACTAATATAACTTTATCGTAAGTATATTAAAGTAGTGCCTGATGTATATTTTAGTTAACTGCTTTTGTTTTCTTACCATTACGTTCATTGTTTCCCTTTTTGTTTAATTTCATTACCTTTTTACTAATGTCTAACGTTTCCTCTTGTCATAAATATAATACAGCTTGGGCGAATGTTAACGACAAAAACTGACCGCCAAGTCTTTGTCAGAGGGATAACGTTAGGTAATAGCTAATGTATACAATAAATAAATATATATTTCATGAAGGTAGATTAAATATTCATAATACATGTTTCCGTTTTAGTTATATTTTTTGTACTTATTTCAATACGTACCTACATATTTAAGCAAAGTTCTTTGAAGGGATTGAAGGTGGTTTTATCTTGTGGGCGTAAATGTAGGGATATCTTGTGTGATCATTTGCAAAAATTGTTTTGGTATTGCAGTTATGTCTTGATCTTCCACCAAGACAAACACATAGTTTAGCCCACAAGACTAAGGCTAAGTCCAATGGAGACTAACGTTTTTGACTATGTTACGTGCCCAAAAACAAAAGTCAATCTCGCAAGAGCAACACCAAGACCATGAAGTACTGTCGAAAACCAAAACCACGAGGATTATTATATAAGTCAATTGTCCGAAGAGGATAATGTCGGAATATATATCATTTATATTTGATAAAAGTAAAATATTTCGATATAAAATTGTTATTTAAAACGGGAGAAACAGTGGGCGATATCGAGTGCAAATAAGACCCTTACCTTGGCGAGGCACGTAAACGTTAAGGTAAAGGCAGTCCTCGCTCTGATTAGCCAGCAAGGGGAGAAGTTTTTCAAGGAAAAGCAATCTGCCTCTAGGGAATTCCAACAGCGCCTCGGTGCGGTTTCCTATGTCAGGAGGTTTTTGCGGACACACTGCACTAAATCGGTCTGCCAGACGAGTATTCTTCCAGAGGGATGGCGTTACCGGCGGCATATATCTGGAAAAAAAGAGACGGGATTTTCTGGAATGAATTGCACAAGACAAGGGAGTTAAAGCAGATTGCTTAACAAACCAACAAACTATCCCAGATCTCTCTCAAGAGCGAAATATATCAATGAATATCTTTAATCACACGACATTGTTAAATTTACCCATCTAAGATGATAAATTGTATTAATTAATTACATATTTGAGTCAAGGCAATTTCCATGGAAGGTTAAAACGTTTACCGTGATGAGAAGCTATTCTAAAAGCGATAATTTAAAGCAGACCTTAAATGGTTAAAAACAGTTTTCACCCATTTGCCGTACTAATGTATTCTTATTAAGCAATAATTAACAATTTTGCTTTGTAATGTGTAGGTTATAAGGGTATTCTTCTTTAGTATTTTTGTAACATTTTATATAATCATTATCTTGAAGATTTATCTATAAAAAAATGTATTCCGGAGGAGTTTGATTAATAAGAAAGAAATCATCATTATTAGCACACGATTCTTCCCTAATTATTTTAAACTTCCCAAATCAATATTATTGTTTAATAGCTTAATAAATAGTTAATATATAATATAATACTGAGTTTACAAGTAAACTGACGGTAAACTCCTACCGTAATAACAAGTTTATTAATTAAAAGTTTGAAACTCATAAATTAGTTTGCTCTTACCTAACTTACTATCAATATTAAATAATATCTTGATTGATAATCGTGAATTTTAAGAGTAGATATGGATTTTAGTAATTTCAAATTTTATTATAAAAAGATTAGGTATATAGACATATTGATGTTGTATTCGTTAGTAGGGTCCTGTTATTGATCTTACAATTAATAAAGCTTCCTGAGTAACAACTAAGTTCAGCAAAACTTTCCTTAATTACAAGAACAGGTTAAGGTATTACGTAAATCCCTGACAACCCCTGAGGTCATTAACCGGATTATCATTTTCATCAAATTCATCATTATCCTTAGAAAATAGCAAATCATGAAGGATCCATTAGATACTACAGTGAAAATCTTATAATAACAATTTGTCGAATACTTTTACTTATAGCCTTAAACTATAAACGACTTACCGCAGACTTCCAACGGGGGGTGTAGCATAGGGCACCCCGAGAAAAGCTTCGACTGGTGGATGACTGTGCACGATGACGCCGCGTAAAGGACCGTATTTGGTGTTAACGACGCGAGTGCTGTACTTATGAACCGAAACCGAGACCGCGAAATCGTTCCACAGAGACACAATAACAATCAACAACCACAAAGCACGAAAAAATTGAGAGACGAATTTAAAAACATGTCCCGCAATAACGAATGGCACACGCATGACGTCACCAAAATTGAATAAACCTCCATTCAGCCTTCTCTGGCATCCTTAAGAGCTTCGTGACCATTCTCCAGATTTTTTTAATTTCATCGTTAATTTGCCTATTTATCGCCTCTTACATTTTAAGGTTTTATCTTCTGATACGTAACTCCCTCGTATCCATTTAGGTTTGACGATACAAATCAATAATTTATTTAACTCCATCGTAACAGTGAAGGGTTTTATTTGTAGCTATGGTATATAATCTACCTTTTATGAGCAGATATCGATTTTCTCTTACTTCTCATTTTTTTCTGGCAAATTACATAAATATTTTGGAAATGTTCTGTCGACCAAACGGATTTACGGTTGCTCGGATGTCACGTTTCCCCTTAAGGTTTCTTTCATTTTTCTCGTCTTCCACTCGGCGTAAACAAGACCCCTCCTTCAAGTGAGATTCAACCCTCACCCTGAAAAATAAAATTTCATTACTGCAGACACGCAATTTGCGGAGAGCTTAAATTTTAATAATCGCAAGCAAGTAATGAGTGCAATACTTTCATAAAAATCAGCACATGTTATTTCTGTTTTTACTTCTTACAGATACATAAAAATTAAACTTTCTAAAAAACGAGTGGAAAGTTAAAAATAGATCACCTTTAAAATATAATATTTCCTTATTAATTAAACTGCAGTCCTCATTAAGTTTCCGATTTAAAAGTAAATATGGTGGACATATTAAAATCATTTTGAACATAAATAAAATACTTATGGCTACGTTCTGATCAGATCCAGGTTCATTTGACATAAGTTGTTTCAAAACTAATTATGTCGAATAATAATAACAATTTTTACGTTCTACACAGTGGCGGCTCGTGGTCGAATACGAAGGGGGTTCACAAAGTTAATAACATGTAGGTAATATCAGAACATGAAGCGTATTTCACGATGTTGTAAATGCGCCGCAGGCGAAGATTTTTAATATTTTTAGGAGAAACAAATAATTATGGCATTTAATAATACAATAAATAAAAACCTTACGTTTACTTATACAGGAAATCCATTCGTCTATGTTTTGAATTAGCAAGCACACTCAACACTTTCATTAGGATTACCGGCAAAAATCAGGCACGGAAAGCAAAATAATGCGTTTAATTTATTACACCTACACAACCACGAAATTTTTTTATACTGTTCTACTTTAAACACACGTTTGAACTTTTTATGTTTTAAGGTACACTCTTGTGTCAGCTGTAGTTTTGGGCGAGGTGGACCCTTTTTCTTTATTTCGAAACGATTTTGAAAATTATTTGAATTTTCTTTAATATAATTTACCGAACACGACTCCATCATTTACGTAATATTTTAATTAACACCTATTGTGCAATAAATTGTGCGTCATTTACAATTAGTGGACTTTGAACTCTGAAATCTGAACATGCTTCTGAACATAATTTTTTTACTATCGATTCCTACCAACACTAGCTTCCAGAGCCTTTAAAAATGACTCGTACTGGACATTTTCACCAGGTGGCAGGCTAACCGAAGTTGCAAAACCCTGGCAGAATGTCGGGTAGCCGTGCCGACGTAGCACGACATTATTCCGGCTCATTCCGGCTTCTCGTGCAGTGCACCTAAACGCTGTATGTTGAGTGTATTTTATCTTCCATTTCACGCGTCCGACTACCTCTGTCTCTAACACATGGACATCAAACGGAGTATCGCTCACGTGATATGTTCAGAATCAAAACTTGAACCAAAAAAGTTAGGTGAAGTCGTCAGCGACACAACAAAAATTTAAATATTTTCTATGGGTTACGGGTTGGTGTTTTGTAACTATGAACTATGAAATGGTAAAAGAGATGTATATTATACGATAATCATCAATAATATAATAAATATTAAAAGGATAAAATTATATGGTGTAACTAGTTCAATTTTTAAAGGGGTTCACTGAACAAATGCACCTACAGTAAAACCGCCACTGGTTCTACATATTATGTTCTTAAAAGGAATAAATAAGATAAATAACTAAGGTTTTGATATTTTCTGTTATGTACATTTATCTATTTTCGTCCTCTTCTCTTCTATGGAACCTTTTTACTCCATATCATATAAGAAAAAGAAATTTAAAAAAATGTACTTAATCTATCTTTCAACAAAAGGAAGGCACCCATTTATAGGTACGTATGCTCTCTCGTACTATTCATATATTCATGGGACATCATACCACCTCTATTGTACAGTCAATTTCGATTCCTTGACAAAACGTGGTTGAAATACGACATCGAAATACGACTGCATGACCAGTAGGCAATTTTGGTGGCAGTTCTCAGATCAATAAAGCCTGCTATCGACATTCCTCTGTCAAAATAAATTTCCTGTGATATTGCACGACACCAAAATTAATAGCAAAGCCGTCAGCTTATGGCTCCATAATAGGAATAATGCAGAGGAAATCACATATTTGTGTTTCAATTTTAATAATGTAGTAAAAGGAATTAAAATTTAAGTGAAAAGTTTAATTTTTCATTGGACTTTAGGTAAGAACTATTTTTAAAATTTAAATTCAAGCAATCTCACAGAACCTCACACTTCTTTTAAATTTTCTTGGACTGAACGAATAGTGATCAAACATCAAGTCCTTTTGATCGTATAAACGAATTATAATAACAACTAAACTTGAATATTTCTTTCTTCATTATTAGGCAAAAAAGTCACTAAAATTTTCAAGAACTTTATTTTCTATTTAGTTATAGAATAAGATATATGATCTATTGAACTCCTGAGCAGGAGAAAAATTGAAGGAAGAGTAACAAACACTCTCACTTTCTTCGCAACTCCTAAGTATCAGAATCAGAATAATAAATAATGCCTGAAGCTGTTTTCAATAAAGCGTACAAAGAAATACGATATCCACTCAATGCCTTTTAAAACTTCTCCGAGATTATATTATTTTTCGAGATCAAAGTGTGTGATAAACCTATTTATAGCGTGTTAAGGGAGAAAGGGGGATTAAATATTCATTCCCGTGCTAGTTGTGTTACGGTTATACCAACTTTTCATCTAATTGGGTTATACATAATATATTATCCAACCAAGCTTATAAAATATAAAAGTTAGTATAAATTACTACCACTTTTTAGGGTGATTTTAGCTGATTTAAAAAAAAGTAAATAAGTAAACGTATAAAATTACGAACAAACGCGGATAGATACATTCACTAAGAAGATTTGTTGTTATCGCCTTTATTTCTATTTGTTCACAATTGGTATGAATCAAAAGAAGGGTTTCTTTTTCCTTTAGAATGTAACAAAAAGCTTCTCGATTGTCACAAACAATATCGTTTCCTATATATTTTATTGGATGTTGGAGTTTTTTTTCAAACGCAGTGTCTAACGTTACGTACCGTGTATGTGCTTAAATTTCGAACATAAAATTTACAATAAATTCAGCCTGCATTTATAATATAAAGCAAAACCGATATAAAAAACTAACTTTTTTTGAAGTAAAACTGCTTATTCGGGAAAAAGAAGAGATTTAAGAAACACAATTCCTAAGCTATTGATCGCCATGTTCACAAATGGATAGCATATACGTATGTACTTGTCGAAGCACATTTATGTAAAGTTCGTATTCAATTGTAAACTAAATCAGTTCTACTTCGCACGTTTTTTTTTTTATTCGCAGAACTTCCCACTATTCCTGTCTATCCTGTACGATTGGCTTCCCTCAAGTCATCTCGTTTTAAGTGCTTCCAAACCACATTAATTCAGTTCTGTATTGTCGTCTTTTTATTACTCAACGATAAGTCCTTGAGAATATAATATTGAACGACTTTACCTATCACGCAAACTTCATCCCTGATATGATTCTTTATCATCCCTCGACATTAAGTTCCATATTACATTTGAATGCAATGAAATGGATGTTATCCTATACGTTTATCTGATATGATTAACGAACCATTTCTGTACCTTACACTGTAATATTTATCTCTGCGTTTCTATCTGCATATCTTATTGGCTAATTTGGACTGTTTACAGCAGAATTTGGTTGTCTGGGGTTCATTTAGTACAAATAAACATTAGATAGTGTTTCGAATTGAATGTTTAATTAGTCAATATTCGTAATTGCTATGTTACGTAGAATATAAATTTACATACATGAGCTAAATCAGGGGATTACTAGGATTAAGGCCGATATTTGCTAAACATTCATGATCATACAGGGTGATTACAAAAGAAACTCCTTATTAATTATTATTTTCTTCTGAAATGATGCTTTTTTTTGGGATCAACAATTTAATTTCAAACACAGCTTTTCTGTTCCTTAAGCTGTAAAGTTGGTGCGGTCTTAGGCCAGCCGTACACCAATCGAGCGAAACTGTATCAATCAAAAACGTTTCTGTCTCGAGCAGAAACATTGTGTCCGTCTACGAATCATTATTGTCGCATTGAAAAACAAAACGTTTCTTTCTTCTTTCTTTGATGCAAACTGTTATGTCATTATTCAGTTGTGTTTGAGGCTAATATGTTATAATATTTTAAGAGTGGTATTATAGAGGATAGTGGAGAAATTGTTGCTGTGCTTTGGGAGTGATTGCTTTTGGCAGATGGATTCGGGACTAAGAATAGAAGGGAATGGATCTATTCTATAAATAAAAAGAGGGACAAAGATAAAACACTTAAGAAGTATATTCTTGAATTAAGGGCAGATGAAAAGAAGTTTTATAACTTTACCCGCATGTCTTCACTGACTTTTGATTACCTTTTGGAATTAATGTAACGTACACTGTCTCGATCTGTTTCGCTTGAAACCAGAATTCGTCGAAACACGTTTGGTTGTCGCAACGTGTGTCGTCCCGTTTCGTCGTGACTGGAACACTATGTTACAACGGTGTGCGTCTAGCCTATAAGAATATATGCAATTATTCAGAACAAAACCGTTTCAGTCAAAAACGTTTTTGCCCGACACGTTTTCGCTCGATTGGTGTGCGGCTGGCCTTATCTTACTTTGTTCACGTCTAAATTCCTGTCTCTTATGTGACAGATATTTTCGAGTAACTGAATGGACATGCGGTCGTTCCAGAATCAATCATCACATTGCGACAGACTTAATTATCAGAGTTCCAGTTTTAGCAAATCGTACCATTCGAAATGCGCAGGGATGCGGAAAATTCACAATTCCAAGTGAAAACTAATTAAAAAGAAACACCTTTTGCGATTGGGAAGGTTAGAGCCAATTTGAAAAGAAACTAAATTAAAACTTTTTCTCGCTTTTGTAGCTAACCGGAAGGATGATGCAATTACGTATTTTCCGAAAGAAAAAGTGACCGAAAAGGTTTTCCTGAACTGATTACTGATTACTAACGGAAGACAATGTTGGTAAAGGAGTGAATCTGAAATTTTTGCAATTCAAATGTTGTTATACAAACAACATCTAAAAATGCATTTGAAAAAACAAAACATTAATTAAAGACGATACAGTCGCTGCTTAATAAAGTTATAAAACAATAGTGTTCTGAATATAAATGTCATTAATTTATTTGTTTTTTACTTTTACAAAACATTTATAAAACCTAAATCCAAATTAGAGACAAATAAATGTTACTGACAATCCCCCCATGGAAGCTTAATACATTAAATGTGATTCGGCCTCAGTGTTTCTATACAAATGATATTTAAAGTAGCATAGTGAAGTGTAATTTGTTAAATGGTCTTGCAATACTAAACGAAAGGGGTGTTTTATCCCCCAAATTAATCCTTTTTATTTGATTGCATGAAATGAAATTTCAAGTTTCTCTTTTGTTGCTTCTTTTGGAGTACATCTTGTTCATAAAAGACATATCAAGCTATACAAGTAGGCGCTAACAATACCTATATATATTTCCCAAAGTATGTCCTGAGTGAAACTGTAGAATGATAATTCATTATTTATCCATTTTGCGTTACAAAGTCTTTGCGGAGCTAGCCATTAATTTTCTCATTCATTCTCACGTCTAACCGGTTTTGTAACCCTTTGTTATAGAAATCCGAGCATCTTAAGGTATATAACTACATCATTTAGCCGGTAAGATGGTTCAGAGTAAGTAACAGAATCTAAATAATATTAATCAAAAGTTGTAGTTTCCAGTCGACTGGTATAGTTAATTTCCCTAATGCGGATCTTCAAGTAATATTCATAAGACAAATGGTCCCTCAAAGAATTTCCCACGGGATTTTGCGTTCATTTAAATGAAAGCAAAAAGAAATAAATTCCGCGAAATTTCCTTGTCGCTATTAAATTTTTTTCGTCGTCGCTTTTTCCGCCCGATTTGTAACAGGACCAATGCAGCTTACGATTAAATTTTTTAAGTGGAAATAAGAAGCTTTTCTCAAGTAAAAATTGCATGACAAGCCTTGGAGGAAAATTAGAAGATTCATTCTACAGAATCAGTGTGTAAAACGTTTCTGAAGGGAATCTTAAATAATCGTTGATTTTACGAGTAGCTTGATTAACCGGGCAGTATCAATATTGACCGATCATTATGAATATTGACTAAGAACGTCGGTTAAATTAATAAATTTATTACTTTGGCCGGCCCACATTAATAACGCGTCCGACGGCCCGTGGCCAATTGAAAATATCAATGTTTAAGATCATTTAAATTTATCACTTGGACCGGGCAATCGTTTTCTTGGGATCTCAGCCTGTCATTTTGCGATATCGGGGTTGGGTTACGGTATGTAAAGGTCGCCCCTATTGATATTATCAAAAAAATGTGTTTCTTCTTTTAATAAAGTTGTTGGTGGGAAGGGACAACCTTTACATACCAGGACCTAACCCAGAAATACAAAGTGAATGAAACGGTAATTTGACAAAATAGTTGCCTTACTTTATAATAATTTCAATTTTTTTATTTTCATCGCCCAGGTCTATTATGTGTAGGTAGTTTATATTCTTTAAAATTACTTATTATGTTACACATAGACATGCATAATATAAATATTCACACTACAATTCATATGTTTTATTATTTTGCCCACGATAGGGCAATTATTATTCATACTGACCGGAAAAAGTGATTTATCATGTTGTTTTATTTGCATTGACCGGACTTCGGAAGTTGTCCGTAACATAGACAACCCATGACATTCACCAGACCGTTGAGCTGGTGAGACACATTTTGAGTATTACTTGAAGTCGATGTCAATGTGCCGTTGCTGACACGTTTGCAATAATAAATCGATAGACGTCGTGTAGTGATAATCGAAGGAGCTTTGTTAGCAATAAACGTGGAGCTTGGGAGTCAGTATATATAAGCGTCATTAAATTGATGAGCTTTGTAATGTCTTCTCGGTCTAGTGTATTGTTGTAGGCTGGTACGAACGATTAAAATGGCAAACAGATTATCCTAAGTGACTGGTATCAGAACCGACCGTCAGCGACACTGTGACGACTGTTGACATAGCCACAATATAAACAAGAAACTATAACAAGAAGCACAAATATATTCTCTTCAATATTATAAATTTCATATTATAAAAAATATAAATTTGGATTAAGCAATGACATTTAAATCCAATTTATTTGAGAAAGAAGTAAACTTTGAAGCTCAATTAAAAGAAGTTGATTCATACAAATGTACTGCAATATTGCGATAATTAAATATTAAAAACTAATTACGCAGTACCTAATGTTAAATTGCAAATTCTCCTATTATCCAGTTTCTTTATTGTTGTCATAAGACCGACAAAAAAGTGCCTCGTAGTATTTTCTAAACTTTGATAATTAACAAACTCAGACATCATTTCGTTAAGTTTAAATAGGTATCAGTTCAAAAGTTCTTTCCTTTTTCCAATTAACTTTAACTACATAATAGGCGATTTAAACTCTAAAACTTTTTTATAATAGCACATTTGATTGTCTTTATCTAGTTTTTTTGTTCGTTTTATTTTCGTTTTGTTTCGTCAATGAACTCACGATCTCTTTTAACATAAACTGAATTCTCAAGGTACAAATATGTATAATAAATGTTTCTCAAAATAACAATAAGAAGACAAGCAGATTTAAATGTTACTCAATTTTAGGGATATATTAGGGTAGTGAAACGGGGCATTTACCAGCTATCTTAATTTTAATAAATTATTTTATAATTTATTCTTAATAATTTTTTTAAATAACCAGAACAGCTACATATACAACTTTTAAGTGATTTGCTTGCTTTTTAATGGTTTGAAACCGTACTATAATTTAATTATTTGAAATAGAAACTTATTGATCAACAACAACTTGTAAGCGACCAGTAATTTTTCAGACGTAGCAATTTTTCTACAAGAATTCGCCCAGTAACGAGCTGAACTGACACAGCTTACAAAGATACTTGAGGATCTCTACAATTTCGACCGAAAAAGAAAACGACTGACCCATAAGGGCCTTCACCTACGCTGGAAAACGCGAAAGTTGTCGGCGTTCAGAAATAAAATGTATCCAGGAGCTTTATGAGAGAGATGAGAGCTTTCTCTGAAATGGTCCGAAAGCCTTTAGGCGCCCACATAGGCGATAACTGCAAAAGAACGTTATAAATTGCAGACGCTCAATTACACCAAACGTTTTTATTGTATAACGTATACGTCATTCATCTCTAAAAATCCATAAAACTTATAAATACAGAAATATATACGTATCTATATACATAAAACTGTACATATATGAGAAAAGTGCTTGCTATTAATAAAAGTTTTCCCAGACATTTGAGTCTTTTGAAATATGACTAATTTTATTTTACGGTACATTTCTAGAATAGTTCACCCCCAAGGTACAGAATCTTTTAAATCTAGTGGTTGAAAAAACATTTCTACGCATAGGGAAATATTCAAATTAGGCAATAAACTCAAAGGAAGAAATTAACTCCAACCCTACGTTCTAATTTTAAATCTAACTGGCATTCCAAAAGCTTTTGATGGGTAATTTATGAAAAAAAACTCCGGATACAGGTAGTAGCTTTAATACATAGGGTAGTTTTCTCTTTAAAAAACTGTTCGTTAAGTGTTTCATCATGTTTGAAATTCACTGCAAATGGCAACACATTCCGTTACAAAAATTCTGTCATCTACGGTCTATGAGCCAGTGCACCGTAAACGCATGCAGCCCATTTTTAAATTTTTTTCGTCTTTTACAAAATGCTATTGAGTTAGATACAGAAACACGACAGAATTTAAAAAGTAAACTTGTCTCGCGTTTTAAAAGGTAACAAACTACTCTATTCCTGGCATACGTTTTTTTTATTACCTAATACAATTACGTGAGTGGGGTAGAACCCCGTCGAGAACGTTATTCGCCCTAAGAATGTTTAGTACATGATTATTAATAACTTATAACTCGAATTAAAATAATCCTTTTACAGGAAAGGTAAACACACCTATATATTTTACCATTGACAACAAAATTTTAAAATTGACGAAGCTACGTTAAATACAAGGTGAAATTATACCTCTCACAATTATAAACGATTTTAATTATTTAAATCCAAGTTATTATACAAGATACAATATTGTTTAGGGTTATTCATTAACTAAATCAGTTTTAATTGTCGTACTCAGAGGATGCCAGTGCCCCGAATGCATCTTAACGACAAAGGTAGTGATTTGCAAACTATTTGACCTCAGTGTCATCCATTAAACCTTTTACTACTTCATTATAACTATTCTCCAGGGTTGTAGTAATTTTCGGGAACCAAAATTAATTCCTTGGGACAAGATTTAGAATTTGACTTTATTATGTAATGTACATGAGTACCTTTATAAGTGCAGTATAAAATTTAAGGGTTATATAAAGTTTGGAAGGCGCGCCATCCATTTTATACTATTACGAAAAACTAATAATCGTTTACCAACTACTTAAGTAAACTTACATGCCTTTAGAACGTTAAGTGTTAAATAATATTTGTGAAGGGTTTTATAATACGCCACTATGCTAACCGTCCGTGAAAGGGTACCTAATCGTATATTATACCTATCGCTCTGTCTTTTACACCATCATCGTTCAAAGTGCCTGGAGGTTAGCGAGGAGAAAATTCGTAGGAAAATTTATGTTTTTGAAATATGTATGCATAAACTGACAAAACGTATATCTTTTGGGAAGCCACATTTTAATATTAATATCACGAAAATATATACAAAACGTGGGCAAAAATATGTCACGTAATCGGGATGACATCCTCCGATGTGTCCGACCATCCAACCACGATTCGATAACGTCGGCTTTGCGAAGATCCCAAACTTTCGAATTGAGACAAGAAGATGATTTACTTGAAATATTTCTGTTTGATTTGTGGTGGAATGTGTGTATTCTTTGCAGACGGAGCAGGAAACTTGGGATTATATTTATCAAGCTAGCCAGTTAAATACAGTATAGTTGTGTCGAACTCGCACAATTTATTTCAACTTCGAACTCTTTTTATCCAATTAGTATGACCATAAATTTTAAGTCGTGATTTTTGTAATATAAAAAAATGGACTTTAATAATTGTTTTTTTCTGAAAAATTGTTAGGATGAGTTACTAACAAGTTCATAAAATCAAAGCATAAGTAACTAGAAATAATAAATTTAAAAGCAACTAATCATTGCATTAATTATTACGAAATAATTAATAAAAGAAAACAGAATATCAATTTGTACAGCATTTTCAGGTCAATGCATTGATTGTGGTCCAGTTTAATTTAATTTACATTACGAGTGAGAGGTTATGCCAGGCTCGGAGGGTGAGGGTTAGAACAGTAATTTTAATTCAGTTATTCAGATTTATATTACATTTTATATAAATATGCAATAGGTTATTTAAATTAGCACATTCTTATGTATTTTTGTGATCTAGTGTATTTTATTTTGAATACAATCTAATAAATATTTGCCACGAATTCTTTACTTTGGAATTTATTTTGTGGCCGTTTTCTAAAAATACCTCACTATATATTGTTGATAAAACTGATGATACTGTGACGTGTTCGGTCACAGAAAACACAATTAACAAAACAAAACAACGAGTTTATTTAATTACTAAAATTAATTTGACTACACTACAGTTATGAACAAGTCCGCACAATTTATTTCACTAAAAGTCACTTTTTAATCGCCGTTCCGGTAGACACTATTTATCGCTCTCTATGAACACTATCGCCTCTATGGTTCGCCTGTATCGCCTATCGATCGCTTTGCATCAGCTGTTACTGTAAACTGTCAACTAACTCGGTGTGAGTGTCTCGTCCGCTTTTATAGTCTTCTCAGCCTTTTTCTAGGGTATTCTACAGCCGTCTAGTAATTCAATTGTTTTCCCATTGATCTTTGCTGGTGTTTTCTAGATGTATCAGGAAAGCCGAGAATATTCCTTATGTAATCAGGGAAGATGTTCATTAATTATGCTCACACCAACTTAATTGGCAAGTACTCGTAACACTGCCCCCTTCTTAGAATTGATCGTCCCGATCAATGTCTTGACCTTTGTAGGGCGCCAGGCGGTCCAAGTGTACAACTTTCATCTTGGCCTTTGGTCCTCTCTGAATACGGTAGACCACGTCATTCAGTCTTCTGACCACGGTGTAAGGTCCTTCCCAGGCTCGCTGTAGCTTCGGTGAGCGTCCTTTCCGACGGACAGGATTGTAGAGCCACACCTGGTCCCCTTCTCTGAATCCTGTGCTGTTGGCTCTCCGGTCGTACCTGGTCTTCATGCGGTCACTCCCTACTTGGATTTTGTTACGAACGGCTCTATGGATGGTATCGAGTCGTTCCTCTAGCTGCTGTGCGTAGTCGGTAGCTGAAGGTCGCCGATCTTCTGGGTGTCCAAACCGGATGTCCATCGGTAACTTCAGCTCTCTTCCAAATAAAATGCTGGCTGGTGTTCTGCCGGTGGTCTCGTGAACCGCACTTCGATAGGCCAACAGGAACAAAGGTATATGCTGGTCCCAGTCTGTCTGATGATCGTTAACAACCATTTTCAAATTGGTTTCTAGCGTCGCGTTAAACCGTTCGACCATTCCGTCAGATTGTGGATGTAATGGAGTGGTCCTAGTTTTCTGTACTCCTAGCAGCTCACAGACTTCCCGGAATACTGCGGATTCAAAGTTCCGTCCCTGGTCAGAGTGGATCTCCATCGGAACTCCATACCGGCTGATCCATTGGTTGACCAACATTCCAGCGACCGTAGTAGCTTCTTGATTTGGGATTGCGTACACTTCGGGCCATTTGCTAAAATAGTCCATCACTACCAAGATGTACTTATTGCCAGCAGCTGTTGTTGGGAATGGTCCTGCTACGTCCAGAGCTATTCTCTCAAATGGGGCACCAACATTGTACTGTTTCATTCGCCCTCGGCTTCGAGTCTGAGGTCCCTTGGCTGACGCACACGTTGGGCACTTCCTACACCAATTTTCGACGTCTCTTCTACACTTTAGCCAATAGAATCGCTCTCGCACCTTCTCCAACGTCTTTGTTACTCCGAAGTGTCCTCCACCAACACCTCCATGGACTTCTGTCAGCACCTCATTGACTCTGTTCTTCGGGAGAACTACTTGATGTCGAATTTTAGTTCCGTCAGGGCTTTCCCACACTCTTTTTAGTACCCCATTCTCGACGATGAGCGAATCCCATAAGGCCCAATAGCTCTTCGTGATGGTACTCGTACTACTAACATCTGCCCAGGTAGGTCGTGCTGTTCCTGCCTTTTTCCACCGCAGTATCGGTTTAATGTCTTCGTCGTTTTCTTGGTCTTTCGCCAGGTCTTCGTTCTGCCAGTGTTCTTCCGGTTCCACCATCGTTTGACAGATCCTTGCCAAGTTGACTGGTTCCTTCTTTTCGGCGGCCATGCAATGTTTGCAGTTCTTCGAGCATGGTCTTCGCGAGAGGGCATCAGCGTTACCATGTTGTTTTCCAGCACGATGCTCGATGCTGAAGTCGTATACTTGTAGCCGCTGTAGCCATCGAGCCAGTTGTCCCTCTGGGTTTTTAAATTGCAGCAGCCATTTCAGGGACGCATGGTCTGTCCTTAGCAGGAATTTTCGTCCGTAGAGATACTTATGGAAATGTTCGAGAGTTTTGACGACTGCCAGCAATTCTCTACGGGTCACGCAATAGTTTCGCTCCGGCTTTGACAGTGCCTTACTGAAGTAGCCAATGACTTTTTCTTTTCCTTCCTGCATCTGCGACAGTACACCACCAATTCCTACATTGCTGGCATCCGTATCGACAATGAAGTCTGTGTCGAACTGTGGGTACGTCAGTATTGGGGCTTGAGAAAGGGTAGACTTCAGTGTTTCAAAAGCTTGCTGACATCGTTCGGACCATTGGAAAGGGACACCATCCTCTGTTAACTTGTGGAGCGGTCGAGCTATATCTGCAAATCCCTTTACGAATCGTCGGTAATAGGAACACAGCCCCAAAAAGCTTCTCAAGTCGTGTTGGTTCTTCGGGACAGGCCAACTTCTCACAGCTTCAGTCTTGTCAGGATCAGTTCTTATTCCTGCTGAGGTGATAACGTGGCCAAGATATTTCACCTCCTTACAAAACAGATGGCATTTCTTGGGACTGAGTTTCAACTTGGCTGCTGAAAGCTTCTTGATCACTTCTTCGACATTCTGGAGGTGGTCTTCGAATGTCTTTCCCAGTACTATCACGTCGTCTAGGTACACCAGACAAACCTTCCAATTCAGCCCTTGTAGCACATTTTCCATAAGTCGCTCGAAGGTGGCGGGAGCGTTACATAGTCCAAATGGCATAACGTTAAAGTGCCACAGCCCGTAACCAGTCGTGAATGCGGTCTTCTGCTTGTCTTGTGGATCCAGTTCAACTTGCCAGTATCCACTCTTCAAATCTAACGTTGAAAACCATTTGGCACCAACCAAGCTGTCAAGGGTGTCGTCGATTCTGGGTAAGGGATAGCTGTCCTTTAAAGTTACGTCGTTGAGCTTCCTGTAGTCAACGCAGAACCTGGTCGATCCATCCTTCTTCCTAACCAACACTATCGGAGAAGCCCAAGCACTTTGTGATGGTTCGATTACCCCCTGCTCTTCCATGTTCTTCACCAGGTTGTTGACTTCTTCTTGCTTAGCCCATGGAACTCTTCTAGATGGTTGTTTAATAGGACGAGCTGATCCCGTGTCTATACGGTGGTATGTCAGATTCGTTCTCCCAAAGTCGTTGTCAGAGAGGGCGAAGACGTTTCGATACTTGTTGAGCAGTTCTTCGAACTTTCTAATTTGTTCGCTGTTAAGGTTTGTGGCCGAACGCTGCACTAAGTCTCGAAGAACGATTGGAAGCGGTTCGCTCTCTGCCATTGAGGGTTCAGCTTCAACTTCGCACTGGAGGATGGACACCACGGGTTCAAGGACTCCTACTTCCATTCCTTTACACACTTTCTGTTCGAAGTCCTTCAAATTGACCACTCTGACAGATGCGTTCGGCGTCCCAGTTCGAATTAATGTTCGTCCTATCAGTATGGCTTTCTGTGTCAAATCCGGGTTTTTGGCTTCTACTATCCCCACCAAACCATCCGCACCTTCGCCGTCGATGTTTATTTTGAGAACTACCTCGGATCTAGCAGGTAGTAATCGGTCTTCTGCTACGATGACCTTTCGAAGACCGTACTCTTTGGTGGGGTTTGTCATCACCAACTCTTCCTTGCCGATGCGTAAAATGCCGGAGCCCAAATCCAGATTAATTTTGTTTCGTTCAAGAAGATCCAATCCAATGATCACGTCGTCGGCGACATCGGCTACCAGTGCCCTGTGTCGAAGGCATACTTCTCCCAATCTCAATTCGATGTCGCATTCTCCTCTAATCGGCGCTGTTTCTCCGGTAACCGTGGTCAAACGTAGCTTCCTCTGCAGGGGACGGATTCTCCACTCGTTAACGATGTTCGGGCGGATTATGGTCTTAGAAGCTCCCGTATCGACCACCATTCTAACCTTCTTGTTGTTGATGTGACCTTCGACGAATAAGGACTTGCTTCCGTTTAGTTGGGAAACGACGATTTCTGCTGGGGCTTGGTGGGGAGAAGCCAACTTGCGCCCCTCAAAGTTGGCTGATCTTAGTTTCCCGACTGCTGTCGGTCCGCACGGCGTTCTTCGGCCGGGCAGTCTCGCCGTAAATGTCCGTGCCTTCCACATTCCCAGCACCTTGGTCTTCCTTTGTTTTTGTCACAGTCTCGGGAAAAGTGACCGACCTTCCCGCATTCCCAACATTTGGCCGATTCTCTCTTGTCGTTGATGGTAGTCTTCTTGACAGTTTCGACGCATTCTTTAATCAGCCTCGTAACTTCATTCTTGTATTCGTTGTCTTCAACAGCTGTTTGGCGTACACGCACGTGGCCCTTGGAAGCTTGTTTTGCAGCTTCGAATTCTAAGGCGTGCGCCAGTGCGTCACTCGCAGTCTTATGGCGGGCCAAACGGAGAACTTGCTGTAAGTCGGTGTCCCTCACGCCATCGACGAATGTTTGGACTGCTAGCTGGTCTGCGAAGTCCTGCGGAGCGGTAGGATAGGCCAATCTAACTAGACGTTCCACATCGGCCTCGAACTCCTGTAGATTTTCTGATGTCCTCTGATTGCGACACTTTAGTTGGGTTTGGTACACTTGTTGTAAATGTTTGTCGCCATATCTCATTTCAAGTCGCTCTAGCAGCGCAGAGAAGTCTCGTTGTTGGCGCTCTGGAATACCTTGAAGGACATCCAATGCTTCTCCTCGCAGAGCTATGACCAGCGCCGTTGCTTTCTCAAAATCGTTCCAGTTGTTTGCTTCTGCCGCTGCCTCGAACTGTCGTTTATATACAGACCAGCAAACTTTTCCGTCGAAAGTCGGTGGTTTAATTCTAATCGTTTTCGCAGTGTCTTCGGACTTCACTTCACTAGCCGGTCTAGTGTTCTCGAACTTCTGTCTCATCTTCTCTACTTCCTTTTGTACTTCTTCTTTCAACTGATCTCTTAGTTTCTCTTGTGTCGTCTCCAATTCTTGTCGTACTTCCTTTAATTCTTCTTGCACTTCTACTCTGACTTCCTTTAACTCTTCTTGCACTTCGGTTCTGACTTCTTTTAACTGTTCTTTCAATCCTTCCTGCTCAATTTTTATTGCTCTCATATCTTCAATCAATTTTTCTTGACCTGCCTTAATTTCTACTTGGCCCGCCTTCATTTCTTCTTGTGCTAATTTCATTTCTTCCTGTCCAGCTTCCATTTTATTCTTCAATTCTTCCTTCATTTCTTCCTGGCCTGCCTTCATTTCTTCCTGGCCTGCCTTCATTTCTTCCTGGCCTGCCTTCATTTCTTCCTGGCCTGCCTTCATTGCCTTCATCATTTCCATTAAAGCCTTTATTTGTTCTTCCATTATTGTTGATTGTTTTCTTGTTACTGGCATAAGGCTTCAAAATTCTTCTTCTCTTCGGACCTCTTCTACGATCTGTCGCACTAACTTTCTTAGGGAATCTTCAATTCCCTTACTATCCCACTCTTGACACCAAATGTGACGTGTTCGGTCACAGAAAACACAATTAACAAAACAAAACAACGAGTTTATTTAATTACTAAAATTAATTTGACTACACTACAGTTATGAACAAGTCCGCACAATTTATTTCACTAAAAGTCACTTTTTAATCGCCGTTCCGGTAGACACTATTTATCGCTCTCTATGAACACTATCGCCTCTATGGTTCGCCTGTATCGCCTATCGATCGCTTTGCATCAGCTGTTACTGTAAACTGTCAACTAACTCGGTGTGAGTGTCTCGTCCGCTTTTATAGTCTTCTCAGCCTTTTTCTAGGGTATTCTACAGCCGTCTAGTAATTCAATTGTTTTCCCATTGATCTTTGCTGGTGTTTTCTAGATGTATCAGGAAAGCCGAGAATATTCCTTATGTAATCAGGGAAGATGTTCATTAATTATGCTCACACCAACTTAATTGGCAAGTACTCGTAACAATACGATCCATACCGTGGCTTTGGGGATGAAATCCCTATTCCAAAGATTCGGCAGGTATTCTCATGTTATTACGATCTCTCTGTTTCTATTTTCTGTAAACATCAATATCGTTGTCGTATTCTATCGAAAACGTATTTATTAAGATGGAGCGGCGTCATATTCCAAACTCCCAAAATTTATTGCAATGAGAAAACTCTGTCTAGACCTATAAATTGTTGTATCTATACTTACGAAATTTTAGAAAAGCTGTCTACGCTTAGGGTAGAAGATGCACGGTTCAAATTTCTCATTAATCTCAACTTTGTTTAACAGGTTCTATGTAGTAACCTTATGGCTGGTATAATTTTGTATTCATTGCATAATACCATTTTGTTTTTACTTTCTGAAGTGCATATTCAATTGAAACTACGTATGGATTATTGTTTACAACAATTATTATTACATTCGTAGAAATGAAAGAATTGGTGGATGTGCTGGGAATGGCTTCCTGGAACTCCAAAGAGGTGTGTTTTTAAGTGTGAGTGAAAGCACAAGGAATGCAGGTGACATACAATATTTAAAGAAACAACAAACGTTAATCTATTCTAGTTGCAAAAATTCTTACTGAATAATTTTTTATTTTTTTCAGATAAAACTAATAAGCTTTAGGGTCATTTTAGCAAATACTTTTTAGAAACCTTAAAAATATACACCAGTGACATTATATAGGTGTCTACTAATTAATAATGTAAAAATTTAAAAATAAAATAATGTAAACGAATGGTTCTGTCTATTTCAATTTGAGCTTCCTTCAAGTGTACGTGATAATAACAAACGTCAATTCGAGGGCGTTGTATATAGGTATAAGCTTTATTGAACCAAAAGTTATAGTCATACAATAAATTAACAAATTCCTCTCCACCATTACTAATACTAATCTATAATAATACCAACCCTTTTTCATTCTTTTAAAATTACTCTTAAATTTCCAATACCACTGCCACTGTCATTTACCGCCCACCCTCATTCCTCCATATTGTTATTATCAATACATCCTCTCAGCACATGCATCAGAGTTTCGCTCTCTTTCTTGCTATTATTTATTTCTCATATTTTTTATCTCTTTTAGTCTATTACCTTTAATAATACCTCCTTTTAGCATTTCCTTACATTCATCCACTGTTTTATTCATATAACATTCACCCAAAACTTGTGATATAGATTCCCTTTCCCTCCCACATATTCTGCACAACCTATCCTCCTCTTTTAACCAATACTTACATTCATAACATTCATTACCCATTATAAATCTTGCATAAATACTTATCTCCTTTCTTTTTACCAAATATTCAGGAACCCAGTCGCTCTGCCACTCATCCTATAAAATTATATTGAAATCTCTGGCGTACTCCGAATTATGAATACTTCTAAGATCCTCCCCCCCTTATTTTATCTCTGCATCTTTCTCTCACCATCATTCCAACGTTTAGTCCCATATCAGCCCAATCACTCATTTGCTCCTGACTCAGACTGAATTCATTTAAACCCTCCCTCCTTTCTTTATCATATTTTATTTCTCTCCCTATGTGAAATATTCTTTTCCTCCAAACTTCTTTTCTTATATCACCCTCTTACAGCTTTCCTAACTTCTCTTCGTACATTACAGTTCTTTTTCTTGCTTCTTCAATAATCTTCCTACATTTTGTTTCTCTTCTAATTATACAATCAGGCGTACACCTATCTAAATTTAAAGTCCACTTTATGTATTTCCTATACAATATCTCCACCTGTTTTTTCTCTTTCCACCCCCATACTTCGACCCCATAGAGTATAATACTCCTAACCACAGCATTGAATAAACTTATTCTCTTATTGAAATCGTCCCTACATAGCCCTTTTCCTATATACCATATACGCCCCATTATCGCATTAGCTTTAGCTACCTGATTATCAATATGCACTTTATCACTATTATTTCTTTCCTCCAAAACGTACCCCAAATATGTATAAGTTTTAAGTTTTTCAATTACTTTTCCTTTCCAAATTACTTCCTTTTTTTTTCATTACCCTTTCTTCCCCTAGTTTCCCCAAATTCCAAACTCGAGGGCGTTGATTGTATTTATTTAATTACACACATATGTTGTTGCTCTCTATACGACATATCATCATCCTTCCATATCTAATAATAGCATACCGAATCGTCACTTCCGCCAGTTACAATTTTCCCATTGTATCAGTTAATTTTCACTTCATTCTACTATCTACGTAATCTCTCTTATATATAACACTTAGAAAGGGAAATGGTGGATAACCTACTACAGCGCCTCGAGTAATCGATAATAGTCTAGTAAATTAACTAAACATAATACGATACTGTTGGCAACCACTGTGTTATCGTTCCTTTTAACATGCTTCAGGCAAGGAACAAATGTGTCTTGTATTAAATGTTACCCGGGGCGAAATTCTGTCCAGCCAGTGTACATACATATCTATGTATATGTTTAGTGTGTATTACTAGTGCGAACATAACCACACACCTAAACCTATTTGTACTAGATATATACGTAGTCTAAAATAAATTCAACTACAAGATTTGCTTGAGTTTAACAAAATTTTAGAGCCTTAACACAGTTTAGGAAGACACTTAACGAAACTACTTAAAAATTGACAGAATTATTTGACAGAAACTAAAAGGAGCTTAAAAATTAGCGAAAGGTTCTGATTGAGTAAAGAAACAGGATGTATAATATTCAAAGTAGTCAGATAACAGTCCGATTACATTAATACTTTCGATAGTGCAACGTTTGTGAAACATGATGAATACTTTTAACAAAAGTTAATAAATCTTGGTGAGTCGTTTATTTTGTTTTATTTTTGTTAAAAGAGTCCGATTACAGTCAAACTCAAAATAAGCGAGTAAGAAAAGGGTTAGGGCAGTGAAATGGGAAACCTTAATGTTCCTAGTTTCCTACCATTTCCAACTTCTTGATATGATATAAATATGAGGTAGCCAGGCACCTAATTAATTAGCTATTTGTTGCACTAATCATGGGTTTGCCTTTTATATGAATTTATTATTACCTACTTCAGTGGTTCAAGTGTATTACAAATAGAAAATCTAATTTATTCGTGACGTATTTTTTGGTAATCATAAATTACCTGCTGTTTGTATAATAAATGACTGCAGGCACGGTTTCACATTTTAAAAAATACCTACCCAATACATTGTCCGGTGCCATCTACCTTATAATAGTTTCTCTGTCAAAACTCATATTGTCCTCCACAACGGTAACTGTCCGGTGATGATAAATACCTGCAATTTCGTCGGACGAGAAAAAATTTCAGTTATTTCTTTTTTTCATTGGCGAAAGCGATATCGTCGCTGAAAATTGATACGTCAGACAGTTAAAGTTACAGCCCGCAAAAGGAGGTCGTCGCGATCCATTAGAACGAAAGTCAGTGGCAGCACTTTAGCGAAATGCCACCGGAACTTAACAGTAAAAAGCGAATAACGTCACCCGATGCGAGATAATCGCGTTACCACGGTAGGTAAACGCCTCGTCGTCTTCTACATGTCAGCTCCCTCTGCGGAAAATAAATTTAAATGCATCCGATGGCTGGAACACCCCTAATCGAATATTTCATGAAATGGAAATTTTCGGTTTCTCGTTCAACCGTTGGACATGTACCTATGTATGAACCAACGTACACATGTAACTCACATATAATACAGCCACCGTTTGAAGAACGGATCTTGAGGAGGAGGTTGACACCATATGAAATATGGCAGGGAAATTTTGGCGAATTTTTTAAAATAACAAGACATTTACCTCTAAGAAATCCTCTCACAATTTCAAGATCATTGGGATAATAGTTTCAGAGATTATGTTGATGAACAGAGAAACACTTTGAGTTTAGTTTCACAAATATTTTTATTTAAACTTTACAAATTTTTATTAAAAAGTATTGGTTTCTGTATTAAAGGTACAACAGAATACAGAAAACAATACTTTTGAATAATGGCGTAAATGCCGAAACAAATTTGTAAAGTTTTAACAAAAATATTTGTGAAACTAAACTCAAAGTGTTTCTCTATTCATTAACATAATATTAATCATGTTCCACAATGAGTGCGACACACAATCTATTAACTATAGTTTCAGAGATATTAAATAAACACATTAATATGTATTTTGAAACATTACAAGACTTTTTGACGTGATACGTCCGAGAATTCGAGTCTACATATGAGACAAGGTAAAAACTACACTTTTTTACTGAATAATGATGAAAAAGTGGATTTAATCCCAGAAAGGCACCGAGTGTAGTTTTTACGTTTTGCAAAAAAACGACAGATTTATTTCTAGGAAAAACTTGTGTCACGATCGCGAACTCCTTGAAAAAAGTGACTGTCAAATAAATAATTAGAGAGCCTGCAAAAAGGATGTTTACGAAGAAATTTCAGTTAGACCGAGTAATAAAGTACGTTGCACAAAAAATAAGAACCTTCATAATAATAGGTGAGATCTTGTAAAAAAAATATAAGACAACTTCTTAGAAAGTTTAGAAGAAGGGATGATACCATAAAATAAATAATAAAATGCACTATAATTTTTAATAAATGTAATAAACTGACTCAATAGGTAAGATTAATTATGGTACATGCTGGTAGTAGCGGAACTTTGAAGAGAATTACCGTCTTACTTTCACGTCTGGAACTGAAAATGTGGTGACTAATATTATATGTGATGTAAATAGAAATAACTAAGAAAAATTAGCTCCAAGCCTATCAGCAAACTTCGAAGATGCACTACTTTTATATATATATAAAATGGCGTTCTTTGTAACTTCTTAAAGGTGCAGGACTTTAATAACTGTTCCTTCTCAGTCCCTTTTTGCCAGATCTGGGCAATACCCTCATCGAAAGGGCTTCACGCTTTAAGCTCCAATTTCTTACAAGTGCTGTGGTCGGTTACATTTTAAAATTTAAGGACTTTGAATTATCAATTACAAGCAATTTAGCAATTTAAAAATCTTTGAAGCGCTTTTTTTGAAATATAAATTACTAAGTTATTTTATTATCATGCCCCAACTACTTATTCACAAAAAGGCTTGAAGCACACAAAACATTAAAGCTCAAATCAGTTCTGCTTTTTGTATTATACATTATTTTTTTATCAATATAATTCATTCTATAATTGCAAATTCTCTTAGTGATTTGAATGGCTTACTAATTTCATTTCCACAAAGATTCTCGTATATCTGAACAGTTTTATTAACTATCGCACTTTATACTAGGTATTATGCATCCCTTCTAATACCTCTATATATAATAGCGCAGTCTTAGCATGTACCCAATTAAATCGTCAAATTCCTTATATACATGTACGTTTTCGTTAATTTTGATAGTATGTATGCATAACGCGATTGAATTTGTATTCAGGAAGTCCACCGTCTTGATGGTTAACTTAATGTAGGGCAGTTTAAGACGATGGCATCCGTATTTCATGTATACGAACTCCAGGAGATGGTTTACAAACTAAACTACTCAGTTCTGTTGAACATTAAAGAATTTGAGGCATCAAAGCGTTTTCGAGGACTCCAAATTAAAACTATACTCATATTTGTTACGTACTAACTTTGTGAATAAATGTTTTCAACTTCGTCAGGTCTTATGTAGGTATATAGAAAGTTATGACTTTTCACCCCCCGAAATAGGTTCCTCAAGTAATATTTGAAATCTACAATTCTTCTTGAAGGTATACCTTATTAATAAGTTTCATTATAAAAGAAGGTCGACTTGGTCAAAGTGAGCAACAAAGTAACATTACTAAAAATTCAAATAAATTATCCTTGAAGAAAACTACGTTAAAAGATTTTGTTTGAGTGGAGGAAAGAAATATATATATATATATATACATATATTATGATGGTAAAAACTCATCCCTATATTTATTAATGTTGTACAATTAATGCCAATCGTTTTGTTCATCCTTTTAAAACAATTTTGGCTGTTTTCATATTTAATGATACAAAACAGAATTTAATATATTTAATACCTTTTTGCAGCTCAGCCAGACCTGAGTAAATTATATCCCTTTTAAGAGCAATATTTTTTAGGTGGTGAATTCGATTCAAGATGACATTCTCCTCCGACCTTTTTTTTCCGTGAATCACCTAGGTACGTAATTCATTTTTTTTTTAAGGGCACAGAAAGGACAGCCTATTCTGCATTAAATCTCCATAAATTTGCTTACAGAATAATTCTTTTAGAAATTGTTATTTTGTTCTCATCTTTTATTCGCTCTCGTTCTAATTAATTTTGTAAACTCGTTAAAAAGTAATCGACGGGCCTTTCAAAACTCTTTAGGTAGGTAAATTTGAACACATTTCAATAAGGGAAGTTATGTTCATGTTAATCTAAGCAATTATGAAAGCCAATCACTCTGCCTAAATTTGCCAAAATAGAACTTGTGTTCGCTTTTAAAATTGAATTTCATTAAGATAAAGAAATAAAAAACACCGGCCAAGTGCAAGTCGAACTCGCGCACCGAGGGTTCCGTACAAACCTGTATATATGTGATGTAACTAAAAATTTAAGGTTTTCGGAATTTTTCCTTTATATGTGCTATAAAACATTGCTTCATACCAAATTTAAAGATTCTAAATCGACTGGAATTACCCTTTAGGTTTTGATTCCCTTGCGAGTAGTTGCGAGTTTGAAAATATGCGGCTTAAATTGCTGTTTCTTTTTATTGCGTTGACATAGAAGTTTGATTTTGTTACAGCTTAAAGGTATTACAGACCTGAGTATTTGATATGAATTTCAATTTAATACCTCTACGCGTTCATGAGGAAGGGGGTAGTAACTTTAAAATTATTAAAGATATTTTTATTATATGATGTAACTAAAAATTTACGGTTTTCGCAATTTCTCCTTTATCTGTGCTATAAGACGTTGCTTCGTACCAAATTTCAAGATTCTGAGTTAACGGGAAGTACCCTGTAGGTTTTGATTCGAAAATTTGGGGAAATTTGCGGCGTAAACGGTTGTATCTTTTGATTCCGTTGACATAGAAGTTTCATTTTGTTACAGCTTAAAGGTATTATAGACCTGAGTATTTGACATGAATTTCAATTTAATACCTGTACGAGTTCATGAGGAAAGGGGTTGTAACTTTAAAATTATTAAAAATATTTTTATTATATGATGTAACTAAAAATTTACGGTTTTCGCAATTTTTCCTTTATCTGTGCTATAAGACGTTGCTTCGTACCAAATTTCAAGATTCTGAGTTTACGGGAAGTACCCTATAGGTTTTGATTCGAAAATTTGCGGAAATTTGCGGCATAAACGGCTATATCTTTTGATTGCGTCGGCTTAGAAGTTTGATTTTTTCACAGCTCAAAGGTACAATAGACCTGAGTATTTGGTATAAATTTTAGCTTGATACCTCCACGCGTTCCTGATAAAAAGGGTCTTGACAGACGGACGGACGGACGGACAACGAAGTGATCCTATAAGGGTTCCGCTTTTTCCTTTTGAGGTGCGGAACCCTCAAAAAGATGGACGATTAGAAAACGTCTCAATAAGTGATTTAAAATTACATAGGTTGTTGAACACTACTTGTAAATAAAAACGTTCTCAACTTTGTTTAGAAATCAAGTTCTTTCAAAAATAGGTCGTTAGTTAAATGCTGCCCTGTTGTGACTTAAGGAGGTGAAGCAAAATTACAAGTAGTGATGTGCCGGATCGCTAAAATTGTATATCCGCGGATACGGATCTGAAAACGGATATTTTGTGTCAAGATCCGCGAATACGGATACGGATCTTTACTTTCTTAGAGTACGCGACGGTAAATACTGTAGGTACATCGACCTTTTGAAAGAGACAAACTGTTATGAAACTTTTTTAGAGCTAACTTTTATAAAAGATTGTCTCTTTGCAAAGATCCATGTGCAATATTTACCGCCGCGTATAGTTTAGTATGACACTGGGCAGCACAGATAACGTTTGTGTTTGGTATATCAGTTAAGAAAAATGTCTACAAAACACCATCAAATCCAATAATGCAATATTAATGTCAATAATTTTAAAACTAAAATAATCTGGTCGCGTCTAATCAATTTAAGACGACCGTCTTCTTCGGCCGTCGTGTGCGTTCTGTCCTTGGTGAACCATGTGGCAGGCGGCATCCCTCTTATTATTTATTTTTTGCTTTATTTATTGCCGCTTTTGTCGGCAATTACCCGCCACGCACTCATCTCTACACACAGTACTGCCTAAATCTATATTGATCGGCACAATATATATATTTCATCTACAAATTTAAAATTAATAAGGTAAAAAATCCGTAAAAGATCCGCCAAAAACTAACGGATACGGATACGGATACGGACCTCTCTTCTCCCTCGGATATCCGCGGATACGGATACGGATATCCGGCACATCACTAATTACAAGTAGTTAAGCCAGCGCATTGGTGAGGATTCCCCCAAACCTCAATATCCGCATAAATTTTAGAGAAATAGTAAGATCGATGGTCTTTTTCTTCTTTTTTTTTTAGTGCCTATTAGGTCGTTTCATTCGAGAGATTTTTCATCAAGAACTATGATTTTAATTTTAAAATTTATTTGTTTCTTGACTTTTCTATAAACTAAGAGATTTTTACTCTGTATCTAGAATCATTAAAATCTTCCTCCCGGTACAATACAGGAATTACCAAAAAACAGGAAAAGGTTCCAAATGGAAACCGTTATAACCGAGTCATTAATAATTTTGAATTTATGTTTTCAGCAAATGGTAGATATGGTACGCGGTTGCAATGTTTACAACCAGTAGTACATTATTCTGTGGCAGTCGCAAGCAATATTGTTGGTAACAAATTTCTTCCTGAACAGTAAATAGCACTCTCGCGAACACTAGGCTACGCGATTGTTTTGGTATCAAACAGAATAACGGCATCGAACAAAATGTGCACAGAATTGCAAGAAAAGCTTTCGAACGGCATTCCTAATCAAGTGGGCATCATTCTAGAAAAATATTATGTGAACGGCATCGCGACGAGCAAGAGCCTGCGGGAGATTGGTTGTTGTTAAAATTCACAATAACAACTCGTATATTACATATAAAGCTCTCCATGTAGTAGGTACTATAAAACGTGTTGACCTATTTTCATCGTCATCGTAAATGGTCAGTGGCCGGTGATTGGTTTACCTGCTACACTGCATTGATGATGGTGAATTTAAATTGTCCAACTATAGGTGGTGTCAGTTAATAGGCTACGTCGCGACGACTTCAACGTCGACGCAAACGAACGCCCCCAAAACTATTGTTAGTTGTTCGGGCTCTATCGAAAGTCAACGGTTCAATTCAAATATCGAATTAGATGGTTACCTACTGCTAACAAACTTAATTTAATTTGAAACAGACATTTGACCGTCAATAAAGCATATATTGCACAAATGGGAAGATGTTTTTATAATCGACTGAGTGAACATAAAACAAGTTTTGATTATAAAAATGGAGAACATTTATTGTTAAACAAACTTAGTTTTAATAATAATTTAAAAATTTATAATGTTGGAAGAAAGGTTCGAAATCAAAATAATTATTGTGGCTCTAATAAATATTTTGTGCCTACAATTCAATTTTTAATTCATGGATGCCCCCTACGTACCAATACAGGGTCCCTAATTATAATTTTTTCATGGACGTCACTATCATTTGCACAATAAAACCAATTAAAGATAACAACAAGAGCACTGTGAATTTTCAACATAGTTATTTGGCCACATTCTGGCTTTTTCAGATAGATGGGATTTCTGTAGAGTAAATATAAACGAAATTTATGGATCGCCATTGATATCCTGCGATATGACATAGGATGAAGAAGGTAAAAAGAAGATAAGTCCAGGAAAACTCAAATTTTTAAGTTGCTTTCACGGTTTCGTTTGAAGAAACAGTATTGTCCGATTCTAACCGCATGTTGTTGATGAAATCCCAATGGTGGATCATGGGGGTGTTAAAAGTGTTCGACGTTTCATCTCCTATCGCAAGGGACATCTTCAGGAACTTCACGTTGTCGATATAGGCTTTTCAACAGATATGAATAACAATATTAGTATTCCAATATAAAATTGCAAATCGTCGATGATGACCATCCCAATCAGAAATGAATTAATTTATCAACTAAAGGATTAAAAATTAAAACCATTACTTATATTATGAAAAAGTGTTCGTTTCTCATATAAACAGTAATTACTTTTTCTAACGTATTGTAAGTTTACATTGATTAATTGCTTCGTGTATCTGGAAGGTACTTAGTTGACAAGGACCTTTAGTATTAAAGAAAAGAGTAGGTATTTCTCATAGGAAACGAGCGAGAATGTACGGCATGCTTGTGGAGCAAATGAAAAATGTTAGAAAAGTGGAAGAACAGAGAAGGTTTAACCACGTACAATTACGTTAACGAGAAACATCCTTTTAGCTTTGTTCTTTAATTAGTTAATTCCTTACATTCAAAAACACCTTTCGGAAACCTTTTCTTTAATTCAATAATTACTGAACTACCTACCAAACGTTTTCTTTTTCTTTCTAACTTTCTGCTAATGATATAAAATAAAAAAAAAAGGTTTCACATTTTCTCTAATATTCTATTCTAGGCGAAAAAACAAATGTACAATATAACAACAAACGTTTCAACTTTTAGTAATATTAACTTCATTTGGGTCACCAACTAATCAATATTAAATTACACTACAGTACCTAGAGAGATATTACTATGTTGTATACACTCACATTTCTCTAGATTGGGTTTATTTACCATTTTGTTTAAACTCTTTAAATAACAATGCTAAGGCGTTTAATAATAACGATTCCCTGTTCTGTCTATTTCAAGGATGAGCCATCTAACATCGAAGACAGACAACAGCAATGTTGACGTCCCTGGTTATATTTTCCATTGCAAATACTTTTAAGAGATATCGAGTTGCCAGTTGCTATAGGTACAAGTAATATCACACATTTAAAGCAAACTTTCCTCTGTTTGCACAGAAAATGTCCCTTCCGTAAGAATTATGACAGGTCATGCATTTACATCAGAAGAAGAAATTGCAAACTTTCCATGAAAAGTGTAAAGACTCCGACAGCCGGATGAAACAAGAACGGGAAAAGCATATAAAGTCATTTTCTACTACGTGAACCGAATAAGTTTCAGATGATAGGTATACACGTATGCGTGATTTAATCTTTACCACGAGAACTTTGGTGTGTAAGGCTTCGTTGAGCAATTAATCTTGAAATTGCTGTATTGTGTGAAAAAGGAAGCTTCTTTTGTACAAAAGCTGTTCTGGGAAGGTGGTTCAAAAGAAGGGAGAATGGGAGAACTTGTGAGAATGAAAGGAAGTTAAATTAAACAAAACTTATCGAATACAGATTAGGTAGGAACTGCACATCCACCTTATTGACCAGATTTGTTGCTCCCTGACTCACGCTTCAATAAATCGTGGATAATTACTGAAGCTCCAAGACAAACGATATAAAGGCAATTTAACGATAACGTATTAACATGATATAAATACAAATAATATAATACAAAATATAAACAAAAAAGTTCAACCAGTTTGTTTGCCATTATTGTAATAAAGCAAAGCGGAAATTTCGTGTAAAAAATTCCTGCAATTCTGAAACTTTTGCACAAGTTTATCTCATTAGGACAACAGTGCGCAATTTGTTAAAAATATTAGAACGATGAATCCTCCGAAGCGACAGGAGAAACGGGGTCCATTAGGTTTAGATGTGCAAAGTAATGCAGGATCGTGTGCTTAATAACTTCCTGCCTAGAAAGTAATTACATTTTTATTCGTTTATGAGCCACTTGGCCAAAGGAAGATTAATGAACAGGTAACCGAGAACTTCACACCAAACACCGAATACTATTTTGTTACTTTTTGTTCACATGTTTAGCCCGTGCAAATTTGAATAGGTTTAAATATAAACGAGGGGTAAAAAAATTGGCGCATTTAATTCAGTTTCTATACAGTATTATTTGGTATTTACAAGCTTTTAGTAGTTGTTCATAAACCTGCCGTATAAGTACCTATTAAAATTTATTCCAATTATTATCTGTTTCGGTATAATTAATGTCATTTTATGGCCCATTATTTACACTCGTCACTCATTAATAATTATTGTACTGCATTTTTATATCCAACGTTTAAAGGCTATGAATATTTCAGAATACTTAGTTCCTCATTTATAAAAATCTGCTTCGGTTTGCTATTTTTCACGCTTTTGTACTTCAATCCGTCGTGGGTACGCTTTCAAACTTTCAAATTACCAGTGCAGTGCATTTGTGAATTCCATGCCATTTTTCAATAATTTGCATTTCAAATTTCGGTTACACGAACTAATTTACACATTTATCAAAATACGTCGGTACATTTTAGAGATACAACTACGACTTGAATGGGGACTTTTTTGCTATTTCTGTTTTCCCTTATATCTTCTTAAACAAATAAATGAGAGCTTAATGAAAAATCTGAGGTATTTACGAACATCGATGGAATCGTTTACGCAACGTTTCTCCAACTGCAATAGTTGGCTTCCTCAGGAAAGGTAGCAACGTTCAAATAGTTATTATAATGTTTGTTTTGTTTGTTTTTCCTCTTTCCTTTCATGTTCTAAATGCCAATTATATCACTTCAAAATGTTAAATAAGCAAATTTGGCAATTTGGATTCACTTCATCTTTTGCGTTTTTAAATTTCGCCTAAAAATTCGCTCGGATCAATAGACACAATTTCTCGAGTGCCAACATTCGTGGATGAGCAGGCACTTATAAGACGATATTTACAGGTCAGCAATTCCGGGGGTTTATTTCCGCAAAGTAAAGAGCAATTGAGTGGAAAGCTTGGAAGTTAAATCTAGAAGCTTCGGAAATTTTAGAAGAACGACCTTTCATATTTTACTTTTTAATAAAATGAGGAAACTAACTGTCAACGAATTTAAGAGAAATTAACTGTTACGTTCAAAGCAATTATAATAACTCACAAAGAGACAAACAATTTTTTTAATGAAACCAATACTCTAAAGTAACAGAAAGAGCATTCAATATGATTGTGCACAATGGAACAAAATTGAAGGTTATGTCTCAAAATAAAAATTTAGGTAAGTACATCGTCATATTCTTTTATAATTCCTTTAATTAAACAGCATATTTCAAAGTTACAGACCTATCTGCTTGTATAGATATTAGAGTCCGCTTCGTTATTGGACTATTCAGTTTTACTTGAAAAACCTAATAAACTCGTTAGAAATAGAATTCCTAGTTAAAATTCAATCAAATAGTGCAGTGTCTTTTAGTGCTCGCAGTTCGACGGGGAACGTTTCGAAACTTTCCGGGATTCGATTTGCATTTTAGCCTTGGCGAAACTTTTAATAAGAACTTCTGTACTGTATTGACTCGGTAACTCATTTTCATATCTTCCGCAGACAACTTGCATCTGCAAATGCATAGGTACCCAGTGCTTTTGCAGATGCAAGTTGTCTCGACGGTTTTGGGCCGTGACTTTAAAGTTCAATGGTTGAAATTAATTACGAAACTATTCAACTAGAAAATACAATCAGCAACCAAATTCGAAGAAGAAAATTTAATTGAGATCTATGTCCTTACAACTTCAGGGATAGGTACTAACATACGGGTTATAATTATAAGTTATAGACGTGAATAAACTGCAGTTTTATGAAATTTCGACCCTAAATTTTTTCTGACATTTCCACTAAAACTAAGGTCCTGTTATTGGGTATAGAAATTGAGAGTAAAAGAATCCATCCATTTGAATAACAAAAATCAACTGATAAGGGCCCTGTTTTTAGGGTTCCGCACCTCAAAAGGAAAAAGCGGGACCCTTATAGGATCACTTCGTTGCCCGTCCGTCCGTCCGTCTGTCAAGACCCTTTTTCTCAGGAACGCGTGGAGGTATCAAGCTCAAATTTATACCAAATACTCAGGTATATTTTCCCTTTGAGCTGTGAAAAAATCAAACATCTAAGCCAACGCAATCAAAAGATACAACCGTTTACGCCGCAAATTTCTGCAAATTTTCGAGTCGAAACCTACAGGGTACTTACCGTAAACTCAGAATCTTGAAATTTGGTACGAAGCAACGTCTTATAGCACAGATAAAGGAAAAATTGCGAAAACCGTAAATTTTTACTTACATCATATAATAAAAATATTTTTAATAATTTTAAAGTTACTACTCCTTTCCACATGAACGCGTAGAGGTATTAAATTGAAATTCATATCAAATACTCAGGTCTATAATACCTTCAAGCTGTAACAAAATCAAACTTCTATGTCAACGCAATAAAAAGAAACAGCAATTTAAGCCGCATATTTTCAAACTCGCAACTACTCGCAAGGGAATCAAAACCTAAAAGGTACTTCCAGTCGATTTAGAATCTTGAAATTTGGCATGAAGCAATGTTTTATAGCACAAATAAAGGAAAAATTCCGAAAACCTTAAATTTTTAGTTACATCACATATATACAGGTTTGTACGGAACCCTCGATGCGCGAGTTCGACTCGCACTTGGGCGGTATTTTTTTTCAATAGTATCAAACACCAATTTTACCTACGAAGGTACCTACAAAATTCTGTGGAAGTGGAAAACCTTAGTTTTATTAGTCTTATGACGACGTTTCTACTCCACCCAATTTCTTTTGAGGTCCAATGACTCAATAGTGAGTCAGTAAGGTTCTGGTAGTGAGTATCTAAGTTAAGAGTTAGTCTCACAAATTTAAATAAGCTACTCAATTTGAATAATAAAAAAAGCAACCGATAAGATTTTTTCAAAGAGTACCAAAGTACAAATAAAATTGTATGGACGTATAAACCTTATTCATTAATTTTATGACCCTAAAAAGTAATTGCTAACATTTCCACTTTACCCAACCTTTTGAGGTCATTAAATGAGTCCACAAGCTACTGCTTGTAAGTATCGAAGTCTCACATATTTAAAGAAGCCCTTTCACATGAATAATAGACAAAAATTATCTAACAAAGGTTCAGTTTTTTCTTTTTGAAGTGCGAAACCCCAATTATACATTGAATATATGGTTCGGATTGGTCCTACGTATTATTAAGAAAGGAATTTAAATGAAATGAATGTTTTATCTAGTACTTAGATCTCAAAATCGATTAGCCACCTTAGAACACTTGGGATAGATGTAGCGTCTAATTTAACATTTACGCTTGGCAAATCAGCTCAAATTTTAGAAAATACGACACCCTTTATTAGTCCCGAGTGTGCGATTAGGGAAAAATAAAGTCCGCACTTACCGCGAACAGAACAGAGAGAAGAGGGTACAAGTTTAAAAAGCTGAGCCGCTTCTCAGACCTCGTATTCATCACTCTCAACTGTTCTCCATTGTTCGCATTTCAATATGGCACGTTGATTTGTGGTTCTTTAAATTTTTAATAGATAAAAGGAACATCAGTCGTTCACTTGTCCCGTTTTGCATATTCGCAGGTGAAGTAAAAAGTTCGCCCGAGAGAGTCGTATTAAAACAAGTAGGTATCTCAAGCAATACCGCAATGCACAAGTGTATAATGAAATATGCAACGTGCAAGCATTCTAATAAACCTCGCAAACACCACGAAAATAAAATGACAGTTTCATACTAACATTAATTGGTTGATATTTTGTGAAGGCAAAAAACATATCAGAATATTTCTTGGCAATTAATTACTTATGCTAATAAAAAGAAGTCATGACTGCATCCAATTACTTGGTTAAAAATAGTGCAAGACTAAAGAAGAACTAAAATATAATAATTTTAACCAGGAAACTTTTTTTTGTGAAAATAAAACATTTTAAATAAAATGAAATATAAATGGAATTATGAACACTGGTATGAGCTGTTTATAGTAGATACTTTAAAATCAATTAAAATGAAGTATGTGACTCTTGTCTGACTTTAAAGACATTTCAAGACCCTTTAAAATATTATGAACCTTTTTTATATTAATAAAAATGAACAATATTCTCACAGATATTTGTAGATAATTATAGAATTATGGTTATGTAAAGAGTTTTTTCATAAGATCCTTACAAAGGATATCCATTAGACAAACTGAATCTGGATTGGAGTTTATACATTTGTTATTGATTTTATTCTAAACTTTATTAATACTTCAATACTCTTAGAAAGGACAATAAGAAACTGTTTTTTGACCCCCATTATTAGAAGCTCTTGTAGCATTTGATTAAAAATCCATTTGTAGTAAATAAATAGAACCTTTCTTAAAAAACACTTAGCTTTCATATTACCATCTAAAATAAACTCAGGGCACAAACACGGCATTAATCAAACGTTTTTTTATTGGAACACCACAGAACTAAGATTAGCTTACAAAGTTTGTTTATGATCAGTTAGCAGCAAAAACTATATAATCGCTGTCTGCTGAAATCCCGTGGGAGCAATTCGATCATTGACTAGTCCCTTTAAACTTTAGGATGAGAATAAACTTGATAGCGACTGAGACAAAATTTGAATTGCATGAGAAGAAAATATGCTCAAAATGAAAATATTTGTGTACTAAGATAGTTTTTGGCAAAGGAACGACAAATACGTAAATAAATAATAATGTAATCGACGAAATTAAAAGGAAAATTTAATAAAAGAAAAGTTAAATAAAATTGCCAAAAGGTCAAAGACGAAGAAAAATCCTTGCTCCATAATAAGTGAAACTGTGAATGAGGCTATTAAAATTTACGAATACAATAAAATTGTAATCTAATAAATTGTGATGGTTAAGGGCAAATCAGTTTCACTAATCACTAATAAATCTACTTCTTTGAGTATCAAAATAGGGTTTTGTAATGATAAATGTAGGTATACCCCACAAGATTGATTTAATAAGGATACAAATGAGTCTAATCATTTTTGACAGGTTATTGGTTTTGAATTATTATTTGCCATAGTGAGTTCTAATAAAATAATTAAAGTAATAATTAACTTCAATTCGAAGAAGAAACCAGCTACGTTAGTTACTAATAAAGTTAATTTAATGTATACTAGCTGTGCCCGCGACTTCGTCCGCGTGGAATAGTGACTTTCGGCACCATTTTTAATTTTTTTTCTTTTATATTTTTTTTTATGGGCCGTAAGCTTTTTTGCCGACGTCATGATACAAAAAATTTGGGTAAAATTTTTACAAACTTTCAATTTCGTATTTATATCTAATCAAAAGCCTAAAAAATGTTTCAGGCTTTTGTTTTACAAAATGAAATAATTTCCATACAAACTTTCATCCTCTATCTCAACCCTTTACAGCCCATTTTTCGCATTGAAAAGTAGCCTATGTCCTTTGCCAGGCTCTGGACTATCTCTGTACCAAATTTCATTTAAATCGGTTCAGTAGTTTAGGCGTGTTTGCGTAACACAGAGACAGACAGAGTTACTTTCGCATTTATAATATTATAAAGTATAATATATAGTAATATAGTATATATAGTATGGATTTTTCTTCGTTTCTATGTATTTTGTATTTCAAATAAAACCCTGTTTTAATATGAAAAACAAGAACATTTTCCACCTGTTTTGCTAAAGAAACGCCCATTATTTACACTTGCGACAACGTGTTATTCTTCTCGCTTTTACGAACACGTTTCACTTTGCCCACGCGCTTACGTCATTTTGCTTTTGCTTTTGCTTTGTTACTCATTGCTACAAACAAGAAAGCCAAAATCATACGTTATATTTAAGCGAGTCACGTAGCTTAGAAATTCGTGCCGCACTTGATTTAATTTATGATTATAATAGAGCAAACCTCAAAGCGTGATGCTACTTTCATTATGACAAAGGCAACTACCCTGTTTGTGTCCTATGAAAATACATTGTATGTTCTAAGTATATACTGCCTTTCTTGAAGTTCTTATGGAATTTCCACAATTTCAATAAAACACCCCGACTTTCCTTATTAGTTTTACGTATTCACTAATGAGTTTTAGAAAAAGTTCACAAACTTTATTCAAAACAAATTATACTTTTAAAATACCCAATCTCACATATACTTACAATTAGAAGTTGTAAGGAGAAAATTCAGTCTAATGAAAAATTTTCCTTTGATGTGGGGCTCATCTGAAATCATTGCAGAAGTAAAAAAGCGGTGTTCCTGAATGGAATTTAAATGGGACGTTTTTCAACTTCAATTTCTTCGCCAATAGGCGTTAAATTTTTCTTCAATTTAATGTAAACATAGAAGAGTCAATTCTGACTAATCTAGAATTTATAGAAAGCGACTTTTTAATTGTCCAAACCAATTGAGAATTAGCCATAATAGCCAAAACTATGTCGATCAACTTAGAGACCTTTTCTCTAATTATTTCTGCTATAATCTTAGATTACCCATTGTGAAGGAGAATCAGAATAAGTTTTTTTTCTTTGCTGAAAAAATGACAACGATCATAACTTTAGTCCTACAGGCACATATTTATCTTTAAAGTCATCCCCCTTTAATTTGTTAATCGCACCAAGTAAATTATCTGAAAAACACACTTACACAAACATGTTCACTCAATTCATACAAAAAATTGTGTACCTTTCGCTTCGAGGAAGTATTATACTAATACATACATCAATATAGGTATACATTATATTATAGAAAACAGGTATTAACATTTCCAGGTAAACACCCCCAAGTCGTATGCAAATATTGTATACCTCTATGCAAAATATATAGATGTAGGTAAATTACATCGCTGTACGACAATAAGAGCTTTATCTGATCATATTAAAAAAAATAATAATAGGTGTAACTTCTTCGATATTTACCAACATGGTCTTTTAGGGGTTGAATTTTGATAAATTCTCTCATTCTTTCAGCAACAGTTGAGCAGAAGGAATTGAAAAAAGGAATATATATTTATGTTAAACATTTGAATGTGGTCGTGGTAGATTTTAGGGTAAATTACCAATTTTTTGTTTATATGTACAATCTTCATTTCCATTAAAAATGTTGATACCATAATAATCAGTAAGGAGCAGATGAGTCTTGGAGATTTTAAAACTTCACGGTGAAAATATGCTGAAAAATATCTGTTTATGTATGCCACGAAAAAGAAAATAATAAGCGGGATGTGTAGATGGGCATCTTTAGGTATAAGAACGTTAACAACAAACTCCCCCAGGAGCTGAACTAACTTCTTTGTAACCGTTCCTAAGTATAAAATAGCGTCGAGGTAAGGTAAAGAGGCATAAAGTTGGCAACGACCACATCGTTATCGCTTGCCCACATGTTTTATGCATTGGAAGCTTGGAGAATGTTGGAGGAGCTGAGTCAACCCTCTGCCTCCACTGCTATTTATTACCCCTCACTACTACATTTATTTTACACGTTTCGTTCGTTCAAGACAAACCGACCACAAGAATATATAAACATGTTCTAATATATATTATGTTCTATTAATATTTATAATTATTTTTAATGGATTATTGACGATGAGCCCTTTAATAGACAGTATTCAAACATGAAAGTTAGGATTAGAAAAATAAAAGGCACTTGAAGTTCCAGATCTTCCTAAAAAAGCAAAATGCGTACTTGGGACTCGTGGTTTTAAGAGCTTCCATTAAATTAGTATCGATCCTGTCTTGGAAAAAGTTATAATCAAAGTTTCAATCAACTAAAGGTGAAGGTTTGATTACAAATTTTTATTCTGTTCTGTCATTATCAACAGATAATCTCAAACAGAATTAATTTATTCGATTTGTCAAATGATGAATATTTTATAAGGCTTCAAATAAATTAACTAAATTAGCCCCTTTTGTGAACAGATGGTAAACATATTTGCAACATGCTTTCAAATTCTAATATATTACCTGAGCATTCAGGTAAATTTCAATTTAGATGTTACAATTTTCTCATAATTTCATTAAATACTGAAATTACATTTTCATAATATATTTTATTGATGTTTTCAGGGGTCGTATTTGATTAAAAGAAAAGTAGCACGGTAAATACCACAAATCCGGTTTATCGAGCTTCTTCCCAGTCAAAGATTATCTAATAAATTTCAAGTCCCTTACCCTACTATTCACGCTTTTGCGAATTAATTCTTATTAGAGCCACCGTTATCGTGTAATTGATTCAGATGCTCGGTTGGAATCTCCCAATTTTACCCCAGCCACTAGTAATTAAAGCATAAAGCTGTCGTTACTAACCAGACTATATTTTCGGTGCGGCGATCATTTACGCACAATATTCTCAGTGATATGCGTAAATTTTCATGTACTTATATATATGTATATATAATAATGTGACCTTCCAAGTCATTTTGGATTAAAATTCCTCTCACTGTCCTTTTTATGTCGCATATATTTTATGAAATTGTTCAAATGTGATCATAGAGAGCAGCTTACATGGTTTACAAGCCCAATCAATAAGATTATATGATATCATCCTTAATATGAACGATTTTCGTAATAACGAAGAAGATTAATTCTAAAAGCTCCGCTTCCTATAATAGCTGAACTGTAACATTCTGTTATTAAAGAATTATTCTCGCTGGCCAATTTTCTCACTTTAAGAATTTTTGCCCCGTTAAAGCACACCTACTGTACATTCATTTTATGTATTCTAAAATGTTAAATTCCAAAGGTAAATGTTATGGATTATGAACTTATGGCTGTACAATAATTTAAGGCATTAGTCGCCTTAGAATAGCCTCAATAATGTAGGTATATAATTAAATTTGATGATAAAGGAGAGTGGAGAGAGGAAATTCGAACATCGAAGTCGTTTCAAACACCAACACGTTCGCATAAAATTGGTCTATTATGTTCAATCAGATAAAAAATTTCTGAAGTAAACAGCATTCAAACTCAGTAAAAAAGAGATTTAGAAGATTACGGTAAAATTGCTTTTATATTACGAGAAAACTACACATTTTCGGTAAATAAATAATTTTATTAACCACTAATAATCGAAAATTAGGTACATTCTAGTGGCGAAAATAAAATTCCAAAAATAAGAATAGGGACTCAAAAACCGTCTCCTAGGAGTGTATAATATTTAGTTTACATTACGATTTACATAAGAAGGTCTTTTTCACCATTATATGTGTTTTCATTTTTCGAATTCCGTAGAGAATAAATTTCTAATTAGTGGGATCACAAACAAATTTGTAAAAAGCCCTGTTTTCGTTTTCATAATTTTCCCATTTCCCTCTTATACTAAATTATAAGGTAACTGAATGAGACAAGGGATGTAGATGAGAGAAATAAAAAATTAGGTACTAATAATCCGATAACATTTGAGAAGACAAAGAAAAATGAAAAATAGGGAATCGCTTGAGTCAAGAAGGAAATTTATCCATCTTGCTCATTTCTTAAAGCGTTGGCCACAACCCTTGTTTATGCATAAGAATGTACTATTAACAACATTCCCTTGAAGTATAATCAGACAAATAGAGTGGTAAACGTTAAGTGGGGTAACTGTTTAGCATTAATTTGAATATTATCTGTGTTTGGCAGAAAATTTATCCCCTTCTCTTCCAAAAAGGACTGCGAATAATAATACATTGGCCAATCGTGAGAAACGAAGTGGGATAACTTTAGATCCCCTTTCCCGATAGCAAGATGCCTTGCTGCTGACTGGAATATTGTTTTGTATACATACAAACATATTGTATATATATATATATATATATTGTATTCATGTAGGTATGTTTACCTGGAAGTGGAAATTTCGCGTACGCTTGTCGAAACTGACAACAACCACAGTTAAATATTGTCGGTTCATTAGACGAGTACGGAAATTAATTAAACGCGTGGGACTTGCCTGGACAATTCACTCACTGTTTTGTCAGCATAAATTAGACGGCTAATTTCCAATCTGAATAACGGTTGCATCACATATAGTAGAACAGTCTAAAATTGTGTTAAAATTGAACCATTGACTTGTTAGGGGTGATGAATTGGACCGCAACGAGCATTTCAAGTAGCAATTGAAATTAATAAGTAAGTTAAATTACATAAATGAGTTAGATATAGATGATAAGAGTAAGAATCAAAAACAATAGCAAAGTAAAACATCTAAATTAGAAAGAAAACCTTGCAAATATAATCATAACGAAACGAGAATCACAAACGATCGATCTCGGCAGCACCTTAGTTGAACAAGATGGAACGATTTCTAAAAGGAACTTAAGGGAAATTTACGGAAATAATTAGAAATATTTCACAACCATATAAATACATAAATGGTCAGCACTCAACAGGAGTAATCGATGCAAGACGCGTGTTCTTTGAATAAGAAGATTCAAGATATTTGCAAATCTACAACGACAATAAAAACATTATTGTCAAATAATCTTAGCTTCCTTTATAATGGATGTAGCTGATAATTATTGTTTTAATTTTAAAAATCTGAGACATTACTTCATGTCATCAGTTATTAAGTTTCCTCTTTTAGACTACAATCTCTAAAGATTGATATTCTCAAGAGAAACCTAAATTTGACAAATATTCTTTGTATTTCTACGTTTCATTTTTATTTCTGCGAATTGTAACAAATTATGTTATTTGCTTCTGTGCTTACGAATTTTTGGATTTTTCAGCTTTAACTTTACATTTAGAGTATTTTTTACAAATATTACCTAACTTCCCTGTTTGTTATGGATTTAATACAGAACAACTTTTTAAAGAAAAAAATATTTGCTCATATAGGGTTGTTTAAAATTAACTCACAAAATTCGTATCTTCTGTACGGTTTATTTTGTAGAAAAACACTGAAAGACGTTAATTAATTTAAATTTTTGTTCGTCTTTTTGTGATATTTTAAACCCCTTCCCTACAGCCCCTTAATCTGTTGCTACCCCTACTTTTTGTGTGAGAGCTCTATGAGAAGCACTTCTAAAACTCAAACCGGTAATGCCAATAAAGTATGGGTCTGCTCGTCTTGTTTTAGTCAAAGCAGTTCTTATATTAAGTCGAATCAGGTGAATGCAAGGATTTATTTCGAAGTTAAACTTGAAAAATAAGATCTGTTTTGACTGAAACAAAATGAGCAGACCCATACTTTTTTGGCATTACTGGATTGAGTTTTAGAAGAGCTTCTCATAGACCTCTCACATAACCATTAAAAAACAGTTGGGGTAGTTACATATAAAGAGCTTGCGGAGAAGGGGTTCAAAATATCACACAATTAACGTTTTTTAGCTACAAAATAACCCGTACAGAAGATATGAATTTTGTGCGTTACTTTTGAACGAGCCTGTAGGTATATAAATCTCCATATGTCTGTTAACCATATTTACACCTATTTTTTTATTCTGTTAAACGCTACTGAAGATAATTTGTAAAACATCTTACCATTATCCTAAGCATTGGGCCTCCTTTTAACTAAATATTCCCCTTGCCATAACCTGGAAATTAAAAAAATAAAGTTCTTGTATTTTAATGTTCATATAGGCAACAAACTTTATTTCTATTTTTTTACTTAAATATAACGATTTTGGTTTCTAACTTAAGTTGGTGGTAGTTTAACATTGACTGGAACAGCCAGGGGTGCAACCAAAAGTTGGTATCGAAGGGCGGATTAGTTGAAATTTCCACCATTATCTACTTGGCAGCACCCTTAGGAACAGCAGAAAAAGTGGGATGATAAATTAATGTTCTATAAAGACCACTGGCGACATTTCATGTTTCATTTTTCTCTTATATAAACATCCCCAGTTTACATTAATTTATCAGTGTAAAGTTCATGAGATTACTACTGAAGCCCTAACAATTCCAAAGTTATTTTTGCTAAGAATAAAGTATTTAGTAAGTACCTATGTAAAACAATGCTGCTTCTGTGAATGAAACGAAGTACCTTCCTTAGATGGTATGAATTAATATTACAAATGCTATTTCTTAAAGAACACAAGTAAACTTTTCGCGAACTTTTCAGTAAGTTTCATCAAGTTTCATTGTTCAGACGTGAAACATTCTTAAGTCCTTAAAAATTGTGCAGGAGAACAAATAAACGCCATCGCTGATAATATAAGATACTTACTAACTTTTGCGAGTGTACTTATTTGAATTTTCACAGCGAAACTGAGAAAGTGCTTTGCAGGCCATTAAAATTTTCATCTAAATTCTTTACCGACATTTACATAATATAATGGTGTTATGCGCAACGGAGAAATTTATTCGTAGAAACAGAGGCACACTTTAAGTGCCCTCTAAGTATGAAAAATAAGTGACGATTTATAGGCCTACGATATGTAAATAAGCGTCATTGAAACAAGTTCGTTTTGTTTGACGAAAAGAAAGGAATGAACGAATGGCTGAAAGGGCGGACTGCGATAAACTCTGGACTATCTTTAGTGTTCGCGCCTCTCGTCGTTTTCCTGAAATATTGACGCATTGTTTACCCCACTGTTTGCTCCAGCACAAAGAAGCAATTTGTTTTAGACCGTTCTTTAAACCGAGTGTTGCAAAATATAAATGCCGTGCAGTTTGAGTTTACTGTGGTGTTTGTCTTTTTCTTTCTTTTATTTTTTCCGTTTGTTTCTTTAACACAATCGCATTTGAAATTGAGTTCAAAGCATTTCTTAGTTTTCGTTCCAGCTTTCATTATTTATTTGGTGAAAATCCTATATGGTAACGGTTTCCTCAAACGAGCTGCTGTCACATATTTTTACAAATTATATTTTTCTTTATTTGTTTTATATTTCATAATTTAAATTTGATACTATTTCGATTTGCAACGTTTCGAATTTACGAAACACGGTACCACCGCAAGGAACTTCGACATAGTTGCACGGTGTATTTGGAGGTAACCATAAGAACACCGTGTGTAAGTAAGAATCAGCTTGACAGTATTGAAGGTGTTAATTAATAAGTTATACAGTCAGTCAATCAAGTGAGTCAGAAGGGTAAGGGTAGTGTAAAGGGTCACTTACCGTAAAGCTCCTAAATAAAAAAAAAATACTTCTTATTATCTCTTTGATAATGACAGATTTGTCGAAACAATTGTAAGAGAATTTTTCTTAATAAATTTGTTGAAAGATTTTATTGTTTTTTATTATATTTAAAATATGTTTCATCAAAAATACACCACCAATAGCTTATTAGTGATTTTATATTTATGTAATTAGTTTTAGGTGTTATTTATTTTGTAAATTTACGTGACAACAGCCATATTAAACTTTATATAATAATTTCTGTGTTTTCATCTGAAAATTGCAATATTTTTTCTATATACCATGCCTAGGGTTACCATCAGTCCGCGTCTCGCCGGATTTGTCCGGGCGGGGTTTCATTTGTAGTCCGGGTTTAAAAGTTTTCAAATAGGGTACTTACTTAAATTATATTAAAAGAATAAATTTTTATCTTATTTAAATAAATAAAAAACGTAAGACTGCTAACAATTCTTAAAACATCGAGAAGATTTTGTTTTGTTTCTCAAGAAGACAATTTTATGTAGAAATAAATTAAAAAAAATATTTTCTATTTTACTAAGTAACTTAAAGAAAAACACTGGTAACATGTCGGGGTTCTAAGCATCGAGATCCGGGGTTTTTGCGCTTCTTGTCCTGGTTGCCAGATTTTAGAGATGGAAACCCTAACCATGCTTAATCTGTAATATGGGTAGTATATTTATTCTAAATAGAAAAAATTGTAATAAATGTACCTATCTATGTTTTATAGATGATTCCATTAATATTAAAAAATAACTTTTACATTTCATATATTAATTTCTTTCAAGGAAAAAGTAGCATTTCACATGTTTGGACAAATTTTGATAAAGCTCTCAATTACTGGCAATTTATTCCAACAATTCTTAAATGAAGGCTGAATAGGGCCTACTGTCCAATCCTCCAGCTTCATTGAACATCGTCTCCGTCCACCAGAATTAATATCCAGTGCGAATAATGTCCAAAACTTTTGAAAATAAGAACCATCAAAATGCCAAATCAGTTATAGAGCTTTTAATAATTTTTTAAAGCATGTAGAAAAACTTTATTTCTTTTGTTAGAATTCATTGACTTTACAAATAAGTTTACCCATTTACTACTGTCGCATAGTGCTCATATTTTTGCTAGATTAATTTTTTATATTTCATTATATTCCAAAGTTCCGTTTGGTGGTAACTAAAAGAGCACTATTTTACTTATGATACTCATTATAAAAGAACAAATTAGGTAGTCAGAAAAACAGTAAGTAAGTTTAAGCAAGCGAGTCAGAAGGGTTAGGGTGGTGTAGCGGGTGACCGCCCCGAAAGTCCCTGCCATTATCAACGCCACTCATTGATAGTTCATCAGGCAAGTAGTTTTTAAATGCTGTCTATTTTATAAACTTTAGTAAAAAAAACACTACATTATAAAGTTGTTGAGAAAATTAGTTCGTTACATGATAGAGGCAATAACGTAACCGTACGATCTATTTCATTATGTAGCGCATCGATTTGATGTGCCAACCTACGTATACCTACCTACCTACCTATATATACGTTGATGCATTATAAAGCTTACTATCCAGAAACAAACTAACTTTGTTATTATGTACTTACAGCACGTGCTCTGCGGCAGCAACAAAAATGACTCCATAGCTTTATAGGCATTTAGTAAACGGGGTATACGATGTAATTACTTCATCAACTTTTCAGCTGCAAAATTCATCGCGTCCACTAAGCGATAGTTACCTGACAATGGCCTAATGGTCAAAGATAAATCTCTTTACAAGAGGATTACAAGTTGCTCATGAATGTTTCATGTGGCAATACATTATACATTAGCTGATGGTCCGCGTTTATGATAAAATTGCCAGTATATTCTGAGCTTAATATCGCATGCAAACCAATGCAGGTCGTTCGCAAAGAATGGCCGAGTAATGAATATTTAATGGGTGGAAGGTTATATCAACCCAAATTACTTTACTTACTTATAAACACAAATGATGCAAAAGAAGTTTTCGAATTTTTATCGTTTCGGTTATCAATCTTCTATTTCTTAAAGGTTGATGCATAAAAACCGTCAAATGTAGCTACCCTTTTCAAATGTTCATTTTCCAAGCTTTATTTCTTTATGTTGCTAAAGAATTATTGTTAAGTACTAGGTAACAATCGCCTCTAAAGTTCAAAAATTTATTCATAAACAATTTTCTATCACAAAAATCCACAGCACAAAGTGAAATATTTTCATATTTGTTTTGCCCTGAGCTATGAGGACGGAAACACCAAAACAAATCATTTTTACTTTGTGTTTTATTATTTATTGTACTTTGATGGATTTGACTGTGATTTGTTTTACTAAACAGAATATTCACATCGTTGAAAACGTTTGTGTCTAAATTAAAATTTACTATGTTTGTTCCGATAAGCTTCACAAAACATGAGGTAACTAGTTCAGAAACTTTTAAATGAGAAGGCCAATAATGTTACCAACTCATGACGAATATTCAGAGGTAATATTAGCATGAAATGCGCGTGTATTTGCCCAGAAAACATTACAACAAAAAAAAACTGTTTTAATGAATGAATTGCACATTTTCCGTGTATTTTTTGACGAGATTGTTTGGTTGCGCTCTCCAATGAACGTTGTTATTGGAGTTAAATTGATTTTGTCTTTTATCTAATATATAAAATTCTCGTGTCACGGTGTTTGTAATAAAACTGTTCCGAAATGGCTCGACCGATTTTCCTGAAATTTTGTGTGCATATCGGTTAGATCTGCGAATCGGCCAACATTTATTTTTAATCCCCCTAAATGTTAAGGGTGGTCCACCACTAAATTTGGTTTTTAATTTTTAGACAAAATTTTTTGTTTTTATTTTTTTATGATACAGTACAAAAATACATACAATCCTTAATTTTAACCCCTCTACGATCAACCCCCATTGTTTAATAGCGATATTAGTACTGTAATAATGTTCAACTATCAGTGGTCGATAACTGATCAATTATTATCAATAGATTAGTCATCCCCGCAAGGCGTCTACTGATGTCACTATTCACCCAGCAAACAGCACGGAGTGGGGATGAGAATGAAGCAGATTTTTTTAGAATGTTATATGCAGTTCAAATATGTTCTAAGAAGTAAAAAAATGTTTTATTATAACATTTCAGAATGATTTGGTAATGTTCAAGAATGTTCCAGAATCTTGAAGATCATTGAAGAATGTTTCAGAATGTTAAAAAAGTTAGAAAATGTTTTGAATCATTATGGGATGTTCTGGATAGTTCTAAACTCGCGAATATTCTAGAATGTTCCATCAAACGTGTTATATATTCTTACTCGGGCAATGCCGGGTATTGCTGCTAGTAATTATATAAAAATAGGAAAACATTTAACAAAAAGGAAATTGAACTCAACCCCTCTAGTTTTCTTTGCTGTAAAGCAAGTTCATGTTATCTTTTACCACCCTAACATTACGATCTCAGGCAATAAAAAAAAGTGTGTTGTTCGATTAGGTTGGTTACGTTTAAAGCGTTATGGTAGGAAAAGACAACTCGAACAAAATTAACTGAAAGCTTATCAGATATTTTGAAACCAATCTAGTAAAGTTTGTTGCACTTGATCTATATTTTATTTTTCCATTGTTTACTTCGTTTCCCGTTCGTGAAGTGTATTTGTTGGAGCATCGGGTGTTTTATTATCTAATTGCAATTCGATGGAGCTGCGGCAGTTTATAAATTAGTTGCGGCCGTCCTTAGTACGTGACCGTATTCCTATAACGATTCTTCCAATTAATTTATTGTAAGCGTGGAAAAGGCAATCGTTCGATTGGTCGATCGACGAACAGCACATGCAATCGACTGATTATGTGTAATGTACAAAGTGGAATTTCGATTTTCGGATTCCAGTCTCGTCTGAATTTTCCAAAGGTCATTTCACAGGCTCAATTTGCCACCAACTGGTGCGAAGTGACGGGAAAAGTAATGGTCTGTGTCACGCTCTTTCTCCCATGCCTTTGTTTGTTTCAGATTAAATATCCTCGGCCTACGTTAGGTATGCATAAAATTGAATTAAATTTGACTATAAGAAAGGAGAGACCCCAAAAGGAAAATGCAGCCGAGTGTGACCAAATGACCCTCGTTGTCTTTATTTACCCACTTGATTTTATTCAATAAAAAATGACAGAAACTTTCCAGTTTGATTCCTTATGGAACTTTGTGAAACGGTTTCATTTAATTATAATTTAAATTATATTTGCCTTATTTCGTGTATTCCTTAACTTGTACTACTTAGATATTTCCATAATTCCATTTCATTTCATTTTATACTAACAGATTTAAAAAATATATTTATTAATATCTTATAAATTTTCAATTATTTTTAGTTAGTTTTCAACATGAGAAAAAAATAATATTTTACATGTAAAAAGTTGAAAATATTAATACGTATATGAATTCAGAACAGAGTTACCGCGGTTTCATCTTCTACTATAGAAAGCATTTTTAGTAACGTGGTCGAAGTTTTCTTGGTGAAAGTTCACCTGCAAGTGCAATATAATTAATAATTTTGCATGTTAGAATATGGTTCCTAACTATATTTTACATTATCGACATCTTCTCAATAAATCCATCATTATCTTTTTTCATGAATAGTATTATAAGTTCTTTTTATTTTTAAAAACGATGGAAAATCGCGGTCATCTGTTAGTGTTCGCAGTATGTGAAACCATTGTTTACTAAATTTTGTAATTAAAAAGCTTTCACAACACAAAGTTTCCTCACAATTAGTCCCTCTCTTGTACATACGTTTATATATTATGCATAATGATCAACTATAAATAATGTACACAGTAAAAATGGGATAAGTCGATTTATCTTTGTTGGAAGAAAAGTGAAGCGGAATTAATAACACCCTTGTTTAGTTCCGTGTAAGAGAGGAAAGCCACGAGGCGTTGTTTTTTACGCAGTCACGTCCCTTCCACGATTAAAGGGATACTTTATTCGGAACACATCTGTCATTCCTTTTTCCATCCGTACACCCGGCCCGGTAACGATGATGTGCCACTTTATCGACACGGCGTGGACATCATTTCCTGCGGGGTAAAGTTGTTCCCTTAATACTTCCTTCAACCAGTGACTACAACGTTCAAGACGTCGTCGACGCCCCGTCTTTCGACGCCAAGCTACGAGACTCTTTCTATCTAACACCCGGTCACAGATAACGATGTAATTTAGATTTCACTTTAAGTAAGACATCCAAGCTTTATCTGGCCTACTTCCGTGAGGTAAAGACGTACTGATGGCGGCGCGACCCGAATTTCTGGTGATAGCCAGACGCTACGTTAACTTTACCTCATTAACGGGAGCCTTTCACTGGATTATCGGGATCCGCATTCGGCTGAAGACGGCAATAATTTGCTCGAAGAAATTTAGTCGAAACAAGTCAGCGGGCGGACTTATTCCAGGCCCTCTAGGTACTTCAGGTATATACTATACTCGACTGTATACACTGCGATAACGAAGCCACGTTATCAACAACAACTTCGAAAGTACCCACTGTTTGAGGAAACATTCCAACTAAATACATTTGCCAAAAGTTACTGTAAATTGAACCAGTTTAAAATGCTTAGAACTTGGTTTTAAGTGATTTTATCTGACGAAAGAAACCCACCAGCTTACATTGCAATAAATTATGTACTTACAACTTCTTTTTTAATAAATACCGGTACTTAATAACATGTGCAATATATTTATATCTCTAAGTATACCAAGGTAAATGTTGTTTCTTCAAGATTCACCATATAGGGCTTATATACTATGTGTATTACTTACAAGGACCCTCTTTCGATTTAGTGTCAACAAACAACAGTCAAATATCATGAAAGCCAGCTTTTACATCTTGACAAGATTCCCAAATGTAAACACATATCGGAAAACTTTGGGAAATATTAGCCATTACTTAGCTTTGGCAAATCGTTTGTAATCCTCAAAACATAAGCACAAAAACTTATCCTACTCGCATACAAACACATCTATCGATATATCGGATATCACAACAATAACATTAATAAACCAAAAAAACTGTTTCATTACGAATCGTTTTACCCTTACGATCATTATAAAGAAAAAAAAATTTACTAATTCACTGTGCTGACTTGTATGTTAGCGATTTCCTTTTACAATGTCATACTGCTTGTCTTATTATATTCTAGCATTACAATTTTTATGACAAACTTAAATTCATAAATTTATCGACAGTAATTGCCATATGCACTTCCGTATCATGTTAATGGTGTTTTTTTAGTACGAAAAGAATATCTCAAAACAACTCAGTTCAATGAAGAAATTCAGGAGAACAGCTTGTTAATTTTTAATTTTCCTCAAACCGAATACGAGGCCAAAACGACAGTTTTACAGTGGCTTATCTAGTTTTAAATGCAGGCATAAGAGAAAGACAGAACGAGATGTTCTTACCCAGTTTCTAATAAAATTGATGTGTAATTGTACAGTTTTACGATCGGGGTTAATAAAATGGCATAAAGCAATTCTGGGTCTGAGTCGGTTAAACTGGTAATAAAAGCAAAAAACGGAATAGTAAATTGTTGTAATAAATTTTGAAGCATGTTGATGTTTCACTCCCGAGGGATTTAAATTTTCCGTTTTCTCTCATTTATATGACAGCCTACTATTTTTAATTTTTGCCATTTTACATCTCATTGATTCGATTTACAAGGAATAAATGTGTTTATAAACTTTTAATCGAAAAATAATAATTCGAGCCATAAATCGTCTCAAAGAGATCGTGCTGAAAATTATAGGTAACAGATTTTAGGGGATGCTTTTCAGAATCAAACAGTGCATATATTAATAAATTAGAAAATGACTACCAAGGATGAAAGTCAAGAATAATTATTATTGGTCAAGACCTGAACAGAAAAGGTTAGAGATGAGAAGATACTACATAAACTGGAGTAAGAGATGATGCCATAGAAGTCAAAGGAGCGACATTTTAGAAGCAGAAATAGAAGTAAAGAGGGTGGGGGCGAGAATCGAGATTAAACTACAGTTAGGTAAGAGAAATGTGATATGTTTTGGTTTTCAAGAAAACTTTGTGGTAATTACTGTATAAAGAGTTTTAATTCCGAATACATATTTGTATAATAGATAACAATATTTTCTAGAAATTGCATGTTCTTAATTTGACTAATTAAATTAGTCATTAACAAATTAAATAACCTACTGAATATACAATAACAAGAGTGCCGAATCGCCTTCCGTCCGTATTTGTTCCTCCCAGAGGGATGTCACCTTTTGTTCTTTAAACTAGAGCGAAATTAGTAAATTACCTTTTAAATTATATTAACTATTATTATATGTTTAAGAGCGTATAATACTAGAGGCTTTGATCTACCTCGCGGCAATTATTATATTCCTGATGGGAATCTCTTCCTTTGCCATTTTCTCAGGGAGGAAATGCTCACAAACGAGAAAATACACCATTTATATTCTACACGTTTTATTATTCTATTGATTTCTGCGACAGAAGTGCTGAAGAAACTGCGAAATATGACCTCTGGTAGGTGTAATAAAATTTAATATAAGCATACATACCAAATATTTACGTAAAATATAGTCACAACGTTTCTCAACTTCTCCCTATACGTTTTCAAATTGAGTGAAAAGAAATATAAATAATCACAGTAATACACTTGCTACTTCAAAAAGAAGTATAAACAGAAATATAAAAGGTATGTGGAAGGTAATATCGATCTAAACCATTAAGAAGTCAAAGGGACAAATTTAATGAAATTAGTTTCAAAACTGTTTCATTTCAAGTTCTACCAAAAGTGCACTATTAGGTACTTCGTTTCTCTCTCTATAGTTTAACTTGTAAACGAACGGTTTTGATTTGAATTCTGCGTCGTGGGTTACATAGTAATTTTCAGTAATAGCAGCTTTGAAGATGTATCATCTTTAACAAAACTTTGTTGTATGTGTTATTTATTTAAAAACACAACGGTAATTTTCAATTAATTTATTTTATTATGGGATAGTTTCATTAAAAGTAAATAAACTCTTTTTAATTGGTTAAATATTGACCAAAAAACAATACAATGTGGAATTTCTTCCAAACTAACTACTTAATAAAGCATTAATTATTTACTTTGTTTACCTTTTTAATATTTCAAGAAAAAAAATTATATCTTCCTATTAAGTGAAAAGTAAAGAAAATCAGTCACCTCAAGGCAATATTTGATTCAGCTATTCAGCAAATTGAATTATCAACAACTGGGTAACACAGACGAATTGTAACAAAAATTCCTTTCACTGATGTAATCTTCACAAAATATTTTAAATAATATTTGTGGAAAAAGACAAGGAACAGTTGCTATGTCTGAAAAAATTATCTTATATTCTGTATATTTTCATCCCACCTCCTGTGAACCAAATTATGAAAAACAATCAAACCGGGTATAAATAATTGTGATTTATTATCAAATCCAACAGTCTCGCCGTGTATCAGTCTGATGCCAACAAATCAAGATTATGTTGGACACCTTCACGAGCAGATGTGCAATCAGCTGGGATGGCAATTAGCAGTGACCAACGTAACATGTGACTGCGAATCGATACTGTTATTAGGACCGCAAAAACTACACCCCAAATTGAGACAGATGCTACCACCACGCTTCCATATATACACCGCAACTTTACTGCAAAATAAATGAACTAAACCGAAAGTAATGACTTATCTATATAATAATTGTTCGAGATGATAAATGAGAAAAGTGTAAGACAGAAACCCATTTATGAAATCAGTTGGTAATTACTACATGGACAGCTGAACGAAAAACTAAAACGATGACTTATTCAAACGAGGGAAAAACATAATTTTTTAGAACACTGCGGAGCTTTTGTAAGGGTATATTTTTTCCTATTAATAATAAATAACGCCTAAGGTGGACCATTTTTTCCGGAGAAATAGAATTTAAAATTGTTTTTCTAGCTAAATTATCTTTATCTAGACCAGGGATGGCGAACCTTTTTTGATGTCCGTGCCACAAAGTCATAAAAATTCTTTTTTAAATAGGTAACGTGCCACAATAAAATTTCATTCGAAATGTTAGCGTGGTGAAACTATACGTAAGTATAATTAAACAAACTAAGCAAAAGCAATTCATCTTTAAACAATTTTTTATTAATCAATGTTTTACGAAAAGCAATATGCTAGGAACAAAATTCACGTTAAAAAAAATTGTTTTTAATGTGATTTTTGTTGCTGTACACAAGATAAAGATTTAATATCTGGTTCATATTTAGTTAATTTCAACAGTACGCATGCAGAGCTCGACTCATCCGTCATTCTATTCCTTTATTTATTTTTTATAAAATTTAATTCTGAAATAGAGATTCACATGCCCACGTCGATGAAAAAATTGATAACATTGCCTTTGCTAATATTTTTAAAGTCTTAAACAATGAAACGTGCCAGGAACTGAATTCCATGTATAGTTAGAATTTCATCTTCTGCAATTTTATTTATTTTATCCAATAATCGATTACTTTCAATAATTTCTAAATCAACAAATTTTTGGTTCTATATGGGACTTGACTGAAATTCAACTAATTCCATTTCTAATTCATTAAAATTTAACCACTCAAGGACTTTTAAATTTAATTTTTCAAATGGTATTGTATCAGGATATAAAATAAATTTTGATTCGACCGCTGCGACAGCAACAACATTCAAATACCTTAAGAAGGCGAAACTGGATTTGCAAAAATTTTTATCTAATGCGCATCTGTATATACTTCGAAAGAATTCATGCGATATTTTAATAACAAAATGTATAATTTGACGGTTCTAGTTAACATACTAAGACAGGTATTCAGTACTACAAATTTAATCATAAACTATAAATTAAGTGTAGATTAATAATTTTTAATTCATTTCTATTAAAAAAGATAACTTAAAAATAATTTGTTTTTGTGCGTGCCATCAAAATTTTCAAACGTGCCACTCGTGGCACTCGTGCCAATGGTTCGCCATCCCTGATCTAGACCAAACCATAGATTTTTTAAAGTTAAACTTTTAAATTCCAAATAAACTAGTAAATTTCATATTTCCACTACACCATTCAGAATCTCATTAAGGAGTCCAAATTAAAAGACGAAAACTATCAATTACTAAACGTGTGAATATATTTGTAATATATTCTCCTGACCACAAACTTGATTTACCTCGTTATTTTTTTATTGCTTCTAAAAAATACTCAACCCACCAAAATTTCCACCCTTCTGACCTCTACAAATGCTGTAAAGGCAACGTTCATCGTTTCATTCAGCATTGCAAGCAAAATATCCACATAACTGTAAAGCCAGAAACCTTGACCGTGTAATCGATATAGTCGTTCGCGACAAGAATATGACCTGTAATAATGACATGGTTTTGCCGCAAAGCTTCAACTACACAACCAAACACTACACAACAACACAACCAATCATTTTCAAACCAAACACCATCGGTATAACTAATATGATGCTTGAGAGCAAATGCAGTTATCCATTATTCTTCCACACATTTCGATTACTTCGTCTTTTCGATTTTCGATTCAATACTCGATAAAGACAAACTAAAACGATGTATAATGTTAAATCCTTGGTATTTACTGGCCTTATTAGGCATCTTTATAAGTGAAAATAAATGGTATTACAAAAGAAGTTCAATAAAATTTGCTAAAATATTCTTGAAAATGGTCAGCCAAGTTGACACGACTGACCTATACTAGTGTATCCCAATTTTCGATAAATTATGTTGGAATTAGTTTTGAGATAGTAAACTTAATTACTCCAAGCTACCTTCGCTTTTCTTGTTGTCTTCGCTTTATATGTTCCAAGAAATTATTGTTTACGAAATATTCTCGATGACGTTTCGTAGTTTTTTTTTTTGAGCTACCCCTGCACACTATTAAGGGAGAATAAAAGCCAGTCCTTGTATGAAACACTCTTTATGAGAACTTCTTGGTAAATATTTAAAGCTAGCTGCCTTTTTAATTAAGTGAGTAACTGAAGTGAGTCGTGCTTTCTGCTTATCCTATTGTACTACTCCTACTTGTTTATAATTATAACGTCTTTATTAAAGTCAGATAAGATCTAAATTAAAACTGAAATACAAGCCAATTAGTTTTATCGGTAGAAATGAAAGGATTTTATTCGTAAAAATTAATTAACACGGAAATGAAAAAAAAAAATAGAGAAGAAGAAAATGAAAATTCGAAAAGCAGTAACTGGAAAGTAGATAGCAAATGTTAAACAATGGTTGCTTTCGAATAGTTATTGGATTTTCCAAGTCACAATGAAAGCAATAAAACCCGCTTGACTTCTGCAGCATTCAATCAAATTAAACTTTTCCACTAATTAATGTTCTTTAAGAAAAAGATATTGCCGCATAGCTCATTGAATTATTTATCAAACTGATTGAAATTACCATTATTCTTCTAGGTGAACTCTACACCAAACGTCGTGCAGTAACAAAATGGAACCATAAAGTATATATTTATAATATTAAAATAAGAGAAAAAAGTTTTTCAAAAAAATTAATAAGATAGATCGAATTCATAATTGACCTATACATGCAGCCATCTTCTAGATACCTAAAAAACTACAATATCTATTTATATTGTAATATTTAAGATTGATAAATTAAAACACTTTTAATTTCCACTTATTAACATTTATTATTTATTATTATCTATTTATGCCTTTTCTTATATAGCAAATGCTGTATAAAGTGAAACGACTACAGGCCAATGAGTTATCCTTAAAAACCAAAAGCCTACTCCACCCTTAATTGAAGAGCTTTTAAAGTTGATTACACGACGCTTGAATAAGAAAATTATATTAAACTTTGCTCGGGAAACTCTATAACATAATATACGTATAATGTCGAGTGGAGCCTGAAATTTGGTGATAAAGGACTTAATTATATTTTAAATGACCTGTATTAAATTAATAAGAAGGCCACTGAAATATCTCAAGTAATCAACAACTTCCTTATGCTTCTATCATTAGATAGCGCAATTTAATTAAAAAGAGCAATAAAAAAATGGAAAGTTTTTCTCTATTAATTAAAATAAAGTAAAGAAAAAATAGTTTAAATAGGTTCAATCTGCTGACGGTCCCTTGGCAAACATAAAATAGATAAAAAGTTTGTTTTCATTACATAGAAGTCGCAATTACTGCTAAAAAGTGCATTACACACGAACCTAGTGTCACTACATCCAAAATTCCCACTAAATTTAAACTTCAGATACCTTGTCTTGTCAGATTCAATTTTAATGATAAATAAGATCAAAGTAAAGATTATCTGTGCAATTTCTATAAATTATCACACAATGGCCCATTTAGAGAAGGAACAAGGGGCTTTTAAAAATGCTTCTTTCGAACTTATTTCCTTACTTTTTGATTAGCGCTGATTACGTGAGCGATAATGCCAGAAATCCGTTGGATAAGTTGAAAAAGTTGTCAGAGCTTCGGCTGCATGGCGCGCGGAATCTCCGTTTTCGGAACCTTCGTCAGTCCCTTCTGCTACAGACATAAAGCGTAAAACGAAAATGGGTCGTAAAGGGAACTCTTTTTGTAAAATGGCTTAAATTTAGTAGGACGACAAAAATGAACGTATATATAATGTAATATGTGCCAAGGGGAAAAGTACTATCTGGGGGGATCACAAATAGCAATAAACGGAAACTTTTATATCGTCCTCACAATGGACTGACTGCTAGAATTTACTACGACCTTTAACAATCCCGAACACTGTCATTTAGAACATATTTTCTGATAGATACCATTGTAAGCATCTCAAGTATACAATTATACGAAAGTTATCTAGACCCAAAAAAGTATTCTTTATTGACAGACTATAAAAACCAAATTCTCAATTATTGGGCAACAATACGAAATTGAGCCCTGCAAGTACAAGAGTAAATCAAATTTAAACCGAAATTTGGCTCTGATAAACTACGCAATGACAAAAGATGGTTCTTTATACTTCCTAATAATATCTCGTCTGGCAGTGACATGATATCTGACCAGAAGATAGTGTAGGCAACGAATACATTCGGTACGTAACTTTATAAACAATAACATCAATAGATACTGCACCTTTGACGTATTATGTAGTGTTTGATTTATAACGTCTCACGTCGGTGACACACGCACAAAGACCCTGGAATAGATGGGAAGAAAATCCACGAGCATGAACTGAACAAAACACTTATTTCCTTCATCGCTTTATCGAAAGGCACCGTCATTCGATAGACTTGAAAACTGCATTTACAATTGGAATAGATTACGATAGTGCTGAGATGAATAAGAGGTTTAGTAATCCCAAAGGTTATTCGTCTGTATGACGAGTATTAAACTCCATTCTACTTTCAAAACTTTGGGATTCACTTCAGAAAGCATTTATAAAACCTTTCATACAGTATCACTCAATTTTCTCAATTCAGCAAATTATGTAAAAAAATATTGTCAATTTTCCATTGTACAATAAGTACCTATTCCGATTTAAAATTTTGCAAAAGTTTCATCACTAATTTTACGAAACATCTTAAAAGACAAACAACTTCTGTTTTTCTATATTGTGCCAAAAAAATTGTATATGTTAAAATTAGATAACGCAACCTTTCTGTTTTAATCTTACCTAAAAAAAAAGAAGAGGAGTAACTTTTATGTGAAAAAAATCGATTTTGTCCGTTAAAGGAGATAAGGAGATAAGTGGATAATGTAAAACATATTATAACAGTAAATATGACACCTAATATCTTCGTTTTTTTCGACAGGAAGTTTGTAAATAATAATAAATCAAACTGGGAGTCTTTATTTTTCCGTTTGTATGATTTTGCGAGGAAAAATGCCGCAGTAAATCTTTCTCACCCTCACTTTATTATTTATGCGCGCTATTAAAAATGTGAAACGAAGAACTTTCTTTTCAAACTAATGATACGGTCTCAAAAATGGTTTCTCAGTAAACAAAAATAGCGGAAATGATGTTGCCAAGTCTTTTTGACTCTAAAGATAAAAGGAAAGCCGTTGAATATTTCTCAGTAACCTTCTCTTTTTTAATAGAAATTGCAAGCCACATCAAGAAATAAACATGAAGTCGCCTACAGTACTTAGTGGGAAACGTAGCAAGGGCTTATAACGAAAATTTAATCGAATTATTTTGGAACAGAACTATACTAGAAGAGTTTGATTAGAATATAAATAAAATGGAACAAGAACAGTTACCCATTCAGAAGAGGTACTTAAATAAACTATAACAGATCTTCAAGCATTGCATGAGACTGTAAGAGTATTTTTTTTAATTACTTAATGTATTAAATATAAAATAAATTAGATAAGTTAATTACACTGTAACTTTTTCAGCTGATAGAAGAAAATACATTCCCTGCACTGATAACAGAAACAGACGCAGTCATAGACGTTCGTCTAGGTTATTTAAAAGTATTTCAATTTAACATTTTAAATTGTGATAAACCTTACATCCATAAATTTAATTAAACGTCAAAAAAGAAGAAATCCTTTAAAATTTACAGCCAATTTTATGTGAGAATCTGTTGCCACTTTAATCAGCGGCAAAGTGGAAATTGATCTCGGAGACTGCGTATATATATATACATACATATATATATATATAATATAAAGCACATTATTGATATTCGATTATGCCCTTGAAAATACACGACGAGAACGTTTTTCTGAGAGGTAATCAGCATTTCCCTATCGATAGCTCAAAGTAATCCTTTTTTCAACTTTAAAAGGAAAGTAAAATGAAAGTAAATTTCATGATTTTAGATTCACATAAAATCCATTTCCTTTTCATCGTTCCCTATAAGTAAGTACTACTACGTTCTGATACCTCTGTACATACAACTAACAAAAAATTTGTGACATATACAATGGAAGCTCTTCGGAAATTTGAAAAAATAATAATAAAACGTTAGTATTACATTATGTGTAAATATTTCTTCTTGTATCCGAAGTAAAATTTAATTTAATAATAACCATCTAACATCTGACTCTAATCTTCTATTTTATGTCAACTATGGTATTATGTACGAATAAAATGCACAAACGTCTTAACCCTACACTTCGTAATTTACAAATTCTACTTTAAGTACATATATAACATATAGTATCTCAGTATTAAGAGTAGGGTATATGTGTCACCTTAAGCTTACATCAGTGGTATCTACTTTCGGTTTTCCACGTATTTAAAGTTATAAGTTCAGGCCTGTAAAATCCGAGAAAGCAGAAACAGAACTTTGAAACAGGAAGAATTAATTCCAGACTTGCTGAAGTTTTGGAATTACAATGGTAGTTGTAACCTTGGACGAAACTTCCAAATGACTCCGTTATTATTTGGATTCCTTTAATTACTTGTTTGCAAAACAAATAACATAGAGATAACGTCTGCACAATATAAGAAATTCTTTATCGTTATTTAGAAAACTACTAGAAAACTTTTTTTTATTATACTAACATAATTTCAATCACGGAATGTAAAAATCGAAATTATAACTTGCCTGTTCAATTGTTGTGTATGTTCAGTGGAATATTATTTTAATAAAAAATCAACTAGATTTTCTTTAAAAAAATATATTTTGTTGAAACTTTTAGTTGATTTTTTATTAGTTATTATGTTTCATCAAGTGTAAGTACACCAAAATCAGCTTATTAAGTAAATTATTTTATTTCGTTATTTGTTAATATATTGTGGAAATTTAAATTTGTGTTTTATTTGTTATTAATTGAATCATGAATTTCCATCAAGTAAACTTAGATACAGTTAATCATAACAAATTTTTTTTTTTTTATATCCCACAATTTATCAACGATTTGTAGAATTATAAATTGTAGAAATCATTGGATAACATATTTTGGTAATTTGGATAAGTAAATAATAAATATTAAGCACTGAGGAATCCATTGAAATATTTTTAACAATACCTGTGATGTGATCACCTCGAATACACCCTCTTTTTATATAAAATAATATATACGTATTACAGAAAGAGGGTGTTATTCGATGATGTGGTTATTTTGATCAATAATAACTGACATTCATGGAATAACAAAACGGATGAAAATTTGTGGAGGCGCAGTAGAGCACAGTAAGCAGAATTTTAAATGAGAAAGAAAGAAAAAAACAGCATAATGAATTTTTTCGAACAAAATAATTTGATGGAAAGGAAGTACCATCCCTTCAAAGAACGTTACAATGTAAATATTTACAACAAGGCAAGTACAATAAATATTCTTAGGCTTAATAGCTGCAAATGACTAAATAAATTTAGTAGGTACTACGACTTTAGAATAATTTAAAATTCGTTTAATAAATAGAAATAGTTATTTTAAGATAGTTAACTTAATTTTCTTACAACTTTTTCAAGGTGATGATTATTTCTCATTTTTTTAACATTTAAACTGAAAAAACTGCAAACTTTTAACTGGTTAAATATTGCCCTTGCGAAAAGCGTTTTCTTTAGTCCGCTATATAAACGTGCAAATTAAGTAGTTAGATACTTTCGAAATTTGATCAGGTTATTTACCCCACGGCGCTTATTAGAATTTCCAGAAGATGAGTCGTTATTGAAAAGCAATTTCTTTAATAAACTTCTGCGGCAGAACTTTCAGATGGCATTTAAAAATCGTATTCAATTTATTTTCACAGTAAGCGGTGTTCTTACTTGATAACACTTTTTCAGTTCAAATAAGTCGTTAACATTTAATGGGAACATAAATTGGAAAATTCCTTCATTTAAGAGAACTTCGTGACAAACATCATCATCATATAAAAAATGATAAATAACTTGTAGATAAGTTTTTATTTTGCATGATTGAATAAAAATGCGAGGGTTAATTTAATATCTATAATCACATGAGTAGATTTTATTGGCTGAGACACTGTCAGTTAACTGTAGCTTTACGTATGCGCAGTATATGCAGCCAATAGAATTTAGGCATCTGCTACCTCGTCGCATTCCTATATCTATAAAGAACTTTAACAAATCTAAAAAGTAAACTCACTGGGAAGTTGGAGTTAAATGCTATTCTTGTTCTCTTCAATATAAAAGTAGCAATAAGTTTCTATTTACAAAAATTACATAGATTGAAATTTTTGTTTAAAAATATGCAAAGTTAAGAAAAACTTGTACAATTACAAACTAAGGGCTTTGAAGGGCCACGTCGTTTTGAAATAAACAGAAAATAAATCTAGAAAGGGAACACCACTAAAGCATTTAACGCATGTCCCTTGGAACAAAGTTTTTGAAACCCCCAACCTACACAATCTGTTTGTTGTTCATTCACAGTCTTCTTTACAAATAAATAATTTTACAAAACAATTAATTAGTTCGTAAACAACAGCTAAAATTTGCTTGAGGCATTACATTATACGTATTTCGTTTCATATGTTTCAAAATTAATTAATTAATTGTAACTTACATTAAATAAACTTTTTGGTTTATTCAACAGACAGGTGGATAATTTATACAAACAGAAAAAAAAAATTGTTCGCTTTTACTAACGAAATTAGTTTGTCACTTCTGCCAAGAAAACTTTAAACAGTTTACAAAAGTGCTACGTACAAATCTTCCATCAATTCAATAAGCATCAATATCCGGATACTATGAAACAGAATTTTCTGTTAAAGGAAATTACTGTTGCAATCGCAACTTGACATCTCGGTATAAATTTTTACGTCTGCAAAAATGTTACTTAATGTATTTCTTCAATTTTTCTTTTATGATATAGTACAACTGCAGAAAATAAAAGATGAGGTACTATTATAATATAATGTTGTGTTTAATTGTAACAATGATGGAAAGTTCTTCTTATAGCTAGACTTGCAGTACACAATACGATGAATACACATTTAAAGTTAATAGTCACAGAAATTTTTTTACTTTAATTCAAATAAAAATATTCACTTATCCTTAATAACGTGGCACCATTTTCATTGGATTTAATAAATGTACCTAATCCTTCCTGAAAATTTCAAATATCATTAAAAGCGTCAAGTTGATTGATTACCTGTTGAAATAAATTGTTTATCGATTAGGGTTCGAGTTCCCTGTTTGCCTTTTAACAATTAAATTTTTACCTTTCACTTTGTAAAACCGATAAACCGCTTTGAAGTTGTTCGACATTTTTTGAAGTTGGTAGTGCACAGGTAAACTGTATCGTATATCAAGGCACTGCCTATACATACTTTTACGTATATGTAATAACATTCGATCCCTTGTTTTTGAACTTCAAAGAACCACTGAGTTTGATTCTAAAATAGCTTCAATATTTTCTCTACTTTATACAAAAACAACAAATACCTACAAACTCACAAATTATTCTGAAATTATTATCTATTTTTGTTGATACAGGTAATAGATGCCTAGTAGAAATACAGGATTTTTGCTCGATATTATATTTCCAATTCCTTTATTCTTCGCTTAATTAAAATCATCATCACAAAATGAATCGAAATTTAAAAAGCAAATATTAGTTAAATTCAATTGAACCAAAAATGTAATATTGTTACCTATATAGCCCCAAAAAAATCCTAAATAAATAAGCATTCCCTTAAGTCAATCGATAAACAAACGCGCTTTTATTTAGAAATAAGTCATTGAATAGCCGAGTACATTAAATATTCTACCTTGCCACAAACGTGATTCGATACCTTTATGATATTAATTGATTTTCTGCTGATTGTAAGAGACATGAGAATTAATTTTGTTTTTCATTCTTTATAAATTCGTTTTTAAATCACCCTCGGTAAAACCTTTAATACGTTGCACGTGAGGCAGATAATAGCGTTTGTTTGGCAGGATTATAAATGAGGATATCAATCAATTAACAAGTTTCCAGGGTAAGTTTCGTAAAAGAAATTTTGAAAGAAAAATACTAATTTAATAAAAATACAGATAATAATTTAACTTCTAGTAATTTTAATTTTGCAAATTGGTGGCACAATTAAGTTATTAAAAACGAACAGGATAACAACAAAAACCTTTTGTCTCTTCTTATTGTAAAAATATCTAAAAACAATTATTATCTGTTAAATATTCAGAAATATTCTTATTTTATTCCATTACCCATTCGTTCATTTCGTCTCTAACTATTTTCTTTAAATTCCTTTTTTTAAATTCACAGACGATGAAATTTCTACTGACGACGTCTTCATCGACATTTTTCTATTTTTTCACCCGTTCTATTTTACATTTTTGATCGTAAATAGATTATTCTAGATGGAATTGTCATTGCCGCCCAGTTTTAATTAAACTTCGATTAAAAATTCCAATTTCGGAGGCCATTATTAATGTTGGCTGCACAGAATTTAATTAGATTCGACAACACTTTATGCAGAAAAACTAATAGAATTATCAGAAAATTGCTTGCATAAATGCGATAAAATTGACCAACAAAAATACCTTCGAAATGTAAATAATAATACAATAGAAGTCAAATAATCTCAGATATGAAGGGTTGAAAATTGTCTTCTACGGAAACCTGAGTGATATATTTTAATTAAACTGTTTTATGCCATCGGATAAGACGTAGGTAGTTGTATTATATTGCATAATGCATTCCCTGATTGGAACCACAAAAAATCAGAGCCAAAAAAATAGGGGTACCAAAATTTTCTTTATTTCAACTGGTACATAAATCTGGATGTAAAAAACAAACCCTAAAAGGAAAAAACTCACAAATATACATTGTATAAATAAAATAATTATATATAATTGATGACTATTAAAAACTTGTGTAAATAAAAACAATAAATTATTAAAACTTAAAAACATTGAACATTAAATTCACTAGCTAAAAATTATAGAGCAGAACCTCAAGAAGCACAATTGACGGCAACAGGACAACATTGGTAGTTGTATACCTTTTTATTCAATTTTTATTGTAAATAACATTTTATTTTACTTTTGTTGAAGAAACTAATAGATAGTAACTTTCCTCACATTTTCAAAACGAAAACAACGCCAGTGTTCGCTATTGATCAAAATATGTACTGCCAGGACAATGTAAGGGAAGTAGGAAGAAAAAGAGACATTTCGTTCCATATAGCAAATAATATTAGCGTTTAGGCGGAGATGAGACACAAACAAAGGTCGAAATGAAATCAGAAGATAATTCAGCTGTAAAGGGAAAAGGTTGGAGCAGAAGGAAGGAGAACGTTCGCCGACAACGTCCGAACAAACAAGCAGAAATGAAAAATCGAGGCTATTAACGAACAGCGGTAGACCACATCTAGCATCCCTACGCTATTGTATAAAAAGGAAAATTGTAAGAGGCGCCTTACAGTGAAGAAATGTTACCCTATAATATACTTTAGGAGGATTTCATGTTTCAAAACATGAACAATCTAATCCTGCCAAATTTGTCCTTGTTAAATAGGAAGTTCCTTGTTCCACAATAAAGTATGGCGTATCAACTTACGACAAATATTACAAAAATGATGCTCCTATTTTAAGGAGAAATTACTGAATTAATTTTAAGGATTTTATACTTAAACGTTTGAGAGGAACATTATTGTCCTCGTGGTTCTGCTTATATGCCTTTTATCATTCAGAATATTCCACTTTCTAAATAAAGAAACAAAAAAAAAAACAAGAAAATAAAAATGGAAACGAAATAAAATTCCAATTACCATTGTGTTGGAAATAATCCTGACATATGGGAAATAATCTCGCCATTTGCATTGTTTAGGAAGTTTTTGTATCGCATCAGGAATATAAAACTTACACACATTATTTGTTACATACAAACATAAAAAATATTTATTCTTACAATCTAATTTGGTGAACGTCCCCACGTATGAAAGATAGAAATAATTCGTTTCTTTAGCTCAAATTTGGCAAAATTTCTGCTTGACTAACTCACTTTGACAACTGCTGCAAAATAATCAACTTTTGTGTATATATCCTAAACCAAAAGAAGGTAGAAGGGATTACGATGACGTTTTCAGTTATTAATCTTTTATTTTTTATTTTTTTCAGTTGCATTTGATTTCCACAAATTCGTCCACCTTGAGGACACTTAGTAATGAAAAAATTGAAGAAGGCAATATTTACACTTTATTGCACTTATAATCAATGTTTTTCTTCGTAAAAGCTGCTAAATAGTATCAGAAAATTTACTTTCATGAATTATATTTAATGTTGGTTTAGAAAGGGAAGGTTTTCTGGTGTCACTTTCACTTGAGATAAATTTAGAAGTAAGTACTGAAGAGTGTAATAAGAACGTAAAACCTCTGCGAAACCCGCCACTTTAGGAGAAGCGAAATTGAGATATTGTATTCTTTCGTATAGGATAAACCAACTGCTTTGTTTCCAGCATTAGTTGGTAATTTACTAAGTGAGTCGCGAAATAACAGAAGATATAAACTTTACTAAAGAAACTGCTACATAAATGGATTGATTTGATTAAACGAAAGTGGTTTCAATGAAAGCGAATCCTGAGAACGTTACCCAGAAAAATAATCAGAACTTTAAGGAATAAATGTGATTGAAATAATAAATGAAACGGATTCCATTCAGAAATGAAGTGCACTAACGACATGACTTTCAACTAAACTAAACAGGGTTTCAGGTGTCTCCCATCCAGAAATAGTTAAAATTTCACAAATTTTAGTCAATTTGAGAATGATAAAATAATATTTTCAGTAACTATTTAAGACTCAATGGGTTACATCTGTACACTGTCATTAATATAAATTCATTTCCCAAGGTGGCGTTCATCTATGGCGAGAGAAATCACAACCTACATAAGAAACAGTCGACAAAATTTTGACCAACAAATACTCATGTTTCGAATAATAAGTTAATATTTAAATAAATATACCTACTGCTAATTATAAATTTTAGCATGAACTGCTGGTATTTTAATTTACTCCGCTAAATTGTTTTATAAAAAAAAAAGATAATAAACGAAATAAGGGTAAAAGCTTTTTATATCATAAAAAAATTACATGTGACTTTTAATGAGAACGAAATGTGCACATTTTAATTTAAACTGACAAAAACATCCAAAAGGCTTACAGCCCACCCAAACTTTTAATCTCGGTTTATAATAGGTATAACCGTAATTTTTCAACACATTGAATTTATAGGTTTTGAAACAGAATGTAGTGCCCAGGACTGTATAGTTTCAGATAGAATAAAAAAAAATTCTACAGTAAGATTGGCTCTGATTTCAATTTTTTATCTTAATAAGGTTTGATATAAAAGTAATATAAATATAGACTAAAAATACATAGTTTTAAGTCATGTCTAGAGCTACAATATATGTCGTTGTTAAATTCGTAACCTTTAATTAATTTTGCCACAAAAAGACGAAAACTACTTGAAAGGTTTTCTGTTTGTTCTGATGTTTTGCTTCAGTTTCATGCAAATGTACAAAAATCCTCTTCGATTCATTTCGCCTTTTCATACTAATAATTTTGCGCATTGTTGGAGTGCCAAATCCCAACCCAATCTGTGCTTTAAAATGTAAATAACATTTTATGGGAATTTCTTTGAAAATTCAAGCTCCGCTTCACATCACATCACATTTACATTACGTCGATAAAGTGGATGCAAGATGACGACGATTTGATGAGTGAATATATACATACCTACCGTTAAAGGCAAATGGAATCTGTCTAATGCTAATTGACTATTGTAGAACACTTGGGAAAATGTACGAGAATATCCATCTACCGAAACGTTTGTTCTGCGGTGAAATTTCCATAGAAATTCTGATAGCAAATGGAATAAAGTTGAAATATATGAGAAAACCCCACATATTTACAAGAATTTAAATTTACGGAAAATTGTTTAAAAAATGCAACACTTCATATCATTCACAAATTTACGTATACATGGTTTTTCAAGTTGATGGGCTATTAGAAGTATATGAATTAGTAGAAGGAATTCAATTCTGAAACTTGGGCTTATTTGGTTATTGTTTATGCCGCTTCCTTTAAAAATATTTTCAAGTTCGATTTACATCCGGTTATACCGGAAGTCGATACCAACTTTGTTATTTTAAATGGAATGGTATATATTTTACGCTGAATTCGAATAAAACGTGTAATTCTAGGGTAAGTTTGATAACCAACTTGTACACCTATGACGATCGGTTTCTGAGTTATTTTAACTTATAGAAAAAAAATCGCTACCGCAACCCAAATAATAAAAAAATCATAACTTCCACAAAATACGACTAAGAGTGTTGAAATTTTTACTAGAAATAGCTGAATATTAGTGCTAACGCCTTGACAAAATTGAATTAAATAATTTATACAGGGCGTTCAAAATAAAATTCTAAAATTGAAAAACTTCAAACACGAATTACTTTTTTTTTTTTTTTAAATGGCACCTACTATTTTTTATTGTTTCAATCGATTTCTTTTTCTATCCTCTTTCGATCTATATGGATACTTCCTATTTTATTTGAAAATTTTGGAATAATTTTGAATTATTACATAAAATAGGAAGTATCCATATAGATCGAAAGAGGATAGAAAAAGAAATCGATTGAAAAAATAAAAAATAGTAGGTGCCATTTGAAAAAACGAAGTAATTCGTGTTTGAAGTTTTTCAATTTTAGAATTTTATTTTAAACGCCCTGTATAAATTATTCAATTCTATTTTGTCAAGGCGTTAGCTCTAATATTCAGCTATTACTATTAAAAATTTCAACACTCTAAGTCGTATTTTGTGGAAGTTATGATTTTTTATAATTTGGGTTGCGGTAGCGATTTTTTTTCTATAAATTAAATTAACTCAGAAACCGATCGTCATAGGTGTACAAGTTGGTTATCAAACTTACCTTAGAATTACACGTTTTATTCGCATTCAGCGTGAAAAATATACCATTCTATTTAAAATAACAAAGTTGGTATCGACTTCCGGTATAACCGGATGTAAATCGAACTTGAAAATATTTTTAAAAGAAGCGGCATAAACAATAACCAAATAAGCCCAAGTTTCAGAATTGAATTCCTTCTACTAATTCATATACTTCTAATAGCCCATCAACTTGAAAAACCCTGTATAAATATGCCTGCTACAAGTAGAAAGGAATAAAATAGTTACAGTAAAATTTACAGTCTGTTGTCAGCATTTTGTAAACTTACAATCAGAAACCTAAAATTTATTTTTTAACTAGGAAGATTTTTGGCCTGTTCATTAATAGCGTTTTGCTTAAAACGGTTGGAGAATATTAAACCCACAAAAATTAAATGATAAATTGTGTTTACAAAAACAATACGTCAATAGTTTCGAAGAAATTCCTTGCATTATATCAAACCATTTACATTTACTTTACCTAGCTAGTCCAAATAATTCTATAAAACAGATCCAAATAAATTGCATCGAAGAAAACCTGAACAAAGGGCTTGACTTAATAAAAACCGACCAGTTCTAAATCACAGTAACGCTCGGTAATTAATTATCGTTTGTTCGAGAGTGGAAGCGGGTAGTTCTTTAGTTTCAAACGGTTCATTAATTTATCAAATGTTAGCTTTACTCGTAGTCTTTTCCAAATGAAAATCCGTGCATTGTCATTCTTCTACCGTTCTAGTTCTAGTTTTCCAACTGACTATTTTTGCGAATGTCAATAGAAAGAGCAGTTGGAAAAGACGCACAGACTCGTTTTATCAAATTCGTTGGAGTTTAAATTAATGATTCAAAAAAGATGATTAACCCAAGCGGTTAACTACTGCAGATGCTTATGTAGCAACTGAGAGAAGTGAAATATATTAATCAGTGGATAAAAGGTTCAATAATCAAAAAATAGAATTAAGTTAGGTTCAGGGTGATTACAATTTCGAGATACAACCTGTATCATCCAAATCCAACTTCCAACCTTTTGAAAATATAAACTACTAAGTTAATAAACTTATTTTCTTAATATCATTGATTTGCTGTATATTTTTTTTGAAACATAAATTAAACTTTACGTCACTATTTGATGCGGTCAAGATCAAAAAAATCTTGATTGTACATACTTCTCTCATCTTCAAATTCAGATATATTGAAATATTTAATATTGTTCGTAATATTTTATGAATTAATAACGGCGTTATCCCTTGTGGTGTGGTTTAGGAAATTACAAGAGAAGGAAAATGGGTTATTAAGAAATGGAGTGGATGGCAACACAACATTAATTACACAACACCAGGGTAAAAAGTAGGAAACTAAAAAATACGCTGTCATGCCTTTTGCTCCAGACAAGTCAATTAAAATGTTAATTATGTAATAACCCATCTTTGCGACGATTCTGTTTAACGTTTGAAAGATATCTTCTCATATGTAACTTAATATTATTCATACGTAAAATGTCTTTCTGAAACTGTTTTTCATAATATAATTTAATGTAAGTTGTCACTTTAATAGGGCTATGTAAAGCTTCAAATAAATGTCAGGTGCAAGAGCAATAATTATCTCAGTTAATAAGAGAGGTAACAGACTATGTCTGTGTTCGTCTTTCTTTGAAGAACTCTAATTAGCCAAGGTGAACAAACATCTGTAATTATAAAAGCAAATTGATGCCATGGAAATGAAAAAGTAGAAAACTACTCCAATTGCACGCCGAAGAAAGAACACGACACCATATACACTACAAAGCAGCAAAAGTAAAGTTCATTTTCTAACAAGACAAGTTTAAAATTAACTAGGTACGGAACAGAATTACCGTACAACGTATTTTATTTTTCCATTTCCGATATAGGTCAGTGTTTAATAAATAACAAATTAACAACAAGTCGATCTCATAAACTACAACTGTTTACCAGTTGGGCTTTTGACTATTATTTTATATTGATTTCATAAAACGTTAGAAATTAATTCAAAGAAACACACTTAAAAACTAACAAAGATGCAGGGCTAAAACCGTGAGATACTGAATTGTGACATCAGGATTAAGTAATTCTATCGCAAGGAGATAACAAAAATTGGGATGTTAAAACGATTTCCCTGTTTTACTGAAATATTACCACGTAACTCCTGCATTACCATTGGCCAGGTTCAAATCGAAAATTGTAGGATTGCGTCTGTCAAGTTTGATTGCAAATGCAGAATGTAATAATGACAATTATGAATTTTGATTAAACTAATGATACGAACCACATACTCTTTACTTTACGATTGTGAGGAATTAACCGAAAGCATTCATTAGTTAATAAACTATGGTGAAAAAAATATCACATCCTTTGTTTAGGGAAAGCAGCCCACACAATTATTATCTTAACATCTTTCAAAAATTGATTATCCACTATTTTCGTATTTTCGCTGTGACAAGATCGTGCACAAGACAACAAAGTATTTTTTAAATTCATAAATGCTGTAGGTATTTTTGAATAAATTTCAGAATCTCTGTCGAGAATAGTTTCATTTATTTGAATTACAGTCAGCAACCCTAATTCGATCTAATTTATCGAAAGTTAATTCGTCAGAACCCATACTTGAGATTTTTACAAAGATAGCCTTTTTTGAGGATAATAAATAAGACATGAAACGTTAGGATTTCTTTTACAAACTTTTTCTTCTGCTATTGTCATAACTTTCTTCGAAATTCTCCAATAATCGGTCTAATATTCTTCATTCATAATACAGAAGTTAGGTAAGAAGTATTTTTAATGACAAAATGGAAAATAAGCATTTTGTAACTATTAGATAATTAAAAACAAAAATTCACAGGAAAGACACTGCACATAATGAGGTGGTGCCTTTTTCGTTCTTTCTTTCATCTTATTTTCATTCATTTATTGGGTCGTTAGGTACAGTATACGAAATATCATATAGTTTATATTTACATAAGGTAACCAATTATTTGTTAATGATAAAAAATTTCAATTCAAACTAAAAATATTGGAATTACTGATTGGTTTGGTTCAGATGATTAGAACCATTGTATTTAATTCTAATTCATTCTTACAAATCCATCTTTGAAATCATTTCGACAGATTACAAGATTAATTACAGTTTTAATTACTTTTTAATAAGTACTGATATTCTAGATTTTATAAGACAGTGGCTTAGCTTACCATTTCTGCCCCTCTTTTATGTGTATGAACTTGTATGATTTCACTTTGCACCATTTTTATTAAATGTTCTGCTTCGTGAATAGAAAAGAAATTGCCACGTGAACCACGAAACCGGTTTATTAACGGGGTTATAGGTTACTGTTTCTAATGTAGTTTTTTACTCACGAGTAGGACCACATATCGACACTGAGGAAATAAATCACACATTTTTAATAGAACATTTAACCATTATTAAGCAAAGCAAAGTTACTCGTATCTGTGCGAATCATCGTTCGGCTGATGCACAGTACTAACTTACCCATTCCATACCGCACTACGGCAAAAACG